>OY728153.1:1955587472-1958451222 GCA_963277665.1 Viscum album
GTTCTTTACAAATTATTGAGAAACATAAATTGAAAAAAATACCCAATTATCTTATAAAATTCCTTATATATGTTCTATATGTATTTTATTCCCAAAATACTAACCATGGGGTCCTTAAGAGGTGATCTAAAGGAGTTGTTTCAAAGAATAGGTAATCGCCTTAACCAATCACTTTGTTTTTTACTTATTCTTTTACCTTATATAAATTTGGGGTATTAATAATAAAATAATAAATTAATTATCCTAAATATAATAAAATTTTATTATGATTATTTAACAAACATTATTATCCCTCTTTTCTATCAAATGAGATGTGAAACTATTTCTCGTGTGTACGTACGACCTACCGTCTCCATGAAGCGATGTGATTAATTTTTCATATCCACCATTCAAGAATGATGCTAAAAATATATATAATGAATAATTATGATATTTTTTTACATAATTATACTTCTATAATTGTAATACCATATCTACCTTCTTAACTTTCAATCTGTTGGAAAACGATAACGTCGCTCGTGCGCACGTGTGGACTACCACCTCCTTGAAGTGATGTGATATGTTTTTAATTTATTATTTAAATGGATGATAATAAGGTTAGATTTAATGAATATATATGATATAAAAATTATTCTATAAATATTAATTATTATTTACCTTTATTGTAATAATCCCTAAAAAAGTGAAAACAATGTTCATTCGTACATGCAACCTACCATCTCCATGAAAAATGTGATTTATTTTTATATATGTACCTTTTATGGATGAGTATATATATATATATAATTAATATATATGATATTTATATGATGATTACAATTATATATATTATGAAATCATAATCAATGTATGCATATCAGAACTACCAAACCGAAATTCTCTTGAAAAACGAAATAGTTAACATTAGAAAACTATGATTTTAATAAGGAATTATTAATAAATATATGTTAAAATATTATAATTGGATAATATATGATATTAAAAGTATGAATATGACTCTATTATAGAATTATAATAAATTTAAATTTATTATACAGGAGGTAAGAGTGCTTCAAAGCAATCCAAACTTGAGGTAAGATATTTTGTCTCAATTTAAACTCCATTGAGACATATTTGGTATTATGCACCTATTTATTTTTATGTGGTGTATATACTACCAATTTTATTTATTTAACATGAATATATATTTATTCATGATGATTAAATTTTTAGTTCCAGTTTATTCTTTCAATGGGTTATAATTTAAAGGTTACCAAAGAGTTAAGTATTTATTTTAACATCTCATTTTTTTTGAGATTTCACTTATTTTCATTAAAATAATATTATAACCCATACTTAATAAACTAAATATATTTTATTATCCTATATATATTTAAGTAATTTTCAAATTTTATTTAAACTTTTACTCTCTTTGGAACTTTAATCAAGCAACTAAATGTTTAAAAGAAAAGTCTATATTATTTATCTTTTTGATTGGGTATTTTTTTATTCCATTTCCATATTTTTCAAAATTGTTTTAAAAAAGTCCATTTTATTTACTAAAATTATTTATAAATGAATTTTTATGTTATAATTAATTTTTTAAAAGGTATGAAAATAATATTTCTAATGTTTTTTGAAAGGGTTGTTTTCGACTTTCTTTGCAAAAATTAAAAAGAAATGTTTCTTTTTAACGTATACAACGTTACCAACTTTTTCCACCTCTATAACCATTTTATGCTATTTAGATTTTTTTAAAATAGTTAAATGGTTTTATAAAGAAAAATATTTATGAAAAATTATTTTAAATATTTTGATTCAATTTTCTAATATTCTTTAAAAGAATTTATTTTACTTTAAAACCTACTTTTTTGATGAATTAATTGTCATATCTTATCTCTTGATTAATTTTTTTATCATTAGAATTATATTGAAATATTCACTTTTTTGTGATCATATTTCATTGGAAATTAAATTTTCTTAAATATCTATATTCCTTGTTTCATGGATATGATTATTGTATAAACCATATACCATTTCTACATATAGTGTTTTACTATGAAAATTATTTTATTGAGTAAAGTAATACTAATATTTTGTATTATTTACTCAATACAAATATTTATTGATAAGAAATATCATTTATTGATTAGATTTATCATTCAATATGTGAGGAATTCATTGGACATCTAGTGATGGGTGGGGCCCAGTTATAGATAGCACCTTGATTTATCGAAATGTATCATGATACAAACCAATTATATAGCCTTATTAAATAGATTTTTAGTTTATACCTACACATCAATTAAACTATATTGATGCAAGGTATTGAAGGTAAAGATATCATGATATATAAGATCATGAAATCCAACATTAATAATTTCCTTTATTGAGAATTAAGTTATTATTATCCATGAGATTACTACATTTATATTATCTATATATTCATTTCATGCTCAAGTTATTGATTAAAGTACATGGTTTTTCAGTTTTTACCGTTCCATATTGATTATACATTATTTAATCATGATAGATTCTATTTTATATAACCCTTATTGAGTTTTTTAGCTCAACCTTATTTTTTTCCCTTTCCTCAAGATTTGATGAAGGAATATTTGAATGAGTTAAAGGATGCCTAATATTTACTTTCACTATGATTTATATTTTATTTCCAATGTAAAATAGGAATCATGTTTATATCTGGTTCTTAAAGACTAAAAAACTGATCAGTCCATTGGGATGATATCCCTTGTATCATATGATAATGTAATAAATAAGACACTAAATCTAGGTTACTGGAGTTGGGGTTGTTATATTTGGTATTTGAGGAAGTTTAGTAGAAACCTTGGAAATTATATTTTAAATGAACATAGCTAACATGAGAATTATGATAACCCCTTATAATATTTGATTTTTCTTACTAATAGAGTGTTTTTTATTTTATGGATCAATATTCATGATGATTATGATATAACTTAGTATGTACCATTATTTAGTGATGGTTATTAACATAAGAAAGGGAAGAAACAGTCATAGTCAATTTAGGGATTTCCCTACTGAGCAACCTAATACAACTAGTGCTGGAACAGAGTAGATCATGGCCATATTAGGGTAGCTAACTCAGGTTATGATGAATAAAATTTCCTGTATAGATCATCCTATTCTTCTACAATGTGATTCACCTATGTTAGATTGCTTCATGTGACAAAAACCTCCATATTTTAATGGAAATACTAATCCATTGGTAGCTGAGGAATGGATTAAATACCTCAAAAATATATTCCTGACTTAGGAATTAATGAAAGTGAAAAGGTTATTCTAGTGGTGTATTTTTTGAGAGGATATGCCAATAAATAAAAGTCATTGACCCAAAACACTAAACAGGATGAATACATATAAAGAAAGGAATGAATAACTTTTAAAGTTATATTATTTGATAAATACACCCAAAGAACAGTGAGATGAAATGAAGAGGAAGATACTCACTTTAAAGCAGAAAGAAGAATAAAGTGAAATAGTTTACAAGTTTAACTTTACAAGATTAGAGAGACATGATTTTGAATACATACATAATCTAGAAAGCAATATCGACCATTTATTTTATGGACTTAAGCTGAGACTCTGAAGGGAAATATATTTTCAAATGTTTTCATCATATGATGATATAATATCATGTGCCATTAATACAAAGAAAGAATTCCCAAGATCCTATATATTCAAGGGAAATTAAGATAAGAATAGGTCGGCTGAGAACTAATAAAAATGGTAACACATCAAAGAATAATAAGGGAACCAACCAATTTCCATATTATAAAAATTATTGAAAGAAACATCTTAGAAAATTCTTGAAGGACTTGAGAGTTTTTTATAAGTGTGAAGATAAGGATCATCTAGAAAATGAATGTAAGGAAAACACCTACTATCCTATGATTCTAATGTAAAGAGATGGGGAATTATTCAAACAAGTTCTCCAAGCATCAAGGGAACTTATCACAAAAAAAAAACTAATGGAAGAAGGGAAAGAATATGAAATTATTGCAGTTGAAGTGGAATTTCCTAGCGATGTGGTGAAAGGAACATTTATCATCCACTCTAGAAGTGAAAATTTCTTATTTTATTTCAGATATAAACAATATTTTTTTAAAAAATATTCTATGGGTATCACATCACCACATCAAAGATTATATGTTGAGTTGGTAGTGAAAAATCTTAATGCAAATATGATTTCATATTAAGTATATAGATCCTCCCTGATAGAAGTTTATGGGAATGTTCTTCCTGAAAATCATATTTTTCTTCCTCTAGTTGAATTTGATGTAATTTTAAGAATGGATTGTCTCTCTCAATACAGATCTCATATAAATTTTCAAGGAAGGGAAGTTACATGTGATATTCTGAATCAACCTTCGATAGTCTATCAGTATGAGGATGAACCTGAATTCCAAATGGAAATTACTTCCATCATATGGGGTTTTCTACCTATTCACATGGGATATTTATCTCAGATATTTGGGGAGAAACTCAATCATGAAGTTATGCCTATTTTATGGGAGTTTATTAATTTTTTTCTAGAAGAGTTGAATAGTATTCCCCTAAATCGTGAAGTTGAGTTTTCAATAGAAATCATACTTAGTGCTACACATATTTCAAAGACTCCCTATAGAATGGCCTCGATTAAGTTACTGTAATTGAAGAAAAAACTCTAGGAGAATCTAGAGAGGGGATTCATTTGGCCTAGTGCTTCAACATGGGGTGCACATGTTATTTTTTTTAATAATAAAGATGGATAAATGAATTTTTTCATTGATTAACGTGAACATAAAAAGATCATTATTAAAAAAAGTATCCTTTACCCCATATTTATGATCTATTTAAACAATTATGAGGAGATAAATATTCTTCCAATATTGATATTTGATATTAGTATTATCAGCTAAGGGTTAAGAAGGAGGAAATACCCAAGAAAACCTTCCATATAAGGTATGGTAATTATGAATTTATAGTAATTACATTTGGGCTTACCAATTCTCTTGCTATATTCATGGATTTAATTAATAGAGTCTTTAAATATTACCTTGATCAGTTTTTGGTAGTATTTATAGAAGAAATTCTTATATTTTATAAGAGAAAGGAAGAGAATGAATAATATTTGAGGATTGTGCTGATGACGTTGAGGGAGGATAATCTATATTAAAAATTTAAAATGTGTGAATTTTTGCTACAAATAGTCTCATTATTGGGTCATATAATTTACAGTGAAGGTATATCAGTGGATCCTTCAAAAGATAGAAGTTATTGAGCAATGGAATTAACCAACCATGGTAAATGAGATCCGTAGTTTTCTTGGGTTGGATGGCTACTACTGATGCTTTGTGATAAATTTATCATGACTATCTAAACCACTCACCAAGTGTACTTGGAAGGGGGTTAAGTTCTTTTAGACCAATGAATGTGAGGATAATTTCAAATAATTGAAGATAAGGTTGATGAGTGTGCTTATGCTTATGCTACCCTATAATGGAGAAGGGTTGTTGATATATAGTGATGCACCAAAGAAGGTATTAGGATTAATCCTCATTCATAATGATATGGTGATAGATTATTCCTCCCACTAATTGAAAAGTCATGAAAAAAATTACTTGATTCATGATTTAGAGCTAGAAGAAACATTTTTTGCATTGAATATATAGAGGCATTATCTGTATAGTCAAAGCTGTGATATATATACTAATAATAAAATATTTAAGTATATATTTATATAGAAATCATTGAATATTAACTAGAGAATATGGTTAGAGTTAATCAAATATTATGACTACTTAATACATTACCACCCTAGAATGGTGAATAAGGTGGATGATGCTATGAGTCATAAAGACTATGCTAGTTTTTCCATGATGAGGATCGAAAGAAATATAATATTTATGGATTTAAAAAATTTGGATCTTGAAATATTGAGGAAAGTGGAAAAAATATTATATTTCATAGATGAATGTTCAACCATCCATCCATGATAGGATTAAGAAGGTGCATAAGGAATATGTGGAATTATAAAAGAAGGTGATGAATGTACCTGAGTTCAACTATTATCATGCTGGAATGACAAGGTTCATGAACCGAGTATGTGTTCCATGAATAATAGATTCGAATAAGATCCTGTTAGATGATTCTCATAGTTCATCATTCTCTATTCATCTTAGAATTACAAATAAGTATAGAGATTTGGATGAGTATTTCTAGTGGGATAACATGAAAAGTGATATTGTAGAGTATGTATCTCAATGTCTGATATGTCATCAAGTTAAATACGAGAGACATAAGTCTAAGGGGATGTTACAACCGTTACCCATACTAGAATATAAATGGGAAAATATTACTATGTATTTTTTCATCGTACTCTTGAAAATATCAAAAGGATATAATGTTATTTGGGTTATAGTTGATTTCCTTATAAAATAATTTCATTTTATCACCATTAGATAATATTTATCACTTGATTAGATAAATCCATTATAAATTAAGAAAGTTGTGAGATTTCAGGGAGTAGAACTCTCAATCTCATATGATCAGGATTCAAGGTTTACCTCGAAGTTATAGAGAATACTTTTGGTAGAATTTTCTTATAAAAATAGATTTCACTTGAGAATTCAGATGGATACTTATGAAACCCTTTATGGAAAGAAGTGAAGGAATATAACATATTGGGATTAATTTGGAGAAATAAAGCTATTGGGACCTAATATAGCCGAGTAAATAACAGAGAAGGTTAGATCCATTCAACAACACATAAGGGAATATCAAAGTAAAACAAAATTATGCTAAAAATCATTTGAAAGATCTAGAGTTAAAATTTTGTGACAAGGTATTCCTATGAATATCTCCATGGAAGAAGGTTATGAGATTTGGAAATAATGGAAAACTGAGCCTAGATATATTAGTGCCCTCAAAATTATTGATTGTACCATTACAATAACTTATCATTTGGAACTTCTGCAGAATATATATCAAGTTCACAATGTGTTAAATGTATCTCTTATATGGAAGTATATAAAAAATAATTTAAATTACTAAACTTAGAGGTCATACCACTGAATAAAGATCTATATTATGAGGAACAACTGGTGAAGATTTTGAATAATAAAGAGAATTCCCTATGACACAAGACCGCTCACCTTGTCAAAGTTTTGTGGTGAAATAATAAAATTAAGAAAACGATATGGGAACATGAGTATGTGATGATTTATAATTATCCATAGTTGTTTGAATCAGAGTGACAACAATTTCAAGGGTTAAATTCTTACAAGGGTTAAAATGTAACACCTTGAGATTTTATAATATATTTCATTGATAGGTTACTTTACATGCAACAATGAGTTTAAAAAAACCATGAAAAAATATTGAAATATGATCATGTGAAAATTATATAATTTTTGAAATCATCATGTTAATATTATATTAGAATTAATTTATGTGATTTTTTAAAAAGATTTATTCTTCAGTGAATAGTGAAAAATATCATTTTTTGTAAAACTTTTATTTATTTTCTTTAAATAAAGTAATTTAAAAGTAAAATTCTATTTTTGATTTGGTTTTAATGTATTATAAGATAAATTTTATTTACAATAATCTAATTAATTCCATTTAGATCAAAATTTTACATGATTTTTAAATAAGTTAATTTTTTGGCTTAAAAGCACATTTTTCTTAAAAACTGTTTTTATTGTATTTTACAGGTTTATTTTTAAATTAATTTCTGAAACTTATATGAATTTAATTTGATAAAGTGTATTATATATTTTTAATTAGGATTCTCAAATTTAGTAAATATTTTACATTTATTTTTAGGCATTATGAATATTAACTATGTTAAAGTTTATCAGCTTAGTAAAGGGTAAATCAAGTAATAAAGTTTAAAAATAATGTGACAAGACATTAACAATCAACCCAACACTTGAATTTATTTTATTATATGGGATATATTCAACCATATACATAATAAATTTTATTATATAGTATTTTTTTCAATTTGACTTGGGTAATGAAATTTATATTATTTTAAGTAAAGAAAACTCCAAAATGTCACTCTCTTACTTTAAATTTATTTTATATGTTCACACAATAATAAAAATATGTTATGAATGAATATAAAAGTTTATATTAAATAAAATTAATTTATTTTTATGATGTTAATTTATTTTTCAATTTTTATTAATGATATAATTCCCTTAAATACCTATGAAATGCCTATATAGTATTTGTTCAAGTAATATAAAAATAAAATAAATAATTTTAAAAATATTAAAAGTAACAAAATTTGGATGAATTATAGTATTAAATTAATTATATATAAAAATATAACGTATTATTTATTTTTTAAAGTATTATATTATAATTTCCTATTTTTATTGATGTCTTTAAATTCAAATTAAATTAATAGTGTCAAAAATGACATTAATGATATTTTATAAAAATAATATTTTACTAAATTATTTAAAAATAATAAAAATATTGAAATAGGATAGGGTTAATATTATATAGTCTAATATTTCATTCATTTTCCATTTATGAGACAATTTTAACCATATAAGTAAAATCATAACCCTTTAATATTGAAAAAGCCATTACCACAATCGAGGTTAAAATTTGTTAACCTAGGGGTTAAACCAAATTATAAGGTTTAAAATGATATCTAAACCTATATAAATTTTATTGTATGATTATATTAAAACCAAAACCTAATTATCTATAAATCCATGTCATTTTGGAACTATTTTACATGATTTTGACACATTATATTATAATATTTCATGAATTTCCAAAAGTGTCCATCCCCTCACTTTTGAAAGGACACCCCTTGTCTCTTTTCAATACACATTATTGAGAAAACTAGATCAATAAAAAACTACCAAAATTATATTATCATCTTACTTCTATTTTTTCTAGAGTTTTTATTCTTACCAAAATACCAACCCGAGGGTCCTTAAGAGGAGATATAATGGTGTTTTTTCAAAGAAGAGGTAATCACTTTAATCAATCAATTTCTTTTTTACTTATCATTTTAACTTTTATATATTTGAGTTATTAATCATAAAATAATAACTTTAGTATCCTAAATATACTTAAATATTCTTATTATTATGTAATCACCATTATTTTCCCTCTTTTCCATCAATAGGAAGTAAAAATATCACTCATGCGTACATATGGCCTATTATATCCACAAAGCGATGCGATTAATTTTCCATATCCACCATTAAAGAATGATTCTAAAAATGTATAAAATAAATAAATATTATATTTATTACATAATTATTCTTTTGTAATTATAATATTATATAGATCATCTTACTTTACAATCCTTTAGAAAATGATCATGTCACTCATGCGTATGTGTGGGCTACCACCTCCATAAAGCGATGTGATCCATTTTTAATTTTTGATTTAAATAAATGGTAATAATGATATATTTAATAAATATATATTATATATATGATATAAAAAATTATTTTAAAATTTTAATTACTATTTACCTTTCTTTTATTCCATCTGTCAAAAAGTGAAAACAACTTTTCTGCATATGTAATGCCTACTGTCTCCATGGACGATGTAATTAATTTTTCAATATCTAGATTTTATGGATAAATATCTATCTATATATCTATATAATGAATATATGATATTTATATCATGATTAAAATTCAGGATATAATGGAACCATAATCAATATACATGGATCAGAACCACCGAATTGAAATTCTCATGAAAAATGAAACAATTAACACCAAGAAATGACAATTTTAATAAGGAATTATTAAAAAATGTGAGTTAAAATGTCATAAGTGGATCATATATGATATTATAAGTATTTAAATGACCCCATTATATAATTATAATAAATTTAAATTTATTATACAGGAGGGTAGATTACTTCGAAGAAAGTTGAACTTGTGGGAAGACATTTCGTCTCAATTTCCACTCCATTGTGAAATATTAGGTATTTTTCACCTATTTAGTTTTATATGGTGTATATAATAACACTTTTATGTATTTAAAATGAATATATATTTATTCAAAATGATTAAATTTTTAATTCAAGTTTATTCTTTCAAGGGGTTATAATTTAAAAGTTACCAAATAGGTAAGAATTTATTTAACAATCTCATTTTTTGGGATTACTCTTATATTAATTAAAGGAATATTATAATACATCCTTAATAAACTCCATATATTTTATTATAATATATATATTTAATAAGTTTCCATTTTTTCCCAACTTTTTATCTCTTTGGAACTTTAATCAATTAAATAAATGTTTAAAACAAAAGTAAATCTTATTTATTTTTTAATCAGGTATATTTTTCTTCTATATCCATATTTTTCAAAATAATTTTACAAAATACCTTTTTATCTACTAGAATTATTTATCATGGAAATTTTATTTTATCCTTTAATTTTTAAATGGTTTGAAAATAATCTTTCTAATGTTTTTCTAATGGTTCATTTTTGAGTTTATTTACAAAAATTCAAAAGGAATGTTTCTTTTTAACGTATAAGGCATTAACATATTTTACCACCACAATAAACATTTTATTCTATTTATTTTCCTCTAAAAAATTTCAATGGTTTTAAAAATAAAACTATTTATCAAAAACTAATTTAAAATTTTCAATTCCATTTTTTTATATTCTTTAAAATACTGTATTTTATTACAAAGCCTACTAATATGATAAATTAATGGTTATATCTCACCTCTTAATTAATTTTGTAGTCATTAAAATTCTCTAGAAATATTCAATTTATTATGATCGCATTTCATTGGAAATTAAATTTCTATTAAATATCCATATTCTTTATATCATAGATATGATTATTACCTAAACCATATACCATTTTTATATATAGTGTTTTACTATGAAAGTTATTTGATTGACTAGAGAAGTATTGATATTATGTTTTATTTACTCAATATAGATATTTATTTATAAGGACTATCATTTATGAATTAAATTTATCATTCAATGTACTAATAATTTATTGAGAATGTAGTGAAGGGTGTGACCTAGTTATAGATACCCCTTAATGCATCAACATGTCTCATTAGTCAAACCAATCAGATATCCTTATTAATTTTTTTGCTGTATACCTACTCATCAATTAAAATTTATTGGTACAAGGTCTTTAAGGTAAAGATATCATGATTTATGTAACACCCCAATATCACTTTTATGTGTGGGTATCTATTTCATGGCTTAGTCCCTCGATATGAAGGTGTTTTTAGTTGAAATGGATGAAATTTTAGGGATTTTTTCTAGATCACAGGATTAAGGCACATGATTGAAATAAACATGAAGCCTAAGTTCATATCTTATAAACCATTTGAATTTTGTGATCTTCATGGTTACTACATGGTTTGGTAAATAGTGTAAGTAAAACATAAAACCCACTTAAAGAGGGGTATTTTTGTCCTTTTCCTTTTTTAAATTGATATTTCCTCCCATGGTTTCCTAATTTATTTTATAAAAAAGTAGGTTCCTTTCATGGGATTCTCTCCCCCTCCCAAGATTATACAAGGTAGTTTCTTTATGATTCTTCACCTGGTTCTAGAGGTTAGGTTCTCTTTATCCTTTATCTTTAGTTTTCTCCAATTTTAACCTTTCTCCTCTAACCCTAGTAGTCATGGATGATCTATTTTCATTCCTAGGGTTGTTATAAAATTGGATTTGTGATTTATAAGAGTTGTGATCCCTACTTTGAGACCTAATTTGGTAGTTTTTTATCGAAATCAATATGATCTCACAACTTGAGGTAGGTGCTTAATCTTGATTACTTTAATTAAAGAGTTTCTTTAATAGTTGAGGATTTAAAGTTTTTTTGAATTAAAATAAATATATATATGATATCTAGTTTAGTTTTGTGAAGAGTTTTAATTCTTGGGTGGGGTTTTCTTTTAGAAAAAATGGGTAAATTTCTTAGCTTAATGGAACTTGGTTTTCAAATATTATTTTATGAATTATATACATTTGATAAAATTACATAGACAGTTTTCTTTAATAATGATACTTTTTCATGTTGTTTTAATCAAAATGTGATTTTCAAAGTGGGTTTCCATTTTTTTAAAGGGTTTCCATGTTTTAAAGGGTGGAATTATTTTATAAAGTGAAATGGAGTTTCCCTTGGGTTTTTTAATTGTGATTGTTAGTGATTATGATTTCCTTGGAATTGTGTTTGGATTCTAAATTGATTTAAAAAGGGTTTTCCAAATATATATTCTATATGTGATAAGATAAAGACCTATTTTGAACTTTATTATGTGATTATTGGTTAATTTTTGATTATTCCCTGGTGATCCCAACTTGTAATTTTTGATGATGTTATGTTAATCCTCGTGGTAGAGGTTTGTGATTTGATTCATGTTGTGATTATGTATTAGGGATATTTATAAGGGAAGTATGTGAGGTGAGAAGGAATTTATTGTAGTGTTATCGCTTGGGGATTTGTTATGGTCATGTGATGAAATTTTCTTTGTTCATAGCCTACCTCCTTTTGTTATTCCATGAGGAAACCTAGGTTACTAAGTGAGAAGTAGTGGGGAATTTCAAGGATAGTTGATATTACGCACTGGATAGTCACCTCTAGTTGTATATAATACTTGGTTAGTGTAGTGTCATCAATGAGACTAGGTAAGAGTGATTTGGTTGACAGATGTGTGGCCATTAACCTACTGGTAGTAGGTCTGCCTTTATGTAACTTATGTTGTCCTGTTAGTCCCTACAGTGTCCCCTCATGCTATGTATCATATGTTATGAATTTTTACTATTTTTTATCATATGATATGATTATTGTTTTATGTAATTTTTTAATGTGTTTATATTCTTATGGTTTAGTCTTTATGTTGACCTATTTTGTTCCATTAATTTATTGGCATTATTTGAGATCTTATATGGTGGTGTTTTATTATAGTTTCCCTTATTTCCTTGCTTATCTTTATATTGGGTGAGTAAAATATTTTGAAGTAAAAATGGGGAGATTATTTTCAAGAGATGTTCTTGGTTGAAAGGATTTTGAAATGTTTAAAACTATGTGTGGGTTTTTTTAAAAAAGTGTGATGTTTTAAAGGAAAAGGATTGGTTTTGAAAATGGAACCATTTTGGTAAAATATATTTGTTGCATGTTTTATTAAATTTTTGTTTTCATGAAGTTCATGTTACATTATTTTTTTATCCCTATATCATTCAAGAAAATTAAAACCTATTTGATGAATTATTTTCCAACTAGAAGTTTTTGTTTCTTTTATAAAAGTAATGAAATGAACTCATGGTGGTATCTTAATAGATTCAGATCACATCCTATATACGCATGTTGGTGGGTATATAGTATCTATATATTAGGAAGGTTTATTTAGGTCTTTTATTTTAGGTTAGATCCAATTCTATCTTGCTTGGGAAGCATATGGTTTTTGGGAACAAATTGGTAACTTGTGAGCCACATGAAGATGGTGATCAGACCTTTGGTTTCATGAAACTGATTGGATCAAGATTTGTTTTAGCCTATTTTTTTATCTCTTTTGTCTTTTAAATTTAATTGTAGTGTTATAAACCTTGTATTAAATGGTTATTTATATTTATATGTACTTTGGAATTTATCTTTGTCTATTTATCATTATACCGTGTTCGGATGTTTATATTCAGTTCCTTGAGGGTGAAACTATCCCCAATGGTTTTTAATACCCTTGATGCTTGTCATCAGCTTGCTGGGATTAGAGATTATCCTTGGGTATGTGGTGGGATATTTCAAGAATCCATCAGATGGATATCCGAGTCTGAATAATTACAAAATGGTATAAAAGGATCAATATTTGTTATTTGAGGTGTGTTTGGGTATTCTGGAGAGTAGGATTATCATCAGGGCTCAGGTGGAGGGTGTAGGTGTGGGATTTTCCAACTATTCATCACAATGAATCTCAATTTTTCATGGGTGTATCAGGCTTGAGTCTTGATCTTATGTTCATATTTGGATGTTTTTATAGATTTTCAATGTGTTGAAATGATTATTTTTGTTCCCCATTGAGTGTATTAGTGATTTCTAGGGTTGGTTTGAGTTTCAAAGGTGAAAATGGTGAAATAACCAGGGTTTCATGGTTAAAACACATGGTCTGGTAAATTGTGCAGTGTTTGTACATCTTGGATCCACAACCATGATAGTTCCTGTTGTATGGTTTACACATGATTTATGGTATCGTTTCTACCGAAGTGTTATTTTCGACAATCCAAATTAAATTACCCTAACAAGTATAGTACCAGTAAGGGGTCGATCCATAGGTAAATGGAGTTGTTTTAATTTTGCTTATCTAGTTTCTATTTGATTTAGTGAAGTTTATTGAAATTAAGAGTCGATTGTTTTGGTGTTTTGATAAAAATATGATTGGATTACAATTTCTTAACAAATTAGTTGAAAGATAAATAAAAACACAGAGATTTGGTTTAGATGAAAATTTGGAGAGAAATGCGTTGAGGATTTGGATTTTAAAGGTTGTTATTAAATCAATTTTCTTATGAGGTTGTGTTGTTCATGATAATTCACATATCTAGGTTAAGAATGTAACAAAACCCCCTTGGTCTGGTGAATTCTGTTTAAATTAATAGAAACCAATTCCTTGGTTTGGAAATTGATTTCTCTTAATTTTATTTATTACGTCCCTTTTTGAGATGATTAAAACACCCAATGGTCATGGATGTTTAAATTTTAATTCCTTAAAGATCCCTAGAAACCCCATTCTTGGTCTGATATGAGGTTTTTAGTGATATATAGAAAGAGTTAATATGGAATTATGAGAGATAAGAATGAATAACATGATTACATTATCACAATTGAAAAATTACAACACATAATAGTCTATAGCCCCAATACATAGGGAATTTAGCTACTCATGGAGTAACTAGTAACTAAACAACTCAAAATACCTGAATTCATCCTATTGAAATCTTTAGAGTGAAGGTCTTCAGGAAGGTGGCATAAAAGAACCTTCTCTCCTCTCTTCTTTCGCCTTATTTCTCTCGCTTCTTTCCTTCTTGGTCATCTCCAGAGTGCCCCCCCTTAGAATATCTCAGAATGAATGAATCTAAATGACTCCCAAACTTGGAGGGAATTCCACCTATTTATAGGTTTTAGTAGTACATGATGTGTACCCTAAAGTACACGGTGTGTACCCTGGTCAATGAGTTTTGGCCACCTTTTCTCCATCGGTAGGTGAGCTAACATGTCGTCTTTGACTTTGAACAAGACGCTTCCTGGTAGGTGGAGGTACACATCTTGTAGCGCCACCCCACATGCCATGTAAGAACATTCATCATCCACCAATCTCTTCTAGAAGGGCCACACAACATGTATAAGGAAATTACATGGTGTGTATGATTCGGTCGACAACATGGGCATGTATATACTTTGGCAGATCTGTGTCTGGGTCAAAATGTACATGGTTTGTAAGAAGAGTACATGCCATGTATATGTGAATTTTTCTTCTAATCAGCCCCAATTTTTTCTTTTGGCTAGAAACATTCTGAAAATTATCATAATCACCAAAATAAAGTATTTTACCCATAAAACAAAATATATTTGGTGAAAAAAAGTTTTTATACTAAATAAAATGTTTGAAAAAGTATACACAAATTGGGTACATCAATTTACCATCCCATGCAACCAAACTGTGCACAGTGAAAATTCTCCTCAGAAATTTTTCCCCACCATTTTCTCCTAGATTGATTCTAATGGACTATTCCATTGGATTGTTATCCTGTATGGGAGTTTTAACTATGGGTTTTATGTAAAGTGATGTGGTTGGAAGTGGTTTGATTTGAAAGGTGTTCTTGCTTTTGTACCTTGAGAGTTTTTTTAGAACTAAGATATTTCATTTTTGAAAACTATTTTTTGGTGGTTTGAAAACCAAGTATGTTTTATTTTTAAACTAATCTAATGAAAATATTTTGATTAAAAAATCATTTTAGATAAAAAATTTGATTTTTTGAAACATTTCAATTCTTAAAGTAGATGTTTTAAGAATTGATTTATGATATTGTTTTCCTTAAGATGATTTATTTAAAAGAGTAGTGTTGAAATTTTATCATAAAGGTGTGTAATATTTCCATTTTTATGAAAATTTAGGGTATGGGTTTTAAAGAGAATGGGGTTAACCCCTGGTTTAAATGAATTTTTTGAACGGTGGGTCTCATTAATGGAATGATATTTTGAGAAAATAGTATTGAAAAATAGTTGACATTTTAAATGGAATTTTAAAAGTGGTTTTATTTTTTTAAAAGGATTTTTTGAAATGGTGTTTTTTTATTCCCTTGGTCATGGGAACACTTGTTTTGTTTGAGGATCATGGGAATTCAGGCTCATGTCTTTTTTTTGGTTGAAAAGTACCTCCCAATAAAGTCTTCATGGAGGAGGGAGTATTTTTCCTAAGGGTTCTTCTTTAATGGTTTCATTACCTTTTAGAAATTTGAACTTACCTATTCTTAAAATTATCCAAACTTTAGGCAGATTCAGAGGATCCCTTGAGGCACGTTGGGGAATTCTCTTTTTTTAGGAAACAACCTCCAACCTAGGTTATCATTGAACCAAGGTTGGGTGTTTTGTGATTCCTAAAGTTCCTGATAGTTTTAAAAAATACCCTAATGTTGGATTTAGTCCCTTTCATGCTGGGTGGTTTGGTTTTTAAATGTGTTCAAGGTGAATTTATTTTTCTTAAAATATGGATTTAACTTTCCATTTTAACTGGGAATTGAAATAGAAAATTTTGATTAGTATTAAAGGTTGATTTAAAATTTTATGCGACACTTTAACTGGTGTTTGACCTCGTTTGGGTCATGATATGAAATGGGAGATGTTGTTTTCAACTTCCCAAGTTTTTTCTTAGGTTATTCAAGTGATGGTTTAAGGTTCCAAGTGCTTTGAAAAATTTTGGAAAAAAGTTTTAAAATGAGTGTGATATTTTAAAATGTTTTGTCCTTGATGGGGTCATGTTGTGAAATTTTAAAGGCATGTTTTAAGCCCGTTGATGCTTTTAAAGGAAAGTGATTTACTTTTTGAAATTGTTCTTCTTGTGAAAAATAATTTGGAATATGTTTTTAAAAATTTATTCCAAGAGATTGGTTTTGAAAGAATGGTTTTAAGTGGGACTGGAACCCTAAAAAAGTGGTTATTTTGGTGTTTTACTAAATAAAATTGGTGAGTGGTGTTTTATTTAACTTTTAAATTGGATTTTGGAAATTATTTGGAAAGTGTTTTTGGAAAATTAAGGTGTTTTGACTTGATTTTTTTTGGGAAAATGTTTTGAGAGAGGCCAAAATGAGTTTTGTTTGGTTACCCGATTTTTAGGAAACATCCTCTTTTATTGTTTTACTAAATGCGTTGATTCCTAGAAATGTTATTTTAAAGTGGTTGTTTATTTAAGACAAATGGGAGAATTTTTATGAAATGTTAGTGTGTGGTTTTCTTTTAAATTAATATGGTTGGTGTTCTTATCTTCTGGCTTGTGTGATGCCTTGGGTTTTGAGACTGGGTGTATGAATCACTATTTTAGTTGTCTTTTTTTGAAACCTATAGAGTTTTCTTGTGTTGTGACCTCTTTTAAGGCCAATTTCTTTTTTGATGTGGGAATAATGGATGTATGGGTTGTTACATGGGTAATTAGGTTATATGTGGCCTTTGGTCCTTTGAACACTTGATGGTGCTAGTTTTGTGGGGTTTTCCATGGGATGATGTTATTGGTTGAGGTTATAGATTACCCATAGGGTATGGTGACCCAGGTCATGATCCCTTGTTGTTTCTCATTGTGGCATGCATTGAAATTTATACCTTACATCAGTGAGTGTTAATCTTGTTAGTGGAATCACCATGTGGGTGTTGAGTTTCTTGAGATTGGATTTACTTTGAGAAAGTAGGTATTTTTTAAGTGTTATTTGGAACCTTCTTAGAGATGATTTATTGTGGAAGAGGTCTTCCTTCTACGTGGTCTCCTTTGTTACACCATTTAGGTTATTTCTAAATGGCAGAGAGAGCCATTATTGGTCTATGTTACCTTTGGGTCTTTTATCATTGAACGTGGTTGCTTTTTTATATTTATTGGTTCAATTTAAAGAAATTATAATTTCTCGATATTTTCTTCCTAGGGACCTCTCTAGTGGTTCATCATTCTTCTTGCCACACTTCATGGAGGGTGAGTTGTGGATTGTTCTGTAATGACACAAACTTTTATCAATGGATTTTTCCCTTCTTATAATTATATTATATAGTATAAAACAAATAAATAGAATGGATAGCCCAATAAATACATTATTCTGATAAATAAATAATGAAATAAGTAATATTCATAGAAATTAAGAAACATATACCAATTTAATAGTAACTTGACCCTTGGAATAGTAACATAACCATTAGGAATACTAATCTGGCCAATAGAATAGTAACCTCCCTTATGAAGGTATAAATAAAATTTAGTCATATTATAAATTAAAATATGATATAATTATATTATAGTATAAGTAAATAAATGTTTCAAAAATGATAAATTAAGTGTTGGTATTTTTATAAAACATAAAAGTTTATTTACAATTTTATAATTAATATAATTATTTAAAAGAAAATTTATATCTATAAAATTTATTCATTAATTAATATTTTTTTGACTTATGATTATGAGATGATTTTACGAGACCTTAATTAATTTTTCAAAGTGTCATAAAATCAGTTATAATTTTATAATTAGTATTTTTTGAATAAATTATGATTTTATTTAAAAAATAAATTTTACATATTTAGAAAATTATTTTCATAAAATTGAGTTCATTTTTTAATTCTACATGTTGAAAAATTGTTAGGGTGATTTTTTGGTATTTTTCTAAAATAGTTGAATTTTTGGTGAATAGTGAAATATGATAATTTATAGTATTTAAAAAATACATGAATTATTGAGTTAAAGATTATGTATGGATTATGTAATCACATAATATTGAACTATAATTCATTATTTAATATATTTATTGATAAGTTTCAAAATATTTATAGTCTTGAGCCAAGATAATAAAATAATGAATAAAATAATGAACAAAACACCCCTCTCCTCCCCTATAAATACCACCCCTCATCACCTCTTCTCCTCAAACCTTTTAAGCATTGAATATTTTCCAAATTTTTCTCAATTATATTCCAAATCCTCTTACCCACTTCTAGGATCCTTTTTGATAAAAAACAAACTAAATCCAATTTCCCTAAGGAGGTTCTTAAGGAGAAGAAGTTCAAGAAGTAAAATCCTCTTCCGTTTTCTTTTAATTTCTTTTCAATTTATTTTTTTCTTATTCTATACTCACCTAAAATTATCCAAGTTGAATGATAACTCCAGTATATTATATATACTGGAATGTTATTATGCTAATGGAATAATTCATCATCAAATTTTTTTTCTTCTCCCTTTTATTCTAAAAATTAAAATACCGCCCGTGAGGTGTTGCTTTATCACCTTTGAGGACGAAAAGTTTTCTTTATTCCTTTACAAAATTCAAGGATGGTCATAAAATAATTATAATGGTTGAAACAGATTTTAAAATTTATTTTATAACCTTTTTTATGTTCTGTAACTAACATATATACATAATATTAAATAATAAAACAAAACGAGTTCGTTGTGATCAAAAATCACTAAAATTAATCTAAATGATTATCATTAACATTTTTATCTAATGAATAATCCTCATATCTAGAAACAAAATAACATATAAGACCCATTAAAATTATTTAAAAATACAAAGATTTTAGGAAAAAACTCTTCTTTCTAAAAACACATCTTTTATATCTATTGATACTATTTCTTTTTCACTCAAAATTGATGATTCCTATACTAGGTATGTTATTACCTTTTTGGAACCCAAATGTTTATTCATGAATTTTTTCTTTATTTAATGAAACCCATTCCTTTCCATGGGTAATGTTTTGTACAATATTGATATACATTCTATGTTTTATGCATGGTTATGTAAATGTTATGATGTGACAGGCGAACCTAAAATTATATAGCGCTCAAATTCATTGGGTAATGTGATGTATCTCACGAGATAATGTGAAATATGAATGAACATGATGCTATATTTGATAAAAATGATGATTTTATGATTATGAACCTATGTTATGTATGAACATGATGCTATCTTTTTTCACAACTATGTGTGGTATTTGACCACTAAGACAAGATGTTTTATATTTATGCATTACCAAATTACATCCCTTTATCTAATTATTTATATCATGATTATGATGATGATCTAATTCTTATGTTATGATGATGGCGATTATTCTCAACCATGTTATATTGATTCATGTTCTTATCTATCCTCTTACTGGGCTATTAGATCACCCTTTTTTTAATGTATATTCTCAGGTGATTACTTATACTAAGGAGTACATGAAGGGAAATAAGAATCTTAAGAATAAGGAATTATGTAATGTTTATGTTTTATTATGTAATTGTTATTTTTGGTCCTAATTTTCTCAATACACTAAACCTTTGGATCTTATTTTTTTAACACTATTATATTGTTTATATTTAAAATGATGTAATAGTAATGTAAGAAAAATAAGAGTCTATATATTTGGTATCAAATCATGGTTTAGTTAATATGGGAATTAGGATTAGAGAACATTAGTGAAAACCCTTAGTATGGGAGTAAGTATATGTAAGCACCCAAGAAGTTTTGTTTTAGAAAAATGATAAACATAGGAATCCCACAAGATATTCCTTTAGAGTTAATTTCATAAAGGAATAAATTATTTATCATGGATTATTGAACTATTTTTTTTCATACCTTTTCGATTTTAGAAAATGGTGGGAACCAGGAGAAACCAGGCCAACAAACCATGTGAGGGACAATGCAACGAATGCCTGAATGACATCCCCAATGCCTTGGGATGTGGAGTTCAAAATTTCATAAAGATTATTACCTTGCTATATTAGGCTATGAAAAATAACCTAGATAATGTGTAATATCCTCCTTTACCTAAGAGGGAGAAACTCGCTATCGAGTCTTTTATGTGGAAGCAAACACTGACATTTTGTGGATCTTTCGATCCACTAGTCACAGAACAATGGTTCAACTCAATGGAGAAGACATTTTCTATGATTCACTATTTTGAGATGAAGAAGGTTAATCTGGCCATTTATCATTTAGATGGAGAGGACAATAAATGGTGGGTATTTATTAAGAACACCAATAAGAAGGATTAAATTGAAGATATGGAGTGGAAAGACTTTAAGAAAATATTTTTTAATAAGTATTTCCCTAAAACAATTCATAAAAAGATAGAGAGAGAATTTATAGAGTTGAAACAAAAATAAGGTGAATCTATCATGGATTATGAATAAAATTTCATGATGCTTTCAAGGTACTCCTTAGGTTTTGTTATCAATAACGATAAAAAAATAGATATATTATTTAGTGGTTTAAAACCAAAACTACGAAAGGATATAACAATATGAGACTTTGGGAGTTATAAATAAGTGGTTTGATGTTATATCAAAGTGAATATAGAGTTTTTAGAGTGGTCCCATGGCTATGGTGACTAGAAAAAAAAGATGAAATTTCAAGTTGGAGGATATAATGATAAAGGTGGAAATGAAACTCAACCACACACATGTCAAGAATGTTGAAAGAAGCATCATGGGAACTGCCACAAAGGGACTAGGAAATGATTCAAGTGTCAAGAGAAGGTCACCATGATCATGAATATTGGAGAGACATAAATAATCCGACCAACATTATGGAGGAAAGGAGAGCACTACCCATGGTTTAATGCATCAACTGTAGGGAGCAAGGGAACTATGAAATATAGTACACTAAACCTAGACTCCTTGAGGGTAATCAGCATCAACAACCACCAAATCCAAAAGAGAATGGTAAATATTATGTAATCACTAATACTAAGGTGGATCCCAACAATGATGTGGTGACAGGTATGCTGGTTATTCATTCAAGAATAGTGAAATTACTATTTTATATTGGTTGTATACATTCTTTCATATATTTTATGTTTAGTAGAACTATTCAAACACCACCTCAAAATATAGAGGTTGAGTTATATATGAGAACAAAAAATGGGGCAGTTATTACATCCAAAATATATAACTTCTCCCTATTTAATGTTTGTGGACTGAACCTCCTAAAAAATATTGTCTTACTTCCTTTGGTGGAGTTTGATGCTATATTTAGAATGGATTGGATATCCTTATACAAAGACAAAATAAAATTTCTATAAAGGGAGATC
This sequence comes from Viscum album, assembly GCA_963277665.1. Lineage (NCBI taxonomy): Eukaryota > Viridiplantae > Streptophyta > Magnoliopsida > Santalales > Viscaceae > Viscum > Viscum album. The sequence continues at coordinate 1,955,609,763 of OY728153.1, forward strand.
AATCTTCACACTCCAAGGCATCATCTAATTTTATACAAGTTTAAGGAGGAGGATGAATATTCTTAAGATTTACCATCTATATTGTGTATATTATTTTCTTATGAGAATGTATATCTAGCTCAAATGATTGATACAAAGGATAGAATCATACTCTAGGACATTCCTATTGTGAGGAATACACTGATGTGTTCCCTAAATAATTTCCTGGTCTCCCTCCTGATCAATAGGTTGAGTTCTCAATTGAACTTATTCTTGGATCTCTACCTATATCAAAGACTCCTTAAAGAATGGTCACCATTATGTTTGAATAATTGAAGAAGTAGTTATAAGAGAATCTGGACAAGGGTTTTATATGCCTGAGTGCTTCACCATGGGGTGCACCAGTCCTCTTTTTCAAGAATAAGTATGGATCAATGTGCCTCTAAATTTATTATTGCGAGCTCAAAAAAATCATGATATAGAATAAGTATCCCCTACCACTGATAAATTAATTGTTCTATCAACTACATGGTGACAAGTATTTCTCTAAGGTGGACTTTTGGTTAGGATATCACCAATTAAATATGAAGAAAGAAGATATTCCCAAGATTGCTTTTTTGAATGAGGTATAGACATTATGAGTTCATAGTGATGCCATTTGTACTCACTAATACTCCAATAATATTCATGTACATAATGAATAGAGTCATTATATATTACCTTGAAAATTGTTTGGTAGTCTTTATTGATGATATTCTTATATACTCCAAGATCAAGAGGAACATGAGGATCATTTGAATATTGTGCTAAATACTTTGCAAAGGGAGAATTTTTTTGAAAAGTACAATAAATGTGAGTTATAGATAGAGGAAGTATCATTCTTGGGGAATCTTATCACCAATAAAGGAATATCTGGGGACCCTTCCAAGATAAAGGAAATTGAAGAGTGGCCCATGCCAACATATGTTATGGAGATCCATAGTTTTCTTGGTCTAGATGGGTATTACTAATGATTTGTGAAGAACTTCTCATGACTGTCAAACCCACTAACCAAGATGAATCAAAAGGGAGAAAAGTTTTTCAGTACCAAATAATGTGAATACTGTTTCAAAGAGTTAAAAAAGAGGCTTATAACCATGCCAATACTCATAGTTTTGACTATTGGGGAAATATTTGTGGTATACAATGATGCTTAAAAGAATTAATTAGGCTGTTTACTAATGAAAAATGATAAAGTGATATCTTACACCTCAAGGAAGTTGAAAATTAATGAGAAAAACTACCCCATGCATGATTTGGAGTTGGAAGCTGTGATATTCATGTTGAAAATCTAGCGGCATTATCTTTATGGGGAGAAGTGTTAAATTTATACTACTTATAAGAGCCTCAAACATATATTCACACAAAAGGATCTTAATATGTGCCAATGAAGATGGTTATAACTCATTATGTATTATGAATTATCAATCCACTACCATCCTAGAAAATATAATAAAGTAGTGGATTCTTTAAGTAGAAAGGATCCTACAACATTATCAATTATGATAATTGAGAAGGATCTAATCTTCTTAGATTTGAAAAGGATGAACATGAGAATCATTAAGGAAGGAACATAATTAATCATTTCTCAAATTATTTCTCAACCATAAACCATAGAGAAAATAAATAATTCTCAACAAAATGATGTGGAAATCCATAAGAAGGTGGAATCTATGAGAAAGGGGAAATCCTCAAAGTTCAAAATTGACATGGAAGTAGTTGTAAGATTTAGGTCATGACTATGTGTAACATCAAATACAAAGATAAAGAAAGATATTCATAGTGAAACACATAGCTCAAACTCCTCTATTTACCCAGGGAGCACAAATATGTATCAAGATCTCTAAGATTACTGTTGGTGGGGCAATATGAAGAAGTGAATCACTGAATATAAATCAAAGTGCCTAGTATGTCAAAAATTGAAGGATGAAAGGAAAAAGTCTAATGGGATGATGAAAACATTACCCATACAACATGGAAATGGGAAAACATCACCATGGACTTTTTCACCATACTTATAAAGCAATTTAGAGGAAACAATGCTATATGGGTCATTGTGGATGGTCTTACAAAGATATCTCACCTTATCAGAATTCAAGAGGACTTCTTACTAGATAAAATTGCATGGATATACATCATAGAAGTGGTAAGGATGCATGAAGTACCACTATCGATTTAATTTGATCGAGATCCAAGATTCACCTCTATGTTATAGAGAAGTCTCCAACATGCTCTAAACACTAAACTAAACATTAATATAACTTATCATCCTCAAACTGATGGCCAATCAGAGTGGAATATTCAAAAACTGGAAGACATGTTGAGAGCATGTTTTATGGACTTCAAAGGAGGATGGGGCCAACATTTTCCTCAGTCTGAGTTCTCTTACAACAAAATTTTCCACTCGATCATTCAAATAGATCTATATGAATCCCTTTATGGGAAAAGATACAGAACACCCGTATGATGGGATGAAGTTTGTGAATGAAAGCTACTAGGATCTGAACTGGTTTAAGAAATGGTGGAAATGGTGAAAACCATTCAGAAACACATTAAGGTAGCCCAAAGTCAATAGAATATCTATGTAAACAATCATCGATGGGGCATACATTTTGAGGTTATAGACATGGTATTCCTTCGCATATCTCCATGGAAAAGGATCATGAGATTTGGGAAGAAAGGAAAGATTTGTCTTAGGTACATTGACCCCTTTGAGATTCTTGATCATGTCGTAGGTTTGGCCTATTGATTAGCACTTCCACCTACCACATATCACGTACAAAATGTATTCTATGTATATTTCTGGTGGAAGTACATACCAGATAGCTGACATGTACTAAATCTAGAGGTCGTATATTTGGAAAATGGTCTCTCTTACGAGGAGTAGCTGGTGAAGATCTTGGATCATAGAGATAAATTTCTATGCAACAAGACTACTAACCTGGTCAAAGTAATATGATATAACCATAAGTACAAATAGGAAACATGGGAAATAGAGGAAGTGATGAAGGATAAATACCCACACCTGTTTATGTAAAACAAAATTTTGAGGGTGAAATTTTAAAAGGGGGGAAGAATTTAACGACCCAATCTTTTATCAATGGAATTGTTTTTCTTCTTATAATTATGTTATATAGTATAAAACCAAAACACAACATGTAGATCCCAATAAAAACATTATTCTCATAAATGAATAATTAAATAAGTAATATTCATAGAAAGTAAGGAACAAATAATGATTAAATAGTAACTTGACCCTTGGAATAGTAACTTGAACCTTGGAATAGTAACTTGACCCTTGGAATAGTAACATGACCATTGGGAATAACGATCCGTCCAATAGAATATTAACCTCACTTATGAACTTATAAATAAAATTTAGGCATCTTATAAATGAAAATATGATATAATTATATCATATTATAAGTAAATAAATGTTAAAAAATGATAAGTGTTGGTATATTTATAAAACATAAAATTTTATTTATAATTTTAAATTTAATATAATGATTTAAAGAAATTATTTTCATAAAATGTATTCATAAATTAATATTTTTTTACTTATGATTATAACATAATTTTATGAGTCTTTAATTAATTTTTCAAGGTGTCATAAACTCAATTATAATTTTAAAATCAGTATTTTTAGAATAAATGTTGACTTTATTTAAAAAATAAATTTTGAATAATTTGAAAATTATTTTCATAAAATGGAGTTCAGTTTTGAATTTTACATGTCAAAAAAATTTTAGGGTGAATTTTTGGGATTTTTCTAAAATAGTTGATTTTTTTGTGAATAGTGAAATACGATAATTTATAGTATTTAACAAATATATAAATTATTGATTCATAGATTATGCATGGATGATTAAAGCCCATAATATCAAAATATCATTAATTATTTAATATATTTAGTTATAAGGTTTTAACTATCGATATCCTTGAGCAAAAATAATAAAATAGTGAATAAAATAATGAAAAAACACCCCTCTCCCCTATAAATACCACCTATTCACCTCACACATTCAAGTATTTGAATCTTTTTAAAATTATACTCAATAGTATTCTAAATAATATTCCCCACTTCTAGGATCCTTTGATCTAAAAAAATAACAAATCTAATTTCCTTAAGGAGGTTCTCAAGGAGAAGAAGTTCAAGAGGTAAAATCGTCTTCCATTTTCTTTTAATTTATTTTCAAGTTATTTTATTTTCTTATTCTCTCCTCACCTCCACTTATCCAAGTGGAATTATAACTCCATTATCTTATATATACTATAATTTTATTATGTTAAAGTAATAATCCATCATCAAACCTCTTCTCCTCTCCCTTTTATTCTAAAAATGAAAACGTTATCCATGAGGTGTTGATTTATCACCTTTGATGATGAAAAGTTTTCATTTTACTTTAAAGACTTCAAGACCGGTCATAAAACCATTATAATGGTTGTAAAAGATTTTAAAATTTGTGTTATAACCTTTTTTATGTTATGGAACTAACATATATACATAATATTAAATAATAAAACAAAACGAGTTCATTGTGATCGAAAACCACCAAAATTAATTTAAATGATTATCATTAACATTTTATATAATTAATCACCCTAATATCTGGAAAAATAATAATATATAAGACCAATTAAAATTATTTAAGTTCACTAATAACATAAAATTTCAAATCTTGATAATTATTCTCATCTTAGATGAACTTATATACTTGTATACAAGTGAACCGATCATGAAAACCAAGAAATGAACACTCCCAGAATGACGAAATTGAAATCTATAACTAATCATAATGGCCATAAATTAAGATAATAAAATTCTAATAAATAAAATAAATTTATAATATGTTATATATTTATTTGTTAATGAAGATAATTTGATTATCCCGAATATTAAATTGAAGAAATCATTCTGATATAAGGTAAGGGGATTCTCAAACCCAATTTCCTTCCTTTAGGTTATTCCTATTTCATGCCAAATTTCAGTGTGTTTGTACATTTAATAATATTAAAAGTTAATTTAATTATTATTACCTTTTATTTTATAAGATATAAAATTTTCTAAAATGGTTTTATGAAAAATACAAATATTTTCCAAAAGAACTCTTCTAAAATACATCTTTTACTTCTCTTGAGATTATTTCTTCTTCACTCAAGATTGATGATTTCTATACCAAGTATGTTATTCCATTTTTAGAAACCAAAATTTTATTCATTAATGTATGATTTATTTAATTAAATACATTATTTTCCATAGGTTATTTTATGTCTAAGATTGATATACGTTCAATGTGTCATGCATGATTATGTAAATGTTATGATGTGATAGGTGAACCTAGAATTATATAGTGCTCCAATGCATTAGTTAATGTGATGTATATCATGATATAATGTGAAATATGTGTGATAATTATTCTATCTTTGTTCACAATGATGATGTCATGGTTATTCATCTATGTTATGCATGAACATGATGCTATCTTTTTTCAAAACTATGTGTGGTATTTGACCACTAAGACATGATGTTTTATTTTTAGGCATTTCCACATTCCATGACTTCATATAATTATTCATATCATGATTATTATTATGATCCCATGATTATGTTATTATTATTATGATTATTCTCAACCATTTTATATTGATTCATGTTCTTATCTACCCTCTTATTGGGATTTTAGATCACCCACATTTGATGTATATCCTTAGGTGATTACTTATACTAAGGAGTACATGAGGTCCACTAAGAAGCTAGATAAGAATAAATTAAATAATTTCTATTTTTTATTATGAAAATGTTATTTTTGGTCCTAATTTTCCCAAGAAACTAAACCATTGGATCCTGGTTTTGTAATAGTATTATATTATTTATCTTTAAAATGATGTAATAGTAATGTAAAAAATAGGGTCACTATATATTCTATTTACTTATACCTTTAATCAGGAATTTATGGTGGTATAAAGTGGTACAATTTGGAGTTTTTGACACCCAAATGTCACTTTTATGTGCGAGTATTTGTTTTATGGATTGTCCCCTCTAGTTAGAGGAATTTTAAGTTGAAAGGGAGAAATTTTGGGGATTTTTTATAGATAAAACTATTAAAGTGAATGATTAAACTAAATATATAGACTAAGTGTGCAAGATTTTCACCCTTTGATAGAATATATATAAATATTCACTTCATGGTTCAGTAAACTGTATGGGTAAATCATGAAACTCACTCAAAGAGGGTTTTTTTCCTTTTTTCATTCTTTTTAATTGGGGTTACCTCCCTTAGATTCCCCATTTATTCTCCCATGACTTAGGTACCTTACATTGGTTTCTCTCCCTCTCCTAAGATCCCACAAGGTGATTCCAATGTGGATTCATGGTAATTATTTACCTGGTTTAAGAGGTTAGGTTATTTTTCTCCTTCCTCTATGGTTTTCTCCAATTTTTCTCTTTCTTCTACAACTCTAGTCATCATGGTTGAATAATTTTCATGCCTATGATTGTTCTAAAATATGGGGTATTATTCACAGGATATGTAATCCCTCTTTTGAGACCTAATCTAGTGGTTTTCATTGAAGGAAGTATGATCTCACAACATGATGTAGGTTTTACCATTTTGATTCCTCTTATTAAAGAGTTCCTTGAATTCTTGATGCTTTAATAGTGTTTTTGGATTAAAGTAAAGATGTATATGATATATTGTTTGGGTTTTTCAAAGGTTTTCATACTTGGGCGGGTCTTTCATTTGATAATAATGGGTGAATTGCTTAGATCAATGGAACATTGTTTTCAAATGGAATTTTATGCACTATATATGTTTGATAAAATTATAAAGATGATTTTCCTTAAGAAAGACACTTTGAAAGTGGGTTCCCTTTTAGTTTAAAGTGTTTCCATGTTTTAAAGGGTGGTGTTGTTTTATAAAGTAAATGGTGTTTCCCTTAGTTTTTTTATTGATATTAATGGTGATTATGTTTTCCTTGTATTTTTTTGGGATTCTAAATTGAATTAAAAAAAGGATTTCCACATGTATATGCTATATGAGATAATATAAAGGCCTGTCTGGAACTTTATGACGTGATGATTGGTTGGTTGTTAATTTTTCCCATGTGAACCCCCTTTTACTTATTGATTATGTTATGTTAATACATTTTATGTATTTTTATAATGTGATTCATGTTGTTCTTATGTATTTGGAATCTTTCTTAGGGAAGTATATGAGGTGGGAAGGAAGTGATTACAGTGTTAGACCTTGGGGATTTGGTATTTTCATGTGATGCTATTTTATTTTTTCATGTCCCACCTACTTTAGTTATTTCATTAGGAGACCTAGGTTATTATTAGGGAATTAATGTGATGTTTCTAGGCTAGTTGATATTATTCACTGGCTAGTAACCCCTAGTTGTATGTAATATATGGATAGTAGGGTGTCATTGATGAGACTAGGTAAGAGTGATTCATTTGACACATGTGTGACCAATAACCTACTAGTAGTAGGCCCACCTTTTTATGTCTCATGTTTTTCCATTAGTCCCTATGGTGTTTCCTCATTATTTGTATCATATGTTATTAATTTTATTTATTTATTAGACTATGAGATGATTATTGTTAAATGGAATTTATTGATGTGTTGATCCTCTTATGGTTTAGTCTCTATATTGAATAGTTTTGTTCCATCCATTTATTAGAATTATTTTATAACTTCTAAGGTTGTGTTTTATTATATCTTCCCTTGTTTTCTTTCTTACCATTGTGTTGGGTATGTAAAAAAATTTGAAGGAAAAGGGGGGAAATAGTTTTCAAGTGGCATTCTTGGTTGAAATTATTTTTTATTGTTTTAAAAAATGTGTGGGTTTATTTTTAAAAGTGTGATGTTTTAAAGGTAAATGAATTTTTTTTAAATTTAATTGTTTTGGTAAAACATCTTTATGGATTTTTTTATAAAATTTATTCTTTGAGAAAGTACATGTTCCATGTTTTGGTTATTTCTACATCATAAAAGAAAATTAAAACCAATTTGATATATTATTTTCAAACTAGGAAATTTGGTTTCTTTTGTAAAATGAATGAAACAGACTCATGGTGGTATCCTACTAGCTTTGACTAACACCCTACATACTCACGTTTTTGGGTATGCAGTCCCCATGTTTTTTGTAGGTTTCTTCAGGTTTTGGATTTCTAGTTAGATTTAGTGCTATATTATTTAAGAAGCGGATGGTTGTTGGGATTATAGTGGTAACTTGTGATCCACATAGAGATGGTGATAGGACTATCAGTTTAATAAAACCATTTTGATTGAGATTTTTTATCCTCTTTGGTCTTCTAATCCTTTTTCTTTTAGCTTTTATTATAGTTTTATAAACATTATATTAAATGGTTATTTTTATCAAGATGTACTTTGGAATTTATCTTTGTCTCTTTATCATTATGACATGTTGAGATGTTTATATTTGGTTCCTTGAGGGTAAAACCATTCCTAGTAGTTATGTTTGATACCATTTATGGTTATTGTTAGACCAGGGGGATCAGGGATACTCCTTCGGTACGTGGCGAGCCAATTTAGGCATCCTTCGGATGGATAACCCATGTCGGTTCAATATAATGTCTGAGATCATAACATATAACATTAATCATTTCCTTAATTGAGAATTTAGTTATTATTATCTATGATATTACTACATTGATATTATCCATGGATGCATTTCATGCTCAATTTATTGAATAAATAGAATGTGTTTTTAGTTATTTACCTTGATATATTGATTATGAATTATTTACTCATGATAGATTCTACTTTACATAACCCTTACTGAGAATTTTAAAGAAATAGGCACCACATATACCCATTTTAATGATTTATCTAAATCAATTTTCATGGACAATGCATGATTTAAAAAAAAACTACAAAAGTATAGATGAAGAAAAGTGTTGAGTATCCTAAAACCATGTCTAAGGAGAATCGAATAAGTGGTATGGAAGTTAGTTCTACATGAATATCCAAAAAATTATTGAAGAATACCTAAATACAATAATCCCATTTTGCTCAAAATTCAGGATTACATGCACTTAATACAACAAGATTAATTTTGTAGGTTTTTTTTGGGTACAAAAATAGGTTTGGTTATTATAAATAAGGGTTTTTATATAATCCAATCATTTAAAAATCGCAAAGGAATCCCATTCCAAGGGGGAGAAACTCAGAGAAGAAGAAACAATATTCACATAACATATGATGTTGGTAGAGGTTGTGATCACAATACTGGTGAAAGATAAACTAAGCATGTATCAAAATCATATAAGAAAATAATACCACAAAAGTTTTTGAGAAAAGTAGAAGAATACTTGAGAAAGGCACAAGATAAATAAAAAATCAAAATTAGAATAACCCTAAGAAGGTATCAAAGGAGACAAGTAAGAGACCCATGTACAAAAAGTTAAATATAAGTCAGATTGAAAACAAGTATAGAAATATTAATAGGAGTGTCACAACTAAAATGTTTAATGTTAAGAAGAACACTCAGAATATTCTATACAGAGACTCAAAAAGTATTCCAATGACTGCAATGATATTTTATTCATTTGGATAGTAGATTTGGAGATAGAAATAACAATGTAATAGGCACAAGAAAAGTCTATTTCAAAAGGAAAATATAAGATTCCACATGAAGAAGTTTAATTTCAAGAGAGGTTGTCAACAAAATACAATACTTATATAAAAAATGTCTATGTAAGAGATGCAAGAAATATGTTCACAATGAAAAATATTGTTTAACTATTTGATCAGAAGAATAGGGGACCTTAAAAGAAATCATGAATGTACACAACATGAAGGCTAGTGAGAAAATATGCTCTCCACATAAAGAAGTTGAAAAAGTTAAGAGGTAAATTCTACCAATAGATAAATTAGAATTCAAGATCAAATGTACAATAATGAAGAGTAAAGGAAATCGGAAAATTAGATTTTTGAAAATATTAACCTTACTTTTCACATTGACAGGGAAAGGATATCCACCTTATTCCCTTATATACTTTTTGTATTGTATTTGTTCTCACAATTCAGGGAATTAAAGGTGAAGCGTGATCTACAGGGGATAACCCGATTAGAGTTATGGTTATAAATTATAGATATCCAAGATGAGGATTTCATTATCCTAGAATTATTCCTAAATTGATATACTAAAAATTATGTTGAATAGATTAATCATTATAAATATTATAATAAGTGTCTCCTTGAAAGGGAACATATATTAATAATGAATAAAAAGCTACTTAAATAATTATTTCATGTAAATGTTAGAATTAAGGAAAATAATTGTAGAAGTTTTTATTGAAGAGGTATGTGTTCTTAACTCTCTCATCCTTGATAACTTAAATAAAAAATCCTAACAAAAGTGGGATAAATTGAATTAATTAATGAAATAATAAAAGTAGAATAATGAAGTGGTTCCAAGGATGTTAATATTGAAATTTTTACTTGAATGTTTTTAACCTATTTTTTAAGTGAGTAAAGGATTTTTAGGTAGATATTTATGAGAAAATTTAATCTCAATTAGTATCTTTCATTCGTATCATAATAGAATAAAATTGGAAATACCTTGATGAAAATATTATGAGTTCTCATTTTATTTTGTATCATTCTATTTTATAAGGAAATAATTTATAATCTAAATCAAATCCACTTTCTTTCTATATAGAGAATAGATCATGTAGACTTCGAGTGAGATGATTAATTTTACATTTCATAAGAATAAATTGATACCCTTTCCCAAGTACTTTGTATTTATTTTCAATAAGGGGGTGAGAAAGTGAAATGAAATATTGATGATAAAGTGGGAGAGTTGGAATAAAATAGTACATATTGACAAATCATTTAGAAGTTATTACCAATAAATACAAAGGGATAGATTATTGAGACCACTTTGTGTGAGTTGTATTTGTTGTCAAGGAATGATTATAAGGGAATGATAATATGTTAATTAATAATAATATATTATAGGTTGTTAAGAAGTTCCCAAGAATCTTGCCTCATTATGTTAAGTGGATTGAGATTGGAAGATACATCTTGGATGTGGTATTTGAAGTTTCTTGTCATACATTAATATGAAACATTGCGTTTTTTCCGTTGGAATATTTATAAATATATTAATCATTTAAGGTAAAATATCAGTTAAATATTTGAGTAGTTATAGGTATAATGATATTTATAATGAATAAATTTATATATCTCTATGATGAAGGTGCTTTGAAGATCCATCCATGTGTTAAATAAAGGTTTTCATGAAAATTTGAGGAGCTACCATCATATCAGTTAATGCATGGTGATATATTCCCTATTGATTAAATATTATGATGACTTTTGGTTGTGATTCAAGATAAATATTGGAAGAATAAAAGCCTCTATAAAATGTTGGGAAATCAGTTGATGAAAATTAAATTATTCTTTTAATTCTTAAATATCATGATATTGGTTATCATGATTCTTATTTAAAGTTTTTGGATTAATTTTGAATGAAAATAAAAGGCCAATAAAGTAGAGAAGTTGAATCTCAAGAAACTGGTTGAATAAGTGTAGAACCATGTATTTGAACCTTATTATGTGCTCCATATAAGGAAATACCTATGTATGCGATTTCTTACTTATAAGAATATGCATGCTTGAGAAAGAAACTGCATAAGGGATTATCCATGTATTGGTTTTCCTATATAGCTGAATACCTTGTTTGTCACATACATGACTTATATTAATGTTAAATTTCATTTAATTTCCATTTATGCTTTGTTTTTGGGGTTTCTCAAGCTTTTATGGTGGAATGGATGTGTTTTCATGAATTGGGCCAAACCGTGAGCCCAATTCCAGATTTAAAAATAAATTTTGTTTCTTTTATAACTTTTTCATTTTTTTAATATTTTTCACCCATTAAAATTCTTAAATTGTCTCCCCTGACATATTAACACCACCATTATAGTTTTGAGCCTTTAGAAATCCATAACCAAGTTGTATATGGGTTTTTATTTAAGGGATTAGGCCTGCCCGAAATCCCAATTCCAGTTTTAAAAATAAAATTTGATTAATTAATAACTTATTCAATTTTAAGTATTTTTCAGTGATTCTAAGCCTCACATGTGCCCCTTAAACCCAGTCGCTCCCCCAGCCTCTTTTTCCCCTCTTTGAAGCTCTTAGCCATCGCGATATAGGGACGAACATCTTAGGGTTTCTAAAATCGGACAGATTTAAAGAGGTAAGTTCATTCAATCATAACTCTCTCAATTATTACTCTTTTACCTCCATTATAGTTCCTAAATGACCTCATAATTATTTTTCGAACAACCCCTAAGTTTTTTCCATTTTAAATTTCAGATACTGGTGTTTTGGGGAGATTCATTCATGATTTCTCAAGTAAGTTAGTCCATTTCATTTACCCTTTCAAATTGCTTAGGGTTTAATTCTATTTGTTTAGGGATTCTTCCCTTTTCTTTGAAGTGAAGAATGACTAGGAGGTAGGGGTTCGAACCTAAGTTTTAACCTTGGGTGTTCTTGGTCCAATTTTCTATTTTTAGGTTTGATCTACCCTCCTTGAGGTGCGGTGGTGGTGCACTTGTGTTTTCGCACAAAGGATTCAAGGGTTTCATTTGATTTGGTAGGTGATTCCAATGTTGATTAAATATTTGTGTATTATAATACTGTATTTATCATATTTTCATGTTTATATCATTTTATTATTACTGCAAAAATTGGTTCTAATGATGTTTCTATTGCAATTTAATTTTAAATTCCAATTTGGTGTGAAATTGGGGGTTTTCAAAAGAAATGTTTTATTGGTTTATTTGGGAATGCCCTATAAATACTTAGTTATTTATTATTGACCTGTAATAAGGCTGAAAATAATTTTTATAATGTTTATCCCCTTTTTTTGTTTCTGAAATATTGGGTTTTAATTGTGTTTGTAAAGAAAGTGAAGTTTTGGTTCCACTTTTGTGTGAAAATGATGGTTTTTCAAAGTCACCACTTCTTGTTTAACATGGGGATGACCTAAAATTGATTTTTTTGTTTTAATTTAAATGTATTGGTATGCCTTCACTATTTTGGTAACATAAAATTGTGAACATAGTGTACAAGTGTGGTTCTTAAGGGGGGTTTGTGTGCAAAACAACATGGGATTTTGAGAATTTTTTTTATTAAAAATGAAAGTGTTTGTTGTGTGTTTTAAGTGGTATAAAATGCGATAGATAATGTATTTGGTGTATGTGACCAGTAGTGGTGTTTTATATTAAAACGGATATGTGTTAAATGCTGAAATTGTTTGAGTACAAAGGGGGAAGCCTGGGTACCTACGTGGGGCGGATGTGTACTAGTACGGCTAGTGAACTGAATGGGTTTTGTCCCTGTTTCACCTAGCATTTGGATAACGACAACATTAACTAAAATATGTGGATGATTATTGGGGACCACTAGGTTATGGGTATGTTCCCTACTAGTGGCTCGTGCACGAGAACAGATTTTACTATGGTTACATTACACCGAGGTACGTGGTACATGGGGCCCGAGACTATCTAGTGCCTAAGGGTGTTCCCGATTTTGTTACTTATTGTATTTTTGGTATTTTCCCATGTATTTGGGTGACTTTGAAATTATATTTCAGTATATAACATGACTATTTAAATGTTTTAACATTCTGAAAGTTTTATCTTGAAAAATGTTTTCAATTTAAAGTTGCATTTCTTGGAATTTGTCACCGCTTTTCACTACATATTAAAACTGCTTTCTTTTTCACCTTGTATTGCATGAACCTTGGAATCATAGGGTGGTATACTATTGGGATTAGGCTCACACCCTAATTAAACCCCTTGGGTGTAAGTATACTTTTTTTTGACCTAGGTAAAGGAAAGGCTAAGGGCGATGGCGGTTCAGGGTGTTAGTCCCCATCCTTGGGGCGGAGTAGTGGAGACGGCTTGGGGGTGATGACCCCTTGTCATGTGGAGTCCATGGGGATTTTTTGTTTCTATTCCATTGTGTCTTTGGACCTTTTGTATTTCTTTTGAACTTATGTATTCAGTTCTGGATTTTTTTATAAACCTTGTTGGTATGAATTTTTCAGATTCATTTTATCAAATGTTTTTGGTGTTTTATCTATACATATTCAGGTAAATCATTCCCAAACCAAGATAAATGATACCCGGGAACTTGTGCCAGCCCATGGGGATAGGGAATTCCCTTTGGGCCTTGTCACAGGCTGGGTCTATTGCCGGTTTTGGCGGTGACCAGATTCGGTTCGTGACAAAATGTTATCAGAGCAGGTTCGCTCTCTTTGGGTCATGTTACTTGGCGAACAATCGGGATAGTCTGGAGTTAGGATTTTCGGGACTTGGCATTCTAGTTATGAGTAATGTGGCTGATCACCACACCTCATGATGGGATTCAAGTCTCCAGGAGATTTTGGGATTTATATGTGTCCTTTGGATTTCTTGGATTGATGATGATTAGGGGAAATGAAAAGAGAGTTTTATTACTCATCTCAGTGAGCTCACAGGGCCTGGAAAGCCATGTTGAGCCGGGGATATTGCCTAGAACACTATTTGTGACTGTAAAGTGATTGGAATATGGCCTCCAACCATATGTCCAAGTCACCCACTGAAACTAGTTTCCTCTTGCATTGTCTGGTGTTCTTTAGTTTTGAAATCTTGGAACTTTGGTTTTAAAGTGACTTGGTTTTAAGAAGTGTAATGTTTTTGTGAAATGATTATCTAACAAAAAGGGAATGGTTAGATTTTTGAAAATGGAGAACTGAATTTTCATAATTGTAGTGGAATGGAAAATAGTATGTTTTCACCTCTTTTGAAAGCATAAACTATATTGAAGTTGGTTTTGAAAAAGTGTTTCCAATTGAGTTTTCTAAACTATTGAAAGGTGTTTTAATGGGATGAGATGTTTTGAAAATGATGTAAATAACTTGAAAGTGAGTTTTCATTTTAATGATTGTGCCTTTCTAAAAAGTTTTTTTAATGTGGTAATTTGGGTTCGATCTTCTGGTTAGTGGTTTTGAGAAAAATGATGTGTTGGTTGACCGTTTTGGTTTTGAAAAGTGGAAAGAATCTTTGCTTTAACCTTTAGTATTTCTATGAGCGACCACATACATGGGGTTATATGGTATGATGGATGGTTAATGGAATGGATAGATGAGTTCTGGGATGGATATGAGGAGGGTTCCCATTATGAAACAGAACATGCATGTGTAAGGCCCATGGGGTACCATTGGTGGATATGCTAACAACTGAATAGTTTATTTTCAAAAAGATGATTTTAAATGAGAAACTTGATGAATTTATGACTAGTTTGGGATGGTGTGTATTATGTGTTTTTTTAAATGTTGATGTTGTGGGATGTTTTGAGTCTAAGAACCCCTCCTGTTTGTATTGTGTTTAGGGTTCGTGTTTAGTCAGTAAGCTGTGTTGAAGGGCCGGTTAGTGGTCTCTTCTAAGAAATGTTTTGGGATGCTTTTACGGTGTTTCCTTTCATGTGTTTGGATCCGGTTTATGGTATATCCTGACCAATGGACCATCTTGGTTAGGTCCTTAGGTTTAATCATTGGATAATGTATACCCCATTAAGGGTTACTGCATAACTAAAGTGCAACCCGGATTGTTTCACCATTTAAAGACCCTCCAGTTGATCAATATAAGGAATATTTTTTTTCTCAAGATCTGTAGATTGAGTCTACACCCATTCCTTTATTTGATTTTTAGATCCTCTTGTAATGGGAGAGTGCTCGTTTAAGGTTGAAAGAGACCTTAGTTTCTTATGTTTCATGATTCTTCGAAGGTGGATATGGTCTAGGGTTGTTAGTGTAGATGAGTGTCTTGATGGTGTCTAAGAGGGACTTTGGGTTCTTCAAAGATTCTTTGAAGCATGAGTTCATGTTAAACCACCGGTGTGGGAAATATGGTCATGATAAGATATTGTGGCCACTTTCTAGAATTGTGTGTTGTTTGGGGATGTTGTATAAGGTCCCTCTCCATGCATTGTTTATATCAGTTGCAATGGTCATGTTCGGTGATGCCTTATGATGTCATGGGCTCAATTGACCATAAAGGTGAAAGTTGGGCAATCATATGAGAGTCTCTGTTATGTTGGGAGAATGTATCCCTTGGAAAAAAACTTAAAAATATTCCATTTTAGAGGAAGGTGAGTATAAGTGTTCTTTACTTATATTGTTCTCACCCGAACAAACAAGGTGTGATGTGCGTGAATCTTCTAAGCCCTTGTTTCAGTGAAATATCAGGTTAGGGTAAAGTGAGTTTGTAATGTGTTATGTCTTGGAAAACCTATCGGGGTTTGTGGTGTAGTTGTTGGATTCACCAAAAGAAGAATTCTCATTTAGGGGTTTTCCAAAGCGTAACTGTGAGGCTGAAGATGCTTCAATCATTTGAGCTCCAGCCATAGGTCTTGGAGAGAGGCTGGCTCGTAGTCCGGGGAAATCGCAGAGTCATTTAAAACCCTTATACAAAGTCTTGTCCTCAGTATGAAAGATAGGAAGAGTTTAAACCTATGGTGTCATTATCTTTCTTCTGTTGTTCCTGTTCGGTGGAAATAGGTGGAGGAACTTATACCCATGTCATCACCCAATGTTATTCCCTCCCCCTTTGGTTTCCATTGAGTCTTTGGAGAAAGGATTGAAGTTTGGATAGACAGGTTGAGCACATGGTTTGCACTTGGTCAGTTGTGACCATGACCCAGAAAATCATGTAGATAAAAGGATCCCCACTGTTAGTGTATGGTTTCCCAAACCGTGCAGACTAACCATGTGGTCGTCCCAACTCTTTAAATTTTGGGTTCTTTCTTTACCGGCCCGTGCGGGTCGGTTAAGATGGTTGGTTCTTATGGTGGGGAGACCCACTATGAGTGCTATATAAGTTCTTTTGTAAATTTCTGATGGAAGTACATCCTTTGTATCAGTGAGTCCATTTAGGCCTCCCCCTGTTAGTGTCCTTATTCTGTCTCAGAAAAAAAATATAGGTTGTCTCTTATGGTGGGGAGCCTACTTTTGTTCCCCCATACCAGTAACTCAAACTTATCCATGGTCTTGTCTTGGCGGTAGGTAGTCTTGTTCGGAGCTGTCAAGATACCGACATATTCTTTGGGTAAACGTTGATATTGGAGAGTTCCCAATGGTTTAGTTATGGCAAGGTAAGTGTAACCTTGTTCGTTGTTGTTGTTCGTTTGGGTGAATTTCTTGAGTCTTGTTCGGATAGTGTTTAAGGAGTATTATTTTGGTATAAAGTATGAATGTGATTGATCATTTCAGGAATGTGGTGTAAATTTGGGTTGTGAGATTAATCATTCCTTAATTGATCACTGGAGATGTTTTGGACCTTGGGGGAGAAGCTTGACAAAGAAGTACATCTTGGTTTATCGGTTGGGTTTGGTTTTGGTATCTGGCCTTGTTGTAGCTTTCCGGGGACGGAAAGTTTTTATGGTGGGGAGAATTGTCACATACATGACTTATATTAATGTTAAATTTCATTTAATTTCCATTTATGCTTTGTTTTTGGGGTTTCTCAAGCTTTTATGGTGGAATGGATGTGTTTTCATGAATTTGGCCAAACCGTGAGCCCAATTCCAGATTTAAAAATAAATTTTGTTTCTTTTATAAAATTTTCATTTTTTAATATTTTCACCCATTCAAATTCCTAAATTGTCTCCCCTGACAAATTAACACCACCATTATATTTTGTAGCCTTTATAAATCCATAACCAAGTTGTATATGGGTTTTTATTTAAGGGATTGGGCCTGCCCGAAATCCCAATTCTAGTTTTAAAAATAAAATTTTATTAATTAATAACTTATTAAATTTTAAGTATTTTTCAGTGATTATAAGCCTCACATGCACCCCTTAAACCCAGTCGCTCCCCCAGCCTCTTTTCCCCCTCTTTGAAGCTCTTAGCCATCGCGATATAGGGACGAACATATTAGGGTTTCTAAAATCGGCCAGATTTAAAGAGGTAAGTTAATTCAATCATAACTATATACAATCTTATTATTTTCCCTTCATTCAAGTTCCTAAATAACCTCCTAATTCTTTTTCTAAAAATACCTGAGTTTTGGCCGTTTTCAATTTCAGATACTGGTGTTTTGGGGAGATTCATTCAAGATTTCTCAAGTAAATTAGTCCATTTCATTTACCCTTTAAAATTGATTAGGGTTTCATTATATTTGTTTAGGGTTTATTCCATTTTATTTGAAGTGACAAATGAACAGGGGGTAGGGGTTCGGACCTAAGGTTTAACCTGTTGGGTCGGAAGAACACCCCAAGGAGGGAAAGATGGCAAGAGGGGGGTGAATTGCCTTTTAAAAAATTGATTAACAATTAAAAAACAAAGTAAAAATGCAGCGGAAAATAAAAGAGGCAATCACACAAGAACTTGATAACGGAGTTCGGCCAAAACCCGGCCTACGTCTCCGCTCCCAACTCAACCGTTGAGAGATTCCTACCGCTTGCTTTTCAATGGTTTTAGCAAGAAACCCACTAGGCTTTAAGGTAGCACTAGGACCTATTACAGCTTGCTTTTATTGGTTTAGCAAGAACCCACTTGCTTTTAATGGTTTAGCAAGAACCCACTAGTCTTTTTACAGGTGAAGACTAGCTCACCGAGACACAAGCCTTTTAAAGGAAAAGCTTGAGAAAACCTCTTCACACCTTAATGGTGGTGTGAAACCCAAAAGAAAGGGAGGATGAGAAAATGGTTGGGGTTTGTAGGCACAAACCCAATTTTAAGCTCAAAATATATAAAACAAGAAAAACCGTGATTGGGAAGACTTGGGCGCCAATTGGATGATGGAGTTGATGTAGCGTGCTCTCCCAAGCTTCTTGAGGTGCTCCTTGGATATGGAAGTGTGTTGGAGCAGGATGGGTTCCTTGGAGGAAGTCCGCCGGAGGTACGCCAAAGATGGAAGATGTGTACGGTGGCTTCACAATTGTTCCGGTTAGTGTCCGGGGCTTCCTCAGCCTTTATTTATAGGCATGGAACCCTTGGGGAGGCTTCGGAGCCGTTGGAGAAGTCCTCGGAGCCGTTGGAGGCCAAAAGAAGGTTGACTGGTCAAAGCCAACGGTTAGTTTGACTGGGCTACCGGCTGGCCGGTACAGCTCCACCGGCTGGCCGGTGCCTTGGAATGTGGAGACTTGTTCTGTCCAGGCTCCACCGGCTGGCCGGTGGCAAGACAGTAGCAAATACTATTTGGGCTGGATGCCACAGGTCGACCGGTGACAGAGCCACCGGTCGACCGGTGGAACCTGGCAGTGGGCAATACCTCTGCCAGTTCCACCGGCTGGCCGGTGCTATCACACCGGTTGGCCGGTGGACTGAATTTCAGTCCACTTCTTGTCCATTCTTGGGCCAATCCTTTGGCAAACTTTTGCCTATCATCCAAAACACTTAAAAACAAAGTTAAACACATATGAAAGTGATTGTGATCATGAAAATCAAAGAGTGTGGGGTACAACAATCTCCCCCTATTTTGATGATCACAATCACTTATCTAAGCAATGTAAAAACTTAAATGAAGGGCATGCTTTAAATGATAAATTGAAAATAAATACTAAGCATGAGAGAAAATATTCTCCCCCAATCAATCAAGAAATTTCTCCCCCTAAATAAAAACAATAAATCACCGGGGAGTGGGATTTTGAAAAGAAACAATTTTAGGCCCGGATAGACTCGCTAAGAGGGATTTTTCAATCCACACTTGCCTTGTAGCGGGTCTTCTCCTATAGAATTCATCCGAATAAAAAATCGATTTGGGCCTACCATACCGGGCGTTTTTGCAATTACATTCATATATCATGTGCCCGGGTTTTTTACAATAGTTACAAAATTTAAAACAAGAGCTCCCCCTTACAAAAACAGTGGGTGCATGGGAGGAGGAAGCTTGCTTGGAATAGCCAAGCCCTTGGGTGGTTCGGGATATGCGTTGGGAACCTAGCAAATTATTCAAATTTTGTTCCCCTTGGGTGAACTTGGCTAGGGATTCTCTAAGGTCCTTGATGGTTGATTCCAAAGAATCAACATTTGGGAAATTTTGGATTTTTAGGGAGAGTTCCTCCTTCTCTTTGAGAAGTTGTTCTTTTTCGGAGGAAAGTTTTTTGAAATTCTTTTTCAAAGAAACAAATTTTGAAGAAAGTTCATGAAAACCATTTTCAAGTTGGTCTCTAGCATGTTGGAGTTCTTCATATGACATATGATTGAAAGAATTTGAATTTGAAGAACAAGAGGAGGAGGAGTCGGAAGATGTTACCTCGTGATTTGCCATTAGGCATTTTTTACCTTGGTCGCTCGAGGAGAAGGAGGAGAATGAAGAGGTGGAGCTATCACTCCATGTTGCCTTTGAAGCCTTCTTCTTCTTCTTCTTGGCCCTTTTCTTGTGAGGTGGGCAAACGGGTACGGATTTTGCATCGGGTTCTAGCTTTTGAATGGGTTCTTGCTTTTGAGCGGGTTCTTGCTTTGGAGCCTCGCTAGTACCTTCATAGGTTAGTTCTAAAAGCTTCCAAATATCATTAGAAGATGTGCAAGAAGAAATATGATCAAAAACATAACGATCTAACCCACAATGTAGAGCATTCATGGCTTTGCCATCAAGCTCGAAGTTTGCAATGTCTACGGGGGTCCATTTAGACTCATCGGGAGAGGAGAGGGAAAATCCTTGCATAACAATTTTAAAAATTGGATAACCAATGCTTTTTAAAAAGGTTGACATGCGGGTTTTCCAAAAAGTATAATCGGCTCCATCAAAGAATGGAGCACGATCCAAAGAATGACCTTCGAGGTTTTGAGAAGAAGAAGCGGTAGAAGCCATCAAAAAAATAAAATAGGATCTTTAATTTGAAACCGGTTAGGGAATTATTCAAATACTCGCTCTGATACCAAATGTTGGGTCGGAAGAACACCCCAAGGAGGGAAAGATGGCAAGAGGGGGGTGAATTGCCTTTTAAAAAATTGATTAACAATTAAAAAACAAAGTAAAAATGCAGCGGAAAATAAAAGAGGCAATCACACAAGAACTTGATAACGGAGTTCGGCCAAAACCCGGCCTACGTCTCCGCTCCCAACTCAACCGTTGAGAGATTCCTACCGCTTGCTTTTCAATGGTTTTAGCAAGAAAACCACTAGGCTTTAAGGTAGCACTAGGACCTATTACAGCTTGCTTTTATTGGTTTAGCAAGAACCCACTTGCTTTTAATGGTTTAGCAAGAACCCACTAGTCTTTTTACGGGTGAAGACTAGCTCACCGAGACACAAGCCTTTTAAAGGAAAAGCTTGAGAAAACCTCTTCACACCTTAATGGTGGTGTGAAACCCAAAAGAAAGGGAGGATGAGAAAATGGTTGGGGTTTGTAGGCACAAACCCAATTTTAAGCTCAAAATATATAAAACAAGAAAAACCGTGATTGGGAAGACTTGGGCGCCAATTGGATGATGGAGTTGATGTAGCGTGCTCTCCCAAGCTTCTTGAGGTGCTCCTTGGATATGGAAGTGTGTTGGAGCAGGATGGGTTCCTTGGAGGAAGTCCGCCGGAGGTACGCCAAAGATGGAAGATGTGTACGGTGGCTTCACAATTGTTCCGGTTAGTGTCCGGGGCTTCCTCAGCCTTTATTTATAGGCATGGAACCCTTGGGGAGGCTTCGGAGCCGTTGGAGAAGTCCTCGGAGCCGTTGGAGGCCAAAAGAAGGTTGACTGGTCAAAGCCAACGGTTAGTTTGACTGGGCTACCGGCTGGCCGGTACAGCTCCACCGGCTGGCCGGTGCCTTGGAATGTGGAGACTTGTTCTGTCCAGGCTCCACCGGCTGGCCGGTGGCAAGACAGTAGCAAATACTATTTGGGCTGGATGCCACAGGTCGACCGGTGACAGAGCCACCGGTCGACCGGTGGAACCTGGCAGTGGGCAATACCTCTGCCAGTTCCACCGGCTGGCCGGTGCTATCACACCGGTTGGCCGGTGGACTGAATTTCAGTCCACTTCTTGTCCATTCTTGGGCCAATCCTTTGGCAAACTTTTGCCTATCATCCAAAACACTTAAAAACAAAGTTAAACACATATGAAAGTGATTGTGATCATGAAAATCAAAGAGTGTGGGGTACAACATAACCTTGGGTTTTCTTGGTCTGATTTTCTATTTTTAGGTTTGACCTACCCTCCTTGAGGTGCGACGATGGTGCGTTTGTGTTTTCGCACAAAGGATTCAAGGGTTTCATTTTATTTGGTATGTGATTCAAATGTTGATGAAATCTTTGTGTATTATAATGCTGTATTTGTCATATTTTCATGTTTATATCATTTTATTATTACTGCAAAAATTGGTTCTAATGATGTTTCTATTGCAATTGAATTTTAAATGCCAATTTGGTGTGAAATTGGGGGTTTTCCAAAGAATTGTTTTATTGGTTTATTTGGGGATTCCCTATACATAATTAGTGGTTTTTATTGACCTTTAATAAGGGTGAAAATAATTTTTAGAATGTATATCCCCTTTTCTTGTTTCTGAAATAATGGGTTTTAATTGTGTTTGTAAAGAATGTGAAGCTTTGGTTCCACTTTTGTGTGAAAATGATGGTTTTACAAAGTTACCACATCTTGTTTAACATGGGGATGCCCTAAAATCGATTTTTTTGTTTTAATTGAAATGTATTGGGCTGCATTCACTATTTTGGTAACATAAAATTGTGAACATAGTGTACAAGTGTGGTTCTTAAGGGGTTTTGTGTGCAAAACAACATGTGATTTTGAGAATTTTTTTTATTAAAAATCAAAGTGTTTGTTGTGTGTTTTAAGTGGTATAAAATGCGATAGCTAATTTATTTGGTGTATGTGACCATTAGTGTTGTTTTAAATTAAAATGGATATGTGTTAAATGCTGAAATTGTTTGAGTGCAAAGGGGGAAGCCCAGGTAACTAGGTGGGGCGGATGTGTACTAGTACGACTAGTGGACCAGATGAGTTTTGTCCCTGTTTCACCTAGCATTTGGATAACGACAACACTAAATAAACTATGTGGATTATTATTGGGGACCACTAGGTTATGGGTATGTTCCCTACTAGTGGATTGTGCATGATAATGGATTTTACTATGGTTACATTACACCGAGGTACGAGGTACATGGGGCCTGAGACTATCTAGTGCCTAGGGGTGTTCCCGATTTTGTTGCTCATTGGATTTTTGGTATTTGACCTTTTATTTGGGTGCCTTTGGAATTATATTTCAGTATATAACATGAATATTTAAATGTATCAACATTCTGAAAGTTTTATCTTGAAAAATTCTTTCAATTTAAAGTTGTATTTCTTGGAATTTGTCACCGCTTTTCATTGCATATTAAAACTGCTTGATTTTTCACCTTGTATTGCATGCACCTTGGAATCATAGGGTGGTATCCTATTGGGCTTAGTCTCACACCCTACTTACACCCCTTGGGGTGTAAGTAGACTTTTTTTGACCCACGTAAAGGAAAGGCTAAGGGTGATGGCGATTCAGGGTGTTAGTCCCCATCCTTGGCGCGGAGTAGTGGAGACGGCTTGGGGGTGATGACCCCTTGTCATGTGGAGTCCATGGGGATGTTTTGTTTCTATTCCATTGTGTGTTTGGACCTTTTGTATTTCTTTTAAACTTATGTATTCAGTTCTGTATTTTTTTTATAAACCTTGTTGGTATGAATTTTTCAGATTCATTTTATCAAATGTTTTTGGTGTTTTATCTATACATATTCGGGTAAATCATTCCCAAACCAAGATAAATGATACCCAGGAACTTGTGCCAGCCCATGGGGATAGGGAACGCCCTTCGGGCCTTGTCACGGGCTGGGTCTATTTCCAGTTTTGGCGGTGACCAGATTCAGTTCTTGACAATGTTGGATAGATGAAGTCCTCACATATGAAAATTTATATGTATGATAATTTTTCATGTATTTGATTCTGTTGTGAATAAGAAATTGGATACATGATGTGATTTGTAATTGAATAATCCAAATATATACATTTTCCATGGATGAGATTTGGTTATGACATGGAGTGTGCATGCAAATCATGATATATACGAATTGTTTTTATATGAAAGTTGGTCACAAATGAGGATGAACTATGTAAAGTTAATATACATTATATGTAAAGGCGGAGAAGGAGTTTGAGAAGGGAAATTTTATTTATAAGATTACAATTAAGATTATATTTATTGAAATGATGAATCACAAGGCTTTGGTTTAAGCTGTGGTTTAGAAAGACATAAATTTTTAGGGAATGTATGAGCTATTTATAACGCATGAATCGAAAAATATACCATAAGATTTGTACTATAATGGATGGTCCATGACTAAAACAAAGTTATGAAATCATTAATAAATTATAAGAAATATGGAGTAGATTTTATGGAATGATGAATTTAGATAGTGTCAGGTATATGTTACAAATGAAGAAGGATCCATGACTATATTTATTAGAGAAACATTCTTATGTGTTTTAAATGCAGATAAATTAATCATGGATTAAAGAATAAGTTATGTATAATGGTGGAGCCTCATCAGTTATTATGTTTCATTTTTATAGGAGGATTTGTGTGATAATTTCTATTCTCAAGAGACTAGTTAATGATGAGTCTTTAGATATTATGAGAAGAATTTTAGGCTAAAAATTGTGGATCTAGTTAGAGACCATGATGGTTGTGATACACGGGGTTTGAATTACTTCCAATTTTCATAATTCAAATCAAGTATTCATTCCAGACAGTGAATATTGAAATAAGGAAATAATAATAAAAATTATCTAAGTTTTATGTGATGTTTATAATAAAAAATAATTACTAGTTCAGATCAAATGAAATAATGAAGAATAAGAAGAAGTGAGAGGATATTAGAAGAAGAAGAAGAGAAGAAGGTGTGATGTATATCTATTTTCACAGGAATAAGAAAAAGTGTAGCGCTTAGAACTACTTCTAATAAGTTTATGTGCAATACTATTCATAAAAAGGAAGAATAAGAGAGTCTACTTACATTCTACTATACAAGTAACAATATAATAGGAATTAAGAGAAGAATAAATAAACACTATGATGATAAATTGAAGTCACATTTGGTGGAGGAATTTATTGTTGTTGTAAAGTAGTAAAAAAGATAAATACTTTCTATATAGTTAGTATAAATATCCTTCAAGGTGTTGTAGGTAGACCTAGATATCACCAGTGCAGGGAAATTTTTTTATTTCTTATATTCCCTCTTGAGTATAGGGTACCACACTTCAGGTGAAGGATTATTTTTTGGCTGATCCACTGTAATAGTTATCTCATTATAATGTCTTGTGTGATCAAAAATTATATCCCGGTTACACCATGGACTATCCTTTATTATTGAAAGGTGAAACTTGTAAATATTATATCTACTTTTTGTGTGTGATAATGAATAAAGGAAAGGAAAGAGAATGATAGAATCAAGATCTTAATAGGTCTAATAGGTAAAGGGATAAAAAGATTAAAAATGGAATAAAATGTCCCCAACACTAATTTTCCTCATAGCGTTGAGTATATCACAAGTGGTACTCTCAAAAACCTTGATAAAGGAAACCCTAGAATATTTTAAGAGATGATATTTTATATTTAATTTATAATTAATTTAAAATAATAATTACCTTGAAAGATATAATTCCTTATGATTAATTCTGATTCCTATATTGTCTTTACATCATTTCAGTTTAGAATCTAAAATTGGATTCTAGTAGTTATATCCACACATGCTCCATGAATATATGAACAATTCTATTGGTATTCTAGGTGCTAGTTTAGAGTAACCTAGTACTTCACATCATTCGTTGTTGACTGTAACAAAGAATTTATATTGTTATCTCTTATTCTTTTGAGGGAGGGAAGATTAATTATCTCTTGGGTTTGAGAGAATTTATAAAGTCTCTATATTGAGCCCAATGACTCATCTTCACTAAAAATAATATAAATCATAATATATATATAGGGTTAATCATTGATAATTACATGAAGTCCCTTATCAAATATTATCTCTAATATATTAATCATGTCTATTAATAATAAGATTATCACATCACATGAGCATATGTCATCATTGTTTTCATCCAAGTACACACTTCATGAGAAAAAGTATTAATGTCTTATGATCCCCTATCAATAGATATATAAACATCATCTATTTCCCTTCATGCATATGTTATTTAGATTATAGGACATATGTCTATGAATATTTTTCATAGCACATCTAGGTTTTAATTATAGTGGGAGAACTTCTACAAACTTAAAATGCAATAAATACTCTTAAGGAAATTATCACATGTTATACATAAGAAAAATCATCATGCAATAATATATACATTAATATTATGGTAATCAAAATTAAAAAGTTAGTTGGTTCTAGGTAACCAAATCTAATATAACCAAGATGATATTATTCCACTTATATGTTGATTTAAAGACATTTGGTCCCTTGATTGAACTAGGATAAGGAAATTCGTGGCCATGATTAGTTGAGTGAAATGTTATGTGCTCAACTACTTGGATATGAGACATGTGATGTGATCATATACTAGATGAATAAAATGTGAGGTATTCATCAACTTGGTTATTATATTTTATATAAACATGAATATATGAGATAAAATATACTATATTGACATGTTCAATGTGTTTAGTCCACTCTATGTTATTAATAAAGGGATTATATAGGTATACGAGACCCATTTATAACATGAGTTACACTGATATTTTTATAGATGATTCTATTTTATTGCATCTATGAAATTAGTATTTCATATTTATTATCAATTATATAAAAGATCATAGGGTCATACATTTAGGTATTAAGATAAAGTATTATGTTTTGGAAAAAGTGTTAGTTACAAAATGATATGTTTTAGAAAAAGTGTTAGTTACAAAATGAATGAGGTTTGATAAACCTTATCCAAAATATTTTGGATGGATTCATAATGATTTTTGAAGTTTTTCATAAAGTAATTATAATATTTTAGTCCAAGTGACCGATTGCTAGAAATGCACTAAAATTGGTATCTCATCTTGTATGATATACCCTGAGTCATAGACTGCGATATGCATGTGATGCATACGACAAATTATGATATATTGATATTGTATAAGGAATGAGATGCCTCAGTCATAGTAGAAAATATGATTATGGTATAGAGTATATGGATTTTGTCTTATATCCCACATGGTTTTTATTAGTTATAAATCACTGGGTTTATTCATTTATGGATACACATAACCATTTTAAACTTTAAAAAGATTATATATCAACATGCATATATTATTTTAACATTTATCAGCAATCAAGGGGTTATAAAAAAATATTTAATCTCTTAATTTAATGAAGAGAGGCTATATAAAGGTATATAATCCCCTTTTTGAGTACACCAGACTCTACCAAGCCATATCCAAACCTCTGTCTTATACCCTATTCACCATTCATCTTTACAGAGAAGGTGCTATCAAACCTTTTGTGTTTAGGGGAACTCTTATTACGAATGAATATCCTAGTTTCTAATGTCATCCCTTTGGAGGAAAGACTATGTTGTCTACCTCTACATGATTAAAATCAAGAAACATTATTTGAATTCATCAAATATGGATCATAATTTATTTCAGGTACTCCTCCTATTTTATGTACATAATAACACATGTTCAATTTTGATAATAGATCAAGAAATTTAAATGGGGTTATTCTATTTCCATGATCATTATACGATCCTAAAAAATCCATCACTATCCATCCATGGTGTATCCCAAGTTTATTTATCAAACTGATGTGGGTGTTGGTTCCCATGATCATTTGGTGTGTGTAAGAAGGTATTCTAGGCAAGATTGTAAGGTGTTTGTAGATTTCATCCTGTGAAACAAAAGGGTAATAAGGAAAACATGATGAAACTAATGTATATTGAGAATAAAGAGATCCATATATTCAGAATACAATAAATCTAAATCCTTAAAAGAAGGCTTCGGTTTAGTGTTCTTGGTACGTTATTTGAATTCTTGTATCACTGATCTATAATCTGTAATGTTCATGTGCATGTGTGATTCCATCCAACATAATGAATTATGTTATACCCTATAGGCTCAGTTAATCGATACTTTCTATCTCAATGAGAGTTGTATTATAGGGTAACTTCTATGATAATTTTTTTCTTTTGTTTTCTTACTTATTGTGTTTATTTCTCATTGCATAGTGAAATCCTGTGATGATCTTTAATGTTGATCAATTAAGAAAAACACATAAATTATTGTTTCTATATTTTTTTCTTTTTTTTACTACTTTATTGACCATGTGAATATTTTACGTTTCTATTTTGATGATTCTAGAATTGACTCTTCTCTAATTCAAGTTCATATGATCATATTGAAACTGATTATACTTCCCATTAGGATGTTAAACATTTTTAATTTGATAAAATTGATCACAATATTCTATAGTTTTGAATTTTTCTTACTATTTAGGTTCTTTTTTGTATGTGAGATTATGATTTTATACATATGTTGAATCTTTTTGATATTATCATGTCAAATGATTCCATTTTGTTTGAATCATTATGTATTGTTTTATATTGTGATCATATATTTCAAGTATTTTTTTTACAATTGATTTCACCAGAGTAATAATGTTTTATGTTCATAAGAATTAATGTTTTAATACATTTTTGTTGGAATTGAATTTCGAATATATTCATGTTTATTGGATTTATTTGTTGGAAACTAGGATAATAAACATTAATTTTTTTAATTACAGATTTTTGAGTAATTATCAAACCAATATTAAACTCAAACATCTCGTTTCATCTGTTTAATGCAGAGGACATTCCGTGAGAATTGAAAAATACCTACAATAATTAAAATTAAAGAAATATTGAGTTTAATTTTTACTATAAATAAATGACCCGATTAGAGGGGGTTATAACCCCTTCTAAACACATTAGTGGTGGTTATGAGGAACCATTGCTAATGTGCCATCCTATTAATGTTAGAGGCAGTTTTGAAGAAACGTTGGTAAAGTCATAGTCAAATTAGCAGTGGTTAGATTATAAGGGGTTAGAACCCTCTCTAATTTCATCATGTAATATTAGATTAGCAGTGGTTATGAGCAACCTTCACTAATGTGCCCGCCTACTAATGTTAGAGACAGTTTTGAAGAACTTCTACTAAAGTCATAGTAAAATTAGCAGTGGTTAGATTAGAAGGGGTTAAACCCCCCTCTAATTTCATCACAGAATCTCAGATTAGAGGGGGTTAAAACACCCTCTAATCTATTTACCAGAATAGAGGCGGTTGGAAAATGCCTCTATTTGAATGAAGAAGTTGGCGGGTTGTAAAACCATCTTTGTTTAAGGCTAAATTAGAGGGAATTTTAACCCCCTCTAATTTAGTTAATTTTTTTAAATTACATCCAAACACCTCTCATGTTCCCACTCATCACCACAAACCCTCTGACTGCCCCTCTCCCATTTCGATCCAGTCCTAGTCATCCCCACGGAGTTCCTCCCATTACGGTCCAGTCTCAGTCCAGCCCGCAGACTGCCCCTCCCATTCCGTTCGATCTGGTCGAGTCCCGCTGCGCACACCCACATTCTGATCCCACCGCTCCTCCCCTCAAGTGAGATAAACCACACCTCCCCCTCCCAACCCCTAATGTAAAATATAAGGATGCTGGGGTTCAATTGGCCAACCACCAGTATATAGCGCGTGTCGCTTTTCCACTATAACTAATCAATTTTTTTTGATTAAATAGATATAAATATTTAAATAGAGATAAATATTTATATTTGATATATTATTTGAATAAATATGATATATTATTTGAATATATAATATAAATATTTATATATGATATATTAATTAAATAAATATAAAGATTTAGGAAGGTAATTCAAATATATATTATTTTAATAAATATTTATATATGATATATTTGTGTATAATATTTATATATAATATATATTTTTATATAATATATATATATATATATATATATATATATATATTTGTACAGTATATATATATATATATTATATTTGTGTATAATATATGATGTATATGTTTGTCTATAATATATATATATTATATTTGTAGGTATATAATAAATATATAAATAATTTTATTTACATATATATATATATATATACATATATTTGAAAATACATTTATATTTGTGTGTGCGTGTATTTATGTATTTACATAATATTTATAGATATAATATAATTATAGTATATATATTTATATAATCATTTTTATATATTTGTATATATATATGTGTGTGTGTGTGTAACAATAATATTATTAATTATTCTTATTATTATTATTTTTATTACACCTATTTTTTAAACTTTAAAAATTATATGTTGGTTTTATAAATACAATACATTTAAATATTTTATAATTTATATTATACATACATTATATTAAATATATTTATATTATATATTTATGTATGTGATTATATACATTTATATTATATCATACACACACACACACACAAAACTAAATATATTCATATAACTAGAAATATATAATATAATTAAATGATATATATATATATATATTTACTAAATTAATTTATAATTAATATGGTATACTAAAATATATTTAAAATAATTATATAATATATATATAAATTTATATATAATTAAATATTTATAATATAATATATATAATATAATTATATAATATTTTTATATTATATATATATGTATATTTATATTTAATTTTGTCTATATTATATATATATAAATTTTATACATAATATAAGATAAATGTATTTACACAAAAATATACAATAAAAATGAATTTAATATAATATATGTATAATATAAATCATAATATAAATGTATAGTATTTATAAAACCACATATAAATTTTATAAATTTGAATATATATATTTATAATTACATTTATATTATGTATACCAATATTTATATATATATATATACATTTCTGTTTATATGTATAAGTATTTATTAAAAGTATTTATATAATGTCCTTATATATATATATATTTATAATGCATTTAAATATATTTATATGAAATGTTTATATAATATATATACACACATGTGCACGCGCACATATATATTATAAAATTTTAATGCATATGAGATATATTTTAAAAAATGAAATTTTTTTAGAGGGGTTTAAAACCCCCTCTAATCAAAGGGATTAATAGCAGTTCATGACCCCCATCAAATTTATTGAATTCAAGGGGGTTCAAAACCCCCTCAAATGTCATCAATTAGAGGGAGTTCAAACCCCCTCTAATGTCATCAATTAGAGGGGGTTCAAACCCCCTCTAATTTCTTAAATTAGAAGGGGTTCAAACCCCCCCTATAATCTAAGAGATTAACGATGGTTCATCAACCCCTAAAATATCTTAAATTAGAGGGGGTTGTGAACCCCCACTATTTCCATTTTTTAAAAATAAATTATATATATATATCCAAATTAATATTATATATATATCTACTCTAAAATAAAATGGAATATATAGTTCCACTAATTATTAAATTAGTTGCAGTTTTGATATAACCGCCTCTAAAATCAAACCAAATACTAAAAAAATAATGATAAAAAATTTAGATGGGTCTGTGTACAACCCCCTCTAAAATTAATTTAGAAGGGTTTGTGCTTAAACCCTTCTAAAAAACTACTGCTAATCTTCAATTTTTTGAAGTGTTTGTTTCAAAGAAATAAAAAAGGAATATTCAATTCCCAATTTTTTTGTGCCTTATTTTTTGTTACATGATTTGATGTGTTCATGTTTAGCTAGGGTGTGATCTCTATGGATGTAATTTAAATTATATTTTCTTTATCCATTTATTAATAATGTGTTCTTGTTCTCCCCATTAATTATCTGAATTAAAAGATACTTATAGGTATCCCCTTAGAGTTGTTTGTTTTTTTGTATTGAAATTTGGGTTAGGATAGGTTAGTGTGAGATTAGACTGATCGAGAGTTGGCGGGCTGTAATGTGTGTTAGTAGTGTTAGTCCGGGTTTATGTTTGTTTAGCATTTTCCTTATATTCCTTATGAGTTGAGATGTAATAAAAATATGATTTTCCATTATTTTGTGCTCAATAAAGGGGTTATTTCCTCAAGAGGTAACTGTATATGAGTTTAATGATTAATCCCAATCAGTTTAGAGTAGTAGTGTCATGGGTAGATTTTCGGTTAGCCCCCAAGATTAATGGAGATATTGCTAAAATTATTTACTAATATAAGATAGGTTACATAGGAAATAAAAACCTTTTTTTATTAGGTTAGCTTGACCCGGATGAGAATTTTTGGCTAGTCGATATTTTCCCTAAGATCATCGATGTTTCTCATGGTTTTAGAGACATTATTTAAGACCTTGAACCTTTATCTGACTTGAATTAAGACCCTATTATTTTGGAACTCTCCTTTTAGTATTGGTTTGGGCATTAATTTACTCTGGTGGTGACTTTCGATATAACAATTTTGGATATGGTGCCTACTTGGATCAAAATGATTCCTATTTTTATAGTGCTTAGGCAGGATATCTTGAATTAAATCCACCAATTCAAGATATTTGGATCCATATTTGATTTTTTTTGTAGATATAGGTGGATATTATTTTTTTAGTTATAGTTTATTGTGTTTTAATTCCTTATGGTTTATTTTTTTGTTTTTTTTTCATGTTGAACTCTTCATAATTGAGTTATATTATATATGAATATGTTTAAGATGTTTGTTCTACCATGTTTTATAGGATGATAGTGTTGTTCTATGATTTTTTATAGGTATGGGCATGTATTTTCCATGAGTACCTTGCTAGTGTGATATTATTGGATTACCAAATAAGTGGAGGTGAATTATTTTATATAAAATTATTTATGTTTAATTTAATTTTGATCATGTTAGTAGTAACATTATAATATCATTAGTTTGGGAAGCATGTGTCACTTTTATATAAGTTTTAGGAAAGTGTGGCCGATAATATTGAATATATCTAGAACACTTCCATACTTTTGCTATTGTTTTTATTTTGGTTATGCCAAAATAGATGATTCTAGGAGATGTAGGAATATCATACAGATTAGTAATTTAATTTTCAAGGTGGATATATGTAAAATTGTATTTCACTATTTATTTCACAATAAATATTGTTTATGTATTTAATTACTAAGGTGTAGAATTTTGAATTTTTAATTCACTAATGTTGTTAATTAAATGTTTTGAATTAATTTAATTTTTTATTTTCATTTATTAAGAGGTTTAATATGATGAAATTATTCGATTCAAATGAGATTAAATATATTGTATTTATTGTTTAACTTCTTTGTGGGATTTTTTTGGGCCTCCTTCTTTTGACCTTTTCATATAGTCTATTTTCAAGCCTCCCCTAGCCCTTGGTTGTTTTACCTCAATCCATTCCTCCTCTTATCTTGGTTTTTAGTTATCAATTTTCTAGATCCTTGGTTGTTGGTCCCTCTATTTTGTATTTTGTACATATTATCCCATATACAAACACTAATATAGATAGTGTTTTTAAAAGTTCTAGAAACTACTTTTAATAGTTCTAGAAAAGAAATGTTAATCTCAGCGAAGATAAAGGGGGCCCTTTATCTATGCTAAAAAAGTGCTGATAAAATCCCCCCTTTATCAGCACTAAAAATAGAACTAATAAAGGGGGCCTTTATCAGCACTCTAAATAGAGTTGATAAAGGCTTAGCTTCCTGTGATGTGATATTT
This sequence comes from Viscum album, assembly GCA_963277665.1. Classification (NCBI taxonomy): domain Eukaryota; kingdom Viridiplantae; phylum Streptophyta; class Magnoliopsida; order Santalales; family Viscaceae; genus Viscum; species Viscum album. Next base: position 1,955,643,537 of record OY728153.1, read on the forward strand.
ATATAACAACACACTCACCAGCACCTGCATAGTGTACACACACCACCTGCACAAAACTGAACCTACATAGCGCACACAAGAACAAAGCAGCATATACAACAACACACACAAGAATAAAGTAACACACACAAGGGTTTGGAAAACAATTATATATACATTTCAAACAATGTTTTATATAATTAAATTTACAATTATCTAAAAAATAGTTAAAAACACTAATGTTTCATCCTTTGACATTCGTGATCCCCTCTCAAAAATGTCAACCCATGGTATTAGTTGCTGAAAAAATCATCCCAACTCAAGAAAAAGGTCCCACATATATAGACAAACAAATATTATGTTAGTAATACTATAAATAAATAAATTAAACATTAATATGAAATAACACATTAATAAAATGGAAATTTTTAATAAAAAAGACACATTTGGAGTTATACAGGTCACACCGTGCATCGTATTGAGGTAGGGTTGATTCCTACACATCACAAATAGTTATGGATCATTGTTCTAGAATATCAAAACAATCTGAATGAGTTTTATTGGTTTTTAGTATGTCCCTTATTCTTTTACTAAAATTAATATCAAATTTAAATGACACATTTGGATTTATACCAGTCACATCGTTCATCGGATTGAGGTGTGGTTGATTTCTACACATCATAAATGACTCTATGATCGTTTTTCTAAAGTATCAAAAAAATACGAATGCATTTTCTCAGTTTTCAGTATGTCAGTTGTGTTTTCTTACTAAAATATCATCTCAAACAAAAAACATGCTTTTTTGAGTCATACCAATCTTATCATGCATCAGTTTGAGGTGAGACTGGTTCATAAACGTCAAAAAGGACTTATGAATCACTCTCCTAAATTATGAAGACAATCAGAGGAAATTTTCTTGGTTTTCAGTGAGTGTAACATTTTGAGCTAAAATGTAAATTTTAAACTAATAACAGACACTTTTAGTCATACTAGTCACACTGTAAGTTGGATTGAGATGCAGTTGATTTCTACACATAACAAATGACTCATAGATCATTTTCTTAAAGTATCAAAATAATTAGAATGAAATTTCTTAGTTTTTAGTATGTCAATTTTTCTTTTTTACTTAAATTAATGTCAATTTTAAATAAAAACACATTTAGATTAATATCGGTCACATCATTCATCAGATTGAGGTGTGGTTGATTCATAAACATAAAAAATGATTCATGGATCATTTTTCTAAAGTATCAAAACTGTTGAGCCCTCTGGAAGATTGTTGATTTCATATCTATGATTGATGTTTTAATAATCACAAATCATCACATACCATTAATGCTTAATCTGGTTTGATTTCTCATAAACTTAATTACAATCTGTTAATGAATCTGTTACCACTTTTTTGTCTATTCTTATTGATGTACAAAGTATTTTGGAAGCACCGATTCAATATCAACAGACATCGGAAGCACTGATCGCATATCAAAAGACAACGGTCGCACCGATGCAAATGACTCACCGATGAAAATGAGTCACCGATGCAAATGACTCACCGATACTGATCAAACTGACTCACCGATCAGATGACAGACCGATGCTGATCAAATGACTCACCGATGCAAATGACTCGCCGATGCAAATGAGTCACCGATGCAAATGAGTCACCGATGCAAATGAGTCACCGATCAAATGACTCACCGATCAAATGACTCACCGATGAAAATGACTCACCGATGAAAATGACTCATCGATGCAAATGAGCCACCGATCAAATGAGCCAACGATCAAATGAGCCACCAATCAAATGAGCCACCGATCAAATGACTCACCAATCAAACTAACTCACCGATCAGATGACAGACCGATGCTGATCAGTCTGATTCACCGATGCTGATCTATCTGAGTCACCGATCATTACTCACTAATGCTGATGAACTACCTATCACTTGATTCTCCAATAGTCATAAACAACTATTTGAATTTCTTTATCTTTATCTTTATTTAATCTAACCAACGGTCATATTAGGTATATTTTAATGCTCTGTCAAATTATTAATAAAGGTTTTCGGATGTCAGGAAACCGTACCTCGTACCTGCGGAAAGGAAACTTTTTCTGTCTTCCGAAGCACGTGACATAAATACAAGAAGACTCTGCTGAAGATAAAAGGGTGTTGATAGAAGAACACAAGGGTGATACAGAGAAAAAGAAAGAGAAGGAAGAACCAATCAGAACAGAACTTCATACACAATCAAGCCTACTCAAGAAGAGTTCTGTGCATACAAAAGAACATTGAAGAACTTCATCGACTACATCTCACTGCCTTTGATCCTGAAGCATACGACACTCTTCCTCTCAAACAAAAACGAGAAGAGGACTCAGAATAAATTTTGACCAAATACAAAAGAGTCCAGAGCTACACTGAAATCACCAGAGCCATTTCTAAACTCTACATCTCTGCTCTGTGATACATTTGTTTTACATTTTGAGCAGTGTGTGTTATCTGCTGTATTAAACACACACACTGACTCCTGCACTTTCACTGGAGGATTTGTAAATCCTCAGCAAACCTTTCTTCACTTCATTTCCCACTGTGGATAGTGGTAGAGGTCGTATGAGACCTGGAAAGCTCTATGCTGTTGTTAGTTTTCCCACACAGAACTGTGGTAGAGGTCTTGTGACCTGGACAGTGTGTTCACTGTTGTTAACCCCGATCCAGGGTGTGGATCATTTTTATATAAACTTTTGAGAGGCCTAAGTACCAGCTTGAGACTGAACCTCTTGGTTAATTCTCTGTGTTTGTAGCTACATACTATATCCATACTACATATTTATTTCATATTCCGCTGCTATTACTTTGAAATATAATTTATTTTCAAAGCTACTTTGATAGTTAAACTCGCAAGTGTTTATATTTATTATAGACCAGTAAGTTAGTTTCAAAGGTTAATTTAATCATAAGATTAAGTTAACTGAGAACTAATCAATCTTTGAGAAACTAATTGAACCTTTATAATCTGTATAAATTCACTACAGTTTAATCTGTTTTTGAAATAGGGGGATTTTAATCAACATTGTTTTTAACAGAAAATTTTAATTGGAACTCAATTCACCCCCCTCTTGAGTATCCACTCCGACCAACACTTGGTATCAGAGGTTCTTAATATTTTCTAAACGTACTCTGTTTTTCAACTGTGATTTTAGTTGTATTTTAAAGTTCTTAAAATTTCTGTTATTTCTAAATTTTTATCTCTTTAAAATTCTTTTTGTAATATCATGGATAATATACTTGAGGGTGCTGCTACTAACCGGCCACCTTTCTTTAATGGAAACAACTATGCTCAGGGGAAGCTAAAAATGAAAATTTACTTAGAAAGTATGGGCTTTGATATTTGGACTGTCATTGAAGATGAATATAAAATTCCCAGTACTGATAGATCTGCTTGGGATGAACCTACAAAGACTACTTACAATAATAATTGTAAAGCTATGAATGCTCTGTACTGTGCTCTAGGAGATGAAGAATTTAATAGAATTTCTGCATGTAAAACTGCATATGAAATTTGGGATACCTTAGCTGTTTCTCATGAAGGAACAACTAATGTTAAGGAGATGAGATTGAATACCTATACTATTAAGTATGATAATTTTAAGATGAAGCCTGATGAACCCATTTCTGATATGTATCTCTGGTTCAATGAAATTGTCAACACAATGACTTCTCTGGGAAAGGATGTTCCAGCAAAGGAGCAAATCATGAGAATTTTGAGATGTCTACCTGAAAGATGGAGAGGAACCTCTGTCTCCATTAGAGAATCCTGTGACATTGGAATACTGCCTGTCAAGGATTTAATTGGTAAGCTGATGATGCATGAAGAAGAGATTAAAGTAAATAAAGAAGAAGATGATGAACCTAAAAGGAAGTCTATTGCCTTCAAGACCACAACCTCAAAGAATAAGGATAAGGAAAAGCCTCAAGCTATCAATGAAAGTTTAAGTAGTCAGGAAAGTGAGAATAATTCTGATAGTGATGCTGAGATGGCACACATTGCTAGATGATTTAAGAAATTATATAGGAAGAAGAAGTTTTTCAGAAAGTCAAACTACAAAGGCAAGTATGATAACAAAGGACACTGGAAGAAGGATTGGAAAAAGTCTGATAAATCAGATGAAGTTGTCTGTTATGAATGCAAAAGAAAAGGACACATAAAAACAGACTGTCCAAAGCTGAAATACAGAAAGAAGTATGAATACAAGGATAACAAGTACAAGAAAGCCATGAAGGCTACTTGGAGTGCTTCAGAAGACAGCACAAGTGAAGCTGAATCTTCAGACTCTGAAAGGAATCGAGCCAACATGTGTTTTATGACAAACACTTCTGAGGTAACATCAGAAACTCCTGCTTCAAATTCATATTATTCTGGAGATGATTCTGAAGGTGATAACATGTCTAAATCTGAACTGTTTGAATATTCTGATATGCTTGAAGAAACCTGTAATGAGCTTAAAGATAAATATAAAGGTTTAAAGAAACAGTATGCTTTAAGTGTTAAGCATAAATCTGATCTGGATATAGAAGTAGAAAAGAATGCTCAGTTGCTTAAAGAGAATACTGAACTAAAATTGTCTAATGAACAACTAAGAAAAGACTTAGAGAAGTTCACAAATGGCAAAAATACTCTAACACAAATGCTGGGAAAGCAAGTTTCACCTAGATATACTACTGGTATAGGATACCAACCTGGACAAAGAAAAGTTGCCAAAACTAGATTCATTCCTAAATATGGACAGAAGATAGTTAATTCCGGAACTTCATATGCCTCAACCAGTTATATTCATAGTTATGGATCTAATAAGGTTTATCTTTCAAAGAATGTTAATTTTACAAATTATATGAGACCCATTAGACAAATATGGGTACCTAAAGTATCATTGGCTAACATGTCTGGACCCAAGAAGATCTGGGTACCAAAATCATCTTCCATCTAAATCTGTTTTGTAGGAGACCTGCTTGAAGAGCTGTCACAAGAAGATATGGTACTTAGACAGTGGATGTTCAAGACATATGTCAGGAGACTTTTCATGTTTCAAGAGCTTAGTAAAAGTTGATGGAGGCTTTGTCACTTTTGGTGATAATTCAAAAGGAAAAATCATCGGCTTAGGCCAGATTGGTAACACGGATTCAATCTTGGTTTCTGAAGTTTTATTTGTCAATGGACTTAAATATAACTTGTTAAGCATTTATCAATTGTGTGATGATGGTTTTTATGTGAAATTTAAAAATGATTCTGGCAATGTTTTTAACTCAAAAAATGTTTTAGTATTTTCTGCTTTAAGAAATGAAAATGTTTATGCTGTTGATTTAGATTCTTTAGCTAAGCAAAATATTCCTTGTTTAAATGCTTTTCATAAAGAGTCTTGGCTTTGGCACAGAATATTAGGACACTGTAATGTACACTCACTTGGAAAACTTTATAGGAATAACTTAGTTAGAGACTTACCCAAACTTGAATTTCCAGCAGACAAAGTTTGTAATCCCTGTCAAAAAGGAAAGCAACATAAAGTTTCTTTTAAATCAAAGAAAGAAGTGTCAACTTCTCAACCTCTCGAGTTGGTTCACATGGATTTATTTGAAACTTCTAGAGTTTCTAGTTTAAATGGGAAGCACTATGTCTATGTTCTTGTAGATGACTTTTCTAGATATACTTGGGTATATTTTCTAGCTCACAAAAGTGAATCTTGTTCTTACTTTGTTAAATACTCCAAGTCTGTAGAAAATCTTAGTGGACTCAAGATTAAGACCCTGAGAAGTGATCATGGTCGTGAGTTTGAAAATCATGAGTTTGATTCTTACTGCTCACACAATGGCTATAGTCACAATTTCTCTGCCCCTAGGACACCCCAACAAAATGGTGTAGTAGAGAGAAGGAATAGAACCCTGCAAGAAATAGCTAGAACCATGCTCAATGAATATGAACTGCCTATTTACTTTTGGGCTGAAGTTGTAAATACAGCTTGTTATGTCATTAATAGAGTCTTGATCAAACCAGTTCTTAAGAGGACCCCTTATGAGTTGTGGAACCATAGGAAACCTAAGGTTAACTACTTCAAAGTTTTTGGCTGCAAAGTCTTCATTCTCAATACTAGAGACAATCTTGACAAATTTGCATCTAAGAGTGATGAAGGAATTTTCCTAGGTTACTCTATCTCTAGTAAAGCCTATAGAGTTTTCAATAAAAGAACCAAATGTGTGGAAGAATCTGTTCACATCAAATTTGATGAAACTGATCCACATGAACCTAAAATCTCTCTTGAAGATGATCTCTCTGGTTTGAATCTCAATGATAAATACAATGGACCTATAGTTAAAGCATCCAGCTCTGGAAATTCTCCAGAACCTGCTTCTGTTGAACCTCAATCTGTAGATTAATCTGAAATCTATAGCCCTATCTTTTCAAGACCATCTAGGACTCTAAAGAACCATCCTTTAGATGCTATTGTAGGAAATCTAGATAGAGGAACACAGACTAGAGCTTCTCTAAGAAATCAGGTTGAACATCAATCCTTTCTTTCACAGTCAGAACCTAAAAATATCAATGATTCTATCAATGATGAGTTTTGGGTAATGGCTATGCAAGAAGAACTAAATCAATTTGAAAGAAACAAAGTCTGGAAATTAGTAGAAAGATCTAAGGACATTTTGACCATAGGCACAAAATGGGTATTTAGAAACAAAGTTGATGAATCTGGAAACATCATTAGAAATAAAGCTAGGCTAGTTGTACAAGGTTACAATCAAGAAGAAGGAATTGACTATGAGTAAACCTTTGCACCTGTAGCTAGATTAGAGGCTATTAGGATCTTACTTGCCTATGCATCACATCTGAATTTCAAGTTATATCAAATGGATGTCAAAAGTGCTTTTCTAAATGGTTTTATTGTTGAAGATGTTTTTGTAGAACAACCACCTGGTTTTTTAAATCCTCATTTTCCAAATCATGTTTTTAAACTTTCTAAAGCTTTATATGGTTTAAAACAAGCTCCAAGAGCTTGGTATGAAAGGCTTTCAAACTTTCTTATCTCAAAAGGATTTACAAAAGGAGTATCTGATCCCACTATTTTTATAAAAAGGATTTCAAAAGATGTATTAATAGTACAAATCTATGTTGATGATATTATTTTTGGATCTTCTAAAAATTCCTTATGTACTGATTTTTCAAAGGTTATGCAAAATGAATTTGAAATGAGCTTAATGGGAGAGCTTAAGTATTTTCTTGGTTTTCAAATTTTTCAAACTAAAGATGGAATTATTTTAAATCAAAGTAAATATTCAAAAGATATTTTAAAACGTTTTTGATTGGATAGTATTAAGGAAAGTGATACACCTATGAGTACTACTTGTAAATTGGATACAGATGAAGCTGAGAAACCAGTGGATCAAACCAATTACAGAGGTATGATTGGGAGCTTACTTTATCTTACTGCTAGTCGACCAGACATTATGTTCAGTGTATGTATGTGTGCTAGATTTCAAGCTAATCCTAAAGAATCACACTTACTGGCTGTTAAAAGGATTTTTAAGTATCTTAAGTATACTATAAATTTAGGTTTGTTTTATCCAAAAGGACAATCATTTAACCTAACTAGCTATTCAGATGCTGACTTTGCTGGATGTAAGTTAGATAGGAAGAGCACATCTGGAACATGTCATTTGCTTGGAAAATCCCTAGTATCATGGTGTAGTAAGAAACAGAACTCAGTTGCATTGTCTACTGCCGAAGCAGAATATATAGCTGCTGGTAGTTGTTGTGCACAAATTCTGTGGATGAAACACACTCTATTGGATTATGGATTTGATCTTAAACATGTTTCAATTAACTGTGACAATACTAGTGCAATAAATATATCTAAGAACCCTGTGTCTCACTCTAGAACTAAGCACATTGATGTCAGACATCACTTTCTAAGAGATCATTATCAGAAAGGTGATATTTCTTTGAAATTTATTAGTTCTGAACATCAATTAGCTGATATCTTCACAAAGCCTTTATGATCTGAAAGAATGAAATTTATTAAACAAGAGTTGTGTATGATTGATCTGTGAAACCGATCTATGAAACCAATCTGTGAAACTGATCTGTGAAACTGATCTGTGAAACTGATCTGTGAAACTGATCTGTGAAACCGATCTGTGAAACCAATCTGTGAAACCGATCTGTGAAACCGATTTGTGAAACTGATCTGTGAAACTGATCTGTGAAACCGATCTGTGAAACCGATCTGTGAAAACTGATCTGTGAAACCGATCTGTGAAACTGATCTGTGCATCCGATCTGTCATACCGATTTTTTATTATTATTATATTGTAATTAATTAGTAAATTTCTTTTATACTTTTTATGGGAACCCTAAATGATAAAATAAATGATACGCGGCTATTTATCCTCCCTAAACCTTTGACCTTTCACTTCCCGCCGAACCTTTCAACCTCTCTTCCCCTCTACTTCGAACCTTCGAACTCCTGCCTTCCCAAAATCCTCGAATGGCTAAGCAAAAGAGACAGAGCAAAAGACCGGATAGCACTGTACCTTCAAAGCGTGATCGAGGCGAGTTGAGTAGTACCTCTCAACGATTAGTAAATCCGAACCTGGAAACTCGGATTGTTGCTGTAGAAAAAGAAGTAAGCTCTGCGTGGCTTTTGTCAAGTAAGTCACTGTTGCTGCAAGTTCTTGAATCGCAAGGATGGATAGACTGGTTTTCTGAAAACTCTCTAATAGACTACCCGAAGCTGGTACATGAGTTCTATATGAATCTGGAAATCATTTTAGATGGTGTGGAGGCTTCCAGGATGTCTTCTGTGGTAAAAGGAAAGAAAATATCCTTCTCATCTAAGCAGTGGGCTGAGTGCTTGAACGTACCTCATGAAGGTCGGTATGAGGATTATGCTGGGAATATTCCTCCAACATCTGATTACTTCTCTTATGAATTAGCTCTGGAGCTTCTGACAGGAAACAGAGAGTCACGGAGAATCACAGCTTTAGAATTAGATGGTGAATGCAGAATTCTTTTCAAGTTTATTCAGCACCAACTTTGCCCTAGGAGAGGAGATTTTGCTGCTGTAAAGTACCAGGATGTTTTCCTGTTGTTTCTTCTGAAAACACATGAGAAAATCAATTTGTGTAGATATGTGATGGTACACATAGCTGGAATGATAAAACCGTCCAAGAAAGCCACTGCCTTGTTTTATTCAAAGATGATATCTACCATGCTCAAGAATCTAGATTGTATTGATGAAGATGATGAAGTTAATGAAACAGATCATACCTTCTATCTCAACAAAGAGATCTGCAAGAGGATGAAAATCAATTGGAATCCATGGAAGAAGTGCTGGGTTACAGATGAAGATAAATTGTATGAAGCCTACAATCCCATAGATCATGGAAAGAGGCCAAAGGATTTGAGAGACCCTAGCTTGAAACCAAATGAGGAACCAGTTTATTCTGATGATGATGAGCAAGAAGAAGGAAAGGATGAGGCCACCAAAACTCAAGAGCAAGAAGAAGCTACGAATGAGGAAGGAAGTATGTCATCTCCTGATGATAGGAGTGATCCTGACACTGCCAGTCCCAAAAGAAGAATAGAATTTGGACCTGCTAGTCCACCCTTAGCCCTACTAGAATCAGAACCTATTCTTGGTGATGAAGAAGATTCTGACACTGAAGAATATCACAGTGAAGCTTCTGAGAAGAGTGATGATGGACGTGCTGATGATGCTGAGGCTGCTGTTGATGGTGATAACAGATGAGTGGATGGTCTTTCTGAAGATCAAATAGAATCACCTCAATCAGTACAAGAAATACATATCAGTGGCAAGGATGATTCACCAAAAATCAGTGGAACAACAAGCTATGAGAAACCAAAATACACCCTGTGTGCTACTGTTTGGGATGACTACCCTGGTTATGCTGTGTTGGGCTTAGAATATTCTGAAGACGAAGAAGCAATGCCAGAATCTGTTGCAACTGTGAAGAGGAACCTCCCATGAGAAGCAAGGTCTGTTCCTGCTGTTGATCCTATAAATGATAATTTACCTGGTTCTGGAATCTCTCAAGCTGATCTTGACAAGTTTAAGATTGAATTTCTAACCGCTGTGAGAGCCACAGTTAGAGAAGAAATTTCTAATGCTCTTACTCAAATGTCTCTCCAAGTTTCTGAACACTCATTGGAATCCTTCTCACAAAGAGTATCTAATGCTGTGAAGCCAGACCTGGCCAATACTGGTGAACTTATTGGCAGGAAAATAGCCTTTTTGAATCAGACAATGAAGGATCTTCACACTGGCCTGGTATCTCTATCAAGCGAATTTCAATCAACCATCTCTGGTATGATGGAAGTTTTGAGAAATTTGATTGAACATCTCAACAAGTCTGACCTGAGGAAGTTGAAAGCTGAGTTAACTCACATAGTTAGCCAAGCCAGTACAGGCATGGTAACCAAGATCACTACCCGTGAGATAGAAGCTCTAAGAGAAGTTGTGCATGATGAGTTAGCTGCTGTAAGACAAATTCTTGATTTAGAATCTTTGAGGAAGATGAAAGAGCTCTGTGATAACAGTCATAAGATGGCATTGGTGTATTCAGCAGATGCTAAGAAAGCTCTGCAAGAGATCAAAGAGAAAGTTGATAATTACTTTTCCAAGATTTATACAAAACATGAGATGACTGCAAGCTTCAAGGTGTTGGCAGAGAATCTGAAATTACCACCAGTCACTCAGGCCTTCAAAACTCAAGTTCATCAGTTGCAAGATTTTGTCCCTTCCTTGGCACAGTTCATGGAGAATAAAGATGATTTTGAAAAATCTATGAAGTGTGGAGCAGAAGTCATTCAGGACTTTATTCATCTTTTGAAGCCCTATTTGCATGCACCGACCACTGCCATAGTACTTCCTACTTCTGAGCCTCTCAGTGACTCTGATGTAGCTCCAAATCAGCTATCTGTTTCTCAAGCTCTCTCTCAGTTAAGACCAGTCCCTCAGCAAGCTTCTCAATCAGCTCCTGTTTCTCAACAACAACCCTCTGTGGCACCTGCTCCTACACCTGCCCGAGTTTTCCTACCACCACTTCAGATTCGCCAAGACCAGCCTACCTCCAAGCCTTCCAATTTACCCACTATTGATCCCAAAGACAAAGGCAAAGCCCCTTTGTATCCCGACAAATAGTTGTGTATTATTTTTGATGGGGTGAACAATGTGCTACTTGTAATAGTCTGTACTTTCTCAAATATTTTTCTATCTATACTCTCTGCAGACTACTTTTACTTTCACTTTCTCTTATCTGTTTTCCCTCCTTTTTGATTATCCCAAAGGGGGAGAAGAAAAAGAATACTATTTATGGGAGAAGAAAATTTATGGGAGAAGAAAATTTTATAGGAGAAGAAAAAGAATACTTTATGGGAGAAAAGATGTATATATCTCAGGGGGAGAAATCTGTATGGGTAATCTAAATTAAGGGGGAGATTTATATATCTCTTTATATTTACTCTTCTTATGGTTTAATTCTCATTATGTTTTTATTAATGATATATCATATTATTTATATTTAATGATAAAGATTTGTGATTATCAAAAAGGGGGAGATTGTTGAGCCCTCTGGAAGATTGTTGATTTCATATCTATGATTGATGTTTTAATAATCACAAATCATCACATACCATTAATGCTTAATCTGGTTTGATTTCTCATAAACTTAATTACAATCTGTTAATGAATCTGTTACCACTTTTTTGTCTATGCTTATTGATGTACAAAGTATTTTGGAAGCACCGATTCAATATCAACAGACCTCGGAAGCACTGATCGCATATCCAAAGACAACGGTCGCACCGATGCAAATGACTCACCGATGCAAATGAGTCACCGATGCAAATGAATCACCGATACTGATCAAACTGACTCACCGATCAGATGACAGACCGATGTTGATCAAATGACTCACCGATGGAAATGACTCACCGATGCAAATGAGTCACCGATGCAAATGAGTCACCGATCAAATGACTCACCGATCAAATGACTCACCGATGCAAATGACTCACCGATGCAAATGACTCACCGATGCAAATGAGCCACCGATCAAATGAGCCACCGATCAAATGAGCCACCGATCAAATGAGCCACCGATCAAATGACTCACCGATCAAACTGACTCACCGATCAGATGACAGACCGATGCTGATCAGTCTGATTCACCGATGCTGATCTATCTGAGTCACCGATCATTACTCACTAATGCTGATGACCTACCGATCACTTGATTCTCCAATAGTCATAAACAACTGTTTGAATTTCTTTATCTTTATCTTTATTTAATCTAACCAACGGTCATATTAGGTATATTTTAATGCTTTGTCAAATTATTAATAAAGGTTTTCGGATGTCAGGAAACCTTACCTCATACCTGCGGAAAGAAAACTTTTTCTGTCTTCCGAAGCACGTGACATAAATACAAGAAGACTCTGCTGAAGATAAAAGGGTGTTGATAGAAGAACACAAGGGTGATACAGAGAAAAAGAAAGAGAAGGAAGAACCAATCAGAACAGAACTTCATACACAATCAAGCCTACTCAAGAAGAGTTCTATGCATACAAAAGAACATTGAAGAACTTCATCGACTACATCTCACTGCCTTTGAGCCTGAAGCATACGACACTCTTCCTATCAAACAAAAACGAGAAGAGGACTCAGAATAAATTCTGACCAAATACAAAAGAGTCCAGAGCTACACTGAAATCACCAGAGCCATTTCTAAACTCTACATCTCTGCTCTGTGATACATTTGTTTTACATTTTGAACAGTGTGTGTTATCTGCTGTATTAAACACACACACTGACTCCTGCACTTTCACTGGAGGATCTGTAAATCCTCAGCAAACCTTTCTTCACTTCATTTCCAACTGTGGATAGTGGTAGAGGTCGTATGAGACCTGGACAGCTCTAAGCTGTTGTTAGTTTTCCCACACAGAACTGTGGTAGAGGTCTTGTGACCTGGACAGTGTGTTCACTGTTGTTAACCCCGATCCAGGGTGTGGATCATTTTTATATAAACTTTTGAGAGGAATAAGTCTCGGCTTGAGACTGAACCTCTTGGTTAATTCTCTGTGTTTGTAGATACATACTATATCCATACTACATATTTATTTCATATTTCGCTGCTATTAATTTGAAATATAATTTATTTTCAAAGCTACTTTGATAGTTAAACTCGCAAGTGTTTATATTTATTATAGACCAGTAAGTTAGTTTCAAAGGTTAATTTAATCATAAGATTAAGTTAACTGAGAAATAATCAATCTTTGAGAAACTAATTGAACCTTTATAATCTGTATAAATTCACTACAGTTTAATCTGTTTTTGAAATAGGGGGATTTTAATCAACATTGTTTTTAACAGAAAATTTTAATTGGAACTCAATTCACCCCCCTCTTGAGTATCCACTCCGACCAACAAAAACAATACAAATGATTTTTATTAGTTTTTAGTATGTCAGTTGTGTTTTTTTACTAAAATATCACTTCAAATAAGAAACATACTTTTTGAGTCATACTGATTGCATCGTGTGTCAGTTTGATGCGAGACTACTTCAAAAATGTAAAAAATGACTTATTAACCATTGTCTTAATGTATCAAATCAATCATAATGAATTTTATTGGTTTTCAGTGAGTGAAACATTTTGAACTAAAATGGAAATTTTAAACTGATATTAGATACTTTTAGTTATACTGGTCACACTTTGCATCAGATTGAGGTGTGGTCGATTCTTACACATCAAAAATGACTCATAGATCATTGTACTAAAGCACGAAAACAATCTGAATGTGTTTTTTTTTTTCAGTTTTCAGTATGTCACTTTTTATTTTTACTTAAATCAATATCAATTTTAAATAAAAATACACATTTGGATTTATGCCAGTCACATCATGAATTTTATTAAGGCAGAGTTGATTCCTACAAGTCAAAAAGTGACTCATGGATCATTTTCCTAAATTATAAAATGTTGGGAAAAAATCCCTCAATGTAACATTGTGGCATTTTTAGGTTGGTTGTGTTTGTTGATAACGACAATTTTCATGGTGAATTGTCATGTTCGAGAGATGTGGTTGACAATCCATGTTGACAAAGAACCATGACAAAGGAATATAAGATCTGGAGGTGGTACAAAAGAATATATACAAGGTGGCGCCATTTTCCAGTGTTTTCCAAATTTTTAGTGTCCAAAATTTGAGATTTAGTGAGCATTGTGAAAAGTGGATTTCTTTGAGTATATCATCAAAATATGGAAAATTCATGAGTTTTGAGAAGATAGACTTCATGAATTGTATTTTGCAAAGACATGAAGAATTTTGATGGTGAGATATGCGATTATGAAGAGATTTGTGAATAGCAGAGGTGAAGAGCATTGTAAGGGAGCATTGTAGTGGTGGTGCAAAGGAATTGAAGGAATGATCTGCGATTAAGAAAAGATTTGCAATACGAAAATTTCCATGGTGCTTTGAGATTTAGAGTGAATTTCAGTGGGAATTTTGGAGATTTGTGATTTAAGATGACGTGGTGCTGACTGTGTGTAGAAGGTTCTCGAGCTGGTGGAATCGCCTATAAATAGTCCTCGACCCCCTTGAGAAGAGTAGAAATTTTTTCAAGAAAATATTGTAGCTCTCAAATCACAAAGTAGGTTTGCGGAGGCATTGTGCTTCGTGAAAGGTATGAGCTTTTTGATGGCTAATCTAGCTCCATGAAAGAGGCATGTTCTGTGTTGGATTTGTGAGCTTTGTGAAGGAAGTCAATTTGCGATGGATTGAGGTCTATAATGGCCTAAGACATGCGAAGGTGTGTGCTTTGAGAAGAAGCATGGACTTTGCGAAGGCTTGTTTGAACTTTTCAAAATTGGGAGCTTTACGAAGTAGGGATCTTTGCGAAGATATTTCCAAAGGTTGTTGCCCAGTGATCGATGGAAAAGGGGTATTCATCAGTGGATGAAATATGGACTTCAATAGAGAATCTATCTATAACTAAGGATATATTCATTAGTGATAATGAAGATACCTAAAGGTATATAAAATGTGAGTGGATCTTCTGAAGAAGCAGTGAGCTCATTTTAGTGGAGAGAGAAGCGAGTTCTGAAATTGTGAATGGTGTAAACCAAGAGGGATAATGATTCCTCTTAAAACATGTAAACAATAGTACACTTTTAGTGGATTTGGTACATTGGCACATTTTCAGTGTATGATCATTGGAAGTAGCCCGGTGAGGGTGAACCATGTAAAATTGCTATGTTCTGTGCATGCTTTAATATTTGTTCATACTCTGCAATGGGAAGGAAAGAGAGAAGAGAGTTTTGTCTAACAATGAAAAAAGATCAAAGAGGCAATTGTTTTAATCTGCAATAACCTGATTAAACCCCCTATCATGGTATATATCCTAGTGGACCTGACATCAAAATAATCTGAAAGCGTTTGTTTGGTGTTCTGTATTCCAGTTTTGTTTTTTTACTAAAATTAATGTCAATTTTAAATAAAAAGAGATACTTTGAGTCATATCGGTCTCACAGTGAGTCAGATTGAGGTGTGGTTGATTCTTAAACATTAAATAATACTTATATATAATTTTACTAAAGTATCAAAACAATATGATTGCGTTTGATTAGTTTTTAGTATTCCAATTGTGTTTTTTTCACTAAAATATCATTTCAAACTGAGAACATGCATTTTGAGTCATACCAGTCCCATCGTGCACCGGTTTAACATGAGACTACTTCATACAGGTCACAAAAAACATATGAATCGTTGTCCTAAATTATTAATACAATTGGAGTGAGTTTTCTTGGTTTTTTGTGAGTGATACATTTTGAGCTAAATTGCCAATTTTAAACTGATAACAGACACTTTTTGTCATATCGGTCACACTGTTCATTGGATTGAGGTGTGGTTGATTCGTACACATCACAAATGACCGATGGATCATTTTATTAACATATCAAAACAATACAAATGAGTTTTATCAGTTTTTAGTATGTCACTTGTTCTTTTTGCTAAATTTATTGTTAATTTAATATAAAAATACACACTTAAAGTTATAATGTTCACACCTTGCATCAAATTTACGTATAGTTGATTCCTACATGTCACAAATGACTTATAGATCATTTTTCTAAAGTATCAAATCAATCCTAATGCATTTTCTTAGTTTTCAGTATGTCACTTTTTTTTACTAAAAATACTGTCAATTTTAAACAAAAATAGGCACTTTGAGTCATATCAGTCACATATTCATGTTGTGTTTGTACATTCTTCCATCAAGTATGCTGCCCATTCATTTCTAAATGAATATATATAATCTTGTGAATATTAGTCTTTTCAAAAATCATGGTAGTATTGAAAATATATAAATACACAAAGGATAAATAAATATTTCAAATGAAATAGTAATTATCTTCAAAAATACCTCTTCAAGGATGCTAGTTTTTTGATGAAATACGATCTCTTTCATAAATTTAAAAATATAATAACCACAGTCTTTTATGTTTGTTTGTTTTAGATACTAGAAAAAAATTGATAAAAATAAGTAATTTTTTTATATGTGTTTGGATAGTGAAATCTTATTATATATACCCTAATAGTTATACAGTCATAGTACTTGTGATGTTTCTTGTCCTTTTCCCCTGGCCTCATTCCATGATGCAGACAACATTCACACACCACTCTATCATAACAAAATCCTCATGAAAAGATAATATAAATTATATAACTAGATGTTTAGTTCTAAAATGTTAGATGTAGTGTTTTACAAATTAACAAACTCCATCATGTGTGGTCGATTTGATGGATATCCATGCATTGAATCTAGAAAATAAATCTTTAGAGTATCCAAATTGATCACAATGAGCATCCAATGCTGCATAAGAACATAAGAAATAATAAGTAATGAAATAAATTAAAATATATTTGATATGATTAAATTATAGAGTTTTACCCCTGCATCATTGGTATTAAGAAGAGTCTTCAATCTATAATTTTTCTGTTAAATGATTTGTGCAGGCCTACCACTATTTCACACTCGGATTCTATTTTTTTGATCTGTAGAGGTGACATGAGGACTAATGAGTCCAAATTTTTGTTCACGGGTAAATCCCTTCAATTATTTTTCATATATACACCCGAGAAAAATATTAAACGTATTTTTTCATAATTATCATTGTATATCAACTTTTGGAAAATTAAATCATGAAAATATACCCCATTTATACATTTACAACTGATCCTCCTAGCCAATCATACTCTAGGATTTCACTTACATTGTCAACACTAAGGAAATCTGGATCTTCCCTACTGTACATATTTTCATAAAAAATAATTATGTGAGTACCAATATCTTTCAAATTCATATTCACATGATCCTATAATGATAATAAATGAGAATATATAATATGTAGGTTTAAAGTGATTTTGGTATATTGTTTCGATCGGTTGGTTGATTATTGAGATGGTTTTGAGCCATTGTTTCTTTTCACCCCTTTCTATATGTCCTTCTGTAATAACATTTATTGGTTCATACATTTTTCATTAAATTTTAAAAGTTTATCTTGAAAAATAAATTGGAAATGAATACCTCCTTGTCGACATGTTTTTTACAAGCTGTGACGACCATGTGATGAATTTTCCAAGAGCTTGTTCGAACTTATGAATTTATTCATCATCAATTGGAACGGATAGCTCGACATTCAGCTCAAAGGTTATGTTAATAAAAACTTTGACATGACTTGTTGGAAGTGGTCTATTGTGTAGAATGACATTCTGGATATTGTACACTATAGCCCTCACTACAAGGCGATGGGTGGGTGTTTATAGATTTAAATCATAGTCATTTTCACCCTATAAAATATCAGTATAGGAAAGGTATCAGTGTCTATCCGATTAAAAATTCATAGAAACAATTATTAGAACATTAATTACCTCATCTAAGATATGTTTTTGATGGTAATGGCTCACCTCAAAGCTAGTGGGGGATGGGGCGAGATCTTCACACATTGGTTGTTCTTGAGTTTCTTCTTCTCTTTTACCTCACCATAAAATTTTTTATGATCTATCTCTACCATTTTATTTGTTCTTCAAGGATAAATACTCTTTTTATCATCATTTTTATTTATTTACTTTTACCCTTCTCTTATTTTTTTCTCCAAAAATGTTTGGGGTGTCACCCTAAAACCATCACCTCTGATGTGACCATACTTTTCTGGCTTCTTCAAGGCCATCGAAAGTATGTCTGCATCTGGTTTGGATGTTGCTGATTCCTATAACTATGTCAGATAGAATATATTGTAAAATAAGTCATCATTGTTATGTAATATATATTTAAATAAATAAAAAATTTATTATGACATACTTACACATGTTTCCCACACTTTTGTGTATTTTCATCTATTAGTATCCCATATTTATTTACACTCGCCTCCTTCCATAGCACATGGCATGGGATAGAAGTGACTTTGGATTTGGATTCATCAATCTACATATAAATATAGGAATATAGTTATGGTGTTGTTTTATGTCACATAAAATTATTACAGTTTATTTAAAATTTGTACAAATTTCTTTTCATGTGAATCATACCCCATCCTTGCTTTATGGTAGGGGTATGCTAGTTTTGCTGCTCATTCCTTATTTTCAGCACTCAGTTGATGTTTCATAAATAAAAAACTATCAATCAACGTAATGAATACACATATCATCAAACTATGTATTACCAAACACAATTTACCTGAAAATACTGCTCAACACAGTGGCTAGTAAATGCATCCCATGCTCCTTGGGTTATCAGGTGTGCATAAAGAGGAGGCGGGTATAGGTTTATTTTCTATTTAGTATCTTTAAGATAAAATCTCATTAAAATTGTGTGAAAACCTTTGTGAATACTTCTAGAAACCCTTAATATATATTCCTTGTGCAAGTCATCTACTATAAATGCACTCTACAAGGGGTGATAAAGAGTATGTCAATGTTTCATTATTTTATTTTTTAGTAAATTAAAGAAATGATATCACAATGTTACCATAATATCTCCCCATATCAGTGTCTTAAGCCCAATGGAAACATGGTACCATGAAAATACATCAATTGGCACACATTTACAAGTGAAAATTCAAATATAACTACTGAACATGGCTTTGTTGGGGTTAACATGATAGCCCCACTTATTATATTTGACATCATATTTGATTACTTTCACTTTTTTCATAAGTATTTTTGCTAACACTATTAAACTATGGTGATCCTATTTTTTCTGCACTGCCAGTGTTTTGTTGACTACCATTTCCTCAGTTTCAACACCATCAATATGTTCCTCCGGAGCGCTAGCATCAGCATGTGAAGATGGTGGTTTTACTGCTACACTGGGAGAAACAGTATAAGGTTGAGAAACCTATTGGTCCTTTTCACTGCGAGAAATAGCAGGTTGAGAGACTTGTTATTCCTTTGCACTATGAGTAGAAGTAGGTTGAGAGACCTATTGTGCCTCTGCACTACAAGAAGCAGCAGATTGAGAGACATATTATGACTCAAGATTGGGAGAATCATCACGTGTAGAATTCATTATTTTCAAAAGTAGTTTAACATTTAATTTAGATTACATAAAAGCAGTAGTGAAAAAATAATAACGTAAGGTAACACGATCTACATTACAAAAATATAACCTGATTATTGAACTCTTTTTTTTAAATACTGAAGGGATTTTACCCCTCTATCAACTATCCAAATCCCTTCATTGTGGTCTCCTCTAACACACAAAACACTATCTAATTGTGACTGCTGCGAAATGATTGCGATGTCCCAATGAAAGGGTCATCATCCATTGAATTTTCATCTGACCCTTAAGTGGTTTTGGTCAACAACAAAAAATAGACCAATTTCAGTTTGCAGGATCTGGATCATAAAATACTTGTATTTCCTATGATGCCATTATAAACAGTTTATATTTTTACCCTTCCTTACTGAAATCAACTTTTATGAATCCCAACTAATCTATTTTAACAAAAATTATGTTATCAACCCACTTGAATTAAAAATTAGGCACTTGGAATTTCATATAATCAACTCCCATATTTTTTGATGATGCCAAAGTATGACATATTTACATAAATTGGATTTCCGTCCTTAGCACCAAAAACATGCATCGTTTCAGCCACATGTGTAACTCCACTATTCTTCATGGTATTTTCTTCATAATGTTAATTAGTAAAGAATGTATAACATTTAATTACATAATAATTATAAGATAATATATACACAATTGGTCCTCCGGCTAGCCATCGAATTTGTTCTGAAATTGAGTTCATATTTTCTTCTGAATCCTTAAATATATGGTCCCAAAACCATCCTATGAACTGTGGATTATGTGTATTTGATATCCAATTTTCATCCCTTGATGGATTAAAATTCCTAGGAATTTCTTTGTGGGTTTCAACATATAGGTCAACCTCCAAACTATTATATAAAACATAAAGTTGGGCCTACTCCTGATCTGTAATATTGATTGTGACAACCTCTCTTATAGAAATTTCTTCACCTGTAAGCCACCCAGTGTGACAAGATTTTGTTAGACCAATTATTTCCACACTAGACAAGTATTCGGTACATAATTCAACGGATTTCTCAAAAATATATCACTTTGCAATACAACCCTCTGGCTGACTTCAAATTTTGACATACCCTTTCAAAATATTCATATACTGTTCAATGGGGTACATACATCTATAATATATAGAAACACATAGTTGAATTTCTCTCACAATGTGAACCATAAAATGAACCATCATATAAAATAATATCAGTGGGAAGAAAATTTCCTATTCACATAATATGAGGGAAATTCCTCTTTCCACACTCAGCAATTTCGCGGGATCTATAACTTTTCTGTATATATCTTTGAAGAAGAAACAAATCTTTGTTAATGTATAATGGAAATTCTTGAAAAAATGAAATGTAAAGCTATAGGAATTAAATCTTGTATCAAAATGTGGCATTCATGTGCTTTTAGAACCTTTAACATTAAATATACCATTGACACAATGTTCTTGATATTTGATTAATACCCCACTAGAACCTTTATGTCATTCAAAAAGTTTCAAAACTGATATCTCTCCTATCTAGAAAGAGTGTAAGCAGCTGGAAGAAGAAAATTTCATTTTTTATCCTTTATTGGCGCCAACTCTTCTCATATTCCTATTTTAACCATGTCCAACCCAGTCTTAATTCCATACTTTGTTTTGACGGGTGCATTTAGCAATGTGCCGATGAAACTATCACATACATTTTTTTTTCAACATGCATAACACTAAGAAAGTGTCTGATGTACAAATAATTCCGGTATGGTAATTCAAAAAAAAACTGATCTCTTCTTCCAACTGGTTTTTGTATGGTTTTTCAAAAATGGTTTACCAAAAGTAGTGTCCATATATTTTAATTTCTCAAACAATTGATCACCTGCTATTGGAGATGATGTTGTAGGATCTTCTTAACTTCCATCAAATGATATCGTCTAAGATCGGTAATTATGTCTTTGGGGTATAAATCTACGATGTCCTAGAAACACAGTTTTCAATGAATGTTTCAACCTAATTGACTGTGTACCTTGTTCGTAGATGGGACACCCATGAGTTTCTTTAATTATATATCCTAACAAATTTACATAAACAATAAATTCATTTATCATCCTATACAACATGAATCTCAAAGTGAAATCTTCATTTCTATAAGCATTATACAACGTGACACCTGAATCCCACAATAATTTCAAATCCTCGATCAATGGAGCCAAATAAACATCAATATCATTACCTGGTTGTTTCAGTCTAGATATAAGTATAGATTGCATGATGTGTTTTCATTTCATGCATAACCACAGTGGAAAGTTATCATTTACTAACATAACTGGGCATATACTATGAGTACTACTTTGAAAACCAAAAGGATTCACTCCATCTATAGATAATGTAAGATTAAGGTTTCTCGAATCATTTCCAAAATCAGGATACTCATGATCGATTCTCTTCCACAGAGTAGAGTATGTCGGGTGACATAGTTTCCCATCTTTATTTTCTCTATCGGCGTGCCATTTCAATTTCCCTACAGTCTACTCACTTCCATATAGGCACCTAAACCTTAGAATGATTATAAAGTACCATAAAACTTTCATAGGACCAGATTCATCTTTCTTGTATCGATAAGCACTACAATTTGGGAATTCTCTACATTATTTATGGTCCTTGAGAAATAGTATACAATCATTCAAGAAGATGTGTATTATTTCAGAGATCATACCCATCGAGCGTAACATTCATTTGGTGTCGTATGTTCGGATCAAGAGTTCATTATCTTCTAGGTTCATGTCATTAAAGAGAGAAAGTAATTCTGTAAAATCGACATCACTCCAGCCATTGCCTAATTTCAAATTATACAGCTTCAGTATGGCTGACAATGCTGTATATTTAGTGCAACCAACATACAAAGATGTATTTGCACAACTCCTTAACTGCTCAATCAATTTTGGGCAATCACAAAGTTCATATTAAACTGTCCTTGTAATTTACTCAATAATATCTTCATCATCATTCACATCTATAATCACGTCCTCAATACAATATTCTTCATTTTACACACTTGTGATCATATCATATGATCTATAAAACACACTGTTATCCCATCCACTAGCTACGTTCTCTTTTCACCCATGTTTATTCCAACATTTATAACTTTTATCTATTTTGTAACAGTTCAAGTGTTCTTCCAACTCCTCTGGACTAACTTGTCTTGAATAAAAACAATTTAAACACATACAAAATATTTTAAAAGGGTCATATGCATGATCTTTGGAAAATTTGATAAACTCTTTCACTCCATATCCATACTCTTTTTTCCAACAATTTCCATCCATCCATTCATTTATTCATATTCATCCTATTTGATTCAATGATATTAGTATTTAACAAAATAAATACACAAAATATTTATATAATGTAACGGTTTTCTTAATTCTATAAAAATATAAAATTAAAAGATTATGGAAAAAATATAGTTCAAATGTCCTTTGAAAACTATTTAAAAAATCACACTTGAAATCCCATTAAAAAAGAACCATTTACACAAATTCTCCTTTAAAATAACACACCCTTTTTAAAAAAAATCTATCAGTTCCAAACACTCTTTCACAAAACCACAATTCCTTTTTTTAAAACATTCAAGGAAACTTCATGACCCAATAATATTAATCATTTAAAAGGAGTGAAAACCCTCTAATAAACATTTCAAAACACTTGAATCATTTTAAAAGAGACACTTAGGCATTTTCACAAGGAAATAGATCCCAAGTAAGGCACTTTATAAAAGATACATAGAAAACACCTTGATTCATCACAAATAAATTAGTGTTGTATGTTTACATCACATTATTCCAAAGGTTGGTGTAATAATAATTTCTATAAGCATTTGATATTGTGCTCCCCACTATCGGATATCCCTTATCCATGCTTCTATTGTCAGTTTATATCAATTATAATTCACCACAACACCAGAGTCCCAATAGATATGTTCCATAGTCAATGACCACACTCACAACCATGAAACACTCATGTTCCAGTTTACTTCAAGCACTTCATTATCCTAATGATCATTGGTTCACACCAAATCAATTGGTTGTACACCCAAAGAACAATGTATATACCTCTCACATGAATTACTATTGGTTCCTTCCTTTATAAATACACCTAAGAAAATCTATAAGTATGAACCCAACAACTAGATCGGGAGTTCTCACAACACTCCACTTCTCAATTCCAATGCATCCACATGCCTACCCACAAAGGTGTATTTTTATATAATTATCTATTGGTGATAGGAGACCCCTACATGCCCAATGAATTGAAAAGAATCCCCACACATTCCAATTCATTAAAAATTTACGATTTTATATTTATGAAATAATAATTCTAAAGAGATATTAGTGTTTTCAGAATCACATTTATGTTTAAATAATTGATTTTAATGAATATTAAAATCCACCCAAGTAAGAATCTTAAAATGAACCATTTAAACACAATGTGTTTTATATAAAAATTCTTTACACCATTGAATCTTTAGGAAAACCAATTTTATAAATATAAATTATGCCTTAAGTTATTTTGTAACAATAATGATTTTAATTTCATCTTACTCATCCCCACTTAGTCAACCCATCCATTACATCACCACCAAATCATCCTCTTAATTGAAGGTTAAATAGGTTTTTTTGACATATAATTCATTCAAGTTTAAGTGGAATGCGATGATTTCCTTTATAGAACAATAATATGACTCAAGAATATTTACATTATATATAATATAAAAAACATATAATGTTTAATCTAAGATACATTTTTTATCTTACAAGTATTCATCAAGGTGGGTTGACATAATTGGAAAAATTATTCTTTCAATTTCATCCAATGATTAATAAAAAATGAAACTATGTGACATATTTATAATATAAAAGTGTGTAAAAAAAATAAAAAATGGTCTCCCCAACTTAGACATTTATATAAAAAAACATGACATAGGCTTCTGAGAGTTCAATAAAATAAAAAATTATATTAAAAAGACCTTAAAATGAATGATGGAATATAAAGGTCCCAATTTAATACCATATAGAACATATGTTGTGAAATATTTATAGTAATGGAGTGCTAACTTATTATAATAGAGTCTCAGGTCTTGTAATTAACCCCTAAATTCCCTATTCCATAAGTTATACACTTATCAAAAGTGATCAAACACCCGTCCACTTGACCATCCAACCATTTTCCAAATAAAAAATAATACCCCTTTACCAGAAGATCTATAAAAACCTAGTTCATGCCTTAAATGAATCCTAGGGACCCGATGGCCACTATTCACATCATACTGAGTATTCATACTAAAAACTTAAAAATGAACTAAATTCCATTGATCATAGAACTGCCACATATAATCAAATTATTTTCCAATCTACTAACAAAAAAATTAAAATAATCTTATGAATATTAATCTTTTCTAAAATCCTTAAGAATGCCTAACCACACTATTATCCCATTGAAAAAACCAAAAAAGCAACAATGAAATATTAACATCGAATCCCTTTCCATAGACACATTGAACATGAATACAAATTGATAATAACCAAAGCATAAGTTCTTAATTTTATTTAATCACACCCAACATTACTCAATAAACCTTTTGAGATAAAAAACGGTTCACTACACATGTGAACCAAACTTCCTTAACTCTCATCACTCTCTCAAGAAGATAAGGTCACAAACAGTGACATAGTAATCCAAATCTAAATACCTTTGAATCCATTCCAGTACTATATCTATCAAATGTTTCATATTATAAAATCAATAATGCACTAGTATGCCTAAGGCCTCCACATAAGCTTCCAAATTCTCTAAAAATAACACTTTCCAAAACTAATTTCATATCTTAAAGTAGAAAAAATTCCACATTTTTACAATCCATTACAAAAGATAAAGAACATAAACTTTTTATGTACATATAAAACAAATCCAGAACTTTATAATTTCAATATAACTAATTTATTTCAATTTCTGTAAAACCAGTGCATATTTGGGCAATCCATTCCTTGGATTTTATTAAAACACCAAGCTTCAAACCAAATTAATAAGTTTCATCAAGAAATTCTGCAAAAATCCTATTTTGAAAAGCTTCTATGAGGAAAAACTAAACTATCACATAGGTTCTATCAGGAATACAAAATATAACACTCCCAATTGTAAAATATATATAATTCACAAAAAAATGGTAATTCCAGTGCAAAACATCATTGGATCAGAGTGCCATAATAGTGGAAAGAAGGACAAACAACATGTAATTCATTTAGTGCACAACTAAGGACCACCAACGACCATGATTGTCAGTAGGGTGCTTAGCCCATACAATTCTAAATATCACCATTAATATGAAATTGGAATAACATACGAAACAAATGATAAGGAAGAAAAAACTCACCACAGAGGTGTGGTTCAACATGTGGTGGAGGAGAGGTGTGCGACGGTGGAGTCCTCTAGTAGAGGGGAGGTGCACAGTAGAAGAGTCCTCTGATGGAGGAGAGGTGAACGATGGATGATAGAAATGAATGAAAGCTGAGTTCGTGGCTAAGGAAATCATGGAAGTGGAGGAGTCAACAATGAAGGAGAGGTGCATGACAGAGGAGTCCTCTGAGGGAGGAGAGGCGCATGACAAAGGAGAGTCGTGCAGGGGAGGAGAGTTGCACGACAGAGGAGAGTTGCGTGATGGAGGAGAGTCACACAACGGAGGAGAGGTGCATGAGGAAGGTGGGTTCGCGATAGAGGAGTTAGTGGGAGAGGAGGAGGAGGAGGAGGCGATGCTGATGGCTATCAACTTCCGCGAGAGTGAGAGTTTGAGGGGTGAAAGGAAGGAAGAGAAATTTAGGGGTTCTTTATAAAACCCAGTGAACCTTTTATCGGCACTAGCTAAAACGCACTGATAAGTATATGTTTTATCAGTGCTAAAATAGAAAGTAAAAATAAAACATGCCTTTATCAATGCTAAAAAACGCTGATAAAGGATTTCTTTATCATCGCTAAAAATATGGCGCTGATAAAGACACATTTTATTAGCACTGATAAAGACATGCCTTTATCAGTGTTAAAAAATCTCTAATAAAGATATACTGTTAATAATTTATTTATATTATTATATATATTTATTAAATTATATACATGATAAATATATATTTATATTTATATTTATAAAATTATAATTTAAATAATTATAAAATTATAAGAAATATACTTATTATATTTATAATCTTAGAAATATATATAACAAATATATTAATTATATATATTTATAAGATTATAGATGTATATAACTATATTTATTCTAATTTTATAATTATTTATATGAATATATATTTATTTATAAGTTTAATTATAAATTAATATATATTTATTTATTTAAATAATTATAAAGTTATAACAAATTAATATTTCTAATATTTATAATTTTGTTAATATAAATATTTAATATATTTATTAGAATTTTATAATTATTTAAATGTATGTATATTTATTTATAACTATAACTATAACTATAAATATTTGTATTTATTTCTCAATATTTCTCTATATTTTTAAATATATTTAGAAATATATTTATTTAATTATATATAACATTATATTTGAAAATAATAAATATATTTTTTACAAATTAATAATTATTTAAATAAATAAATAAATATTTATATTTATATCTAATAAATAAATAAATATTTATTTGTAATTAAAAATTACTAAAAATAATTTTTTTATAGTTGTAATTATAAATAAATAAATAAATAAATAAATTAATATATATATAATTATAAAATTATAGAAAATATATTTATAATTTTATAAATATATAATAATATATTTATTATAATTTTTTAATAATTTAAATATATTTTCATTTATTTAGAATTATATTTATAAATATTTGTACTTATTTATAGATACTTTTATATAAATATATATAATTAATATATTTATTATAATTATTTAATTATTTAAATATATCTATGTTTATTTAGGAATTATAATTATAAATATTTGTATATATTTATTTAATTATATATTTATAATTAACTTTATAAGTAGTATAATAAATATATTTATTATAAATTTATAATTATATATATATATATTTATAGTTATAATTATAACTATAAATAAATATTTTTATAAGTATTAGTATATAATTATATATATATATATATAATTATAATATATGTGTATATTTATTGTAATTTTATAAATATTTAAATATATATATAGTTAAAATTATAATTACAAATAAATATATTTAAAAAATATTTATATATAATTAAAGTTTTATAATTATAAATATAATAGATATATTTATTCCTAAAATATATTTAATGTAATTTTATAAGTATTGAGAATATAATATAGTATATATATGGGTTACATGCATGAATTAATCATACACACCTAGTAAAATATACATAATAAAAAATGAGCCATCAATGGACAACATGAATAATAAGAAGAGTGTAATGTATAAATGAACATTCATAATGATACATAACATATACGCATGTATGATCAATATATTTATTGAAAAAATTCATTATAAACACATATATATTTAATTATAATATTAAAAATACTTTTTTAAAATCATTATATATAGTTTTGAATTATTAAAAAAAATATATTAATTATAAACATGATTTTTTTATTTAATGTATAAAAATAAAAATTAATTTTGAATATAAATATAATAATTGTATTTAAATTATTATTAAAAACTTTTATCAGTGCTAAAAATATCACTGATAAATGTATCCTTTATGAGCACTAATAAACACACTGATAAATGGGTATTTGTTATCAGTGTTTTTTTAGCGCTAATGAAGGATGCATTTATCAGTGCTTTTAGCTAGCACTGATAAAGCCCCCCCTTTATCAGCACTTTTTGTTTAGTTCTGATAAAACGAGGTGCTTCCCTTTTCCCGTTTTGTGGTACTGAAATTAAGTGACTATACTTACAATGACCCAGAGTTTATACATGATATTTTCTTCTTGAAATAAATGTGTATTATATTATATATTATTATAAATATACAATACATAGAGAAACCAGAAATACTTTATTCCATTAATGAAAAAAATTACATTCGTCAATGATCAAACCCAACAAAATTATAAATATTACAAGGGGACAAAAAATATAAAATTGAAAAACTAAAATGGGAAAATATAGATCACCCTAATCTGCTAGAATCATCCCTCCAAGGAAAAATACTATAGAAAATAAATAAAATATTAGTAAACTAATCAAAATTATAGAAAATAGAATGTATAACCTCGATATAAATTGAAGCGAATACTGAATGAAGTAATGAATAGGTATTTATAGGAGGTAATGAGCCTTTTGGAATAGTAACCTGACCATTGGAAATAGTAACATGACTGTTGGGAATAATAACATGACCGTTGGAATAGTAAATTAACCTCAAAATAATAAATTGTGATATAAATAATATTTATTATTATTAATTTAATTAAATATGAATATAATAATGTCAAAAAATTAATATCATGATTAAAACACTCAAATAAAGTGTAAGCACATTTTTAATAAACTATATTTAAATGTATTTCATAAAGATTATAATTTTTATATTAAAAATTAAATTTACATATGTTAGAAATTTATTTTTATAAAATTAATATCATTTTTGGAATAACAACATTAAAATGTTCCAAGGATGTTTTTTTTGTAATTTTTTGAAATACTTTAAATTTCAGGTGAATAGTAAAAAACAGTTTTTCACACAACTGGTGTATCTGAAATTACACAATTCATGATGCATTAATGAAAATACTATATAAAACTTGAGTTTCAGTCGTGATATATTTTATTTTAAAAACAAGTCATTAAAACATCATAAACTTAATTTCCAATCCTAAAAAGAACTTTCCAAAACCTAATGCTAAAAGTGATTCCTTAAAATAAAAATTTCTTTTTTTTCCACTTTCCTTTTTAACAAACTAATTAATTAGAATTATAAAGAGGTTTTAAATTCTTAAAACCATTATATTATATTTATTTATTATTTATTATTTCAAAATTCACTATTACATTTTTTCCCTTTGATATAATGTTTTATTCAATATTTTATTATAAAAATAGCCCTCTCCTCAAGTATAAATAACCCCTCCCCCTCCCCTTAAAAAATCAGTCTCCTCCAACTCCATATAAAGACCATGATCTAAAAACATCTTCTATATAAAGTCCCTTAATATACTTAGGTACATTTTTGAGTAATACAAATCCAAGCATCAAGGTATTTTTAGTGTCGTATAAGAGAAGCTACACCAAGGATTAAGTATATTTCAATTAACATTTCTCTTTTTTTCTTCTTCTATTTATTTTTTCACCATCCATTTCAAACCCAAAACTTATAAGATTAATTAGGTAGTAATTTAACATTAAATTAATTATTTTAATCCAATTTAGTTATTATATTTACTATATATATAAATTTAAAAAATTCTCTTTCCCGCCCTTTCAACAATGTCCCGTCAATGGTCGGCTAACCACCTATAGAGATATTTCCAAGTAAATTATTATAGAATCTATAATGGATGGAAAATATGAATTATATATAATATATTAATATTTAATTAAACTTATTCTAATATAATGGTGTTAATTATACTTATATAGAAATGAATTTGAAAGAAAATAGTGAAATTGAAACAAAATGGGAAAATTTAATAAAAACTTGATATCAAAACAATTCACATTTAACAATAAGTTTTATAAAATATAATAAAATAATTCTAATGGATAAATATTGGAAAAAATGTACATAATTTACTTATGAATCTATGTTTTAATAATCCTAATTTTATTATTTATGAGGCACAATAGAAATAAAGCAGGAATTAAGGTAAGAGGATTCTCGAACCCAACTCCTTTCTTTGGGATATCCATATTTCATGAAATATTTGGTTTGTATATTCATTTATAGTTACTTAAATATCATTTCATCATTTTCCCTTTTCCTTCATAGATATACATCTTTTCCACCTTTATTTTTAAGTAAAATACAGTGATTTTTCCAAAAAGATTTTTCATTCCATAGCAAATATTTGACTCCTCATATGTTGATTATTATCCAAATAAAAATTTCCTTTTATTCCAATGTATGATATAAATTTGGAATTTGTTAAACCCAAAGTTTATTCATGAATTTATTATTTATGAAATCCTTATGAAACCCATTAATTCCCATGGGTTATTTCAAGACTATGATTGTTAAAATTTCTATGGGGCATGAATGATTATGTAAATGTTATGATGTGATAGATGAGCCTGGAATTATATACCCCCTAGTGTATTGGGTAATCTTATTTATCTCATGATATAATGTGTATTATTCATAAGCATGATGCTATCTTTGTTCACAATGATGATGTTATGATTATGCACATATGTTATGTGTGAACATGATACTAGATTTGTTCAAAACTATGTGTGGTATTCGACCACTATGAATGATGTTTCATTTTTATGAATTTCCACATTTCATGCCTTTATCATATGTTTTCCCTCATGATGTTCATGATTATCCCATTCTCATGAAATGATGATGATGATTATACTTACCCATTTTATATTGATTCATGTCCCTTATTCATCCTCTTACTAGGATTTTAGCTCACCCATTTATTTGATGTATATCCATAGGTGATTACCTATACTAAGGAGAATGTGATATTTTAAAATGATAAAGAATAATGATTTAAATAAATTTTTATCTTTTATTATGTATAATTTATGCATGAGCCTAATTTTCCAAAGACACTAAAACTTTTGATCCCGGATTTGCATCTCTATTATGTTATTTATCTTAAAATGATGTAATAGTTATGAAATAAAAAGTAGGGTAACTATAGTTGGTATCATAACACAGTTTAGTTAAATTGGGAATTAGGATTAGAGAATATTAGTGACATCCCTTACGATAAGACTAAGTATATGTAAACATCCAATAAAATTTGTTTTAGAAAAATGAAAAAATAGGGATCCTAAAAGATATGCCTTTATACATAATTGAACTAAATAATAAATTATTTATTCATGACTTTTTGACTTATGTTTTCTTCAAACATTTTATATTTTTTAAAATAGTGGGAACCTAGAGAAACCAGGCCAACAACCCATGTGAGGGGCGATGTAACAATTTCACGAACTACATACCCAATGCCATAGAATCTGGATTCCAAAACTTGATGACAATGATTACCCATTTGTCTCATGCTATGAATAATAACCTAAACTATGTTGATCATCCTCCTTAAACCAAGAAGGATCAACTAGCCATTGAGTCCTTTATGTGGAAACAGTAACATTGTGAGTTTTTATGACCATTTTTAAAGAAATTAATTTTATTTGATGTATTTCATTGTAAGCTATACTAAGTCAAAATTTCTTTATATGATAAAAAAAGTTAATATTTTGACCATTATTAGAGCCACTTGACATGGGAAAAGCATGGATGAAATTCACTTTATAAAAATTTACAAGAATGCTACTCCTCCTCCACTTTAAAAAGGCACTCACCCATCCCACTTATTAACACCTATAAAACCATTTTTATCAAAAAAATATATCCAAATATCCTCCCAAAATCCCTACCATCATCCTATAATCCTAAATTTTAGAATAAATCTATCCAAGGAAGCCATTTGGTGAAAACCAAAAGGAGTTACCCAAAGAAGAGGTAACATTCTTTCTCAAGATCTTTTGTTTTATTTTCATTATACACCCCATAAAATATTATTATTACATGATTATATAATAAAATTAGTATAAAAAATATACTGATATTTTTTATTCTAAGGTTTTTACTTACACTTGCACACAATTCCATATAATTGTTAACAGACTTACTGTTCTTGTGTACGACTAACTACCACCTCACGAAACAATGTTGTTCATTTTTCCTTTACCACCTCTCACGGTTGGTAATTATAATATAAACTCTATTTTTATGTGATATATATGATATTTATGATGTATTTACACTTATTTAATTATTATATAAAAAATCCTTTCATTATTTTAATTTTATTTAAATATGATAACTTCGTTTGTGGACGTGTGGATTCCCACCTCCTCAAAGCGATGTGATTCATTCACACTTTACACGGAACATATTAAGGATGAGTTTAATAAAAATATATGATATATATGAAATAATAATTACACTATAATTATAATACACACACGCACACACACACACACATACATAATTTACTTTATTTCCTTTAAAACGACAATCAAACGGAAACAACGTTCATTCGTATGTACGACCTATTGTCTCCATGAACGGTGTATTCCATTTCATATTTATATAATTTATAGATTATTATAAATATTTTTATAATGAATATTTATGATATTTATATAATGTTTTACATTCTTTTAATAAGTAAATCATGATCAAAGTAAGAGGATTAAGAATAATAAGTCAAAACATGCATGAAAAACAAAGCAGATATTACCTGAAGCATAACATTAACATGGAAAAATTAATAAGAGAGTAATATAAATCCATATATGGTATTAGATATAATAATATGGTTATATGGTATATTTATTATAAAATTATATTTATTATACATAATTTTTGAATGAGTATGAATAATGTCAAGATATAAGGTAATGGGATTTCTAATCTCACTTTTATTTCTTTGAGATTTATGCATTATTCACCACTCGTTTATTTTGTGCGGTGTATATATTTCACATGAATATATTCTATTATTATTATAGTTAAATTTATGGGTATTTACATATCCATTTTATGATCTCTCTTTCATGTGGTTTATGTTTCAAAATTTACCAAATCGGTAAAGTAACTTTTTCTCAATTTACCTTCTTTGAGACACATACTGTGTTATGAACCTAAATTATTCTACAAGGTGAATAAAATTCCCTTTGATATGTTATATAATTAATATATTTATTTTCATGATATTTTAAGCTTTATTTAATTTTATTTTCATACATGAGCATTTTTATTCAAAGTTACCAAGTGGTAAGATTTTATTGCAACAATTCCATCGTTTATCGGTATTGTTTTTGATTATAATTTTATTGATGAAATATTATGATCCATATTTTAAGAATACTCCTTAATTTTATTATCATATTATTATTCATGATTTATTAATTTATTAGAATCATTTTTTACTTTTTTTCCAAGAACAATTACGAAAATGTTTTTAGGAAAATATGACCTTATTTCTCTATTCAGTGGGATACCCATTTTATTCAAAAACCATGTTTCTAAAAATGTTTTCCAAAATGTTTTTAAAATGATTTTTGATCTAATTTTGAAGGAAAAATGATTTTTTTCTGGTTTTGAAATCTTTCTTTATAAGCTTTCAATCTATTTTGAAAGAAAAATGTTTTAAAAAATGTTAATGTTTTAAATTTTTTTTTCAAAATAGAAAGGATATTTTCCTCAAGAAATATTTTTTAAAGATCTTAAAAAAATATTTTCCATCTAATATTTTACTCATTCATTTATGGGAAAATGATCCAAAGGATAAATTCATATTATTTCCCATGAATGATTTATGTTTTGATTGCATGATGGTTATGAAACTTGTTTCTATTTCACAGGTTATATGTTTGAGAAATCCATTTCTCTTTCATAGGATATATGTTTGAGAAATGAGTTTATCTTCCATGGGTTATATGATTTTGAAACCCACTTATTTTCATGTGTTATGATTTGATAAAATGATTATTAAACCTGTATCCTTTCCTTAGGTTATGATATGATGACATGTTTATGATACCCATTTCATTTAATGGGTTATGATACGATTGTTTATGATCTTGTCACACATGTATGTATGATTTAATTATGATATGGGTGGGACGTATATCTCCCTCAAATTCATTGGGTAAATATATATATATCAAGAGATAATTATGGGATTCAATTTGAGAGGCTTAATAAAATATAGAAGATGGGGATACCCAACCCACTATAGGAATATGGGGAAACCTAATCCACTATGGGAAGATTTGGAAACCTGATACACTATGGGAAGATTGAAACATAATCCCTTATAAGTAAAGGACTATGACTGGGGATGATGGTGTGTCCCACCCAGTAGGTTTAGTCCCCATGAAGTGCCTTGATAAGTTTTTGGAAATGAGACTTTACTTATAGGGAATTATATTACATATTTATATGTATTACACAATTCTATATCTTATTCATATGTTATGATTTAATGAATTATGCTCTTGATTCCCTTATTATTCAAGTCTTATGAACTTTAAATATTTATTCCATAATTTATGTTTATGATATTTGATATTAAGGGTATGATCTTATAATGTCATGATCATGTTCTCATTATCTTATACTCATGTTTATGCTTACATATCTCACATGTTTACCCTTACTAAGAATTTGAGATCACCCTTTTATGTTTCCTTTACCCAGGTTATGAAGATATTTATTATGTATGATATGTCTAAGAAGGGTTCTATTCATGGAGATCCTAGTGGGAGATAATGTAACATACCAGGTAAATAAAGAATATGGAATTTTGATATTTATTAATATTTGTGAATTAAATATTAATTTTACTTTAAAGGGGATGCTATGTTCGATGGCTTACCCGATACGCAAGAACATGTTTCTTTGAAATCTTACATTGCACACAATGCTGAGTCATACTGAAAAATAATTATATAATATTATTATTTTAAACCGTAGTTAAGGCATAGCCGTTTTAATGGCGGGAATGAACAGAACTAACTAAAATATGATTATACATGTTTGTTAAATGTTTTTACATTTATATAATAAATTCTAGAGGCTTAAAATAAGAAAGAATCTAATTTTAAGCATAAATACTCTAATATTCTTTAAAAGGTCGATTTACCACCTTTTGATGGAGAACCATATTTAAATATAGTTTTGGTCACTTTTATATGTTATATTTTACAATATAAAATTCTTCTTTAGAACCGGGACATCAAAATTTAATTTGGGTAAATTTTTGGTATTTTTCTGATAAAATTTATTGTTTAATGAATAGTGAAAAATACTGTATTTTAATTCACATTTTCCTTTAAATATAATTTATTTATATGGATATATTATATTTTTAATTGATTTTAACGTGTAATTAGATTATATTTTTACCATTTAATCCAATGTTTTTCATTTAAAGTAATTTCACTTTGAAATTTGACACAAACAAGTGTCGATCTTTTTATAGTTATTATTTCTTAAAAACACGCTTTTTTTTGACAACATGAATTACTTTTAAATTAATTAATGAAACATATATGTTTTGAATTTGTTAAATTAGACATAATTTTTGAATTCATAATATAAAATATATATTAGGCTGAATTTTTGGTATTTTTCTGAAAACCTTCAATTTTTGATGAATAGTGAAAACACTGAGTAGTAGTTAAAAAATGAATTTTTCATTTAAATGAAATTTTACCGCTTCTGTGAATTTAATTTCAAAAATTAGACATATATGGTTGTTATTATTAAGTAAAATGTGGTTCAATAAGATGAAAATAATTTTTGGCAAATAGTAACTTTCGACTTTTATTTACCGCGGTTAAAGGTAAATAGGGTAATTAAAGGTAAAAATAATATTATAATAATATAAAATTACATTAACAATTTTCCTAACCTTATTGGATGAGTAATTTACGACCAAGAAAATCCTTGGGTGAGATGTTTGGCCTTTGGAAGCCACTTGGGTAAGATAATGACATTAATAACTTTTTATTTAAAGTAATAATACAAATATCACAAACATGTATTGTTTTGATAAAATAATTTTAATGTGGGATTATATAATTGATATATTTGAATATAAAAATTCATTATAAATTTAAAAATATTTCCTACTTCATGGTATTTTATTTATAATTTTTAGGCATCAAATAAATAAAATTATTTATGACACAATAATGATGTAGTGTTTACCTCATTAATGAATGATTTAAATAAATAAAATTATAAAGATTAAAACAATATAAAAAACCTGTCCAATTCTTATTGAATGATTTTATTTCAAACAATAGTCATATTAGATTCAAATTTAATAAGTTTTGGAAATTTATAAACTAAAAATCATTATATAATAAAATAATATTTTCAAACATTCCTAAAGAGCCCCCCTCCCCCTTATAAAATCCCTCACCTAAAACCCATTACTCACACCTCTCAATCCCATTGTCTTGTCCAAAATCTACCCCAATAATCTCTCAAGATCCCTCTCTTCCACCTAGAAGCCTTACCTTAGGCATTAGACACTTCAAGAAATCCTTTTGGTTCAAACCAAAGGGAGTTACCCGATTTAAAGGTAATGTCTTTTCTTAAGTTCTTTTCTTTTATTTTACTTATCAAACCCCCTAAACTATTTTTATTCATTTATTTTATAGCAACACCAGTATAATAAATATACTATGTTGTTTCTATGATATTTATTTGAACTACACTTACACACACCTCTATCTAATTGGTAAAGAACATACTGTTTCTGTGGATGACAAACTAACGCCTCACGAAACGATGATTGTTCAATTATATCCTACCACCTCCCATGGTGGCCATTATGATGGAACTATATTTATATGTGATATATATTATATTTATATTATCTCTACACTTCTGTATCTTTCATTTATAGCATACCTTTATGGTTTCTATAATGGGTAAACACGATAATTTCATTTGAGGAAGTGCGGACTACCGCCCCCTCAAAGTGATATGACTCGTTCATGCCATACTGGAACGTATAAAGGATGGAATTCATGAAACTATACATGATATTATACTATAATTATAATATACCTATGTATTATTAATTTTTCATTCCATTAAATACTAAATAGAAATGAAAGTAGCATTCATGCGTACGTACGACTTACCGTCTCCATGAACGATGCATTTCATTTCTTACCTCCAAATGTTATGTACTATTATAAAATACAAATATATACTAGATATATATGATATATATGATATCTAAATAATGAATATAATTCTGGAGATAATGAAATTTTTACCTCAGGGACAACTTGTAAATACAAGAAGTTCATTTTTAACTCAAGTACCAAATATCGACAAAATGACCGTTATTAACTTAAATGATTAAATAATTTTTATAACATGGTAATAAGTGATATAAAATGAATAATAAACTTGAAAAAGGTTCTTAATCAAGTATAAATTAACTTTACATTATTATTCACAAGATTAAAGAATGAACGGGTCAAGTCGGACACGAGGTAAGGGACTTTGTCTCAATCTCCTCATTTAAGAATATTTTGTTTTATACAAAACTTTATTTTATAAGATGTATGAACACCTTTCAATTTTCATTTCATTCAAAGGGAATATTTTTATACAAGGAGTTTTACTAAATGACAAAAAAATATTGTTTCTTTTTAACGTAAGCGGTGACAACGACCTTTTCCGCCGCTGCGAGTATTATTTGATCTTTGGATTCCTTAACAAGCTGTAATGTTTTTAAAAGGAAAATAAATAACATATAATATTTTAAATATTTTGGTATTGAAAATGGTTTTGATAATGGATTTGTTATGTCAATATATTTAAATAATATATTGTGATTGAAATGTGGAAATTTTATCTCTTTTTTATATTTTTTTATATGTTAGGAATATGTTAGGGTTTTTGGGCATTGTTTGCGTATACGGGTGGTTCCGTGATAAACCTAGGGTGGGTGAGCCTGAGATATCTCTCCAATTCATTGGGTAATGTGATAGAGGTAAACGTGAATTTTTCTCCTAAGAGATTTAGGTAATATACTGTGATGGGTATTCCAAATTTAACTCCCTATATAGCTGCGATAACTACAATGTAAATATGTTATGGATTCCACAAGTTACCTTTATGATTTGTGATTAATTTGTGTTATTGATAAATCTTATGATTTCATGAGGTAAGTAAAATAGCTTATGTTTTGTATGTATTTATGGTCCAATGAGACTTTTCATTGATTATAGAGCATTGAATAACATCACTGTTAAAGACAAGTATCCTTTTCCTCATATCGATGATTTGTTTAATCAGCTCTAGGGAGCCCAATATTTTTTGAAGATTGACTTGAGGCCGGGGTACCATCATTTGAAAGTAAAGGAAGCATACATTCCAAAGACCACGTTTCATACTAGATATAACCATTATGAATTTGTGGTTATGCCTTTTGGATTAACCAATGCACCTACTGTATTCATGGATCTTATGAATATAATTTTCTATGAGTTCTTGGATAAGTTTGTGGTTGTGCTCATTGATGATATTTTGTTTTATTCAAAAATTAAAGAGAAACATGAAAGTCATTTAAGGGTTTTCTTGAAAACCTTAAAAGAAAAGAAACTATTTGGGAACTTCATCAAGTGTGAGTTTTGGTTACAATAAATTTCATTCCTTGGTCACATTGTTTCAAAAAATGGCATAACTGTTGATCCTGCTAAAACAAAATTTGTTGAATAATGGCCAAAACCCACAAATATAACTGAGATCTATAGTTTTCTTGTTTTATCAGGTTATTACTGGAGGTTTGTTGATAATTTTTCCCACTTATCTAGTCCAATGACAAAGTTAACTCAAAAAAGTGTTAAGTTCATTTAGACAAAAGAATGTGATGTTTGTTTTCATGAATTGAAAAGAATATTGGTGAATGATCTAGTTTTGGAACTACCTTCCAAAATGGTGATTTTGTTATCTATAATGATGCTTCGTTGGAAGGAATTGGATGTGCCCTTATGCAGAATGATCAAGTAATTGTTTATGCTTTAAGCTTGTTGAAACATCATGAGTTAAATTACCCTACACATGATTTGGAATTAGCTACTATTGTTTTTTCTTTAAAAATTTGGAGGCCTCATTTGTATGGAGTAAAATGTTAAATATATACTGACTATAAAAGTTTAAAGTATATATTCACTCCAAAATAATTGAACATGATATAGAGGAGATGGTTGGAATTAATCAAGGATTATGATTGCATGATCCATTAACATCCGGGAAAGGAAAATAAAGTGGTTGATGATTTGAGTTGAAAAAGTAATGCTACATTAAACTTGATACGTTTGGCACGAGATCCTTTGGTTTTTGATTTGATGAACTTCGACATAGAAGTTGTTGGTGCAGAAAATTCCTCAGTTTTGTTTCAGGTGTTAGTGAAATCATCTCTATCAGAAAAAATTAAGCAAGCACAGAAGGAAGACAAGGAGTTTTAGAAAAAGGTAGAGTTGGTTCAGAAGGCTAAGTTACCTAAATTTAACATTAATAATGATTGTGTTTTGAGGTTTGGGAATATATTATGTGTGCCTTGTTATTAACAATTGAAGAAAGATTTATTATGTGAAGCTTATAGTTCTATGTTTTCAGTTCATCCTGGTAGTACTAAGATGTACAAAGATCTTTGGGAGTATTACTGGTGGGATAGAATGAAAAGATATATTTATGATTTTTTATGAGGTGTTTGACTTGTCAACATGTTAAAGCAATGAGGTAGTAACCAAAAGGGATGATTTAGTCTTTATCGGTGCCAGAGTAGAAATGGGAAAATATATCCATGGACTTCATTATGGGATTACTGAAGACATCTCGAGGTAATAAGGAAATTTGGGTTATTGTTGATGGATTGACTAAATTTACTCATTTCCTTCCTATTCGAGATACTTTGTCTCTAGATCAACTTTCTCGGTTGTATGTTAAAGAGATAGTTAGGTTGCATGGAGTTCCCCTTTCCATTGTATCTGATTGTGATCCTAGGTTTACTTCTAACATTTGGAAAGGCCTTCAGAAGTCATTAGGTACTGAATTAAATTTTATTATAAATTTTTATCCTTAATCAGATGGGCAGTCAGAACGAACAATTCAGACCTTGGAGGATATGCTACGTGCTTGTTCACTGGATTACTAGGGAAGTTGGGAGCACCATCTTACTTTGTTTGAATTTTCTTATAATAACAGTTTTCATTCCAGTATACAGATGGCTCCATTTGAGGCATTATATGGGAAGTAGTGTCGAACTCCAACTTTTTGGGATGATGTAGGTGAAAGGAAGTTGATGGGACCGGAATTGGTAGAAGAGATGGTAGAAAAAGTTAAGTTGATTCAGAAGCACATGAAAATAGCTCAGATAAGGCAGAAAATTTATAGGGATAACCGGGGGAAGTATTTCTCTTTTGAGGTAGGTGATCATGTCTTTCTCAAAGTCTCTCCATGGAAAAGTGTGATGCGTTTTGGTAAGAAGGGAAAGTTGAGCCTGAGGTTCATTGGACCCTATGAAATCCTGGAGAAAGTTGGGTTAGTTTCATATAAAGTGTCTTTACCTACAATTTTATCCCAGGTACACAATATTTTTCATGTTTCAATGTTGAGAAAGTATATTCCAGACCCATCTCATGTTTTGAGCCTAGAGGTTGTTCAGTTGGAAGAGAATATCTCTTATGAGGAACAACCAGTCTAGATTCTTGACCAAAGAGTGCAAGTGTTACGGAATAAGGTAATTTATCAGGTAAAGGTTTTGTGGAAAACCATATGGTTGAAGAGGCAGTGTGGGAATTTTAAAATTCTATGAGGGATAAATACCCCCACTTATTTAATAAGTGAATAGAATCTTAGGGACGCAATTCCCAAAAGGGGGGAAGGATGTAACAACCCAGGTAAATAAAGAATATGGAATTTTCATATTTATTAATATTTGTGAATTAAATATTAATTTTACTTAAAAGGGGATGCAATGTTTGATGGCATACCCGATATGAAATAATGGGTTTCTTTGAAATCATATGTTGCATACAATGCTGAGTCATACTGAAAAATAATAATATAATATTATTATTTTAAATGGTAGTTAACGCCTAGCTGTTATAATGGCGGGAATGAACAGAACTAACTACAATATGATTATACATGTTTGTTAAATGTTTTTACATTTATCGAATAAATTATAGAGGCTTAAAATAAGAAAGAATCTAATTTTAAGCATAAATACTCTAATATTCTTTAAAGGGTTGATTTACCACATTTTGATGAAAAAACCTCTTTAAATCTAGTTTTGGTCACTTTTATATGTTCTATTTGAAAAAATAAAATCCTTCTTTTGAATTGGGACATCAAAATTTACTTTGGGTAAATTTTTGGTATTTTTCTGATAAAATTTATTCTTAATAAATAGTGAAAAATATTGAATTTTAATTCAAGCCCCCGTGGGCGTGGTGGAGTGGTCGAAGGCTCCGTTTCCCATTGGGAAGGTCGGGGGTTCGAACCCTGTCAGGGGGTATGCTGTAAAAAGCATGTTCACCACACGCGGTGCACGTATTGCATGCCGGTTACCCAAGCGTTTACGCGGCGCCGGCCCCCGTGGGGAACTGGGCTTCACCCCTTGGGTGGGCCTGGGGAAGGTAGGGGATTCTCGGGACACTGCATGCCTGACCGCGTACCCACTCGGGGGCTGGGCCATCACCCGCTTTGTTTCCCGGCCCCTACCTTTTTATAGAGAAAAAAAAAGAAGAAAA
This sequence comes from Viscum album, assembly GCA_963277665.1. Taxonomy (NCBI): domain Eukaryota; kingdom Viridiplantae; phylum Streptophyta; class Magnoliopsida; order Santalales; family Viscaceae; genus Viscum; species Viscum album. The sequence continues at coordinate 1,955,685,748 of OY728153.1, forward strand.
ATTGAATTTTAATTCAAATTTTCCTTTTAATGTAATATATTTATATGGTTAGACTATCTTTTTAATTGGTTTTAAAGTGTAATTAGATTATATTTTTACCATTTAATCCAATGCTGGTCATTGTAAGAAATTTCACTTTGAAATTAGATATAAACAAGTGTCAATCTTTTGATAGTTATTATTTCTTAAAAACACACTTTTTATTTTGACAACGAGAATTACTTTTAAATTAATTAATGCAACATATATATTTTGAATTTTTTAAAATAGACATCATTTTTTAATTCGTAATATAAAATATATATTAGGTTGAATTTTTGGTATTTTTATCAAAACCTTCAATTTTTGATGAATAGTGAAAACACTGAGTAGTAGTTAAAAAACTGACTTTTTCATTTAAATGAAATTTTACCAATTCTGTGAATTAAATTTTAAAAATCAGACATACATGGTTGTTATTAGTAAAGAAAATGTGGTTCAATAAGATGAAAATAATTTTTGGTGAATAGTAACTTTTGACTTATATTTACCACGGTTAAAGGTAAATAGAGAAATTCAAGGTAAAAAAATATTATAATAATATAAAATTAACTTAACACTTGTCCTAACCTTATTGGATGAGTAATGGCCGACCAATAAAATCCTTGGGTGAGACTTTTGGCCTTTGGAAGCCACTTGGGTAACATAATGACATTATTAAATTTTTATTTAAAGTAAAAATAAAAATATCATAAACATGTATTGTTTTGCTAAAACAATTTTAATATGGGGTTATATAATTGATATATTTGACTATAAATATTCATTAGAAATATATAAATATTTAATACATCATGGTATTTTATTTATAATTTTTAGATATCAAATAAATAAAATTATTTATGACAGAATAATAATGTAGTGTTTACCTCATTAATGAATGATTTAAATAAATAAGATTATAAAGATTAAATAAGCATCCAAAACCTGTAAAATTATTATTGTATGATTTTATTTCGAACAATAGTCATCTTATATTTGACTTTAATAAGTGTTTGACCTTTTGAAGCCTAAAATCATTATATAATAAAATAATAGTTTCAAACTTTCTTAAAGAGCCCCTCCCCCCTTATAAAAAGCCCTCACCTCTAACCCATTAATCACACCACTCAAGACCCTTGGATCATCCAACCTCTGGCCAAATAATCTCTCAAAATCCCTCTATTCCACCTAGAAGCCTAACCTTAGACATAAGGAATTTCAAGAAATCCTTTTGGTTCAAACCAAAGGGAGTTACCCGATTTAAAGGTAATGTCTTCTCTTAAGTTATTTTCTTTTATTTTACTTCTCCAAAACCTTAAACTCTTTTTATTACTTTATTTTATAGAAAAAACAGTATCCTCAATATACTAGGTTGTTTTTATGAGATTTATTTAAACTACACTTACACACACCTCCATCTAATGGGTAAAGAACATACTGTTTCTATGGACGACAAACTAATGCCTCATGAAACGATGATTGTTCAATTATATCCTACCACCTCCCATGGTTGGAATTATGATGAAAATATATTTATATGTGATATATATTATATTTATATTATCTATACACTTATTTATTTTTCATTTATCTCATACCTTTATGGTTTCCATAATGGGTAAACGCGATAATTTCAGTTGAGGAATCGCGGACTACCGTCCCCTCAAAGTGATTTGACTCATTCATGCCATACTGGAATGTATAAAGGATAGAGTTAATGAAAATATATATGATATTATACTAGAAATATAATATACCTATGTATCATTAATTCTTCATTCCATTAAATACGAAATAGAAATGAAAGTAGCGTTCATGCGTACGTACAACTTACTGTCTCCATGAGCGGTGCATTTAATTTCATACCTCCAAATGTTATGTACTATTATAAAACACATATATATACTATATATATAGGATATATATGATATCTAAATAATTAATATCATTCTATAGATAATCAACTTTTTACCACATGGACAACTTGTAAATATAAGAAGTTCATTTTTGACTCAAGTACCAAATATCGACAAAATGACCGTTATTAACTTAAATGATTAAATAATGTTTATAAAATTGTAATAAGTGATATAAAATGAATAATAAACTTTAAAAAGGTTCTTAAGAAATTATAAATTAACTTTAGTTTATTATTCAGGAGATTAAATAACGAAGGGGTCAAGTCAGACACGAGGTAAGAGACTTCGTCTCAATCTCATTTCATTGAGGAATATTTTGTTTTATACATGACTTTATTTTATACGGTGTATAAAAACCTTTGAATTTTAATTTCATTCAAAGTAAATCTTTCTCTATGAGTCTTTTTACTAAACAACAAAAAAATAATGTTTCTTTTTAACGTAAGCAGTGACAACTACCTTTTCCGCCGTCATGAGTATTATTTGATCTTTGGCTTCATTAACAAGCCATAATATTTTTAAAAGGAAAATAAATAACATATAATCTTTTATGTATTTTGGTATTGGAAATGGTATTGAAAATGGATTTTTTATGTCAATATATTTAAATGATATATTGTGATTGAAATGTGTAAATGTTATATTTCCTTTATATTTGTTTTATGTGTTAAGAATATGTTATGGTTCTTGGGAATTGTTTATGTATATGGGTGGTTCCCTGAAAAACCTAGGGCAGGTGAGCCCAAGATAGCTCTCCAATGAATTGGGTAATGTGATGGAGGTAAACATGAATGTTTCTCCTAAGAGATTTAGGGAATATACTGTGATGAGTATTCCAAATGTAACTCCCTATGTAGCTGTGATAGATACAATGTAAGTATGTTATGGATTCCACAAGTTACCTTTATGATTTGTGATTACTATGTGTTATTCAAAAATATTATAATTTCATGTGGTAAGTAAAAGAGCTTATGTTTTGTATGTATTGATCGACTAATGATTTTATTTCTTTATTTTATAACCCTTAATAAGTCTTTTATGCTCATCCCATGTTTTTGAAATGTTTTTCATAGGACTTAAAGATAAATAGGGTCAAGGACGAGATCAAGGAAAATTCATGCTATATAAAACATGGAACTAGACATGAATCTTTTTTTCAAGAGTTTATTTTATGAAAAAAATGGAAACTGAGTAGAAGTGTCTACTTTTTAATTTTTTGAGATGTAATAGTTATGGCCTAATTATCCAAAACTCTAGACCTGAAAATATACTCACTGTGAATTATTCATTTAATTCAAGATTTTGTAATGTTTTAAGGATGGGTCCTTATAGATAATGTATCTCACTCATGTACCATTTTTTGTATGTCCATGTTTCCAAAGTAATTAAACTAATACAGCCTTTGGGAGTCTGTTTGTGTAATTTATTAAGTATTCCACAAAAAATTATGTAATGTTTATGTATGAAAAGCTAGGTTGAATATAAAAATAAACACCAACATTTAATGGATCATCCAATCCACTTGTCACAAAATAGTGGGTTAACTAAATGGAGAATATCTTTTATCTAATCTATTTTTTTCTAAGAAGTAAAATGTGACTCTAGTCATCTATCATTTCGATGGAGAATCTAATCAATGGTGGGAATTGATAAAGAATACCAAAACTAAGGGTACAATTCAATATATGGAGTGGAAATACATTAATAAATTTTTTCTTAACAATTACTTCCCTCAAAATCTTCAAACAAATACAAAGAGAGAATTCATAAAGCTGAAGTAAAAGGAAAGTGAATCTATCAAGACTTATGAGGAAAAATTCACAAGTATTTCTAGATATGCCTGATATTTTTTATCAACAATTATAGAAAAATTGATAGATTCTTTAGTGTTTTAAAACCAAACCTTTGAAAGGATTTAGCTATCCAAGAATTCAGAAGTTATGAATAAGTGGTTCGATGTTCTGTCAAAGTAGAAATTGAGTTCGAAGAACAGTCCCATGGTTATAGAGATAAGAATATAATAATGGAGTTTCAAGCTAGTGGGTCAAATTTAAAATGAGGAAAGAGGATCCAACTATCTACATGTCAAAAATGTGGGAAGAAATATCATAGAAATTTCCTCAAAGGGGCAGAGAAACTCTTGAAGTGCGGGAGATAAGGCCACCAAGCTCATGAATGTCGAAGATACATGAAGAAGCTAGAAAAAATAATTGAGGAAATGAATGCAAATCCTAATGAAACACCCATAGTTTAATGATTCAGATATAGGGATAAAGGAAATTATTAAATCCAATATAGCAAACCACGGGTCATTGAGGGTAATTAGCATCAGTAACCACTGAAACCAAAGGAGAAAGAAAAAGATTACTCCATCACTACCACTGAAGTAGACTGTGAAAATGAAGTTGTGAAAGGTACACTTACTATTAAATCAAGAATAGAAAAAGTTTTATTTTATTATCGTTCTATGGATTAATTTATATCATGAAATACTTCTAGAACTATTTAATTGAATCCTCAATACCTCGAAGTGGAGATATCTATAAAAAAATAGTGGTTCAATCATTATAACCCAAGTGCCAGACCCCATCTCTTGTAATCATCCATGGGAAGATTCTTATAGTGAATATTGTAATACTTCCCTTGGTGTAATTTTATACTATAATGGGAATTTATTTTCTATCATTATATAGAGAACACATCAATTATTGGGAAAAGGAAACCTACTTTCATATTTTGAACCATGCAATGATCCTCTAAAAATGTAAGGAAGATCATGAATATCCTTTGGAAAATGCATAAATAGTGTGGGTATTGATACCCTATGAATAATAATACCTTTATCAAATGGCTGAGTCAATGGAAGGCATCAACCTGGAGGAAATCACCATTGTGATGGAATACACTGATGTATTTCTTGAAGAGTTACCTGGACTTTCCCCAAATCACGTGGTAGAGTTCTCAATAGAACTTATACCCGAAGGAACTCCTATCTCTAAATGACCCTATGAACCCAATAAAAATGGAGGATTTAAAGAAGAAACTTCAAGAGAATATAGTCAAAGGGTTTATATTCCCTAGTGCATCACCTTGGGGTGCGCCGATTATCTTTGTAAATAAATTTTATAGATCAATGAATCTATGCATCGATTACCAAGATCTCAACAAGATCACCATAAATAAAAAGTATCATATTCCAAATATTGATGAATTATTCAATAAACTATGAGGAGATTATTACTTATTGCAGGTAGACCTTTATTCTAGATATCATCAAATGAAGGTGAATAAGGAAGATATTTATAAGACTATTTTCTATATAAGGTATGGGCACTATAAGTTCACGATGATTCCATTTGGACTTACTAATTCCCTTCAAATCTTCATGGATTTTATGAATAGTGTCTTTAGATACTACCTAAACAATGTTTTGGTAGTTTTCATCAATGATATTCTTATTTAATCCAATATCAAGGAGGAATATGAAGAGCATCTAAGGAATGTGCTGGAGACATTAAGGAAGGATAAAATGTATGATAAGTTTAGAAAGTGTGACATTTGGATTCAAAAAGTCACATTATTTGGGCATGTGATCACAAGTGAGGGAATTTATGTAGACCCTTCAAAGGAAAAAGAAATTGAGTAATGGATTAGACCCACCAGTGTCATGAAAATCTATAGTTTTCTTGGATTAACATAGTACCATTGATGTTTTGTGGTAATTTTTTCACAATTGTATAGCCTCTTAACTAAGCTAGAAATAAAATGGGTAAAGTATGTATAGATATAATAATGTGAGGAGATATTCAAGGAGATCAAGAAGAGGCTTATCACTATCTAATGCATGATCTGAAGTTAGCAGCTTTGATCTTCATTGTAAATAATTGGAGGCACTATCTCTATAGTGAGAAGTATGACATATATACCAATTATAAGAGTCTAAAGTATATATTCACACAAAAATATCTAAAAATTAATCAAATAAGATGGTTAGAGATAATCATGGACTATGATTTCACTATTCACTACCATCTAGGAAAGGTAAACAAGGTAGTTGATGCTATTAGTAGAAAAGAACCTATAACTTTATCCATTATGTGACTTGAGAAAGTCCCTATCTTTATGGAAATTAAAAGGATGGATTTTAAAATCATACCAGAAAGGAATAAATTATATCTTCCCCAAATTATTTCCCAACCATCTATCTAATATAAGACCATAGAGGCACAAAGGGATGATTTGGAGCTTTAAAAGAAGGTGAAAGTTGTAAAGGAAGGGAAGATACATGAGTTTCACATCAATGATGATTCCGTGATTCAGTTTGGAAAGAGGATTTGTGTGTCTTTATCACCTGAGATAAGAAAGGAACTATTGGATAATTCATATAGATCACCTTTCTCTACCCATCCTGGAAGTACCAAGATGTACCTTGATCTTAGAGAACACTTCTCACAGGACAACATGAAGATGGGGATTACAAACAATATCTCAAGATGTTTAGTATGTATGAAAATTAAAGAAGAGTGAAATAAGTCCAAAGGGATAATATAACCAATGATTATACCCATGTGGAAATAATATAATTTCACTATGGACTTTGTCACTGGTCTCCTGAAGACATTCAAAGGAAACAATATGATATGGGTTATAGTGGACCAACTCACCAAGACTTCCCACTTTATTGCTATTCAAGAAGATTTATTGCTTGAAAAACTTGACAAGATATATGTGAAGGAAGTTGTGAGGATACTTAGGGTACCACATTTGATTATATCTAATCATTATCCAAGTTTCACATCTAATTTTTGGAGAAGACTCTAATATGCTTTGAGTACTAAATTGAATTTCATCATGACCTATCACCCCCGAACTGGTGTCCAATTTGAAAGGAATATTTAGATTCTTAAGGAAATTATATGATCCTACCCAATGGAATTTAAAGTAAGATGAGATCAAAATATCCCATTGGTTGAGATATCATATACCAATATCTTCCACTCAAGTATTCAGATGGCTCCATAAGAAGCTCTGTCTGGAAAGCAATGTAGAACTCCAACATCTTGGGATGAAGTTAGAGAACAAAATATACTTAAACTTTACCTTGTGTACGAGATGATAGATAAGTTTCAAACCATATAAAAACATATAAAATATTATTAGAGTTAGAAAAATAGTTATGATAAAAACCATTAAAGGTTCTTGTAGTTTGAAGTTGGAGACAAAGTTTTCCTTCAAATATCACTATGGGAGAGAGTCACACAGTTTAAAAAGAAAGGGAAACTTATCTCAAGGTATATTAGACCCTTTGAGATAATTTATCGCATAGGATAAGTGGCCTATCAATTTTCACTTCCACTAAGTATAGCTCAAGTTCATGAGGTGTTCCACGTATCACTCCTGAGGAAGTACATACCCAATCCATCACATGTACTGAATCCAGATGTGGTAAAAATATATAATGAAATCTCATATAAATATTAGATGATGCATATCTTGGACCATAGATACAAATTTCTATACAACAAGATGACTCACCTTGTCAAAGTGTTGTGGAGGAACCATAAGTATGAAGAGGCAACATGATAACTAGAGGAGATAATGAAATTGAAGTAACATCACATATTCTCAACCAAGAATATGAGTTGAAAGTTTAGGGATGAAATTTCTAAAGTGGGGAAGAATGTAATGACCTAGAGTTTATAAATATTATTTTCTTGTTAAAATAAATGTGTATTATATTATACATTATTATATGCATAAAATACACAGAGAAACCAACAAGAATTTATTTAATTAATAAAAATTATTATATTATTCAATTACTAAACTGAATAAAATTCCAAATATTACAATGGGACAAAAAATATAAAATAGTAAATCTAAAATCAGAAATTATGGATCACCCCAATCTGATAGAATCACACACTCATGAACAACACGATAGAAAAGAAACAGAATATTGGTAAACCAATCGACATTATAAAAAATAGAATGTATCACCATGAGAGAAATTGAAGTGGATAATGAATGAAGGAATAAAGAGGTATTTATAGGTTGTAATGCGACCATTAGAATAGTAACATGATCATTGGGAATAGTAACTTGATCATTGTAAATAGTAATTCAACCATTAGAATAGTAAATTAACCTCAAAATAATAAATTGTGATATTAATAATATTTATCCAGATCAATTTAATTAAATATATATTATAATGTCAAAAAATTAATATCATGATTAAAACACTCAATTAAAATATAAGTACATTTTTAATAAATTTAATTTTAAAGTATTTCATAAAAATAATAATAGATAAACAATTAAATTCACCTATTTTATAAATTTATTTTGATAAAATGAATATCATTTTTAAAATTAGTAAGCTGAAATTTTCCAAGGATGAGTTTTTGGTAATTTTCTGAAATACATTATTTTTATGGTGAATAGTTAAAATACTATTTTTCACATAATTGATGTATCATAAATTAAATAATTCATGATTTAATAATGAAATAATACTTTATATAACTTGAGGTTCAGTAATTATATATTTTATTTCATAAATGATTCATTAAAATACAACAAACTTAATTCCCAAACCTAAAAATAACTTTCCAAAGCCTAAAGTTAAAATTTATTCCATGAAATAACAATTTCTCTTTTTTTCCACCTTATTTTTTAATAAACTAATTAATTATAATTATAATGAGGATTTAAATTATTCAACCCATTATATTATATTGATGTATGATTTATATTTTTAAAAATTAACTATTACATGTTTCACCTTTGACATAATATTTTATTCAATATTTTATTCTAAAATTACCCCTGTCCATAGTATAAATAACCCCTCTCCCTCCCCTTGTAAAATCAATCCCACCACCCCTTACATATACAAATATCTTACCAAATACTAAAGCCCCTTAGATTACTTAGGTACATTTTGGATTAATCCGACTCTAAGCATCAAGGGTGTTTTATTGTCATACAAGAGAAGATACATCGAGAATTAAGTAAGTTTTGATTAACACTTATCTTTTTTTCTTCTCTTTCTTTTTTATCCACCCATTTCAAAAATAAACCTTATAATATTAATTAGGCAGTAAGTTAACATTATATCAATGATGTTAACCACCTATGAAGAAATTTCCAAGACAATTCTTATAACCACATTCATGGATGGACAATATGAATTATATATAATATATAAATATGTAATTACATGTATTCTAATATACTATAGTAAATTATACTTATGTATAAATTAATTTTAATTAATATAGTGAAATCAAAACAAAATACAATAATTTAATGAAAAATTGATATCAAAACAATTCAGGTTTAACATTGGGTGTTATAAAATATAATCTAATAATTACAATGGATAAATAATGGAAAAAATGAACATAATTAACTTCTTGAACTATTTTTTAATAATAAAAAGTTTATTATTTATGTTGTACACTAGATACAAAATAAAGAGGTAATTAAGGTAAGGCGATTCTCGAACTCAACTCCCTTTCTTTGGGTTATCCCTATTTCATGAAATCTTCATTATGGATAATGATCATTAAATATCCTTTCATTACTATTACCTTTTCCTTTGAGGATATACATGTCTTAAAACTTGATTTTTAATTCAAATAAAATGGTTTTCCAAAAATACATTTCTTTCTAAAAAGATCTTTTACTCCTCATGTGTTGATTCTTATTCGAAGAAAAATGATCTTTTATTCGAATGTATGATCTCAATTTTTCATTTGTTAACCACAAAGTTTATTCATGAATGTATGATTTATGAAATCCTTATGAAACCCATTACATTCTATGGGTTATTTCGGGACTATGGTTGTTAAATGTTCTATGTGTCATTCATAATTATGTAAATGTTATGATGTGATAGGTGAGACTATAATTATATATCCCTCCAATGCATTGGGTAATATGATGTATCTCATGAGATAATGTGTATTATACATGAACATGATGATATCTTTGTTCACAATGATGATCTTATGATTATGGACATATGTTATGCATGAACATGATGCTAGCTTTATTCACAACTATATGTGGTATTTGACCACCATGACATGATGTTTTATTTTTATGAATTTCCACATTTCATGCCTTTATCACATGTTTATCCTCATGATTTTGATGATGATCCCATGGTTATAAAATGGTTATGATCATTATTCTCACCCATGTTATATTGATTCATGTCCCTTATTCATTCTCTTACTAGTATTTTAGATCACCCCTTTCTTAGATGTATATTCTCCTTTGATTATATGTAATAAGAAGAATGAGATCTTTTAAAAGGATAAAGAATAAGGATTTAAATAAATGTTTATGTTTTATTATGTAAAATTTATGTATGATTTCCCAAAACACTAAACCTTTTTATCTAGGATTTGTATCTCTTTTATGTTATTTATCATAAAATGATGTAATAGTTATAAAAGAAAAACAGGGTTACTATAATGCTACTTCTCCATCTAACCAATGGGAGGTGGTTGTGGGTACCTGCTTAGATGGAATTCCACTCACTTCATGATTATTCCATCAATTCACTACTGTATATATTTCTTGGGTAACAAAAACCTACCTATTCGACGTTATAGTTTCACTACTTCATTCCCTATGTGGTTCTTCGATTAGTGAGGGGGTGATTCATTATAGGAATACATTCAGTTAGTGATAATATTTGGTTTACTAAGAGATAAAGATATAGAGAGTGAGTGAAGAGGGAGGTGATATTTCTAGGATTTATTTTAGTTTAGTTCACCAGAGAAGAATAAGAAGAATAGTGAGAGAGATAAGGAGGTGGTTGTTTTCCATCTTTGGTATAGATCGAGTTGATTCATCAAATTGTTGTTGTCTAGTGGTTCCCATGATTTTCTAGTATGTTCAAGGAGGTTTTCTATCTAAGATTACGAGGTGTCCATTGATCAAATCTAGTGAAATAGAAGCATGATGGGGAAAAACTATGACATTGATATTGATTGAGGAAAAAGAGATCCAAATATTTAGAATACGGTAAAGATGAAGCCCCAATAAGAAGGCTTCAGTTTAGTGCTTAGGATATTTTCTTTGATTTCTTATATCACTAAGATATGATGTGTAATGTTCATTTACATGGGTGAGTCTGTCTATTATGATTACATAAATTTTACCCTCAAGGATTAATTGATCAATGCCTCCTAGCTCAATAAGAGTCATATAATAGGATAATGTAATGCCTAAAATGAAGATGTATTTATGTTGTTAATATTATTATTTTTATGAAAATAAATGTTATTAATTCCAATGAATTAAAGAAAATGAGAACACATGAGAAACTTTTTTATTAATAAAATACTAATACAATACATCATTTCAATACTAAAGACTTCAACTACTCTAGGAAACTCATTGCAATCTCTAGAAGAACCACTAGAATGCCTCCCATCTGCATAATAAAACCGATTGTGTGTGTCACGACCCACCTCCACTGAAAATAGGGAAGGGACAACAGGTTGCCAAGCCCTTCCTTCTTTAAGTTGAAGGAGAGATAATGACCCCCGAGTCCCACCTCTAGTAGGCCCTGGAGTGGTGACTAGCACCAAGTGTATAACATTTTCACGATATGGGAGGCATTACCCTTTTTAGTTAACCAAGATTGGGAGAAAGAACGAGTCAACACCAAACACCACCAAGTATAGAAAACTGAAGGTAAAAACCAAACTACATGCATGTTTTAATAATAAAACTCAACAAAGTATAAGAACTCCAAAGTAAAAACCAGCCGGAAAAGAAAGAGGCTAAGCAGAAAACAACAGCAACCCACAGAAACTTCAACGTCTCGACTAGTAAGGTCCCGCACGACCTCCGAAGTCCTCCTAGAAACCTGAAAGTAAACGTAGGTCGAGCATACAAAGTATACTCAGTAGGAAAAACCTATAGCTCTCGTGCATAAGTGGGTATAAGTCCTAAAGTCCCGTGAGAAGCAGAAGAACCAACATCTATCAAGGAATCTATCCATCCCACCTCACCGACCACACTCACTAAATAACACAAGCAGTAAGGTAATCGTAAGAACAAAACATTTGGGTACCCGACACCACCATTTCCCCCACTATCTAGATGCTCATCCCTAACAACAAACATACTGACACTACCATGCTCTTCCTTCCCGCACACACCTGGACCTCACAACCCCACATCCCTGCCTGCACACACCTAGGCCTCATCCCAAAGACACCTAGGAAAACAACCTGCCCAAAGAGTCCTTGGCTAAGAACACACCAATCGAAACCTACCCAAAAAATCTTGGGTGTATGGTCACCTCTAGCCATCACAACCGAGGGAAGAGGGAGCACGAAGGAGAGTAACTAGGGGGAAACACCCTTCCCCATGAAATAGGGTGTCTGACACTAAGTTCCCAACGCGGGTGGGGTGCGACTAAACACAAAACATACAGTTACACATATATGCCAACACACAGCCCAACCTATAGCTCCCCAACCGATACAATCAGGTGCCCAATCACTGCTGCCTCAGAAAATAGGCACACAACAAATAGTTCCCAGTTTTCCCTATCCAAGTTATCATTTCATAACAGTTTAGTATGAGTTAATCCCTTCACTACTGGGCAACTAATAGGCACATTCACAGATGAAACAACCATAAGGAAGAAAGGAAAACCATCGGGAAATTTAATCATTAACACATAGTTCTCTTGTGAAGTTACAACAACTAGGGATCAAGGGAGATCCCTCCAAGTACTGGAAATAAAACAAACCCTGAGACACAGCCACATGTCCCCAAAATCCAAGAGCCAACGATTTCTCAACAACAGAGGATTCCACCCCAACTCATGATATAATCAGAGTAACCACACAGCCTCAGATTCATAACCAGCGAAAGTATAACAATAGGGGATCCCATACCCCACCCATATCATCCCAGAAATCTAAGCCCCCATCCCATAAAACCATAAAGTCACCCATAATCGGCCCGTGAAAGAGAACAACCAAACCACTACCACCAAGACGAGGCAGGCCCAAGTAGGTATTTTTAGATTTAAAAGATTTAACACACTCCATGGTTTCAATTCCACTGTGCTTTAACCGGGGTTATCACAGAAAAGGGTTGATCCTGGTGCTTTCAGTTTATTTAACCCAGTATACGTAATTAAACAATTCCACGTTACGATTATTTAAACATCCAGGAGCACCGAGGTTCATTAGTGCGCAGAGAAAGACCACCAATGACCATGATTTCCAGTGAGCATTGGACCATACAATTCACAACACATATCAACATAAAAGAGTACAACAGAACATCGATCACACCCCCTTTTTATTCTTTTAAGGTCTGTTCATTATCTTCATTAAGTTCGGTTACATCAATTTACACAGAGACAAAAGCATGCCCGCCCCGCATAATACACAGAATGGAGAGACAAAGGAGAAAATCCCTACTTGATTGATCAAGGATCGACATTAAGTTCCCGTATGGAAACTGGAAGACAGGAGTAGCAGGAACCCCATGTAACGTGATCAAGGAAAACTTCGTGGGGGTACAACTCATCCGGAGGAAGGGTATTCTGAGTGAAGGGTGATAGAGAAAAAGAAACGTAGGGAGAAGGGAATAATTTATGTTATAAAGGCTAAGATACAACGTCCCCGAGATGGTTAAGATATGGAGAAAAACTCGAAACCACGGAAGAATCAGGATCATGGGTTGACCACACGGCTGGGACACCCCACACGTCTAACTTAAAAGGTCCCCGCCCTTTGGGGTGATTAAAATTGATGCACACATCCTTAACCAAGGACTCCTCATCAGATGCGGTAGAGGAGTTTCTGAAAACGCGGGCATGATCAAAACACATGGTTTTCCATTTAAGGAGGGTACCTCAACAATAATTTAATTAAAAACCAGTACTGGGCTTTAAAACAGCCTTTCAAAACATGGTTTACAACCCAATTCGTGCAAATAGGTGGTGCCACTGAAAAACCCGTGGTCATCGGTAGGACAGGTCTACTGGTAGACCAAGCTACCGGTTGGCCGAGGCTACCGGTAGGCCGGGGCTATCGGTAGTCCAAGGCTACCAGTAGGCCACACTATGGGTAGGCCGAGCTACCAGTAGGCCGAGGATACTAGTAGGCCGGGGCTACCCGTAGGCCCAGGCTACCGGTAGGCCGTGCTACCCTTAGGCCGAGCTACCGGTAGGCCTAAGCTACCGGTAGGATGAGCTACCAGTAGGTCGAGCTATCGGTAGGCCGAGGCTACCGGTAGGCCGATCTACCGGTAGGCCAGGGATACCGGTAGGCCAAGCCACCGGTAGGCCGAGGCACTGGTAGGCCGAGCCACCGATAGGCAGAGCCACCGGTAGGCCGAGACACTGTTAGGCCGAGGCACCATTAGGCCGAGGGTACTGGTAGGCCGAGCTACCGTTAGGAGTCTTAAGCTTCACCGAGAAGCTGGGATGGCCTTCTAGACCACCTAAAACACCCCAAACATCATATTTTCACCATTCAATGGACCACCAAACCCCGAGCCATTACATCAGATACTTCTCAAACTATTCTTGTCCCCGAGAATATAAGGACAAACCAGAAAGGAGAAAAGTGGGGTCCAAACAACCATTCTCTAAAGATACTTCTTAGAGGAAAACCCATGAGTTGTTCCAAGACTAGAACAGAACCCCCCTACATCCATGAATACTCCCCCAAGAGTTATCAACCACAAACATTCACAACAAGCACAAGGATCACACCATCCAACACCTGAGTCAGGGAGTCAATTCCGACATGTCAGGATATTATCTGCTTTGGGCGGCACTGACTCGCCCACACGGGTTTAATCGCATCCACATTAATGCGCCTTGATTAGCAGTCAGGTTTTCCCATCATCACACCTTTAGTGTCAAAACAAGCAGAACAAGAATTTCATATATTATAGCACAAGGTGAAACATCTCAACAAAACTCAGAAAAACAACAACAACAAGGAAGTCAAAACAACTCTGGGTACTGAACGCGTAACTGGGACTCCCGCTCCCAAGTTCTCTCCTCTAGGCCACCATGCCTCCACAACACACGAACCAAGGGGATGGTTTGTCCATGAAGCACTTTCTCTTTACAATCCTCGATCTTGATCGGTCGTTCTATGAAGGTAGTATCGTCTTCGACATCTAACTCTCCCCAATCGATGACATGGGAGTCATCGTGTAGATATCAAAAAAGATGGGAGACATGAAAGACATTGTGAACTTTCTCCAACTGAGGTGGCAATGCCAGCTGATACGCCACCTCACCAACTCGTCCCAACACCTCGAAAGGTCCGATGAACCTAGGGGAGATCTTACTCCCCTTCCCAAACCTTAGCTGCCCACGTTGAGGCGAAGCTTTCGAAAACACATGATTCCTAACCTCGAACTCCAAGGGCCTCCTCCTACGATTGGCATAAGACTTCTGCCTGACCTGGGCTGCCTTCATCTTCGCACGCACGAGCTGAACCTTCTCAGTGGTGCCCTGCACCACTTCTGGCCCAAGAACAACTGCTTCCCCAATATCTGTCCAGCAAATGGGTGAACGACACGACCTTCCATACAAGGCCTCAAATGGTGTCATACCAATAGTGGAGTGGAAGCTATTGTTATAAGCAAACTCTACTAGAGGCAAGTATCATACCCAAGATCTCCAAAATCCAGAACACATGCCCGCAGCATGTCTTCCAACATCTGGATCATTCGTTCTATTTGCCCATCTATCTGAGGGTGGAAAGAAGTGCTAAGGCATAGCTAGGTGCCAAAGGCTTGCTGTAATCCCCTCCAAACTCGTGAGGTAAACCGCGTGTCTCGATCTGAGACAATAGATCTTGGAATCCCATGCAACCGCACCACCTCATCGACGTAACTCTAGGCTAAGGTGCTCACCGAGCTCGACTCCTTAATCTCCTAGAAGTGTACTGATTTTGTCAACAAATCCACCACTACCCAGATGGAATCATAGCCTCCCTGAGCCTTGGGTAGACCTGTGACTAAGTCCATCGAGATGTCATCCCACTTCCACTCGGGAATATCTAACAGCTGTAAAAAGACTCCAGGAAAATGGTGTTCAGCCTTCACTTGCTGACACACCAGGCACTTAGACACAAATTCTGCCACCGCCCGCTTTACATTGGGCCATCTCCACTGCCGTAAGTTCAGATATCGCTGGGAAAAGACATAACACAAGCTATTGTGATCTGAGAAGACCAAAAAGCACTCTCCGATGAAATAATTCCACCATAACTTCAATGCGAACACCACGACTGAAAGCTCCAGATCATGGGTGGCATAGTTACATTCATGAGGACGTAAATTCCTAGACCAATAAGAGATCACTCCTCGCTGTGGCATCAGCACACATCCCAACCCAAGGCTAGAAGCATCACAGAACACTTCAAACAACACCTCTTCCTCTGGTAATCTGAGCACTGGAGTACTAACCAGCTTCTTCTTTAGGTAGCCAAAAGCTATCTGGCACTGGTCGCTCCACACGAAGGCCTGGTCCTTCATAGTCAAAGCTATCAACGAAGCTGCAACTCAAGAGAAGTCAGGCACAAACCTCCGATAATATCCTGCCAAACACAGGAAACTATGAACTTCCACCACATTCTTGGGTGCTGCTCATGAAAAAACAACCTCAACCTTCGACGGGTCTACTGCTATTCCCTTCTGAGACACTACGTGTGCAAGGAAATGTACCCATCGCATTAAGAACTTGCACTTAGACAGTTTTCCCTAATGATGGTGGTGTCGAAGGACTCCCAAAACTGCCCTAAGATGCTCAACATGCTCTTCCTTTGATCTTGATTAGATAAGGATGTCGTCGATGAACACCACAACGAACTGGTCCAGAAACTCTCGGAAGATAGAATTCATGAGGTTCATGAACATAGCTGGTGCGTTTTTAATGCCAAACAGCATGACCACGAACTCAAAGTGGCCATATATTCACCTGAAAGCCGTCTTTGAGATATCACCTTCCTTCACTCTCAACTGGTGGTATCCAGACTGCAGATCAATCTTAGAGAACTAACCTGATCCCCTCAGCTGGTTGAAAAGATCGTCTATCCTCAGGAGGGGGTAACAATTCTTGATTGTCACCTGATTCAACATCTGGTAGTCTATGCACAGTCATAGACTACAATCTGCCTTCTTTACGAACAAAACTGAAGCACCCCATGACGACAAGCTGGGTCGAACAAATCCCTTCTCCATCAGATCATCAATCTGAATCAGTAACTCCCGTAACTCAGAAGGTGCCATACGATAAGGATTCATCAAGACCGGGTGGGCACCAGGTTGTAAGTATATCCCAAACTCAATGTCACTTTGAGGGGGTAGAGTCACAACCTCATCGGGAAAGACATCAGGGAATTTTCTTACGACCTCTTGTACATCCATCATTCCTGCATCTGGCGACTCTACTGACATCCCATCCAGCATAGAAAGGAGTGGCTTTACCTGTCGACTCCCCTCCTGATAACTCTTCTCCCCACCAAAATCCACATTCCATCCATCCTCATTGGAGAATTCAATCTTTCTCCGATAGCAGTCGATGATGGCATGCACAGAGAATAACTAGTCAATGCCTAGAGTGACATCGTATTGCTGTATCTACAACGAAAGAAGGTATCCACTGGACTGATGCAGTCCCAACATCAATCTACATCCCCGTAAAAAGTAAGATACGCTGGTATGACCCCCAACTGGTGTTCTAAACACTAGGGGAACAAAAAGTCTCTCGGCATTCAGACCCATAACATGGGCTAATTCGGGCGTAACGAAGGAGTGTGAAGCTCCCGAATCAAACAAGGCAGAAACAAGAGTTCTAAATAAACTGATCGTACCTCGAATGACCTCTGGTCCCGCTGGAGCTACTAACTCTGCGGTGTGCAATTGTCCACACCCAGCTCCTCTACCTCATTGTTGTCGACCACCTCCCCAACCACGCCCTATTCGAGGTCCATGAGGAGCACCCTGGTGTCGATCTCCTCCCGGAAGGTCATCCCTCGGAGGGCCAGGGGCCTGCTGCTGCTGCTGGAAAGGCCTCGCTGGAAACGGATGCTGCTAAGGTGGGTGCTGAAACTGACCACCTCCACCATGTGGAGCTTGATTCGGACACCAGCTCTGGATATACCCGAAAAATCTGCAATACAAACACTTCGGTCTTGGCCCTTTGGAAAAGGGGAA
Source organism: Viscum album (assembly GCA_963277665.1). NCBI lineage: Eukaryota > Viridiplantae > Streptophyta > Magnoliopsida > Santalales > Viscaceae > Viscum > Viscum album. The sequence goes on from OY728153.1 coordinate 1,955,703,924, forward strand.
AGGGCCAGAAGCTCAGAACTGGAACTGATGAGGCCTAATCCCTGCTTGTCGAAACCTGGAAGGCCCTGTCGCTGGAGACCTACTGCTGACTGCCTTCCCCTTTGATGAACTCAGCTGGTTCCCTTCTCGTGATGTGCCTCCCTTCGAGTGTATCCTCTCTACTATCTCGTCCTTCTTCTGTACTTCTAGGTACGTCAAAATAGTGAAGGGAGTGACAACATACTGAAGAGAAGGACGGAGTGCCTCCTCTATCCGTCTTTCCCAAGACTCCTCATCTGTAAAGAGATCTGGGGAAACGCGCAAGAGATATTTGAACTTAATCCCCATCTCCCTCACTGACATGCTTCCCTACTAAAGGGAGAGCAACTACTGTCTCTTCTCAGCCTTCGATGTGGAGGAGAGGAACTCCTCACAAAATTCCTTCTCAAAACTGGCCCATGAAACCTCTGCCTCTGTCTTCTCACCCAGGAAAAGCATCCACCACTGACGGGCTGCTCCTCTCAGTTGACTGACGGCCAACGGAACCCAGTACTCCCTTGGATCACGAATTAAAGAGAAGGTGATGGCTAGCTCCTCAAGCCATCCCTCTGTTAATGAGTCAGAAATGCTGCCCTCGTAATTCTCGAGGGTTTGTCGTTGGAAGGAGTGCAAAGTCCTCTGCCACAAGTCATCCACCTCATCTCGGTCAACCCTCTGTTGGTCAACTTCCTTGATCCTCTGGGCCTCAACCGCCCAAGTTGCTCGTGGATAACGTCCGGGTGCCATAGCTGCAAGGTAAACAAAGAATGCCTAAGCCTGAGTAGCAAGGGAATTATGATTATTATTATTAATTTTTTTTCTCCCCAAGGTGCCCCAAATCAATTAAAAACACAATCAGTATGATGCATGTACCTTCCCTAGGGTCTCTACCCTGCAATAAATGTAGTCTCACTTGGTCGTTTGATAGGATTAGAGTCCCTGCATAGGATCACAGGGGCCCTAAAATCCTATGTCCTAGCCAGTCCTCCCTGGCCTATTTCACAAACCAAGATCACCTAACATTGTTGCCCTACCATCCCATGTAATCCTCAATGTGCCTAACTCCAAACTCCATCCTATCCCTCAACCCAACCTCCTCTGATACCATTCTGTCACGACCCACCTTCAACGAAAAGAGGGAAGTGACAACAGGTTGCCAAGACCTTCCTTCATTAAGTTGAAGGAGAGATAAGGACCCCTGAGTCCCACCTACAGTAGGCCCCGGAGTGGCGACTAGAACCAAGGATATAACATTTTCATGATATGGGAGGCATTACCCTTTTTAGTTAACCAAGATTGGGAGAAAGAATGAGTCAACACCAAACACCACCAAGTATAGAAAACTCAAGGTAAAAACCAAACTACATGCATGTTTTAATAATAAAACTCAACAAAGTACAAGAACCCAAAAGTAAAAACCAGCCGGAAAAGAAAGAGGCTAAGCAGAAAACAACAGCAACTCCAACGTCCCGACTAGTAAGGTCCCGCATGGCCTCTGAAGTCCTCCTGGCAACCTAAAAGTAAACATAGGGTGAGCATACAAAGTATACTCAGTAGAAAAAACCTATAGCTCTTGTGCACTAGTGGGGAGAAGTCCTAAAGTCCCGTGAGAAGCAGAAGAACCAACATCTATCAAGGAATCTATCCATCCCACCTCATCAGCCACACTCACCAAATAACACAAGCAGTAAGGTAATAGTAAGAACAAAACATTTGGGTACCCGACACCACCATTTCCCCCAATAGCTAGCTGCTCATCCCTAACAACAAACGTCCTGACGCTACCATGCTCTTCCTGCCCAGACTCACTTGGGCCTCACAACCATCCACATCCCTGCCCGCACACACCTGGGCCTCACAACCACACATCCCTACCCGCACACATCAGGGCCTCATCCCGAAGACACCTGGGAAAATAACCTGCTCGAAGAGTCCTGGGATAACAACACACCAATCGAAACCTACCCAAAGAATTTTGGGTGTAAGGTCACCTCCAGCCATCATAGCTGAGGGAAGAGGGAGTAGGAAGGAGAGTAACTAGGGAGAAAAACCCTTCCCCATGAAATGGGGTACCCGACACTAAGTTCCCAACATGGGTGGGGTGCGACTAAACACAAAACATACAGTTACACATATATGCCAACACACAGCCCAACCTATGGCTCCCCAACTGATAAAAGCAGGTGCCCAAGCACTGCTGCCTCAGAAAACAGGAACACAAAAAACAGTTCCCAGTTTCCCCTATTCAAGTTATCATTTCATAACCGTTCAGTATGAGTTAATCCCTTCACTACTAGGAAAATAATAGGCACATTCACAGATTAAACAACCATAAGGCAGAAAGGAAAACCATCGGGTTATTTAATCATTAACACCTAGTTATCTTGTGAAGTCACAACAACTAGGGATCAAGGGAGATCCCTAGAAGTACTGGAAACAAAAAAAAAACCCCCGAGACAGAGCCCCATGTCCCCAAAATCAAGGATCCAACGGTTTCTCAACAACATAGGATTCCACCCCAACTTGTGATATAAGAAGAGTAACCACACAACCTCAGATTCACAACCAGCGAAAGTATAACAACAGAGGATTCCATCCCCCACCCATATCACCGCAGTAATCTAAGCCCCCCATCCAGGAAAACCATAAAGTCACTTGAAATCGGCCCGTGAAAGAGAAAAACCAAACCACTACCACCAAGACGAGGCAGGCCCATGCATATATTTTTAGATTTAAAAGATTTAACACACTCCATGGTTTCAATTCCACTATGCTTTAACCAAGGTTATGATAGAAAAGGGCTGATCCTGGTGCTTTCAGTTTATTAAACCAAGTATACGTAATTAACCAATTCCACGTTACGGCTATTTAAACATCCGGATCACCAAGGTTCATTAGTGCACAGAGAAAGACCACCAACGACCATGATTTCTAGTGAGCATAGGCCCGTACAATTCACAACACATATAAACATAAAAGAGTACAATAGAACATCGATAAAACCCCCTTTTCATTCTTTTAAGGTTCGTTCATTATCTTCATTAAGTTTGGTTACATCAATTTCCAAAGATACAAAAGCATGCCTACCCCGCATGATACACAGAAAGGAGAGACGAAGGAGAAAATCCCTACTCGATCGATCAAGGATCGATGCTAAGTCCTCGCGTGGAAACTGGAAGACAAGAGTAGCAGGAACTCCACAGAACACGATCAAGGAAAACTTCGCGGGGGTACAACTCATCCGGAGGAAGGGTATTCTGAGCGAAGCGTGATAGAGAAAAAGAAACATAGGGAGAAGGGAAGACTTTAGGTTATAAAGGCTGAGATACAGCGTCCCCAGGATGGTTAAGATATGGAGAAAAACTTGAAACCGCAGAAGAAGCGGGATCGTGGGTTGACCATGTGGCTGGGACACCCCACACGTCCAACTTAAAAGGTCCCCGCCCTTCAGTGTGGTTAAAACCTACACACACCTCCTTAACCAAGGACTCCTCATCGGATGCGATAGAGGCGTTTTGGAAAACACGGGCATGATCAAAACACATGGTTTTTCATTTAAGGAGGGTACCTCACCAATCATTTAATTAAAAACCATTAATGGTCATTAAAACAGGCTGTCAAAACATGGTTTACAACCCAATTCACGCAAACAGGAGGCGCCACTGAAAAACTTGTGGTCAGCGGTAGGCCAGGCCTACCGGTAGACCAAGATACCGGTTGGCTGAGGCTACCAGTAGGCCGGGGCTACCGGTAGGCCGAGCTACCGGTAGGCCGAGCTACCGGTAGGGCGAGCTACCGGTAGGCCGAGCTATCGGTAGGCCGAGCTACAGGTAGGCCGAGCTACCGGTAGGCCGAGCTACCGGTAGGCCGAGCTACCAGTAGGCCGAGCTACGGGTAGGACGAGCTACCGTTAAGCCGAGGCTACCGGTAGGCCGAGCTACCGGTAGGCCGAGCTAAGTCTACTGGTAGGCCGGGGAACCGGTAGGTCGGGGCACTGGTAGGCTAGGGCTACCGGTAGGCCGAGGTTACCGGTAGGCCAAGCTACCGTTAAGAGTCTTAAGCTTCACCAAAAAGCTAGGATGGCCTTCCAGACCACCCAGAACACCCCAAACATCAGATTTTCACCATGTAATGGACCCCAAAACCCTTGGCCATTACAGTGTGGCTTTCATCCCTTAGATATACCATAATAATAAAATAAATAGAGATAAGAATAATAGAAATGCTAAGAATAAGAGGAATGCACAAAATATTTTTTGAATAAAAAAAGAACTCTGGTGATTTTATTGTGTTTGTAAAGACTTAGATAGGTATTTATAATGTTTATATGACCGTTGTAAAAGCTGGATGTTAGATTTTTTAGTGACATTTGATGTTTTGATAACCGTTGGATGGTTTCAAAATTTAAAATGAATTTAAAATAATATTTGAAAATAATAAAATTAATGACTTTTAATGTTTTAATTATTAATTTTATATTATAACCTTAGGATTTGATAAATACAATTTATAATTCCAAATAAGAATAAAATAATTTAAATTTTAAATTATTTAAGTAATCTACATAAGTTCATAAAAAAATAAATGGATTATTTTGGTTATGTTTAACAATTTTTCTTACAATTTTTTTTCTAAGTTCCCACCATAACCGAGAGTATCCTATAAGGCCAAACCCTCAAGGTCCTGTGGGCACAATATAAGCCCACTTGAGCTATGTGATAGGTTAGCCCATGTATAGGTGGGTCGAGTTTTAGACTGAGCATGGGTGGACCGAGTCCCGTTCCGGGTATAGGTTGGGCCAAGGCCTGGGTGGGATCCCACGTGTAAGGATCCATTTGTGTCTGCTATGTAATTAGAGATAAGAAATCCATGACCATCCTTATAAGGTGGTCCTAGAAAATGAATAGTTTTTATGTGGGATGTGGGTTTTCCTGGAGGGTGTGATCTCGACCGCACGACTAGATCACGTTTGATCGAGACCATCCCTTCCAATCCCGATCGATCTCTCCTTTGTTACTCCTATGAGATTAAATCCCATAAATTCAATCGATCTTGGATGATCTAAGACATCCACTATTATTTCCATATTCTTCCCTGTATAACCCTATCATGCCGCACTAGTGGGTCTACACCACCGGTCCATTCATTCTCCTCCGTTGAAGTCTCTTTTAGCCGCCCATCTCGATTTACTATTCTTCTTAAAATGAAATACATGGTTTTAATTTAAATCAAAACCTTATCCCCAAGTATCATATTCCTCTACAATCCTGGATTATAATAAAAATGTATATTTATATCTTTGATTTTACACCTTTATTTTTTAATTTGAATTGTTTCAATTTTAGACCCCTATTTCAATTTTTTTAATCAACTTGGATTATTAAATGTTAATTTCAATCGTGAAAATTGAAAAAAATGGGTCCAAACCCATGGCCAATTTTTCAATAGGTGTGTATTATTTTAGTGAACATATTTTTATTTATACTCCCATATGCATATTTTGGAAACACCTGACCCTCATCCTCCTAACTTCTCCATTTCGCTTTGCTCGAATTCCAGAAGCCTCAATCTCTTGTTTGATCCAAAAAAAGTAAGGGTTCAATTGGTTTTATGTTTGGTTTCACAAAGACACACATATATATATATATATATATAAGTATATATACAAATATATACATACCTATTTCTTTTTTTTAAGAAATTTTGATGAAAAATATTTGTTTTAAATTGGTGTTTTAAGTAATTGCTTATAAATCCCTCATTCTTAAGGATTTATGTAAGGGATTATTTTAAAATCTATACCTTCTTCCAAATTTTTATAGTTAGTTTTATTTTGTGTCTATTTTACAAATTTATATGTACATATGATAATATATATTGATGCCCAACTATTTTTAGAAATTAAAAGAAAAGTGTTTTGATTTAAATTTCTATTTCTAAAGCCTATAGTTTTTAAGGGTTTATTTAAAATCAAATTATCTTCATTTTAAAAATATTTACATATATATATATATGTGTATATACATGTACACACACACACATATATATATATATATGATTATCTATTTTAAGAATATATAAGATAAGGGTTTTTGTTTTAAATTTTATTTCTAAGCCTATGGTTTGTAATGTTTTGATTTTATTATTGACCAATTTATGTTGTTTATAGTGATATATATATATATGTATATGTATATATATATATCTATATGTATCTATGTAACTTTCTGTTTTTTAGAATTTATAAGATAATGGTTTTTTTAATTTAAATCTTTAAGCCTATATATTGTAAGAGGTTCGTTTATCAAAGGAATTCATTATGTTTTTAAAACCACATTCTATGTAGAAGGTATAATGTTTTATATATTTATATATACATATATGTATACTAATTTATTTATAAATAGGGATGAATATATTTTTTTCAAATCTATATACAAGGGTTAGAATTTTTTTCTTAATCTATCATTTTATGGATTATATTTATGTGTGAAATGATAATAGTTATCATTTTATGTGCCAATCCTAAACAAGTTATTATTTCATTTGTGAAAGTGTATCTACATCACCTGGTATGTCAATCATAATTAGGTATGGACATTATCTAACTTTTAAGTGGAATTCCATGCATTTTTAATCAAGTGTGCACATATTTTATTATTCATTTTATTTAAATAAGTATAGCAATTTTGAAGCATGCGATTCCCCTAAAAATGGTTTTAGAAACTATAAAGAATATGTTTATGAAATGTTGTAATAAATTTTACTTTCTTTTAAATAAAATAATTTTATGTATGTATTTTTGAAATGTTTTAGGTTAGGATTGGGAAAGGATGGTCCATTGAAAGCATTTTTGAAAATTTTCACAAGTATAATGAATGTTATATTATAGGGAGTGAACCCATAAGTCTTAAGGGAACTTTGTTCTATATGAGTTATGACCAACGACCTTATGATTTTATTATGGTCTTACAAGTATCATAAATAACCCACAAAAAATTATTATTTTTGATGGAGAAATCCCAATGTTCTTTTCAAATATAATTATTTTATGAAATTAATAATAATTAAGTAGTTTATGTAGGAACATCAATGTTGAATACTGGAAGTGGTTGTGATTACAAGATATTTCCAAGGGGGAAATTTAGTTAAGGGGTATAGAATGTAATGCCTGAAACCAAGATGTATTTATGTTGTTAATATTATTGTTTTTATGAAAATAAATTTTATTAATTCAAATGAATTCAATAATATGATAATACATGAGAAACTGGTTTTATTAATAAAACACTAATACACTACATAATTACAAGGCTAAAGACTTCAACTACTCCAGGAAACTAATTGTACACCCTAGAAGAACCACTAGAATGCCTCCCATCAACACAATAAAACTGATTTTGTAGCCTTCATCCCCTGGATCTACTATAATAAGAAAATAAATAGTGAGAAGAATAATAGAAATGTTAAGAATAAGAGGAATGTACAAAACCATTTTTGAAGAAAGAAAAGAACTCTTGTGTTTTTTATGTGTTTTGGAATAACTTAGATCGGTATTTATAATGTTTATATGATCATTGTAAAAGATATCTGTTGGAAGTTTTAGTGACCGTTGATGTTTTGATAACCGTTGGATGGTTTAAAAATTTAAAATGAATTTAAAATAATATTTTCAAATAATAAAATGAATGACATGTAATTTTTGAATTATTAATTTGATATTATAACCTTAGGATTTGATAAAGATAATTTTATAATTAAAAATAAGAATAATATAATTAATTATGTAATTAATCTACATAACGTCATAAAAAATAAATGGATGATATTTTTTATGTTTAATAATTTTTTTACAAATTTTTTGCTAATTTTCCACTATAACTAAGAATAGCCTATAAGGCCAAGCCCTCGAGGTCCAGTGAGAAAATCACATGCCCACTAGAGTAGCATGACATGTTAGCCCATGTATATTTGGTATGAGGTTCAGACTGAGCATAGGTGGACCGAGTCCTCGTCTGAGTATAGGTTGAGCTAAGGCCCAGGCATGATCTCATATGTAAGGATACCTTTGTGTGTGCCGTGTCCTTAAAGATGAGAAACCCATGTCTATCCTTATAATGAGGTCCTAGAAACTGAATGGTTTCAATGTGGGATGTGCGTTTTCCTGGAGGTTGTGATCTCGACTACACGATTGGACCACATTTGATCCATACCACCTCCTCTAATCTTGATCGATATTTACTTTTTTACTCCTATGGAATTAAATCCCACCCCTTCAATTGAACTAGGAAGATCTGATTCATCCACTTTTCTTCCTATATTATTCCCTGTAGAACCCTATCACGCCACACTAGTGGGTCTACACTGTCGATACTTTCCTTCTCCTCCATTGAAGTATCTTTCATCCACCCATTTCAATTTCCACTTCTTCCTAAAATGACACATATGGTTTTAATTTAAACCGAATCCTTATCCCCAAGTATCATCTTCCTTTAAAAGCCTTGATTATAATATATATATATGTATATCTTCAATTTACACCTTTATTTTTTAATTCTAATTGGGTCAATTTTAAACCCCTATTTCCATTTTTTAAGCAACTTGGATTATTAAATGTTCATTTGGTTCATGAAAATTGTCCAAATGGGCCCAAACCCATGGAAATTTTTTCAAAAGGGGTGTATTATTTTCGTAAGTATATTTTTATTTAAACTCCCATATGCACACTTTGAAACACCCAACCCTCATCCTCCCACGTTCTCCATTTCATTCTGCTCGAATTCCAAATGCCTCAATCCCTCATTTGATCCAAATAAAGTAAGGGCTCAATTTTTTTATGTTTGGTTTCACCAAGATATATATATGTATATATAAGTATATATAAAAATATATACATAACTATTTATTTGTTTTAAGAATTTATGATGAAAAATATTTGCTTTAAGTAATTACTTATAAATCCCTCATTTCTAAGGATTTATATAAGGGATTATTTTAAAATCTATACATTCTTTCAAATTTTATAGATTGTTTTATTTTGTGTATATTTTAGAAGGTTGTATGTACATACAATTATATATATTGATACCCAAATTATTTAAGAAATTAAAAGAGAATGGTTTTTATTTAAATTTCCATTTCTAATTCCTATGGATTTTAAGGGTTTATTTTGAATAAAATTATACTCATTTTATAATGATTTACATATATATATGTGTATAAACATGTATATAAATACATATATGATTATCTATTTTTAGAATATATAATATAAGGGGTTTTTTTTTAAAATTTTATTTCTAATCCTATGGTTTGTAAGGTTTTGATTTTATTATTGACCAATTTATGTTGTTTAAAAAGATATATATATATATCTATATCTATATAAGTTTTTGTTTTTTATAATTTATAAGATAAAGATTTTTTTTAATTTTTATCTTTAAGCCTATATTTTGTTAGAGGATCATTTATCAAAGGAATTGATTATGTTTTTAAAACATCATTATATGTATAAGGTATAAATATTTATATTTATGTATGTACATATATTTATATCAATTTATTTATAAATAGGGATTAATATTTTGTTTCCAAATATATATACAATGGTTAGAAATTTGTTCTTACTCTATCATTTTATGGATTATATTTATTTGTTAAATGATAATAGTTAACATTTTTTGTGCCAATACTAAAAAAGTTATTATTTAATGTATGAAATTGTATATACATCACCTTGTTTATTATGCATAATTAGGTATGTCCATTATATGACTTATAAGTGTAATTCAATGCATTTTTAATCAAGTGTGCACATATTTTATTATGGATTTTATTTAAATAAGTATAATAATTTTTGAGCCTGAGATTATCTTAAAAATTGTTTTATAAAATCTCAAGAATACGTTTATGAAATGTTATTGTAACACCCCAAGCTTCCACGGTACAATAACGTGCGATGTACGCAACACCGAGTTCAAGCACACCATGACCTATCAAACTAACCGTTTTAAAAGTGGTTATGAATAGTAATAATCACATTTTGAATTATATATATATATATACCATATAATTTTAACATTCATTATTTTTTTCAAAGACATAATATGAATACAAATTCAATTTTCCAATAAAAGAATTGTTTTTTTCCAGAAAAATATAGTTTTCCGCATTTTAATGGCAAACCCTTTTTAAACCAATATTTGACACTTTTATATTTTCAATTTAATGAAATTATACCCTTATTTATAATTGGTACATAAAAATTTAGCTTCAATAAATTTTTGGTAGTTTTCTGATAACTTTCATATTTTGATGAATAGTGAGAATTAATAAATTTTAATTAAAAAACAACTTTTTTAATCGAAATAATTAATAGTGATAAATTATAAATGTGAGCGGTTTTAAAGTATATTTAGAATATATTTTTACGATTTAATACAATGTTGGTCATTGGACTTAATTTCACATTCAAACTATATATAAGCAAGTGTCAATCTTTTGATAATTATTATTTCTTAAAAAGACGTTTTTTGTTTTGAAAATGGGAATTAATTTTAAATTAATTTCTACCACTTCTGTGTTTTGAATTTAAAAAAATGGATTCCATATTTAGAATCAGGAGGTCTGAATTGTGTAAATAGGTAACTTTTATTTTTCTACATTTTGAATAATTACTTCGGTAAATATTTTATTTACCATGGTTAATGGGTAAATCTAGTAAATAAGGGTAAAACAATAATATTATAATAATATTAAATTACCCTAAAATGTGTCCTAACCATATTGGTTGATACATGTCCGACCATGAGCATCTTTGGGTTTATTTTGGGACCCCATGGAGCCACTTGTAAGTGATAATGACACTTTATATTAATTAAGTTAAAGTAAATAAAAAATGACATAAGCATATATCTTTTAGAAGATATTTTTTTACATAGGGTTATATATGTTATATTTTCTACTATAAATATTAATTATAAAGATAAAAATATTTACTACATAATGGTATGTTATATATAATTTTTATACATTGAATAATTAAATTTATTTATGAGACAATAATGATATAGTATTTTCCTTATTATTGAAAGAATCAAATAATTGGAATTATAAATGTTAAAATAAATATAATTTGAAAGTTTTGATAACATTCATGAATTTTATTGGTTAATATTACATGTGAAGATTTCTTAAATGAATTTTTTTCGAATTAATAAAGTTTTTAAGACTTTAAAAAAAATCAATTATTAAATAGTGTCAAAATTGACATAAAGGAGTTTTTAAAACAAATATTATATTATTAAATGATATTATTTTCCTAAAAATATAAGGTTCGAAAAAAGGACTTATATAATGATAGGGTTATCATTAATGGACCACTTGGGAGTCTCTTGGAAGTATATAGTAATTTTATTAACTATATAATATAAAAATACAAAGATACATGGTAAATGTCAAACTAATTAACTAAGAGTTAAAACTAAAAGATAAGGTTAATAAAGTGACTCAAACCTATCTAAAACCTATTGTTTGAGTTTTTTGAGACCCATAACCACCTTAACCTCGAAATAAGTCACTTTGGAGCCATTATAAACCGAATATGAATATATTATAAAATAATATTTTAAGTTTTTCCTAAGGTGCCCCTCACCACACTTATAAAAGGGCACTCCCCCTTCTCTCAAATTCATACCCTCAAATCATTTTGGTTCGGCCAACCCCTACCCAAATATCCTCTCAACTTCCTTCAATTAATCTTAGAGGCCTTCCTTTAGTCAGAAATCCAACCTAAGGAGCCCTTTTGATCAAATCAAAAGGAAGAACCCGAAGAAGAGGTAATGTTTTCACAACCCTCTTTCAAGTTCCTTTCTTCTTCCACTTCCTTTTTTCTTTGTTGTTTCCATTATAAAATAATAACTCCAATATCTTATATATACTGTGATGTTTTTATAATTATAGTACAACCAAATTCAGTATTCTATCCATCCTTTTAATGACATGTCACCATACGTGCGTACGTACGGCCTACCGTCTCCACGCCGTGGTGTATTTGTTATTCAATACATTATTATTTGGATGGGTATGATAATGATGTGTAATTGATTTAAATAATAAATATAACATTATAATGATTCTTTATATATGATATACCATCCAATTATATATTATTTTAAAATCAAAAGAATGATATTGTCGCCCGTGCGTACGTACGGATTACTGTCTCCACGAACATGATGAGATTTATTCCCCATCGTATCCATTCAAGAATAATTTTAATTTTATGGTTAAAAATAATGTTTAAAGACTTAATATCATTCTATATATGAATAATATACATCCCATCCATAACAAATATGACTCACATAACAAATAATATAATGGAAAACGAATCCGTTAACACCCGAAACAACGATAATACTAAGATATTATTAACAAAGCAATGTTAAAAGATCATATATGATATCATATTAATGTATATGATTCTTTCATAATTTAATAACAATTATTTCACCATTATACCGGAAGTTAACCTACCCTCGACCAAGGAAAATTACAAGGTAAAGGTTAATTTTACAATATCTTTATTATCCAAGGTTGTTTTTACATAAGTATCTACTGGGAAATATTTATTATGCATGTCCATGTTTCATAAAATAGTTTTCAAAGGGATTATTTTAAGGGAATTTTTACTAAAACATCATTTTAAATTTTTTAAAGTTTTATTCTTCTAAACCATTCTCATTAATTTCCATGTTTTCAAAATGGTTTTAAGGATTTATTTAAATGGAAATGAATGTTTTAAAATGTTAATTACTTTAAAAATTTTCAAAGTGGTATGGGACACTTTGATTCAAAAATGTCTTTAAATGTATTCCTTTATAAATTTTGTGACTTTTAAATGTTTTCATGAAAAAGGGATATTTCTCTCAAAGAGTTTTACAAATATTTTTCATTTATGTCAAAATACTTTAATGGATTGTAAACTTGTTTGAATTTTATTTATTATGATACAAATCTTCCATATTGTATTGAAGGTTTTGTGATATGTTGGACTGTGGATGTGTTATTTTTATACAATTCATGGGTTATGGGTAAAGTATTTACATTTCGTATGACAATTTTAATACGAATGTTTAAATTATGTTTAAACCTTTTCATATGAGGAATGCATTGGACTTAGTAAGTGATGGGTGGAGCCCGCCATAGCTCCTCGATGCAACGGTAGGTCTAATGAGACAAATAGATGTGGAATTGGCCAAGGCCCTTTCCCAATTTGATTTATGGTTTTGGACGAGGCCTTAACCATTTTTAGACGTCTTGGCCGAGGCCTTGAAAAAATGTTTCAGAATGTCCGGAATTATACATTCCCTCATTATGGAAATAATATTGATGGTTCATGTGGTGATTCAGCTAGTAGAATACCCATGATTATGTTTTATTATGACATTATTTACTCATCTCAAATTCCTGCCATAAAAGTATTCATGTTTATTATTAGTAAAGTCATATGGTTTCAATTATTCACCATGCTTAATATTTATTTCATTTTCCACTGTATTTCTTACCCTTACTGAGCATTTGAGCTCACCCCTTTCTTATGTTTCATTTTCCCAGGATATGAAGAAGTTAGTTATGAGTGACCCGCAGGCATAATCTAAGAGGCTTGGATGTTTCTAATGAATTATATTTGTGTTTTATTTCTTTTCAAGCTATAAATTTGAACTTATGTATGAATCTTGTTTCCAAGGATACTAAACTAATCGGTCCTTCAGGACTTGATTCCTTGTAATCATGCCAATGATATGTAATAATGCACCGACTCTGGGTCACTGGGGTCAGGGCGTTACAGTTGGTATCAGAGGAAGTTTAGTAGGACTTTTGAAGCTAGATTTAGATAAACTCTGATTAGAGCTCATAGCCCTAAGATAGACTTTGAGGATTAGTATAGAAGAACTTCCTATAATTTTGGTATTGTAGGGATTTTGTGAGTTTTCCGAGCAATACATCGCTGTCTAGATACGAGTAGGTAGAGGAAGCTCTAGAACAGATATACCTAGGGGTAAAATCCAAAAACACCGCTTTGAGCTAGACTTGAATGAGAACTAGTGCACGACAATGAGCCTTGCTGCACTCTTGGTTACGACACTCCTAGGGGATATTATTAGGATAATTCTCATTTTCTTTACAAAACATTATAAAGGGTTTATGTGTATATACTTCCTCAATGAAAATATTTTTATGATTATGGATTATATCCATAAACTGCTCAATTTATGTTAGGTATTTTACAAGTTTGGAATTATTCATTACAATTCATAAACTGACCTAGTGTATGCCATTGTATAGAAATGGCTCCCAATAGAAGGAATGTGAACTCCAGCAATAATTATGATTCAAAGAGTAAGAATGATCATATCGTTCATAGTATTAAGCCAACATTTAGAAGGGAAATAGTCACCCATGTATTCTCAACATATGAAGAAATAATATCATGTGTTAATAAGATAAGTAAAGAATTCTCTGAGTCCTATGGCTTTGAAGGGGAGAAAGAGAAGAAAAGGATGGAAGAGAGAAAGATGAATAAAGGGAAGAGGGAAAAGAACAATTTTCCCATATGTGATAACTGTGGGAAGAAACACCCTAGAACTTGCTTGAAAGAATGGGAGTTTGTTATAAGTGTGGAGAAAAAGGACACCAAGTACGTAACTAAAAGGGTAAGAAAAAGGTTTCAAATGTACAATGCTTCATCTGCAAGGAGTTGGGACACTACGCGAACCAATGCCCAAATCATCAGAGTATGCCCCAAATGATGCTATTGGATAATAATCAAGTTATGATACTACCACATATGAGGAAGAATTATTAGAGTTATTATATTTTTATTAAAGAATTATGTAATTTGAGTGTTGTATCAAAGATGTACTGGTTATAATAATTATGAAGTATATAAGGATTTTAATACAGTACTATTTCATTAAGGACTTTAGATTGAGTGGAACCAATAAAAGTGACTCAATAGCAGGTTAAATTTTTGGAAAATATATGGTTGAGAGAAAGATAAACCATAATATGGTTCTGATACCGAGGTAGTGATTTTTGGAATAATACATGTTTGATTTGGATAAATTATATTGGATATTCTTGACTACATTGAAACTGATTAATGATTTGTATATTCCATAATTTTTTGAGTTTAAAACATTTTTGGATGGATGAAGTATATCCAGTATTCTATAAGGAATAAGGGATCATGAATGTAATCAATAAGATTTTATGGTAATTACGGATGTTTCAATGTTTTAAAAGAATACATGATGAAGGTATTCACTTGTTATTACATGGTAAAAAGGATCTACATTATGTTTACCTTCTATATAAATTTTGGACTGAGAGTTTGGAAAGAAGTATTTTGGATAATTATAAAGGTTGGAATGAATTATATTTTACATTGGATACCATTGTTAAGGTTATTTTTGGATATTTATAAAAAGGACAACACACAGACCATGTGACAACCCATCACGTCGGACAAAGCTGTGGGAATCTAACCCACAACCATAGTGTGATTGGGATTCATCACCCACCACTGGACTACGTGGAGTCCCTAGAGTGTATAATGTAGTTTTTTTAAGTTCTGATAGATTAATTATAAATTTATTTTTAGAGCCCTATACGATTAGGATAAATAGTATATTTTTGAGTTCTATTACCTTTTGGAGTGAAAGATGAGTTTTTGGTAAAAATTTAGTAAATAATGAAAGTATATATGACAAGTAAGTATATTTCCTTACGTTCTTAGTAAATCTCATAAATAAATTCCTCAACTTTATAAAAGGTAACTTAAAACAAAAACATTGTCAGTTAACTTTTCCTACTGGGGAATCAAAGACCGTTTAACCAATCACAAGTTTGTGATTTTATTGTAGTTAACTTTCTCCTAATACTATTTTCTACAACTCTCCATCAGACCTTGATGGTTTTTTCTCCTTCATATCTATGTTTTCATATAATCTAGGTATGAGCTATCTCGGGTGACCTTTGTACTTCTCTTTCTTCCTTTTAAAGTTATATTTTTATTAACCATATTTTTTGATGTGGGTTTTCCAAAAAAGTATTTTCTATTTTCAACCTTTTATTTTCAAAGAAAAATTTCAAATTGCGAGGACACAATTTATTGAAGGAGGGGAGAATGTAACACCCCAAGCTTCCACAGTATGATAACGTACGACGTATGCAACACTGAGTTCAAGCACACCATGACCTATCAAACTAGCCGTTTAAAAAGTGGTTATGAATAGTAATAACCAAATTATTAATTTTATATATATATCCCATATAATTTTAACATTCATTATTTTTGTTTCAAAGACATAATATGAAGACAAATTCAATTTTTCAATAAAAGAATTATTATTTTTTTTTCCAGAAAATACAGTTTTTCCGCCTTTTAATGGAAAACCCTTTTTAAAAAAAATATTTTACACTTTTATATATTCAATTTAATGAAATAAAATCCTTCTTTATAATTGGTACGTAAAAATTTATCTTCAATAAAGTTTTGGTACTTTTCTGATTACTTTTATATTTTGATGAATAGTGAAAATTACTAAATTTTAATTAAAAAATAACTTTTTTAATCGAAATAATAAATAGTGATAAAATATGAATTTGAGTGTTTTTAAAGTATATTTAGAATATATTTTTACCATTTAATAAAATTTTGGTCATTGGACTTAATTTCACATTTAAACTAGACATAAGCAAGTGTCTATCTTTTGATAGTTATTATTTCTTAAAAACACACTTTTTTATTTTGACAACGAGAATTAATTTTAAATTAATTTCAGCTACTTCTGTGCTTTGAATTTAGAAAAATTGATTCCATATTTAGAATCAGTAGGTCCAAATTGTCTAAATAGGTAACTTTATTTTTAGACATTTTGAATAATTACTTCGGTAAATATTTTATTTACCATGGTTAAAGGGTAAATCTGGTAAATAAGGGTAAACAAATATTATTATAATAATATTAAATTACCCTAAAACATATAATAACCATATTGGTTGATACATGTCCGACCCTGGGAATCTTTGGGTCTATTTTGGGACCCCATGGAGCCACTTGTAAGTGATAATGACACTTTATATTAATAAGTTAAAGTAAATATAAAAATGACATAAGCACATATCTTTTAGTAAAAAATTTTTTACATAAGGTTATATATGTTATATTTTAGACTATAAATATTAATTATAAATATAAAAATATTTCTTACATAATGGTATTTTATTTATAATTTTTAGACTTTGAATAATTAAATTTATTTTTGACACAATAATGATGCAGTATTTTCCTTATTAATGAAAGAATCAAATAATTGGTATTATAAATGTTAAAATAAATATAATTTGAAATTTTTGATGACATCCAAGAATTTTATTGGTCAATATGACATGTTAGGATTGATTAAAGGAATTTGGTTTGAATTAATAAACTTTTTATGACTTAAAAAAATCAATTATTAAATAGTGTCAAAATTGACATCAAGGAGTTTTTAAAACAAATATTATATTATTAAATGATATTCTATTCCTAAAAATCTAAGGCTTGGCCAAAGGACTTATATAATTATAGGTGTATAATTAATGGACCACTTGGGGGTCTCTTAGAAGTATATAGTAATTTTATTAACAATATAATATAAAAATACAAAGAGATATGGTAAATGTCAAACTAATTAACTAAGAGTTAAAACTAAATGATAAGGTTAATAAAGTGACAAAAACCTGTATAAAACATATTGGTTGAGTTTTTTTAGACCCATAACCACCTTATACTCTAAATAAGTCACTTTGGAGCCATTATAAACTGAATATGAATTTATTATAAAATAATATTTTAAGTTTTTCCTAAGGTGCCCCTCACCTCACTTATAAAAGGGAACTCCCACTTATCTCAAATTCATACCCTCAAAGCCTTTTCGTTTGGAAAAACCCTAACAAAATATCCTCTAAACTTCCCTCACTTAATCCTAGAGGCCTTACTTTAGTCATAAAGCCAACCTAATGAGCCCTTTTGATCAAATCAAAAGGAAGAACCCGAAGAAGAGGTAATGTTTTCACCACCCTCTTTCAAGTTCCTTTCTTCTTTCACTTCCTTTTTCTTTGTTGTTTCCATTATAAAATAAAAACTCTAGTATATTATATATAATGTGATGTTATTATAATTATAGTACAACCAAATTCAGTATTCTATCCATCCTTTGAATGACATGTCACCATACGTACGTACATACAGCCTACCGTCTCCACGTCATGGTATATTTGTTATTCAATACATTATTATTTGGATGGATATGATAATGATGTGTAATTTATGTAAATAATAAATATAACATGATAATTATTCTGTATATATGATATAGAATCCAATTATATATTATTTTAATACCAAAAGAATGATATTGTCGCTCGTGCATACGTACGGACTACCGTCTCCCCGAACGCGATGAGATTAATTCCCCATCGTATCCATTCAAGAATAATTTTCATTTGATGGTTAAAAATAATTTTTAAAGACTTAATATCATCCTGGATATGAATAATATACATCCCATCCATAACAAATATGACTCACATAACAAATAATATAAAGGAAAACGAATCCGTTAACACCTGAAACAATGATAATACTATGATATTATTAAAAAAGAAATGTTAAAAGATCATATATGATATCATATTAATGTATATGATTCTTGTATAATTTAATAACAATTATTTCACCATTATATAGGAGGTTAACCTACCCTCGACCAAGGAAAATTACAAGGTAAGAGTTAATTTCATAATCTCTTTATTATCCGAGGTTGTTTTTACGTAAGTATCTAATGGGACATATTTATTATCCATGTACATGTTTCATAAAATAGTTTTCAAATGGATTATTTTAAGGGACTTTTTACTAAAACATAATTTTAAATATTTTAAAGATCTATTCTTCTAAACCATTCTAATTAATGTCCATGTTTTCAAAATGGTTTTAAGGATTTATTTAAATGGACATGAATGTTTTAAAATGTTAATTACTTTCAAAAGTTTCAAAGTGGTATGGGACACTTTGATTAAAAAATTTCTTTAAATGTCTTCCTTTCTAAATTGTGTGACTTTTAAATGTTTTCATGAAAAATGGATATTTCTCTCAAAGAGTTTTATAAATCATTTTCATCTATGTCAAAATACTTTAATGGATTGTAAACTTGTTTGAAGTTGATTTATTATGATACAAATCTTCCATATTTTATTGAAGGTTTTGAGATATGTTTGACTGTGGATGTGTTATTTTTATACCATTCATGGTTTATGGGTAAATTATTGACATTTCTTATGCCAATTTTAATACGAATGTTTAATTTATGTTTAAATATTTTCATATGAGGAATGCATTGGACTTAGTAAGTGATTGGTGGAGACCACTATAGCTCCTTGATGCATCGGTAGGTCTCATGAGACAACTAGACGTGGAATTGGACGAGGCCCTTTCCCAATTTGATTTATGGTTTTGGCCAAGGCAATAATAATTTTTATATTTCTTGGCCGAGGCCTTGAAAAAATGTTTCAGAATGTCCGACATTATACATTCCCTCATTATGGAAATAATATTGATGGTTCATATGGTCATTCATCTAGTAGAATAACCATGATTATGTTTTATTATGGAATTATTTACTCAGCTCATATTCCTTCCATAAAAGTATTCATGTTTATTATTGGTAAAGGCATGTGGTTTGAATTATTCACCATGCGTAATATTTATGTCATTTTCCACTGTATTGCTTACCCTGACTGAGCGTTTGAGCTCACCCCTTTTTTATATTTCATTTTCCTAGGATATGAAGAAGTTAGTTATGAGTGACCTGAAGGCATAATATAGGATTCTTAGTTGTTTCTAATGAAATATATTTGTGTTGTATTTCACTTCAAGCTGTAAAGTTGAACTTATGTATGAATCTTTTTTCCAAGTCCACTAAACTAATCGGTCCTTCAGGACTTGATTCCTTGTAATCATGCCAATGATATGTAATAATGCACCGACTCTGGGTAACTGGGGTTGGGATTTTACAGTTATAAGAAAGACTATTTTATTTTAAGGAAAATAATTTTATGTATGTATATTTGAAATTTTTTGGGTTAGGATTGAGATAGGAAGGTCCATTGAAAGATTTTTCAAAAATTGGAACTAGTATAATGAATGTTATGTTATAGGGAGTGAACCCATAAGTCTTAAAGGAACTTTGTTCCCTATAAGTTACGACTAGGGGACTTATGGTTTTATTATGATCTTCCAAGTATCATAAATGACCTAACAAAAATTATTTTTTTGATGGAGAAATCCCAATTATCTTTTTAAATATAATTATTTTATGAAATTAATGTTTACTAAATTGTATGGATTTCAATTTTTTTAGAAATATAATTTAAAATATATATTTATATATATATTTGTTTATTCTAAGAATATATTTTAAAAGTTTTTATTAACGTTTTAAAAATACCTTACTGGGCATATTAAATGTTCACCCTATGTTTTAAATTCATTTATTGCATAGGATTAGTATAGTTACTTTTTGATGCGAGTTCTATGAGGATGAAACACACTGTCAAATTTTCTATTAAGTTAATTTTATTTTGTTCATTTTTGATGAAATGTAATATTTTTATCTAATTCTCCAAAATCTAGATTAGTAAAAGACCCTCAATTGTGTAATGTGTTGTGCAATTATTCAGTTTCTTTTTATAAAATTAAACTTACACAACATGTTTTAGCACCGAATCCAGAAGTGTAGGTTAGTGTTTTTATAATTAGTATAAGAGGAATGATCAAGATAATTTTGGAAAAATTAGAACAAATTAAAAATTTAAACATAACTTATTTATATTTTTTTTTCTTTTCTCTGATATTTTTCGATGGAAGGAAGAAGATCACAAACTAAAATTCTGTCTCTCCCAGAAGTTTCACTCAAAAATATAGTTTTAAAATCATGTCCAGATGTGTTTGAGCCCTTTTAAAACATTATTTTATCCTGTAAATTTCTTTTCCTAGTATCAAATAATCCAAATATCCTCTAATTCTTTTGAGTATTGGGCTTTGTTTATTTCCTCATGGTGCATGAACATCTTAAAATCTATGTTTGTCGAGGAAAATATTTTGAGGGCCTCTTCAAATGTTTGACCCTATCTAAAAAGTTTCAGTCATTAAGGTACTCTTGGGAAGTTTCAGGAGAGAGAGACCTCCATGCAACTTATCTCTATCAAGTCTTGAACTTTAGTTTGTATGGGATACTTTATGATTTTAAAATTTTAGAAAATAAGGTAGTTCAGTTGGTTTATAGAAATTGATTATATTATCATGTCTCCAATATTTTCACCACTCCTACCACTCTCTCAAGATCCTATCACTATATACATGAGTTTAACCCTGGTTTCTCAAGTTGTGTTTGATCAAAAGAAATTGAAGAATTAAAAACTAATTTGGGGATCAATTTGACTGGAAGAAACCTGTCTTTTTAGGAGATCCTCCCACGCTGGTGGATCTAGTGAAGGTATAAATTAATTTATTATAATTAAATTATAATAATTAATAATAATTAAGTTGTTTATTTAGGAACATCAATGTTTAAGAATGAAAGTGTTTTTTAGTAAAAGATAATTGTGAGGGTGTAATTTTGTTAGGGGGAATGTAACACCCCAAAACCAATATGTATTTAGGTTGTTAATATTATTATTTTTTATGAAATTAAATGTTATTAATTCAAATGAATTCAAGAAAATGATAACACATGAGAAAATTTTTTGTTAATAAAACAATAATACACTCAACCATTACAAGGATAAAGACTTCAACTACTCCAGGAAACTCATTTCAAGCCCTAAAAACACCAAAACAATTCCTCCCATCATCATAATAAAAATGATTGTGTAGACGTCATCCCTTGGATATACCATAATAAGAAAAGAAATAGTGGTAAGAATAATGTAAATTCTTAGAATAAGAGGAATATAAAAAACCATTTTTGAAGTAAGAAATGAACTCTAGTGATTTTTATTGTGTTTTGGAATGACTTAGACAAGAATGTATAATGTTTATATGACCATTATAAAAGATAGTTGTTGGAATTTTTAGTGACCATTGATGTTTTTATAATCATTGGATGATTTAAAAATTTAAAATGATTTAAAAATAATATTTGAAAATAATAAAATTAATGACATGGAATGTTTTAATTATTAATTTGATATTATAACCTTAGGATTTGATAAATTTATTTTATAATTCCACATAAGAATAAAAAAATTAAATTTTTAAATTATGTAATTAATCTACATAAGGTCATAAAAAAATAAATGGATAATTTTGGTTATGTTTAATTGTTTTACAAAAATATTGCTAAGTGCCAACCATAACTGAGAGAATCCTATAAGGCCAATCCCTCATGGTCTAGTGGGCACAACATAAGCCCACTCGAGCAGTGAGATAAGTAAGCTCATGTATAGGTGGGCCATGTTTTTGGCTGAGTATAGGTGGACTGAGCCCCGTTCCAGGTATAGGTTGGTCCAAGGCCCAGGTGGGATCCCATGTGTAAGGATCCCTTTGTGTGTTCTATTTCATCAGAGATGAGAAACCCATGTCCAGACTTATAAGACAGTTATAGAAACCAAATGGTTTCGATGCGGGATGCATGTTTTCTTGGAGGGTGCGATCTCGACCACACTATCAGACCACATTTGATCCAAACCATCCCTCCAATCCTAATCGATATCTCCTTTGTTACACTTGTGGGATTAAATCCTAGCCCTTAAATCGACCTAGGATAATCCGAGCCATGCAATGTTCTTCCCATATTATTCCCTAGAGAACCCTATCTCACCACACTAGTGGGTCTACACCACTGGTCCTTTCTTTCTCATCCATGGAAGTCTCTTTCAGCTTCCCATATTTATTTCTTCTTCTTCATAAAATAAAAAATATGGTTTTAATTTAAACTAAAACCTTATACCCATGTATCAAATTCCTCTACAAGCATTGATAATAATATATATATCCTCAATTTTACACCTTTATTTTTTAATTCAAATTGGGTCAATTTTAAACCCCTCTTTCCATTTTTTATACAAATTGGATTATTAAATGTTCATTTGATTCATGTAAATTGGCCAAATGGGTACAAACCCATGGCCAATTTTCCAAAATGGGTGTATTATTTTAGCAAACCAATTTTTATTTAAACTATTATATGCACACTTTAAAACACCCAACCCTCATCCTCCCAAGTTCTCTATTTCATTCTGCTTGAATTCTAAAAGCCTCAATCCTTTATTTGAACTAATAAAAAGAAAGGTTTCAAATTGTATTTATGTTTGGTTTCACCAGGACATATATATATGTAAGTATATATACAAATATATACATACCTATTTCTTTGTTTTAAGAATTTTTGATGAAAAGTATTTGTTTTAAATTTATATTTTAAGTAATTACTTATAGACCCATCATTCCTAAGGATTTATTTAAGGGATTATTTTACAATCTATATCTTATTATAAATTTCATAGTTATTTTTATTTTGTACCTATTTTAAAAATTTATATGTACATACGATTATATATATTGATACCCAACTATTTTTAGAAATTAAAAGGGAAGGGTTTTGATTTAAATTTCTATTTCTAAAGCCAACAGTTTGTAAGGGTTTATTTTGAATCAAATTATCTTCAATTTAAAAACATTTACACATATATTATTATAAAAAAGTATATATATATACATATATGACTATTTATTTTCAGAATATATAAGATAAGGGTTTTTGTTTTAAATTTTATTTCTAAGCATATCGTTTTCAAGGTTTTGATTTTATTATTGATTAATTCATGTTGTTTATAATGATATATATATATATATGTATCTATGTGAATTTATATTTTTTATAATTTATAATGTAATGGTTTTGTTTTAATTTTTATCTTTAAGCCTATATATTTTAAGAGGTTCATTTATCAATGGAATTGCTTATGTTTTTAAAACAACGTTCTATGTATAATGTATTATGATTTATATTTATGTATATACATATATGAATATAAATTTATTTATAAAAAGGGATTAATTTTTTTTCCAAATTTATATACAAAGGTTAGAAATTTGTTCTTAATATATCATTTTATGGATTATATTTATGTGTTAAATGATAATAGTTATCATTTTATGTGCCAATCCTAAACAAGTTATTATTTCAAGTGAGAAATCGTATCTCCATCACCTGGAATGTAATACATAATTAGGTATGGTCATTATCTAACTTATAAGTACCATTCCATTCATTTTTAATCAAGTGTACATGTAACGACCCGAAATTTTGAATAAATATTGTTTCCTAATTTTATGTGTTATTTTATTTTATTTTTATACTCAACAAAAATGTGTCATTTGATAACATGACTATAATTAAAATGAGACCGTTGGGTTTAGAGGGTTATATGACCATTGGTCAATATGATCGCTGGAAACTAAACATTTTGATTATTCTCTCTAAATACAAGTAATCTTGGTTAATTATTATAGAAAGAAGATTCGATGGCCTCACCCAGTAGTCTTGGACCGATCGAAGCCCATCTAACAGAACTTGGGAAGGAGGTAGCACCACTGGGCTTTACTCTGGACCAAACCCAAGCCGAACTTCATCGTGTGAAGCTAGAACAGAATCTCCTTTGCGAGAAGTTCAAACTGATAGAAATTACTACTCGTGCGATGTTAGCCGAGCCTCCCTCAGATTCTCTCACCTTAGCACACCTTACACTTAGGTCCTATGCTGGTGTGATAAGGGGCTATGTAAGGAGACCATAACTGCCTTGTGTAATCCTTTGTTTTAAATAAAAATTGGGATTTCTTATTATGATGAAGTTTATGAATTTTTAAATGAACAGATAAATATAGTATACATATTTTTGATGAATTTTAGAAAACGGATATTTTAAAAATGTTTATGTAAACCTTAAATAATTAAAAATGTGTAATGATTTTCAAAAAATGTTCTTCTACAAATATGTTCAGTACGAAATTTAGAGTCTAATAAGATCAACTTGATTTTGATGAATAGTAAATTATGAATAGTGATTTTATGATTAGGATTAGTAATGTGTCCAAATGGATTAGTAATCTCACTTAAAGAAAGTATTAATATAATCTAGGCACATTGATTAAGTAATGTGATTCAATAAAATGGTTAAATAACGGTTTCATAAATTATTATTCAAGTATTAGTTTTTTCGAATGAATAGTGTTTTTTAATTAAAAATTAAATTAAAAATATTTAAAAAAATTATTTTTATAAAATGGATTTCATTTTTGAACTCAGAGCACCGATATTATGTTATGGTAATTTTTGGGGTTTTTTCTGAAAAAATGAATTTTCGGTGAATAGTGTATTTATTTAAAAAAATAAATTAAAAATATTTAGAAAATTATTTTTATAAAATGGAGTTCATTTTTGAAATCATAGCATTGCTATTTGGTTAAGGTAAAATTTTGGGATTATTCTGAGAAAGTTGAATTTTCGATGAATAGTGAAAATACAGTTTTTAAGTTACGGGTGTTTAATGACATCATTAAATGATGTATTAAGTATGTAATCAATATGGTCGACTTATGAATAGTAATATAAGGTATGAGGTGTCCCAAGTGGCCAATACCATGGGAAAATACCATGAGCAAGCCCATGGTTTTGCCAAAACCACTAATGAGGTGTCCCTTGGCCATTAATGCCTTGTCCCCTCACTTTCCCTATAAATACCAATCCATCCTCTCATCCATTCGACTCCCCACTCTCCCCCAACGAAGTTCCGGTCTCATTACCTCCCAAGGAGTCCTCCCAAGGTGCCCCCAAGCCCTCAAGGTCCCAACCTTTGAGTTTTAAGAGTTACTTTTTAAGGTAAGGGATCCGACCTCTCTCTTTCTTTTCAAGAAATCTCTTTTATGTCATTTCTTTTATGTTCCATGTTATTATGTTAAAGGATGTTATTTTATACTCCTCTTACTGCCCTTTTCATTTTCATATAATGAGAGATCCCCTCTTACTCTCATTATTTCGTTTTAGGAAGTTTTAAGTGGCGCCGTTTGGTTGCCGAAAGTTTTGTAACAGATTCTTTCTCCCTTCTCATTTTTCAAGATCTATTTTCCATGTAAATTATTTCAAGTTCCTTTTTATTATGTTGGGGTATGATCTCTAAATTTATCATACTGATCTTTTATGATCATATGAGGAGAGAGCCCATTTGATCTCTTCAATTCAGTATTTTGAAGTTTTAAGTGGCGCCGTTAGGCTGCCGAATGTTTAAGTGGTTTTTCACCCTTCTCGTTTCGAAGTTCTACTTTCATGTCAATTCTTTCAAGTTACTTTTTGTTATTATGGGGTATGATATCTAAATTTATCATACTGATATTTTATGATCATATGATGAGAGACTCCATTTGATCTCTTCAATTTAGTATTTTGAAGTTTTAAGTGGCGCCGTTAGGCTGCCGAATGTTTAAGGGATTCTTTCACCCTTATCATTTTCAAGTTCTATTTTCTTGTCAAGTATTTAAAGTTACTTTATGTTGGGGTATGATCTCTAAATTTATCATACTGATCTTTTATGATCATATGATGAGAGACCCCATTTGATCTCTTCAATTCAGTATTTTGAAGTTTTAAGTGGCGCCGTTAGGCTGCCGAATTTTTAAGGGATTCTTTCGTCCTTATCATTTTCAAGTTCAATTTTCTTGTCAAGTCATTCAAGTTACTTTATGTTGGGGTATGATCTCTAAATATATAATAATGATATTTTATGTTCATATGATGAGAGACCCTATTTTATCTCTCCAATTCAGTATTTTGACATTTTAATTGACGCCGTTAGGCTGCTGAATGTTTAAGGGATTCTTTCAACCTTCTCATTTTCAAGTTCTATTTTCTTGTCAAGTATTTCAAGTTACATTATATTGGGGTATGATCTCTATATCTATCATACTGATCTTGTATGTTAATATTATGAGAGACCCTATTTGATCTCGTCAATTATTTTTTTTGAAGTTTAAGTGACGCCGTTAGGCTGTCGAATTTCTAAGGGGTTCTTTCACCCTTCTCATTTTCAAGATCTATTTTCATGTCAAGTCTTTCAAGTTCCTTTTAATTATGTTTGGGTATGATCTCTATATCTATCATACTGATCATTTATGTTCATATTATGAGAGTCCCTATTTGATCTCATCAATCCATTTTTGGAAGTTTTAAGTGACGCCGTTAGGCTACCGAATTCTCATAAGAGAAATCTTATTTTTGTCTTCCTTTCATGTTCTTCGTTTCAAATGGTATATCATTAAAATTTCATTACCATGTTCTTAAATACTTTATATATTTTTCCCTTACTTTTTTATGTATCATTTTTGAGTGGGTGACCCATGTCCCCTCTCTTTCCAACTTTTTCTAAAACCATGTATCATAGATGTTATGCTGCATAGTTTTCGTCTCAAAATGCCTCCCTCTTTATCTCAAAATTATTTTATGTTATTAAGTGAATACTCAAAGCTCTTATTTCTACAGGTGTATTCACATATATATCAAAATGTTCTATTTTAAATTCTGGTATTTACATACATGAAACCCGCTTTCCCTTTTCTGTGGTTTTAAAGTGACATAAAGATCATGTCTTTAAAGAAGTTTTTAAAACGTTATGATTATGAAATGAAACCCATTTATTTTATGCTATACGGGTTGTTTATGAAATGGTTGATGATGATATATGTGGCTCACATGATAATAAAGACATGTCAAGGGTGCGCCCAGATAGCACTCCAATGCATTGGGTAAAGACTTAATCTCTAGAGATGACTTTTTAGACTGATACCTTGGTGAATAACCTTGGTAATTTTTAATGACACCTTGGGGATGGACCTTGGTGAAATGAAATGATTGTCAATATTAAATTTTGCAGCCACATCTTCAAGTTATGAAAATGTTATTTTTATTATGATATGCCTCATGATTTCATTCTCATGAATTAAAGTTCTTTTCATGACCTTATTGAAGTATCTCAAGTTCACATGTAAAATGTTTCTCTTGTTTCCCTTACTGGGCCTTTTTCTCACCCTTTCTTTTGATGTATGTCCCCAGGTTATGTGATGCAGTATTGAACCTAGGATGAACATGAGGAGAATCCGTTAAAGTGTTTTAGAAGAATATTTTATGTTTTCATGTTTAAAGTTCCTGGTTTCCAAGACACTAAACCTTAAAATCCTCGGTTTTGTAAAATGTAATGAAAGTTTATGTGAAAAAAGGCAGGATTCTATAGTTGGTATCAAAGGATGGTTTAGTTATTTGTGGAAATTAGGATATGAAAACTTTTGGAATAAGCCTATAGAAAAGTTAAAATATTGGAAATCTTCTTGGTATTTTGGTGAGTATTGAGTAAGGGGTTGCCAAGAAAATACATCCCTGTCTGGATACGAGCAGGTAGAGGTGGCTCTGGCACAGATGTACATAAGGGTAAAACCCGAAAACACCACTTTGAGCTAGACTCGAACGTGAACTGGTACACGACAACGGGCCTTGCTGCACTCTTGGTTACAACACTCCCGGGGGATATGCTTTGGTAAATTCATAAGCTTAGTATGAACCATTATTAAAGGAACAAAGATAAAATAAAATAAAGATTCGCATAAGAATATATGATCATGGATTACCTAGATGGGAACCTAGGGGATAACAAGTTAGGGTATACTTTTCTTCTACAAGTTATCCTTATATTATTTCGGTTCCTTTTTATGATTATTGGCTAAGTATTTAAGCCCCTAATTATAGTTTCTTTTCTTAGTTAATGGCGGGAAATGGAAGAAAATGTCCCAACAACCAATGTGATAGGAAATGCGACGATTGTCGTATTAATATGACAGGGATGATTAGGGGATTAAAATATGAATATCATTTTGGAAGACGTTCACTATTTTGGGGACCCTATATGATCGAGGTAAATAGATTACTATGGTATTTTCATTGAGGAGTAAGGTTGACTTATATTTTGAAGAATCGATGAATTTAAGGTGGACTTATAGTAATTTAGGTTACTTATGGAAATGATTAACCTATCTTGGGTAAAATATGTTTAGTTTAGCTACTTTTGTTATAAGATGTTATGAGTGGTTGATGTTGTTTGGAGATGAACAATCAAGTTTATTTTGGAAGACTATGTTATCAAATCCTTCTTGTATTTGGGTTTCAATATTAGTTTGGTTTATTTTGAGGAATCTTAATGACCGTTATTTATGGAATGGTCAATGATGAACTATGGGTAATACCATGGAACGTTGAAGATTTAAAAGTAGTTTCCATTCCTATGGGATTCTTTCTTTTTGGAGAGTTGTTTTACCTTACCCTTTCTGTTTTTGGGATAATGTTTAAAGATAGAAGAAATAGATAGTTAATCTTTTATGGATTATGTGATTCTCTAGAAGATGATTCTTGTGTTTTGATGAGACCAAGTAGTTTTTAATGCTCATAGTTTGGAGAAAAGATTATTTTTGGGTAGAAACTTATTAAAGGATGAAACTCTACATGAAGATAGGTATATTTTCTTATGTTTTTGTTTTATGTTGTAAATGAATTCCTCAAAATTATGAAAAGGAACGTAAAAAAAAGTTGTTGGTTTACGTTTTCCTACTAGGTAATCAAAGACCGTTTACACACATCATAAGTTTGGGATTTTCTTATGGTTTACTTTCTCCTAATCATGTTCTCTATCACTCTCCCCCAGAACTTGACCCTTTGTTTTTCTTCCATGTCCATGTTTTCCTACATGGAATCCTAGTGTGGGTTAACTCAGGTGACCTTTGTACTTCCCTTTCTTTCTTTTAAAGTAATAATTTTACTGAATCCTTTTCCGATGTGGGACTTTCAATGAAATTTCAAAACCCAATTTTAAAAATTGCGAGGACGCAATTTCTTAAGGGGAGAAGAATGTAACGACCCGAAATTTTGAATAAATCTTGTTTCCTAATTTTATGTGTTATTTTATTTTATTTTTATACTCAAAAAAAATGTTTCATTTGATAACATGACTATAATTAAAATGAGACCGTTGGGTTTAGACGGTTATATGACCATTGGTCAATATGACCGCTGGAAACTAAACGTTTTGATTATTGTCTCTAAATACAATTAATCTTGGTTAATTATTATAGAAAGAAGATTCGATGGCCTCACCCAGTAGTCTTGGACCGATCGAAGCCCATCTAACAGAACTTGGGAAGGAGGTAGCACCACTGGGCTTTGCTCTGGACCAAACCCAAGCCGAACTTCATCGTGTGAAGCTAGAATAGAATCGCCTTTGCGAGAAGTTCAAACTGATAGAAATTACTACTCGTGCGATGTTAGCCGAGCCTCCCTCAGATTCTCTCACCTTATCACACCTTACACTTAGGTCCTATGCTGGTGTGATAAGGGGCTATGTAAGGAGACCGTAACTGCCTTGTGTAATCCTTTGTTTTAAATAAAAGTTGGGATTTCTTCTTATGATGAAGTTTATGAATTTTTAAATGAACGGATAAATATAGTATGCACATTTTTTATGAATTTTAGAAAAAGGATATTTTAAAAATGTTTATGTAAACCTTAAATAATTAAAAATGTGTAATGATTTTCAAAAAATGGTCTTCTACAAATATGTTCAGTACGAAATTTCGAGTCTAATAAGATCAACTTGATTTTTGATGAATAGTAAATTATGAATAGTGATTTTATGATTAGGATTAGTAATGTGTCAAAATGGATTAGTAATCTCATTTAAAGAAAGTATTAATATAATCTAGGCACCTTGATTAAGTAATGTGATTCAATAAAATAGTTAAATAACGGTTTCATAAATTATTATTCAAGTATTAGTTTTTTCGAGTGAATAGTGTTTTTTAATTAAAAATTAAATTAAAAATATTTAAAAAAATTATTTTTATAAAATGGATTTCATTTTTGAACTCAGAGCACCGATATTATGTTATGGTAATTTTTGGGGTTTTTTCTGAAAAAATGAATTTTCAGTGAATAGTGTATTTATTTAAAAAAATAAATTAAAAATATTTAGGAAATTATTTTTATAAAATGGAGTTCATTTTTGAAATCAGAGCACTGATATTTGGTTAAGGTGAAATATTGGGATTATTATGAGAAAGTTGAATTTTCGATGAATAGTGAAAATACAGTTTTTAAGTTACGGGTGTTTAATGACATCATTAAATGATGTATTAAGAATGTAATCAATATGGTCGAATTATGAATAGTAAGATAAGGTATGAGGTGTCCCAAGTGGCCCATACCATGGGCAAATACCATGGGCAAGCCCATGGTTTTTCCAAAACCACTAATGAGGTGTCCCTTGGCCATTAATGCCTTGTCTCCTCACTTTCCCTATAAATACCAAGCCATCCTGTCATCCATTCGACTCCACACTCTCCCCCAACAAAGTTCTGGTCTCATTACCTCCCAAGGAGTCCTCCCAAGGTGCCCCCAAGCCCTCAAGGTCCCAACCTTTGAGTTTTAAGAGTTACGTTTTAAGGTAAGGGATCCGACCTCTCTCTTTCTTTTCAAGAAATCTCTTTTATGTCATTTATTTTATGTTCCATGTTCTTATGTTAAAGGATGTTCTTTTATACTCCTCTTACTTCCCTTTTCATGTTCATATAATGAGATATCCCCTCTTGCTCTCATTATTTCGTTTTATGAAGTTTTAAGTGGCGCCGTTAGGCTGCCGAAATTTTTGTAACAGATTCTTTCTCCCTTATCATTTTTCAAGGTATATTTTCCATGTAAAGTATTTCGAGTTCCTTTTTATTATGTTGGGGTATGATATCTAAATTTATCATACTGATATTTTATGATCATATTATGAGAGACCCCATTTGATCTCTTCAATTCAGTATTTTGAAGTTTTAAGTGGCGCCATTAGGCTGCCGAATTTTTTAGTTGTTCTTCCCCCTTCTCGTTTTGAAGTTCTACTTTAATGTCAATTCTTTAAAGTTCCTTTTTGTTATGTTGGGGTATGATCTCTAAATTTATCATACTGATATTTTATGATAATATGATGAGAGACCCCATTTGATCTTTTCAATTCAGTATTTTGAAGTTTTAAGTGGCGCCGTTAGGCTGCCAAATTTTTAAGGGATTCTTTCACCCTTATCATTTTTAAGTTCTATTTTCTTGTCAAGTATTTCAAGTTACTTTATGTTGGGGTATGATCTCTAAATTTATCATACTGATATTTTATGATCATATGATGAGAGACCCCATTTGATCTGTTCAATTCAGTAATTTGAAGTTTTAAGTGGCGCCGTTAGGCTGCCAAATTTTTAAGGGATTATTTCACCCTTATCATTTTCAAGTTATATTTTCTTGTCAAGTCTTTCATGTTACTTTATTTTGGGGTATGATCTCTAAATCTATCATACTTATCTTTTATGTTCATATGATGAGAGACCCTATTTGATCTCTCCAATTCAGTATTTTGACATTTTAAGTGACGCCGTTAGGCTGCTGAATGTTTAAGGGATTCTTTCACCCTTCTCATTTTCAAGTTCTATTTTCTTGTCAAGTCTTTCAGGTTACATTATATTGGGGTATGATCTCTATATCTATCATACTGATCTTGTATGTTCATATGATGAGAGACCCTATTTTATCTCGTCAATTCTTTTTTTTGAAGTTTAAGTGACGCCGTTAGGCTGTCGAATTTCTAAGGGGTTCTTTCACCCTTCTCATTTTCAAGATCTATTTTCATATCAAGTCTTTAAAGTTCCTTTTTATTATGTTGGGGTATGATCTCTATATCTATAATACTGACCATTTATGTTCATATGATGAGAGACCCTATTTTATCTCATCAATCCATTTTTGGAAGTTTTAAGTGACGCTGTTAGGCTGCCGAATTCTCATAAGAGAAATCTTATTTTTGTCTTCCTTTCATGTTCTTCGTTTCAAATGGTATATCATTCAAATTTCATTACCATGTTCTTAAATACTTTATATTTTGTTCCCCTACTATTTTATGTATCATTTTTGAGTGGGTGACCCATGTTCCCTCTCTTTCCAACTTTTTCTAAAACCATGTATCATAGACGTTATGCTGCATAGTTTTCGTCTCAAAATGCCTCCCTATTTATCTCAAAATTATTTTATGTTATTAAGTGAATACTCAAAGCTCTTATTTATACAGGGGTATTCACATATATATCAAAATGTTCTATTTTAAATTCTGGGATTTACATACATGAAACCCTCTTTCCCTTTTCTGTGGGTTTAAAGTTATATAAAGATCATATCTTCAAAGCAGTTTTTAAAACGTTATGATTATGAAATGAAACCCATTTATTTTATGATATACGAGTTGTTTATGAAATTATTGATGATGATATATGTGGCTCACATGATAATAAAGACATTTCAAGGGTGCGCCCAGATAGCACTCCAATGCATTGGGTAAAGACTTAATCTCTAGAGATGACTTTTTAGACTGATACCTTGGTAATTTTTAATGACACCTTGGGGATGAACCTTGGTGAAACGAAATGATTGTCAATATTAAATGTTGCCACCACATCTTCAAGTTATGAAAATGTTATTTTTATTATGATATGCCTCATGATTTCATTCTCAAGCCTTAATGTTCTTTTCATGACCTTATTGAAGTATCTCAAGTTCACATGTAAAATGTTTCTCTTGTTTCCCTTATTGGGCCTTTTGCTCACCCTTTCTTTTGATGTATGTCCCAAGGTTATGTGATCCAGTATTGAACCTAAGATGAACATGAGGAGAAGCCTTTCAAGTGTTTTAGAAGAATGTTTTATGTTTTCATGTTTAAAGTTCCTGGTTTCCAAGACACTAAACCTTAAAGATCCTCGGTTTTGTAAAATGTAATGAAATTTTATGTGATAAAAAGGCGGGATGCTATAGTACACATATTTTATTATGCATTTTTTAAATAAGTATAACAGTTTTTGAGCATGGGATTCTCTTAAAAATGTTTTTAGAAACTCTCAAGAATATTTTTATGAAATTTTATAAGGAAATTTATTTTATTTTAAAGAAAATAATTTTATGTATGTATTTTTGAAATTTTTTGTGTTAGTATTGAGAAAGGCAGTTCTATTGAAATAATTTTAAAAATTTTGTACTAGTATAATAAATGTTATGTTATGGGGAGTGAACCCATAAGTCTTAAGGGAACGTTGTTCCATATGAATTATGACTAGTGGCCTTATGGTTTTATTATGGATTTTGAAGTATTATAAATGACCCACCAAAAATTATTATTTTTGATGGATAAATCCCAATGATCTTTTAAAATATATTTATTTTATGAAATTAATTTTTTCTAAATTGTATGGATTTAAATGTTTTTAGATACATACTTTCATATATATATATATATATTTATTTATTTATTCTGAGGATATATTTTAAATTTTTTTATTAAAGTTTTAAAATCCCCTTACTGGGTATATTAAATTCTCACCCAACATTTTAAATTCATTTTTATGTAGGATTAGTAGAATTACTTTGTGATGTGATTTCTATGAGGAGGCAATGCACTGCTAACTTTTCTATTTAGTTAATTTTATTTTGTTCACTTTTGATGAAATGTAATATTTGTATCTAATTATCCAAAATTTATACTGATAAAAGGTCCTATATTATGTAATATGTTGCATAATTATTTAGTTTAATTTTGTAAAAAAAATTACACAACATGTTTTAGCACTGAATCTAGAAGTGTAGGTTCATGATGTTATAGATAACATCTCTGATCTTGTTTTTCTTATTTCATTCATGATTTCTATATTTATTTCTCATTTAACTATTAACACATATGATGATCAAGATCCTATTCTTGTTGGTCAATTAAAAAAATAATGAAAATCATTTTATTCATCTTTTACCTGTCTTCTTTACCTTTTTATGAACATTTTGAACATTGGATTATAGTTCTTCAATGATTAATGATGTAATTTAACTCTTTTTGAGTTTGTATAATTATATAAAAATTGATTATACCTCCACTTAGGATTTTGAAATTTCTTATTTGATTAAATTTATCATAGTATATTGTATCATTTATTTTTTTGTTTGTTAGGTTCTTTATGTATGTGAGATTATGCTGCTTTACATATAATGATTTTTTTATTATCATGTTTAGTTATTCTGTTTTGATTAAATCATTATCTATTATTTTATTATGTGGTAATATATTTAAATTATTTTTTACATTTAATTTTTCTATTGTATTAATGTTTTATGTTTACTATAATTCTTGTTTCAATTCTTGATTATTGGAATTTAATTTCTAATATGTTTCTATTTATTGGTTTTATGTGTTTGATAAGATGAAAAATTCACATTTAAAAAACATTCTTTTAAGTATTTATAAAATTAATATCAAACTCAAATTCCTCATTTCATGAAAAAAATATTATGATATAGCGATTGGTGTCTTATCTCAGCATACGATATCATCGACGGAGTGCTCACCTAATGCCATTTTAGGTCCTTAGTGAAGGGATTTTAATATAGTTTTTTTTGATGTTGTCTTTTTTGTGTTGGGTCTTAGTGTTTCTACTAGGTGTAGATGTATGATTTACTTACTGATCTTCCCTTGTTGGATGTTTGTTCCACCTTCCTCTTTGTGTTTTTACCTTTTCACCTAAAACTCACCTATCATTGTCATAGAACTGATGTATTTTAGAGAGGCTCTTTAATGTGGTTTGGTATAGATCATGGATCATGTTAAAAAAAGGCCCATATGATCTTAATTATTTTATTTATCTATTTATTTATATATTTTTTTTGAAATACAAGTCTTTTAATTTGTAATGTTTTAAAAAATTTATGTATTTATGTATGTCCCTTGTTGTGGACACACTATTAGACAAACCATGTTGCAACCATGTGGGTGTGATTTTAACCTTGACTGAGTGGTTTCAAATAGTTGGCACATGGTTTATCAAACCATGTGACAATCCCATGAAGGTTCCCAATGAACTTAGTAAGGGGTGAATTTTTGGTGTACGATTTGTTTAACCATGCACCAAAACCATGTGAGTCACCCATACTTAAAAAAAAATTATTTTCCAAAACCCCTTTCTCCAATTAGAAAATATATATGAAATAATAATAATAATAATAATAATAATAATAATAATGATATCTAAACTAGGCCCCCACCCATGCCTCACTCCTTTCCCCCACCCCTTGGGTAGTGATACACCCCACGCCCACCCCCCTCTCGTGTGCCTCCCCCTCCTCCAAAACATCATCCTTGATCATTTATTCCTCAAATTTGGAATACAATATCATCAGGTTTGAGTTCCTCCTCCTTATTTTACTTCTTATTACTTTTTATTCCCCTCTTTTTATCTCCCTCTCTGCCATGATTTAGGCTGAACCCTAGGTGGATTCAACTTTTGATTTACAAAATTTTTAGGATTCTAGGGTGCGT
The DNA here is from genome assembly GCA_963277665.1 of Viscum album. Classification (NCBI taxonomy): domain Eukaryota; kingdom Viridiplantae; phylum Streptophyta; class Magnoliopsida; order Santalales; family Viscaceae; genus Viscum; species Viscum album. The sequence continues at coordinate 1,955,740,518 of OY728153.1, forward strand.
GATATCTATCCCATGTCTCCTTAAACCCATATTTGAGGGTTTTGATATATCCACATTTTGAGGTAGGTTTCCCTGTGCTTAACATTTTAATTTTATAACATTTGATTTATTAGATTTTAAATTAATATTCTTAATACCTAATAATTATATTATGGATGTTTATTATATTTTCAAGGAAGAGATTTATTTTTTTTAATTTTGTTTTCTATGGATTCTCCATTTAATTTATTTTGACTTTGGAAAATATCTTCTTCATTTTTTCGGGAAAATATTTGAGATGATTTTTAAAGTGAAATTGGGTATTTTAATATCTCATGAGTTATTTATAATTTTATATGAATTGGTAAAGGAATTTAATTAACATTACATGATTTATTTCATTTTTGTTCAATTTAAATATATTTTAAAACTCTCGTTTATTATTTCTTTTCAATTCTTATCTATGCATACATACATATATATGTATATATATACCCTCATGTACATATTCACAGAACGATGTGGGAATATGTTCATTCAAATTAGAGTATATATATCCCCAAGTATTATTTAAGTGTTTCATGAATTATTTCAAATAAAATATTTTTAGGATTATTCATATTCCTTACGAATATATGATATTTATACTCATATGCATGAGTACACACACACATATGTAATTGTACAAATTCACATGGAAATATATTAATTTTTGCAATAATATATATATATATATATATTTCTCTCTCTATGTGTAATTATATATGGGAATAGTAAGAAGGGGGACTTATAAATTTAAAATTTATTTTCAAAATTGTTTTGGACATGTATTTAAATTAATTTCAATACAAATTGTTATATGCCTCATTGGAACTTTTTAAAGACTTTAAAAAAGTGAGGTGAACCCTATTCAAAGCCCAATATTTTATGTTATTTCTTGGAATCAGATTTTATATGATTGGCATGTTGGTATGACTCTAAGAAAGGGGCATCACATTTATAGTCTGGGGAGATGAGGTGATATTGTATGTTTTCCTTGCATTGTCGTGTGATTGATATTTGATTTTTCTACCACACCTCCCTTATGTATTCTGGTTATGGGCATGAAACATGATAATCCTTGGTAACTAGGTGGGTATAAATGGATAAGTAATCTAAGTTGAGGTAGTAGGAATTTATAGTATCCTCCCTAGTAGGATTACACTGCAACACTAACTAAACTAATTAATGCCCCTATGGATTAGTTATGGATCGAGCATGAGAAAAAATATTTGTATCTAGGGTTTTATCATCGAGAGTATGAGTATCCTAGGTAACCTACCCCAACTAATTAGGGTTAACCATTATGATTTATTTTATTTAATCCCATTTATCTAGTGTTATATTTAAATTTTATTTTATTTAATATCTTTTTTCATGTTTAAAATAATAAAAATATTGTTCACTTTACATTCTTATATGATGTTTCTCCAACATGGAGTTCCATACTATTATCTCTATTATGATGCTTGATTTATGTTTCCTTTATTTTAAATAAAATGTTATGCCTCTCATATTTTATGGACATATAATGGTTTTATACCCTTTTGGTAATTTAAATAAATTCTCAACTATCTTAAAAACTTATTTTAAAAAAGATTTTATTTTCAAAAAAGTAAAAAACTTATTTTAAATTAATGTATTTACAAAATATCATGAAAGTGGATCTTTAATTAGAGGGTAATAATTTGAAAAGGCATGTGGTGGAATACTTTACATTTTTATGATCATGCCTATATATATATTATTAGTTTCAGGTTTATATCTTGATCTCTCCTAGAGTGATTGATGTTCCCGTTTAGATAGAGAGTGACCTTAGGTCATAGGATATAGTTTGTTCAGTTATGTATGTTATTTTATTATTATATATTTTTTTATTTCATGGGATATGTAGTCCCTTTTTATTTCTTATATGGATAAAGTGTTGAAATAATTGCTAGTGGTCAAAGTAAAGTCACATGAAGGTAGTTTTTTAGGAATTTTTTCTTACAGGGGAGGGAGACTGAGGGTGAGAGGATGAATTAGTATAATTCTTCTAATTATTATTTTTATTTAACACATTTATATCAAATTTTCCACATCTTTTGATTTTTCATGGACTTCCAAATTATAGATGGGTAATGTTGAAATTTTATTTGAATTTCCACTACATATTTAATTAATTTTTATGGGTAAAATCATTCCCAAGTGGTGCTTCCTTGATGCCTAGGAACTTATAACAACTTGTGTGGATTGAGAATACCCTTAATATTTTTTCATTATCCATAATAATTACTCCTAGGAGATAGAGGGTGAGTGGAGGGATTAGTATAGTTTTCTAATTATAGTTTTTATTTATGGAATTTATATTTATTTTCCTTTGCTTTTGATTTGGAATGGATGCCCGAATTACAAATGGGTCATGCTAAAATTTTATTAAAATTTAAAATTATTATTTAATTAATGTTTATGGGTGAAAACTTTACCAAGTGGTTCTTCCTTGATTCCCAATCACTTGTGCTAGCCCAGTTCAGGTGTCTGATAGAGGGAAGTCTAGAGCTAGTTTGTGACAAAATGTTATTAGAGGAATATGTTATCAAGTGGACCTATGTTCTTAGAGAACCCTTATTATTTTGTATGTATGGTATATTAGATATAATATTGTCGAATATTTTTAGGTAGGTTATGGGTTGGTGCCTGATCACCATCGTTCAGGGAGAAACCCATGTTATCGGGGGATTTTGGGATTGAATTTTTAAATTTGAGAATTATTTTGATTATTTTATGGATATAAATTTTGATCTGATGTAATTATGGTTTATTTGGGTGTTTAATGGGTTTATTTAAGGTATTTTCAAAATTTAGGGTGAAAAGGGAGTGGAATGGAAGGCACTTGTAGCTTGCATGGCCAAGAAAACCATGTGGAGCTCATGAAAATGGTTCCAAGAAGCTCTATATAGTAGTTGCATGATTTGTCCAGAGTCCTTAAAACCATGTAGTCCAACCATGCATGGCCAATAGCCCATTCAAAATTTTATTTTGAGATATTTTGGTTTTTTAATTGTACCAAAATATCATATTAATATGATTTGGTTTGATTTAAATAATGTTTTAAAAATGAATTCAGTTTCAAATGGTAAAAGTGAGGTTTGAAATGATTGATAAGGATTTTATTTAAAATGAAATTAAATGGTTTTTGTGTTTTGAGACTCATGAGGCATTTCTAAAAAGGACTTTTAATGTATTAAAATGATTTTTAATGGATGTTTGAAGTTTTAAGAATGGAAGTGTGGAATTTTGAAGTGGTTTTAATGGCCCCCAATGATTTTAAAAATTTTAAATTAATGAATAAAATGGTTTTTCTTTATGATTTTAAAATTCAAAAGTGTGGTTTTGATAATGAATTTAAAGGATGAATTTATGCCCTTATTTATTTCTGATTTATTTGGTATATGATTGTGATTTTATTTCTTGAGTTATTAGTTGAAAAAGTGAATTATTTTTTCTTGTATTGTTTTAAATTGGGGTTTGATTATGTAAAGGATTGTAAAAAGTAAATTTTCAAGAAATAAAACTGATTTTTATGAAAATTTATAGATCTTGAATTTAGTATTTTAGCTTGTTTTGAAAGGGGTTTCAGATTTGTCTTATTGTGATGGGTTTGGTATTATTTGGGGATTTGTGATTTTTCTTGTTCGAATATTCCTCCGAGAAATGTATCAAGTGTTTTTGGGACTTGGAGATTGCCTATTATGGATTCTTGATTGATTGTGTTCTTAAGGTAGTCCTAGATTGAATTTGTCTATTTATTTGCCTCTTCTATTATTAATGTCATTTTATATGTTCTTGGGCTATGAAGTTGAATCATCAATGGGAATGTGCTTCTTTAGTATATTAGGTGAGGAGGGTTGTGGTGAGGTCTTCTTATTCTGATTGAATAGATACGGGAAACCCTTAGTGTGTGTTTTAGGTGACTAGGATAGACTCTACAGTATCTGAGTTTATGTTTGCGAAAGTGTTAGTTTGATTATTTTTAATATCACCATGGTTAGTGATTTGAATTTGACGTCCTAGGTTAAATTTCTATTATTTTTGATGTTGGATTGGATCCCATGTCATTTTTTAAGATACATGCTCATGATTTATGCCACATTCCCTTTGTTCCTTTATAAAAGTCTAGTCATGAGTGCACTGGTGGCCCTTGTTTTTGGGGAATCATAAAAGTTCCCTTTAGGTTGTGTCATTCCTTGATAATGGTTAGGTAAATATTTCTAGGTATTAAATTCCTTCCATTTTTCCTTCCCATGCTTTTTATTTTGGTGTTATTTGTTTTGATTCTAGGGTCAATATTTTGGAGAATTAGTGTTTATTTTAGTGTGGATTTTGGATGAAATTATAGTTGTAAGTTATACTTGAGTCCCCTTATTTTGGAATTTTTGTTGTGTTTTTTATTAATTCTCTTAGAGTTTCCTTTCCTCATCAATCCATTAATCTAGTGGAATCCTTAAATGGTTGGGAGATCTATTATGAGTGTCTGCACTTTTTATTCTTTTGATCAAAGTGTCCATGTTTAATACAAAAATTTGGAGTCGTTTGTAGATTACAAGGACTTATTAGGTGGTCGATTGGTTTGGATTTGTTTTAGTGGTTTTATTTTCTATTTTGAGTTCCTTATTTGTGTCTTCCTCCTTGAATTCGATGGATTTATAGGGGAATAAAGGGTCTTGGTGGAGATAATTGTGATACACTAACTCAGATGTTCATAATTATTTTATTTATTTATATTTTAATTTGGAAAAAATAGGTATTTTAATTTATAAAATGTTAAAATTATGTTTTTATATGTGTCACATAGTTTGGAAACATGGTTATATAAACTGTGTTCCAACCATGTTGGTGATTCTATCACCTTGATATAGCAGTTTTTCCCGGTTAGCACACAGTTTATCGAATCCTGTGACCAACCCATATATGCACCCAATGTGTGTAACATATTTTTACTGATTCTTAGGTATTCCTCAACCATTATATTTATCATGAATTTTTTGGGGTTTGTTTAAGTATTCTTCAGGTGTTTCTTTAAAAGAAATGGAGGTTTTTGGGGCTGTGTATGGTTGGAGCATAGTTTGAACAAACTGTGTGCCCACCTAGTATAAACTGTGAAATGATAGATAGTGGGGGTTTGGAAATTTGGTTTATTGTTTGAAAAACCATGCTCCCAACTAGAATAAACCATAAACCCTAGTATAGGGGATTATGGTTAGGGTACATGATTTGTATATCCATGTAGGCCTTCCCAACTTACTATGCACACAGTAAATTTTAATTCTAAAAATTATTTAAAAAATCCCCAAACCCCTGTTTAAACCTATTCTTAATGATAACTCAACCAAAATCAAATTGAAAGGTTTTTTAGGCTTTTAGGAATACTTTTTTTCTCCTAACAACCCTTTCCTTTTGGATTGAAGCATGGAGGATCTCATTTGATCCCTATTCAGCAAGTGAATATCTACCTATGCGTTCTATCTTGATCCCTCTTTCTATCCTCCTAAGAAAGTGCTAGATCATCAAGATGTTAATGTATATAAACTCTATTATTTTGAATCTTTATTCTAGGTTTGGTTTCTTGATCTATGTTTTCATTGTTCTTCATTGGAATATCCCATTATGGGTGTTGATATTTGATTATGTGATTAAAGTCAGGTAGTTTAGTTTGAGTCGTGCCATATAATTAAACCTTTATTTTCTTGATTTGATTTAAATTTACTTTAATTTATTTATGAAAACCCAATTATATATTAATTGAAATTGTGATTTTAATTGGCATGCAATTATGAGGAAAACAAACAATTCCAAAGGAATTGGAATTTGGAGCGTATTTTTGAAATTGAAGGAATTAATGAATTGACTTGTGAATTGATTTTATAAAATTTATTAAATTAAATTGTTGAAAACCTATAATTGTATTTTTATTTAAAATTAATGAATTTATAAAAAACCCATGTTTGGTTTTGAATGTGAATTGGAACTTTGAAAAGGAAAATTATGAAATTGAATTGTGAATGATGATTTATTTGAAATGAAATGATTTTCTATTTTTCTATTGATTGATTGACCAAATATAATATTTGGTAGTTAATAGGTTATTTGGGAAAATATTTCCTGGATGGTAATTCCCTAGAAATGGATTGACAATGAAATATCTAACAAAAACCTAGTTAGGAAGATATTATCCTAGATGGGATGTTGATGAGTCCTATTCGACCTGATCCTGAGGGACGTGTGTACACATATTTCCATGATCACTGATATGAGAGTGTAAGGATCATATAACTGGGATATATTGTACCATCAGAAAGATTAGCATGGTGTTTTTTGTGATTATTTTATATATATACTATTAACTATGAAACTTTTTAATTCATGTGAGTTGATTTATATAAATTGTTTTATATAAAATGCTTATTTAATCCATGTTTCAAATGTTTTTCATCATTTTGAAATGAAAAAATGTTTTGTTTTTAATATGAAATTGTATCTCTATGACCTATTTTATTTAAAAATGAAAGAATTATTTGGTTTATTATTATGTAATCTTTTTATGGAACAACTGGTGAGCCCCTATTATTTTTTAAAGCTCACACCCTACCTTTGGACTTCGATAATTTTCCGATTTCTTTTCTCCAAGTACGAACAAAGGGGAAATGCCTCTTGAATGAGGTATATGTTCTTCATACATTGGGATTGATGTGATATTTCCTTTGGGATGTTTGAGTTTCATCTTTCTAGTTGTTGAGTAATGTTATGATGTACTATTTTGGGTTTTGATATACCTGATTGGCTTTTGGTACTTTCTTCCTGAGGAGTTTTGAGCATACAGACTTGTTTCTTTATCTTCCACTATTTTTTTTAGAAATTTGTTTTCTATTTTATCTTGTATGGGGATAGGTTCTAGTCTCCAACCCATGGGGATTGATATTTCCCTTCAGGATATGTCAATTCCATCTTGGGTATCAGGGTACCATAGTATCTGGGACGGTTTATGACAAAGTGAGATCAAAGGTGTAGGTTAATCATCTTTCATTAACTCTAATATGCATTTTGGAGTATCTTGTCAGGACTTAGGAGGCAGTTACAAGTGAGTTAATGGACATATCTTATTATATAAAGTCTTAAGTTACCATGGGTGGTTTGAGAATAGTGTCTCGAGGAATAATTCTATTCTTTTCCCTAATTTTTATTTGAATCAGTTGAAATCCAAATATTGATATCTAATATGTTGGGATTAATTTCCGCATTCCTCTTGTTTGAGTTGTTGATATGAGTAATCTTCTGATGTATTCAATTTTGTTTGATGATGTTGTGTAGCATCATGACTTTGAGAAGACATGTGAACACGACCTATAAGGAAGTGACGGTGAAACAAAAGTGAATCCTTCTATGGAATAGATTCTCATTAAGATTATTGTACGTGCTGTCCAAGATTTGGGATAAGCACCTCCACCCATTCCCATTCAAGATACAGTTGTGGAACCTTAGAGGGATAAATCTCAGAATCATGCTCAATAGTTCCTTCACCAGAATCCACTAATGTTACAAGGATCTAATGATCATTAAGTGGCCAAGTATTGGATGAGAAAAATTGAGGTTTTGTTTGAGTTCCTGGAAACACTTGATTCGATTAAGGTGAAATGTTCCACCTTCAAGCTAGAGGAACCTAGTAGGAGATGGAGAGACTAGATGGTTACAACAAAGAAGAACTAGGGTTTAGAGTGTAAGTCTGTTAAAATTATCTTCATTGATCAATTATATCAAGAGTCTATGGTGATGGATAAGGATATGGAGTTTTCCAAACTCAATTAACCTGATAGGACCATGATATAATATGAAAACCACTTTGTCGAGATTGTAATGTTTTCACCTGATATTGTATTGAATGAGAAGATAAAGACTCAATGGTTTGATATGTGCAATAAATATTATATTCATTCTCATGTTTTCTTATTGAATCTATCTTATTATATTGATGTGATGGATAGGGAATTGATGGTTGAACTTGATCGGGATGGTATGTTAGGGTTGATGGGTGTTCCTTTTTCTTATCGTGGTAGTTATTTGAGTTCCTTAAAAGGAAAGAGAAAGTGTGATGAGTCTCTTGGTGGATCTCTATAGCTAGGTTCTTCCAGACCACATTCAGTTCTTGGAAGTGTTCCTTTGAATTTCTTCCAGTTTGGTAAGCATGTGAATTTGAAATAGGTTTTCATTGATGCACTTAAGATATGTGGTTCCTACAGATTCCCATGAAACTTTTAGAAGTTTTGTTATATCTTATATCCTCTATATAGTGGTATGAGATCATCATCGCCTAAAATTAATATGGCTCAATTATATGCTTCACGAATAAATGTGTTCCATTCACATACATATGAAAAGAATCTTCTTTATGAAGTGGAAGAGCCTATAGAGGAAGCTGATACATGTCCAACACCTGGGAGAGGTACCATCACTATATCTTCAACCTTAATGACTGATTTATTTAATACTGGGGAATCTAATTTATTTATATCGACTCGTATTGTAAAACTACTAAATATTTTTATGGATCTTTTATCTTATGTGATAGATATTACTACACCCCTCGGAACGAAGATAGAGCAGAGTCTCTATTGTCATACTAATGTTTTCTTTTTATCAGATATTGAACTTAAATGGGTTTTTATGGTTCTTGACATTAAACCTCTTGATTTCATTCTCCGGATAGATTTTCTTATTCCCAATAATTCCATAATCAACTTCTATCTTCAGTGAGTCTCATTTACTATGCCATATGGGGTGAGTCGTGTCTTTTAGGGAGATTAAGACCAGAGGTCGAGTAGATCGAAACCTTCTTATTCATAGTTAGAGAAAGTAATATTAGTGTTTTATTTTGATAAAGAGTAGGAATATTTGAATGAAGATCTCCACTAGTAAGAGATGTAAAGTTTTATATTGATTTAGTTCTTGGTACTCAGTCGGTATATATACCTTACTATCACATGTAACTAGATGAAATGAAATATTTGATGACTTATTTAGATGATCTATTAGAGAAAGGATTTATACGCCCAAGTGTGTCACCTATTCTATTTTCTAAAAAAGATGATAGAAAATTTCACCTATGTGTTGATTACGGAAAACTAAACCAACTTACAGTAAAGAACAAGTATCTTTTTCCATGAATTGATAACCTGTTTGACTAAATAAAAGGGGAGAAGTGGTTTTATAAGATTGATCTTTGATCTAGTTATCAACAATTGAGAATAAAAGAATCTGATATTCAGAAAACCACCTTCCAGAGTTGGAAGACCATTATGATTACCTTGTCATTCCATTTGGTCTAACAAATTCCCATAAAGTATTTATGGATTTTATTAGTATAATATTCCATTTGTATTTTGATATGTTCATGGGGGTCTTTGTGAATGAAATCCCAGTTTACTCTATGTCTGAGGAGGATCATGAGCATCATCTAAGAGTAGTTTTGGAATTATTGAGAAATCACTAATATTATGCCAAGCTATCAAAATATGATTTATGGATTTTGTAAGTGAATCTATTGGCACACATGGTCTCAGAACATGATATTTCAGTTGACCTTAAGATCATAAAAACTATTATGACATGGTAACAACCATGTAACATTTTTGAGATAAAGAGATTCTAGGGTTTAGTGAGGTATTATCAATGGTTTATAAAGGATTTATTGAAGTTGGATTCTTTAATGACCACTCTCACTAAGAAGGGAGTGAAGTTTTTTTGGGATGAGAAATGTCAGAGTTATTTTGTTGATCTAAAATTAATTTTGACTTCCGCACTAGTGTTAATTATTCCAGAGTCTAGGCATGGTTATATGGTATTCCATGACACATTTGGTTTAGGTTTGGGATGTATTATTATTTATGGTGATCATGTGGTAGATTATGGATCTCTAAAGATTATTCCACATGAGAATAATTATTTGACCCATAAACTTGAAATCATAGCTATAATGCATGTACATAAGAGTTAGCGACATTACCTTTTTAGATAAAATTTTACCATGTATTATGATCAAAAGAGATTTATATATATCTTCTCTAAAAAATATTTGAATATCCTATAGATTTGTTGGGTGGAGTACCTGTAGTTATTTTATTTCAACATTTCCTATACCCCAGGGAATGGTAAAGTCATTATGGATGCTCTGAGAAGGAAAATTTCAACCCATTCCATTAATGCATCATTGAAACATTGAACTTGATGGATCTTTTTTCATAGATACATATAGGAGTCTGGGAAATATAGGATGATGCTGTATTAGATAGTGTTAATTTGAACTATGCTCTTCTTGAGATGATTCTTCAGAAACAATAGCTTGATGATAAATTCTATAGAATTAGAAACTCTCTTTATAGTGGGGATACCATTGCTGAGTGGTCGTTATCCACATAGGGTATCCCATGTTTTCAGAGTTGGTATGTTTTACCTTTATATTTGAGGAAATATTTGATGGGGTATTTTGATAATTCTCAAAGGGTAGTGCACTTAAGAACCAAAAAGCTGTTTTATTATATATGGTGATGATTCTGGTGTCTAGGTATGAGACATGAAATTTATGAGTTTTTATCTCATTTTTATACTTTATAATAGGTCAAGGCTGAGCATGAAAGACCTTAGAGTTTTCATTAAACACTTCTAGTGCCCACTTGGAAGCAAGATGATATTTATATGGGCTTTATGGTTGGGTTTATGTGTACCTAGATAAATAAGAATGCAATATGGGTTGTGATTGATAGGATGACTAAATCAGATCACTTTATATCTATTAATGATACAACCAAATTTGAGGAGATGAGAAATCTCTATATGAAATAGACTGTTCAATTTCATTGAGTTCCATCTACTATAGTCTTTGATAGAGATCCATATTTTACTTATCACTTTTGGAGAGGCCTCCAGGATGCACTAGGATCTCAGGTTCTTCTGATTAAGTCATACCATCCACAAATGGATGACCATATAGAGAGGGAAATATATATTCTTGAGGATATTCTTCATGCCCACATTCTTTACTTTGGTGTAGTTTGGATGACCATTTGGTATTGTTTGAGTTCACTTATAACAATAGTTACCAGTCTATGATAAGAATGGATCCTTCTGAGGAATTTTATAGACTTCATTATAAATCTCTATTGTGTTGGTAATAGATTGGAGAAACTTCCTTGGTTGGACCCATCTTGGTCCAAGATATGACATTAAAGATTTAGTTTATTCATTAGAGAATTTTGATGACACAGAGTTGGTTTAAATATTATGCTTATCATTGTTATAGAGTGTTGAAATTTTCAGTTGGTGACTAGGTATTCTTAAAAGTTTCAACTTGTTTAGGTCATCAACATCTTGGGAGGTAAGGGAAACTTCCTCATCATTTTCTGGGACATTTTTAGGTTTTTGAGCATGTAGGGAAAGTGGATTACCATTTATAACTTACTCCATAGTTGATATCAAAACTGAATGTGTTCCATGTGTCTCAGCTATTGAAATATCATTATGACACATCTCATGTTTTGACCTAGAGTGATCTTGATACTGAGTCTAATTTATCCGTGACCGAGCATCCAATTAGGATAATTGATTTTGAGAAAAAGGTTATTCATGGGAGGAAAATACCTTTGGTCCATATGCTATGGTAGCATGATTTTGATTCTCATGAGATGTGGGAGCATGAGATACTGATGAAAGAGAATCAGCCTCATATTTTTGATATAGAAACTTCTTGATAGGATTTTTGGGGATATAAAGCTTATATGATGGAGAGGTAGTAACATATTTTTACTAGTTTTTAGGTATACTCAACCCTTTATTTGATCATGTTTTGTTTGGGGTTTGTTTATGGGTTCGTTAGGTGATTTTTTTGGAAACATAGAGGTTTTCTGGGCTATGCATGGTTGGTGTATGGTTTTCCCAAACCGTGCACCCACCTAGTGAAAACCATGAAACATTGGATAGTGGGGGTTTTCATTGTTGGTTGATGGTTTGAAAAACTATCCATCTACCTAGTAAAAACCATGCACCATAGTAGAGGGGTGCATAGTTAGGGTGCATAATTTTTCTAACCATCTGGCTTTATCTAGTTAACTATACACACGGTAAATTTTAATTATGAAGTTTATTTTATATATCCCTGAAACTCTGTTTATGCCTCCACTCGACCCTAACTCAGACAAAGTCTAATTATTAGTTCTTGTAGGTTCTCAAGAACCCTTTTTGGATCCTACAAACCCTTTACTTGGTAGATCAAAGCATGAACGATCTTGTTCGATCCCTCTCCAGTAAGTGAATCTCTTCCAATGAATTCTATCCCTCTCTCTCTCTTTCTCTCTCCTTAATAAGTGTTATATATTCATGTTTTTTATGTATATAAAATTTATTGTTTTGAATATTTATTCTAGGATTGGTTTCATGATATCTATTTCCATCGTTATTCATTGGCAGATCCTATTACAGGTGTTGATATTTAATTCTGTGATTAAAGGTAGGTGTTTCCATTTGGGTTGCACCATATAATTAAACCTTAATTTTCTTGATTAGATTTAAATTAATTTAAATTGATTTATGAAAAAAAAATTCGAGATGAATAGGAATTTTGATTTTAATTAGCAGTGAATTTTTGAAACCCCCCAATTCCAATGGGATTGGAATTTGGGGTGTATTTTGGAAATTAATGGAATTAATGAATTTACTTAATAATTGATTTTTAAAAATAGATTAAATTTAATTTTTGAAAACCTATGATTTGTTTTGTATTCAAAAGGCATGAATTTATGAAAAACCCATGTTTTGGATTGAAAAGTGAATTAGAACTTTTAAAATAAAAATTGGGAATTTGAATTATGAATGACAATTTATTTTAAATGAAATGATTTCCCCTTCTTATATTAATTGATTGAGAACATGCAATCTCCGGTAGTTAGTGTTTTATTTAGGAAAATAAAACAAGGATGGTAATTACATAGAAACATATTGATGATGATAACTCTAAAAAAACCTAGTTAATTAGATATTATCCTTAATGGAAAGTTAATGAGTCCTATTCGACCTATGCATGAGGGATGTGTGTACACATACTGACATGATCCCTGATATGAGAGTGTGGCGATCCTATAACTGGGAACTATAAAACTATAGGGAAGATTACCATAGTTCATATTGTGATTATTTTGATATATATTCCATATATTATGAAACTATTTTATTCATTATAATTGATTTATATAAATTATTTTATATAAAATGTTTATTTAATTCATTTTTGAAATGTTTTCCATCATTTTGAAATGAAAGCATGTTTTATTTTAAATATTCAATTATATCACCTTGCCCTGTTTTATTTAAAATTGAAATAATGTTGTAGTTTATTACTATGAAACATTTTTATGGAATATATGGTGATACCCTACTATTATTTAAATCTCACACCCTAACTTTTCCTTTTGGTGTTTGTAGATTCCCCTCTTCTAGGTCCGAGAAAAGGGAAAGATCCTCTTGGATGTGGTAGACGTTCTTGATACTTTGGGATTGGTGCAATGTTTCCTTTCATATGTTTGAGTTTTATCTTTTTAGTTTTTGAGTACTTTGATGATGTACTATTTTGGGTTTTGATATATCTGTTTGGTTTTTGGTACTTTCTCCCTGAGGAGTTTTAAGTATACTAACTTGTTTCTTTATCTTCCACTATTTTAATGGTAAATTCATTCCACCTTTTTTTTCTTTTATGATTCCAAGTGCTAGTCACCAACCCATGGGGATCGAGAGAACCCTTTGGGCTATATTAGTATTAGCTTGGGTATCAGGGCACTGGGGTATCTGGGCTGGTTCATGATAATGTACCTAGTATGAGGTGCATGGTTTGGTAAACCATCAGCCAATAATTGTGAATCCCCTAGGATTTAGAAAAATTATTTTCTAAAACCCCATTTTACCTTTAAAAAGAGAGATATGAAATAACAAAAACAAAAAAAACATTATCATCATCATCATCAACAACAACAACAACAACAATAATATTAATAATGAAATTTAAACAAATCCCCCCACTATGCATCACTCATCTCCCCTATCCATAGTTCGTGACACACCCCACACTCAGCACCACAGTCACATGCCTCCCACTCCTACAACTCCCTATTATTCATAATTTCTTCCCCTGATTCAGCCTGCGATCTCCTCAGGTTTGATTTCATCCTCCCATGTTTCCTTATTCTTCCTTTTTATTTTCCTATTTATCTCTACATATCTCCCTTTGTTTCATGTTTTAGGTCTAAACCTATATGGTTTAGAGTTCTAATTTATTTCTATTTTGGGTTTCTTGGGTGTGCGATCTCTATACTAGGTATCCTTCAACCCATATTTGAGGGTTTCATCATCTCTTCCTTTGATTGAGGTAGAATTTCCCCATTCCTGAACTTTTAATTTTTGAAAATTTTATTTCTTGGATTTCAAATTATTATTATTAATTTATGATAATTCTATTATGCATGATTATAAAATTTTTAAGGAGCATTCTATGTTTCTAATTTGGAATTTTATGGAATATACTTTTAATTGCTTCAACCTTAGGAAAACATTCTTCCTTTGAATAGAAAAAATTTGTGATGATTTTTAAAGTGAAATTGGGTAATTTAATACCTCCAAATTTGTTTATAAATTTTATATGAATTGGTAAATTAATTTAATTGAAATCAAATGCTTTATTTCATTTTATTTTAATTGTAATCTATTTTAAAGATCTCTAATGTTATTTCATTTCGATTATTATCTACACACACATAGATATATATATATATACATATGTATATACATACCCTCTTTCACATATTCAAAAAATGGTGTGTGAATAAGTGAATTAGAATTAGAGTATATATATATATACCCAAGTATTCCAAAAGTGTTTCAAGAGTGGGTTAAAATAAAATAAATGTGGGAATTTGAACATTCCTTAATGATATCTGATGGTTATGATAATATGTATGAGTATACATTTACATATATATATATATATATATATATATATATATGAAATTATACAAATTCATATGTTAGCATGTGATTATTTTCAAAATAATAGAAATACATGTGTGTGTGTGTGTGTAATTATATATGGGCCCAATAAGAAGAAAGCCTTATGAATTTGAAACTTATTTTCCCACATAGTTTTGAACAAATCATTAAATGAATATACAAATAAATGGTATAGGCCTAGTTGAAACTTTATAAAGCCTTTATAAAAGTGACTTACATTCCAATTTAATCCCAAACTTGTATCTTTTTTATTAGAATCAGATTTATATTATTGTCATATTGTTATGACTATATGAAAGGGTCTTCACAATAGTGGTGTAGATAGGTGAGGTGGTGTTGTATGTTTTAATTTCACTATTGTGTTATTGAATTTTTGGTTTTCTACTACAAGTCTCTTATATATTTCAGTAATGGGAATGGAACATAGGAACCATGAGTACCTAGGTGGGAATACTAGGACAAGTATGCTAGGCAGAGGTAGTAGGGATTTAAACTTTCCTCCCTAGCATGATTATTCTACAACACTAAAAAGATACTTTATGGTGGTATGGATTGGTTATAGATCAACCACAAGAAAGGATCTTTGAATCCATGGTTTGATAAAAGAGAGTATAAGGATCATATGAACCCTTTATAGTGACCCCGACTTTTCATACATCGATATTTCATATTATTAGATGAATATTTATTATATATTATAATGATCTATGCTAGAATCATATAGGTCTATTATTATTAGATACTTAGAAACATAAAAAAATGTTTCATAAAAGATATAAATTGTATCCCACTAAGTTCTTCATAATTAGTACCCTTCTTATACATACCATACTTAATACATTTCTTTATAACCTAGGGAAAAGGAAAAATAATGAGTGATCTTAGATGCTAAGAGAGGGTAAAAAATAGAGTTATCAATGTTCACTTAAACATTACATGAGCATAAGGGTATAATAAAATGTGCATAACATTAATAAACTATACCCATATATCATAGATCATAATCAACCATTAGAGTAAAAAATAGACATAAGTTTGTGAAATACACATAAGAATACAAAATCATTTCATTAGTAGTCAAGGTTCACCACCAAGACTATCATAGTAGATTGGGTTCACTCCCCAAACCATCATAATAGTCAAGGTTCACTCCCAATATTATCATAGAGGATTGGGTTCACCCCACAAACAATCATAGTATTCATGGTTCAATCCTAATACTATCATAGTGGACAAATCCCCTTACTAAAATCGGTTCACTCCCCATTATAATCCTATTTATCTCATGAGATACCAGTCTTTACCCAATGAATTAAAGTGCTACATAATTATAGGCCCACCCATCACATAATGAAAATTATTTATATGTGTTTTACATGATCATAAAACATTAATTATATCAGAACCCTTGAAAAAAAGGGTTTTATAAACATTTCATAATAGTGTAACTTGTGGAAAAGAAAAGGGTTCTATAAATATATTTTCACCATAAACATAAAACATCCAAATAAAGAATAAGGATGCTATCCTTATATCATATCCCTAGTAAAAAATAAGTAATATAAATAGATTCCATCTTAGATAAAAAATTATTTTAAAGATCATTTGGAATATTTATTGAGGAAAATATGCTTTTTATTTCAAAATCACTTATTTAAAATTTAAAAATTTCACAAATATTAAATATATTTTTTATTTGAAACTAAAATAAAAAATTATAAATTAAGATTAAAATTATTGAGTGGTCATGATGGCAGTAAATCCCATTCATGTTGTATACATTAAAATAATATTCCTTTCACATTTTTAGTAAAAATTCAAAAATACCTCATTTAGAAAATGACAAGAATATTAATTTTAAACCATATTTTAAAAATTCAAAAAATGGGTAAAAATTTCATTTATTAGTCATTAGATATTATTAAAAAAATTGAAAACATTTTTTTGAAAACATGGACATGGAAGAGAAGTGATTTTATATCAAATATGGAGATAAATTCATTTTTTATTAATAACATTATTTTAGTATATAATCATGTTGTTGAGTGCGTCAAATTTAATGTTTAGTTTTTACTAGAATTTCTACGGTATAGTAGGAACCCTAGGCTATCTCTCAATGGAGCCTTAAATCATTAATTCAAAAATAAGATTGTGATTATGTAAAGAAAAGGGGAATGGTATTTTGTAAAACTTGGGGTCTTATGATTTAATAAGCTAATAGAAAAAGGAAATCATTAAAACAAATCGGAAATTAATAGAATTTATTTAGTGTGATCAACCTGGGGAAATCTCATACTGCTCATCCTACATAGCTTCAAGAGATAGGGTTTATATTTTTTAATCCCTAGTTTTTAACACCTAGAAATACAAATTTTCTAAGTTTATAATAGGATGAATCATAGTTTTCAATCAAAAACACACAATGAATCATAATTTACCGCCAATTATTGGCCTATTTGTGTTTGAATTCATAACTAAAACTCACCAAGGAAACACATGAAGAACTCAATGTGCTATCTAGGTTTGTATGTTATTTCTTTGTGATACCATGAAATACATGTAAATTGACTTTATAGTGATTATGATAGTTTAATTGACCAAAATGAACCATAAAAACACAGCAATTAAAAGGGGAAGAAGAAATGGTGAACAATGTTTGAAACATCACATGAAAGGGTACCCCAAACATGATCATATGAGTTTGATAATGACATACCAGTACATAAATCAATTAAATAAGAATATAAGATGATTAAAAAAAACATAAAAAATGGAATTTAAAATACCATTCAAATATTAAAAAAACAAAGCTTAGTATTTATATCACGTTCCCCCTGGGTGATCATAAAGAGTTTAGAACTCCATGGGAGGGGAGGAAGAAAAATATGATGAAGTAGAAATTTCCATAGCCTCTAAATATTTTAGGAATGAGTAGAGAAATAATTTGGGTCTCAAAAATGGTAGAAGCTTGCCTCTTGGTCGAACTTCAAAATGGGGTGCCGAAGGTATCATTTTATAAGCAAAGTGGAAGGTTGTTTTGAGCCCCCAGATATTATAAAACTACTTAGCACATGGTTTTCAGCCACTAAAAAGTATTATATACCTTTTGAAAAAACTAAAATCATGTTTCCCAACATATTTAATATATCCACTGAAAATATGTAACTATTTTAAGGCCAACATATCTAGATACAATTGGAATACAAAACACTACTTTTGACTTTGTGCATATTCAATTTTCTGGAAAGATCAGTTTGGATGGCCCCTTGATGGATAAATTGAGATTGAGTTACTTCATAATAGTTTTATACCGAGAAGTATTAGATATTATCACAAACTTTCAACCAATTTTAATCCATTTATTTCTCAAAACATGAAAAATATTGGACATGTGTTCATGTGATTCTATGTAGTTTGTCCCATTTCCCTTCCACATCATCATGGGCATTTCGAATCACATCCACCTACAATGAAATCACCAAAACACGTGAAAATTTCATTTTTAATAGTGAAAAAATTGAATAAAACATGAAGTGAAATTTTTTATTTAATTTGGAATTTATATACAAAATTAGTTTAACATAGTACGACATCCCACCTTTTTATCACATAAGTTTTCATTACATTTTACAAATAGAGGATCTTTAAAGTTTAATGTCTTGAAAAAAGGTACATAATACGTGAAAACATATAAAATTATTATAATACACTTGAAATGATGCTTAATTTTTTCATCCTAGGTAAAATTAATCCAAATCATAACTTGGGGACATACATATAAGGAAAGGGTGAGTAGAAGGCCCATTGAGGGAAAAACAAGAGAAATAGTTTACATGTGAGGTTGAGTGATATCTATAAGAACATGAGGAATGTCATAATTGAATGATAAAGAGGCATATAATAATAATAACTTTAATAAAAACTTTAAAATTTTTCTATAAAATTTAATTTATACATTCATAAGCATATCACAAAGGTCCATCCCCAAGGTGCCATAAAAATTACCAAGGTTATTCACCAAGGTATCGTAAAACTTGTCATCTCTAGAGATTAATTTTATTATACAATGAATTCAAGAGATATCATGGTGAAAACTTAATATTTAACATTTTAATGTGATACATATCAATCATAAATAAAAATTTCATAAAAAACCCACATAGATTATAATAAATGGGTTTTATATCAAAATCACATCATTTTAAAAAGTGCTTAAAAACAAGTTCCTTTTGTCATTTTATTCCCACGAAAAAGGAATGTGGGGTTCATGTATGTTAATTACATAATTAATATATATCATTTTTAAATCCATTTGAATAACTCTATAGAATATAGTGGTTTTTTTATTCAAAAAATAAAAGAAAATAATTTCTTGATAAGAAGAGAGAAATTTCGAGATGAAAATTCAGCAGCATAACAGGTTTGACACATGGATTTAGAAAACATTAAAAAGAGATGGGAAAAGGGAAAAAAATTAATACAATACTCACAATACAGTATATATATATATATAAAATGAATATAAGAACATGATATTTAAATTTGAAAGACACATAACATAAAGAGAACATGAAAGGAAAAGCGAAGTTGAGATTTCCTTTACCTTGAAGAGTAACTTATAAAACTCTAGGATAGGGACCTTGAGGCCTTTAAGACACCATGGGAGGAATAATTAGGAGGTAATACTATCATATATTCTAGGGTAATGATTTTAGAATGAAATAAAATTAAGTAATGTCTTGGTATTTATAGTAAAAGATAAGGAGTTTTTTTATTAATTTCCAAGGACACCTCATCAGTGGTATTTGCAAAAAGGTGGGATTTAACGTGGTATTTGCCTATGTTTTTGGCCACTTGGGACACCTAATATAATATTTTTAATCCAAGTGAGTCTACCAGACTTTTAAATTAAATATTATATCATTATGATGTCATAAAATACACTGAAAACTTAAAAACAGTATTTTTACTATTCATAGAAAAACAAAACATTTTATAAAAATCTCATAAATTAACACTAACCTAATATCGATGTTCTAAATTCAAAAATGAACTCAATTTTATGGAAATAATTTTCTGAATATGATAAATTTAATTTTTAATTAAAATCACTATTTACCTGAAAAATACTAATACTTAACTAATAATTTCTAAAACTGCTATTTACTTATACTATTATATCACAATACCATTCAAGATGCCTAAATTACATTTATAATTCCTTAGATGAGGTTACTATTCCATTGTTCATATTACTATTCATAAGGGTAATATTACTATTCATAAGTTACTATTCACCAAAAATTATGTTGATCTTATCAAATTCTAAATTTCTTACTATTCACAGCCGTGTATGTCTATTTTTCAAAAATCATTTCACAGTATTAATTATTTAAAGTATAAAAATTATTTTAAAATACTCTTTTTTTTTTCAATATTCATCAATTATATGAAACTTCTTAGAAAAATACTAAAAATTCATCTTAGATTAATTTTGATTTTTGAAATTCAAAAATGATGTTTATTTTACCATAATAATTCTCTAAGTATGAGAAATATCAGAAAAGTGCATTTTTTACCTGAAAATAAATTTATCAAATTTGTCTCAATTAAACATATATCATATTAAGAAAAACCATTTTTAAAATGGAAATTATGAAATAACAATTTTATTTATACAAAGGGATCACCCAAGGAAATTAAGGCCTCATTACATAACCCCTTATAACACCTACATAGGACCTAAGAGTAATATGTGCAATGATGATAAAATCTTGGGGAGGCTCGGACAACATTGCCTGAGTGGTGATTTCTATCAACATGAACTTCTCTCATAGGACTGTTCAATCATAACATGTTAGAGCTCGTCCTGGTCTTGGTCCAGAGAAAATCCCAATGACACTACCTTCTTCCCATGCTCTGATAAATGGGATTAGTATGGAATGATTCTACTGGTATAGGCCATCAAATCTTCTTTGTGCATTAATTATCCATTATCATTTATCTTTATAAACAATAATTATAACATTAAAAATTATTATTGTTTCCAATGGTTAAAACTCTATGGTTACATTTAAATTATACTTATATAGTTTTATTAATTATAACCTAGTAAACCCTACATTTTCAGGCAACAAAATATTATTCAAAAGTTTGGGTCGTTACATTCTTCCCCCTTAAAAAATTTTGTCCCCAAATTTTGAACTCATACCCTTAGAAGAGAAAAGTTGTGGGTACTTATACCTTATAGTATTCTCTGGTTCACACATGGATTCTTCATATTTGTGGTTCCTCCATAATACTTTAACAAAGTGGGTAGTTTTGTTGTTTATAACCTTGTATCTATGATCCAAGATCTCCACCGGTTTCTCCTCATAAGATAGGTCGTGTTCTAATTGAACCACCACTAGATTTAGTACATGAGAAGGGCCAGGTATGTACTTTCTTAAGAGGGATACGTGGAATACATCATGAAATTGTGTTTTATTTGGAGGAAGTGAAATCTGATAGACCACTGCTCATGCTTGATCAAGGATTTCATAGGGGCCAATGTACCGAGGGATGAGCTTCCCTTTCTTCCCAAACCTCATGATTCTCTTCCAAGGAAAAATTCAAAGGAGGACCTTATCACCAACATCAAAATCTAAGTCCCTTCTATTGTTGGTGGCATAACTCTTTTGCCGACTCCGAGCAGCCTTAATGTGTTGCTGGATGGCATGGACATTTTCTACCATCTATTAAACAAGATCAAGCCTAGGAAGATTTATCTCATAATATTCATATCAACAAGTAGGAGTTCTACATTGCTTCCCATATATAGCTTCATAAAGTTCCATTTGAATTCTCGAGTGGAAGCTGTTGTTGTACGAGAACTTAACTAATGATAGATGTTGATTCCATATCACCATTAAATTCCATTGAGAATGTTCTTAACATGTCATCGAGTGTTTTAATAGTCCTCTCAGATTGACCATCAGTTTGGGGGTGACAGGCCATACTGAAATTCAATTCGGTACACAAAGTATGTTGAAGACTTCTCCCACAATTTGATGTGAACCTTGGATCACGATTAGACACGATAGAAAGTGGAACTCCATGTAGCCTTACCAATTCCTTCATGTAAATATTGGAAATTTGATCAAGAGATAAATCTTCACGAATAGAGATAAAATGGGCAGTCTTGGTGAGACAATCCACTATAACCCATATTGCATTGTTTCCTTTAGAAGTTATCAGGAGACCAGTGACAAATTCCATCGTGATATTTGTTGGATCAAGTTATACTAGATACACACAGGGGGGGGGGGGTGAATTGAGCCTTTTTCAATTTCTTCAAATGATTGTGATTTTTGCTTTTATCTTTATATCAAAGGTTTAGCAGTGGAAATATAAATAGCACAATACACAGGATGTATAGTGGTTTGGGGAATAGAAAGCCCCTTTTCCACTACACCAACGCTCTACTCCAAGATCTTGGTGATTTTCAATATCTGGTCCTCTTATCAACAGACCATTCCACAACTAAGTGTAGGAATTTGATACCTTACAAACTTATGGATAAACAGAGCCTTCTGGTTCATACATATAACTGAAAACACAGCTTAAAACGAGAAGCTGATGACTCAATATAAAAGAGTATTTTTTTCGTTGAAAATAATTTCCCAGTTGTTCTTCACAATTTCTACAACACACAATTGACAGTAGATGGATATTCATCTTCAAAAATAATGATCTTCCAGTAAAATTAGTTCTGAGACGATCTAGTTGCATTAGATCTTGAAATGTCATTTACAACTTTAATAGTAGTTGATTCACAAAAATATATTTAATGTAAATCAGTAAATCTTCAGTCGAGTTTCTTCTTCTTCTTCAGAAAACAGAGCCTTTTTTTCTTCGTAACAACAAATCTTCTTTTCAATAATTCACCCCTTTTATTTTTTTGAAAAAAAATAATACAGGTATACATAGAATAAAGACAAGTGTTCTCCATTTAAATTTAGATCCATAAAAGTCGCCTTTAGAATCGAGATATTCAAAATTTTGAATTGCAGAGCAGTTGTAACTCCCCTAAAAATTCGGCATGAAAAGCTCCTCTTAAACTGATCCTTTTGAATCACAAAAAACCATCTTTGAATCAGTCAAAGACTCACTTTAAATTTAGGCTTTTAATCTGGATTTAAATAATCCTGATAATCCGTATAAATACCATTTCTTTAATAAAGTCACAATTTAAACATTCAAAATAAAACGTAGGGTTGAACTACATAGAACAGATTCTCTGAACATAAGGTTCACAATGTAAGTATGATCTCAAACGATTCTCTTCAACTCTCAAACATATGGTATATAATCCATACTTTTCAATCAAATGTACAGTTGTTCATAAAAGTAAGGTTGATGAACCATACTTTAATTTATAGATTTCAAATGTATGGTTGTTCAAAAAGTAAGGTTGATGAACCATACTTATAATTTTTAGCTTTAAAATGTATGGTTGTTCACAAAAGTAAGTTTGGTGAACCATAATTTTAAGAAACAAACTTATCATTACATACTTACGTAAATGATATTCTTCCATACTTTGCTGATTTCTCAAACGTAAGGTTCCTTCTAAACGTAAGGTTCCTTCCGAATGTAAGGTTCCTTCCGAACTTAAGGTTCCTTCCAAATGTATGGTTCCTTCCAAACGTAGGGTTCCTTCCAAACATAAGGTTCCTTCCAAATGCAAGGTTCCTTCCAAACGTAAGGTTCCTTCCAAACGTAAGGTTCCTTCCAAATGTAAGGTTCCTTCCAAACGTACATTGCCGATAACATATAATTGTTTTACCATAATTTTATGAAATCTCATAGAGTAAACAACACATTTTATCCTTACACTAAACTTCTCAATGTAGGGAGTGAACAGTGTTTCCAAAACACGCTAAAAACGATTTCTAAATACTTTAGAAATTAATTCTCTCTGTTCAAATACTTAAATATTTCTTCCAGAAATAAGAATATAACAAATATTAAATTCTTGAAATACACTTAAAGTAAAATCATTAGAATAAAAAATAAGGGTATTTGATTGATGCTAATATTGAGGATCGAGATTTTTCAATATTATCTATAGAAATTGTAAATAAGGGTATTCGATTATTGCTAAGATTTAAGATTGAGATTTTTCAATCTCATCTATAAAAATTGCTCGAATTCTTAATTTCCCTCATGAGAGAGTTTTTAATTTTGATTTAAAGAATATTAGTGATTCTGTGCATAAGTAATATTCGTTATATTCTTATTTCTGGAAGAAATATTTAAGTATTTGAACAACGATAATTACTTGCTAAAGTATTCGGAAATCATTTTTAGCGTGTTCTGGAAACACTGTTCATTCCCTACATTGAGAAGCGTAGTGTAAGGATGAAATGAAGTGTTTAATCTATGAGATATCAGAAATGTATGGTAAAAAAATCATAAGTTATCGCCAAAGTATGTTTGGAATGAACCTTTATATTTCGAAGGAACCTTACGTTTGGAAGGAACCTTACGTTTGGAAGGAGCCTTATGTTTGGAAGGAACCCTATGTTTGGAAGGAAACTTACATTTGGAAGGAACCTTACTATTTTAAAGAGCCTTACGTTTGGAAGGAACCTCACATTTGGGAAATCAGAAAAGTATGGAAGAAGTTCATTTATGCAAGTATGGAATGATAAGTTTGTTTCTTAAAATTATGGTTCATCAACCTTACTTTTGTGAACAACCATATGTTTGAAAGCTAAAAATTAAAAGTATGGTTCATCAACCTTACTTTTGTGAACAACCATACGTTTGAAAGCTAAAAATTAAAGTATGGTTCATCAACCTTACTTTTATGAACAATTGTACATTTGATTGAAAAGTATGGATTATATACTATATGTTTAAGAGTTGAAGAGAATAATTTGAGATCAAACATACGTTGTGAACCTTACGTTCAGAGAATGTGTGCTATGCAGTTGAACCCTATGTTTGACATCGGATATTTAAATTACGACTTTATTAAAGCAATGATATTTATGCGGATTATAAGGCTGAATTAAAGCCAGATTAAAATCCTGGATTTAAAGAGAGTCTTTGACTGATTCAAAGCTGTTTTTTTGTGATTCAAAAGGATCAATTTAAGAGGAGATTTTCATAAAAAAATTTCAGTGGATTTATGACTGCTCTGCTATTTAAACCTTTTAATATTGAGATTCAAAAGGTGAATTTTATGGATCTAAATTTAAAAATAGAATTCTCATCTTTATTCTATATATACCTGTATTATTTTGTTTTCAAAAAAAAAAAGAAAAGGGATGAATTATTGAAAAGAAGATCTGTTGTTACGAAGAAAAAAGGGCTCTGTTTTCTAAAGAAGAAAAAACTCGACTGAAGATTTATTGATCTATATAAAATATCTTTTTGGGAATCAAGTACTGTTAAAGTTGTGAATGAAATTTTAAGATCTACTTCAACTGGATTGGCTCAAAACTACTTTTACTCGAAGATCATTATTTCTGAAGATGAAGATCCATCAACTGTCAATTGCATGTTGTTGCAATTGTGAAGAACAACTGAGAAAGTATATTCAATGAACAAAATAGTCTTTTATATTGAGTGATCAACTTCTCATTATAAGCTATGTTTTCGGTTCTGTGTATGAACTGGAAGGCTCTATTTAGCCTTAAGTTTGTAAAGGTGTCAACTGTCTGTACTCAGTTGTGGAACAGTCTGTTGATAAGAGGACCAGATAGTGAAAATCACCAAGCTGATGGAGTAGAGTGTTGGTGGAGTAGACTAGGGGATTTCTGTTCCCCGAACCACTATACATCATGTGTCCTGTGCTATTTATATTTCCGTTGCTAAATATTTTATATAAAGATAAAAGGACAAATCACAATCATTCGATGAAATTGAAAAAGGCACAATTTACCCCCCTATAGTGCGTATCTAGTATAACCCGATCCAATACTTGGTATAAAAGGTGGAGATTTTGTTAAAGCTTTAACAAGCTAAAAGTTTTAAAGGATTATACTCAGATCAAGATTGATGATACAAGAGAAGAAATATCTATGGCCAGAGCTCCATACTTCAATGGTGAGAATTATGGATGCCGGAAATCAAGAATGATAATCTATTTGAAAAACCTCGGATATATAGTCTACTAAAAAATATTGACTCCTTATGAAATAACAGAGAAACCTGAAACATGGAGTGCAGCTGTAAAAGATGAGTATGACATGAATTATAAGGATATGAATGAAATCATATGTGGTCTAGGACCAGAAGAGTTTAACAGAGTATCTCAGTGCCCAACAACATATGAAACGTGGTAGACAATTGCAGTTTCTCATGAAGGAACTGACAATGTTAGACAGATGAGGTATGCTACTTCAAAACTGAAATTCGATACATTCAAGATGTTTGAAGGAGAAATCGTCACCCAAATGAATGGAAGATTAACAGAGATTATAAAAAATACAACTACTTTGGGAGACCCAATCAAACAAGCTGATCAAGTTTTGAAAATACTGAGAGTACTGCCAACTCGATGGAATAACATTTCTGATGATATCAGACAATTAACACCTGTCAAAGATTTAATAATGAGAGATTTAATTGTAACTCTCAGGATGTATGAATCTGAGATGCAGGATAAAGCAAATGAGCATATGGTTCTGATCAAGAGAGACGACACTTCCTTAAAGGTGTCATCTCAAAGAAAAAGTAGAAAGATGAAGAAAAAAGAAATAAAGTTGAAATCAAAAAGTTCTGATTCATCCAATTCAGATGTGGAACTGGCTCAGTTGGCCAGAAAATTTAGCAGGTTTTATAGAAATAAGAAATGTTTTAAAAAGTCTTTCAAAAAGGATAAAAATGAAGTCAGATGCTATGAGTGCAAGAAGACGGGTCATATTAGACCTGACTATCCACAACTAAAGGAAGACAAGAAAAAGAAATTATTCAAGAGAAATGATTTTGAGTAGAAAGAGAAGAAGGCAATAAAAGATACATGGAGTGTATCTGAAGACTCCAACATCTCATAAAAGTCTGATTTAGAGAAGTAGGATTCAAATCTAAAAGACAATATGTGCTTTATGGCAGAAATTGATGAGGTATAATCCTATTATTCGTTTGAATCTAATTCTGAATCAAGCTATACAAATTATAAATTTCAGCTTACTGAAACATGCTTGAAGAAAAATATGATTATTTGTTTAAGAAACAAAAATATTTAAAGAATATTCATAATTCTATTTTAGTAGAGAGAGATACTCTACTAAAACAACATCAGGAATTACTGGAAAAATCTAACTCAATAAATACAAACAATATAGACCATGATACTAAAATAAAAACATTACAAACTGAAGTAGAAACCTATAAAAGTGCAGATATTATTTTTACAAAAGGAGAAAATACACTAAATGAAATTCTTGGAAACAATGTGATTAAAAAGGAAAGATATGGAATTGGTAGTAAAGGCAAAAAACCTAAACTGTACAAGAATTACTTTGCGCAAAATACTAGAAAAGTAATCTATAACTATTGTGGTGCAAAGGAAAATTTATCTAAGAATTGTTATTTAAGGAAACCCCATATAAGTGGAATAAATAAAGCCTCTATTTCAAACAATTTATATGATTCTGTTTAATTTATAAAAACAAAGCAAGTCTAGATTCCCATATCTTTACTGGCTAACACAACTGGACCCAATAGAATATGGGTACCAAAACAATCTGTTTAACTACCTTTGTAGGAAGTAGGTCACAA
Organism: Viscum album; assembly: GCA_963277665.1. Classification (NCBI taxonomy): domain Eukaryota; kingdom Viridiplantae; phylum Streptophyta; class Magnoliopsida; order Santalales; family Viscaceae; genus Viscum; species Viscum album. The sequence continues at coordinate 1,955,768,388 of OY728153.1, forward strand.
GAGAAAAATGTCCAGATGGTATATGGACAGTGGATACTCTAGGAATATGAGTGGAAATTCATCTAATTTCAAAACACTAACAAAAAAAGATGGTGGTCTAGTCACATTTGGTGACAATGCCAAAGGAAATATTATTGGTATTTGAATAGTTGGAGATCCAGAAACTATCTCAATAAATAATGTACTCTATGTAAAAGGATTGAAACACAATCTGATAAGTATCTCTCAACTTTGTGATGATGGTTATATTGTTAATTTTTCTAACAACTGATGTTCTATTTTCAAAGATAAATTGCATAAATTTAGATCACCTAGAACTGATAATGTGTATACCCTGGATTTAAATTCCTTGTGTAAACAACAAGTAAACTACTTAACTGCTAGGATAAATGAATCCTAGATCTGGTATAGAAGACTAGGACATTGTAATATATATGCTTTACATAAGTAACCTAAGAAACAATTAGTTTTTGATTTTCCTAGTCTCAATTTTGAAAGTGATAGATTTTGTGATGCATGTCAACTTGGCAAGCATCACAAATCATCCTTAAAATTAGTTAACAAATTTGCTACATCTAAACCTCTAAAACTTATCCATATGGATTTGTTTGGATCTTCAAGGGTAGAAAGCTTGGATGGTAAATTATATGTATATGTTTTAGTTGATGACTATTCTAGATTTACTTAGATTTTCTTTCTAAAATATAAAAATGAAGCTTATACAATATTTGAATGTTTTTGCAAAGCTGTTCAAAATGAAAAAAGTTTTAAAATAATTTCATTAAGAAGTGATCATGGTGGAGAATTTTAGAATCTGTAATTGAATTCATTTTTCTCAAATATGGGTATTAAACACACCTTCTCTGCACCAAGAACACCTCAACAAAATGAAATTATTGAAAGAAGAAATAAGACTATTGAAGAAATGGCTAGGAATATGCTAAATGAATACAATTTTCCTACCTATTTTTTGGTATAAGTTGTAAGTAAAACTTGCTATATAATGAATAGAGTTTTAATTAGACCAATTTTCAAAAATACACCCTATGAACTCTGGAATAATAGAAAACCTAAAGTAAAATACTTTATAGTTTTTGGATCCAAGGTTTGCACCTTAAACACCAAGGACAATCTTGGTAAGTTGGATCCAAAATCTGATGAAGACATTTTATTAGGATGTTATACTACTTCCAAAGCTTATAGAGTTTTTAATAAAAATTCAAGGATTGTTGAAGAATCAATTCATGTGAAATTTGATGAATCTGATCTCTTTGAGAAAAGGAAAGACCAAATTAATGAATCTGACTCTAATGATAACATGAGACTTGAGAACTTAAAAAATGATTTTGAAAAAGATATAATTGAAATTCAGTCCAGTCCAGAAGAACATGACACTAAAGAACCTATAAGTGTAATACCTAGACATTCAAGAACTCTAAAGAATCGCCCTTTAAGAACTGTAATAGGAGACTTAGACACAAGAATAAAAACTAAAAGGAACATAGGAAATCTTGTTGAATTTTCTACCTTTCTATCAAAATCATAACCCATAACTATAGAAGAAGCCTTAGTTGATGAAAGTTGGATGATAGCAATGCATGAAAAATTAAACCAGTTCAAAATAAATGAAGTTTGGAATTTAGTTGAAAGACCTCAGAATGACCAAATTATAAGAATGAAATGAGTATTTAGAAATAAACAATATGATTAAGGAATAATAACTATAAATAAAGCAAGACTAGTAGCTAAAGGATATAATCAGGAAGAAGGTATAGATTATGATGAGACCTTTGAAGCTATAGCTAGATTAGAAGCCATTAGAATCCTTTGATCCTATGCATCTCATATGAACTTTAAATTATTTCATATAGATTTTAAGTATACCTTTTTAAATTGTTATTTATTGGAGGAAGTTTATGTCGAGGAACCTACTGGTTTTGAAAATTCACAAAAACCAGATTCTGTTTTTAAACTTACTAAATCTGTTTATGGTATTAAACAAGCACCTATATCTTGGTATGAAAGATTAAGTTCTTTTCTTTTGAAAAATTATTTTACTGTTGGAATGGCAGATCCAACACTATTTAAGAAAACTGTCAATTTTAATATTTTATTAGTTAAAATTTATGTTGATGATGTGATTTTTGGTTCAACAAATAAAACTCTTTGTCATGAGTTTTCAAACTTAATGCAAAAAAGAATTTGAAATGAGTATGATGGGAGAATTAAATTTCTTTTTAGGTCTTCAAATTTTTCAAAAATATTTTGGAAATTTTTTGAATCAAAGAAAATACATTACTGATTTACTAAGGAAATTTGGACTTAAAAAGAATAAGATATATACAACTCCTATGTGTACTAATATAAAACATGATTTGGATGAAACTGAAAATCTGTTGACAACAAGTTATATAGAAGTATGATTGGTAGTTTATTTTATCTTACTTCTAGTAGGCTAGATATAATGTATTCAGTTTGTATTTGTGAAATATTTGAATCAAATCCTAAAGAATCCCATTTTACTGTTGTTAAAAGAGTTTTCAGATATTTAAAAGGAACTGTTTTTCAATTTCTACTTTATCCCCAAATGTCTGATTTTAATTTAATTTCATATTCAGATGCAGACATTGGGATTTGTAGGTTAGATAGAAAAATCACCTTAGGAAATTGTCACTTTTTTTTTGAAAATCATTAGTATCATGTCCTAGTAAGAAACAACACTCAGTTGCCCTGTCAACAGCTACGACAAAATATGTATCTGCTGGCAGTTGCTGTGCACAAGTTTTGTGGATGAAAAACACTCTTATGGATTTTGGACTAAATTTTAATAATACACCTATTTTATGTGATAATACAAGTGCTATAAATATTTCAAAAAATACTATTAATCATTCTAGGAGTAAGCATATTGATATTAGACATCATTTTCTAAGAGACCATGTTCTTAAAAAGGATATATTCTTAGATTTTATAAGTACTAAAATTCGATTAGATGATATTTTTACTAAACCACTTCCCACTACAAGGTTTTATTTTATTAAGGGGGAGTTAGGTTTATTTAATTTTAAGTATTTTTTTAAAAATAGTTTAGTTACTTGTTTTTCAAATTGTAAAATTTTGTTTATTTATGTTTTTTTAATTATTGCCACATGCAATTTTAATCTGTTTAAAATTTATGAAATAATTAGTATTTACGTAATGACATGAGAATCAAGAATGTCAGAAAACGTTTCAAATTCTAACCCCGTTCATTTTTTTCTCCCTTTGAAACATCAATTTTTTTTACCGCTCTTCTCTCCTAAACCTGAACCTTCGAAACCCTAGTCCTTTTCAAACCTTCAAAAATTTATGACAGAAATGGTCCATACCAAAATAACCACTATACATCATGTGTCCTATGCTATTTATATTTTTTCTGCTAAATATTTGATATAAAGATAAAAGGACAAATCACGATCATTCAAAGAAATTGAAAAAGGAAAAATTTAGCCCCCTCTTGTGCATATCTAGTATAACCTAATCAAACAATATTATCTCACTTCCATTATAAGGCCCCAGCCTTAAACCTTACTTAATCTTGAGTTATTACAAGATTACACATTGAGGATCTTTTCAGGTTTAGAGTTTTAGAGAATTAGATCATAAAACATTCATTACATTCCATATATAAACAAAGTGGTTACATAAAGATAGTATTCTTCTTTCCCATCAATGGAAACATCTTTAAAATAAAACATGGATTATTTCTTGACACTCCCTTGAAACTATCATCATATCATGTACCTTTCCCTTGACCTGTGAAAAACATTTCAAAAAAAAACTTGGGATGAGCATAAAAAGCTCAGTATGGGATATAAAAACATATGGAAAGGAAACATGGGTACATATATACATAAGAATGAAATCATACTTTACCCATAAAACATAATCACTTCAACATAACTCATCAAATCATGAATAAATCATAGAAATCATAAGACATAAAGGTAACTTGAGGCATTCATAACATTCTTACGTAGAGAGTAACCCTCTTGATTATTTTTGGAATACCCATCACAGTATATTCCCTAAATCTCTTCGGAGAAACCTTAAAGTTACACTCCTTCACGTTACCCAATGCATTGGAGAGCTATATCGGGCTCACCCACCCTTAGTTTATCATAGAACCACCCGTCTTCATAATAATGCACAAGAACCTCAACATAATCGTATCACATAAAACATGCATAAAGGAAACATAACATTTCCACCTTTCAATCACAAGATATCAATACAACACATTGATATAAAAACATTATGAAAACCATTTTCAATACCAAAATAAAATAAAAGTAAAACATGTATTTATTTTTCTTTTAAAAAGAAGGTATGGCTTGTAGAGGAAGGCGAAACTCAAATAATGGTCACGGCGGCGGGGAAGTCGTTGTCTCCGCATACGTATGACAAAAACATTCTCTTTTTTCATTTAGTAAAATGCTTCATATAAAAACGATTCCTTTTGGATAAACGTAAAAGTCAAAGGGGTTTATACACCGTATAAAAGAAGGTTGTGTATAAAACAAAATATGCCTCAATGAAAGGAGATTGAGACGAAGTCCCATACCTCGGGTCTGACATGACTCGATCGTTGTTTAATGTCCTGAATAATAAACTTGAGTTAATTTATACTTGCTTAAGAACCTTTTTCAAGTTCATTATTCCTTTTATATCACTTATTACCATATCATGAACACTATGTAATTATTTAGGTTAATAACGGTCGTTTTAACGATCATTGGTACTTGAGTAAAAAAATAAACCCTTTATAATTACAAGTTGGTCATGTATCCATTATATCCAAAATTATAATAATGATGTATATATCATATATATCCAGTATATACATGCATTTATAATATTACATAATCATTTAGAGGTAAGAAATGAAATGCACCGTTCATGGAGACGGTAAGCCGTACGTACGCATGAACGCTACTTTCATTTCTATTTCGTATTTTATAGAATGGAATCATAATGATATAAAGTTATAATATAATTCCTGTATAATATCATATATAATATCATAGTTCCATCCTTTATATGTCCCACATATGGTATTTAATGAATCAAATCACTTTGAGGGGGCGGTAGTCCGCACTTCCTTAAATGAACATATCGCGTTTACCCATAATGGAAACCATAAAGGTATACCCAAAATGAAAAATACAGAAGCTTAAAAAAACATAAACATATTATATATCATATATAAATATAGTGACATCTTAATTTCCACCTTTTAAGGTGTTAAAATAATGTTGAACAATCATCGTTTCGAGAGGCATAAATTCGCCATCCACGGAAACAGTATGTTCATTAACCATTAGATGTAGGTGTGTGTAAGTGTAGCTCGAATACTTATTATAACAATATAATAGTATATTGAGGATAATGTATTTGTTATAAAATAAATTAATAAAAAGAGTTTAGGGGGTTGGAGAAGCAAAATAAAACAAAAGGACTCAAAAGAAGACATTACCTTAAAATCGGGTAACTCTCTTTGGTTTGAGCTCAAAGGCTTCCTTGGGAAGACTTCTACCCAAAGTGAGGCTTCAAGGAGTAAGATAGAGACGTGGAGAGATAAAATGGGAAGGGGTTGGCTGAGGCAAAGGCTTTGAGAGTGGGGGTAAGGAGGTAGAGGTGGGGGCCTTTTATAAGAGGAGAGGAGGGGCACTATTGGAAAGTAAAGATAAGTTACTTTATTTTAAAATGAGTTTTGGATTAAAAAGGTCCCAAATTGATATAATTCTAGGCTAAGGTGATAAGGGTTCGAAATACACTCATCCAATTGGGTTTGGCCATGTGTAGGGCTTAGATTTTACATTATATTTCCATTTTATTTAAATCGTTAAATAATGAGGTCATCGCTGCATCATCATGATGTCATAAATAATTTAATTTATTTAATGTCTAAAAATTATAAAAAAACACTATGATGTATGAAATATTTTTATCTTTCTAATTAATATTTATAGTAAAAAATCTGAGCTTTATAACCCCATGTAAAAATTGTTTTAGTAAAATAACTCATGTTTGTGTCATTTTTACTTTAACATTTAATAAAAAGTTATTTATGTCATTTCCCAACCAAACTGGCTCCATGGGGTCCCCAAGTTGACCCATGGATTGTCTTGGTCTGACAAGACACAACCAATAAGGGTAGGACATGTTTCTAGGTCATTTCATTTTATTAAAACATTATTCTTACGTTAAACTACACTAATTACCTCTAATCACGATTAAGAACTTAAGAGTTACTATTCACCAAAAAATTATTTTAATCTCATTAAACCACATTTTACTTCTTAATGACAACCATGTATGTCAGATTTTTTGAAATTCAAAACACAGATGTGGTAAAATTTCATTTAATCGAAAAATTAGTTTTTATAAGCACCACTTAGTGGTTTCACTATTCATCAAAAATTAATGTTTTTCCGAAAATTACAAAAAATTCACCCTAAGCTATATTTGATATTCCGAATTCAAAAATGAAGTCTATTTTACAAAATTAAAAACATATAAGTCAAATTAATTAATTTAATAATTAATTCCCGCTGTCATGACAAATAACGTGTTTTTATGAAACAATAAGTATCAAAAGATTGACACTAGTTTAAGTCAAATTTCAAAGTGAAATTGATTCCAATGACCGAAATTAGATTAAATGGAAAAAATATATTCTAATTTCACTTCAAAACCAATTCAAAAGATAATCTAATCATATAAATAAATTAGATTAAAAAGCAGTTTTGATGTAAAATGCAGTATTTTTCACTATTCATTAAAAAATGAACATTGTCTGAAAAATACCAAAAATTCACACAAAGTAAATTTTGATGTCCCAATAATAAAGAATAAGTTTACTTTGACAAACATATCTTATAAAATTGTCAAAAGATAGATTTAAAAATGGTTTTCCATCAAAAGGAAGTCAAACAATCTTTTAAAAAATATTAGTGTATTCCATGCTTAAGATTGGATTTATTTTCATTTTAAGCCTCTAAAACACCATCTAATTCATTAATAGACATAGATAAAAATATCTATTATTAATTACTTACTTGGGATGTTACATCCTTCCCCCCTTTAGAAAATTGCGTCCCCTCAATTTATTTACTTATCGAATAAATGGAGGTACTTATCCCTCATTGCATTTTCAGATTCCCATGTTGCATATTCCATCATGTGGTTTTTCCACAAAACCTTTACCTGATTAATCACCTTATTCCGTAACACTTGCTCCCTATGGTCAAGAATCTGGACCGGTTGTTCCTCATAAGATAGGTTCTCTTCCAGCTGAACTACCTCTGGACTCAAAACATGAGATGGATATGACATATACTTTCTCAGCATCGAAACATGAAAAACATTGTGTACCTGAGATAAACTCGGAGGTAAAGCCACCCGGTATGCAACTGATCCAACTCTCTCCAGAATTTCATATGGTCCAATAAACCTTGGACTCAACTTTCCTTTCTTACCAAATCTCATCACACTTTTCCAAGGAGAAACCTTGAGAAAAAAATGATCACCTACCTCGAAAGATAGATCCTTCCTCCGGTTATCCACATAACTCTTCTGCCTGCTCTGAGCTGTTCTCATGTGCTTCTGAATCAGCTGAACTTTGTCTGCCATCTCTTCTACCAATTCTGGTCCCATCAACTTCCTTTCACCCACTTCATCCCAGAAAGCTGGAGTTCGACACCGCTTCCCATATAACGCCTCAAATGGTGCCATCTGTATACTGGAATGAAAACTGTTATTATATGAAAATTAAACCAAAGAAAGATGTTGGTCCCAACTTCCCTGATAATCCATCGAGCAAGAATGTAGCATATCCTCCAATGTCTGAATTGTTCGTTCTGACTGCCCATCTGATTGAGGATGAAATGCTGTACTAAAATTTAATTCAGTACCCAACGACTTCTGAAGGCCTTTCCAAAAGTTAGAAGTGAACCTGGGATCACGATCAGATACAATGGAGAGTGGAACTCTATGTAACCTGAATATCTCTCTAAGATACAAATGGGAAAGTTGATCTAGGGAAAAAGTATCTCGTATAGGAAGGAAATGAGCAGATTTAGTCAAGCGATCAACAACAACCCAGATTGCATTATTACCTCGAGATGTCTTCGGTAATCCCACAAAAAAGTCCATGGATATATTCTCCTATTTCCACTCTGGCACTGGTAAAGGCTAAAGCATCCCTTTCGGTAATTGCCGCTCTCCTTTAACCTGTTGACATGTCAAACACTTCACAGAAAAATCAGTAATATCTCTTTTCATTCCATCCCACCAGTAATACTCCTGCAGATCTCTGTACATCTTAGTACTACCAGGATGAACTGAAAATGGAGAACTATGGGCTTCACATAACAACTCTATCTTCAACTGTGAATCACAAGGCACACACAATCTCTTCCCAAATCTCAAAACACAATCATTATCAATGTTGAATTCAGGCAACTTACCTTTCTGAACCAGCTCTACCTTTTTCTACAACTCACTATCTTGCTTCTGTGCTTGCTTGATTCTGTCTGATAGAGAAGATTTCACTGATACCTGAAACAAAACAGAAGAACATCCTGCACCAACAACTTCTATGCCAAAGTTCATCAAATCCTTAACCAAAGGATCACATTCCAAATGCAACATTGCTAATGAAGCATTACTTTTTCGACTCAAAGCATCAGCCACTTTATTTGCTTTTCCCAGATGGTAATGAATTGTACAATCATAATCCTTGATTAATTACAGCCATCTCCTCTTTCTCATGTTTAACTCTTTCTGAGTGAATATATACTTTAAACTTTTGTGATTGGTATATATTTCACACTTTACTCCATACAAATGATGCCTCCAAATTTTTAAAGAGAAAACAACAGCAGCTAATTCCAAATCATGTGTTGGGTAATTTACCTCATGAGTTTTCAACTGTCGTGAAGCATAATCAATTACCTGATCATTCTGCATTAGGACGCAACCAAGTCCTTTCAATGAAGCATCACTGTAGATAACAAACTCACCATTCTTGGAAGGTAGTGCCAAAACTGGAGCATTCACCAATCTTCTTTTCAATTCCTGAAAACAATCATCACATTCTTTTGTCCAGATAAACTTAACACCCTTCAGAGTTAGCTTAGTCATTGGATTAGATAACCATGAAAAATTTCTAACAAACCTTCGGTAATAGCCTGCCAAACCAAGGAAGCTACAAATCTCAGTTACATTTGTGGGTCTTGGCCAGTCTTCCACAACTTTTGTTTTTGCAGGATCAACAGTTATCCCATCTTTAAAAACAATGTGACCAAGGAAAGAAATTTGTTGCAACCGAAACTCACACTTGCTGAATTTTCCATACAGTTTCTTTTCTTTTAAGGTTTGAAAAATGAACCTTAAATGTCTTTCATGTTCTTCTTTACTTTTAGAAAACACCAAAATATCATCAATGAAAACCACCACAAACTTATCCAAGAACTCATGGAAAATTCTATTCATTAAGTCCATGAATACAACAAGTGAATTGGTTATCTCAAAAGGCATTACTACAAATTCATAATGGCCATATCTTGTACGGAACGCGGTCTTCGGAACATATGCTTCCTTTACCTTCAGCTGATGGTACCCCGATCTCAAGTAAATCTTTGAAAAATACTGAGCTCCCTGGAGCTGATCAAACAAATAATCGATATGAGGAAAAGGATATTTTTTCTTAACAGTGATATTATTCAAGGCTCTATAATCAATGCATAGTCTCATAGAACCATCTTTCTTTTTAACAAATAAAACAGGAGCACCCCATGGTGATGTGCTAGGTCGAATGAAACCTTTCTCTAATAAATCTTGCAATTGCTCCTTCAACTCTAAAAGTTCAATTTGAGCCATTCGATAAGGGGGTTTTGAAATTGGCTTTGCATCAGGAACTAAGTCAACAATAAACTCAACTTCCCGATCTGGTATTATTCCAGGCAACTCATCAGGAAAAACATCAGGATACTCATTTACCACTGGCACATCATTAATCTGAACAGTTCCTTTATTTTCAACGATGTGTGCAAGGTAACATTCATTTCCATCTTTTACAAGTTTCTCAGCCTCTTGATATGTTGTCAAAAGTAAGGGTTCATTCTTGTAAACAAACTAAAAGTATTTCTGAAAAGAAACATCTTTATCTCTACAGTCAATCTTAGCATGGTAAATAGAGAGCCAATCCATACCCAAGATAACATCAAACTCTACTAGAGGTAGAACAATAAGGTTTGCAAGTAGGTTCTTTCCACAGATAAGGATAGGAAGATTCTTATAAATTATTTTTGCCTCAACATTTCCCCCAAGTGTTTTTACCAAAAGTTCAGGAGTCATTTCTTGAGATGGTATTCCCATTTTACTAGAAAAGGTTTCAGAGATGAAAGAATGTGTAGACCCCGAATCAAACAACACACTGGCATAATCTGAAAAAACAAACAAAGTACCTGATACAACTTCATTTGATAGCCTGACATCTGCTGAAGTAGTTGCAAAGGATTTCACCACCCCTTTCTGCTTGTAGTCTAACTGCTTCCCATCACTCAAGCTCTTTGTCTGACACTCGTTTGCATAGTGACCCATCTCATTGCACTTATAACATTTCACTAACTGTAAATCAAATTTGGTCTTACCTTCACCTTGATCATTTTCAGTGCAATCACGAGCCTTATGTCCCATCTTACCACATCGGTAGCACTTTCCATAATTCAGAAGACATTCCCTAGCATTCCTTTTGCCACATTTATCACAAACTGGAAACTTAGTTTTCTTACCATCAGACTTTTTTGAAGAATTATTACCTTTCTCCTGCCACCTCAGTCTCTTCTTCTGTTGGTTGTTATAGAACACTTGATCATCGTAAAACTCCATTTACACCTTCTCAACACATCGAACAATCTTTTTATAACTTTTAAACTCATGAGAAGCTAATGCCCTTCGATATTTTGGCTTTAATCCTGAGTAAAAACGATTGATTTTACTATCAAGGTTTCAGATAAAATTTGGAGCATACCTTTCCAATCGAGTGAACCTTTCTTCATAGGCAGCCACTGAGTCTTCCTCTTGCCTCAATTCCAAGAATTTATTTTCCATCCTAAGTCGAACAGCCTTAGGAAAATACTTCTCAAGAAACATACCTTTGAATTCATCCTAGTCGAGAGAATCAATCTCATCAACATCCCTGATATTTTTAACCATAGACCACCACTGATCTGCCTTACCCTCCAAACGGTAAATAAGAAGACTAACCTTTTGATTGTCTGAACACCCCATGACATCGAAAACATTCTACAGTGCTTTAATCCACCCTTCAGCTAGCACAGGGTCAGATGATCCTCTGAATGATGGGGGATGTTGCCTCATGAAATGTTCCACCACTGACATGTTCCTCTGCGGTTGATCTGGATGATCTCGTGCATGGATACCACCACCATTTATCTCTTGAGTCAACTATGCCATTACTGCGACAAACTGTTCAGTTCCAATTACGACCATCTCAGAATGCGGATTTTGAAGGTTATTTCCTCCTGCATGCCTTCCTAGCACTGCTTCCCTGTTTCCTCTATGGAAAACCATTCTGAACAAACATATCTTAGATGAAGTAACATGGTAATCCTCAAATGCTATATCACTTCAATTTGACCATAAAAAAATATTTTTGGATAATCATTTGATAGAATTCTAACTCCTAAAGTTATCTAAACCGACCTATGATACCAACTATAAGGCCCGAGCCTTAAACCTTACTTAATCTTGAGTTATTAAAAGATTACACATTGAGGATCTTTTCGGGTTTAGAGTTTTAGAGAATTAGATCATAAAACATTCATTACATTCCACATATAAACAAAGTGGTTACATAAAGATAGTATTCTTCTTTCCCATCAATGGAAACATCTTTAAAATAAAACATGGATTCTTTCTTGACACTCCCTTGACACTATCATCATATCATGTACCTTTCCCTTCACCTGTGAAAAACATTTCAAAAAAAACTTGGGATGAGCATAAAAAGCTCAGTATGGGATATAAAAACATATGGAAAGGAAACATGGGTACATATATACATAAGAATGAAATCATACTTTACCCATAAAACATAATCACTTCAACATACCTCATCAAATCATGAATAAATTATAGAAATCATAATATATAAAGGTAACTTGAGGCATTCACAACATTCTTACGTAGGGTGTAACCCTCTTGGTTACGTTTGGAATACCCATCATAGTATATTACCTAAATCTCTTCGGAGAAACCTTAACGTTACACTCCTTCGTGTTACCCAATGCATTGGAGAGCTATATTGGGCTCAACCGCCCTTAGTTTATCACGGAACCACCCGTCTTCATAATAATGCCCAAGAACCTCAACATAATCGTATCACATAAAACATGCATAAAGGAAAAATAAAATTTCCACCTTTCAATCACAAGATATCAATACAACACATTGATATAAAAACATTATGAAAACCATTTTCAATACCAAAATAAAATAAAAGTAAAACATGGTATTTATTTTTCTTTTAAAAAGAAGGTATGGCTTGTAGAGGAAGCCGAAACTCAAATAATGGTCACGGCGGCGGAGAAGTCGTTGTCACCGCATACGTACGACAAAAACATTCCCTTTTGTCGTTTAGTAAAATGCTTCGTATAAAAAATATTCCTTTTGGATAAACGTAAAAGTCAAAGGGGTTTATACAACGTATAAAAGAAGGTTGTGTATAAAACAAAATATGCCTCAATGAAAGGAGATTGAGACGAAGTCCCATACCTCGGGTCCGACTTGACTCGATCATTCTTTAATGTCCTAAATAATAAACTTGAGTTAATTTATACTTTCTTAAGAACCTTTTTCAAGTTCATTATTCCTTTTATATCACTTATTACCATGTCATGAACACTATGTAATTATTTAGGTTAATAACGGTCGTTTTAACGATCATTGGTACTTGAGTAAAAAACAAACCCTTTATAATTACAAGTTGTTCATGTATCCATTATATCCAGAATTATAATCATGATGTATATATCATATATATCCAGTATATACATGAATTTATAATATTACATAATCATTTAGAGGTAAGAAATGAAATGCACCGTTCATGGAGACGGTAAGCCTACGTACGCATGAACGCTACTTTCATTTCTATTTCGTATTTTATAGAATGGAATCATAATGATATAAAGTTATAATATAATTCCAGTATAATATCATATATAATGTCATAGTTCCATCCTTTATACGTCCCACATATGGTATTTAACGAATCAAATCACTTTGAGGGGGCGGTAGTCCACACTTCCTTAAATGAAGATATGGCGTTTAACCAGAATGGAAACCATAAAGGTATACCCAAAATGAAAAATACAGAAGCTTAAGGAAAACATAAACATATTATATATCATATATAAATATAGTTACATCTTAATGGCCACCTTTGAAGGTGTTAAAAGAATGTTGAACAATCATCGTTTCGGGAGGCATAAATTCGCCATCCACGGAAACAGTATGTTCGTTAACCATTAGATGTTGGTGTGTGTAAGTGTAGCTTTAATACTTATTATAACAACATCCTAGTATATTTAGGATACTGGAGTTGTTACAAAAGAAAAGAATAAAAAGAGTTTAGGGGGTTGGAGAAGCAAAATAAAACAAAAGGACTCAAAAGAAGACATTACCTTAAAATCGGGTAACTCCCTTTGGTTTGAGCTCAAAGGATTCCTTGGGAAGACTTCTGCCCAAAGTGAGGCTTCAAGGAGTAATAGAGGGATATGGAGAGACAAAATGGGCAGGGGTTGGTCGATCCAAAGGCTTTGGGAGTGTGGGTAAGGAGGTAGAGGTGGGGGCCTTTTATAAGAGGAGAGGAGGGGCACTCTTGGAAAGTAAAGATAAATTACTTTATTTTAAAATGAGTTTCGGATTCAAAAGGTCCCACATTGCTATAATTCTAGGATAAGGTGATAAGGGTTCTAAATCCACTCATCCAATTGGTTTTGGCCATGTTTAGGTCTTAGAGTTTACATTATCTTTCCATTTTATTTAAATCGTTAAATAATTAGGTCATCGCTACATCATCATGATGTCATAAATAATTTAATTTATTTAATGTCTAATTTTTTTAAAAAAAAATACTATTATGTAGAAAATAGTTTTATCTTTCTAATGAATATTTATAGTCAAAAATCGGATCTTTATAACCCCATGTAAAAATTGTTTTAGTAAAATAACTCATGTTTGTGTCATTTTTACTTTAACATTTAATAAAAAGTTATTTATGTCATTTCCCAACCAAAGTGGCTCCATGGGGTCCCCAAGTTTACCCATGGCTTTTCTTGGTCGGCCATGACACAACCAATAAGTGTAGGACATGTTTCTAGGTCATTTCATTTTATTAAAACATTATTCTTACCTTAAACTACACTAATTACCTCTAATCGCGATTAAGAACTTAAGAGTTACTATTCACCAAAAAATTATTTTAATCTCATTGAACCACATTTTACTTATTAATGAAAACCATGTATGTCGGATTTTTTGAAATTCAAAACACAGAAGTGGTAAAATTTTATTTAATCGAAAAATCAGTTTTTATAAGTACCACTTAGTGGTTTCACTATTCATCAAAAATTGAAGTTTTTCAGAAAATTACCAAAAATTCACCCTAAGCTATATTTGATATTCCGAATTCAAAAATGAAGCCTATTTTACAAAATTCAAAACATATAAGTAACATTAATTAATTTAATAATTAATTCCCACTGTCATGACAAATAGCGTGTTTTTATGAAACAATAAGTATCAAAAGATTGACACCAGTTTAAGTCCAATTTCAAAGTGAAGTTGATTCCAATGACCACCATTGGATTAAATGGTAAAAATATATTCTAATTTCACTTCAAAACCAATTCAAAAGATAATTTAAACATATAAATAAATTAGATTAAAAAGCAGTTTTGATGTAAAATGCAGTATTTTTCACTATCCATTAAAAAATGAACATTGTCTGAAAAATACCAAAAATTCACACAAAGTAAATTTTGATGTCCCAATCATAAATAATAAGTTTACTTTGACAAAAATATCTTATAAAATTGTCAAAAGATAGATTTAAAAATGGTTTTCCATCAAATGGCAGTAAAACAATCTTTTAAAAAATATTAGTGTATTCCATGCTTAAGATTGGATTTATTTTCATTTTAAGCCTCTAAAACACTATCTAATTCATTAATAGACATAGATAAAAATATCTATTATTCATTACTTACTTGGGATGTTACATCCATGATGGTATTTGTAGTGGTTGTAATACCCCTTTACGAATTTTTCTCTCTACCTTCACTTTTTGAAATACTAGGCACCTTGTAGTGTAGTCACCAATCTCCCTTTTCATATTATCCCACCGATAATGATCATGAAGGTCCCTATACACTTTCGTGCTTCTAGGATGTATAGATAATGTTGAGATATGATCTTCATCCATCATATCCTTCTTTATTTCTGGAATAGATGGATCAAATATTCTTGTATGAAATTTAAATACACCTTCTTGATCAATATTTAACTCAGGAAACTTCCCATTCATCACAGCCTCAAACATATTCTATAATAAAGGATCTTATTTTTGACCTTTATTTATCTTATATAGTAATAATGGTTGAGAAATAATTTGGGATAGGTTTGATGGTTTCCCTTCCCTTACAATTCCCACATCAAGTTTTACTAGGTCTTTGATCAAGGGATCTCCTTGAATTCTCATCATTTCCATAACAACATGGTCTTTTCTACTTAATGCATCAACAAATTTGTTGAAACTTCCAGGGTGATAATGAATTGAACAATAATAGTCTTTAAAAAGTTCCAACCATCTCCTATGTCTCATATTCAATTACTTTTGCGAGAAAATATACTTCGAACTTTGACGGTCTATGTATATATCAACTTTCTCCCCATGAAGATAGTGCCTCCATATCTTCAGAGAAAAAACAGCTGCAGCTAGCTCAAGATCATGTATAGGATAGTTCTACTCATGAGGATTCAACTATCAAGATAAATAAGAAATGAATTTTTCATTTTTTATGAGGATGCACCCAAGAACTTTTAGAGATTCATCGCTAAAAATAACGAATCCTTCTCTAATTAAGGGTACAATTAACACAGGTGCAGTAACCAATCTATTCTTCAGCTCTTGGAAACTTTTCTCACACTCCTTTGTCCAAATGAACTTTACCCCTTTTCAAGTTAACTTGGTTATTGGATTATAAACTCATGAAAAGTTTTCCATAAACCTCCTATAATATTCTTCTAAAGTAAGTAAATTATGAATCTCAGTTACTGTTGTAGGATGAGGCCACTCCTCTTCAACCTTTGTCTTTGCAGGGTCAACTGAGATTCCTTCATTGTTAACAATGTGCCCTAAGAAATCAACTTGTTGTAACCAAAATTCACATTTTTTGATCTTTCCAAAAATCCCCTCCTTCTGTAGCTTTTTCAAAATAACGCTTATATTATCCTCATGCTCCTCACGCATTTTAGAATATATCAGAATATCATCAATAAAAACCACCACAAAATTCTCAAGGTAGTCATTAAAGAATCTATTCATCAAATCCCTAAAAATAGAAGGTGAATTAGTCAGTATAAAGGGCATAACAACAAAATCATAATGCCCATATCTTGATCGAAAGGTTGTTTTTGGAATACATTCTTTCTTAACCCTCAATTGATGATAACCAGATAGAAGATCAATCTTGGAGAATAATTAAGCCCCATGAAGTTGGTCAAATAAGTCATCAATTCTTAGAAGAGGGTATTTTTTCTTCATTGTGATCCCATCCAGTTCTCTATAATCAATGTATAACCTCATTGATCTATCCTTCTTCATCACAAAGAGAACATGTGATACCCAAGGAGACACACTTGGTCCGAAAAACCCCTTCTACAAAAGATCTTGGAGTTGTTTGTTTAATTCCTCTAGCTCAAAATTTTCCATTCTATATGGGGTCTTTGATATCAGATGAGATCTCTATATGAGTTTAATGGAGAACTCTACCTCTCTTTTGGGGGAGGTCTGAGTAACTCCTCAAGAAATACATCAATGTATTCCTGGATGATGGGGAAATTTTCTATCCTTATACTCTCATTTCCTTCTTCATCCTCACCGACCAACTCCATAAATAAGGCTATAGGAGGTGCTTCTAGAAAAATATCCAGTCGAGAAATATCTCCTTGGAAGATAACTATAGGATGCCCATTAAAGACTACTGTGATTTCCTTATATCTATATTTGATCTTAGCATTATACTTTGAGAGCCAGTCCATCCCTAGTATAATGTCGAATTCCAACATGGGAATAACTACTAGATTTTAGAAAATATTGTGATCACTGAAATAAGTACTGTAGTTTAAAAATAGTGATGATTCTTAGATAATACCACCAAGAGTCTTGACTGATTACTCTACTTTTAATAATTCAGGGGTTGATTCTAAATTCTTTGGAAACATGGGGGAAATAAAGGAATATAGAGAACTAGAATCAAACAAAGTACTTTATATCTTTGAGAGAATAATAATATTACTTTACACCACATAATTTGGAGCTTCAACATCACCTGCTGTGATAGAAAAAAATCTTTTTCCCTTGGACTTTGTTGAGGGTCATGGTGATTCCCCTCCACTACCTTCATTTTTTGGATAGTGATCTACAAAGTTCCAAATCTATCCACACTTAAAATATTTGACTTCAGGTAGGGCATGCACCATCTTCCCTTTGTCTTTTCTGTTGGTAAGTTGAGGCTTTACTTCACTATGCCAATTTTGCACAATATGGACATCTCTTACACACTTGTAACACTTCTAACTCCCATGAAGCCAGCTCCCTGAATTCTTCTATCCACATTTATTAAACATGGGAAGTTTCCCTTTCATTACTCCTCTTCCCTAATCAAAGATCCTCCCCAATCTTGTCTCCATTGATCTCTTCTTTTCATTGGATTTATGAGACCACTGTGTCTCACTGAACTCCAGTTCAACTTTAATAGCACAATGCGTGATCTCTTTATAGCTATCATAGTCTCGGTTAGCTAGATTCTTCTGTTGATGAGGTCTTAGTACACCTAAGAATCTATCAAATTTCCCATTAGTATCCATGAAAAATATAGTAGTGTATCATGAAATCCTTGTGAAGTTTATCTCATAGATTCCCAAAGATTCATTCTCCTTCTCCTTCATCCCAAGAAATTACTTCTCTATTTTTGTTCTCATCGAACAAGGGAAATACTTATTGAATAAGATCAATCTAAACTCTTCCCACTGCATAGATTCAATATCCCCTCTTTTCCTTGTGTTTTTAGTCAGTTCCCGCTGCAGATCAACTTCTCCCTCTAAGCAGTAAATATCCATGGTGAATTTTTCTTATTCAGAAATATGAAGTACAAAAAAGAGATTTTTGATAGAGCTAATACACTGTTCATAAATCAATGGGTTAGTATATCCACTGAAGTTTGGCAGTCGTTGATGCATAAATGACTCAGAAAAAACTTCCCCCCTTCATCTTGAAATCGGTCTCTCAGTTTGCTTCAAGTTATTTCCCATAACTCGAGTCAGTTGGTTTATCATTCTCATTAAAGTTTACATTCTAGCTTCTGTCGGAGGTCTATCATTGCATGGTCCGTTACGGTCACCATTTTCATGGTCCTACTATTTCCCACCATTTTCTAAAATAAAAAAACCTTAGTGAGAAAATTATTTCATTTACGAATTTTTTATCTGTAAATGATTTTTTTGTCTTAAAACTTAATGCTTAAACCAAAATTACATTTATCTATAAATCCTTCATAACAATTCATAAAAAGTTTGCAATTAACCAGAAATATACCTCGGGAGTGTCAAACATGAATTGAAACAAGTCCCGTTGTCATGCACCAATTCCCATTCGAGTCTAGCTCAAATATGTGTTTTCAGGTTTTACCCCTAGATACATCTATGTTAGAGCCACACCCACTTGTTCAAATCTAGACATGGATTTATTTATTCAGAAACCACTTGATTAATATTTCAACAAAATACTAAGAAGTTTTCCTATAGTTAAACTTTTATATAGGATTACTCCTAAAGTTTTCATATCATAATTTCCACAAATAACTAAACTATCATTTGATACCCACTATGACATCCCTCCTTTTTATTATATAACTTTTACTTACATTTTACAACCAAATGATCTTTAAAGTTTAGTATCTTGGAAAAAAGGTACATAATACATGAAAACATATAAAATTATTCTAATACACTTGAAAGGATTCTTAATTTTTTCATCATAAGTACTATTAATCTACTCATAGCGTAGGGACATACATCAAAGGAAGGGGTGAGTAGAAGGCCCAATAAGGGAAAAGCAAGAGAAATAGTTTACATGCGAACTTGAGCGATATCTATAAGAAAATGTGGAATATCATAATAATATGATAAATAAACACATCATAATAATAATAAATTTATTCATATTTTAAAAATTTTTCTACAACATTTAATTTAGACATTCATAATCATATCACCAAGGTCCATCCCCAAGGTGTCATAAAAATTACCAAGGTTATTCACCGAGGTATTGTAAAACTTGTCATCTATAGAGATTAACTTCTTTACCCAATGTATTGGAGATCTATAATGGAGAAAAATTAATATTTATATATTTTCATGTGATACACATAGATCATAATCAAACATTTTATAAATAACACATATAGAATAAAAGAAACGAGGTTCATATCAGAATCACGTTGTTTTCTTTGATCATTTTATTCCCATGGAAAAGAAAGGTGGGTTTCATTTATCTTAATAATATAATTAAAATATATAATTTCTATATAAATGTGAATAAATATAGATAATATATAGTTTTTGGTATTCAAAAAAGAAAAGAAAATAATTTCTTGATAAAAAGAGAGAAATTTCGAGATGAAAATCCAGTAACATAACATGTATGAAACATAGATTTAAAAAACATTATAAAGAGTGGGAAAAAGGGTATAAAATTAATAAAATACTCATAATATATTATAGGTATAAAACAAAATGTACAAAAGAACATGATATGGAAATTTGAAAGACACATAACATAAAAAGAACATAAAAGGAAAAGCGAAGTTGATATTTCCCTTACCTTGAAGAGTAACTTCTAAAACTCTAGGATTGAGACCTTGAAGGCTTGAGGAAACCTTGTGAGGACTCCTTGGTAAGTATTAATATTATATATTCTAGGTGGATGATTTTATAATGAAATAAAATAAAGGAATGGCTTGGTATTTATAGTAAAAGTGAGAGAGTTTTTATTAATTTCTGAGGACACCTCATCGGTGGTATTTGAAAAACCATGGGTCTGACCATGGTATTTTCCCATGGTTTTGTCCACTTGGGACACCTAATATAATATTTTACTACACATGATTCAACCATCATTTTAAATTACATCTTACATCATTATGATTTCATAAAACACACCAAAAACTCAAAAACAGTATTTTTACTATTCACAGAAAAAACATTTTATAAAAATATCATAAATTCACCCTAACCTAATATCGATGTTTTGAATTAAAAAAATAAATCCATTTTATTAATATAATTTTATAAATATGATAAATTTAATTTTTAAGTAAAATCACTGTATAATTAAAATAATACTAATACTTAACTAATAATTTCTAAAACAACTATTTACTTATACTATTATTTCACATTACCATTCAAGATGCCTAAATTACATTTATACTTCCTTATGTGAGGTTAATATTCCATTGGTCATATTACTATTCATAAGGGTAATATTACTATTCATAAGTTACTATTCACAAAAAATTAAGTTGATCTTATTAGACTCTAAATTTCTTAATGATCAAAACCATGTATGTCCATTTTTCCAAAATCATTTTAGAATATCAATTTTTTATAGTATAATTTTTTTTAAAATACACTTTTTTTCAATATTCATCAATAATATGAAACTTCTTAGAAAAATACTAAAAATTCATCCTAAATTAATTTTGACATTTGAAATTAAAAAATGATGTTTATTTTACCATAATAATTCTCAAGTATGAAAAATATTAGAAAAGTACAATTTTTACCTATAAAATTAATTTATCAAATCTGTCTCAATTAAACATATATCTTATTAAGAAAAACTATTCTTAAAATGGAAATGATGACTTAAAATTTTCTTTATACAAAGGGATTACACAAGGTAACTAAGGCCTCGTTACATAACCCATTATAACACCTACATATGACCTAAGAGTAAGGTGTGAAATGGTGATAGAATCTTGGGGATACTTACAAAACATTTCTCTAGTGGTGATTTCTATCAACTTTAAATTCTCCCATAGGTGATTTCGTTCAAGATTTTTATGTTTAAGTTTGGATTGGGATTGGTCGAGAGTAAAGCCCAGTGATGCTAAATCCTTCCCAATCTCTGAAAAATGGGTTTTGTATGACACAATTCTACTAGTAGAGGCCATTGACTCTTACTTCTAAATTAATTATCCACTATCATTTCTATTTATAAAAAACAATTATGACATTAAAATTTATTATTTTTTCCAATGTTCATATTAATAAACGGTCATATAACAATAAAAAATCAATGGTTACAATTCAATTATACTTATATAGTTTTATTGATTATGACATAGAAAACTATACATTTTCTGGAAAGAAAATATTATTCAAAAGTTTGGATCATTACACATTGTGGTATAAGGGTCAAAATGAATTTTGAATCATGGTGGGATCACACCCCCACACCTTAACATTTTCACTCCTAGGAACATTCACATTTCTAAAAATTATGCATGGATATATTCCCATCTTCAGGAATATTTAATATTAAATGACAATTTAATTCATGATGGAAATGTGATCAATGAAAAAAATCAAACCAAAGAGTTATTCCCAGTGATAATAGGAAATAATGTCTCATGAATTATACCAAAAATAAATTCTAAGAGATACATGACACCAATATGAGAAAACAATTTAGAAGTTAACCATGTCACTAATTCTACACATGTGTGTGTGACAACCATTACATGATATTCTTTCCTCTTTGTATCTAGTAAATATAAGTTTTTTTAAATTTTTTATTCTTAAATTATTCTATCCACCAAACTTTCCCTACATTCTGTACAATAATATTTTAAGACCCCCTCACTTAAGCATTCCCAGAAATCAAACCTTAAGTTCCTGAACTAGTTATCCCCATATGTTGTACATTTCATCACTCCCCTCATTTAATATTATTATTTTTGTTTTTTTTCTTCAAAAGTTGTATTTGGAAAATAATCTCACTCTCATATCTCAACCCTTGTTTGATCTCCTCATGATATTAATTGTAATAGTTATAACAAGATCAAAGGTTGAGGAAGATTGGTTTTTGAACTCCCAAGACACAAATAATGATTTTGCATTTTTATTTATTTATATGTTTTTTTAGGGCGTACCATAGTCGGATAACAAGTACCCACACATAGGTCAATCCAATACAGTAATAAAAAATATCGGATAAGGAAAAAACATATAGAGAAATAATTTTAAAAAAATGTTAAATATCAAAATAACTTATATTTACCTTCTATTGAGTGAGAAAAATTCATAATTCATGTATGGGTGTAAATATGTGTGGAGATATCAAGTGAAACAATTTTCCCATAAACTACTCACACAAAGGGTACCATTATTCTCAAGGGTTTCAAAGTGATACTTCCATTTATATCATCAAAAAATAACCAATTTTAAATAAAGTCACACCTCAATTTTAAATTCATGCTAAAACACACATTTCATCATTTAATTTTTTTAAATATTAAAACAACATGAAATAGGGAGATTCCTCATGAATTTTCAATAACTTAGATGATTAAGATGGAATAATTTTCCATGATAAAGTGGGCATCCAAAACTAACATTATAGCACAAAGGTTAGGGGAAAAAAGGGAATGTGAAAATACCATTCAACAAGTGAAAAAGAGAAAAAATTAAAGAAATACAATGAAAATTACTAACTAAACCAATACTATACCCACCCACAATTAAAGTGTACAATGTCCTCACTATAATAAAAGAGAACATGGGAAGGAAGAATAAAACCTGGAGGGATTTTCTGGTATGTTGCTTCTTGTAGGTGGATTTCCTCCATTATATGGTTTAAAAAATACTCATAAAAGTGTTTAAGTCTCTTCCCATTTATTGTAATACTTCATCCACTCTACTCATGAAAAACCTATACTACACCAAAAGGGTAAACATTAGTAACAGTATAATGACCGATCCATCAGGAACAAAGCTTACCTGGGTGGATATTTAGCCTAGAATTTTACATGAGAACCTTCTCACCAATATGAAACTTAGGTTGGTGAATCATGTCATCATGAATAGCCTTTTTCTTTTATTTATATATTTTGGATTTCTCATATGTATCATGCCGAATTTCTTACAAATCTTGAATTTGTAACTTTTTATGCTCACTTTCATATGAGATATTAATAATACATTTCTTAATAGCCTAATATGCATGGTTATCTACCTCTAATGGGAGGTGACAATATTTTCCAAAAATAATCACGTATGGAGAAATTTTTATCAGGGTTTTAAAAGCCATAGGGTATGCCCAAAGTGCATCTTCCAAGCACAAAATAAAATCTTTCCTATCAAGTTGTACCATTTTTTCCAATATTCTCTTACCTTTACAGTTTTAAATTTCATCTTTTCCATTAGTATGGGGGTGATATATAATAAAGATATTATGAAAAATCCCATACTTATGGAGTACAGTTTTAATTTTCCGATTAAAAAAATGTGAATCCTAATATCTAATGATGAATCTTGGAAAACCAAAACCATTGAAAATCCTGGACCTTACAAAATCAACAACCACTCGAGAGTCATTGGTCATGGTGGTCTTTGCTTCCACCCATTTAGAGACATAGTCCACAACCAATAAGATGTACATAAAGCCAAATGAATTTGGAAAAGTCCCCATGGTGTAAATTCCCCATGCATTGAATATATCACAAAATAACATAGAATGTTGGGGAATTTCATTCATCTTGGAAATATTCCATGTGAATTCACATCGAGTACATGACTTACAAAACTGACAGGAATATATATATAATGTTGGCCAAAAAATTCCTGAGTCAAGGACCTTTAGAGATGTACGTTGAGAGAAAAAGTGGCCTCCATAATTCAAAATCTGGAAAAAGGTCAAAACAGAGGTGAAATCATAGTCAGGGACACACCGATGAACAACTTATTCACTACAAATTCTCTAAAAATACGAGTCATCTGAAATGTACCATCAAGAATCATGCTTAAGTATCCAGGATTGTAAAGTGATGAAATCAGTGGGGATCCTAGATATTGTTAGAAAATTTACAATGTACACATACCAGGAGGTAAGGTTCACAACATCAAAAAGGTTCTCATAAGGGAAAAATTCTTCAATGGGAAGGGGTGAGTCAACATGATGGTCTAGTGTTTGGGAAATCCTACTAATGTGGTGAACTACCACATTTTACACTTTTATCATAACTTTAATCTCAAGGTCAAACTCATAGAGGAAAAGAATCCACCAAATGAGGTAGGGCTTAGCTTTAGGTTTCTTTAGGAGAAAACAAATGGAAACATGATTAGAAAATACAATGAGTTTTGACCCAATAAGATATTAACATAATTTTTCCAAGGAAAACATAATATAAATAAGTTCATTTCTAGTGGTTGTGTAGTATGCTCAAGTTGGGTCAAGGGTACACGAGGCATAAAAAATGACACCTGGAGACTTCTATACCCTTTGTGATAAATCTTCTCATATTGAAAAGTTAGAGGCATCACACATAAGTTCAAAGGGGAGATCCCACCTTGGTGGTTTGATGATGAGAGGTGATGTGATAATTTTATTTGAATTGAAAGCATCCTCACAATTTTTTTAAAAAAAATTCATAATCCTTTTTCAACAATAGATACAAGGGAAGTGAGATCTTAATAAAATATTTAATAAATTAGGTGTAAAAACCAGCATGACCTAAGAAAAATCGCACCCCTGAACAAATTTTGTATATGGAAGGGTTGAAATTAACACTATTTTTGATTTGTCCACTTGAATTCCCTAATTTAAAATTAAAATCCCAAGAACTGTCCCCCATTTAACAATGAAATTTCATTTTTTATAATTTAATACAATATCCTTTTCTATACAATGATGGAGTATAGAACCTAGGTATTCCAAATAGTCATAAAAATAAGTTCTACAAACTATAAAATCATTCATAAAAACTTCCATGAATTTCTCAAGGTACTCTGAAAATACATTCAACATAAAATGATGAAAAGTTATAGAAGCATTACAAAGACCAAAAGGAATCCTTCTATATGAAAATGTGCCAAATAGATAGGTGCATGTTGTCTTTTCTTGATCCTCAAGGGTTATATGGATTTGAAAATAACTTGAATAGCCATCAATGAAGCAATAATGGGACTTACCATCCAATCTTTCTAAAGTTTGATCAAGAAAGGTAGGGGAAAGTGGTACTTTCACATGGCTTGATTCAATTGATGATATTCAATATAGACTTTCTAACTATTTTTCACACGTGTTGGAGACAATTCATTCCTTTTATTTAACACTACTGTTATTCTAGGTTTTTAGGAACAATTTTCACTAGTCTAACCCATTTACTATCAGATATAGGATCAATGATCTCAACAGTAAGTGATTTAATGACTTCCAATTTTATAACTTCAAGGAGAGTGGGATTCAACCATCATTGATCTTGACTTATGGTCTTAATCTCATAATCTAAAATTATATGGTGCATACAAATAGGTGGGATAATCCCAATAATATTAGACAATGTCTATAAAATTTAATTTTTACACTCTCAAAAGGTCAAGAAAATTTTATTCCCACTATGGAGAGAGGTTATTGGCAATAATGACAGGAAATTGGTCAATACCATAAAGATAGAAATATTTTAAATTATGTGGAAGTGGTTTTAGTTCTAACACCAATAGTTTTTTGGATTGTGGGAGGGGATTTAGGAGAGTGAGGTCCATGAAACTATCTATCTACTCATGTTTATTATCTAAGGAAAGATAATAAATAGAAATGAGTTTTATATAATCATCAACTGTAGCGAACCCGAACCCAGAAGCCCGTAGTCGATGCCTAAAACATGGTGTGTAATTTTTTTCTCATAAAACATATAGATAAAATTACGCATCTCTTTCCATTACAGAGGATTGTTTTAGTTTAGGTTCTGTAAAACCAGATATAAATGATACATTTCTTCCAAAAACATGAAACAGGTACGTTTCCTATTATTGACAACACAAAGGAGTACTGATAGCTTGATATATATACTAAACCCTATAAAACTAAATTAAAAATGTAGGGTGAGCATAAGAATGCCTAGTAAGGGGTTTTAAAACAATCTGATGAATTTATTTTTTAAAACTTCAACCTTTGAAATAATTTCAATACATTTTCTTAAGAGGAAAACATCTTTTCTTGAAGCACGTCATCAACATTTTTCAAAGGATACTTAAATAATTTTTTAGGAAAGTCTCTTACATAATAATTATATGTATTTACTTAAAAAATATAGTTAAAACATATATTATAGTGTGCAAACATGTACAAAAATTCATGGAAATGCTGTATAATCCATAAATTGATCAAACCAATTTTAAAGGTGACATGAAAGGTTGTAAGTACAATTTAGCACATAAATTAACACTTGCATCAAATTGCATAAGTGAAAATGTCAGGATTCCCTTAACACTTAATATGCAATTCATGGACTGATAGATGTAACATCAACTTCAGTTTCATCATTTTCCATATATAACTTTCCTTGTGCATGCTTCATTTATTCCATATGTATACATCATCTCCATCCTAATAGATTCTTAACCAAGGGATACTCCACTAGTTGAATATTAACTTGGTTGGTCATATACTAATATATAACGAGAGAATGTATAATTCTATATTTTTTCAAGGACTTGTGCCAAGACCGTACATAAACATGACTTAGTACGAGTCAAGACTAACCACCAAGATCATTTCACATAGTAGCACAAAGTAAGGCTAACCACCGGGGCTGTCACACATAACATATCATGAGACTTAACATTACCCAATTCATTGAAGTGCTATCTAAGCACACCAATATTATCATTTAATTCAAATACATTCCTCATATTTCTAGTATGGTCTTATATATATAGTGTCCCATACCACATTGAATCCTTACATTCTTAATCTATGAGTTTTCAAGGGAGATAAACTTTGTGCCTGCATACATATTCATGTGTGAAGTGAATTATGCAATAAATTAAAAAATGGATAGAATGTTTGTTTTAGGTTATGGATGAATTAGATTTAATAGTTACATACATGAAATAAGATGTCATACTTTTTCACATGTGGTAAGAACTAGTACACATAAAATAATGGGTTGTCACATAAAATAATAACTCTTGCATTAAAACCCTTTAACATGAATATGAACCTTTTTAATATTACAACTTACATGTTTTTGACTTTATGATGCTTTTTATTCTTATTTGAACCATGAATTGTTATTTGAAATATCAAATTTATTAAAGCATCAACTTAAATAATTAAAGTCATTCCTTATGGAATTTTGGAATACAAGATATGGATTTAAAACCATTATTTTATGCAAAGTATTCATAATTAAACATATATGCTTATGCATGTACATATATTTATGCTTAAACATGAAGAAAATTATACAAATTACTAATAAATCTAATACCATTTGAAAACATAAGGATCCATGATTGAAATACATACATGTATATATGTGGGTTTGAAAATCATGTAAAACCTTATACATACACAAGGTGTATGCTTGGGATTTTCACAACCTAGAAAAAGGTTTAATAAATCCTTATAAATATTGTACACTTCAAAAACATAATTTGATCAATAAGAATAGGTTTTATGAAAACTCAATTCGGATTATAATTAAAACCCATGTATTTATATATACATATAACCGTATATACACATATATTTTTTTGTAGTTCAATTAAAAAAACCAAGTTGATTCCTTATATGATTTACATATACTTAAGGAATTTATTTAAGGACACACTTTTCATCATTCAAAAACCATAGAAACAGATTACGTTTGTTTTATAAATATTTATTGGGTTTAATTTATCATAAAACAAATTAAACCCTTGAATGCATAACATGTATGATGAACATCATTTAGAAACGAATGTTCATCATTTGAAAATCATACAATTAGAATGGATTTGTTACATAAACACACACACACACACAGATATATATATATATAGACACACACACACACATTTATACATAACCATAAATACATAAGTTGTAAACAAGGGTTTTTCTTAAAAAAACAAGATGAAATAAACTCTTACATGTATTACATGTTTTAAGAACATCATTTAAAAAAACAAATGTTCATCAATAAAAACCCGAAATGGTTTTGTTTTTTATACACGAATATAATTATATATATATATATAGTTTACAAAAATACCAAATAGGATTAACCCTTATAAATGTTACGCACCTTAAAACATCAGTTTAACACTGGTAATCATGTTTAGAAAACCCCAAAACAAGTTTGGACTAAAAGCTATATAAATTTATATATATATATATATAAATAAATAACTAAATATATATATATATATAACCTTGAAATAAAAAAGTAAAATAAAGGGTTTTCATATTGAAATTGAAGCATAAATATCCCACATATAGCTTTAATAGAGATACAGGTTCGGGTAGTGGATGTTGGTGAGTTGAGGAGAGGAAATCTAGGTAGAATTACAGGTGCAATTAGGGTTTATATAGGCTGTATATATATATATTTTATATATCACGACTCTTACACAAATTATAAACAAAGACCCATGAAAATGGACCAAAGAAAAACAGATCTAATACTCTAATTAAAAAAAATCATAAGCTAATTGGTGATTATATTAATATATATATATATAAAGATCTGGAAATTTAAAAGAGGATAAAAGAAAAATAATAATAAAAAGAAGACCAAACAAGGTTTATAGATAGAAATTGAAGGCTGATTTGAAGAGTGGTGGAGGATCTCAAGAGAAGGAACATGAAAGGAAGAGAAGGAGGAGAAGCCATGGGTAAGGCCACTGGTTTACCACAAGGAAGAAGAAGAAACGAGGAGAAGACATAGAAAAGAGTAGACAATACATTTCAAACAAGGTCTGATCAGATGACTATGGGAGTTTATGTGATTTTAAAAATGGATAGGCCACTGTGATCTATCTGGGGATTGATCAGATGACTATGGGAAAATATGTGAGTTTTAAATTGGTTGAGCAGTTGAGATTAGCCGAGTCAGTGATCGGACAATCCAGAGAAAATGCGGCATTAATACTGCAGCAGTGGAGTCTAAAACCTAGGACCGGGTCGTGTGGTCCAGATCTCATGTGGCGAGATCGAACGGCTAAGATCTGATCTCCATTGAAAAATATCATCCCACATCAAAATGAGGAGGTTTCTGACCCAGTTTTATAATCCTGGAGGTCTTAGCCACCATTCAATTGGCTCTCTCCCCCTCCTCGGTACCGCCCCATACCTGTTCTCCCTATGGGCGTGCTCTGCGCCCAAACTCTTCTGCCATGCCTCCCCATACAGTAGATCCCCTTTGGTTCCTTAAAACATCCTTGTGGGCGTGCTCTCCCTTAACGGCTGGCATGTGCTATGGCTGAGGGGTCCAGGCTCAGCCGCCTACTCCTGAAGGAGTAGTGAGAGCTGCCTTCCTCTGCTCAGCTAGAGGGATAGACTAAGGGAAATATATTATTTTATAAACCCAAAATTTCAAAAAAAACCATATCTAAAACCATATAAGGTATAAATGGAGTTTTCAATATTTAATTTCATTAAAACATGTCATTAATTTTAATAGTCTAAAACACGTTTTCAACTTAATTTTAAAATTTTATATATTAAAAAAACACACAAACCGACTTATAAATCATACTATGTCATCAATTAACCCAAAAGCATAACTTTTAATTAATAAGAGTATTTAAAAACATGGGTTCAAATTAGTTTTATGTTTTAAAACATTATAAGTTCAAAGTATCGCCTCATTGATTTTATTCATTTTAAGATAACCATCATAGTTATTATAATTCAAATTAAAGTATACCCTTAATTAAAATGATGTTATTATTTAACCTAGGATATAACATTGAAATATTTAAAACATTTTTAAAACATATGAAACATATATATTTATTCATAAAATAATTGGTTACACATCATTTTGATCAAAAGATAAATAAGTATACATTTTTAATACATAGTGAGGTATTCTTTATGTCTACTTGAAAACATATATTTATTTCCTAAAACATTACTTTCAAAAAATTTAAACCCTTATGTTCATAAAATAATTAAGATACTTAAATACTTAGAACATTTAATATTCTTATATACTTAAAATATATAAAATATTCAAAATACCTAAGATAATAAAAACACACAATAGTTATAAGATTTTATGACTGTTGTAAAAAGAAATGGTCACCTAAGGACTGCAATGGATACCAATGGTCACAAAGGCCTTATAAATAGGTATTTAGGGTATAAAAAACATTAGAAACAACCTAGTGAAGACGGTTCTCTATATACCCTTGTTTCTTAGCACAATGGCTATTTCACTTTCTATATTTTTCTTAATTGTGATAGAGCCAAAGGACTCTCACAAATTTCTCGGTCTATTTGTGATATTTGGGGGTCTCCTAGTGATTTTTATAGGTCTCATATTAGAACTTCTAGGTTAGTGAGTTTCTTTTAGTCTTATTTAATTGTAAGGTTTCCATCATTCTTATTGAATAAAACATGTCTTTGTTTTCAATCTGCAAGTATTCTTATTATAAAAGCTCCATTGTTAAACAAAACCAACATAATAATAAAGAAAATATTTTTTTACAAATTAAATGTGTTCAGGGAGTTACATTATACACCCTTTAAAATAATTTCTTCCTCTCAATTCCATTCATACCCACAGACATTGACTTTTTCCATCCACCGTGGTGTCCCTTTTCAAGTACCACTAATGTCGGTGATTTCCACAGGTTCCAGTTAGCACAACTTCAAAAATATCTACTTCTCTGATCCAGACGCAATGTGAGTAGATTGGGTCATACTCATGTATGGATCAAAAGTTTCTTGGGAGTGAGGCATGAGGGGTGTGAAGCTGTGAGACACCAGCATGGAATTGACATCTGTAAAATGAACAAAAAGACTCAACCTCAAGAATTTCAAAGTCTCATCCAATATGATCGTAAGATAGAATTCGAGACATATAAGTAGTGTGGACGTCACCCGTACTTGCAGATTCTCGATAATTCCATAGGGATGTAAAGCCTTCAGCTAGAGTGGAACATCTAAAAATACCCTCATAGTACTTCCCCCAACGTGCATAAAAATACAATTGGGCACGTATCATGAGGAAATAGTAAAGACCTAGCTCTCTATGGAGATAAAGTACACGAGGAGAGTTGGATACATGGTAGAGAATTTTTCTTGTCAAAAAAAGATTTGAAAAGGGTTCACAGTCTTCCTAACATGACTTGGGGATTAGGTTCTCTATAACTTCATAAGGAAGGGACAAAAGGTTTTTTGCAGAACCTTCACCTGCCATCTGAAAAATTTTAAGAAAGAAAAACTTATCAAGGCATAATTTGTTTTAGTCTTGTTCTAATTTTCCAGAGTTTTCTAAACCGATCCTCTGATACCAACTATAGCGACCTTGAATCCAGAATCCCAGAGTCGGTGCATGAAACATGGTGTTTAATTTTTTATCATAAAACATACAGATAAAAATGACACATCTCTTTCCATTAAAGAGGATCATTTTGGTTTAGGTTCTGGAAAACCAGATACAACTAATAAATTTCTTCCAAAAACTTGACATAGGTAAGCTTCATATTGTTTCCATCACAAAAGAAGTAATAATATCTTGATATATCTACTAAACCCTATAAAAATAAATTGAGAACCTAGGGTGAGTATAAGAATTCCCAGTAAGGGGTTTTAAAACAATTTGAAGAATTTCTTTTTTAAAACATCAACCTTTGAAATAATTGCAATACATTTTATTAAGAGGAAAACATCTTTTCTTGATACAAGTCATCAACATTTTTGAAATGTTACTTGAACACATTTTCAGGAAATTATATTACACAAGAATTATATATATTTACTTAAAAACTATAGTTAAAAAATATATTATAGTGTGCAAACATGTGACAAAAATGCATGGAAATGATGCAAAATCCATAAATTGATCAAACCAATTTTAAAGGTGACATTCAAGGTTGTAAGTACAATTTAGCACAAAAATTAACACTTGCATCAAATTACATAAATGACAATGTCATGATTTCCTTAATACTTAATATGCAATTCATGGACTGATAGATGTAATATCAACTCTAGTTTCATCATTTTCCTTATATAACTTGCCACATGCATGCTTCATTTAGGCCATATGTATTCATCACCATTATCCTAATAGATTCTTAACCAAAGGATACTCTAATAGTGGAATAATCCCTTGGTTTGTCATATACTAATACATAATGAGGGAATGTATAATGCCAGAAATTGTCAAGGCCTTGCGCCAGGACCATACATAAACATGACTTAGTATGATTCAAGGATAACCGCCAAGATCGTTTCACATAGTATCAAAAGCCAAGGCTAACTGCTGAGACCATCGCACATAACATCTCATGAGACTTATCATTACCCAATGCATTGGAGAGCTATCTAGGTGCACCCATTTTATCATTTACGTTCAATACATTCCCCATATGTCTAGTATGGTCTTATACACATAGTGTCCCATACCACATTGAATCCTTACATTCTTAATCCATGAGTTATCAATGGAGATAAACTTTATATTTCACACATATTCATGCAAGAAGTGAATTATACAATATATATAAAAATGGATAGAATGTTTGTTTTAGTTTATATCTACATTATATTTAATAGTGACATGCATGAACTAAAATGTCATTATTTTCTACATGTTGTAAGAACTATCACACAAAAAATAATTTCTTGTCATATAAAATAATAACCCTTGCATTAAAAACATTTCACATGAATGCGGACCTTTTCATATTACAACTTACACGTTTTTGACTTTATGATTCTTGTTATTCTTTTTTGAACTATGTATTGTTATTTGAAATACCGAATAGATTAAATCATCAACTTGAATAATTAAAGGCATTCCTTGTGGAAATTTGGAATACGATGTATGGATGTAAAACCATCATTTTATGTAAAGTATTCATAATTAAACATATGTGCTTATGCATGTACATATATTTCTGCTTAAACATGATGAAAATTATACAAATTACTAATAAAGATAATACCATTTGAAAACTTAAGCATTCATGATTGTAATACATACATGTATATATGTGGGTTTGAAAATCATGTAAAACCTTATATATACACAAGGTGTATGATTGAGATTTTCCCAACCATGAACAGGGTTTAATAAATCCTTATAAATTTTAAAAACTTAAAAAACACAATTTGATCAATAAGAATATGTTTTATGAAAACTCTATTCAGATTATAATTAAAACCCATGTATTTATATATACACATAATTATATATACAGATATATGTTTTCATAGTTCAATTAAACAAAACCAAGTTAATTCCTTACATGATTTACATATACTTATGGAAATTATTTAAAAACACACTTTTCATTGTTTGAAAAGCATATAAATAGATTAGGTTTGTTTTATAAATATACATTGGGTTTAATTTATCATAAAACAGAGTGAACCCTTGAATGCATAACATGTATGATGAACATCATTTAGAAATGAATGTTCATCATTTGTAAATCAAACAATCAGAACAGATTTGTTACATAAAACACACACACACACACACACACACACATATATGTGTTTATACATAACCATAAATACGTAAGTTGTAAACAAGGGTTTTTCATAAAAAACAAGATGAAATAAAATCTTACATGTATTACATGTTTTAAGAACATCATTTTAAAAAATCAAATGATCATCAATAAAAACCCAAAATGGTTTTGTTTTTTATACAAGAATATAATTATATATATATATATATAGTTTACACAAACTCAAAATATAATTAACCCTTATAAGTGTTACAAACCTTAAAAAATTATTTTAACACTGATAATCATGTTTAGAAAACCCCAAAACAAATTAGGACTGGAAGCTATATAAAATTATATATATATATATATATATATAATTGAGAAAAAAAAGTAAAAGAAAGGGTTCACATATTTAAATTGAATCATAAAAATACCTTACTTATCTTCAAGAGATATATAGGGTCGGGTAGTGGACATTGTTGGGTTGAGGAGAGGAAATCTTGGTAGAATTACATGTGAAATTAGGGTTTATATAGGTTGTATATATATATTTTATATGTCATGACTCTTACACAAATTATAAATAAAGATCCACGAAAATGGACCACAGAAAAATAGGTATAATACTAAAATTAAAAAAATACTAAGCTAATAAGTTATTATATTATATATATATATATAAAGTTGTGGAAACTTAAAAGAGGATCAAAGAAAAATAATAATAAAAAGAAGACTAGAAGTGTCTTACAGGTAGAAATTAAATGCTTGTATAAAGAGTTGTGGAGGATATTTGGAGAAGAAACAAGAAAGGAAGAGAAGGAGGAGAAACTGTGGCCAGGGCCGCTAGTTTGGTGTGAGGAAGAAGAATAAATGAAGAGAAGATGCAGAAAAGATCAGATGATCCATATCACATGAGGTCTAATCAGACGGCTTTGGGTGTTTATGAGATTTTAAAAACAGATGGGTGGCTGCGATCTGTCCGGGGATTGATCGGATGGCTACGGGAAAATCCACAAGTTTTAAATGGGTTGATCGATTGAGATCAGTTGAGTCTACAATCAGAAGTTCTAGAGAAAATGCGACATTAATACCGCGACAATGGAGTTTTGGACCCAGGATCGGATCGTGCGGTCCAGATCTTGCGTGACGAGATCGAACAACTGAGATCCAATCTCCATTGAAAACTATCATCCCACATAAAAATGAAAAGGTTTTTAGACCGACTTTATAACCCTGGAGCTCCTAAACACCCTTCAATTGGCGCTCTCCCCCTCCCCGATACCACCCTGTACTAGTTCTCCCTACGGGCGTGCTCTATGCCCAAACTCTACCGCCATTACACCCCACACGGTAGTGTCATTTTAGTTCCTTGATGTATCTCTATGGGTGTGCTCTCCCTTAATGGTTGGCGTGTGGTGTGGCTGAGTGGTCCAGGCTCGGCTGCCTACTCCTAAAGGAGTAGTGCGAGCTGCCTCCCTCACCTCAACTAGAGGGCTAGCCTACGGGTAATATATTTTTTCATAAACACAAAATTTCAAAAAAAAAACATAACTAAAACTATAGAAATTAGAAATGGAGTTTTTCATATTTAGTTTCATTAAAACATGTCATTAATTTTATTACTCTAAAACATTTTTTCAACTTCATTTCAAACTTTGATATATTAACAAAAATACAAAAACTAACATATAAATCATACCATGTCATAAATTATCCCAAAATTATAACTTTTAATTAATAAGAGTATTTAAAACCATGGTTTCAAATTTATTTTAAGTTTTAAAACATTATAAGTTCAAAGTATCACCTCATTTATTTTATTCATTCTAAGATAACCATCATGGTTATTGTAATTCAAATTAAAGTATTACCTTAATTAAAACATTGTTGTTATTTTATTTAAACTAGGATATAGCTTTAAAATATTTAAAACATTTTTGAAACATATTAAACATATATATTTCTTCATAAAAAATTGGTTACACTTCATTTTGATTAAATGATAAATAATTATACAATTTAATACATAGTGAGGTATTCTTTATATCTACTTGAAAAAATATATTTATAAATAAAACATTAATTTCAAACATTTAAAATCCTTAAATTCTTAAAATAATTAGGATACTTAAATACTTAGAAAATTTAAGATTCTTATATACTTAAAATACTTAAAATATTCAAAATACCTAAAATAATAAAAAACACCTAACAGTTATAATATTTTATGTCCGTTGCAAAAACCAACGGTCACCTAAGGACCAAAATGGATACCAACAGTCACAAAATCCTTATAAATATTTGTTTAGGGTATATAAAACTTTAGAAACAACCCTATGAAGATGGTGCTCTATATACCCTTGTTTCTCAGCATGGTGGCTGTTGCACTTGCCATAATGTTCTTAATTGTGATAGACCCAAAAGACTCACACTATTTTCTCATTCTATTTGTGATATATGAGGGTATCCCAGTGATTTTGATAGGTCTCATAGTAGGAATTCTAGGTTAGTGAGGTTATTTTGGTGTTATGGCATTATAAGGTTTCCAGCATTATTATTGAATAAAACATGTCTTTGTTCTCATTATGCAAGTATTCTTATTTTAAAATCACCATTGTTAATAAAAAACAACATAATAATAAATAAAATATTATTTTTAAAAATTAAAAGTGTTCGGAGAGTTACATCAATTGTCATGGGTGCCTCATAATGAACACACTCTCCAATTAAATCTCAAAATTTACAGGTTTCTGAACCCAGACAACACTCAAAACATGAATCAAAAGTGAAGTCATACAAGGGTGAATAAGAAGAAAATTAATTATAGTATAGAATGAGGATATAATTTTGTGTGTGTCTGTATCTTTTTAGATCACTTCTATTGAATAGATAGGAAGATTGGAGTGATCTTCAATGGGGTGTTTCATAGCCTTAACAATGTTAAAACTTACCTTTTCTCAATCAAACTCCATGGAAATCATACCATTTTGAATGTTAATGATTGTCTTTTCTATTTTATGGAATATAATTCTCAGTATTAGAGGGTAATATTCTTGGGTTTGGGTATCTTCCATCTCGAGAATGTAGAATTCTGTGGGGGAAGATGAGATTCTTCACTTTTACGAGGACATCCTCGACTGCTCCTGATGGGTGTGTTGTGATTCAATTAGTATGTTTCAAGACAATTACCATCATTTAGAGCTCTCTAACCTATATATAAGTATTCATAGAGAAATACATTACAATAATAGAAGCACCCAAATCTATCATTGCATCAGGAAAGAAGGTATCCCCTATGGTACATGGTATAATGAAAGTTCCCATATCCTTGCATTTGGTTGGCAATGATGGTTGGATAAAAGTAGGGAAATTTCTTTTAATGTTTAATATTTTATTCCCCTTCATTCACCATCTATGGGTGAAAAGATATTTAATAAATTTGGTTTATCAAATGATTTGTTTAACTGTATCCAATAAAGGAATATTAACTTTCACCATTTTAAATGTATGCATGATTTCTTTATCAATATCATCATCAAAATTTTTATGAAATTTAGAGAGTATTTAGGGGAAATGAAGAGGAATAGATTGTTTAGGGGAATCCTCAATGATAATTTATTTACCCTTTTTGTCTTTTTTTATTTACTTGAATATTTTGAGGGTAGGGAAATAGAGTTTTCATGTGAGGTAATTACCTTTTATATAAAATTAGTAGAAGGAGAAACTTCATTTCCACTTTGAAGGGAAATTTCACATAAATTACCTTTTTCCTTTGGATTAGAAATGGTTTGGGATGGTATTTATCTAGATTATTGAATCTTAATCTCATTGATGGTGTTTTACCATTACCCCACTTGAGCTTTCAGGTCTTGAATAACTGATTGCGTGTTCGGTTGGAACTGAAGGTTCTGGGTTTCCATTCACTTCACCATGTCCTCGAGGCTAGGTTTAGGTTTAGGAGGTGGAGGATTGATTCAAGATGATGAAGGATATGAAGTATTCATACCTTGGTCTTGTTGATACCAGTTATTTTTAGGGTAGCTCGAGTTACCTCTTTGTTGGTATTGTGGTTGTTATTTCCACCCAGGGTTAGGATTTGACATGAATAGTTATCTCTTGAAGGAAGTTGCTTGTTGGAAAGAACACCCAGGGAATACTTCTGAACAAGACTTAGATGAATCCTAAAGTTACAGTCACTATTCATTGAAAAGTGTTTTATCTGAACAAATACCACAATGTAATAGAACAAAATAAGAGTGTGAGTTACCTTATGCTTGAGATAATTTCCTTAGAAGGGAATTAATCACATAAAATTTATTATCTACCTTTTGTTATAGGGTTGAATGACTTACCTCATGAACTCCTCAAGTTGGTGTAATTGATCATGTAACAAATTGTTTTGCATTTTGAGCCATGTTGGCTACTAATTCATGAGTAGTAGAAGGAATTTTATCAACTAGGGAACCACTAGCTGCAAAATCTATCATTCCAGGACACATGGTGACACGCCCCTCATTAAAGTATTGAATTATAAATGGATCAATAATTTAGTAGTGTGGTAAACATAAACAAATTTGTTTAAATATATCCCAATATTGATGAAGGGTCTCTCCTTATGATTTCCTAATTCCACAAATTTCTTTTCTAAGTGACGCAGTTCAGGAGGTAGGGAAACAATTATCTAGAAAGATTAATTTAAGGTCATTCAAACCCCTAATAATGGTAGGTAGATAGTATATCTAGTCTTTGGTTACACCATCAAGGGAGAAATGGAATGCCCTAAACTTACTGAGGTCCTCAGACACATTTTAGGGTTTCATGGTGGAGAACACTATGTGAAACTACTTAAGATGTTTGTGAGGGACCTCATTGGGAAGACAATGAAATTTAGGAAGTAGGTGGATGAGGCCTGATATTAGCTCAAAGTTGGATACTTCCTCAGGATATTGGATGTATGTAGATTGGCACTCCACCTATGGGGATGTTAGTTCTTTTAAGGTATGATTATTTGAATCCATGATTTATGGGGTTTGGTTTGGTTCAATTTTTGATTGGTTTGGGGATAATTGGGGTTCCTCAAGGGATTCCTTAGTGTTAGTTTATTTTCCTACTCTATATGACTAATTTGTTAGTGATGTGTCTTTTCAATTTCTAGGTCAAATTCAAGCAATTTTTCTTTTTCTGATTAGGTTATGTAAATAAGTTGTGATTTTTTTTGCATTATTTTTTTCTTTTTATGATGAAATATGGATAAAATAAAGGAATTTAAGAATAATTAAAGAATAAAATAAAATATAAAGTTACATTATAGAATTATATAGAGAGAGTAAGAGAGATATAAAAACAGAATAAGAAACACACACAAACAAATAAAAACAAAAACAAAGACAAAAATAACCAAAAGTGAAGGGGATATTAAAAGGAGTAATAAATAACAAGGAAAATAAATAAATAAAAGTAAATAATAATGAAAAAAATGATCTTAGATCCCCAAAAATGGTTCCAAAATTTTATCTCATTGTTGATCACATAACATTAAATGTTTAGTTTTTATTAGAATTTCTGTAGTATATCAGGAACCCTAGGTCATCTCTCGATGGAGCCTTAGATCATTAATTAAAAAAAGGTTGTGATTATGTAAAGAAAAGAGGAATGATGTTTTGTAAAAATTGGGGTTTTATGATTTAATAATACAATAGAAAAGAGAAATAAATAAAGAAAAGGGGAAATTAACATAATTGATTAAGCATGATCAACCAAGGAAAATATCATGATGCTCATCCTTCATCACTTCAAGATACAAGTTTTAGATATTTTAATCCCACGTTTTTAACGCCTAGAACTAGAAATTTAATGAGTTTATATTATGATACCTCCTAGGGTTTAGTCAAAAACACATAATGAATAACTGGTTACTGCCGATGATTGGGTGATTTGTGTTTGACTTCATAACTGAAACTCACAAAGGCAACACATGAACAACTAGATACACTCTCTAGGTTTTTATGTAATTTCATTGTGATACCATGAAATAAATTTACATATCCTTGAAAGTGTTTATGATTGTTCAATTTTCCAATATAAACCACACAAACACCACAATTAAAAGGGGGAAGAAGAAATGGTGGACGGTGTGTGAAACATCACTTCATAAGGTACCCCCAAAAGTGAAAATATGAGTTTGAGAATTAAATAACAGTAAATAAATAAATTAAATAATTTTATATTATGACTAAAAACAACACAAAAATTGGAAATTTAAAATACTATTCAATTATTACAAAAACAAAGCTTGGGATTTACATTATGGTCCCCTGGAGTGATCCCAAGGAGTTTAGAACTCCATGGGAGGGGAGGAAGAAAAATATGATGAAGTATAACTAACCATAGCCTCCATATCTTATATAAATGATTAGAGGACTCCTTTGGGTCTTGAAAATGGAAGAACCTTGTTTCCTGGTCAAACTTCCAAATGGGGTGCCCAAGGTATCATTTTATAGGTAAAGTGGATGGTGGTTTTGAGCCTCTAGATTTCATACAAGAACTTGGGAAATGGTTTTAGGACACTACAAAGTATTATAGATATTTTGAAGAAACTAAAACTATATTTCCCCACTTATTTAATATCTACACCAAAAAATTGTCATAAGTTATAGTCCCACATCTCTAGATAAATCTGAAATACAGAACACCACTTTTGACTTTTTGCAGATTTGATTTGCTGGAAAGATATGTTTGGATGGGACAATTAATAAATTAATTAGGTTTTTATTCATTAATAAGAGTTTTATTACACATAGTTTTTGAGTTTATCACAAATTTAAGCTCATTTTAATGCACATATTTTTCAAAACCTACAAAATAGTGGACATGTATTCATGGGATTCCATACAGTTTGACCAATTTTCCTTTTTTATCATCGTGGGTTTTCTAAATCACCTCCACAAATAATGAAATACTAAAAAAAAGAGAAATTTAAATTTTTAAAATTTAAAATAAAAAAATAATTGAATCAAACATGAAGTTCAATTTGTTATTAAATTTGGAATTTATGATACAAAATTAGTTTAACGTAGTACTATAAGGGTTGAAATGAATTGTAAATTGTGGTGTAATTAGTATATTGAGTACTTCAAGAGAGGAAAATTAAAGGAAAACATGTAATTATAAGACATAACTATAGGATACAAAATCCATGATTTTATTAAGAGATATATCATAATATTTCTTCATCATAAATTAACCATAAAAAATCTTGATAAATAATGATTTTATAACATAAAACCCTTACCACTTTGGAAACATTTGAATCATAAGATCCATGAAATAAACAACCTTATATTAACATGTACATTACTATAAAATTAATAAAATCATCATATAATTAATTTATGGGTAGTATATACACCACCTAAAAGAAACAAGTGGAGAATAATGCATGCGTCTCACAGAAGTAAAAGTGAGACAAAAATCCCTTACCTCAGGCCTGACTTCCTTTATATGTGTTAAAAACTCTCATAAAATAAATATAGATTTATTATAAATCTATTATAGAACCATAATAATATATATAATACCATATATTATTTACTCATAATCTTTTACCACCCATTTTTTAAAAATTCTTTATTAAAATCACTTTTCAAGTGATATATTTTTTGTTTCCCATGCATGTTTTGGTTTTGTAGTTTTGGTCTTATAATTTGATCATGATTCCATAATATATGGAAATATAATAATTATATAAATATCATATATATTCATTATATAAATATATATTTATATTCATCCATAAAATTTATAGATAGAAAAATAAATTACACTATTCATGGAGATGATAGGCCATACGTACACATGAACGTTGTTTTCACTTTTCAATTGATGGAAGAAAATAATTCACCTTTATATAATTATTATTATATCATATGTATCACATATATTTATTAAATTCATCTTTATTACCATCCTTGTAAAACAAAAATGAAAAAAATCACATCTCTTCATGGAGGTGGTAGTCCACACATACGCCCGTGCGACATTATCATTTTCCAATAGTTTAGAAGGTAAGATGGTAGATATGATATTATAATTAAAAAACATAATTAATTCATAAATATCATATATAAACTATAAATCAATCATAATAACCATCTATGAAATATGGTGATGGAAAATAAATTGTATCGCTATGTAGAGATGATAAGTCCTACGTAAATGCGAGCGATACTGTCACTTCCAATTTGATGTGAATTTGGTATATAAATATGATTTAAGAATAATAATAATAAAATATTATTATATCGTTTATACTTAATTAATTATTTTATTAAGAATATAAAATATTTAGAGGAGTTAAAAAAAGAAATAAAAAGAAAGCGATCAGTTAAGGTGATTACTTCTTCTTTGAAACAACTTCATTAGATATTCTCTTAAGGATCCTAGGGTTGGTATTTTGGGAAGAAAAGAAACTCTATAATGTGGATAAGTAAGTTTATAAGGTATTTATGTTAGTGATTTTGAATATTGAAGGATCAAATTGGTGTGAAGAAGAGGAATGAGGAGCACCATTTTATAATTGAGGTGAGAGACACTTTTGGGATTTCTTAAAATATTAAATTATAATAAATTAATTATCAAGAAAAACGATTTCAAATGGACATATATTTGATTATAAGGTAATATTTTGTTTTAATCCCATCAATAAATATAATTTTGATAGGTTTAAGTGGTGTTTTAAACCTTATCTTTTGATTTAACCCCATAGTTAACCTATTTTAACCTTAACCACGGTAACGGTATTTTCACAATTAAAGGGTTATATTTTTACTTATAAGTAACATATCACCTTATAAATGTAAAATAGATAAAATTTTATACCATATCTCATAAAATTTCCCACTTTATATATTTTTATTATTTTAAATAATTTAATAAATTATTGCCTTGATAAAATATCATTAATGTTCATTTTGATACTATTCATTTTGTTTGTCATAAAAGGTATAAAGGAAAAGTTGGAATTATAATATAATAATTTTGACACCAATAATATGTTATATTTATCTAAAAATTTATTTTAACTCTATAAATCACTCAAATTATAACACTTAATATTCTTAAAATTATTTATTTTATTTTTATATTAATTGAATAAATATTGTGTTAGCATTTCACAAAAATTTTAGGTAACTATTTAATCACTAAAAATTATAAATAAATCAGAATCATGAATATAATTTCATTATTCATAGAATATACATTTATATTCATTCATAACTGTAACGACACAAAGTTTCATTAATGGAAAATCCCTCTTGATCCAGTTAAATGTTTCTTTATGAAAAATGTTTTTTTATAAGATGTCAACTTCTTTAGTTTTATGTTAAGATTTGTGACCGTTACTTTTATAGCCGTTGAACAGTGATCATCTGGGTAGTTTAAATATAAGGCTTTAACGAACCAATTTTCTACTCAGACAAAGGAAGCGATGGCCTCATCCAGTAGAATTGCCCCTTATGAAGCCCATTTGTCGGAGCTCGGAAAGGAGGTGGCGTATTTGGGCTTTGCCCTTGACCAAGCCCAAGCTGAGCTTCATCAAGTCAAGCTCGAACGTGATCATCTACGGGAAAAATGGAAGTTGATAGAGATTACCACTCGAGCGATGTTATCCGAGCAACCCCAAGAGTCTTTCACCATCGCACACCTTACCCTTAGGTCTTATGCGGCTATTTTAAGGGGTTATGTAACAAATAAGTAGCACCATGTTCATGTACATTATTTTTGTATATAATAATGAATATAATTTCTAGTCATTTTTGATACATTGTAATTAGTTTTTAAAGTACAAACAGTGTTTTTAGTTATTATTTAATTAAGAATTATATTTTATTAAATTAAAGTATTTTTGGATTAAATAATATTTTAATAAAATATTATTATTAATATTAAATTAATTTTTATTAAATATAAATGATCTTATAATTTTATGAATGCAATTAAATTTTTTATTAAGGTTTGAAAGCCATTTCTGTCAAAACCGTGAATTTTTTTATAAATGTCGGTTTTTATTTTAAAAGTGAAAATTCACATATTTAGAAAATTATTTAGATAAAATAAATATTATTTT
Organism: Viscum album; assembly: GCA_963277665.1. Classification (NCBI taxonomy): domain Eukaryota; kingdom Viridiplantae; phylum Streptophyta; class Magnoliopsida; order Santalales; family Viscaceae; genus Viscum; species Viscum album. The sequence goes on from OY728153.1 coordinate 1,955,812,612, forward strand.
TGGAATCAGGACGTCGAAATTATCCAATGGTGAATTTTTCATAATTTTCTGAGACAGTCAAAGTTTTGGGTAAAAATTAAATACCATTTAAATATATAATGTGTTTTATGACATCATAATGACCCAATGGTGATGTAATAAAATACCATAATCCTTATGTTCGGCCAATATGTGTTTTATCATTAAAATAATGAGGTTTTGGGTTTGTTTGACTCACTTTTCAAAGCATTAATGGAGCCCTCAAGACTTATTCAACACTTTTCCTTTTTAAATTAATTTCCATGGGAGTGTGACTCACCTCCACATAAGCAACCCTAATTTTTTAATAAGTTCGGACCTTGGCCTTGTAAAATATTTTTTTCCTCTTTCCTTTTCCAGAAACCATGGGCAAATACCATGGGATGGTTTGTGGTTTGGATTATTTTAATATAAGGGGTCCCACACCTAAATAATAAAGAATTCTCTCACCTTTCCTATATAAACCCACCCAATATCCCACTTCCTCCTCACCCAAAGCCCTTGAAGTTCGTCCAACCTCTGCCCTACTCTCTCTAGAATCCTCTCAAGGTGCCCCAAGCTCCCAAGAAGCCTCTCACAAGCCTCTCTCTAGCCTTTGGAAGCACACTTCCAAGTAAGGGTTTTTCTTCCTTTCTCTTTTTTGTCAATTTTCTTTAAGTTGTATTGCCCTTTTAATTTCATTTATGAATGTTGGGGTATGGTTTCACACATCTCCCATACTGCCCTATTATTGTTTGAATGATGGGAGACCCCTTTCTCTCTCATTAAATGCCTCCCATGTACACCCGTTACTATGCCGAAATTCCGAAAGGAACCTTTTTCTCCTCTTTTATATTCAAGCAATACTTTTGTATCATGAATCTAAATTCCTTTTCAATTGTTGGGACATATATCTATATGACCTTCTTACTGTCCATTACATGTAAATATGATGAGGAACCCCTTTCTCTCTCATCATCCCTTTTTATGAATTCTTATGTCACGCCGTTACGCTGCCGAAATCACACCGATTTTCTAAGCCAATATCATTGTGTAGTGAATACCATGCCCATTTCTCCATCAAGGGTATTCACCTTTATGCACATTTACTTATTGACTGTAAAGTTTCATGTATTAATTCCACATTCCTTTATCGTGGAATAAATGATTATGTTTTATGAATCCATGTTTTATGATCCATGTGGCACACTTATGCATGAAATGAAATGTTTAAGAAGGGTGCGCCCTTTATAGCGCTCCAATGCATTGGGTAATGTATAGTATCATGATACGTCATGTGCAATGAGTGTTGACTCATGCTAATTCAAGTGAAACGAGGGTTTACTCGTGCTTCAAGTGCAATGAGGGTTTACTCATGCTCCATGTGCAATGATCCTTGGCTCATGCTAATTTAATGTTAAGTGTTGTTGCCACATTTCCATGTTATGATTATCATGCTTTATCATGCCTTTATGTTAATGTCTCTCTTATGCTCTATTGATATGCCTATTGCCTAACATGTATTGTACTCCTCATGTTATTCATTGTGTACTCCCTTACTGGGCTTTATAGCTCACCCTTTTCTTATGCATGTCCTCAGGTTATCCCATGCAATGCTAAGTACGAAGGAATGTAGTGGTCATGTAAAGGAAGTTTTCAATAAGGATGTTGTATTTCAAGTTTAAAGTTTTTATGTAATGATCCTAATCCCCAAAGACACTAAACCTCTCGATCTTCTTTGTTGTATCAAGTGAATTTTTATGTAATAAAGCATGTTTAAGTTGTAATAAAAAGCAGGGTTGTCATAGTTGGTATCAGAGGATAGGTTTAGTTATTTTTGGGATTAGGAAACCCTAGTAAAGCCTTAGATACAAGACTAATCATAATAAAAACATCCCTAAGTTTTGGTAAATACTAAGTAAGTGGTTTATCAAACAAATACATCCCTGTCTGGATACGAGCAGGTAGAGGCGGCTCTGGCACAGATGTATCCTAGGGGTAAAACCCGAAAACACCGCTTTGAGCTAGACTCGAACGGGAACTGGTGCACGACAACGGGACTTGATGCACTCTTGGTTACGACACTCCCGGGGGATATGTTTTGATAAATTCACAATCTTAGTATGAACCCTTATTAAGGGAAAAATGCCCCTAAGGATATATGTTAGAAGGAAGATCATGAAAAGCCTGGATTGAAACCTATAGACTCATGAGTTAAAGAGATTAAAGTTTATTTATAAGTCATCAACTTTTGTCTTTGGATTACCCTTTATGTGTTACCCCTAACTTTCCTTTTATTCCAGCCAAAGGCCAGTAATAGGAGAACTCGGGCTAACAACCGTTGTGAAGATCAGTGTGATGATTGTACTTATGAGATGCCCAATCCAATGGGAGTGGGAATCGCAAACTTTGTCACGCTTCTCTCTCAGCTAACTCAAGTTTTTAATAGAAACACTAGTCAAGAGGAACGTTCAACCCCCCCTAAGAAAGAACAAGTCGCTATTGAAAGCTTCATGAGACAAAGGCCTCCTACTTTTAGTGGATCATCTGATCCAACGATTGCTGGACAATGGATCAACTCCATTGAAAAGATATTCTCCATCCTCCAATGCTCTGAAAAAGAGAAGGTTCTCCTGGCGGCTTATCGTATGGAGGGTGAAGCTGATCAATGGTGGACATTGATCAAAAATACGAAGCCTGAGGAGGAGATCGAGGCTTTGGAATGGAAGGTATTCCGCAAGATGTTTTTCGATAAATATTTTCCACGCACCCTCCATCTTAAGATGGAAAGGGACTTCCTTTCCCTCAAGCAGAAAGATGAGGAATCTGTGGGAGCGTATGAGGCAAACTTCACAAGGCTTGCACGATACGCTTCCGGCTTTGTCGTTACCCCCGAATGCAAGGTTAACCGCTTCTTTGGTGGGCTGAAGCCTAGCTTGCGGAAAGCATTAGCGATCCGTGACTTCGACAGCTATGAGGAAATTGTCCGATGTGCCCTCAAGGTTGAAATGGAGATCGGAGAATCACAGGGGTATCATGGGGACAAGAAGCGGAAGGTGGACTTCAATGCTGGTGGTCCGATGGATAAATCCAACGGCGCTAAGAAATTCCAACACCCCACTTGCCAAAAGTGTGGAAAGAAGCACCCTGGAAATTGCCTTAGGGGGACAAGAAAATGCTTCAAGTGTGGAAGAGAAGGGCACCTAGCTGTTAACTGTCAGCAAGAAGGACCCGCGGCTGCGACGGAGGGGAGGAACACTCCGTTCGAACCACAACGCATTGTTCAATGCTTCAAATGCAAAGAACCGGGTCATTTTGCGAATCAGTGCCCTAATCCAAGGGTTATCGGAGGCAATCAACAACCTCCAAGATAGCAAGGAAGAGCTTTTGCCATCACTTCTGCCGAAGTGAACCCCGACAACGAAGTGGTGACAGGTACGCTAGTTATTCATTCAAGAATAGCGAACGTACTTTTTGATTCAGGTTCTACGCATTCTTTTATATCTCAAAAGTTTAGTAGAACAATCCCTGCACCACCACAAATCATGGAAGTAAAGATGTAGGTGAGTACGGAAAATGGGGCAATCATTGCATCCCATGAGTATAAGTCCTCCCCTGTTATAATCTGTGGATTGAATTTCCCGGCGAACCTCGTCATACTCCCTTTGGTGGAATTTGATGCAATTCCTGGCATGGATTGACTTTCCTTATATAGAGCCAACATAAATTGTCAGGAGAGGGAAATCACACTCCATATGGAGAATTGACCCCCTATTCTTTACAAGTGTCAGGAGGAAGATGAATCTCCTTTAGCTCCATCATCTCAAGCATGGATATTACTGCCTTATGAGCACGCATATCTGGCTCAGATGATTGAGTCCAAGGAAGAAACCACCCTTGAAGAAATGCCTATTGTGAGGTAATTCGCTGAAGTATTTCCCGAGGAACTTCCTGGTCTTCCTCCAAGAAGAGATGTTGAGTTCTCAATTGAACTTACACCTAGGGCACTACCAATATCCAAGACTCCATATAGAATGGATGTGGTTGAGCTTGAAGAACTGAAGAAAAAACTACAGGAGAATCTGTATAAAGGGTTTATACGCCCAAGTGCATCACTATGGGGTGCACCAGTCCTCTTCGTCAAGAAGAAGGATTGGTCAATGCGGCTTTGCATCGATTATCGTGAACATAACAAAATCACCATAAAGAACAAGTATCCTCTCCCAAGAATTGATGACTTGTTTGATCAGCTGCATGGAGCACAATACTTCTCCAAGGTCGACTTGCGGTCGGGATATTATCAAGTAAGGGTGAAGAAGGAAGATATCCCCAAGACTGCTTTTCGTACAAGGTACGGGCACTATGAATTCATAGTAATGCCTTTTGGACTCACCAATGCTCCAGCAATATTCATGGACTTGATGAATAGAGTCTTTAGAGATTACCTAGATAAATTTGTGGTAGTCTTTATAGATGATATTCTAATATACTCCAAAACCAAGGAGGACCATGAGGAGAATTTAAGAACTGTACTGGAGACTTTGCGCAAGGATAAGCTCTATTCCAAGTACAGAAAGTGTGAGTTCTGGTTGAAGGAGGTCTCATTCTTGGGACATATCATCACAAGCAATGAGATATCTGTGGACCCCTCCAAAACAGATGCAATTGAGGGATGGCCGAGGCCAACATCGGTAACTGATATCCGTAGCTTCTTGGGGTTAGCTGGATATTATCGACGATTTGTGAGAAACTTCTCACGATTGTACAACCCTCTTACCAAGCTAACTCGAAATGGAGTAAAGTTTGCTTGGAGTGATGAATGCGAAGAAAGCTTCAAGGAGTTGAAAAGGAGGCTTATCACTGCACCTGTGCTCACTTTACCCACAAGTGGGGAGCTTTTTGTGGTATTCAGTGATGCTTCGAAGAAGGGCTTAGGAAGTGTGCTGATGCAGAATGATAAAGTGATATCCTATGCCTCAAGACAGTTGAAAATCCATGAGCGAAACTATCCAATGCATGATCTGGAGTTGGCGGCGGTGATCTTTGCCTTGAAAATCTGGCGGCATTATCTCTATGGAGAGAAATGTGAGATATATACTGACCAAAAGAGTCTTAAATGTATATTCACACAGAAAGAGCTTAATATGCGCCAGAGAAGATGGATAGAGCTCATAAAGGATTATGACTGTTCAATACATTACCACCCTGGGAAGGCGAACAAGGTGGCAGATGCCCTAAGTAGAAAGGATCCAGCAATTCTATCAATGATGAGAATTGAGAAGGATCCAATCTTCTTAGACTTGATGAAGATGGACATGGGAATCATAAAGAAGGGAAAATCATCAATCCTTTCACAAATGATTGCTCAACCATCTGTTTTGGAAAGGTTAAAGGATGCTCAAAAGGATGATGCGAGAATCCAAGAAAAAGTGGAAGCTATCAAAAAGGGAAAATCCTCAGAGTTTAATGTTAATGAAGAAGGAATTGTGCGGTTTGGGAAAAGACTATGTGTCCCATCAAGTTCGGAGCTGAAGAAGGAACTTTTGGATGATGCACATAGTTCAAATTTCTCTTTTCACCCAGGGAGCACAAAGATGTATCGAGATCTCCGAGAAAACTTTTGGTGGGATAATATGAAGAAGGAGATCGCCGAATATACATCAAAGTGCCTGGTGTGTCAGCAAGTGAAGGCAGAGAGGCAGAAGTCTAAGGGGATGATGCAACCATTGCCCATACCAGAATGGAAATGGGAGAACATCACCATGGACTTCGTCACTGGATTTCCAAGGACATCCAAAAGCAACAATGCAATCTGGGTTATTGTGGATCGTCTTACAAAGACTGCACACTTCATTTCTATTCGAGAGGATTTCTCTTTGGATTAACTGGATCAGATATATATCAGGGAAGTGGTACGGTTGCATGGAGTACCACTATCTATTGTGTCTAACCGAGATCCAAGATTTACCTCTAAGTTTTGGAAGAGTCTTCAACATGCTCTGAATACTGAACTGACCTTCAGTACGGCCTATCATCCTCAAACTGATGGCCAATCCGAGCGGACTATCCAAACACTTGAGGATATGTTGAGAGAGTGCTCAATGGACTTTAAAGGAGGATGGGATCAACATCTTCCTCTAGTTGAGTTCTCTTATAATAATAGTTTCCACTCGAGCATCCAAATGGCACCATATGAAGCCCTGTATGGGAAAAGGTGTAGAACACCGGCATGTTGGGATGAGGTCGGTGAACGTAAGTTGCTTGGACCAGAAATGGTCAAAGAAATGGTGGAGAAGGTGAAAACCATTCAGCAACATATCAAGGAAGCCCAAAGTCGACAGAAGAGTTATGCAGATAATCATCGATGAGACCTTGAGTTTAAAGTCGGAGACATGGTGTTTTTACGCATATCTCTGTGGAAGAAGGTCATGAGGTTTGGAAAGAAAGGGAAGTTAAGTCCAAGGTACATCGGCCCCTTCGAGATTCTTGATCGTGTTGGGGCTGTGGCCTATCGACTAGCACTTCCACCTACTATGGCTAAGGTGCATGATGTCTTCCATGTATCCCTCTTAAGGAAGTACATACCAGACCCTTCACATGTACTCTCTTCTGAGGTGGTACAATTAGAAGACGATATTTCTTATGAGGAGCAACCAGTGAAGATCTTGGATCGTAGAGAAAAAGTTCTACGAAATAAGACAATGCCCCTCGTCAAGGTGTTGTGGAGAAACCACAAGTTTGAAGAAGCAACTTAGGAGTCGGAGGATATGATGAAGCTAAGTTACCCACATTTGTTTTAGTGTGGGAAAAGGAAAAATTTCGAGGGCGAAATTTCTTAAGGGGGGAATGTTGTAACGACCCAAAGTTTCATTAATGGAAAATCCCTCTTGATCCAGTTAAATGTTTCTTTATGAAAAATGTTTTTTTATAAGATGTAAACTTCTTTAGTTTTATGTTAAGATTTGTGACCGTTACTTTTATAGCCGTTGAACAGTGATCATCTGGGTAGTTTAAATATAAGGCTTTAACGAACCAATTTTCTACTCAGACAAAGGAAGCGATGGCCTCATCCAGTAGAATTGCCCCTTACGAAGCCCATTTGTCGGAGCTCGGAAAGGATATGGCGTCTTTGGGCTTTGCCCTTGACCAAGCCCAAGCCGAGCTTCATCAAGTCAAGCTCGAACGTGATCGTCTACGGGAAAAATGGAAGTTGATAGAGATTACCACTCGAGTGATGTTATCCGAGCAACCCCAAGAGTCTGTCACCATCGCACACCTTACCCTTAGGTCTTATGCGGCTATTTTAAGGGGTTATGTAACAAATACGTAGCACCATGTTCATGTACATTATTTTTGTATATAATAATGAATATAATTTCTAGTCATTTTTGATACATTGTAATTAGTTTTTAAAGTACAAACGGTGTTTTTAGTTATTATTTAATTAAGAATTATATTTTATTAAATTAAAGGATTTTTTAATTAAATAATATTTTAATAAAATATTATTATTAATATTAAATTAATTTTTATTAAATATAAATGATCTTATAATTTTATGAATGCAATTAAAATTTTTATTAAGGTTTGAAAGCCATTTCTGTCAAAACCGTGAATTTTTTTATAAATGTCGGTTTTTATTTTAAAAGTGAAAATTCACATATTTAGAAAATTATTTAGATAAAATAAATATTATTTTTGGAATCAGGACGTCGAAATTATCCAACGGTGAATTTTTCATAATTTTCTGAGACAGTCAAATTTTTGGGTAAAAATTAAATACCAATTAAATATATAATGTGTTTTATGACATCATAATGACCCAATGGTGATGTAATAAAATACCATAATCCTTATGTTCGGCCAATATGTCTTTTATCATTAAAATAATGAGGTTTTGGGTTTTTTTGACTCACTTTTCAAAGCATTAATGGAGCCCTCAAGACTTATTCAACACTTTGCCTTTTTAAATTAATTTCCATGGGAGTGTGACTCACCTCCACATAAGCAACCCTAATTTTTTAATAAGTTCGGACCTTGGCCTTGTAAAATATTGTTTTCCTCTTTCCTTTTCCAGAAACCATGGGCAAATACCATGGGATGGTTTGTGTTTTGGATTATTTTAATATAAGGGGTCCCAAACCTAAATAATAAAGAATTCTCTCACCTTTCCTATATAAACCCACCCAAGCTCCCACTTCCTCCTCACCCAAAGCCCTTGAATTTCTTCCAACCTATGCCCTACTCTCTCTAGAATCCTCTCAAGGTGCCCCAAGCTCCCAAGAATCCTCTCACAAGCCTCTCTCTAGCCTTTGGAAGCACACTTCCAAGTAAGGGTTTTTCTTCCTTTCTCTTTTTTGTCAATTTTCATTAAGTTGTATTGCCCTTTTAATTTCATTTATGAACGTTGGGGTATGGTTTCAAACCTCTCCCATACTGCCCTCTTATTGTTTGAATTATGGGAGACCCCTTTCTCTCTCATTAAATGCCTCCCATGTACACCCGTTACTATGCCGAAATTCCGAAAGGAACCTTTTTCTCCTCTTTTATATTCAAGCAATACTTTTGTATCATGAATCTAAATTCCTTTTCAATTGTTGGGACATGTATCTATATGACCTTATTACTGTCCATTACATGTAAATATGATGAGGAACACCTTTCTCTCTCATCAGCCCTTTTTATGAATTCTTATGTCACGCCGTTACGCTGCCGAAATCATACCGATTTTCTAAGCCAATATCATTGTGTAGTGAATACCATGCCCATTTCTCCATCAAGGGTATTCACCTTTATGCACATTTACTTATTTACTGTAAAGTTTCATGTATGAATTCCACATTCCTTTATCGTGGAATAAATGATTATGTTTTATGAATCCATGTTTTATGATCCATGTGGCACACTTATGCATGAAATGAAATGTTTAAGAAGGGTGCGCCCTTTATAGCGCTCCAATGCATTGGGTAAAGTATAGTATCATGATACGTCATGTGCAATGAGTGTTGAATCATGCTAATTCAAGTGCAACGAGGGTTTACTCATGCTTCAAGTGCAATGAGGGTTTACTCATGCTCCATGTGCAATGAGCCTTGGATCATGCTAATTCAATGTTAAGTGTTGTTGCCACATTTCCATGTTATGATTATCATGATTTATCATGCCTTTATGTTCATATCTCTCTTATGCTCTATTGATATGCCTATTTCCTAACATGTATTGTACTCCTCATGTTATTCATTGTGTACTCCCTTACTGGGCTTTATAGCTCACCCTTTTCTTATGCATGTCCTCAGGTTATCCCATGCAATGCTAAGTACGAAGGAATGTAGTGGTCATGTAAAGGAAGTTTTCAATAAGGATGTTGTATTTCAAGTTTAAAGTTTTTATGTAATGATCCTAAGCCCCAAATACACTAAACCTCTCGATCTTCTTTGTTGTATCAAGTGAAGTTTTATGTAATAAAGCATGTTTAAGTTGTAATAAAAAGCAGGGTTGTCATAATAACTTTCTATTGTAATTTGTTAACACATAATAAATATTTAAAACTAAGGTAGTGATATTTTATAACTTTCTTTAATTTAAATATAATATTGGTCAGTTTCATGGAAAAATATTCATTAAAAAAATAAATTTAAATCTTAAGGTAGTAATGGTTTAATTATATTAATCCAATAATAATTATGATGAAAAAGTATGGCCTTATCACTTATTTTTAACCTTGATTAACCCGATTTACCCTTTACCAATGTGATACATTTTACCACGATTACTATTAATATTGACCAAAATTAAAAGGGCCCAATTTTATAAATTTTGGAATCTTGAATAAAAATATGTAATAAATTTTATAAAATTAAATTTATATAAATGGTAAAAGAAAATTTTAAAAATAAGCATACAAAATGTGACATATTCTTTTTTAGGAAAAATACATTTTTAAGCATAAAACATTGTTTATTCTTATCACATGATTATAAAAACCTTAAATAAATGTTAAAAAATTTGGTTGAATATATAATATATAAATTTAATTAATATAATTAAAAAATATTGATTAATTTAATTTATGAAAATACATTTTGCACATACTTTTTTTTGAGAAACCAATTTTTTTTAAATTTTCAAATGATTTTTTTAATTTATAATTAATTTATAACAAATGAATTAATTTTATACATATATAACCATATATTTTTCATAATTTAGTTATCCATATTATCACGAACCAAGTCGGGTCTCCATCTGACCTGGTGTCCGACCCAGTCCGTGGCATGGCTCAAAGGGTATTCCGAATCCCCATGGGCTGGAAAATAGTGCTTGGGTATTGATAAAATGATTTGGGAATGATTTTAACCATTTCTATAAATGTAAAAAACCAATAATAAAAATAATACATAACTGAAAATACACAACCAAACAGGATAAAACACTCACCACGATAAAGTTTACAACTTTGAACAAAACTCTAAAATACTACAATAAAAAGGAAACTATAACTTCAACCTAAAGATCCATGTAATGAGAGGAGAAATATACTCAAGCCACCACCACCAAGATCCACACGAGATACCACTAGGACCCCAAACCTACATCCAAGTACACAAAGCCTTTACCTGATTCAAACACATATCAAGGTTTACATACAACCAGAGGTGTATGTAGGGTGTGAGCCAAAGCCCAATAGGATGCCACCCAGATAAAAATATTCCATTCTTTAACATTAAAAGAGAATCCAATATACTCATTTATATAAAAAGAAAATTTGAAAAATTTCGAGTAAAACATTTTTTAAGGAAACACACTTTCAAAGGAAACCATTTAAGGAGAAGTATCCATTCAAGAAATGTTTAATAGAATGAACTTGATTTTAAAAAATACTCTCAAGGTCCACCATATGTCGATGGATGGAAGCATATCACATGAGTCTCAAGTGATCACTATGGGTAAATACCTTCGGTCAATCTAGCTCGAGTGAGTCAATAGAACCTCATACCTTGGTGAAACATGGTATAGTAACCACAACCATCAGTGTCATCATGAATGAGCCACTAGAGAGGAGAAACATCCAAAATTCAAATGGCGATCAATCATCATCATAGTTTAGTTAGTGTTGTAATCGTCAATCTAGTAAGTGAAACCAGGACAAGCCACTTTAGTATCACTATCACACTAGTTATAATATTCCCACCTATATTATAGGGATTCCCTTCATTCTCAATTCATGTTCACATATCAAACAACATACCATTTTCACAAACAATTACCAAGAATTTCATGGAAACCACCATTTTCCATAAAAAAACCATTCTTCTATTTTACTCACAGCAAAACCCATTTAAATGCATTTATCATCACTTACAAAAATCATAGTTTCCCCTTTTTATAAAACAAAAGAAAACAACACTATTGATCAACCAATTCCATGGTCCAAGACCCCTTGTAGAATCATACACAAGCTAATATCATTTTTAAAACATGATTCTCACCATTTAACGATTATTAATTCAAATTTAATAGTGAAAAACAAGATCCACATACCAAAGTAATAAATTTTCCTTTAAAATCAAATTTTCAACACATTATCTCCTTAAGATCCTTTAAAAACATGATTATCACCTTTCCAACAACCCATAAAATATTTCCACAAAATGCCACACTAAAGCACACAAACAAAAAACCTTTCCATTTTCCTTTATAAAATTCATTCTCACCACATAATCATGTTAAACCACTTAAAAATATCGTTTTCACCACAAAATTAAACCATACTACATATTTATAAATTCAAACAAGTATATTAAATTCGTCTAATAATGTTAGGGCATGGTACCACCTACCTTGGGTGAAAAGATTTCTAGAATCCAGTGCGTAACCCAGATCACACCTCAACCACACCACAAAGAAGAAAGATCAAACCCTATACATCAATATTGAACCCAAATAATTAGGATCTAGCCCAAAAACTAAAATCCTACCCACTACATAAGGCGAACCCCAAATAAATAGGGAGGGAACCCTATAATAGAGAGGAAAAATGAGATAGAAGACACTTACATGAAGTTTCCTTGATGAATTCACACAAAAAATTCCCAAAACATGGATCAAAAGGAGGGTAGAAGATGGAGGGAGTCATCCTAGGGTAGAGGAGTCCAAGAGGGTCGAGAAAGGGGGATAAAGGGGTTAAATTTAGGGAGGGAGAAAAAGGGGGAAACTAATTTTAATGAGTTGGATAGGTCGCATGGTTAGTCCGCACGGTTTCTCAAATCGTGTGTTGATCTTGTGACCATATTTTACAAGGAGGAAACCTATTGAATAGTTACTTAGATGAGTCAAATAGCCATGTTGTAGATCCTTTATCACCCAGACACCTACTGCACGGTTACCTGGACAAGGTGCATTGTTACTACTAACCGTGCGCCAACTGTGCGCTGGGGTTTGTCTACCCAAAAGCTCCCATTTTCTCCAAAACCTCAAAATAAACCGAAGGGAGAAATATATTCCAAAAATTTAATGAAATAATACCCGAAAAATTCAAACCCATTATACCTAGTTCTCAAGAAAATAACCAAGAACCCGACCTGAATCAGAATGACGGTGAATTCAAAAACTAGGGTGTGACAATTATCCCCACCATAATGCTTTCCACCCCCGAAAATCCATCCCAAGGTTTGATTTGAAAGCAACTTGTTAGCTCAAGGATATTCAAGAAAAATGAAAAAAAGAAGAAGGAATGGACACTATAAGTAGGAAAATTAGTTTGCAAGTTGTACTCAGTAGACCAAAATGGACTCCCCACTATGTGCCACCCACCCCCAAAAGTTAGAACACCTCCAGTTGATCAATAAAAGGAAAGGAACTCTCATAACATACAATACAACCTCTTAAACCAAAACACCTGAGAAATTACCAAATGAAAACTACATCACTTTCCAAAAATAGGAAAACAAGATCAAACCAAGTCCTGATGAATACTCCCATAACCTAAATTCAATGAACCATTTGGGAGTGCTCAAATCCTAAAGTTTACTCAAGGAAGAATATTGGGTTTAGATAGATCTGAATGAGACTACCTACTGCCAAGACAACACCAAGAACAAAAATGAAATACTGAAATAGGGAGGCCTAAATGGACTCCCCACCATTAGAAATAAACCAACACCCAAGATGAGACCAGAATACCAACACAGGGAGTCCCGAATGAACTCACCACCATAAGGAATATGATAACATTAATTTATTATAGAGTAATTTTTGCAGAACCCATGCTGGGTATCCCCACTGTAAGAACCAACCAGTTCATTCAACTAGCACATAACGACATAGGAAAACTGAACCATACCAAACCCCCACCACAAGGGGTCCGAAGAAAAAGACTCTAACCCAAACGGAAAAATCTACGTAGTTCACTACTCCTATGGGCCATTAAGTTCAACAGATGAGATCAAACCAAAAATGTGGTCGAGTCATAAGGCTAAACATACATGGATAATCAAACAGAGGTTCACTTCCACAAGGGTAAAAGCATTGAGGTTCAATAAAACAAGACAAACAAGCCTACTTTTAACCATGGTGTAACTCTTCCACCAACATGGTTTTCAATGAAGAAACTAGGTCCCCAAGTCCCTTTTTTACCAAATAGGGCCATTCATATTGAAAAAATTACACATGATGTTTAAACAGTATCCATTTTCTACACTGAAGACAGATACTAGGCCAGGGTCCTTTGAACCCATGTAGGTTCCTGACTACGCACCAACTTCACTCTAGGACCTACTGCTAGAGCTTTGATGTTTGAAGCATCTCCTTCTTCTCAGTTAGTCTTTAGAAACCCCCAAACAAAACATCTCTTTCTGGTTCCACAAGAAACTACACCACATCACAGGAAGAACTAATAGAACACAACACACCCCAAGGACAACTTCATCTCGACATGGAACATCACTGAAACAGGAACTTAGAATATGCACATGAATAATTCCTTTTCACTTCGAGAGAGTAAATCAGAAGGAATCATACAAGAATGGCACTTCCATATGAAATAGATAAATTCAGAATTTCCCAAAATAAAACACACATCTATTAAAATAGAGGTTCTCAGAATGTTACACAACATCCACCTTGACATTTAAGAGAGTACACAACACTACAAGATGTCACCAAACATGACCATTTAAAACTAAGAGGCCTTACAAGGGAAGGAACTTTAAATTGAGTCCCGAATGGAAAATGATTTCTAAAAGTGGCCATAAAATCCCGTTATGACCAGATTCTCCACACTGGTGGCCTAGAATTACCCCTTTCTCAAAAGGAGATAATAAGTATCTAAAGACTTTTTAAGATAGTATCCATCACCAGCAACTTAGGACTACTTCCACCTTTCCTCACTATCATTCCCTTAACTGCCTCTAGATAGTACCTTTAGACACAAAGTTATCAAACTTCATCTTCGATGACTTAAGCAACTCAAATAACCCAAATCTTCTTTCAAATTCTCTCGCATCTGCTCTCCCACCGCGAGGGGATCCATTTAACCAAAAAATATAGATAGAGAGACTCAACCCTAAAAACCAAGAATAAATTACTTATATTGATCAGCCGGAGGGTCTACCAATAGTGAATCACTTATGGACTCACTTTGACCATTCATTAATTATTTAGGGGGTATACACTAGCCAAAAAGTAAAACCAAGGAACCAGTAAAACTATTCCAATGGCCAAAATGTACCACAAACAAACACTGAACACACATAGGGAACAACTCAAGGGATCCCTATCCCATCAACAAGAACACACTAACCATTATTTCCAAATAAAACTCACTAAAAAAAACAAAAACTCAAAACACTATTTAGGCAAGATAGATTTTCAAGATCCAAACACGTCACAAAAACATTCCTAAAATACAAAAAAAATACACACTACACCATTTATTTAAATAAACCTTTTAAAATGAAACATGATCGGTGGGTTGTACATTCACCAATGGTATCCCATGGGGTCTCACACATAAATTAGTCGTGCCATACTAGGCACACATACAGTTTTCCAAACATAACCCATGAATGTGGTCACCCATGAGAATACCAAAGATCAAAACAAAACCTTTAAATTTTCAAAAAAAATATTAAAACCACACTTCAGACTCCTTGATTGAACTCTCATTTCAAAATTCTGTAATGATTTCCAAAATTTACCAACCATAAAATCAAAAAAAATCCAATTAAAACTCATTCCCAAACTCTACACATCAACTACAAAACATTTTACCCATTTAGAAACACATCCAACTGCACAACAAACCCCATTAATCAATACCCATTTAATTAATAACTAATTTATTTTCATTTAAAAAAGTTTCTAAAACCCCATTTTAAAAATAAACTCCCATTTCTAGAAAACCAATTCTTGATAAACTGAAAGTTTGATTATAAAAACCCAATATCATTAAAATCATTCTCGTTTTACACAAAGACCATTTCATGAAAATACTATTTTCTAAATTTCCCTTCAAAATAATTCCAGGAAATCATTTTCCCTCTTTCCAAAACAAACCATTTCCACCTTAAAATATAGTTTTCATAATTTTTAAACAAGTGTTTTCAAAATTATTTCCAAAACCTAACGAGACACAAGACACTTCTCAAAGGTGGGAAACTAGTTCTGATGGATGAATCTAACATATGGTTGGAGGCCATATGCCAATGAGACCACCATTATAGGGAGTGTTCTAGGGTCATGTCCCTAACTCCACATGTCTTTCTAGGACCTACGAGCTCATTGATACCTTTGAACCAACTCCCATTTCATTTCCCAAAGAAAAAATTCAAAAAACCAATAGATCCATATAACAAAAATAAAACATGACTTCCTATAGATACTTGAGTCCCATCACAAGGTGTGATGTCCATGCACCTTACTTGTAACTAAAACATCATGTCTTGAAAATCTTAGCTCCGATCTACCCTGACTCTTTCTCCATGGAACATGACCTATGATAGTGTAACCTCCTCTGATACCATTTTGTCACGAACCAATTCGGGTCTCCATCTGACCCGACACTCAAACCAGTATGTGGCATGGCCTAAAGGACATTCCTGATCCCTATGGGCTGGTAACTAGTGCCTGAGTATCAATAACATGCTTTGGGAATGATTTTACCCATTTTCATAAATATAAAAAACCCAAAAGAAAAATAATCCAAAACTAAAAATCCACAACCAAATAGGGTAAAACAATCACTATGTTAAAGTTTACAACTTTGAACAAAATCTCAAAAAGACTACAAAAAAGGGAACTATAACTCCAACCCAAAATTCCATGTAATGAGAGGAGAAACATCCTCATGCCATCAACACCAATATCCACAAGAGAGACTACTAGGAACCCCAAACTACCATCCCAATAAAATGATCCTTTACTCGGGTCAAACAAATATCAAGGTCTATATACCCCCATAGGTTTATATAGGGTGTGAGCCAAATCCTAGTAGGATTCTACCCTGATAAAAATATTCCATTCTTTGACATTAAAAGACAATCCAACATGCTCATTTATATAAAATAAAACTTTAAAAAATTTCAAGGAAAACATTTTTTTAATGAAACCCACATTCAAAGAAAACCATTTAAGGAGAATAATCCCATAAATAAACATTTAATAGAATGAAATTAATTTAAAACAAATACTCTTAAGGTCCACCATATGATGATATATGGTACCATATCACATAAGTCACAAGTGAGCACCATGGGTAAATCCCAAGGGTCAATCTAGCTCAGGTGAGTCACTATAATCTCATACCTTGTTGAAATGTGGTATAGTAACCAAAACCATCAGTGTCATCATGAAAGATCCACTAAAGAGGATAAAAATCCAAAATTATAGTGGGAATCAATCATCATCATAGTTTATTTAGTGTTGTAATCGTAAATCCAGCTAAGTGAAACCAGTACAATCCAATTCTGTATCACTAGAACACTAGTTCAAGTCTTCCCACCTAGATTCCCAATATTCCCTTTGGTCTCAATTCATGTTCACATATCACACAACATACTACTTTCACAAACCTTCCCCAGAATATCAAGGAAACAACCCCTTTCCCATAAAAAAACCATTCTCCCATTTTACTCACACCAAAACCCCTTTCAATGAATTTATCATCACTCACACAAATATTAGATTACCCTTTTTATAAAACACAAGAAAATCACACTATTTAACAATCATTTCCATTGTCCAAGACCCTTTTTATAATCATACACATAATATGATCATTTTTAAAACATGCTTCTCACCATTTAAACAATTAGCAATTAAAATTCAATTGTTCACAACAGCCTCAACACACCAAAGTAATACATTTTATTTTAAAATATTATTTTCAACACATTATCACCTGAAGAGCCTTTTAAAACATGATTCACACCTTTCAAAAACCCATAAAAAATTTCCATAAAATGCCACACTAAAGAAAACAGACAAAACTTATCCATTTTCCTTTATAAAATTTATTCCCACTACATAAGCATGTAAAACCACTTAAAAAATACCTTTATCACCACACAATTGAACCATATAACATATTTATAAATTAAAAAAAGAATATTAAATTCATAAAATAATGTTAGGGAATGAAATCACCTACCTTCGCTGAAGATATTTCTAGAATCTGGTGTGAAACCCTGACTGCACCTCAACCACACCTCAAAGAAGAAAGATCAAACCCTAGACATCATGATTGAACCCAAATATTTAGGATCTAACCCAAAATCAAAACCCTACCAATTGGATAAGAGGAACCCAAAATAAATTGGGAGGAAACCCTAGAATAATTATGGAAAATGAGAGAGAAGACACATCTATGGAGTTTCTTGGAATAATCCAAAAACAAATTCCCAAAAATTGGATCCCAAGGAGGGGAGAAGATGGAGGGAGGCACACATAGGAATGAGGATTTTGATAGGGTCAATTAAGGGGGATAAATGGGTTAAAATAGAGGATATTAAAAAAGGGGGAAACCAATTTTAATGAGATAGACATGCCACACAGTTAACCTGCATGGTTTATCAAGCTGTGTGGAAACCATGAAACTGACTCTTCCAAGGATGACACCTTCTACATGGTTACTAGGTCGAGACACATGACCATGCACTAGCCGTGTGGTATATTCTGTCTCACCTAGAAACCTATCGCATGGTTACTTGGGCAGGGTGCATGGTTACTACTAACCATGCTCCAATTGTGCACCATAGTCTACCTATCCCAAAGCTCCCAGTTTTCTCCAAAACCTCAAAAGAAATAAAAAGGACAAAATCTAGACCAAAAATAGAAGGAAATAATACCCTAAAAATTCAAA
Source organism: Viscum album (assembly GCA_963277665.1). Lineage (NCBI taxonomy): Eukaryota > Viridiplantae > Streptophyta > Magnoliopsida > Santalales > Viscaceae > Viscum > Viscum album. The sequence goes on from OY728153.1 coordinate 1,955,830,967, forward strand.
CCCATCACACCCGGTTCTTGAGAAAATAATCAAGAACCTGACCTGAATTAGAATGAAGGTGAATTCAAAAACCCAAGTGTGACTCATATTCATTCCAAAAAATCTAATGTATAGAAGATAACTATAACATAATAACATTTTAATAGTCAAATTTGGTTCGTTTAAACTTGATTTTGTGTATAACACAAGCTATCAGAGAGATGAAATTATTTCAACAGAAATATAATCTAAATTCTTAGGGAGTTACATACACACCCCTTAAAATGAATTTCTCACTGAAAATTCATTACTCTAATAAAAACAAATGAGGATCTCTATTTCATTACATCCTCAGGTTCCCAAGTAGCTTCTTTGAATTTCTGATTCATCCTGGGAACTTTCACTAGGTGAGTAGTCTTTTTTTGTAACACATTATCTATATGATCCAAGATTTGTGCAAGTAATTAAAATAGAAAAAAAATCATTCTCCAATGGTACAACCTTTGAGTTTAGTACAAGTGAAGGATCTGATATCAACTTTGTTATAGGAGATACATTGAACACATCATGAACTAGGGAGAGGTTTCATGGAAGCACCAAGAAGTAGACTACCATCCCTACTTGATCAATAATATAGAAAATAATAATATAACTGGGGATTATCATTACCTTATTTTTGAATCTCATAACCTTATTACATGGATAAATTCATAGAAAACCTTATCACCAACCAAAAATTCTAGATCACACCAACAATTTTCACCACAAATTTTCTATCAACTGTGATAGGCCTTGATGTGATGTTGAATGGATTTTAATTTCTATGATATTTCATTAGTTAGATCAGGTCCCAAAATATTTATTTCTCTAAAATAATCATATAAAATTTGATTTATACACATCTTTTTTAAATAGGGCTTAATAAGGATCCATCTGACTGATTGATTTAAAGCTATTGTTGCAAGAAAACTCAACTTGAGGAAGGAGTTGATCTCAACCAACTTTGAATTATAGAAAATAAGATCTCAATATATCCACCAGGTTATGAATGGTTCTCTTAGACTAGCAATCTATTTGAGGATGATATTCCATACTAAAACTCAATTTCTATATCCTAAGCCTACTAAATACTTTTCAAGAACTTTAAGGTAAACCTAAGATCCCAATCTGATATAGTAGAATGTGGTACTCAATGAAACCATACCAATTAATTAATGCATATTCTAGAAATTTGATCAATATTTAATTCTTATCTAATGGAAATAAAGTGTGCTGAATTCATAAGGTGATCAACTAAAACCTAAATTGTATTAGGGACCTGAAAATTTTTGGGGAGTCTGATGAAAAAGTCTATGGAGACATTTTCCCATTTCTATTCTTGTATAGGTAATGGTTATAACATCCTCTTAGATATTATCCTTAACTTGATTACATGACAAAAAATGAGATATATATTCTATAATATTCTTCTTTATGCTATCTCACCTGAAATACTTCTTCCAATATTTATATATATTTGAAGTTATAGAATGAATAGAGAATAAACTATGGGATTTATCCCATAAATTATTTAAGTATGGTATTTATGGAACACATACATGGTTATTGAACCTCATCATTCCCTCATAATCAAGGCTCAACTCAGGAACTTTTTTGACCCTCTATAGTTCCACATCTTCTTTCTATGCATCTTTAATCCTTATATAGATAGACGGTTAAACAACTATCTGAGAAATATAAGAATTATCACCTTCCTTCAAGATTTACTTATCCATCTTTTGAAAATATAAAAATATTGGATCTTTTGTGATCTTCAACATAGATAAGCAAGCACGATCCTTTTGAATCAGTGCCATAAAAAACCCTATTCACTTTCTGAGGGTGATAATGTATTGAGTAATTATAATCTTTAATCAACTCTAAACATCCTCTTAAGAGAATATTAAAATATTTATGATTGAATATATACTTTATGATTTTATGATTAGTATATATATCACACATTTATACATAAATATAATGATTACATATATTTAATAAAAAAATTACTACAATTAATTCCAAGTTATGATTTGGGTAATTTTGATCATGAAACTTCAATTAGCACGAGGTATAAGCTATCACCCTATCATTCTACATGAGAACAAATCCCAAGACATTTTTCGATGCATCACTATAGATTAAAAACTCTTATCCACTACAGGGTAAAGTATGCATAGATGCGCTGACCAAACTTCTCTTCAATTCCTTGAAATTTTCTTTACATTCATCTATCTAAAGGAACTTATCTCCCTTATGAGTTAAATTGGTGAGTAGATCAGTCATTCATGATAAATTTTCCATAAAGAACTGATAATATCCATTAAAATCAAGAAAAATGTGGATCTCAGTCACAATGGTTATTCCAGGATATGGTTAAGTAACTTATTTCTTTGAAGGACATATTAATAAACCATCACATGAGAGTATATGAACCTAGAATGAAACTTTCTAAATAAAAAAAAACACACACTTGGTAAATTATTCATAAAGATTATCCTTTCTTATGGTCTTATGTATAATCCTTAAGTGACCTTAATTATCTTATTTTCTCTGTGAATATTTAAGAATATCATACATAAAGACTGCCAAGCATTGATTAATGTAATTTCTAAAGACTATATTCATTTGATCAATAATGATATTAGGGGAATTAGTAAGAAAAAATAGAATTAATATAAAATCACAGTGTCCATACCTTGCATGAAATAATATCTTGGGTATATCCTATTTCTTGATCCTTAATTGATGGTATATAGAATGAAGGTCAATCTTGGAAAGGTATTGAGATCTGTACAATTGATCAAATAAATAATCAATGCAGGGAAGATGATACTTATTATTGATAGTGATCTTGTTAAGTTATTGATATTCAATACAGATTCACATTGGTCCATATTTATTCTTAAAAATAATAATAAGTGCTCCTAAATTTGATACACTTGTTTAAATTATTCCCTTGTCAAGATTCTCTAGGAGTTTCTTTTTCTATTCCTACAACTCAATTAGGGCCATTAAATATGGAGTCTTTGAAATAGGTGTAGAATCATGTACGAGTTCTATTGAGGACTCAACTTCATGATTTAGTGTAAGACCAAGATATTATTTCAAAAAGACATAAAAACTCCTATACAATAGGTATATCATCGATTTTGAGTTTCTCCCAAACCATTTAAGATAAACCCCCCTTTTAATAGGAATTATGACCTATACAATTGATTAAATTTACATAGAAGTTAATATTTATCATCACATTAATAGACAATCATTGGTTGCTTAGGAATATCACACTTGACTCCCCTTTCTTGGAAATTGATGTGGGATTTATTTAAATAAATCTAATCAATGCCTTAAATAACATCTAATTCAACTAGAGTAAGAATAATGAGATTTGAAAGAGGAAAAATTACAAAAACTTCAATCGAAGAAGAATCATTGACTTAAGATGTGATCATCATAAAATTAGGTATTTTTACTACTAACTCAACATATAATATTTGAGGTGATACAATGATACCATTGGAAAATTCATTAGATGTAAAAGTGTGGGTAGATCTATAATCAAATAAGAAATTATTCCTCTCCATGATTTTTATAATTTCCTTTAAATTATATATTCCATTTCTTATCAATACTAATAGATGCATAGGTAACCACAATCACCATTTCTACATTGATAGAACATAAAGTGATTTCTCTATAGCTACTGAAGTCTCTTTTTTCTAATACCCTTATAAGAATTAACTTTAAGCCACTAAAAAATTTATCAACCTTACTTTGAGGTTGGATTATAAAACAATAAGAGTACCTCACAAGTCTTGTAAAAATTTCCTTATAGGTAATAATAAATTCATATTCCTTTTACATTAGCTCAAGGAATTCCTTATATGTTTTTATATGAATAATATAAGGAAAGTTCTTATTGAAAAATAATATCTTAAACTAGTCCCACTCCATGATGTCAATTAATTCCCATAGGCTCATATTCTTTATAATATTTCACTATTTATCTTCTTTTCCTTAAAAAGGATAGAAAACCAAAATAAATTTCTCATACTCCAAACATTGGAGAATAGAAAATATATTTTTGATGGCACCAATCCATTTGTTATTAATTAGTAGATCAGTGGAACCACTAAAATAAGGTGGGCAATTCCTCTTGAAGGATTCAACAGAAATTTATTCCCTCCTTTTCTCATTTGTATGCTCAACATGATTCATATCTTGAGAAAGTTATTTTTGCAAAAAAATGACATTTTTCATTCCAAATCCCATAACATTTGGTTGTTCAAGAGTAGAATCATTTCATTTTCGATCACATTCAATATTTACATGATTCATTCAGGTTCTATACATGGACTAAATCCAAAAATCATAGTATGAGAAACAATAATCATAGTGGATAACCACATAATCATGAAAAATAATTTATTGGATATATAAATCAAGACACCTACTTATAAATCTATGATGTATTAGGATTAAACTAGTCTATTCATGAATATTATTAAAACTTTAGAATATCATCCTATACTTAGACTTATTTCAGGGTTCTAACTAAACTTTTCCCATACTAAATTCAAAAGGATAAATAAACCTTATTATGATACCAACTATAGTGACCCAAACATTTTCTATATAAATATTACACCTCATTATATGAATATTATTTACATATCATAACTATCTATGCCATAATTATATAGGTCTAGTATATTTGGAAACTTGGAAACATATATAATTGGTTCATACAAGATCTACACCATCTCCCACTAAGTTCTTCTTAAATATCACCCTTATTAGTCATTTCATACTTAGTACCTTTATTTATAACATGGGGAAATGAAATCATAAGAAATAGTGATCTCAAATACTCAGTAAGGGTAAAGAAGGGTGATATCAATGATCACTTAAACATAACATGAGCATAAGGGTATAAGAACATGAGAATAAAATATGAAGACTATACCATGCATGTCATTGATAATAATATTGATTCATATAATAAATATTGACAATTAATAATACATTAATCATAAAGTAATCAAATAATATGACCCCTAAGAGTATAACATATGCATAAGTTTTTGGCATAAGCATAAGCATAGAAATTTTTTTAGTAGTCAAGGATCAATTAAAATACTATCATAGTGGATTGGGTTCACTCCAGAAACCATATTAGTAGTCATGGTACACTCCCAAGACTATAAAAATGGAATGATTTTACTCCCTAAACCATCTTATTAGTCAAGGTTTGGTTCTAAGACTATTATAGTGGATATAGAGCCTTACTGAAATGGGACGACTCCCCATTTCAATATTGTTTATCTCATGAGATATAAATATTTACCATGCATTGGAGGGATATATAATCCTTTTCCCACCGATTACATAACAAAAAATATTCATATGTGTGCCACAATATTATAAAAAATTCATCATATCAGAACCCCTGAAAATAAATATGTTCCATAAATATATTGGCATCATAAATATAAACCTTATAGAGAAAGACTAAGGTTTGTATCATTTCATAATATACTAAATAAATCATAATTAACATAAAAAACTATTATCTTAGATGAAAAATGATTTTAAAGATCACTTGGAACATTTCTTGAGGAAAATATTCTTTGTTACTTAAATTATTTAAAATCTAAAAATTTACTAAAAATTAAAGAAAAAATTTTATTTGAAAGGAAAATTAAAAAATTATAAATTAAGATTCAAATAATTTAGTGTTCATTAGGGTGGGATATTCTGTTCATTCCGTATACACTAAAATAAACATTCCTTTCACATTATCGATAAAAAGAAAAAAATAACTGATTCATAAAATGGAAAGAAGATCAACCATTTTATAAAAGTTTAAATATTTTTAAAAATGTATTTAATTAATCATTGGATATTAGTAAAAACATTCTCGAAAGAATTTCTTAAAAAGATGGATATAGAAGAGAAAGGATTTTCCACTGAAGAGAAATATAAAGTCATTTTTTATTAAAAAAATCCTACCGGTATCTTGAGTACATAAAGAGAAGAAAATGAAAGAAAAAAAATTTAATATTAATAAATAAAAATAGGATAATAAAATTAATTAGTTTGAATAGATATATATTATAATATGTCATCATCATAACTTAACCATAAGCAATCTTGATAAATAATGATTTTGTAATATAAAACACTTACCACTTTAGTAACATTTGAATAATAATAACCATTAAATAAATAACCTTATATGGGTATGTAAATTCACATAGAATTAATATAAAACATAATAGAATTAATTCATGGGCAGTATATACACCACATAAAAGAAACAAGTGGTGAATATGGTATGTGTCTCACAGAAGTAAAAGTGAGACAAAAATACCTTACCTCAGGTAAGACTTCCTTCATACGTATTCGAGCCTACTATATAATAAATATAGATTTATTATAAATATATTCGAGAACCATAATCATATATATCATACCATATATTATTTACTTATAACCTTTTATCACTCTTCTAAAACAATTCTTTATTAAAATAACCATCTTGGGTGTTATCTGCCTCACTTTTCATGTATGTTTTTGTCCTTGTACTTGGATCATGATTTAATAAAATAAAGAATATTAATAATTATATAAATATAATATATATTCATTATATATATATATATATATATATTCATCCAAGACATTTAGAGATATAAAAATGAATTACACCATTCATGGAGATGGTAGGTCGTACGTACGCTTGAACGCTGTTTTAACTTTTCAAAAGATAGAAGAAAAGAAAGGTAAATAATAATTAACCATTAAATAATTATTTTTACATAATAAATATCATATATATTCATTAATTACATCATTACCACCATTAAATTAAAACGAAAATGAAAAATGAATCACATCACTTCGTGGAAGTGGTAGTCCACACATACGCATGAATAATGTTATCATATTCCAACAGTTAGAAGGTTGATATGCTATTATAGTTATAGAAAAATAATTATTTCATAAAAATAATATATAAACTTAAATTTATCATAAAAACAATCCATGAAATATGGTGATGGAAAATGAATTGTATCGTTACCTAGAGACGATAAGATGTACGCATGCATGAGCGATACTTTCACTTTCCATTTGGTTTAAAGAGGGTGAATAAAGGTGGTTTCATAATCCTAATAACATTTAATATATTTATTATACATAAGTTATTATTTTATGATAAATATAATATATTTATAGGAGGTAAAATTATAATTAAATATAAAATGATTAGTTAAGGCGATTACCTATTCTTTGAAACAACTCCTTTAGATCATCTATTAAGGATACTAGGGTTGGTATTTTGGAAATAATAGAGACTCTATAACATGGATAAGAAAGATTATAAGGATTTTTAAGGGTTTGTTTGATCTATTAGACTCAAATTGGTGCGAATAAGAGGATGTAGGGGTGACCTTTTATAATTGAAATGAATGACACTCTTAGAATTTCTTAAAATATTAAACTATAATAAAGTAATTCTCAATAAAAATTATTCCAAATGAACATATATTCTAATATAAGGTATAATTTAATTTTAATAAAATAAAAAATATTTTTTATTAATTTTTAATTGGTGTTTTAAACCTCAAATTTTGATTTAATCCCTTAATTAACACATTTTAACCTTAACCATAGTAGTGACTTTTTCACTCTTAAAGGGTTATCATTTTACTTATAATTTAACTATTGAATCATAAATAAAAAATAGATAACATATTTAACCATATATTACCCAACTTATACTAATTAAATACATTTATTATTTTTATATAATTTAATAAAGTATTATCTTGATAAAATACCATTAATGTCAATTGTGATACTATTCATTTAATTTGACTTAAAATACATAAATAAAAAGTTGAAATTCAAATATAATACTTTTAAACATCACTAATATATTTTATGTTTCTACAAAATTCACATAAAACTATAAATAACTTAAATTATATTAATTTTAATACTTTAGAAATCAATTATTTTATTTTTCTATTTATTAAATAAATATTATATTAGCGTTGCACAATAATTTAAGTTAATTATATAAAGCCTAAATATTAAAAATAAATTACCATAATATATATAATTTAATTATTAAAAAATATATATATTTATATTCATTCATATATTTTTATTCTCTATGTGAACACATAATAGATATTTGAAACTAAGAGAGTCACATTTTGTAACTTTCTTTTCTTTAAATATCATATAGGTCATTTTCAATGAAAAAATGTCCATTAAAAAAATTAATTTTAAGAATTATATGATAAGGGTATAATTATCTTCATATAAAATGAATTATAATGAGAAACTATGGCCTTATCACTTATTTTTACCTCAGATTAACCCGATTTACCCTTTATCAAGGTGTTAAGTTTAACCATTATTACTATTCATATTGACTAAAAATAAAAGGAAAAAATTTGAAAAATTTGGACCTAATGATTCCAAATATTGATTCAATTTTATCAAATTCTATTTCAATAAATTTTTGAAATTAATTTTAAAAATAATCATGCAAAACACGATGAATTTTTTTTAGAAATATACATTTTAGGCATCAAACATGGTTTATTCTTATCCCATGATTAGAAAAACATTAAATGAATGTTAAAACATATAATTTAATATATAATATAAAAATTTAATTAAAATAATTCAACAATAGTGATTAAATAAATTTATTAAAATACATTGCGTGCATAAAAACAATTTTTTTTCTAATTTTTTTTATATTTTTAATGGTTTTTATTTTTATTTATAATTAATTGATAAAAAATGAATTCATTTTATACATATGTAACCATAAAATTTTAATATATTAGTTACTCTTATTAATACCTACCAATAAAATGGCTAGGTGATAGCTTCCACATAATAATATTTTAAGAGTATAACATGGTTTGTTTAAGATTGATGTTGCATATAACACAAGCTATCAGAGAAATAAAATTATTCAAGGATAAACATAATCTAAATTTTGGGGTTGTTATAACCTACCCTATAAACATAGGGTTTTAAATTATTCTACATTTTATATAATCATTAATCTATGGTTCTATATTTAAATGTTATTTTATTTATTTTCCTTTTTCATGTTTAAAATAATAAAAATATTAATCTCTTTACTTTCTTATGTGATGTTTATCTCATATAAAGTTTCATACCATTATCTCCCATGATTTTTAATATATGTTTCCTTTATTTTACATCTATTTTTATTCCATTCAAATTCTATTGATATACATCGGTTCTCTCCCCTTTTGATACTTTAAATAAATTCTCAAATGTATTAGAAACTAATGGTAAAAATGGATTTTATCTTTTTTCTAAAATAGATAAAACATTATTATAGTGTAATGTATTTTCAAACTATTATGATATTGGATATTTAATTAAAGGGTAATCATGTGGTAAGGTGGGTGGTGGCATACTATGCATTTTTATTCTCATGCCTATATACATATTTTCAGTTTTAGGTTCAGTTGTTGATCACTATGAGAGTGATTGATGTTCCAGTTTGGATAGAGAGTGACCTAAGGTCATTGGGGATAGTTTCCATAGGTATTTTAGTTATTTTATTTTTAGTTTATTTCTCTATCATCAACCATTTAGGTCATTTTTATTTTTATCAATGGATGGAGGGTAAACATAACTACTAGTGGTTGAAGTAAGGGCACATAGAAGCAGATTTCTGGGTGTATTTTCATTTTAGGGGAGGGAGACTAGGGGTGAGTGTAGGGATTAGTATAGCTTTTTAATTATTTTTTCTTTAATATATTTATATTTTATTTTCGTATGCTTTTGTTTTCTCTTGTATATCCTAATTATAAATAGGTCCTGATGTAATTTTATTAGAATTTCCACTTCTTATTTAGTTAATGTTTATGGGTGAAATCGTTCAGAAGTGATGCTTCCTTAATGCCCATGCAATTGTTTCAACCCATAAGGACCAGGAATAACCTTTTATCCTTATAGAAAACTGGGTATGGCATCCAATAGAGGTTCTAATTGAAATGGTTTGTGAAAGATCTATATTTGATATTTTTTGATGATGGTTAGGGTGATGCTTTATTCACGATGGATGAATCCCATAGACCACCTAGTCAGATGGATCATTCACATGGTATGTTTCATTTTTTAGTTTTTACCTTTGGTTTTGGTAATGATTTTAATATGACATGATTCTAGGGAACTATTTGTATCTATTAGTGTTTCTTTATATGTTGTGTTTATAGAGATCTGATGATGTTCTATGGTTCATCCCCTTTCTTGATGCTTAGGGATAGAAATGATGGTTTTTTTGGAGATAGAGTTCCTATAAAACCTATTTGAGTTTGACATGTAGGATTTATACGATTCTTAGTGTTGGGTTAGGGAGTTTCAGATTATATGGGAGGTATCTTGGTGAATTTTTTTTCTATAATTTTATAGGTTTATTTTGTTTTGTTTATATATTTCATGCGATATGTTTGGTATTTCTCTCTCAGCTTGTTCGAATGTCTCTAGAAGTTATTCAATTTGTTCATCTACCTTAATCCCTTTCTCTGATTAAGATTTCATATTGGAGATGGAACTATTATTTTGGGGTTCCTATAGACATATGATTTGAGTAATGAAAGTTGGAATTATACTTTTAGAGCTTATATTAGCTAGGAAGGTAGACAAAGATGACGAACATTAAACATTACAGTGATGGGAACAATAAATAATAGTTTTTGGTGGTCAGATTGATGAATAGTGGATGATGCATGATGCAGATCTTTTTTATATTTCTTAGTCATCATGGGATCTAGTCAACATCATGTGATATTACTGTTGGATAGTGGGTGGCTCAATGTGTTGTACCAAGGAGGCATGTGTGGTCATTCAAAGAAGGTTCACAATCACAATATATATTTCTATAGAGTTTTAAGGAAATTCAATTGTTAAAATATCATGTAGGTTCTCAGGTGGCACAAATGCTAGTCCATTGGGGTTCATGGTTGGTCTCTCGGTTGTTTGACTAGTTTTTCCATCATTTTTAGTCCATCTAGTGACTTTTTTGTTTTCTATTTTGGTCATTGTTTTTACTATCTTATTTTATATTTTACCTCTCTTGTACCCAATATTTCTTTTAAATATAATCTTTATGCTTTCACACTTATCATAGTGGATGATTTTTTTGGGATAAAGTTTAGTTTAAAGAAGAGTTGTGGGGAATGGGGGGGGGGGGGGGGCGATGTTTCTTTTATTACTGTATTGACGATATTGTATTTTTTTTACATTTAGAATAAATTATAACATGTTCCAAAAATAATTCATCATTTCAACCATTCAATGTGGATGTTATACTATAAGAATAAACAAAACTTTGTAATAATTGGTATTAGAGAAAACTTGTGTTTAATTTTGTGTAAATATAATTTGAAATAGAAATATTAGATGCCTAAAATGATATGTTTTGTGTCTTTTTCATAGAATCATTATTTTACTTATTCATGTTTATCTTTGTTATTCTCTATCTGTTTGTAATTTAAATTCTATTTTTTCTATATGTTTTTTGATAGAGTTTTCTTGTTTTCCATATTTGCCTTCCTTAGAAGAGACCTTTAGGTAGCCCCTTATAATGTTTTGATTTTGGGCCTCATAATATAGGAAAATAGGGATCAGTGTGATATTATGGCCTGATTATGATTTGGTTAACAATTATGTGTGTTAGTAGGTTCAGTTAGGTTGTTTCTATAGTGTCTATTGTATATACCTTAATAGAAGAGTTAACATTAAAATATAGTTTTTCCTAATGTTTTGTCTCCTAGAAATGGGATATTATCTTGGGATGTAATCAAATATGTGTTTAGTTATTGGTTCTAGGAGATGTAGAGTAATAATTCCACTTTACGGAAGTACTATTGGAACTCTTTATCCTCATGGGTTAAGTTACCTAGGAATTAAGAACTATTTATCATCAGTTTATATTGACTAAGATCATACCTCTTAGCGTTGTTTCTAGATGTAATTAGATCACTCATGTTTCTCATGATTTTAGATACTTATATTTGTAGATTAATTTAACTTGTGAATTATAGTTAAAACCTATTGTTATAGAACTCCCTTTTTTAGCATTTAGTTTAAATATCCATGTATTTTGGTGGTGATTCAAGATGCAACACTTCAAGATTTTATTCTTCCTTTAATATAAGGACTTACTATTTTTATAATTTTCAGGTGGTGTGTCTTGGATTAAAGATTATGATTCAAGATGTTTGGATCCATATTTATTTATTTTCTCTAGATTTAGGTGTATATTTTATTTTCAATTTTAGTTAACTATGTTTTTCATTATTTAAGATTTATTTTTGAACTTTTCTTAATATTTAACTCTTCATATCTAAGTTATATTCTATTTGAATATATTTTATATGTTCATTATTCCTTGTATTAGAGGATGGTTCGACTATGTTATTTTTTTATAGGCACTGGTGGGTAGTTTTTGTTTGTACTTATACTATCTTGACTATTAGTACCTGATTTAATTAAAAATATGAAAAAAGATACCTGATTAAAAATGATAAGAAATCCAGTACATCATCAAGGGTGGATATTAACAAGAGTAATAAGAGAGTAAGCCTAAAGAAATCTCAAAATACTGGTGCACTGGTCTAAAAATAAAAATATTATCTATTATCCATATTGTATGTAAAGGAAAGAGAATAATATTCATTGGAAATTTTTGGTACTATTAAAGGTGTGAACATAAGGCCCTAAAATATTGGCATAATATGTAAACTTATAAAGATATAGAAGGCTTTAAATTAAGGGTAAAAGAACTAAACTTGAAAGAAGTTCAACTATATAGAAGCAAATTTCATAGAAGAGAGTAAAAATTTCCATTAATAATAGATTTGAAAGTCTTAAAAACATTTTTGATTATTGAAACAAAGGTGTTCATATAGAATAAGAGTGTTTTTATGATCCAATAAATAATAAGTTATTGGATGATGAGAATATAAGACTTTATTAGAAAAGGAAACAATTGGAAAAAAATATATAAGTCTACCTTTTAGAACAAAATAAAAAGATGGTTGAGAAGAGTACTTCCAAGATGAAAGATCAAATAGATGTAACACCAAAAAAGAAAATATGATTCTACTATTGAAGGAAATTCCATATCTAAGAATTCAAAAATTACCCTAGAAATCAAGATAATTTGGAGAAAGTTAGAATCAAAAGGGAAATCAATCCAAGATAGTAATAATATGATTAGTTTGGTGGAAGAAATAATTGATGAATAATTTGAGATATTTCCTAAAAATGGAAATCCAAATGCTGATAAAAAGATTTTGGGAAGGTTTAAATAGTCTATAAATAGATATATAAAATGTATTAAATGGATACCTGGACAAAAGGAATTGTTTAACACCAAGGGGAAAACTCCAATTACTTCTAGTGCTATAAACATGACTATAAATATGGTTTATACACACAAGAATAATTACATTCATGTAGATAAATAATGATTGAATGTTTTCCCATAACAATTGGAATTGTCTAAGAAAATAGAGTTAGAAGTAAAGAGTTAGTATGAATTACTAGATTTTGTGAAAAATCCTCTTCCATATAAGAAGAAAGAGGAATAAATTAATAAATCCATGTTTCCTAGAGATTTAAAAGTATGAAAAACCAGATGAAGTTTTAGATGAAGAGTACTCACTATTTTAGAGCTATAAAGAAATAAGTATCTAGGTTGGGATCTAAGTCTCAGACCTATTTATCTCATTAATTAGTTGGGGAAGAATCACCTTATTTATATACTTATTTACTTATACTACTTTGTGTAGGTAATTTAAGGTGAATCATAACAAAGGATAACTAATGAAAGTTCTAAGTCACTATATAGTTTTTCATTCATCTAGGAGTTTTTTTTAAATTTCAATGTCCTTGAAACACTTTAAGTAGTATTAAAAGAATATAAATAGATATAATTTATGAAGAAAATGGACCATTATAAATTTTTTAGAGTGTATCCCTTGAGGGAGAGATATCAAAGAAGTGAAGTTACTAGAGTTTTGATATTTCATGGTTAAATTTGATATTCCAGATAGACTTTACAAAACTAAAGTTTTAGGTATTTTTATCACATTACCATTTATATTTTTCTTTATATTAAATATTTTTACTAATGGGAGTGATTTTTAAACACAAAAAATGGTTTGAAATAGGAGAATCTTATTCTTACACTTGAATATTTTTGAATTTTTTGTTGAATATGAGTGTAATTTATTATTTTTTTGAAAAAATCTAACCAAAAAACCCTCATATATAAACATTAGAGTTATTATCACATTTTGTATTATTTATGGATTAATGTTTTGTCAAGATTATTCACTATTTTCGTCTACACTGGTCATTTCTCACATAAACTTATATTTAATTAATCGATGGATCATTTACAATTTAACATGTATTCTATAATTCTCTTAATAAAATTAGTTTGTCTTTCCCTTAGGTGATTTGTCTCAAGAAATGTGGCTAATAGAGAAAGAGGAATAAAAAAGGGGAAAAGTTGATTTTTCAAATCAAGGATGTTAATGATATAAGAATAATTTTTCCCTTAAAATTACCTTTGAATTCATTTTCATTAAGGGGGATAATAGTACAACTGTTGAAAATTTATCGACATTTTCTTTTGTGATGTAGTTTGAGGCATTGAAAATAAATCCAAAAGGGGAGATTGAAGATCCCAATGGATTTTTGATGTATGTTTTTTTCAATTATCATGTCATTATGTGTGATGGGTGATTGAGGAAGATTCTAATAAAGATAAAACAAAATATTACATTGAATTTAATATAAATATCCACTCTTATGTTAGAAAATGATTTATATTGATCTATTTCTTGGTGAGTAACCCATTGGAGAGATGGATCATAAAGAACCAAAGCCATTTTCTAATAGAGGAATAAAATTACTCTATAGAATAGTTTCTATGGAGTTTGAGTATCTGGTTGAGAAAATAACTTGATGGTTATGATTAAAGAGGTAAAAGATGGAATAAATATTGGAAATCTATTCAAGGATTAATAATCATGAATATTATTTTATTTAATTATGAAAATAACTTATAAAAATGATGGGGTTGATTTATATGATGCTGGAATTATATATATAGTGAAGCTACTTGGAAATAATCAACATCAAGTATTTATATACTAAAATACTTCAAAATTGAATTTGAAGAGGTTTTGAATTATTATGATAATTTAAAATGTTTTTTAAAGTAGTTTGAGTTGATTTAGAAGTGGATAAAATTGATTATTAATTGAGTTGAAATAGTTTCTAAAATTGTATAATATTTTAAAAAACATCAAAGGCATTAAATTTGTATTGGAAATTTAGTGGTTTTGTAAGAGTTAGTTTAGCATTGTGGATATAAAATATTCTTAAGTACTAGAGAGACATACAAAAGTAAGATTCATTTGAAATATTGATAAGATCCATTTTGGCACTAGGGTAAAATTTTTACAAATGAATGAGATGACCATAAGTGTCATATGAAATTCATAAGAGTCATTCTAGTAGCGAATTAGAAATCTTGAAAAGGCATGAGATCATAAGAGTCATTTTATTGATTTCCAAAAATGTAACTCTTCCTCAAGAATTAGGAATGATGTTATGTCTTGGGAGTCACTATAGATCATAAAAGTAACTATGTTTATTCTGTAAGAGTCATCTTAGGATTATGTAAGTTTAATTAGAGCTATGTTATGAAGATAGAGAAAAGTACACAGAGTGTTATAGTAATTTTACTCTTTTGTATGTGTATTTCTAATTATTGATTGGAAAATTAAATGAGTCTACAAATTGTAAGGGTCATCATAAACTAGAGTAAGCGTCATTTTATGAGTTTATAATAGTCAATAATAGGAATCATAAGAATTATTTACTCTTACTAGATATTTGTTCATTAAAATTTGGAGAAGGAAAATAACTAATAGTGGTTCAGAAGAGTAACTTATTCATATAAAAATGTTAACACCTGATATGTAGGAGTTTATTGGTTAGTTAACTTTTATGGGATAAATAATATATTGAAGATTCTTATAGAAGATAAATTGGCTGATGTTTGGACTGTGATTCATTGATTTAAATATCAAAAATGAGATTGTGATTGATTCTTAGGATTGAGAAAGATGGTCTTTAATCTATGAAGGAAGATATTAGGTTGTAAAGTATTATGAGAATTAATATTCAAGATGAATGTTATTCTGGAATTTCAAATACAATCACACCATGGGAATAAGTGAAACTAAAGAATCCACATTGAATGTTTGTGATGAAGCTCCATTCTATCACAGAGTCTAACGAATGAAAAAGGGGAATACCATAAGCACAAAGAGAGTCATCCTTTGAAGAACATCAATAATTGACAAAGGCATGATAAAGGAACCTTTTCAGAACAGGTCGCGAAAGTTTCATTATAGTCACGCAGGTATACTTGTGCTCCGCATATGGGTCGCCCAAGTCACTTGCACGCCCTATTCTTTTTTCGCTCAAGGTCCTAAATGGACTATAAATACCCCCTGTGGGCCCCTCATTTCGAGGATGAAAAATCCAGAAGTCAAATTTATGCTTTCGGCTCCCTACTCTTTGCTTGAAGTCTTACGAACACTTCTAAGGTAATTTCTTACCAAGAATAGAAGATCTAAAGAGGGGGAATAAGGCCTAAGTGTTGAAATTCATCAACACTTGTGCGCCTAAGTGTCCATCCCTCAAGGGAAATGCCCACACTTATGCACCACCTTATCCCATTAAAAAAACTTGTGCGCCACCCTTTTGGAAGCCTCTAGGGATAATACTAAGGGATTGAGACAAGTCTCTCTCAAGTATTACCTTATGGGTTAACCATCACCCAAGTATACCCATGTCGTGCAAGTATACTTGTGCGACCAGGACTTGCGCACCCAAACATGACTTGCACGCCTGCCTCTTTTTGGGTGCCCCTCCTGCCTATTCAACTATTTTCTTCAAATCCACCCCTCCTCTTCAAGATTTAGCCTTCAAAACCCTATTCAAATCCATTTATGGAATGGTTCCTTTGTTGGATTCCTTATCTGAAAAGAATTCTATGGAACATCTCTCAAAACCTCGTGATTTACGTAACTTTATATCACTAAGGTTAGATATTTCCTTCATTCAAACTCATCCTTTAAGATGAGAAGTTCTTTAATTTGGGCATCCTCCTTAGGAGTAAGCCCCAAGTTCCCAAATCTGGGCATCCTACTTAAGAGTAATCCCCAAGTTCTTTAATCTGGTCATCCTCTTTAGGAGTAAGCCCCAAGTTCTTTAATCTGGGCATCCCCCTTAGGAGTAAGCCCCAATCATAATTTCTCTTAACCTGGGCCTCCTTTTCCGGAGTAAACCCCAGATCTCAAGTCCCCTCAACATGGGCCTCCTTTTTAAGAGTAAGCACCAAGCTTAATTTCTTTTGACATGGGATTCCTTCTTAGGAATAAAACCCAATCATTAGTCACTCTCTAATTTGGGCATCCTTCTCATGAGTAAGCCCTAAATAAAGTATTTAAAATCTCCATACAGAAAATATACCTATATGGACCTTGTTCCTGGGTCTCTTCCCTGAAGTAAATCCTGATCCTCATTTACTTGGGTAGTCATACATACGTAATCCCCACATCATTTCTTATGATTGCATCTTTCGTGGCACAATCATCAGGTTTTACTAATACCTCTTTTTTCTCACACCGAGCATGAATCACATGAGTTTAGAGTGTAAAAGTAATTATGACATCTATCTTTGAGCCATTAATCATGCATAAAACTCATAATTCTTCACTCGAACTACGTGGGTTCTGGTTCCTTTTTTCTAAACAAGGATACGTAGGTTGCCCATCTACGGGTACAATCCCAACTCTAAAATAATCCATATCCTTCTAAAAGACAATAAACTTCAAGTGCCCCACTGAGTGGCTTTAAAACCCATATGGTTATAATAATGACCAAGAGATTTCTATATAATGTGTTGAAGGATACCATTGACTAAGAATCTATAATAAATATAGATGATTATCTATTGATGAAGAAACTCAAATACATATAAAATTCATATAAATCTCATACATATCAATCATTTATTGTCAGATCTAAAGGAAAGCTCATTTTTATACTTGGTAAATTAATAAGGATTCATGAACATAACTCAAATCTATAAAGAGATTTCCGGAGTAGACAATAATTCCCCCCAAAAAGTTGTGATGAGTCTGACCTCCCATCCTCTCGACCAATGAAAATTCTTAAGCCTTATCGGTCCACAACTAATGATCACCTACCTTTGGAAAGTAGGTCCAAATGGATATAGAATCATTGGATGTTTCTGGTTCTATGAATAAACCCGTTATAAACCTATTGGAATGTTTGAACCTTAAACAAACAAGGTCATCCCCATTTCCAGAAGAAACAAAAATGGTTAACCCGACGTGAATCCTTAACAAATTTAAATGATGTTTTACTTGTTTGTTGGGCCATATTTTAACTCAATGAGAGGGCCAACAAAACAATAAATAACATATGTGCTCATCCAAAAGATGTAGTGGCTGAACTTATCTTTATTATGTCTATTATATCAAACATGCACTCTTTTCCAAGATCTTCTTGCGTTACAGAAATGGCTTCTTTAAAGTCCACTCATGTGAATGCCTCTGCCACTACTCCTGCTAGATCCTCATCCGCTCTGAGGATGACATCACCTACTCAGTGTCTTCAACACTGGGTCTCAAATTCACTGGTTAAGGAATACCATCAAGATGGTACCATTCCAACTCTGGAGGCTGCTCGACAAGCCCTCCAGGTTAACAACTCACCCTGGTTGTCCAGACAGCGACAACCAGTGATCAAGAAGCAGGTGGTGCCAACCACCGTATCCAACCGTTTCAGGTCGTTATCCCCAGAATGCAATCACCAGTCCCTCCCATATTATGGGGAGGTGAATGAGAAGGTCACTCAAGGCCTTAATTAAAGAATACATGAGTCCTTCCTGAGGGATCCCATCAATAATCACCGCCAGACCTGTGCGACAGTGTACCCCCAACATGATGAGGGTATCAACTTTAGGGGTTCGGCTCAGGTTCCTCAGACCTGAGCACACAAGACGAACCGCCAAAGGTGAAATCTGGTCAACAGAGAGCAGTTTCTTACTTATTCCCCCTCCGGAGAAGTCCATCAATCCAACTTGATGGCAAACAATGGGTGGGAATATACACCAGTCCGTCCTAATGTTACTTCCTAGCAGACTCATTTGGCAGTAACACGCCAATCCCTCCAGGAAATTCTGGCGGAGTATTATAGGCAGGCATATACACCTATTTATAACTCATCATCTAGTCAGTAGGCTCATCTGACTACAACCAATGAAGCTTGCGAATCTAATATGGTAGTAACTGATAAGCTGGAACATACACCTATTTACAATTAATAATTATGTCACCAATCTCGTCTGCCAGTATTAAAGGAAATTTATCAACCATACCTGATGAAGAATAAAAATCAGGCACATACACCTGCCAATGTTCATCAACCCTGCCAACAATCTTGTTTGGTTTCACCCGGAGAAGTTAGTCGGAAAGCTCCGATGACAAATTTGGAGCAGACTCAACTCTCTGCCCCCCACATGAGTACTGTCAAAATTCACTGACAGGAAAAGGAGGACAGGAGCAGAAATACACACCTACTCTAAGAACATAATAAACGTATATTCCCATTCCAGTAGCTGAAGTCATCAAGCACATTCTGATAATGGGGAAAGAGAAGAAGCAAATCCCTTCCCATATTCTGGATGCCTGTCAGAATATTATAACAACTTCAGCAACATCACAGGGAAAGAAATAAAAATCTGTCCCTACCTGTGGAGTGACTCATCAACATATCACTCCGGAACAGATACACACCTCTGTCCTAGTCCAAGAGGGTTATGGGGTATACTCCCCCATGTCATACAGACAATCAAGTCAGGCACATACACTTGATTTGAATGGAGATAATCAGCCTAACCTGACCATTTCTTCTGAGCAGGCACATACACCTGCCCATAATACCCACTTTCTTCAATAAGTGGTTTCCAAATTGAGTAAGAAGGCGTCTAAGAAAAAGACCCATCCATCACAGTTAAGAAATCAAGATCCAATCTATAATAAGGCCTTGCTCGATGATGAAGTTCTCAATGCACTCAGAAAATTATCTGTTGCAACTCAAGATTATACTCTCTCATTTCCCAATAGTGGGAGAAATAATTACAAAGGTCTTAATCAAACACTTCCTCATGAAGGCTTTCTTCATGACAGTTCGTTCGATCTCGAAGTATCATCTTCATACGAGAGCCACGATAACCCTCTGCATGGCCAGAAGATCAAGGAGAAAAAGGTTTCATCTTTTTCTGTAACCCACCATGGTGGTCCTCTCCATGATGATGAATTTAGGTGCGAAATTACTCTCCACAGTAGTAATTCTCATTTCTTGGAAAATTCTTCAAAGGAAAATGCATTAACGAGAAAGCCCTCTTATCTTGAGGCACTAGAAAATGTGAAGCCAGTGATGTCTGATGCTTTACCACTAGCAGGTGAAATACTTTCTCAATCAGAAGGTAGCCCAGGGTGTAGGTCATTCTCCGAACCACCCCTGGGTCATTCATCTTCTAATTTGATAAATGAATTATCTACCAATCTTGTTGAATATGATGAAGCAACAAAGAAGCACCGACTTTGGTCTAATCAGGTAGAAGAATCTTCATCGAATGATAAGGAGGAAGTGATGAATATGAAAAAACAACTGGCGAAAGGTGAAGTACCAGTCATGTTTTGGACTTTGGTTGACTCTCAGTATGATATTCCAGAAATGTTGACGGAAGATTGTATTCACGATATTCATCTCAACATGTGGAAAACTCATTGTCACTTGAAAAAGAAAATATTATCTTATGATGAATATGAAAATCATGTCAAGATAATAGAAGGGTTACAATTCCAAATTGATTTGGCATCTCTATCAGTTTACCAATATCTAAAGGTTGAAAAGAATCAGAGAGCCCTTTAGCGTTCATGCCATGGAGCACTAAAAATATTGCACCAATTATTACCAATGCCCCATCTGGTATTCATATTAGGGGATGGAGTGTTCATGGAGCACTGCATTTCACTATACTCTCCGGTCAACAAAGCCCGCCAAAAATGGTCTCATGCAATGTTATTTCCCATGGTCGGCCACAACCAATTGGTTTTGTGTGTAATCAAAGGCTTTCTCAGCAAACCGGCCTCAACTAGTTCTTCCCAAAGTCAGGCATACAAAGAACAAGTTTTCAAATTACACTTGCATCAGGCAAATAAGAATATCAAATATGCTTCTCATTTAGAGAATGCACTTCATCAGGTGACAGAAGTGTTAGAAATCATCCAATGGTCATTTGAGCCAGGTGATTTGAGTGGATGTAGATTGATGCATCCATCCAATTTCCGGACTAAAGTCTACAAAATTAGGAGAGATTTGAAGAAAGTCTTAGATGTAGCAGCTCAATAACCACCTTATCTTTCCAGACTGGGGACTCTTTTATCCCAACCCTTGGGATCAATAGATGTGATTCAAGGAGTTGAGCAGGGAAAGAAAGAACATCCCCAATCCACTGGACTGGGGACTTTTTGAAATCCTCATTCTCTTCCTGAGTGAAAGTCAGTCTTCTCTCGATTAGGGAAGAAGCCACAAGAGGAACGCAGAGCCGAGTTATCGGGAGATTCCCTCCAAATTACGGTTCATCAAGAAGTTCCTAAGGGATTAACTCAACAAAAGGGAATGTCTCATCAAGGAAATGGGAGAAGAAAATATCGTAGAAATGCCGATAAAAGGGATGCAATGCCTTATGCATCAATAAATGTCATCAATACCGTTGTTACTGATCCTACAAAACATGAGGCTCACTCAGAGGGATCAGATGAAGAAGTTCCTACTCAAGAGGCTATGCACACAGAAATAAATGAATAAGGTGTGGGTACAGGAAATTAAAGGCTTACACAGAATCTAGGTATTCTTTCAAATAATCAACTCCCCCCCTCTCCAAAAGGAATCCAACAAGGGGAAAGGAAAAAATTAGGTTACATTCCACCCTTCCTCTAGATAAGTCCAATCACTCTCATTAGATCAAAGGTTTGTATAATAAGGGGAAGAAATGATTGAATTAGGGAGGTTGAATGCAGAACTACTTCAAGGTAGTCTTCCTCCTAAGCATGTTGAAGTTAGTCAGTAAAGGGAATTTTTTGCAGCTACTGAGATGGATCAAGAATATCCTCCTTTACCAGTACACCCTCATAAGTCTAATCCTATGGGTCATGCACAACAAAAACCAGTAGTGCTACAATCAATTGCAATACTAGTCACCACACCAGTTCAAACTCCAGTTATTGCATCCTTTTAGGCCCAAGCTCAACAAGATGTTTCTCAAAAGGTAATGACTACCATTGAGTAATTAACAACTCAGTTGGAAGCTATGGAAGGAAAGCTTGCACAAATTCAACCAGAAAAGTGATCTTACCCTGAATGGGTTGATGCAATTCCTCCCCCATCAAATTTTGCAAGTACCACATTCCCAATTTTTAATGGTTCGGGAGACCCAGAACAACACTTAACACATTTTGTTTCTCGTTGTGATCCTATGATGGGAACTCCTCAACAACAAGAAGTAGTTAATCTTAGCTGTTTTTTACAATCATTACAGGGACCTGCTTTTGTCTGGTATACAAACTTTCAATCTCGGTCAATTACCGGGTGGGAAGATCTCCGTCAATGGTTACTTCTACAATTTAATTCAACATTTCCAAAGACAACGGTTTTTTATCTTACAAATTGTAAGTAAAGGGAGAATGAAAGAGTTTCAGATTTCATTGCTCGCTGGAAGGGATTTACATATTACTTAAGCTTAGTACTCCCTCAAGAAGAATTATTGCCAATCTATGTGGAAAATTTGTGTGATGAATTACGCACACCGTTGATCCCTGTGAAATACACAGGAGGGTTTCGAGACCTTACTTCAATCTCTCAACATATTGAAGATTTTCTTACAAAGACTAAGGACAAAACTCGTGTAATTCCATCAGCTCCAGGAAGGAGAATGGGGAGAGAAAATACTGTTACAATTACACTTAAACAAGCATCTGTACCTTATTCCACTTCAAAAACCTTCATCTTATCGAAGGGCTCCACCTTTTGAGCATCAAAAACAGAGGCCGTTTCATCAAGATGATCAAATAGATCAAATATGGAAACAATTTGAGGAGTTAACGAACAAATTTTATTCTTTCTGAAATGAATGAGTTCCTGGTTACTTCATTTTAGCTCCGGAAAATAATTTGGTTCAGTTGCCAAGGCCTAAAAGGCCGATCAAGGAAGGAGATGAAGACATTCCCAACTATTTCCCATTTCATCAGATATTGGGGAATCCCATTAAGGAGTGTTTTTTCTTCAAAGAACTCCTACAAAATATGGTGGACTCTGGTCAGGTAAAAATGAAAGGTTCTTCAGCCCAGGTAGCATGTGTTACAGCTACAGATCCATAGGAAGAAGATGATTGGCACGAAGTCAAAAGAAAAAATGCATAGAAATATAATGATTGGATGGTCAGGAAAACAATCAACCAAACTCATGCCATTTTACGAACACAATTGAAGAAACCAATTGTGTCTTCTGCTATGAATTCCACAACAAAACTCTTTCATCAGAACGAAAATCGTCAAATAAGCGACAAAATTCGAAGAAAGAAGAGAAGTCAGAAGAAGATGAGCTCGTGTCAAATACCAAGTTGTCTTTGACTCTGGAAGATTTTATGCCATCTACTTCAAAAGCCTGGGCACCACCCCCACCAAACAGCACAACCTAAACTAAATAATCAGGCAGAATCTTCATCAGATAAAGAGTTGATTTTTGGTTTTGTTAACATGATTCACTTAATAGATCCGTATGCCAGTCACAGTTCCGATCTTGATGAGCTCGAGTTCCCTGTATCAAACAGAGGAATTAGAGGGTGTTCTAGAGGTCTAGGATACATAGGAAGATGTGGATATTCTAGAATCCACTATTTCAATCCTACCCTTGCTAGAACTGTATATGTAGTCGAAACGCATGGCAAATCCCTTAAGTGGGCTCAACAAGAACAAGAAAGTTCTTCCACACATGGAAGATTCAGTCCTGGCATAGTTATTTTGGAAGATCGGTTAAAAGTTACACCTTCTTCCTCTCAGCAAATAAATAGACCTAGTTGGTATAATCTGCCAAAGCCAGGAGTATTTCTATCTCCTACCCCGATACAAGATGCATCTACTTCCAAAGCATCAACTTCTAAGGCACCTGCGAAACCACAAGTTCTTGTTGGGAAACGTAGAACTTTGAACCAAAAGTATAATGTCTTGAAGCATTTAGCCCAAGTACTAGCCAAGTTATCAATTCTAGATGACTTGAATCTATCAAAGGATCTTCAGGAGGCACTCATTAAGGCTTTGTCAAGTCCTCAGGAATTCAAAACTAAAATTGCTGCAGCTGAAGTCTACCATATAGAGAATGATCCTGTAGAATTCCATACAGTGGTATCTTTTACATATTAATATGAAGATGATTTTGTGCATGGAAATATTAGACCTTTGTATTTATATAGCAAGGTCAATGATGTAGACATCTGACGAGCTTTCATTGATAATGGTTCTGGAGTCAACCTTATCCCTATTCATACACTTCGTTGATTGGGCCTCACCGAATCTGATTTATCTCCTTATTTTTTTATGTTGTAAGGATATGATAAAAATGAACAAGAACCTATGGGTGAGATTACAATCAGAACTCTGTTTGGGGACCTTGTATCCAATTTATATTTCATGGTTATTCGTCATGACACAACTTTCAACATTTTGCTTCTAAGACCTTGGCTACATCAACATGCAGCTATACCTTCATCATACCATCAATGTCTCAAATATTGTTTCAATGGTAAAATTGGTACATTGTATGGTGATAAATCCCCATTAAAAACATGTGAATATCAATACATTGAGGAAGAATTCTATCACATGGAGGGAAAGGAGGTATCTACGGAAAAGGAGGTTACCAAAATTAATGCTCTATATGGTTTGGAAAAAGATTCCAGTAAACCCATTCATACATGTGAGTTCAGATTATGTGTTGCCTATCAGTCAGATTGACAAGATAGAACCAAATCCAAAATACTCTTATGGAAACTTCCATAATGTCAATTATGGAAACCAAGCGAGACAACATGGGAGAAATTGGTGATTCACCAGGAAATGATGAAATCTCAAATGGAGATGTCTTCATTTCATCCGCTGAAATCCATCAATTATATACTTCATCAAACAGTCTAGAAGAAGTTATAGGAATGTCAGAGATGAATGATGATATCGATTCTCAATCCATCATCTCCTCTTTATTACTAAAGGAAGACCCTTCATCATTAATAGGGTCAGAAATGGTAGCCTCTTCTTCAAGATATTCAAATTTTAACTTCTCTCCTGATCACGGAAATTATGATTCATCATCTATTATGCATGTAGAAATGAAATAAGTAACACATATTGAAGAACAAGAGGAAGATCTCAGAGATGCTCCTCCAGCATTTGAAGAAGGTATCTCTTCCACTGTGGATGAACTCAGAGAAATAAATCCGGGTACAAAAAAAGATCCACGCACCAATTTAATTAGTGCGACCATGACTCTTGAAGAGAAAGAAATGTATATTTCATTTTTAAAGAAAAATTGAGATATATTTTCTTGGAACTATACAGAAATTCCAGGCCTTGATCCTGATGTTTCCACTCATCATTTGGGTTTTCCAGAAGAACATCAAGGATTCAAGAAAGCTGCAAGAAGAACACACCCAACTTATGCCTCCAAAATTGAATCTGAGGTGGATAAGCTTATCAAGGCTAACTTCATCAGAGAATTTCAATATCCAAAATGGCTGGATAACATCGTCCCTGTGAAAAATAAGAATGGACAAATTAGAGTTTGTATTGATTTTAGAGATCTTAATCGGCATTGTCCCAAGGATGATTTTATAGTTCTGATCACAGAACTCTTAATTGATGCAACAACTGGATTTGAATCACTTTCCTTCATGGATGGATATTCTTGGTATAATCAAATATGAATGGCTCTAGAAGATGAAGAATCTACAACCTTCAGAGCCCCTCAAGGTGTGTTTTGCTATCGGGTGATTCCCTTTGGCCTGAAGAATGCAGTTGCAATGTATCAACATGCTATGCACTGTATCTTCAAACCCTTTTAAGGAAAATTTGTTGAATGTTATGTGGATGATTTGGTGGATAAATCCAGACAACGTTCTAATCACTTGGCTGATTTGAAAATCATATTCCACAAACTTTGACATCACAATTTGAATATTAACCCCTTGAAATGTGCTTTTGGGGTAACCTTAGGAAAATTTCTCATCTTTGTTGTATGCCATCGTGGTATTGAAGTCGATCCTGAGAAGAAAAAATCAATCCTCGGTATGTCTCCTCCTCGAAATTTGAAGTAATTGAGAGGACTTCAAGGACACTTGGCCTGTATTCGGTGTTTGATCTCCAATCTGGTAGGCAAATGTTTACCCTTCACCAAATTAATGAAGAAGGGAGTCACTTACCAGTGGACCGAAGATTTCCAAGAGGCATTTTATATCATCAAGAAATATCTATTGATTCCACCAGTATTAATGCCACCTATTGAAGGAAGATCACTTATCCTCTATGTGACAGCTTTAGAGTGATCATTGGGTGCCTTCCTTGCCCAAAAGAATGATGCTGGGAATGAAAATAGCCTTTACTATCTCAGTCGAACTATGCTTGAGGCAAAAACTCGATATTCAATTATTGAAAAGTGCTGCCTAGAGTTAATCTTTACAGTTCATAAATTGAGACACTACCTGCAACATCATGAGGTCCAATTGTTATCTAGCAATAACCTGCTCAAATTTATCCTTAGTCGTCCAATGCTTATAGGACGTCTGGAAAGATGGGAAGTTATTTTGCAGCAGTTTGATATCCAGTATGTGTCTCAAAAGGAAATAATGGGCCAAGATCTGACTGATTTCCTTGATGAACACCCTTCAGTAGAAGATACATCTTTAGATATTGAACTTCCTAATGAGGAAGTATTCTCTATTCAAGATAATCTTCGAACATGAGAAATGTACTTTGATGGTGCTTCCAGAAGTCCAACAGGGTACCACAAAAACAGTTTTTCGCAGCGCCCCCCCTTTATCAGCGCTAACGAAAAAGCGCTAATAAAGGGTCAGCTTCAAAAAAAAATTAAAAATATATTAGTATATTAATATATAAATATAGTTATATTGTTATATAAATATAATATATAATTTTTAAATATATTTTAGATAAGTATAAATGCACATTTACACTTATTATACTTAATATATAAAATATTTAGTGAAAATGGATTCTTAAAAAATTAAAAAAATATTTTTAATTAATAATTTGATAATCATTATGGAGTAATAGTCATTTAATAACAATTTGAGGACTAAAAAAATTAAAAAAACTAAAAAAAGATCCAAAATATGTTAAAAACGCAACTCAAACTTCAAACGGCCATAACGTTTGATCCGGGTGTCTGTTTGAGCTCTACCACATATCAAATCGAAGCCTGCGACGAGCTCTACATCGCTGTGACCCGGGGGGGACCCTGTTCAAGCGTTTTTCAAGGCCAAAAGAGGCCCAGAAGGCCTCCAAAACTGAGTTTTTTGTCGGGGTACCTAGATTTTTTAACATTTTGTGGATTTTCAAACTCGTTTAAGGGGGGTATTATTGGCTTTTTTTGGCAGGGACTGAATTTATTCCAAGGTATTACATTCATATTTATATTATGACTTTGAAATTTTATCCTTTTGTATAATGCACTGCTATTTATAATCAAATATATAACTATTTGTACATATTTTTTATATATTCGCACCTAAAAATTAAATTTTTTAAATAAATAATTAAACATATTTACATATAAAATATATTAGCTTTATCTAAATAATAACAAATATCCATTTTTTTTAAAATACCAATATATGAATATTTATATGTCTATATATTAATCTAACTATATATATATATTAATCTAACTATATATATATATTAATCTAACTATATATATATATATTAATCTAATAACTATATATATATTAATATAACTACATATATATATATATATTAGTATTACTATAAATATATATATTAATATAACTATATATATATTCATA
This sequence comes from Viscum album, assembly GCA_963277665.1. NCBI lineage: Eukaryota > Viridiplantae > Streptophyta > Magnoliopsida > Santalales > Viscaceae > Viscum > Viscum album. Next base: position 1,955,859,336 of record OY728153.1, read on the forward strand.
TAACTATATATATGTTAATATAACTATATATACATATATATTAATATAATTATATATTACTATAAGAATAAATATAACTAAATATATATATATATAGATATATATTAATATCACTATATATATATATATTAATATTACTATATATATATTAATATAACTATATATATATTATAATATAAATATATATATATCATAATATAACTATATATATATTATAATATAAATATATATATATCATAATATAACTATATATATTTATATTATAATCTAATAACTATATATATATTAATATAAATATATATTACTATACGAATAAATATAACTAAATAAATATATATATATAGAGATATCATGAATTGGAAGACAAATCAAAATAGAGTAGTGGTAAATGCTTAGGCACGCAGGGGGGAGGTCTCAAGTTCAAATCCTGTGGGAGGCAGGGGCACGCGCGCATGGGGGAATATAGCAGCAAGCACTGTTAAAGGGTGAAGGGGGTGCATGGGGTACGTGGGGTGCTGTACAGGGGCAGAAAAGCACTACAAAATGAGGGGCTCAAGCGCTATAAAAGCACACCCGATTCACAGTATTTTTTATTTTTTTTTAATTTTTTTTAATTTTTTTAACTTTTATCAACTCTAAAATGAAAGCACTGATAAAGGAAGTGTTGATAAAGGGGACCCGCCCTTTATCTTCGCTGGCTTTATCAGCGCTTTTTCTAGCGCTGATAAAGTCCATTTTTAGCGCTGATAAAGGCCGTGTTTGTAGTAGTGGAAGAAAATGGAAGATCCTAAATTCAAGCTCACATCGCAGGATTGGAGTTGGCGCTTCAGGAACAAGTGAATCACTTAAAGGTGAAAGGCGATTCAGACCTGGTAATGAAACAAGTCAATGGGGATTATTCCATCAGAAAAGAAGATTTAATCCATTTGTATGCTTACATTAGAGAGTTAATGGCAGAATTTCCTTCGGAACCGACATTTTCTTATGTCCTGCGATCAAAAAATGCCCAAGCTGATGCATTGGCTAATGTAGCCACAGCTCTGGAAGATCCAAATCGGGACGAAACAATCATCATTATTGCCCACCGTTGTACAATTTCACCTTATTTTCAAATCAGAATAGAGGAAATCAATGAAATTTGTCCCATTTCTGAACCATATGGTCATACTACATAATGGATGACACCTATTAGGGAATACCTTCAAAATGGAACACTCCTACCTGATAGAGCTGAGAAAGAACAAGTCTGGTGACATGTGGTCAATTTTACTCTTTATGATAGCCCAAATCATCTAGAAAAAATTCTCTACAAAAGAGGTTTTGATGAAATTCTCTTCTGATGCATTGATGGTGAAGAGATAATGGCTGTCATAAAAGAAGTACATGCAGGTGTCTGTGGTGCCCACCAGTCTGGACATAGATTATCTGATCAAATTCGAAGACTTGGATACTTCTGGCCTTCAATGATACAAGATTATTTTGATTTCACTAAGAAGTGTCATTCTTTCCAAGTATATGCCAAATTCAATCATCAACCCCCAGATTTTCTTCATACAGCTAAATAATCATGGCCATTTTCCACATGGGGAATGGATGTCGTAAGATCTTACCCTTCAGCTACATCCAAGTAGTTTAAGTATATTATTAATGTTACTAACTTCTTTTCTAAATGGGAAGAGGCGATACCTCTCAATGAAGTTAGTTCTAAAATCATTTTTAGCTTCATCTAGTCTAACATCAATACCAGATTTGGTGTACCTCATACCAAATTGACGGAAAATGGCACCAACTTCTATTCATCTGAGGCAAGGTAGTTGTATCAAGAATACAACATCAAATCTAACCATTCATCTTGGTATCATGTAGGGTCCAATGGACAAATAGAGGCCTTCAATAAGAATCTTTCAAACATACTTCAAAAGATGGTGGATAAAGATAATAAATCATGGTCTGATAAACTTTTTCATGCTTTATGGGCTTATCGGACCACCACCCGCACTACTATGCGGTCAACTCCATATTCATTGGTATATGGAACTGAAGCAGTCTTGCCCATTGAAGTTCAATTACCTTCTCTCAGAGTATCCATTTGTGATCAGTCATCTACACGTGAACAATCTCAAAAGTGATTGGATGAATTGGAATGATTAGATGAAAAAACATTGTGCACCCTACACCACTTGGAAGTCTATCAGAATCGAATAGCACGAGATTTCAACAAAAAAGTTCATCTTTGTTCATTCATTCAAGGAGAATTAGTATTGGTTATAATAAATCCAATGATACCAGAGAAAAACCTCCCAAGCTATAGAAAAAGTGGGAAGGACCTTACTCAATACATAAGGTCTACTCCAATGAAGCTTATTCTTTAATCTCAATGGATGGAGAACTCATCACAACTCCAACCAATGCCATATTTCTGAAAAAGTATTTTGTGTAACACAAATAAACTTTCATCCAACATGATGTTAAACTGTGTTGTCCTTACTACATGACATAAAACTAAATAGTCCCTCTTTCATGCTTGCTATATAACGTTAAACTATACAACCCCTCTTTCGTCCTTTATATATGAAGTTAAACTATACAACCCCACTTTTGTCCTTACTGCATGACATTAAACTGCATAGTCCCCTCCATAGTCCTTGCTGTAAGACTTTAAACTGCACATCCCCTTCATTGTCCAACATGACATTAAACTGTGTCCAGTCCCTTATATGTCCTACATGACAATAAATTGTGAATTTTTAGGGTTGTTTCTACATCTTTTTTCTCACACCGAGTGTGACTCATGTGATCTTATAGTAAAATTCAACCATAACACCCTCTTTGGGTCGCTTACCACGCATAAGTCCCAACACCATCTTCGGGTTTTCCTCAAGTACAACTTTATCACCAATTCATTCTTCAATTGAACTACTTGGACTTTGATCCTTTCCTTCTAGGCTGGTTACGTAGGCAACCTCCCGAGGTTCAATCCCAAAATCAACATCTTCACATCGGTTCACCTCCATCTCATATGATGTTGATTCATGAAGCCGCCCCCAAAACCAATATTTTTTACACTGGTTCACCATCGTACTTACTATATGACATTAAACTATACACACTTTCATCCTATACGAAAATAAACTACAACATTCTTTAACTCCATCACCTGAGAGGGAATCATTATTTACGTTGATCTCAAATCATGTCTTATTCCAAAGACTACATGCATACATGGAAATGCCCAAACCTTTAATCCTGGGTTAAACAATCATTGCACTAAAGTACCCTTTCACCCTTCACTTGTATGAACCAAATCTGTACAGAGGGTATTTCAAGAACTACGTATGGATTGATTCCCATCCTTATGGGATACGTAAAAAAATTTGAGTGTCCCTCGAATCCAGCCCCAAGTCTTTGGGCCTATCCCCAAATTCCACTTTCAGTCCCTTGGATGAAAAGTCCCCCTGTGAAAACATGAATGTGGTATGAAAACCTTGGTCTTCATTCACATATGGTTTATAAAACAAACAATGTGTATTCCTTATTTTGATCTGAGCTCTAGGACACCAAAATAGGATCTCATACACTCTTGTCCTACATGATGTTAAACTGTATTTCAAGAACTACGTATGGCTTGATTCCCATCCTTATGGGATACGTAGTGAAGTCCAGCACCTCAATTCAGGACCCATCCACAACATGATTATGGTCAGCATTGGTCTATGTATCTCCTTCATGCATTGGAAAATACCCATTTTTTATGTGTCATACTCATAACCTTAAATACTTCCAGATCTCCATAACCCTTTTGTTGAATTCTGGTCACAAAATGTCTGATACCTGGGAATTCTTTTTTCCTGACTATGCAGCATGTGCTCTTAGGTGGCCTTGCATAAGTAGTCTACATAATGGACCTATTAGCCAAAAGATGCTATTATTTGACTATGTAGACAATTCCTTTAAGTGGACCTGCATAATTCAACCCCCTAACAGGTTTGTCAAATAGTGGTGATTTCATTCTTGGGAGGAAGACCTCTTTTTTCCTTATTGGTATTAATGAAAATATATAGGGATCTGTGAAAAAAATATCCATCCTTAACATATGTCCCAAACTCTTTTTCATGATCTGAAAGTATTGAAGTCTATGGTTTATATTTCCCTTCCCTACGTTTGGGTTAGACCTTTGCAGGAGTGACATTCATCTAATTATTTGACAATCTTGATTGGGAATATTCTATCCATATTCAAGTACCTCTCTCCATATAAAAAACTCTATGCTTTGGCAAATTTGAATCTCCATAAACTTCCACTAGATTTTTAGCAATAGAAAAGTAAAATTTCTGAGAGTTCTTTTTCCTGACTATGTAGCATGTTCCCCTAGGTGGCCTTGCATAAGTAGTCTACATAATGGACCTGTTAGCCGAAAGATGCTATTATTTGACTATGCAGCCAATGCCCTTAAGTGGCCCTGCATAATTCAACCCCCTAACGGGTTTGTTAAATAGTGGTAACTTCACTCTTAGGAAATACTTATTCTAATGACTTTTAGCCTTTTTTTTCATATCATTCCTCAGATTCAAAATTTCTTAAGTCATAGTTTACATGTTTTCCCCCATACTTGAATGTGGTAATATGTTTTCAGAAAAATTATCAAGGAATTGAGTCAATTTTAATCCATTCGGTCAAAGCTATTCGACCTTAAACATTATCCTTTTTATGTCCGACATGCATGACTTTAAACTGCCCACAAAAGACAAGGGAACTCTGAACAAAAGTCAAGTCCCAGCTCACTAAACATACATTTTATATGATTTAGGTAATATTGAGAAATAAAAAGATTCAAAGTTTTTAGGGTTATTTTTATAATCCTAGAAAAAATCAAACTATGCTTACTAGGCCCATTGGCTTAGGTAAAATTATTTAAAGCATGTAGCAAGAGAATGCAAGCCCAAATGATTGAAGTTGAAAGTGTTTTTCAATGATACAAAAGAGTTAGAAGGACATCCATAGATTGGATTCTATTCTCTTTTTCAGGAATCACAAGAGGCTTCCAATATAACTCTTTATTTGATTTACGGCATCTCGAGCTTCATCAGAAGCCACTTGAAGTTCATGAACTTGACCAACTTCACTCTTTTCAGCTTGATGGAGTGATTTCATGGCATCTGCGATGGATTTCATACCATTTTTTTGAACTCCTTATAGTGAATTGTTAATGTAACGCCCCGACCCCAGCTACCCAGAGTCGGTGCATTACTTCGTAACATTGGCATGATCACAAAAGATCAAGTCTCGAAAGACCGATTAGTTTAGTAGCCTTGGAAACACTAGATACATTCATAAATGTTACATTACATCATAAGGTGAAAAACTACAATAACAAAGTCTCCATAGTCCACACTCATATCCTCTTGTGACTATCCCTGCAGGTCATTCATAAAATACTTCTTCACATCCTGGAAAATATTAAAACATTGAAAGGGGTGAGCTCAGATGCTCAGTAAGGATAACAATATCGTGGAAGCTTTCATAAATAAATATAAACATTTAAGGAAATTTATAACTAAAACAAAAGCCTTTTAAACTTGATATTCAACATAATATGGCAAAAGTAAAATGAGATAATTCCCTTTACTTATTCACATGGATATTCTACTGGTCGAATAATCACATGCAATATCAATAACCACTTTCATAATGATGGAATGCATAATGATAGACTATCATAACCACGTAGCCAAGGCCTCGTGCCAAGACCAAAAATAAGATTTTGTCAAGGCCTCGTGCCAAGAAACTAGTTTGTCTCATGAGACTTACCGATGCATCAAGGAGCTCTAGCGGGCTCCACCCGTCACTTATTAAGTCCAATGCATTCCTCATATGAATAGGTTTAAACATATCATAAACCATAACATAATCGTATCACATAAAACATGCATAAAGGAAACTTAACATTTCCACATTTCAATCACAAGATATCAATACAACACATTGATATAATAAAAACGCTTTCAAAACCATTTTCAATACCAAAATAAAAGAAAGTTAAAACATTGTATTTATTTTTCATTAAAAAAAAGTGATGGCTTGTAGAGGAAGCCGAAACTCAAATAATGGTCATGGCGGCAGAGAAGTCGTTGTCGCCGCATATGTACGGAAAGAAAAACATTCCCTTTTTGTCGTTTAGTAAAACGCTTCGTATAAAAAATATTCCTTTTGAATAAACGTAAAAGTCAAAGGGGTTTATACACCATATAAAAGAAAGTTGTGTATAAAACCAAATATGCCTCAATGAAAGGAGATTGAGACGAAGTCCTTAAAAAGATAATTTTTTAAATAAAATATATCTATTATGTGTATTCACTATAAGTACACATAAAGAAAGTACAAATACAAGATAGGACATAATAATATCATGACATAATTTGAATGTAGGAGATTAACCCAAAGAATGGAAATTGGGTTAAGAAATTCCCTTACCTCATATCCGAATTCTCTCGACCGTTCTTTGACCTCCTGAATAATCAACTAGAGTTAATCTCTACCTTCTTAAGAACTTTTTTCAAGTTCATTATTCCTTTTATATCACTTATTACCATGTTATGAACATTATGTAATTATTTATGTTAATAACGGTCATTTTGACGATCTTAGGTACTTGAGTCAAAAATAAACTTCTTATAATTACACTTTTTTCATGTGTTAATATATCCATTATATCCATAATTATATTCATGATCTATATATCATATACATCATATATATCCAGTATATACATTCATTTATAATATTACATAACATTTAGAGGTAAGAAATGAAATGCACCGTTCATGGAGACGGTAAGCCGTACGTACGCATGAACACTACTTTCATTTCTATTTCGTATTTAATGGAATGAAATAATAATGATATAAATGTATAACATAATTACAGTATAATATAATGTATAATACCATTTACTCCATCCTTTATACATCCCACATATGGTATTAACGATTCAAATCACTTTGAGGGGGCGGTAGTCCGCACTTCCTAAAATGAAAATATCGTGTTTACCCATAATGAAAACCATAAAGGTATGCCATAAATGAAAAATAAAAAATCATAAGGAAAACAAAAAAATAATATATATCATATATAAAAATAGTGTCATCATAATGGCCACCATTAGAGGTGTTATATGAGTGTTGAACAATCATCATTTCATGAGGCAAAAATTCGCCATCCACAGAAACAGTATGTTCTTTAACCATTAGATGTAGGTGTGTGTAAGTGTAGCTCGAATCCTTCTTATAACAACATCCTAGTATATTGAGGATACTGGTGTTGTTACAAAAGAAATTAATAAAAAGTGTTTAGGGGGTTGGAGAAGAAAAATAAAATAAAAGAACACAAGAGAAGACATTACCTTAAAATGGGTAACTCTTTTTTGATTTGAGCCAAAGGCTTCCTTGGGAAGAATTCTGCCCAAAGTGAGGCTTCTAGGAGTAAGAGAGGGATGTTGGGATAGTATTTGGGCAGAGGTTGGCCGAGACAAATGGCTTGAAAGTGGGAATAAGGTGGGAGTGGTGGGGGCCTTTTATAAGTGGAGAGGAGGGGCACTCTTGGAAAGTAATGAAATATTACTTTATTACACAATGATTTTCGGATTCTAAAGGTCCCACACTTCTATAATTTGAGGCTTAGGTGATAAGGGTTCGAAATATCATCATAAAATAGGGTTTTGACAAGTGTAAGTCTTAGATTTTACATTATCCTTTCATTTTATTTAAATCATTAATTAATGAGGTAATCGCTGCATCATCATGGTGTCATAAATAATTTAATTTATTTAATGTCTAAAAATTATAAAAAAATTATAATGATGTAGGAAATCGTTTTATCTTTCCAATGACTATTTATAGTAAAATATATTACTTGTATAACCCTATGTAAAAATTGTTTTAGTAAAACATTTCATGTTTGTGTCATTTTTTACTTTAACATTAAATAAAAGGTATTTATGTCATTTTCCAACTAAAGTGGCTCCATGAGGTCCCCAAGTTGACCCATGGATTGTATTGGTCGGCCATGGCACATCCAATGAGGGTAGTACATGTGTCAAGCTCATCTCATATTATTAAAACATTAGTTTTACCTTAAACTACACTAATTACTTCTAATCGCGATTAAGAACTTAAAAGTTACTATTTACCAAAAATTATTTTAATCTCATTGAACCACATTTTACTTCTTAATGACAACCATGTATGTCGTATTTTTGAAATTCAAAACACAGAAGTGGTAAAATTTCATTTAAACGAAGAAATCAAGTTTTTATAAGTACCACTTAGTGGTTTCACTATTCATCAAAAATTGAAGTTTTTCAGAAAAATCCCAAATATTCCCCCTAAGCTATATTTGATATTCCGATTTCAAAAATGATTTCTATTTTAAAAAATTCCAAACATATAAGTTGCATTAATTAATTTTATAATTAATTCCCGTTGTCACAACAAATAGCGTGTTTTTAAGAAACAATTTATATCAAAGGATTGACAATTGTTTATGTCCAATTTTAAAGTGAAATTAATTCTAATGACCACCATTGGATAAAATAGTAAAAATATATTCTAATTATACTTTAAAACCACTCAATACTATAATTTATCACTATAAAATACTTTGATTAAAAAATTTGTTTTTAAGTATTTTTTACTATTCATAAAAATTGGATGTTCTCAGAAAATTACAAAAAATTCAACTTTGGATAATTTCGATATTACGAATACAAAAATGAAGTCCATTTTGAAATATAAAATTTCTATAATTTTAAAAAGTGGGTATTACTATTCATAACTGCTACTTTGATTAGTCGCGGTGTGTTAGAACTCGAAGTTGCATACAATGCAAGCTATTGCATTATTGAATGAGAAGTGTATCGTGGAAGGTCAGGGTGTTACATTCTCACCTCCTTCAATAAATTGCGTCCTCGCAATTTGAAATTTTTCTTGGAAAATAAAAGGTTGAAAATAGAAAATACCTTTTTGGAAAACCCACATCGGAAATATGGTTAATAAGAATATAACATTAAAAGAAAGCAAGATAAGTACAAAGGTCACCCGAGATAGCCCATTCTAGGATTCTATGAAAATATGGATATGGAGGAGAAACAAACCATCAAGGTATGATGGAGAGTTGTAGAAAACATGATTAGGATAAAGTTAACTATAAGAAAATCACTAACTTGTGATTGGTTAAACGATCATTGATTCCCCAGTTGGAAAAGTTAATCGACAACATTTTTGTTTTAAGTTACCTTTTATAATGTTGAGGAATTTATTTAGAAGATTTACTAAGAACGTAAGGGAATATACATACTTGTCATGTAGAATTTCATTCTTTAATAACTTTTTACCACAAACCCATCTTTCACTCTAAAAGGTAATAGAACTCAAAAATATTCTATTTATCCTAATTTTATAAGGTTCAAAATATTACCACATACCATTTAGATTAGGAAAAATATTTTGTAATAACCAGAGACTTCCTGTAGGCTAGTGGTAGGAAATAAAGGCATGTCGCACTATGGTTGTGGGTTCGATTCCTGCAGCTTTGTCCGATGTGACGGGTTATGCCCCACCCTGCAGGTTGTCCTTTTCCTAAAACTATAGTATTATAATATTACAAAAATAATCTTCAGAAATGTTTTAACCATAAACAATACTATCCAAATATCAACTTAATCCATTCCAACCTTTATAGTTATCCAAAATATCTCCGTCCAGACTTTCTCTAAAAGGTCTCTAAATTCCAAAATCAATTGTAACCTCAGATTCCCCAAACAAAGTAAAGTTTCTCTTATTTTCACATACTAAAAATATGATTACCTTAATCATATTAAATCCTTAATGAAAACAACATGTACTGCAGTACAATCCTTATATATATCACATTATTCTTATAACCATAATCTAGTTCTTGAGTCCAAAAACACAAATACAATAATTATTCAACTTCCTCTGTAGTAACAGCATAAGCTTGGCCTTGGTCCCTTGGCCTTTTCTGAGGTAAGTTTCCCTGATGCTTAGGACATTCATTTGCATAATGCCCCATTTCCCTACAATTGTAGCATTCAACATTGATAGCCTCATTCTTTCCCTTGAAATCACGCGCCTGGTTACCTTTTTCCCCACATTTATAACAAACTCCCATTCCTTTTAGGCAAGTACCAGGGTGATTCTTCCCACAATTATCGCATAATGGAAAATCCTTCTTTCCCTTTTTCCCTTTATCTGTCTCTTGTTCCACCGTTCTCTTCTTCTCTTGCTTTACTTTGTTGTCATAAGACTTAGATAATTCCTTTTCTGTCTTGATAGAACACGAGACAAAATCTTCGTATGATGAGAAGGTTTGTGAGACTAATGCTCGACGGAGAAATGGTTTTAACCCATCAAAGAAACGATCAATCTTACTTCTTGGGTTACGTATATAATCTGCAGCATGCCTCGCTAACCTTGTAATGTTGGCCTCATACTTTGCGACATTCTAATCCTCCTTTTGTCTCAGACTCAAAAATTGTCTTTCCATATCTGGTCGATGGTCATGTGGAAAGTATTTTTCTAAGAAAAGATCTTTGAACTCTCTCCATTCCATATTTGATACTTCTTCATCTTCCTTTGTGTTTTGAATCAGCGACCACCATTGATCGACATCTCTAGTGAGGCGGTAAACTGCCATGATAACCATTTCCCTTTCACTACTCCCCAAGGCGTGGAATATTTTCTCTAAGGAGTTTATCCATTGCTCAGCTACTAATGGATTTGTACCCCCATTAAATGTTGATGGTTGTTGCCTCATGAAGCGGTCTAACATTGATCCTCCACATTGCGGATTAGGGTGCTCCATACGAGTAAGGTTATTATTCATAACCTGAGTGAGTTGTCCCAGTATGGTAATAAGTTGATCAGCACTAGTTGTATCTCCAGCTCCATAATAATTATCTTGAGAAGGAGGGAAATCCCTACACGGAGTGCGTGCATTGATACGGTTTCCATTCCTTCCACTAGGCGCCATTTCTAAACAATGGCATAAACTAGATTAGTTTATGAATCAAAATACATAATTCTATACTTATAAAATACTTAAAATAAATTGAACTATTTATGGATATAATCCATACTCATAAAAATGTTTTCTTTGAGGAAGTATATACTCATAACCCTTCATAGTGGGTTGTAAAGAAAACGAGAATTATCCTAAGCATATCCCCCGGGAGTGTCGTAACCAAGAGTGCAGCAAGGCCCGTTGTCGTGCACCAGTTCCCGTTCGAGTCTAGCTCAAAGCGGTGTTTTCGGGTTTTACCCCTAGGTACATCTGTGCCAGAGCCACCTCTACCTGATCGTATCCATACAGGGATGTATTGCTCAGAAAACTCACAACATCTCTATAATACCAAAATTCTAGGAAGTTTTTCTATACTAATCCTAAAAGTTTATCTTCGGGCTATGTGCTCTAATCAGAGTTTATCTAAATCTAGCTTCCAAGGTTAGTACTAAACTTCCTCTAATACCAACTGTAACGCCCCGACCCCAGCTACCCAGAGTCGGTGCATTACCTCGTAACATTGGCATGATCACAAAAGATCAAGTCTCGAAAGACCGATTAGTTTAGTAGCCTTGGAAACACTAGATACATTCATAAATGTTACATTACATCATAAAGTGAAAAACTACAATAACAAAGTCTCCATAGTCCACACTCATATCCTCTTCTGACTATCCCTGCAGGTCATTCACAAAATACTTCTTCACATCCTGGAAAATATTAAAACATTGAAAGGGGTGAGCTCAGATGCTCAGTAAGGATAAAAATATCGCGGATGCTTTCATAAATAAACATAAACATTTAAGGAAATTTATAACTAAAACAAAAGCCTTTTAAACTTGATATTCAACATAATATGGAAAAAGTAAAATGAGATAATGCCATTTACTTATTCACATGGATATTCTACTGGTCGAATAATCACATGCAATATCAATAACCACTTTCATAATGATGGAATGCATAATGCCAGACTATCATAACCACGTAGCCAAGGCCTCGTGCCAAGACCACAAATAAGATTTTGTCAAGGCCTCGTGACAAGACACTAGTTTGTCTCATGAGACCTACCGATGCATCGAGGAGCTATAGCGGGCTCCACCCGTCACTTATTAAGTCCAATGCATTCCTCATATGAATAGGTTTAAACATATCATAAACCATAACATAATCGTATCACATAAAACATGAATAAAGGAGACTTAACATTTCCACATTTCAATAACAAGATATCAATACAACACATTGATATAATAAAAACACTTTCAAAACCATTTTCAATACCAAAATAAAAGAAAGTTAAAACTTTGTATTTATTTTTCATTAAAAAAAAGTGATGGCTTGTAGAGGAAGCCGAAACTCAAATAATGGTCACAGTGGCGGAGAAGTCGTTGTCTCCACATATGCATGGAAAGAAAAACATTCCCTTTTTGTCGTTTAGTAAAACTCTTCGTATAAAAATGATTCCTTTTGAATAAACATAAAAGTCAAAGGGGTTTATACACTATATAAAAGAAAGTTGTGTATAAAACCAAATATGCCTCAATGAAAGGAGATTGAGACGAAGTCCTTAAAAAGATAATTTTTAAAATAAAATAGATCTATTATGTGTATTCACTATAAGTACACATAAATAAAGTACAAATACAAGATAGGACATAATAATATCATGACATAATTTGAAAGTAGTATATTAACCCAAAGAATTGAAATTGGGTTAAGAAATTCCCTTACCTCGTGTCCGAATTCTCTCGACCGTTGTTTGATCTCCTGAATAATAAACTAGAGTTAATCTATACCTTCTTAAGAAACTTTTTCAAGTTCATTATTCCTTTTATATCACTTATTACTATGTTATGAACATTATGTAATTATTTATGTTAATAACGGTCGTTTTTACGATCTTAGGTACTTGAGTCAAAAATAAACTTCTTATAATTACACTTTGTTCATGTGTTAATATATCCATTATATCCATAATTATATTCATGATTTATATATCATATACATCATATATATCTAGTATATACATTAATTTATAATATTACATAATATTTAGAGGTAAGAAATGAAATGCACCGTTCATGGAGACGGTAAGCCGTGCGTACGCATGAACGCTACTTTCATTTCTATTTCGTATTTAATAGAATGAAATCATAATGATATAAATGTATAATATAATTCCAGTATAATATAGTGTATAATACCATTTACTCCATCCTTTATACATCCCACATATGGTATTAATGATTCAAATCACTTTGAGGTGGCGGTAGTCCGCACTTCCTAAAATGAAAATATCGTGTTTACCCATAATAGAAACCATAAAGGTATGCCATAAATGAAAAATAAAAAATCATAAGGAAAACAAAAACATAATATATATCATATATAAAAATATTGTCATCATAATGGCCACCATTAGAGGTGTTATATGAGTGTTGAACAATCATCGTTTTGTGAGGCAAAAATTCACCATCCACAGAAACAGTATGTTCTTTAACCATTAGATGTAGGTGTGTGTAAGTGTAGCTCGAATCATTCTTATAACAACATACTAGTATATTGAGGATACTGGTGTTGTTAAAAAACAAATGAATAAATAGTGTTTAGGGGGTTGTAGAAGAAAAATAAAATAAAAGAACACAAGAGAAGACATTACCTTAAAACGGGTAACTTTTTTTTTGATTTGAGCCAAAGGCTTCCTTGGGAAGAATTCTGCCCAAAGTGAGGCTTCTAGGAGTAATAAAGGGATGTTGGGAGAGTATTTGGGCAGAGGTTGGACGAGCCAAATGGCTTGAAAGTGTGAATAAGGTGGGAGTGGCGGGGGCCTTTTATAAGTGGAGAGGAGGGGCACTCTTGGAAAGTAATGAAATATTACTTTATTACACAATGATTTTCGGATTCTAAAGGTCCCAAACTTGTATAATTCGAGGATGAGGTGATAAGGGTTCTAAATCTCCTCATCCAATAGGTTTTTTACAAGTTTAAGTCTTAGATTTTACATTATCCTTTCATTTTATTTAAATCGTTAATTAATGAGGTAATCGCTGCATCATCATGGTGTCATAAATAATTTAATTTATTTAATGTCTAAAAATTATAAAAAAAATATCAAGATGTAGGAAATATTTGTATCTTTCCAATTACTATTTATAGTCAAAAATATGACTTGTATAACCCTATGTAAAAATTTATTTAGTAAAACATTTCATGTTTGTGTCATTTTTTACTTTAACATTAAATAAAAGGTATTTATGTTATTTTCCAACTAAAGTGGCTCCATGGGGTCCCCAAGTTGACCCATGGATTGTCTTGGTCGTACATGGAACATACAATGAGGGTAGGACATGTGTCAAGCTCATCTCATATTATTAAAACATTATTTTTACCTTAAACTACACTAATTACTTCTAATCGCGATTAAGAACTTAAAAGTTACTATTCACCAAAAAATATTTTAATCTCATTGAACCAAATTTTACTTCTTAATGAAAACCATGTATGTTGGATTTTTGAAATTCAAAATACAGAAGTGGTAAAATTTCATTTAAACGAAAAAATCAGTTTTTATAAGTACCACTTAGTGGTTTCACTATTCATCAAAAATTGAAGTTTTTCAGAAAAATCCCAAAAATTCACCCTAAGCTATATTTGATATTCCGATTTCAAAAATGATGTCTATTTTAAAAAATTCCAAACATATAAGTTGCATTAATTAATTTTATAATTAATTCCCGTTGTCACAACAAATAGCGTGTTTTTAAGAAACAATTTATATCAAAAGATTGACAATTGTTTATGTCCAAATTTAAAGTGAAATTAATTCTAATGACCACCATTGGATAAAATAGTAAAAATATATTCTAATTATACTTTAAAACAACTCAATACTATAATTTATCACTATAAAAAACTTTGATTAAAAAAGTTATTTTTAAGTATTTTTCACTATTCATAAAAATTGGATGTTCTCAGAAAATTACAAAAAATTAAACTTTGGATAATTTCGATATTACGAATACAAAAATGAAGTCCATTTTGAAATATAAAATTTCTATAATTTTAAAAAGTGGGTATTACTATTCATAACAGCTACTTTGATTAGTCGCGGTGTGTTAGAACTCGAAGTTGCCTACAATGCAAGCTATTGCATTATTGAATGAGAAGTGTATCGTGGAAGCTCGGGGTGTTACAGTTAAGATGGTCAAGTTCCCCAGTAACAACATATAACTGTTGCTGAAGGTGAAACTGCTAGAAAACTTTCTACTTGATCTTATGCTTCAGCTCCTTCAATTTTGCAGCATGATCAGCCTCAGCTCAGGACACCACAGCCTCAAATTTGCAGATATTGGTCAACAACCTTACTCTGGTCAGTTCTTGATGGTACCTTTGCTCCTGCTCCCTCCTTAAAATGACTTGTTTCACCACGGTATGGATCTCTTAATATCTAAAACCGCCAAGTACCAACATGATAAACATGGATGATAGTCACGGGATCTTTGAAGACAACTCTTCAAGAGGCACTTCAGATATGATCTTCCATATATTCTTCCATGCCTTGCGATGTGAGAATTGGTGCGCCTTTTGTACCTCAGGGTCTGATTCAACATCACTATCACTTGGGGGAATATAGTCTGAAATTAATGCACTTAAAGAAGTTCCTTGTTCTGCTCCTTCCCCCTGACCCATGTTACTTCACTTTCTACTCCCATTGGGGTGGAGGCTGAGGCTTCACCTCCAGATCTAGCCACTAAAATTGATGGCCCTGTATAGTCAATTGAAAGTTTTAGTTAGTTTCAAAGGATAACAAAAGTTGATTAAGATGTCTTGAAAATTAAGTACAACCACAAATATTGTTATCTCTTACCCAATGGTAGATCAACCGCATGAGAAGGATCCTCCCCATCTTTCCTAGCTTCAACAGGATTTTCAGGATGGGTTTCAGGAAGCTCTGCTGAGTTAAGCTCTACTTGAGCTAGTGTCTCTACAATAATAGGGTTGTCTCCACCCCCTTTAGGAATTGGCAGTTCAGCAGCTTTCTTAGATGGAACTGCACATTTCAACCAATCATGGCCAGAGATGTAATAATAAATTTTTAACCGGATAAAGGATAACACTCACGTCCAAAATATTCTAAATTACATGGTAATGTAACATGATTTAAAATGTATTCAAAATATGTGCCATGTTTCATCATTTCATCCATTGATATCTCAGATTCCAGGTTAGTCTCACTAGTGGGAGCATTCAATATGTCTTCTTGACGACCCTCATCCTACGACCTCTTACCCCGAACAATTTCTTCAGAGAAAATTACAGCATTAGTTGTAGTGTCTGCCAAATGTTCGGGTGAAAGTGTTGAACCTAAAGTATCACATAATGAAAGTCAGTTGATGTTTTAATTCAACATTCTATGAAGTATTGTTAATTTACCAGAAGTAGGATCCTCTCTCCTTGTATAAGAAACAAGAGTAGTACCGGGAACAGATGCTGGCTCTTCTTCAGAAGCAACTAAGTCAGCATAAATTTGTGACTGTTCACCAGCACCCTCCGTCGTCCTCAGAGGAGGGTCAGTCCTCTACCTCAAAGGGGAAATCAAGGAATCCCCTGCAATCCTAAGAAATATGAGAAATCTTTTCATGAGTTAGGATTCATGAAAATCTAAAGGAATTACCACTACTGATGAAGTGTTTAGCTATGGACTTCTTCCTTCGATGTCTTTGCTTCTTTGGATTTTTGGGTGTGTTGACATCGTTATCTCCAAATAAAAGTATTGGAGAGTGAAAATCCATTTCTAACTCCGCGTCCATGGATTCATGTCCTGGAGATACTTCTCCTGGCTCACGAGGAGATTCAGTATCTCCAATGGAAGTGCCACCAGGGCTATACTGTGGTGAAGGGACCTCAGTAGTTCCTTTCTTTACAAGCTACAGAACGAAGAAAGTAATTTTATTGAGAAAAAAATATTTAACTGGAATCAAGTTGCAAAGAAAATAAAAAGAGAGACTTACATCTTCAGGAGCCACGTAATCGTGCCACTCCTCATCTCCGGAAGCACCAGTCCCCTCAGTAGTGCCACAATCCATAATTTCCTTCACCTGCTTGGTGATAGGAATGGAATTATCAGTAGAATATATGAGCATCTACAACTCTCTAATGTAATCCCACACTTCATCGGAGTTATCCTCGAAACGGATATCAGTAGAAGCCTAAAGATTCCCTACTCTAGGGATATGCAGCCCTTCGCATAAGACCATCCAGGCGGTTTCAACATCGCAATATAAACTCTACCATGTCTGGACAGCCTCTAGTCATAGATATTCAGCATGTCCACCAGAAGGCTGTGAAGAAGGTCCTCCAATATTGGACTTCAAATTCTTACTAGCTTCTACAATCACATATAAAGGATAAGAAGATAAAACTTGTTGCTCTATAAAATAATGGTGATTAAATTGCCTGATATAACTCACCAGGAGTCAATGTAGTTGGTCTATTAACTCTAGAAGGAGGATTATATCTGACACGAGGTCACTTTGAAGCATGTCGTGCCTCATCATCCCCATCCTGGGAATCTAGTGAATCAGGCCCAGGTGAGGAACCCGGTGAATCACCTCTGGGTGTGGAAGAGTCACCTTCCAGATGAAGGGTTTCTTTCTCGACTGTTATCTTTTTTTCCCCACCTAAGGAACTAGATGATTCAATACCCCTTTAGGGTATGATGCTACCCAGTTCTCAGCATACCATGTAGTCAAGTGAATCGCCGCTTTAGAAACTAGTAGATAAAACACCGCCCAGTCTTCTCCATAGCTGTCAGCAACCATAGCTGTCGGGAAACCATCAGATGCTACTCTGACCTGACATGCGTAGGAAGGGATACAACAATCTACTGCAAACTCTTGAATTGGCCTGTAAATCTATATTGAGCATAGTCCTCCCATATAATCTATCCGTCAATCCTAGTGGCCAATACACAATTTCTGCAAGCCATCATGTATGACCTCAATTCTATGCTGGCTATTCCATCATCAACAAATCACCTGGTTGGAGGGTTTCCATAAGGAAAGAAATGGAATTTCTTGAACATGCTCAGCCTCACCATCATGTCATAAAAGCGGAGGGATAATGGAAAAATTCTAGAATATGCCTGCACTGATGGCCTGAAAGAACTTCTAGGAACCTGTACTCTGCTCTGTACAGCGTATGTCCTGAAATGAGTGGCAATCTGTCCCCACAAAACATGGAATGGTCCCACTATTCTCAAAGAAGACTTAACCATAAAGACATGGAGTAAGATCCTATGAATCTTCACCAAAATGGTGGTGGAAAACCCAACCATTTTCCTCTCAGCCAACTTGGCTGCAATAATGAAGGTCCCTGTCCTGACGCCTCCCTTCGAATCCCTAACTGGTAGAAGATAAACACTGATCCACAAGGCTAAAAATCCCTCCAGATAGGTCTTCTTTGGGATTCTCTGATTCACTTCGTATCTCCACTTTTTAAATTCTCCTGCTTCCAGGGTCGGCCAGAATGTTCCAAGAGAACCCTTCTTCTCTATTCTGGGGCAACTGGTAGGACGAGTACAGGTGGGACCCTTCTCTATCTACCAGATAAGAAACATATCCATCCACTAATCTGGATGAATATCCTTTCTAGAATGAGTTTTGGAGGTCTTTGAATTCTTGAGTTTTTGGAAAATTTTCAATAATTCTCAATCCAAAGCTGGAGTCTTCTCTGAATCATTCCAGGTCACCTTGGGAGGGATGAATTCATCATATATATCGCCTAAAATTGGAGCCCCCGAGACCTTGTAGACATCCTACAAACTGATTCCTACTTCTCCATGAGTCAGATGGAAAGAATTGGGTTCTGGGCTCCAGCAGCTGATTAGCTCCGGTACAAAGTCATCATTCCAATAAACATATGTCTGCCCAGCCTAGATGGCTTCATATATTGCAGCTCCTTTCAGATCCTTAACAAACTCTACACAAGTTTTTCACACCTAATATTCCCACATCCAAGTTGGCTTCACACCTCCTCCAGGACGGAAGTCCCAACTCATCTTCTAGCCTTTGGATTGATCCATCTGAGAGTTTCGGAAGATTGAGGGATAACAATGCGGCTGTAGCTCAGGTTTGTGAGGTTTTAGATCTGGGGCACATGGGATATGATGCATTATAAACACCTTCTCCATTGTACCAGCATTTACAAATGTTCCTCCAACTGAGATATTTGCTGAAGAAAAGTTGGTGTAAGTTTGAAACCAAGAATCAGGAAGACAGTTCTTTTCATCTAGAACGTTGACTCCTTGCAGATGACCATGCCCATACAGAGGCAGGTAAATACTTTGTGGGAAATTAATATGATACTTCTTTAAGTACATTTCCAAATATGTGAGAGTGCTATCGCAGATATTATAATATTCATGGCCAACGATGTTCATCATATCATCAATCCGCTTGCTAGCCAGCTCATCAGCCATTCCAATTCTTCTGGGAGCCATTGAATCTGCACAAAGATCAGATAATTTACTTTTAAGTAAGTTGGTTTTTCATAAAATTTGTGAGGAAAAGTGAAAAAATGTCTAAGTCATTAAGGCACGTAAGTCCAAGTTGGTCGCACAAGTTTCACCACGCTAGTACTGGCACGCAAGTCAGAAACTCACTGCAGAAGTGTGACACGAACAGAAGCGCAAACGAGCAGAAAACCAAGACACCTGCACGGAGAGAGCTACTTGAGTGCCGAGATCTCAGAAGCATTTGAAACCGATTGCTTTGCATGATGTGGTTCCACATATTTATAGGCAAGGCCATACCCCTGTGCACTGGACCCTGCACGCCAGAAGCATACCTGCGCACCTATGACTTGCGCGCCGCAATAACTTGTTTCTCGTTTTCCTCAGAGTCAAATCCTCTTTCCTTTTTCAGATCCAAATATAAGGGGAGAATTTTTTTGACTCTTCTTTACCTCAAAGAGTCTAACGAATGAAAAAGGGGAATACCATAAGCACAAAGAGAGTCATCCTTTGAAGAACATCAAAAATCGACAAAGGCATGAACAAGGAACCTTTTAAGCACAGGTCACGCAAGTTTCATTATGGTTGTGAAAGTACACTAGTGTGCCACATATGGGTCACGCAAGTCACTTGTGCACCGTATTTTTTTTTTCTAAAGGTACTCAATGGACTATAAATACCCCCTATGGGCCCCCCATTTCATGGACGAAAAATCCAAAAGTCATATTTAAGCTCTTGGCGCCCTAGTCTTTTCTTGAAGTCTTAAAAACACTTCTAAGGTAATTTCTTACCTAGAATGGAAGATCTAAAGGGGGGGGGGGAAGAATGACTAAGTGTTGAAATTCATCAACAATTGCGCGCCTAAGTGTCTAACCCTTAAGGGAAATGACCACACTTGCGTGCCGCCTTATCCCTTCAACAAAACTTGCGCGCCACCCTTTTGGAAGCCTCTAGGGATAATACTAAGGGCTTGACCCATGTATCGCCCAAGTATTACCTTATGGATTAACCGTCGCCCAAGTAAACCCATGTCGCACAAGTATAATTCGCGTCTAGAACTTGCACGCCCAAACAGGACTTGCGCGCCTTCCTCTTTTTGGGTGCCCCTCCTACCTATTCAACTCTTTTCTTCAAATCCACCTCTCCTCTTCAAGATTTAGCCTTCAGAACCCTCTTAAAATCCATTTATGGCATGGTTCCTTTGTTTTCTTCCTTATATGAAAGGAATTATGTGGAACATCTCTCAAAACCTCATGATTTAGATAATTTTATGTCACTAAGGATAGATATTTCCTTCATTCAACCTCATCATTTAAGACGATAAATTCTTTAATTTGGGCATCCTCCTTAAGAGTAAGCCCCAAGTTCCCTAATCTGGGCATCCTCCTTAGGATTAAGCCCCATGTTATTTAATCTAGGAATCCTCCTTAGGAGTAAGCCCCAAGTTATTTAATCTATGAATCTTCTATAGGAGTAAGCCCTAATCATAATTTCTCTTAACCTAGGCCTCCTTTTAAGGATTAAGCCCCAGATCTCAAGTCCCCTCAACCTGGGCCTCCTTTTCATGAGTAAACCCCAGGCTTAATTTATTTTTACTTGGGATTCCTTCTTCGGAATAAAACCCAATCATTAGTCCCTCTCTAATTTGGGCATCCTTTTTAGGTGTAATCCCAAAATTAAGTATTTAAAATCTCCATAAATCATATATACCTTTATAGACCTTGTTCCCGGGTCTCTTCCCTGAAGTAAACCCCGATCCTCATTTACTTTGGAAGTCATACATATGCAAGCCCCACATCATTCCTTTTGATTGCATCTTTCGTTGCACAATCGCCAGGTTTTACTAATACCTCTTGTTCCTCACACCGAGCATGACTCATGTGAGGATAGAGTGTAAAAGTAATTATGAAATCTCTCTTGGAGCCATTAATCATGGATAAAACTCATACTTCTTCACTCGAACTACGCGGGTTCTGATTCCTTTTTTCTAAACAAGGATACGTAGGTATACCATCTATAGGTACAATCCCAACTCTAAAATAATCCCTGTCCTTCTGAACGACAATAAACTTCAAGTGCCCCACTGAGTGGCTTTAAAGCCAGTATGGTTATAATAATGACCCAGAGATTTCTATATAATGTGTTTAAGGATACCGTTGACTAAGAATCTCTAATAAATACAGATGATTCTCTATCGATGAAGAACCTTAAATACATATAAAATATTCTCTAAATCTCATACATATCAATCATTGATTGTCAGATCTAAGGGAAAGCTCATTTTCATACTTGGTAAATTAATAAGGATTCATGAACATAACTCAAATCTATAAAGAGAGTCCTGGAGTAGACAATAATTCCCCCCAAAAAGGTGTGATGAGTATGAACTCCCATCCTCTCGACCAATGAAAATTATTAAGCCTCATAGGTCCACAACTAATGAGCACCTACCTTTGGAAAGTATGTCCAAATGGATATAGAATCATAGGATGTTTCTGGTTTTTCAAATAAACCCGTTAGAAACTGATTGGAATGTTTTAACCTTAAACAAACAAGGTCATCCCCATTTCCAGAAGAAACAGTTTGTCAAAAATTTATTAATAAAATGTTTTCCTACATGATTTTGAGGAATTATTTTCAAAAGAATAATACCGAGTCTCATAAAATAAATTGAATAAAATTTTAATTTGATTGGGATTAAATTATATGTAAATTAAAATAAGGGTATTCATTTAATACTAGTGAATAAGGGATGATAAATTGTAAATAATATTCTTGAGATTATGGGATCATGCCTACATGATGTGGTTGGAGAATAATTGATGATATCACCATGCTGATACTAGAGGAGATTTTATAGATTTAAAATATAGAAAATATATTATGGTTATTCAAAATTATAAATAGGAGAATAAGAGATAGAATCAATGTAGATTTAGAATCTGATACTGCATTATAGAATAAGATATTTTTGGGTATCGGGTTAGAAAAAAATTCAATGATAATCTAATAGAAGATCCTGTGCATTGAAGTAGAAGAAGAAGAAGAAGAGAATAAGAAATAAAATTAGACTATATGACATATCCTACAATATCTATACCATTGAAGATGATTTTAAAGGAATAAGAATAATATTTAAGTTAGATATTGAAACTTGTGATATTTTTCATTATCTGGGCGTCAAGACATACAGATTGAGGAAATATTGGAATTTAAAGAACATAGAGGCTCAAGTATTGAGATATTACAATAATGTAACTCAATTAAAATATATGATATTTTAGATATTTATAGAGACCAATTTGATTTAAATTTAATAAAATCTCTAAAAGAAGTCAAATTATATGTTTAGGAAGTATATCTAATCATTTTTATGCAATGAAATCAAGTTCATACTTGTGAATTTCTTTAAGTTGTTTAATTTTTTTTATTGAAAACTGGTGGGAGCTAGTATAATCTTGTAATACCTTTTATGTTACAAAAGTGTTTATTTGGGGGATTTCCATAGATAATGGATGATACCTTACCTAGGAATTGGATGATACTTCTTCTAGTGAAAAATCAATGTCTTAGATAAACCCAAACAGAACAAGGATGTTGTCACCCACAATGGGGGTGAACCTTGTAAACATATCATGTGCTATTTTTTACTCACTTTTATAAATTTCATATGGTACACATGTTCAAGTTAATTAAATAACATCCACTATTATCCTAATATATAACATGAGTTTTAATATTTATAAGGGTTAAAGATTAAATGGAAATAGAAATTTGGTAAAATGGATATCTTAGATTCTCCCCCATCTTAGGTGATTACACCCATTTTTGGGTAGTTAAACTACTATTAGATCTTAATCAGGATTCCTCTATATTTTTCTATTTTAAATTCCCACACACACACACATATATATATATATCATATTATTATTCAAGTAATATTTGAAGTTGTTTTAGAAGATCCTTCGATGAAAAATTCTGTTTCTATACCTCTTAAAGATAAAATAATGGTTTCATCAAAAACCCAAAAAATATAGAGAATGGAGAGTTAAATATATTGAGAGGAAATTCAAAATAGAAATAGTATATAAAAAACCATATAATGGTCATCATAATGGTATTGGGTCTGATAATGTTTCTGTTGATCTTTCTGATGAAACAAGATCTAGCAATGATGACGATGATTTTATTAAATATATATAAGAACTCTACTGTGAGGCCAAGGATTATTTAATTAAATTTTATAATGAGGTTTTCACAGATATATTATATTTTATTAAGGGAATAAATTATGTTAAAAATAATTTATAATAGGAATCCAATTAAATTGAAAATTCATTGGTTAAAAAATTATAATGATGTCACATTCTTACTTGACTTGTTAGAGCTAAGGAAAAATATATATTTCTTTTAAATAAAACATTTATCTAATTAAATAAGTATTTTAAAGGATTGTTTTGTGAGAAAATATTTATTGATAAATTATTTTTATAATTGGTCCATTTATTTGATTAAAATCATAAAATTTCTATAGATGTCAAGTCATGTCTATTGGAGTGCAAAGATAAAAGAGTGAAATAGGTTGATATTTCCTTAAAAGATATCAGAAAGATACATGAATAACATAATTAAAAGATAAAATAATGTATAGTGAGGGTGAAATAACTTAAATACTATAAGAAAATACTAAAATTGAAATTTATTAAATTGGAGGGTAAATTGAGAAATCTAGAAAACACCCAAGAATAATCTTTTCAAACTTCTAAAAAAACATTATATTCCATAGAAACATCTAAAAAATTATTTCCTGAAATATAAATCGAGTTTGTAAAAAATATATTGATATCAAATCTTGATCAATTCATAATAATATCTAGGAAAAATATTAATCCTAATACAAATATTTCTATTTTTATTGATACTATTTTTTTTTCAATGCATCCATGATCATAGTGAAAATCCAAAAAAACATGGTTGCATTAAAATAATAATAATTCCACCACAACATCAAGGGTAGATGTTAAAAAGAGTAATAAGATAATATCTCTAAATAAAGACTAAACTAATTGTGCATTTAAAAAAAATATAAATCCAATAAATCTAGTGATACTGCAATAAAAAAGAGAATAAGATTCAATGGAAATTGTTGGTAGTGGTGGAATTTTAAACATAAGGCTATATAATATTGGAATAATATTTGAGCACATGGAAGTTACATAAGGATTGATCTTAGGGGGAGAAGGGATAAAATTAAAATACAATCTATTATGAAAAATAATATTTCATAGAAGAGAGTAAATATATCCATGAAAAATAAATTTGAAAGTCTTGGAAAAACTGTGCGATCATTGTATAAAATGTATTCATATGGAATTAGAGTGATGATATGTAAAAATCAAACACAAGTCATTTTATAATGATAAAATAATAACACAAAAGAAAAGGAAACAGGTGGGTAAAATAGATAAAACTATATTGTAGTACAAAAAGAATAAAAATGTTTATAAGTGTAATTCCAATATGAAAATAAAAAAGGATGTTACACCAAAGAAGAAAAATTATTCTATAGTGATAAGAAAACACATATCATGGACCATTAATCAATTTCCATTAACATCAAGATAAAAGGGGGAAAGAAAGAATCGATAGGGGAATCAATACAATATAGGAATAAGATGATTGATTTAGTATATGACATCCCTGATGAAGAATTTTTTATATTTACAAAAAATAGTAATCCAAATGTTTTTGAAGAGTTTTCTAGAAGGTGAAAACTTTATAGACATGCATTTAAAAAATTAATGACATGGATTCTATAATGGACGAAATTTTTTAACACCAAGAGGAAATAATCAGTGAATTCCTATGATAAAAATGTTGATGTAAATAAAGAGTCTATACATACGAATATGGATGAGCATATATAGAAAGAATTCATGATGGTTTAGACAACTCAGTTAGAATTGGATAAGAAAATAGGGAAAGTAAAAAAGAGTTAGTGTACATTGCTAGTTGAAGTGAAATATAGTCTTATATATAAGAATAAATCTCAAGAAAGAAACCAAATAAAAATCTCCCATAGATTCTAAATTTTGGAAAATAAGAAGAAGTACTAAATTTAATTGTTATCTCCATTTTAGAGATATAAAGAAAAGAGTTATTGGGTTGAAATCCGTGTCTTATAATTTCTTCTCTCATTACGGATATTATAGTGAACCACCTAATTTCTATTATTATTTATTTATACTAATTTTTATAAGTAATTAAAGGTGAATAAATAAAAAATATAACCAATGATAGTTTTGAATCCTTATTAGTTTGGTATTTGGATTATATTGGATATATTTTTCATTTAGTGTTGGAGTTTTTTATGTTGTATTTTTTACACATAAATTGGTTTATGGTTTTAAAGGTTTTGGTACTAAAGTGGTGATGTAAAAAAGATCTATAAGTTGTGATAATCTCATATGGTTTTCCAAAAGTTAGATGGAAAATTGGATATATTGATTTTTAGATGAAATAATGACACTATGGAAGTTGTGAAAGGTTTTTAAAGGAGTTTACCTTGTCACGAGAAAGATCATATTAATTTTATAATAAGCTAGAAGATGTTGTATCCATCTCAAGGAATAATACACTACGAAATATGAGGACCACACTCATGGTGCTTGGTTCAGGGAGAGAGTTTTTTCAACACCCCATGGAGAAGGATGTTTTGAGATTAGAAAATCCCTATGCATAATGGGGAATCCTAGCTCAGGAATTATGGTAGTAGTGGTAAAGGACAAAGAATTTGGAAAAGGATGGTAAAAAAATATCTAATGGTGACCATGTCATGCTATATGGAGTTTAATATAAAGAGGATCCTTATGAGAAATTAGAAGGCTCTCTAGGGGCATTTCATCAAAATTAAGGATGACTTAAAAACTAGATATTCTAAAACAAACAACCAGTAGAGACCACTTTGTGGTGGTCACACAAGTTCATTTATGAAGTAACTTTTATAAACCAGGAGGTAATCTATGTGTGTTTTATATTTCCAATGTCCAAGGTTTTAAGGATATCAAAATTTTTGAGGTATAAGGAAAAAAACATGGTGGTTGTGGTGATTGGTGTAGAGAAGGATTTTTTTCTTGGAGAATCACTTCCCCATACTATGGTGTCAATTTAACTAAGATTTTCACCTAGATATGAACTAATCCAAGGTTATAGAGTGAAATATACCATGGTGGAGAGTTAACATATGTAAAGGAGGAAATAAAGCAACTAGAAATCGATACATGAAACACCTTGAAGGAATGAATTGAGCTATGATCTCAGTATTTCCATATTTGGGTAAAATAATGAAGAAGGATAAAAAATTATGTAAAGGATGAGGAGTTGACCCAAAACTTTTATATGGATTTATATAGAAACACCAATCATAGTTCTCAGAAAAAAAGGTAACCGATTTATTTCTAAAAGTGGAAGAATAAAAATAGAGTATCGATAAAATAGATAGTTCTTCTATGCAACAAAATAGAGAAACCACAACACATTTATGGGAGAGTAAGGAAAAAAATTAAGATTAAAATCTATATGGAACTGGAAAATAGAGAGATTACTTAGGCATATTCACATGATAGAAAAATAAAAAGAATAAGGAGTTTGGTATTGTATAAAAAGTGTAGATAATTTATTTATCTGATTCGGTGAGAAGAAGAGGAGGCATTCTAGATTGTTTCTAGAAGGATAAGAAGAAGAAGATATTACTATTGTGAAGAAAATAAGAGGATGTAAAAATGAGGGGTTAGAAGAAAGATGGGTTTTCTGTTATGTAATGAAGTGAATAAGAAGAGAAGGAATCACTACAAATGTAACTGCCTAACCCGGAAGCCACTAAACCAGTGCTCCAAGACAGTTCGCCACAAGGACTTTAGAGAACCTCCCCATATGCCAGAGGCTGCTGACTAGCACCGAGGTCCTAGGGTGTGATAGTTGGGAGACTATTACCTCATATCAGAGTAATAAAACATTGTAAATAACTAAGAATCCTACACATCAGAAAGTTAATAGAGTGTATAATAAATAAACAACTGAAAATAGATTAATATATAATAGTAAAATGTTGTAAAAGCTCAAACAAATATACAATACTATACGACACTGGTCACCCACTGGACTGACCATATAGATACAAGTACAAAAGAAATAGAAAGTTAAAGTACATGGCTCTACTACTAAGTCTGAGCCAACCCAGATACCCTATATCTAGACATTGTCGAATTGCACCAGCCCGATAAATAGAAACACTCAACCAACTCTACTTGATAATGCAACACTGAGCCTCAACCCTATCCACCATGAAACTCATGCTCAAACTAAAAAGTATACATAAGGTCTACACATACACCGAGGTGCACATGTATGGGTGAGAAATAATCTCAGTAGGTAACCCTAACAAGAAACCTATAACTATGATACAAAAAGTGTATGCAACAACCACATGCTCAGCCTAGCTGGAACACACAAAAATAAGTAAACCAAACATGAAACCACAGTCGAACCCATGTTCTGAAATCCCCGTCAACTAGGAAAGTGCCACCATGAATGTACATATCTATATATGTAGACATGTAAAGTGCCATACCTATACACATATACATAAATATGAATATTCAGGAGTAAGTGAATCAAATAACCAGAAACCACATCACCAATAAATCCTTGGGTCCATAAGCCTGATCTCCTAAACATCATGTGCAAGGGCATTGAGCTGGACATCATTCCACTCAAGCCATGTATCATTAAGTCGATATCTGGGTCTGTAATCCCATCAACATGTACCTTCTTCAGCCAATGACACAATTATATCTCTCAGCAAGATACGTCACCACAGGGGGAAACTGATCCTACACCTAGGTTTACTCATACTCAGCTCCAATAACAACTAGATTGTTGTATACCGATGGTCAACCCTATCAAGAACGATACTGTATACCAACGGTCAATCTTGAATGATTTGGAAGAGCATAATCATTCCAGTCATATAACATCTAGCCTATGAGCCAGTCCAAGGCATTCATACATGGGAATCCAAATCTCACTCAAGTCGTGGGAGTCATCAACCCACTAAGCCCATATAAGGCATCCCTCAACTAGATCCAAGTATCACTCAGGGTATATAAGTCTATTACCCACTGAGCCCATCCAAGGCATCCCTCAACTGGATCCAAGTATCACTTAGGGTATATAAACATATTAAACCAATGATCTCATTCATGGAATTCCTACAACATGAATCCATGTATCACTCAAGGTAGAACCATATCCAACCAATGAGCATGTTCATGGCATTCCTAAAATGGGAATCCATGTATCACTCAAGGTTTAATTACATTCAATAGTCCAATGAGCCCATCAAAGGAATTACTACAATAAGAATCCATGTATCACTTAGGGTATGTAAATAACCAGCCCAATGAGTCCGTCCAAGGAATTCCTACAACAAGAATCCATGCATCACTAAGGTAATACAAGTCAACACATAAGGATTAAAACTCAAGTCCCTAAAAATACTTCTTATACCTATAAAATACCAGAAATAACATGGCTCCGAAGCCAGATCCTAAGAGTGTATGTCTAGGTATCCCAATGAACAAAAAATATGCCTCGCTTTAGGCTCAATAGCCACCATCCAAAAAGCACCTCTAGTAAACACTGCTACATCAGAAAAACCAAGTCAGATATAAACAAATGAGTAAGGGTGGCCTGAACGCCCAACCCAACACTACATCCATAGCCCAATGGGATTACACGTTTTTCATGGGTTCTATGTGACACCTGAACACCATATATACCCAAACCCGATGTAACAACTTAGGGTTGTTCCAACAATGGTAACCCATTAGGTCCATTAAGTCAAACACTAATGAGGCATCCTACTCAGAATCCTCCAGGTAAACACGAGAAAAGGCATCCTACACAAGATCCCTATCGAAGAGTAATGGAGGAATACAACATGGGATCCTCAAATGAAGAACAATAGAGGAATCCTACAATATGTATTCTCTCAAAGGAAAATAGAAGAGAGATCCTATAAGGGACTCCCTAGGTCAGCACACAAGCAAAGGCATCCCTCATGGGATCCTTGGAAGTATCCGATCTCACGGCCTCCTAGGCCAGAAGAGCACATACCACAAGAGGGAAATACTTAAAAAAATAGGTCATAAGAGATATATCATAGCTGATATCAGATCAAAGGTCTCAACTATGTTGGTCCGAACTCCCAACCTATCATCCATGGCAAGTCTCACTCTCATGCGACAACTGAACTCGATAAGTGGAGAAAGAACCTCTCCATTTAGATAGAAACACCACAAAAAATAGTTATATGAACTATAAATGTCAAAAGGGATCTACCATTTCATTATACATGATAAAAATACTCCTAATGGACTACTCACACGCTGAATTTTGACTTCAAGGGCACAAGATACCCCAAAACTATTAAGCTGGAGAAGTATACGGCCAGAACACACGACCAGAACTCATGGGGTCTGCCTGTGTAGTAGTACATAGTTTTTACTATTCATATAATGTCATCCCATGCGTGTTTTCACTCAAACACCTGGCCATGTGCCACTACAGGGTGTGTACTCCCAGTACACGACGTGTACTCCTTAGAAACCACTATTTCGTGTTTCTTATCACACAGCCGGTCACACGACCAACCACTACACAGTGTGTACTCAAAGTTCATAGAGTGTACCTAAGAAAACTTTATCTTCCTAGATGGGAAGAACACATGGCGTTTTCCCTTGGAACACACGCAGTGTATCTTGGGTTTCCCGATGAGAAATCCCTCAAAACGCCCGGAGCACCCTTTTTCGCCCCTGAAACAACAGATCGAGCCTCAAAAGGCCACAAGAAAGAAATATAAGGATTTAAAAACTTAAAAAACATATTTAAAGGGGATATTTGGAAATAAATGAATGGCCATACCTTCAGGTGGAAACCAATGAAGCTTTGGTTGATTTCACGGTTCACAGTTACCCTTTGCTGAATCAACACGTTGAGGGATCCACAATGGTACAAAACATTCCTTCCCTCTCTCAATCTTTCCCAAAAACAATTTTATCCAAGAGGACACAACCAAGGAGGATCCAAACATGGATTGTGTGCAAGAAGGAGGAGGAATGAAGAGAAAAGAAATAAACGAAAAGAAAAGGAAAAGAATAAAAAGGGGCCAGATCCGGCCCCAACACCTGACTTGAGTTTATGCCTCGCCTAGGCTAAAATCCACATTCCAAACTCAATGGAACAAAAAAAATCTAAATATGAGGCTCAGTATAAAATTTATCACCAGTTGAACCTACATGAATAATTTAATATTTAATTTAATAATATTAAATATTAAATATTCTTCCAAAATTCAAACAACTCAGATTTCCACCAAACTTCTATACTAGGTTAAACAACCTATTCTAGGACCAATGGAGTTGTCAGAAAAATTATTAGAGTTCATATGGTTGGAAGGAAGACCATTTTACCCCTCATGAGAATCCAACAACAAAAATTCAAATTTCTTCTCAAAACTGCAGTCCAAAAAACACAGGTCCTTACAACATAGCAGTCAAGAGAAGGCATTCTAGAAAAGTGTTGGAAAAGTAGAAGATGATGATCATGCAGAATTTCATATCTTTCTTGTAAATGAGAAAAAATGGGAGATTAATGACACTAACCTATATTCAATTCATTAATGACTATCGTGAGGCTGTTGTTAATTTTAGAGCAATATAAAATTTGTATCATATACAGAGTAGTGTGAAAATGAGAGGAGTGAAGGGAGTAAACCATGGGTGGTAGTGAGTTGAACCTAAGAATTGTAAAAGGAGTAACCCTAGGACATTGAGTTCCATATCCTAAACCAATCATTAATTAGTGTAGTCCCTAGATTCTGGTGCATGGAACATCACCATTTCATGCTTCATACATTAGCTCAATGTGAGTGAACTATATAAAATCAATGGAACCTACATGAATGATTTCCTCTATCCATAAAGGAATAATAAATCAGTTTGGGTTAAGAAACCATTGATCAAAATATAATAAGGATGACGATAAGAAAGATCACCCTTGGATCATTAATGAAGGAAGAGATAAGGTTGACCATGTTAATAAAGAGGTCAAAATCATCTATAAAAAGTGATTTTAAAGAAACATTTATTAATTTGAGAAAAGTCCATACATTGATTCAACCCCATTTCAGGATATCTCTCACCCAATTCCCTTACAAGGCATTCCAATTAGTATCAAATAATAGTTTTTTTTTGAATTTATTTCACACTAAAGTTATCCAATTGATGTTGGAGTTTAGTTTCATTCTTTTTATCTTTAAATTATTTTTTGAATATGGAAGAGGGTAATATTATGAGAAATATGCATAACACAGGGGGTATTCCATACAATATAATGTATTTTTAAATTGTTTTTGGTAAGGTGAAGGAGTGTAATTATTATTGGAAGGTGGGTTTAGATAATTCAAATTTTGAATCTATTAATCTATAAAATGATGTTACATGATTTGATGAGGTGCTTTATTTCCTTAGTAAAGTTGAATCTATTGATGATTAGGATATTTCAAGAATAACAAATAGGAAAGAATATGACTTATCATAGGAGATATATTACAAAATTTAATAAAAACAATAAATTTGAAATAGGAGAACAAGTATCAATAGATTCATGTTATAGTATTAAAACATAAGGAGGATAAGCTAAAAATCCTCAAAAAGTGAATAGTTGGAGTTTCCAGGGAACTATTGTAAATTACTAAATGTTAGGGTGAGAAGTTAGAATATAGGTCTTACATGTGTAATAGTGTAGATATAGTTCCAAGGATAAGTGTCTTGACTCCAAATAGATTCAAAATATGATGGTTAAGAATGATGAATTAGATGCACACATGAAAGAATTGGTTGAGGTGAACCAATGGTTGAAGCAAGTGAAAATGGCCTTGAATGAAGATATTATGAGAATGGTTGCAAAGATAAAGGTTCAAAGTTTACTACTAGGTGATCTTTGACATGAACTCGAGAAAACATTAGCTATAAAAAAGGATTTGAAAGAAATAATTCTTCCTCTCAAGACACAATTTGATGAGATATTGAAATATATAAAGTGAGATGGATCAAAGGTAGAGGATATAACTACCACATTTATAGAAATGTATAATAGGATTAGGGATCTTGATATGTTGCTAAAAACCACAAATGAGAAGAAAAAGATCCCACCATAATAACATTAAAAAATGGATATCTATATTTTATATGAATTTTTTTCTAAATCTAGAATTGAATACTCTCAAACAAATATGGTGTTAAAATAATACTATTTTTGAAGATCAAGACACACCATGAGTGTATGTCTAGAAGTTAAAGGTCTCAAGGAATAAATAAAATATTCTATAACCATATATCATCCATGGAATGGTTACATGAGGTATTATTTTAAATGATTTATATATAGTAACCACATATATATGGATATAAATTGAAAAAAGAGAAGAGATTATGGTGTTATAAGGAAATACCCCATTCCCATGACAAGTATGAAGAGAACATACAATATAAGGAAACCCGTTTTATTTGAAAATTGGTTCATTATTTCACAGTAAATTTGTGGAGCTTAACAAAGGGTGAAAAAAGCTCCAAAATCAGTATATTCATAGAATAAATCCATGAAAGAAATAAAATAGGTATGATGGAATAATAAAGAATACACTCAAGATATGAAAAAGAAGAGTGAAAGATATAAGAAGGGTCCATAAAGAGAAAAAGACTATGGTGGCACTAATGGACATAAACGTCGACATAAACAAAGCATTCCTAAGAGGTATCACAAAAAGAAATATGAGTAAAGAGATGAAGACTAGTGCAAGAGCCAACCAATGGTGAAGGAATAATAAAAACGATATAGAAACTACGAATCAGATGAGGAAACATGCACAAAGTGGATTAGTCTTATAAAGGATAAAAACCCCAAGCCTAAAAAGGAGAAGACTGATGAAAACATACAAAATGAAGTTTATATAATTGGAATCACACAAATGAGTGACACTAATAAAAAATTAAGGAATATAACCATGGATAATGATCCATAAGAAAAGTTAATTGATGAGGTAATGAAATTAAGTTCCTTGAATATGAAAAGAGGACAAGGAAATTTTGAATGAAAAGATTTTTCCACCAATACTAACCACATTACTAAACATAAGGAAAGAGGGAAATCTTATATCCCTATAAATTTAAATGGTGTTAACTATTGTCAAACTATTTTAGGTTTTGGGGGATATACAATCCATGTATAGGTTGCATCAAAATATACAAGAGGTGTTGTGACATTTATTAAAGTTCCAATAGAAAAATGGAATCAATACAACAAATATCTTATTTGTGATGGAATTACAAGTACACGAGCACAATAATAAGGGTTGGATAAATTCTTATTAGTTTAACAAGTTTTATCGTATAAATTCCATTCAAAATTAAAATCAATCCTTATGGTTGTATGTTAAATATTGATGGAGGAGAATCACCAAAAATTAATTTTCATGATTTATTTATGTTATGTTAACAAATGATACCAAATGATGGTTTTGATGGTATCAAAGGATGATATAATTGGAAAAATCTTATACTTGATATAATTTATATATTCAGTGATGAAGATAATGAATCTAGGTATAGTTTAGATATGAATATCCAATGGTGGTATCCCCATTAACCAAGGAAAGACATTCATTGGAGAAGGTGTAGAAATATGGGTCAATAATTGGAATAAGTTTCAAAAATTAGCATCAATCAATTTTTTAACAATTGGTATAAGGTATTATGTCCAAATATGAGTTTTAAAAGAATAATTTTAGTAGTATTCACACAATATGAAACTAAGATTTATTCAAGAAAATTTTGATCAAAGTGTGTTTGAGTTCACATGAGATGTTCTTTGGAAGAATTTGAAAATTGTGACTACTTGAAATTGATGGAAGTAAGTGAAGCGAAATGGAAAATAGTGATGTTGATTGTTTAATATCTTGTTTCTTATACCGAGTTTTGACTCATTATGCTTAGGAATTATGTTGATGGATCATTTCTATATGGAAATAACACTCAATGGAAATATTTTTATTATACATCCATAGTTATGATGGTTTTTGATCTTGAAAGATAAAATTGAAGTTATGATAATAGTAAATATAAAACAATTGGTATCAATTGGAGATAGATTAGAAAACTAAATATCCTTGAAGTATATTTCAAGTGGGGAAGCCTAGTTTCTATTAATTTTATGAAAATATAATTTTTAGTTAGGGGAGAATATTTATGGATGATTCACCGTAAAAAAATTAATATCATAGAATGTGATATAAATGATGTCCCTAAATATTTTTTCGAAGTTAAATCCAATTCTTTATAAGCATAGAAATGAAGCTAAATGAAAGATCCTATTCCCAAGGTATGAAGTTTTCCATGATTTATATCTGTTAATTATATAAGGGATATTGGTTTGGATTTTATATAAAATGGGGATAATAATCATCTTGAATCCATGAATTGACCCGACCCTCCAAGGGGAGAGTAAAAAGTGGAGGTGTAAGAAGTTCATGATGATGACAAGGAATGTTGGAGATTTATGATGGGTGTTTCAAATATATAAAAAGAGGAATATTGTTAGTATTCAATTGAGGATTGATGTTTTTATATTGTTGTATTTGTTTTTAATTAGTTTTATAGTTTTTTATGTTAGATTTCTTGTCTAGAGAAGTTAGTTTTTTCTGTTTGTGGTTTTCACACCAAAGTGGAAATATTTTAAGATCTAGATGTCATGAAAAGCATGGATGTTGTTCCATAATTTAGGTGGAAAATAGTTCAAACTAATTTCAGGATATAATTTGATATTCTATAGTTTCAAGGGTTTTAAAAGGAGTTTACCTTGTCGTGATAAATCTCATTGGAGTTTTGGAAGAATATGGAAGAATTTTTATCTATAGAGAGGCATACCATTCCATGGAGTAGGAGGACCATGCCTGTAGTGACCCTGACCCCAGTAGCTTAGAGACGATGCCAAATTTATTACATTATAATAGATACAATTATTCAAATACAAAAGGAACAAATAGTTTAGTAGACTTGTTGAAGAATATACATAATCAAAATTTACATTACATTTTAAAACAAAAAATAAACAAAGAATTTTCTTTAAGAATTGTATTATTTACCAGAGAATATCCCTATAAATCAATCAAAAAATACTTCTTTATATCCTTGGAAAAATAAAACATAGGAAAAGAGTGAGCTCAGATGCTCAGTAAGGGAAAGTCTATAGTAGAAGTTATGAATAAATAAGGTATAATCAATATGGGAAGGTAAATAAATGTAACACATTCCATTTAATCAATAATTCGAGCATAATATTGATGTAATACATGATGATCAAGTAATTACATATAAATAATCATATGATTAAGAAACTTAATCATCAATATTCTAACTAATCGAATAATAACATGAAATATCAATAATAGAATTCATAATGATGGAATGCACAATGATGAACATCTAAAACATACCATTGAGGCTTCATTCTAAGAAATCTAATACTATCAAGGCTTCATTCCAAGAATCTAATACTATCAAGGCTTCATGACAATAATCTAATATATGGGAAGGTCTTATCCAAAACCATATCTATTTTGTCTCATGAAACATTCTAGTATATCGAGGAGTTATAGTTGGCCTCACCCGTCACATATGAAATTTAATTCATTCTTCATATGAAATGGGTGAAACATAATTAACATAAAAATTCACATTAAAACTTGCATACAAAATGTAAATACATTCCCAATAAATAAATATAATCATAGAACATCTAGATTAAAGTGAATGCTATAAAAATAGTACATCCCTTATTAAATTGATCATAAACCATATAGAGAAATAATAAGGATGATATCATTATAATATACACCCATTTGAGTATGCATAAATGGTTTTTGTAATTGATTAACATAAATACCATAAAAATATCTTTAAAAACATTCTTGAGTAAAATATAATTTTTTATTTTGAAAACATTTTTGAAAATATTTTTCTTTAAAAATCACTTTTAAAAACATTTTTGTCAAAAATATCCTCATAAACATTCAAAGTAAGATTCTAGGAAATTATGTTCATGTTGGTAGGTAATTCTATACATGCCGTAAAGAACATTACTTTTACATGGTAAAAAGGTTAGGAAAGTACCTTGTTTGGAAATATATAATAATAATACTTTGAAAAATTTTATTAAAAAGAAAAAATTTATAAAAATATAGTTTAATAAATAATTTTGAGAAGGATAAAGACAAAATCTTTGAAAACATTTTTAGAAAACATGGTTTTGTAAGAAAACAGATTTCCAACCAAAGATTGAAATGAAGTCAAAATTTATGAAAACCTTTTATCAATTATCTTAATTACCAAATAGTTAAAAAAATGTTAATATTACATGAAAATATCATGAATAACCAGGGTAGAAAAAATATTTATTTCAATATGGAAATATCTAATAATTCGCATAAGTGATCTCTAAAGACAAACCATCTTGAATAACGATGAGATTGTGAATAAAACACTTACCACTTTGGTAAATTTTGTATTGAAATACCCAAGAAATAAATAACTTAAAATAGAAAACTAAATATCATGATGATAAATGAATTTATGATATATCATACAAAAACGGTAGTATATACATCACACAAAATAAATAAGAGGTGAATATGGCATATGTCTTAGGGAAGTAAAAGTGAGATAAGAAACCCTTACCTCATAATTAATTTTGATAAAAATTTCTTTAACCTACCATAAATTGGTTTTAAACATTCTATTAACTTATTAAAAAACCATATTAATATTTATAATATCATATATTATCCTTTTATAACATATCATTACCCATTCATTAATAATCTTTTATCGTTTTTGTTATTTTGGGTGTTAATTGACTTGTTTTCTCAAGCGTGTTTCATTATAAAAGATACATTTATTACTCATATTATATAGTTATATCATATAAATAATAATAATAACTAAATAATTATAATATTTTTACATTAATTATACTTTTTAAATAAATCATGAATGATAGTTATGAAAACTGAAGAAAGTTATGATCATGGAGACGGTGGGCCGTACGTACGCATGAGTAACATTTCCATTTTAACCGATCATTATGGAAATAAGGTAAGTAATATATTAACTTTAAATATTAATAATGATATGATATATACCATATTATAAAATTATATATGTCATCCATTTTTTTTGGTGATGAAAAGAGAGTCACATCGCTTCATGAAGGCGGTAGTCTACACATACACGAACAATGTTATCATCTTTATGTGAGTGAAAAGGAATGAAAGAAAATGGAATATATTATCTTTAAATAATGTTAAATATGTCATTAATATAATAATTATGTAATTTATATCACATATAATCCTTATATATATCTCTATCACCTTCAATGTGAAGTGTTAGTGAAAGATGAATCACATCACTTCACGAGGTGGTAGTCCTCCATACACACAAGCATCGTTATCATATTTACTACATAATGGAAGGTTAATATATATATATAAATATATATATGATATATTTAATACATAGGTATAAATATTTTATAAATATAATATATGTACTTTATATCCATCATCATAACCAACCTTAAGATATGGAAATGAAAAAATGAATGACATTGATTCGCGAAGTGGTAGTCATCCATACACACGAATGATGATTTCATAACCCATATGATGGATGTTTTTGTAGTTTTAGGTATTAAAATTATTTTAATAATGTATTAGTATATTTAAGATACTTTGGTTATTATATCATCATAGTTTGAAAATAATTTAAGGATTTGGAGAAGGAAATAAAATGAAGACACTTGGTGAAGAACATTACCTCTTCTTCGAGTATTTTCCATTGGTTTGCACTAAAACCATTATATGTTGGATTTATTCCAAAAAAATTATTCTATAATGAGTTTAGAGAATTATTTAAGTGAATTTGTCCGGTATAGGAAGAAAAAAAGTTGTTTTAAGGAGTGAATAAGGGTGGAGAGTTGGTGGCCTTTTATTAATGTGGGTGAGGACACACTTGGTATTTTTAAAAGGTATTGAGTGTTCCCACATTTGTTTCATGTAAAGTGGATCCAATAATGGACCAATATTGATACTATATGGGATAATGTTTTAATATGGACATAAAATTGGTTTTCTAAATGTTTATAGATTCTTTTCCCCTGATGTTTAAAGTTTAGTCCCTCAGTAAACTCATTTTTCTCTTAATCGAGGTGATTGATTTTAATTTTTTTCACTAATAATTACGGTAAAAAATTAATTTGATCATATTATAAATTATAAATTATAATTATTAAAAATATTTAATTCATATTTCCAAATTAAACTCGTATAAGTGGCAGAAATTAATTTAAAATTAATCATGTAGATGAAACAAGAAAGCGTGTTTTTAAAGTGAAAATGTTCAAACATTTACTAAGTTTTTATATGTAAACTCAATATAAAAATGGTTAAAACGACATAAATTTTATTAATATATGTATAATTGATAAAATTTTACTTTAAATCAAATCTAAAATATAATTTAACATTATAAATTATTTATATAAAAATTTGGTTATCAATTAAGCTTTAGTATTTTTCACTATCCATCAAAAAAAGGAACATCTCATAAAATTACCAAAAATTCACCCTAATATAAATTTGGTATTAATTTATTTTATTTTGTAAAATAAAATTTATAGTGTCAAAATTTAGTTTTCAAATCAATACACCATTAAAAGGGGACAAAACAACTTTTAGAAAAATACAACTTTTTATGCATAAAATTTAATTTTTTCTTATCTTATAAATATATAATATATTAGATTAATGTAAAAAAATTATTTAATATTTATAAATTCCCTTAATATCATTAAATATTGATAAATAATTTCATTTAATAGTATAGAAATTCGTTTAGGTACATAAAAATAGTTTTTTTTATAAAAAACATTTTCATTATATTAAATTGGTTTTTATTTTCATTTTTAATTAATTTATAACCAATTAATGAATTTTATATTTGTGTAAAACATATATTTATATATTTAATTTAATCCTTTTAATAACCAATAATTTAATGTCTAGGATATAATTTTCATTTTAAATAATACTATTAATAGTATCCAGTAAAACTTGGTCTTTCTTGTAACACAAGAAATTGAAGAATGTCATTGTTTCATGTAACATAAGCTAAAATCAGTTCCTCGTGTATTGAATTATATATCATAGATTGAATTTATTTAAAATAGTAAATATATCATAAATTATCATGATTTTATATTCCTTTCTAATCTAGGTGTTACGTATCATAGATGCTATCAGAGATGATGTTTATATTTTAAGATTTTTGGGAGTTACATTTTCCCCACATTAAATAAATTGCGTCCTCATAATTTAAAATTTATCTCAGTAATATAGTGTTTTATTTTTAAAATTAATTTGTTTAAAATCCCACAATGTAAGAGGGTTAATATAATATCCTCTTTATAAGAGAGAATGATAAGTATAATGGTAACAAGGAATAACATATAACTAGGTTTCTAAGTAGGAGAAAATTGGTGGAAAGTGAAGATTTGGACATTGAGAAAAAGAATAAATAATTATAGAGAGTGATTATGGAAATTGATTATAAGAAATTGAATTATCAATAGAAAACTGAGGGCTTCAAAGACATATATATAATAGGTGTGAAAAGGTCAGTGATATCTTCATAAATAATGGCAATAGGATATAATTTTATTTAAAGATCCTTTTTCTAAAGTTTCAGAATTATTTTACTATATAAGAGTATAAGGAAATATAATTACTTGATAAATTTCAATTTCAGACGAACAATTTCTTCCATTGGTTTTGCTTAAATTTTTTACACAAAGAAATGAATGTCCACAAATGTTTTTTATGCCTGAAGCACTAAAATTTACTTTTAACAGATCGTAAGATCCATAAAAGAGTAAAACGTATTTCCATCCACCTCTAACTTTTTTCTAAAACCAATATGGTAAATACATTAATCTATAAAACTAAAAATTAATACTCCTGTTTCATCATCAATATTTATTTGTCAAATTATTTAACTAAAAACAATGACATATTAACCAGGACATCCCACAAGCCAGTGGTAGGTGTAAAACCCTTATCGTCCTTCGGTCATGGGTTCAATCCCTACGACCTTGCTAAATACGATGGATTGTAACCCAAAATACATTTTTCCCTTTTTCTAAACTATATTAATATAATTTCTATAAATTTCCCAAAAATATGATGGATATCCTTGAGATATAGTTAATCATGAAATGAACTTTTTACTAATGTTTTCAATACAATTTATTTTATTACAAAGTCCAATAATCTTATTTTAATATTACTATAATTAATGATAATATTAATGTTAATGGTTATCAATAACTTTAAACTCAATTTTATAAAATACAAAGGTATTATTCCTCAAATAAAATTTCCACTGAAATATATACTTTCCACAAAATTCTCCAAACTATCCTTAATCTTGGTAGACTCCTATCACATAAAACATAAAAATATGTGTTATGACTTTGAAATTATGATCAATATTAAACTCATTAACCCATGATGGTATTCATAACTCTTAATTTAAATAATACAAATATGATTATAAAATTATACAAAATAGATAGATGTTTTATAATTATTATCACAAAAATACCACTGGTAAAAATACTTCTAAAATGTAATTCTTGAATCCTAATAAATAAATAATTCATCCATTTTATTTCCAAATAGGTTATTATTTGGTCTAATGTTTAACCTAGAGTATTCATTGTAATTATATATTCAAATCCTCTATACTTGTTTATAATTAAAATATGAATTATCCTAAGAATTTACATTAGGAGTTTCAAGCTAGGTG
The DNA here is from genome assembly GCA_963277665.1 of Viscum album. Taxonomy (NCBI): domain Eukaryota; kingdom Viridiplantae; phylum Streptophyta; class Magnoliopsida; order Santalales; family Viscaceae; genus Viscum; species Viscum album. The sequence goes on from OY728153.1 coordinate 1,955,900,967, forward strand.
TGCAGTAAGTCCCATTATTGGGCACCAGTTAACACTTGAGTCAATATCAAAATGATTTTTTTAGATTTATTACCCCTAGGTACCTCTGTGTCATAACCACATCCACATTTAGTATCCAAACAAGGATGTATTTAATGGAAAAACCATATAATATCTATCTTACCAAAACATTAAGATGTTCTTCTATACTTATCCTCAAATTATATTATAGGGTTATATTCCAAAATATATGTTTCTTAAATATTCTTCCCAAGGTTTTTATAAAACTCACTCTAATTCCATCTATAGCGACCCCAAACCTTGAATCCCAAATATTATGACTAATTTATTATATTAGAATAGATACAAGGGTTTGAATCCTGAAAAAATAAATATTTTAGTATTCTTGGTGAACTAGATACATAATTTAAATTTACATTACTACTCAAAACAAAAAACACAAAAATAATTTTCTTTGAGAATTATATTATTCCCATTAGCATATCCCTTCATATCAATCAAAAAATAATTCCTTGTACCCTAGGGAAAATAAATCATAGAAATGGATGAGCTCAATTTCTTAGTATGGGTAAGTGTACAGATACAGATATAAATAAAAAAGGCACAATATATATGGTATGAAAAATAAATGAAACAAAATCCATTTAATCAATAACTTGAGCATAATATAGAAATAATAGATTATGGTCAAATAATTCCATATAAATAATCACATGACCATGAAACTTAACCATGGATATTATAACTAATCCAATAAAAACATGGAATATTAATAACTAAATTCGTAATGATTGAATTCATAATAATGGATATCTAAAACATACTGTCAAGGTTTTATGAAAAGAAATCTAATAATTTCAAGGCTTCATGCCAAGAATCTAATACCATCAAGGATTAATGCCAAAAATATATTAAATGGGAAGGCCTCATCCAGAACCATATATAGTTTGTCACATTTGACCTAACGATGCATCAAGGGGCTATAGTGGTCCCTTCTAATTATATACAAAATCCAATGAATTCCTTATATGAAATTGGTGAAACATAATTAACATAAACATTTATATTAAAACTATCATATGAAATTTAAATACTTTCCCCAATCAATAAACATAATCATATACCATATGAAGTAAAGTGAATTGTATCAAAATAGTACATCCCCAGTTAAACTGATCATAAACCATATAGAGAAATAATAACAATGATATCATTATAATATATACCCATTGAAGTAAGGGTAATTTTGTTTTTCATTGGTGAACATAAATACCATAAAAATATCTTTAATTCTTTTTTTGAAAAAACACATCATTTTCATTTTTTTTGAAAATAATTTTATTTAAAAATCACTTTTAAAAACATTTTCTTCAAAAATATCCTCATAAACATACAAAGGAAGCTTCAAATAAATTATGGTCATGTAAGTGGGTAATTCTATAACTGAAATAAAGATCATTCCTTTTGCATGGTAAAAAGGTTTGAAAAGTTCTTTGTTTGGAAAAAATAAAGAAAACCTTGAAAAATTTTATTAAAAGGATCAAATGAGTAAAAATTTCTTTTAATAAACAATTTTTAAGAAGTTAAATAATTTTTTTGAATTGTTTTTAGAAAACACGGTTTTGTAAGTAAAATGATTTCCGACTGAAGAGAGAAATGAAGTCAGAATTTATTAAAACATTTTATGAATTATTTTATGTACCAAAGAGTAAGAAATAGAAATATTAGTTGAAAATATCATGAATAAAAATATAAAAAGAAAATATATTTATTTCAAAATGGAAATATCAAATAATTCCACCAAGGGATATGTAAACATAAACCATCTCAAATAATGATGAGATTGTGAATTACACTCTTAACCACTTTGGTACGTTTTGTAATGAAAGCCCTATAAAATAAATAAATTAAAATGAAACATTAAATATAAAATTTTTAAATGAATTAATGATATATCATTAAAAAATTTCAGTATATATTCTGAAGGTTCCGGGCGCAGCGGAAGCGCGTGGGTGGATGTGCCCACTTGGCTTTTTGTCATTAGCAATGATCAATCCGGGATCAATACGACGATAAACACCAGTCTCCACGGATCGAATCACAGAAAAAGACAAAGAAGATGGTTTTTCCCGGAACCACAAACAAGGATCGTTACAGGTTGATTATAATTAATTTAATTAATTATAAAGAAATACCTTTTGGGTGTTCTTTCTTCGTTGATGTTCTCAATCACGTTGTCAATGTGATCCGTCGTTGCGTCACAGAAGCCAAGTGTAGACTCCCTCTAGCAGTGATCCACACGTGTACCTCGTATCTCTGGACGTCGCCAAAAGATTCTCCGGGTGCTAGCATGGAGAACCCTTTGCTTGCGTTGTCCGCCTTAGATTGTCTTGATCCGATGGAAGAGGATCTCTCTCGGTCTTGAGAGCGTTCTTGGAGGAAGAGGTTCTTTCGGCCTTGAAAGAATTCTCCAGAGATGTTGTGCACAACGATTCTCTTGTATCAGAAAAGAGTTGGGGTTGTGAGGATATTTATAATCGGGTGTGTGGGGTTATAGAGTTATGACAATAAATAAACGCGTTACGCGTTTTATTTATTTCATTGACTCTTTATTTAAAACCCCATGTCGAATAAATAATTCCTTGACATGCTCCCACGATGATTATAATAAATATCATTTAAAACAATATTATATCCTCAAAATCCCAACCAAAAAAAAAACTACACGGAGTGTATTAATAAATACACGGCGTGTACTTGTTTTTCATTGAAAACTACACGGTGTGTACATTAAATGTACACGGCGTGTATATCTTGTTTTCATTTATTCATTTCCTTTCCAAAATAAAACTACACGGCATGTAATAATAATACACGACATGTACTTGTTTTATTTTCCTTTTCCTCCATCATTTAAAACAACTTAGGCTTCCTTGAATAATTATTAAACCATGTACGAGAATAATCTTTATTCAACTTGAGATACTTGGATACACTTAGTGTGTGACCCTCTAGGCCTCTTTCTCGTTGGCATTAGGCGGGCTTGCCTAAAGTCCAAGATTACTGTCTAGCAACGGGTCAAGGCACCCAAGAGAAAGAAGTTGACGCCGCATTGACGTATCACCTCATACGAGCGCTTACTATGTAATTTTATCCCTTTGTCTCAATATCTCATCAAGCAGGTTTCATGGCAGTGTCATAAACCTATATGCTTGATATGTCGTTCTTTGACTACCTGAAATAAACTCATCGTTTACACCATGGCCATGGAATTTAATGCGACAGTTCTATTTCAATCAAAGGGCCGAGATATCAACTTCCATAAATGGAAGGGACAAATCCTTCCTTGACTTATCCATTAACAACATGTCACTCGTGACGCACCCAACATACCCTACTTCCCGCCAACTATCTGCGTGACAGTTTTCGTCAGTAAATCTAAGTGCGCGAGTCATGACATGAGTTAATGATAATCTTCCAGTCCAAGGACCATTACACACGCTCGTAGATAGCAATATCTGATGACACCAAGACATGCAGAATTACTGCTGGCGGGTCTATTCTCATAATCTCCCATCTTGGAGATTACCAAGTGCGAACTCCATGAGAGAGAGTCTCGTCTTCTTATGAGTACTCGCACATGACGGTCTGTATACTATGTGTCCTATCATAGTATGTCATCCAACTGCAGAACTTTATTTAAGAATATTGTTATAGCATTTCAAGGTTCTCATCATAGCGGGGATCTGCTATGACCTTATTAATGCAACAAATATTTCAGGACATTATTATATTATAGTCATGCAGAACAATGAACAATATATAATAAGTGAACATTTATGTAATCAAAGTACAAAACAGTTGGTTCTGAGGACACCAACCCTTACAAACTCCCACTTGTACTAGAGCCAACTGCCTACGACTTTTAGTCCGCTAGACCTCACATGATGATCATGTTTCTGCTGAGTCAAGGATTTAGTCAATGGGTCCGCCACGTTGTCTTCCGTGGAAATACTGCTCACTGCAACTTCACCTCTCTGAGAAAAATCCCTCAAGAGATGATACTTCCAAAGTATGTGCTTTGTCCGCTGATGTGACCTTGGCTCTTTTGCAAGTGCCACCACTGCAGTATTATCACAATAGAGTGTGATAGGATCTTTACTGCTCGGTACAACATCCAGCTCTTGGACGAAGCTTCGCATCCATACTGCTTCTTTAGCTGCCTCAGAAGCTGCGATATACTCGGACTCCGCTGTAGAATCTGCCACCACACTTTGTTTTGAGCTCTTCCAGCTCACTGCACCTCCATTCAAACTGAAGATGTATCCAGTCTGCGACTTCATGTCATCTTGGTCAGTTTGGAAACTAGCATCTACATGTCCTCTGATGACTAGTTCCTCATCTCCTCCATAAACCAAGAACATATCCCTAGTACGCCTCAGATACTTAAGGATAGTCTTGACTGCCATCCAATGGCGGTCTCCTGGATCAGCTTGATATCTGCCTACCGCACTTAATGCATAAGCAACATCTAGCCTCGTACATAGCATAACATACATGACTGACCCAATCGCGGATGCATAAGGGATCCTTGCCATTCTCTTTCTTTCCTCATGTGTCTGAGGACACATTTTCTTGGAAATATGAATGCCATGTGACACTGGAAACAATCCCCTCTTGGACTGTTCCATACTGAATCTCTTCAGTATCTTGTCAATGTATGTACTTTGACTTAGGCCCAACATTTTCTTGGATCTATCACGATGGATCTTGATCCCAAGAATATATGCCGCCTTTCCCAAGTCTTTCATGGAGAAGCATTTATTCAACCATGTCTTAACTGACTGTAAGACAGGTACTTCGTTTCCAATTAGCAATATGTCATCGACATATACTATTAGGAAAACGACTGCACTTCCACTAAACCTTTTGTAGACACAAGGCTCACATTCGTTCTTAACAAAGCCAAATTCTGTAACAGCTTCATCAAAACGAATGTTCCATGACCTTGATGCTTGCTTTAATCCATAAATGGATTTTTGCAACTTGCATACCTTGTTGGCATCCTTTGAAGTCACAAACCCTTCAGGTTGTGTCATGTAGACATCTTCCTGGAGGTTCCCGTTAAGGAAAGTTGTTTTGACATCCATTTGCCAAATTTCATAGTCATGGTAAGTAGAAATGGCCAATAGGATTCTGATAGACTTCAGCATTTCAACCGGTGAAAAGGTTTCATCATAGTCAATTCCTTGACGCTGTCTAAAACCTTTTGCAACCAGTCGTGCCTTGTAGGTGCTGACTTGCCCCTCCATGTCCAGTTTCTTCTTGAATACCCATTTATTACCAATAGGCTTTACATCAACTGGAGGATCTACCAAAATCCAGACTTGGTTTTGGTACATGGAATCCATTTCAGAATTCATGGCTTCTTGCCACTTGGCAACGTCTGTGCCTTCAACTGCTTCCTTGTAGGTAAGAGGATCATCATTGTCAACCAATAATGAGTCACCATCCTCAGTGACAAGAAAACCATATCGTTCTGGTTCTCTCACCTCTCTCGTGCTCCTACGCAGTTCTTGTGTCTCTGGAACAGATTGTTCTTCCACGGGGCTTTGTGGAATCTGTTCTTGTACCAACTCATGTGTATCTTGAGCCTCGACTTCATCGAAGTCTATCTCGCTCCCACTATCTCTTCTGGAGATGTGCTCCCTCTCAAGGAATATGGCGTGTCTTGCCACTGTAACCTTTTTGTCTGAGGGGTTGTATAGGAAATATCCCCTTGTTTCCTTGGGATATCCTATAAAGATACACTTTGTGCCTCGGGGTGAAAGTTTGTTACCTGAAGAGGCCTTAACAAATGCTTCGCTACCCCACACGTGTAAATTTGATAACATGGCTTTGCGTCCACTCCATAACTCGAATGGAATACCATTTATCGATTTAGTTGGTACTTGGTTTAGTATGTGTGCTGCTGTTTGTAATGCATATCCCCAAAAGGATAATGGAAGACTCGCATGACTCATCATTGATCTCACCATGTCCAACAGGGTGCGGTTCCTCCTTTCACTTACACCATTCCACTGCGGTGTGTAAGGAGGAGTGAGTTGAGATAGAATCCCAAACTCCCGTAAGAAATCAATGAAGTCTTGATTAAGATATTCTCCTCCTCTGTCTGAGCGGAGTTTCTTAATCTTCTTACCAAGCTGGTTCTCAACTTCATTCTTGTATTCTTTGAACCGATCAAAAGAATCTGACTTATACCTCATTAAATAGATATATCCATATCTACTAAAATCATCAGTAAAAGTTATGGAGTACGAGAACCCACCCCTTGCTTCAACTGGAAATGGTCCACACACATCTGTGTGAACTAATTCTAGAAGCTCTTTAGCTCTTTCACCTTTCCCACTAAATGGGGCTTTGGTCATTTTGCCTTGTAGACACGCATGACATACACCAAGTGGTTTTAGTTCGAAAGAATCTAAATACCCATCTTGATGTAATTTTGTCAAACGTTTCTCATTGACATGACCTAGCCGGTGATGCCAAAGTTGGGTGTGGTATGATTCATGTAAATTAACTTTGTTATCAATTGCCATTACTTGGTTTGTGTAGTCTAACACATAAAGGCCGTTATATAAATGTGCCCTACCAAAACAAATGCTATCTTTATAAAAGTAGCAACATTCATTTCAAAACTTGAATATGAATCCATCAGTATCTAATCTGGATACTGAAATAATGTTTTTGGTTACAGAGGGTACATAATAACATCCTTTCAAAACCAAGACCATCCCGGTAGGCAATGTGAGGTGGTAGTCCCCGACAGCTACAGCAGCAAGTCTGGCTCCGTTGGCTGCTCGTAGATCTATCTCCCATCGATCAATCTTCCTGAATCTACTTGGTTCCTATATTTGGATACAGATGTGAGCACCATAAGCAGTATCTAATACCCAATTAGTAGAAACAGATAGATTGCATTCGATAACAAACGCACCTGAAGCTTCCCCTTGCTTCCTCGGCAGGGTGCAGTTTTTCTTCCAGTGGCCCTTCTTGCCACATGTGAAACAAACAGCATCCTGTTCCTTTGCCTCCCCTTTGATCTTCCTTTTCTTGGAAGGCCTTGAAGAAGCTTTGGGCTTAAAGCTCTTCGCCTTCCCTTTCCTTTTATTCACCATAAGGACAGAAGGTTTTTCACGCTTCATGTCATTGTCCACTTGGCGAATGAGGATAAGAAGATCAGATAGAGACTTCTCAATATTGTTCATGTTGAAATTAACAACAAAGTTTGAGAAGCTCTGGGGGAGTGATGCGAGAATGAGATCGGTACCCTGTTCTTCAGGGAGTTTAAACCCTAGAACCTCCAAGCGCTCAATGTAGCCAATGAGCTTGACTACATGAGGCCCAGCTGGGGCACCCTTTCCAAGCTTGCTCTGAAACAGAGCCTTGGAGATCTCAAACCTTTCCTATCTTGCTCTCTCCTGGTATAAACCAAAGAGGTGCTCGAGCATGCTGTAGGTATCCATGTCTTCATGAGACTTCATGAGCTCACTAGACATAGATGACAGCATCAAACATTGAACGTCGAGAGCATCGTTCAAATGTTGATCATAGACTAGGAAATCTTCATCACTTGCCCCTGGGGCAGGAGAATCAGGAAGTGAGAACTCCAGCACATAAAACTTCCGTTCATGGCGTAGGATAACCCGAAGGCGCCTAAACCATTCCTGAAAGTTACTGCTGGTGAGGATGTTGTCTTTATCCAGAATTGATCGCAGAGAAAATGTGGTTGATGTGTTTGTCATTTTGATTCTACAATTTAAAAGAGCAGATTCATCAGTACTTTCTTGATTACATTTTATGAGAAATAATAAATTTTATTAAGTCTCCCACTATTTTATCAATTCCCAATGGCCCTCACCATTGAACTCGGAATGTCCAGTTGCTTTGACATTCTAATGGCAAGGATCCATATTTCCCTTCGCATAACCCCAACAAGGGTTGGTCAAGCTATTTAAAGGTATTTAGGTAGGCGGGTCTTTGCCAACTGTGAGCTTACAGTTCCTTGATCTGTTGAGTGGACTCCCCAATCCTGAAATCCTAACTTGGATTTCCTCAACTCTTGCCTCCAATATTACATCAAGTCTAGCAAGGGCTACTTCTCTTGATGTAATATTGTTAAGTCAACCTGAAACCTTTCATAAGGGCTTCCTTTATAAAAGTAAGTGTCCCAACAAGGGTTGGTCAAACACATAGTTTTATTGAGTCTTGCCCTTAATCAAGTAACGGAAGGCTTGGTCTGACTTAATATGGTATTTGAGGGATTTTATTCTTTATGCGTATCTTTGCATTATCACATGCTTGTTAATATTAAGTGATGCTTGCTTAAGTGATTAACCATGTTCCGATAATGTATACGCATAGACCGGTTTTTATTTTATTCCATCTTTGCATGCTTGTTCATTTTATTAATTATGTGATCGCGACAACACATGCATAATATATAAACCATGCAATCAGACAGAAATAAAATAAGATGGCATGATCATGAGCTTCTATTTGGTTAGCTTATCTAGCGGTTTTGATAAGCTTACCCTGACCTAGGGAAAACACCTTGAACCTGATGGTTCATGTTTTGCAGCTCCCACCTGTCCACCTTTGTATCTTCTTGTGTCGGTTTCGCCTTGGCTTCGGGATTTGAACCGTCTCCTCTGGCTTGGGAGATCCTCCATTACATGGGTTTACATTAAAGAAACCATGGGCACGCATGCCCTACATTTTATTGGAAGAAGGCTCGCAGGCCAACAAATTTAAATTAAATAAATTTAAATGAAACCATACACATACAAAGGGTCTTTGGTCTAGCTCATGATCATCCATAGTATGCAACGACATTTACGCATATTTAGAATTCAAATTCTTTTAATTGTTTTATTTAAGATAAGACGCGTTCGAATTCAATTAATTATGATCTTATAATTAATCAATTCTTTATCTTAAATTCCTTTCTGAATTTCCTTGAGATTATTCTCATCCATATTCCTTGTACGGGTCATTGTACATTGGAGGAAACCTGGTGAAATTCCATTTCTGGAAAGTACACGGCGTGTAGTTTATAATTACACGGCGTGTATTTTTCTTTTCCCCCTTTGTCCAAAGTACACGCCGGGGCTTTGGCGTGTTTTTCTGTACTTTGGAAATTTTAGAGTACATGGCATGTAGATGAATCATACACGGCGTGTACTTCCTTGTTACGCGGTAACCGGCCTGGTGATCCCGTATACGCGGTACGTGACTTATCTTTGTACACGGTTTCACCTGGGTCGGAACGGACTACACGGCGTGTTGTTCCAACATACACGTCGTGTATTCCGGTTTCCACGCGCCGTTCTATTCTGGTCAACACGGCGTGATTAAAACTTAGGCATAATCAATTCACACGACGTGGTTTGGCGGACCAGTGCCGGTTCGTTGAACCTAAGTACACGGCGTGTAGTTTTAATTACACGCCGTGTAATCCCGTGTTGTACAGACAGAAAGAGCGGCTCCTCCGGATGAGTTCCTCGTTTTTATTTTAATCAAAATTAAAATTAAAAGGTCGTTTCTATGATATGAATCGAGAAACGAAGGAGGAAGAATAGATCTCGTTAATTCAGATTTATAGAACGATTTATTTCGAATTGAATCAAATATGAATGCGTAAATTATCAACGAAAATTAAATAACTATAATCAACGTTGTAACCTCCCTCTGATACCATTTGAAGGTTCCGGGCGCAGCGGAAGCGCGTGGGTGGATGTGCCCACTTGGCTTTTTGTCATTAGCAATGATCAATCCGGGATCAATACGACGATAAACGCCAGTCTCCACGGATCGAATCACAGAAAAAGACAAAGAAGATGGTTTTTCCCGGAACCACAAACAAGGATCATTACAGGTTGATTATAATTAATTTAATTAATTATAAAGAAATACCTTTTGGGTGTTCTTTCTTCGTTGATGTTCTCAATCACGTTGTCAATGTGATCTGTCGTTGCGTCGCAGAAGCCAAGTGTAGACTCCCTCTAGCGGTGATCCACACGTGTACCTCGTATCTCTGGACGTCGCCAAAAGATTCTCCGGGTGCTAGCGTGGAGAAGCCTTTGCTTGCGTTGTCCGCCTTAGATTGTCTTGATCCGATGGAAGAGGATCTCTCTCGGTCTTGAGAGCGTTCTTGGAGGAAGAGGTTCTTTCGGCCTTGAAAGAATTCTCCAGAGATGTTGTGCACAACGATTCTCTTGTATCAGAAAAGAGTTGGGGTTGTGAGGATATTTATAATCGGGTGTGTGGGGTTATAGAGTTATGACAATAAATAAACGCGTTACACGTTTTATTTATTTCATTGACTCTTTATTTAAAACCCCATGTCGAATAAATAATTCCTTGACATGCGCCCATGCTGATTATAATAAATATCATTTAAAACAATATTATATCCTCAAAATCCCAACCAAAAAAAAACTACACGGAGTGTATTAATAAATACACGGTGTGTACTTGTTTTTCATTGAAAACTACACGGTGTGTACATTAAATGTACACGGTATGTATATCTTGTTTTCATTTATTCATTTCCTTTCCAAAATAAAACTACACGGCATGTAATAATAATACACGACGTGTACTTGTTTTATTTTCTTTTTCCTCCATCATTTAAAACAACTTAGGCTTCCTTGAATAATTATTAAACCATGTACGAGAATAATCTTTATTCAACTTGAGATACTTGGATACACTTAGTGTGTGACCCTCTAGGCCTCTTTCTCGTTGGCATTAGGCGGGCTTGCCTAAAGTCCAAGATTACTGTCTAGCAACGGGTCAAGGCACCCAAGAGAAAGAAGTTGACGCCGCATTGACGTATCACCTCATACGAGCGCTTACTGTGTAATTTAATCCCTTTGTCTCAATATCTCATCAAGCAGGTTTCATGGCAGTGTCATAAACCTATATGCTTGATATGTCGTTCTTTGACTACCTGAAATAAACTCATCGTTTACACCATGGCCATGGAATTTAATGCGGCAGTTCTATTTCAATCAAAGGGCCGAGATATCAACTTCCATAAATGGAAGGGACAAATCCTTCCTTGACTTATCCATTAACATGTCACTCGTGACGCACCCAACGTACCCTACTTCCCGCCAACTATCTGCGTGACAGTTTTCGTCAGTAAATCTAAGTGCGCGAGTCATGACATGAGTTAATGATAATCTTCCAGTCCAAGGACCATTACACACGCTCGTAGATAGCAATATCCGATGACACCAAGACATGTAGAATTACTACTGGCGGGTCTATTCTCATAATCTCCCATCTTGGAGATTACCAAGTGCGAACTCCATGAGAGAGAGTCTCGTCTTCTTATGAGTACTCGCACATGACGGTCTGTATACTATGTGTCCTATCATAGTATGTCATCCAACCGCAAAACTTTATTTAAGAATATTGTTATATCATTTCAAGGTTCTCATCATAGCGGGGATCTGCTATGACCTTATTAATGCAACAAATATTTCAGGACATTATTATATTATAGTCATGCAGAACAATGAACAATATATAATAAGTGAACATTTATGTAATCAAAGTACAAAACAGTTGGTTCTGAGGACACCAACCCTTACATATTCCACACAAAAGAAATAAGTGGTGAATATGGCGTATGTCTCACGGAAGTAAATGTGAGACAAGAAAATCTTACCTCAATCATCCTTTTGATCAAAATTTGTTTCAAATATTGTATAGTGGTTTTAAATAATTTATTAAATTATTATATAACCATATTAATATTTATAATATAATATATAATCTTTTTATAACATATTATCACCCTTTTGTTAATAATATTTTATCGTTTTCATTATTTCAGGTGTTAATTGCCTTGTTTTCTAAAGCATTGTTCGTTATGAAAGATCCATTTATTTTTTATATTATATAGTTATATCAAATAAAAAATAATAATCATGACATAATTATCATTTTTTTACATTAATTATACTTTTAAAATCAATCGTTAATGATGGTTATGAAAAATGAAGTATGTTACGATCATGAAGATGGTAGGCCGTAAGTACACAGGAATAATGTTTCCATTTACACCAATCATTATGGAAATGAGGTAAGTAATATATTAAATTTAAATAATAATAATGAAGTTATATATAACATAATATAAATTTATATATGTCATCCATTTAGTTTTGTGTTGAAAAGCGAGTCACATCGCTTCGTGAAGGTGGTAATCCACACATACACGAACTATGTTATCATATTTATGTGAGTTAAAAGGAATGAAAGAAAATGATATTTATTATCTTTAAAAAATTATAATATTTAATTAAAATCATAATTATGAAATTTATATCGCATGTAATCATTAAATTACTCTTTATCACCTTCTATGTGAAGCATTAGTGATAAACGAATCACATCGCTTCATGAGGCGGTAATCCACTATACACATGGGAAACATTTTCGTATATCCTATGAAATAGAAGTAAAACGATATATATGATATAGTGAATCAAAAATGTATAAATATTTTATTAATATCATATATATACTTTATATAGATCATCATAACCAATTTAGAGGTGGTAATGAAAAAATGAATGACATTGGTTCGCGAGGTTGTAGTCCACTATACACATGAACGATAATTTCATAACCCATTTTATGGAAGTGTGTGTGGTTTTAGGTCATAAAAGTTGAATAAAAACATATAATTATATTTAATATATATATTTTATTGTATAATCCTAATTTTAAAATAATTTAAGGAGGCAGAGAAGGAAATAAAATGAAGATTCTTGTTGAATAACATTATCTCATTTTCTGGTATCTTCCATTGGTTTTCACTGAAACCTTACGATGATTGATTTATGAAAAAAATAAGTCTTACAGTATTATTTGAGATTAATTTTAAATTTATTTTGTCTTATATTTTATGAACCAAATTTCTTTGATTTTTTTAATAAGTGAGGAGAGAGGGTCATCTTTTATAAGTGGGGGAGAGGACACAATTGGTATTTTTGAAAAGTATTGAGTGCTACCAGATTTTATCAGATCAAGGGGATCCTATAATTCAAATAATAGATAATATAATTTATAAGGACTAAATATTTCTATAAAATGGGTTATGTACATGATCCTAGTCCATTTACCATTTTGTTTAAAGTTTAGTTCCTCAGTAAACTCACTTTCCTCTTAATCATGGTGATTGATTTTAATCATTTTCCCTAATAATTTTGGAAGAAATTAAGTTGAAAATATTAGAAATTAGAAATTATTCTTATTAAAAAAATTTAATTTATTTATCCAAATTGAATTCACATAAGTGGAAAAAATTAAATTATAATTAATCCCACAGATGGAACAAGAAAGTAGGGTTTTAAATTGAAAATGTTCAAACTTTTACTAAGTTTTTATATATAAATTCAATATAAAATTGAAATTGGATTAATATATGTATAATTGATAAGATTTTACTTTAAAATAAATTTAAAATATAATTTAACAATATGAATTATTTATATGAAACGTCAGCTTTCAAATAAAATTCAGTATTTTTCACTATTCATCAAAATATAAAACTTCTCAGAAAAATACAAAACATTCATCATCAGATAATTTTTACATGAAAATTTTAAAATTTATTTTCATTTTGTCTGATAAAATTTATAAAAGTGGGAAAATTTAGTTTCAAAACAAGTGAACCATTAAAATGTGACAAAACTGCCTTTAGAAAAATACAACTTTTTATGCATAAAATTATATTTGGTCTTATATTATGCATATAAAATATATTTGATGAATGTCAAAAACATTTTATTGAATTTATATAAATTTTATTAATATAATCCAATAATATTAATTAAATTATTTTATTAGGATAAAATGATATTTGGGCACATAAAAATAGTTTTTTTTATAAAAAAATTTCATTTATATTCAGTTGGTTTTTATTTTCATTTATAATTGATTAGAAACCAATTAATTTATTTAATATATATTTGAAAAATATATTTTCCTAATTTATTTTGTACTATTCATATCCTCCAATTTAACTACTGGGTGATAATATTCATTTTAAATAATAATATTAATAGTATTCAGTAAAACTCGGTATTGTATGCAACTCAAGCCATGAAAAAAAGTTATTATTGCATGTAACACAAGATAAAATCAGTTCTTTGTGAATTTTAATCTATATCATAGATTTAATTTATTTAAAATATTAAATATATCATAATGTATCATGATGTGATATTCCTTTCTACGCATGGTGTTGCATGCCACACACTATATCGAATATAATGTTCATATTTTAAAATTTTAGGATGTTACAATGTTTGTGGTGCTTGAAAAATTGAGATATGTTTTTTGAAAACCTTGTGGTGAAGGGCTATTTTTACTAGGAGAACCCCTAAGAATAATGGGGAATCCCAACTCAGGCATTTTGGAGGTCATGGTCAAGGATGAAGGATTTTGAAAAGGATGGTCAAAATGGATAGATATTGGTGACCATGCTATGAAGGATGAAATTTCACATTAGAGAAATCCCTATGAGAAATTTGGAGGCTCTCTATGGGAGTTTCAGTGAAGTCATTTTAGAGGCATGAATGACTTTAAGAATTAGAGATGAAAAAATGGACAACTTATAAAGACCACACTCTGGTGGTCTCCATTGTGCATTTCCAAAGTACTTATTGGAAAAAGGGTGGTCCTATGTAAGGATTTAAGGATTACATGGTTCAAAAAATAAATAAAATTGGGAATTATAGGGTTTAAGAAAAAATGATAAGGTGGTCATGGTACTGGGTGTTTAAAAGGGTGTTTTTTGAGAATTGTTACACCCCGATATGGTGTTAAGGTATAAAGCGTTTTCCCCAGAGATGAACTACACCATGGTTGTTGAGTGCACCATTCCTTGGTGGTGAGTTATCATTTTTGAAGGAGGAAATCTATAGGCCAATAATTGATAAATGAAATTCATTGACAGAGTGAATTGAGTAGTGAATTGTGTATTTCTATATATGAGTAAAATAATAAAGTATAAGAAAAATCATTATAGAGCATGGGGTTTTCAATTGACCATTTTGTAGGAATTTATATAGAAACAATAATTATAGTGTCGAGTGTAAAAAGGGAATTGAGTTATTCATAAAATAGGAAGAAATAAAATTGGGTGGGGAGAAATGAGAGATTTCTATTATGTAAAAAATTAGAGGAATAATGACACATTTGCATGAGATCAAGAAAAAAAAGGAAGATGTAATTCTAATAGGAATTAGAAAATTAAGAGATTTTATATCCATATCTTCTTATAAGAAGAAAAAGAAGAATAAAAATGAGTTTTCTTTTACGAGGAAAAGTTTAGAGCATTTCTATATCCAATTTAGTGATAAGAAGAGGAAGAATTATAGATTTTTACAGGAAGGATATGAAGGAAAAATTTATTTTTGTTTTGAATCAAAGAAGAGGAAGGATAGATTAGGGGATAGAAGATAAAGGATATTAGATTTGTGTTTCAAAGTGAAGAATAAGAGAAGGAATCAACAAGAAGTGATAAAGATAAGGCATTTCTAATGAGTGTTGAAAAATAATTTTTTTGTGTGTGAAGAAATTCATTGATTTACTATGAAGGAGAAAGAAGTGGAGATTAATGGAACAAACCAATATTTAGTGCCTCAAAAATATCATTGATGTTATTCTTAATTTTTGAGTGAATATAAATGTGTATCATATTTGGAGGAGTAATAAAAGGATCAGAGTGAAGGGAGCATCCCTTGGGTGGCATTGATTTGACTATAAACCTTATAAGGGGAGTGACTCTAGGAATATGAGTAAATTACATAGGTTAGAATATATCACTAAGGCGGGGGGGGGGGATAAATCAGTGATATTCTTTTTAAAAATGATTCCTTTTAAATAAACCTCTACTATTAGTTAACATATTGATCCCTTATTCTTTAAGGTCTCATATAGGGTCATAGCCTTAAACAATACATAATCATGAGTTTTAGTAAAAGATTTAATTTATTTCACATTGATGATCTTTTCAAGTTTACAGTTTTAGAGAATTATTTCATAATTTATACATAACATTCAATATTCATACAAATTTTATACTACTACACAATATCCACTTTTTCCAAAATATAAAAATTTTAAAAGAAAATATGATTTATTTTTCAGGAAAAATATTCATAAAATTTATCTATACTTCCTCATTTCTCTTAAACATACATAAAAATTGGGATTTTGTTTTTAAAACTTGGGATGAGCAAAAAAATCATAGTAACAGACATAAAAAAGAATGAAAGAAACTGTTAGTCCATGAATAATTATAAACCCATGAAAACATTTAAGCAAAGTTATAATTTACACTCATAAAACGTAGCTCTTTCGCTTACCCAATGAAATAATAAGATTATGATAAAAATAAATATAAAATATAAATCATAAAGGTAACTCATGGTATCAATTCCATTTAACTCTTATAGTAGCTTTGATAGCTACATAGAGAGTAACCTTCATGGTCACATTTGGAATACCCATCGTAGTATATTCCCTCAATCTCTTGGAGAAACCCTACCAGTTAACTTCTTCTCATTACCAAATACATTGGAGAGATATCACAGCTCACCCACCCCTATTTTATCATGTAACCACCTATAATAATAATAAATCCCTAATAACCTTAACATAATCATAACACATAAAACAACAATAATGGAATAATAACATTTCCAATTTGAAATTACATTTCATTTTTACAAATCCATGCACTCATAATTGAAAACACATTATTTTAAAATAAAATTTTAAACTTGTAAAGGAAGAATAAAAACATTAAATATAAATGAAATAAATAATTTCCATTCATGATGTATATGTTAAAAAAATTTCCTTTGGGTTTTTTAAAAATAGTTGAAAGAGTGACTTTAAAAGCGAGTTTTAAAAGAAAGTCCCATACCTTGAGTTAAACTCATCATGTACAATATTTATATTCCTAAATAATAAACTTAGGTTAATTATTTATATTATTTGTAACCTTTTTAAATTTTATTATTCCTTTTATATTACTAATTATCATGTTATAACAATTACTTTTTTGTTTAAGGTCATGTCATATGTTTTGTCGATATTCGATACTTGAGTCTAAATGACTTTGGTATGATGTCAAAAGTCAAAGTGGTCAGTAGTACATAATATACAGAATAATATAAATAACCTAATAATAACTTTTATGTATTAATTAAACTGTTATATTCAATCATTAAACATGGATATGAAAAATGAAATACGTTACATTCATAGAGACGATAATCCGTACATATGCACGAGTTACATTTTCATTTTTCAATGATCATTATGGAAAGAAGGTAAGTATTATTTTATATTTATAGAATTAAATTAATATCATTAATATCATACTAATCATTTAAATATACTTATATAAATCATCCATGTGATGTGGTGATGAAAAATGAATCATATCGATTCGTGGAGGTGATAGTTCACACGTACACATGAATAATGTTATCATTTTTATGTGTATGGAAAGGTAAAAAATTATATGTTATATTATTATTTCATAATGATCAATATATAATGAATATCATGTGTATATATATATATATTAATTTCATCATTACAACCAGTCTTGAGATATGGTGATGGAAAATTAATAATATCTATTCGTGGATGTGATAGTTCACACGAACACACAAATGATTAATTAATTTCCCATTTTATGGAATCAGAGATGGATTTAGGTGACGATATTAACATAATAACATCTCATTATATAGAGGATACCGTATTTATTATATTATCATTGTTGGAGAATATTTAAAGGAAGTAGAAGAAGAAATAAAACAGAAACACCTAATTAAAAATGATACCTCTTCTTCGGATGATCACCTTTGATTAACAATGTAAAACCTATAAGGAGAGTATTATGAATAAAAAAAGACTATAAAATGTGGAGAGGTATTCTAGGAAGGTATCTGGGTAGATATTTTCTTAACTAAAATGGTTTTGTGGTGTGAATAATAGAGAAGAATGAGTTCCCTTTTATAGAAGAGGGGAGGGGCACTCTTGGAATTCCTCAAAGAATTAAATTAATATAAATTAATTTTCTATTAAAAATGGGTTAAAAATGATTTATCTATAATATATTATGATAAGGAGTCTAAATAAATTCATCCAACACAAATTAGACTACTATTGATTATTTTTTAGTCTTTATCGTTTTGTTTTAACCCTTATTTGACCCTTTTAACTCTTACTGTGTTATTATGTAATTTACACTTTGAGGGTTAATATAATTACAATAACATTCCAAAAGAAAAATAAATGAGTAATTAATTAAATTTTAGGACTTATCCCAATTATTTGGATACATTTTATATTTTCATAATATTTATATCATTTATTAAAATATTATTTATTTTAAGACATCAATTATGTCAATTTTAACACAATTCAATACTAGAAATTTTTAAAAATATCATAAAAACATGATATATTCGAAAAAACTCCATGAAATCATATCAAATATGTCAATGTAATCCATAAAATTCATTTATGGCATAAATTATGTAAAATTATAATTATTTTAATATTTTTAATATCCTTTATTTGATTATTCCATTAATGAAGCAGTTACTGCATCATCATCATGTCACCATTTATTTTAATTATTTATTTATTAAAAATTATAAATAAATTAAAATTATGTATTTAGAAATTTTATATTTCAAATTAATATTTATTTTCTAACATATCCCTTATGTAACCCAATATAAAAAATATTTTACTTCTTAAAAATAAGAGAGTGACAAAATTGTCTTTTCTTTAAATAAAATAATATAAATGTCTTAGAGTCATAAAAGTGGTTTAAAAAGGTTATATTTCATCCCTAAGATTCTTTTATGTTGAAAACAATTCATCCAATGAAATTGGGAAATGTGTTAGGGTAATTTTTAATATCATCTTTACCCTTAATTACCTGATTTATGCTTAATCCTGGTAATAAAAATAATTAATAAAGTTACTATTAATATATTTAAAAATCATCTTGATCATATTATATCATAAATATCATACTTATTATAACTGTTTATGTCTATTTTTTAAAATTTAAACCACATAAGTGGGTATAATTAATTTAAAATTAACCCCATTGATGGATCGAGAAAATGATTCACAACGTTTTTATATCCAATTTCAATGTGAAATATATTCCAATTAACTAAATTAGATAAACTAATTAAAATATTATTTAATTATAATTTAAAAATAATTTAAAAAATAATTTATCTATATAAATAAATTTGACAAAAAAGATGTTTTGAACTAATATTTGTATTATTCACTTTTCATCAAAATATGAAAGTTCTTAGAAAAATACAAAAAAATAAACCAAAGTAAATTTTGATACAAAAAGTCTATATAAGAAGATTATTTTTTAAAATAAAATATATAAAAGTGAAAAAACATATATTTATAATGGTTTCTCCATAAAAAGGCGGTAAAACTACCTTTTTTTTAAAAAACAATACTCCTTTTATGCATAAAATTAATTTTTTTTATTCATGCCTATAAAACATATAAGATGAATTATAAACATTAAATCGAATATATTATATATATTTTTCATTAATATAATTCAAAAAGTTTGATTTATTTATCTACTGGTATAAAACTCACTATTGCACATTTAAATTGTTTTTTAGAAAAACATTTCTTTTATTTTTAAAAGGGTTTTATCTTCATTTATAATTAATTGATCAAGAAATAATTAATTATATATACACGTGTAAACCATATTTTCACAATTCAATTAATAATATTCATTACCTCCATTCTAATGACTATGTTATAATTGTAACATTTAAATAATAATATTAAATTGTTCATTTTAACTTGATGTGGCGTATCATGTTTGCTATACTGTTTCCTTTTAAAAACTGAGGATGTTACATATCATCTATATTGCATGTAAACAAATTAAATCACTAAAAATAACATGAGGTTTTTAAAAGGTTCTCCCTCAATGTGGTTGACTATCTCCTTCCTATGTTCATAATGATCTAAGGCACATATTATATATTAATAAAGCAAAGTGATTTAAGATAATCTACTGAAATACCAAATAGAAAACTCCTGTAATTCATTATCACTAATGAATACAGTGGGTAGTCTCCCTATGGGATCTTTATACTAGAATCACACTAGTTTTATTTATAATAAATATTTCTAGTTGATCTATCTCATGAAAATATTAGGTTGTTCACACAGGAAACCCTTTAGTTGTTCATTGGCCTTTCCAAAATCCTGAACAAGTCCTATAATGCTTCTTCCTACTAATATTGTGTTCAAATTGGCCTTATTTTATTCCAATTCCACCTTGTTAGATCTTATTCTAAATCACTGCTATCCTTTCTCACTGTTAGATACTCATATGTAATTCTAGAAACACCAAAATAAATCTTCTCAAATCTACTTTGAAAAGTTGAATTTATAAATTTATTCACAATACTATACTGATGCTTTTGATTATTTTCAACTAGTAACTTCATATCACATGTATGTATTTTATATCATATGAATGGAATTATTTATTTGTTGTTGGGGTTTGGCTTAGTGGTAACACCCTGTAATCCTACATGAAAATGGGGATTCAAAACACATTGGGTGCAGGTACTATAGTATTACTGTAGTGTACTGTATAAATGACGAGCACTGTAGCGGCAGCATGGAACTGTAACAGCGGCGGGTACTGTTTTGCACTATATCAGGTGGGTACTGTAGCATTACTATTCACAGAATGGGCCTTGGGACATAAATTTGGGCCTACGGGCCATGTAATGGGATAAAATGCCCACTAGGCCTTCAAGAAATGTAATGGTCTCCCTCTACCCAGTTAAAGAGGTCTTTTCTTTTCTTTAATAATAAATTAGGCTTTGGACCCAACCTTTTAATAAATGTAATTATTTATTTTCAATATTTTAAAACAAAAATGAGTGAACCTCACATTTTCTAATTACATTAAAATATTATTGCATGTACTTTTAAACTGTTTTTATACAACATCATGAAAACAAAAAATTTATTCTTGGGATTCTCCAGTACTAACAGTATTTTATAGTCTTCAACTTATTTAAAGACTTACACTATCTTTATGAATGTATATTATTTCATTCATAACACTTTCTACTTCATGTAAGACTATGAGGGATCTGTACTTCATGAAGTTATGAATCATGAGAATATCTACTGTATCTTCACATATGGTTTTGTATGAAAATTATCCATTATGATCATAGAACTATATAAGTGGTATAATATTATCTCACATAATAGTTACATGCATATAATAATCATGAAATCCATATGTATGCATTGAAAAATACGAGTTTATGGAACTTCACACACATCATGCAGCTATGAGGGCTTAAAAAAGCTAAGAACAAATAAATAAAAACTTATTTAGAAATATAGAGCTCCAATGAAACTTTATTTTAGATCTCTTAGATTTTTCTCTTGATGTGTAGTATGTTCATCTGGTTAAGAGATAACATGGGTAATTATAGAAAATCCCCCACCACCTCAACTCATGTACACCAACTTAATCCACCACATATGCACACTACCTCAATTACTACGTACACTACCACAAATCATTCTTAACGAATTCAAAAATCACCACCATTAAAAATAAACCCTGTTTTATTCGAATAACTCACAATATAATCATAAAAATGGGTTATTATGTATGAAAAATAATTTTCATGCATGCATTCAATCTCTTGGAAATTAAAAATCTCGACTGGATCATTAGACGTCACATGAAAAACTCTTAGACATGTCGACATGAGTAAATATTGGTGTATAGAAGGATTAGGTTTCCAAAGGTAGAAGATGAAAATTGTACTTATTCAATAGACATGATAGTTTGTGATCATTATGTATCTTTTATTTGTGGATGAATAGTATACTACTAAACCCATATCCCACATCGATTTTTTGAAGATACATACATCGCTTAATAAGCCCAACCACATTATTGAACACTCAATATGGCACCAATATCAGCACTCAAATTCACTGCACACACCATACATGTGGAAAGAAATAGCTGCCTCCCCCCTACATGCCACCGTGCATGCACCACAAGCTCCCATGTACACACACTATGCCTAATGCCTCCTACACTTGCTGCTGCAACCCGATCTTAGTGAGCTGAACCTTTTGAATGGTTGAGGCCTCCCCCTCCTACAAAGAAGGATTTATCCAGTTTCTCCTTGATTTTATAGAAATATCTTCTTATATAAAGGACATAAAATTTTATTTAGTAAAAACTAATTTAACTCCAAAAAAGAAACCCCATCTCAAGACCACCCACTTTTCAAACATGAACTAAAATTACCAATTTGAAATATCAATCTTCTCTCTCATATAATTTCTTAAAATATTATGATGATTAAAAAAAATAATCATTAAACATTCTTTAAATGTTCAAAAAAATGTGTATTATCCTAATTTAATTGGAATATATTTTAGACATTAAAAACAGCTCTGTAATTGTCACATTAAAAACACATTGATTTATCATCTTTACACCATATTTACAAAAAATGAAACTATAACACAACCTCAATAAAACCACTTGGGTTATTCATCCTCCCCATTTGGATTTGTTTTAAATACGGATTGAAAACTCTTTTTTTTATTTTATTTTCAAAAATCTACTTTTTTGGTTGAGCGGTAACCAACATTTCACATGGGAACATAAATAAAAGGACGCCCAATTTCAAAGGTCAAAATTCAAAAACCACATTGAGAACATAGAAACAAATTAGGTGTCGATCCAATATTCACCCACATTAACTGAAGTCTCATTGCCAACCATAAAATTCATGAGCACCACTTTCATTATCACCATCTTATGACCACCATCATTGTCGTTGCCCAAACACTACAACAATTCAATGGAGACCATCAATGTCCATCGTAGCCACAGTAAAACATAAAAACCTTATTGTTGTCATACCCCAATGAACTAGAAGCAAAAAAAACCACCAATATAGGATGAAATCACCTCATCAAAACACATATATCATCGAAACATCACCGTCATGAACAATAATACAAACTGCTCCTAACCAAACAAGAAAAAAACCAAACTAGAAACACCAATATGAACCTTCACTGAACAAACATCAAACAAATCGAACACCGTAGAAGAAGATAAAAAACCTTCACCGACGACTAAGAAATAAATCTGAAAAATCAAAACATTTAAATTTTCGTTGTGTTTTCCACCTCTGAAAACTACCCTTAGCAAAGGGTAGGAGAACTGGGGTGTCATCATAGGAGAAAACCGACTCAGGCCGTGTGAGGAGCACCATCGGATGCTAAAATCCACAGAACAAAACCCTTATATAACCACCAATAAAAATCTAACAAGTAAAGGAGTAGAGGGACTTAAGTCCAAGTTATGGATTTGAAAAACTGAGGTCTCTAAACAATGATATCACAGAAATAATGACACAAGTATCCCAATATAGAAGTGACTCAACTTAGGAGCGCTTGAAAAAACATTTATTGTTGGACCATATATCCCAAAATCCCTATGTTACCATCTCTCCAAATACAAATTGGGGAGTCTTGGTGGAACACAAGTTTATAATAGGGTTGGAGTGGCCAGGGGCTTCAAAAATGAACGACCTTCATCAGGACTATCAAATCTTCTCTGTGGGACTTTCACAAAAAAACCATCACCACCATTAATGTTGATAGATAACCTATTAAGAAAGCACATATGAGAAATAAAAACTAGGGTGAGAGATCTTAGAATCAAGGAGAGTCGAGAGAAGTGGGAAGGAGAGGAGGAGACAGAGATGAAGGACGGAGGGGGAGGGGTAAGGCACAGAAGAGGACACAAAATCCCCCTCTAGATCACCATTGATGAGAAAATTAGGGCGAGAGGAAGGGGAGAACCCAAATTTGTTTTCAATACTTGTTTAATTTATAAACTCAAATTTTTTATATCCCCCTTATTAAAAATAAAACCAAGGTTATAAGTATGATATGGATTTATCATCTCCAATATCAAAATTTTATGAGATCATCTTCTAATCTAATAAAACATATAGCCTAATTATTTTGAGAGAAGGAATACATTGTTCTAATATTATAAATGAGCTAAATTTAACTAACTATAATTCTACATCATCCGTGATCTATGTATAAAATAATATTGATCAATTTAATATTAATGTTTTTAATAAATTTTCAGTATGTGATACCAACACTAAATCCTTCTTTCAAGGAATATTCAAAAATATTTTTAACGAATCACTTGTAATCATCTAAAAAAATTGAGTGTAAGAATGTAGTTTCACTTTTCAAATTTATTTTAATCTTTTTTCATAAAGTAATAAGTATTATTTTTTGAGTTGAATTTACAACATGAAAATAAGCTAATATAATCAACATACCTCATTTTTGACAAGTTTCAGTCTCTATAATTTTAACATCTAGAATATTTAGATATAGACCTTAAGAGGACTTATGATATTCATTAGATACAAATGAGATATAGAAATCTTGTGTATTACCTTCCAAGATTCCCTCCTCTAAATTTAATTTTTATCAACAAAATCCATTTTAAGGAAAAATGGTCAACCATAGTTCATCATCAAAAACCACTATGTGCTGAAAGAGCTGACAAAATGATTAAACACCAGGATTATATTACTTGACTCAGAAACTCTATAAATCTCCCAGTGCAACGTGCTATCCTGGGTTTCTGGGTCCTCTCTGATTATCAATTCAACGTGAGTGAGAATCCTTTCCATTGTATGAATAAATTTATCTATGTTTATTTTCCTATGGTTGAATCCCCAGGCTACTATGCGATATTGTTTGTCTACACACACTTTTTTATCCTCCTTAGCATCAACGTACATCTGAAAATCACAAATCCTTTTGATCTCCTCTTCCGAGACATTGGGTCAGAGACTAGTTTCAATCATTTCTTCCTTGGAGTGCAAGATAAGTTTCAAGAACTCCCCATATTCTTCTTCCCTATTTCTAAAATACCTAGTCGATTCTTCAATTTCCCCTTTCTAAACATCTTTAATTTCCTTTTTTCCACCCTTCTTGGCCGATCGAGTCCCCGTTGGTTTGGGAAAGTATGAGTAGTCCATGCGTCCCTTTGGTTTTTCCCATGAGCCACAATGCATTTTGCCGAGTAATGCACACCCTTTCCCCTTCTTCCTTCTAGGGATGTAGGGTACATTCCCTTGAATTCGGTCCATGATATCCACTGATGGGTGACTGAAACTATCATCATCATAATACTCCTCCTCGTAAGGTACTGATGGATTATGGACCTCCAGACCATGAAAATGGTTCTCCAACTCTATTACCGCTCCGGCATTGTGGGCCAACTGCATACTCATAGACACCTTACCTGATTTATTCCCCAAAAAAGATCCCTTATCCCCATCCCTAGCCTTCCCAAGACCTATGGGGTTGGTTCCGATGATGTTTGGGTTAAGGGGACTTAAGAAATTCTCACCATCCAGCCTTCCCGGCCTACTTTGATATACAGTTACAACGGACATGAAAGATTTTCCCTGTATCAACTCCAGTCCTACAAACTTTTCATATCCTCTTCCCATAAAATGAGGCTGCAGGTTCATGTCCTCCCATCCTCAAGACCTAGGAATTTGAACATCACCCACTAGAATGATCATAACTACGCGATCATCCATGGTTGTCTCATGAAGTCCCAAGTCCCGATTTAGGCGGGAAAACACATCCACAACCCACAACTCAGCCTCCTTTGTATTCACCCATGCCACTACCAATAGAGGGACCGAGGAATACTGATCCTACTTAACACCAGCCTACGATCCTGGGCTGGTGAGAGAAATCACCTCTGGAATAGACCTGCACGCCTCCACTTTCACGACCATGCTATCAGTATCCCGCACCATCTGGTTCATAACATGGGAAATATGCACCACATTCCCCTCAAAACCACTGGTATCAACCTATCTAACCCTATGCCCGCGACTTCAAATAGGGGCCAAATGTCCAAATCGGTGGCACCCCAGGTAGAAAGCACGCCATGATTCAAATATGAACCTTTGTTTCCAGAGGAAATACTCTCCAACTAAAAGCCACAGACACTCCATGGGATCCTTTGAAACGTCAGCTTCGGCACATACACAAGGGGAAATAGGATGAAAAACCACCGACATCCGACTATCTGGACACAGGTATCTACCAACCATGTTTCCTATAATTCGTAAAATTGATGGATTCTGGAAAGGGAGAGGTTGGTTTGGAAAACTTACCCAAACCACAGACGAGGGAGCGCTATGATTCCTGTTGTGATCAAAGGACCATCACAGAAGAAAGAAGCCACATCTATTGATTGCACGAGGGGACCGGGACCAGGAGGAATTCAGATCATCCTTAGAGGAGAAATGGATTATCAATTGACACTAATTGAAGAGACCCACCACCTCAAGATCTTGCAGATACCATGAATCAAATATGAATTGATCAAAATCGTTAACCGAGGGATGACGACCCCTGAATCGAGCTATCATCATCAGCCGGTGAAGATCTGAGGCCTCATTGAACTCCTTTAAAGTCAACTCAAGCTGAGGTGTGCCGATGTGAAGATCCAGGACCTTTGAGAAAAGCGTGATCGAAGGAAAGTGGGGAATAAAATCCGGATTTGTGAAAGGGATGAATGGCCGAGTCGTCTAGGGGGAAGGAAGGACATGCCTCCCTCCCCCCACCGGGGAGGAGGGGGCTGGAGCCGCAGGCATCACGCTAGGTCATCATCTCCATGGGCATCGCTCTAGGTCATCACCCACCCTTCCCTTTCATTCTTCCCATCAAGGGATTAACTTTATACTTCTACATCATGATTGATTTTCTTTTCAATAATAAACTCCATGAAACTCTCTAGGTTAACTAAAGTGTTTACAAGGAAGAAACATGATACCATTGTGATAATAGTAATTCATGATGGAAATCTTTCTAGTTGTAGGATGATCATAGTTATTATCAGGTTCAATTATCCACCCGAACACATACATCACCTTCAATTCCATATATAGAAAAATAAACAAAATATATACCTGGTAATAAGACCGTTATTCAATGTTTCTTAGTTAGAGTTGAATGAATGATATTTTATCAACCCAAAAACTCTTTTCAATTTATATTTAGATCTCTTTATGATTGATCCTACTTCAACATTCCAGTTTTGATCATTTTAGGGTGGTATGAGTGTCATATTCTTCTCATTTTGAGCTATAAATGCACATTCATCATCACAAGCCTTCTTTTTCAATGTATTTATTTTTCTCATACTTATGTGGGTAGAAAAATCATATGGTTCGTTGATATGTCTACATCTTATACACAATATATCATGATATTTTTGGTTATTATATTTTGAAATCATCACATGGGATTCACCCTAATCTCATAAATTCTTTAGTCTACCTTTAGTATAAACATTTTCTTCAGTTTCATTCAACTTTACCTTATGAAAATAATTCCATAGACTAAAATGGTTTGAGATATTTTATCTTATTTGATCATTATTTACTTGAAAATATTTTAGCGACTGTCCTGGAAGGTTTTTCCTGAAATATTTATAAAAATGAAATTATTGGTCACATATTTCATAGATTTACTTTAGATAATCAAATTTATTTTGATCATACATCCTTATTGATTTCTCAGTAATAAACTTCAATATTTTAAGACCATTCATCCTTATTATAGAGACACTTATTTTATTTCTATAATTCCCCATTTTTGGTTTGTAACTATAAGGAATTGGAATATTATACCAATAGTTTTAGTATTTGTGCCCAAATTTACCACTACACCAGTAGTAACCTTTGAAACTCTATATTCCATAATTATGATTTTTATTTTGATGATAAAAAACTTACCTTCTTGATATTCTCTTGACATTATTTTTCCCTAGTCTTGAGGATAATTCTTTTCTCAACTCATTTAAGATCTCACTATCAACATCATTCCATAAACTTTTTATTATTTTTCTTATACCTTTATCACCATATGGAATATATTTTGTATTATTGGAATAATTAGAAATAATATGTACCTTATTCTTGGGATTTTTCTTCATAGTAGATTTGTATGATTCAGATTTAACATACCGTACTTTTTAAAAATAATCTCTAATCATTTCAAGGTATTTTTTCATTTAATACAACTATACTATGGTTCATTCAGTTCTTTATATTTTTCAGCCATTTTTTCAATGAAGTATTTCAACATCTTATCCTTTTCTTCAATTTTTACCTCGGAAGTTTTTATCTCCTAAATAAGATCATTCTACATCTTATTTTCATTTTTTTTATATTTTCCCCAATTTGATTATTTTCTTGGCTTGGGAGATTTGATCAAGACATGCTACAAGTTCATAGTTTTGCATATACTCATAGTAGGTATATTCTTATTTCTCATCATTGATTGAAGAATATCTACCTCTCCTAACTTATACTATGGCGGTTTTATGAATTTTAGTTGAACCTTCATCTTATGATTCACTCCATTATGAAGAGTCTTTATCAACTTTCTTAATCATTATATTTTTCTTAAAATTTCTTGAAAACTTCTTTTTTTTCTTTTTAGTATCCACTTTTATAGATTTTTTAGATATTATTTTAGTGCAGTCTTCTTCTTCATCATTACTCCCAGAATCATAAAATTATTTATTTGGACAATATATTGAAAAATTTCCAATTTGACCATAATTAAAGAACTTTAGTAGAATCTAACCATTAAATTTTACCTTTCCTAAATAAGGGAAATAACCCTTTTATAATCTATATCACAAATTTCATCCTCATTAGAATCTAATAATGGTTCATATTTATTTTTATTCGTATTGATACTTTTTATTGCATTGAAATGCCTTTCTTCCTTTGATTTATTTTTAAACACACGATATTTTATCATGTCATAGTTATGGAGTTTATTATAAAACTCATAAAGAGATAGATATATAATTTATTCCAAGTAAAAGATCTTCAGATTAAATATTTCAAGAAAATTATGCATCAGTTTCTTGAGAATATACGAATCTTACCAAGTTTCTCCAAAACCTCTGATATG
This sequence comes from Viscum album, assembly GCA_963277665.1. NCBI lineage: Eukaryota > Viridiplantae > Streptophyta > Magnoliopsida > Santalales > Viscaceae > Viscum > Viscum album. The sequence continues at coordinate 1,955,930,208 of OY728153.1, forward strand.
AATTACTATCTCATTTACCATAGTAAAGTAGTAATCTACAATATCATTATCATACACCCATATATCTTTAAACATATATATCAAAACCTATAGTTAATATTACTTTTTCTTTATATTCCCTTCATACATATTCCCAAGTTTATCTGACATCTCCTTGGTTATTTTTAATCCCATCACCTTAGTGAACACTTTATTAGGAAAGTATGAAAAAAATAAAATTCATGGATTTCCCTTATAATTTCAAAATTTGATTGTCAATATGTTTTAAGGGTGTATCAATTCCAAGTAGGATAAAACCCATTGTTACAAAATCACTATTTTTATGGCCTTGTGAAAGAAGATATGGAAGAATTTGGTTCTTTCATCTATAATAGTTGTTTCTATTGAAGAAATGAACTCATCTACTATTGATTGAATTAAAACTCCATATCATTAGTCTTTATTAAAGATTAAATATTTTCATAGGGAACATCATGCTCTAATACCACTTGAAGTACCTAGGTTTAGATATATCATTGAGAGGGAGAGGGGGTGAATCAATGAAATTATTATAAAAATCTCTTCTTTTGAAATAAACCTCTGTGATTGGTTAAGATCTACATCCATTATTCTTTGAGGTCTCACCTCTCCCGTATAAAAACCAATGAAATTACTAAAAATAACATGATGTTTTTTACAAGGATTTCCCACAATGTGGGTAACTATTTACTTGTTGTGTTCATGATGATCAAAGACACAAATTCTCTACTAATAAATCATAGTGATTATATAGAATATCCTAAAATTTATGATAGACAAACTCCTAGGATGCCTGATCGTTGATGATTACTATGGGAAGTCTCCTGATGGGATCTTTAGACTAGAATAAAACCCGTGTTCTTTATACTAACTCCCACAAGTTGGGATATCTACCCAAGAGATCCAGTTTCTTATAATAGTATCCTTCAAGTACTTTTAATGTCTTCCTAACCTCCTGAATTAGCCTTCAACTACTTATTCCTACTTGTGTAGTGTTCAAATTGGTCTTGTTTTGTTTCAAGTCCATATAGTTAGATATTATTCAGAATCAATACTAGTATTTATCAACTTCATATACTCACTGATAATACCAGAATCAATCTTCTATGATCTATTTTGAAAATCTGACTTCACAAAATGTTTCACAGTGCTGTTCTGGTGATTCGAATTATTTTCATCTAGTCCCTTCACATCACATGCATATATTTTATATCATATGCATGGAATTATATATTTTCAATATTGAAAAACACAAATATAACACCTCATTTTTTATTACATGAAAATATTATTTTGTTTAATTCTAAAAGTTTTTTATGTAACATAATGTAAATAGAATTTTGTGCACAATCTTTTCCAAAACTGACTATATTTAATATTATTCCACTTCACAAAAGACTCACACTAGACTTATGCATGCATATTATTTTATGCAAAACACTTTTTTACTTATGGAAGAGTATGTAGAATCTGTACTTTACAAATCTATGAAGCTCACAAAACTCCAAAGTATCTTCAAATAAGGTTTTTTATATGGATTCTCTATTGTGATCACATAACTATATGAATAGTATAGTACTATATCATGTAATAGTTACATGAATTGAATCATTATGAAACCCATGATTATTCCTTGAACCAACATGATTTTTCACAACTTCACATACATTATATGACTGTGAAGTATTAAGAAATATCAACACAAATACATGGACACCATATTTGTGAATAAATAAATCCCATAAGAATATATTTTAACTCTCACAGATTTATGTCTTGACACACAGTAATTACATTATATTAATGGTGTGTATAGTGGGTGTCTAATGAAAAGCCTCCATTGCCTCATCTTGTGCGCATTGACTAACTCTACTATATTTGCACACCGCCTCACTTCCTGCATGCGCTGCCTCGACACATTATTAATGGATTTGGAAATCATCATCATTGAACATGATCTTTTATGTATTTGAAATACTCACTATATCATCTTAATAGTGGGTTTTAATGAATTACACTATAGTTTCTTACATGAAACAATCTCGTGGAAATTCAGAATCTTGTCCTAATCTTTGGACATCACATGATAAAATCTCAGAAATATCAGCATTATAGAATACTAGTGTATAAAAGCCTCACGTGTCTAAGGATAGAAGAAAAAAGTGGCGCCTTTATCAAATGGTACTTGTTCAATAAATCATACATGAATCATTCTTATGTATATTTTAATGGTGGATGAATAGTTCAATGCTAAACCCAGACCCTGTGTTAGTTTTCTGGATAGACTGGTAGTGCTTAATTATCCACACTACTTCATCAAACATTCAATTCGAAATAAGGGTCAATAACTGGATACACTTCAAACATTATACATGGTGCAAGCCTAACCCACATACCTCCCTATGTTCCATCGTTCACACACCATGTACTCCCATGGTCGCACACCATGCCTCATGCATCCTACACCTACTTCTACTATTAGAGTTTAGAAATATGGCTCTTATTTGTGGTTGAGTCCTCCCCCCTCCCACATTGAAGGATTGAGATGGTACCTCCTTTAGTTACTAGTCATTTTTTATATAATGGAAAAAAAATTTACTTAGTAAAAACTATGTAAACTCCATCATACAAAATATATCTCAAGACCACCCACTCTTCAAACGTGAACTTAAAATCTCAATTTGAAATTCCAATATTCTATCTTTTTATTTCTTAAAATATAATAATGATTTAAACACATAAAAAAAGATCTTATTCAAATTCTATAAATAATGTGCACTATCAAAATGAATCTGATGAATATTTTGTATATTAAAAATAAATATGCATTCATCACATTTAAAACCCAACTACTTTTCATATTCACACCTTATTAACAAAAAAAATACAACTTTAGAACAACCTCAATAAAACCACTTGGTTTCATTAATGATATTACTAGCTTAAAACCATCATTAATCGATGTGTTTAGTGGATTTTGGTGCATGAAACATTGTTATTATGAGATCCTTGAATTATACCTATGTAGGTGAACTAAATAAAATCATTGTGTCATGAAAACACACTTTCTTATATTTATGAAGACAGAAGTGGTGAGAGTGTGTAAAATAACCATTGATCAAAATATGGTAAATGTAAGGACAAGTGAGATAAAAATTAGATCATAGAATAAGGAAGAGAAAAGGATAACCCTATTAATATTGAGGTCAATATAATCTTGGCTAAAATTGAATTAATAAGAAGTTATTCATTTAAAAAATGTTTTATACCTTGATTTGACCCTATAGGGTATCTCTCACCTAGGTCCCCCATGGGGCCTAAAAATCACAATACAACTAGAACTTACAACCATAATAGAGTGTTTTTAAATTTATTCCTCATAGAAACACTTCAATTAGTATCATGATAATATCATTAGAGATTATATTTAAAGAAAATACACAATAATGAAGTTATTTAGAGTGCATCCCTTGGAGATGGGGGAGATATCAAAGAATTGATGCTACCATATTTTATTATTTAATGGTTAAATATATAATTATAGAAAGACTTTATAAAATAAAGTTTTAGCTATGTTTATAACATTCCCATTTCTATTTTTTTAGGTTAGATATAGTTACTATGGGGTGATTTTTAAACAAATAAAAATGGATTGCTAGGGGGAAAACATTATTTCAATTTAATGTTTTTGATGTGTATATTGAAGATGAGTGTATGATATAAGTTTATTAAAAAATATATCTAAATATACCATATAAATAAATATCAGAGTTGGTATTATTGTTTGGATTGTTTATTGACAACTCTGTGATCGTGATTAGTCACTTTTTGTTTTTGACACAAATCATTTCCCACATATACTTATAGTTGATTAATTTATGGATCATTTACAAGTAAAAAAGTGATTCCATCCTTATTTCAAGAAAATATAAATGTATTTATCTCAAGTGGTATCTCTCAAGAAAGGAAGAGAACCACTAAAGGAGGATAACAAATGAAAAAAATATGATTTTTCAAATCAAAATTGTCAAAGAGATGAGAAGAATTTTTCCAATACACATAGATTTGTTTTCAATATAAATAAGGGGGGATTGTAATTTTTTTGAGCACATATTGATATTATATTTTCTCATGAAATTTTAGGTGTTAAAAATAAATAAAATTTCAGATATTGAGGATCTCAATTGATTGTTGTAGTATTTTTAATTAAGAGGAATTTCAATATGTGTGTTTAGTGATGGAGGAAGATATCAATGAAGATAAGTGAAAAGTTTCCATTATATGTAATATGAAGATCCTATTTTAGGTTGGTAAAGGAGTTTAGTTGATATTGTACTAGGTGATAATGCCATACATGTGTTAATTGGATGGATAGATTGTAAAGAAACAAAGGAAAGTACTAACAGAGGGAGAATAAAATTGTTTATAATAGTTTTTTTGTAGAGTTTGGAGAGATAGCTCTGTGAAAAACTTAAGAGACGTGATTAAATGATAAAAACTAATTTATATTTTGATAATACTTTCGAGGAATAATAATAATGAAGACTGTTATATATAATAATTAAAATCACTTAGTTGAAGGATATAGTTGATTGAAATTTAATCAATTATTTTAGGAGAAATAATGAAACTTGGAAATACTCAAAGTTAATTATTTATATGATTCCATTATATTCCATCCAATATGAAGAGGGTTAGAATTATTTAGATAATTTAAAAAGTTATTTAAATTGGTTTGAGTTGATTTAGAAGTGATTGAAAGTTAATCTGAAGTGATTTGTAGTAGTTCTAAGGATTATAGAATATTAATGAAAAAAATGAAAATTCACTAAATTCATTTGATAATATAAATGCTTTAGTAATATTCATTTCAGAACCATGAAATAGAAATTTTTAAAAGTACTAAAGATACCCTGAGATAATAAGAGTCATCTAAACTATTTATAAGAGTCATTTTGGTACTTAGGTGAAAAGTTTAAAATGGAATTAGATTACCATAAGTTTCATCTATTATCCATAAGAGTTATTCAAGTAGTGAACTGGAAAACTAAAAAAGGAATGAGATCATAAGAGTCATTTTATTGATTTCGTAAAAGCAACTATTTTCACAAGGTTGAAGAATTATGTTAGGTTTTTAGACTCTTTTTGGAGTGAAAAAGTTACTATATTGATTTCATAATAGGTATCCTAGGAATATGTAATGGTTATTACTATTAATCTATGAATATTTGGGTAATTATATAGATAATAGAGTAACGTTACTCTTTCATAAGAGTAACTCTGATCATAGGATGAGAAATTGGTAAAGTCCACAAATTTTAAGGGTCATTAAGACCAAGCATAAGAGTCATTCGATAAGTTCTTAAGAGTCACATGGAGGAATCATACGAGTTATTTACTCTTATGAGATGGTTATTTATTGAAATTTAGAAAAATATAAAGACTTAAAGTGGTTTGTTAGAGTAAATTACAATTAATGAAAGGGTAAAACATGATATACATGATTCAATGAGTTAGTTAAATTTGAGGAGATAAATAATATTTTGAAGATACTTCCAAAAGATAATTCAGTTAATTCTTGGACAATGATTCATTAATTTATGTATCATAAATTACATAGTGATTCAAGATTAAGGTTTAGAATAATTATCTTAAACCATGAAGGATAAGATCTGGAAATGAAGTATTTTGAGAATTAATATTCAATTTAAAGATTATTATTTAATATCAAAGATATCCACATTGTGGGTAGAAGTCCAATAATGCAACAATTGTGCTCTATGTTTTTATAAAGTTGTTAATAATGTTATCCTATGCGATTTTTTGGAATTATTTTTAGAAGAATAATCCCGAGTCTCATGGATGAAATTAAATAGAGCATTAATTTTTATGGTATTAAATGAGAAGTAAATGATAAAAGTGTATTCATGGAATACCAGTAGAGGAATTATAGTAAATCAGTAACAATATTTTTGAGATCATGAGAGTATATACACATGATAAATTTAAATAATTAATTGGAGAGATTTTTATTCCAATAATAGAGGAGATTCTATATATTTAAAATATAAAAAATATATTCTAGTGATGAAAAAAACTAAAGATGAGAAGAAGAGAGAAAATTGGTGTATATTGAGAACGTAGTACTATAGTAGAGGAGAACATATTTCTATGAATCAGGTGAGAAGAAGAAGATGGTAAAAATCTAATTTAAAGTCATGTACATCAATTAGAAGAATAATAAGTGGATAAGAATAAGGAGAATAAAATTATATAACCTGTACTATGATATCCATATCATAAAATAAAATTTATAAGTAAGAAGAATAATATTTGAGGGAAAGACTGAAACTACTATTTATGTTCTTTATCTTGGTGTTGAGACTTTAAAATTAAGGTGCAACTAGGTTTTGAATATAATTGGAATATAAAGTGTTAAATAAGCTAGAAATTGAATTCTTTGAAAATATCTGAGAGCATAGTTGTTTATAGAGACCAAGATTCATACTATTTAAAAGAATATCATCAAACAGTGAAAGATTCTACCAAGGAAAGGATTTTATCACTTTGATAAAGTGATATCCAGTCTAGACTTGTCATCTTCTTTAAGATGTTTGAAGGTTGTGTTGAAAACTGGTAGGAATAAGAATAATCTTATAATACCTTTTGGGATAAAGAATGGATTTTTAAGATATATCCATAGGTAAAAAATGATATCTATCACGGGATTAGGATGATACTAGACCACACCACTTGAAATTTATTATCGATTCTAGAGGAAAATATGTGTCTTAGATAAATCTGAACACAACATAGATGTAGTCTCCCATATCAAGGGAGAACCTTATGAAAATACCAAGTTCAATTCTACACTTCTTTTTTAATTTTGATGTGGTATATGTGTGATGGGTAATTAAATCAGATCCATTATTATAATGAATAATAAAAGGGGTTTTAATATTGATAGGGGTCAAATATTATAGGGAAAATGGAGTTCTATAAAATTATCCACCTTAATTCACCTCTCTCTTAGGTGACTAAATGCATTCCTCAACACTTCAACTGGAGTGAGAGTTAATCAGGTTTCCTATGGATGGATATATTTTTTAAGTCACAATTTTTTTATTATATTGATATGAAATTCATATTTAAATAGATTTTGGAAGTTAATTTGATGTAAAATTTAGTTTTCATAACTATTAATGTAGAAATATAGGTTTTAACCAAAACTCTACAAAAATAAAGAAACTATATGTAAGGAAATTGAGGAAAAATTGAAAATATAATGAGGATCTTGCCCGACTACATGGAGGTGATCAAAGTTGTATAAGTTTAGATATTGTTTTGGGTGTTGATCATTCTATTTAAACATGTTAGAGCTATGATAAGGATCATTGTATTAAATCTATAAAATACCTTTATTATGAGCTAAAGGATTATTTGAAGAATGTTCCTATTGAGGTTTTCACACACATATTTTTATTTATTAAGTGACTAAATTATGAGAAAAATATTACAACTAAGAGTTTGTATGTTGGATTTGTTAATAATAAACAAGAATAGAATGAATAATTATTAATACTAAGTGGAGATATGATGAGTTGGTAATAACCATTGAAGGCCGATGAAGTTTTTCTGTTACTAAGAAGTTTGTATTGTCTAAAAAATCTTTAATGTTGTTAGGTATTATAGGAATGATGTGAAGGTATTCATAAAATATTTGAAGTAGAGGTTCCCATGGAAATAAAGCTCTTTATAATAGGTTTTAATAGTAATACATGAAGCTACATGATAAAGAAAATACTTGGTTGAACAATTGTTTTCAAAGGATATAATATTTTAGTGAATAGAGGTATATCTAGCATTGAGTGACAAAAAATAAAATGGAAATGTTTCCTAGGAATTTATAAATATTTATAGTGTGAAATTTTGTAGGATTTATCATTATATTTAAATGGTGAATAATAATTTTTATATAGTTATTTTTAGTATGTTTTAATGTTTATTCGAGATCAAAGAATATTTTTTCTAAGAATTATGTAATTTATAGAGGTCATGTAGTGAACTATCTATCACACCATGAAAATTAAATATCCACGGTTTATTTTAAATTTTCAAGTTTCATTAAAAACCTCTTAAGGATCAATTTAGGATTTAAAATAATGATTCATGTCACACCAGTTCATGTTGTGATATGACCAAAACTTCAGAAGAGTTCTTCAGGAACTTCAAAAGAGTTCATTCATTCAATGAAACTATAATTCATATAACAAAGGGAAGTTAAGTAAATTTTGAAACCTCTTTTTTCTGAAGTGTTATGTCATGAAGTTTAATATACACCATAAATAAATATGGGCATATCTTAGCAAATATAGAAAATAAAAATCCGTATTGCGACACATAAAATCACATTATAAATAAATCCAGATGATTTACATTGAATATGGATTGAAGTGTATTCAGTATGACACAAAATATAATTTCATGAAGGGTTCTTGATATATTTGAGTGATTATATGTTTAATGTTCTTGCACCATGATGATTATATCACATCACACTTGGTGAATGCCTTCACACTATAGAGGTGTAGGTTTCCCTATGACCTATCTGGCAGTTGAGGGAATTTATAGAGAAACTAAATTGTTATGACGTGAAGAAAAATATCACTACATAAATGATGTAATATATATATTTCCATTATATTGAAATATTTTATATAATAATGATGATGTGGTTTTCAACATAACAATTGATAACTACCATTTTGAATCTCAGTAGTGGAGATCAATTTGAAGGTAATCCCATGGCTAAACATTAATAAGGAAAAGTTATATGTTAATTATTGTTTTAATTTGAAATTCAAATTCAATAGATATAAGGGAATATACTATACATATTTGAAAGAGGCGAAAGTCCACAATAACAGATAGAAACCAAGATTATGGTGGGACTGAGTGTTCATTGATTAGGGAAAAGGAGGACAAAAACATAGACATGGTTAAAGATATAAATTATAATAAAATAGAGTTTCAACTAAATTTTAGTGCATTAAATAATAGACATGGATGTAGAAAATATTTGGTCACATGCTTGAATATAAAAATTACTAAGTGATAGTTTTTTGTATCATATTTGATAAACAAGAGTTACTGAGTATATTTAATATTAGGTTTGTGGTATCTCAATGAAGTATCAGGTTTTGATTAAGTAAGTATGAATACATATTGAATAATAATTCAATTATTTGAATTATTATATAGAGTTTTGTTTCATATTGTGTAAATACTATTTTAAGATCAAATTTACAACCCATATCATAAGGAGTTAAAAAAATCTAGATGTAGAATTTAGAGAAGCACTTAGAATAAATTAGAGAATCTATTTTAGAAGATGAAGATGCAAGACATATTATTTTCTTATAATATTATTGAAATTAAATACATGTGAAAGAAATGAGAAGATACCTACAAGTCAATAAATTTATATTTGTAACCCTTTTGGGAGTATTGAGTGAAAGATAGGAATAGGTTATTGACCTTGGTTGAGTAGTGATATATTACAAAAGTTCTTAATCACGACTAGTAAAGTAGTAATTATTTGGTATATAAAAACATTATTGATGTGTTCTCCTCAGAGTATCCCTTCACAAGTGAACCAAGTAAAATTAGCATGTCCCAGTTTGTATTTACATTTATTCATCTATATGATTATGTGGAATAAAAAACTAGAGGTTGTATTGTGTTCCTTCTAAAAAAATGAATACATTCGTGACAAAAAGAGTAGAAGGAAAAATTTTAAATATATTATCAATTTGATCCACTCCCTCTCAAGGTGTCCTGGGTTCCAATAAAAAATCAGTTGGAATATTAAGCCAATGAAATAGATAATACATTGGTTAGAAAATTACGTAGACGTGACACAATCACTATAATTTTTTATGTTAAGTTAAAATTTGTATTACTATGTAATAAAAGGTTTTCTATGATTGAAAAGTATTTCAAATGAGGTATTTCAAAAAAATTTGATTGATAAAATCTTTATATAATTGGTTCTTTTATTATAATAAAATCATAATTTTATTATAGATGTTAGGTTATAACAATTGGATGTTAAAGATAAAAGAGTGAAAAAGATTGATATTTCATTACAATAGATTAATAAGATAAATTAAGAACATATTTGAAAGATAAAAAATAATGTGAAGAGATTATGAGATCACTTAAAGACCATAAGAACTTTTTGTATCTTAAATTTCACAAGTTAGAGGTTAAATTGACAAATATGGAAAACACCCAAGCAGAATCTTCACAAACTGATTAAATAAGTTGTGATTCCATATAAACATCTAAAATAATTATTTCATGGAAAATAGTCAATTTAGTGTAAAAAATATCTTGCGATAATCTCTTTATCAATTCAAAATAATCTTTTAGAAACAAGTTAGTCATAACCTAGATATTTCTATATGTACTGATATTATTTTGACTACTGCTATAGGAATAAACTAAAAATACTAACAAATATAGGTGAAATAACATACTAATAAATCCACCCCATCATCAAGGGTGGATGTTAGAATGAGAAATAAGATTATCTCCCTAAAGAAAGATAAAAATAATGGTGCATATTACCAAAAAAGGCTTCTCAATATAGAAAGACTACATTTAATAGAAATATAAAAAGATTCAATGGTAATTATTGATGTTTTTAGTGGTTTGTACATAAGGAAATTGAATATTGGAATGATATGTCAATTTTTTGAAGTTATAAAAGTATTTGAATTAGGTAAAGTATACCCAAAAATAAAAAATCATCTGTTTCAAATAATATTTCATAAAAGAGAGTAGATATATCTATCATGAATATTCTTGAAAGTATTGAAAATTTGTGTGATCATTTAAATAATTGGGTCATGGAGAAAAAGAGTGATGGTATATAGAAATCAATAAAAATTAATTTATTTATGAGAAAACAAAATCCTAATAGAAAAGGAAACAAGTGTGAGAAAACATAAAACTACACCTTAATGTATAGAAAAAAATAAGGCTGATAAGAGTACATCTAAGATAAAAGACAAAAAGGATGTTTCACTAAAGATGAAAAGATACTTATACTATGTATAGAAAGGATATATAATGGTCCATTTAAAAATGGAAGTGGAAAAAAATATAAAATGGAGAAGGATCAAATAAAAATCTGAATCAATCCAAGAGAGGACTTCTTTGGTGGAAGACATCCCTGATAAGAAATTTTAGAGATTTCCTAAAAAGGTTAATCTATATTCTGCTGAAGAGTTATGTGGAAGGTGTAAGCAGTATGGACATATAACTAAAAATATTCAAGACCTGGCCACTTCTATAGAAGGAATTTTTGAATACCAATTGTAAATAAACAGATACTTATTATTCTATAAATGTTACTATGAATGAGTCTACACCCAAGAACAAGGCTGAGGAAATATTTCAATAATTCTTGACTCTTTCTCCATCCTTGTTGTAATTTTCCATGACAATAGAGCTAGAAAAATGAGTTAGTGTATATTACTAGTTGAATTGAAAATGACTCTTCCATGTAATAAAAAAATTGATTAAAGTAATAAATAAATTCTACTGATATATTTTTAATCCTTGAAAATTAAATGAAGTTCTGGCATAAAGAGTTCTCACCATTTTAGAGTTGTAAATATAAGAGTCTATGGGTCGATATCAAAGTATAAGCCTAATTTATCTCATTAAGAAGATAATAGAGACTCAAATTATTCCTATAATTTTTTATTTTTATTACTTTTTAGAATTAATTAATGGATAAATAAGAAAAAATATAATTGATGAAAAATTTAAATCACAATAAAACCAGAAATTTTTGTTAGATGCACATTAAAATATAGTATATATATGCCTATGATGGATGCACATTGATATAGTATATATATAAGTGTGTGTATGTGATGAATATATATTTCATATAATATATGATATAATATATGTGTGTATATAATTAATATAAAATACTACATATGTTGTATGTATAATACATGTATGAGATGCATTTATTTTAGGGATAGATTACATGAGCTGAAATCTTCTATATTCCTGCATGATATTAAAACCTTATCCAGTGGTCTCTATTTTTTATTAATACATTAAGAATGGATTAAACTATTTTTATATGGGTGTTGAAAACGTTTTATGTGATCATCAATGAAGGCAAATACCAGGGGAATCATATGATAATACCTGAGAATGAAAGAAAAATTATTTATTTTTGAAGAACATTTAGATATCAACTATGAAAGGGAGAAATTTTTACCCTTGTAATTATTCATTTTGGTTGTTTTTTTATGCCTTTTATGATCATTATTTTCATTTAAATATTTTTGTATGCCCCATTGATCCCAAGAATCATTTATCACACCCAAAAAGGGTCAAAAACACCTTTGATAGCTTAGGTATCCTCCAATTGAGATTGAGTCCCAAAACCAATTAATCAATCTTAGATAAAGTTGGATTACTTTAACTTATCCCCATTATATTCCTCAAATTTTATCACTGTATAAAGGAAGAATAAAACCTCCATAAATAGGTTCTTGGTATGCTATGTTTTGGTTATTTTCATATATCATGCACATATATTTTGTTTTAGGATATATTATATATTTTTTGTATTATTACAATAGTAAATGATAAAAAAAATGATCATTTAACAACTCATAGTAGTATTAGATTAAAGGCTAATGGTTAATTTGATTCTTGGTAATTATCATGCATGAATGCGTGACAAATATATATATTTTCCCATGGGGTTCATTGTGATGAAAAGAGTTTCGTGCCTAAATAATTGGGGGAATGAAGTAATTTGTCATCTGTTGAACCTATAGATTATTTTTACGATCACAAACACTAAAGTTATTTCTAAACATTTTTATTTTATACAGATCAACATCGCATCTCCACTACACCATAACACTCTCAACTATTTCATAAAAATCCCTGTAATAGAAATTATGATGGAATGATAAGGAACACAATGTAGTATATATTGATCCATATTTATATCCAAATATCAAAGTGAAAATCCTGGGATACAAATCATAGTCAAACCTCTATTTCTAAAAACTTGAGCAAGGCTATGTTTCAAGGAAAATGACTACAACAAAAAACTTCTACGATCGATTTATCCACACCATAGTTTAAGGCTCACACCATAGATACCTTGAAATTAATATAACCCCAAAATATCTAATCAAACTCCACACCGTACACTAAATCTCTAGGACAAAAATAATACCTCCATGGTGTAAAGAATTCTACCACATTTTAATGAGATTTGATAGAGAACAATCAATGAGCATTGATTTAATATTTATAAAGCATTGTATTGGCTCATTAAATGCTTAGATTGACCCAAGGTACTCCCTATTACTATTAAGGATATAAATAAGTACCTATTGAGGCTTGAAAAAATATAAAATTACAACAAACATCTATAAAAACATTTTTATTCTGAATTGATCCATGAAATGATCTAAGATTCATCCAATTCTGAAAAAGAAAATCATGATTCAAAATCTTCAATACAATTTCCCATTTTTATAATTCCCTTTGAGATAATTTATCCCCGATTTTAATTTCTGGAAGGAATATCCTATTTTAGCTTTTTTTCTCTCACTATCATAATATTTAATTTTGTTATAAATCCACTAGATAGATTGAGTGTTTTATAACAGGTTTGTAAAAACAAACCAATATCATCATTATATTCTTCTTTGGGTTCTCAACACTATTATTGCAAGGGATATTAGATCTTGGTTTTCATTAAATTCAAGGGTTTCATTTGGTTCTGGGTCTCCATTAAAATCAATGGTTTCTTTCTTCATCATTGGTTCTTGGTATTCCGTTTAAACAAAGCGAGAAATATAACCCTCTCAAGTCTTATCAATGGGAGGAGAGGTAGGGGATCATTATTGAGCTATTTTAAAACCCCTTTATCAAAGTGTGCCTTTTTAATTTAAGTAATTTATTTTCTTTAATTTTAAAATCTTAATTTCTGATCTCTCACTTTTACACTGATCATTATTTTTTAAAATTGAACGATTTCTTATTAAACACTTTAATTTTATGTCATCTTTTTATAATTGTTTTAGAATTCAATTCACCCCTATTTCTATTTTATCTCTAACCTAAATTTGGTATCAAATGATACATTTTTTGTTTTTCTCAAAAGAAACCATTTCAAAATTAGTTTTAATTTTAAAAATCGTAATTACTTTCAATATTTAATCTTTTTTAAAATGGAATCATTTTAAAAAACCCTTTGTTTTCCTAAAGGATATTTTTTGTATTGTTCACATTTTTTAGTGGTTCAAAATATATATATAAGAAAATTCACATGTCTACTTTTCTTGGTATCATAGGATAACATTTTCGGAAATTTTTTGTGTATGGATTTACAACTTATAAATAATTAGAGGAAAATGGACTCCTCACGAGATAACGAATTTGGAACTTAATAATAAAATTATTAATGATTTTCAGTTTGTTTTAGATAATAATGATTTTAATTTAATCTCTACCTATAAAACCAATCATGAAATATATAAATTGTAATAATTAATCTATTATGGAATAAATAAAGTTAAAGATACTAGATTTGATATTTATAGACAAGACATTGAAAGTTTTAGTATGCCTCCAAATGAATATATTACATAACTATTTATATTAATAACTTAAATATTCAATATAAATAAATATATTAGTTATTATTGGTCTATAGGAACTGTAATAAAGAAAATCATCTGGGTTTTACCATGAAATTGGGAACCTAAGTAACAGTGATATAAGAAGCAAATGACATAAATAAAAATAGAGTTTTAGGATCTAATAGGATCTCTCATGACCTATGATATCTCAATAATGAAAAAATATGATATAGAGGCTAGAGAAGTCAAGGAGAAAAAGATAATTGTTTTTCAAAGAAATCAATGATGACTCTTATAATGATAGAATGAATTATCTATCCTATAAGATAAATATATTCTTCAAAATAAATAAATTTTACCAAAATTCCACTATAGTGGATGATCAAAGTTAAGAAAAAAGTGATTTTATTCAAATGGAAAAAGAAGGGGATTATATGGAAAATTTCCCCTCTGATCAAAAAGAATATCAAAGAGAATAATAATAAAAGAAAGAAATTATTGAAGGTTTCAACCTATATTGTATGTGATGAATCTCTCTCCTCAATCAAATAAAGTAATGAAATGGAAAATCTCTTATGGATTAATTATATGTTAGTAACAATGTAAACTCAAACTCATCTTCCTCCTCAAATTATTTTTCCTCTTCTTTCCCTTTTTATGGTAATTAATTAAGAAATTAATATCTAAAATATGATTATGATCAACATGAATAAGGTTGTTTAAACTAACATCAATATACCAAGAGATTAAAATAATTACATTAAATAACTAAAATAAAAAGACTATATCATTATAGAAAAAGATTAATTATTTTATAAATTTAATGGTCAATTGAATGTTCATGAATTACAATCGACTATCGATGATATCAAAAAATCTCTCAAGAAAGTAACCCATGTATAAGAAAACATAAATAAATATTGGGTTCTAAAAAACCAATAAAAATCATTTGGGATTTTGTTTTTTGAATATTGTTAGTTCTTATAAAAATATTACTTTTGTAAAATGGAATTTTCAAAACAAGTTTGGTAATTATTATCATAAAAAGGGGTATTTAATTAATGAATTTAATTGAACAATTCTGGACATGGAAGACCAAAATAAATCTATATTTCATCCTATATATTATCTTGAAAATATTTTTTAAAACAAATTTATATTCCAAAATCCCTACAAGTTATCATATGTGGACCCAAAATCTATGTACCAAAAACAATAGTTTCTTAATTTCATAGGAAATATGTCTGAGGAGTAAAACCCATAAATTAACATAGTACATGGATAATGTATTCTATTGAGACATATTTTGCCACCCTTTATAATTTAATCAACATGAAAAACTTGAAGGAGGATACATTACTTTAGGTGACAATTCAAGAAGTAAAATCATCAATATTAGTAGCATCAATTTTATCAATTCCACGCTTATAAAATATGTTTTAATCATTGATTGTATAAAAAACAATTTTCTTAGCATTATCTAATTATGAAACAATGGTTTTAAAATATATTTGAATATTTTTATTATGTTTTTAATCTTAAATGAAATAATTTATTTACCATTTTTCATTTTCCAAATGTTTATATCATCGATTTGAAATATATTTATTCTAAAAATGTTAAATTTTTTAGAATTCAATATTGTGAGTTACAGATTTATAATAGACTTTTTGGTCATATAGTACACACACACACACACACATTTTAATCTCAACTATCATAAACTATTATAAGATTTACCATAATTTAATTTCAAAGATAATATTTTTTGTGAACCTTACCAACTTGGTAAGAAACAAAAAACCTATTTAAAACAAAAAAATAGGTTTTGACTCCAAATCCCTTGATCTTGTCTACCTTTATATTTTTTGTGTGACATAAGTACAAATTATCTGATGAAAATAATACTCTCTTATTATTATTGATGATTACACCCAATTTACTTTGGTCTTTTTCTTATCTCACAAATATAAGGTTTGTACAGTATTTATAAGGTTTACCAAGAAGGTAAAAAATTAAAAAGGTATAAAATTAATTTATATTCAATGTTATCATAGGGGAGAGTTTAATAAAAAATAGTTCAATGAACTTTGTTCTTTGAAAGGTTATAATAATACTATTTCCACTCATAGAACACCTCAAATAAATGGGGTTTCTTAAAGAAGGAATCAAATGATTAAAAAAAGTTCAATGCATCTCTTAAAAAATTTCAAAATCCAAAAATAATTTTGGACTGAGGTGGTAAATACTTATTTTTTTATATCAAACATTTTTCTTGAAATACTCTTCCCAAAAAATAAAACTTATGAAATTTAAAAAAATCTAATTCAAAAAGTTTTATTTTTCAAAGTGTTTATATGTAAATGTTATATTACCAACTCTAAAGGAAAACTAGGGAAAACTAATTTGAAATCCAAAAAAATGAATCATTTTTTGGTATTCTAACTCAAGTAAATCCTACCAAGCCATTAATAAAAGAGCTAAAATCATTAAATAATACATTATTATAAAATTAAATGAAAATATTCCTAAAAAGTCATTATAATTCAATGTTTTAGATAAATTTGAACATTTAACATTGATTAATCCACAATATCCTAAATAACCTATCACTGAAACTATTTTTAATACTTTAACTGATTTTTGAAAAAAATCCAAAGACCATTTGATAGAAATTATTATAAGATATTTTCAAGATGGTACTCCTATTAGAAGATATATTTTAAATTAAGTTGAGAACAATTATTCTATTTATTTTTTAGAACCTAAAAACCTTTATAATTATATAAAATATGAAAATTAGGTTTTTATATGCAATATAAAACAAATAAATTCCAATGTAATCATGCATGGGCTCTTATTGAAATACCAACTAATATTCCTATTATCATTAAAAGAAGAGTTTTTAGAAATAAATTATATGAGCATTGAAACATCACACGTAATAAACGATAATCGTAGAAAAACAATAATCAAGAAGAATTAATTGATTAAAGTGAAACCTTCACCCACATTTCTTTGCTATAATATATAAGAATATGGTTATAATTGGTTTCTTATTTCAATTTTAAAATTTTTCAAACGGATATTAAATTTTTTTAAATGAGTTTGAATTTGGATTTTTTTTGTTGAAAAACCATCCAATTTTGAAAATATAAAATTTATAAATTCCATTTTCAAATTAAGAAATTATTTACTTGGTTTTAAAAAAAACTCTCATGCTTGGTATGAAAGGCTAACCAATTTTATTTCATCAAATTATTTCAAAATAGGAAAATTATATTCTATATTATTTCTATTTTTTCAAATAATATTTGAATCATTTAAATATATACGAATGATGTAATTTTTTGGATCTAAAAATGAATCAATTTTCAATGAATTTTCAAATCATATGTGAGAAGAATTTTTAATGAGTTTTTTGGGTGAGTTTAAGTTCTTTCTTTTTCAAATCTCAAACAATGAGGATGAAACCATTATTTTTGAAATAAAATGCACTAATGAATAACTAAATTGATTTAACATGTATCATTCTATGGAAATTAACATTACTATGATGATTTCTTGTAATATAAAATTTCATGAAGCTAGTAAATCAGTTGACAACAAGATTTACATAAGTATAATTTGGATTCTACTTTACATAACTTCAAACTGGAAAGACATTATGTCCATTTTTTATTTGTGCTTATTTTCAATAAAATCCCAAATAATCTAATTTAAAATAATTATAAATATTTTTATTCTTTTTATAATGTTCTAAAAATAATGGATTATATGATCTTAAAGGAACATATTTTAATCTTTTTAGATTTTAATGCTAATTTTTGTGGATGTCTACTATATAAAAAAATTAAAAGTGGAACTTGTCACCTTCTTAGACATTACTTATACTATTGGAATAGTAGAAAGAAAAATTAAATTTATATGTCTACAACATAATTGGAATATATAGCCAAATGGAGTTGTTTTGGTAAATTCATATGGATTAAATAAGCACTCTAATATTTTTTTTCAAACGTTTCTTCATGTTCATATTAAATGTGATAGCTATAGTGCCATAAGAGTATATAGAAATCGTGTTCATTATGTGTGCACTAAAAACATTGAAATTCAACATCAAGTTTTGAGGGATCATATTCAAAAAGAAAATATCATGTTAAAATGTATTATCATGGATCTTATATGATCTAATATCTTCACAAAACTCCTATCATTAAAACATTTTATTTTTTTCAAAGAGGATAAAGGAATGGAATGCTTATAATTTATTTTCTATATTTTTCTTTTTCTAAAATATTTATTATTTTTTGAAAATATATTTATTTTAAAAAAAATCTTGTTAATTTTTTTGAAAATCATATTTATATGATCACATATATTATTTTTTACATGTTTTATCTCTTATCTATCCAACCCATTCACTTTTTATGACTTTTTTTAATAAAAATGGGGAGGAAAGTATAATATTTTTGGTGGAGAAAATTCTAATTTAGGGGGAGGAAAGTTTCAATTTTGGGGAGAAAGGTCCATTACTTTAAAAAAATCTGGATGATCTATAAAAAGAATGATCATGTTTCAAGGGGTAGACTTATACTTTTGTTGAAACAAGTATTTTAAAAATCGATCTATTTTATCTTTTTTCCTTCCTCTTTCATCATTATTATTCACCTAATTATTATCCTTTTTTATTTTATTTTATCATTTTATTGAAATGGTAAATAAAAGTTTACAACCATGAAAAAGGGATATATCATTGAACCTATAATTTTTTTAGGATCATAATAACTAAATTTATTTTTAACCTTTTTATTTTAGTTAAGTTATCATTTTTCTCCACCACGACACAAAAATATATGAAATACTACAAAAATCCATGGAAAAGGAAATACAATGCAATGAGAAGGACCACGCCATTGTAAAAATTGATCCATATTCCACTCTGAAGAACATGGTGAAAATCATTAAATTCTAATCACAGTCCATCCTCAGTTCTTAAAAATTATGTAATGTCCTCACTGTAAGTTAAATAACTACATAGAAGAAATTATATTCCATATTTATTCATACTATAATTTAAGGGCAATGGCATAGAGACCTCAAAATCAATAGAACTTCCAAAAGATCCAGTCAGACTATAAAATATATCCCAAACCTATATGTCATAAAGTCCTCTAGCATAGTGTATTGAAATCTACTATACTATAACGAGATTCAATCTAGAATAGTAAAAAATCATTAATGAATTTTCTTTAAAGTTCTTTCTTCGATCATTAAAGGATTGGCACCACCCAAGGGACTCTTGGACCCTGTGAAGGATATAAATAGAGACCCAAGGAGTCCTGGAACATAGAAAAAAAATTAAAAATACAATTTACAACAAATAATTGATCCCAAATGTATCCATGACGTCCTCTATGATTCTTCTAATTCTCAAAAGGAAAATCATGCTTCAACGAATTCAATCCATGTTTCTATTCCCCTCTTTATATTTTAGCCAATTTCTCCCTTGTTGTAATCTCTTGAAGGATCTTACTCTTCTACCTTTTATCTCTCTCTCTTTATACCCATATATATCATAATATTTTATTTTCTTCTAAATAATTTAGAAAGACTGAGTGCTTTGTAAAGGGTTTGTAAAAACAAACCTCCATCGCCTTCTTAATTATATTTAGGTGACCCCCACCATTATAATGATGGATCTTAGTTCTTGGTTTTTTAAAATAAATATTATCATTTGATTATTGGTCATCATTAAAAGAAATAGATACATTATTCATGTTTCTTCTTGATATTTTATTAAAACCAATGAATAAATATTAACCTCACAAGCCTAATTAAGGGGAGGAGATGTAGGGGCTCATTATTGAGATATTTTCAAACTAATTTATCAAAGTGAACATTTTTTAATTTCCAAAATTTATTTTCTACAATGATTTAAGTATTTATTTATAATAACTATATTTTAATTTGATTATTATTTTCCAAAATATAATTCATTCTAGTAAAATAATTTAATTTAATTTTATCTTTTTAAAATTATTTTAAAAGGAAATTCACCCCTATTGAAATGTTATGTCTAAACATTGATAATTTCATATTGAAGTCACATTGGAAATTCCCATATGATGGAATGTGATTCCTATCCTACAGTGGAATCATATTGAGCTTCCTCATTGAATCCATGTTCATTTGTATTTGTTTATGGAAAACATGATATATAATATGTTACTCATTTGTCTTCAGTCTAAATGTTTTATTTAATAAAAATATGAAATAAATTATTTAATTCTTATAAATTATTAAGTTAATATATTAACTTGGTTAGGAGAAATTTTTTTTAATGTTTGGATCATTTTTAAATCACTGGTTTTTGAAATTGTAAATCGGGTTTACAAAATGGACACCCTTATTGAAGATTATAATTCATTTAAAGGTTAAATTAATTTACCCTTATATAGAAGATTATGTGTAAAGAAAAATATGGAATACGATTATATATATGACTATGTGTAATGGTATATTTCATGTAACCTTACATTGACTTTCTCTATGTAAGGGTTTTGGGTTCCATCCCCTATGTAAAATGTTTTCATAAGGGTCTGGGGTGATTATCCTTATATAAAATAGTTTGTGTAAGGGTAATGGGTGATTACCGTTATGTAAAATAGGGGTTATATATAAGGGTATATTGAAAATTTGAAAATAATTATATTTTTATATTATGGATTATGATTTATAAAATGTTTATAACTCATAAAAAATGATATTTTTGGGAATACTTTATTTTATGAGCTGTTTATAAATTAAATAAGTATAAATTGTTTATAATTAATTGTATAAATGTTCATGAAATATTTATCAACAACATATTCAATATATTAAAGAGTTAATATTTAAAATTCTTTGAAAAATTATATGGTATGCCTTATGATATAAAATAAAAAATTTATTTTGAAATAATAAGGATTAATATATAAAGGATACACAATAGAGTATGCCCAAATTCTAAAAAATTTTATATTTGAAATAATTAATTTTCCATAAATAATTAATTTGGAGGCTAAATTTAAAGGGGACATACTTTTAGAGATTCTCAAAAAATGTTTGGGTATATAAATAAATTACTTATTTATTGAGAAAATTAAATTAAGATTAAATTAGATTGTTTATAAATTGTTTATAAATAAATAAAATGTAATGTGAAATGTTTAGTTAGTTATGAAATGTGTTTTATAAATTAAATTACCGTAAAAAGTATATGGATAATGGATTAAATACTTTTTGAAAAATTTATTACAAATATTACTTTAATATTAAAGATCTGATATTTAGGTAATCATTTTTAGATTAATATAGTTTATAAAATTTATAAATCATAATAAATGGTATTAAAAGTCTTTACCTAAAATTTTATGGTGCCTTTATAATCTTTAAATAAAGTGTTTATTTATAGATTATAAAATTTATTTGTAAAAGAGTTTATAAATCACATAAATGGGGAAAAAATATAATTTTTTAATATTTTTAATTACTAATTATTCATAAATAACTATTTTAATGTTTTTAAAATTAAAGGGTCCTTATTTTAAAGATATTATTTAAAACAAATCAATAGTGATTTTGATAATTAACACGATTAAAGGTTTAAATGAAACATTGAAATTCTATATAAAAAATAATATGAAAGAGATCATATTAGATAGAGTATGAAAGATTTTATACTCAAAATTATGAAATTTCCATAATAATAAATAATTTGTAAAAAGGATTTATAGTTATATTTATATGTGAATTGTTCACAAATAATTATCCCATATTTAATTATATGAATTGTTAATTTATTTAAATTTTATTCTATAATTTATTCATAAATTGAATTATTAATATTATGAATGTGTATGATTTAGTTTAAAATTTTAAAATCATTCTAGAAGATAAAACCTTACAATACCTTCTAGGTATGACACTATAAAATTTAGTTTTCATATAGCTTGACCTCATTTTATAATTGATTTTTTTAACTTGAATTTAGTTGTTTGGAATTGTTTTGAATATTAGGTGTTAAAGATATCATGAATTGAATTATCTCTTGAGTAAAGTATCCTTAGGGATAGGAACTTGGGGCCACACCACATACTAGCCTAGAGGCTCATGCTTTGTTTTAAAAGGTAAATGGAGTTGGCTCTCTGTCATTCCAAACATACTCAGGTGTAGATTATCAATCTCATATAACTCAATTCCTTTACATGAAGATATAAAGTTCCATGTGAATATGATACCTTCATATATGTATGAATATGTTTGATTTTTTTTGGTTAAGTAACACATACCATGGGTTTTATAAAGATTAATACATTAATGTGGTGTGAGCACATTAATTTGGTGGTTGGAATAGGGATTCTAAAACTAAAACATTATAATAATGCATACACAAAAAGGGAATAAAACACGATAATATAATTATTACATAAGTTTAAATAATTATCAATTTTATATAAATATTTTGTATATTAAATTAGTGTGACTTCAAATGAAAATCCCTCAAATAATATGTGTGAGATTCCTTCAAAAGAGGCACTTTTCAAGATCTCAATCATCCATCTAGGTTGGTCATGCTAAAGTTGGGTGCCCATGGATTGTCTTGTATAAGAAAAGAAAGTGGAAATTAACTCTAGATTATCATGTTGGGTAAGTAATTTCAGAGCTATGTTCCCCTTGATTGTACTTTTTTATCTTAATCTTAGCATTTTCTTTAGGTTACACTAGCTGGGAGACGCTAATATGATTGTATTACAAGAGGAATAATGTTAAGTATATCTACATGATCTATTTGGATATAGGGTTATCCACTAAAAAATCTATGAGTGACAACTCTTTTGACTGGGATTATTCTCTACCTAAATATCTAATCAGAGGAAGAAACACTGAAGCAACCATGAAATTATTGAAATATAGATCTTAGATCCCTAAAAGCATATGATGCATGGGGTTATCTACTTCAGTGGGGTATATTTCTTTAAAGTTATTTTATGAGAATATATAAAAGGTGATACTCATCTGATAAAGGATTATGTTGTAGACAAATAAAATTATCATAAACTCAAAAAATATTGAGATTAATTCTTGAAAGGATAAGATTAATTTAAGAAACTCCTTAGACTAGTCACTTAAGCAGAGTTCTTAATAATGGAAAATTATATTTGTTAAAGTAGTACCTTCCTGAGTAACCAAGTGTTTAATTTATTCAATTAGTAAATATATATTATTATGGATCCTATAATAATTTACTTAAGGTTTTAATGACATTAGATACAAAACAAAGGCTCCCTAAGTCTTATTCTTACGGAATAATTCATCCCATTATCATTGATGGAATGGTTCCAATAATGTGAATGAATTAAAGAAACTTTTACCTGATATTATTAAAGTGGTTAGAATAAATGAACTAGCAATATATTTTCTAAGTTTCAATACTTTATTGATAGTACAAGGTAGTAAAATTTCAAACCATTAGAGGAAAATTTGAAAAGTTTAACAATGTTTCTTTGAGAATCTGATTAAGGTCATTAGAACCTAAGGGTATTATTTGGTAGAATTAATGATTACATATTATGGAATTATCTAGAATACCATAAGGGGTATTTTAGAATCAATGGAATGTCCATGTATTGTATAAGTGTTATGGAAATTGAATTTTTAATTTGTAATGGAATGTGATACAAAATGTTTACTTTACAAGTGGTGTAAATATACGGGGGTTCCAAATCATAGAAATAATTAATAGAGCATTTAGTTTTCATTTAAGTGATAAAGTATCTGAATGTAAAATATTTTACCAAGATTATATGAATCCATAAAAAAATTTCTTTATATTCATCTCACTTCTCTTTTATAATAATATGTGTTTTTTGTTAAAAAAGAGTTATTATAGAAAAAATTATATGTTTAATTTTTTAAACTGGGTTTATGGTTTATTGTATTCTATAACATATTTTGTGTATAATATTTTGATAAATATGTATTAACTAGTATTGAATATTTATCTAGTTTATCAAAATAAAAGGAATATGTTCCCTCTACCTATAAGTGGCATATTTTAATGAAGTCTTCTTTTTGAAGGAAATGAACTAAATTTATTGAATACTATATAAGATAGAGAAATAATATTTTATTTGTCAAATATTTATAATAAATATAAATAAGTGTTATTTTTACCACAATAAAGTTTGTGTTTAACATTAGAAAGATATTTTGATAAGAATATAATGTATAAGAGGTTATTGAGTGTATGTTTGAACTTAATGAAATTCAAAGTTGAAAAATAAAATATTACACCAACATAACATTATTGTGATATTTTTATTAAATAGTTTATAATAACTAATGGTAAAGAAAATTTCAAAGAGTTATATTTAGTTAATATAAGAACGTAAAAATAACTATTTATTAAAGGATTATACCAGTAAAATTACAAATTGTATTATTCTTCATATCCTTAAATCTTTTTAGGGTATGGAAGAAAAAAAATTAAATAGTTAAATTTATGTTTATATAAAAAATTGGATATAAATTTATCTAATAACGGTGTTTATGATGTTTTGGTAAAATTATAATTTAAAGAGTTACATTATTTATAAAAGGTTTTCAAGTAAAAATTCATACAGAAATGGTTCTAAGAATGATGACTATGTACTTAAAAAATGTTCTAAGATGAAAATAGAAAATAAAATCACAACATATGTATGTTATGAAGTCAAGGAGTTTTAATTTGTTCAATTTTTTTGACTATAAGAACATGATTACAAAGTCTCACCATTAACACTTTCTAACTTCATAGGTGTTTCTCATTAAAAGAGTTTACTAAGAGTATTTTAATATATTGTCACATAGATATGTGACATGAATTACATATAATTGTAATATATTTTCAAATATTTTATTATCGTAGAAGAATGTGGGTAAAATAAAATCTATTGGTATATGATACTTGAGATATTTATTTAATAGTTGTACAAATGAAATCACCATGTATCATTCATTCATGTGTGATTCAACTTACTTTACATGAATGGTTGAATGATAATATCCTCTTAAAGTATGAAATTGATTTATCCATAATCAATGATCATCATGTAGAATTTTAATTTGTGGTGATATGTTAATATTAGATTTAATAGATTATTTTACTCATGAAAAGAATTATATATGAGATAAAAAGAATAGATTATTGAGGTAATAATTAGAGAATTATTACTTGGACAAACTTTATAATGTATATATCATAGAATATCATAAATTCATCAATATACTTATGGGGTATTATTATTATCAATCCTAATTAACTATGGTTGGATAGATTCCAAGTAAGGGAACCTTCATACTTTGATGCCCTATTTATACAAGTTAATTATGAACATAGCTCATAAGAGGGTGGATGGGTATGTTGCTGATCATATCATCTGTTGGAGTGCAACCGAGATAGGATTTTTCTACTAATATGTCAAGTAAATAAATCTGGAACTTGATTGAATTAGAATATTGAAATGTCAAGCCACACTTAGTTTATTCACATATGATGTGTTCAACTACTTGGATGATGGGAGTGTGATACACTAATTTGAAATATGAATGACATGTCAAGTATTCATAGACATGGTCAATATTTTTCATAGAATCAATAAAAGGTGAGATGAATATATAAATTGGAATTTTACATGTATAGAGGCCACTCTATGTCATGTAAAAAAAGATTGTATAGGCCTATATATTATGTATATAATACATATTGAGGTGTACATGTTTGTATAAATATATGAGTATGTTTGATGGAAATCACACCAGAAAACTTAGTATCTTGATCTACACTTTTCCTTTGATAGAGGTCACTATTTTCTTAAATATATGAAATAGATATTTCATATCTGTTTTCAATTATATGGATACTCATAGGGTCATATAGTTAAAACCATAGATAAGGATACAATTTTGGACAAAGAATTTGTTCCAAAATGAAGAGTTACAAATGGAACAATTTGCGAAGAAGTTTAGAAGGATTCAAAAAGGTCTATGAAGTTTATCATAAAGAAAATATGGGTTTCAATGAAAGTGGAATATTTTTGGATGTGCACAAAAAGATACATGCATACGATGAAATTACATTGATACAGTATATATATATTTAGGTGATTAAAATATATTGTATAGAATATCTGATAATATATATATATATATATATATATTTAATTCACATAAAAACATGCATATGTTGTATATAGTATATATTCATGATATATATGTGTTTTGTAGATATATTTCATGTGCTGAAATATTCTATATTCTTACATGATAAAAACAACCTCCATACACAATTTCCATTTGTTATTAATCCATTATGAATGAATTAAAATTATTTTCTTATGGATATTGAATGAGTTCAATGAAATGATAAAAATTCATTCATATCCTGAGTATTTCAAGATAATGAATTAGTATGACATATACATTATTCATTTATAAAAAAGTGTTAGATATCACATATAAATGGGAGAAATTTTTCTCCTCATAATTATGACTTTTGGTTGTGTTTGTTCTATTTTTGGATGGTCATTATTCCCATGAAAATTATTTTGTAAGATCTTGAAATATCAGTTATAATTTATCATGATCTTTAAGGCACTAAAACCCCTTTGAGTCTTGGGTATCCACTGATTGAGTTCAAGATCCAACGGCTGGTGTACCACCCTAATAGGTAGTAGGATTAAATAAACTGATCCCTATGATCTTCCTTAAATATTCTCTCTATATAAATAAATAAGAAACTTTTGGAGATTTCGAACGAGGTATGAAATATTTTTTAATATTGTTTTCATATATCATGCACATTGCTTATTTCCGAGGATATATTATGTCTTTTTTGGTATATTTTCACTACTAAAGTACCATAGAATGATCCTTGAGCACCTAAAAATATCAACCATCATGTAGTGTTTTTAGGTTTCCATCTCCTAAAAAAACGCAATTAGCATCAGAATAATATTATTGGATATTATTTGTGAATAAAATAAATCACAATAATGTTATTTGGATCCATCTCTTGAAGAGAATCTATCAAATAAATGAAATTTCTTTAGTTTTATTATTTCTTGGTTAAATATAGAATTCTAGATAGAATTTTAAAAAATAAAGTTTGTGGTATGCTAATCACTTTTCTATTTTTTGATTTATTTTAAATCTGGTTACTAGGGGGTTATTATTAAACAAAAAATGGTTTTATTGGGGTAAAATACATTCTTCCACTTGAATGTTTTTGATGTTTTTTTAAAGATGAGTGCAAGTTATATATTTATTAAAAAATCTATTAAAATAGACCCTAAAAAGAAACAAGATATTTGAAATCACATTTTGGATTGTTTATGGATAAATGTTTGGTCTAGGTCTGTCACTCTTGTTTTACACATTGATCATTGCTCATTTAGACTTGAACTTGATTAATTGATAGATCATTTTGAATTAAAAATTAATGTCATACTTTTCTAAATAAAATTAATTTGTATTTATCTCTAGTGTTATCACCCAATAAAG
This sequence comes from Viscum album, assembly GCA_963277665.1. Taxonomy (NCBI): domain Eukaryota; kingdom Viridiplantae; phylum Streptophyta; class Magnoliopsida; order Santalales; family Viscaceae; genus Viscum; species Viscum album. The sequence goes on from OY728153.1 coordinate 1,955,958,512, forward strand.
GGGGGGGGGGAGAATGGTGGAGAAAAAAAGGGAGAATATTATTATTAAAATAAAGGAAGTCAATGCGATTAACATATTTTTTACCTTACACTTACATTTGTATTCATTTTCAATAAGTGGGAAAATAGAAGAACTATTTAATACATGTTTACATTATCTTTTTTTCATCATATTGAGTTATTAATAATCATTTAAAGGTTGAATTTTAAGAGACCAATGGATTGCTTTTTTATTTGTTGTCAATAACCATGTTAATATATGTGTTGGGTGATGAATGAAAATCCCAATTAAGATAAGCGATAAGCTTCCATTTTATATAATATGAGGAACTAATATTAGGTTAGAAAAAGAGTTTAGTTAATCCCCTTCTTGGGGAGTTGATCATACATGTGATGATTGGAGAGTTGAATTGTAAATAATCATAGGAAAGTTTTGATGGAGGGAGAAGATTACTATCTAGAATAGGTTTTATGGATTTTAAAAAGTTAAATGACTGAATAGATTGAAAAATATGATTAAATAGGTAAATTGTTACTCAAATATTTATAATATATTTAAAGATTAATAATCATGAAGACTTATATATTTAATAATGAAAATAACTTGGATGAGGGCTGGAGTTGGGTGAGATTTAATTAGGAATTAAATGTGTGGTGAAGCTATATGGAAATACACAGAGATAAAAATTTATATACTATAAGTCTTTGGTATTGAAGATAAAAAAGTTTTAAAATTATTTTGATAATTTTCTAAATTTATTTAAAGTGGTTTTATTTCATTCATAAGTAGCTAAAACTAATTTTTATGTGGTTTGAAGTAGTTCAGAAAATGTCAGAATATTAAAGAAAAATGGAAATGGTGTTGAATTCATATAAGTAATTTAGTGGTTTCGTAAGAGTATGTTAAACATTATGAATCTGGAATTTTCTTATGTAATGGAGGTATCCCAAGGGGAGTATGAATGGGTGATCAATATTTGATGCCAAGAGATACCATCTAAAAATAACTTCCTGATCAGGATGATTAGGAATTAAGAAATTTCCAAAGATTATAATGTCCAAATAAAGGTAATCCTCTGGGCATCCTGATGTTGGGGCTGTTAGAATCCACAATCAGCATCAGCATGAAATATTTTTTTTCAAAGGAAATCGGGTTAGCCTCATCTAGGAATTCCCTAGCCATCGAATGGGAATGGGTGTCCAGGGTGAGGTTCTTCAGGGCTTCTTAGATACTGGGTTCCAAAGATAGATCATGGTTGTGATAGAAAAGCTTACAACAGAGTTTTTAACATGGGTTTTTGGGTGATTTGGGAATCCATGAATAAAGTGGGGGTATGCATGGCATCCTCTCGTCATGGAATTTAGATCCGGGTGATAATTTTGATTCATGAATTTGGATCCCTTATTTCAGTAGGGATGTTTTGGTATTTCATTGGAATCATTTTTCTTTATAATGTGGTACTTCACATGGATATTAGTCTATTAGCCCTGTGGAACTGGGTGAAGTGGGATCCTCTTAGTATAGTTTTGAAATTAAATGTAGATGGATATTGTGTTGATGGAAAGATGAGGGTGGGAGGGATAATCCAGGATGGTGGGGGATTAATTATCCATGGTTAAAACTCGTTCTACAACATTGGAAACTCCTTGGAGGAGGATGAAAGGGATCTAAATAGTGGTCTGATGGTGTGAAAATAATGCAAAATTTATCTTTCTTAGGTGGAATATGACTCCAAAATATTGTTTGGGTAAATTAAGAGTAATTTGAACATTCCATGGTAATTGGATTATTTCATACAGAATTTTAACCTTAGGATTTACCCGGGAATGAAGTTTGGCCACACTTAGAGGGAAGGGAATCATGCTGCTGGTATTATCACACGGAATGGAATATCAAGAGACAAGATTATTATTTATTTTTTTATTGGATATTTCCATCTAACTGTATGTCCATTATTTGTGGTGATTCCCTTGGTTTTCATCACTTTATCCCCACTTAAAGCCCATATTTTTAGAATAAAAAGTTAATTTTGAGTGAGTAAAAGTAATTCTACCTCAATATTGGAGAATGTGGTTAATCTTGGGATTCACTATAGAGTATAAAACTTAGAATTATGATTTTTAAAGATTCATATCAGGACTTTTTAAGGTTTAATATTGCTAATCTACGATGATGTGATAAAGAACTCAAATCATAAGAGTAAATTTTCACTTTCAAAAGAGTAACTCGGATCAAAGTTTGGAAACTTGTGTATGTGTACAACCATAATGGTTATCATGTTCCAATATAAGAGTCATATGATGAGTTTATAAGGTATTGATGGAGGAATCATAAGAGTCATATACTATTATACGATATTTTATCACGAAATTTTGAAAAAGGAAAAATAATTAAAGTTGTTTTTAAGAGTAACTTACTCCAAAAAATATGTAACACAAGATATTAGGAGTATATTATTTAGTTGAATTTTCATAGATTAATAATTTCTTAAAGATACTTATAGAAGATAAATTAGTTTATGCATAGACTATTATTAATTGATTTAAATATAAAAAATGATATTATGATACACGATTATGTTTTATAAACATAATCTTGAAGATGTGAAGGATTAGATCAGTAAGTGAGGTATTATGAGAATTAATATTCCAGTTGAATCATATTTTGGAATCTTAGAGACATGTAAATTAGGAGAATAAGTTCTGTACTAAAACTATTATGTTTTATTCTTTTCATATAGTTGTGTAGAATTTTTTCCGACAAGATTTTATAGAAATATTTTGTTAATAAAAATACCATGTTTTATGGAAGAAATTAAATTGAGCTTTAATTTTCCAGGTATATAATGAGAAATAAATGATAATTTGGGCATTCATGGAATTTTAGTGGATATATGTAACGCACCAACCCCAGTTACCCGGAGTCGGTGAATTATTGCGTAACATTGGAATGATCACAAAAGATCAAGTCTCGAAAGACCAATTAGTTTAGTAGCCTTGGAAACACTAGATACATTCATAAATGTTACATTACATTATAAAGTGAAAATATACAATAATGAATTCTCCATAGTCCACACTCATAACCCCTTCTGACTATTCCTGCGGGTCATTCATAAAATACTTATTCACATCCTGGAAAATATTAAAAAATTGAAAGGGGTGAGCTCAGATGCTCAGTAAGGATAACAATATAGCAGAAGCTTTCATAAATAAACATAAACATTTAAGGCAATGTATAACTAAAACAAAAGCCTTTTAAACTTGAACTAGTACATAATATGGCAAAAGTAAAATGAAATAAGGCCATTTACTTATTCACATAGATATTGTACTGGTAGAATAATCACATGCAATATCAATAACCACTTTCATAATGATGGAATGCATAATGCCAGACTATCATAACCATGTAGCCAAGGCCTCGTGCCAAGACTACAAATAATATTTTGTCAAGGCCTCGTGCCAAGACACTATTTTGTCTCATGAGACCTACCGATGCATCGAGGAGCTATAGCAGGCTCTACCCGTCACTTATTAAGTCCAATGCATTCCTCATATGAACAGGTTTAAACATATCATAAACCATAACATAATTGTATCACATAAAACATGCATAAAGGAAACATAATATTTCCACACTTCAATCACAAGATATCAATACAACACATTGATATAATAAAAACTTTATGTAAACCTTTTTCATTACCAAAATAAAAGAAAAGTAAAACATGGTATTTATTTTTCTTTTAAAAAAAGTTATTGCTTATAGAGGAATCCGAAACTCAAATAATAGTCACGGCGGTAGAGAAGTAATTGTCGCCGCATATGTAAGAAAAAAAACATTCCTTTTATCGTTTAGTAAAAACTCTTCGTATAAAAAGATTCCTTTTGAATAAATGTAAAAGTAAAAGGGGTTTATACACCGTATAAAAGAAATTTGTGTATAAAACCAAATATGCCTCAATGAAAGGAGATTGAGACGAAGTCCTTACAAAAATAATTTTTAAATAAAATATATCTATTATGTGTATTCACTATATGCACACATAAAGAATGTATAAATACAAGATAATATCAAGACATAATTTGAAAGTAGGAGATTAACCCAAAGAATGGAAATTGGGTTAAGAAGTTCCCTTACCTCGTGCCCGACTTGACTCGACCGCTCTTTAACCTCCTGAATAATAAACTAGAGTTAATCTCTACCATCTTAAGAACCTTTTTCAAGTTCATTATTAATTTTTTATCACTTATTACCCTGTCATGAACATTATGTAATTATTTAAGTTTATAATGGTCGTTTTGTCGATCTTAGGTACTTGAGTCAAAAATAAACTTCTTATAGTTACACTTTGTTCATGTGGTAATATATCCATTATATCCATAATTATATTCATGATGTATATATCATATATATCATATATATCCAGTATATACATTCATTTATAATATTACATAACATTTAGAGGTAAGAAATAAAATGCACCGTTCATGGAGACGGTAAGCCGTACGTACGCATGAATGCTACTTTCATTTCTATTTCGTATTTAATGGAATGAAGTTATAATTATATAAAGTTATACTATAATTACATTATAATATAATTTATAATACCATTTTTTCCATCCTTTATACATCCCACATATGGCATTAACGATTCAAATCACTTTGAGGGGGCGGTAGTCCACACTTCCTAAAATGAAATTATCGCGTTTACCCATAATGGAAATCATAAAGGTGTGCCATAAATGAAAAATACAGAAGGATAGGGAAAGCATAAACATAATATATATCATATATAAAAAATATTGTCATCATAACGGCCACCAAGAGAGGTGTTAAAATAAGTTTTAACAATCATCGTTTCGTGAGGCAGTAATTCGCCACCCACAGAAATAATATGTTCTTAAACCATTAGACGAAGGTGTGTGTAAGTGTAAATCAAATAATTCTCATAAAAACATCCTAATATATTGAAGATAATGGTTTTGTTACAAAATAAAATAATAAAAATATTTTATGGGGTTGGAGAAGCAAAATAAAACAAAACAACATTAGAGAAGACATTACCTTAAAATCGGGTAACTCTTTTTTGATTTGATCCAAAGGCTTACTTGGGAAGAATTCTTCCCAAAGTGAGGATTCTAGGAGTAGGAGAGGGAAGTTGGGAGAGTATTTGGGAAGAGTTTGGCTGAGCCAAATGGCTTGATGGTGTGAATAATGTGGGAGTGGTGGGGGCCTTTTATAAGAGGAGAGGAGGGGCACTCTTGGAAAGATTGAAATGTTACATTATTATGAAATGCTTTTCGGATTATAAAGGCCCCAAAATTATATATTTATAGGATAAGGTGATAAGGGTACTAAATATTCCCATAAAAGAGGTTTTTGACAAGTGTAAGCCTTATATGTTACATTATCTTTTCATTTTATTTAAATCGTTATTTAATGAGGTAATCGCTGCATCATTATGGTGTCATAAAAACATTACTTTATTTAATGTATAAAAATTATAAAACAAATATCATGATATAGGAAATCGTTTTAGCTTTCCAATTAATATTTATAGTCAAAATTATGACTTGTATAACCCCATTTAAAAATTGTATTAGTAAAACAACTTATGTTTGTGACATTTTTATTTTAACTTTAAATAAAATTTATTTATGTCATTTTCCTACCAAAGTGGCTCCATGGGGTCCCCAAGTTGAACCAGTTAATTTCTTGGTCGGATATGACACATACAATAGGGGTAGGACAAGTGTAAAGGTATTTTCATATTTTTATAATATCATTTTTACCTTAAATTTCACTAATTACCTTTAATCGCGATTAATTAAACTTAAAAGTTATTATTCACCAAAAAATTATTTTAATCCCATTGAACCACATTTTACTTCCTAATAACAACCATGTATGTCGTATTTTTGAAATTCAAATCACAGAAGTGGTAATGTTTCATTTAAACGAAAAATCAGTTTTTTAACTACCACTTAGTGGTTTCACTATTCATAAAAAATTGAAGTTTTTCAGAACAATGCCAAAATTTCACCCTAAGCTATAATTGATATTCCAAATTCAAAAATGATGTCTATTTTACAAAATTTGAAACATATAAGTTTCATTAATTAATTTTATAATTAATTCCCACTGTCACAACAAATAGCTTGTTTTTAAGAAACAATATATATCAAAAGATTGACAATTGTTTATGTCCAATTTCAAAGTGAAATTAATTCTAATGACCACCATTGGATAAAATGGTAAAAATATATTATAATTATACTTTAAAACCACTCAATAGTATAATTTATCACTATAAATTATTTTGATTAAAAAGGTTGTTTTTAAGTATTTTTCACTATTCATAAAAATTGGATGTTCTCAGAAAAATACAAAAAATTCAACATAGGCTAATTTTGATATTCTGAATCCATAAATGAAGTCCATTTTGAAATATAAAATATATATAATTTCAAAAAGTGGGTATAACTATTCATAACTGCTACATTGATTGGTCGTGGTGTGTTAGAATCTCGAACTTGCGTACAATGAAAGCTATGACATTATTGAAAGAGAAGAATATCATGGAAGCTCGGGGTGTTACATTCTCCCCTCCTTCAATAAATTGCATCCTCGCAAATTGAAATTTTTCTTTCAAAATAAAAGGTTGAAAATAGAAAATACCTTTGTGGAAAACCCACATCAGAAATAAGATTAATAAAAATATAACTTTAAAAGAAATAAAGATAAGTACAAAGGTCACCCGATATAGCCCATACTAGGATTCTATGAAAATATGGATATGGAAGAAAAAAACCATCAAGGTTTGATGGAGAGTGGTAGAAAACTGGGTTAGGGGAAAGTTAATCATAAGAAAATCACAAACTTGTGATTGGTTAAATGGTCATTGATTCCCTAGTTGGAAAAGTTAACCGAGAACGTTTTTGTTTTGAGTTACCTTTTATAAAGTTGAGGAATTTATTTAGGAGATTTACAAAGAACATAAGGGAATATACATACTGGTCATGTACACTATCATTATTTAATAAATTTTTACCATAAAACCATCTTTCACTCTAAAAGGTAATAGAAATCGAAAATATTTTATTTATCATAATTGTATAAGGTTCCAAATATTAACACATTCCATTTAGATTAGGAAACTTTTTTGTAATAACGAGGGACTTCCTGTAGGCTAGTGGTAGGTAGTAAAGGCCTGTAGCACTATGGTTGTGGGTTCGATTCCTGCAGCTTTGTCCGACTTGACGGGTTATGCCCCACCCTGCAGGTTGTCCTTTTCCTAAAAATATAGTATAATAATATTCCAAAAATAATCTTTAGAAATGTTTTAACCTTAAAAAATACTATTCAAAGTTCAACTTAATCCATCCCAGCCTTTATAGTTATCCAAAATACCTCTGTCCAGACTTTCTCTAAAACGTCTCTTAATTCCAAAATCAATTTATCAGATTCCCCAAACAAAGTAAAGTTTCTCTTATTGTCACATACTAAAAATATGATTACCTTCATCATATTAAAACCTTAATGAAAAGAACAAGTAATGCAGTACAATCCTTATATATATCACATTATTCTTATAACCAGAATATAATCCTTGAGTCCAAAAGCACCAATACATTAATTATTCTACTTCAATTGTAGTAACATCATAAGATTGTCCTTGATCCCTTGGCCTTTTCTAAGGTAAGTTTCCCTGACTCTTAGGACAATCATTTGCATAATGCCCCATTTCCCTACAATTGTAGCATTCAACACTGATAGCCTCTTTCTTTCCCTTGCAATCACGAGCCTGGTGACCTTTTTCTCCACATTTATAACAAACTCCCATTCCTTTTAGGCAAGCACCGGGGTGATTCTTCCCATAATTATCACATAATGTAAAATCCTTCTTTCCCTTTTTCCCTTTATCCGTCTCTTATTCTACCGTTCTCTTATTCTCTTGCTTTACTTTGTTGTCATAAGACTTAGAGAATTCCTTTTCTGTCTTGATAGCACACGAGAAAATATCTTCGTACGATGAGAAGGATTGTGATACTAAAGCTCGACGGAGAAATGGTTTTAACCCATCAAAGAAACGATCAATCTTACTTCTTGGTTTACGTATATAATCTGCAGCATACCTCGATAACCGTGTAAAGTTGGCCTCATACTTTGCGACATTCTCATCCTCCTTTTGTCTTAGACTCAGAAATTGACTTTCCATATCTGCTCGATGGTCACGAGAAAAGTATTTTTCTAAGAAAATATCTTTGAACTCTCTCCATTCCATACATGATACTTCTTCATCTTACTTTGTACTTTGAATCAGCGACCACCATTGATCGGCATCTCCAGTGAGGCGGTAGACTGCCATGACAACCTTCTCCCTTTCACTACTCCCCAAGGCATGGAATATTTTCTCTAAGGAGTTTATCCATTTCTCAGCTACTAATGGATTTGTACCCACATTAAATGTTGGTGGTTGTTGCCTCATGAAGCGGTCTAACATTGATCCTCCGCATTGCGGATCAGGGTGCTCCATACAAGTAAGGTTATTTTTCATAACCTGAGTGAGTTGTCCCAGTATGGTAATAAGTATATCAGCACCAGTTGTATCTCCAGATCCAAAATAATTATTTTGAGCAGGAGGGAAATCCCTACACGGAGTGCGTGCATTGATACGGTTTCCATTCCTTCCACTAGGCGCCATTTCTAAACAATGGCATAAACTAGATTAGTTTATGAATCAAAATACATAATTCCATACTTGTAAAATACGTAACATAAATTGAACTATTTATGGATATAATCCATAATCATAAAAATGTTTTCTTTGAGGAAGTATATACTCATAACCCATCATAGTGGTTTGTAAAGAAAACGAGAATTATCATAAGCATATCCCCCAGGAGTGTCGTAACCAAGAGTGAAGCAAGGCCCATTGTCATGCACCAGTTCCCGTTCGAGTCTAGCTCAAAGCGGTATTTTCGGGTTTTACCCCTAGGTACATCTGTGCTAGAGCCGCCTCTACCTGCTCTTATCCAGACAGGGATGTATTGCTCAGAAAACTCACAAAATCTCTATAATACCAAAATTCTAGGAAGTTCTCCTATACTAATCCTCAAAGTCTATCTTCGGGCTATGTGCTCTAATCTGAGTTCATCTAAATCTAGCTTCCAATGTTAGTACTAAACTGCCTCTAATACCAACTGTAACGCCCCGAACCCAGTTACCCGGAGTCGGTGAATTATTGCGTAACATTGGCATGATCACAAAAGATCAAGTCTCAAAAGACGGATTAGTTTAGTAGCCTTGGAAACACTAGATACATTCATAAATGTTACATTACATCATAAAGTGAAAATCTATAATAATAAATTCTCCATAGTCCACAATCATATCCCCTTCTGACTATCCCTACGGATCATTCATAAAATACTTCTTCACATCCTGGAAAATATTAAAACATTGAAAGGGGTGAGATCAGATGCTTAGTAAGGATAACAATATAGCAGAAGCTTTCAAAAATAATCATAAACATTTAAGGCAATGTATAACTAAAACAAAAGCCTTTTAAACTTGAACTTCAACATAATATGGAAAAAGTAAAATGAAATAAGGCCATTTACTTATTCACATGGATATTCTACTGGTCGAATAATCACATGCAATATCAATAACAACTTTCACAATGATGGAATGCATAATGCCAGACTATCATAACCACATAGCCAAGGCCTCGTGCCAAGACTACAAAAAAGATTTTGTCAAGGCCACGTGCCAAGACACTAGTTTGTCTCATGAGACCTACCGATGCATCGAGGAGCTATATCGAGCTCCACCCATCACTTATTAAGTCCAATGCATTCCTCATATGAACAGGTTTAAACATATCATAAACCATAACATAATTGTATCACATAAAACATGCATAAAGGAAACATAAGATTTCTACACTTCAATCACAATATAACAATACAACACATTGATATAATAAAAACTTCATCAAAACCTTTTTCAATACCAAAATAAAAGAAATGTAAAACCTGGTATTTATTTTTCTTTTAAAAAAGTTATGGCTTATAGAGGAAGCCGAAACTCAAATAATAGTCACGGCGGTGGAGAAGTCATTGTCGCCGCATACGTAAGAAAAAAACATTCCTTTTGTCATTTAGTAAAAATGCTTCATATAAAAAGACTCCTTTTGAATAAATGTAAAAGTCAAAGGGGTTTATACACCGTATAAAAGAAATTTGTGTATAAAACCAAATATGCCTCAATGAAAGGATATTGAGACGAAGTCCTTACAAAAATAATTTTTAAATAAAATATATCTATTATGTGTATTCACTATATGTACACATAAAGAATGTATAAATACAAGATAATATCAAGACATAATTTGAAAGTAGGAGATTAACCCAAAGAATGGAAATTGGGTTAAGAAGTTCCCTTACCTCGTGTCCGACATGACTTGACCGCTCTTTAACCTCCTAAATAATAAACTAGAGTTAATATCTACCTTCTTAAGAACCTTTTTCAAGTTCATTATTCCTTTTGTATCACTTATTACGATGTCATGAACATTATGTAATTATTTATGTTTATAACGGTCGTTTTGTCGATCTTAGGTACTTGAGTCAAAAATAAACTTCTTATAATTACACTTTGTTCATGTAGTAATATATCCATTATATACATAATTATATTCATGATGTATATATCATATAAATCATATATATACAGTATATACATTCATTTATAATATTACATAACATTTAGAGGTAAGTAATGAAATGCACCGTTCATGGAGACGGTAAGCCGTATGTACGCATGAACGCTACTTTCATTTCTACTTCGTATTTAATGGAATGAAGTTATAATTATATAAAGTTATAATATAATTACAGTATAATATAATGTATAATACCATTTACTCCATCCTTTATACATCCCACATATGGCATTAATGATTCAAATAACTTTCATGGGGCGGTAGTCCGCACTTCCTAAAATGAAATTATCGCGTTTACCCATAATGGAAATCATAAAGGTGTGCCATAAATGAAAAATACAGAAGCATAAGGAAAGAATAAACATAATATATATCATATATAAAAAATAGTTTCATCATAATGGACACCAGGAGAGGTGTTAAAAGAAGTTTGAACAATCATCATTTCGTGAGGCAGTAATTCGCCACCCACAGAAACAGTATGTTCTTTAACCATTAGACGAAGGTGTGTGTAAGTGTAAATCAAATACTTCTCATAACAACATAATAGTATATTGAAGATAATTTTTTTACAAAATAAAATAATAAAAAAGAGTTTAGGGGGTTGGAGAAGCAAAATAAAACAAAACAACATGAGAGAAGACATTACCTTAAAATCGGGTAACTCTTTTTTGATTTGAGCCAAAGACTTCCTTGGGAAGAATTATGCCCAAAGTGATGCTTCTAGTAGTAATAGAGGGAATTTGGGAGAGTATTTGGGCAGAGTTTGGCCGAGACAAATGGCATGAAGGTGTGAATAAGGTGAGAGTGGTGGGGGCCTTTTATAAGAGGAGAGGAGGGGCACTCTTGGAATGATTGAAATGCTACATTATTATGAAATGCTTTTCGGATTATAAAGGTCCCAAAATGATATATTTCTAGGATAAGGTGATAAGGGTTCGAAAAATTCCCATCCAATAGGTTTTTGACAAGTGTAAGCCTTATATTGTACATTATCTTTTCATTTTATTTAAATCGTTAATTAATGAGGTAATCGCTGCATCATTATGGTGTCATAAAAACATTAATTTATTTAATGTATAAAAATTATAAAACAAATATCATGATGTAAGAAATATTGTTTTCTTTCCAATTAATATTTATAGTCAAAATTATGACTTGTATAACCCCATTAAAAAATTGTTTTAGTAAAATAACTTATGTTTGTGACATTTTTATTTTAACTTTAAATAAAAGTTATTTATGTCATTTTCCTACCAAAGTTGCTCCATGGGGTCCCCGAGTTCACCCATGGATTGTATTGGTCGTCCATGACACATACAATAGGGGTAGGACAAGTTTAAAGGTATTTTAATATTTTTATAATATTATTTTTACCTTAAATTTCACTAATTAACTTTAATCGCAATTAATTAAACATAAAAGTTACTATTCACAAAAAAATTATTTTAATCCAATTGAACCACATTTTACTTCCTAATAAAAACCATGTATGTATGATTTTTGAAATTCAAATCATAGAAGTGGTAATGTTTCATTTAAACGAAAAATCAGTTTTTTAACTACCACTTAGTGGTTTCACTATTCATCAAAAATTGAAGTTTTTCAGAACAATGCCAACATTTCACCCTAAGCTATAATTGATATTCCGAATTCAAAAAACGATGTATATTTTAAAAAATTCCAAACATATAAGTTGCATTAATTAATTTTATAACTAATTCCTACTGTCACAACAAATAGCGTGTTTTTAAGAAACAATATATATCAAAAGATTGACAATTGTTTATGTCCAATTTCAAAGTGAAATTAATTCTAATGACCACCATTGGATAAAATGGTAAAAATATATTCTAATTATACTTTAAAACCACTCAATAGGATAATTTATCACTATAAATTATTTTTATTAAAAAGGTTGTTTTTATGTATTTTTCACTATTCATAAAAAATTGGAAGTTCTAAGAAAAATACCAAAAATTCAACATAGGCTAATTTAGATATTCCGAATCCATAAATGAAGTCCATTTTGAAAAATAAAATATATATAATTTCAAAAAGTGGGTATTACTATTCATAACTACTACTTTGATTGGTCGCGGTGTGTTAGAATCTCGAACTTGCGTACCATGCAAGCTATTGCATTATTGAAAGAGAAGCGTATCGTGGAAGCTCGGGGTGTTACAATATATGTTGGTAAATGAGAAAGAATATTGTTGAGGTAATGGGAGGATACCCACATGATATGGTTGAATAATAAATGAGGAGAACACTGTGTTAAAAATAAAGGACATTTTTTAAATTTAACACAAATAAAATATATTTTTCTCATTCAAAAATATAAATATGTGAAAAAGATATAAAATTGGTGTAGATTCAGAGTCTAATACTTCATTCAATAATAAAATCTCTTTGTTTATTAAGGGATAAGAAGGGGATAATGATAATTTGATAGTATATTCTATGCATTGAAGTTGAAAATGGGGAAGATGAGATGATGAAGTAGATTCTAGTTTCAAAACATATACTATAATACCCATATCACAAAATATTATTCATATGGAAGAAAAAAGAATAATATTTTTTGGAGATATTAACATTACTGATATTTTTATTTATATATGTGTTGATACTTTTACATTGAGGAGCTATTGAGTTTAAAAGATCATAGAAGGATCAAGTGTTGAGAGAAGCTAGTGATCTAATTTTCAGAAAAATATATGAGAACTTTTATATTTAGAGAGACTGAGATTCATTTGTTAGATAGAATATCTATAGGAAGTTGAATAATCCACTGAGGAAGGATATTTGATCACTTTGATTCAGTTACACCTAGTTAAAACTGGTGATTTTATTTAATAGGTTTGGAAATTATCTCAAAAACTATCGAGATACAATATAATATTATAATATCTATAAAAATAAAGGATGAATTTTTGGTATATGTAAATAGGTAGAAAATGATATCTTACATAATAAGTGTATGATACCCCAACTTGTAATGGATAATTGATTCTAATGGATAATCTATGTCTCATATGAACATGAACACTTTAAGGACATAGTCAACCACATCAGGGGAAAACATTATAAAAAATACCATGTGTTATTCTTTACTTTATTTTCTACATTTCATGTGGTATTTGTTTTTTGGGTAATTAAATTATATCCACTATTGACATAATTGATAACTTGGGTTTGAATATTGATAGGGTTTAAATATCAAACAGGAAAAAGAATTCTTTAAATTTTTTCACCCTGTTTCACTCTCCCCACCACAGATGACAACACCCATTCCTGAGTACTTCAAATGCCACAATGGATATTATATAAATAGTTACATACTCATTTTATATTTAAAATTATCTTGTTTATTTGATGATATAAAATATGTATTATTTAAAAGGATAAATATATTTCCTTAAAATTCTTTCTTATTTTGATGTATTTAAAGTATAATTTAATTAGTATATATTCTATAAATATATACTTTTGTTAATTGTATCTATTTATTTTCAAATTTATCATTATTAATAATATTATAAATAATTATGGAACGGTTAAAAAACATTAATGTTTTAAAAAATATATTTATTGTAATTATTTTGACAAATTATTAGTTTTTTAAAAGATAATATTGAATAGTTTTAGGTTTATTTTAATAAAATAAATTATATATTCTAAATCATTTAATAAAAATTAGATGGTAATTATTTCTTTTATAAATTTATAAAAAACATGACGTGATAATAAATAGTAAATGTGATGCATAATAATGATTTTTTATATAAAATAGTTGTAAAAGATTAGAAATGATATTTTAAATTTATTTTATGCTTATTAAATATTTAATTAATTTATTATTAAATTCAATATTTGAATTTTTTGTGCTTATAAGTTGAGAAATACATGTTATTTTTAATTCCTTTAAAAAATATACCTATTTGAATTCAAATTGATTTCTATTACTTATTATTCTATAATTATCCAGAATGTTATAACACAATTTTAAAATTACCTAAATATGTTATACTAAATAGGATATAAAATATTATTATTTAAAAGTTCAATATTTCAATTATATTTCATTATAGGTTGAGCAATAAAAATAATTATTTTCAAAAAATAAGAGTTCAAATTTAAAATTAACTTTACAAACCATTGTTAAACGCGTGATTATAAAGTTATAAAACAATTAAAAAAGGTATGTGACATGTTGAAATCCTTAAGGCACATATAATATAAATTTTTAGATTAAAAATTTTACTTTTAATAATTTAGATATTATGTAAAACACTTGACCCCCTTTTTAAAATAATATTTTGAGTTAAAAAAGAAATTTAACTACCTATTATTATATTTTTATCTAAATTTTTTAAGGAACTATATAAACCTATATGAAATTCCTTACACGATAAGATACTTGAAATACCATATAAATATTACCTAATTAATTTAATTAATTTTATGTAAATATATATGTGAAAATGTTTAGGTAATGTGGATGTGGTGCTTACACAACACCTAAAAAGTAAAAAAATAAATGATGACTTGGAGATAAGATTTAATAATGGGTAAGATTATTCTCATCTTAAAGATATAAATATGATGATTAATTAGTTATTCTAATGTATATTCATGAATTTTAAAATTATATAATACGATAATTATTCGGATTCTTACCTAGTGCTTGAACAATGTAAAAAAAAGTAAACAATAATATCTTAAATTTGTTATCATGATAATAACGTGAATAAATAATATTTTGAACCTTTTTTATGATAAAAATGATGAATGAAAAATTAATTTTCTATAAAAAAAAAATTTTAAAATTAAATAATATGATAATTATCTAAATAGTTTATACAATGTCGATATGGTTATTATAAAAGGAAGATAAAATAAAAATATAGAGGTTTCAAAATATCAAAAAGTGATAAGGTTTAAATTAATTATAGTTATTATAGTTTTTAAGGATAAATATGTTATTTAATAAATTATTTAAATATTAAAACTTGAATTCCATAATTTTATAATTATTTTAAACATTGATTATAAGTATAAACATGAAAATTTATATTAATTATTATTATTTTTAAATAATTTATAAATTAAAAAAATCATAAAACCTTATTTTGAGTCATATATAGATGATAACACGTTTTCATATATTCTATTTTCAATTTATTATCCACTTGTCACTTAAAAATTAATTCTTATCCATCAAGGAATGTTTGTCTGAAAAAATGCCATAAAATATTGTCAATGAAAGGATCTCATTCTTCCATCTTCAAAATGTTGGAACCAGGTGTGAAACATGTGTAAAATCATGGAAAATTAAAATTTTTATTCTAGGATTATTGTTTTAATTTCTTTAATAAAATAAACACACCTGATTCAACATAGGGATATCTTGTGATTTAATTAAGAATGAAAATTAAAATATAAACCATACCTCATTCAATTATAATTAATTGCATGTTACACTTATCATTGGAGATCAGTTCTTGATGGAATCAAAGAAAAATTAATAAATATCATAAGCACAAACCTAAAAATCATGATTAAATATTGATATTTAATATTTGGGTGATAACATGGAGAAACTAAGGGCTCTTTAATGTCGTCACGATCATGAGAACAATACTACTTCTTTTTAGGAAGCCATTATTGGATCAAGGTACCCTAAATTTTATCTTCACTTTATATAATTTGAGAGAGATCATGGTAGGTGACTGATTCAGATTGTAGTAATGTTTCCCTAGAATTTTTCTCAATTTGATTCATATAGGAAGTTTTAATTTATGAAAATTAAACTTTGTTCCTTCAATAAATTAAACATTTTAAATTACATCATATTCAACACTTATTACATAGTTAATGTGTCAAAATAATTATAAGTAAATTATAATTTACTTGTAAAATTGAAATAATGTTATGTGATAAATGTATAATTAATTAACTCAATATGATTCCCCTATAAAAATATTTAAGGAATAATGAATATTAGTCATTCGTTCAAAAAAAATATTTATTCTTTGCATTATCTGAATAACTTTAGAATACATTGAGTTAAATAATGTAATCACTTATTATTATAATCTTGAAGAATATTAAATAAGTTTATTTCCTTGTGATCATTTAAACTCTGACATTACCCTACCCATGTTACATGTCCCTAAAAGTATAAAACATTAATTCACTATAATTGGACAAGATTCTAAACAAGGTTTCTATGAAACCCTGTAGGACCTTATCTCGATAGTAGTAAGTGATACTCATAGAATATGAGTGGTATCTATTAACACATCATATACCCTAAAGATATAAGGTTTATTAATATCAATGATAACCTTTATGAACACATTTCATGTAATATAGTTTCTTTGTCTCAAAATATCTCATATAGGAGGATGCACACCCAGATCATATCCTTACATTATTTATTTATCCTTTAAATGAGAATCTAAAATGGAATTACCTTCTTCATCCATGGAAATGGACCTTAACACTTTACCTCTACCTATGTCAAATGGGTCAGATATATCTATTCCTTTCAGAAGAGAAAAATCATGTCTTGATCATTCAATCAATGACATACCACCAATGATTCACCCAATGCAAGGTACCTCTCTAGAACATAAATATCACATTTTCTTTCTTGCTTCAATGTTTGTGATAATATAATATTGTTGGATAATGATCTGAAGTTAAGAGACACAAACACATTCTTGTAAATAGGAACAACCAAGGATACATGAAACATTTAGTGTTCATATTGGAAGGTTAGTCTTTATGACCTCCTCTACTTAATATGAATAAGTGGAAACTTTATGAGAAGAAGTATCAATGCTTATGGTCCCCAACCCTTGATTGTCAGATATCATATGTGTCCATTATCTATGATATATGTAGACCCTAAAATAAATGATTAGGATTACTATCATAATATCTTAAGGTTCTCATTATATCCGGGAACTGTTAAAAACTATTCACATAATATATTATCTCATGATATAATAATGTAAACAGTGTATATATAAGTATTAACACTATTATTGTATGTTAACAACATGCATAATTCTTTGTATGCATAATGTGGTAATAAAATAGTATTTCTCAAGTTGGGTACATGGAACCCACTTTTATAGCACTCCCACTTGAACTAGATCCAAATTTCTAATGATAAACCTATTAGACATCACATGATAAGATAATTCTTCTTCTATGTTATGAATTTAGTGATATAGACCATCAAAGTTTTCTTATTTGGATACTCTACTATCAATGACTTGACCTCCTTGAGTAAAACTTTTTAAGAGATGATACTACAAGTATATCCCTTTTTCCTCTATCATAATATTACCATCATGGATAGTACCGATATTTTAATCTTATCATAATTTATATTATGATAATACTTTACTCTTTAGGTATGATTTCAAAAAATGAAACAAATCAATGAATATTTATAATGCTTTTTTAGGTACATCTGAATCTGCAACATAATTGGTGTGTTTATATATTTATACCATTGGATCCAATGACTTTCTCTTACTTATTTCCTTATTCTAACAATGATATTTGAAACAAAATATCCATAGGAATATTAGTTTATTTCCCATTATAACTATTTCTCCTTCTTATACAGGTATATTGTATATATCTCGTGTAATTTATCATGGACTATTGGATACCTATAATTTCTTATTATGAAGTTCTCCTATATTTATCTAATATTATTCTATCATACGATATGTATTGGAAATATCATCTTTAGCAGAATCCATGGGAGATATGGAGAAGTCTTTCAAGGAGGTCGTAGTGGGGGGTTTTCGGCAGGTGTGTATGGGTTGTGTAGTATTCCACTGATTCATATGGAACACAGAAGCGTTGATTTTTTGTATGGAGCTCCAGTCATTGAGGTTTCAGAAAAGGATATCAAGGAGGCCGTAAAGTTTCATAATCTTACTTTGGTGGCTCGTTTTGGTCCAGTGAAATCTTCACTGGAGGTGCTCAGGTAATTTGTGGACTCTTGGGGTTTGGATCATCCAACGGCTATTTCAGATCATTCCCAATTTGTATTTTTCATTCACCTCTTCAACAAAAATGATTTTGTACGGGCGTGGGCAAAGGAGAATAGGTGTTTCCATTACCCTTGGTTTACACTCTCACACTGGTATTGGGAGTGTCGTTATTGTAGAGAATACTCTATGGCTGTGGTTTGGATCAAAGTCATAGGGCTTCCCCTTCCTTTCCATAACCCCTTAATATTGGCAGTGGTGGGTGATTCTCTGGGGAGATTTATTTGTTCTGATTTGATCACATATGTGCTAATGGAAGTGGCTAATCCCCACATTTTTGTTGAGATGAACCTTTTGGTGAAATTTACTTCACGTTTACTCATTAAATCTTTTGAGGGTTTTCAATGGTTGCAATGTTTTGTGTTCAATTCCCCACACAAATTTTTCTCAGTTTTTGGATTTCAAGGGCATTCTGTGGAGATCTTTAGATAGGGGAAGGAAAGGCATCGAAATAAGGGGTCTCTGCATGGCCATAGTGCTCGTCCATAGTCTTCTTTGTCCACAGATGAGGTTAGATCTCATGGAAAGACAACCTTACTGGGAGCCGCCAGCGCGACGTCGTCTTCATGGGATAGACAGTCGTCTTCCTTGGAGGTGGTGGAAAAATTCAACGATCCATTGAAGTTTTTTGAATTTTCAAATCCTTTTGAACTCGTGGTAGAAAATAATTGTAGTACCAAGGAGGGGAGACAAGGGGGAAGCCTTTTATCAAAGGAATATGCCTTGTCCAATTTGTTACCATTACAACAAATGGATTGTTTAATGAATTCTCAGAAGCAGGTGTAATGGAACTTAATTTGTCGACGTTTTATACCCTTTTCTCTAAAAAAGGGTCTCTTCCTTGCTTTCATGGTTATGGGAATACCCATGGGATTATCTTCATCTTACCCAGGTGCTCAGATCCCTTCCTCACTTCATTCTGAAATTATTCAATCATCCATTTTGGCCAATATGGGTTACTCCATAGATGACCACACTAAACCTTTGAGATGGGCTTTACCGGAGGGGGCGGCAAAGGAAATCATTTCTTCTCATAGATACCTGCATGGTTGGTGTTGGATGGATGGATGAGACGAAGACAATTCCTCTTCATTACCACATGAGGAAGAGGATCTCCTTACTAGATGAGGTGGATTGTCCATTGAATAAAAAGATTCTAGTGCCAATGAAAGGTTCCTTTTCAAAAGGATATTCTAGGATGGTTACTCGATCGATGTCCAAGGATGAGTTCTGCATAACACTATTTGTTCTGAGTCCAGGTAAAAACGGACGGAAGGCCAAAACATTCATTTGTTAATGGTTTCTTTGATTATATGGAATGCACAGGGTCTGAGAGTACATGAAAAATGTGCATTCTTGGCATCTGAATCTCAGATATGTAGTGTTTCCTTATCTGTGATTTTGGAAACTAAACAATTTATTAGTAAAAACATCTATTTTTTGAAGAATATGGGTTTTGGGAATTTAATGCATGATAATCCAATGAATAAATACATATAGTTATTTTGGAAATGAAGCATACTGGTGGAATTATTGCAGGCAACGAACCTGTTTATAATGGTAAAGATCGGGTTCAAAGGTATAGAAATATGTTTTTCTTTCATTTACACACATAATGACATGCTTGAAAGAAGGGACCTGTGGGAGTATTTGGAGGCTGTTGATCCAGTGGGCTTACCCTAGTTCATCAGTAGAGACTTCAATATGATTGCTGATGTTTCAGAAAAGAGAGGTGGATTGGACAGTTATATCATTGGTATGCTTGACTTCAGGAACATAATGTTTAAAAAGGGCCTTTTGGATATGGTATTCAATAGGTGTAAATATACGTGGTGTAACAACAAAAAGAGATTAGGCGCATATGGAGTTGTCTAGACATACATCTTTCCAATATCCACGAGTAAAATACCTTTGCTCTTTCATCTGTCTCACACTTATCTCATGCTTTTTCATATCATTCCTCGTTACTGGTTGAGATCAAACAAGGGGGTCATGAGTTGAAGTATTTCATGTATTCGTCTAAATGTCATAGTTTGGAGGGGTTTTTTTTTAAAAATGATGAGGAACTCTTGGGAATAGGAGATAGATGGGAGGGCTTGGGCGGGGCTTGCTGGACAGTTAAAGTGGTTTAAGGCAGATATTTCTCACTAGATTACTAGTAATAAATGGTGTATAGTCCTGTGGTTTCTCTCTAGATAGAAATTGATAATTTGGAAAAACAACTTGAGTTAAGATGGGATGAGGGTATCTTCCTCATGCTATGTGATAAACCTACCTACCTAGCTGAGAGATTACTTGAGATTGAAAGAGATTATAGGCCTTGTTCTAGGTTTAGATGGCTTAAATATGGTGATTGCATTACCGATTAATTCCATGCATGTTTAAAGGAGCTGTAGAATATGAAAATAAAAATTAAACTCGAGGACAGATCTTACACCTCTGATGTCAATGAAGTTGGACAGTTGTCCTTGTAACTCTTCGAGAGGATACTCGTAAGTGGTGTACCAGGGAATCTTGTGAGTGGTGTTTCAGTGGGGAAGCATGAGTCATTGATGGGGTATATTCCTAGAAGACTTCAGGTGGAGGATAACAACATTCTCATGACTATTCCAGTAGGCGATGAGGTTTGGGACACAGTTTGAAACATGACCTTGGATAGTGAACCTGGTCAGGATGGTTTTCCAGGGAGTTCCTTTGTTGCGGTGTGGGATTTTGTGGGGATACATGTGACTGATGAAATTCAATATTTTTTAGTTGAGGGGCCATTAATAGGAGCACTTGTTCTTCTAGAGTGGCTTTGTTACCGAAAATCAAAGAACCTTCATCTATTGATCATTTTAGACCCATTAATTTTATGTAACATCTCTTATAAGATTTTTTCACGTCTGATTTCTAGGAGACTCAACAAGTTTATCCCAAAAGTTATTTCTCAAGAACATCACAATTTTATTATGGGAATAGGCATACATGGGGAAATTGGAATTTCCAAAGAGTTGGTGGAAGATGTTAATAAAAGGGTGATTGGGTCCAACATCATCATTCAATTGGATATACATAATGAATATTAAAAAATGAATTGGAATTTTATTATCCAGGTCACGAGAAAAATGGGATTTAATGAATGGGTGTGTGACCTATGATTTCGTTGTTATTTATCACCATGGATTACTATCTATCTTTTGGGTAAGGGCTTTGGTTATTTCAAAAGCGTGTGGGTAGTGAGGCAGGGGGACCCTTTGTCTCCCATAGTGGTTGTCATTACACAATATTCCCTCTCATAGAGTTTACATAGAGTCCTGGAAGAAAGGAGGATTCTTCCTTATCACTCTAAAGAATTAGATGGCTCCCTCTCACATCTCATGTTTGCTGATGATATTCTGATTTTTTTGAATGGAAGGAGATCCTCTATTCTGAATCTTATGGAAATTATGGAGGCCTATGGTTGACTGAGTGTAATGTGTGTCAATTTGAGGAAGAGCAGTGTCTTCATTTCAAGTAAATTTTCTACAATAAGGGATCACTACATCCATGAAATCCTAGGAATCCAGTGGAAGCAGTTTTCAATGATGTACCTCAGGGAACCTATTGCTATTGGGCACGTTAAAAATTTATTCTTTGAGAACATCATAAACAGAATTATAGGGAGGATTCTAAGTTGGAAGAGAATATTTATTTCCTTTAGTTTCTATGTTTCATTGATCAATAGTGTGCTATAATCAATTCTAATCCATGTAATGTTTGTTATAGCTCCACCCAAAGGTGTTATTTCATTGATGGAGAAAACCATGAATGGATTCCTATGGGATTCCAATTCTATGGGAATAGCTCATTGGGATTCATGGAGTCGTCTGAAAAAACCAATAGAAGAGGGAGGGGTCGGTCTCATGGATATATCTTTAACAATATTGTCCATACAGGCTCGTATGGAAATGAATTTCATTGTTGGTAAATCGCTATGGGCCAAAGTCCTTAGAAATAAATACAGACAACATTGAGAGGAGTGGGAAAAATGGAAACCGTCCAGCTTGGATAAAACCATGCTGTATCATCTGGATATTCTCTAGGACTTGTCTTGTTGGGTGGTAGGGAGAGTTGAGATCAATTTATGGAGGGATAATTGGGTTGGTGAAAAGTTTTTTTTCCATTCTGTCCTGTTCCAGATATGATGGTTAAGGAGGATTCATGATTTCATGAACTTATGGATTCTATTCTAAGTGAGGGGAAGATGGAAACCTTTAGGGATATAGTGTTTAATGAGGAGGCTGATCAGGTTTTTTTACAGGTGCTGCTTCAGGTTATTTCAATGGGCATGAGTATAGGATTCTCCTTAGTCATGGAGGAGAATGTGATGAGTGGGCTACTCGGTTATGGTGCCAAGAGGTTCCAAAAAAAATTAATATCTTGGTATAGAGGTAATGACATC
Source organism: Viscum album (assembly GCA_963277665.1). Lineage (NCBI taxonomy): Eukaryota > Viridiplantae > Streptophyta > Magnoliopsida > Santalales > Viscaceae > Viscum > Viscum album. The sequence continues at coordinate 1,955,981,756 of OY728153.1, forward strand.
ATGCACTACCAATGGAAGATAATGTTCAGAAGAAGGGGATATCCTTGACCTCACGCTGCTATTTCTGTAATAACCCACAGTCAGAGTCATCCTTTAATCTATTTTTCCAAGGTGAATGGGCCAACAGTTTATGGTCTATAATGGGAAATTGGGGTTGTTACAATCTATCCTATTCTTCCATGATATAATTTATCATTATATGGTTTTGGGGAGTAGGAAATCAGGAAATGGAATACAAGAATTTTGGAATTATTATTATCTCTATTTTCGAGACATTATGTGATGCGTAGAATAAGGTGAGGATAGAGGTGCGACCTTCGGTTTCCTTTATTCATGTTAGAATGAAGGGGCTAGTTCACGAGCTAGGTTACTTGGTAAAATGTGGACAACAGCCTCATATCATATGCAGGTTACTCAATAAGACACCTGAATCGACTATGTCATCGGGAAACTTGATTAGATGGAGACCGCCGCTGCATGGATACAAGATGAATGTGGATGGATTGTTTTTTAATGGTCAAATGCATGGGGGTGGATTATTGTAGGATGCATATGGTTTAGTGATACTCTCCTTCAAAAGTTTTTATGGTATGAGGATTTCACTAGGTGCGGAATTGAAGGCATTTCAAAAAAGTATCATCCTTTGCAAGGACTTAGTGTTGATGTGTTCAGAGGTGGAGTCAGATTCTGAAACTGCTATACGAGCTGTAAACGAATAGGTGAATCCTCCCCAGCACCTAAATTATATTTTCTGAAGTTGTTCATTAGAGCTAGGACATGGTTTCCCAGTTCAACATTTGCATAGGGAGGCTAACTTCGCTATGGATGCCCTTTCTCGAGGGAGTAGTCTGGAGGATCCATTGATTGTTTTTTCTAGTTAGGGCTCATTGCCTTTGGAATGTAATGATTTTTTGTAAGGGGATTACCTTGGGTTGCATCATTTTAGACCTCGCGATTACTCCTTTGTATAATGGGACATTGTCCATATTATATAATATAAAAATCAATTTTCAATCAAAATATCATCTTTATTACATAACAATAAATATTTGATATATTCATCACTGAATCTTATGGAATTATACTCACTATTTTAATCTCTTATTATTTCATATATATATCTTTCTATAGATATTTATTCCACGTGACATTAGTAAAAATTCTCTCTCATTGTTCCAACTTCTATTTGAAATATGTTGTTAGTATATATACTTTGACTTGGTCAAAGTAACCCTTAAATCATCCCTAGAATTAATTTTTTTCTAAAACATAGGTTTCTATATTAATTTAATATTTATAGAGTTACAATCAATCAAGTCTTAAAAAACTGTAAGTATAATTACCACTTTGAAAATTTTATCAACATATTTGACTTGGAAAATGATGGTGCTCCAACTAATCTCTTATACACACCTACCATACATTCATTAAAAATGAATATTATATGATCAAAATTATTTTATTAATCTATAAATAGATATATTCAACTTTAATTCCTTTTTGGTAATCTTTGGTTTTACTAACCCTTTTGGTTGTGTCATATGGAAACCTTCCTAGGGAGGTAGTCTTGACATCCAATGTCCAATATAATGATCATAGAAAGTTACTATGACTATTAGAATTATAATTTATTCTAGTATGATAACTTGGTATAACCAATAATGAATCCCTAGTAACATACTTGAACCAATCTTTTATAGTTTCTCTTGAATACCCACTAATTTCTTTATAACAATTGGAGAAACAACCAAAATATAGAGATGTTATTTTTATATGGAACCCATTTTCTGAGTACATCTTTACTTGTAATTTTTAATTATTTACATTCACTTATTATTTATAGTATAAAAATTAATTATTCTCAATTAATAATATTTCACCCACAATGGTGAATATAAAACCATACTTTTGGTTCTAATCATCATATATGTGTCCCTAGAATATTCCCTTTCCAGAAGATCTTGTGGAACATGTTCCTATTCCATGTAGGTGTACATCTCAAGCCTTAAATTTATGAAAGTATACCATTATCTCCCTATCTAAAATAGTTATGTTCACCCTATTATAGAAATATTGAATTTCACATGGCTATAATTTTTCTATCTTATAGATTTATAAAATATCCTACATAAACAATAGTATAATTATAAAGATGCACTTTGTGTTTTTTTGATTCAATTTTTATTATTGACTTATCCTTAACAAAATCTTTACATCTAAATACATGTTTTGTGAAATAATGGATTTCTTTCATATTCTAACACATATGATATCCATTTATAATTAAATATGGAATATAGTTATGGGTTAATACTGTTATTTTTAAATCAAGCCTTAAATGTGAATGGAACATTTTACAAGACATATAAGTAATATCATTGATTCTACTCATAATTATATGATGGATATGATGTGTATAAGTAAATGTGAGTTCAATAATTAATACACTTTTATATTTAATAATAAATTAACACAAGTAAGACTCACCATCAATCCTTTATTAACATCATAGGTATGATGTATATAAGGAAATATGAGGTTAGGAATAAATTCACTCTATATTTTCATAATTAATGAATGCTTGGTTAAGATATTGTTTGGATCACCAGCCTAATGAATCCCTTATATTATTATCAAGAATTAACCTTTCTCCACTTTTTTATTCCATCAATTTCATAAAGGAATCTCAGGAAGAAAATGAATATACCACTAGATTCTGATTGAAATGGTTCACATGCATTTTTTTTAAAATTGTTATAAAACATTTATGGATTTAGAACCTTTATTTCTATAGGATTATTTATATAAAAATTGATAGATAAGTGGGTCAATAACATTTACAGTTCTTATCTCCAAAGACTCTAAACATCATACTAGATATATCCTTGAAAACTATATTTAGTTTTACTTGAAAAAAATTATCTTATGACTACTAGTTACAAGTCTTATATTTATATTGATTGTTTATTACCAATGATACAAGTATTAATGTACTATTACTTGAGTATGAGTCACAAAAATAATTTTCATTCAAAAATTAAATAATGTATCGATGTGTCTAATTTAAAAATGAGATATTTTTTTTGTTATTATCAATAAAAAACAACAGTTTAACTAGAATCAATGCACTGAAAAATTAGAAGTTGTGTGGTTTTAACTACAAATGTTGTTATCACTATTCCTTAGCTACATAGAGAATTAAACTTCCTTTTTTTAATGTTTCTAAATATTCGTGGTAAAATTATTTGGATAAAAATATTCAACATAGATATAATATCTAATACTAAATAAGTAAAATAGAAATATCATAGGTAATTATGAGAATACATGATGACAAAGCCTCTATTTTCGTATACTTCAATTCATTTTAGTTTCACTTATAGAGACATATCTTCCAACATGTGAAGAAAATAGCCTCAGGTTTGATGTGATCCCTATTTACCTTGGTTTCTTATAAAGAAATTGTTAAAGGTCTATTGACTTGGAAATAGTTATGAGTTCTTCAACCTTTTATTTCAGTTTTTTTACTATAACAACTAAATATTTAACTTTATTTAAGTTTTTATCAACTTGGTTAGTACTAACCAAAAAATATTGAATAATTTTCCCTATATTTTTTTTAAAATACTAAATAAATATATATTAACTGGTTTATAAGTATGTAATAATGTGATATCACTCATTTCTTACTTTCTTTTCTCCTTGTGAATTTTCAGAGATGAGACAACATGGTAAAACCATCCATATATTGATGTTTCGTTCTCAATTCACAATAATTTAATTATAAAATTATAATGTAATCATAAAATTTATCTTCCATGAGCCTCTTATAATATTCCTTTTGACCTTTATTTCTTAAGGTGGCTCAATAGGTAGTGGGGACTCCAGCACCAAAAATTTTATTTTATATTATTGTACATGTGAAAATAAAAATAACACTCATAGAAACTAGTATCGGTTAGGTCATGGTCTTTGTACAAAAGTTTTCATAGTGATCCTATGGTGTTAATTTCCATTTCTATATAAAATAAAAAATTATCATATTATAACTTTTATCTATATCACCAATTATTAGACGTTATAGATTTATAAATCATAAATGTCTCCCACAGTTTTATCAAATCTCATGAAACCTCAACTACAAAATTCTAAATACTCAATAACTTGAGTTCTCTATTTTAAAGGATCCTTAAATCCTATCCTCAAAGAAAAAATATGGCTGCACCACTACTCATAGAGTTTTATGAGACTTTTGTGCATTCAATCACTTTATCTCATAGTTCGTTGTTTTGTAGAGTTATGTCCTAGCTTCTACAAATAGTAACCCTGAATTACTCAACAATTTTCCTCTAAAATCAGACCAAGAAAGATATACCTATTTATTTTCTACAAATTCTAGTTATGTCCACCCATTAATCTTATTATAACCCCCTAATAAGAGGATACACCCTTAACTATGGCCGATTTTCATATCATATTATGATTTTATTCAAACTCAAGTTATGGAAGGAATTTATGACTTAATATTTATTTTTAATTATTTTATAGTATTTTTTGTGAATGAAATCCTTTTTTAATTAACATTATTTTTCTATGTGACCACACATAAAACTTAACCATGATTTTAATAGCTAAAATTGACCACACATTAATTTATTTTTATCTATACATGATTGTTTATAATTCTATGTGATTGTTCAAATTCTAGACATTTAGAAAAATAATAATACAATTATACATAAAATAATAAATAAAATACATGAAAATTATATTTTCTAATGGTTTATCCATTGAGAAGAAAATGGATCAACATAGACCCTAAGGGTAACTCCTTGAGTCACATCTGACTCGAGTTGGAGTTCCCACCACTTCCAATGCATTTGACTCCCATATAGTATTTCATCAAATCTCAGTGAAAACTATATCTCCTTTTATCCTCCACATTATACAAAAATATACTCACACACAAGTGAGGGGGTCTTGGTAATGTGGGTTATAGATGAAAATATCACTTATGTACATGAATGACCTTATAAAAATAATGAAGTGGGGGATGATGCATCAACTATAATTTATTATATAATTATTACAAATAATTAATTTAAAATAAAAAAAATAAATAAATACCTGACATACATCAACTTTTCTAAGCTCATGATCTATCAGTATACATTGAACTTTCATAAATAAATTAATTTTTTGAATAATTTTACTCATGTTAATTTATTATGATTAAATTAAATTAAATTAAGGTTAATTCACAAAAAATACATCTCACAAAATATCAAAAATTATTTTATTAAATTCCAAATGTCTTTTAAAAAAATTCACAAATGCCTAGATTGGTTGCAGTACCTTACTAGACCCAGACTAGTTGGGTGGGTCAAACAAGGTCTTACCTGACCCATCCTAGATTATATATGTGGCCCTCCCCAAGAATGAAACGGGTGAGGATTGGGGGAGAATAATAGTTCTAGTGACTAAAAACAATATTTTATATTTTTTTAATATATATGTGTTGAATTGGAATCAACCCACCCTTTTTAGGTGGGTTACTATTCATATATGGGTTTTATTCACCCATGTATGACTAACACTTTTATTTATTTTTTCCCTTTCCAAGCCTAAAATCACATAAACCTTTATTTATTTTTATGGTTTTCTAAAAATCATGTTGCCTAGTTTTTTTCACCCACAAAAAATAATAACTACTGGATAAATGAGCGAGCACCATCATCATCGACATCATGCATCCATACTTGATTATCCTATACCTTATTTATATATATGGAAAGTATATATATATATATATATATATATATATATGTTTTTAGTTCAATAAAATTACTTTTTGATATTTTGTGGGTAATATCTTAACCATTCAGCCTCATATTTAAGCATCATCATCTGTGTCGGTATCGTAATGAAACCCTCGACATAAATTCATGAAAATTAAATTTTTATAAAACTTAATTAAATATATTAGTTCTCTGATACATCTTGTTGGAACCAGGCATGCAGTGTCAACATAAATGCATGGGAAATTAAAAGATTTTTGTTGCGATATATGCCGTAAAATTATCATTGGTATAACTATACCTATTTCAAACAGATGATCTCATGGTATTTAATTAATCTTGAAAAATAAAATCAAAATAGTACCTCATTTTATTTCGATTAAACACATGTTCGTTTCATCATTAGAAATCCATGCTTGAAAGAACTAAAGTTGAAACTATTGGAGTTGGTTCCCAAGAACCAACATCTATGTTCTTTATGATAACATGTATTAATTTTTTTGAATATTAATGAAATACTTATCACATAATGATTATTCTTATGTGTGACATTGTTTTTGATAATATCTTAAGAGTATTTGTCACTCTGAAAGGTCATAGTAGTTCCCTGCTATAATGATAAATCGTATGTGCTATGACACATTTCTTGAATATATGCTCTAATGATGAATGATATTAATTGGGGGACACAGATGATACATTTTATCTGGGGTGTATACTCATATGAATTTTAGGCACCTTATAATGGTGAACACCCTTGGTAATATCTAGTAGGATATTATGAGAATGATACCCGCCAGTAGTAAATCCATATTTCTATGTGTCATTGCATATTCCTATCTGTGGACATGTTTTTTGATCCTTGGACTTTGAGATTATTATTAATGAATATTTTGAGTCATGTAATTTGATGTATTGATGAAAACCATAATGACATATGTTCGTGTTGAGGTTGGATACATTATATTAATCATGGGTAATTTTGCGTTAATGAATAATTCTAGAACGAATGTCTCCATTATGTTGTAATGGAAGTTGATATCATAGGACCTTTTATGGAAATGATATAGTTAATATAAATCCATAGCCACAATGTTCGATAGGAATGTTCATTTTCCGGGAAATCAAAGAAAGATACATCAAACACTTTGGTTGATGGTACCGACATGCCCCCTTCTTGATTAGAGATATCACAATAAAGGGATTATATTACACAGTAAGCGTCCATATGAGGTAACATGTCATTAAAAAATTAAATTCATTCTCTATGGTTTCCTTGGAAAGTTTCTAAATACTAACCTTGAACTTTAGGCTGTATCAACTAATGCCACTAAGAAAGAGGCCTAGAGGGTCACACAATAAGTGTATTTAGAATCTCAGTTAAATAATATACTATTATTTATTATTGAAAAATTTGATTAAATATTATTCCTATACGTGGTTTAAAAATTATTCTTTTATTCTTGATAGAATATATATATATATATACTAAATATAATAATTATTTATTTGTAGGTGAATTATGCAGTGAGATTTATTTCATAAATAAATATACATTATTCAAGGTCCAATAAATATTATGGAGGAATTATAGACATAGATTTTGGGTCTGGTGAGAAAATAATAAATATTTAACATTATTTTATTGCATAATATTTAATTTTAATTCATATGTTAAGCGTATGTTGATAAATAATAATAATAACAATAGTATTTTACATGGGGTTTTCTTTAGGATTAAATACACAATTAAGGGAGCTTGTGAAATTATTTTATTTCAACCCTAGTGATATATATAAACTGAGTTTTGTTATTTTCTAAATAGAACCATTCATTTATTGGGGTTTTGCAAAACGGAAGTGGAGAATTCTCTCAAACCCTTGAGATATCTCTTCTTCAAGATAACTCCCAAGAATGATGAGAAATATTCCTACAACAGATCAAGGAGAATGATTTGGAAGCAATTCTCTTAGTGATCAAAGGATTATGATGAAAGTGTAAGGATCATGCATGCCAGAACTCGAAGATTCTTTCAGTGATGACTGAAGATTTGTGGAACACGTGTGGATCACCGCTAGAGGGAATCTGTACTTTATTCCAACAATGAAACGATAGTACATCATAGATATGTTACCAAATACATCAAAGAATAAATAATTCCATAAAGGTAATTATTATTTAATTATATTAATTATAAATAATATGTGATGATCCTCTCTCTTGTTCTAGTGTGATTCATATAGTCTGTTTTCTTTGATTCAATTACACTGAAGATAGTGTTTATCATTGTATAGACCTCGTATAAATCATTTAACATGAAAAAAGAAATGGTGGGAACCACCCATCACATGCTTCTGCTATGCCAGAAACCTACAAGTGGTATCAGAGCGATCACATTATTATTTATAATTATTTAAATATTATTGGTTATTTACATATTTTAATTAAGTTTTTTAATTCAAGTTTAATTGTTATTGTAATCCAAATCGTGTGATATGATTTTTCATCATTCATTTATTGTTGATATAATCAATATAATTAATATTATGAGTAAAATAAAATTTAAGAGCTCATCCGGAGGTGCCAAGGATTCTGGCTAGATGAAAAAGAAATACACACCGTGTAACTAGAGTTACACGCTATGTAGTTGTGTTCAATGCATCATGAATTAATTCATAATTAATTCAAATGTATATATTGATGACATGTAGTGTAGTTATTACCTCACACCACATGTTGACTAGGAAATATTTCCACATAGTCTGCTAGAGTGTACACTGTGCAGCCCACACACACAATGTGTAGTCCCTTTGAGTCAACGACATGCCATGTATTTAATACAAGACCTACTTGATTGGTGACCGTGTACTTCGGAGATCCCACGACATTAATCCTATTGGAATTTTCATATAATATAGTTTTTGAGGAATTATTTACATGCCATTTCCTTAGGCATGTGCCTCAGATAGATGATGAGATCCTTACACACCATGTGCTCACTTTTACACACCATGTACTTATACTAAATTATAATGATTTAAAATTTATTTCTTATACTACAAAAAACTTATCTATATGTTCTTGCATGTGGTCATTAAGTTGATAGGACACACCATGTGATATGTTTTAATATATATATGTAAATGTCTAAATTAATATATGCATAATGTTCAGATCTACATATCATGTATGAGTTGTATTCCAACTGTTACTCAATGTGCATTGAAGCATAACACGTGACTGAGAAATCATGTAATTTGGGTAATCATTAAATTGATAGTACACGTCAAGAAAGTAAGTAATAATTAATGTATTCCATATGTCAAAATAGTAAATAGTATATGAGTACAATACATGTTGGGTATAATCGGATGGCTACTCATAGTATTTCCTCTAAGGTACATTTATGTACATAGTTTATTTTAAATGAATTCATATAATTTATTTAAAATTATGATGGATGAAAATATAAAGGAAATTTGGAAGAGAATTAAGTTAAATTAATTGATTAATTAAATAAGATAATTAATTTATTCGAGCATGATTTATCTTAAATAAGAATGATTAAGAATTTAATGCTAGTTTTATTAAATGTGTAACTAGTTTCATGCATGTGGATGATCATGAGTATAGACTCATCCTTTTTATGTGATTGGTTTGATTTCATTTAATTTATTATTAATTTAAATGTTTGGCCTACAAGACTTATCTCCTTTTATTATGTAAGGCATATGTGTCCATAGTTTCTTTTATGTAAACCTTTTTTCCACTCACCCATTTGTGGTTGAAAAGAATATGTAAGGGACATAGCTCCAAATATAGTGGATGCTGCATAAGTTTAGAGATAATGAGAAACCAATCAAAGGAGTTACATAGGTGGATATGTGGAAAGATGAAAACACAAACATTAATTAGTTCAATGTGTTTTCCCCTCATCCAATGATAAGTTTATCAACCGCTAGATAAACTAACAATTAGTTAAGCTCATGATAATACCTCTTTATTATTTTATTTCTGTCTAGTTTCATGGTTATTTCATTATGGATGTTTATGTCCCAATCACATAATTAATGAATTAATTATCATGTAATATAGAACTAAAATATACTGTCTTATACGTAAATATTATCTAAGACATGGTTAATCACTTATGTAAACCCACTTAATGTTGAAAATCAAGAGATAAAGATAATAATAAAAAATTTATTCCTAAAAGGATAAAATCCCATAATATAATATTAAGTTAGTATAGCCTTCAACTACTTCAGGTAAAATCAAACCATAGTTTAAAGTGCTTGACTAGCCAAAGTTGGGATGCTTTCAATTATTTGGGAATTCTAACTTAATGTTTTGGGTTGAATTAATTTAGTTCAGATCAAGGGTTGACTAATAAAGTAGGACTTGGTGTAACTGAGAGACAAAGGTTCAGGAAATCTAATTTTAGGATTTCAGGACTCGGGAGTCCACTTAGTGATCAAGGAAATCTGAGTTAATGTAGTTGGAATTTGGAATTACTACCTAAAAACATTCATGTTTCTTGACCAACCAAAGTTGGGGTAATGGTAAAGGGAATATGGATCCTTTCCATTAGAATATCCTAGAAACAAGATATTTGAATACAATGCTAAGGGATATTGGGTTTTGATAAAATAGTGGGAGACTAATAAATTTAATATCTATTTATTTATCTAAATTCCATCAGCTAAAGTACTAAAATTCTTCTCATCTTATTAGTAGAAACCAAATTAAAATTACAACAAACATATCATTGTGATCTATATTTTATAATCTCAACATTATTACTAAAAAAACTTTCCACGAATAGAAAAGGAACCTACATGTCATCCTTTTCTATGAAAGGAAATTATATGTGCTTGAAGAAACTTTTCATAAAGTGCTTGTGAGTGAATCATTTATGAAGAGTTAAAACTCCATGAGAAACATTTGAATGATTCTATAAATGTTCAATGATTCTTGATATCATCCATGTACAATGAGATTTTGATGTAACATGGGGATATGGATTCCTATATCATGATGTCTCACTTCTAGGATCTCTATTAAGAGAATGTGAGGCAAGGGCGATATGAGATATTCAATGCTCGATTGACAACTAATCCTGGGGAGTTTGTTCCATATAGGCCTCATGTAGTCAAGATTATTGGCTACACTGAATGCCTAGACATATTAGGGATTAAATTACCAGAAGAGTTGTGTATAGATATCATAATTTCATCATTTACCAACACCTTATCCAACATTATTATTAATAACAATATTATAAATAAATAAAAGAGTATTTCATAACTTCTTACATTAATTCTCCAAGTGGATTAGGAAATGGGGTGTTTTCTTTATGGTGAATAAGAAAAGGAAGAATAAGGAAAAGGGGAAGAAGACTTATAAATAATCTAAATCTCATGAGCACCATCATTTCAAGAATAAGAATATATAGAGGTAGGGTTTGGAATAAAACAAAGTATATTTTTCATGTGGAAAGCCAAAACACTGGAAGAGGAAATACACCCAGAAGCAAAGGGAATCTAAAAGTGTATTCATTATCAAGTGTAATATTTCAATATCTTGACATTGGGTATTAGATAAAGCTTGTTTACCACACATATGTATCAAAATATAGGAATCAAGTAGATTCCAACAGATTTAGAGAGGAAAGGTGAATCTAAGAGCTGCTAATGGAGTTAGGCTGGCTGCTCTGGCCAGTGGTGACTACCACCATTCATTAAAAACGTGGATGATTTCGGTTTTATAAGATTGATATTATGAACCTATAGTTATCCAAAACATAATTTTTGTATCATGATTAGATACATATGGGTTTATTTTCAACAATGGAAATAAAAGTTGTTTCTTTTATAAGGAAAATAAATATTATGGTATGAAAAATTTAAATAATTGTATTTATGTATTAAATTATGTAAACCAAGTATTGTAAATTAATATTGAATCATGTTCACATGACTCATATAAAAACCGTCTTTGGCATCATCATCTTGGTTATGTAAATGAGAATCCTTTGACAAAGATCTGTCAAGATGGTTATTTATACTCATCTGAGCAAAAAGCACTTGATAGATGCCATTATTTTTTTACCGAAAAAATAATAGATCCCCCATTTTATGGATAGGATGAAAGGGCCATAGATCTTCTCAGATTGTTTCACAGTGATATGTGTGGACCATTTCTAGTAGAATATAGAGGTTGATATTCATAATACAAAAAATTTACTAATGAATTGAGTAGATATGGCTCTATCTACTTGATGTGTTATAAGTCTGAGTCAATTGAGAAATTCAAGGAAATCAAGAATTAAGTAGATAATCCAATTGGAAAGTAGTTAAATAAGATTCAATTGGGTATAAGTGGTGAATATCTTAACCAAGAGTTCATCGAAATTCTATGGGAGTTTGGGATTCTATCTCAACTCACTCCATGTTACACACCATAGTGGAATGGAGTTAGTGAATGGAAAAACTATACCTTGTTATAAATGGTAAGGTCGATGATGAGTCATGTAGAACTTCCATTATCCTTTTGGGGATATTCATTACAAACTACATCATAAAAAGTAAACTAAGTACCAATTAAAGCATCAAATCGAATTCCCTTCGAGTTATGGAGTGGAAAGAAACCCCTTTTGTTGTATACACATGTATGGGTGTGTGAGGTTTTTGTTAAGGACTTGTCAAGAAAAAAACTATCACCCCAGGGCAGAATGTGTATCTTTATAGGACATCCCAAGGAAATAGAGGTATACTGCCTATATAAACTCTTGAACAAAAAAGTGACTGTCTCTGGATAAGTGATATTTCTTGAGAGGGAGAACATCCTCAAAAAGTATAGTGGGAGAAATATTGAAATTGATGAATTTAATGCTCAAGATAAAAAAGAGTTGTTACAAGAATATATTGCACAGGTCCCCATGGAATAATTAGTTCCTAAAACACAAGTTCTATATAGAAGTGAAAGATAGGTTATAGAACCAGAGATATATGGTTTTCTAGTCATAGAGGATGGTGACTCATTATTGGTTGAAAATTATGAACCTCTATCCTACAAGGAGGTAGTAGAGAGATCAGAAGATACATCATGGAAAGAGGCCATGAATTCTAAATTGGATTCAATGTATCAGAACAAATATTGGGTTCTGGTCGATGCAATAGTTGATGGAAATCCCATTGGATGCAAATGGGTATTCAAGAAGAAATTGGACATGGAAGGTAAAGAAAATACCTATACATGATGGTTTATAATTCTATGTGATAGTTTAAAATATAGGAATTCAGAAAACAAAAATCCCAGTATAAATAAATAGATAAATAAACAACATGATATTTATATTTTCTAATTGTAGATCCATTGGGAAGAAAATGGATCAATATAGACCATAAGGGTAAATCCTTGAGTTTCATCTAAATCAAGTTGGAGTTCCCACCCCATCCAATGTATTTGAATCCCATCTAGTATTTCACCAAATCTCACTGCAAACAATATCTCTTTTTATCCCCCACATTATACAAAAATATACTCACACACAAGTGAGGGGGTTTTGGTAATGTGGGTTATAGATGTAAAACATCAGTTATGGACATGAATGACCTTATACAAATAATGAAGTGGGGGATGATGCATAGACTATAATTTATTATATAATTAATACAAACAATGCACTTTAAATAAATAAATAAATAAATACCAGACATACATCAACTTGTCTAATCTCATGATATATCAAAATACATTGAACTTTCATAAATAGTTTTTTTTTAATAATTATACTCAGGATAATTTATTATGAATAAATTAAATTAAATCAAGTTTAATTCATAAAATATTGTCACAAAATCTCAAAAATAATTTTACTAAATTCCAAATGTTTTTTAAAAAAATTCACAAACCCCTTGATTGGTTCTGGGCGATTACTAGTCCTAGACTGGTTGGGTGGGTCAAACAAGGTCTTACATGACCCATCCTAGATTATATAGCTGGCCCACCCCAAGCATGAAAAAAGTGAGGATTGGGAGATAATAACAATTCTAGTGACTAAAAGAACAAAATTTTATATTTTTTTTAATATCTATGTGTTGAATTGGACCCAACCCACCCTTTTTATGTGGTTTACTATTCATCTATGGGTTTTATTCACCCATAGATTATTAACCCATTTATTTATTTTTTCCATTTTTAAGACTACACTCACATAATCCTTTATTGTTTGTTATGGTTTCTTAAAAAACGTGTTGACCTAGTTTTTTTCACCCAAAAAAAATAATAGCTAGTTGATAAATGAGCTATCACCATCCTCATCGGCTGTATGCACCCCTAACCAATTATCCTCGACCTTATTTTTATATATGGAAAGTGTGCATATATATATATATATTTATTTTTAGTTTGATAAAATTACTCTATGATATTATGTTGGAAATATCTTGATCATTTAGCCTCATATTTAAGAATCATCATTTGTGTTGGCATCGTAACGATACCCTCGAAAAAAAATCATGAAAATGAAATTTTAATACAACTTAATTAGATAAAATATTTCTATGATACCACTTATTGAAACTAGGCATGCAGTGTAAGCTTAAATGCGGGGGAAAATAAAATGTTTTTATAGCGATATATGTCATAATATTTTCGCTGGTATAATTGTACCTATTTCCAAAAGAGGATCTCGTGGGATTTAATTAATCTTGAAAAATAAAAAAAATTGTACATTATTTTATTTCAATTGAACACATGTTCATCTCATCATTATAAATCCCTTCTGGAAGGAACTAAATCCGAAACTGTTGGAGTTGGTTCCCAAGAACCAACTTCTATGTACTTTATGATAACATGTATTCATTGTTTTTAATATTAATGAACTACTTATCACATCATCATTATTCTTATACAAGACATTGTTTGTGATTATATCCTAAGAGTATCTATCGCACTGAAAGGTCAGAGAAGTTCTCCACTAGGATGATAACTCGCAAGTGCTATGACACATTTCTTTAATATATGTTCTACAACGGAATGATATCAGTTGGAAGACATATATGATACTTGCTATCTAGGTGGAGACTCATATGACTTTTAGGCACCTTCTCATGGTGTACTCCCTTGGTAATATCTAGTAGGATATTATGAAAATGATACCCACCAGTAGTTAATCCACATTTCTATATTTCATGGGATATTCCTATATGTGGACATGTGTTTTGATCCTTAGACTTTCAGATTAATATTAATAAATATTACGAGTCACGTACTTTTATGTTTTGATGAAAACCATGATGACATATGTTCATGTTGTGGTAGGATACGTTGGATGCTTCATGAGTAATATTGCATTAATGAATAATTCAACAAAGGAATAGCCCCTTATGTTTTAATAAAAGATGATATCATAGGACCTTTGATGAAAATTATATATCCTAAATAAATCCATAGACATGGTGTTCGGTAGGAAAGTTCATTTTCTGGGAAATCAAAGAAAGACACATCAAACACCTTGGTTGATGGGACCAACAAGAAACCTACTTGATTAGAGATATCATGATAAAGAGATCATATTACACAGTAAGTGTCTATATGAGGTAACATGTCATTGTGACATTAACGACTTTCTCTATGGGTGCCTTGGCATGTTTCTAGATGCTAACCTTGAACTTTAGGCTTCTTCACCTAACGTCACTGAGAAAGAGGCCTAGAGGGTCACATACTAATTGTATCTAGAATCTCAGTTAAATAATATATTATTATTTATTATTGAACAAGTTTAATAAATATTGTTCCTATATGTGGTTTTGTAATTATTAATCTTTTCTTGATTGAATATATATATATATATATATATTCAATTTAGTAAATATAATTTTTATTTATTTATTGGTGAATTATGTAGTGATATTTATTTCATAAATAAATAGACATTATTCAATGTCCGATAAATATTATGGAGGAATAATAGACATAGATTTTAGGTCTGGTGAGAAAATAATAAATATTTAATATTATTTTATTACATAATATTTAATTTTAATTCACAAGTTAAGCGTATGTTGAGAAATAATAATAATAATATTATTATTTTACATGATGTTTTTTCTATGATTAAATAATTAATTAAGGGAACCTGTACAATTATTTTATTTTAACCATAGTGATATATATAAAATGAGTTATTTTGTTTTGTCAATAGAACCATTCATTTGTTGGGGTTGTACAGAACAAAATTGGAGAATTTTCTTAAGTCCTTGAGATATCTCTTCTCAAAGATCACTCCAAAGAATGATGAGAAATATTCCTACACCAGATCAAGGAGAATGATTTGGAAGCTATTCTCTTAGAGATCAAAGGATGATGATACAAGCATAAGGATTATGTGTGCTAGAACTCGAAGATTCTTTTGGTGATGATTGGAGATTTGTGGAACATGCGTGGATCACCACTCGATGAAATACGTACTTTATTCCAATAATGAAACAATAGTACATCATATATATATTACCAAATACATCAAAGAATAAATAATTCTATCAAAGTAATTATTATTTAATTATATTAATTATAAATAATATGTGATGATCCTCTATCTCTATTTCCGGTGTGATTCATGTTGTGTGTTTTCTTTGATTCAATTCCACTGAACATAATGTTTATCATCATGTAGATCTCCAATTGATTATTGAACATGACAAAAGATATGTTGGGCACCGCAAATCACATTCTTCTGTTGTGCCCAAAACCTACAAGTGGTATCAGAGCGTTTACATAATTAATTATAATTAATTAAATATTATTGGTGATTTACACATTTTAATTCTATTTTTCAATTAATGACTAGCCTTTATTTTAATCCAAGTCATGAGATATGCTACTTACTCCTTAATTTATTTTAGATATAATCAATATAATTAATTTTATGAATAAACGAAAATTGATGATCTCATCCGGAGATGCTAAGGATTCTGGCCAGATGACACGACAATACATGCCGTGTAACTATATTTACATGCCATGTAGTTGTGTTCAATGCATCGGGAGTTAATTCATAATTAATTCAATCATATGTATTGATGACACATAGTGTAGTTATTATCTCACACCACATGTTTACCAGGAAATATTGACACATAGTCAGCCAGATTGTATCCCGTGTAGCCCACATACATAGCTTGTAGTCCATTTGAGTCAATGACATGCCATGTATTTCAATAGACAACCAACCTGATTGGGGACCATGAAATTCGGATATCCCACGACATAAATCCCATTGGACATGCTGTGTAATATAGTTTTTGAGGAATTATTTACATGCAAAGTCCATAGGTGTGTGCCTTAGATAGACTGTGAGGTTTGTACACACAATGTGATCGCTTTTACACACCATGTACTTATACTAAATTATAGAGATTTAAAATTTATTTATTATACTATAAAAAACCTTATGTACATGTTATAGCATGTGGTCATTAAGTTGATAGGACACACCATATTATAGGTTTTAATATATATATGTAAATGTCTAAATTAATAGATGTGTAATGTTTATATATTCATATTATGTATGAGTCTTATTTTAGCTGTTAATCAATGAGAATTAAAGCATAACACGTGACCAAAAAATCATCTAATTTGTGTAATCATTAAATTTATATTACACATCATGAAAGTATTTAATAATTCATGTATTCCATATGTCATAAGAGTAAATAGTATCTGAGTATAATACATGTTGGGTAGAATCAGATGGCTACTCACCGAATTTCCTCTAGGTACATTTATGTACACAGTTTATTTTTAATGAATTTATTTAATTTGGTTAAAATTATTATAGATGATAATATCAAGGAAATTTGGATGAGAATTATGATAAAATAATTGATTAATTAAAGATGATAATTAATTTATTCGAGCATGATTTATCTTAAATAAGAAAGATTAAGAACTAAATGCTAGTTTTATTAAATGCGTAATTCGTTGCATGCATGTGGAAGATCATGAACATATACTGAGCCTTTTATGTGATTAGTTTTATTTCATTTAATTTATTATTAATTTACATTTCTTTCCTACATGCCTTGTCTCCTTTTATTATGTAAGGGCCTATGTGCCCATTGTTTATTTTATGTAAACCTATTTTCCTCTCACCCACTAGTGAGTTAAAATCATATGTATGGGATGGAGCACAAAATCTAGTGGAGGTGACTCATGTTTAGAGGAAATGTAAATCCAATCCAAAGAGATACAAAGGGGGATAAGAGGAAATATGAAAACACAAACCATAATCAGTTTGAGGTGTTTTCCCCTAGGTTAACAGTCAGTTTATCAACTGCTAAGAAAAATAACCATTAGTTAAGATCATGATCAAACAACTTTATTATTTTATTTCTCTCAAGTTTCATGGTTATTTCATTATGGATGTTTATGTCGCAATCAAGTAATTAATGAATTAATGATTAGGTAATATAGAACTAAAATAAACTGTCTTATGCGTAAATATTATCTAAGAAATGGATAATCACTTAAGTAAACCCACTTAATATTAAAAAGCATGAGATAAAGATAATAATAAAAAATTTATGCATAAAAGGAAAAAATCCATTAATATAATATTATCTCGGTATAGCCTTTAACTACTTCAGTTAAAATCGAACCATAGTTTAAAGTGCATGACCAGAAAATGTTGGGGTGTTTTCAATTATTGGGGAATTATAACTTAATGTTTTGGTCCGACTTAACTTATTTCACATCAAGGGTTGACAACTGAAGTATGACTTGGAGTAACTAAGAGGCAATGGTTTGGGAAATCTAATTTATGGATTTCAGGACTGGGGAGTCCACTTAGTAGATCAAGGTACTGTGAGTTAATGTAGTTGGAATTTGGAATGCCAGCCTAAAATCATTCAAGTTTCTTGAACAACCAAAGTTGGGGTAATGAGAAACGGAATATAGATAATTTCCACTAGAATATCCTAGAAACAAGATTTTTGAATCCGATGCTAAGGGCTATTGGGTTTTGATAAAATAGTGGGAGACTAATAAATTTAATATGTATTTATTTATCAAAATTCTATCAGATAAAGTATTAAAATTATTCTCATCTTATTTGTAGATACAAAATTAAAATGACATCAAACATTTCATTCTGATCTATATTTGAGAAGCACAACCTTCTCAGCAGAAAAACCTTCCATGAATGGAAAAGGAACCTACATTTCATCATTTTCTATGAAATGTAATTATATGTACTAGAAGAACCTTTTCCTAAAGTTCCTATAAATGAGGCAAGTTATGAAGAGTTAACAATCTAGGAGAAACATTTGAATGAATCTATAAATGTTCAATGTTTCTTGATATCATCCATGTAAAATGAGATTTTGATATAACAGGGGGATATGGATTCCTATAGCATGATGTCTCACCTCTAGGATCTCTATTAATAGAAGGTGAGGTAGGAGAGGTATGAGATATCCAATGCTCTGCTTACAACAAATATTGGAGAGTCTATAACATCTAGGCCTCATGTAGTCAAGATTATTGGCAACACAAAATTCCTAGACATCTTAGGGGTTCAATTCCCATATGATTAGTGTATATATATCATACTTTCATCATTTCCCAAGACCTTCTTCAATATTATTATGAATTAAAATATGATAAATAATGAGAAGAGTCTTTCCCAACTTCTTACTTTAGTTCTACATGTGGATTAAGACATGGGGTTTGGTAAACCCACAATCTTTATGGTGAATAAGAAAATGAAGAACAAGGAAAAGAAGACCAGGACTTATAAAAAGTATAAAGATCATGAGCACCGTACTTTCAAGAAGAAAAAGATCCAGAGGTAGGGTAAAGAAAATGAGGATGTATATTTTTCACATGGTAAGCCAGACCACTTGAAGAGGAACTACACCCATTAGAAAAGGGAAGCTAAAAGTGTCTTCACTATCAAGTGTAATATTTTAATATCTAGAAATTGGTATTAGATACAGTTTGTGGACCACACATCTTTATTCATATGTATGAACCAAGTATATTACAAAATATTTCTAGAGTAGAGGTGGATCTAAGAGATTCTAATGGAGGAAGGATAGATTCTCTATTTAGTGGTGACTACCACCATTCATTAACAACAAGAATGATTTTGGTTTTATAATATTGTTATTATGTACATACAGTTACCAATAACATAATTTCTGTGTCATGCTTAGATACATATGGGTTTATTTTCAATTTTGGAAATAAAAGTTTTTTCTTTTACAGGAAAAACATATGTTATGGTATGAAAAATTTAAATAATAGTATTTATGTATTAAATTATGGAAACCAAGTATTGGAAATTGATAATGAATCATGTTCAAATGACCCATATCACCCTCCTTTGGCATCATCATCTTGGTTATGTAAATGAGAATCCTTTAATAAAGATATATCAACATGGTTATTTATACTCGTTTGAGCTAAAACCACTTGATAGATGTCATTATTTTTTTCAAGAAAAAATAATAGTTCCCCCATTTTTTTGATAGGATGATCGGGCCAAAAATATTCTATTATTGGTAAACACTGATATGTGTGGAACATTTTCATTAGAATCTAGAGGTGGATATTCTTAATACATAACTTTTACTGATGAATTGAGTAGATGTGCCTATGTATAAAATATGTGGTATAAGTCCGAGTTCGTTGAGAATTTCAAGGAAATCAATAATGAAGAAGAGAATACAATTGGAAAAAAGATAAAGAATCTTTGATGGGGTCTAGGTGGAGAATATCTTTACCAAGAGTTCAACGACTTTATATGAGAGTTTGGGATTCTATCTCAACTCACTCCACCTTATACACCATAGTTGAATGGATTTAGTGAAAGGAAGAAATCTACCTTATTATACATGGTAAGGTCAATAATGATTCATGCAGATCATTCATTATCATTTTGAGGATATGAATTACAAACTGCATCATAGAAATTAAATCGATTACCAACTAAAGCGTCAAATGGAATTCTGTTCGAGTTATAGAGTGGAAAGATCCCATTTTATCGTATACACACGTATATGGGTGTGAGGTGTTTGTTAAGGCCTTCTCAAGAAACAAAAAAGCACCCCAAGGAACAAAGTATATATTTATTCGATATCCCAAGGAAACAAAGGCATACTACCTATATAAACCCTAGAACAAATAAGTGACTTTTCCTGATAAGTCATATTTCTTGAGAGGGAGAACATCCTAAAAAACGATAGTGGGAGAAAGATTGAAATTGATAAATTTAATTCTCAAGATACACAAGAGTTGGTGTAGGAACATATTCCACAAGTCCCTGTGGAAGAAGTAGTTCCTAAAACATAAGTGTTGTATTGGAGTGAAAGAGAGGTAAGAGAACTTAAGATATATAGTTTTCTAGTCATAGAGGATAGTGAATCATTATTGGTTGACCATGATAAATTTATATCCTACAAGGAGGTAGTAGAGAGATTGGAAGCTACATCCTGGTAAGAGGCCATGAATTCTAAAATGGATTCAATGTATCAGAACCAAGTTTGGGTTCTGGTCCATGTGCCAGTTGATGTAAATCCCATTTTATGCAAATGAGTATTCAAGAAAAAAATGGACATGGAAGTTAAAGAAAAAACCAATAAAACCATTTTAGTGTCAAATGGGTTTAAAAAATATCAAGGAATTAACTACAATGAATCCTTTTCACTGGTTTCCATGTTTAAATCCATTAGAAATATACTTTCTATAACACCGTACCATGACCATGAGTCTTGAAAGATGGGTGTAAAAACAACATTCCTTAATGAGAACCTTCAAGAAGATTTCTATATAACACAAACAGAAGGGTTTGTGACTCCAGGTGATGCCAATTTTTTTTCAAGTTATAGAGATCCATTTAGGGATTGAACCAAGCATCTATGTCATGGAACATTTGATTTGATGAATCTGTAAACTAATTCTATTTCATTAAGAATGAATGTGACCCGTGTGTTTAAAAGAGGTTTAGTAGAATGGAAGTCGTTATCCTATTAGTATATGTTGATTTCATATTACTAATTGTAAATGACATACCGGTTTTATAGTCAGCTAAGGGATTGTTAAGAAAGTGTTTGTCCATGAAGGAATTAGGTGAAACAAACTATATTCTTGGGATCAAGATCATTCATGATAGATCCAAGAGGATAATTGGACTAAGTCAAAGTACATATATTGAACAGATATTAACGAGATTTAGTATGGAATGATCCAAGGTGGGATTGGATATATTTCCACATGGTTTATATCTTTATAAGAAAATGTGTCCACATATACAACATGATCAATTGATAATGATAAAGATCCCATACACTTCAATGATAGGATCAATCATATATTCCATGTTATGTGCTACACTTTATGTTTCTTATACATTGATCATGGTAGGAATATATCAAGTAGATCTAGGAGAACAAAATTGGTATGCTGTAAAGGCTATCATTAAGTATCTGAGAAGATCTAAGGATATGTCTCTATTCTATGGAGGAGGTGAGGAGATGGTAATTAGGGGTTATACCAATGTTAGTTTTTTGATTGATCAGAATGATATGAAGTCATAGTAAGGATATGTTTTCCATTTATAATGGAGGAGTTGTGAGCTGGAAGAGTTTAAAGTAGTTAGTTGTCACTGACTAACTGAAAATTAAATTTTATTATTGAAAAATGTTTTAAGAAAAAGTGAGAAACCAAAAATTACTTCACGACTTAAAAAACTAAACCACCATGGTTCAAAAGTTAAAGGCCAAACAACATAAATCCAATATGGAAGAGACCCCACCCAGCATAAAAACAATAATATCATCTTCCTTCTACTCCTCGATTCCGGCATGTTGTCCCGTGCATGAATGCACGGTCTTGGAACTGATGGAAAAGCCATACCCTCTCGAACATCCAATTCCGGAGCAAAGACTAGAATAAAACCCTATGATCAAAACCCCTTCTGGAGAAACCCCATGTGTGACCAATACAGTGACCCTCAAAACTTACAGCTAAGGGGCCGCAAGGAATCACAATTCCAAGAAAACATTCCACCAAATCAATGCATTCAACCAACACCTACACAAACAAGTTGCATCTCTTCCATGTATACAATAGAATCATTAAAAAACCAATTAAACATCCTTCATGCTCCACCATAATAGGAATCAGAAAAACCTAAAAGAAATCAAAAGCATTCTCAAAAACCACTCCATCGCTGCTGCAACGCTGGAGCAAAAAAATGAAAAACCATGTATCCAGATCCAAACTGCAAATCAACATCTCTTCCAAATTGCACAACAAGGAACCAAAAAATGCAGACTAGCGGGTGAAGAAAATGCACCACAGACCTAAACCACAACCCCCCACTGCCTTTAAATCCACACACAACGACCATATCCAGCCAACACAACCAGACGTCATGGAATTGTGATAGCATCAGCACCACAACAGCTGGAAACTGAAACCTTGGACTGACCGCGCCACCAGGAGTGCCCTATCCAATGAAGGGCATGAAGAAGGCAGGTTGAAATCACCAGGATGTTTTAGAGACACTGCCATAGGGAGCACTGTGTTCTATGACCCACCAGACCACATACTCCGGAAGTATAACTTCTTTATGGATTTTTATCAAAGTGGTGAAGTTTTAGTGAGAAAAGTACCAATGGAAGAGAATGTGGAAGACCCCTTGACTGAAGGCCTGTCTCAGTAGAAGCATGAGTATCATTTGAGAGCTATTGGACTGAGGGATGTTAGTAGTTAGATCTAGTATAAGTGGGAGTTTGTTGGAGTTGGTTCCTTAGAACCAACTTATATGTACATTATTATAACATGTATTCATTGTTTTGAATAATAAACTACTTATAATATAATGACTTCTCTTCTATATGAAATTGTATGTGATAATATCCTAAGAGTTGTTGTCACACTAAAAGGTCATTGCAGTTCCCCACTAAGATGAGAACCTGGAATTTCTATGAATATATTCTTGAATTATCTAGATGATATCATTTATGGGACAAAAATTATATAGGTTATCTAGGGTGGAGACTCATATGACTTTTATGAACCTTCTCATGGTGTATTGCCTTGGTAATATCCAGTAGGATTTTATGAGAATAATACCCACCAGTAGTGAATCCATATTTCTATGTGTCATTGGATATTCCAATCTATGGACATGTGTTTTGATCCTTAGAATTTATGATTGTTATTAATTAAGATTATGAGTCACTTACTTCTATGTATTGATGAAAACCATGATGGCATATGTTCGTGTTGTGGTAGGATACATTGGGTGGATCATAAGTAATATTATATTAATGAATATTGAAAAAATGATTTTCCCTTTAGTTTTAATATAATTTTATATCATAAGACCATTTATTGAAATGATATAGCCCAAATAAATCCTTGTACATGGTGTTCGATTGGCATGTTCATTTTCCAAGAAATACAAGAAAGATACATCGGGCTCTTTTGTTGAGGTTACTGACTTACAACCTCCTTGAATAGAGATATCCTAATAAATGGATTATATTACACACTAAGCATATGTATGAGGTAAAATGTTATTTCTACATTAACTTATTTCCCTATAGGTTCCTTTTCATATTTCTAGACTCTAACCTTGGAATTTATGCTACTTCACCCAATTCCAATGAGAAGGAGGCCTAGAGGGTTACACACTAAGTGTATCTAGAATCTTAGTCAAATAATATATTATCATTTATTATTTAACAAGGTGAATAAATATTATTCTAGTATATGGTTTAATAATTATTCATGTATGTTTGATCACATATAAATATTTATTTGTTATTTATTAAATATAATATTTATTTATTTGTTGGTGAATAATGTAGTTAGATTTATTTAAAAAATAAATAGACATTATTCAAAGTTCAATAAATATTAAGGAGGAATGAAATACTAAGATTTTAGGTCTGGTGAGAAAATAATAAATATTGAATGTTATTTTATTAAATATTATTTAATTATAATTCACAAGTTAATCGCATGTTGAATAATAATAATAATAATAATAATAACAGTAATAATAATATTTTACATGGGTTATTTTCTACGATTAAATAAATAATTAAGGGAACTTGAGAAATTATTTTATTTTAACCCTAGAAATATATAAACCCAATTATTTTATTTTATCAATAGAACAATTCATTTGTTTGGATTGTGCACAAAGGAATTGGAGAATTCTCTAAAGACCTTGAGATCTTTCTTCTTTAAGATTTCTCCCTCGAATAAAGAACAGTCTTCCTCCACCAGATCAAGGAGAATGCTTTGGAATCAATTCTCATAGTGATCAAAGGTGGATGAAGCAAACACATGGATCTCCCATTCTAGCACCTGAAGATTCTTTCAGCAATGTATGGAGATTCATGGAATATGTGTGGATCACTACTAGTGGGAATATACACTTGAATACTACAATGCAACGATAACGCATCGTAGAGCTATTACTATATCCAGCAATGAAGAAACAATTCCATCAGGGCAATGCTTATTTAATGAAGTTAATTAGAAATAATACGTGATGATCCTCTCTCTAGTTCCTGAGTGATTCATGTTGTACATATTATTTGACTCAATTCTATTGTACATGGTATTTATCTTCATTTAGATCTTGGATTGATCATTGAACATGATAAAAGAAATGTTACGAATCTCCCACCGCATGTTTCCACTATGCCCTAAACTTATAAAAAAACTCAATATCATCCACATGTTCTTAAAATTCTTACTCAAATGTCATTATTTGACATATAGGTGATAATGTGGAGATTTTAATGGCTCTTTGAGGTATTCATGTTCATGGTAACCCTAAATCTTTGATTTGGGAAACCATTCTTGGATTAGGGTGACCAAATTCTCTCCTCTCACTTTATAACTTGGTGGGAGTGATTTATAATTGAGAGAATTCAATTATATGAATAATACCCTCAAATTTATCTTGATTTTATACATATAGGTATGTTTAATTTATTACAATTGTTCTTTAGTATTTCAATAAATTTAAAACTTCTAAATTAAACCATATCCCACACTTTAACCCAACGAACATGACAAAAATATTATAAGTAATTTATCAATTAATTATAAAATTAAAATAATGTAATGTGATAAATTTAGGAGTCATTAAATAAAATGGACTCTCCTATAATATTTTTTAATGAACCTTGAATATTATATATCAATTCAAAAAAATAATTTTCCTTTTTATTTACTAAATTACATGAAAATAAAACAATTTAATAAATTTTGTTGACTATCATTGACTAAAAAATAATTTTTTTTTGATTTACTAAAGGTACAAGCGATCAAGCAAGCAATAAAGGGCCATGAATCATGGGGGACTAAAATAGGGAATTCCTAGAGTGTCCGCACACACCAGATTCACTACATATTTGGGGAGAGACCTAGTGCTCAAGAAACATGAATATTTTTGTCTAGTGTTTCATAGGAAGCCAGGAGGTCCTCCATGGTGTTCCTTCACACGGTGTATGAGAGATATCCATGTGGTTGTTCAGAAACTCTTCACATCTTATAATGGTATATTCAATAGACAATGGCGTAGACCCGCAACCACTATGCGTGTTAAAGATGGCCATCAAATCGGTTTCCACCTCCACAAGCTGGTTATTCTTCTGATTACACAAATTAAGCTCAGTGAGAAGGGCCTATGCCTCTGTCAGATTGGAATTTCAAAAGCCAAAGTGATCGAAAAATTCTATATCCACATAGCCTCTTGCATCCCATATCACCCCTCCACCCTTTATATAACGCGAAATGTCGGAGCCATCAGTGTTGATTTTAAGTCCCTCATAATGGGGGTGCCACCAGACCCACCTTCCCGGCCTGTTGTTGGAGACACTAGGCACATAACTACTTGGGATAAGGTGACAAATGGAGGGGGATGTCACACATTTACTGCACAATCAGGTTAGATCAATGAGTGTGCTTATAGTATTTATCACAAGGCCCTTTCCAGTACCTTCATAGCCCTAATGATGGGCCCCATTCTTCTATCTCTATATACACCAACATCCAACTAAAAATATAATGGCACATGTAGTTCTCTCCAGACCATTATTTTTGGAACCCTGGAACCATCGGCTAAAGAAGTTAGTACCCGAATTTCCCTGCTGAGACCATCATGTGAAACTACCAAAAGCCTGCCACACCATTTTATCCCAATCGCTATCGAAAAAAGGTGCTTAGTTTCTTTATTTATCGGCTCCCTATAGAAGATGTACTTTGATACAAGATTCACACCCAAGAAAATAATGTTCGCTTCAGTTGGCAGTGCATTATGCCACACTCTCGAAACCAGGAAGATGATATTTGACGGAAGTTCTTTAATCCATAGCACATCACTCCATTCCACCCAGTCTTGTTTCGTTATCTACAGATCATGATACACTTTGGTCGAGAAGAGAACTGATGGTGACCCTATGAAGACACATCGATTTGTCTCGGGGTTCATAGTGATAGCATCGAACACAGATCACTGATCTCTATCCAGGATGGCATACATGAAGCTACGGTGGGCTGTCGCTTATCTGAACGTGATGTCCAGAACTGGGAATCCAGGAAACCCATGCTCTGAACCAACCCAGTTGCACTACAACAGGATGATGTCTCTTCTCCCCACAATCCAGCATGAGTGCTGTTGGAGCTTCAATAGATGTGGTTGAATCATGTTCCAGGTTACTGATGATTTTCCACTTTGATTCCGTCACCCACCTATATATCTAATCTACATAGTTTTCCCCCCAGATTGTCTTCCCTTCAACCAACTCCCAAGAAAGCCTAGCATGGAGACCCTCCATAGACCCGAAAACACTTTTGTCATTAATCCCACCCTCTGCAAAGGGTCTTGAAAGCGTTCCCCATGCTTCCCAATGGTGTCTTCCATCCATCTGTGCATCCCACAAAAAAAAGGCCAAAAACTTTTCCATTTGTGACATAACCCCCTTAGGGACCGTGAGTACAGAGAGAACATGCATGGGAATAGAGGACAACACACTATCGATTAGGGTAATTCGACCTCCGAATGATAAAAAACAATTTTTCCAGTTAAGAATTCAGCCTTTAATTTTCTTTAACACCTTGTCAAAATGATAGACCCATGGATTATTATGGGAAATTGGTGCACCCAAATACTCCATAGGGAGTGATCCTCTTCTTATACCCAACTTTCTTTCCATAATCCCCACACTTATTTCAGTGCATCTACTAGAAATAAAAAGGATGCTTTTCTCCTTGCTCATGAATTTCCCACTCCATTTGTAGTACTCCTCGAGGATGGTGTTAATTCCATTGAGGGAACAATTAATACCATTTATAAACACAATTGTATCATCAGCAAACATTAAGTGAGAGATCCTACTGGACTAAAATCTGGATCAATAAGGGAGAACGCAGCCCACCGTAATACCTCTATTGATATACCTGCTAAGAGAATCCTGTGCCATGATAAAAAGAGTAAGAGAGAGTGGATCACCTTTCTTTATTCATCGAACCATATTGAAAAACCATATTTCTTTCCCATGAATGATATCAAAATCTAGGTGGAGTTGAAGCATCATAATAAGAGATCAATAAACCAAGTAGAAAATCCCATCTTGGAGAGGACCCTAATGATAAAATTCCACTCCAACCTATCATAAGATTTTTTCATGTCGAGGTTGATAGAAATATTGTAGCCAAAGGATTTTAGGTTAATATCCCTAATAACCTCTTGAGCCAGCCCGATAGCACCCTAGATAGACCGCCCCTTGATAAACCCATGTTTCTCTTTCGAAATCTAGCTGGGCAGATAACTGGCTAATCTTCAATTGAGGATGCAAGCCAAAACTTTGTAAGGGAAGTTGTACATGAAAATTAGACTATAGTCTTAAAGGGTGTGAGGGTTCTTAATCCTGGGTAGCATCACCATTTTAGTGTCACATGAAGCCTAACAGAGATGGCCCCCTTTAAAGAAATCATGGATAGCTTTCACCAGCTCCATCTTAATCAAATCCAAAAAGACCCTATAGAAAGACCTTGAGAATCCATTAGGTCCTGGGGAATTCTCTAGGTTAAGTGACCAAACTGCCTCAATAATCTCGATATCTATCAGAATGGATTCCAAACCACCACTCACGGTGCTAGTGATCATGTTAGGAATTCCCTAAATAAACTCTGCATTCTCCCCCGAATAACTATTTTTACAGGTTCGGGTTGGGTTCTGCAAGAAGTTCCATGAAGAAATAGTTAGCCATCCTTCTAATATAGTTTGGATCATTAGAATAAGAACCATATTCCATACGAATGTTTGACCTACTAAAGAATATCATTTCCTTCATATAGGCACAAAAAAATCCAGAGTTGCAGTCACCTTCACGAATCCATTTGACCCTAGACCTCTCCCTAGCCTGCCTTTCTTGACCAAGAAGAAAGTGACCAATGGGGTTCTTCCTTTAAGAGGTGAAAAATCTTTTCTTGATATTTCAATCAATTCCATACCAACAATGATGCACCCAATTCATGTTACCTCACCAAAAAATAAATTTCAAGTTTTTCATATTTAATTAAATTTAATGAACAAATGATACTCATTAATAATGATCTCAATTCAAGATACCAATACATGTTCTCATAAATAAGAACAAATAGTAAAACCTAAAACATGTGGTGTTCTTGTCAGAAGGCCAATCCTACTAATATCTTCCACTCAAGAGAACCAATTGGAAAATTCATGAGAAGATGTATCAATACTTATGAGACCATAGTACTTAATTTTCATATATCATTTGTGTCTGGTCAGTATGATGTTTCAAGACCATATGATATATATTTAAGATGAATATCATAGTATCACCAAGTTATAATTTTTTCTTGGAACTAATATAATTTGTTGACATGATAGATAATATAAGGAAATAACTATTTAAATAGTGTCTTCATAAGTATTATCACCATTATGTTAACATAAAATCATGAATAAATCTATGTATACTTGATATGGTAATCAAAATGTTCTTTTCAAGTTTGGTCTTAGAAACCCACTTTCACAAAACAAAACACATCTAAATTTTATTTTTCTTCATTTTTATGCTCAAATTACTTCTCATATAATCCTTTCACACGTTCTATATCTTTTTTTTCACAAGAAGTATTAACCCTAAATGTTTTATTATAAAGGAAATCTATAAGAGAATATTTGACTCTTTAATGTATGTATCATCATCTTCTTTGTTCATTTTCTTAATCTTCTTTCCCTACGTCACCTTAAATATTATTTAAATCCATAATAATATTAAATTAACATTATTATACTTATATAATAATAATATAACAATTTAATATATATAGTTTTATAGGTAATAACTGCTATAAAGATGGGATATACCCACATTTTGGAATAGTTGGTATAGGCTATAAAATAATTGGTATAGTCTATACCAAAGGTTCCATGAACGAGTGGGAATAGACCAATTGAAATATCTATATATCAATGGTCCATGAAAAACCTTTTTATATACATATACCAATTTTTTTCTTAAACTATTGGTATGTCCCTAAAACAATGGTTTAGGAAAACCTTTATTATAGGCCTCTCTTTGAATTACATAATTCTTATAAACTCGAACAACTATGAAAACACATTGATAACATTCTAAGTATAATCCGACCAACGTATCCATTAAAATCACTATAAAATTTCATAGAAACAAAAATAATATATATTTTTCATTAAAATAGTTAATAACATAAAAATAAAGCTTATACAATGATTTTAAGTTTGAATATACTAGCTAACACAGTCAAAGTGTAAAAAAATTAGGTCATAAATGTGATGGATCAATATCCTACTCTAAATAATCATTCTCATGAACATCACTACATTCTTGGTCATCACAAACATCATTCTCATCATGAAGGATATCACCAATATTATTATCTTTAATAACTTCATCACTATCACCACCAGAAGGTCATCCCCCCCAACTTCCTTTGGACCATCATCACCATTGCCCTTAGAATCATAAAAAGAGTATGTAATTGAAATATATGTATCCAAATACATAGAAGTATCTTGTGGATGTGATAGAGCTATATCTATCAATTGTTTCGTTATTTTCTCAATTTCCTTTCGATATATTTTATGCTCTTATATTGCCAATTTGTTTCCTGTACTGCTTTTGATTGAACCACTTAAAACTCAGTACCAACAGATCTATTTGAATTGGATAACGTGCGATAATACCTTGCTATATTGATAGTATTTTCAGATTGAAAACAGACCCTCCAATGGTTCTAATTAACTAATACCTTTCAAAAATAATCATTTTGGTTGAATTTATCATCTTATTTATTATTTAGGTCTTTTATAAAATGAAATTTATAATATAAATTTTAATTTTAATTATGAAATAGAAATTTAAATTTTAAATAATTCGAATAATTCTTAATTTTTTTCTTTTATCTTAGTATTAACAACAGTTCTATATTTCTTATTTCTGCTCGAGTAATTTTTTCTATTAGAGGTAAATTCACTTTGATGTTCAAAATTCACTAATAGAGAATGAAAATGTATATAAAAAATAATAATCAATAATATTATATTACTAAGAAAAACATAATGAAACTCAATTAAATATATTACCTGATGTTCTGTATTATTTACATTTGATATCATAAACATAATAAAACTTTGTTATACATGAACAATACCAGATTTCTCCCATGTTCCTATATATTCATCAATCTGAAATTGTTCACATACTTTATAACACCCCCTTTTTTGTTTCCTTGTGAAGAATACTGAAAAATAAAATTTAATACTAAGAATCATATTATTAATACAAATCATTATCATTCTCAATCAAAAACATTAAATTTAAATAATATATTAAACTCTTCACTCTTTTAATATGCATCATCTCTTGGTACTCTATAATAGAAAAATTATTGAGGGTCTGCATACCGTCTAACTCTATGATAACTCTTCTTATCTATCCAACATATTAGTCATGATAATATATTGTTCACTATTCCTTTATTCCATCAACCATGAAACACTTAAAATTTGACCACCAGGAAGGCCAAATCGATGTTAAAAAAAATATTAATATATATAAATATAAAAAAAATGAAAATTTTAATTTAAAATATTTTATTAACCACATCCGAGATCATACATTATCCTTGATTTGATCACCGATATGTCTCCATAATATTGGTCGCACATGAATGATAACATAATATTTTTATATCATCTATATATAAATTCTATATTCTCTTCCATGTATACTAATAATTTAGTTTTATTCATTATACTGTACCATTAATTATGTATAATGGTTACATACAACAAATTTTTGAGTACTCCCACAACTCTTACTAGTAGAAAAATCTATGAAAGAAAAAATAAAAGTAATAAAATTAATACACTTCACAATAGAAATAAAATTACAGTGATATAATTTAATTCCCTTGTAAACATATACATAATCCAAGAAGATCGGTGGGCCATGATAGATCCACATGCTTTAATGGATCAGTACCCTATTCAGGGTAGGTATGCTCTAATATATTCTTAGGATGATTAATACGCTCTTCATGATAAAAAAATAGTGGATAAGGATCTATATGAGATCAATAGTAAAACCCTAAAGATATAGGAGAATTGGGAAATAGAGGTGAAATATAAGCATTTATAAAAGGATATATGTGATGAGAATACACAATGGGATATTGAAAATGTATATAAGAAGTAGAACCTATCTTGAATAATGGTTATAATATAGGCAGCCTAAAAATCCATAGTTCCTTGAGTGGAACTATGGGATCAGAAAGTGTAGTATATGGTATATGTGATGGTGGTAATAAAAATATAATTTTAAATACCTAAAATGTTCTATGATTTTGTAATAACTTCTATATATTTGATATTACATTAATTTTTATTTTCAAAATATATCTATATTTTGTGTTTTCAAAATTAAAATAATCTTATCAGGTTTTAAATATAATTAAAATATCTAAATATCATTCAATAACACCCAAACATAGTTCCAATGCTTATATATTTACAATTTCACCCAAACACACTAAATATTTTGTGTCAAAAACCATTGTTTTTAATATTAATTTACTTATATTCTTTAAATATATTTAGAGTTTATGTTGTAAAAAATTGAGTGATTCTGATCAGATTAGAAAGATAATGAAAATATATAAAACAAATTCAACTACATGAAAAAATAGTTCCACCATTTCGAAATTCAAAATGTAACCAAAATTCATTAAAACTCCTGTGTCAAAACTATTGTTTTCCAAATTTAAATAAATATATTTTTTGATGATATCTTGAGTTAAATCTATTTTAGTTTAGTTATTATTATTTCATTAGAATGATAATATATATATATACATACATACATATATATATATATTTAAACTACAACCAAACCCAATCCAATATTTTGAAGAATAAAAATTATTCTCGATATTACTGAAACACTTGTTTCAAAACTATAGTCTACCATATTGATTTACTTTTTTTTGAAAATATCTAAAGTTAAAAATATAAAAATTGGATAGATTTTATCATTTTGGAATGATAAAAAAACATATAAAGGTCATTTAACAACACCCAAGCCTAGTTCTATCATTTTGATATTAAAATATTTACCCAAAATCACTACAATTAAGGTTATAAAGAAAATGAAGTATTGAGACCACATACCATTAATTCTATAAATTTTCCACAACTACATAAAGTTCATAGTCAACCCAAGAATTAAAGTATTTTATTCATCATTTAAATTTTTTTTTCAAGACCAATGGTGGAAATGATGGTGTTAATTTTATCCCCACCCTCGTCAAAAATATATCATAGGATAACATCAATACAAAAATTGAATGTTTTAGAGGATATTTTAAATAAAACACTTATTTCACCATTGATGCCAAAATATATATCTTATCATTAGTATTTAATGACTCAAGTTAATAAATCTAAATCCATAATTATTAATAAATGTTCCATGTCATACCATTGAATCAAATGACTTGTGTTTTATCATAGTGATTTGACCATGAGAGTAAAAATTCAATATTAAAATTTTATATAAACCTCCATAATATTAGATCATGCTATTCAATGTATAGAAAAAATGGTATGTCATTGTACTTAATATAATATAATCATTTTTTTCTCATGTTCACCACTCAGATAGTTAAATTAAATTTATATCCATTGGTCACCATTTAATTATATTCATGAGCCACATTATTATGACCAAATATACAAACATGTACATAACCATACAATAATTATAATATTTATAGAAAATATTGAAACATTTATATTTCCAACACCTTCTAGGTTTAGAGTTTTACAGAATTAGGAAAATCCATTAAATAAAAATTTAAATACTTTTACCACCGAATGGATTTTTTCCACTAAAAAATTTATTTAAATGATACACTTTATTCATTCAAGGTTAAAACATAATAAAATAGAAATTTTAATTCATAACCATTCCTAATCATCTTTAATCCCTATAAAGTTCATTTAAAAATGAGTGATGAGTTTAAAAATATTAGTAAGGGGTATAAAAGAAAGAAAAAAATAGTTGATCCGGTAAACACATATAAACCCATATAAATATTCTCATTATTTTTCAATCCCCTATATGATCATAAAATTTATTTTAAACCTGAAATAAATTTATTATCCCACAAAATCCAAATAATTCAATTAAAAATCATACCGAG
Organism: Viscum album; assembly: GCA_963277665.1. Lineage (NCBI taxonomy): Eukaryota > Viridiplantae > Streptophyta > Magnoliopsida > Santalales > Viscaceae > Viscum > Viscum album. The sequence goes on from OY728153.1 coordinate 1,956,016,372, forward strand.
AATAGTAAAACCGTTAAGTAATCTTGGAATATTATATTCATAACATGTATTCATTTGTAATCACCTATAATGGAATAACCTCAACAGTTAATTCCAAAAATGATTCATTTCAAAAAATCCTTAAACAATTCATTAAGACTTTATATCCTAATAAAACCAATAATAATCTATAATTTATAAGAACCATATCCTAAATAAAACACATATGAGCTTACCTTTCAAAATTTCACGATTGCAACTCATAAAAACGTACACTTTAGAAAATAAGAATAATATTTGAAGTTATACTATAAAAATAAAGTTAATTTTAAAGAACATATATAAAATTTCTAAAATTAACAAAGAAGGAAAATTCTTATAAAATCCTTGAATGTGAGTAGAGAAAAATATTTTAAAACTTATAAGTAAATTTTTTGATGAAAATAACCCCTTGCGTTTACTCCCTTTGAAAAATTGAATCCTCCCTTAAGGATTAACTAGGTGATAAAACCCTAAGGACTCTTAACCATGATAAATGGCCTAAAGCACATGAATAAAAATTATAGAATAAGATAATATGAAAAAAATATGGATAGGAAACCGAACATTAGATTTTTGGAAAATGGTAGAGAAATATCCCTTTCATAGATAACCCTAATGGAATTTTTATAAATACAAATATATGTATAAAATAATAACAATTCAATCATAAAGGAATATTTTAAAACCCTGTCTTATTTCATCAATGGATTTCATATTGATAAAAAATAGACTATAATTTAATAAAACTATCATAATTTTCATATAAAATACTTTATCCATAAATTTCATTTTTCCCTTATTCATATAGACATATAAACTCTCATTATGAAGGTTCAAGATACCGTTATGTCTTCATCAAATATACATTTTAATTTTTTCTTATAAAATACTACATAAGAGTTTATAATTTCCAATTAGATCATAAATAACATACATGAATAAGTTCTTAAAACCCTTATCTTTAATAACCCATAACTTATAACTTTATTTAATGCGACTACTAATATAATACTTTATAAATTTTATACTGATTTGATAACGAATGTAGTGCCAATCTCATAATATTTAAATATTAATTAAATTTGACTATGAAATCCTAGAATTTAAATAACCATCCTTTTCTACAATTAGTTTTAATATCTTTTCACTTTTCTATATTTACGTACACATACTACTTATTTATGTTGAGTTAATTTTTTAAGGGAAAAGATAAATTCTGGAAGTATAATTTTTGAATGTTTTACACATATAAAATCACCCAAAAAATGTACAAGAGTTAAAAAATGAGTCTTGGATAAAATATGTGTTTATCAAAAAAATTTATTTACTAGGAATTTGATGTATCAAATATAAGAAGTTGAGTACGATCAGATGTTAAGAAGTATATAAGATGAAAATTCCATATTGTAATTTTGAAAGGGAAAAGACTTATGAAATATATAAGAGTAAACAAAAATAATGGTCACTTGTTAAGAAACAATATTATAAAATTGGAAACAATAGGATATGATATTCCTATATAATACAGTTTACTCACCATAAATATAATCATTCTCAGTGGAAAAATAGGAAAAGGAAAGGCAGTCTAAAAAATATGTAATAATCACTAGTACAAATGTAAAGGTATTATAACATATATGTAAAGGTAACATAAAATTAAATGTAAAATATGATTGATAATTTCGATAACCACATGATTATGATATAAAAATATGATAAGAATTTATTGATAAATATACCAGGTTGTGATAAGATATTCCACATCATAACCATGTTGTTTGAAGTAAAAGTGTGGGATTACTCATTTAAAAAAGTATATTCAACTATAAAGTTATATGAATGAAAACCCATATGGATTTATAATGATTCAGAAATGATCATTTATGGTATTTTAGGTATTAAAATATGAAATTATTAGTGAAGATTGAAGTTGAAGGAGTTATATTGAGGTAGTAAAATAAGACTGAGTTTAAGACTATCGTATCCTACTCAATAATTTGAACATTACAATCTTTATGAAGAGGAAACTAAAATTTTGGAAAAAATATTAGGAATCCTATGATATGTAAGAGTAAAAATATGAATACGTAAGAGTATTTTAAACATTCCTAATTACCTAAAGGATCAAATTTTTTCAAATAAGTTCAATTAATCTTGAAGAAGTGAAATTCCTCTAGGGATCAGTTCAAACAACCAATAGGGGTGAATCATGTTTTTTTTTACTTTTTAACAATTCCACTTTCTCTTTTACTCTTTTATCCCCATAGTATTTAGAAATATATTATCTGTTAGGATAATATAGGATATATTATGTTATTTTCTAATAACATACACAACATACAATATTAAAAATATAGTAAATATTGAAGATTAAATTTTTACAAGGGTCAACCCTAGTATGGGAAACCAAATACTTGAAATAATTGTCTGTTTAACTAAATCATGGATTCTATCATCAGTTGGAAGAGGTTTTTTTCTAGAAGTTAAACATGTGGATAGGGAAAAATATAAGATTAGATGGCTGAGGGAGGGTGATAGAAACATGGATTACATTCATTATTATTTAAGGGAAAAATAATTTCTTGGCAATCTTAATATAACTATTGAAGATAACAATAATTCCAGTTTTGTTAATGTCGATATCCCTATAATTGTTTTGTATTTCACTCATTTAATTATAATTCCAAGGAATATTTTGAGAGAGGGTTATAACTATTTTGATTATAGTTATGTTTATTTAAGTAAAATCCCATGTTTTATTGGATCCCAGGAAAGTAGTTCTATATGTTCCATCCTGAGTGAAGATAAAAACAAGGTGGCCATTATAAGACACAATCCTCATAGTTTATTAGTCCTATATATGTTTCATGAATCATTATTTTATAATTTTTAGAAGTTGGTTAAAATTCATATCATCAGTGAAATTAAATTCTTATTTATAGGTGGTCTGATTCCAAGATTTTTTTAAACCTCAATTCGTGTTCTAATTACTAAATTTAGCAACTAAAATGGGTTCAATCCATTCTGAACCATTATACTTAGTAAAATGTCATACAAAATTCAAGAAAATATTCATGAAAAATATTATCTCAGTACTTGGGAATCCATAATCTTGATGAGAAACATATAACTTTTAAGTGAAAAAATATTCATCGTGTTATTGGTCTTGCAAAAGAAATGATCTCAGACATTGATAGGCATGTTGTTGGTTAAAAAATAATCATCAAGATTGATATTGAAATGTTTTATTATAAAATGGAGGGAAGATTCTTTATTAATGTCTTGAGGCTGTTTAGTTTCTCTGAATGAGTTTATAAAAATTTACTTATTTTATCATCCCCTACATAGTTCATAATATCCCTAATATGAAGAAGATTTTGATTGTTTATGTATGCTAGGGTAGTTTGAAAATAATATCAACTTTCTCTAATCCTCTTCATTATTTACCAGGATGGTTTTAGATGAAATATTAATCATGGAATCTCAATTGGTAATATCTTTCACTTTGGGTGACAGTTTGGTTTCAAAGGAATATCCCACTTACTCTTTGCAGATACCATTATCTTCTTTATCAATGGAAGGGTCAATTACATTAAAAATTTCATGTGATTCTAAATTATTATAGTAACATGAGTGGGAAATTCACCAACATTAGAAAAATTAGCATCTATATCTCTAAATCCTTCACTACCAGGAATAACCGGAGTATAGAGGAGAGAATAGGTATTTCTAGGATTCATTTTCCTATGGAATATATAAATGATATTCTTTCCAATATAATGATTCGAATTCATCATTTTGAAGGTATTTGTAACAAAATCACTAGGTGAATAAATAATAGTAAAATTATATTCCTTTAGTTTGGTGTTCAGATCACCCTTTTCAATAATGCGTTTCATCCATCCATATGCATGTTCTATCAGTTTTAAGGGATATGAAAAAGGTTTTATGATATATTGAACAAATCCTGAACAGTTGTTTTAGACTCTCAATATGAAGGAATATGTCACCAGAATAGTTGGTTTAGAAGGAAAATACTTATTGAGGAATGGAATCTATATTAGAAGATTCAATTACATGGTTATCTATATAAAAGTGAAACTCACTTGGGGGGACATCTGTAGGAAATCCCTCTAGGATAAGTTCATTAGGTTGAAGTATATAAATTCTTCTATATTCTAGTCTTAAATATCTATAATTTAACATCTCTATAAAGTAATTAAAACTATATTACCTTGATTAATTATTATTCTTTATATATCATACAAAGAGGTGTCATTTTTTCTAGATTTAAAATTGGGTAGGATCTTCTCTCATTTTCCTTGTATTGTAGATACCCATAACACAGTTACTCAATGATAGTGTCTACTTTATTACATTTTTATAAGATATAATGAATAAAATCTTGAAGTAAAAATTATCTTAGTTATCTTGGTAAACAAGATAAATAATTGAAATTATTATTATAGTTGACAAAACAAAATATACAATGTATTTTGTTTGAGAATTCCATTATTTTTAATAGTGTATCCCTATATATCAATCAAAAAAACTTCTTGCTATCCAAGATAAAATAAAACATAATTATGGGGTGATCTCAGATGTTAATTAATGGAAAGTGTACAATATAAGATCTAAATAAATAAGGCATAATCAATATGGAATGTTAAATAATTGAAACACAATCCATTTAACCAATACCAAGATCCTAATATTATATGAATAAATGATGATCAAACAGTTCCGTCTAAATAATCTCATGAGCTTGAAAACATAACCATGGATATTTTAACGAATCGAATAATCACATGGAATATCAATAAGCAAATTTATAATGTTGGAATGAATAATTTCAGAAATCTAAAAGATACCTTAAGGTACTATTCCAATATATATAAATAAATGGGTAAAGCCTCATCCAAAACCCATTCTAGTTTGTTTTATTAGACAAATAGATGTATAGAGGTTCTATAAAGATCCCCACCAATCAATTACAAAGTAAAATGAACTCATCATATGAATAGGGTAAAACATAATCAACACAAACATTTTTATTGAAAAAATAACATAAATTTTTTTAATACTTACTGAAATAAATAAACATAATCAAAAAGCATCCATAGTAAAATGGTGAATGGTAATAAATTTCTACATCTCTATTAAAACTGCTTATAAACCATCTAGAGATATTTTAAGGATAATATCAATACAACATTTCCTCATTGTATCATAATTAAAATAGAGGTTTACTGTCATTTATGGATATAAATACCATGAAGAAATTCATAAACACATTTTTTCAAAAACTAACATTTATTTTGAAAATCACCTTTTCAAAAAATATTCACAAATTTTTTTGAAATTAATTTTCTTTCAAAATAGCATTTTAAAAATTGAAAAATAAAAATTACAACATTTATTGGTAATGATGGTGGATAATTTTGTTTATTTCATACACATTAAAAAAATATTTCTTTCGCATTTTCAGTAAAAACCAAAGAAGCATTATTTTGAAAACAACATGAAGATTTATTTCATTTTTTTAAAAGTAATAATGGGTTAAAATTTATTTAATAAATAATTTTTACAAGGCTATTTTTTTAATTTTTTTTATAAAAAATGGGTTTTGATGAAAAATGTTTTTTAGAAAAAAAGAGAAATAAAGTTAGATTTTATTAGAAACATTTTTCAAACATTTTAATTATAAAAGAGTGTAAAAAAGGTATTATTAATTGAAAAAGTTCATGAATAACTAGAGGTAAATAAAATTAATTTATTTTATGATAGTGACATCAAATAATTTCCACAAGGGAGACATAAATATACAAAATCCTGAATAATGATGAGATAATGAAATAAACCCTTACCACTTTGGTAAATTCTGAATCGTATACCCCATAAAAGAAATGACATCAAATGAAACTTTAAATTCCATGGTGATAAATAGACTCATGGTATAATATAAAAAGTTATAGTATATAAAAAAACACTGAAAATAAGTGGTGAATATTGAATATCTCTCGTGGAAGTAAATGTTAGACGAGAAACCCTTACCTCAGGTCTGATTTCCTCTATACTTGTCTGTACCTCCTGTATAATGGTTTTAAGCATGTTGTAAATATATAATAGAACCATAATAATATTTATAATATCATATAGGATATATAAATATCATGTAAATAATTATAATAATATTATGAATATCATATTTACTCATTAGATACATTTTTATAATGATTTATTAAATTTGGACATGGAAAATGAAATTGCTTCATGGAGACGGTAGTTTGTACATACGTATGAGAGACAATAACATTCCCTTAATTAGTGAAAGGGTAAGTAATTAGGTGATATATTAATTTTAAAGAATAAATATCTTATAATAAATATCATATATAATAATTAATTTTATCTTTATTACATTCCATGTAAAGAATAAGTGAAAAACAAATCACATCACTTCGTGAGGCGGGGGTCCGCCACACACTCGATGAACGTTATTGTATTTTAAACACAATGGAATTTAAAAATGTATATGTAATATTAACATTAAATAATTATAAAAATATCATTAATATAATATAATCTTTTTAAAATCTTCAATATACATATCATTTAAATGTGCTGCTGGAAAATTAACTACATCGGTTCGTAAAGGGGTAGTTTGCCACACACCTGATCGATGATTTTATTCCCAACTTGATGGAAGTGGAGATGGAAAAATATTATTACAAAAACAAAATAACATATCATTATATGGAAGAAAATGTTTTTTTATATTTTAAGCATTACGATATAATTAAATGTGGAAAAAGAAGAAATAAAATTAAATAGATTTGGAATGATAATTACCTTCTCTAAGAGAAACCTCCTTTGTATATCCTCTTAAAGACCCTAGGTATGGTATTTTGGGAGGAAAATAATCTATATAATGTGGTAAATATTGTTTGGGAGATATTTTGGTTGGGTTTGTCAATCCAAAGGGATTTATGGGTGAGAAAAGGTGAGGAGAGGGTGTTCCCTTTTATTAGTGGGGAAAGGGAACCCTATTGGAAATTAATTGGAATTTCCTAAAAGAATCCAAAATGATAATTTTATTCACACGAAAAATATTAAAAATTAACTTAGGTTAAAATTTTGGATAAAATAAGGAATACATATATCACATAAATAATATTATGACAAGTTTACAAGTCATTTTAACCATTATTTTCCTATTTTGACCCCACAATGAACCCATTTTTACCTTAACCATGGTAATTAATTTTTTCTATTTTCACTATTAATTTTGGTAAAAAACTGTGTCTAAATTTTTAGATAATATAAATTATTCTTATTCTGAATATGTAATCCATATTTTCGTATGAAATTAACATAATTGGCATAATTCAATTTAAAATTATATCCCGAGACATGACGAAAAAGAGACTTTTCAAAGAGAAAATGCACATAAGTATAAAAGGTTTTAATATTAAAATTCATTATTAAATTTATCAAAATAACCTAAATTAGATAAATTTTAATATAAGTGAACTAATTTTACTTTAAAACTAATTTAAAATATAATTTAACTCTATATATAATTTAAACTAGAAGCCCTTTTTTGGTAAAAGTTTTTATTTTTCACTATTTATTAAAAAATGAAACATTTGAGAAACATCCAACAAATTTTCCCTAATATAAGTATTATATGATGATTAAAAAAATTAAGTTTATTTTGTTATATAAATTTTATAAAAGTTTTGTAAATTAATAAGGAATTATGAAGGCAAAGCACAACTAAACTGTTTTTTATACAAATACAGTTTTTCAAAAAGAATTTCTTTTACATTAAAATGATTCTTATGTTATTTAAAATAAATTGAAAAACATTGAATTTATTTTATAAATTTGTAAACGAAAAAAGTTTCATAATTTAGCTATTAAAATTCATACCCAATAAATTAATGACTTGGTTATATTGGTTATGTTTAAATAATAATATTTTAATAGAGTATCAAGTTTTGTCTAGACCTGGTGTTGCGTGCATCGCAAGCTATCAAATAGATTGATTTTATTGTAAAATCAATATATCCTAAAGTCGTAGGATGTTATATTCTCTTATTGTCTTGATGTTGTGTATCATGCATGCTATCAAACATGATGTTCCTATTTTGAAAATATTAGGGAGTTATATTCTCCCCCTAACTTTAAATTGTATCCTCACAATTTAATATTGATCTCAATTATCAAGGGTTTGATATTTTAGAACACCTTCATTGAAAACCCACATCCTAAAGATAGTTAATAAAACATATTATTAATAAGAAAGAAAGACAAGTAAAAGGGTTTTTTGGAATAACAAATTACTACGTTTCTAATTAGGAGAACATTAGTGGGAATTGATGATATGGACATGGAAGAAAATAATAAATAATTATAGTGAGTGATAGAGTTCATTGATCCCAATAATGTGAATTATCAATAGAATATTAAAGACCACAAAACTATAAATATATGAAGATTTAAAAAACAATCAGTTCAATATAAATGAGGGTTTTAAGATAAAATTTGTTTCAATATCCTTTTCTTAGAGTTAAGGAATTCCTTTTCTATATAAAATGACAATATATGAAAATAAACATACATTATATCATTCTGTTTCATATGAAACATTTCATCTATTTATTGTAATTTGATCATTTTCCACTTCATTTGTTACTATAAGAAATTAATATCCAAGATGAAATTTTCATTCATAAAGCACAAAAATTAACTTTAAATGGATTATAAGATCCATGAAATAGTGAAAATCCTTTATATCTATTTATAAATTTTTTCAAAAATAATATGGTCATCAAAAGTTATCCAATATAATATATTAATCTTTAAACCTCAATAGTTACACCATTGGTTCAACATTAATATTTATCTATCCAATTGTTTAACTTAAAACTATGACATATTAACTAAAATACAACGTAGGTCATTAGTATAAGCTAAACCATTTTTATCCTTCAGTTGTGGGTTCATGCTCCATGGCATTGTCGAATACAATGGGTTGTCACATTACTCATGCTTTGTCCTTTTTCTAAAACCATATTAATATAATTCCTATAATGATTCCAAATTTTAATAGACCATAATTACCTCAACATTAAAGATTGAATAAACATTAAAGGTTATAAATAAATTCATAAAAACCACTTTATCATTATTATCTCAACACCAGCCATATATTAATTGGTATCCTCCCTTAATCATGTGTTTTATAGGAGGTTAAAATTGTCCCTGAATCACTTTTCTTATTAATTAGTAACATTTTACATATTCTCTCAAATCCTTTATGAAATAGTAGTTTCGTGCAATCATTATAAATTTCATGATTCTAATAACTAGATTTTCATTGATAAAATACACGTAATACATAATTAATGAATCCAAACACAATCACATTAATCATTATACTTCATTTTTTGTAATATAATAAGTATGAGCATGATCCCTTATCTTATTTTGAGGTATATTTTATTGACTCTTGGGGAATTCATTTGAGTAATGCCCCATATACTTATAGTTAAAGCATTGAACATTGGAAATTTATTTCTTTCCCTTGAAATCACAATCATTGTTTCCTTTATATCTACATTACCACAAACTATCATTCCCTTATAGCCATTACATATGGGAAAAATATTTATTTCCCGTCTTTACCTTATCTATTATTTTATCTTCCATCTTCTTCTTCAATGGATTCCCTTTGAAGATATAATTTTTAGAGAAATATTGATTCATATTTTTATCATATGTTACAATGTATTTATATGATTATAATGCTTCAGAGACAAGTTCACTTAGAAAGATTAGCTTAAACCCATTAAATAAGTTATAATTATAACTCTTTAGATTATGTACTTTGATAGAGTTTACATTCCATCAAATAGGAATCATTTCTGTAAAATGGTATACACTAGATTATATCATAACATTATGAAAAATAATGTATCATACAAAAAATAGTGAAAAATTTAACATAAATTGAAAATTTTATGCATAGCTAATCTCATAATCATAAGCATGGTTTCTTTGGGAATGTATTTATTTTCAAATCCTTCATAATGGTTTGTAATGAAAATTTGATTTATCCTAAGAATATTCACCAATAGTTTCAAACAAGGTTTGAAATAAGGCTCATTGTCATGTACCATGTGATTATGAGGTCAATCCTAATGCTCCATTTTTGGAGTTATTACCCATAGGTACATTTGTGTTAGAACCATGTACACTTGTAGTGTCTATAAAGAGTTTTATTTCTATGAAAAACCACATAATATATTCCTTTCCACAACATTAGTATTTTATTCTATAATTATCCTCAAATTTTATCATAGGCTTATGTTTCCTAATCTATATTTTCATAAATCTAATTCCAAAGGGTTCAACTAAACTTTATTTGATAGCAACTATAGTGAACCTGACCCCAGTAACATAGAGCCAATGTCTAATTTATTACATTGTAATATGATACAAGGAATGTTATCCTAAAGTATGGAATAGTTTAGTATTCTCAAGGAAATAGATACATAGAAATTATAATAAAAATTTAAGCTATAAAATATAAAAAATATTTTCTTTGAGAAGGCTATTATTCCTAATAATGTATCCCTACATATCAATCAAAAAAAAAACCTTCTCATATATTGGGTAAAATATAACTGAACAGATGGGTGATATTATATGGTCAGTAAGGGTAAGAGTATATAATAAGATATTAATAAATAATTAATAAAAAATATGATAAGTTATTTACCCTAAACACATTCTATTTAACCAAAAAATTGATCATAATATCTTAGGAATAAATGATGATCAAATAATTCCATATAAATAATCCAATGATGTTGAAAAACTAACCATGGATATTTCAACTAATCAAATGAACACATGAAATATAAATAAGTGAATTCATAATGATGGGATTCATAATTCCAGAATTCTAAAATATACTATTGAGTCCTTGTTCCAAGACATCTAAGTAATTAAGTAATGCCTTGGAAAAAACCCAATATATTTTGTATCATGAGACATACCAATGCATCAAGGTGATATAGTGGGCCCCACCCATAACTTACTAATTCAAATTCATTTATCATATGAAAGGGGTGAAATATAATCAAAACAAAAATCTATATTGAAAACTAAAAAAAATGTTAACACTCACACCAATCAATAAACATAACCATAAACCATCCAGAGTAAAATGGTGAATGCTAATAAAACAGTCCATATCTATTCAAACTGACCACAAACCATCTTGATAATTAATAAGTACGAAATCAATAAAACATATCTTTTGGGTATCATATGTAAAATATAGGTTTGATTTCATTATTGTATATAAATACCTTGAAAACTTCTTTAATTTTTTTTTGAGAAAAATAATCTTTGCATTTTAAGAATTCCATTTTAAAACAGAAAGTTGAAAAAAAATTTAAAATAAAATATAATTAAAAATATTGTTTTAAAATATTTAAAATAATAATTAAAACATTTATCGGTCATGATGGTGGAAAATTACATTCATTTCGTACATGTTAAAACAAATATTCATTTCACATTTTCATTAAAATTCAAACATGCATTATTTTAAAAATGTCATGAAGATTCATTTAATTTTTTTATAAAAAAAGTAAAAATGTGTAAATATGACTTTAATAAATAATTTTTAAATGGTCAAAAAAAATTGAAAACTTTTTTTTTAAAACATGGGTTTTTATGTAAAATGATTTCTGACCGAAGAGAGAAATAAAGCTAGATTTTATTAAGAACATTTTCGGAATAATTTTTTGAAGCAAAGAGTGTAAAAGGTACAATTAAATAAAAAGGTTTATTAATTAAAATAGGTGAATAAAAAATACTGATTTTTTAGATATAAATATTAAATAATTCCCCCATTGGAGATGTAAACATAAATAATCCCGAATAATGATGAGATTGAGAAATATACCCTTACCACTTTGGTACCTTCTAAATCATAAGCCCCATAAAAGAAATGAAATAAAATGAAACTTTAAACACCATGTATATAAATTTAATAATTATATAACTTATCAAATGGGCAGTATATACACCACTTAAAGTAAATAAGTTTTAAATATAGAATATGTCTCATAAAAGTAAAAGTGAGACATAAAACCCTTACACCATGCCTAATTTCCATCATTATTGACCATAATTCATGTATAATGGTTTTAACCATCTTATTAATTTATAATAGAACCAAAATTATATTTATAATATCATATATTGGCATAATATAACATTATAACACCCTTTTGTTTATAACATTTCTTTTTTTTCATTATTTCAGGTGTTAATTGCCTTGTTTTCTCATGCAGATTTTGTCATGAATGTTTTGTTTCTTGTGCATAGTGTATATATATATAATCTAAAAAATTATAATTATGTTATAAATAACATATTTAATCTGTATATAAGTTTTTATAACCATTAATTAAATTTAGATATGGAAAATGATTTTCATCACTTCATGTAGACGGTAGGCTGTATGTATGCACGAGCGATGATATATTTACCTTAACGAGAGGAAGTGTAAATAAGTGGGTGATATATTAATTTTAAATAATCAATATATTTTCATATATATACATATATTATATTCATTAATTTTATCCTTCTTAGATTCCATGTAAAGAGTAAGTAAAATAATGAATCAGATCACTTCTTGAGGCGGTAGTCCGCCATACACACAAGTGACATTATCATATTAGAAATGGAATGGAATTTTAAAATAGTATATGTGATATTTAAATTAAATAAGTATAAAAATATAATAAATATCATATAAACGTGTTAAATCCACCATTATATCATTCCAATAAATGTGGTGATGGAAAACAAACTATATCTGTTTGGGAGGTGGTAGTCCTCCATACACATGATGGATGACTTCGTTTCAGATTTGATGGAATTAGATATGGATAGTTATTATGAAATAAAAACACTAAAATATAATTATATGGTATATAATGGTGTTATTATATTTTAAGTGCGAATACCTAATTTAAAGTGGAAAAAGAAGAAAGAAAATGAATTTTTTTTAAGACAATTACCTTCTCTAAGAAAAACCACCTTTGGATAACCTCTTAAGGACTTTATGGATGGGATTTGTAGAGTAAAATAAGCTCCATATTGTGGAAAATAATGTTGTGAAGATATTTTTTGTATTCAAGGTTCAATAAAAATGGCTTTATGGGTGTGGAGAAGTGATAGGAGGGAGTTCACGTTTTTAAGTGGGGAAAGGGAACCCTCTTGGAAATTTCCAAAAAGAATCCAAAATGATAAATTAATTCACATGAAAAAATCTTAAAGAAACCTTAGGGTTTAATTTTTGATATTATAAATTAGAAATATGAGAATTAAATAATATTTTGAAATATTTTTAGGTTATTTAAACCCTTATCTTCTTAGTTTATTCCCACGAGAAACCCATATTTACCTTTACCACCCTAATTGATTTTTATAATTTTAAATATTAATTTTAGTAAAAAATTATGTTAAACTTATTATATAATATGAATTATTATCATTAATAATATCTAATAAATTTTTCCAAATTAAATTTACAAAATATTCATAATTTAATTTAAAATTATACTCCCATAAATGACGAACAAATAGGTTTTCAAAGAGAAACTTCTCATAAGTATAAACGTTTTTAATATCAATGTTAAATATGAAATTTATTCCAATGTCCTATATTTGTTAAATTTTAATATAAATGAAATAATTTTACTTTAAAAAAATTTAAATTATAATTTCACTTTGTTAATAATTAAAACGAAAAATAAGTTTTTAGTAAAAATTAGTATTTTTGACTATTCATTGAAAAATAAAATATTTCAGAAAAATCCCAAAAATTCACCACAAGATATTTTTGATATGATGATTTAATAAATGAAGTTTATTTTTACAAATAAATATTATAAAATTGGTAAAAAATAATTATAAACTATGTTCTTAAAGTGTGACTAAACCACATTTTAGAAGAATACAGTTTTTTCAGAAAACATTTATTTTACTTAAAAATTATTATTATTTTATTTATAGTCAAAATATAACAATTAAATTTATTTTATAAATGTTTAAACAATAAAATTTTATTAATTTATTTATTACTATTAATACCCTCTATCTTAATGGATAGGTTATAGTGGTCATGTTTAAATAATAATATTATAATAGAGTATAATATTTCATTTAAACCTAGTGTTGCATGCATCACATGATATAAAAAAGATTGAATTTATTTGAAAAAAAGTATTATTAATTATCATGAATTTATATTATCTTTTAATATTGGTGTTGTGTGTCCTACATGATATCGAACATGATGTTCCCATTTTAAAATCTCTAGGTATTGCATGGATACCCCACTCTAAACCTAAGATTTAGAAAACTTTATACCTATACTCAATTCATGGAGGCTATCATAAATAATGATTAAAAATATATGGTTATAATGATATTGATGATTCATTTTCCTAATTAATTAATTTTCACTCCATTGACCATATTTTACTTCTCCTCACTTTACTTTAGAAACTTATTTCAGGACCAATCAAACTCTAATTCCCTAAGCAGTAAAATTTGGAATGATATTATTTAAATTGAAGAATTTGTTTTGGTTTAGTTCCTCTAGAATTGATCCCTTCACTTGGATTTCTAATTTCAAAAATAAGGGTATTCAAATTATCTCAAAATTATAATGATGTATTACTAATAAGACCGAATCTTCGCTCCAGCTTTTTGTTGATGAGGACTAGGTGTGATATTTATAGGTATTAATCATATAATAAAATCACCATTGTGACTCTATTGATCAATTTTTTGAAACCTATATTAGTTTTAATAATGGTAATTAGATTAATGATTAGGAATTAAACATCCCTATCTATGTTAGATTTCAATGTTATGGGATACCTACAACATTGTTCTACACCAAAACTTGCTTCCTAATGTGGATCATTTCAAATCGAAAATCTGTTTTTAGGTATCATCTATAAGATATTTATATAAGAAGGAAGATCATCCTATTTACCTGTGATCTAAAATTCTAGATGCACTGTATGAGAGTTATAATTTTTAGAGAATAGTGGATCATTAAAGTTTTGGTCAGCTCCAATCCATGGGATAATACTCAATTTTATGTGTCATGTATCTATGGGGTCATGTGTGGAGGAGGCCTTTCCCATGATTTCAAAGGCAAAATCATCCTTTCCTTTTTAGTCTTATATAGAGAGGGATCTTCTATCAAATATTAATCTCTATAAACGTCTAATTTTATTGATATTTTAAAATAAAAAAAACTCATTTACATTCAACTGAATATGATTAATCCATTTTATTCATATATTTAAAATAACCTAAGTAATATAATTTTATAATAGTAAATACAATTATAAACAATCAGAGAATTCTTCATTCAGAACTAAAAATCCTTCATACTTGAAGTGAGGAGATTATGGAGGCCAATCATCTTACATATATAAGAGACCAAGCTAAACCATTTATTACTTATTTGGGTTTATGTACCATCCCTACGGACTATAATAAAACCATACAAAGAGATAACATTGATCAATATTACTTATGGTATCTGTGATTTCTTGTAGTTCTATTTACTCCCCCTATCTTAATTGCATAATAATATTTTTAAATTTTTAGTCAATACAATGAGTCTCCATGATCCAAAATTTCTTCACATACTATGACAACTTCTTATAATGATTATAATTTCTAATATATCACTAGACTTCATAGCTTTTCATTGGTACCATATAGTCACATTGTGATGTCTTGGAATACCCAATGTCACACTGGTTCCATAGCTTCCCACTATGTATATACAAGTGAGACCTTTCAGTCTATTTGAAGCATATTTTAAATAAGTACAGGATGAAAATACATTAAATAATATAATCTAATTTTCCGCAATAGAGAATTTCAATTCCTAATGTTGATCTAATAAACCACTTATAATCTGGTCTTTTAATAGTACAAATTCATAGTTCTTTCACAAAATCCAGTCAACTAGATTTGTCAACTCAATATTGTGCTCCTATAATATTCACAAATCCTACTGCTCCATAATATCTCTAAGTATTGACAGTCAAATCATAAACTATCACAATAGTATTAGTATCCACTCATCCTCTTCTTTCTTATTCTTCTTAATATTCTACAATTTTTGATGTTTTGGGGTCTTTTAATTCCTTTTTTATACCTGTATAGTGAATCTACATCAGTATAGGATCAACATTTTCTTATTCTTCTTCTTTAAGAGTTTGGTTATTCTCTTATTTCATAGCTCTTGGTTATTCACTCTCAGTACCTACATTTCACTCCCCTTATTTTACTAATATATAGAACACCCAAAATATATTTTATACATTAAAATATTGAAAAAATAATTGGAATATGTATAATGATCCTCTCATCTCCTCAATGGTTCATAAGTGGTAGTTTCCATACGATCTCCCATTCTTTTCTCCTCAACGAATGTCCACTGTAAAATTCACAGAGTATGATTATTATATTTTAATTTATCATTTACTTCAACCAATATATATTAATATTATTTTATATAGGATTCTAGACTCTTCGTATCATAATTATTCCAAAAAAATCCACAACAAATCATCCCTGAAAACTATATTAGAATTAGACATTTAAAGCAATTTATGATGTGGACTTTTCCCATTATGTTGCAGAAACAATTTTATTTCTAGAGAAACCTTTATATCTACCTAATAAAGTAGATCACATCCTATATAAAAACTCATTTTATATGTTTAAAACATTGAAGAACATTTCTATCATCATCATATTTTATTCCATCTTTTAATCACCAAAATGATTTTCAAATATGCTCATTTGAAAATAACAATTTAATGAAACATTGACCCCCTCATTATCATTTAACAATTCTCAATTTAATATTAAATAATTTCAAATAATTATGTTTTAATCATGATAGAATAGATCACACATAATCAATTATAATTTATTCATATTCTATAATTTATTCATTTAAACAACATTTAAGTCTTATATAATTCCTCAGAATTGATATTCCTTTCCACAACAGGAAGTATTAATTCTTTTGTGTGAATCTCAGACCCTTTTTGTTGTCTATGATTTTTAAATTGATAAATAATAGCTCAAGAATCATCCTAAATGTGTTTCTTTTTCAGAATTTAATTTTGGAAACATCAATTTTCATTCTACAGAATTCTTGAATTTATATAAGCCATAATACTTATACACACCTTAAACATTTAATGCATATATCATCATCCTTACATTGATTCTAGTAACCCTTCCACAAAATAAAAATTATATTTACATTATTCAAAATAGCTCATATATAGATATGGATAATGCTGATCTAGATACAGATAAATCTTACTCACATAAAAAATGATGCTTATATAGATTCAAATGACTCTTCCACATACAATTGTTTTCCAAAATTTTAATGTTCAGTCTATAAATGAATCGTACAAAACATAAATAAATGAATCATACATAGAATTAAATACTTAAATAATTTTCCAATTGGATATTTAACATTTTTATGGCTTTTAAATTAATTTATAATACATTCAAACTCATTTTTTTCCTTCCCAAATACATAGAAACACTTTATAAAGGCTTCAAATATTTTTAATAATTATTAAAGTAATATCAAACCCATTAATATTTTTATAAAGGATCTCTAGAACATATAAATATATGTCTTTGAGTACTCTAATGAACCATCATAACCTTAAAAATTAATCATCACTCTTTTATTTTCCCACAATTTCATCCAAGTGACTTTCCTCACTAAATACAACAACCATCAACAATAAAAAACTGGGATGGATTTTTCCACACATTAGAAAGATATCCACTCTTTTTAGTGGATAATAAATATATCCTTTAAAATAGAATCTGAAACACCTCTTTACTATTATACTAATTAATCATTATTGATACTTATCTTTGACTTGAGGATCATCTCTACAATCATTACCTATAATGGCTTCTCACCAAGAATCTTTTCCATAAAATTTACATTTCCATAATAATAAACATTATTCATTTTCAAGTATAATGATAGATACTTCATTCATATTTACCCATAAATATATTGGAATCGACTTCATGTTTAGTGGGTAGATAGTCACCCCATCATCCATCTTCACCCATAAATCCCATGACACATATCGACATTCTCGTTAAAAAGAATAAAATCACAATCTAATGGGAACTTCAATCGCCCTTTATACTTTTATTTAATACATTGGACATAAAAATAATAAAATATTTTCCAATGTTAGTTTGGAGTTTCACATTTCCTCCCCTTATTAATGATAATAACCACAATTTAGGAAATGTTTTCTTGCTTATTTGATATACCGGGTAAAAGGGAAGATCTTTCAAATGAAAACTTCATCCCCCCTTTGTCTTACAAATTTAATAATTTTCATTTATCCATCTATTATTCAAGACTAAATACTACATTAATCTATTTGATAGGTGGATGAAACCACATATTTCTTGAAAATTATCCATAAGTAAGTCAACTCTAAGTATATTTGGGATAACCTAATGCCAAAAACTAGAGTGAATTTACTAACACATCAATGTTTTCCATATAATTTACTTAATGGGACACCAAATTTGAAAATAATTTCTTATGGTTATATAATCATATTTTCTAGTAAATACAAAAACCTACACTTAATTCAAAACCAACATAAAAAAAATTCACGTGTAAGTGTGTTTTATCCCTCATTTTATTTAGAAATTACCCAATTGATAAATAGAATTAACACTAACAAAAGAATTATAAGGAGAGTGAAAAAGTACCACTTGATTTAGCTTTTCTAGGGCTGTATAGGATTATATATTTATCTAAATAGAATAATTCTCTAATATATTCACTTATTTGATAGCTCTTCTTCAAGGGATACTCTCTATGATTATTCTCCATCATGGGTTTCTTCCTAAATTAAGTTCCATTCATTCTTTATACTAGTTGATGTATAATACCAATTGATATTTGATATTATTTGTAAAGTTTTCCATAATGAATGAATTTATTTGTTTATATAAGTTTAAAAATTACACTATTTATCCATTTTGAAGCTTAACCTTCAGTTACCTATTATACGATGCATAACCAATGTAATTTGGGAATATAGTGGGTCATCATGAACACTTCAGTTATAATAGTAGGGATAAGACATATTAATCAACAAAAAAACTCCCTTATTTAAAGGATTAAAGTGTATAAACCTATTTATGATTGCATTTTCCTTAGGGTTCCAGATCTAAATATCAATTGATATCATGTATTTCTTCCCATTTTCAAATCATTTTATATCTGTAATAGGATTTTTACTTTTTAAAGTAGATAATGTGTTTTATTTTCATCCAGCTCTAACCTTTTTTCCTCTTATAACCGGGATTCCCCTACCATCAGACACACTTTTAGTACAATAAAAACCTTCAAGTTGTGTGTTGAATCTATCTTTATTGAATCATTCTTGGTACATGGGGTTATATGTGATTTCCATTTCTCTCTTATCAACCCTTTTTTACTAGGAATCCATTTCATATGTATAATAAGATTATGACCAATCTATTTTCAACTTACACACACTTATTTTTTAGCTTTTGGGTTATCATTTTCAGGAATCATCTCAATATCTTCACCAAGAGTGTCAACTATTAATCCAATCCTACAATCACTTTCTTGGATGGATTCTATATTTGGTTATATCTTTCTCCCTTAACTTTTTAAGTACATGGCCATCACGAAATGGTCCATAATGTGGAAATTTATTCTTTAGTAGAATTATATCTTTCTTATTGTATCTTAATACCTATAAACCATCTTTAATGATTTTTGTTTGTAGATTATTTAGTAGGATTCTCCACTGGTTTCATTCCCAAGGAATACTTCTCATCTTTCTTCAACTAATTTATTTTTTGGTTCATACCTCTTATTTCTTTACCATAACAGTTTGAATGGGATGGTAAATACTAGAATTTATCACAAATATGAACAAATACATTATATTACTCACAAAATTAATCAATACATCCAAATATATTTTTGTTTGAAATATTTTTATTTATTCATGAAGTCTTCTTCAGACCAGTAGGTTTTCCTCTAGATTCAATTTTTATCCCTTCGTACCTTCTCTGAATTTCATAAACTGATATATTGTGATATAAATCAATGAACCTATGATTAAACCTCCAGTATCACCTATAGTAACCAAATAACCCCTACATTTGTTTTCTTACAGGTTTAATTCATCTATATTTCTATGTATGATAATTTTGTATGGAAACCCCTATTTTTGGTGATCCATTTTGGGTGTTGATATTATTTTACATTTTTACATACACCTTTAATGATTTGGTAGGTTTGTCATCATTGTTAAGCTTCTATATTTCTGTAGCTTTTTTATTTTCTTATGGACTAGTAATCAAAAAACAATTACTGTTCATGGGTTTATGTACACTACAATATCCCTTATTCTATGATCCTATTGTTTTTTTCTCAAGAGATGATTCAAAACTCTTCATTCAACCATTTTATGTATTCTTAGGGGTAAAAGGATTCCATAAATGTTATGCAAAAACAATTATTATTTTAGCACATTAAGAGGATTTAGGATGAGTCACTTCAAAATTTATTAATTTTACCTCTAGATCAAAACACATCATGTTAAGATAATATTTCTCTACCTAAACTGAATTCAGTCTCTTTTCCTAATCTATATTCATCTTTTTATGTTAAACTTCAGGGATTCTTCTTGACTCCAGTAGTGAATTTTTAAGCTCTTTCATTATATTTTGACATCTAGTTGCACATCTTTTAAATTCATTATACCATTATTCATCTTCTCTAATGCATGGATTAACTTAGTAAAAATTGATTCAAACACATCCCTCTAAAAAACTATGCCTTTTAATCTCCATCAAATATATAGATTTTTCTATTTCGAAGTAAAACACATTCTTCCTGTCTTTTAATAGTTTTGAATGAGTATTGGATATGAAAACTTGTTTAAAAAATGCATCTTTCATTGAATTAGATTCTTGTTCAAGATATGACATCTTATCCTGTAATCCCTTAATGAATGAAATTATAAATGAAACCACTTCATTAGGGACTATTTTATCAAAATCCTTAATACAAAAAAACCACTAAGTTACTTCTCATGAAATTATACTATATATTCACCACGACTTGTACTTTATTCATCAGAAGAATAATTATTAATAGATTATAGTGATAAATTTTTACCTTAATGACTAACATCAGGTAATATTTATTTATATTTTAGTATTGTTCAATTTCATTACCTTTTGGACTCTTTATTTTTCATATTTTCTATATTCTTGCAAGATACTTCCATATGAATAAAAACATATAAAAAATTTTATATTTATAACTGAAGTACATCTATTTTAAATACACACTTTATACAATTTTAATAAAATACTAGGGAAATAATATATAGATCCAAACTGAAGGAAACTATGCTATGATACCTATTAAAATTCACATTTGGATCGATATAGAAACCTAATAGGGGGAGGGGTGAATTAGGTGTTTCATACTTGTTATCAAATTACAATTTCTTTTTTAATATCTTTCATTATTGGTATTTGAACCATTGTTATTTTGTAGGATAATAGTAATTATATTATGTTATTTACTAATCACATGCACCACATTCAATGTAGAAAATAATTTAAAGATAGAACCCAGTATTTCTATAAGGTTTGAACATAGTTTGAGAAACCTTCCCATTTTTTGATTGGTTATTCACCCCAATCACAGATTATATTTACTATTCTAAACCTAAGTGAATACAATGTGTCTTAACCAACAAATAAAATTTTACATGCTGACATTTTATCTCAAAGTGATTTTAATTTCAAGAATCTCATCGTACGTCATATATTCTAAATAATTCCATACAGTTACATTGTGATATCCTTTTATACCCAGATTTAGAGTTGTTCTAAAGCTCCCCAATATGTAAATAAAAGTTTTTCCTTTTATTCCCTTTGAATTATATTTCTAACAAGAAGAGGATTCCATTGCATCAATTGATTTAATCTCACTATTATCAACATAGTCTTTGATTACCTGATGATAATCTGATAAACCAATATAACTTAGTCTCCACAAAAAAATACTTCACAGTTCTATATAATTTTACCACATAGATTTCTTAACTTAATCATGAGCTATTTTGATATTCATAAACTGATTAGCTTCATAATAATTATAATGCTTGACACACAATTACACACAAGCACCCTAGTTTTGGTCTCTCAACATTATCATATTTATTCTTCCCCTAAAGCTTATTTAAAAATGGATGTGACATTGTATTTTTCTTCCTTTTGTATCAATACCCATATTGTGAATTCACTTTAGCATAGGATCATAATCATCATCTTTTTCTTGTTTTATAGCTTGGTTATTCTCTCACCTCATATATCTCAGTTCTTCACTCTCAGTACCAAAATTTCTCACTCTTTTGTCTCTTTTATGTGTAGGTTACATGGAATATATTTTCTATTTTGGAATTTATAAAACCTCAATTGATTTTTTATGACAATTCTATCATTTCATCAATTGTTTTTATGTGGGATTAATCCAATGATATTCTTTTTCTTTTCCTCGATGAACGTATCCTATAAATCTCCAGGTGTAACCGTATTTTTTTTACAATCCCAATTATCTCATTAAATAGATATTATAATAAGTTTTTTACTATAATTGAGATTCTTCTTCTCAAAATTATTCCACAAAAATACGTAGAAAATAATTCTTCCAAACTTTATGAAAGTCACACTATTATAATAGCTTATGGCATTGAATTTTATAATTACAATATTGAAGAATTTTTATTTTCAAAATAACTTTGATCTCTATATAATTAAGACAATGTTAACCTATATAATAACTCATTAGTGATGTTTTAAACACTTAAGAAAATTTCCAGCATCCTGATATTTTATTTAATCTTTTGATCACCAAAATTATTTTCAAATATAATCATTTGAAAATACCAACTCAATGAAACAAGGATCCTCCTATTTCTCATTTAATATCTATCAATTCAAGTATGAATCATTTAATACCAAATAATAATTATTTTTTGATCATGAGAGAACAAATTAAGCACTAAATATAATTTCTTAATGTTCTAGGATTTTTTCATTTAAAATTTATTAAAATATTTATAAATTATTTATCATTTAACTTCCTTCCCAAATATTTAGGACTAAATTATATTAAATATTTATCTTGAATCCCATACCCATTTAGGTGTTTTCATATTTAAATTTATTAATAATAGCTTTAGTGTCATCCAACTTTTTATTCTTCAGAATTAAATTCTGGAACCATCTGTTTTAATTCTATAGAATTATTGAATTTTCGTAATTCACGATCCTTATCCAGATATCAAATGATTCTTATATAGATAATCATATAGTTTCAATTAATTATTACATAGAATAAAACTGATCGTCATGAAAGTAAGAATAACTCATGCAGAGATTGAAATAATGATTACATAGATCTAGATGACTCTTATAAACATAAAAAAATAAGGATTATATAGTGTAAAATGAATCTTACACATATATTCCTTTGCTAAAATTTTAGTTCTTTGAAAATAAATGACTCATACACAATATGGAGAAATATGTCATACATAAAAATAAGGTATTATCTAGTTTTCCTGTTGCAATATTAAAATTTTGAAGGATTCAAATTAATTCAAAATGAATTTAATCTCATCTTAGACCTTATCAGACACTTAAATTTACATTAAAAAGATTCAAATAATTAGAGGAATTATAAAAATAAAACGTAACCCTTTATTATTGATCTTAAGTTCCTATACATCATGTAAATACTAAAAAATGTGTATTATCATGAACCTTAATTGATTTTATACTCCAGTTTCACAATAACATTTTTACACACCTTCATCCAAGTGATTTTTATAAATAAATATAGAAATAATTAGTAGAAACACACCAGGATAGATTCTTCCACACATCAACTATATTTTCACCCACTTTTCAAAAATATTTGATCAATCTATTCTGGTATCATCTTAAACTTCACTAAATATTTTTAGAAAGCACTCTCACTTTGGTACCGGCCTTTCAATTGAGGATTATCTCTATATTCATCACCTGTGGGGACTGATCAGAATTAATCATTTCCTTTTCATTTTTATTTCCATTATAAGACAACTTCATACTATTCATATTTAATGGAATCTAGTTTATTCATCTTTTCACATCAATATATGGGAAACACCTTTGTGTTAAGTCGGTGGATATTCACTTCATCATTCATCTTCTCCACACCCAATTCCAAGACACATGTTGGTTTCTCATTAATAATAAAAACAATCATAATCCAATTGGAACATCAAAGAGTACTTGAGAGGGTTTCATAAATTTTATGAAAAAACCATGATGTGAATATAATTACCACTTTATGAGTTAAGACCATATAAAATTATAATGGGAAAACATTCCTTGTATATGTAAGTGTCACTTTTATCATTGGATGAATTAAAAAAGGAATGTTTAAATTTTAACCAATCCTAAAAGACTAAAATTTAAAATGTTTATGAACTATACAATGTTACATAAGAGTAAAATGTTCAATATATAAGAGTTTTTCAAATAGATAATTTGAAAAAGTATAAATTTATATTGTGATACAGAAAGTTACAAAAAGTGATATATAAGAGTAAATTCTAAGAAACATTTTAAAACATTTACCAAATATAAAATAGGCAACATACATGAGAGTAATATTTCAAATATATAAGTGTGTTCACTTCATATATAAAGTATATTTATTTTATATATTTTCCAACTCTTATCATATTTAAGAGTCAATTCTGGAATCACTAGAATACATAAGGTTCGTATAATTTTCTGAATTTATGAAATTCTTTAATATATAGATTAACAACATTTACCAATATTTTGATAACAAAATATATGAGAAACATAAAATATTAATTTAAAAAAAAAATACCTTTTATAAATTTAAAATTATATAATATTTAAATATACTCATTATATGGATTATATTCATTATAATGAAATAAATACTAATTAAATGTAAAATAATTATATATTATCTTCTTATTACTACTGATCTCTTAATTATTCCCCCTAAAAACTAATTTTTCCTATATATAATGACTTACCATAATGATCTTGTTTTTCCCAATAAATAATGAAACCTTATATTATCCCATTCCATCCTTAAAATTACTTTAATATTTATACTTATTTTCCTTCTTTATGAAATCATTTTCGATGGAATCATCTTCATGGGATATCAATATGATGCATATTTTAACCTTGAAACTTTTTTATATATGGTTATTACGATCCCATTGTTCTTTTACCCATCTTTTGTAATGTTATATTTTTATAGTAAAATTCATTTTTTGTGTTATACCAACATTTCTATTTTATTTAATTTATAATAAGAAAATTTAATTTAGGAAATAATATTATATACTAAAACCTTGATTCCTAAATTGTCCTTCATTAATGAAATTCCAACCTTGCGATTTTGAATCATGAAAATAAGCAATAATATAACAACATCTTGGACCTTATATACTGACTCTTCAAGAATAAAATTTATTCTCAATCAAGTAATAATACTTGATGGAAGAGGGGGTGGTGGTGGTGGAAGGGTTATCTTAAGAGAAATCTATTATTATATGTTCCCTAGATTTCCACACAAACTCTTATCCTACACAATACTTTTTCAGTGTTGTTATTACCCTCATTGTACCAATTATCTCTGGTGATCTCTGATTGTATTTTTGTTCCCTCATGAAATTTAATATTCTTTCTTAAGATTTATCTACGTTGGCTTCTTGAGAGACCTAGGATTAGATCAAATGGTGATGTCATAAAGAATAATATGGTTTGGGGTTATCATCTCCCCATGGTTTGGCACATCATATTATTTTTATAATGTCATCATCTATGTCGATGGACTTGGAGCCCTGTGTTCAGATATCATGGAATAAAGGTGACTCTAGTTTAGGGTTAAAGGTCTCCATCAATGGTGTATGGGGATTTCTCCTCTTCAGATCTAGACATTCCCCAGACACAGGTGTCATCACTTCCCTACTTTCTTTTCCAGCTGTGGGGTGGTTGGTGGTGGGTGGTTAACTTCATGGTGTCACGAGTATATTCATTATGTAAATGAGGGATGATGACAAAGGATTGCATGGTGGACACTAGTTGTGGTATTCAGTCTTTGAACTATTTCCTATTGATGGTGGTGACACCACTATGATGTGTGGTGCAGTCAATGGGGTTGTGATCAATAAAAATATTAATGGAAGTGTGTGATAAGTGACATCATTGTTTTTTAGATAACCTTCGGATTAATGAACTAAAGAATTCAGGGTTTTTGTGGTCTTTCATATGAGATGGATACTAACTGACATGACATTTCATGCTTGGGACTTCATGGATTTCTTTGGGTTTCATGCTCAATGGGTCCTTTGGACCATTCATCTTACACAGTTTTTTATAGGGTATTGGGACATCAATCAACAAGCTTTCAGTTTGGTTACACTGAGCAGTTAGTGGCATGACATGCATTTAGAATTATACTTGGTACATTCAGTTGGCAGTGCGGAAGGCATTGCCTGGTGGACAACCTCATTTGAGGGATATGCATGATAACACTTATCATCTATCATTTCATCTCCCTGGTTTACCAACATGGGGTGTAGGGGTTCCCTATGATGTGACTATCCTCTCTGGGGACTAGTCTGTAAATGTGGAGCAATATTTAGGTGATGTAAGCGAGGGCCACACTAACATCACTGGGTGGGTGGCATAAAAGGGAGTTTAGTGTGTTATCACCCATCATCAACCATCCTTCCACTTCTAGATGGAGGGGTTTCCTTCATTTATGTATTGCCTTTCATGATGAAATGGTCCATGGTATGGGTGGATGCATCATTATGACTAGGATCATGGTGCATTTTCCATAATGTGGGGGGGGGGGGATTAGGGGTGGTGAGATGTATGACTGTTGATTTAACATGTTGCTTTTTTTTTCTCCTTGCATTTGGGACATGTTTCAGCCTTCTTTCTGCTGGGATATCAATCCATGTTTGTTTTAGCATCTTTTCCACTGGGCTTTTTGGTCATGTCTGGGTTTCCTCTCCACCTAGTTTAAAATAGGGTCATCTCTTTTCATTAATAAAAGGGCCCCAGATACCAACATTTTAAAAAAAGTTTTTATTCTCAATCAAGGGTTTCTATCTTAGAACACTTATTTCTTGTAATTAAGAGTTATTCTCTACCAAAATATATCTATGAATAGTTTCAATATAAGAAATTGTTTTATAAAAACAATTCATATCATTAAAAAACCTTCAATTTTTATGGTTTTTTCATTCACAAAGAGTGAGGGTCCACATAGTGAAATAATAATTTAAAATAATTTAAAAATATTCTAATTATTTTTTCCAAGTATATGTAGTTTTAAATTTGGTCTAAATTAAAAATCTAAAAACATAATTTTTAAATCATTTTTAGGCTTATTTTTAAAACATTCAAATGAGCATGATTTTTATAAGACATTCAGATAGAATCATGTTTACAATTTTAAAAATATGTTTAAAAAAATATTAGATGAATTTCCAAAAAGTAAACAATTTGAAACTAAATACATATAGTATTCCCAAATATCTTCTTTAGCTATAATTTTTTTTAAATAATTACATACTTCTTACTTTTAAGATATTGTATGTATTTGTAGAAACCTTGATAATACCTTTTAGGTTAAAAAATTAGAAATTTGTGATTTTAGAATTAAATAATAAAAATTACATGACCCAAGGAAATATGTAGAAATTGGGGATAATTTTGATGTTTTACATAACTATTTTCAAGTTAATTTAATGTAAGATTTTTTTTTTGAATTCATTTAAGCCTAACTCCGCAATAATATTTTCAATTAATTTATCTAGAAGGAACAATATAGTTATGTGTAATTTGCTTCCTCTTATCTTGATAAATTATCATTAATATATTAAAACATCATAACATGAACTAAATAACCAACAATAAAAACTATTCAATGATTTTTATTGTAATATTAGTAATTATATAATATATAAAATTTTCCTGACAATTCTTACTTGGTTATCTTTATTTCTAACCGTAAATTAAAACCAAGAAGTTTAATAAATTTAATTACCAAATAAAATCATAATAAACCATCCAATGAAGAAGTGAAATATTGATACCACAAGTTCAACCTAGGTTTACTAATTTTTACTCATATAAGCCCCCAAAACAACTAAACCCCAAATATTATCTAAAATTATCCTCACCAAGTCAGAAACCAAAAAACATGAAAACATAGATCACATGTTATCACAAAAAATTGACCTACCCTTTATCAGAAAAAATAATGAACCTTAAATACCAAAAATAATCCTTTTATGCTATTCTATAAACAAAAAATATATCAATACTTTCCCAAAATAACCCGAATCACCTTAAAATCATAATAAAGTTTTTTATGCACCCATAAATTTTTCAATATTTATCAATAAAATGATATCAACCACTTAGACATAAAATCACATACTGATTAATAATTATATATATATATATTAATTATTTAATGTTACTAAGAATATAAAAAATTCATCCAAAATAACTTTAATTTATTTACCCTAAATAAATTTGCAATCTTTATGGTTATCAATACTACTCAACTTATATTTCCAAAATCAAATAACCCTTTAACCCAAATAACCATAATTACCTCAAAAATAACAACCCTAAAGTTTATCTATACCTTTCAAGTTCTGTTCCCAAAAATATAATATCATTCTTCCCAAATAACATTCATGATAAATCACATACTAACTCTAAGGGTTATATATATCCCAATCATGAATTCTTCGTAAAATTTATTAAAGAACTCTTAGAATTTTATTAATAACCCAAAAATATGATCAAATATGGCCCTAGAAGAATTATGATACCATTGAGTTACGACCACCATTAGATTTGTTAACTCATGGTGGTATCTAAAACTCTTATATTGTCCTAAAATTATAACATCATAACCTTTAAAGTTATATAAACCCTATTATGATATCCAATGTAAAGTCATGATCATAACTATCCAATAATTTCACGATTTAAAGTAAAACATACACCCCTTACATTCCAGATACCGTTTAGTTTTATAGTTTTAGAGAATGAAGATGATCCCTTACATAAAATCCCATATATTCCCCACAACATGATTATTTTCCCACAAAACAAGAATTCATAAAATGATATACTTTCTTCATTTAAGGATGAAACCTCACAATCTGAAACTTTGAATTTATAACTATTCACACTCATACTTAAACCCTATAAAAACATTCAACAAATATGGGGGAGTATAAAAATATCAGTAATGGGCTATTAAAAAAAGTGAATACCTATTAGGCCATTTAAAACATGAGAACCCATGAAAACAATTCTTTGAAGACAAACTTTTAGCGTTTATAATATAAAAACCATTCTTTCAAACATGAACTCATTTTATTATCTCATGAAATACAATGTTTTCAATTAAAACTCATAGAATATGTAGAAAAATCATTATGGAATCTTGGTACATTATATTCATCAATCATATTTACTAATAATACCCTGTAATATAATAACTTTAACAATCAATTGAAACATAATTTATCTAGAGAATAAATCATCACCCAATGCATGAGGGGGATCTATCCCGAACCCACCCATATTCATATACTTTTTCTAATAACTATAACATGAATGAAACACATTGGAGATTCAATTTCACCATTTAATAAATAAAACTCATAATAACAAACATTTCATCCCAAATGGGAAGCTTTATGATATCCCATAAAAAGATAGTTAATTTTATAGAAGGAATGAAACATTAGGTAAGCTAATAAATAAGTAAAGTTCATGTAATATCTTTGAAATAGAGTTAAGATAAATATTTTAACACTTAGAAATAAGGTTTTTTAGAAAAAATCCCCTTACCTTGAGTCCCTCAGTATAATTGAATCATCCCTTAAGGATCGCCTAGGTGATGAGACCCTATGGTATCCTTCCCATCCTCGAAGACTAAAAAATGAGAGTAAAATTTCTAGAATGTGATAATATCAACAGAATATAGATAGGGAAAAACTTTCTATATATTTAGAAAATGGTGGAGGAAGGATCCAATTTTATAGACAACCCCAATGTTACTTTTTGTAAATAAAATATAAAAATAAAATAATAACATGTTGATCGTAAGGAAATAGATCACAACTCTATCTTCCCTCATCGTATTTGTCACGAACCAACCCGGAATGACCCTGAACCGGTCACCCGAGCCGATCCGCGACATGGCCCGAAGGGTGTTACCATTCCCCATGGGCCGGAAACTAGTGTCGGGCATCAAAATTTAATAGGTGGGAACGATTTCTCCCAAAAGAAAACAACTAAGCAGCGGAAAATAAATAGAACAAAAACAAATAAATAAAGAACAAACAACAATGCTACTAACCTGACCATGACCAAAAATCCATGTGACCCTGTGGGTCACTCTCCAATTCAACAACCAACGTCGCTCAAGGCGAACACTGAAGCTGGAACCTACAACAGAACTAAAAACAAGAAAACACTATATGCGTAAGTATTAAAACTCAGTATGTAGGCCCGACTAATTCTATTCTCAATGCACATACCATTAAAAAAAGAATTTATCAATTTCAGATTTTCACTAAATTATATAAAATATGGTTTCCGCACACACTTTCATTTCTAAAACAAGTAACAGTCCGTTGCCCTTCATAAATTAGAACAAGTTGAATGTTGAAAGAAACATGTGAATTGCATTTTTGAAACATTTTGCGAACAATTTAGAAATCCAAACTTTATTTCTTAGTAAAAAGGAAAATCACACACAACACACACTAAGGGTAATGGAAAAAGTGGCACACATAGGTCAGCAACTGAACTCGACCTCTCAATCATCCGCCACATACAAATAAACACTAAAAGAAACATGGGTCGAACCTAGGAGATTGTGAACAATCCAGAACATACTACACATCTGACTCATCCTGAAGGCATGCCCTAACTCGATGACGTCATAACGCCCATACTACTACCCATCATAGCCCTACATGGCCTAACCGAGGGGCCCAATCCCCATAGCAGCAATAACTCAGTATTCCCCTACTATAGGGCCACTAGTCAGTGCGTGGTCAAAACTAGTGCAACAATCATTCTCGGAAGATTCACTCACTATGCCAGGTTCCCTTGTCAACACATATAATAAAAGAGGGGAGAATCAACAATGCCAAATAATCATTCACGATGCACAAACATCACATACAGCTCACACAATCAACGCACACCAAAGATCACCCCTGAATGGGTTTTCCAAAACAATTTAATTTATTAAAGTGGTAAGCGGGCCTTCACCAATTTTAAAGAAAAAAACTCATTTCTCGAGAAAACCCAAAACACTTGTTCAAAAGAAATCATTTATCCTTAAAACTAGAAGTACGTTTTAAATTATGTGAATTATGTTTAAAGGCCAAACATGCATTATTTCAATACTGGGTGTCTGCCCATCAAGAAAATGTTCCAAGTGTTCAGTATAAAATAAACGGCTCTTTTCACTCTAAATAATCATTTAAAATTTTATTATCTAATTTTATATCTCATTCATTAAAATTGAAAAAACATCAAGCAATTAATAAATTCTAAATTTAAAGGTGAGTGCAATGGGGGACCTACCTCGGTTCGATGTCCAAACACAAAGGCGCGACATGCCTCGTGCAGGCGTCCAAGAAAGCGCAAGCTGATGACAGCAATATCGCGGGGCTACCTTGCGAACGCACTGCAATAAACGCATAAAACCAAAATCACACAAATAAGGACTTAAAACAAACCAAGAAAACAAATAACGTCAAAGAACCACCTCGACACGACTTTGAAACACAACTCACACCATCAACATTATTTATTAGGTCACTTTAAAAATCCACAAAGTGTCAACAAAACCACACAACACCAAGCCAACGACCCATTTAAAGAAAACACTTAGAGCGCAAAACCAAAAAAAACCACATGACATGATGAAATATATATTTAAATCATGTGCACCCAAACACATTTTCAAACCAAATTCACAGCACCCAAATTATTCAACAAATCATTGAAAATTTATAAAACAATTTCATGAAAATACCACAAGGTGTTATACCAAAACAATCAAATCATATTTTTCAACCAAACACACACAAAACCTATCCCAAACATGTTTCTCATTCCATACACAATTTAATAAACCATTATAATATTTTATAAAACAAATTCAAGAAGTTCCGCAAATCTTTTACACCAAAAACGCACCCAAAATCCTCTTTTAAAACCAACCGTACACAAACACCATATTAAAACATGACTCGCAGCCTTTTTATAATTTAATAAACCAACTGCACAACTTAAAAAATAATATTAACTGGCACAACAAGAGTTCACATGAGAAACACATCCAAAAAGATTTTCTACTCATTAATAAAACACTTTTTAACACACACACCTCTTAATATCCCTAAAAACATAGTTTGCACCATCCAAATGAGCCCTAAACCCATTTTGAAAACGTTGCACCAAAACAACACCAAAACACGCCAACCATTCCTAAAACAAACACATTAACAAAAACACACAAACCATTTCAAAACAAAAACAACATTCGCTCCACAAAAACAAGTCAAGGAACAAATTAATAAATTCCATTAAGAATACTAAATTCATCTAGTGGTGGCAGGGCACAGAACAACTTACTTCGCATGAAGAGAACCCCATGTTTTGGTGCGAATTTCAATTGTGCGCCAAATGCAACCCAAGAAATCCCTAAGGAATGAAGTTATATTAAAAACAAAAACAAAATCAACATGAAGTCATCCTAAAAGTAATATCCAACCAATTGGAACACTAAAACCCAAGATGAGAGGAAGGTAACCCTTACCCATACGGAAAGGGCGAAGGTAGCATGGTCGCACAAGGAGGGACGATGGCCGGGTTCAAAGCTACCGGAGGAAGGTTGGGGTGATATAGAAGTGGAACGGGGTCGGCTGGTCGCTGGGTGCCGAATCGCAGAAGGCGAAGGAGGCGGGGCTTCAGGAGGTGGGGTGAGGTATTTGGCGCGACGAGGGAGGGAAGCAGGCGGGCGGTGATGGGAAGATGGTAGGGGGGTGCGACGGCGACGACGGGAAGAAGAGGGGGTCATGCGGGGCGGTTCCACCAGAGGAGAGGTGGCCGCAGAGGGGGGGGGGGTGGGAAATTCAAAGGGAGCGCCGGGCGCGGCGACTGGGTGAGGCAGAGGGATACTGGGAGGGCCCTGGTGTGCGCGGGTAGAGAGGGAGGTCGTGGGGGGCGTCACCGGGAGGAGGAAGTGCCGGATGGGGGAGGCGGCACAGACAAGAGGCAGGATGCAAAGGTGTAGAGCACTGAGGCGTAGAGTTCTGAGGCATAGACCGCTGCGGGGAGGCAACAACTAGGGCGTTGGCAAGGTCGGCGAGGGAGGCAATTCACGCAGGGAACAGAGGGGGGGGGGGGGGTGCGGCCCACATTAGAATAGGAAGGGAAGAATGGGGGTGGGGGCTAGCTGGCTACGGGCATTATGGTTTTGATGGGGTTTTTTTTATTGCATTATAATATAATATAATAATAATAATAAAATCGGAAATAAAATAATAAAAATAACAATAAATTAATAATAACAATATTACAATAAAAAAACAAATTATTATTGTTATAATTATTAATCCCTTTATAAACCCAGTTTAATTTAATTTGACATACTATATTTTATTTATTTATATATATTTTTCCCCATTTACCATTTAAATCAAATCATTTATTTACTTCAAAAATAGGGGCATCTGCATTGCTCGCCTGATGTCCGACACACTGCTGAACAAATTGTGCCCGAATTGTGCCACCCGGTACTACTCGCTTGCAGGGTCAAGTCATGTGCTCACTGCGCGATTCTATAAATTGCGTGTGAGTCGCGCGCCATAACTCTAGCACACCTGAGAGTCCATGCAGGCACCGCACTGTTACTCTTAACCATGTGGGATGATCATGCAATAGTGGAAAATTATATAAAACCCAAAGTAATAATTAAAGTAATTAATAATAACAAATCTATGAGGTTGGGGTGTGGCAGTATTATTTTTATTAACCAAAAAATAGACTCTTATTTAATGGGATTGTTATATTTTACTTATAAAATGCTCTATCATAATCTCATGTTTCACCCTTTCTATATAACACTTAAACAATCTCTTTTTTTTGAGGTTTAATATCCCGATATGATCTTCATTTAGTTTTAATTTTAAAATTTAGTTGTAAAATATAATATAACAATTTATAATTATCTATCTGATCATAAATAACATACCTGAATATGTTCATGAACCCCCTACCTACTATATCCACAAATTATAGATTCATTTAATGTGTTACTAATATAATACATTTTAAATTTTATATTAATCCAAAACTCATTAAATACTAATATTAACATATTTTAAAATCTTTTTAATTTGAATATCTTATCCTAACATTTTAAAACCAAAATTTTATGTTCCAATTTTTTTTTTGATAATCAACATTTTCAATATTTATTCAGTCATAAAACTTATTTATGTTGAGTTGAATTTAAAAGTGAAAATATAAATTCAGAAGGAACTATTTTTAGAAATCTTATACATTGAAAATTACATTGAAATTTTCTAGGAGCTAAAAAATGTTTTATAGAAAGAAAGTATATGTATTAAAATGTTAAATAATTGGGAAGATAAAGTACCAAATATAAGAAGAAAAGAATTATTAGAATTTAAATAGGTTAAAAATTGAAAGGTTTATATTTTAATTAGAAAATTGAAAATCCTTACATAATATGTAAGAGATAAACAATATTAAATATGGGTCACAAGTTAAGAAAAATAGGAGATAATTGGAATTCATTGGGTATTGTATTCCCATATCATAAGGGTTCTCACCAGAAACACAAGGGCACTTAAGTGGGAAACTTGGTAAAGGACATAATCTCTAGAGAATATATAATAGTCTTCCATACCAATACATAACGGTAACAAAAATGACATGAAGATGTTATTAAAAATAAATCCAAAAATATGATTGATAATTTATTTATCCATGGGATTATGATACATAAAATATAATTTGGGGTGATTGATAAATCAACAATGTTGTGATAAGATATTGGACATTATAACTAATTTTTTTAAATAGAAATATTAGAGTTTAATCACTATGAAAAGTATATTGAACTAAAAAGTTCTATGCATGAAAATACACATGGATATGTGGGGATTCTAGCATTATAATACCTAGCACTTCAGTTATGAACATTTGAGATCATTGGTGAATTTTGAAAACAAATGAATTTTTTAGAGGAAGTAAAACAA
Source organism: Viscum album (assembly GCA_963277665.1). NCBI lineage: Eukaryota > Viridiplantae > Streptophyta > Magnoliopsida > Santalales > Viscaceae > Viscum > Viscum album. The sequence continues at coordinate 1,956,052,059 of OY728153.1, forward strand.
GACTGCATTAAAAAACTCCATATCCTTCAAAAAAATTGAAATTTAAAGATATTGAAGAAGTGGTAATTGAAATTTTGTAAAAATATTTGGTATACTATGATATGTAAAAGTAATTATTTGAATAAATTAGAGTGTTTTAAATATTGTTTGCTACCTAATGGTTTAAATTTTTTCCAAATAAGGTTATGTCATATTGAAGAAGATGTAGATAGGGTTTTGGAAATTATAGGACTAAAAGATGGTGTGAATAAAAGGTTTATTCCTTGAGGGAAGATCACCTAAAACCCAAAAATTAAAACATTCCCTATATATATAAAAGCCACATTTATAAACAGTTAAATTAGCAAAGGAAATGCATAAAGGTTAACCAAATCTGAAATACTAAAATTTAGAAAAGTGTCAAATCACACTATGATACAAAAGATTCAGATATTCATTTCAAAAATTAATCCAAACAAGGAATTTGGTAGTGTATGAATCTTTACAATAATATGTAAAGGTAAAAAGAGTGATGCATAAGAGTAAATTCTAAGAAACACTGTAAACACTTTATAAAATTTCCAATATAGAGAATATGTAAGAGAAATATTTTTAACAAGTAAGGGTCTTGAATTCATACATAATGTTTATTTCCATTAAATATTTTTAAACTCCCACCATATGTAATATTTAATTTTTAAATTACTAGAATACATAAATTTCAAGTACTTTTTCTGAATTTATACACTTCACCAATAATTAAGAGAAAAACCCTTTACTAACATTTCAATATCATATAATCTAAGAAACCAAAAATATGATTTTCAAAATAAAATTAATTTAACTAACTAAAAACCATATACTATGTAAATATACTCCCTTTATGGATTTTATTCATTTTAATGTAATAATACTGATTGAACATAAAATAATAATATTTTACCTTTTTTATTTCTATGGTTCTCATAACGATTACAGCCAACTGACATGTTTTCATATATATAATGACTAACCACAACGGTTATATTTTCCCATAAAAATAACCACACATTATATTCTCCAATTCCAGCCTAAAAAATTGATTCTAAATTTATATATAATTTCATTAATTCATTTATCATTTTCCATGGAATCGCCGTAATGGGAGATCATGATGATATGTGTTTCAAACTTGTTATTTTATATATTTGTTACTACTATCCCATTTTACTTGTACTTGTATTATATAATGTTACATATTTCTCAATAATATTCATTTCTTTTGTTATAATACCACTTTAATTTTATTAAATTTATAAATACATCATTTATTTTATGAAAATATATTACATACTAAAACCTATACTTTTACACCAAAATCAAATACTCTTATTTCTCAAGAGAAAACATCAACCGATAAACTAAATTCCAGAAATATATAAGTATATTATAATTAATAATGATAATTAACTATTTATTTTATATAATTAATTATTAGAATTTTGATTTTCTCCTGGTAGGAAAATCTTTACCATGTAAAGTATCCCTCATTCTCAATGTTAATGAACTATGACTTATACTTAATTTTAATGTTCCTCACATATTAATATAGTAAAAGTTTAATATGTACACACAATTACATTTGATGAAACAATATATCCATGTTCAAATTACATAATGTATTCATTGAAAAAATCATAGTTAAATGAGATCATGTGATTTGTTTTATACAAATCTTCAAGGGTCAATGTATCCAACATATATAATCATGGAATTCACCCTATTTTGGATTGTGATGTAAAAGTGATCTCAATTCATCATATTGATCATATTCATTTCACATTATCCAATTACATATCATGATCAAATTATCCAAATACATTAAATAAAAATCGATACATTCTTGAGCTAAATAACCATTCACAATGGAACATTTGAGATGATTCAAGTCCATTTCATAATAATTCATTGCAAAAAAATTTCTTTTAGTTAGATTCATCTATTAAAAATAAGACTCGTAACCTTAAAAAGATATTTAATTAGAAGGTTCATTGTTAAATAAATCATGCAAGTGAAAAACGTTTGATGAAACATTTTCTCTAACCCACCCACAATTTATGAAGCCTCTTCATGTATTTTTTTCGGGGAAGAAATTCCCAATCTATTATAAAAAATATATCTATAAATGTGACACTGACAAATAATTTTCACTGTTATGTTATTTTATATTAAATTATGGATTGATATTGGAATAAACTCATTAAGAGGGATATAATAGTCATGAGTTTTTAGATATTTTAATTCCACCTCTCATCTATTAAACCGTTTTGATATGTTTCTTGAATAACAATATCTAGTACTTCAAAAAAAGTCTTTAATTTTTTTCCACATAATAAGAGAAGGAAGATTTTAAGTCATTATGAATAATAAACACATGATTTGATCGATACATGATACCCTGTTCAACTAAGCCACAATAAGATCATAAATAATCCTCAGTCTTCCCCTTTACATTTACATGAATTGAAGGAAACATTTTTCAAATATTTTTTATCAATGTTCATTATGTCTAATTAATTATGTATAAAATTGGTTGGATAATAAGGAATATAAAATATGATACTTTTATTCCTAAAATTATAATTTGATTAAGTAGAAACATCTATCCTATTTCAATATTTAAACCAACATTTCCTAAATGAAAAGTTAACATCTTAAAATTCATTAAACACATTAGTTCCCGAAAAATATGGAGGTGGCCACTTAGCCTCAATAATATTTTCAATCCTTCAATTATTTTCCTTTATATATGATTCATTGTAAAGAATCATTTATATCCCATCAAATTAAAAATATGATGATATTTAATCTTTATTGATCTTGTATTCTATATATAAATTGTACAAGATAGATTACCCATTATACTACAACTGGAAATCATTTAATAAGAAGGAAAATCATTTTTATCCATATAAATGTACCATGAATGTGAAATGTGCCATTTGAAAATGAATCATATTTGCGCACACCAACATTCCAAATCTACATAAAATACTTTATTAAAGGTTTCAAGTACATGTTTATATAAATTCCAGGATGTAATGGTATATATATGATTATATTAAGGAAAGTAAATTGTTTTTTACACATCCATAGAGGAAGGTTAAAAAAATGAATGAAAACTAGCCACACACCTTATGACGTAAGAATATAAACAAATGGATTAAAACTATCACATGTTGGACCCAAATTGACATTATATAATTCAGCTACAAAATATGGATATCATGCAAGAATTCTTTTTCATATTAATCCATCAATAGAATAAACCAACCCATCATTACCCTTTATTCTCTCAGCAACATGACATCTTATATTCATTAACATTTCTTTAGATATAAAAATATTTTAGGACATTGGAATCAATTGAACATGCTATGTTACTTTATGTTTCACAAGAGATGGTGTTCCATATTTATTTAGATTCCATTGAGACAAAGAAATTTTTTTATTCATTTAGTGTGATATACCAATATTATTTTTAGGTACTTACATCCCTTTGTTTTTATTATATTTTATTTGTGTATTTTATGAGATCATTTTTGGTGACACTATGATGTTTTTAGAGGTTTCTGGGCCAATTCATGGTTGGTTCATGGTTAGAGAAAACCATGTGGGTATTTCCAAGAAACGATACATCCTGTGTAAATTCCTATATGATAGAAAACAATTAAGCACATGGTTTGTCCAAACCGCACGAACTTTCCCTCAATCCATGAAACCTAAGACAAAGGAATTTGACATGGTTGGTCCTTGGTTTATCAAACCTTGCAGATAAGCCATGAAAATCATTATGTAACATAGAATGGGGTTCATGGTTTGTGGACAGTTTTCTAAAACATGCATCCAAACCATGTCATATGAATTAATGAATCAAAATTTTTTATTTTAAGACCCTAAACTCATCCATTTTCCCCATTATTATTATGGTGTAATTTTATCTTAACCAAAGAGACTCCACTTGGATATTAATGATATTACTTTTCTTTTGGTGATTATTTTTGATGGATTCTTGTGTTTTGGATCTAGTTTTTAAAGGTATGTGTCTGTTATTTGTCGTTATTCATTCTTCTTATATATCCACTGTTATATTCTTTAATAGAACCTTAGATTTGGGTTTTTGATTCCAGATCTATGTTTTGTGACTTGATATAATTAGATTTATTATAGATCCATCATGAGATTGTAATTTATTATCTGGTTCTTCATTGATTGTTGAACTTTATTTGGGAATTGTTATGGTATGTGATTTCAATATCTCTTGTTGTTTTAGAATTGATGAATTGGATATTCTTGTTAAAAAATTTATGGATTAGGTTATCTCCTTATATTTTTGGACACTCATTTCTTCTGGCCTAATGTATTTAATGTGAGTGTTGATATCCATGTTTTCCAAGGTTGGTGGTTTTATAACGTAGTCCTTGTAAATTAAAACCATTAAAGATTATTTTTAAATAAAAAAGATTTATAATTTATTTCTAATGATTTAATTGAGATTCTTGATAAATTATTTCCTAAGGTATGGTATGTTCTGTAACCTATTTTGAAATGTATTTTGAAATAAAGTGTTGATTTTTAGAAAATGTTTTCAATTAAAATGAGTGATTTGAAGAATGATTTTGATGATTATTGTTATGAAATGAAGTCATGAAATGTTTTATGGATTTTTAATGAGTCAAATTATTTTAAGATCCATGGTTTTAGATTAAAACCATTTGACATTGATTTTTGAAATGAAATGGAAATTTGGAAATATAATTATGATATACTTGAAGAATGATTGACGAAATTGAATTTAGATGAATGATGTTCCCATTATTTAACTTCTTTGAAGCACATGGGAGCCTAGGTTGTCAGGTGAGTATTCTAGGACAATTAGTCTAGGAATTTAATATCTCTATATAGAAACATACTAATGATGAAAATTCTAAATAAAATTTTATGAGGGTAGGGGTTCATTCATTATGGTGGGCTCCCATTCCCCATAGGCCTGAGATCTATGGAAGTGTGCATAGTAGGAGGTGTATTTCATTAGGAGTGTGAGGTCCTTGATCCTTGATCTATGAAACCCTAGGTATTATAACCATTATTCTAGGATCAAAATTATTTATGCATTCCGGTATTTAGGAAATGATTTATTCATGTCTTTTTTGATTGAGATGCAAATATGTGGCTATTTAATACTCCCAATTGAAATGATTTAAAGGGGTTGTTTTATTATAAATTGTGAAAATATTAAAATTCCATGTTTTATTTAAAATTAAGAATATTTTATTTATATTATATGGCTTGGTTATGGAATTATTGGTGGGGTTATACTTGGATAATTTGTCTTACATCCAAAATATGCCTTTGGGTGTCTGTAGACTTCATTTTCCTCAATCTGAAAAAAGGGAAAGAACTACATAGAGGTGGTCAGTATTATTGATATAGAATCCCTGGGAGTTGGTAGTGACATGAAGAGTATGTGATCCACATATTAGGAGGAGATCTTGGGGTTGATGCTGGTTTCATTTTATGTGTTGTCTTGGATTTTGGTACCATCTTGGGTTATGTGCTTGCTTATTTTTGTTGTGCATTTCACATGTTGACTGTATTCGAATATTTAATATTCAATAATTATTATATACTATCTTCATATTTCATGGTTATTATTATGGTGAAATCATTACCCACAATATTTCTTAATGCTCAGGTGCTAGTCACCTGCCCTTGGGGATCATGAAATACCTTCAAGCCATGTTAGGGATAACTTTGGTTCCATTTTTTATGGTTATTGAAGTTGGTTCTTGAATGTTTTGTTTCAAATAGTGGTTTGTGTCAATTCTTAGATTTTGGTATGTAGTTTAGGATGAATTTTCAGATATGAGATAATATTGTTGGGTCTTGAGTGGTAGGTTATGATTTAGTGTCTAACATGATCTCATGATAACAAGATATAACTTTCCATGGGTGGTTAGAAAAATATTCTTTAAGGAATTAGTTAATGTGATTTCAAATTTTCTTATATTCTAATATGAGATTTTTGTCCACATGTTGAGTTATAACTGATAAATTTTATGTTACAATGTCTCTTGAATACTGTTTTCATATTCGTTGTTGACGTTATGTAGTAATATTAAACCAAGAAGTATTCCCATCATGATTCAGAAGGGAGATACTAATGAACCACACCAAGTGAACCCTCCAGTGGTCCATAAACTCATAGAGGAAGTTGTGTGTGTGTTCTGAGCTCTGGAATAATGAGTTACACCTTCCCCCATTCAGGTAAAAGAGGTGTAACCTTGAAGGAATGATATTATAGATCAATCCAAATATTTTCTTCATCAGAAACCATTATTATTCTTGGGTACAAGTGATCCTTCAGAGGAAGAGTGTATGTTGGGAAATATTAAACGACACTTCAACTTCTTAGAGATTCCAGATTCCATTAAGGTGAATTGTTTCATATTCAATATTAATAATATTAGTAGTAAATGGTGGTATTATATTGTTATAGTGAAGAAAAATGAGTTATTGAAGTAGAAATTCTTTATGTCCCTTTTAATAATTTTTTTATCCCAATTCAACAGTATTAGCTAAGCCCATAAAGTTTCTCAAAATATTCCAAGGTGATGAGATAGTGAATTAGTACACTAATTTTTTTTAAAACTTTCTCAGTTTTCATGTATGGTAGTGTCAAAAGAGAAGATGAAGGCTTTAAGGTTTCAGATGATTCATTGATCATATATCTGTTCTTAGGTCTTTATACTGAGTCTTACCTCACTTGCTGATGTTCTGCATAGGCATCTGATGGAGGAAATTTACATGACTGGTAAGTCAAGATTAAATGAAGTTATTTATATTCCATGTGTATGATTTATAAGAAAGAAGAATGATCCTCATAGTGAAAAAATAATATTTATCCTCAACAGAAAAATTCTTCTATATCATCTTTAGTGTCAAGCAAAGGCCCACCAACTTGTTTCTAATAGTAAAATATTGGGATCTCAAATATTTCTTTCATGGCGGTTCCCAATATTTTCTTATCATGTGGATGTTTATTCCACTATAATAGGTTTTTTATTGTTTTGAATAACCTTTATAGTGGAATAGGATCATTAGTATTGATATGAACTTTGGTGTAGTCAGACACTTCCAGAATAATGGGGTTCTCACTATAGGCATCAAGAATCAATAAAATTCACATAGTGGATGAATATATAGAGGAAACTAATATTGGACCTGATATAGTGAGAGGTAAATTTTTTATTACTTCATATTTAATGATTTATTAATTTGATAACAGTACCTATCATTATTTTATATCAACTAGCACTGTAGACTTATTGAATCTTTCAATGAAGCGTATGCCATATCTGAAAGAGATTGAAACACTCATCTTGGTGAAGAGGGGAAAAGGTATCTGATACATATATTATGATTTCTATTTGTCATAGTTCAAGGTATTATGAGATATTTTTATTCTTTAAATTAATCCCTTAGATGTTGTTATTTAAATGGGATGGTTGGTTTCTCACAAGTCCCAGATTGATTATTATCATTGGTGGGTGTTATTTACTGCCCCCAATGTGTAGTTTTGGGTTTTCTAGAGAGAATGGGACCCAGGGTCTAAATAATTATGACCTCCTCTTCTAGATCTGGTTTGGATGATATACTTTCATGACATTGAAATAGTGTAAGAATCCACATATAGATAACTTCATCTAGTAGCTGTTGAACTTCATGTAGTGTTTTCTTTATAATTTTCTGATCAACCAAAAGTGAGGGAGGTGGAATTATCTATTTACTTGGTGTCGGGTGAAAAAAATATATATTAACTTCTACCATATTAAACGGGTTGAAATAAGTTAACTAAATAATTATTTGGATGACTTTATGTCTTAGGGCTTCATTAGATGCATTGTGTCACCTTGGGAAGCACATATTCATTTCTCTAAGAATACTGATAGAACCCTTTTCTTATGTGTGGATTAATAGAAGCTCAATTGGGTAATGGAATAAAAAATTAACTATTTCCACCCATTGAACATTTATTTGATGAGTTTAAAGGAGATAAATGGATCTCCAAGATTAATATTCATTATGGTTACCACCAGATCTGGATCATTGAGTCTATTGTTAAAAATATTTTATTCAAGAGTAGGTATGACCACTATTATTATCTTATTATGCCATTAAGCCTGAATAATGATCCTACTATTTTTATGTTTCCAATGAATTGGATTTTACACCTATATTTAGACTCTTCCATTTTGGTATTCATGGGTGATATCTTGGTTTATTCAAAAACTAAGGAAGACTATCTACTATATTTGAGAGTAAAATTGGAATTATTGAGGAATCAATAACATAATTGCAAGATACAAAAGTGATAATTATATATTCATGAAGTGAAGATATTAGGGAATTTTTTCTCAGAACATGGTACATCAGTTAATCCAAAAAAGGTGGAAGTTGTCATGTGATAGCAGGAACTGTAAAATGACTTTGAGACTCAAATATTCCTAGTTTTAGTTGGGTATTATCATCAGTTCCTGTAATAGTTTTATAATATAACCTCTTCGTTGAGTTCTATCAGTTGTAAGGGAGTGAATTTCATTTGGTATTGAAAATTGTAGACTTCCTTTAATGAGTTGATGTGTCGGTTGACATTAGCTCTAGCACTAAAACTTCCATAGGATGGCCAGGGACACGTGATCTTTTTTCTGCTTCGGGTTAATGCTTGTATTGTATTATCTTGATGGGTGGTCATTTTGTAGATTATGGTTCTTTTCATCTTTGACCACATGAGAAGAATAATCCCACACACCATCTATAATGCAAAACTATGATGCAATCCCTAAAGAGTTGGAGGCAGTACCATTTCTTGGAAAGGATTACTATTTTCTCCAATAACAAGAGTTTGAGTTATAACATTCCAAATAAATATTTTAATATTTATGATTGGTGATGGGTGGAGTACCTAATATCCTTAAACATTGAAATTTCCTATATCCCTTGTGCGGGGATCATTTTTTATGTTCTTATCAAGAATCTTCATCCATAGCTATGTAGGAGTCGTCAAAGGAGTTGAATCTCGTAGAACTCTTTTATTGTTTTTGTTTGGGAGTCCAAGAGGATTAGAATAGATTTATTCAAGAATGTTTTCTATTAAAATACACCTTCATTGTGATGATCCTACAACAGTAGTATCTTAGTGAGGAGTTTTGAGGTATCATGAATTATTTATATTTTCGGGACACCATCATTGAATAGTCTTTATATCCAAAGGTAATACTTTTCTTCATAAATAATTATTTCATTATATCACATATGGGAAAGGATGTGGTTGTGTATTTTCATCATTCCCAATGGTAGGTTAACCATGGCACTACTAAATTGGAAATCAGAACACTTATAGTTTACTTCAACCCCTTACCATACTGATTTGGAAATATAATGAGATGTTGTAATGTTTAATTGTTTTTTTGTATACTCCTAGGGGAAAGATTTCAATTTGGGCGGTGATTAACCAATTGACGAAATCATCTCACTTTATTCCTATCAGTGATACCAGCAAAGTTGAGGATTTTGGAAATATTTATGTGAAAACGATTTTTGGTTGAATGAAGTTCTATTTTAATTATATTTTATAAGGATCCCTAGTTCACATCTCAGTTTTGGGGAGACATCAATATAGAACTTGTTAGGTTTGGGACTGAATGATCATTTTGAGTTTTTGATTCCCATGTAAAGGTTATATGAGGAAATTCAATTCCATTGGTTCAGGTTTTATAATAGCATAAATCATACTCAAATGATATGTGGGAGTGGAATTATATGATTTCTGAGTAGTGGAATCATCTTTTTGTGGGCCAAGGTTTTCTGAATTAGTTTTGTAGGGGATGAAAGAAATATAGTGGGGTGAATTATGACATCAAAGTATTTTTTTAGGTATATTCATCCCATTTTTTTGACCATATTTCATTTGGGTATTTTTTCAGGTTGTTTTGGGTGACTTTTGGATGTTTTAGAGGTTTCTAGGACTATTAATGATTGTGTTAAAATTAGGTAAAACTTGGCAGGTCTTCCCAGGAAACCATACATCTTATGTTGAATTCCTAGAGGAGGGTGCATAGTTAGTCCCAACCATAAAGCCTTCCCCCAAAATAGTAAAACCTAAGATAGTGGTGTTTCACATAGTTGGAACATGGTTTTTTAAACCATAAGGCCAAACCATGAAGCCCCTCTACTATCCCCAAGATGGTCACATAGTTAGAGTACAATTTACAAAACATTGTGGAGTGAATTAATTAATCTGAATTTTTATTTAAAGTCCTAAAAATAATCTCTTTTTCTCAATTCTTCGTCCATTGGAATAGTATCTTGACTAGGGAGACTCCACTTTTAGATTCATTACCTTATCGTGATTGATGTTGATGGATACATGAGTGTTAAATATATTTTTTCAATGTTATGTTTCCATTCTTTTTAATTCTTAATTGATATTGTAGATATAATAATCTCTCATTGAACAAAACTTTAGATCGGGGTTATTGATTCTAGATCTATGGATTGTGACTTGATATAATTGGATTTCTTATAGATCCATCATTGTATTGGGATTTACTATATGATTATTCATTGATCATTCTATATTCTTTGAAATAATTGTGGAATCTGATTCCTCAATATCCTATTGTTATAGAAATGATAAATTTAATATTCTTATTCATGAATTAATGGACTAGAGTCTGTCCTTATCTTCATGGACCCTTGATTCCCCTTATCTTGTGGATTACATGTGAGTGGTGATATTTAAGTTTTTCAAGGTAGGTGGTTTAATAATATAGTCCCTATTAATTGAAATCATGTTTTCCTGTTTGAATTGAAATGGATTTATAATTTATTTCTAAATAATTAAATAATATTCTTGATAAATGTTTTCAAATGGAATGGTAAGTTATATGACCTCATTATAAATAAATTTTTAAATTAAGTGTTCATTCTTTGAAAAATATTTGTAAATAAAATGAATGATTAGATGAATGAATTTGATGATAACTCTTGTCAAATGAAATCATGAAATGTTTTATCAATTTAAAATGAATTTAATTATTTTTAAAGGAATGAGTTTTGATGAAAACCATTTAATGTTTGTTTTTAAAATTAAATAACATATTAAAACCAAGATTTGGGGATTCTTGAACAATGATTAATGAAACTTATTTGAGATGAATTATTTTCCCATCGATTGATTTCTATTATGAACATAGAGGGAATAATAGTTAGGTGGGTATTCTAGGACTAGAAGTTTAGGCCTATATCATATCTACCTTGAAAAATATTCATGATGGAAACAATAACTAAACATTGATGAGGGTAGGGTGTTTATTTATTGGGGTTGGACACATATTACTCCATGGATTGAGATCTAGGGAAGTGTACATACCTAGAGATGTATTTCACTGAGAGTGTGATGTCCTTGATCCTTGATTTTACTAAAATTGGGGATTATAACAATATTTCTAGGATCAAAATGATTTATATATTATGGTGTTTATAAAAAGATATTTATATATATATGTCTGTTTTGATTTAGATTATTATATATGCTAGTTTTATAACATCTATTTAAATGATTTGAAAAAAAATTATAAATTTTTCAAAAATAACCATGTAATTTTTTATTTAAAATTAATAATATTTTGTTTATTTGATACAGGTTACTTATGTAATGATTGGTGGGATTCATTTGTGAAAGTGTTTCTCAGGAACTATAAATTTCTTTGGGTGTCTATAGAATTGTTTTTCTGAAGTCTTAGAAAATGTAAATCACTACTTGGAGGTGGTGGGTGGTATTAATATCATAACCTTGGAAGTTACCAATGATAGATTAATAATGTGATCCACCTATTATGAGGAGATATTGGTGGTTATATCATCAATGGTTTATGTGATGTATTGGATTATTGTTCCATATTAGGTTGTGTACTTGCCTATTTTTTTGGTTCCTTTATCTTATTGAATTTATTAGAATAACGATTATTCATAGATTCTTGTCTACTGTATTTGTATTTTTTTGTTATTATTATGAAGAAATCATTCTCTATATTCATTCTAGATGTCCAGACACTAGTTTCCAACCCATGGGGATTGGGAATTCCCTTCAAGAAGTTTCAGAGATGAATCATGTATTGGTTTAGTGTGATATCCAATTTGGTTTATAACATTTTGGCCTTCGACTTCCTCACAAAAAAGCTGCAATATTTCTGGAAAACAATAACTTCATTATTTAAAAATTCAAATTGATCGATTATCTTCCATTCCATAGATTTATTTTTGGGAATATCTACATCAGTTGAAATTCAATTGTAACACCCATGAAAAAGTCAGACTTGAAAGACTAAATGATAATACTCATGTCAATAAGGTGAACCTATATTTTCAAAATAATTTCTAATAATAACTCTATAGTTAGTAATTCTTTTTTGTGGAGTAGTTTTAGTATGGGTTACTTAATAAGAAGTTTCACAGGTCATGTGTGAGTGAGGAAAAATAATATTGGGATAATTGTGTTGGCCTATGGAGAAAATATATATTTTTATAAGTGACCCCAATGGGTAATAAAATGTGTTATGATGGGAAGGAAACCAGTATATTATAATATACCCATGTGGTCATATAATCATGTTCTTGGATTCAGGAGTTCATGTCATGAAAAATATTATTAGGGATAATATTCAATCAAAAGTGCAGAAGAGCTACATGAGTTTGAGGTGTAGGTATAATAATGAAGATATTATTCCTTAAATGGGGGGAGTATGACACCTATATAATATTGAGACTTAAAAGATTAAATGGTATAGACTAGGTTATAAAGGTGAATCTATTTTTTGAAGAGTCTATATTGTAATAACTTCATAGTTAAGTGTTCTTATATTAGATTAATTTCAAGATGGGTGACCTCATATGATGTTTTCTAGGGTTTGTCTGATTGAGTAAAAATCACCCTAAAATAACATGTTTTGTCCTCAAGGGATAGTTATTAGTCAGATAAGTGACCTCGATGGGTGATAATAAGTGGCGTGTTGTGAAGGAAACCATTGTATTACAAGAAACCATGGGGTTAAATGAATAGAGTCATGGATTGAGATGGTTTGGCCATTATATAGGTCCTTTAAACAAGTAAATAGATAATAAATTATAGTATTATAAATTCCATACATGTTTTCCCAGGATAAAAATAGTTTAAAAATTCCATCTATTTCATTTTACCACATGTGATCCGATTATAAATCCCGCCAAATCATTAGATAATAATTTTTTTCTATATTAAATAAATTGAATCCAACTTAATATTTTATCCCATTATGGGTGATTACAAAAGATTATGAGTGATTAAAGATGATATGAATAGGATGTTCTAAGAAAACTTCATAATTATTCTCTATTCTTTCAACTGATATATGAGGTTTCTTTATGTTTTGATACTTCATTTTATTTCATTATTGAATATATGTTTATGATTTCATAAGAATTCAATGTATCCTCTTATGCAATTGGTTCATCTTCAAAGGTTTTCTTATATTTCAAGAACCAATGTGTTTCTTTTCTTTTTTTACCCCTTAGTAATATTTATATGTTATATCATGTTTTATAATGATTTTTACAGGTTTTAAGAATGAGTATGAAGGATAAAAAATACAATAATAATGTTTTGGTCATTAGCCATGAAATAATAAAGTTAAAAGTATATAAGAACTATTTTATAGAAGAAATATATGTTTACAGTTTGTAAAAGAGAAGTTCTTAATATGTTTTATTAATGTTTAATTGACTAATTTTCTATTACTTTAATCCTAAAGATATACGGAATATAATTATTATAATATTTATTAAAAAACATGTTGTTGTTTGATGATTATGAATAGGTCATTACAAGTAAAATCAATGAGGATTTTAGATAATTTTAGAGAGTTGACGTTTTTGGATGAGGATATTTCAATATGTTTAGATAAAACCAAGGAATCAGATATATGCTAGTGAATATAAGTTACAAGTATTAAATGTCCATAGGTGTTAGTATGTTCAGTTAATTGTGCTTCTATATTTGGGGGACATATGTGATCGAGGATTATATATATTTATGGATTATAATTTTGGATAGTATATGTTAAGAATATTTATGTCTGTTTTGGGTTATGCAACAAATTATTTAATAATATAGGAAATATTAATAATTATTTTATAAAAAATTGGAATGATAAATATTTGATTCTTCTTGATTTAAAAAAAATATTTTTTTTTAACTTACTATTTATTGAAAAGGTTTTTCATTAGATGACATAATATTATTGAAATATTTTCAATATTTTTTTTCAATATGTAATGGTGAATATATCACACTACTTTTATATCCCTCCTTATTGATTTAATTTTAATCATTATTGAAAAATATTTTTAAAGTGATTTCATTAAATTTTCAGATATTGAAATAACTTTTAAACAATTATATAATATTATAAACCCTCTTTCATACCTTGAAATCTTCATGGATCATAATTTTTTTTCAATCATATTTTAAAATAAGTAATTTACCATTTTTCTAAAGTTAGTAATTATTATAAATTTCTTTTTCAATGTTTGATAATGAAATATTTAATTAATGGTCTTAAAAGTTTATTTACAGCTATATAGGTGGGAGAGTATCCTTTATCTATATTATTTTTGATAAAATATTTATATATTAATTTATTAAACCCTAATTTTAACCACTAAAATCTTATTATATATGAATTAATTAAGGAAAACATGTTTAAATAGATGCCTCTAAACAATTTATTCAAAATACATAGTTATATTCAAAGATGTATTTTTTACAACATATATTTATACTACATTGAAACTTTTATACATAGATAAAAGTAATAAAAGAACCTAGAGATATATAGAACATTTTGAAACTTCATAGAATCATTCTCGTGCTCCAATGGTCAAAAAATATCAATGAATTAATTATAGTACCTAAAAATTGATACATGCTTATGTGCTTGAATTTTAAGTATGAATTTCAATAATTTATTAACCTTATATTTCTTATTCTTGTAAAATTTGAATTATTTTTTAAGGTTTTTTAATTGGAACAGTTTTCATAGGTTATGGATTAAAAATTGGTAGTTCTATATTTTTCACATCGTGGCATGGATATTCAAAGTGTAATGGGGTTAAAGAAAAAAATCTAAGATGTAATGGAGAGATAACACAAAAAACCCAATGTTGGGATAAGATTAAAAAAAATGAAAAAGGAATCCATAAATACATGACTAAGGAATTCACATTGTGTAACTACAAGAGGTGAGAATATATAAAATTTTTAAACAAACATTGATCCATAAATAGAATTCTGATGCACAATGGATATTAGAGTCATGATGTGCTAGAAATTTAGGCAGGTTACACATGGGATTAGAGTGTAGTATGTTTTATTTTGGTCTATGGATGTTGAACCATGAGTGAAAAAACCTAGATAAGATAGAAAATTATTTATGATGTACATCATGACTATTTCCCCCTCACATTATGGCACATACAGAGTCAAGAAAGTTTGATGGTGAATCATGAGTCAAGGTAAGAGGATGAGATCAAGATGATTTTTTTTGATATCACACACTGTGATTATCTATGGGATTCTAAATTATAAGGGAGAAAATAATTCATTCATGTCATGATGAATCTATTATGACATTTATATAAAGACAGATCATATGAGATCATTGTTTTCTATCCCATATTGGTACATATCGTGACACATTTATCTATTTCGTGAATCATGGGGATATATAAATAGAATACTCTATCATGTTTTAGATGGATTATTTGATATTTTTTCTTCTTTTATCACTTCTTCCTCACCTCTATGGACTTTTATTTTCTCCAAAATTACAATACAATATTTTTAACATTGCATTCTTTAATTAAGGTAAGAAATATTTTTATTATTTGGTACTTAATTTTTTTATTTTTATCATGATTTTGATTATTATTATGAATTACTGAAGTGTGAATGAATTATCATATATCATGTGTGGCTAATATTCATAAGGGGTTAGGGATTGAGAGTCTAAATATGTGACTCTAAATTCATTTATAATCACATCAATGTGAGGATTGTTTAATTAGGAATCGTTTTGGAAATTAATTTTATCATATTCATATGCATGTATTTGACCAAGATAAATGTGGAGGAAAGAGATCCAAGTTGATTGATTAAATTGTTCTATTACCAGTAGCTTGTATTTGTCTATTCCCTTATAGTTGAAACATAATTAATCTAGCGTAGTGGATTTATCCAACCAATATTTTTTTATTGGCCTATGTAATATCAATTAAATTTACCATAAGAAGTAGGTGAACATATAATAAATTTACAACCAATAAATTTGGTTAATATATGAATAAAATTAGTATAATTTTTAAATATTTTCCATAGAAATTGGTCTCGTGACCCTCTTCTAGTAAATTTGTTTTAGAAATTTAAAGTTATGTTTAAGAATATTTGACCAAATATTTCAATAATACATTAGGTTGAAAATAATTATTTTATAAATCTTCAGGATCATGAGTAATTCTTCATGGTACCAACCATTTACTCTATTACCCTATGTTTTAGTAGTTAATGATGGATTGAGAAACATTATAAACTTCTATACTCTAGAATCCCATTAAATGTAATGACACTAGAGATTTTTGTCAATTTTTTGCATCATTAATAGGAAATAATAGTGAACTTAAGAGTCATACATTTCTGTTTATTAACGTGTTATTATATTTTACCATTTATATTTATATTTTTATTCTATTTACATGAACATGGTGTGTTGTTTCAATATGCAGAGGGCAATCAGTTCATAAACAATATATCGATGACTCATTCATGAAGCATTGATTCTCAAGAGACAGTTGATTATAACTCAATTATTTATCATTATATATTCTCTCATCAATTTATCACCATGTAAGAGTGTTGTAAACATATTACACCTTGAGGATTTAATTTCCAATTTTCCAAAAGAGACCCACAGAATGGGCGACAACCAATGCGTTAGTCTAGAACCATAATGGAATATGATTTACCATCAATTTATGGAGATTATATAATCATTTTTCATCCTATAATCTATGGAAGAAAATTAGAAATCAAGATAAGACTTATCTATATGATTCAAAATATGGTAATGTTTAGTGAACTATAGAGTCAAGACCTACACCACCATATTAAAACTGATTGGAGATATGTAAAACCTTTGAGAAAAATGTAATTTGTTTATATTCTGTAATACTAAGGTTTTTTCCATTCTTATTCCAAAATTAATCCAATGTCTATCTATAGAGTCAACCAATAGGGTCCATTACCACTTTTTATGAGCTGGGAAAGTGATTTCAAAATTATTACTACCGACTTTCATGAACTTTGGAAGGAGGTTAGTGACTTATAAAACAATGATAAAATAGATGGAGAATCAGTTTTTAATCATGGGAAATATTTAAGGAGATGTTAAGTAAATTAAGAAATTAGGAAATCAAAGTTTTTATACTGATGAAACTATTTTACTATAGCTTACAACTTAATAATAAAGCCATAGATGATGGTTACATTGATGGTGGATTAATGAAAAAGTCACCTGAAGTCGACTGAGATCTTCTTAGTGATACCACTCACAATATTATTTTCAATAATAGTGTGATATGTACACTATAAATAGATAATAATCATATAGATTATATGACATGATTGGACACTCAGGTGGATTCCCTGTTAATGAATTTGGATAACTTTGAATTTCAAGCGATGCTTACTTTTTCCTAGTAATTATCACCACCTACACCAAAAATAAAATTGTAATATTGCGGTATGTCTGGGGGACCTCATTCATATAAATAATGTTTTGATAGATCAGAATAAAATCATCTTCTATATTTTTATTATTTAAGATAAAAATGAGACCCTCAATAATACCAAACTATTTAAAATATATGAAGAAAAGTACAGCCAAAACATAAACTGAATATTGAATGGAATCAACTTTAAGGAGGTAAAATATTTAACAAGAACCAAGGAACACCTTGATACCCACCTCCACCAAAATATTAATGGAATTCCAAAAAATCCCCACCTCTTGAACATAATAATTCCATCCACTTTAAAAATTATATCCAAGACGACAACAACCTTCACAACACTCAAAACCATACATAAATGATATGATTAAATCATTTTTTATAAATTATATCAATGTATGACTACACAGAAAACTGACCTAATGAATCAATGGTTTTATCTATAAATCCTTGAGAATTAATTAGGGTAGATCACTTAAACCATATCGCAGTGGATACCAGGTACATTTCTAGGTAAAATAGAAAAACATCCATGGGAAGAGGAAAAGGAAATGAACCCACACAGTGAGAAATAGAAAGAGAGTATAATGAAATATGAAGCTGGGAAATAGGTGGAAAATAAATACTATATAATTTAGAGTACTAAGAAGGAATTTGAAACCCAAGAATATAAGATCAAGGATAATAATATAGATGAGAAATTGGAAGAGTTAAATAATAGAGTCAAGACGAATTAAGAAAAAAAGAGTAAAATAATCCAACATCGTACTGATCCCCTATACCATTTTTGGAGAGGACATGGAAAGGGAGGGATGGAAATTAATATAATATGTTTTTTACATTTTAAATAGTTACACGTTAGTATCGGTTTTTCTAAATATATTTATCTGATGCACACATATGATAAAATTTTAAAGAATATTTTTTCAAATATAAATAATTTTAAAGATCACACAATTATTTATCATAGTGAGGAATGTTTTGTAGTCATTCAATGGAAGATCCCATTGAAGAGGAGAAATATAAAGAGATTTTTACATACTTTCACAATAGGGTAATTCAATTTTGGAAAGGTAATTTATGATTTAGGATTTAGTATAAATCTCATTCCATTGATTATATTATAGAAAGTAGGATTGATTAAATAAATGATGTTGTGAGTAAAAATTTAGCTATCAGAATGGTCAGTGAAGTACCCAAGAGGTATCCTTGATGAAATTTTAACTAAGGAGGGGAAATTCATTTCTTCCACTAATTTATTAATAATTAAGATGTAAGAGGAATGTGATATTCCAATTATTCTAGGGAGAGCAGTCCTAGAAACCATGAAGCTGTTTATTGATGTAAATCATGGTACATACATTTTCTGAGTTAGTGAGGGAAACGTTATCTTATATCTAGTGAAGTATATGAAGAACATAGATAAAGTAGAATATGTTCACGTTATTTTTGATACTAAATAAAAGTCATCCATTTTGATCATATAATAATAGGAGAACATGACGCATATCCACATTAGTCTCCCTCTCTGGATAAGTCTTGTGACCAAAATTGTGGTGGACACAATGTGGGACATCCCCCAATGAAGGGGGAGGGATGTTCTATGACCACTTTTGGGTCTCATCCTTTACCATTTATACGTTCTAAAAACATGACTTTCTCCATCAAATTTCCTACATTTATATTTTTCCTAAAGTCCCATTACTTCATTTCAGTTTTCCAAAGTTTTATCTATCACCATTTGATTCAAAGATACCTCAAAATTATTGAAGCTAACTCTAGTGGATCATTTTAGTAATATAAAATCCTCATTTTGTGTTTTTTATTGATTTATTTTAAATTATCGTGGTTTATAAGAGGGCATGATCATCTGTTTGATGGAATCCCATCACATAATGATTACAGAACCCAATTTTTTTCCAAGGTATGAATCCTTTTTAAATTTGGGATAATTATTTATTTTGGACCTAATACAGATTCATAATGAGTTTATGGGTTTCTTGAGGGTTTCTGGGGATTATTCAAATCCCAAAACCCATCTTTTTGGGAGAAATAGGCAAGATTTATGTTTTCTAGAAACCGTGTGTGGAATGATGCATACTCTCTTCTAATTGTGAGGTGATGGGTAGTAGGGTAGTGTAGGTCACACAGTTTTCTCTAACCATAATCCAGTGGCCGCACTCCCGTGCACATATCTATAGACATTTTGTAGAGGTATTTTTTATGGTTAGTTTATATTTTCCCTAACCATGTGACCTAACCATGAGAAATAACCTTCCATACGACAGATATCATATGATTAGTGCCTGATTTGGTCAAACGTGAGGCCAAACCGAGCGATGCCCTTTTTTGGGAGATTTTATAAAAATTAACTTAAATGTCATATTTTAACAGATCCTTATTTACTATTTCTTTTTCCACTAGACAACCACCCTTCTTTATCCCATTTGAGGCCATTTTTTCCTTATTCATAGAATTTTATCCCAAATGTGCACCTACCTTCCGATTCGATTGATGTTCATCTCATTGGATCCACACCGGTAAGATCTTAATTATTTTTAAGTCATTTTTCATTATTATTTCTATCAACAACACTATTTAGATTTAGGATCATATTCCCTATTTTCCGGGTATTATTATTTTATTCAGATCTCTTCCAACCCAGGACAAACTAGAGGCTGATACTAAATGAGGAGAGTTAGGTGAGTATGAGGTAGGTAGTCTATAACTCATCCCTAAAGTTTCTTTATTTCATAAAATGTCATGTGCACACAAAGATATCATCTGGAATGACCTTTTCTAATTTATGTTCCTTACTTATAGTCATTATAATTGTATTCTAAGACACGTGTTAAATATGTTACCCACCATTGGAGGTTGTGGCCTCAACATCGACCACCCCAAGTATGGTGATTTCCTTAATTATGCCTTAATGGTTTGTTATGAATTTTTCTTAACCATTCGGGCATGTGGAATAACTCTTATATTATAAATATCTTTGAATTAGGTGAATTGTAAATTGATAAATGGATATTACCATGATTTCTTACTAGTTGAACCTTTTATGGAAAGTTATCTACTTAATTAATTCATTCTTAAATGGTTTAATAGGAAAGTGTACTTTGTTTATGACATGGAAAAATTTAAGTAATTGAATGGTTTAATTTCATGTCTATATAACCCCTTTCCATTTTAATGGAATGTATTGGTGTGAACATTATTAAATTATTATAACATATATGAATTATCAATTGGTTGCACGTCCTTAAACTGTCTCACATTAATGAAATGTATGGAATGAACCCCCATGGATTATTAAATGGAATGATTATTACATTTCCGTAATTAATTAATGGATCAATTATAAGGTGAATATTTTATATGGACCTTGAAACTATTATAGGAGTGTTCAGACTTGATCTCACTTCAGATTCAAGAGGGAATTCCATGAGAACTTAGGGACACCATTCTGATTCAGAGATGCCGGTTCCCAAGGGTGAGAATTACCTTGGAACCCGATCTTTGTCTATTAGTGGATTCATGATATGACAGCATAGGATACCTCCATTATTATTATAGTATTCATTGGATACACTACATGGATCCCACATGACTTCTCGAGACATGAGGAACCTTGGATACACCCTTGGTCCTAGTAACTGGTTATCCCATTTTACCTTGTATGTATTCCTTGGACTCTATTATATTTGTGTTATTATGGAATGAACTGTGAGATACCCCTTGGATTACAATATTTCTTCTTAGATAGGATACAATTTCCACCTAATTTTGTATAACCACTGAGGTCAAGGGTTTTTTGGTTATTACCTGGAACCTTATCCTTATTGTTATCATCAGGATGAATTTTTATAACATAGGACCTTCATTGTCATTACCATATTAGGTGGTTCATGATGGTTTCAACTAATTTGACTAACATATATAATTTTGAACCTAATTAATTAATAATTTTTTTACATGTTATAATTCTAGCTGAAGGATGCGGAAGGTACTTGGGTATTTAGATTACCGTATTTCTCTACTTTTATATTTTCATGCTTTCACCTTGTTAAAATTTAAATTACATGGAATGTATGTTATATACTTCATTGGTGATAGAATAATAAGATTTATCTCACACCCTATTTAAGACACCATTTTAACTTGGGTATATTATATGTATACAGGTGTTGAAAAAGTGAAGTTAACTACTTCAGACACTTGATTGCTTGCTAGCATTAGGATAGAGCTTGAAAGCATATTATTGGTCAAGGGCTCGGGTTTCTGGATAGTTTTAGTTTCTTTTTTATAGTTTTTTATATAATGTATTGTCTAATGGTTTGTATCTATGTTTTATAGCTTTATAGATACATGAAATATATCATCATCATCTTTTGACTATTATTTCTATTTGCTTCAGTTGTTTATGTTTTCCTGTCTCCTTCTAATGGACAATATGTTTATTCTGGATTGATTTAACTATTTAGTTGTTATAATTTTTCCTCTGTGTTCCTATATTTTAATGATGGGATATTATTCCAAATGATACAACCTAGGCCCTTACTGTGATTCAACATCCTCTGGTGTTCGGGGAGATTCTTTTGAGGCATAGTGACCCACCAGTCTCAAGGCATGTTTGAGTGGGAACTGCTCCAGGATTTCAAAAAGTGGTATTGAAGATGTTATTTTATTACTTTAATATTTTGATACAATATATTGGAGATTATGAATGCTTTAGAACATGGTTATAATCAATTTTTGGGCATAGATAACCCATGTTGGGGGTAAATATTGAGTTTCCTAAATTATATTTTCTGCTATGCTTTTTCTAATTACAGTTGATATCATTTAACCATTGGGTGATGCACATAGTATGATATGGTTAATATTATTATTTTTATTGGGGATCCTATTTCATCCTTTAATCGATGATACGAGGGCATGTATAATTGTTACATGCATCATCATAGGAGTCTAGAATTCACATTCTATAAATATTACATGCCATATAGGTGAATTTAATTACTTTCATAACTCTTTTCTTGTGACTATTGTGTGATACTTATATATATATATATATATTATTATGATTCTCTTTTCTAGATTGAGTGATTTATAGTTAAAATTAATGATGTGAATATTCCCTTGTGGGATGGAATGAGTAATTTACAAAGTTGACCCAATATATTAAAATTAAATGGATGTTGATTTCAATGATAAGTTATATCGAACATGATTCACTTGGAATGACGATTCATTTTAAATGAACCTTGATATATGAAAATACAAAAAATGAAAACTCTAAAAGTGAAGTGTGAAATATAAAATGAGGTGGTTTCCAGTAAACAAATATGCAATGTACTACAGACCCTTCATGTACTAGAACCCCTACAATTTATACTTGAGAAATTACCAATACCAAGCCTTCTAAGAGATTACTTCGTGAGGTATACCATAGGAAGTGGGAACTATCTTTTTGTTAAAATTCTTCTATTTCACTCTACCTTATTAAAGTTTTTTCTGAGGTTTTCGATTTGAATTTGTAGACCAATGCCGCTATGACAACATAATGTTGTGTGCCAGGAGGGTAGTAGTGACCGTTCTCTAGAAATGGTGGGCCCTGAGCGACTAGTATTACCACTAGGATTTCCTCATGATTCACTACCTATTATACCTAATATATCAACTGATGCTCATTTTCATGATAGTTTCTTACATCTAATGCAGTACAAGAATGCTGCTCCGTGACCTACACTTATGATGGATAATTTGACCTATGAGTTCCGAAAAAAGAATCCACTCACCTTCTTAGGGAATGGAAGTCCATAGAATACCATGCCTTGGATGGTGTCCACTCTATATATCATTGAGAATCTAGAGATACCTCCATAGTGGGGGCTCAAGATTACTACTCACACGATCCATGACACCGCAAAGGGATGGTGTCATGTAATTAGCCAGGTTGGTCTCTATCTGGGCGTGGTATGGGATGATTTATAGACTCATTTATATGAGTAATTCTTTCCTCAGATGTTGAGGGATGACCATGCAAGATAATTCATGCTTCTTGAGTAGGTTTCAATGTAATTTATGGAGTATTCAGTAGGTTTCACTGAGTGAGTGTGCATTACACCACTTATATTTGGGGATGAGATTTACCATGCTAGACGTTTCTAGGATAGGATCTAGTATACCATACAAACTCAAGTGGACATATTTTTATTGCCTACTTTCTTTGAGAAAGTAAATCAAGATCTTAACATTGAGTGGAAGATGAGGGGCGTTGATTGTATTGGGAATGGAGTATCAGTGCCGAGGAAGGCCTGTAGTTTTTAATATAGTAGAAATTGATATATTGAGGTCTCTTGTTTGGGTGGTGGAAGCTAGAGTACCCATATTGATAGATCTATGGTGTTACATTAGTGTGGAAGATAAGGGAATCTTAAGCCTCAGTGTGTTAGAGACCCTCTAGATTGTTGGGCTTGTGATTGTATGGGGTACATTCAAAGATTCTGTTAGACCCTTCCATATTCTACCAGTGTAAAAGGATCCACACAAGATCCAACTTCAAGGGAAGATTCTTTTATGTCTTATTAGGTAGGGAGTTGGAGTAACACCGATATGACTAGATGGGGAGGAGGTCTTGGCCATGGTATCTAGAGTCCTCATCACCAGTAACACCAGTAGAGTAGTCATGAACGTGGTGTTCTAGCTTCTGCATAGGGTTGTGGATCGAGTCAGTTGGATGCAATATATTCAATACTCTAGGATCATGCTACATGACCATCTATAGTATGAGGTACTATTCTAGTATCCTCCACTATGGTATTTTATTTTTTTGATTTAGGTGATTCACACTCTTTTATCTTCTTATCTATCGTGGAATGTCTTGGATAGGAAATACCACACTATTATGGTGTAATGTCTATAGATACACATTTGGGAGTATGGTAAAAGTGAATACACCAATAAAAGGAATACCAATTGATGTAGGAAGCTACCCTTTCTTGTGGGACCTCTTTGTTCTTGAGATGAAAGGATTCAATTTCATTGTTGGGATGGATTGGTTGGTACTATATCACGCCTTTATAGAATTATTTCTCTATAGGGTACCATTTACATAAAATAGGGTAGATATTATCTACACAAGAGTGAGTGGTATGTACATGCTAGTAGATATGGACCAGAGTAACATGGGCTATGTGGGGTAGCTGCCAAGATGTAAAATCTATTCATGGAGGGTTAGGGTTTATATCAGGATAAATTACCTCTAGTAGTAGATCATTTTAGGAATGTCTTTCCCAATGATTTTTTTGGATTATCTCAAAAAAGAAAGGTAGTGTTTACGACTAAGCTTTTTCCAAGAGTAAAAGTAGTGTCAATTCCACTATTCAGGATGTAAAATATTGAGCTTTGAGATACCAAACAACAATTGGAGGATTTAGAGTCTAAAGGTTTTATATGACCTAACACTTCCTCTTGGGGTTATCCTACAATTTGTTTTCAAGAAGGTGGCTGTGAATCTTTATCTATGAGTGGATTATAGATGGTTGAACCAGTTTATTATTAGGAAATGGTATCCACTACCTCAAATAGATGTTCTATTTAACCATATCCGAGGATCTTGAGTGTTCTCTATGATCGACTTGAGATCGGGCTACAATCAAGTGCGAGTTAGGCTATCAGACATACCTTGTACAACTTTCTGTACAAGGTATGGTCTATATGAGTACCTTTTTTTCCCGTTCATTATTATGAATGTACCTTATATTTTCATGGATTTTAGGTATTGGGTGTTCCACACCTATTTGTATTCTTTCATCATATTATTTGTGGACAACATCTTTGTGTAATCTCATAGTTAAGGTGACCATACTAAGCACATTGAGATCGTTCTGAGTACACTGAGTGAGGATTAACTTTATGATAAGATTGGTATGCTCTAGTTACGTATTGAAAATATTCACTTATTGTTTTATATTATCTTCGAATCAAGATTCTATGTTGAACTTGAGAAGGTCAGTTCTGTAGTTTCCTGGGAGAACCCTGAGAACGTGTTTGAAATAAAATGATTCTTAGGGATGGATTGATGTTAAAGGAATTTCATAGAGAAATTATCATGACTTTATTCACCTATTACCTTTCTTAAAAATAAGTGTTTCAAGTTCATGTGGCCAGAAGAGTGCGATAGTGCCTTCCAGGTGAAGAAAGGAAGGCTTGTATCAACACCTATTCTGATTCTTCTAGATCCTGGAAGAGGCTACACAGTGTTCTGTGTTGTATCCAACATTATTTTAGGTGTAGTTCTGATATATAAGGGTAGATTCATTACATATGGGCATTTATAGTTGAGGCCTCAGGAGAGAAACTACCTGACACAATTCCTTGATCTATAATTATTTATTCATTCCTTACATTATAGAAGACACTATTTGTTGTGTGAGAACAATATGGTGTATACATACCACAATAGAAAAAATATATCTTTTTACATCATGACTTGAATATTAGACGATGGAAATGGGTCAAATATGTTTAGTATTTTGATTTTTAGCTTGCCTATATGCCAGGAAAAGGAAATGCAGTAGAGGATGCATTGAGTCCAAAAACTGATGCATAGGCTGTACGGAAAGCCAGTGATGAATGGAAATTGATGGCCCTATTTTTTAAGCTAAATATTTAGTTTCATAAGAGTCACAATAATTCTTATCTATATTCCTTGACAGTTACCTCTTCCCTCACTGGGAAGGTGAAGAGAAGGTAGTTTTCAGATCCTAAAGGCCTGCTTCTCCATGAGAGTATTTTAGGATATCACCCACCTCTGTATTGGTCTATGGATAGAGAAAACAAATTATGTGTACATGGATGTTTCTAGGTTATTACATATAATATATAGAAACTGATGCATGAGTACCATGATTCTTATTGGGTAGTTCATCCAAAATTCTCCAAGATGTATCGAGATATGCAACACCAGTATTGGTGTCCTATGATGAAATGTCAGATAAGAGGATTTATCACTATGTGTTCCACCTATTATTAGGTGAAGGAAGAGCATTATAGACATTATGCTTTGTCACATCCACTTCCAAAACTAGAATAGAAATTTGGAAGATGTTACCATGGAATTTGTAGTCAGTTTACTGAGTTCTCTTAGAGGTAGCGATGTTGTATGAATTTTCATTGATAGACTGAAGAAAGTATCCACTTAATTCCTATCCGAGATACTTTCTTAGTTGACGATATGGTATTATTTTATGTACTTGTGATCATCCAGATACATGGCGTCCCTCATACTATCATTTCAGATATTGATGATTGTTTCACGTTGTAGTTCTGGCAGGGGTTGTAGAAGGGTATGGGTAAAGAAGTGATTATAAGAACAACCTTTCACCATCCAACTGATTAAAAATTATAATAGATGATATAGGTGTTAGAGGAAATGATTTTAGAATGATTACTTGATTTCATTCATTCTTGGGATAAGAATATTCCTCTCATCGATTGCACCTACAATAATATCTTTCAGGTGATTTTTCAGATGAATCATTTTAAGACCTTGTGTGAAATGTTATTCCACTCACCCATATTCTAGATATAGGAAGGGGAGGCATCCATACTAGGATCTTTTCTCATGAAAGAGACTTCAGATAAGGTTCAGCTGATCAAAAATAATTTTTTTACTACTCATTTTGGACATAAATCGTATGCTGATTGCTATCAATGAACATCAGAGTTCCAGGTCGGGAATCATGTTATTATTTTAGTATCACCTAAGCATAGGAATATACATACATGGAGTCAAGGAAAGATTTCTACTTGTTATTTAGGGTCATTTGAGATTTTAGAGAGATTTTGGAAAATATCCTATCAGTTTTTACTACCATAGAGGTATTGTTCCATGCATGAAATCTTCTAATTTTCACATATTTTCCATTATCATGTCAACCCATCTCACACTTTCAATAATGAGGTTGTTTAGTTAGATTCCAATGATACCTTTTGGGAGTATCCTATAGGCATCATTGAACGGATCAAGAAGGCTCTTTGTGGTCAGTATGTCCATTTAGTATAGGTGTAATGGAAGTACAACTTTGTAGAGGATGAGACCTGGGAGCCAGAGTCCAAAATATGTTCCCAGTGGCCAAATTGTTTCTCATACAGTGTTTAATCGCCCTTTGAAGGTGAACTCAGGGACAAGTTTATTTAATGTGGGAAGACTATAAGAACCTAGTTTCTAACTTAGGTATGGATCCTTCTAAATTTGGTGTAATTATTATTTTTGGCCCTAATAAAGATTCCTAATGACCTTATATGTGTATTGGGAATGTTTGGGGCTTGTTCGGAGCCCGAAAAACAGATTTCTTGGAGAAATAGGATGGATGAACAGTTATTATAAACCATGTGGGAAAGGCCGCATGGTCTCTTCTAACCTTGAAGTGTAAGATAATGGTGTGTTATAGGGGGCACAATTCTCCCTAACTGTGTTCCCATGGATGAAATCCCCTGAAAAAACAGAATAAATGTGAAATATGTGCTTTTCATGGTTGACATATGGTTTCCTTAAATGTGTTTCCTACTCGTGTGAAATTCCCCTCTCTATAGAAGATGGCACATGGTTGATGCTTGGTTTGGCCAACTGTACGGGAAAACCATGTGATTCCCATTTTTGGGTGATTTTATGATGATTCCATTAAAGTTTATGTTTTAAAACGCCCATAATTCCAATTTCTTTTATAGAATACAACCACCCTTATTTCTCCCGTTTTGAGATCATTTTTTATTGTTTCATTGACTTTTATGCCGATCATCTATATAAAGTCTGATTCAATCGTCATTCATCACATTTGATCTATTCTGGTAAGATATTAATTCATTTTTAGCCATTTTAATTATTTTATCTCTTGAAAATTCTATTTTTATGCAGTGTTATGTGATTGGTTTTTAAGGAATTGACTATTCTTCAAATCTATTAAAACCTAGGAAAAACTAGAGGGTGATACTGGATGAGAGGAGTCATACCAGTATGAGGTAAGTGGTATATAAATCATCCCTTAAGTTTCATTTTTTCAATAAAATACTGCGTTCATATACTTATCTCATCTAGAATCACCTGTTTAATTCATGTTACTTTATTATAGCCATTAGAACCATATTATAAAACTTAGGTTAAAATTTTACCCACCGTTGGAGGTTGTGACGTCGACCACCCCAAGTAGGGTTTTTTTCCTTAGTTATGCCTTATTAGTTTGTTATGACTTTTTCTCCACCATTCATGTGTGTGTCTTGACCCTACTAATGGAAATCCCTTAGAATTAAATGAATTGTAAATTGATAAATGGATAGTACCATGATTTATTAACACTTACCCTTTCTAAGGTATGTTCTATACTCTATTAATTAATGTTTAAATAGTGTAATTAGAATGTATAATATATATATATAATTTACCCTAATTCATGTAATTGAATTTTTAAGTTGTGTGTTCAAAGCACCCCTTCCTATGTTTAATGGAAGGTAGTAGAGTGAACCTTATTAAATGAGTATAAATTATGTGAATTATGAAATGGTTTCATGTCCTTAAAACATGTCACATTAATGAAAGGTGTGGAATTGACCTCTTTGACTTAATAAATATAATGGTTATTACATGTCCTTAATGAAGTAATGAATCAATTATAAGGTGCCTACTATATATGAACCTTGACACTATTATAGGAGTGGTCAGACATGAGCTCACCCTAGATACCTGAGGGAATTCCATGAGAAATCATGGCCACCATTCCATTTCAGAGATGTTGGTTTCCATGGTGAGACCCACCAGAGAACCTGATACTTGTCTACTAGTGGATTCCTAGTGTGACACTATAAGATCCCTCAAATAATTGTACAATATTCCTTGGATACACTGATTAGCCACTAAATGAGTCTAATATTAATTGTAAATATATTTAATATTCATGTCATTTATTATTTATAAACACCATTTTAGTGCATTTTACACTTTGAACATCATTCCACATTATGATTGTAATACCTTCTTAAAATGCACTATTATGTGGTACATTTTTTAACATCATTTAAAGTACCCAATGATTCATCTGATTTTAAGGAATGTAATTAACCATATTTTAATTTGATATTTCTGAAAATGGATCTACACTTCAATATGAGCATGTTTCATTCAGGGATCAATGGATAATTCATGGAAAAGATGGGAATATTTTTGTGATGAAAGGAAGCAATTCTACAGAAGGCAGATTGGACACCAGCCCACTGATTCGAATGTGGGACCCACATTACAAACCCAATGAAGCCCAAATTTGGTGGGAAGATATAAGACATATATATCAACACTTAATTATGTAGAAGCCAGTGCTAATTCGGCCTCCATTGTGGTCATGTATGCGGCCCAAGTTAGAGATAAAATTATGGGCCAGATTCTGCGGCCCATAAAAACAGTCCACTAATCTAATCGTATCTATGAAACAAAAACTCCAAATGGGCCCTAATTTTATAGGGGTGTATATGACATCTGGGGATCCATTTTCTTCCTCTATTGACCACTCATATTTGGACATCTAGAAGGTCTTACAAGTGAGTCTGTTCGGTGAAAGCAAGATGGATGCCACCTCGGGTCAAGGGTGGAAAAGTCTCTTCTCCCATACTTTCCACCACCCTAGGCATACCATACTAAAGTGGGATCTTTTGTATTGTTGGAGGATCGACCCAAGGCTCCCAAAATGACTATTTATGGCAGTAGTGTTGAATGAGGTTTTCATCTTTGAGCTTTTTTTCCATCTTAATATTATGGTTCCAATTTCTCTTTGTAACGTTCTTCCTTCACATGTAAGTTGTTTTAATTTATCCTAGTTTCATAATAAAAGTTATTCTTCTGCTCTTATTCTATTGTTCTACATATAACATTGATACTGTTGGTTCAAGGTGTGAATTTATTCACACCATACTTTGTGATATTTATCACACAACGGTGGAGTGATCGATTTTTGTTGTTGTTTTTTTACTTCTTCAATTCCACCCTCATAAGTCTACTACCCGCTTCAGTTGAAGACATGTCATCAATGAAGGGATAACCCACTTATGGGTTTATCCAAGATAGTAGAAAGGGGATGGATTGGATGTTATTTATCACCCCATTAATGTATAATCACTTCTTTAATTGAGATTTTTATTTGATGATTTTTAAACTCCATCATCCTTGTTGAATTTAAGGCCACACACTTCAAGTGCTAATACGAAACATTACCTTGAAGTGCTAAAAAAATTGATCCTTCAAATGTATAGTTTATTAGTATTAAAGGGTGTAGGCATTAAATCAGTAAGTTATTATGTTGTTTTATCTCCTTAAATGAACCCATCTCAAATATAAGAAATTGAAATCATTGAAAAGGAAATACGTCCAATCCACCCCGAGCGATAACCTAGGATCAACTCATTATTTTAAATTGAATTCACTTAAATCTATTAGTTATACTTTAAACCCATATAAAATAAACCCAATTTGTCCACTTCATAGCAAAAAACAATCCATAGAATGTACGTGTCTATAGGTTTTTTCTTAGGTCTCTGAGGATTCGATAACCCAAGATAAACTACAAGGAATGTTCTACCTTCATCTCTTGGATAAATTTGAGCGAGAATCAAATTTTGGCACCATTTACGGGGACCTAAGTAAGTTATCTTAGACACTATCATCCTTTTTTTCATTCTACTTCTCTTTTCTCACTCCTCACTCCTATGGAAGTCAATTTTGAACAAGTCCAATCATGGGAAACCTATCCCTACTTTGATCACCCAACCCCATGTATGATGTACAACGACCATTTTAATTCCTACTTGTAAGATCATCAACAACCTACTAAACCAAAATGTTTTTATTCATATGATCCACAATACATTGCAACCTATTATGAGTTCTAATCCCAACAAGGCCAATCAGAACATCCTACTGTGGAATTCTAACAACTTAATTATCCTCTTGGAATAGACCGTCGGTCCCAACACCTTGACCATCATGATACGCATCCATCAATTGAGAAATTGTGTCAAAAAATGGATATAATTACTTCTGAAGTTTCATCCTTGAGAGTAGAACTACAAAGCATTGAAACAGTTATGGAACCCATTCCTAATCAGGTTGTCCATTCCTCATCATTCATAGAGGAATCTTGTTACCCACAAACATCTTTTAAAAATTCTAATGAAATTTCATTTAAACCTAGGATACCTGAAGAGCATGAATTAATTGTTGAAGGGTATTTAAATAAAGATGAAATTTATTTTTTTGATTCAAAAGAGGATATTTTGATATCATGGATTGAGTCTCCTAAGTATAACCCCGTTGATGATTTTTCAAAAACACAAATCACTGAACCATTAAGAGAAATAACAAACTTTGAGTCCATACCAATTCCTAAAATTGATCTTTCCAATTCGATGGTTGAATCTTCTATTCAAAAGAAACCAATTCTGTTGAGAAATTTTTAAAATGAAACTGAGTTCAATTCAAAGTCCCAACCTATGTTTGAATGTTTTAGCCTACCTGAACTTGAACAAAAGGACTTTCCATCCACCCTCATGTTTCCATTCATTAGGGATAGCCAAAAAATTCCACTTGTCACCATTTCTTATCATGAAACCAATAAATAGGTAATGATTCTTAACATCTTAGAAAATACTACAAAAGAAATTGAATCCATCATTTCTGATATTCCTTGGATTTACCTGCTCATTTTAGAACAGAGGTTTTTACATGAAACAAATTATAAACATAGAATCAATTTCAACCTAGTAGAAGTGGAGAAACATGTGGTCCTTAAAATGTTGAAAATTGGTATTGGGTAAGTTAGGGGATCCATGTCGGGCTAATTATGTTAAACAAAGCGCTGGATGGGAGGCAACCCATGTTTTTCAAGTTTTCAATAATTTTGTTGTTTTAATCAAAATTATATTTTAAATAGGATTAATTAATCATTTTGATATTTAATAAAAATATAGACTGTTGACATGTTCTTCTATTTTGAGTATGGATGGGTACGAAAGGGGAGCACCATATTCATCCGTGTCACGTGGTGTGATCCTCCAGTAATACCTTACCCAGAAATTTAAAAAGAAGACAATGTATCATCAGTTTATTCTATTTTATATATATACTAATATTTTACTTATATATATATATATACTGTTTTGTTTTTTTTGTTTGTTTTCCTTTTTCCAGTAGGGAACTCTGCAAGCGACATGGATATCAAAGGACTAAAAGGGAGCAGCAAGAATTTCAACTTCAACCACCAGGTGACTTTATTCCGTGATCCACATTTTTAATTTCCCTTTTGAACTTTCATTATATACCTCTAACCCCTTATAAATTTTCATTTCTTTAAACACTGGGGATAGTTTTGTTTTATGTTTAGAGGGGGGAGATAAAATTAAAAAAATTATTTTGTGTCAAAAAAATGAAGGATTTGAAAAAAAATGTGTAAAAGGAAGGAAAAATTCCTTTAACTTTGAACATGGTAATACACATTTCACACTTTGAACTGAATATCAAATAATTTAGCATGCCCTGATTCTGATTTTAATCCTTGTATAATTTCATGAGTATAGATTTTGGAAAGTGTGGCTGTCCAATGTGATATTTTATCATTTATATTTTCATCCAAATAAAAAAAAGAATCAAAATGCTTGTCCTTTGGATAGTGGCGTATTAGTTTGAGTTCATGGGGTCCAGAAAATAAATAGCATAGGTTTGGTGATAATTTTAGTTTAATTTGAGTATTCAAAAAAAATTGCACGTAGAGAAATGAAATGACCTAATTCATGGCTTTCAGCACTTGGGGATCGTGACTCCATAGTTTTCTAGCCCAGAGTTAGTAATTTTATCTCTATTTTTTGTAATTTGAATTTGGTTTTGACTAAGTTAACTCGAGATGACTCCCGAGTATGTGGGATTCACTTGGTTCCCTATGGTCTTTGAGCCTGGGAGTCATCGGCAAAGTCTCGCTAAAGGGGTTGACTCTTTTGAGTGCAACTTCAATTACCATGGCAAAATTACAAAAAAAAAATTCCAATAAAAAAATTGAATACACATCTTAATATTGAAATGTGATTCCACCTCGCGCTTCCATAATTTCCCCCTTGAATAAAGATTAACCCCCTTGTCTATTGTGATGCACAACACATACTCATACTTAATTGATATTGGATGAAATATGGCAATGAATTTGAACAAAGGAATGGGCTTGGGATTGCGATCTGCTTATGAAACAATATTGTATTAAAATATTTTGATGGGTTTTAGGATTTTTTGGTATAAGTGTTTTTGGTGATCATTGTGTATTAAAATGTTTTTGGAAAAGGGAATTCGAATTTCATATTGTTGAGATATATTTTGCTCGGGACTAGAAAAACTCAAGTTGGGGGGTGTGATTAGCCACTAAATGAGGCTAATATTCATTGTTAATATATTTAATATTAATGTTCTTTATTATTCATAAACACAATTTTAGTGCATTTTACACTTTGAACATCATTCCACAATATGATTGTAATACCTTCTTAAAATGCACTATTTTGTGGTACATTTTTTAACATCATTTAAAGTACCAAATGATTCATCTGATTTTAAGGAATGTAATTATCCATATTTTAATTTGATATTTTGGAAAATGGATCTAAACTTCAATGAGAACATGTTTCATTCAGGGATCAATGGATAATTCACGGAAAAGATGGGAATATTTTGTGATGAAAGGAAGCAATTCTAGAAAAGGAAGATTGGACACCATCCCACTGATTCGAATGTGGGACACACATTACAAACTCAATGAATCCCAAATTTTGTGGGAGGATAGAATACATATATAGGAACACTTAATTATTCATAAGTTAGTGCTAATTCGGCCTCCATTGTGGTCATTTATGCGGCCCAAGTGAGAGATAAAATTCTAGGCCAGATTCTGCGGCCCATAAAAATAGTCCACTAATCTAATCGTAACTCTGAAACCAAAACTCCAAATAGGCCCAAATTTTATAGGGGATAGGAGACATCCGGGGATCCATTTTCTTCTTCTATGACCCACTCATATTCGGCCATATATAAGGTCTTACAAGTGTGTCTGTTCGGTGGAAGAAAGCTAGCTACCACCTCGGGTCAAGGGGGGAAAATTCTCCTCTCCCTTACGTTCCACTACCCTAGGCCTACCATACTCAAGTGGGATCTTTTTTACTATTGGAGGCTCGACCCAAGGCTCACAAAATTCATATTTATGGCAGTGGTGGTGAATGAGTTTTTCATCTTTGAGCTATGTTTTCATCTTAATATTATGCTGCTAATTTCTCTTTGTAACGTTCTTCCTTCACATGTAAGTTGTTTTAATTCATCCTATTTTCTCAATAAAAGTTATTCTTATACTCTTATTAAATTGTTATATATATCACGTTGATACTATTGGTTCAAGGTGTGAATTTATTCACACTATACTTTGTGATATTTATCACACAACGGTGGAGTGATCGATTTTTTTGTTGTTTTTTTTACTTCATCAATTCCACCATCGTAAGTCTACTTCCTGCTTCCGTTGAAGACATGTCATCAATAGAGGGATAACCCACTTATGGGTTGATCCAAGGGAGTAGCAAGGGGATGGGTTGTATGTTATTTATCACCCCATTAATGTATAATCACTTCTTTAATTGAGATTTTTATTTGATGATTTTTAAACTCCATCATCCTTGTTGAATTTAAGGCCACACACGTCATGTGCTAATACGAAACATTACCTTAATGTGCTCAAAACATTGATCCTTCAAGTGTATAGGTGATTAGTATTAAACGGTGTAGGCATTAAACCAGTAAGTGATGATGTTGTTTTATCTCCTTAAATGAACCCCTCTCAAATATAAGAAATTGAAATCATTGAAAAGAAAATACGTCCAATCCACCCCGAGCGATAACCTGGGATCAACTCATTATTTTAAATTGAATTAACTTAAATATGTTAGTTATCCATTAAAACCATATAAAACCAACCCAAGTTGGCCACTTCATTGCCAAAAACAGTCCATAGAATGTACGTGTCTATAGGATTCTTCTTAGGTCTCTGAGGATTCAATAACCCAAGATAAACTACAATGACTATTCTACCTTCATCTCTTGGGTAAATTTGAGTGAGAATCATACACTCCTTGAATCCAGCATGGATTCTCTAGACATGAGGCCCCATGGATACACCATCAGGACTAGTCACTACTTATCCCATTTTACCTTGGATGTATTACTTGGACTCGATTAGATTTATATTATTGTGTAATTAATTGAGAGATACCCCTCATATTACACTCTTACACCTAAGACCGACTATAGTTACTACCCGATTTGGCTTGACCCTTGAGGTTAAGGTTGCCTTGGTTATTAACTTAGAACCTATTCATTACAATTATCATCAGGTTTCCTTGTTATCACATTGGTCCTTTACTATCATCAAATTTTTAGGTGGTTAGTGATAGTTTCCCCTCATGTGACTGACATATATAATCTAGAACCTATTTATTTGATGAACTGATTTCATGTTCAGACTCCATGTGAGAGATGAAGTAGGTACTAGGGTATGTAAATTATTGTACTACTTTAATTTTATATATGCATGATTTCACACTATTTAAGTTTATATTACATGTAAAAGATGTTATAGACACTATTGGTGGTGGCCTATTGAGATTTATCTCACACCCTATCTGGGACGTTATTTTTACCCGAGAAGATTAAATGTTTGAAGGTGTTGAAAAAGGAAATAATAATGCTTTCGAAACATTATTGTTTTCTTGGATTTGGATGGATCATGGTAGGAGATGACTAGGATAGTGATCGGGATGATGGATAGTTTTCGTTTTTTTGAGAATTTTGTATAGTTTTTAGTTTCTTCTACTTTGTATCAATGTTTTCTAGCTTTATAGATACATGAAATATATCATCATCAAATTTTGATTGTTAATTAAAATTTCTTTAGTTGTCTACGTATTCCTGTCTACTTCTACTACACCATCTATTTATTCTAAATCGCTTCAATTATTTACCTGTTATCATTTTTATCAGCTATGTTTTACTTTGGTAAAGAGAGAATAGGATTCCCACATACACTCCATATGACCTCTCCACTAGTTGGTAGCCTTTAGATTTTAGGGAGATTCACTAGAGTCCCAGTGACCCATTAGGACCCATCAATATTGGTGAATGTCTGAGTGGCATCTAGGTCTAGGACGTCACAATGATTCGTATCTTGAATGAGGGATAATTGATCATAACCTAGTATAGAGATCTTCATTCATTAATTGGAAGTAATTTATATCTTTTAAGATGGTATTATGAATTTTATATACATCATGAACCCCTGATAACATCTTTATTGGTAGATTTTCCTTGCCCGCCTCTTCGTTTTCAAAACCATTCAATTTTAGCATATTGGAGAACACGGTTGGTAGATATATGTGCTCAGATTACAAAACTCGTGAATTTTATCATATTTTTACCGCTTAAATGTATGGTGAGTTGGACATATCAAAATAACCTGTGGAATTTTTCAAGAATGTATTTGGTGAAGAGTTATGATACAAGTATCCAGTCCTCTTGAAATCATGGGTAGAATTATCTTCTATTTGAAACCAATTAGGTCACTTGAGACTAGATTTCTAGTGTTGTACCATGAAATACTATAATGGATATTATGTTTATGATTCTGATATCTAGATGGTTGGATTGGGTGGTGATGGTTACTAATTCAGTTGGAATAATGATGTTTTTAAACATTATTCTGATAATAGTCTTTAGAATCCTTCTTAGATTCTATGGTAGGTAGAAGGGGGAAGCATGTATGAGACCTAAAAATAAAGGAGGGAAATATGGGTTTGAGATTCTAGTTCAAGCATGAATCACACAATTTGAACATCCCTAAATGATTAAAAACCACTCATATTCTACTATAGTGGCTGGTCTAACTACTTCGGGGGAACATCTCTGAGAGTTTGGGAATCTATGGTTCCAATAAGGTTCAAGAAGAGATTACCATGGAGAGCAGTGTAAAGTTCCAAAATTAGACTCCCAAGGATATACTATCTAATGTTTTTTCATAATTATGATATGATCTTGGAATCCATAAACTTTTATGTAATAGATAGACTATCCTGGAACATAAATTCTTTGTCTCTCACACTAAATAGGTCTATCCTGAATATTATGAAGAGGGTTTGTTCTATAGATTTGAGACCTAAAAATCACATTAAATAGTTGATGGATTCATTCATAGATAAGGATTACAAGGGGTGTGAAATATTAAGAAACGTGAGAAAGAAGAAACATGTACATATTACAATATAAAACTATAGTCAAGAAATTGAAACTTTATAATAAAGGTAAATTGAGTTTTCTACTGATGGTTTAATAACTTTGTGGAATTATCTCAGACTACATCAGATTATTAATAATAGGTGAAGGTGTAGGAATATTTTTGCGAATAATCAATTAGTGAAAAAATGAAGAAAACTAAATTTTATTTTGGAATTATCTATTTAATAAAGAGAATAAAACCAAGAATTGTAAGGATTATTAAAATAGTCCCAAAATTTTGCGGAATTGATTTGTAGTTTAACTTCCTAGGATAAAGGAACCCGAGGTAGTTATGTTATGGGGGGGGGGGGGTGAGAAGATAGAAATTAAGTGACCAATTCAAACCGATGTGTTTGAGGATCTTTATAATGAGGTCAGTAAAAAAATAAATCTTCAAAATGATTGTTTAAAGGTCCATATTCCTAAATTGGAGGGTAACATTATCCGAGAATTCTCATTTCCCCAACATTTCAATGAATAAATGATATTAACATATGATAAATTCAAAAAGGATAATATGGAAGAAGGTATTTGGACACAACACTTTTATCATGATATGTTATCAGATTACCTTGATTAAATTATGAGTACAAGAGATCCCCAAGGCCTTAATGGAGAGCTATAAAAAATTGTATCTTAAACAATTGATGTTCTCCTTCAGGATTTCAACCCTTATCCACTTGTTGTGGATGAGTATACAGTGGCCTATAAATATATAATAGATATATACAATGAGATTAGGTGAAAACATCATGAAATTTAAATCAAGATTCTCTATTTGATGTTTAGAATGATTAGTGTAACTTCTTGGGGGTCTTCTTATTGGGATACAATTTTGCAATTCCTTCTTTTATTGTATGGATTGTACTAGTTTTTTTTGGTTGTGGGTTCCCCCTCAACACTTAGAAGGTGTTTTTTTGAAAAATAAAATAAGGATGGGATTTTATAGAGATTTTGGAATAAAAAGAACATGGAATTTGTGTTAATAAAATAACCAATGTTGAAATATTGTATTAGATATTACCTCTATCAGGGGACCCTTATATAGAGTTCAGGATTTCAATCATTAGCCCATCGATGATTTATTTGATTTCATTTTCAAGTAAATTTTGGTAGTCATTTTGGAGGATAAGGACACCTTAAAAGTAATCAGTAACTCATATTTGAAAAAGGAACATGATTGTATATTATTGGAAGTGTTAAATAAAATAATTAAATAAATGTATTGGGGGATTACTAATATCCAGAGAATTAGTCCATCTATTTTCACAAAAAAATTGATATTGATGTAAGTAACTAGACCAAGTCATCAAATGAAAACAAGAATCATGCGACCAATGAATGAGGATCCCAAGAAAGAGGCTATATAAAATTTTTATACATGGATTATATTATCTATATCCAACAGGGAATGGGTTAGGCCCTTGAATGTATTTCACAATAAAATAGGCCTAATCGTGGTGATAATTTTATTTAATGAGATCATAAAAAATAGTAGTGGGATGGAGTGTTTTTTTGGACTATTGGCAGCTGAAATATCTATAATAATGGATCAATATAATTTGCATCCATAGATAAATTGATAATATTATTATCTTGTAATGAGTTTTAATTATTGTTAGGTGGATAATCTAGTTACAGAAAAATATCGATGGGCCTAGCTGATTAGTCCAAGATCACTTTCACATGACCATATGGTACTTTTGACTATAATCAGATTTCATTTGGCATCTGTAATACAGTGATGGAATTTCAAAGGGGCATGAAACATATTCATCATGATATGTTAGATTATTTTCTAGATGTTGTATGTAAAAAATTTTAATTTATAGAAGATCCTCAAAAGTGTTCTTATATAACTTTGAATTAGTTTTAAATATATTTTAAGATAAATTATTTGTGATCAAATTAAAGAAGTGACACTTTATAGAGAAATATGGCATTGTAGTTAGGAAAAATAAAAATAAAAATTGGGAATGAATGTTGTTCTCACAAAGATTAGTGTAAAATAAGAGATTCATGAACTGAACATAATCAAGGGGATTTAAATCTTTCTATGACACATGAGATTCTACCACAACATTCTCAAAGATTACCCTTAGATATCTTGACCACTTACCTATCCATTTTTAATGTATGTTATGTTTTAATTTGATGTATCAGGAAAAAAATAATTAAATCTAAGGAAAATAATGTTACTGGATACCCCAATTATAATCTCTCCAAAATGTGAAAATTATTTTGACCTAATGTGTGATGCAAGTGATTTCACCATGGGAGATGTGATGGGATAGTATGTTGATTATATATTTTGTCCCATATAAAATTCAAGGTGTATAATCAATGTCGCCCAAATGAAATACAGTAATTTGAAAATGGAATTTATTATAGTGGTATTTACATTTGATAAGTGTATATCCAATCTAGTCCTCTCAATGATAATTCTATAAATTGAAAATGCTATAATAAAATACCCATTAAATAAGAGATATGAAAAGATAAGGATAATTTGGTGGATCTTAATTTTATATGAGTTTAGAATAATGATCAGAAAAAAATGGGTTCGGAGAATGTGGTGGTATATTACTTGTTTAGGATACATTTATCACATTCTGATGAAGAGGAAGAGATAGTCATCACTAATGTGTTCCCAAATGGAACGATTTTTTATGCCGATTTTCAATCTCACTCATGGTTTATTGATATATATATTTTTGGGAAAAATGAATCCTTATAAAAATTATTATTATCCATAGAAAATTGATTTTCGGCCAATGCCACATATTACTTTTGGGATGATTCTATTTGGTTCAAGAAGTGTGGATATGGACCAATTCAGTGATGTGTTCCCAAATCATATATAAAATTAATTTTGGAAATTTTTTAATTTATTTCCCACAAAGAACACTATAATATTAATTTAGCATTGGATAAAATCCTAAAAAGTGGATTATTTTTTCCTACTATTCAGGAGGATTAAAAATAATTATTAAAAAGTATTAAACGATGCTAATGAATATATAATACTAGAATGAGTAATAAAATCCCAAAACACCCTATTCTAGAAGTCGATGTATTTTATGTGTGGGGTTTAATTTAATGTCCGCCTTCATGAATTCCTTTGGAAACACATTGATCCTAGTATTTCTGTATTATTTTTTAAATGGGTTAAATAGGAATCTATTTCTTAGAACACATCCAATGTGGTAATAATTTTTTTTAAAAGAACATATTTGTTTAGTTTGGAATTCCTCAGTTACTCATTAGTGATTGGGGTGCACATTTCAGTATCAAATTTCTAAGGGGGTTTCTAAAGAAATGTAGTGTTATATATAGTACCATTACCCCTTACCATTTAAAAATTAGTGGTAAAGTGGAGCTATCCAACCAACAGATTAAGAAAATTATGGAAAATATAATATGCTCAAAACCCATCTATTTCCAGCCTCTTGGGGAACATGTTTGGTAGATATTTTTGCTTAGATATAAAACCAGTTCATTATGTCATCTTTTCACCACTTAAATATATGGTGAGTATGATTTATAAAAACCACCATTATAATTTTTATGTATTGTAGTTGATGAAGAGTTCTTCTACCAGTAGCTAGTGCAGTTTAAATCATGGGTATACTTCTATTCCATATGAAACTGCCTGTGTCACTTGCAACAATATTTCCAGTGTTGACCAAATAAATATAATAATGGATATTATTTTTATGGATCTAATATCCAAATGGTTGGATTTGTGGTGATGAAAATGGAGTATGTTTGAATAATGATGTTTTTCTACATCTTCTTTATATTAGTCTTGGGAATCATGCCTAGATTCCATGGTTGGTAGAAGGGATGAGTGCGTAGGAGACCTATAAACAAAGGCGGACAATATAGGTTTTAGGTTCTATATCCAACTTGAATCACACACTTTAAAAGTTCCTAAATGATTAAAAACCACTCATATGCTACTATAGTGGTAGCTCCAACTACTTAGGGGAACATTTATGAGAGTCTAGATATATGTGGTTCTAGTAAGGGATAAGATGAGATAACCATGGGGACTAGTGGAAATATCCCAAATTAGACTCCCAAGACTCTAGTATCTAATGTTTTTTCATCACTATGATATGATCTTGGAATCCCCCTATACGCATCCAATAGAAATACTACTCTAAAACATAATTTATTGGGCTTTGGAAGTAAACTGGTTATTCCTAAATTTTATAAAGAGGGTATTTACTCTAGATTTTTGACTAGAAAACACAATGAATTGTTTATGGAGTAATACCAAAAAAAGGATAACAAGGGGTGGGAAATTTTAAGAAACATGAGGAAGAATAAATATGTACATATTAAAAGTTCAGACTCCAAATAATAAATTGAAACTTTGGAATAATGGAAAATTTAGGTTTATTCTAATATAATAATAACTTTGTAGAATTATCTTAAACTAAATCATATTAGGAAAAAGAGGTGAAGGTGGAGGAATAATTTTGTAAATAATTAATTAATGGAGTGGGAATAAAAGTGACTTTTATTTGGGAATTATGAAACTAACAAAGAGAGGAAAACTAAGAATCATAAGGATTATTAAAATCATCCCTTATATTTTTGGAATAAATTAGCAGTTTAACTT
Organism: Viscum album; assembly: GCA_963277665.1. Taxonomy (NCBI): domain Eukaryota; kingdom Viridiplantae; phylum Streptophyta; class Magnoliopsida; order Santalales; family Viscaceae; genus Viscum; species Viscum album. The sequence goes on from OY728153.1 coordinate 1,956,094,988, forward strand.
CCTTTTCCAAAGGAACCTATGGATGTTATGGTGTGGGGGATTGAAAATATTGAAATTAAAGAACCATGTAAAACTATAATGTTTTTGGATCTTTCTATGGAAGTTAGTAAGAAACTAAATCTTCAAAATGCTGGTTCAAGGTACATATTCTAAAATTGGTGTGTTATGTGATTCATGAATTATCAGTTTCCAAAAATTTCAATGCAAGCATTATATTAATATATGAAAAATTTATAAAGGATACTGTAGAATAAGTTATTGAGACACAACAATTAGATCCTAATATGTTATCAGGTAAAATTGATAAAATTAAGAATATGAGAGATCTCCCAGACCTCAATGGAGAACTGTAAAAATCATATCATAACAAAATAGATGTTCTGCTTCTGGATTTCAACCCTTAGCCTCTAGTTGTGGATGAGAATCTAGTGGTCTATAAACCTATAGTATATATGTACAATGAGATCAGGTGAAGACATCATAACCTGTACATCAAGATTCTCTATTACAAGTTCATGTACATTTATTCTAGATTTAATTATCAGAGTTACTTTTGGGGGTTTGTTTATTTGGAAAGGATTTTATAATGCCTTCCTTTGGTGTATGAATTTATTGAGATTTTTTGTGGGTAACCCCTAAATAATTAAAATCTATTTGTTTTGAAAAAAATAAATATGGGACTTGAGAGAGATGTTATAAGATAAATAATAAGTAATTTGTTTTTATAAAAGAACCAAATTTTAAATCTTCTAGTGGATATAACAGTTATCAAGGGAAATTTTTATAGAGTTCAATATTTCAATCCTTATACCATCGATTATTGAGCTGAATTCATTTCCTAGTACATTTTGGAACTCATTTTTGGGACATAAAGACACCTTACGAGTAATCATTAACTCATATTTGAATAAGAAATATGATATTATATTTTATGTAGTGTTGAATAAAAGAAGAAAATAAATCTTTTGCGGGAATTACTAATATCAAGGTAATTATTCCAACTATTTTCACACAAAAATTGATATTGAAATAAGTAACTATAACAAGTTATTGACAAAAAACAAGACTCATGCCACAAATAAAAGAGGTTATCAAGAAAGATGTTGTCAAACATTTAGATAAACAGATTAAATTATCAATATACTATAATAAATGGGTTAAGACCTTGTATGTTTTTTCAATGAAAAAGGACTAATCGTGGGGAGAATTTTATATAATTATCCCATCCAAAAAATAGTAATGGGATAGAGAGTTTGTGAATAATATAGGAAGCTAAAAGATGCTACATGAATGGATCAATTTTCATTTGCATTCATGGATCAAATGACAAAATGATTAGCTTGGAATGAGTTATAATAATTTTTTAGTGGATACATTGGTTACAAATAAATATTGGTGGAACTGGATAATCATTCCAGGACCACTTTCACATTCTGATATGGTCCTTAATCCCATAAAAACATGTCATTTAGAATACGTAATACATAGATAGAATTTAAAAGGTTCATTAGACATATGATTCATGATACAGTGGAAGATTTTCTAGATTTTTTATGGATGAATTTATATATTATATAATGTCCTTTAATGTGTTCTTATATAACATGGTATTTTTTTTCAAGATATTTTAAGAGAAATTATTAGTGCTCAGTTGAGATAAGTTTCACTTAATGGTGAAAGAAGGCGCTCTACTTCGATAAAAAGTATCAAAACAGGGAATGAAAGATGATATCATAAAGATTAAAGTAAAACATGAGATTCATGAGCTAAACATAATCAGGGGGATTTTAAGCTTTCTAGGACACATGGTATTCTTCCACCACTTTCTCAAGGATTAACCTATGATAGATTGAATAATTACTTATCTCTTGGTGAAGTAATTTATGTTTGAATATAATGAATCAAGAAAATAATCCTTCACTCCAATGAAAAAAAATTTAGTGGATTCTCCAATTATAATCTCTCCAAATTAGGAAAATTATTTTATGCTATTGTGCGATGTAATCAATTTCACTTTGTTATTTGTGTTGCGAGAACATGTTGATTATTTTTGTTGACCCATCTGTTATGCAAGCTCTATAATCCGTGATGAGATAATTAAATACAAAAATTTATAGATGGAATTTGTTATAATTTTCTCTAAATTTGATAAGTTTAGATCCAATCTACTACTCTCAAAGGTGAATTTCTACATTTATCATATTATTATAAGATACCCGTTGAATAATATAGATACAAAGATAATGTTAATATGGTGGATCATGTTTTTATAAGAGTTTAAAATCAATATCCAAAATAAAATGCATTTGGAGAATGTGGTGGTAGATTACTTGTTTAGGATATATTTATCCTATGTTGAATAAGTAGAAGAGAAAGAAATCAATTATGTGTTCCCAAATGAAAAGAAATTTTGTGCTGAATTTCAATTTCACTCATGATTTACTGATATGGATATTTTTCAGGAAACATGGAACTTTATCCAAATTATTTTTACCAATAGAGAAATAGATTTTTTTCTGATTCCACATATTAGTATTGGGATGATTCTATTTTGTTCAAGAAGTGTGTACATGGCCTAATTTGCTAATATGTTACCAAATCATAAGTAAAAAATAATTTTTTAAATTTTTTATTTTCTGCCCACTGAATGACACTATAAACCTAATTGATTAGTGGTTAAAATCCTAAACTATGTATATTATTCCTTCACTTTTTAGGGATTCCAAATAATTTTTAAAAATTCATGACTAATTCCAAAGAATAAGGAATATCATAAAGACAAATAAAATTACACAACACCCTATTCAAGAAGTCATGGCATTTGATGTGTAGGATTTAATTTCCTGGCCCACTTCATGAATTCTTTTAGAAACACATACGTCCTAGTATGTGTGGATTATGTTTTGAAATTGGTGAAATATAAATCTATATCTCAAAAAACAACCATTATGGTAATCTAATTTTTTTGAAAATGAATATATTTGATTGGTTTGAAATTCCTTAGTTAATAATTTTTTATTAGGTAATAAATATCAATAAAAAATTACTAAGGGTATTTCTAAATAAATATAGAGTTATATACAATACCATTACCCCTTATCATCAAAAAATGAGTGGTAAAGTGGAGCTATCAAACCAAGAGATCAAAAAAATTCTGGAAAAATTAATATTCTCAGGATAAAAAATATTGGATCAGAAAGATTGATGATGCATAGTGGGTGTAAAAAATATACTTTAAAAAACTAATAGGTTTGGTACCATTCAGGATCATATATGGGAGTCCATTTTATTTACCCGGGGATATTGATCATTGATCATATTGGGCTCTGATGAAGATAAAAATAGACATTCTAAAAGTTGTAAAGAATAGATTAATATGGCTAGTTGAGTTGGAAGAACTCAGGAGATATGCATAACAGAATTAAAGGATTAATAAGGATAAGAACAATAAATTGAATGACCAGTGAATCAACTAATGAAAATTTTCACCTGGAGGAAAGGTAGTTTTATTTAAATCATAGTTGAGATTGTATTCCGGTAAATCAAGTCCACTTTGGTTTAGACCTTTGATAGTGGTAAAAGTTTACCAATATAGAGAAACTGATATCTAAAGAGAGTATAAACCATTATTCAATGTCTATAGAAAACTACTGAAGTTATTCATGTACACTTTAAAAGATGGATGAATTCTCACCCTAATGTTTGAATGATGTTCTGAAAGGCATGTATAACTCTAGAAATTAAATGAATCACTAATTATGAGGCAATACCAGGTAAATTTCCTAATTATATTTCTTCTTTATTTAGTTTAGCTTAGGCATTTTTCTAGGGATGAGGCTCATAGAAATATCCCCAAATCCCCTACTGGAGCCTAATGTAACTTGAAAAAATATAATGATGAATTATGAGAATATAGATCATATTGTGTTGTAACAATATGTTTCATTGACTGATTATTTCCTAGCTATTTCAATTCATGTAATGATTATTTTCACCCTCTAATGATGGGGGAAACAATCTAGAATAGTTCAGAACATTACTTTCACCTGGTACACATCACACACAAACTCAAAGTGATGAATGACTAGTTAGAAGTGGAAGAATTTTTTAATGACACAGAAGAGTCTAATAATGCCATAATTTTTTTGAGTCAAAATTTTATCAAATTTCTATTTAAACCATATGTTTTATGGAAAAACCATTGCTTGTTATAAGGAACCCCACAACACCACATAAGAAAGAGTTTATATTGAAATGTTGTGATGGATATACCCATGGTGTGGCTACTTTTGAATCCTAGACCTAAATTTTTACAAGAACTTTTTATTAACATATAATCTCATGAGTGTAAACATCACACTATTACCTATTTTAATATTATAAATTTATTTAGTGATAACACTAAAACTTTTCATGGCCTTTCATATTCCCTAAACCAAAGATCTCATGGGTAGTTACTCTCATGATTACACTTATATTAAAATAACTTCTATAGATAATGAAATATTTCAATATCCTCTCTACTTTGATTTGATAATCCCCTCATTCCCAAACAACCCAATAATTATATCTTTACCAAATATTTCATCTAACATTCATTAATCAAAACCTATGTCCTAACACCCAAAAAAACATTTTAAAACCCATATCCTACCATTTATTTCCTCCATTCGATTTTCAAATGTATAATAAAATGACTATTAATACCAAATCAAAGTCCAAGAGACTAAAAAACCCAAAAAAAGGAATTTTGTTACCTGAACATCCAAAAAACATATTATGGAATATATAGGTTCCCTAGAATCTTCCTCTAGAAAATAATCACCATCAACTTGAACTAACCATTTAATCCAATAACATTCCAATTATTATCCATGGGGTGATTTCACACAAAAAAACTTACACTTCTATCTATAGTTCCCTAAACTCAAGCACTAATAGAGGCTAGCTAAGTTGTAAATGAAGATGATCCACACCCAAAAAAACAATACATATGAATTATACAATATTTTAACATATAGGATCAGGTGATGGATTATTTACATTATATTAATTAGAAGTATATATTGTAGGTCCGAGAGGGTTCCTATTGATATTTTATTTTGGAGATTTTTTACCCTTGAGGTGACATTGAAGTTGGTAAAATTTTGTTTAGTATAATAATTTGGGATTCTATCCCTTGAGAAGTTTGAAGTGGTTTCATGAATTTATAGGCCAAAATTTCAAAAACCCAAGAGTATATGAGGCTCATTATAGATCCTAATAAGGGAATATAATATCAAAGGTGGAGTATTATATTAGATTATCTACAAAATAACACGACCCTAAGATGAAAAAGGAACCCGGTTAAGGAATTCTCTCTTTAGAGTTATATGTCGAAACCTTTCACATGATTGGATAGATAGAAGAGTCTCTAGTAGATGTTTTTGTATAGAGGTTCTTATTCTCTATACCATTTCCCAGTGAGAGATGATCATCGACATGGCCTGGTAGTTTTCCATTTTTTATGAGAGGTAGGTGAAGAAAACCAATATATCAATGATAGGGGAAATATTCATACCAAACTAGCCAAAACCATAAATAAATTTGATTCATTCAAACCCTTATCCTCTTTAGGTTAGCTATATATGATTGTTTTAACATTTCTTATAAATATAACTCTCATAAATAATGATGGAAAATGGTATGATTAGTTGGATTTGTATACTTATTATTCATATGCATACAAGGACATAGAGGAATACTATTAAGTTGAATCACCCTATTAGTCATCTGCTACATCATCAATGATAAAGGAGGTTACTGAAACTACACATCCATCTACAACATATATTACTTAAGAGGTGTGGATATAGTGTTTAAAAATTTTCATCCAATTAATTATTGAGAATCATTAAGTTTTATTTAAACCTATTGGGCTACCAATTCCTACTTATCCGTCTCCCTTATATGATCAAGAACCATATACATTTATAGTACAATAACAATCTTGGGGGACACCTTCCAGAACCATCCCCACCACTCTATGAGATCTATATCATCCTTATATTTCTTCTACACATAATTATCATATCCCATCTCAGTCTTTTTTAGATGATTCAAGAGGAACCAAAACTCTTTATCAATATAAAGTCCTACAAGGCATATGATATTGAGCCCCACTAGAAGGGATACAGCTTCACTATATATTCTATGGAAGGGTTCTCATTCATTGGACCAATAAATCAGTTGAAAATTTATCCCTCAATAAAATAGACATTCAATACATAGGATAGAGTAATGACATCACCCTTACTATACATACAATCAAAACCCTCAAAGAACACTACTAATTCCTCAGGATAAGACATTGGTGTAGATAAGCTGACTGATGCATTGGATTTTAGTACAATAGGTCCGGGTAATATAGAAGAGGTGGATATTATAGGATATATTCAATATATCACTCAGGGGGAGTATCCTAGTAGGGAGTAAGGGGATCTTAAACAAGAGTCTTAAGATTTTCACTTTACCATTTTCATTTTGTTTCACAAGTTTCACTTATGGATTTTAGTACAATAGGTCTGGGTACTATAGAAGAGGTGGATATTATAGGATATATTCAATATATTACTCAGGGGGAGTATCCTAGTAGGGAGTAAGGGGATCTTAAACTAGAGTCTTAAGATTTTCACTTTACCATTTTCATTTTGTTTCATAAGTTTCACTTATATTTGTCTACACTAGGTGGGTTCCTATCATGTATTATTTCTATTTTATTCCACTTGTCTATTCTAATTTCAATTTTTTAACAAAAATCATGGTATATTTTTTGGAACCACAATTCTTCTTATGTTTATTTTGGAACATTATTTAGACTTGAATCATCTTCACATTCATTTTTTTACTTTTTCGGAACAAATCCAACTTTTAACCCATAAAATGTTTCCATTCATGAAACCCACAAAAATTTGGGGATACACTTTGATATTATATGTGTGTGTGTGTGGGGGGGGGGGTTATTCTAGAAAGCACATGAATTTTGTCTTAGAACATGATATCTAAGATATATTTTTTTACTGAATATCTTTTCTTAACATGATAATTTAGAACATCCATGGAAATAAGTTCACATTTTTTGGTGAAATTCACTGAAAATAAATTTTGTGTTCACATTATTGTTTAAAATCTAAAATTATTGTTTAATTGAATATTCATTAAGATTTTAATTTTATAAATTAATTTTTGATTAATTAATTACTTTTAATTCATATACTGAGTGATTGTATAATGTCTTGAAATTAATTTCCTAAGAGTTATTATGAGCCATTTTTTCATATTCTTTAATCTACCTAATTTCTTGAGAGATATTTGGGAATGAATAACTACTAGAACTTTCACTCCAATCTCAGTAAATAATATTTTTTTTAAACCACATAAAAATAATAGAGTCCATTGATTGATGTATTTTTTCCATTTTATCTTGAGATATACCCTACATTTGATCAATTAAAATCCCATAGAAACTAGTAAATTCCTGATAAAAATTAACATTACATGATTAATTATCCTTCCCACCATTTTTTATTTCGTATAAATTCATGATTATTCATTTGATATTAAAAGGGAGTTTGATATTTTCATTGATCTATTTTAATTATATATTTAATTGAGTAAGTGGTCCTGTTTTCATGATTAGTTTAGAAAAATGTACAAAGCTAATATTATTGTGATTTATTGATCCTTATTCATTATTAAAAAAGAGAAAGAATAAAAAGGGAGGAAAAATATACCTTGAATTGAATTTTGACTATACATACCCTCCCTCTTCATTTTCTAAATATTTAAAATAGTGTTAATAGGATATTAATTCTGGAAATTTTGGTGATATTTTGGTTTTAAATTAGAGGGTGTGATATTTTTCTTAGACACATTACATTTAATAAAAGTTAAAGAAAAGTTCTAAGAGAAAAAGAGAAAAACTTAATCACAACCCAGAATGCATAAATTGTGGATATAATGATGAAAATGGGGAGGAATTTGATTTGATTTAATTTGAATGAGAGTTGTAGGAGGAAGTGTTCACCATTGACGTTTACATTGAATATCAATCATTATTGATAATGATTTTATCTACCCTTTTTAGGCCATAGAATCAAATTTTTCTTATCATTACCCACCACCTCTTACCATAGATATTTCATAACCCTAATGAAATTCCACATTATTTATGTTGGTTTAATTTATAAGTGAATATTTATAGGTTTTCTTAGATTATGGATATAATTTATGCACTTTATATTGATCATTACTCATATTACATTTTTTCTTTAGTGTGTATTAGAAATTTTATGATAAGGTAGATCATGATAAAATTATTCATATTTAATGAAAAGTTGAGAAATAATGATAGAATATTGTTATCCCAACTGTTTTAAATATAATCATGGGCGGGGGGAGGGGTTAATTAGGGCTTGACTGATTAAAACAACTACCCCTTTGGATCTTGTGTTTTTGTCAAACAAAATGCACTATCTTTCATGATGCAATGTATGAGACAAATTAAATCACACAAGAGACAAAAAAGGTTTACTTGGTTTAAACTCACTAGTATACATCTAAGGAGAATACAAGGACAATATGTTGATGCACCAAAACCTCTAAAATCACACTACTGTTTTAAATGTTCAAAGAAAACTCACTATCCCTTCTGGTTTACAACCAATCAAAATACGAAAGATCACTACTCTCTCAACTAAAGTGTACTCAATACTTCTTCAAAATATCCTTCCTTGATTTCTAGAATAAAGGTGTTTTACACCTCATTTAGTTTATTATTATGTTCCACTTTCATCCACATGATGAATACCCCTTTACCATAGAATTACTGGGAAAATTCTAACTTTTACGCAATATTTGGGTGTGTTGAATGAAAATTTATAGACTTAATCACCACATTTATGATTTTCAACCAACAATATTTATGCGCAACACCTTTTGATCTCAACTCTCATTACGCACAACTAATTTTGTAGGAAACTCTTACGTGATTCAGGGCCTTGGATTTCTCCAAGGGTTAAGCTACTAAAATGACGGGGGGGGGGGGGGGGGGGTACTTATTTACAAACCCAGTCGACCCTACACAAAAAATCCATATATTTATTCCATTGTATGTGAAAGATTTATTATGACAGATTACAACCATTTTTGACATCGCATTGAGCGCATTATCCTCTTTCACACCGTTCACATCATCATTATTCCCCAAGCACATGCAAACAACCTTTTGTGCAAAAACCAATATTTCATGAGATTCTTTCCTTTTTCCTTTTTTTTGTTTTATATTCAATATTCACTTGAATTATACATTGGAACACACCTTCACTCTTCCACAAAACAAACATTTTTCAAAACACTTTTATCTATTCTCCATATTTAGACCAATAAACATGGAAAACACAGGGAAACATCACCACCTTGTTCAAAAGAATTTTAGACTCTCTCTAGTGTGTTTATTACATTATGCTGAATATTTTCCAACATAGATTTTCAAAAATCTATCTTGAACTCCATAACTATTCATGGAAACCATCTTTTCCAACAAACACAATCAATCTAGAAACATCCTAATGTTACCTATAAGGATTTTTCCCGAATAATCTACCCCTATGGGGTTGTTGACAACTTTTACATTTTGATATATCATTAAATATTCTTCCATATTATTTCATATTTCCCTTTTTCAAATTCATATAGTGATCATATATTTATTCAAAACATGCTTTAATCCCACATGATCCATGATCAACATGATAAACAAGAGTAGCATGTAAAATTCATCAATGGATCACTTCATTCCAGAAACCACTCAACTGATTTAATAAAAAACATGGTGTGTCATGATATATATCCTTATATTGATTATATTTATTATCAGAATATTTCAAACTCCTCCCCCTATGATCACGTGATAGAATATGGAGGTATCGATCTACATCCAATTTTACCAGATATTTCAGAGATGGTCGACATAGATGACCAAGTCATTTATTCCACAACTTGTTTTCTACTTCTCTAGATAAAAATAACATATCTTCTTCTAAACTTATAATGAATAGATTCCCCTTTGTTATTTTTTTCCTGTAGAACAACAGAACCATATTTTCATTTTATGATACATATCTTCTTAATAAATATTATAGAATTTACTAAGTCACATTGTTGAATGACACTAATCTAGTAGAAACTAATAACTTCAATGACTAAGACATCAGTGCACCTCATTTCTTTTCCTCCCAACATCCCTTTTTCCCGAGCCAATTATCTTCAAGCCCTCATCATTTCCAATTTTGGAAACCCATTCCTTATCATAATTTATGCCTGTAATAGGATCCTTATTTCCTATCATATGGGATGTGCATCTAATATAAAAAATCCATACACAAGAACAATTTGATGCTTTAAAGGAAATTTATAAAACCACTACTTGCTCAACTCTACCATTTCTGATCAATGATTTTGACTTCATACTCAGTATAGATTAATAATCTTGGTGTTCCTCATAGTATGATAGACCATATTTATATTTTATATCTTCAAATAATTTTATTTATTTTCATATCACTTGATGATTCATTGAGATTTTCTTGCATAAAATTTGTTTATTCTTTCTCACATTCCTCTTCATGATTTACGTACAATATATAGCCATGTGCCCAAACCCTCCACACAAAAAAAATGTCACTTGAAAGATATCCTAGAGTATTGAGCTCTGTTTGGATTCCTCCATTGTTCTTATGATCCTTCAATATCTTTTATCTATGGAACAAACATTTGGTGAGTGTCCCATAATTCAATATAAATAACACTGAATGCAGGGTGAATTTCTATGTGTTAATTATATACCACTGGTTGTCCCTTGGGTTCTATGAATCTTTTGATTCTTCTTCATACCTAAACAAATCTTTAATCTCATATAAAGTTCTTGTGTTCTAACTTCAACCCTTGCTACTTTCTATTTTGGATCAACCCCCATTCAAATATGCAGACTTGACATTTATATGGAAGTCTTTGAACTTTATTTACACTGCTATGTCCAACAATAATCTAATTTCATATAGATTTGAAACATTTAAAAATGTTTCATCAAAATCAATTCATTCTATCTAAGATAAAACTTTTAACACTAGTCTTACTTTGTTTTGAATCACTGCACCATATTCATTCATTTTATTGTGAAATACCCATTTAGTTCCAATGAAATTATTATCTTTTTCTTTTGAAACAATCTCCCATGTATGATTCTTCTCAATTTGGTCAAGATCATTATTCATATACTAAACCTAGTTCTCATCTCCAAATAATTCATAAAAACATCTAGGCTCCTCCTGAGATAGGAAAGATGCCTATTGTATTGAATTCACTCATCTTGTTTGAATCGGTTCTATAGGATCACTAATGATATATAACCTTTGATTGATCATATTTAGTATCATCATATTTAAAATCCCCTACAATACTGATTATATTATCGTGTTTTGGAATACATAAAGATGTCTAAGAAATGCTCATACTATTTCCTCATAACACCAAATTCTCATTGTGTCACAGAATCATAACATTCTACCCTAATTTTCTTCTCCCCGTCCATCTTATACCCTATCTTGATTAAGACATGTTCTCCCTATTAATAGGAACAATTTATCCCTTTTTGTCAACAAACATGAATGAAACTTCTTTGGGTAAGGCCTTTGTCAAAAAAAATCAACCCATTCTGTAGGCGCATACTCTAACTACACAAGACCATCCTCCAAAATCTCCTTGATAAAATGATATTTAATGTCAATATAAATTATCATCATGTGATAGAATATATTTTTCTTAATATTTATTACACCTGAATCATCATAATGGATTCTGATCTGAGACTCCACTTAACTACCACATAAGAGTTATCATTTGGGTTTGACTGTTGCTTCTATTTTGTTGGACCTCTATATGCCACTTTCATCTTTTATATTTTCAGAATGATGAAATTTGCTGATGTCATACCGAGATTCAAGTGTTTTTATTGATCCTTAACACATCAATGTAGGTCAATGAATTCCTCTTTAATTTAATTTATATGTTTGATTTGATCTTTTCTAGTGTTATTCAATCTATAAATTTCCCTTTTCTATTCTTCAATTTTTAGCTTGTACTCAACAATATTTTTTAATCTTTCTCGCATTAAAGGCATCAAATTTTATAAATCTTTATTCAACTTAGAATTATCTTCTTCAAGATTCTACATAAAAATATAGGCATCATGAACTAACTTGTTGTCTTTATTTATTTTTTCTCTCCAAATAACTATCTCCGCAAGAGAAACTTTTAATTCAACATGTAAATAAACTCTTCCTTAAACTTATTTTTCATCATGTTCAATTTATTGATTTTTTTAGGAGTTACCTACAACTACCACCATATAATTTTATCCATGATATTTAAATTTCTCCACTTATTCAACCTCAAACTCACCTGAGCTTTCATTTTATTGTGAAAGAAGATTATTCTAATTTAATACATTTCTCTTAAAAAAATTTCTATTATTTCATATAGGTTGATTACTTCTTCAAGGGAATTTTAACTTCATCCTCATCATTATCTTGAAGCATCTTAGGGAACCTTACTGTAATATTTCTAACCTTTCCACATAGAAATCATGTAAGTGTCAATTTCCCTTTGAACATTCCTTTTTACTCTATGAATATTTGAAGAAAGGAATGACATTACATAATATATCTCTTCTTTTTACTATCCACCTTCAATGATTATCTTATTCATGGACTTTAATGCCTCCTTTTTGGAATTATTTGTTTTCACAGACTCAATGTCCTCATTTCCCATATCATATTAAAAAAGAGTATTATGAATGCTATCAACTGTCAGTTCCTTTAGATATTTATCCTCTAATATAGAAAATGTTGGATTTATCCAAGTTGGAAGTCTGCTCAATATGCACTTAAGAATATTTTCATCTTCAATATTTTCTATAAGACTTTTCATGTCTTCCACAATAAAATTAAGCCTGTCAAATAATGAATCAATAGATTCATTGGGGTTTATTATAATATCCTCATATTTGTTCCATAGAACATGAAAATTTTCTTTTCTAACTTTTGAATCACCTTCATAGAAATTCAGAATATTTTCCCACATAAGATGAGTAGACATACTTAACATTACATTTGTATATATTGCATTGGATAAGGAACCCCCTAATGCATTGATTCTTCTTGAATTAAAATCTAACTCACTTTTGTCAGCTTCTGAAAAATAACCACTATCCACACTGGTATTAATTCCATGTTTTTCTACTATATAGACATACATAACTAAAGATCAAAAATTGTACTACAACCTATTCTTCGATAATTGATTTTTTTGTATCAAATATTTGAATACCTTTGTGATTAACAATCTCCATGAGGGAAATAAAAAATTAACCTTTCCCTATAATACCATTTGTTGTCCCAAATAGGATAAATACCCTGAGAGTGGGGGGGTGAATTAGGGTATGATAGATTAAAAAAACTTCCCCTTCGGATCTTGTTTTTTATGAAACAGAACAATATTCTATCTCATTCCGCAGTAATGTCTGAATAGAAATTAATGCATGAATGAGACACAAAATTTTACTTAATTAACCCACACTAGGATACATCCAAAGATCATACAATGTGTAATGTGTTTATGTACCAAATCCACTAAAATATCACTTTTATTTACAATGTTTGGAGCGGACTCACTATCCGTCCTGGTTTTTAACCAATCACAAAATGAAATCTCACTAATCTATTAAATGAAGTGTGGTAAATACTTCAGAATATCCTCCTTTGATTTATTGAATCAAAATATTTTACACCAAATTCGTTGTATCATTATGTTCTACTTTCATCCACTTGATTAATAACCCTTTACCATAGAATTACTGGCAACTTCAATGTTTCACATAACCTTTGGGTGTCTTAAAAGCATGTTTATAGAAAAGTATAAACCATTTATTCTTTGAACCCTACTCTCTTTATTCACAACAATATTTTTGTGCAACTCTTTTTATACACAACTCTTTTTTCACTCAATTCTTATATAATTCAGATCCATGGATTTCTCTAAGGGTTGATCTACTGAAATGAGGGGGGGGGGGCTTATTTATAAACCCATACAACCCTCTGAAAAAAATCCTTAAACGTATTCTATTGTGCATGAAATATTTCATCCAAGCATAGAAAATCTTTTTTGACATCGCATTGAGTGCGTAACCCTTTTCCCACTGTTCATTTCATCATTATTTCCCAAGCATGTGAAAACCATCATTCACACAAAAACCAATATTTCACGAGATTATGTACCATTCCATTGTTTGTTGTTGTAATATCATATCTTCACTTTCATGCAACATGGTAACATTTATTATATCTTTTGTAAAATATCATTTTCCAAAAACACTTTTATTCATTCTCCATATTTTGGACCCAAAATTCAGAACACACAAGGAAACCACACCACATTGTATACGAACGTTATGTACCACCTCCAGAGCATCCATTCCTTTGTCTTGTATCTTTGTCAACATATCTTGTTAAAATTATCTCTTGAACTCAAAAAATGTTCATGGAAACCTGATTTTTCAAAAAACACAATCAACCTAGAGATACCATAATGTTTCATTGAGGGATTTTTTCCCAATAGTATCCCCCTTTGGGTTTGTTGAGAACTCTTCACATTTTTATATATCATTAAATATTTTTCCATATTATTACATAATTTTTTTCATTATTATTGATATAGTGATCAAAGATTTATTCAATACATACTCTAAGCCTACAAGAGTTATGCTCTACATGAGAAACAAGAGTAGCTTGTAAATTTCATCAATTAATAACTTTATTCTTGAAACTATTAAACTGTTTTCATAACAAAATCAATCTGTAGTGATATATATCCTTTGATTGATTAAATTTATCATTTTAATATTTAAAACTCCCCCTATGATCCCATGATATCTTAGGTAGGTCATGATATGCATCACATTTTACCATATCTTCCAGACATGGTCAAAATAGATGTACAAGTCATTTATGTAACAACCTGTTTTCATCCTCTATAGATAAAAATGACATATCTTATTCTCCAATTACATGGTATAAATTCACCTTTGTTCTTTTTTCATTGTAGGAATGTTTCACCATATATTCCATTGATGATACACATCTTCTTAATAAATATTATAGCATGTCCTGAGTCACATAGTTGACAAACCCTAACTAAGTTGTGACTAAGAAATTCAAATACTAAGACATCAACACATCTCATTTATTTTCCCCCCAAACATGGAATTTCCTGATCCAATTATCTTCTAGCCCTCATCACATCCTAATTTTAAAACACCTTTATTTTTATATTTTAGGCATGTAACAAGATCCTTATTTCCTGTCATACGGTATGTGCATCCACTTTCAAGAATCCATATAGCAGAACAATATGATGATTTAATGGAAATTTCCAAAACCACTACATCTTATCTCTTTCTTTTCTGATAAATGTTTTTAACTTCATACTCAGTATAGATTAATAATCTTGGTCTTCCTTAGAGTATGATGGACCATATTCATAATAAATATCATCAAATTGGTTTTGTGTTTTCATCTCACTTAATGATTCATTGAGTTTCTACTTGTGAACAATTTGGTCTTGCTTTGGTATATTCATTTGCATGGTTTTTGTAAAATATATATCTATATGTCCAAATCCTCTACACAAAAAACAATGTCACCCAAAAGATATCATAGAGTATTTAGCTTTTTTTGGCTACCTATTTTGTTCTTGTTCCCCTTCAGTATATATTTGTCTATGTAACATGCATTTTATGATTGTACCATATTTCAAAAAAATAACACATGATGTGGGGTGAAGTTAAGCATGTTAATTCTAAACCAATGATTTACCCTTGAGATATACCAATCTTTTGATTCTTCTTTATACCCAAATCAATCTTTAATCTTGGAGTAGGTTCTTGTTTTCTAACTTCCACTAGTAGTGCTTTCTATTTTTAATCAGTCCCCATTCGAAAATGTCCACTTGATATCCATATGGAAAACATTGAACTTACTTTTCACTGTTATGAACAATAATAATATGATTATCTCTAGCTTTTCAAAATGTGAAAATGTGTCACCAACATCAATACTTTATATTTGAGAGTACCCTTTGCACACTAGTCAGGCTTTGTTTTGAATCACTACACCATCTTCATTTATTATTTGTGAAAGTATTATTTAGTTACTATGGAATTCTTATATGTTGTTCTCGAAACAATCTCCCATGTCTGATTATTCTCAATTTTTTCAAGCTCTTCAATCATAGTTTGAACCCAATTATCATATCTAGCTACTTCATAAAAACATTTACGCACTTCCGGAGTTAAGAAAGATGTATACCGTAATGAATTCATTATTCTTGTTTGAAATGGTGATATTTTATCACCAATGATATATATATATATATGTATATCCTTTGATAGATCAAATTTAAACCACTCGGACTTCACTGCCTAGGTTCTCATGTTTTGGAATACTTAAATATGTCTAGCTAAGCTTTAAATATTTCCTCATAACACTAAATTCTTGTTGTGTCATAGAAGCGTAATATCCAACCCTACTTTAATGCTCCCTCCAATATATTTTCCCCTATATTGATTAAGACATATTCTCATACTCCCCCTGTCTACTTATCCCCCTTTCTTGATTAATACTTCTTCAGCCCTCCGATAACCATAATTTCTCCCCATTTATCAACAAACCCAAAGGTTACTTCATCGTGGTCTACAATGGGTTATAGAACACATATAAAAACATATAGGAAAAACACACCATACCTAGAGAAGAGGTGGTCCTACATCCACACATTTTCAAGTGTGGGAGGATGACTTGAATCCCATAGCCAGTCGATATTGTTTAAAATCATATTCAGGTAAGGCCTTTGTCAAAATGTATGCAACCTATTCTGTAGGCATAGGCACCATCTTCAAAATACCATGCTCCACCTTCTCCTTGATAAAATGATATTTAATTTCATTTTTATTTTTCATAAAATGATGGAATAGATTTTCACTAAGATTTATAGAACTTGAATTATCATAAGGGATTCTGATCAAAGACTTCACTTCAAATCCTATATAAACCTTATAATTTGGGTTTTACTATTTCATCTATTCTACTAAACCTCTATGCACCACTTTAATCTTTTATGTTTATGAAATGATCTACTTTCCCGATGTCATATTGAGATTCAAGAGTTTTTCACAATCCTTAAAATTTAACCATAGGCCAAAGACTTTCTCTTCATGTTATTTGATACGTTTGATATGTTTGTTTCTATTGTAAGACAAGATATATATTTCCCTTTTCCATTCTTCAATTTTTATCTTGTACTCAACAACCTTCTCAGATCATTATGGAATTTAAGACTACAGATTTTCAATTAATTCATTCAGCTCAGACTTCTCTTCTTTCTACTATTACATAAAAAGTTTGGAATCATGAACCACTTTATTGTATTTTTCATTTTGGTTCTCCAAACATATATCTCCTCAAGAACAACTTTTAAATAATCATGAAAATCAACACTTCCTTAAAATTATTATTTATCTTTTTCAATTCCTTCCTTTTTTGGGAGTTACCTACAACTACCACCATAGAAATGTCTCCATGGTATTTGTAGTTCTCCACTTCTTCAAGCTCAGGTTTATCTAAACTCCAATTTTCTTATGAAATAAGATAATTGTTTTTGAAGGAATTACCCTTAATTTGTTTATTTACTTTTACATAGGATGAAGGATTATTCAAGGGAATTTCAACTTCATCATCATCATCATCTTAAAACTTCTTGGGGAAACTTGCTACATGATTTCCATCATTTCCACATAGAAAGAATTAAAGTGGGATATTCCATTTGAACATACCTTTTCGTCATTAAAGATTTTAGGAAAAGAATAAAATTACATCATCTATCTATTTTTCTTCCTATAAATATTCAATTATGACCTTCTTCATGGCCCTAAATGCCACCTGTTTGGAATTCCCTTTCATCACAGAATCAATGTCATTATTTCTCATCTCATATGGGATAGGAGTACTATATAAGATATCTAATGTCAGATCGTTTGGATATTTATCCTCCAAAACAAAAAAAAATCAGATTGAACTAAGGTGGGAGTCTTCTCAATATGTGATTAACAATATTTACATCTTTAATAATTTCTCCAACACCACTCATGTCTTCCAAAAAAACATTCACCATTTAAAATAATACACCAATAGATTCATGGAGGTTCATTATCTTAACCTCATATTTTTATAGAGAACTTTAAATTTTTCTTCTCTGACTTTTGAATCACCTTCATAAATATTCAACATCTTTTCCCTCCTAGCATGAGTTTACTAACATAACAATACCTTCGTATATATTGAATTGGATGAGGCTACCCCTAATGCATTGATTCCTCTAGAATATGCATCTAATTCAATTATTCCAGCTTATGACAAAGCACCACCATCCACACTAGTCGTAATTCCATGTATTGCTGTTGTATTGACATCAATACCTAAAGATAAAAAATAGTGTTTCATTTGTTACATCTATATTTTTTTCATCAATGGAAGAAATCCATTTAGGATTAACAACCTCCATGAGAGAAACAATGAAAATAATCTTTATCTATTATACTAACTGTTAGCTCTACAAGGTTAAATATACTGGGGGGGTGGTGAATCCGGGTATGATATATTAAAAAAACTTCCCATCTGGATATTGTTTTGTTGTTAAACAAACTCTATTATCTCCCTTTCCTACATTAATGAATGAACATAAATTAAATCATGCATGAGACACTACAATTTTACTTGGTTCACTCTCACTAGGTTATGTCTAAGTAGAATATAATAGTAATGTGCTGATGTACCAAATCCACTAAAATATCACTACTATTTACAATGTTCAGAGCAGACTCACTGTCCCTCCTTGTGTACAAAAAATCACAAAATGAAATATCACTACTCTCTACTAAATTGTTCTCACTACTTATTCATATGACCCTACTTTTATTTATTTAATGAATATTATTTTTACAAAAAATTTACGGTATCATTAAGTTACAGATTCATCCAATTCATGAATACCTCTTTACCACATAATTAATGGCCAACTTCTATCTTTCTTATAACATTTGGGAGTCTTGCATGAAACTTCTTAGAATTGCACAAAATATTTATGATTTGTACCAAACACTATTTACACACAAAACCTTTTGTGTGAAAATCCCTTTATGAACCACTCCTTTTGTGAACAAATCTTACAAGATTTAGAGAACTATATTTTACTAGGGGTTGAGTTACTAAACTGAGTGGGGGGGGGGGGGGGTAGATGCCTATTTATAAAACCGACTAAGCCTATGTTAAAAATCATTATTCTTTTTCCACTACAAGCATAATATTTCATCCAAATTATTAAAATCATTTTTTATCACATTGAGATCATAATCCTCTTTCATAGAGTTCACTTCATCTTTATTTCCCGGGAATGTGAAAACCACATTTCATGGAAAAACCAATCTTTCATGAGATTATTTCCATTTACATATTTTTATGTTTTTAAATTGAATCTTAACATATTCTCCACATTGGAACCTGACTTTACTCTTGCACAAAAAATCCTTTTCAAAAAACACCTTTATCCATTCTCCAGATTTTGGACCCAAAAGTTTTTCTAACACTAGGAAATAACGCCACCTTGTATAAATTTTTTTTGTACCACCTCCAGAGTTTCCATTCCTTTGTATTGGATCATTATCAAAATAGATTTTCAACAATCTCTATAAAAATCCACAACTATTCATAGAAACATGCTTTATCAACAAACAAAATCTATACAGAAACACTATAATGTTACCTTGATGGATTTTTTCTAAAAAATATAATAGGAATTATAGTGTGAGTTTAATAATGAAGAATTATTATATTTTTTGGAAGAATGAATTGTTAATGTTTAATTAATTTCAATTAATTTGGTGTTTTATTCACATGATTGGTGTGTTTTTCTCTCATTTAAAGGTTTATTATCCACTGTAATTCTTATCAAGATATTTTTTTATTATGTATAGTCAATTTAAAAGTGTTGGTGAATTTTATACCATATTATTATCATGTATTTTTAGTATGATTTTCATTTATTTTGGGACTTTATATTGAAAAATATTGTGTTATTAGAATGATATTTGACGGATTGATGCTTGGGATAGTTTCTAGAGATTTTTGATAAATTTTACAGAGTTTATTATTCTCATATAATGGCATGGGTATTCAATATATAATATATTTGAAGAAAGAAATAGCTAAGAAGTCAGGAATTTATCACTCTACAACTCTTAAGTAAATGTGTGATTAAAAAGTTATAAAATAGGAGAAGGAAAATTTCACATAATGGTTAAGGAAATCATTCAATAGAACTCCAGGGGTAAAGCATATGTAATATTTCTTCCAAAATAATAATTAAAACATTGGATTCATACACTTCATAGATGCTAGAGTTATGTCACGATGAGAGTTTAAGTTGATAACACATGGGAGTTTCTCACTAGATGCCATTCCATATCCTGAAGTAGTCACACCATAATTTAATAAAACTGGATGAGATGTTAAATTCTTAAGAAATATGCCACAACAAATTTTGTCTTCACATCGTGGAATATCTACAGCTGATGAAGGAGGTTGAATTCTATTTTTCAGAGATCCCATAACATGATTCTGGAGGGGATTCATAATTTAAAGGGAAAATATAAATTTATCACTATGGAATGAATCTATCCACCTTGTAACATGTCCTAAAAAGAATATTAGATGATATATTTCTTCCAAATCCCATATCAATTTATATGGATATGTATTTCATCACATCGTGAATCATGGGGGTTCAATAAATCACAAACTATATCATATTTTTGAGATAATTTTAGATATTTTATTTTCTTTTTTCACATATTACACAATTATTTATCCTTTTAATTAACTTGATAGTGCATTAATTTATTCTTAATATTGTAATAATTAATTAGATTAATTTTATTTTTTTGTTAATTTATGTTTAATTTTTTTTTTCATTATATATCAAATTTTATTTTTAGGAAAAATAAAGAAAGTGTGATTTGATTCTTCTATGTCATGCACGAAGAATTATATTAAGGGAATATGGATTAAGAGTAGATGTATGTGAACATAAATTAATTCCAAATTTAATTAATGGGAATATAGTTTGATTATAATTTGTTTTTGAATTTAATTTTATCATATTCCCCTACATGTATTTCACCATGAGAAGTGTCGAGGAAGGAATATCTAAGAGATTGAGAGAATTTTACTATTTCGAGTAGATTTTATTTTTATCATTCTTAAAAAATCAAATATAATGCATCTAGAATAATATATTTCTTGAATGAATATATTTTTATTAGAATAGTAATAATCAATGAACTCTTCTATAAAAAGTTGGTGACTATAGAACCACTTTCAACCAATCAAATTGGATTACTCATGAATGAGAAAGGTAAAATATTTAATGATATTCTTTAAAAAATAAACATGATCCCCTATTTTGTAAAATTATTTTCACCCATAACATGTTATGTCTGAGATTATTTTTTTTGATATTTCAGAAATCCATTTGGTTTACAATAATTCTTTTAGACGTTTTGTGGATTACAATTGCTTACTTGGGGGAAAAATTTGGAAATATCTCTTATATGTTTCATTTATCAGTGATGGATTATGTAAAAATTATAAATTTATAAACTCTAATGGACCATCAAAACAAGTGGGTTATATTAGTGATCTTCATTTTATGTTTATGGATTAAAATATCCCAATCTATAAAACATTATTTAAAAAAATTGGGATAAAATAATTTCTTTAAAAGGATAATATAACAACCTTGATATTTTTAATACTATTTTAGTTTTATGTTTTATTCTTATTATGAATTTTATATTTTCAAAATGTATATATATTTATTTTATGAGACAAAAATATTACATAAATAATTAGATTATCATTATAAAATTAAAATTGTTATGTTATATTTATGACATAAAATATATTCTATTGAAATTGTTAAATATATTTATATAACATGATTTTTTATTTTGATATATTTAAAGAACTATTAAATTATTACATTTTTATAAATTTTTTATCTTAATATTATGTATTAATATTAATTTTTATAACTATCAATAGTATTATAAAGAATTATAGATGGGTTTAAATGAGAATTGGGTTTTTATTTGAAAAGAAATGTCTGTTATTCTAAAAAATATATTTATTATCATAAAATGTTATGAATTTTATTTTAAATTTAAATATTTTATAGTTATATTTTTATTTTAATAAAATTAATTAAGTATTTGTAGTGATCTAAAGAAAATTGGATGTAATTTATTTTGAGAGAAACTTATAAAGACAAGATATGAAAGTAAATTGTAAATATGTTATATTATCACGTTTTTCAAAAAAAAATTCCTTAGAAAATATATTTTTATTTTAATTTATGTTTATTAATGGTTTAATTAATTTATTTTTAAATTAAATATTTGAATTCAGTGTGTTAATAATTTGAGTGATACATTTGAATTCGAATTCATTTTAAAAAACAAGTGTTTTAATACAAATTAAATTCTATTTCTTATTATTTTATAAGTATCTAAAGTATTTGAGATAAATTGAGAAATTTGTTGAATACGTTATAATATTATATATAAAATTATTTTTAAACGTCAAAATTCAAAATACTATTGATTATAAGCTCAGTAATAATTTTAAATTTCTTTAAAAAAGAGTCCAAGTTGATTTGAAATTTACAACCAATTAATAAATGTGTGTCTATAAATGTATGTAAAGCATAAAAAAGGTATGGAATGTGTTAAAATATGAAAAATATATAAACCATTAATTTTCAACTTCAAAAGAAGAATTTTAATTGGTTATAGTTTGCGTAAAATATTTGAAAATGTTTTTATATAAGAGTATGAGTTCAAATAGAATTTTACTACCCATTATTATATTTTTATCTAATTTGATATGGAAAATTATAGAAACATATGAAACATTTATTAGATGATTAAATACGTAAAATCTCTTACAAATATTATCTAATTAATTTTAATTAATTTTTATTTCAATAAAAATATTAAATTATTGACACAATAAAAGAGAAAAATAGTCACTTAATTATAATATATAAGAAGGGATAATGATATTATAGGATTCAAGATATAAATATGATGATTAAACAGTTATTTTTATATATATTTTTGAATTATAAATGTATATAACATGATAGTTATCCAAATTATTACAAAGTTCTTGCAAACAATAGAAAATTAAAAAACAATTATCTTACAAATGTAATCATGATAAAAAAAGAATAAATAATGTTTTGAATGGTTTTTGGATGATATGAATGATAAATAATTTTATATATTATTAATTTTTTATATAAGTAAATAACAAGATAGTTATCTTAATCACTTTTAGAATATCAATGTAGTGATTGTGAAATAAGGATAAAAGTAAAAATTAGTGTTTTTAAAATATCTAACATGATAAATATTAAATGAAATAGAGTATTTTATTGTTTTAAGGATAAATATGGTATTTAATAAATTATTTAAATATAAAAAATTAAATTTGAAATTTGTCTAGATATTTTTTTACTCAAATTAAAACTATAAACCTTACAATTTAGGGCTCTATATTAGTGAGCTTTAATGGTGGAGGCAGATATGTGTGGTGCGATGTAATATCATATTTGTAACAATACGTTGCAACTTTGGACTCTACCAACCTATTTTTATATGTTTTTTTGGGATAACTTTGATTGGATCCTATACGTTTGCATCAAATTATATTTTTTCTATAAAATTATTTATAAATGACTTAAAAGTCACTAAACCTTATATTCAATCATATGATTATGAGTGAGGCTCAACTATATATTTCTTTTTTTTTTCATTTATTACATCCTTTCAACTAAAAAAATTAAAATCTTAACCCTTAATGAACAAATAAGGGTAAAAATACAACAAAATATTGTCTATAAAAAAGGAATCATTGGAACCTTTTCAAAACACATCTAAAGTTCATATTTTTGTCTTTATTATGTCAAAATTAATTCTCCCATTATCTTCCTACATGTTCTATATACTTTTTATCATAATAAGGATTAATAAATGTTTCATTATAAAGGACATACTTAAGGGAATATTTGAATCTTCAGCATAAGTTTCATCTGTTTCTTTTTTTATCTTCTTAATATTATTTCTCTACCTATTCCTGAATTTGATTGAAAAAATTAATAATATAAAATTAACATCAATAAACTTATATAATAATATTATAATAATGTAATATATATTGTTTAATAATCAATCCTTCTTTATTGTATGTTCGTGTTTGGGTTGGTTTAATCAGTTACTTGAATTATGCTACTCTATGTCCATAATTATTACTATAAATGATTAGAAATAAATTAATAATGAATATTTATGAAATATTATTTTTTAATATATTTTTTTTCCTGAAATCGTAAAAATCAATATAATGTTCATTGTAAAGTAACTTTTTTATTTGTAAAGTGACCATTACTGAGAAGGATATAGATTTATTCCGTAAGAATCTCACCTATAACAATAATTGAATGAAATTATGATTCTATAAATAAAAGATATGATTTATGTTCCATGACTATTCTATAGATGATGGATTCCTGAACAATGAAGGATGATTAATATCATCATACAAAAACTAGACTGGAACTATGTTAACTACTAAAATATGATGGTCTATATAAAATATATATTACTAATAAATAAGTAATGAATGTATATAAGTAAATCATAGAAAAGGGTTATTAAATTGATAACTAATTATCCTATGTTGATTATAATGGTATTTATAGAACATTTAGATAATTAAAATGTTATGGTACATATTCTCTTGACTCAATTTTACTTTAATGAGTTATGATCTTTCTTTGATATTATTGTTCTATTATTGTGTACACTGTACCCTTTCATTTTTTTATATTTTTTTCTTTATTTTATGAAGATTTACATTTCGATCGTAGAATCTTGTTTCTGATAGATTCTTACTTTACATGTTACAAACCTTGTAAGGTTTTATTTTTCTATTGATATCACTTATTTTATATTTTACTCATTTTAGAATGGAAATTTCTCTTCCATTTCCATGTTATTAATGTTATATAATGTCTATTTAATTTCCTTTTCCCTTGATTATGGCTTACTTATGATGTTGGGGGGGGGGGGTATTTTTATCTCTATTTCTATAAGTGTTTCACTTTGTCTTTTAACTCAATGTATTCTCCTATTTTTATTATATTACATTTCAAGGAAGTTTTATTATATAATTTATCTAAAATTATTATTATTTCATCCCAAACCAATTTTACTCCATATAGTCATAATTTATTTATTATAAATATAAAAATTCAAGTGATACTTCTTCTAAAATTTATATACAATTATTATCTCCCTTGGATGTATTTTTATCTATGTTAATTCCCTTATATTTAATAATATTCTGATTGAATAATTTCCTTTATTAATCTATGTTATATGATTCTCTTTCATTTTCCTCTCAATAGTAAACTAGTTAACCTATTTAATATGAATCATTATGGTTAGAATTAATGTTTATGCTTATGGGTTTAAACATATTCACTTAAGTGTTTTATTTTGGTTATGATTATTATACATTACAGATTATGATGGGTGGGCTTGGTATATAGCCTCCCAATGTATTGAGTAATGGTTTTTAATCCAGAAAAAATATATTTTAATTAACCGAATTGGTTATTCCATTATGGATGATTTTGAGTGATTGTAGGTGATATAAATATATTGTTCCTAGAAACCCTCATAATATTCAGATTTTCATTCAGATTGGATACATGTTTTCTTTATTGTCCTATTTTAATTCTATTGAAATTATTAGTCAAATTTATTTCACGTTTTAATAGATATTTTAAATTGAAGATTTTATGGAATAGAGGAAGTATTAGTTTTATTCCCAACATTGGGTCTTCCTCAATACGAACCAATAAATATAATTAAATTGAGAAAAATACCTTAGAATCTCATAGATAAAATCATGAATATTTAAATTATAATTAATTGAAATATATTATATCCTTTTTTGAGGCACTCTTCTTGATCAAATTTCCATCACCACTCTTATAAAGTTATCACTATGAGAGAGAATATAAAATGATTATTCCTCCAGATATATCCACATGTGCTCTATGAAGTTATAAATGACATTCTTGATCACTTTTGTGATAGCATGAAGATTATCAAGTGATTAACATCATTTTTTATTGATCACTATGATGATCGATTTTCGAGTCTCTTGGTTCATTAGAGTGGAGAATAAAATAAATTCTCTATATGTATTGGCATAATTTTTATCAACATTGTAGTCAACAATTTTTGAAAAATTGAAATATTTTAGATTATATACCTATATGCAAATAATGAAAATTGCAGAGGGACCCTTATCATATTATTTGATATATGTTATACTCCATGTTAGAATAATAATAATAATAATATATCTGATGACATGCCTTAAATATAATATCATTTATTAAAGAAATAAATTTATAATTTTCTAAATGATAATAAATGTATAATTTCCATCATATCTTTAATCTCACCAAATATCCTTGTATAGAATTTATTGAAACTTCAATAATAAAACATATTCAATCGATATAATAAAATAATTATTTTATTCAATAAACATATAAATAAATATTTATTTAATATTAACATTACTTGAATATGAATTTATATTACTCTATTAACTAAAGTCATGAATAAAAAAATATTATATTCACAAACTTGTAAATAATTAAACATTAGATACAATTTAACTAAAAACTATAAAAAAAATTGATTGAATTTATATGAACAAAATTTACTTGAATAAATACTATTCCAAACACATGTGAATACATTCATTATTAAAAATAAATTCATCAAAATTTAATGAGATTCTAGATACAGTATGTTATTTACCTTATAGGCTTCATTTTCAATTGATATAAGTGTAACTTTCCTAAATTCCAAGATCAATATCCATCAATACATCGAGACACCCATTGAGAAATGTGTAAGCTTTGTAACTAATACAATAATCATACGAATTACACTATCTAATATAATAATATTGTTAATATATATCTCATCATGTGGGATGCATGCTTGTGTCAACACCCAATATGGTGGATTTTCCTTTTGTTGAATTTTCAAAATGAACTAGTTATTAATTACCATGGACATGAAAAATAGTTCAATTTTAATAAAATGACCAAATGTAATCCATAAATTATTTTATGAACATTGAAATAATTCTATATCACTTATGATGTACCAAACACATTCTACCTCATTGTGTGCATATATCATCATGGTTTTCATCCATACAACAAAGTACACAATTCATGAAACACTATAATAATTATATCAATTTTAAATATCATTACACACATTAATAGATAGGAATATCTAATGTAATATAAAACATTTGAAATTCTTATTGGTGGGTCTGTCCACTTTATATCCCATAATAGAGATCACTCATTTAAAACTCCATGAGAAGAAGTTTTAATGATTATGATCCCCCAACACATGATAGTCAAACATCCTCTGTGTATCATCACAGAGATGTATTTATACTTTATAATGTATTTATTTATGAATATCAATATATATTTTTTAGGTTCTCATTATAGAGGGGAACTGTGTATCCCTTTCACATGAAATATTCTCTAAGGTATTTATAAAATTAATTCAACATAGAAGAATAATTACTAGGTTTATGAATATGTATCTTTATATTTTTGTGATTGAAATTGCAATGTATGTTGTCTCTACAAAAGGAACTACAATAGAATCCCACCAAAACATGAGCTAACTTTTAACAACTCTTAACATGCTAGTTCTCAAATAATGGTCATACGTATACTGAGGTATGAATTTAGTCAATGGGTTTTCCAAATTTCATTGTAAAAACTCCGTTAACTATGACTTCACCCCTCAGCCTAAAATATCTTCAAAGGTGTTAGTTCTAAACTATATGATTCATCAATTAATGTGACCTAGTCTCTGAAAATATGACCGTAGTAATGGTATTATTAAAATAAAAAGTAAGGATATATGTACTACTTATAATAATTTGAAGCTCATAGATGAATGGTTAAATCAATGATACTTATCCAACAATATTAGGTGATGAAATATACTTAGATACTAATTTAGAATTAGTGACCACTAGCTCTATAGAACTCTTTAGAAAACAACTCTTCAATTGAGGAAAAAAAACATAACCTGATTATGATTTAAGATCACATAATTTATTTGGAAACTATCATATATTCATCACTCATGCATAGTTTATGATATCCTATAAAAACCAAGAACATATTTGTATTTAATTGACCCAAATACCCACTCAAAATAGTACCCAAATTGATATACCACATACCCGAAGGGAGTTCTTGATCCCTACGGGAAAGCAACTAACACTCAGGTATAAAACAACCACCAGAGGGAATTATATTTCCCAACAATATGTGATCAAATATTACATATATATAAATTTAACAGAAATAAATAGATAAAGAAAAAAATATATTCCATAAGGAATAAAAAACAATGAAAGCGATACAATTAAAAAAGTTAGAAAAAAATCCAAGTAACAAGTCCTTCCATGGAGGACTATATAACAAACAGATAACCCCAACAACTCAATGTGATAATGTGAGAAACCTCCCACCATCTCCCCACCAGCAACCCAAATTCCAGTTGATGGAAAACCTCATGCCTCACTACAGTGCCTTTCCTTTCTTTATATCAAAATAAACAACTAGGTCTATGCACTGTCGAAGGGGTACACATGGTGTGATCAATAAGGATACGTAGGGTCTCTCCCTAGTATTCCATATCATTTATTTGAAAAATAATCCAAAATGATGAATTTTAATGAAAATAAGTCATAATAATAGTTTAAAAGTTTTTATATTAAAAGAATGGAAAAAGAGCTTAATTCCACCTTTTTCTAAATTTTCCTAATAAAGAAGGTAAATCTATTTCTAATCATTTGATAACAATATATCATAATAGATATATCAGGTCAAAATAGTGCAAAGCAGGTATCATATCTCATATCAAATCCATGGAAGTATAAACAATCAGTACAAACAAAAAATCAAAAGCATATGTAACATCAAATTAGGGATCACACCAGTTAAGGATAGCTAGGAATCTCATAACTAACATATAAAACTATGTATTCATAAATCCATTAGATATATGAATTAAGTATATAGATTATAGGAACACCCTATAAAGTGAACCAACAATAGGTTTAACAAGTCCCTAGAACCACATGCCTTGGGAGTAGAGTAATGGAACATGAGAAACCCTCTAATAGTGGAAGAGAACTGTTACTACACCTTGCACTTAGGTAACTAAGTCTTCCCATGTTATATATTTTCAAAATAAATTCATCTTTACCAAACCATTATTTGAAACCCATTTCACAAAACCATTTTATAATTATTTGAAAAACCTTTTCAATTTCCCAAAACTAGGGGAAACAACTTTTATAAAATCCCAGTTCCACACACATAAATAAATTAGTTAATCATGAAATTTCATTTAATAAAAACAATTTATCAAAAAAATGGAATCAATACAGTTCACCAACAAAGGCTAGACACAAAACCACCTACTTAAAAAATCAGGTCGCACACACCCATAGAAGAATCCACCAACAAGGAGGAACAAACATTGAAAGAAGAGGACTTATAATCCATATACACATATTAAAATTGATTTAGTTCATAAAAAAGGGTTGGTGAAGAAGTTATATTACACATACCTCAAGAACACTCACTGATCCCACTATAACCAGTAAAGGAAATGACCCCAAAAACAATATCACACAACATATGTAGTGAAACTCTGGAAGAAACATCATCATGGGTAAACAAATATTATAATGTAACACAATGATTCCCCCATGATCAATGAAATGAGGAAGAATAAAGGATTACTCACCCATATAGATGAAATCCAAACACAATGGAGATCAATAATTGAATGAATCAATCTAAATCAAATAGAGGCTCCCTAAATCACTAGTGATGTGCCCTTGGTTGAGATCAAGGAAATATGTAGAAGAATGAAATAAAAATAAACTGGTGAAGTTACCTAAAATCCATGTCAATGATATTTACATATAGTCTAATCCATTTACACATCTTATAATCCGCAGGACTCAGATACACCGAAAACACCATATCTTTTTATTAAAAATCGATCTTTTATCATTACACATTGTGTAACCATTACATAAAGTGTATTCATTTCATAAGGGGTAAAAAATTACTTAATTGTATCTGATGATACTATATGCATTTTTTAATCACTTTACAGATTGTTTAATTTCCCAACACATGGTAGAAAACCCTGATTTTTACACAAAAAACCCAAACCAACTCAGGCATTCTCTGAACATATGGAGAACATCTAAAATCCATTAACACATTTATACCTCAACTCCATTAATTGAAAAAAAAACATATACCCCTAAAATATACACCATTTTTCTCATAAAAGTTTATGTATCCTCGAGATTCTCAATACACACCCAATTAAAGAGGAAAACTAGAAAAGAGAAGATAAAAATACCTAAAAGTAGGTAATAAGATTTTACAGAATCCCCACTATAATACATTATATCCCTAGGAGGTCATATGGAAGAATGAAATCTGGTAACATGGTTAGAACACTAATACCTCATCAATGGTTGATTCTCCCAAGTCTCATGAGAATATGATCTATGACACCGTAGCACTCTGACCAACATAACAGACTTACCACATAAGACTTTCACTTGAGGGTCAATGATCTCGAATGGATGCTCAACCACATAAACATCTTTCATTATATCAATCCCTTACCACCTCGAGACATTAGAGGGGCTAAAATGATATTTCTAGGGCTATGATATGTGAAAAACATCACGAATACCTATCAACTAAGCCAATAATTCCAACTGATAAGCACCCTTCCCTAGCTAATCAATGTCCTCAAACACTCCAACATATCTCTGAGTAAAATTTACCAATTTTTCAAGTAGATGGTGACCCAACCGAGGTGAAACATTCAAGAAAACCCAGTCAACTATAGAAAACCTCAAAGGATGATTTCATTTATCTACAAAAGATTTATTCCGACTCTTTACTATAACTAGACACTAATGAATATATTGAATCCTCACTGATGTCTTTTGAACCAGACTTCGCCCCACCAAAGAATCTACGCCCACCTCTTCGAAATAAAGAGTTGATATTCAAGGGTGACCATACAAAGTCTCAAAATGATGCATTCAAATTGAATTATGATAACTATTTTTAAAAGAAAACTCAACCATTCCCAAATGGATATCCCAAGATCCACCAAAATCCAAGACACATGGATGGATAATATCCACCAAAATATGAATTGAACACTCTATATGACTATGTATTTATGGATGATAAGTTTTAATTTGTCTAACTGGAGTCCTTATAGACTCTTGGATACTTCTATAGAACCTCGAAGTGCACCTAGGATCTCTATCCTAAACAACAGAAGAAGGAACCCCATGTAACAATTTAATTTACTATACATATAAAATACCCATATCATCAACCTTTTCAATGTCTTTGTTCATAATGAAATGAGTTGAATTTATGAACTGATCAATCACCGCATAGATAGAATTCTAATATTGGGGAGTCCAGGGTAATACAACAAAATATTCCATAGATAACTCATCCCATTTTCAAACCATCATTGGAAGTGGATTGAGAAAATCATAAGTTTTCAGATGCTCTACCTTAATCAATTGGAATGTATAATAGTGGGACACATAATCAACAATGTTTTACTTCATACTCAACCGCTAGAATTGTGGTGTTATTTAATAATACATTTTCATAGTACCAGGATGAAAAAACCAAAAGAACTATGAAAATCGAGTAAAATTGAGATCCTCAATGAATCTGGGATGAAACAACGATGCCCAAAAATGTGAATACCATCTAAAGAGAGAGACCAACCACAAAATAGTCTCCCCACCATATAGGGTTTCTCAAATTTCTATAAACTCAACATATTGATGTTGAATCTACATAATAGAATTATGGAGAGATGCTGATAACTAAATATTGGTAAAATTATACCCGAAACATACTCCTAAGAATCCAAATGAAATTGAGAAAATAATCCCCATAACGTTACATTATTCCTTCGATTCCAAGATAGATTTTGATTTTACATTCCATCGAAGAGCATATGCGACAACATTCCCTTCCCCCGAGGTATAAGTGATGTCAAATTCAAATGTATGACTGTGTTCCAACCACTCCCTCTATATAAGATTCAAGTAGTTTGGATAAAATATATAGGTATAACTATTATGATCATAAAATACTACGAAAATTTCCCAAAAAAGATAATTCTACCAACACTTATGTGCATGAATAACTGTTAAAAGCTCTAAATCACGAGTTGGGTGATTCTTCCCATGAAGTCGAAGCTGATGAGAGCCATAATCCACCACATGATTATCCTGAATGATAACACAACCCAAAATAGCACTATATTCTTCACAAAAAATAACATACCACTTACCAAGCATACGTAAGATCAGAATAGGAGCTGTTGTCATAATTCCTATCAAATCTTTTTAAAAATACAGGCAATTTTCATCCCATATGAATTTATCCCTTTTACTAATAAGAAAAGTTAAAGGTTAATCAAACATCTAAAAATTCTTGACAACCCATTATTGAAATTTAGAAAAACCAAGGAATCATTGAATCTAAAACACATTCCATGGATCTTCACATGACAAGACACCCTTCACCGTCTCTCGATCAACTAAAAATCCATTTTTAGATATCACATAACCCTGAAATATTACTTCTTGAATCTATAAATTTAATTTTAAAATATTTCTATAATAAAGGAGAATATTCATGATTTCCAAAACAAAACATAGATGGTACTCATGATCACACTCATATTTGAAATAAACCAAAATAACATCCATGAACACTACAAAAAACCATCACGATACTAATGGAATATCAAATTCATCAAAGCCATAAAAAATGTAAGAGATTTAGATAAACCAAATGTAATCACTATATATTTATAATGTACATACTTTATCCTGAAAGCCATCTTTCGAATATCACACTCCAGAACTCTAAGTTGATGATGACTTGATTGATGGACAATTTTTGAAAACAACTATTCCACCATTAACTGATAAAAAAATAATCAATAAGATGAAAACAATTCTTGTTCTTAACTATCACCTATTTTAACTTTTGAAATCCATGCACTATATGAGTGAAACATTTTCCTTCTTGGAAAAGATCATTAGGGATGTGCATGGTGAAACACTTGGGTGAACAAAACCATTTTCCACAAGGTCTTCCAAACAAATCATGATATCTTTTGTCTCTAATGGTTTTATAGGATAAGAGGGTATCACAATTGGAAGTGTATATTACACCAGGTCAATAATAAACTCTACCTCCCTCTCTGGAATAACCCCGAACAAATAATATGGGAAAAAATCAGGAAATTACCAAAAAACAATGGGAAGATCAACAAAAAATAGAATTTATTGGTAACAACATCAACAGTAGATAGAAAACTCCTAAGATATAGATGGAAAGGTCCTGTATGACCAGACCATAGATCCCACTCTACCTAAAACACCAGTGAGCTCCCATAATCTAAAATAAATTAGCCCCATTGATGATGACAATCAACCACAGATTAGTGATAAATAATACAATGCCTCATAATGATGGCATAAAATAGATCTAGAACAAGAATAAGAAAATTATAGAATAGATCTACCACAGCAATCAATAGTGCACAAGGACACCGAAATCACTACTCTTTCCTCTTCATAAGAGGTGTCACTTAATCCTTAAAAAGGAAAATGGGCTACATCCTAAGGTAAAAATATAAAAAAATTGATATATATAAAATGTGTGGGAAACCCTAGAATCAATTAAAAAAAATTACTAATGACGATTCAATAGATATAAAATGTGTGGGAAACCCTATAGTCTTTGAGTCATCTTACTATGATCTAATAGCATTTAGAGATGAATATCCTTAACCATATCAAGGTGTATACATATCCTGATAGAATTGTTACAGATGACCACAAAATCCACAACTATTCCACATATTTTTAGGTGAAGGACATAATTTCTTGCTGTTTCCAACCTTCCCACACTAATTAAAAGTTATAATCACACTACTAGATTAAATTAGAGATGCAAAAGATCCATACTACCAAGAACCACCACCACCATTAATGAAATGGTATTTCCACTTTATCTTTTCCATGGTAAACCATTGAAGCTTCCAATTGTTGTAAGAGAAGGGGAAGAATATCTAAACTTTCATACCATATTCATTTCTTCCATCATATCCATGTCTACTGTCTCGGCATAGGTTGAAATCTTCTGCTTAAATACCTACAATTTGATATACAGTCACAAACCCTACATATACTTCTAAGTTTTCACTTGGCCATTATTCACAACTTTTGGTGAAAAAATTACTACATCATCAAACCAATTGGTGTTCTCTGATATTAAACTCTCTCCCTACTACAAAGAGATGAACAATAAAGACTTTTCTATCATTAGTGATTCTGAAAAAAACAACTAGAATAAGGGAGTATTGAAACCCTTATATCAAAGTCCACATTCTTATCCACTCATACAATTTAATACCACAATATCATGATAAAAATATCAAGTTTTAATGATGTTAAAATAACCTTGATACTCTTAGTTGTATCTAGGAATTCAAAGATCTGATCAATCTTTTCAATCTAATCCTCCGCCTCTTGAGGTTCCTTCATACCATTGAATGGTGATTGCTTCTCATGAAAGAACTCCCATGATCAGTCTATTTCTCCTACATCTCCTAGATGTTTCTTAACAACCATGTTTGGAGATTGTGGAACATTTTGGTCAATAGTACAAACTACTCTCATGATAGCCTTGATAAAATTTTGATCCATTGGAAGGTTCCCTTGAGGAACATCTGCTACACCCACTTGGGGAACTCATATAAGACATCTCTTACACATACTACTACAAACCAAAACAAATTAAATGATCAGAAGGCATAATAATATCAATCCAAATAAGAATACCCATAAGTGAAAAGAAATATTAACTTCAAAACTCAATACAGGAGACACACATCCCATAATACCATGGTAACTTGATTCTCATCACATAAAGAGACAGCTAGAAATTCACCGCAACCTAACTATAAAGCCCCAAAAATTATTTCTCCATTATATCAAACATCCAAAGATAAAAATTCTTGAGGAAGAACCATATTTGGTACCAAAAAATAAAAAAACTACCTAAACACCCTCTCAAAAAGGTACTTGAACTGATATTCTATATACCCAAAGGGTGTTCTTTGTCCCCACGGGTTGGAAACTAGCACATCAACATCAAACAAAAACCAAAGGGAATGATTTTGACCATCCCAAATGGAAGACAACATGAAATATATATGCACATAATATAAAGAAATAACGGGAGATATAAATATATGCCATAACAGATAAATAACAACAAAAGCGATACAACAAAAAATGGTAGAAACAAAGAAACTCTAAGTAAAAATTCTATCAAAAAAGAACTACACATAAAATAGTTAATCCTATATATTCATGTGATAACATGGAAAACCACCTAATATTTCACCACTATCTACCCAAAACCTAGTTGATAGAAAACCTCACCGCCTCATAGTGATTTCTTATCTTTCTCTACATCAAAAGGAATAACCTGGTCTATGCACCACCAATGGTGTATGTAGTGTGTGAGCTAATAGGTTCAGTAGGTTCTCACCCATGTGTTTCATATGATGTCTCTAAAAAATAGTAAAAATGTTCTCAATTATACAAAAACAAGCCACAATAACAGTTTAACATTTTTTATATCAAAAGCATGAAAAAACCGTTTAATTTCCGATTTTTCAATATTTCACAAATAAATGGGGAAAATAAGTTTCAAATCATTTCATCACCATATACCATAGAAGATATATCATTTAAAAATAATGAAACCATATAAAATATCTCATATCAAATCCATCATAGAAAAATAAAATTAGTACAAACCAAAAGTAGAAGCACATGTAAGATTACACCAAGGATCACACTAGGCAAGGAGAGAAAGTAAAATCATACCTATCATAGAAAATTTCATACACATCAATCCACTAGACATGTGCATCAAGTATAGAGAGAAAAGGAACACCCTAGAAAGTGTACCCCTCCAATAGGTCTAATAAGCCCCTAGAACAGAAGACCAAAAGAGAATAGGAAATAACCATGATAAGAATCCTCTAAAAGTGGATGAGACCTATTACTATACCTTTTAAAAAAGTACCAAATGCTTACCAAGTTATTTATTTTCCAAAACAATTCATTATTATCAAAACATGCTTTGAAAACCATTTCACAATGAATTGAATTTTTTTTTTCATTTAAAAAACTAAGGGAAATCCATATTTTATAAAAACCCATTTCCACACAGACAAAAAATTAGTCAATAATTCAACTTCATCAAGTCAAATAATTTATAAAAAATAATAGAAATGCATGTTTCTAACACTAGCTAGATACAGAACCACCTACATCAAAACATAGGTTACACACACCTATAGAAGAACCCAGCAACATGGAGGAGCCAACAATAAAAACGGTGGACCTAGAATCAATATAAAAATCTTATAAATGATTTAATTAATCAAAAAGTGTAATCAAAGAGTTTAAATTAGACATTACTCAGGAACGCACAAAGGCCACACCATAACTAACAAAGAAAATGACCCTCAGAACAAAATCACACAACAGATCTAGAGAAAACCAAGAAGAATCATCATCATTGTTTAATGGATATGATAAAACAATGCAACAAAATAATTACACCATGATCAATGAAATAAATAAGTATAAATAATTAATCACTTGGAGAAATGAAATCTAACCTCTATAGTGATCAATCACAAAAATTAATAATACATATCGAGAAGAGGCTCCCAAAATCACTCAAGAAGATCCCTAGGTTGTGAGAAAGGAAATATATAGAATAATGAAATAATAATAAAATGGGGTAGTTCCCTAAATTCCCTTTCCATGGAATTTACACAGCATATAATCCCTTTACATTTTGTCTAATCCTCTAGAATTAGATACACTAAAAAACTTATCATTTTTTAATTAAAAACTAATCTATTGACATTACACATCATGTAACTATTAAACAACGTGTATTCCTTTAATGTTGTCTAAATAATTCACTTCTTGTGTCTGGAGACCATGTACACATAATGTAACCCCATTACATGTAAACTAATCACCCAAAACAAAGCTGAAAAACTATATTCTTAAACAAAAACCCCAAACCAACTCATACGTTAACTGAACTCGGGGATAACATTGAAAAACTATTTACACATTTATACCTGAACACCATTAATTATAAAAAAAAATACATCCCAAAACAGTAGGTGGATTTTATCATCAAATGTTCTCTATCCTATAGAGTCCCAAGAAACACCCAATTAATTAAGAAAAGAAGAAAAAAAAGATAAAAATACCTAAAAGTGTGTAACAGGATGTTACAATATCCTTTATAATCCTAATATACTTGAGGATTGTCCATACGAAAAAATATTGTGGATCTCATGGGTATTCATGAAATCTAACTACCATTATCAAGGAATATGTGACATAAATACGGGTATATATCATGACATAAAAGACAAATCCAATAGATAAAGTACAAGGGATTCTACTAATCCTTTCTCTATCTTCTTGATTTTGAAAAACATATTCTTAGAGAGATGTATACCATCTGAAATATGAAAAAAAAATCCAATCTTGGATTATTCCATATTTTATATTGTAAATACCTTTTCAATATATGTATATTTGAATTATTACAAATAACCTTTTAGATATATATTGATGTGTCATGGTCCATAGAATATAAGCTTCTTCAACCAAATATTTTATGTAGAAGTATTTATTTTAATATTACCCATCCAGGATCAATCAATAAATGAGAGTGAGAGGGGTGAATAAGTGATATATTTTTCTTTTAAGTTTCTATACTTATGAAAAACTTTATTTTATTTTTAAGTATTTTTCACTTTACAAAAAAACAATCACACATATTTGGGAACATTATAATTTTCAAGCTTCACAACACGACAAGAGTAGTAACATCCTTGGTACGATGTGGAGAAAATAAAATACCACACAAAAAACTAGAAAACAATCCTCTTGTATGGATAAAATATGAAGTATATACCAATAAACATATGTAGCACAAAGTTCAATACAACAACACATGTGATTCAAGTAGCATGAAATTATGTAACAAAAGTTTGTGTAACAAGTTACGAAACTTTAACTAATTGCTTCAAAACTTGTTATTGTTCTACCTTGTCACCTTTCAAAAATATAAGCATAAAAAAAAATCTTTACTTTACTATGCAGAAGTAGGTATGATCTTATCTAGAGTTTGTAATGATACTCAATATGATACCCTAGTATGATTTCCCAGTTTGATTACTCAGTTAAGAAATATATTTCCACTAGAATACTATTGAAATTTTTTTACTGCTTCATAATTATCCTAACACATGTCCAAATTCTATTGGATAAGTATAATTTTACCAGAAACCACATTAGGAGTAAAATATGATCCTCTTTGGTCCAGTTAGATTAGATTATGAGATTTATTATTATTTTATTTAAATAATAGTTAAAAGAGTTAAATTCAATGTTTAATAACTAAACCATTTTTAATACAGGGTTACACATAATATAAATTCCACTATAAATATTCATTATAAATGTAAAATGATTTCATACATAATGGTTTTTTATTTATAATTTTCAGACATTAAATAATTTGATTTATTTATGACACAATGATTATTCATTAATTACCTTATTAATGAAATATTAATATAATTGATATTATAAATATCCAAATAAATGTAACTTGAGACATCTGATGAATTAAACTAATTTTATATCTTAATATGACATGTTAGGGTGGGTTAAATAAATTTTATTCGAAGTGATAAAGTTTTTTATGGCTTTCAAAAAAAACCAATACTAAATAGTGTCAAAATTGACATAATTGAGTTTTCAAAACAATACTATATTATTAATTGATATAATAATTCTAAAAATATATGGTTAGGAAAAATTACTTAGATAAGGATATATCTATTAATAATGAACCACAAGGGGTATTCTTGGCCTGTTATAGTATATTTATAAACCATATAATATAAAAATACAAAGAGACATGGAAAATGTCAAACTATTTAACTAAGAGCTATATCTAAAAGATAAGGTTAATATGATGCCCTAAACCTGTCTAAAACCAATTTGTTGAATTTTTTTCTACCCATACCCACCTTATACTATACATAATTTATTTTAGATCCATTATAAACCGAAAATATGTTTATTATAAAATAATAGTTCAAGATTTTCCTAATGTGACCCTCACCTCTATTATAAAAGGGAACTTCCCTTTATATTAATTTCACAACTCCAAAGCCATTTTTCTTGGCTAAAACCTACACAAATATCTTCCCAACCTTCCTAAATTCATAATAGAGGCCTTAATGTGATCATAAATCCATCTTATGGAGCCCTTTTGATCAAATCAAAAGGAAGAACCCGATGAAGAGGTAAATATTTCATTAACTCGTTCAAGTTCTTTTCTTTCTTCCAGTTTTTATTTCATTGTTTTTTCCTTTTTGAAATAATAAATACATTATCTTCTATATAATTTTAGGTTATAATAAAAAATGGCACAACCATATTCATTATTCTATCCATCATTTGAATAAAGAATTCACCATACATGTGTATGTACGGCTTACCTTCTCCACGTCGTGGTGTAGTTTGTTATTCAATCAATTCACTATTTGGATGGGTATAATAATGAGTATAACTGTTTTAAATAATAAATATAAAATGTTAATGATTCTGTATATATGATATAACATCCAATTACATACTATTTCACCATCAATATAATGATATTGTCGCTCGTGCGTACTTACGGATTACCGTCTCCACGAACGCGATGAGATTCATTCCTCATCATAATCATTCAAGAATAATTTTCATTTTATGATTCAAATAAATGTTTATGAACATAATATAATTCTTTACATGAATAAAATACATCCTATTAATAATAAAAATGGCTTACATAACCAATTATATAGAGGAAAATGAATTAGTTAAGACCCGAAACGAAGATATTACTAAAATATTATTAATAAAGCTATATTATTGGATAATATATGATATCATATTTATGTATATAGTCATTTTATAATTTAATAAGAATGATTAAAATATTATACATTAGGTTAACCTACCCTCAACCAAATAAAAGCACAAGGTAAGGGTTATTTCCTCAATATCATTATTATGTGAGATTGTTTATGAGTAAGTATTTACTGGGACACATTTATCATCAATGTCCTTATTTCTGAAAAATGCTCTCAAAAAGAATATTTTATGGTTTTATGGAAGGGTATTTTTAACTATATCATCATTTTAAATGTTTTAAATATTTATTTTTCTAAATCTTTTTAATTAATGTCCATGTTTTCAAAATTATTTTAAGGATTTATTTATATGGACATCATTGTTCTAAAATGTTAATTCCTTTAAAAATTTCAAAGTGGTATGGGAGAATTTGATTCAAAAATTCCTTTAAATGTATTCCTTTCGAAATTATGTGACATAAAAGTTATTTTAAATAAAAAATAAAGAGATATTTCTCTCAAATAGTTTTGATTTTATCTATGTCAACATCCTTTGATAGATTTTACACTTGTTTGAAGTTGATTTATTATGATACAAATCATCCATATTGTATTGAAGTTTTTGTGATATATTTGATTGTGGATGTCTCATTTTCATACCATTCATGGGTTATGGATAAATTATTGACATTTTGTATGCTAGTATTAATACGAATTTTTATGTTATGTTTTAGCATTTTCATATGAGGAATGAATTGGACTTAGCAAGTGACGGGTGGAGCTCGCTATAGCTTCTCGATGCATCGGTAGGTCTCATGAGACAAACTAGTGTCATGGAACAAGGACTTGACAAAATCTTATTCGTAGTCTTGGCATAAGGCCTTGACTATGTGGTTATGACGTT
Source organism: Viscum album (assembly GCA_963277665.1). NCBI lineage: Eukaryota > Viridiplantae > Streptophyta > Magnoliopsida > Santalales > Viscaceae > Viscum > Viscum album. The sequence continues at coordinate 1,956,136,477 of OY728153.1, forward strand.
GGGAATTATGCATTCCATCATTATGAAAGTGGCTATTGATATTGCATGTGATTTTTCAATTAGTAGGATATCAATATGAATAAGTAAATGGAATTATTTGATTTTATCTTTTCCATATAATGTGGAAGTTTAAGTATAAAAGGATTTTGTTTTAGTCGTATACATTGCCTTAAATGTTTATGCTTATTTATGAATGTTTCTGCAATATTGTTATCCTTACCGAGCATTTAATCTCACCCCTTTCTATGCTTTATTTTTCCCAAGATGAAAAGAAGTATTTTATGGTTGACTTGCAGTGATTGGATAAGTATATAAGTGTGTTAAAAAGGGGGAAAATGTTTTTGATGTTTTTATTTCATGATGTAATGTAAAACTTATGAATGTAGCTAGAACTTTGAAGGATACTAAACTAATCGATCTTTCAGGACATGATTCCTTATATCATGAAAATGTTATGTAATAATGTACCGAATCTGGGTATCTGGGGTTGAGGTGTTATAGCTTCTATCAGAGGATGTTTAGGACAAACTTTGGAAGCTAGATTTAAAAAATGCTGATTAGAGAACATTGCCCTAAGGTAGACATTGAGAATTTGTATAAAAGAACTTCCAAGAATTTCGGTATTGTAGAGTTTTTTTGAGTTTTCCAAGCGATACATCCCTCTCTAGATATGAGAAGGTAGAGGCGGCTCTGGCACAAATGTTCCTTCGGGTAAAACCCAAAAACACCGCTTTCTACTAGACTCGAACAAGAACTGGTGAACGATAACGGGTCTTTCAGCACTCTTGGTTATGACACTCCAATAGGATATAATTTTGATAATTCTAAATTTCTTTATAAAACATTATGAAGGGTTTATGAATATATACTTCCTCAAAGAAAACTTTTTTATGATTATGGATTATATTGATAAACTATCAAATTTATGTAATGTTTTATACAAGTTTGAAATTATGTATTGCTATTCATAAACTAATCTATTGTATTTCATGATTTAGAAATCGTTCCTAGTGAAAGGAATGGAAATCTTATCAAGGAATGTAATATATGTATGGATTTCACTCATACTCAAGATTATTATAGTGGACATGGTGAAGCCACTGGTGTTGATCAGCTTATCACCATACTGGGACAACTCACTTAGGTTACGAATAACAACCTTACTCATATGGAGCACTCTGATCCACAATGCAGAGGATAAATGTTATACCACTTCATGAGGAACCAACCACCAACATTCAACAGGAGTAAAAATCCATTAGTAGATGAGAAATGGATAATTTCCTTATAGAAAATATTTCATGCTTTGGGGATTATTGAAAGAGAAAAAGATTTCCTGGATGTTTATCGCCTTATGGGGGATGCAGATCAATAGTGGTCATTAATCCGAAACACAAAGGAAGATGAAGATGTATCAGATATAGAATATGGTGTGTTTAAAGATATTTTCTTAGAAAAATACTTTCATCGTGAACATCGATTGGATATGGAAAGACAATTTCTGAGTGTGAGGCAAATGGAGGATGAAAATGTCGCAAAGTAACATGATAACTTTAAAAGGTTAGCAAGGAATGTAGCATATTATATACGTAACCCAAAAAAGTTAGAGTGATTGATTCTTTGAGGGGCTAAAACTATTTCTTTGTCAAGAATTAGTCTCACAATCCTTATCATCATACTAAGATATAGTCTCATGCGCTATCATGACCAAAAAGGAATTCTCTAATATTACGACTTCAAAGAAGAGCAAGAGAAAAAGAGATCTGCTGAACACTCTGGAAATGAAAATAAGGGTAATAAGGGAAAAGTTGAATATCCATCCTGTGGTAAATGTGGGAAGAAACACACTGGTACTTGCCTAAACAGAATTTGTGTCTGTTACAATTGTGGAGAAAAAGGCCACCAAGCTCGTGATTGAAATGGGAAGAAAGTGGTTGTTAATGTTTTATGATACAATTTTAGAGAAAAGGGGAATTATTCAAATGAATGTACTAAGTGCCAAAGGAAATTACCTTAAAAAAGTCCAAGGGACCAAGGACAAGATTATGCGATCACTACAGTTGAGGTTGAAGCTCCAATAGACATGGTGGTAGGTAATTTAATGGTTTCATCAAGTTTATCCAATGCTTTATCTAATTCTAGATCAATGAATTGTTTCATATATTCCCAGTTTTCTACGAAAATTAGATATTTTCAATTAGACTTAACAAGGGAGTTTTCAGTCAAAACACCTAAGGGAAGTATCATCGCCAAAAAGTTTTGTGAATCTGTTTCCATTAGGGAATATAAATGTGCTTTATCCGCTGTTCTCATCATCATACCCATGATTGAATTTGATATATTCCTCAGAATAGATTGGAATTCAATCCATGATGTGAAATTTTTTTGTAAGAAGAAGGAGGTTTCAATTTTTGATGATGATAAGAAGTACCTCATCTTTATAGCATAAACTTCAGCACCTAATTTTTATCTAGATCTGCCCCCAGTAGCTCTACAAATTTCAATTATTGGGGAAGGAGAGAACAAAATAACTATGGGTGAGGAAAATAATGTTTTAAAAGAGGACGTACCTATTGGGAAAGAGTATGTTTATGTGTTTCTAGAGGATTTACCTGGACATCCTCCAGAACGAGAAATTGAGTTTTCCATTGATTTAATTCTTGGTTCAAGTCCCATATCGAATAACCATTATAGAATGGCTGTGGAATTAGTGTAAGTAAAGAAATAACTAGAGTAATTGAGTAATAAAGGATTTATTCACCCTGGTGTTTCTCCAAAGGGAGCGCATGTCCTTTTTGTTAAGAATAAAGACGAATATATGAGGTTGTGCATTGACTACAGGGAGATCAATGCTATAACAATAAATAACAAGTATCCCCTACCTCATATTGATTATTTATTCGATCGAATTCATGGGGATAAATATTTTTCCAAGATTGACCTTCGATATGGATATCATCAGTTGTGTGTGAAGAAGGAATACATTCCAAAAATAGTATTTCAAACCAGGTACCGGCATTACGAGTATACTGTAATGCCTTTTGGATTGACTAATGCACCCTATGTCTTCATGAATCTAATGAATAGAGTTTTCAAGGAATATTTTGATGACTTTGTAGTGGAATTTATTGATGATATTTTGGTATACTCAAAAAGATATGAAGATCATGAAAATAACTTGTGTATTATACTGAGGACTCTTAGAAAAAATGAATTATATGTGAAATTTAGGAAGTTTGAATTCTGGCTTCAAGAGATATCTTTTCTTGGCCATATTTTCTCTAAGGATGGAATCTCTATTGATCCTTCAATGACCAAGGAAATACAAGAATGACTAGAACCGTAGAGTATAACTGAGGTACGTAGTTTTATTGGTTTAGAAGGTTATTATCGACATTTTGTCCATAATTATTCCCGATTGGCATTCCCATTAACCAAGCTCACACTTAAAGGGGTTAAATTTGTTGGGAAAAAAGAGTGTAAAGAATATTTCAAAGAACTAAAGAGATTATTATTAAATTCTCCTATCTTGACTCTATCATCAAGGAAAGATGGGTTTGTTATTTATAGTGATGATTCAAAGAAAGGACTTGGTTGTGTCCTTATGAATAATGATAGAGTTATTTCTTATGCATCACAATTGCTAAAAAATCACAAACAAAAATATCCCACTCAAGATCTTGAGTTAGCAGCTCTAATCATTGCTCTGAAACTATGGAGACCCTTTCTCTATGGTAAAAAATGTGAGATTTATACAGATCACAAAATTTTGAGGTATATTTTCTCACAAAAAGTACTCAACATGAGGAAAAAGGCGAAGGCTTGAACAATACAAGGATTATGACTTCACTATACACTACCACCCGAGGAAGGCAAATAAGGTGGTAGATGCTTTTGAGAAAAAAGGATCATGGGGTTTTAAACAAGATTAGAGTTGAAAAGGATCCTATATACTTGGATCTAGTAAAGATGGATATGGGAATAACTATGGAAGGTGAAACATCAATGCATTTTCAAATGGTATCCAAACCATATTTACTAGGAAGGATAAATAGTTCTTAGACAGATGATGAGGAATTTAAAAAGATGATTAAAGATGTGAATGATGGGAGATTGAGTGACTTCATATATGAAGATAGAATTTGGAAATTTGGGAAGAGACTTTGTGTTCCTACCATATTTGATCTAAAAAGGAAATTATTGGATGATGCTCATAAGTCCAATTTCTCTATATACCCCGAGAGCACCAAGATGCATATACATTTGAAGGAACATTTTTGGTGGGAAAATATGAAGAGGGAGATTGCTGATTTGCTGTCAAGATGTATGGTTTGTCCACAAGTGAAAGCTGGATGGAAACAGCTTGGAGGATTCATGAAACCTCTTCCCATAACTGAGTGGAAATGGGATAATATTACGATGGACATTGTCATGGGGCTACCAAAGACTCATAGAAGAAATGATGAAATATGGGTCATTGTTGATCGTCCTACCAAGTCAGCATATTTTCTTGCAATAAGATAAGATTTACCACTTGAACGTATGTCAATACTATATATTAATGATGTTGTAAGACTCCCTGGTGTATCCCTATCGATTGATTCTGAAGGTGATCCCCGTTTTACATCTGGATTATGGAAAAGTATTCAAAAGGACCTAGATACTAAACTTCGTTTGAGCACTGCCTACCACCCTCGAACCGATAGATAATAAGTACATACTATTCAAACCTTATAAGACATGTTTATATCTTTCTAAATTGACTTTCAAGGTATGTGGGATAAATATTTACCTAAATTAGAATTTTCCTATAACAATAGCTTCCATTAAAGTATTAAAATGGCACCATGTGATGCGTTATATGGAAAGAGATGTCGCACACCAACTAGTTGGGATGATGTTGGTGAAAGAAAACTCATAAGCCTATATCTTTTTGAGGAAACAATGGAAAAGGTGAAGGTTATTTAAACCCACATAAAAGCATCCCTAAGTAGGAAAAAGAGCTATGTCGATATCTGGGGGAAGGATTTGGAATTTCAGGTAGGAGATCATTTTTTCTGGAAGGTATCTCCATGGAAGGGAGTTATACGATTTGGTGAGAAGGGTAAATTAAGTACCAGGTACATCAAACCTTTCGGAAATCTAGAACGAATTGGGGCATTAGATTACTGTTTGGGAATGTCTCCAAGTCTCTCCAAAGTTCACAATGTGTTCCACATATCACTGTCGAGAAAATACCTGCCTGACCCAATGCATGAACTCACCTTAAGGAAATTGAGCTGGAACCTGATCTGTCTTATTGTGAAGAGCCTTTCAAAATTCTTGATACCCATGAACATGTGTTGAGAAACCGAACGACTCGTCTAGTAAAGTTTCTATGGAAAAACTATAATATGGAAGACACAATGTTGGAACCGGATAAATTTATGACTAACAAACAGCTTAATCTTTTTTATGAAATAATATTCTATAAATTTCAAGGACTAAATTATTTTAAGGAGGGGAGTATGTAACACCCCAAGCTTCCACAGTAAATTTCACTTTGAATAATTCAATAGCTTGTGTTTTCTGCAACTTCGAGTTCAAACACACCACAACCAATAAGACTAGCTGTATGAATAGTAATACAAATTTTGTGAAATTTTATAAACTTTATCTTTCAAAATGGACTTCATTTTTCTATTCAAAATTTCAAAATTAACTTAGGGTGAATTTTTGGTATTTTTCTGACAACTTTCAATTTTTGATGAATAGTGAAAACACTACTTTATTGGTTAAAACCGACTTTTTATTTACATAATTATTTATTTTATTTAAATTTATTTTCGGTTTAAATAGATATATAATACCTATATAAGTTCAATGTAATTCATTGGAGTTAATTTATAACAATTTTAGATAAATTAGAATTTTATTGAACTTTTTACCATCTTTTACCCACCTCTTAGGAGCATTTGCAAATTTGTATAAAACTTAATTTTACCGCTTTTGTGAGTTGAATTTCAAAAATACAAGAGACACGGTTAATATCAGTAAGTAAAATGTGGTTTAATAAGATGAAAATAATTTTTGGTGAATAGTAACGTTTCACTTTTATTTACCACAGTTTAAAGTAAATAGGGTAATTAAGGGTAAAAATGATATCATAATTACCCTAACACATGTCCTAATTCTATTGGATAAGTATAGTTCGACCAAAAAAACCTTGGGAATAAAATATGATCCTCTATGGCCTACATGGATTAGATTAAGACATTTATTATTATTTTATTTTAAGAAGATTTAAAAGAGTTAAATTCAAAGTTTAATAGATAAACTCTTTTTAATATAGGGTTACATACAATATAAATTTGACTATAAATTTTTATTTGAAAGCTAAAATGTTTTCCTACATAATGGTATTTTATTTATAATTTTTAGACCTTAAATAATTTAATTTACTTAGGACACAATGATTATGCAGTAATTACCTTATTAATGAAATATTAAAATAATTGATATTATAAATATACAAATAAATATAAATTGAGACTTATGATGAATTAAACTAATTTTATAGGTTAATATGAAATGTTAGGGTTGGTTAAATAAATTTTATTTGAAGTGATAAACTTTTTATGGCTTTCAAAAAAATCAAATACTAAGTAGTGTCAATATTTAAAGAAATGAGTTTTTAAAATAAATACTATATTATTAATTGATATAATAATAATAAAAATATAATGTTCTGACAAAAGACTTAGATAAGGTAATATATAAAAATAACTAACCACATGGGGTTCTCTTGTCTTGTTATAGTAATTTTATTAACCATTTAATACAAACATACAAAGAGACATGGTAAATGCAAAACTATTTAACAAAGAGTTATATCTAAAAGTTAATGTTAATATGATGACCTAAACATGTCTAAAACCTATTGGTTGAGTGGTTTTAGACCCATAACCACTGTATCCTATAAATAATTCATTTTTTAGCCATTATAAACCGAAAATTATTTTATTATAAAATAATATTTCAAGAATTTCCTAAAGTGACCATCACCTCTATTATAAAAGGGAACTTCCCTTTGTCTTGCTTTTACACCTCCAAAGCCATTTGGATCGGCCAAACCTGGCCCAAATATCCTCCCAACCTTTATCCATTCATCTTAGAGGTCTTAATTGTATCATAAATCCAACCTAAGGATCCCTTTTGATCAAATCAAAAGGAAGAACCCAAAGAAGAGGTAAATATTTCATCACCTCTTTCAAGTTCTTTTCTTCTTCCACTTCCTATTTATTTGTTGTTTCCATTATAAAATAATAACTCTAGTATATTCTATATACTGTGAGGTTATTATAAAAATGGTACAACCCCATTCATTATTCTATCCATCATATGAAAGACAAATTCACCATACGTGCATACATACGGCTTACCGTCTCCACGTCGTTGTGTAGTTTGTTATTCAAACACCTCATTATTTGGATGGGTATAATAATAAGTATAACTGATTTAAATAATAAATATAACATTTTAATGATTATTTTTATATGATATAACATCCAATTACATATTATTTCACCACCAATATAATGATATTGTCGCTCGTGCATACGTACGGATTACCGTCTCCACGAACACGATGAGATCATTCTCCATCGTAATCATTCAAGAATAATTTTCATTTTATGATGAATTTTTTTTATGAAAATATTATCATTATTTATATGAATCAAATACATTATATTCATAACAAACATGTCTTACATAACTAATTATATAAAGGAAAATGAACCAGTTAATAACCGAAATGATTATACTACTAAAATATTATTAACAAATCTATATTAGAGGATCATATATGATATCATATTTATGTATATAGTTATTATATAATTTAATAACAATATTTTAAATATTATACAGGAGTTTAACATACCCTTGACCATGGAAAAGTACAAGGTAATGGTTATTTCCTCAATCTCATTATAATCTAAGATTGTCTATAAGTAAGTATTTACTGGGACACATTTATCATCAATGTCCATATTTCATAAAAATGCTTTCAAAAGGAATATTTTAAGGTTTTTTGGAAGGTTCTATTTAACTATATCATCATTTTAAATGTTTTAAATATTTATTTTTCTAAATATTTGTAATTAATGTTTATGTTTTCAAAATTATTTTAAGGATTTATTTATATGGACATCATTGTTTTAAAATGTTAATTCATTTCAATGTATCAAAGTGGTATGAGACACTTTGATTCAAAAATGTATTTGAATTTATTCCTTTCTAAATTTTGTGACTTTTAAATGATTTCAAAAAAAAATGAACTATATATTTCTCTCAAATAGTTTTGATTTCATCTATGTCAACATCCTTTGATGTATTTTACACTTGTTTGAAGTTGATTTTTTATGATACTAATAATCCATATTGTATTGAAGGTTTGGTGATATGTTTGACTGTGGATGTGTCATTTTTATACCATTCATGGTTTATGGATAAAGTATTTACATATCATATGCTAGTTTTAATATGAATGTTTATGTTAGGTTTAAACCTTTTCATATGAGGAATGCATTGGACTTAGTGAGTGATGGGTAGATCCCGCTATAGCTCCTCAATGCATCTGTAGGTCTGATGAGACAAACTAGTGTCTTGGAATAAGTAAATTACAAAATATATTTTGTAGTCATGGAACAAGGCCTTGAATATGTGGTTATGAAGTCTGGAATTATGCATTCCATCATTATGAAAGTGTTTATTGATATTGCATGTGATTATTCAACTCGCAGAATATTCATGTGAATAAGTAAATGACATTATTAGAATCTATCTTTTCCATATTATACTGAAGTTTAATTTTAAAAGGATTTTGTTTTAGTCTTATACATTGCCTTAAATGTTTATTCTTATTTATGAAAGTCTTCGCTATATTGTTATCCTTACGGAGCATCTAAGCTCACACCTTTCTAGGTTTTATTTTTCCCAGGATGTGAAAAAGTATTTTATGGCTGACCTACAATGATAGGCTAAGGATATAAGTGTGTTTAAAAAGGGACAAAATGATGTTGATTGTTTTATTTCATGATGTAATGTAAAACTTATGAATGTATCTTGTACTTCAAAGGCTACTAAACTGATCGGTCCTTCGGGAAATGATTCCTTGTATCATGCCAATGTTATGTAATAATGCACTGACTCTAGGTAACTGGGGTCGAGGCGTTACAGTTTGGAACCTGCATGTGTATCCCATAAAAAACAAAACTAAAGAGGGATATTTTGTATGATTCACATATCTCATTTGTCTCTATTCATCCAAGAATCACTAAGATGAATAGGGATATGATGTTAAAATTTTAGTGGGATAACATGATGAGAGTGATTGTAAAATTTATGTCCCGGTACATGGTATTCTAACAATTAGAGGTATAATGAAATAAGTCTAAGGGTATGATGCAACCATTTCCTTTACCAGTATGTAAATGGTAAAACATAAAAATTGATTTCATTTTTGGACTCCATAGGAAATCTAATGGAAATAAGGCCATCTTGGTGTTAGTCGATTGCCTTACATTGTCAGTCTATATCATTAATATCAAGGAATATTTATCACTTAAACAACTCAATAATATATACATAATAGAATTGGTAAAACCATATATAGATCCAAAATCCATTATACCTTTTTGCGATCTGGGGCTTTCCCTGAGGTTTTTGAGAATATTTCAGTAAGCATTGGATACCAAGCATTGTTTGTGTACTACTTATCACCCTCAGATTAATAGTTAGTCTGAGAGAACCATTCAAACTATAGAGGATATTTTTATATCACATTCAATGGATTTACAATGATACTAGTATCAACACCTTCCCCTAGTAGATTTCAAAGATAACAATAGTTCCCATTCTAGCATTCAAATGACATCTTTTCAGACACTCTTTTTGATATAATGAAACAAGAATTGTATTTTTTTTGAAATATATATTTTCAATCCATACAATATTTTTTTATAATAATTTTTTAAATAAATTTAAATATAATAAAATATTATTATTAAATAATATTTATTTAAATATAAATTATAATATAATTTTATGAAGTCAAATTTAAATTTAATAAGGGTTAAAAAACTGTTATCATCATAAAAATTGGTACCTTCAATTAATGGGGAATATTTTATTTAAGAGTAAATATTAATATTTATTTTTTTAATAAAATAACTATTTTTTTGAAATCAACCCATCAAAATTATCCAATAGTTAATTATTCCTAATTTTATGAGACAATCAATTTTTTGGGTAACCATTAATAACGGTGTAAATATATAATATCTAACAGGACATCATTAATTACCAAAAGTGATGTAATAAATACTATAAAGAGTATAAATGAACAATATTATGTTCCCACTTTATATTAATATGAATTTAAGTTATTTCATTTATTTTATAAACTTTTAATGAATCCTTTAAAACTTATAATATATTTTATGGTTTTAAGATTATTTATTAATAAACATGACTCACTTCTACATCACCAAGGATATTATTTTTATTATTTATGTTATTAGTATAATAAAATATTAAAAATTAATATTATTTTTTAAAAATAATGGTATTTGTTTTTGGATTTTGTTATTTTATCAAATTGATTTAAAATCCTACATATAGAAATTAATAAAGAATTATGTTTTCTGTTTTTATAAACACCCACACAAAATCCCATTAATATTAACTAAAAACCAATTTAGAATTAATTTAGTCTCCCCATCCCTCTATAAATTCCTCATTAGTAGTTTACAAGCTATTAAAAAGATCCTATCAATCTTTTAGAAGCACCATCTCAAGGAAAGCGATCTCCTGCTCTTCTTTTCCATTCATGCACCTTATTTTTATTTAGCCTTTTGAATATCAATTTATTATGTGATCATAAATTTATAAATATACATTTAATATCCAATTTATTTTCTAATAACTGGATACCATTTTTCTCCTCTCCTTATAATTTTACCTAAACTGTTACTTTGTTGATGTAAGGGATCCTCTCCATCCCCTATTTATTCAAGCACATTCTTTATATTATGCCTTTTATTTCAATTTTTTCATGTTGGTATTTGTATTTAAACATCCCCCTAATATTCTAAATTATTTATAATTGATGATATAACCCTTAAACTATCATTAAACCATTTTATGAATCTTTATATACCCTAGTTATGCTACCAAAATTATCATTCACTTTTCTATTCCAAACATTTTTGAAGTGGATATCCATCCCCATTACAACTCAATGGTATTCAACTATATATACATATCCTCCATTTATTTGGTAATTAAATATATTTAACCAGTATTCCTTAATCATTGGATTAAAACTGATAAAATACATCTTTATTTTGTATTATCTATGTGGAACACTTATTCATGTAAATGATATTAATGTGATGGGTGGGGTCAAAATTATATAGCCCTATAATTCATTGGGTATTGTTTTTATCTGGTGAGAAACCTTCTATTGTGCATAGAAGGGTATCCTAATGACACTATTTTATGTTTTATCAGTGTTTATCCTAGAATTATTTTTATTATTTCATGTTTTATGTTGTTTTTACATTCCCATATTGCATTTATGTTATCATGTTATATCATGATTTGATGCTCAAGTTTATGAAAATCACCCTTCTTATGTTTTCTTGATATGAATATTGACTCTCATGATTTACTTTAAACATTTTGTGATTTGAATATTCTATTACTAGGATATATATCTCACCCCATTCTTATGTACACCCCTAGGTTATCCCAGAAAGTTTTATAAGATCAAGGGAATTTACGACAAGTTATGGAGTTTTATTTTATGTCTTTCTATTTCTATTGCAAGTTGTTATTATATGTTCGTAATTACACAAATAGTCTAGGACTCAAAATATTTTGGGGTTTTATTAATTGTATATTATGTAATAAATCATGAAATAAAGTGTATTAAAATGTAGTTTATCATATAGAACACTTAGACATTTTGGGTTTTAAGATCCTTGATGAGTTTCATACATATCTCAATCAATCATTACTACCTAAAAACATCAATAGTTTCATTATGAAATATAATATGATTAATAGAGATAAAATTATTTCATAAATTTTACTCTCATTCTATTAGTTGATAAAGACATTGGAAATGATAGACCCATGGTACTTATGGTGAATAAGAAAATGAAGAACAAGAAAAAGGCTCCAAATACTCTTTTAATGTTTAAGGCTCCAGAGCACCATCCTTTCAAGAAGAATACAGTCCAATAGAAAGAAAGGATGATTAATACAATTTATTTTTCACTAGAGAAGTAATTCTACATTAAGAGGAACTACACCCATCCAAATATTAAAGGTAAGATTTAGGTGTATTTGTTATGAAGTGTAATCTTTCCATAATATGGGCACTAGATACTAAATGTGGTACTCATATTTGTATCCAAATACAGGAACCAAGTAAATTTTAGGAGGTTTCCAAATGTGAGTTGGTTCTATGGGATGATAAAATAGTGAGGTTAGCTTCTCTTGTTATTGGGGAATACAACCTAAAATTTCCAACATGAATGATTTTGGATTTAAAGAACTAGTATTGTATTTTTAGTGTTACCTAGAGCATCATATATGTTTCTTATTTAGAGATGGATGGATTTTATTTTAGTTTTGGAAAAACGTGTTTATACTTTTATAAATATAATATATGTTATGGAGTAGAAATCCGAATGACAGTCTTTATGTATTAAATTTTGAAATCCAAATATTGGAAATTAATAATGAATCAAATTCCTGAGGATTATTTTACACCAGTTGTGGAATTACTGGCTTGGTCACATAAATGAGAATAATTTAACAAGGATATAATGATATGGTTACTTATAATCTTTTGAACATAATACACTTGAATGATTTCGTTCTTATTTACAAGGAAAAATGACCAAACCACCATTTAGTATTGAAGATGAGAGGGCCAAAAAAATCTATAATTGGTACACATGGATGTGTGGAAACCTTTACAAGTAGAAGATGGAGGTGTATTATCATAATTTATGACTTTTACTAATGAATTTAATAGGTATGGTTATATATATATATATATGGAAAGGTTTAATTAAGGATGCTATGATATGTTTAAAGAGTTAAAGAATAAAGTGGCGAATCAGTTTGGTAGGAAGATAAAGAAAACTTGATAGGATTGAGGTAGTGAATACCATAACCAATATTTTATTTAATTTCTATATGATTATGGGATTTTTTTTACAAATAACATCACCTTATACACTATTGTTTAATTATTTTAGTGAAATAAATAACTTTACCTTACTGAATATGGTAATGTTGATGATGCATAACATAATCCTTCTTTTATACTTTTAACGTTATTTACTACACACGACAACGTACATATTAAATCAACTACCAACTACTACAAAAAATGATATTCCATAAGGGTTATGAAGATTATAGAATCCATTTCATCATGTAATCATGATTGGGGGTGAAAGGTGTTTGTTAAGCCAAGATCAATAAACAAACCATCACCCCGTAGAAATTAATCTCATGGGTGCTTAATTTATTGGTATAGAAGACACTATAATAGAGTTGTTGCCAGCAAACTTGACAGGTGATTTACGAATTACCCAACTTTGGATAACTGGGATACTATCACTTCCATGACTTTAAATAAACTAAACTAGGACCATCACCCCATCCTGGTTAGTTGTTTTTTCAAAATAACTAATCCCACTCTTCCTTTCATATTCAAAAACACTTGGTCTGCTGACATAGAATGTTCATCTCTTATAAAAAGTGGTTGGGAGTCTCTGAATCACCACTCAGATTCTTTTTCCTATCCCACCAAACTAAAACATCTTAAATAGTGTCTCAATGATTGTTGTAGGAAAAAATCAAAACAAATGGACAAGGACATCTCCATCCTTGGGAATGAGCTTAATCAAATCCAAAATTTCAACAGTCACTCTGATTTCTCGGATGATTCCCAAAATGAAGTCAATATCTTTGTAAAACATAATTCTCTCCTAGTTTCTAAGGACAAAATTCATAAACAGGTTTTTAAAACTAAGTGGATTTCTGATGGTGATCGAAACACTAAATTCTATTATTCTCTCAAATAATTAGAAATGTCTACAGACCTCTCTCCATTCTTAGGGACAATAACATTCCTCCAATGGCCCGAAGGCCTTCATTTTTTGTTGATTTTTGATAATCCACCTTTCTAGGGGTGAGGTGGAACCCTTACAAGGCTCGTAGGCATAAGTATTACATGGCTAGTAGGCCTTAGAGGAATTCAGTGCCCATAGGCTTCAAACATTACATACAAGCTAGACTAACTACTTGGAACTTCACCACTCAAGTATCTTTATCGTGAAATCAGCGCTCCACCTTTGCATGGCTATTCGACTAGGCTTTCCCATGCATGCACATGATTGTCCTGATGGCAGGTGCCATACCCTCTCATTCTTGTAGTCTATTTAGATTCTGTACTGGTGAAAGATCCTTGCTCATCCTCCTTCTGAATCTTGTTCCTTGTAGGTTGTCTGGTTTGTATCTGCACTAAAGGAGGCCCTAAGGCCTTGAGGTGGCCCAAAGGACTTACTGACCTGAAGTCCTGGGTGGACCGAAGGAATTAAAGGACTCTGGGACCAAATCGGTGGGTAGAAGGCCCAAACGGGGGAATATTCCTGGTTGCATAGTGCAAAACAGTGACTGCTATAGTTCCCGATACAGTACCTGCTACAGTACTTCATAGTTCCTACTACAGTACTGCTATAGTGCCCAGAAATTATCCTCCGCCTGGTTTTGATCCAGGGTCTCTTGGATGAACATAAGGAGTCCTCAATAACTAGGCTGAGGCTCACGTGCAAACGGACAATAACATTCTTCTTGATTCTAAGGCGGCCATTGCTGATCTGTAGTTTCCTACTTCACCAATATTTATAATGGGCAAAATATTAACAATTCCCTCCTCCCCAAGATCATTATGGTTATGGTTTGTGCTGATGCTAATCACTTTCTTTTGAGCATCCCTCTTGATCAAGAAATCAAAGACACCGTCTTTATTCTCTACCATGATAGTGCCTTAGGACCTGATGGTTTCAACAATGGTTTTTTTTCAACAATTCTGGGAGTTCATCCACATTGATGTTTTCAAATTGGTCATGTCCTTCTTCTCAAATGGTTTTCTCCCTCATGGTATTAATTCTCAGTTTTTCACTCTCATTCCTAAAGTGGATAACGCCTCTGAAATTCATCTTTTCTGACCGATCGCTCTCATTAAATCTATTTGTAAATTTTTTAGTAAACTTACTGAAAATAGACATGCTATCATATGCAATAAAATAATATCTTGGATTAAATTTGGTTTTATCCAAGGAATATCCATACAGAACTTCATTTTACTTGCCTCTAAATACACCAATTCACTTAAAAAAGTGTCCATAGAAAGAAACATTGTTATTAAACTTGAAATCAAGAAAGCCTTTGACACTATTTATTGGAGCTTAATTTTCAAAGTTCTACAAATATTTGGCTTCAATGATACTTTTATAAACAAGATTAACCCCTTATTTAATTCGTCCCATATTTCTATCCTTGCTAATGGATCCCCAAAAGGCTACTTTAAATGAACCAAATGAGTTAGACAAGGTGACCCATTATCTGCCATTATTTTTTCTATTGCGTAAGATTATCTTTGTAGACATCTCACCTACTTGGTTTATCAAAACAAACTCAAACCCATACCGGAGGCTAGAACCCTTAAGGTGCATACTCATCTTTTATATATGGATGATATTATTCTGTTTCTAAATTGTGAAAAAAGAAATAGCAAAAAATTTTAAAAAAATGCTCTAACTCATTATGAGCAGCTTTCTGGTAAAACTATCAATTGGAAAAAATCATTTCTGTTCTTTGAAAAAAAATTCCCTCTTAGTAGGAAAACGAGCATTATAAAAAGCCTAGGAATCAAAGAATGATCTTTCCCCTTCACTTATCTGGGAGTTCCAATCTTCTGGGGAAGACCTAAATCCATATATTTTAATGCTGTTGTGGACCAGGTTATCAATAAACTATCCTACTGGAAAGGTAAATCCATCTCCATGGTTGGAAGGATTATGTTGGTGAAATCTACAATTGCCTCTAAATCGGTCTACTCACTGATGTATTATAAATGTCCTACCAGCCTTATTAAGAAAATTAATTTTTACTTAAAAAACATTGTTTGGAATGGTAGAATTCTTGAGAGGAAGCTTGTTACTATTCCTTGGTCGAAATGTTACAAACCTCTAGAGGAAGGTTTTCTTGGAATTAAAAATCTCAAACTCTTTAATGATGCTTTACAAGCCATACTCACTTGGAGAATTTTTAATAGTAACTCAGGTTCCATTGATCTTCTAAGGGAATGATTTCTCATGAAACTCAAGAAGACTAATTTGATCTACAAGAACTCCTCCATATATCCAACCATTAGGAAATCCTTTTCCAATGTTATGAATAACTCTAGATGGATGGTAAGCTCAGACTCTTCCATGAAACTTGGGATGGACAACTCGACTAGCGCTCCCTTCTTATCTATGCTCTCTCCCAATTCCCATCCAAAAAACATCAATTTTACTATTCCAGATGTGATTAAATCTAAAAATTTCAATATATCCAATAAAATCATGCATATTATTGATAATTATAATTTCTGTAATATTGGAGATTTTCTTATCTGGAATCCTGCCCACAATGGGGTTCTTAATTAAATATGTTTTTACAATATCAACTTCACTAATTCAGACTCTATTTTTAGTTGGTTGAAATATTTTGATAAGCCCTAGATCAAACCCTCAAGGATCAACCACGTTTGGCGCATTGCTCACAACCATATTCCTACCGAGGTTTGTCTTCAATATTTTGGTTTCCAACTCGGCTCAAAGTGCTATTTATGTAACCATCATAGAGAGGATACTAAACATATTTTTTTTCTTGTTCTATGGATTCTACCCTCTATAATTATATTACTGACATTTTTTATTGCTGATGGTTTTTTGTCAACTCTACCCCCTTACAATTAAATCATTGTGTGGAGATTGACACTTCAAAACAAATCAAGAATCTCTTCTTAGCAGACTTTGTGGAGTTCTTACACATGATCTGGTATTATAAAAATGAAATTATTCACAACAACTACTAATTAACTCTTTATGCAGACTGAATGTGGATTCTCATCACCATTAAAGATGCAACCTTGATCCAGAAAGCCTACTACAATAACATTGTTGATGACTATGTGATCCTGCATCATCATCGAATTGATGGAATCTACAAACCACTGAGGAACACTATTGAGGTGTTCTGGTAGGCCCCGCTCCCAGGATGGATCAAAATTAATGTTGATAGAGCTTCCGAAGGCAACCCATGACCTGTGGGATGTGGTGCTGTCTTCAGAAACTCCCTTTTCCATTTTCAATGATGCTTCTTTGGCAGCCACGGTGTTTCCTCTTCTTTAGAAGCAGAAATGATGGTTATGATCCTTACGATCGACTTTGTCAAACACAAGGGGTGGAATAACATATGGATTGAAAGCGACTCTACCACTATTTTCCAAGACATCTATTTTGGTACGATGCACCTTGCTTGGCCTCTTACCACTCGCTGGATAAGCAGTCTTGCTTCACTTCTGGAGATCAGATACATTGCCACTCATGCTTTCCGTGAAGTGAACGTGGTTGCTGCCGGTCTTGCCAATGTGGGAATCAATCAGGGTATCACATTGTTGGATGATTTTCTGGATGCTTTTATCCCTATTTATGAAAAATATTTTAATAAAATTCCCTCCTTCAGACTTTTTAATTGTTTTTGTTGAATAAAATGTGTCTTAGTATTTGATCGTGGCACAACCTTTTCAAAAAAAAACCATCACCCCGAGGCTAAAAGTGTATCTATATTGGTCACCCCAAGGAAACAATGGGATACTACCTATATGATCTAGTAGATAAAAGGTTTATAGTTTCTTGGAAACCTGTATTACTTGATAGGGAACTCATCCTAAAAATGTAAAGTGGGAGAAAGATTGAATTTGATGAAGTTAATTCTTACAATACACAAGTGATGGTACATGAATAGATTCCACAAATCCCCCTATAAAAAGTTGGTCATAAAATAAAAGTAATGCATAAGAGCAGGGAAAAGGTAAGAGAACCAAAAAGATATGTTTTCCTAGTCATAATTAATGGTGACTCATTATTGTCTGATAATAACGACCCTCTATACAATAAGGATGAAGTAGAGATCTCAGAAGATGAAAAATGGAAATAATCCATGAATTCAGATATGTGTTACAAATATCAATAGGCTTTGTTGATTTTAGTCGATCAAATAGTTGATGTTAAGCACATTGTATGAAAACGGGTATTTAAGTAAAATATAGGCATGTAAGGCTATGTTATTACATATAATGATTGGATAGTGGATATAGGATTTAAACAGTATTAAGGCACCAAGGTCAGATTTTTTCTCTCTATTTTCCTTATTTATATGCATCTTAATAGTACTTTATATATAGTATTTCTATTACTATGTAATTTAGAAGATGGATGTAAAAAATGATTTCCTTAACAAAACCATCAAGAGGATGTGTATATGACACAACCAAAAGATTTTTTCACTATAGTAAATGAAAAAAATATAATCAAGTTGTAGATATCCATTTATATATTAATGTAAGAATCCATTTAATGGAATATTTGGTTCAATAAATCCATAAAAGAAATTGGTTTCATTAAGAATTAATGTGATATATTTGTTTAAAATCGGTTTAGTGGGACTGCGATCATTTTTAGAGTATTATATATTAATGACATATTTATAATGGAAAATAAGATATTGTACTTACCAGAGGTTAAAACATGGATGAGAAAGTGCTTAGACATGAATAAATTATGTGATTTAGTCTATATTCTTGGGATTAAGATCAATAATTATAGATCTAAAAGGTTTTTTGGACTAGTTAAAAGTATATACAATGGATAGATACTGAAGAAGTTAAATATGGAATAATTAAATAGGGGATTAGTTCAAGTGTCACATTGTAAAAATCATTCCAAGATGATGTGTAGTCAAACTAAATAAGAAAGAGAGATTACAAGTAATATCTTCTGTGATTTGATTATAATATCCACCATGTATTCTATGTTATGTATGACGAATTTTACTTACAATGATTTGATCATGGTAGGTGTATATCATTCTAATCAAGGTGAATAACATTGGACTACTTTTTAGCCTATCCTTACGTATCAAAGGGGTACTAAGGACATATTCATGGTGTATGGATGTGATAAAGGGTTTGGGATCATGGTTTATGTAGACAATATATTTCAAATGGATCAAAATGATACGAAGTCATAGTCCCGATATGTCTTTTGCCTCAAAAGTGGGGTTGTGAGCTAGAAGTGTTTAAAGCACCCAGTTGCCACTAATTCAATAGTGGAGTCTGATTATATATTGGATTCTTTTGTATCCAAAGAAATAGTTTGGATTCACATATTTGTCTATGAGCATAATGTAGTTCCAATTAGTCATGACTATATCATATTTTACAGTGATAAAAACACAATGTTGGACCATTACCAAGAGATAAAGTCACTCATAAGGATAAATCATATATCTTGTAAGTTTCATATATTTTGATATTTTCATCAATTAGGTAAAGGTATAATGAGATGAGTATCTATAGAGGAAAATGTGGTAGACCCCTTGACAAAGGATCTATTTTTGAAGAGTCATGAGTATCATGTGAGAGGTTATGAAATGAAGTTTGTTAATAGTTATATCTAGTGCAAGTGGGATTTTGTTATAGTTGGTTCCTTAGAACCAACTTTCAAGTACTTGATGATTTAATGAATTCATTGTCTTTAATTTTAATGGTGACTATAATCTTATCATGATTTTTACTTTTAAATAATTTATTTATGATAATGTCCAAAGAATATATGTCATATTTAAAGGTAAAACAATTCACTACTATGTTGAGAACCTAGAGGTTCCAAGGTAGTAATCTTGAATAAATTTTTTATAACTAAATGATATAATTTTATGGAACAAAAATTACCCAAGCTATTAGGGTACATACTCAAAATTCTTTGAGACATTGTTTCATGGTGCTTGCCCTTGGAAATTTATAGAGAAGGTGATTATAAGGATAAGTCATGATAGTAATAAATCCAAATTTTATGTTTCATCAGATGTTCATAAATGTGCATATGTGTATTGATCTATAGAATTTGATATAGTAATTAATGAAAACAATAATTCACATACATTAACGTGTTGATGAAATCCATGATGACATAAGCTCGTGATGAAGTAGAATATGTTAGGTATGTCACGAGTAACATTAAAATAATGAATATAAAGTGAAAGGATTTGTCACTCCTATGTCTTAATATAAGTTGATATCTTAGTCCCATTGAATGGAATAGAACTATCAGGATAATTTATGTCCACGGTGTTCTATGAACATGTTCATTTCTACAAAGTCAAAAAAGATACATTAAGAACATAAGTTGATGAACTTAGTATAAAACATTATTTATTAGAGATATCATGATAGAGGGATTATGTTACATATGAAGTTTTCATATATGGTTTTATATCATTAAAAAATTAACATCTTCATCTATTGGTGTATTGGTATGTTTCTAGATGCTAACCTTGGGATTTAGTCCTCCCCACCTATTTCCATTGAGAAATTGGCCCATAAGTTTACACATTACATGTATATAGAATCTATATTAAATTCCATGTTTAATTTAACATGTTAGAATACATATTATTCCTTCTGTGTGAGCTAATAATTGTTTGTATTTGATTTATCACCACTATTTAATCCCATGTTATTTGAAAGAACAATTGAGGTAAAAAATAATAATAAATATTTATCTAAAAGGTTTGGAGAATATAATATTTATATATATTTATTGAAAAATGGTGCATTGATATTTATTTATTAAATAAATACAAATTATTCAAGGTTTAGTTAATACAAAGGAGTACAAGTGAATCAAGAGTAATGATACTATTGGAAATGATTTAAATGAAATTTATTTATATATTATTAAAGTGATACACATTTCAAGAGATTAATAATTATATTTTTATTATTATACATAAGTTCAACTAAGAATTAAAGAATTTTATATAATCTTATATACAAATTAATAACCCTAATCGTACCATAATAAATATCTAATTATATCACATTCTATAGAAAAAATATGTTTTCACAATAGATGAAGAGGATATCTCTCATTATATATATGGAGTTGTAGAGATATGTAGTGTTATCTCTTCTCATATTCTCTCAGTCCATCAAGAGAACACCAGGAAATATTAGTCCTGAAAGAGAAATTTGTTATGATGAACAGTTAATGATAAAAGTGATAGGGAATGACGATTCTTGTACTAAAGGATTCTACTGTGATGTTCCGTTATTGTGTTGAATTTGTGGATCAATGATAGATGGATTATTCACTTGGATCCTAAAACACAGTGAAGATACAATTAGATATAGTAAACTGGATCATGAACAAAGAAAGAATTACAAGTTTAGTTAATTATAAATTAGCGTATAAAGGAATTATAAATAACATTTGATGATCCTTGTCTTTTGTTACTAGTATTTATTCAAGTAAAGTAATATATGATTTTCATTGGGCATGATGTCAGTCATTATATGCATCTAAAATTATTTATAAATTTAGACTAAAATACTTGTTATCCATGCCCGTAAGGCACTTTTCCTCCACTCGGAACCAATAAGGATGAGGCTTGGGTTTGGATCCTCTAATTGGATATCTTAAACAAACTTAAGAGATAAATGTGTCATTACTCAAGCATGTAGTGGCACCTCCTATCTTGTATTATTTTATTTACCTTGAATATTTTATTAGAACAATGGTTTATTAGTTGTATATTTTCATGACTATGAATCTGTATGACTACATGCTTCCACATTTTATTTGTTGTAGCCTGTGATATTATATATTTTTTCCTATATACTCTGATTATTATTATGCATTTTCTTTGTTTTATTTTACACAACTATTTATACTTTGATACAAGGGTATAGTCTCCCCATGGTACTACCCCAGACCCTCCCTTATAGTTGGAAGCCTATAGCATATGAGAAGGTGCATCTGAGGTCGTAGTAGAATAAAGAAAAAGGCCATGATCAGTGGTATAGGATTGGGGTGTTACAAATTTACATACTTCTTTTTTAAATTTTCATCACTATTTTTGAATAAGGTATAGATGAAATAAGAATGTGTTCGAGATTTTTATGGACATCAGACCAGTGTGACTTGAACACATTTTCCAATGGAACGCCTGAGTTACAAGGGGTATAATATTTATATTCTTTGTTAATATTTTCACGGTTGTGCTGTTTCTCAAAGTGAGAATCACTTAAGTTATGATTTATTTATTTGTTGGTTTTTTTACCTTGGATAATTGTACAATGAAATCTGTTTAGGCATCAGATCTAGAAAATGGGATTCATATGACATATAAATGTTTGTGTTTCATTGATTTCACTAAATATAAGGGTTAAATTATTTATAGAATCAAGAACAACTTATATATATTTTCCCATATAAGTTGTTAGCAGAATTATAATTAATTTTATTATTTTATATTATTATATGATGATAAATCATGTGGAACTATGATGATATGTTCCTTAATGATAGCTATAATAACGGTCTCCTTTTACACATATTATTACATGATTTTAAGTATAATTAATCATCAAATTACATGATAAGGATCATAAACTATAGTGTCATTGGATGATAAAGTACATTGAACTGAAAAAAATGGAAATAGAATAAAACACCATAATTTTAGTCATATATAAATATCTAGTAACTTCCATTGAGCTACTACATCTAAAAAGGATAACCTGGGGAATACATTAACAAAATGGATAAGCTAAAAATCCCGACATGGTTATAAAAATAGGAATAAATAAAATCACATAGGTTAGAAGGCTTAACAAGATGACATAAAAATGCCTTGAACATGAATAAACATAGGTAATTATAACATATAGATCATTGGGACATGTAATCATGGAATAATAGGAATGTGGAAACAATACATAACATAACATAATCACAAGTCAAGGCTAACTACCATGGCCATTGCATATGGCAGACAAAGTCCCATAAAAGAATCAGGTTCACTCACTATCCCAACATGATATCTCATTAGACTAAACATTACCCAATGCAATGGCCCCATCATAACATGTTCATGAATATATGTCCCACATGAAGAATAAATCACTAGGGTTACCCATGGAATGAATTAGGTATCATAATCATGTCATAAGGCATAAGAAAAGAGAATATAAAAATGGAATCCATAAAATAATGGATTTAAATCATACATGGAAATTCATATGGGAATGTAGTAATGGATCATGATAATGTATTTCACACTGAAGTTAATACACCTAAAAATAGTGTTTAAGAGACATTAGAAATGAAACACTTTATTGCGGTTTAATAAAAATATTAAAGAGTGTTTAAAGAGGAAAATGGAATATTTTTTTCATAAAACCAAAAATGAACCGAGATAGTTTTTAAATATTTAATTACTTATTTTATATAAATAATGGTGGATTAAAATAATTATGGAGTGAACATAAAAATTGGTAAGAAAACACAAGGTTTCCTTTAATCTATCTTGTGTTTTGGGAATAATTGATATGGGAACCTTTTTAAAACTTGTATTCCCCTATCAAAGAAGGATGAACTAACATGGATAAATGATTTGGAACATATAAATAGAATTTATAATAATTACATAAAAATAAATAAGCATTAAATTCGGGTAAATAGAGAGAAATAGTAACTCAAAGTAATAAATGGAGGATTGAAATAAATCCCTTACCTTATGTCCGAAAGTGTTCCACACTTGATCTTAATGTCTTGGATAATCAAATTAAATCCATTAAGAAATTAATTAATAGCTTTTTTCTACATATAATTTATCTATTATAATTTTATTTAGTTCATTTATGACCTTTTTGATGGGTTATTATATTTAATTTCATCATTCGAGAGCATTGGCTTCCTTGGTTTTCAGGATCGTCTTACTTGTATACATGAATAGAGAATCATGTAAAATTAGAATGGTTTTAGAAAATTGAAGTTATATTTTATTAATTAACATCAATAAGATTAATATTTTATATAATTCATTTGGTTATTTGGTATGAGGATGAGTCAGTAGATAATATATTAGTAATAATTGTTTAGATTATTTTGCTTGTTTTTCGATCATCACAATCTAGTTTTTTTTATTAATTAATATTATGTACATATAATGGATCCAAAACATTAAATAGGAATTAATAGATATATTATAATTTTTTTTAATCATAAAAAGCGTTTTATGACCATCCTTTAAGGCTTTAAAGTAAATTGAAATATTTTCGTCATTGAATGCGATAAATTAACACATCACGGACGATGTTTTCATTTTTAGAAGAACAAATGTAGAAGAATAGGTTTGATAGTGAATTATTACATTAACAAGAAACAATTATAGTATATATACTATACTAGAGTCTTCATTTAAATTGGATAAGGTAATGTGAGTAAAGAATAAAAAAAGAAAGAAAATAAATTAAAAAAAATTAAAAAAAATGAAAGAGAATATTTCCTCTTGAATGTATCATAATTGAGAACCTCCTTAGGTAAAAGTGTTTGGTTATTTTTTGAGACCAAGGGATTTTGGTAATGGGGTATAGTATTGGGATAATTATTATGTATAATTTGGAAACCTTTCAAATCTTGAAAGGTGTGAGGAGGAGGGGTGGTGAGGGGTGGTATTTATAGTGGAGGAGAGGGGTGTTTTTTGATTATTTTATTCATTATTTTATTATTTTGGTTCAAAATATGAATTCCATAGATTATTGTGACCAAATAAACTTAATAATTCATTTTTTTCAAACCAATTTCCACTTATGTCATCCATGACTCAATAATGACTCAAAAAATGCATCTATTTACCTTATGCCTTAAATTACCGTATTTCACTATTCACAAAAAATAAAATATTTTAGAAAAAATAAAAAAATTGACCCTATATATTTTAAATATATAGAAATAAAAAATAGGTTTAATTTACTAAATTTTTTTCCAAAATATGGGAAAATTAATTCTTAATTAAATGAATCACTTACATGAATAATACATATTTTAAAATTATAAATGATTTTATAACAATTTGAGAAAATAATTACGGTCTCATAAAAATATATTATAATCATTAGACAACAAAATATTAATTTATGAATATAATTTTTGAAAATAATGTTTCTTTTAAATAATTCTATTAATTATGAAATTCTAAATAAAAATTTAGGTTTCATAAAAATGGAGAATCATAATTTATCATTTTCAAAACATTTAGGTACTTATATAATGATATAATTATACCATATTTTCGTTTATAATATGCCTAAATTTTATTTAGACTGTCATAGGTGATGCTACTATTCAATTGTCCGGGTTACTATTTTTTAGGGGCATATTACTATTCCAAAGGTCATGTTACTATTCCAATGGTATAGTTTCCTTAACTTTTGAAAAAGATTTCTACTTCATTAATTATTCATTTATAAAGTATTTTTTGTTATCTATGGGTTTTATGTGATTTATACTATATGTAATAATTATAAGAAGGTTAATTTTCATTGATTTAACTATAGGTCATTACATTCTTCCCCCTTATGATATTTCTCCCTCGAAATTTCCTTCTATGAACTTTGGAGAAATTGGGGAGGGTACTTCTCCTTAATTACTTCTTATGGTTCTCATTTTTACTATTTGTACTTATGGTTCCTCCATAGTACATTGACAAGGTGGTTAGTCTTTTTATGTAGAACATTATCCCTATGGTTCAAGATATTCACTGGATCCTCCTCATAAGAGAGATCGTTCTACAAATATACCACCTCTTAATTTAGTACATGTGATGGATTTGGAATGTACTTCCTCAATAGGGATACATGGAATATATTTTTTATATGGGAAATGGTAAGTGGAAGT
Source organism: Viscum album (assembly GCA_963277665.1). NCBI lineage: Eukaryota > Viridiplantae > Streptophyta > Magnoliopsida > Santalales > Viscaceae > Viscum > Viscum album. The sequence goes on from OY728153.1 coordinate 1,956,162,621, forward strand.
GCAATTATGTAGGCCACAATGCCAACACGATCAAAAATCTTGAAGGTACCAATGTACCTAGGACTTAACTTTCCCTTATTCCCAAATCTCATGATCCTATTACATGGATATATGTGTAGAAATAACATGTCTCCAATCTTTAACTTCAGGTATCATTGATGTTTATATGCATAACTCTTCTATCGACTTCAGGATTCCTGAATATGCCACTGAATGGTTTTCACCTTCTATAGCATTTGTTTGACCATTTATGGTCCTAGTAGCATACATCCCCTAACTTCAACCCAGTATGCGAGTGTTCTATATATTTCCCTATAAAGGGATTCATATGGAGAAATTTATATGCTTTAGTTTAAACTGTTGTTTTAAGATAATTCAACCAGAGGAAGATGTTAGGTCCCATCCTCCTTCTATGTACATATGAAAATTCTCTCAACATGTATTATAGTGTCTGAATATTCCATTAAGATTGGATGTTAGTTTGAGGATGATAAGATGTAAAGAAGTTCAAGTATGATGGATACTTTTCTAGAACATAGAGGTGATCTCAAATCCTTATTATATTAACCTCATAGTGATAATCCATTATACCATTCCACTTCTTTGATGTATATATGTGCCAGCTGATCTAGTGAGAAGTCCTATCTAATTGAGATAAAGTGACATGTCTTTGTTTGGTGATCCACTACAACCCATATAACATTGTTTCCTCTATATTTCTTCGAAAGTCCAATGAAAAATTGCATAGTGATGTTTCCCATTTTATTGTTGATATGGGTAATGGTTGCATCATATATTTATATTTTTTCCTTTTGTACTTCACTTAATGACATACTAGGAACTTTGATGTATATTCAATGATCTATTTCTTCATATTGTTCCACAAATATTTCTTTCAGAGATCCCGATATATCTTTTTACTACCTAGGTGAATATAGTTGGTTGACCTATGTGATTCATTTAGAAGCTCCTTATTTATCTATAGATTTTATGGTTCATATAGCCATAACCCAAATGTCATGACTCCTTCCTCATAAATGTAGATCTCTAAGGATTTCCCATTTCTTATGGATTCCACATTCTATTGAATTTCCTCATCATTTATTTGAGGATCCATTATTTTCTCCATGAGGGATAGCTGATAAATAATTTCATAAAGGATTTATGATGTTCCTTCCTTAATTATTATCATGTCCATCCTTCAAAATATAATAATATTGCATATCATCATTGGTAATGATGCATGATCCTTTCTACTTAGAGCATACACCACCATATTTGACTTACTATGGTAGTAATGGATTGATTAGTTATAATCCTTGATGAGCTCTAACCATATTCACTGGAATATATTAATCTTCTTCTATGTGAATATATATTTGTGTCTCTTATGATTAGTATATATCTCACACTTATCTACATAGAGATAATTCCACCATATTTTCATCGTAAAGATCACAAATGATAACAGAAGATTATGTTTGGTATAGTTTTTCTCATGAATTTTCAACTACCTTTATATGTATGTCATCACATTATAATTTTTTATCTTTACACAACCTAATACATTATTTAAACCATCACTTTACATTATAAATAGTTCCCCACTTGTTAGTTGTGTGAGAACTCGTGTAGTGATAAGCCTCTTTTTCAACTCTTTTAAGAAGTCTTCACTTTCACTAGTCTCGATAAACATTAATGTATTTTGAGTCAAATTTATTAGTGGGTTTTAAAATCATGATAAGTTATTCAAAAATCAATGGTAATGCCTATAAAAACCATGGAAACTATGAATATCCATTATAGATGTTGTCCTGGGACACTCTTCAATTGCCTTTTCCTTAGAAGGGTCCACATATATCCATTTGTTGGTGATTACATGCCCCAAGAATGATAATTTGTCCATCCAGATCTCACATTTACTTTACATGGCATAGAGTTTCTCTCTTCCCAAATTCTTAATAACAATATTCTAATACTACTCATTTTCCAACATTCTCTTGGAGTATATCATAATATCATCAACAAAGAATACATTTTTTTAGGTAATCTCTAAAGACTCTATTCATTAAATACATGAAAATTTTTGGAGAATTATTGAGTCCAAAAGAAATCATAAGGAACTCATTGTGTCCATACATCGTTCGAAAGGCAGTCTTGGGAATATATTCCTTCCTAACCTCAAATTTAGGATATCCCGACTGAAGGTCAACCTTAGAGAAATTATTTTCCCTAAGTAGTTGATTGAACAAATCATCTATATGTTGTAAGGGATACCTTTTCTTTATCATAATTTTGTTGATTTCATGATAATAAGTACCAAGGATAATTAATCCATCATTCTACATGATGAAGAGAACTAGAACACCCCATCGTAAAGCACTCAGGTGTATAAAACCCATATATTTATTTTACTATAATTGTTTATTTAATTTTTCCAGCTGAACAATGAAAATTCTATAAGGTGCGTTCCATATATCCAGAGATCTAGGAACATGTTCAATTGAGAACTCAGCCTCTTGACTAGGAAGAAGACCATGAAACTATTTGGGAAACACATCAATTAGTCGCATACAATGGTCATGTCTTCGAGAATGATTCTAACATTTTTCTCAATAATATGTGATAGATATGATTTCCCATTAGGAAATAATATAAAAAATTATGACTATTATTCTGATGAAGATTCATCATCCTCCTTACACTTATAAAAAAACTTTTTTACCTCAGGATGTGAATAGTGATCTCCATATCTCAAAAATTGATGTTGAATTTGTATAAAGATATTAAATTCATTCCCAATATAGTATCTCACTCCACAAAAGAAAGTAATATAATATTTTCTTGGAGGATCATTCTAGAGACATTAACTAGGGAGGAGTTATATAATTTGGATGCAATAATTCCCTCCATTTTTTGTTCTCATAGAAAAATCAACCTCTATATTTTGAGTTGGTGTTTTAATAGTTATACTAAATGTACAATATATGAGAAAAATGTATAGAACCAAAATAAAATAGTAAGTTCAGTATTATTGAATGAATAACCAGTGTACCAGTCACCACATTATTGGTGAGTTCAACTTTAGTAGCAGTGATAACATATTCCCTACCTTGATTCCATGGAGTTTATTGTTTTTTGTTATGTCCAATAACCCTTGGCTAAGGGTAAATTATTTCATAATTCCTATGTTTCTTTCAGTTGATATACTGCACTATAGTATGAGTGTTGATCTGATCCATCCATTATTCTTATGCATTAGTGGGGTTCTTTATATCCCTCCTGATGTTATTATCCTTATACCCCTCTCTTCCACATTTAAAGAATATCATGGTTCCCTTTAATTAGTTTCTAGCAGGCATATTACCACACTTTCGACACGTGGGATGTTTGGTGTTCATTCCATCATAAGATTTATATATTGATTGACCCATATTAAAATCAATTTTTTTCTTTTTACTTCCAAGACCATGAGACCATTGAGAGTCTCTGATCTTTATTTAAACCATAAGCAAACAATGGAAAATATCATAATTGCTGTTGAAATCTCAAACCACCAATGATTTTTATATACTAGGCTTTAATTTTTTAAATACGTTAACTACATTGATTTTCATGTTCATGACAAGGCTAGAGGTGTATCTTGAAAGTATTGTAAATTTTACCTCATATGGTCAAATAGACACAAGTTCCTTTTGCTTCAGTCCTAGGAACTCCATTTCCATCTTAGGATGGAGGGTTCATGGAAAAAATTTATTGAAAAACTTTATCCTCAAATATTTCTGTTCTATGTAATCATTGATTTCCTTGGAAATTGTGTTCTTGATGATCTTACACCACTGATTGACTTCACCATCAAAATGGTATACCTCCAGCACAAGTTTCTCTTATTCTGAACATCGGAGGATATATAATATATTCTCAATCGAGTTAATCCATTGTTCCATAATGATGGATAAGAAGATCCACTAAAGATTGGTGGCCTTTGTTTCATAAATTATTGTACTAAAACATTCTCTATCTTAAGAGAAGGTGGGTGTTCCACATTATTCAAGTTATTATTCATAACTTGATCTAGTTTTCATAACGTTTTTAGCACTCATTCTTTTTATATTGGGAATATCATTAGGGAAATAATCACATTTCCTCTAACATTGATTGTTGGAATAAATTATTCTATTTATATCCATTAATTAAGAAAAAGAAATTATAATTAATGGGGATTGAATACAGGGATAATAAGAATAAATAATGGAAACTTTGAACCTAGAGGAATAAACTTGTAAATGAAAAGTATTTCCTAATTTGGGATACCCTGTGTTTCAGTATTTGTTATCCATGGTGATAAAATTATCACAAGGTTTCTTACTAAACTTATCTATTCTGATTCATCAAAAAAAATTACTAGACCATGATCTGATTCCAAATATAATGACCTTATACTTTTATAGATATTATTTCATTATTTTATCATAATTAACCATCAAATTACAAGTGAAGGATCGTAATGTATAGTGTCTTTAGATGATTAGGTACAAAAAACTGAAAATATGGAAATATAATAAAACATATTTATTTTAATCATCCATAAAGGGGTCCATAATTCCATTGAGCTCCTACATCTGCAAAGGATAACTAGGGGAATATATGAATAAAATGGATGAGCAAAAAATCCTAGTAAGGGTATGGACATTTAAATAAACAAAATAACATGGGTTCGAAGTCATAACATGATGATGTAATAAGGAATGGAACATGACTAAATATAAGGAAGAATAAAATTTAGATAATGGGGAAATATAATCATGTAATCATATTAATGTGGAATCAACACACAACACGACATAAGCCTGAGTCAAGGATTACTACCAAGACTATATCACATGGTGGACAATGTCCTATAAAGGAATTAGGTTCACTCTCTGTCCCAATATAAAGTTTCATGAGCCTAAAAATTACCCAATGAATTGAAGAAATATCGGGTAGATACCATCATAATATTTTCATGCATATGTATTCCACATAATGAATTTAACATAAGGGTTACCAATAGAAAGAATTGGGTACCGCAATCATGTTATAAGGCATAAAAAACTGGAATATGATAATGGTTTCCATTAATGAATGTATTTAAATAATAAATGTTAATTAATAAGGTAAAATAGATATATATCATAATAATTTATTTCAAACATAATTGAATACATGTAAAAATAGTATTTAAGATACATTAGAAATGAAACATTTTAGTGAGGTTTAAGGAAAATATTAAAGAGTGTTTAAATTAGAAAACACATATTTTTTTCCATAAAACCAAAAAATAAACTATTACAGTTTTTCATGATAAAATAAAAAATTTTAGAAAACAAATGTTGTATTAAAATATATTATGGATTTCACTTAAAATTGGTAATAAAACCAGAAGTTCCCTTTAATCGAGTTTCGTTTTGAGAAGAATTAAGAAGGGAACCAATTTAAGACATGTATTTACCCATAAAATAAGGATTAAATGATCTTAATCAATGATTTTGTAACATATAAAAATTAGAATATATACAGAAAAATAAAAAATCATTTCATTGGGGTAAATAGATAAAAAGTGTAACCCGAAGGAAAAATTGAGGTTTGGAAGGAATACCTTACCTAATGTCTGAAAGTGTTCTTCACTTGATCTTAATGTCAGGGATAATCAAATTAAACACATTAATTTATTTATTAAGAACATTCTATACATGAAATTTATTTATTATAATTTTTTTAAGTTCATTTGTGGAATTCTCTATGGGTTATGAGATTCAATTTCATCATTCAAGAGCATTAGATTCCTTGGTTTTCATGATTAGTTTACTTGTATACATGTAAGGGATATAAAGTAAAATTAAAATAGTTATCAAAAATTGTAGTTATATTTTATTAATGAAAATAAATAATATTAAATGGATATATAATTAATATGTTTATTTGGGTTGAAGAAGAATCATTAGATAAGATTTTAGTGATAATCGTTTAGATTACTTGGGTGGTTTTTCGATCATAACAAACTGGTTTTGTTTCATTAATTCACATTATGTATATATAATGGTTCCATAATATGAAATAGGATTTAATAAATAAATTAAAATATATTTTAACCATACTAATCGTTTTATGATATGCCTTGAAGGTTTTAATGGAAATTGGAAACTCATCGTCCTTGAATGAAATAAATTACACATCACAGATGATGTTTTCTTTTTGTAGAGAAACAATCAGAGGATAAGAGGTTTAATGATGAAATATTCAATTAAAATGATAAATTTATAATATATTTAGTTTAATATAGTTTTCATGTAAATTTTATAATGGTAGGTGAGGAGAGAATATGAAAATAAATGAAAATTGAAAAGAAATTAAAATAAAATGAAAGTGGATTTTACCTATTGAATCTATCCTCATTGAGAACCACTGAAGGGAAAAGAGTTTGGTATTTTGTTGAGAAAAAGGGATATTAGACATAGTTAAGAGTCTTTGTAGGAGTATTGGGAATAATTTGGACAAGGTTAAAATCTTGAATGGTGCGGGAAGAATGGGTGTGGTCAGGGGAGGTATTTATAGTGGAGGAGATGGGTGTTTTTGATTATTGTATCCATTAGTTTATTATTTTGGTCCAAGAATACTAACAGTGTGTATTATTTTGAAAAGTTACTAATTAATTTTATTTTTAATTAATTACCATTTACATCATCCATGACTCAAGCATGAGTCAAAAACTCATTTAATTACCTTATACTGTAAATTACCCAATTTCATTATTCACTAAAAAACTAATTTAGAAAAAATACCAAAAATTCCCCATAACAATTTTTAAATGTTTATATATAAAAAATGGAAGAAATGTTATTAAAATAGTTATCTAAATATGATAAATTTAATTTTTAATTAAAATAATCATTTACTCAAAAAATATTGATTTTAAAATTAAAATTGATTTTATAAAATGTTAAAATATTCATTTAGGTCTCATAAAATTATATTATAATAATAAGTAAAAAAAATATAAATTTTTGAATATATTTTATAAAATTTATTTTTTTAAAATCATTATATTAATTATAAAATTATAAATAAACATATATGTTTTATAAAAATAACGACACTTAATTTACCAATTTCAACACATTAATTTACTTAAACTATTATATAATTATATAACATATTTATTTATAATATGCCTAAATTTTATTTATAATCTCATAGGTGAGGTTTCCATTCTATCGGTTAGGTTACTATTCTTAAGGGTCACATTACTGTTCCAAAGTTCTAGTTACTATTCCATTGGTATAGGTTCCTTTACTTCTAAAAAAGCCTCTTATATCATTAATTATTTATTTATGAAGTTTTTTTGGTTTCTTATTTATGTTATTTATGTGATTTATACTATATGAAATTATTATAAGAAGGGAGCTTTTAATTGATATAATTATGGGTTGTTAGATTCCCCTCCCCCTTATGAAAGTTTTCTGTAAAAATTTATTTTTATAATATACATGGAGAATTGATGAGTGTAATTATCCTTCATTTCTTCCTCTAGTTCCCTTGTTTCCTATTTGTACTTATGGTACTTCCATAGTACATTGACCATGTAATTAGTTGTACAACTTTGAACTTTATCTATATGTTCCATGATCTTCCCTATCTTATCCTCATAATAGAGCTCATTCTCTAACTGTACCACCTATAAATTCAATACAAGCGGGGGATCTGGTATGTACATCCTAAAAAGGGATACAAGAAATAAATCATTTACTTCAGACATGGTTGGTGGAACTTCTAGTCGATGGGCCACAACTCCAACATGATCAATAATCTTGAAGGGGCTAATGTAGCTAAAACATATATTACCATTCTTTTCAAATATCACGATCCTCTTTCATTGAGATATGTGGAGTAATACCATGTCTCCAACACTAAAATCTGGTCTCATTGATGATTATCTACATAAATCTTATTTTGAATTTAGGCTTCCTGAATATGATGCTGAATGGTTTTAACATTTTATACCATTTCATCAACCATTTCAGGTCCTAGTAGCTTACATTCACAGACATCATCCCAAAATGCTGGTCTTTTGCATCTTTTCCCATAAAAGGATTCATAATGATCCATTTGGATGATTTAGTGAAAATAATTGTTGTAAAAGAATTCATCCAGAGGCAGATTTTAGTTATATACTCTTTTGATATACATAGAACTCACTCTCAACATGTATTCTAGTGTCTGAATAGTCCATTAATGTTGTCTATCAATTTGTGGATGATAGGTCGAACTGAAGTACAACTCAGTATTAAGAGTATGCTTGATACTTTTCATAAACATGGATGTGAATCTCGAATCCAGATCGGATACAATTTATACTGACATTATATGAAACTTAACCACTTATTTGATGTATATATGTGCTTGTTGATCTCTGGAGAAGTCCTCTCAAATTGTGATAAAGTGAGTTGTCTTTGTAAGATGATACACAAAAACCAAATAACTTTGTTTCTTATGGATGTCTTTGGAAGTCCAGTGAAAAAGTCCATAGTGATGTTTCCCATTTCTATTTTGGTTTCGGTAATGGTTTCATCATCCCTTTTTATGTTTTCCTTTCAGCATTTACTTGATGACATACTAGTAATTTTGATGTATATTCATCAATATCCTTCATCATATTGTCCCACTAATAGTTTTCTTGGAGATAACATTACAACTTTATTATCCATAGGTTAATAAAGAATGTTGGGATTTTTGGGTCATTTATAAGCTCCTTATTTATCTCTATATGGGATGGTTCACATAGTTGTCACCAAAATCTCATGAGTCCCTCCTCATCAATTTTAAACTTCGAGGATTTCCCCCTTTTCATGGCTTCTACCTTTTTATGAATTTCCTCATCATATATTTGATGATCCTTTATTTTCTACATGATAGTCGGTTGAGCAATAATTTGAGAAAGGATTGATGATTTTCCTTCCATAATGACTCCCATGTGCATGATTTTAAAATACATGAAGATTGGATCCTTCTCAAATCTCATAATTGATAATGTTTCATGATCCTTTTATGCAGATAATCCTTTAACTTATTTTATTTATCAGTATGGTAATATATTGAGAGGTTATAATCCTTGATAGGCTCTAAACATATTTACTAGCACATATTGAGCTCATTATGTGTGAAAAAATATGTGAGTCTCTGGTGATCAGTATACGACTCACACTTCTACCCACAGAGATAATGCCACCAGATTTTCAATACAAAGATCACAACTACCAAATCCAGATCATGCGTGGGATACTTTTTCTCATGAATATTCAAATTCCTTGAGGTGTAGGCTATCACTTTATTTCTTGTTTATCTCTACATAGATGAACCCCTTCTTTGAAGCATCACTATACACCACAAAGAGTTCCCCACTTTTCGGTAGTGTGAGAACTGATGCAATGATAATCCTTTTTTCAACTCTATGAAGCCGTCATCACATTCAGCTGTTTAAATAACATTTAATAACTTATGAGTTATCTTAGTTCATGGGTTTTACAATCTAGAGAATTTCTTAACAAATCACCAGTATACCTAGCTAAACTAAGGAAACTATAGATATTCATTACATATGTTAGCCTAGGATACTCTTCAAATGCTTTTGTCTTGGAAGGGTCCACATACATCCCTTCTCTGGTGATTACATATCCCAAGAATGATATTTCTCCCATACAGAACTCACATTTACAATACTTTGAATGGATTTAATCCCCTCTCAAAGTACATAGAAAAATATTCTAATGATCCTCATGTTCCTCCATATTCTTAGAGTATATTAGAATATAATTAATAAAGAATACCAATAAAATTGAAGGTAATTTCAGAAGAATCTATTCATTAAATCATTGAAAATTTAAAGAGAATTAGTTAGTCTAATGGGAATTATTATGAAACCATAGTTTCCATACCTCATTAAAAATGATGTCTTGGGAATATCTATCTTCCTCACCTATAATTATTGATATCCCAACTAAAGGTACACCTTACAAAAATAATTTCCCCATGTTTTGGATCAAACATGTCATTTATCCGTGTATGGAAATACTTGTTATTTATCATGATTTTGTTGAACTTACGATAATAAATACAGAGGATCACTGATCCATCATTATTCTTGATAAAGATGATTGAGTCACCCCATGGTAAAGCACTTGGGCATATAAAATCCTTAACCAGATTCAATAATAGATTCTTATTCAGTTCATCCATCTCAACATTAACCATTATGTAATGTGTATTTGATATAGGCAGCAAATGAGAATTTAGTTCAACTGAGAACTCAAAATTTCAATCAGAAGGAATACCAGGAAACTCTTCGAGGAAAACATCAGTATAGTCCCTCATAATGGGCATGTCTTCAAACACAACTCTCACAGTTTTCTCAATTATATGAGTTATATATTCTTTCTCATAAAGAAATAATATCCAAAATTTATATGATGAATCTGATGGAGATTCATCATCCTCATTAAAATTTCAAAAAACTGTAGGATGCCTCGGGATGTGAAGAGTGATCTCCCTTTATTGAAAGTGAATGCTTGAATTTGACAAATATATATCATCCTCTCCCAATATAGCCTCAAAATCCACCAACGGAATTAAGATAATATTTTCCGAGAGGTTTAGTCCAAAAACATAAATTTGGAAGAGTTATATTATTTGGATGCAATAATTTAACCTTTTTTGTATTCTCAGTGATAAAAAAACTTCTATATTTTGAGTTGGTTTTGAATAGTTACACTAAAATTTCATGATATGAATTAATTAATAGAACCAGAATCAAATTGTATGTTCACTCTTCTTGAATGAATAAGTGGAATACCTATCACCACATCATTTTTGGGTTCCACTTCAGTAGTAGTCAGTAGTACAAAAAACTTTTTTTACGTCGCACTTTTTCACGTCAATTTTTGAGAACCGACTTGAAAATATCTGAAAATAAATTTTTAAAGTCGGTTATTATATAACCGACGTAAAAATTTTTTTTTGCAGATTTTTCACATCGTTTATAGAAGATCCGATGTGAAAAATCCATTTAATCTAATTTTTCAAGTCGGTTATATAATAATCGACTTGAAAAATCAATGTACATCAATTTTCCACATCGGTTATTTAATAACCGACGTGAAAAATCCATTTCCATGAAAATATATTAATTTTTTTTCTTATTTTTCACGTCGGGTATTATAAATCTGACGTGAAAAATCGATTTTCATGACTTTTTCACATCAGTTATTTAATAACCGACGTGAAAAGGTACTTTTCACATCTGTTATTTAATAGCCGATGTGAAAAAAGTTTACAAAAGTCTAGTTCAATTCCCAGGATTTAATTTGACAGGTCACGGATCTCAAACAGAGTTACGGATTAAAAGTTATGGCCTTCAGAAGTTGGCGTTCCCTAAGACATCGTTTAGAGATGATCAACTTCTGAAGGCCATAACTTTTAATCCGTAACTCTGTTTGAGATCCGTGACCTTTCAATTTAAAACTTAGGAAATGGACTACATTTTTATAAACTTTTTTCACGTCTGTTATGAAATAACCAATGTGAAAAATACATTTTAACGTCGGTTATTAAATAACTGACGTGAAAAAGTCATGAAAATTGATTTTTCACGTTGGTTTTATAATAACCGACATGAAAAAGTGGTGAATATTGATTATTCAAGTCTATTTTATAATAACCGACATAAAAAATAAGCAAAAATTTTAATATCTTTTCACGTCGGTTATCATAAAACCGACGTGAAAGCTAATTTTAATATCCCGCGAACGCGAAATTTCAATTTTTTTACATCGCGACATCCAAATTTGGAATTGCCCCCTAAAAAATTTAATACCGTGTTTTCTATTACTATCTCAATTATATGTCTCCATTATACACATATCATAATTTAACGATCATTTATTTCAACCATTTTTATTCCCTGAAATCGACTCTTTTGATCTTCAACGTAAATCAATTATTTTTTCTTTCCGCGATCTCGTCAAGGTATGTTTAATCATATATCCATGATTTAGGGTTTTTTATGATTTTTTTTCATAATTGATATACCATTTTACTATCATTTTATTCAACCATCATCGTTCCACCGAATCAACTTGTTTGATCTTCCACTTGAATCAACAATTTATTTTTTCCGCGACCTCGTCATGGTATTTGTAATTATTGTCCCATGATTTATATTTTCTATGAGTAATTTTCTTAATTGATATACCATTTAATGATTATTAATTTATTATAATGATGGATTATTATTTATTTCATGGTAAAACTATGAATCCCCCTATGGATTGAAAAATTATTTCTAAGATGAAGCTACGGTTGGCTCATTCAATCTTTCTTCAAAAAACAAACATCAAACTTCTCATAGTCACAACCTTTGATCCGTAACTCCATTTCAGCTCTATGACTTGTCAAAAGAAAGGTTAGGAAATTTAATACAATATGGTAAACATTTTTTATGTTGGTATTTAATAACCGATGTTAAAAATAACTTTTAACGTCGTTTATTAAATAACCGACGTAAAAAATGGGGTTTTAACGTCGGTTTTTTCCAAAACCAACGTAAAAATGGCTTCATAACGCCATTTCCAGAAGGTATTTCACGTCATTTTATTAAAAACAGACATTAAAAATCATAAAACCCCACTTTTTAAGTCGTTTATTAAATAACCGACGTAAAAAATCATATTTTTAATGTCACTCGCAATAACATCGCCTAAAAACTGATGTTAAAACGCAAAAAAAAAAAGACATAAAAATGGTCTTTGTACTATTGAGTGATAGTATATTCCAATACATGCTACGTTTGAGGTTAATATTTTTGATTTCATCCAATAACCCTTAGATTGGGGAAATTTATTCCATGATTCCCTTTATTATTACAGATAAAAAACTACACTATAGGCTTATTATTGATCAGAATATTCCTTTATTCTTATAAATTAGTGGGATTCTTCACATAACTTATGTAGTTATTAACTATATACCCCTATCTTTTACATTTGAAGTATTTGTTTGTTCCCTTTAAGCAGTTTATAAGATACTTCTTCCTGCAGTTTTCAAATGTGGGATTTTGGATATTCATTCCATCATATTATTAATCTATTTATACACCCATATTAAACTCCGTTTCCCCCTTTTTACCTCTAGTCCCATGAGGCCACTAAGAGTCTCTGATATCCCTTTCAACCATAAGGTAATAGAAGAAAATACCTTCATAGCTGTCAAAATTTCAAATCTCCAATACTTTTCGTAGACTAGTATTTAGTTAGTGATCCTCCTTTATTTTAGTGTTCATGAAAAATCAAAGGAATATCATGAAAGCCATCTAATGTTTGCCTCATATGCTCCAATATAATAATCTTCATTTTTATATGGTAGGAGGAACTCCCTTTCTATCATAAGACATAGTATTCAAGGAAAATATTTATTCAAAAATATTTTCATGAAATCATACCATTCTATAGAATCAATTTCGCCCCTGTACATTGTGTTCTCGATCAGTATCCACCACTGATCACATTCCCCATCAAAATTATATACTACCATCACAAATATATTTTCTTCTTAGTAGTATAGCACAAATAATATATTCTTAATGGAGTTACTAAATTGTTCCACTATGATGGGATCAGAATATCTACTAAATATGGGAGGCCTCTGTTGCATAAAGGATTGGACCCCAACTTTCTCTCTCTTAGGAGAAGGAGGGTGTTCCACATGATTCAAATTATTATTCATAACATGATCCAGTTTAGCAAGTATTGTCATGAAGTTTTGAGCATCTTCTCCCATCATATTTGGCCAATCATAAGGTAAATAATCACATTGCCTATAATATTGATTGTTGGCACATGTTCTTCTATTTCTAGCCATAAACTATGATTAAGAAAGTATGATTAGGGGGGATTTAACACTTGGCTAAAAATATTAATAAAATTAAAACATGAACATCGATGGATAAACTTGTAAATGAAAAGTACATACTGACTTGTGATACCCTATGTTTCAATTTAGGATATCCATAATGATAGAATTATCCATATGTTACTTACTAATATTATCTAGTCTCAACCACCAAAATTAACAAGACTATGATCTGATACCAACTATAATGAAAAAATATTTTTAAGAATATTATTACTTGATTTAATGATAATTAACCATCAAATTATAATCCAAGGATCGTAAAGATTACTGTACTTGGATGATTAGGAAAATAAAATGGAAAAAATTGAAATCAAATAAATCATATTTATTTTAATCATCCATAAATATTTCCTATCTTCCATTGATCTCCAACATCTTAAAAGAATAACCTGAGGAATACCTGAACAAAATGGGTGAGCAAAACATCCCGGTATGGGTATAAACATTGGTGTAAATAAAATCTCATGGGTTAGATGGCATAACATGATGAAATATAAAGGTATGAAACAAGAATAAAACTAAGTAAACATAAAATCTTGATCATGGGGACATGTAATCATGGAATAATAGGAATGTGGAAACAAAACACAACATAACATAAGCATGAGTCAAGGATAACTACCAAGACCATTGCACATGGTGGACAAAGTCCTATAAAGGAATCAGGTCCATTCTATGTCAAAACATGACGTCCCATAATTCTAAACATTACCCAATACATTGGAGTGCTATCTAGTCACACCCATCCTAACATGTTCTTGCATATTTGTTCCACATGCTTTATTAGGCATAAGGGTTATCGATGCTGAAATAGGCATTTATAAAGGAGATGTTAAAAATAAATTTTCATCATCGGTTCTATGAAATCGACGATGATACCTATCTAGGAATAATTTTTTGCATTGGTTCAAATTAAAACTGTTTCCAAAAGTCAAATTTTTTCTTTCTTCAGCATTGGTTTTAATAAAAATAGATTCCAAAGTATGATTTTTGATGTGGGTTATATTATAGATCTAACACCAAATCAATGATGATTTTTTTCTATAGGGTATTCTACGTCGATTTTATAAGACCATCAACACCAAAATTTAAGCAAAGTTTTTTCGGCTTCAGTTTATACACAAACCAACACTGAAAAAAGTTTCAACGTCCTCTATCAAAATAACCAACATTGAAACATATAATTTTTTTAAAATAAATTAATACAATAAATCCCAAGAATATAAAACCTATAAGAAAACCAAAAAAGATAGATATATAACACAAAAATGACCAGAAATCATATTCTTCTATCTTAATCAAAGAATTAAAATGTCATGAATCATATAAACCAAGCCAAAAGTCTAACCCAAAAAATGAACAAGCTAATTCCAAATCTAAATCCCTATGTGACCATCCATCACTACCATGCCATCCCACTACAAAGGCAAATTAAAGAATCAGAACTCTAAAATCCCACGATGACCTCCACATTACTTGTATACTACAAAACCAAACCTACATATACACAAAGTCATATGTAGGGCATAGAGAAAACATCTAGTAGGATACCACCATGAATCTATAGTGTAGATTCCACGAAACCATTAATTATATATTTATAAAAAAATATTTATAAATCTATTTCATTTGAAAATAATTTTTTCATGAAATAATTTTTAAGATATTTTAAAACATTCAACATTCAAATAATTCAAGAATATAAAAATTTACATAAGAGATAAATATAGATAAATGATGGAAAAAATCCATTTTAAAACTATATGGTAAACATGTGATCAAAAAAACATGAAACATTACAATCATGTATTAAACCAAGAATAAGTTGGTATTTAGAATATGAGAATACATACTAGGACACAAGATGGAACACTAAAATAACATAACATGACTTATACTAATTTAGAGTTATACAATAGTTTATCGGTATCAAAACTGTCATTAATGTTAAATATATTAATGGATACCTAACCCCAAGTGGTAACACACACCTAAAAGATTACATATGTCCATAACCTAACACACCCACGAATTCAAAGGAATTTTTCTTCCATTATATAACAAAACATCAGAAGATAAATAAGTAAATTTTTTTTTGATACATTCATTAAAAATTAAATTATCACAAATTTCAAGTTAAAAAAGTAAGTTTCATTTTCAACCAAATCAAAAGGATTCCATCAACCTCACGAATTTTAAAACTCACTTTCCATTTAAATACAAATTTATAAACAATAAACATCAAAAAATAACATGAAATAAAATTTCAATTCATCCCATTTTTTCTCAAAATTTATAAAAACAACCATAATTTATCAACTTAATTAGAATAACATTATCTATATTATTATATTTTAAAAAAGAATAAAAAATCACATACCAAATAATTTATAAAATAACCAGTCATTAACATTGAAGCATTATGTTGATATCATTAGGTTAGAACACCTATAATAAAAATATAATTAGATTTTGAACACTTTATTAGGAAAGTTCAAGGTTAATCATAAACATTAAAAGAAACATAACTGATAATTTAATTCAGAACCAACATATCAAATAGCTCACAAACCTAGATCAATGATGGGTAATCTTATCATTTGTATACAGATCAACATCATTGAACATCTACAATAGCATTGAAATTAAAATACAAAATAATATGACATAAAATATAAAATAATTAACATACCTAACCTTATTAATTTTTTTTCAAAACCCATGTTGTGATTATATCATACATGAATCATAAAATATAATAACCACATTCCATGATTCCTCTTTGACAATGAAACTGAGGTTATAAAACACTAACATGATATTAAAAACCATGATATATATATATATATATCCAAAATCAAAATATTATGAAATATAGAAATATTTACCGTTATATTAACATATTTGATTGATTTTTTCTTATTTTTCTTCAACTCATATTTGTTAAACTATTTTCATGAGATCCCTTTTAATTTATATCAACTAATAAAACATGGTAAGTGATAAAAATTAAATTTAATGAACTTAAAAAAGGAAGAAAACAATGTTTTTTTTATCAAGATGGTAAAATCATTATGAAAATTACATATTAAAGAGAAAAAACAGTGTAGCGTGCATTCCCTTGGACATAATACACCTAACATCCAATTCCATATACAATATAAAATGTAAAAAATTAATTACATTGAAATAAATATTAGTTCCAAATTATATTAACATTCTTACCCATCAAGGAATGGTAAAAACCAAAATCCAAACTCTTTCTTTGATAATTTCATGGATATATATTTAATTATATCAAGATATTACACCTTTTGAACATCCATAGAAATGAATTATAGACCCATAAGACCATGAACATCAGTGGTCTCATTTTGTCTCAGAAGGATGTGTATATACCGAATTAAATACTTAATATCGTAGGTGACTTAGAATAATCTTTACTTACATAATTAAAAACATAAACTTAAATTTAATTACATCTAAAACACTTACGACACATTCATGATGAGCTTTTCAAACTAAATCAGATCATTGATATCTTTTTGGAATATTCTCAATAGATAGTTTCATCCACATACTTCAGCCATAATCTGAAACTCATATAATTTATCCAATGAATAAATAATCTTGGAAAATCATTTTATCAATTAAAAATATGTATCTACAACTATTACTTCTGGAACATTCTATTTATGTTTCCTTTGTATAGTTTCTTTTGATTTTAAATAATCCTATAAAAATTAAATTTCCGAAAACATTATAACTAATTTTCAATTAAATGTAATTAATATTTACAAAAAACTCATACCTTGTGTGACAAATAACATTGAAAGTTATTCGGTCAAACTAAATGCTAACAGACAGAATATCCAACTCTAGTAATCTCCTTGGTAGGAAATGGTAAAATAAAATTAGGACCAATAATATCAGTCAACAACACTCTAGAAAAACCCAACTATAAGGTATGGTGATGTATACAATCCCCAAAAATATGTACACCTCTGTATGCTACAATACGTACGTGCGTATCTCTAGAATATAACTCACAATACAATGTTGGTTCTAAATGAGGAGGTGGGGGATTTTATGTAAGAGTTGCTTTCCTAGAACAAACTGGTTTTACTTTGCTTAATTGGACATTTAATGTATTTGAATATTAAACATCTTATTACATATTGTTTATTTTTCTACATTACTATTATTTAATAATTTCCTAGTGTATTTGTTTCATTTATAAGGTCATGGTAGTTTCCCGCAATGATGAGAACCTTGAAATGATATAACAATATTCTAAAATATAGTTCTAGGGTCGAATGACATACTATGACGGGACACATAGCATGAAGACCGTCAGGTGTGAGTACTTGTAAGAAGATGAGACTTCCTCTCATGAAGTACACACTTGGTAATCTCTGAGACAAGAGATTATGAGAACATACCCATCTGTAGGAATATCATGTATTTTGATGTAATTGGATATTTCTATCTGCGAGCACGTGTAATGATCCTTAGATTTTAATATTATCGTTAATACGTGTCAGAACTTGCGAACTTTGATTTACTGATGAAAACTCTCACACAGACAGTTGGTAGAAAGTAGGGTATGTTGGGTGCATCATCAGTGGCATGTTATTAATGGATAAGTCGAGGAAGTATTTGTCCCTTCCATTTATGGAATTTGATTCCTTGACCCTTTGATTGAAATAGAACCATCGTGCGAAATTCCATGGACATGGTGTAATGATGAGTTTATTTTAAGTAGTCAAAGAATGATGTTTCAAGCATAAAATTTGATGACATTATCATGAAACCTACTTGATGAGATATTGCAACAAAGGGATTATATTACACAGTGAGTGTTCGTATGTGGATGTCATTATTGCAACATTATGTACTTTATCTTTGGTGCCTTGACCCATTTCTAAAGAGTACTCTTGAAATTTAAGAAAGCCTACCTAATGCCAATGAGAAATAATCCTAGAGGGTCACACACTAAGTGTTTTGGGTGGTCTCAATTAAATTATATTTGAATTTAATTAACAAAATAAATATTATTTTCAAGACCATGGAATAATTTTATTCAAGTTAAAATAATTGCATAAATTAAATTAAATTTATTTATTTATTTTATTGAACATTTAATAAATATTTATTTACATGTTTGTAAATAAAATATTTATTTAATAGAATAATTTGTTTATTTATTTATTCAGGTGTTCAATAAAAGGAAGTGGAGTTCGAGCAGACCAAGTCCGATCTGGTGGTAAAATAATTATTTACAAGATGGTAAATATTTAATTAACTTGTTGGAACAAGTTAAAATAATAATGAATCTACTATTATTTTGTGATGCAAAATTTTATTTGTAATTCTGTTTTTTTTTTCAAGTTAGTGAATCATGATTAATGACGCGATATTATTATTTTGAGCATGGGTTTTCATTAAGTTCATGATTGTATTTAATTTCTGTTATTAAATTAAATATTGTAACTGAACTTCCATGCATATAAATAGAAAAGTATGTCAATTGTGGTAGACACCACACGACACTAAATCATACACCGGATGAATTGTCAATTGTTCAGCTAAACACTTTCTATCTCGAATCCTCTTCCCACCCCTCTCAAGAACGAGATATGTTCTTCAAGGCCTAAGAACAAGCCATCAAGTACGATTGACACAAGATAGTCACTTCGCCACGCTTTCACCCAGAGAACGAGCGGTGTCGATCGGAGCACGTGTGGATAACCGCTAGAGGGATTCTAGTTTAGATCCTAACAAGAACATTGAGATAATACAGAAGGGTAATTCTGAAATATCAACATCATCAATGAAGAAAAATACCAATGATCCTTGTGTTGTTTTTCATTATGAAATTAAATAAATAAATTATAAACTTGATGTCCAAGATCATCTCTAAATGTTTTGATCCTCTTCTTTCTTTATCTATATCTTTGATTCTATTCAGTAGAGACTTGCATTCATTTTCATATTGATCCAAGAATAATCATTGATCATGGTAAAAATCAATTTTGGGTTACATCCCAACCATGCTACCATTGCGCCCAGAACCTAGATGTGGTATCGAAGAGGTTGCATCATAGTTTATAATTATTTAAATATTTCATTGACGACTTATGCGTTTAATAATTTAGTTGTTTCAATTGAAGTTAATCATTATACAAATCTGAATCTATAGATCTATTCCTCCTCTTTCATTTCTCGTTCACCTTATAGAAACAATATTTTTTTAATACTGATTAAAATAAAATAGAGGATCTCATCTGGTGGTTCCAAATCTTTTTGGCCATACAACAACAGAACACCCAACACATATTTGGTAGCACACACTGTGTAGTCAATATTCAATGCATCAGATCAGTCTACCAAACCAAGCCTTGTGTTGGAGTCTTTCTATGTCATAAATGACTCCTTGTGTTGACCAGAGAATAGGTGGCACACAGTTTCCAGATTACACGGCGGGTAGTCCACTAGACATGGTGTGTAGTCCCTTCGGGTTAGGGTTGGATCGGGCACCCGCACATGGCTTTCCCAGCTGGAAACCCTGTAACGTAGATACAACACTACGTGTGGCCCACTGAACATGTCCTGTACTCTGAATATTTCCGAAGTACACTCACACACCGTTTCCCTCGACGTGTACTTCAGATGGACGGTGTAAATAGTACACTATGTATAGTAGGAACTACACACTGTGTACTCATCCAAATTACACAGATTTATTAAAATTTATTATTATATTATACAAACCCTTGAGACCTATACCATAATGTGAGCATAAAGATGAGGCACAACATGTGATAGGTGTTTTATATATATTTGTTTAATTTAACATCTACGTAATGTTAATTTCTACTCATCAGGTAGTTATGAATAGGAATTCACCGGGTTGCCTCCAAGGTACAAGTTATGTACAAAGATAAATTTAAATGAATTTATTTGATTAAAATTATGATGGATGAGGTTATCAATGAAATTAATAAAAAGGGTCTAAGATAAAAAGATTGATTAATTAAAGATGATAATTAATTGATTCGATCACGGTTTATCTTAAAAAAGAACTATTAAGGAATTGAATGCAAGTTTTATTTATTCTTAAACATTTTTGCATGTATGAATGATCTTGAGATATACCAATAAATTTTTATGTGGAAGGTTTCTTTTAATTTATTTATTTAAATTAAATTTCTTGTCATGTGAGCCATCTATCCCCATTAATATGTAGGGCTTGCGTTCCCAAGATTTCTTTTATATAAAACCTCTTTTTACCCCTCACCTACATGTGTGTTATAAAATGGAATATGTAATGGATGGAACTCCCATTCTAGTGGAGGCGGTTCAAGATGGAGCTGAGACGAAACCAATCCCAGGAGATACAGAGGTGGACATGTGGAAAGCTGTAAAAACAAACCCAAAAGGTTGAAGATGTTTATCCAATAGTTCAAGGTTATTTTATCAACCACAAGATAAACTAACCATTAGAAAATCTCATGATAATTCTCTTTATTTTATTTCTATGAGTTTCATGGTTTGTCATTATGGATGTGTTGTCACGATCAAATAATTAATGAATTAAACAAGCTTTCAAGATTGAACTAAAATAAACCAGACTTATGCGTAAATATTATCAATATATGGTTAATCACTTAAGTAAGTTCAACTTAATATTAAAAAGCATTTGATAATGGTAATAATCAATTCATGCATAAAATATAATAATCCCTAAAATAAAATATTAAGTTAGCCCAAGCCTTCTATTACTTGATTAAGGTCAAAACCCAATAAAACTATGTGTTTGACCAACCATTGCTGGGACACATACTTTTATATAGGAAGCCCTTATGAAAGGTTTCAGGTTGAATTAACCATATTACATCAATAGGATTAGCCCTTACAAGAATTGGTGTAATATTGGAGGCAAGAGTTGAGGAAATCCAATGTCAAGAATTAAGGATAGGGGAGTCCACTCAACAGATCAAGAAGCTGAAAGCCCAGAGTTGGAAAATACCTTTCTACATAAATTCTTTCTAATAGCATGACCAACCCTTGTTGGGGTTATGAGAAGCGGAATATGGGTATTTTCCACTAGAATGTCATGGAAACTAGACATTCCGAGTTCAGTGGTGAGGGCTATTTAGACTTGATAAAATATTTGGAGACTTAATAAAACTTATTATTTCTTATAAAATGTAATCAAGAAAGTACTAATGATCTTATATTTTAATTTTAGAATAAAAAATAAAAAACAAGTCAACCACACTATCCCTGTGATCAATTCTGTATAAAGACAACATCCTCACCAGCACTAACTTCTAAGAATGGTTTAGATGCAATCGGCTTATCCTATGCCCTGAATGGAAGTCTAACATGAAAGAGTATGTATTACCTGATCCTCCTGCCAAATAGGCGAGTGATGAGGATTTCCTGGTCTATAAGAAACATATCAACGATGCAGTCGACGTTCAATGTTCAATGTTATCATCAATGTCTAGTGAGCTCATGAAGTCTCTTGAAAACATGGATGCTTAAAGAATAATCGAGCACCTCCATGGTCTTTACCATGAGTTGTAATGATTGGAAAGGTTTGATATCTCTAAGGAACTATTTCAGAGTAGGTTTAAAGAAGGTTCCCCAGTTGGGCCTCATGTAGTCAAGTTCATTGGCTACATTTAGTGCCTGGAAGTTCTGGTGTTTATACTCTACAAATAACTGGGCACTGATCTCATTCTCACATCACTCCCTTAGAGATTCTATAACATTGTTGTCAAATTAAATATGAACAAAATTGATAAATATTTATCTGATATTCTTATCCTCCTTATCCGAGTGTATAAATACTTGAATCATGAAAAGACTTCTGCCTTTTTGGGGAATAAGAGGAAAGAGAAGATGAAGAGCTTTAATCCCAAAGCCTCTTCACAACCTTCGAAGAAAAGGAAGATCAATGGGGAGGCAAGGGAACATGAGGAAATTTTTTTCGCATGTGGCAAAAAGGCCCAATAGAAGAAGAACTTCACCCAGCCTAAGAAGTAGGGAATCTTTAGGTGCATTTGTTATCGAATGCAATCTATCTGTCTCTAAAAATTGGGTATTAGATACATCATGTGGTGCTCACATATGTATCAAAATATAGGAACCAAGTAGATTCAAGAAGATTGATTGAGGGGAGGTAGATCTACGAACAGTCAACAGAGCCAGAATTTCTACTATTGTTTTCGGGGACTACCACCTTACATATCAAACGTGGATGATCTTGGTGTTAAATGGTTGTTATTATGTGTTATCTATTACTAAAAACATTATTTCTATATCCAGATTAGATACAAATGGATTAGTTTTCAAGTTTGGAAATGAAAGTTTCTTTTTTTACAATGATAGCATTTGTTTTGGTAGGGCACATTTATTCAATGGTCTTTACGTGTTGGATTATACAAACCAAGTGATGGAAATTGATAACAAAGTTACATCACATGACTCATACCACACCCATCATTGGCATCAACAAATAGGACATGTAAACATGAAACGCTTGACAAAGTTACATCAAGATGGATATTTATAATCTTTCGAAGTAAAACCACTTGGTGTATATGATGCATGTTTACAAGGTAAAATGACCAAAGCCCCATTTAGTGGGAAAGGTGAAAGAGATAAAGAACTTCTTCAATTAGTTCACACCGATGCATGTGGACCATTTCCCATTGAAGAAAGGGGAGGGTACTCATACTTCATAACTTTTACTGATGCTTTTAGTAGATATGGATATATCTACATAATGAGGTATAAGTCAGGTTCTTTTGTTAAGTTCAAAGAATACAAGAATTAAGTTGAGAATCGGCTTGGTAAGAATATTTAGAAACTCATCTCAGACCTAGGTGAAGAATATATTTATCCCAGCTTCATTGATTAATTATGGGGGTTTCAGATCCTATCCCAACTAACTCCTCCATGCACACCCTAGTGGAATGGTGTGAGTGAAAGGAGGAACCACACCCAGTTGAACATGGTGATATCAATGATGAGTCATGTGAGTCTTATATTATCCTTTTGGGGATATGTGTTACAAATAGAAGCTCACATTCTAAAAAAAGTACCAACTGAATCAATAAATGGTATTACATATGAGTTTTGGAGTGGAAAGAAAGCCTTATTGTTGAATTTTCATGTGTGGGGAAGTGATGCATTTTTTGAGGCCTATTCAGGTAACAAACATACACCCTGAGGCACAAAGTGTACCTTTATAGGATTCCCCAAGGAAACAACGGGATATTACCTATTCAACCCCACAAATAAAACGTTTTTAGTGGAAAGACATGCCATATTCCTTGAGAGGGAGTATATATCCAAAAGAGATAGTGTGAGTGAGATAGAATTCAAAGAAGTTGAGGCTCAAGGTATACACGGGTTGGTACAGGAACAAATTCCACAAAGCCCTGTGGAAGAAAGAACTGTTCTAGAGACACAAGAGATACATAGGAGTATAAGAGAGGTTAGAGAGCCAGAATGATACTATTTTCTATTTACTGAAGATGGTGACTCATTATTAGTTGATAATAATGATCCTCAAACCTATAAAGAATAATTAAGTGGAACATATGTTGCAATGTGGAAACAATCTATGAATTCAAAAATGGATTCCATGTACCAAAACCATGTCTGGATTTTCGTGGATCCTCGAGTTGATGTAAATACTATTGGTTTCAAATGGGTATTCAAGAAGAAACTGGTATGGAAGGACATTTCAACACCTATAATGTAAGACTGGTTTCCAAAGGGTTCAAACAATGTCAAGTCATTAACTGCGACGAAACCTTTTCACCAGTTGCAATGATAAAATCCATCAGAAATCTATTGGTCATTGCTTCTTACCATGACTATGAGATTTAGAAAATGGATGTCCAAACATACTTCCTTAATAGTAACCTTCTCAAAGATGTCTACATGACACAACCTGAAGGGTTTATGACTCCAAAGGATGCCAATAAGGTATGAAAGTTGTATAATTCCATTTATGGATTAAAGAAAACATCTTGGTCATGGAAAATTTGTTTTTATGAATCCATAACAAAGTTTGGTTTTATCAAGACTGAATGTGTGCCTTGTGTCTAAAAATGGTTCAGTGGGAATGTAGTCATTTTCCTAATAGTATATGTTGATGACCTATTACTAGTTGGAAATGAGATACCAGTTATTTAGTATGTTAAGACAAGGTTGAATCAATGCATCTCCATTATGTAATTGGGTGAGTTAGTATATATTCATGGGATCAAGATCCATTATGATAGATTTAAGAGATTGTTGGGCCTATGTCAAAGTACATACATTGATACGATTCTGAAGAGATTCAGTATGGAACAATCCAAGAAGGGATTGTTGAAAACATCACATGGCATTCATCTTTCCAAGAAAATTTTTCCTTAGACACATGAGGATAGAAAGATAATGGAAAAGACTCCATACATATTACTGATTGGGCCTATCATCTATGTCATGATATGTACTAGGCTAGATGTTACCGACACATTGAGGATGGTAGGCATATATCAATCTGACCAAGGTGTCCGCCATTGGATGGCAGTCAAGACTATCCTAAAGTATCTGAGGCTTACTAAGGAAATGTTCCTTATTTATGGAGGAGATGAGGAACTAGTCATAAGAGGATTTTCAGATGATAGTTTCCAGACTGATCAAGATGACATGAAGTAACAGACAGGATACATCTTCACTTTTAATGGAGGAGCAGGGTGCTGGAAGAGCTCAAAGAAGAGTGTGGTCACAACTTCTACAACAGAGTCCGAGTATATCACAAATTCTGAGGTAGAAAAATAAGAAGTTTGGATGAGAATCTTCTTCCAGGAGCTAGATGTGATACCTATCAGTAAATATCCCATCACACTATACTGTGATAATGTTGCAGCGATGGCTCTCGTAAAAGTTCCAAGGTCACATTAGCGGACGAAGGACATACATTTTAAGTATAATCTCTTGAGGTATTTTTCTCAGAGAGGTGAATTTTTAGTGAGCAATATTTCCCCAGAAGACAACATGGTGGACCGCATGACTAAATCCTTGACTCAGAATAAACATGATCACCATGTGAGGTCTAGCAGACTGAAATTTGTAGGCAGTTGGCTATAGTCCAAGTGGGAGTTTGTAAGAGTTGGTCTCGTAAAACCAATTGGTTTTATATTGATTACATGGAAATTTAATGTATTTAAATATTAAAAATCCTTTTACACATTGTACATGTTTCTGCATAAATGATGAAATAATGTCCTAGAGTATTTGTTTCATTGATAAGGTCGTGGCAGTTTCTCGCTATGATGAGAACCTTGAAATGATATAAAAATATTATTAAATATAGTTTTATGGTTAGATGACATACTATGATGGGACACATAGCTTGAAGACCGTCAGGTATGAGTACTCGTAAGCAGATGAGACTTCCTCTCATGATGTCCGCACTTAGTAATCTCCATGATAGGAGATTATGAGAACATACTCACTAGTAAGAATTATGCATGTTTAGGTGTCGTCGAATATTTATATCTGTGAGCGTTTATAATGATCCTTATATTTTATGATTATCATTAATATGTGTCACGACTTGCACACTTTGATTTACTAATGAAAACTGTCAGACAGACAGTTGGCGGGGAGTAGGGTATGTTCGGTGTGTCATGAGTGGCATGTTATTAATTGATAAGTCGAGGAAGGATTGGTCCCTTCCATTTATGGGAGTCGATATCTCAGTCCTTTGATTGAAATAGAACCGTCATGTGAAATTCCATGTCCATGGTGTAAGGATAAGTTTATTTCAAGTATTTAAATAATGATGTTTCGAGCATAAATGTTGATGAAATTATCATGAAACCTTCTTAATGAGATATTGCGACAAAGGGATTAAATTACACAATGAGCGTTCATATGAGGATGTCATTGTTGCAACATTAAGTTCATTCTCTTGGGTTCCTTGACCCATTTCTACACAGTACTCTTCGACTTTTGGAAAGCCCGCCTAATGCCAATGATAAAAAATCCAAGAGGGTCATAAACAAAGTGTTTTTGGTGGTCTCGGTTAAATTCTATTTAAATTTAATTAATAAAATAAATATTATTCTCAAGACTGTGGAATAATTTTATTCAAGTAAAAATGATCTCATAAATTAAATAAAATATATTTATTTATTTTATTGAAAATTTAATAAATATTTATTTACTAATTTGTAAATAAAACATTTATTTAAGAGAATAATTTTTTTATTTATTTATTCAGGTGTTCAATAAAAGGAAGTGGTTTTCTAATGGATCAAGGATGATCTGGTGGTAAGATAATTATTTGCATGATGGTAAATAATTATTTAACCCGTTGTCATATTTTTAAATAATAATGATGCTGCTATTATTTTTTGACGTGGAATTTTATTTATAATTTTGTTTTGCACAAGTTGGCGCACCATTAATTATGACGTCGTATTATTATTTTGAGAATGAGACTTCTCTAAGATCATGAATGTATTTAATTACTATTATGAAATTAAATATTTTAACTGAAGTTCCATGTATAAAAATAAATAGGTACTCCAATTATTCCAGACACCACACGACACCGAATCATACACTCAGTGAATTGAGAATTGTTGAGCTAAATAATTTCTTTCTCGAATCATTTTCCCACCCCTCTCAAGAATGAGAGAAATTTTTCAAGGCCGAAGAACAAGTGATCAATAATGACCGACACAAGACACTCTCTTCACCATGAAAGCACCTGGAGAACGAGCGATGTCGATCATAGGATATCAGAGCACATGTGGATCACCGCTAGAGGGATTCTAGTTCAGATCCTTATAAGAACAATGAGATAATCCTGAAGGGTCATTCCAGATGATCAACATCATCAATGAAGAAAAATATCAATTGTAAAACCCGAGACTTTTTTGTTATATAAATCATCAAAGGAATCTTTTTATACACACAACACTTGCTTGGCTTGCTTTAAACGAAATCGCAACCTTCCTTGATAGCTTGTGTCGTACGCAATACCGAGTTTCACTAAACAATGATATGCTATTAAAATATTATTAAAACTAGCCGTTATGAATAGTAATAACCACTTTTTGAAATTTTATTTTTCAAAATGGACTTCATTTTTGGATTCGGAATATCTAAATTAGCCTAGGGTGAAATTTTGGTATTTTTTTGAAAACTTTCAATTTTTGATGAATAGTGAAACCACTAAGTGGTAGTTAAAAAACTGAATTTTTCATAAAACTTAATTTTACCGCTTCTGTGAGTGGAATTTCAAAAATCCGAGAGACACGGTTGATGTCAGTAAGTAAAATGTGGTTCAATGAGATGAAAATAATTTTTTGGTGAATAGTATCTTTTTACTTTTTTTTACCACGGTTAAAAGTAAATAGGGTAATTAAGGGTAAAAATGATATTATTATTACCCTAACACATGTCCTAATTCTATTGGACAAGTTTAATTCGACCAAAAACAACCTTAGGAATAAAATATGACCATTTAGGCCCACTTGGATTAGATTAGGACATTTATTATTAATTTATTTAAAGAAAGGTTAAAATAGTTAAAATCAATGTTTAATAAGTAAATTATTTTTAATATGGGGTTATACATAAGATAAATTCGACTATAAATATTCATTAGAAAGATAAAAATATTTCCTAGATAATGGTTTTTTATTTGTAATTTTTAGACATTAAATAATTTAATTTGTTTATGACACAAAGATGATGCAGTAATTATCTTATTAATGAAATATTGACATAATTGATGTTATAAACACCAAAATAAATGTAATTTGAGAGTTTTTATGAATTCCACTAATTTTCTAGATTACTATGACATGTTAGTATTGATTTAATTAACTGTTTTATAACTAATCATCCTGTTATGATTTTCACAAAAATTAATTACTAAATAGTGTCAAAATTGACATAAAATAGTTTTTAAAACAAATATTATATTAGTAATTGTTATTTTATTCTTAAAAATCTAATGTTCAGCCAAATGAATTATATAAGGTTATATATATTAATAATAAACAACTTGGGGTTCGTTTGGATGCTTATAGTAAGTTTATTAACCTTATAGTATAAGAACACAAGAAGACACGGTAAAAGTAAAATTATTTAACTTAATGTTAAATCTACATGATAAGGTTAAAATAGGAACCTAAACTTGTCTAAATTCTATTGGATGAGAGGATTGCGAACCCTACCCACCTTAGCATCTAAATAAATCAATTTGGAGCTATTTAAAATCGAACGTGACTTTATAATAAAATAATATTTTTAGTTATTCCAAAGGTGCCCCTCTCCTCCCTTATAAAGGGGCACCTCCTACCTCTCTTCCTCACACCAATTTGAGCCTTCAAGCTTGGACAAACCCTACCAATTTCTCCTCTCCACTTCCCTAGAGACATCCTAGAGGTTCTGGTCTTCTTCAAAGACCTATTTTTGTGCCTAAAAGGAGGTCTCAAAGAAGCACTTCAAAGAAGAGGTAATGTCCGTTACTGATTCTTTCATCTTTATTTCTTCTTCCACATCTTCTTCTTTAGTTGTTTAATTATGAAGTAATAACATCAGTATCACTCATATACCGATATGTTGTTATAAGTATGAAAGAACCCTATTTCACCATCTATCCATCCTACGGAAAAAGAAATCATCGCGCGTGCGTACGTACGGAATACCGTCTCCACGCCGTGGTGTAATCTATTTTCCACCACCACCTTACATGGATGGGTATAATGGTGTAAATAATGACTATATATGACTATTATAAAGTGATACTGATTCTGAAATAGTATACATACACTCCAATACAATTCCACGATCATAGGAACGATATCATCACTCGTGCGTACGTACGGAATACCGTCTCCACGAGAATATGACCATATATGATATCATAAAAATATGTATGATTATGTAATAAGTCAATAAAATTATTTAAAGCATTATACAGGAGGTTCAGACACATACAAAGCATATCGGACCTAAGGTAAGGGAAAATCTCGCAATCTCAATTTTTATCCGAGATTGTTTATACTTCAGAATTTACTGGGGTGTATTTTATCATCCATATCCATGTTTCCTCAAAATGTAATATTTTTCCATCCACCTAAAATTGTTTAAATTTAATTTACCCTTCTGTGAGTTTTTAGTAAAAGATATGAAAGGAATCTTTTGTCGTTTTTCGTAAGAGGTACTTTTTGACATTTCCGACAAAAGTACGAAGAATGTTTTTTTAACTTATACGACATGAATGGATTTTTAAAACATTATTTCCAAGAAACTTCCTTTACAAGTTTTCAAGTTTATTTTTAATCAACTTCTTTTAGTTGTAATTTTATGACATGTTAAGAAATGAAAAGTGTTTTTGAAGTAGAAAGGATATTTTCCTCAAGAATGGAGTTCAAGTGTTTTATCAAAATTATTTTCCATCTAAGATAATAAAGGGTTCTGTTTCTATCCCTATTATTACATGGATTTGATTATGTTGTGATGGAAATATTTTTTATGAATTACTTTATCTTATATGAAATGTTTTACGATGTCAAGATGTTTAAGATTCCCATTTTTATCACATGGGTTATGCAATGATGTATGATTTATGATTTTGTGGCACACATAAGAATGGTATAATTATGAGATGGGTGGGACCTATATCTCCCTCCAATGCATTGGGTAAAGATTTTATATCTCATGAGATAGACATGGCTGGAACAGTAGGTTATATCGGTTCAGTGAAGAAGGACTGAAATGAGGGTAACTCGGTTCAGAAATGGACTTTGTCCACTAAGATAGTCTTGGCAATGAGTCTTGACTAATAAGAAATGATTCTCTATTATTATGTGTGTATTCCGCAAAGTTTCATGTTTTAAGTTATGATTATTGGGATTTCATTTCACTACTATGATTTATCCCATGTTATGAAATTATGATCTCTTTTGCAGGTTAAGATTTCCAAAAGTTATGTGCTTATGTATATGATGTGATTGATATTTATTTTGTTTACCCTTACTGAGCATTTGAGCTCACCCTTTTGTATGTTTTATTTCCCCAGGTCAGGAAGAAGGTTATTAAGTAGTATATGCCAAAAGGTACTCTAGATATGATGAAATAAATGGGAGGCAAAGTAGATGCTTTATGAACCAATTGTTTATATTTCCCAGTTTCTAAAGACACTATACCTATATGGTCCTTTCTTGGTTTTGTTATATGTTGTAATAAGTGTGCTTCAATTCTAAAGTAATAACAATGTATGTAATGTATGGGTCGTTATAGTTGGTATCAGAGGGAGGTTATAGTCAACCTTTGGAAACTAGGATGTGGAAGCCTTAGTAAGAACCCTAAGGATAAGTCTAATCATATAACACAATCTTAGTGTTTTAGAAATGGCCATGAATAACCTAGGATAAGACCTTAAGTGTGAAATTTTATTCTTGATTATGTGGTTTTCCTATTATAATTAGTGTTCCTCACACTATTCTTCTTGGTTTTAGTCAATGGCTGGAACCCGAAGGAACCGTGTTAATGCGGAATGCGACGGGAAATGCAATGATTGTCCCCATGAGCAACCAAACGTTATGGGAGCTGGAATGCAAAATCTAGTAGCCATGCTCACACAACTTTCTCAAGCTATGAATCATGCAGGACTTCCAAACGAGGAAAGGAAGGAGCAACATTCTGTTGAATCCTTCATGAGACAGCGTCCACCTTCATTCAGCGGGTCGACTGATCCATTAGTTGTTGAACAATGGATTAGTACTACTGAAAAGATATTTTCAGTTCTTCAATGTTCAGAGCATGATAAAGTCATCTTAGTAGTGTATCGTTTGGAAGGTGATGTTGATCAATGGTGTAATCTTATTAAGAATACGAGGAAAAGGGATGAAATTGAGTCCATGGAATGGGATGAGTTCAAAAACTTATTTTTCAATAAGTACTTCCCTAGTATTCTCCAAAACAATATGGAGAAAGAGTTTCTTGAACTGAAGCAAAAGGATGATGAATCTGTTGGTACCTATGAAGCAAATTTTACAAGACTTGCAAGGTACGCTTCTGGTATTATTATCCAACATTAGAGTAAGATCGATCAATTCTTTAGTGGCTTAAAACCAAGTCTTCGATGGGCCTTAGCCAAAAGGGACATCAATAGCTATGAGGAAATCGTTCGATGTGCTCTCAAAGTTGAGATGGACATTTGAGTAACCCATCAGTCATATGGGTTTGATAAGAAGAGGAAAATGGAATTCAAAGGAAAATCTAAAGAGCACACTGAAAAGAAGATGAGCTTTCCCTTATGCTCAAAGTGTGGGAAGAAACATGGAGGGAGTTGTCTTAAAGGGACAAGTAAATGTTTCAAATTTGGAAAGGAAGTTCATCGGGCATTTGAATGCCGCGATGATGGGAAGAAGATGTCTAATGATTCAAACAAAGGAAGGGATACACAGAATGAACCTACTACACTTCAATGTTTCAAGTGCAAGGAGATGGGAAATTATGCCAATAAATTCCCTAATCCAAGGGTTGATGATGATGGTCGATGTCAACAAACTCATAAGGCTAAAGACAAAGGAAAGTCACATGCAATTTCTATCAGCGATGTGGAGTACGATAACCATGTGGTGAAAGGTACACTTACCATCCACTCTAAAGTATCAAATGTTTTATTTGATTCTGGATCCACCCACTCCTTTATTTCTGAAGAATTTTCTAAGGGTATCACCGTATTACCTCAACAATTAGATGTTGAGTTAGGTGTGACAACACCTAATGGCACAACAGTCGCATTAAAAGATTATAATTCTTCTCCGATTGACGTTTGTGGGAAAGTGCTTCCTGCAAATCTTGTGATCCTTCCTACAGTGGAATTTGATGTGATTCTTGGCATGGATTGGCATTCTCTACATGGAGCCCATATCAATTTCCAAAGAAGGGAAGTCACATTTCATATTCCAGATCAATCTATGATCGTCTATCGATGCAAGGATGAACATAACCTTCCAGTGGAAATTTCGTCGATTTTATGGGTATTGATTCCACTAAATGAAGGTTATTTATCTCAAATGGTTGGTGAGAAATTCATGATTAATAATATACCCATTGTACGGGAGTTTGATGATGTCTTTCTAGAGGAATTATCGGGTCTTCCACCGAATCGTGAAGTTGAGTTTTCAATAGAACTCGTACCGGGTGCTTTGCCTATTTCAAAGACAACTTATAGAATGGCCCCAATAGAGTTGCAGGAATTGTAGAAGCAACTCCAAGAGAATCTTGATAAGGGGTTTATACGACCTAGTGCGTCACCTTGGGGAGCACTTGTTCTGTTTGTTTAGAATAAAGATGCATCAATGAGACTCTGCATTGATTATCGAGAACTTAACAAGATCACTATCAAGAACAAATATCCTCTCCTGCGCATTGATGACCTATTTGACCAACTACGCGGAGCTCAATAATTTTCCAAGATTGATCTTCGTTCATGGTATCATAAATTAAGGGTCAAAAGGGAGGATATACCAAAGACGGCTTTCCGTACAAGGTATGGACACTATGAATTTATAGTGATGCCATTTGGTCTTACTAATGCCCCTTCTATCTTCATGGATCTAATGATTAGAGTCTTTAGAGACTATCTTGATCAGTTTGTGCTAGTCTTTATAGAAGATATTCTTGTCTATGCAAAGATCAAGGAAGAACATGAAGATCACTTGAGAATTATATTGAAGACCCTGAGAAAGGAGAAGCTTTATGCCAAATTTACCAAGTGTGAATTTTGGCTTCAAAAAGTTGAATTTTTGGGTCACATAATCTCAAAAGAGGGGATATCTGTGGATCCAGCAAAAACAGAGGTTATCGAAAGATGGCCGAGACCAACAACAGTAACCAAGATCCGATGTTTTCTTGGTTTAGCTGGATATTATCGACGTTTTGTGAAATATGTTTCACGATTATCTAATCCACTCACCAAGTTGACTCAAAAAGGAGTTAAGTTTGTTTGGATGGAGGAATGTGAAGAGAATTTCAAGGAGTTGAAAAGAAGGTTATCCAGTGCACCTGTGCTCACACTGCCTTGTAGTGGAGAAAGGTTTGTGATCTATAGTGATGCATCCAAGAAGGGATTGGGGTGTGTTCTTATGCAAAATAATATGGTGATAGCTTATGCCTCACGACAGTTGAAAATACATGAGCAAAATTACCCAACTCATGATTTGGAGTTAGCTGCGGTAATATTTGCATTAAAGATTTGGAGGCATTATGTTTATGGAGAAAGGTGTGATATTTATACTGATCATAAAAGTTTAAAGTATATTTTCACACAAATGAGCTGAATATGCATCAAAGAAGATGGTTGGAGCTGATTAAGAATTATGACTGCTCAATCCATTACCACCCTGGGAAAGCAAACAAGGTGGAAGATGCATTAAGCCGACAAGACCATGCTAGTTTATCCATGATGAGGATTATAAAAGATCCAATATTTATGGATTTACAAAGGATGGATCATGGAATTATAATGAAAGGGGAAAATCGTATCTTTCTCAAATGAATGTTCAACCATCTATACATGTGAAGATTAAAGAGGCACAGAAAGAAGATGTCGAGTTACAAAAGATGGTGAGAAATGTTCCTGAATTCAACCTAGATTGTGATGGGATAATAAAGTTCAGGAATCAGGTTTGTGTTCCTCCTATCCTCGAATTAAAGAAGGAGCTGTTGGGTGAGGCTCATAGTTCTTCATTTTCTATTCATCCTGGAAGCACGAAGATGTATAGGGACCTGAAAGAGTACTTCTGGTGGGATGGAATGAAAAGATATGTTGCTGAATATGTCTCTCGATGCATGGTTTGTCAACAAGTTAAAGATGAGAGACAGAAGTCTAAGGGGATGTTACAACCATTACCCATACCCGAATGGAAATGGGAAAACATCACTACGGACTTTGTTACAGGACTTCCTAAAACATCCAAAGGCAATAATGCCATCTGGGTCATTGTTGATCATCTTACAAAGTCTGCACACTTCATTTCTATTAGAGAGGATTTCTCTCTGGATCAGCTTTCCATGATATATGTAAAGGAAGTGGTAAGATTGCATGGAGTACCACTTTCTATTATATCTGATCGGGATCCGAGATTTACCTCGACGTTCTGGTGAAGTCTTTAGCATACTCTGGATACAGAGTTGAGTTTTAGCACTTCTTATCATTCTCAGACAGATGGTCAGTCTAAGAGATCAATTCAAACTCTAGAAGATATGTTGAGAGCTTTCTCTATAGATTTCAATGGTGGATGGGATCAACACCTACCTTTGGTGGAATTTTCTTATAATAATAGCTTTCACTCCAGTATTCAGATGGCTCCGTATGAAGCTCTCTATGGAAAGAAAAGCAGGAATCCAACTTGCTGGGATGAAGTTGGGGAAAGAAAATCTATTAGGACCTGATCTCGTTGATTAAATGGCAGAAAAGGTCAGATCTATTCCACAACACATAAGAGCAGCTCAGAGTCTACAGGAAAGTTTTGCCGAAAACCGAAGAAAAGACCTAGAGTTTGAAGTGGGTGATAAAGTATTCTTACGAATATCTCCCTAGAAGAGGGTTATGAGATTTGGAAAGAAGGGGAAGTTGAGCCCAAGATATATCGGTCCTTTCGAAATACTGGATCGTGTTGGGAAGGTAGCTTACCGATTGGCGCTTCCACCGAATCTCTCTCAAGTTCACGATGTGTTCCATGTATCTCTCCTGAGAAAGTACATACCTGATCCTTCACATGTACTCAGCTTAGAAGTTTTACCGCTGGAGCAAGATCTTTCTTATGAAGAACAACCGATGGAGATTCTGGATCGTAGTGAAAAAGTCCTACAAAACAAGACCACTCGATTGGTGAATGTTTTATGGAGGAACCCCCAATTAGAAGAAGATACATGGGAGCTTGAGGATATGATGAGGGAGAGTTATCCTCATCTGTTTGTTACAAAGTGACGAATTTCGAGGGAGAAATTAATTTTAAGGGGGGTAGAATGTAACACCCGAGACTTTTATGTTATATAAATCATCAATGGAATCTTTCTCTACACACAAAACTTTCTTGGCTTGCTTTACACGAAATCACAACCTTCCTTGATAGCTTGTGTCATACGCAATACCGAGTTTCAGTAAACAATGATATGCTATTAAAATGTTATTAAAACTAGCCGTTATAAATAGTAATAACCACTTTTTGAAATTTTATTTTTCAAAATGGACTTCATTTTTGGATTCGGAATATCGAAATTATCCTAGGGTGAAGTTTTGGTATTTTTTTGAAAACTTTGAATTTTTGATGAATAGTGAAACCACTAAGTTGTAGTTAAAAAACTGAATTTTTCATAAAACATAATTTTACTGCTTCTGTGAGTGGAATTTCAAAAATCAGAGAGACACGGTTGATGTCAGTAAGTAAAATGTTGTTCAATGAGATGAAAATAATTTTTTGGTGAATAGTAACTTTTTACTTTTTTTACCACGGTTAAAAGTAAATAGGGTAATTAAGGGTAAAAATGATATTATTATTACCCTAACACATGTCTTAATTCTATTGGAAAAGTTTAACTCGACCAAAAACAACCTTAGGAATAAAATATGACCATTTAGGCCCACTTGGATTAGATTAGGACATTTATTATTAATTTATTTAAAGAAGGGTTAAAATAGTTAAAATCAATGTTTAATAAGTAAATAATTTTTAATATGGGGTTATACATAAGATAAATTCGACTATAAATATTCTTTATAAAGATAAAATTATTTCCTACATAATGGTATTTTATTTGTAATTTTTAGACATTAAAAAATTTAATTTATTTATGACACAAAGATGATGCAGTAATTATCTTATTAATGAAATATTGACATAATTGATGTTATAAACACCCAAAATAAATGTAATTTGAAACTTTTTATGAATTAAACTAATTTTTTAGATCACTATGACATGTTAGTATTGATTTAATTAACTTTTTTCGAACTAATAATTCTGTTATGATTTTCAAAAAAATTAATTACTAAATAGTGTCAAAATTTACAAAAAATTGTTTTAAAACAAATATTATATTATTAATTGTTATTTTATTCCTAAAAATCTAAGGTTAGGCAAAATGAATTATATAAGGTTACATATATTAATAATAAACAACTTGGGGTTCGTTTGGCTGCTTATAGTAAGTTTATTAACCTTATAGTATAAGAACACAAGAAGACAGGGTAAAAGTAAAATTATTTAACGTAATGTTAAATCTACATGATAAGGTTAAAATAGGAACCTAAACTTGTCTAAATTCTATTGTATGAGATGATTTAGACCCATCCCCACCTTATCCTAGAAATAAATCAATTTGGATCTATTTAAAACCGAACTTTACTTTATAATAAAATAATATTTTTAGTTATTCCAAAGGTGCCCCTCTCCTCCCTTATAAAAGGGTACCTCCTCCCTCTCTTCCTCACACCACTTTGAGCCTTCAAGCTCATCCAACCCCTGAAACTTTCTCCTCTCCACTTCCCTAGAGACATACTAGAGGTTCTGGTCTTCTTCAAAGACCAATTTTAGTGCCCTAAAAGGAGGTCTCAAAGAAGCACTTAAAAGAAGAGGTAATGTCTGTTACCGATTCTTTCATATTTATTTCTTCTTCCACTTCTTCTTCTTTAGTTGTTTCATTATGAAGTAATAAAATCAGTATCACTCATATACTGATATGTTATTATAAGTATGAAAACAACCCTATTTCACCATCTATCCATCCTACGGAAAAATAAATCACCGCGCGTGCGTACGTACGGAATACCGTCTCCACGCCGTGGTGTAATCTATTTTCCACCACCACCATACGTGTATGGGTATAATGGTGTAAATAATGACTATATATGACTATTATAATGTGATACTGATTCTGAAATAGTATACATACACTCCAATACAATTCCACGATCATAGGAACGATATCATCACTCGTGTGTACGTACGGAATACCGTCTCCACGATGTGATGCGACTCGTTCTACATGATCTTCATTTCATAATGATTATATAAATGAAATGAAATGAATGAATTAATATGATATATATTACACTAATACCATTCTGGAAATGAGGTATATATAACCTAAAGAGAAGAATAAGAATTTATTCGATAAAACACGCATAAGAACAAAAAGTTATAAACACCCGAATAACAAGTAGCAATGAAGTATTACTACTAAGAAGCTAAAAATATGACCATATATGATATCATAAAAATAATTATGATTCTTTAATAAGTAAATAACATTATTTAAATCATTATACAGGATGTTCGGACACGTACAAAGCATATCGGACCTAAGGTAAGGGAAAATATCGCAATCTCAATTTTTATCCGAGATTGTTTATACTTCAGAATTTACTGGGGTGTATTTTATCATCCATATCCATGTTTCCTCAAAATGTAATATTTTTCCACCCACATAGAATTGTTTAAATTTAATTTACCCTTTGGTGATTTTTTAGTAAAAGATATGAAAGGAATCTTTTGTCATTTTTCATAAGAGGTACTTTTTGACTTTTCTGACAAAAGTATGAAGAATGTTTTTTTAACTTATACGGCATGAATGGATTTTTAAAACATTATTTACAAGAAGATTCCTTTACAAGTTTTAAAGTTTATTTTTAATCAACTTCTTTTAGTTATAATTTTATGACATTTTAAGAAATGAAAAGTGTTTTTGAAGTAGAAAGGATATTTTCCTCAAGAATGGAGTTCAAGTGTTTTATCAAAATTATTTTCCATCTAAGATAATAAAGGGTTCTGTTTCTATCCCTATTATTACATGGATTTGATTATGTTGTGATGGAAATATTTTTTATGAATTCCTTTATCTTATATGAATTGTTTTATGATGTCACGATGTTTAAGATTCCCATTTTTATTACATGGGTTATGCAATGATGTATGATTTATGATTTTTTGGCACACATAAGAATGGTATCATTATGAGATGGGTGGGACCTATATCTCCCTCTAATGCATTGGGTAAAGATTTTATATCTCACGAGATAGACATGGCTGGAACGGTAGGTTATATCGGTTCAGTGAAGCAGGACTGAAACGAGGTTAACTCGGTTCATAAATGGACTTTGTCCACTAAGATAGTGTTGGCAATGAGTCTGGACTAATAAGAAATGATTCTCTATGATTATGTGTGTATGCCACAAAGTTTAATGTTTTACGTTTTGATTATTGGGATTTCATTTCACTATTATGATTTATCCCATGT
Source organism: Viscum album (assembly GCA_963277665.1). Taxonomy (NCBI): domain Eukaryota; kingdom Viridiplantae; phylum Streptophyta; class Magnoliopsida; order Santalales; family Viscaceae; genus Viscum; species Viscum album. The sequence goes on from OY728153.1 coordinate 1,956,201,972, forward strand.
TATGAAATTATGATCTCTTTTGCAGGTTAAGATTTCCGAAAGTTATGTGCTTATGTATATGATGTGATTGATATTTCTTTTGTTTACCCTTACTGAACATTTGAGATCACCCTTTTGTATGTTTTATTTCCCCAGGTCAGGAAGAAGGTTATTAAGTATAATATGCCAAAAAGGGACTCTAGATATGATGAAATAAATGGGAGGCAAAGTAGATGCTTTATGAACCATTTGTTTATATTTACCAGTTTCTAAAGACACTATACCTATACGGTCCTTTCTTGGTTTTGTTATATGTTGTAATAAGTGTGCTTCAATTCTGAAGTAATAACAATGTATGTAAAGTATGGGTCGTTATATCAATGATCCATGTATTATTTTTCTTTATGTAATTAATTAAATTAATTATAATCATGATGTGCAAGATTCTCTCTAATGGTTTTGGGCCTCTTCCTTATCTAAATCATTGATTCTATTCCATAGAGACTAGAATTCATCATCGTATTGATCATGGAATAATCATTGATCATGTTAAACATCAAAGTTCGGTTCCGTCCCAACCACGCTTTCATAGTGCTTGGAACCTACATGTAAGGAGGAAGGGTGGGTGGGCTGGGCTAGCTAGATAGTCTATACATGATGTGAATCCAACTGTGAAGGATTAAAAGACTAGGTAGGCTGGGCAGGATGGATTTCTTGTAAATGTTTCACATCCAAAGGTCTAAAATATTTGGCTGGATGGGCAGGTAAGAAGACTGCGATTTTCTTGTAAATTTTTCAAACATAGCTTAATGAACTAATAGAATTTGGTTTCCCATGAAATGTTTCAATTATGTCATCTCTGCTTTTAAATAATCATTTTGTTGATCTATTGACTACTTCCTTTAATTACCAAAAATATTCCTAATACCAACACCCATCTGATATCCTCAAACTCATCCTATATGTTCTTGTTTAATAAAGTTGTAGCTTGGATATTCATCCTACCCTCAACGATAAATGTTCCTTTGATATCTTTAGCATGAAGATCATCCTAAAATATAAAATAAAATTTTTATACCAATGTTTTTAATTTAACAAATAAAAACATCAATTAACGATAAAAAAAATATTTACTTATAATTACTTCAACTACTTCCTTATATTTCTCTGTAAGGTACATTTCATTTTCTCTTTTTTTCGCTCATTTACATTTTTCATGGCGAGTGGTAGGGGATTGAGTACCAAACTAGACCATATCTGAACCACTAATAGATCGATCTCGTAATGATTCAAATTTTTCTTCAATCACTTTCTTCTAAAAAAATAGACACCCTCATTGTGATAAAGTGTGAGGCTATACATTTTTCAACTGGATCTCTTGACGAGATCTCACGGAGGTATGTTTTATAAAAATAAACTAATAAGAAAATAGATAAATATGAAATAAAATTTACAATATAATATAACTAATATAAGGGAAATATTTCTTCCGGTAAAATTTCAACAAATCTCTTCCACATATCTAAATCGATAAATTTATACTTTAGGAATGGGTGTTCATAGTTTTTCATTCACGACAATAATAATTTTTTGTCAATTTTGTTTTAAAATATCTCCAACACACTACCAAGAAAAAGATATGTCTTTTTCTAATTTCTTTTTGTTTCCAAAAATTAAATTTCATCCATAATTGAAAAAATTAAACATGTCGTTTATAATATTCAATATTCAAAAAATGAGATAAAATTTATCAATTGAGAAATTTTACCTTCACAACCTCCCAATGTTTTTGTTTCACCATCTTGTCAATTGAATTAAAATCAGGGTAAAAAATATTAAACCTACAATGGATTTTTATTAATATATAACTAATAAAATGAACTAAAATTGGTCCAATTACATTATTATTATTATCATAAAAATGAATATGTAATCTCTCGTCTCCTTGAGAAAGTGACAGTTTTTAGTAAACATGTAATACCACATTTAACAACTTGAGAACTTGATTTCTCTATAGTAACAGGAGAAGTATAATCCACTGAGGATGTATCCATTGTCCTACAAATATTTTTTACAAATTAAAAGATTTCATTCATTTAAAAAGAATACTAATGAATATTTAATAATATTAAAAATATATATACCTCGATAACTACTCCTCTCTCACTTAATATGACATTGACACAAGTGAGTGTAATGAAATTTTTTGTACCTACATATCATTAGAAAACTAAATATTTAGAAATAGTGATGACAAAATTAAGTAAAAAAATAAGCATGTATTTGTAAGTTTGAAAAAGAGAAACAAAATTTAAATAATTACTAGAATAATTAGGAGGGTAATTCAGTGTTTTTCCATATGACTTCATCATGATCATTATGTACTGTATACACTATGTTTTCTTTATTGTCATTGCAATCTTCCAGAAATTGCGTAATAGTTGAATAAGACTCATGTTAATCAATAACATCATAAACATTTTCCTCATCACCCAAATGGTATCTTTTTTACTTTTAAAATGATGGACCACTAATCATTCAATGGATCAATGACAAACAATATCGGGTTTTCATGTGTCACCATTGTAAATGGTTCCACATTGTAATTAAATCATTTCAAATCAACCAGTATAAATCCAAAATCATCATGTTTTAGAACACTTTTTTTATCAACCCAATTACACATAAGCACAGTGAATTCAAATTTTTTATAATCAATTTCTTATATATCCTTAAGAACTCCAAAATATTTCATCAATGTAGAAATTGGATTTTTATCTTTTGCACTCAGAAAATGCACTACATCAGTGATAACCATCACACAACTATTTCGAATGGTACTATTTCCATCCATTAGTTTTTTTGTAAAATGTATACCCATTAATATCAAAACTAGACAATGTTATCACATTAAAAAATCCCCCTTCCAACTATTTCAACGTTTCTTATACAGATATATATGTGCTCACTTTTTTTTTAAATCATGAATAAAATGTCTTTTTATGATCAATCATCAACCCCTTTTAGTTTATTTTTGGATATCATATCTTTAATTCAGTAATATGTGATGATATATATGATTGAACATCATCTGTGTTGTTCAAAATGTATAAATGTTCCCACATCACTTCATCACATGAAATTCACTTTACTTTTAAGCCTCGAATCCCTATACCTTCACCATGAACATTTATATTTTGAGATATAGGGAGACCAATATTCTCCACTTCATATAAATAATTAGTATAGAACCTAATCACCTCTTCCGATGCATATTTTTGAACAATAGAGGCCTCCTATTGATAAGTATTTTTGACATATCCCTTCATAATTTTCATATAACTTTCAAAAGGATACATCTAATGTAACTAAACAGGCCCACATATTCTTATCTCATAGACCATATGAACCACTAGATGAACCATTACATCAAAAAATGTATGTAGAAAATACCTTTATAGTTAAGAAGTTAAAAGAAAAGATTCATTATCCAACTAATCTAACAAATTTGGATCAATTACATTAAAACAAATGGATTTGAAAAATTTGCATAACCAGATTATTGCCTTTTTGACAGCTGATGGAAATATACCACGCAGTTCGAATAGTAGAATTTTTTTCATTAATACATGAATTTCTTGAGAATTCATTTCTTTTAATTTGAAATCCTTGATTAACTAAAAAATTCTTCATGTTTTAAGAATATACACTACGTACTTTTATACCATACTGACACTGAAAAAATTCAACTTCTCACTCTTTCTTATGGTGTGACAATACGAAGGTAAATATTTTATGTTTCTTTTCATAGTGGGAGATAACTATAAACATATTCTCATTGCAATCATATCCAATCTTGAATTAAATCCATACTCTATCTTTTTTTATGTCTAACAATGTTCCAATCAAACTGTCACATTTATTTTTCCCAACATGCATAAAACCAATGTTATGTTTTATCTCCAAAAATATATAATAAGGATGTTCAAAAAAAGTATATTGTTTCTTCCAGATATTTTTTTGAAGACTAGAACTACATTTCATTCCAAATTTCAGATCAATATTTTTCAAACTGTAGTAGTATTATTCAACTAAAAATGGTTGTGGGGGAAGATTGTATTCTGATAAACTTTTAAATTCCCTTTTCAATCTTCAATTTGGATGATCGATTCACAAAAATCATTAACGCCCCATGTACATTGTCTTTCATCCATTCTGTAATTGATAATATAATGTCTGTTCTTCACAAATTTGATATGATTTTTGTCCCATAACATTGTATTCAAATAAGTTTTCATATGTAGAAAATTCATTTATTCTGAATGTTATCATAACATGAAAATGAAAATACTCTTTTTTGTATGCATAAAAAACATTAAAACTCATCTCCCAAAGATGTTTCAAATCAGTAATAAATGATGAAAGATACACATAAATATCGTTTCATAGATGTTTTGGTCCAGAAACCATCAACATCATCATAACATATTTTCTCTTCATACATATCTGTGGGGATAAGTTGTAAAATACAAAAATAATAGGCCATGAACTATGTTGGCTATTTAGGTTCCTATATGGATTCATTCCATCTATACACACTCCCAATCTCTAATTTCAAACTTCACTTACTAAATCAGGATATTCTTTATCAAATATCTTCCATTTAGATGAGTCAAAAGGGTGATATAATTTACCATCAGATATCTGTTCACCTAAATTCCATCTTAATCTTTTTTTTCATCAATGGGATTTGAAAATAGACTCTTCAAACGAATAATTTTTAGAAGGTACCAAATTGATTTAGCAGGAGATTTTACTTTGAAACATGAGAATGAATCAAAGTTAATTTATTGGAATTATATGAAGAGATTATTGGAAGGAATTATTTGATTTAGTATAAGGTTATATGTTAGTATAAAATAATGAATCTGAATTGACCTTTTTATTCATTATATAGTGTGATGTTCCACATGTAGAACATTATGATAAAAATTCATATTCTGTCTTATACAACACATAAAAATTGGGGCAAGAATGTATCTTTTTATACCCTAATATCTTTGAGAATAATATTCTATTTACCTCATAATTTGAATTTGGAAGTCTGTTGCCTTGCAGAAGTAGTTATTTTAAAATCTCATGTAATTTAGAGAAACGTTTCTGACTCCAACCATTTCATTCATTCAAGTTAATCAATCTCAAAATGGCAGATAACACTATATATTTACTACGACCTAGGAATAATGGTTTTTCAGATTCCCCATAAAATCATTCAATAGTTGCTATTTTTTCAACAGTTTCAACACCTAAATCATGAAATAATTCTTCAATATGATCCTCTGTCACATATTGAACATTTTCATCAACATTATATGTTTAATTTATAGTTCTTTTTCCATGACAGATCCAACAAGTATAATTAAAAAAACCCTAGAAAATAATATGATACATGATTTCTCTAAAATTTATCTTTCTCATATTAAAATACTTCACAAATGGAAAGAAAATCAAATTTGTGATTTGAGGATTTATTTTAGCAAATTCATAGAAATTGTCAACTCCCTTTTATATTCATTAGTGGGTCTTCATAAATTTATCCAATTATGATCCATTAAATACCTGAAATCATTATATAATTAGTGATATATTAAAACATATAAATATTTAAATATATATATATATATAAGCTTATAAATTTTAAAAATAAAACATATAATAAACTAATATTACCTTTATGTTATATCAAGTCCATTTTTGACTGTAATGTTATTTAAAAAAAGATGATAAAGAGTTATTGAATAAATAATATTTAACCAGTATTCAATCCAAATTCCAATCACAATGTCCCCTAACATAATTCTATATCTTACCATTTATTTATTATTTTATAATATAATTTCTTACAAAACACATGAGAAAGATTCTTAACAATTTAGTAAGAGCAAAGAGAAACTGATCCATTTACTACTATGATCTAAAAATCTCAGGATATATTTAACTTGAATAAGATCAATGATGAATAATGGAATATAATAATACTAATAAAAAAGTAACAATAAATCTAAAAAAATTCATAAATTTATAAAATAATAAAATTAATCTGAATAATAAAATTTTAACAACTACATTAATAATTAACAATAAATTTCATCAAAAATGCAATAATTCAAAATTATAACTGAATAATAACTAAATTATTTATAAAATTAAAAAAACATAAAATATTTGGATTTGAAGATGACAAACGGGGCAGTTTATCCTCAAAATTCTTTGGAATAATAAAAACACAAGATCTAACAAAAGAAGTTGTATTTATAAAAGGAAATAATGAATGAACAAAAATAAATCAAACCTGATTAAGGTAAAACAATGAAGAGGGTTTCAAGTGGCCGGTAAGATGGTATGAGGTAGTTCATGTGGAAGTCTTGGTGGTTTGAGGATGTTTTAGTTGATGAAGGGGCTTGAATGAAGGCAGTGCCATCGTGAGTTGAGGTGGTTCAGGTAAACATTGTCGACGTCAAGAGTCGAGTGGCTTTCAAGTTGGTTTGAGGTGGTTTTAGACAAAGAAGTGGTATGAATGAGTCGACGTAGGTGTGAGTTGTGGTGGTTTGGGTAACCATGGGTGACATCGTGAGTCAGAAGAGATGAAACAAAAAGAATTGATTTAGGTTTTGTGGCCGAACACTACAGTTAAATATTTAAAAGACTTTTCGGCATCGGTTTGTTCATAAACTGACGACAAAGTAATTTTTTTCCCAGTGTCATTTTTGTTCAAAACTAACACCAACACTATAATATTTTCTACTTTCTGTGTCGATTTTAGTAGTAAAAGATGCCAAAATAGTACGATTTTTATGTTTTGCATTGGTTCATACTAAAATCGACATTGAAAAAAATATTATGGTTTCCGTGTCAGTTTTTATGAACCTCATTACTAAATCCATAATCAATATACATTTAGTGTCATTTTTTATAAATACTAATGCTGAAATGTTTTATTTTAACTATTTTGAGTCGGTTTCTTATATCCACAGTAAAAATTGAGAGGGTGAATCCCCTATTTCTACTAGTTAATATCATAATGGTGTCCATTAATGAATTAATTTAAATCATATATGGAATTTTATAAGGGAAAATATGAATATATCATTATAATTTATGTCAAACTGAAGTTAATACATGTAAAAAGAGTGTTTATGAGGCATTAGAAATGAAACATTTTAGCGAGGTTTAAGGAAAATATTAATGAGTTCTTAAAGGGGAAAACATATTTGTTTTCATGAAACCATAAAATAACTTAGGTGGTGTTTCATTATTAAGTGAGTGATTTTAGAAAACTAATGGTGGGTGAATATATATTATGGAGTGCACATTAAAATGGGTAAGAAAAAAATATGTTCCCTTTAATCAGGATTTCTTTTCTAGAATAATTGAGAAGAACCGTTTTTAAAACATGAATTTACCCACCAAATAATGATTAACTAACCTAGATAAATAATTTTGGAAAATATTTATGGAATTAAAAATAATTAAAAAATAAATAAGCATTGCATTGGGGAAAATAGAGAGAAAGAGTAACCTGAAGGGAAAATTGAGGTTCGAGAAGAATTCATTACCTTATGTCCGAAAGAGTTATCCACATGATATTAATGTCAAGGATAATCAAATAAAATTAATTAATTAGATAATTAATAAACATTTATACATATATTTGATTTATTAAAATTTTATTAATTTCATTTATGGAATTCTTGATGGGTTATGAGATTCAATTTCATCATTCGGGAGTGTTGGTTTCCTTGGTTTTCATGATCAGTTGACTTGTATACAAATAGGGGAAATCATGTAAAATGAGAATGGCTATCCAAAATTTAAGTCATATTTTATAAATGAAAAAAATATATTAAATTGTTATATAATATATTTTATTATTTGGTGTGAGGATGAATTATTAGATAAGATGTTATTGATAATTGTTTATATTATTTTGGTGTCTTTTAGATCATCACAGACTAGTTTGTATTAATTAATGGTATGTATATATAATTGTTATATAACATTACATAGAATTTAATTCATATATTATAATCCTTTTTAACTATATATTTTTTTTATGATCATCCTTGATGTTGGTAATGAAAATTGAAAACTCATCATTCTAAAATGTGATAAATTAAGACAACACCTACGATGTTTTTATTTTTAGAAAAAAAGGGGCGGAGAAGAGTTTTGATGATGAATTATTAAATTAAAATTATAAAATTATAATATATATATATTATAATGTAGTATTCATGTCACATGGATTAGTGGGTGATGACAAAATAATAAAAGAAAAAAATTTGAAAAGAAATTAAATGAAAATGAAAGAGGAATTTACCTCTAGAATTTATCCCTCTTGAGAACCACCGTAGGGAAGTAGGTTTTCTATTTCGTTGAGACCAATAGATATTGGAAATTGGTGAGAGTCTTTGTAGGAGTATTGAGAAGAATTTGGACCCGGATCAAATCATTAAAGGTGATAGGATATGTTGTGGTGGGGGTGGTATTTATAGTGGAAGAGAGGGGGATTTTGCATTATTTTATTCATTAGATCATTATTTTGGTTCAAGAAAATGAATATTGTTTATTATTTTGAATAAATAAAGTAAATAATGCATGTTATTTTGAAATAATGACCAATTACAATATCTAGGACTCAAGCATGACTCAAAAATGAATTTATTTACCTAACACTGTAAATTACTGTATTTCACTATTCACAAATATATAAATTATTTTTGAAAAAATCAAAAAAACTCAACATAACCATTTTTCAATGTGTATAAATCAAATACGGAATCAATTTTATGAAAATAATTTTCCAAATATTATAAATTTAATTATTAATTAAAATCATCATTTACTTGATAAATACCAATTTTAAAATTATAACAGATTTTTAACACTTAGAAAGATTAATTAATGTATTATAAGATTTTTTTATAATCATAATAATAATAGAAAATTTATGAATCTATTTTATGAAAATAAATTTTCTTTTAAATCATTATATTAATTATAAATTTATAAATAAACATGTATTTTTTACAAAAAATAAAAACAATTAGTTTATCATTTTCAAAAACATTACATAATTATACAACGATATAAATATATCATATTTTTATTTTTAAGATTACTAAATTTGACCTATACTGACATAGGTGAGGATACTATTTTATTTTTTAGGTTACTATTCTTAATGGCGACATTACTATTCTAAACGTTAAGATACTATTCCATTGCTACAGGTTCCTTGAATTCTGAAAGAAATCCTATTATTTCATTCATTCTTAATTTATAATGTTTATTTTTTTATTATTTATTTGATTTATGTGATTTATAATATATGAAATAATTATAATAAGGGAAATTTTCATTGATAGAATTCTAGGTTTCAACTACAGCTATATAGTTCATCATATAAGGGATGTATAGTAACTCCTAGTAGGTTGATGGAAGCATTGGATTCCTTAATGATCAACCCATAATAGTTAATTATGGTAATATTTTCAAGTTAAAATGCGCAAAATTATTTAATGTATCAAATAAACCTATATTGTGTTTTCCCATTTATCTTCTTGGTGGAATTCAATTAAACCAAACCATTTGATCATGGTTCACTCGAAAAAGATCATTATATGATGATTTCATTATATACACTAGGATAATATTGTGGACCATGAGGGGTCTGTATCAATTGTATATTTCTTATGGGGATTAATTCCATAGTAGGCTAATGACATGGAATGTGATACCTGGGATGGGTGTGAGAACCCTAGAGTGAGTGTTTTAACACATGTGTTTTTATGTTATACTAGTGATGAGAATAAAGAGGTGCTTACCATGATTTTTTATCTATGTGAGACTTTATTGTGTGATAGGTGGGAGATCCTAGTTCATGGGAGACATTAATTATAACTTTATTGATTGAAGAGGTATATTTATAAGATTAACTTGAGATAGGGATTAGATTAGGTTTGTGAGTTCCCTTTGATATGAGTGGAATGGGTAGATTCCCTACATTGATATTGATGAATGGGATCTATAATAGATCATATGATATAGGCATGGTAATTCCTTATATTATGTTAATGTTAAATCAAGATAATTTCAATAAGGTATATTTATGGAAATATGAGAGGCCATTGAATTTTCCTGATTGAAGCATATTGATTATTACTTCTTGAATATAGATGTCTTGTTATAGAGGTTTGGACTAGTTGGATACCTAAACAGGATGATTATATGTGTATTTTCCCTATGATATAATGCATTATGATATTGAAAGGTCAGATCAAGGATATATAGAGTGTGGGTAGATGCTTATGGTTTGGGAATAATTCTCGGGTTCTTGGGTGATTGTGAGGTAGACCATTGCATAGGTAAAAATTCCTTAATTTTAATGAAAATCATTGATGGTGATCTTGATTATAGAAGAGTGTAATTAATGATGAAAATGGGATGTGGTTTAGAAATGTGAGTCTAGGTTGGTAGTGTGTGACTCATGGAAACATGTGTTAGTTTGAGTGCTTTGGTTGTACGGGTGTGTACACCCATTGGAATTAGATGAGATCAAGGTGGTATGAACTTGTTTTCATTATGTGAATATAATGGCAGATCATTGAGTGACCTTGTGTTGGTAGAGGACTGATGGTTTTTATGAAATTATTATCGGTTAGTTTCCTGGGGTTTTTATGGAAATGATAGATGCCCCTCTCGGGTGAAACATGGCATTGTAGATAGATATAGGTACCATGGTTAAAATGACCTCGTTTTATTCCATGAAAAATATTTTGATGGAGGAATGATGTAGGAACCTATTTATTTTGTTCATAAGAAATGATATAAAAGAATACGTATAATAAAGAGTTCACCATAGGTTATTAGAGTGTGCGACCCTTACGATGGATGTAATTTCAGCGGATGTTAAGGGTAAAATTCGGGGAGATTTGGTAAGGGTTTGAATTTTATGATTCAGGTTAGCACTCAGGTAAGAGTGAAATAGTCACATCCAGTTGTTATATATATTAATAAATTATTTATGGAATGTGAAGGATATGACCCCAATATTGGTAGGCTTGTGGGTGTGATGAGACCTATCTTTGGATGGTGAATCTTCTATATGGGTGATGATGAGATGGAGAATCCAATTTATTTATTCCCATGGAAAATACTATATTTGAGATTATACTGTGATACTAGACATAGTCCATGCATTGGTATCATGCTAAGGGTAATTTTTATGGGATCCAAGAATGAGTCAGATCAGGGAAGTTTGATTATTCAAGAGGGGAGTATAACTATTGGTTTTTGTTATTTGGGGCTCTAACCCTGGATGTACACTAAGTATTTGGTTTATATTTTAGTATGGGAATTTATATTATCTCATAATTCCTTTGGTTATAGAGGAATCATGATCAGGTTGTGAGATAACATGTCAGAACGTGCGGTATGATGTTTTTGAAAATAGTTGGACAAAGAAAAACTAACTAGTGTTTTAAGGGAGACTATGTTTTGTGGTATCGAATCAAAATTGAGTGTGTTTTTAGTCCACTAATATCATGTTTTGGTATATAATTCTGATGATTAGCAGCATCATGGCTTGATACCAGACATGATGAGGGGATACTTATGGTGGGGAGAACCATATGTTTTCGGAATGAATTGGTTAACTAAACCTAAGTCTCTTAGTATATAAGGGAATGGGTAAACATCATTAAATGTTTTATTTATGGTTAAAAATAGATTCTTTGGTTATGATGAAAAAAGTGAACTGTGTTTTTGGTTGCATATTGGATTCTCATTTAGTGTTCTATGGTAGGTTGCGATGAGCTGGTCAGGAGTTGATGACTGAGATAGGCTGAGATTGATGGGTAAAGACAATTACAAATTCTTCTGGTCATGAATTTTTATGATGGAAATATTTTATTACCCCTTATCTTTAATAGGTTGTGCAAACAAGGGGAATTTTAGATTTTCACTAAGGAACAAGTTTATATTGCGAATCAGAGTTTGGAATGAGTTTTCGAGCTATTGTACATCTTTAAGAGATGTTTTTGGATATGGTTAGAGTCTCAAAAAGTGTTTCATATGACTAAGTTGTTGGTGGTGTGATTTTGGGTGAACCTAAGAGTGAAATTCATTATATATGAACCCCTATGGAAAGGGCCATATCATAGTAGAAGGTGAAATTCCTAGGACATAGTTCTGGGGGCATAAGCTGAGTATAGATCATAGGGAGCCCACTGATGGAAAATGGGAATGGGGAAAAATGAGTTCCTATGCACTTGAAATAGCTGAAAATATATAGGGCATATCCTCTATTCTATGGGGCTCTCAATGGTGGAGGCTTGAGTAAATAGGTTCCAGGTGTTATGGAGGTCATGGAACAACAGTTGTGTGTAATGATCTTGGGGATATTCCATATCAAACATTCTTAGGAGAATGTGTTGTTATAGAGGCATGGTGAATGCTTTGAGGGACCACAGACATCACCACACCATGACGTAGGGAGTGGTGCGATGACAATTATAACCACATCATAGTTTTCAAAGGGTTGTGCATCACTCATTTTAAGATAGAACATAGTGAACTCCATGTTTTTGTGCTATTTATTGGGAATGGGTGGGATCCACTATGTAAAATAGTGAGGTAGCACCACAATATGATGCTCCATCGGGTGGTCCATCAGTCATTTTTTAAAGGAAAACATTATCTTCATGTCTTGGATAATTTTATGGTGAATGGGGAATCACTGTGGGAAAATATGAGGGGAAACTCTTTATAGTTCTCCCCTGGTATAAGGCACCAATATTAAACTTTACTTAATCTTGAGATAAGTCAATAATTTGACATTAATTCATACTGAGGTTTTTAAGGTTTAGAATTTATAAAATTAGGTCATAACTCATAAATAACATCTTAAATAATACATGTAGACACTTCTACTCACTATCCATTTTTTCATAAAAAAACCTCATTAAAAAGAAACATGGTGTCAATTCATGTTTTAACAACATAACTTTTCATTGATCTCATCCTTGAGTCTATTCCTCATTAAGTCCTATGAAAAACATTTAAAAACATGGTATAAGAAGAAAATGATCAATAAGGGATACACAATGAAATAAACGGTTCGTCTTGGGAAAACATGAAAACCATGAATACTATATCCTAAAGTAATACTCCTTACCCTTATAAAGTACTAAATACTTCTCACTAAATATAAGCTCATTTCATATCCTTTTTGTAACCAAAATATTACCACAAACCAATAGAAAGCAATATATATCATTTAAAGGTAACATGGGATGTGAACATACTTAAATGTAATACACTTATTTTCAATTTCCACACATATCACTAAATGTAATAGCCAAATGGCTGACTTCCATACCAAATGTATTGGAGGTTATAACATATCCACATGTCCTTGGTTTATCACGAAACCACCCTTCATTTTGTTTATCACGTAACCACCCATCTTGGTTTATCAGATAACCACCCGTCAGATTTTCAAGTAAGATTTAATAATCATATCACATAAAAGAATCATAAAGTAAAAATAACATTTCCACACTACAACCACAAAGAGATCATTTTAAGATATAGACATATTCAACCCATTTCCAAAACCATTTAAAACATTTAATAAATTTAATTTTGAATCAAAGTGTCCCATAACACTTTAAACCTTTTGAAATTAATTATAATTTTAAAATGATAATTTCTATATAAAAATATTCCTAAAACCCATTTTGAAAACCAGTACATGAAATATAATGTTTTAAATGAATTAATCTTTAAAACATCTAAAATGATATTTTAGTTAAAGTGTCCCTAACCACTTGAGAAACACTTGAATACTAATTGTTAAGGAATATAACTAAATATAACATTAAATATCACAAGAAAATACCAATTCATGATATATTTATTCAAAATGGTTTTATATAAAAGTTATTGGATAATAAATGTACATGACAAAAATATATGCCTCAATGAAGAGAGATTGAGACGAAATCCCTAACCTTGAGTGCGACTCATCACGTAAAATTGTTATGTTCCTGAATAATAAACTTAGGTTAATTTAAACTTTATTGAAAAAAATTCATGTTTATTATTCTTTTTATATCAATTTTTACCATGTTATAAAAATTACACAATTATATAAGGTCAGTTCAGACATTTTGTCGATACACGATACTTGAGTCGAAAATGAACTTGTTTTTAGGTAAATTGTCCATGTAGTCAAAATTACATCATCTCCAGAATATTATATCTTGATTTAAATATCATATATATCCAGAATATATGTTTTTATATTATCTATAATATTTGGAGACAAGAAATGAAATGCACCGTTTATGGAGATGGTAGGCCACACCTATGCATGAACACTAATTTCATTTCTTATTCATATAAAAATAAGGATAATTAAATGATATAAATGAATATTTTAATAAAAATATTATATTAATGTCATTAATGTCTCATAGGTTTAATTAAACTATCTTTTATAGGTTCAATGCATAGCGGGAATGAGTATAATCACTTTGAGGGGGTGGTAGTCCACACTTCCTCAAACGAAATTATCAAATTTACACAACATGGAAAGAATTAAATTGTGATCTAAATAAAAATTACATAATCATGGAGACAATATAAATATAATAAATATCATATATAAAAATATTTTCAGTATAATCTACACCATGATAGGTGGTAGGAAAAAATTGAACAATCAACGTTTCGTGAGGCAGTAGTTCATTGTACACGGAAACAATATGTTCAATATCCATTAGATTGAAATGTGGGTATGTGTAGGTCAAAAACTTATAAAAAAACCTATTATATTTATTATTCTTTTTTTGTTATAAAATAATGGAATAATAAGAGTTTATGGGTTTGGAGAAGGAAAATTAATGATAGGAGTTTGAGAGAAGATGTTACCACTAAATCGGGTAGCTCCTTTCGATTTGAGCCAAAATGATTCCTTGAGTAGCCTTATACCCTAGATAAAGATTCTAGGAGAAAGGGTAGGGATTTTGAAAGCTTATTGGAACATAATTTTGATGATACAAGTGGTATGAGAGGTGTGAGTAAGTGGGTAGACATAGTGGCCTTTTATAAAAGGGAGGAGGGGCACTTTAGGAAAGTCTTGAAATATAATTTTATTATAAATTGAGTTTCGAATTATAAATAGTTCCAAAGTTATATATTTAGATTATAATATTAGTATGTATCTAAATATTAATAAAAAATAGGTTTTAGAAAAATTTAGGTCACAAATTTAACCTTATCTTTTGGCTTTAACCCGTAGTTAAATAAATTAACTCTTACCATGTCTTCTAGTATTTTTACACTATATGGTTAATACTGTTAATATAAAATGCCAAATAACATAAAGATAGTAATTAATGACATTTTTAACATTATATAATTCATTTGGATGAATCTATGATTTTTAAGAGTATTTTAAAATTTAATAAAATAGTTTTTTTTAAACTTAGATATGCCAATTTTGACACTATTTAATAATTTATTAATGTTAAAGACATAACATCTTGATTCAATAAAAAAACTAAATTAACTAAAAAATAACATGTCATATTCATCTAGATAATTATTTTATGGCATATAAATGTTCAAATTACATTTATTTTTAAATTTATGATATCATTTATTTGAATCTTTCATTAATAAGGTAATCACTGCATCATCATTGTGTCATAAAAAATTAATTTATTTAATCCCTAAAAATTATAAATAAAATACCATGATGTATGAAATATTTTTATCTTTATATTTACTATTTATAGTCAAAGATATCAGTTACATAACTTCACATTAAAATCATTTTGGTAAAAGGATATTTGTTTATGTTATATTTATCTTTAAATTGAATTAATTATTATAACTTGTGATTATCACACCCATGTTGATACATGGGGTCCTAAAATCGTCTCAATGATGCTCATGGTCCTCCATATCTCATGAAATTGGATTATGAAACGTTTTAATGTAGTTTTATATTATTATATGTTTATTTCTGACTCTTATTTACTAGATTTAACCTTTCACCATGGTAAATTAAAATAATTACTGAAGTCACTACTCATAATGTTCAGAAATAAAAGGGACCTATTTAGATAATTTGGGAATTTTGATTCTAAATTCATAATACAATTTTTTAAATTTGAAACATATAATTTTCAATAATTAATTTAAAATTAATTCCCATTGTGAAAACGAGAAAGCATGTTTTTAAAGGTAAAAACCATCAAAAGATTGACGTGTGTTTATATCTAATTTCAATGTGAAATTACATCCAATGAACAAAATTGGATTAAATTATAAAAACAAAATACTATTAAACTTTAAAACCAATTAAAAATATAATATAACAATATAAATAAATTATACGAAAAGACAGTTTTGAATTAAAATGCAGTATTTTTCAATATTCATTAAAATATGAATTTTATCATAAAATACCAAAATTTGAACCAAAGTAAATTTTTATGTCTTTATTATCAATAAAAAGTTTATTTTTTCAAATGGAACATATTAAAGTGACACAATCTAGATTTAAAAAGTGTTTGCAATCAAAAGGTGGTAAAATGACCTTTTAAATATATTAGTGTATTCTATGCTTAAAATTGGATTGTTTCTCATTTTAATACTGTAAAATTTATTAGATGAATGTAAAAACATTTCAAAAACATGAGTAATCATATTTTATTTAGTTATTTTCTTTACTTATAATACAATTTTTAGGTTTTGACTATAATTTACAATAATAATAATATTATAGTATTATTTTTAGGTATAACTCAAAGCTGTGTGCAACATAAGATTTCGGAGAAACACATTGTTGCGTGTCGAGTATACTATCAGAAAAATTTTCCCTTTAATTTAAAATTAATATCTTATTTATAAATATTATTAGATATGAAAATGTATTATTCTATAATTTCCTGGGATTTTACATCCTCTCCCCCTTTTGGAAAAAGTTTCCCCGCAATTTTATTTACTTATCAAATAAGCGGGGGTATTTATCCCTCTTAGAATTTTCAGATTCCCACATTTCCAATTCAATGATATGGGTTTTACACAAAACCTTAACCTCATGAATTGAATTATTCTGCATCACTTTCTATCTATGGTCAAGAATTTATACTATATGTTCTTTATAAGAATGATTCTCTTCCAACTGAGCTACCTTTGGAATCAAAACATGAGATGGATCTGACATTTACTTTCTCAATATCGAAACATGAGAAACATTTTTTACCTGGGATAAACGTGGAGGTAAATCCACCCTATAGGCAACTAATCTAACTTTATCTAGGATTTCATAGAGTCTAATGATCAATAGGCTCAACATTCCCTTATTAGCAAAATGAATCACACATTTTCATGGAAAAACATTGAGAAAGACATGATCATCTAACTTGAAAGACAGACCCTTACTCTAGTTATCCACATAACTTTTCTTCCTACTATAAGCTATCATCATGTGCTTCTGAATAAGTTCAAATTTTTCTACGATATCTTCTACCAATATTGGTCCCATCAACTTCATTTCACCTACTTCATCCCAAAAATATAGAGTTCGACACTGCTTTCCATATAATGTTGCAAATGGTTCATTCTGTTTACTAGAATAAAAACTAATATTATAAGAAAAATCAACCAAAAAAATATGTTGATCCCAAATTCCATGGTAATATATTGAAATAGTACATAACATATCCTCCATGGTCTCAACTGTTCATTCTGACTACCCATCTAATTATGGATGAAAAGCTGTATTGAAATTTAATTCAGTTCTCAATGACTTCTGAAGACCTTTCAAAATGTTTTAGTGAACCTAATATCAAAATTTGATATAACAAATAGGGGAACCCCATATAACAAGACTATATTTTAAATATACAACAATTAATGTTTATCTAGATACAAAGTATCTCGCAATAGAAGAAAATGAGCATATTTTTTCAATCAATCAATAATAACAAAGATTACATTTTCACCTTGATAAGTCTATAAAAATCACACTATGAAATCAATTGATATATTTTCCCATTTCCACTCTGGTACTAGAAAGGGAAGAATCATAGCTTTTGGTAAATAACATTTTGCTTTAACCTACTGACAATTCAAACACTTCAAAGTATTGTCAGCAATATCTCTTTTCATTTCATCCCACCAGTAATACTCTCGAAGATCTCTGTATATCTTAGTACTGCCAAGATGAGATTGAAATAGAGAATTATAAGCTTCACAAAACAACTATTTCTTTAACTATGAATCAAATGATACACATAATATCTTTAAAACCCAAAAACATAGTATTTAAATGTCAAATTCTGGAATCATACCTTTCTGAACCTGTTCTAACTTTTTCTGTAACTCACTATCTTCTTTATGTGCTTGATTAATTCTATCTGATATAGATGATTTCATTCCCACCTGGAACCAAATAGAAGAATTCCTTACACCAAAAAATTTCAATCAAAAATTCATCAAATCAATAACCAAATGATCTCATTCCTAACACATCATGGTTAATGTATCATTACACTTTCTACCCAAAGTGGAAGCCACTTTATTTTCCTTTTTTGGATGGTAATGAATTGTGCCATCATAATCCTTGATTAATTCCAGCCATCTACTCTGTGTCATGTTTAATTTATTTTGACTGAATATATACTTTATCCTCTTTTTATCAGTATATATTTCACACTTTAAACCATACAAATAATTCCTCCAATTTTTTATGGAAAAAACAACAAAAATAATTCCAAATCATGTGAAGGGTGATTTAACTCATGAGGTTTCAAATGAAGTGAATCATAACCAATTACCTGATCATTCTCCATTAGGAAGCAACCATTTCCTTTCAATTATGCATAACTGTAGATAACAAATTCACCATTCCTTGAAAGCAGGGCCAAAACTAGTGTATTTACCAATTATGTTTTCAGTTCTTAAAAAAATCATCACGTTATTTTTTTTCCAAATGAACTTAACACCCTTACATGTTAGAATAGTTAGTGGTCTAGATAACATAGAAATGTTTTCAACAAACCATCAATAATATCCCACCAATCCTAGAAAACTATGAATCTTTTTTATATTGGTAGGCCTTGGATACTTTTCAACAACTTTTGTTTTAGAAGGGTCAATAGTAATGCCATATTTATAAACAAAATGTCCAAGGAATGAAATTTTTTACAACCAAAATACACTCTAAATAAACTTTACATATATTTTCATTTCCATTAAGGATTTAAAAACAATCCTTATGTAAATTTTATGTTCTTCCCAGATTTTAGAATATACCAAAATATAATCTATAAATAGGACCAAAAATTGATCCAAAAAATGTTGAAGGACTCCATTTCTACCTTTTCAGCACGTCAAAAATGTTTCTCATAGATTTTGAACTCTAGAGAAGATAACTCCATACAATATTTTGGAATCAATCCTGAGTAAAACCAATTTATACTAATATCAATATCCTGGATAAAATTTGGGATGTACGTTGACAAACAAGTGACATTTTTTTCATATGCAGCCACATCATCTTCCTCTTTTTTTATCAATTCCAAAAATTTATTTTCCATCATAAGTTGAAAATCCTTAAGAAAATATTTTTCAAGTAATATATTTTTACATTCTTCGCATTTATTAGTGTCAATATCTTAACTTCCTCAAATATTTTTAATCATTGACTACCCCTAATAGACTTCACCTTCAAAATAATAAATAGAAAGACTGAACTTTTGATTTTTTGAACACACTATTACATCAAAAAGATTTTATAGAGATTTAATACACCATTTAACTTGCACAAGGTTAGATGATCCTTTGAATGATGGGGGTGTTTACTCCTGAAATTCTATTTGATCAACGTATTCCTCTACGGTTATTCTGGTTGATCTCTAGCATGGTCACCACCACCATTTATCACATGAATCAACTAATCCATCACTGAAACAAACTATTCAATTCCGATTCTAACCATATTAGGATATTGATTTGGAAGGTTATTTCCCTCTATAAGCCTATCCATCACCTCTTCCCTGTTTCCTCTGCTGAAAACCATTCTGAATAAACATATATTAGATGAAGTAATATGGTAGTCTTCAAATTCTATATCATTTCAATTTTAACATAATGTAAAAATAATTTATAGAGATTCTATTGAAAATATTATAAATCCTAAATTTACTTAAACTAACCAATGATAACAACTATAATTTTACAGCCATAAACATTACTTAATCTCAAGATAAGTCAATAATTAGACTTTTATTAACATCGAGGGACTTTTCAGGTTTAGAGGTTTAGAGAATTAGGTCATAACTCATACATAAAGACATAAATATTACATGTATACACTTCTACTCACTATCATTTTTTTCATAAATAATTAAATATTTTAAAAGAAACAAGTTATCATTTCATTCTTCAACACTATAAATTTCCCTTTTTCCCATCCTTGAATCTATTCATCTTCAAGTCTTGTGATTTTTTTTCAAAACATGGGATGAGAGTAAAAATCATAGTAAGGGATACAAAAAAAATAAAACTGTTAGTCTTGTGAAAACATGAAAACCATGAATACTTTATCACAATGTAATACTTTTCACCTTTATTAAGTAGTAAATACTCTTCATGGAATATAGGCTCATTTATTACCCTTTTTTGAACCAAAATATTAACATAAACCCATAGAAATCAACATATATCATATAATATAAACTTGGTACATAAACTTACATAAATAGAATAACCATACAGTCGACTTCCACACATATCACTACATGGAATAGCCATACATTTGATTTCAAAACCCAATTCATTGGAGGTTATAACGTAACTAC
Organism: Viscum album; assembly: GCA_963277665.1. Lineage (NCBI taxonomy): Eukaryota > Viridiplantae > Streptophyta > Magnoliopsida > Santalales > Viscaceae > Viscum > Viscum album. Next base: position 1,956,222,893 of record OY728153.1, read on the forward strand.
CCGTCCTTGTTTTATCACATTACCACCCATCATTGGGTTTATCACGTAACCAATCGTATTGTTTTATTATGTAACCACCAATCAAATGTCCAAGTAACATTTAATTATCATAACTCACAAAACAAGAATAAAATAAAAATAACATTTCCACACTATAACCACAAGATATCATTTAAAGATATAGAAATATTCAACCCATTTCTAGATCCATTTAAAACAATTAATTAAGATAATTTTGAATCAAAGTGTCCCATGCCACTTTGAAACTTTTTAAATAAATTATCACATTAAAACATTCATTTGCATCTAAATAAATTTTTGAAGACAATTTGGAAAACATGGGCATGATATAGAAGTTTTCAAATGAATAAATCTTTAAAATATTTAAAATGGCGTTTTAGTTAAGGAGTCCCTTACCCCTTGAGAAACTCTTGAATAAAAATAATTAAGGAATAAAATTAAAAATAACATCAAATATAATGAGAATATACTAATTCATGATATAAAGATTCAAAAGTCTTGTATATACACATCATAGGATAATAAATTTTCATAACAACAAGATATGCCTCAATGAAAGGAGATTGAGACAAATCCCTTACCTTGATTCTGACTCGTCACAAACAATTGATACGTTCCAGAATAATAAAACAGGGTTATTTTCTAATTTATTATTAATATATTTAAATTTTATTATTATTTTTATATCCATTTTTTCCATGTTTTAGAAATTACATAATCATTTATGTTTATATAGGATGTTTTGCCGATTTTCAATACTTGTTTTAAAAATGAACTTGTTTGGATTTAAATTTTCCATGTAGTAAAAATTACATGATCTACAAAATTGTATTCATAATTTAACTATATTAAATATCCAGTATATATGTATTCAAAATATCAATAATATTTTGAGATAAGAAATGAAATGCACCATTCATGGAGATGATAGTCCGTATGTACGCTTGAATGCTAATTTTTTTTCGTCATTATATTAAAAGAATAATAAAAAATGATATAAATGTATATTATAATACCAGTATTATATTATTGTAATTTATGACTCATAGGATTAATAAAACCATCCTTTATACATTCCATGTACAGCGGGAACAATTCACATCGCTTTGAGGGGTGGTAGTCCACATTTCCTCAAACAAAATTGTCATATTTACACAACATGGAAAGAATAATGGTATGTTCTAAATAAATATTACATAATCATACAGAAAATATAAATATAATAAATATAATATATATCATATATAAATATATTTCCATCATAATTTCCACCATGAGAGGTGGTAGGAGAAAATTTAACAATCATCGTTTCGTGAGGCAGTAGTTCGCCGTACACAGATACAGTTTGTTCTATATCCATTAGATGGAGGTGTGGGTAAGTTAGGTAAAATAATTATCATAAAAACATCATAGTATATTTAGGGTACTTCTATTTTTTTAAAAACATAATAAAGAGAGGTTATGGGGTTGGAGAAAGAAAATAAATGAAATGAGCTTGAGAGAAGACGTTACCTCTAAATCATGTAACTCCTTTTGATTTGAGACAAAAGGCATCCTTGAGTTTCTTTATTCAAAATTTAAGGATTATAAGAGTAAGGATAGATACTTTTAAAGCTTATTTGAGAATAATTTTTTTTCCAAGGGTCTTGAGAGGTGTGAGTAAATGGGTAGAGGTGATTGCCTTTTATAAGAGGGAGGAGAGGCACTTTAGAAAGTCTTGAAATATTATTTTATTATAAATTTATTTTAAAATTATAATTAGTTAAAAGTGGTTTATTTCGTGGGTGAGAATAGGATTGGTATAAATCCTCTCAACCAATAGGTTTTAGACTATTTCAGGTCACAAATTTAACCTTCTCTTTTGGATTTAACCCTTAGTTAAACAAATTAACTCCTACTACTTCTTCTTTTATTTTACACTATATAGTTAATATGGTTACTATAAAATAAAACAAGAACCACAAGTGAATAATTAATAACATTTATAGATTTATCTAAGTCATTTGGACGAATCTAAGAATTTTATGACAATTATATCATTTAATAAAATAATATTTGTTTTTAAAACTAATTTGGATCAATTTTGACACTATTAATTAATTAATTTTTGTTAATCTCCTAAAAAATGGTTCATTCAAAAAAATAATAAATTATATAAATAAAAAATGTCATAATAATATATAATTTTTGTATTTATGGAATCAAAATTTTCAAATTACCTTTATTTTTATATTTATAATATCATTTATTTGAATCTTTCATTAATTAGGTAATCATTGCATTATCATTGTGTCATAAATAAATTTATTTATTTAATGTATAAAAATTATTAACAAAATTCCATGACATAGGAATTGTTTTAGGTTTATATTTAATATTTATAGTCAAAGTGATAAGTTATATAACCCCTCCTTAAAATCATTTTAGTTAATATATACATGTTTATGTTATATTTCCATTTACTTTAAATTATTATTATAACATGTCATTATCACACCCATGTGAATCCATGGGGTCATAAAATTGAACCCAGGAGTATTATGGTCTTCAATATCTCATCCAATAGGGTTAGGACACATGTTACGGTAGTTTTATATTAGTATGACAATATTTATTACCCTTATTTACCTGATTAACCCTATAACCATGATAAATAAAAATAATTACTAAAGTTACTATTCATAATGTACAAAATTAAAAGGGAAATCTTTACATAATTTGTTCCCTATGATTCCAAATGTGTAATATATTTTTCAATATTCATAACATAGATGTTTCAGTAATTAATTTAAAATCAATTCTTGTTGTCAAAACGAGAAAGTGGGGTTTTTAAATTTAAAACCATCAAAAGATTAACGTGCATTTATATCTTATTTCAAAGTGAAATTTCTTCTAATGACTAAAATTGTATTAAATGATAAAAACAAAACCCAATTACACTTTAAAAATATTTGGAAATATAATCTATCTATATAAATTAATTAGAAAAAAATTGGTTTTGAATTAAAATGCAGTATTTTCACTATTCAGTAAAATTAGAATTTTATCTGAAAATAAAAATATTTAAACTAAAGTAAATTTTGATGTCCTGAATATAAGTAAGATGTTTATTGTTTCATATAAATCATATAAAATTGATAAAAAATTTATTTATAAAGGTTTCATCATCAAAAGGTAGTAAAATGACATTTTAAAAATATTAGAGTATTTTATACTTAAAATTGTATTCATTCTGATTTTAAGCCTCTAATTTTTTTTTTTGATAAATGAACAATAATTTTACAAACATGTGTAATCATATTATATTTAGTTTTTCTCATTCCCTCTATGACAATAGCTCAGTGTTAACTACCATTTAAAATTATAATAATATTATTTTATAATTTTTCTGTATAACTCAAAGTTGGGTGCAACAAAAGATTTCAGAGAAACCCATTGTTGCATGTCAAGTACGCTATCAGAAAAAGTGTCCTCTGTAATGTAAAATTAACATCTTATTCATAAATATTATTAGATATGAAAATTTATTATTCTATAAATACCTGGGTGGTTACACTTGGTCCCCATAGTGTTTAGCGTATTGGTGGTCCTGAGGGTTGCCTAAAGGTTCACCATGGAATGGTTTAGTCCAAGGTTTGTGTCATACTACACCTCAATTTTCCTAAAATAGGGTAAAATCCATTTCCACCGTTTTAGTTTTAACCCCCCCCCCAACTTCCTCTCTTCTCCCCTCACACACAACGAACCAAGGCAGCTCGATGGAATACCCACTCCTCTATCCACCTTCAACCCCCGAGGAGGGGTGTATTTTGTTGTTATTTCAGTGATATTATTTGTGAGATATCTAATCTACCCTCAAATATTAATTTCAATTATAATAAATTTATTTTTCATTTTTCTTCACTTAAGGTCTCATCAAAGATTCCACTTTATGATGGTGGAATCATCCTTATATAAAGTGGATTCTAGGTGTGATGAATAGAGGATGTTTCGAGATGATGATCTCACACCATTTCATGTCGTTATATTGATGGTACATCTCCATATTAATTTATTTAAGGTTATTATTTTACTTAAATTAATTTAGAAAATTTATTTATGAAATGTATTAGGTATTTTTTCCTGGAATTATTTTTGGAGTACACCATGGACCTTATTCAAGAAGTTGGTTGTGGTTGCACTGTATAAGGTCACTTAATGAGTAATTTAACGATTATTAATATCCACAGTAAATTGTGAAATTAATAAAAATTGATAAATTATATATTGTTTTGTTTATAAATAATTAATTTCTTTGTTTCTGTGTGACATAGGGCCTCATGATGATTGTAAATTTACAGTTGGACTGGGATAATATTTGGCGAGTCTCGGAGCTATTTAAAAAAAAATATCTCTAGAATCGAGTTATGTAGTACATGATCATTTCCATTATATTTATGTGTTTTAGATATACATTTTATGTGTCATATCTATACTATTATGATAGTAAATTTTTATTTAAATGAATTATTTTATTAAAATGATGTGTTTATGAATGAAATGAACAAATCATCATGTGATATGAAGGGCCTTCACATACTATATTGACTCCTTGACCATAATTTGTTGAGGGATTGATTATAAATATATTTCATGATACGTATGGACAATGAGGGTTATAATTTAAATGGAATGAAATAATGATATGTAAAAACCCCAGTTCTACATTCCCTTAGTGATATCCTTGCATAGAAGAGTGATAGTTGGAGCTATTGGCCCTAGTAGGTCATCATGATACTATTATATTTCATAGATCCATTTGAAATGTGATATGATAATGTGAAAATTATTCGACCCGCAAATATATGTCATGAAATAGGTGGCCCCTATGTATATTGATGCATAGGATGGGTGTGTGAGAAAAAACCATGAGTGAATTGAAAAGGGAAGCGGCTAGAGTTCATCTTAATTGTGTGAAATTTATATGTGTTAAATTAAAAGGAAAATGGGTCCATTCTATGATTATGATTACAATGAGGGTCGTTATGCCCTTAAAGGTATGGGTGGTAACCTAAGATACTATAATGGGATACAGGATCCCATATGGGTGGTCATGAAATGATGTAACGTTGGGGACTCGATGAGTTCCCCGAAGATGTACCGACCCCTAAGAGATAATGTATGGGAATGCTATAGACGATTGGAGGTATAACTTAGAAAACAAATTAGTTTTCAAACAAGATATCAAATGAGGGATATAATATACTTTTGGTTATATATATATTTATATTTCATTCTTAGTATTCCTATTATCCAACTTGTATACCTAAAACAGCTTTGAATGCATAGTATTACCTATTAGGATTCATGTTATTCTTGGAACTATGGAATGACATGGGAAATCCCCTTGAATTCTATTATTATGAATAATAATTTATTATTCCTTCAAAATCCTCCGGGATTCATATTATTCCTATATGGGATTCTAATTTTATCCTAATACTATATTTAATCCTTAGACATATAACTCATAAATTCCCAATCCAATGACCACTAGATATTTTAATAGAGAATTATGAGTAAAAAATCATGAAGGATCCCCTAAAAAATAAGTATGTAAGAAATGCATCAATATGCTCTTTTTTAAAATCATGATATTATTGAAAAACAAGTATTTTATATGAAGTAATTAATATATTATGTGAAACTAAAAAATATATTCAAGGTCGGGACCACAATTACACTGTTATTATTTTTCCACCAAATCCAAAACAACACCCATTGGACCTTTATGGAATGAATCCTATCCGCTTCTCTTTCCACAGTCAATTTTCTATGTAGATAAAGAATGAGTTTATCACCACTGATCTAGAATATAAATATCGACGAGAACCCTAGGGATATTGAGCTGATGTTTCTTAATAATATGTATTTCTCTATATGGTTGTGATTATGTTTCTTCAGATGTCATGTTTCTAGTTCCCACAAAAACCGAAGTTTCATGATTGAAAATTATTAAAAAAATGTATTTTAATGATCGTTTATTTATATTTCATAGGGTCATCCACTAGGGGATCATCTTTGGATTCATATTATTATTTCTTAGGAATACCTCCTAGGAAAAATATGTGGTTCTTGAAGCTATATATTTCCAATGTTCATCCCCTTCGAATTATCTATATGAATAATACATGAGTAATACATAGGATTACATCTTATGGATTTGACCTTTTATGTCTTATACGATACTGATCCATTTGGGTACTTCCAAGAGTATTGTTTTTCACCTACAAACATATGGCCATTCAGACTACTACTATTTGGAATGATTGTGTTACATGCTTAAGGAAACTCTAACATTGGATGAAGTATGTATAGAAAATCTCAAGTGTCACATTAAAACTCTAGGATTGATTAAAATTATTTATTTAGGCTTAGGAACAATAATTATTAATTTATTTGATCATATCATGTGAATTCACTATTCCTTTACTAGGTACGTAGTGGACCACATTGATAGTTCCCTATTGGTTTGTAGTCATAGCCAACTTTGGTAGCCATGACACAGGGATACCAAAGAAGTATTCACTAATCACAAGTTTAGGTTGAGAAGATCACCATGTTTGGATCATTCATTAGGATATATTTTACATAATCTGGATATGGGTGAGGCAAAAATTATTGAAATATTGGAACATATTATTATTTTATTATTTTATTTACCTTGTATATGTGATAATATTAGTGGGGGATCATTTGTATGCTGGCATGACTGTGAGTCTATATGACTTAATGCTTCTACATTTAATTTTATATAGCATTTTATATTCCTTATTTTTTTTATTTCATACTATGATGATGATGATGATGATTATTTATGTTTATTTTATTTCCCACTTATATTGTTACTCTGATATAGGGGTATAGTCTCCCACTGGGACTACACTAACCTCTACTACTAGTCATAAACCACTATTGTATGGGGAGGCACAACAGAGGTCGAAATATCTCACTAGAAAGGATTAAAATTAGTGTTTTAGTATTGACGTGTTACAAAGGTTCATGTTTTATATTGGAACATACCTTCTACGATTTTTATTCAACAATACTATGAAATATATATTTGGAAATTTTGGTTCAAAAATAGTTTCCAATGGTTCTTCTATAAAGTTTGTTCATCAGTAACATGTTTTGTTTAGTTATAGAGTGAGTGATAAATATCTATATCAAAAATATGTTTAATAGAGATGATGAGTTTATGTAGTTGTGGTTGATTCATGTGACGTGTTTCAGAGTGCATGACTAAATGTGGTCAATGGATCTAGTATTTGATGTGTGTTATATCTTGAAATTTCAATTTATGATGTTAAAAACATTCGGAGCAAGTTATTTATAGTTTTTTTTAATTTTTAATTGGGTGTTTTAGAAATTTGTGAGGTTCCCACTAAACTATAAAATTGGTTTTTGAAAAGACAAATAATATTAAAATAGTACTTGTTAAATTATTTCAACAAAGTCTTGCACTAACATTCCCTGAAAATTTAAGAAACCATCCATGCTTTATAGGCACGAGATTTAATATCAACTTCTAATTTATTCTTGAATATCTATTTTCACCCAATGTATTTTACTTACATTGGATGATATACCAAAAAATAAACTTGATTTTGTTATATGGAGTCCATTTAAGAATTCATATCTTCTATCAACATTTTAAATTTTGATCTATTTACTAATTCCTTATAGGACATAGGTCTATTATTTTCATGAAAAAATGCACCACATTCCTCGGTGATAATAAAACCATATCTCTCTAGTTCTCTAACTTCTTTAATACTTCTACATATAACTTGTTTCTCTTTAAAAAAATATTTTTTGGGTATTTTTTAATTATCTTCAATACCAATTCTTATTTATATTGACCCTTTATTTCACCAAAATCTATTTTTATCCCACTATATCCTTTAAATGTTTATCCATTTATATAAACAAGGAAATTAATACTATGATTAATTTTTTATCTAAGGGTTCATATAGATAATATCCCCTTGTCTCTTTAATATATTTTTAATGATACATCATACATAAGGATTAAATAATATTTATTGAATTAACCTTAAGAAACGTTTCATATCCTCACACAAATATATTTGAAAAATTTATTAGTTCATATACCATAACATGTATATGATTCCACTTGTCACTTTGGTTTGAATTTAGTTTAGTGTGTGTTCCTGTGATTATAATTCATTTCCCAAATAGGATAATGAAAGATTTATAAGACTCATAATCAATATAACCATGTATAAAAAGTCATGGTTCCTCTTATGGTTGAATCTTGTCCATTATAGTGTATAATGATGAGTGATTTTGGATATTATCCTAAACAAATTTAGGAAGTCATTGAATTCATAGTTAAGATGTTATTGGGATCTATCTAAGTAAAGTTTATTTGTATTATTTCTAAACCAATTATCTTATTCATTATTGAATTCCTTAAATTTCTCAAATTAATAATACTAATAACTTATCAAGTATATATATCCATATCCAATGATGTCTTCAGAAAATGTAATTATGTTTTAGAATCCACCTCTATTATATACTAGAAAAGGTCTATATATGTGTAAATTAATTCTAGAACCTATATAGACCTCCAATATTTTCCACTAAAATGGGGTTTGATTAAATTTCCTTGTAAATAAGAATTTAATATATCCAAGAGTTTAAACTAAAAAATAGACTAAATAACCTTATTTATATATCCCCATTAAATGCTTTTAGTCTACATGACCATGCCAATGATACTACTATTGGGTGTAAAATAATTCTTACTAAAAGGATTAGTTATCAATTTCCAAGAAATTATTTCAAAATTATAGTATATGAAGAATATTGTTTGGATGTTCTATTACATAAAACATTTTATCAATATAAAATTATCCACTTTTATTTTTAAACATTAAAATAACTATCCATGTCAAAAATGGACACAAAAATAATTTACACTTTTCACATAATAACATTTCTTCAAAACCAAAATCATTCAAATCAGTAATGTGAGAGGGTAATATTCCTTTCCCGTGTAACTAATCTCCATAAATTGGAAGCTTTATAATCCTATTCATCTTTATTAATTTTTCAGAATCCCTTTAGTTCTTGTATTCAGATAGAAATATGTGAAAAAAATTTGTATATAATACCCAATTAATATAAATAGAAATATTACACTAGATATTGAATATACCTAAATATTCCCCTTGATTCTTTTTCATGGTGATTTTTTTAGTCTAGTGATCCATACTGTTATAAGAAAAACAAACAACATTCTCTACTTTATCAACCATCCAAATCTTTTAAAGGGTTTTATAAAGGATCATTTTTAATGTAAATGTTTTAGATTTTTTCTCATTTTATTTACTTTTTAGACCATAAGGAGTCTCGTATTTTATCGATTCATCTTCTTAACAACTTGGATAATTTACGTCAAAATATTATGGTGTATCTTCTCTATATTTTTCATGTTGAAATTAATAATAATGCATGTGAATCTTATAGGAATATAGGAGAGGATGAGGTCTAGGAATAACACCTTATATAGTATGAATCCAAAAAATTTATAAATGGTCATTGTATCCCATCGTCTTGACTACATGAGACGTAAAAAGTGAATATTTATCATAAATTTCAAAAAAAATTGTTAATTTAAGATTCAATACCAATTTTTTTTCTTTATATGAAAAAATATCACAAAGATACGACAAGATGGTGTAATAATCCATATATTTATAAAGCTTTTGAATTTCACTAGTCATATATGATAACACCAGACATAGAATATCCAATACATTAACATTGTGTCTCCAGAATACATTCTTATCCTCTTTAATAACCTCCTCGTAATGCATAGAAGGAATAAGGGACAAGTAGAAACAAATTCCATTCTTTGCATAGTACAATAGACAGGAGCATGTTCCACTCATGGATGTCCACACCTGTTAGCTGATTATATTTCTCTAAAATGGATCAAAATTATTATGAATTAATGTTGTGTGTCTCCATTATATAAAAAGATTAAAATTAAAATAATTATTATTTCTTGATCACCTATTATAAAATAATTTATGATTTAATTAAGCCTCCCAATATTTTAAAAAATCCACACATACCTCACCACTGCATTTAGAATATCCAATTTCTAATCTATTCTAGTGAAAACGACTCATATTTACCTTCTAATAAACAAGAAGGAGGCCCTAATAAATTACTCAAATGTATTTAAGTAGTATTTTTATTTCTAATTTCATTAACGCATAGATCCTTGATTTATTGAGTTGATTCCCCAATCCGGAAACCCTATAATCAGATTTCCTTTGCACTTGTATTCAAGTAACATGAATAGTTCAAGGGAAAATTATCTTGATTCTATTTTGGATAAGTTAACAATTGATTTTATATGAACTCCATGATATTTTAATATTCCATGAGGAGGTCTAAGATAATACTTTGAACAATAGTTGTATTTTAAGTTATGTGAAAGAAGGAATTTTAATGAATTGATATCTGAATTTGGGAGTTTTTGTTTACTTGTTATTAAACTTCCTTAATTTTATTCTTCCCATGATTGTTAATTTTATGAAAATCTTATACAAGTAATTATCCATGTCAGATAAAATAATTTAAACATATTAATTTTATTTTCATATGATATCATATTTTATCCTTTGTATACTTGTTATCTACTTTATATAGAACTTACACAAATAATTAACTGTACTCAATAAAATATATGTTATATAATTTATTTTTGTTTATTTAATAATTCTTGTTGATTTAATTATAATATATTATTTCATTTAATCTTCCAAATAATAAATCCCTCACATAAATAAATAAATAATATTGCATTGATAAAATAAAATAAGGATATTATTTAATCATGAGATTTATATTTTGGTTGGAATATCAGGTGATGATAAACCAACATTTAACCAAGGGGAAATACACTTTGAGCCTTACATTGTATTGAGTTAAAGTATCTTCCATTCTTATATGAATCTATTTATTTGAATTAATCCTACCATAGTTAGTGAACTATGTAATATAGTTGGGAACTCCTTACATTAAAAATGTTTGATAATATTAAATTTAAGGGTACAAAGGGTCTAGGTTTATATAAAAGAGTACTTTAATATACACGCCTATACAAAATAAACAAGAGACAAATGATTCACAGATAATCATATTTAATTTAATAATTATTATCATTTAATAAACCATTAAATAAATAAAAAAATTAAATAAATAAATCCAAAACATTCATATGAAGATCAATTTTCATGATCCTTAATAACAATAAATAATTACTACATTTAGTATTGTTATCATTTATTCAATTATTCCCTTTAAATATAATTTTTTAATTAATTAAATAATTAATTAATTCTCTAACTTAAATTATACCCAATTATTAGTGCTTTAGAATATATAATAATCCCATTCAATGTTGAAAAAATATGAATTTAATATAATTTACAAATTTAAAATAATTAATTTCATGACATGTTCTTTGGGGGCCACACAACATGAAGCAACCCACATGTTTTGAAGGTATAAATGCAATTTAATTTTGGTCAAATCCGTTTAATTTTATCTTTTATGGATTTATGTTAAAAGTAACCTTAGGATTTAAAAATAATAAATTTAGAGAGGAAGAAAAAAATCATTAGAAGCTATAATTATATCACCAGTACTCTGGTGAAGTCCATTGGACATTCAGTGGCCCTAACAATGGTCCTGGGCTACTACCCACTCCCAATGTGTTCTGGTGGATCCCACCACAGTTTCAACAGAGGATTAATTTTTTTAAAAAAGTTAATTAATTTAATATGACTTGAATTTATAAATAATTGAATTTTTTATCATTTTCCTCCCCCAGCAGTGGGTGTGAGCTCATCCCTTATCCTTCTTATTTTTCTTATCCTCCCAATGATATATATACCTTGTTTTTAGTCTAATTCATAATATATCATTCCTATATGGTTTCCAAAAATATGTATATAATTATATCTTCATGTAGATATATCTATCACTATTTTAGTGATTTCCATTTTTTGTTCCCTCATTTAGGGATTTTTACAGATTTTGGGTAAACCAATGATTTGGTATGATTCATCTATTGATATACAGGACAGATATTCCATTGGATCAATGGAGATAATCCATAACCATTTTATATAGATTGTACATGTTTTTTATGTGTGATACGTGGTCTCACCACATATGTATGATTTCTTTGAAACTAAATCAAATTTATTTCCCATAACCCATATGAATTAGGTAAGGATATCTAGGTCCACAATGTAATCATTATTTATTATGATTTAAAAATTTGTCTACTAATGTCCACAAGGTTGAATTAATGTGTGTTGAACTTTATTAAAACCCAATGGGGTGTTCCTTGAGTTCTGTTATGACATAAAATTCCTTGATATGTTCTTTTATCCTCTTTATATATGGGAGAGGTATAAAATTAAGAGGGACAATCTTGAGTTTTTAACCATGTGGAACCAATAATTTTCCATTTTTCATTGTCCTAGTCTAGTTTGAGTTTTTTTTTGTGAATCCCTCCATCTTCCTCTTTTTATAACCAAAAATCTTATACCATTTTTAGGATCAGAAATAAGTTGGTTATGAGAAAACCATTATAGTTTATTAATAAAGTGAGTTTTAAGCCTTTACAACATTAATGTGAATTATTATGTATGGTTTACTGAGTTATTTATTAATCCCTGATTTGATTTGATTATGTTATGGGATGACATGAATATTTATGTTATTGGTGTATATGATTGGGATGAAAAGTTTATTTGTATTATTTTTTTATGACAAGGGATGTTATACCAATTATAATTTGCATTTATGACATGGAGTTTTTTCTTATTCCCATGGGATGTGATTCCCACCATGTCATGGAACATAATTCCCATGTATCCTCAGTAATGATGATTATAGGATTTAATGACTGACTACTTGTTATTACCATAGAGCTAGGATGTACTTCGCTGGTTGTGATGTTTCTATATAAATAAACAATATTATTGTAAGTTTATGGATTCCATGGGGATGTGATTTCCCCTCTTATGATGTATCCTAAGATTAGGGATCTTTTCCACTCCTTTTAATATTCCACTATCAAGGGACATATTTCCCCATTTTGATGATGTATGTAGGACATGATATAAAATTACATATGATTTATATGGGTCTCTATGACCAATGTTTATTGATATTATGGGGATGACTTAACCAATGAAACAACTTGGTTATTAGGATACAATTACCAAGTATCGATTACTATGATATCACATGATGTTATTCCCACTGTTCTAACATACTAAATGGGGTTTATATCCCATGAGTTGTATGTTATGATATAATAGGATGTTATTCCCATAAGTATGACTTAGTTAATGATTCCTATTCAATATTATTTAGATTTGTTGAAAGACACCCCAACACTAGTTCATGTTGGCATGGTAAAACTTGAATGGCTATGAAGTACCTTTGAATGTTAAAAATTTATTATTATTACTATTTTATTCTTGTTTAGAATTAAGAATATCACACTACACATGAAATAGTATTTTTTTTACTGTTACTGATAACAAGGGTAATATCCTATAGTGGTGTACTTACACCCTACTTAGGATCTTTGGTACCTGAGCAGACTTTATGGATATAATAATAGGTAAGGGTAAAGGCCATGTATTGGAGGATTAATTTTGTGGGGACAGGATGGAGTCAGGTGTTAAGACCGGATAGGGACTCAATTAATATTTCTTTATAACATCCATTATTTTGTTTATTCTGGATAACCTATAAATGGTTATCCTATAAGGGACCTTACATCCAAATTTTAATGTGTGACATTAGAGTTAGACATACTGTTATGGAATGGGTTACATTGATTATCGTTTCTAACATTTACTTTTGATTTTTCCTTTAACCAGCTATTATTTTATGATGATAGTTGATTATTATTACTTCATTCAAGAAGAATGTTTATTTGTATTAAATATAATTTACCCTTTTCACATTATACAAATACCCTTACCACTTGTTGACAACATATTGTGCACAAGGAGGAATGTATGAGTTATGTGTCACTCATTTAAACAAGATTACAGACACTATATAGTGGTATTAGAGGCCCTATTTTTTTCATTGTATTCTAACAACTTTTGATACGGTGAAAAATATATAGGATGTGGTTGGAATCTAAGATGGACCATAGGAATGTTTATAGATTACTCATATATCACAGTAATTCAAGTTATTTTGGATAAGTTTGATTTTGGGGTGTTTAATTCACATTTTTTAGAGTTTTTTGGGTCTAAAATACCACTGGATGGTGATGAGACTACATAGGTTTAAAACGTTGAGGACAATTTGAAATTTTTTATTCCATATCAGGTTAAAAAATTTAGAATGAATTCATTTTTAAAGGTTCTTAATCTGTCCCTTATCATAGAGGGGAACTTAAATAAGGTATATGTTTGGGTCATTTGGGTTATAATGTTATATATGGGAGTAGATTATCAGGAATATTGAAAAGGTGTTTTAAATTTTCTCTATGGAGCTGTGATGAGAAGGCCAATCCGGGTCATTGATTTTATTCTCACCAATTTAAATGTTCTTTATCAGTATGTTATCATTACCAGGTAATTATCAACTATAATTCCAAAAAACTCTATTAGAGTATCCTTGTCATAGGAAGATTAAAGTTGTTTAAAATTTATAATAGATCTTTTCTTATCTAATTAGTGGTCATAATGATATCCAATATCATGTATTGGGTACTTCACCATAGGGTGGTAGATTTAGTTCATCTTTCCAGTCAGGAAATAAAGGTGTCAAGGTTTACCTGCAAAATAAAAGTAGAAAATAAGTGATCTGTAGGGTATGAATGGATCTTGAGTTCAGGTTATAGGCTTAGGGGTAGACCATCATCATGAAAGAAAGCCAATACATATTGATCAGGATGAGGGGACTTCAACCATTTGATGTATGATCATAATAACATCTAACTTAGAATCGACTTTAGTTGATATGAGTGTATCAAATTTTTTTATATCTATTTAGTTTTCTCATGATCAAATATTAACCATTGAGTAAATTTTTAGGGTGATGTCTATTAATATGACCTTAGGTTTGTGATCCATCGGTATTTGGAGCTATCCATAGTTCTCCCTCATGAATACTGGATATTAAGATCTCTAGAAATTATTCATGTCAGAGATATATAGTTTTAATGTAATCCTATAAATGCATTTTCTACATTTACATTGGAACAAATTGACATCTATCACTTATGGTTATCATTAACATATTCTAAGGGTTATAGTTATACTCAAACTATAGAGTGAGATATCCAAGTAGGTTATTCAAGACCTTCCCATTGGAATTTTGGGAAGCTTTTATCCTAGTTTTCTTGTGTTGTTTTGGATTATTAAGACACACATTAGATGTTGTTCCCTCCCTTTTTTTGATTAGTTCTAGGACATATTTCCTAAGGACTTTTCAAGGTTACCACCAAAGTGAGAGGTCTAGTTTATGATCAAGTTTATTTTAGGCATATAACACTTATACATTACTCATTATTAGATATATCTTATATATTTGATTAATCCTATATATCATCTAGAGAACCTTTAGGTGAAGTGATTCATTCACATGCATATGTTACCATTGGAATTCCCTATATTTTAACCAAGTAGGTGTATAAGAATTTGTGTTTATGTTTACATTTTCAAGGCCTGAACCATGTTATTATTAAGAACCAATATCCTCTTCCCCATATTTTGACAGATTATGGGATCCAAAGGGTTCTCCAAAATTTATTTAAAATTAGGTTATCATCAGTTACATGTGAGGCATTCTGATACTACTCATATTGATTTTGGGTGGATGTATTTCTAGTAAGATAATATTTTAATGATGTTCACGCAGATGAACATGGTGTTAGAGTTTATAGCCCTGAATAATTGTAGTTTCCATTCATATTGGATTCCATTTTGGTAATCATTATCAAAAATATCCTGGTATACACTAAACTATGGGAGGACCATGATTAATATTTTGAGACTATTTCAAAAACACTATATGATAATTGGTTTTTTTAAAATATTTCAAAGTTCCATTTCATGATCAATGAGGTCAAATTCTTCGGGAATGTGATATCATTGTAGGTATATTAGTTGACCCTAAGAAGGCTGAGGCCTTGGTTTCTTAGGAAAAGCCAAAAAATGTTTTAAAGATTCATAGTTTAATTGGATTAGATGGGTACTATAAGAGATTCATTTAATACATACACATGTTGTGGAACCAATTGGTTTCCTTCCCATTAAGGGGGTGGAGTTTGGATTATATCATCTTTATGAGAGAGATAAATTTGAAATTTATTATTGTTTTGACAATACACGAGTTGGGTAAGAAGGATACCGTATTTTATAATGCACTAGTGATTTATCTCGGAGCAGTGACGATGTGGAATTATTATTTTATCACTTATAGATATTTATGTTGAGTTTTCATGAGATTAATTATCCAAATAATGATTTTTATATTCCAATAGTCATGAAAACATTGATATATTAGTGTAACAACTTTATAGATGATATTTTTATGGTGTACACTAACTCTAAGAGCCTCAAGTATATCTTTTCCAAACATGACATGATTTTTTTGCTGATGTTGAGTCAATTATCTACTATTATTTGAATTTGAGATAGAATATACCCCTATGAAGTGGAATACCAGTATTAATACACCAAGTAGAATGAATCAGGTTCCATTGGTGTTTGATATTGGTATCAAGTTGAATTTTATAGGACTTTTTCTAGGAGAAATCTAATTATTTAGGATTTTATAGGATGAGAAACCATTTTTTTGTAGATATTACATCCTCACCCTTCAAGAGGGTGTTTGAAGGTTTGATGTCTTATTTTGACTATAGAGTAATGTGGGACAATATATATGTTAGGGATCTCCCAACTAGTTGGTCTTTATATTAAAGGTTATGTCGTAGTTCCTTCGAGAATGCCTGATGGGATGAAACATGATTCACACACCTTGATATGGGTTGTTTACCTAGGGATTACCAAGATATACCATGATAAATGTAAACAATATTTATGGATATTGATTAATAGGAATACAATGGGGTTTGTTAGTCAATGATCTTCCTTTTAGTGGGTGGTGATTAAGTATTAGACACATGTAATACCTCTTCAGTCATTTACCATTCTTGAGTGGAATGGGTTGTCATGGAAATGGATTTAATGATGCTATTTTTTAGGTCACCCCAATTCAATGATGTAGTATGGGTTATTGTGGATTGGTTTACCAAGGTTGATCATTTCCTACTAATTAGGAAGGCCCAATGTATTGATGATATGGGAAGGATGTATTTCAAGGTGATTATATGTATTCATAGTGTGTTGAGGAGTATCATTTTTGATTGGGGTGCCCAATTCAAATTACACAACTGTTAGAGTCTACAAAAATATCTAGATAATCCGGTGAATTTGATCACAACATAAAATTTTCATAATAATGGGAAGTATGAGTATACTTTTTATATTTTGGAAGACATGTTGCAAGCATGTGTCCTATATTTTAGTGTTAACTAGGAGAGTTATGTCACCTCAGTAGGGTTATCCTATGGCAACAATTATTTAGTGAAAATATATATAGAACCTTTGATGAATTATATGGTAGGATATATTGATAACCTATATAATTTTTAGAGATAAGGGAGTCATCTATTTTTGACCAGAGCCTTATTTAAGAGATTTAAAAGAATATAAAGATGATTCAAAATAAACTGGTTACTATCTAGAGATATAAATACTCTAACACTAATAAGAGATAGTGCACTACAGAGTTTGATGAGTTAAACTGAGTTTTCTAATGGGTGCAATCCATTTGGAAAATTTTATATTATAATGAAAGGGAAGTTGGTGGATAGGTATATGTTGTAAATTTAGGTTTTATGGAGGGTTAGTACTATAGCATATAAATTAGAACTTATTTTCAGTTTTTTTTCTATGCATGATTTATTTCATGTATCTTCGATGAGGTAATTCAATTATGATCATTGTCATGTGATTAGAATTGATGATGTTCAGCTACACCATAACGAGTCATCTAGGATTGGAATGTTTATATAGTTGACCAGAGTGATACGATCCTTCATAAGAGAATGGTACCCATATTACATGTGTAGTGGAAACAAGATCATATCTAGATAGAGACATGGGGTTGAGAGGCTAATATAAGATTACGAGATTTAGATTTTTTTAACTATGAAACTCGATGATGCATCTTGAGGATGAGATTATATATGGTGGGGAGGTTTTAATACCTGGCATGTTTCTATGGTTTGTATTCAATTTAGTTTTGGTTAAATAATTTGTATTATTTCTTTTATTGATGTGGGGTAGATCAGAGAAGCCTTGGTATTGAAAACAAAGAAACAAATAAGGGTTCAAAATATCTATAGAAGTTAAAAAATGTCCACCTGACTATCAATGGACTTAATGGTGGGCTTGATATGCTACGTGCTCCATATGAGATCCTTTGGATCCCACAAATGTTTCAATGGAGGCATTGATTTTTTTTAAATTTTTGTTATTTTTTTTAATTTGGTATAAAGTTATAATTAAATCAGATGCTTTCTTAATGTCATATTCTTAGCAGTAGGCATGATATCCTTCCTTTGTATGTTTTTCCTATACTCTAAAGAACATATCACTCTTGTTTTTGGTTTTAACCATGTACCATATATTTCATAAGGTCACCACACTCCCCATTCTTCCTTTCACCATTTCTATAGCCATTTTAACAATTTTCATCAATCAATTCTTAATTTAGGAATTTTTATAGTCTTTGGGTAGAACACTAATAACATTTGATTCATCCAAAGATATTTGATGAGAAAAAATCCATTGGATAATGGTATGTGGTCCCTATCCATTCCTTATTATTTATGAAAATTTCATTCAATGTTTTATACACGATCTCTCAACATATGTACAATTAAACTATAAATAAATTTAATTGGTTTCTTATGACTTATATGAGTTGGGTATGGATGTCTAGGGACACAATGAAACCTTTAATTATTATAATTTAATGTTGTGTCCATCGATGTCCATGAATGTGAATTAAATTGTATAGAACCTTATACCTGAAACCCAATGGTAGTGGCCTTTAAGATAGGTTATGGTGTAAAGGACCTATATTGAAACCCTTAAACTCATTAGATATGGGTTGAGGCATGGAATTAAGGGGAAGTTTCTCTAGGTTTAACCAATATAGAACTAGTTTGTTTTACTATAGTATTATGGATGACTTAACTTGTATTTGAGCTGCGTATTCCCCCTATCTTGTTACCAAAATAAAGGCTATTCTTTTATTTAGTTCAAAAATAGGATGGGTATGAGAGGAACAACCCAGTTTAGACTTAATGTGAGTTGAATTACTCTCCAAAATTAATTTTAATTGATTATATGTAGTTTATTGAGACTTTTATTACGAAATTAAATGTTTTTTTATTATGTTAGGGGAATACATGAAATTATATTGTTAGTGGATACAGTTAAGATGAAATTATAATTTGTATCATATTGTTTAGGATGAGGGATGTTATTACCATTATATGATATATTTATGAATGTGATTTTATTCTTATTTTTAGGGGATATTATTCCCACATGAAAATAGAGTGAAATTTCTATGTGGAATTGGTAAATATAAAGATTGGAAACCATGTTTGATTAAATTTTTTTACCCATGGAACTTTGACATACTACCCAAGTTGTGGTGCTTCCACAGAAAGGTATGGGATGAATTTTATTCTTTGGGGATATGTTTTCCATTCTTATTATATGGATAAGGATTAGGGATATTTTTCCCTCTTGTGAATATGCGAATGGATAGGGACTCTATCCCATATTTTGATGGTGTAGTTTAGATGTGATGCTAGCTTGTATATTATTTCTCTAGGACACAATGCTTGTTGTAAATTGACATCATGGGGAGTAATTTTCCACTTAAATAACATGGTTATTTAGATATAATTATCATATATATAATACTATGATAATTATACCCTATATTGTGAAATGCTTAATGGGATGTACTACACATTAGTTTCTTGCTATGATATAATGGAATGTTATGCCTATTTAAATGACTCAAAATGTGATTCCTATTTTTTATTTATTTGATATGTTCAATGAAAACGTGGAATAGGAGGAAGAAATTATGGTCACACCCAGGTGCCTTTGTAATACATGTAGTGGTGATATGATTTTTATTTCATCTATTTAATTTTATTTTTCTTTTGAGTATATGGAATTGTACATGAACATAATTTTACTTTACTTTTTGGGGGAAATTGGTTTGGTGTCATATGGATATGTACTCATACCTTACTTAGGAACTATAATACATGGGAAAACATCATATTTTCAAGCACCTATAAGGTAAAAGACCCAATGATCGATGGATAAGTAGGAGAAGCATATATAAAGTTAAGAGAGAGGACTGGGAAGGTACCCAAGGCACAGTTTTGGTAATGTATCCTTTATTTTATATATTTTGGATAACATGCACATGGTTGGTTTATGGGTAACATTTGTTTTGAGGAGTGTAATGTGACATTACAATTGTAAATTTTGTTTTAGTATGTGTTATATTTTTTACTTTGATTTTACTTAAGCTATAATATTGAAATTTTATCAAATTTGTTTTCCTGATAAAATTTTATTTTTATTACTTACACTATGATTTATGGTTATCAATACCAAAGAGTCCATAGTATCCACAATTTATAAACAAGTGGTTAATGCTAGTTACAAGTCCTTACCCGAATATCCGAAATGCCTTCATTTTAATTGATTTTTGATAACCCCATTTCAAGGGATGAGGGGGAACCCTTACAAGGCCTGTAGTCTATTTGATTACACGGACCATAGGATTAAGAGATTAAATGACCCAAAGGATGCAGTGAATTCAAAAAGACTATAACTAAAAGGAACTACCCCTCCCCAGCATCTGCATGGTGATGGTAGCTCTCCACCTTTGCATGGGCATCTGGCTAAGATTCCCATGAATGCACAGTCTGGTCCTAATGGAATAGCCACACCCTCTCATTCTTCTAAATCCATTGGTTTTTCTCTGGTGATTGTGCCTACTCTGAATCCTACATTAGAGATGATTCTTTTTTTAGAGTCTATCTGGAGAAACTACATGTGGGCCGAAGGCCTTGACGTGGAACAAAGGCATTAATGGTTTCCCGAAAGCCCTACCGACCCGAAGGCCAAGGTGGCCTGAAGGCCTTAAAGACTCCAAGCCCAAACTGGTGGCCTAAGGGAATTCTTTTGGATGCTACAGTACCGAACAGTAACTACTACAATAACTACTACAATACCCACACAATGCCTAGTACAGTCCTGTAATAGTACTAGGTTTGGGATGATACCCTACTTATAGTACCAATATTATTTTAATTCCATTTTCCTAAATTTAACATCACTTGTCATCGGCAGTTTTTACTGGGTACTATAAGGAATGTAACTTCAAATAATTTGTTTAATTAAACATAATTTTTTTCCATAGTAAATTTATGTAGTCTTCATGATGTGCATGGCCACACAACACACCACTAATATATGCATCACGTACTACTAGAAAAAATTATATAGAATATTATCTATAACTGAGGATTTCATATAATATATTGGTACTCAAGATATGCTGAGTAATCACACCTTGCACTGAACCATACAACACACTGACAATTACTCATCATGTACCTTATATGGAGCTCCACGTGTCAGAAAATATTTATGCCATCTAGAATATATGTATTTCCTCTCATAGAGTATTCTAGGATGGTATTAAATATGTGATTTTTAATTATTCATTTCATTGACCTACATTACATGACAACAATTATGAGCCATGCGTGTTGTGTGTGGTTACATGAAATGTACTCATCATCTACAACCCATGTAGTCCCATACAACCTTTATACAAATCTTGTATTTGATACGTGGAATGCAATGACACTACTTATTAACCCACATGAATCACTATGAGAAATAGGGTGTGTACATTTTATGAGACTACATGACATGTAATTAAACACTAGAAATCATGTAACATTGTCGACCAGCTGGCCACCCTGTGATCTTTGGATGGGTTTTTTGAGTGTTATTAAAAACATTATATCCCATTGATGCCAATTTGATGTCGAATAAACATGTCATATTTTATAATGGGTTCTGGAAAAAATGTATATTTTAATACGGGAAAACCAATACATGAAATTAATTAAATAAATTTCAAATAATTATAAATTATAATGTTACTACATTGATATCACTTGATAATTCTGTGGGAAAATGGAAGACTGAGATAGAACCGAATTTTTGGTTCTCATCAATATCAATGGATAAATCCAAAAAACTAGATGAATACACATTAAAATAAAAATTTTGGGGTCATCAAAAGTTAATTTATAACTAATTTAAATTTATAATTACATTTTTTCAAGTATTCTTCTTGATAAAATTTCTAACACGGCAATCGTTGCATTTTAATTGTAATAGAGAATCCAAATGAGGATTTATCTAAAAAAATACACATGTTCTCTATGTATCTTTAAATAAATATATTGATCTATTATGTTATATTATGGATAGGATTAAGTGCTTATCACTATTCACCATTGAATGTTACGAGGGTATCTTGTTTTCTATCTCAGTTTTAAGAGGATAGAAAAGAAGAAATTCATTTTAAGGATTGACTGATTTTTCCCAACATTTTCAATGTTTATTATTGAAAAAGTGATATATTTTAGATTATATTCTTTGGGTAAAAAGAATGAAAATTTCATAAAATCCCTTATCAAATTTTTTAATATAAGTAATTCCTCATGTCAAAATAATAATAATATCACTATTATATCCCCTGGAATTTGTTAAATTTAAAATCATTCCTTAAGAAAATAAATTTATATTTATTTAAATGATATTAAACATTTATTTATATCATATTATTAAACTAGACCCATATATGAAAATATAATTTATCAAAGCATGAATAATAAAATATATTCATTTGATAAAATAAAATAAATATTATATTCCCTAAACATGGGACTAAATATTCATTTTAATATTCTTGTTGGTTCAAAAAATATTTATTTTACTCTATTTTCTAGAGTCAATAATAAATTAATATAATATTCATTATCTTGTGAATAATTTAAAAAGAGATAAAAACCAACTTGTGTATTCTAAAATCGGATATCTTGTGATTGAATTTCTATGATCCACTTGTACTTGAATAACTACTATTATAAAAACCCAATAATAAATTTATTCTTGAACATAAATTCAATATAATTTAATGATATTTAGGATACACTTTGTGAGGGACCCTATAAGCAATTTCCTTAAGGGAAATCGGTGGAACATACCAAAATTTTAAAATCTGGATCTAAGAATATATCATGGAACCCATAGATAAAAGCGTAAGTATATAAGTTATAAAAAACATTATATGAATTCTATTATATAATATAATCGTTTTTAAAATCAATATCTCATAAAAAAAGACCCATAATTTATTCATCACCCTATATGGTCAATTTAATTTTATTTGGAATACTGAAATGAACAAGTTTCAAGACTACCATGGCCATAGATTTTGTCTAATAGTTCTGTTTCAATCAATGAGTTAGACATATATTCTTCCTTTTATATGAATGGGATAAATTTTTCTCTACCATCAAAATAATTCTGTTTGAGTTTTGATGCACCCATCATGTGCTACTTCTTCTTGAGAATATATTATCATGATTTTAATATATACATAAAAGTAAATTATTCTTGTTAAACATTAATAATATTCTAGATTTTATTAAAAAATACCCACAATCATAAATCGGAAAATTTAATAACACATAAAAAATGTAGAATTTCCATTTTAGGATCTATCTTAATGATCATCCATCTTTGATATAACCAATTTGGAACCTCGGGAGAATAAGTATCAATTCTTATGATCCCCAAACACCTAAAATTCAAACATCATTTCTGTCCCATCATATGGATGTATCTAGAACACATGATATATTTATTTAAGAATGTTTTCATATAATTTAGAGGTACTCAATATAGAGTGGAACTGTTATAGCCCTTTGATGATACAAATACTGTAGTGACATTATCATATTAATTTTACATAGAAGAATAATAAATATGTGATAAAAATAAGTATAATTATATTCGAGTAATAGAAATTTAAAATTTAGTTGGTTATAGGGAGCTGAATCCAACAATTTCTTCAGATGAATTCAATTCATCCTCTGATGTCATAGATCCAATGTTAAGGGGTTTATTTTATTTAATGGAATAAAGAGTTTTTTATTTTTTTCCCCTTCTTGAGATTTTTAATCTCATCCAAAATTTTCTAATGATTTTTATAGGGATTAATAATGGATATAAATAAAAAATAAATCAAAATTAATGTTATGGTAATTAGACTTGAAATAAGAACGCAAAAAATTTTATATGACCTATTTTATGCTATATATATTTGTTTCCTAGGTGTAGAAGAGAAGTTATTATTATGTATTATTATGGTTTAATTGTATTAATTTTATAAAATTATATACATATAGAGTTGGGAATGTTAAGGATGTAATATTTTTTGAATACATATAATTATGGGATGGTGATGTTTAGGTATTTACATAGATAACATTGAGGGTCGTGGTCTATTTTGGATTTCTCCTAGTTTAGTTCGACAGAGGGAAAAAATTAGAGATTATGAGTCGAAGAGAAGGAAAATTTCTGTACTTTGTGTAGGAAAAATTGTTTTATCAAAAAAAATATTGGATTGTGGTTCTCATAGTGTTTGTTGTTTGTTAGGATGTCTCAAAGATGGATTTTCAAGGTTTATATGTCAAAATTCTAGTGAACTAGAAGTATGATGAAGATAACATGATGAAATTGATGTACATTGAGGTGAAATATATCCAAATCCTCATAATAAGGACAAATAAAGATTCAGAAAGAGGGAATTCGTATATTGTTCTTCATCTATTCATTGATTTATTATAACACTAGGATGTGTTGTGTAATGTTTGTGTGCGTGAGAGAGAGATTTTATAACATGAATACATACATTATACCCTTGATGATTGGTTGATCAATGCCTCCTGGATGATTGATATATTTATTCTCGGATAGCTTCTCTAGTATAATTTTTATAATTCCATTTGCACTTATATTATTTATTCCTAACTTCGCAGTGAAAACCTATGATGATACTATCAAATGTACATAGGTTAGATGACCAAAGTAAGTAAGCATTTGTTTCCATTTTTCCTTCTATCAATAGATACTTTATTTCTCTTTGGAACATTAGAAATTTATACTTCATTGATTCTTGATATAATTATGTGTTTCAAATATTATATGATTATATTGAACACTAATTATACCTTCTCTTAGGATGATGAACATTTTATTTTTTCAAGTTGATCACAATCTACTTTAGTTTTTATTTTTTTTTTCTATGTTGGTTGTAAATATAAAATATATTATGATTCTACACATATGATGGTTTTTTAATATTCTCTTATTTAATATTTCAATTTTCATTGAATATTTATATATTATTTACTCTTTTGATAATATATTTCAAGTTTATTTAGAATTTTAATACTCCACTATATTAATGTTTTATATTAATTAGAATTCATGTTTCAATTTTGGGTTATTGTAAATGAAAAATGATTAAGTTTTTGTTTATTATTTTATGTGTTTAAAATTATATTAATAAAAATAGATTTTTAATTTTTTAATTTTGAGTATTTATTGAACTAATATTAAATTAAATCACTTGGTTTCATCTATATAATGAGGAAGTCATATTGCGACAAGTGCAATACTCTACAACAACATTGAGTACTTAACCTGTTTAATATTCAAATGTTGATTTAAATTGATGTAAACCATTAATTTTATATATTATATAATATACTCTTTATGAATATAAAAACAGAAATATATGGTACTACTCTTTACTTATTGATTTCAAGAATTTCATATGTAATTAAATATAGACTAAATGTGTATATATTAGGTGTATAATGTAACACCCTGAGATTTTATGAAAAATATTCTTTTCATTAATGTCTTGTGTTGTACGCTACACCAAAAGGAGCTTTCACAACACGCATCCTTGACTTGCCTTGTATTACACGTAATCGCAACCTTCCTTGATATCTTGAGTCGTACGCAATACTGAGTTTCACTAAACAACGATATGCTATTAAAATATTATTAAAACTAGCCGTTATGAATAGTAATAACCACATTTTAAAATTTTAGAAATTTTAGCTCTCAAAATGGACTTCATTTTTTGATTCAGAGTATCGAATTTAGACTAAGGTGAAATTTTGGTACTTTTTGGATAACTTTCATATTCTGATGAATAGTGAAAATTACTAAATTATAATTAAAAACAACTTTTTTAAATCAAAATAATTAATAGTGATAAATTATTAATTTGAGTGGTTTTAAAGTATATTTAGAATATATTTTTACAATTTAATACAATGATGGTCATTGGATGTAATTTCACATTTAAACCAGTTATAAACAAGTGTCAATCTTTTGATAGTTATTATCTCTTAAGAACACGCTATTTGTTTTGACGACGGGAATTAATTTCTAAATTAATTAATGCAACTGATATGTTTTGAATTTGATAAAATAGACACCATTTTTGAGTTCATAATATCAAATATAGCTTAAGCCTATTTTTTTGTATTTTTCTGGAAACTTTTATTTTTTGATGAATAGTGAAACTACTAAGTGGTAGTTACAAAAATGAATTTTTCATAAAACATAATTTTACCGCTTCTGTGAGTGGAATTTAAAAACTCCGAGAGACACGGTTGATGTCAGTAAGTAAAATGTGGTTCAATGAGATGAAAATAATTTTTGGTGAATAATAACTTTTTACTTTTTTTTACCACGGTTAAAAGTAAATTGGGTAATTAATGGTAAAAATGATATTATTATTACCATAACACATGTCCTAATTCTATTGGAAAAGTGTAATTCTAACAAAAACAACCTTAGGAATAAAATATGACCATTTAGGCGAACTTGGATTAGATTAGGACATTTATTATTAATTTATTTAAAGAAGGGTTAAAATAGTTAAAATCAATGTTTAATAACTAAATCATTTTTAATATGAGGTTATACATAAGATAAATTCGACTATAAATATTAATTAGAAAGATAAAACGATTTCCTACAAAATTGTATTCTATTTGTAATTTTTATACATTAAATAATTTAATTTATTTATGACACAACGATGATGCAGTAATTATCTTATTAATGAAATATCGACATAATTGATGTTATAAATACCGTAATAAATGTAATTTGAGACTTTTTATGACATACACTAATTTTATAGGTTACTATGACATGTTATTGTTGATTTAAGAATCTTGGTTCGAACGTATCATTCTGTTATGAATTTCATAAAAATCATGTACCAAATAGTGTCAAAATTGTCATAAATTAGTTTTTAAAACAAATATTATATTATTAATTGTTATTTTCTTCCTAAAAATACAAGGTTCGGCCAAATGACTTAGATAAGGTTATATATATTAATAATAAACAACTTGGGTTTTTTTTTGGCTTGATATAGTAAGTTTATTAACCATATAGTGTAAGAAAAGAAAAAGACACGGTAAAAGTTAAATTATTTAACTTAGAGTTAAATCTAATTGATAAGGTAAAAATAATAACCTAAACTTGTCTAAATCCTATTGGATGAGAGTATTTCGACCCATACCCACTTTAGATTCGAAATATATCAATTTGGAGCTATTTAAAACCGAGATTGACTTTATAATATAATAATATTTTTAGTTTTCCCAAAGGTGCCCCTCTCCTCCCTTATAAAAGGGCACCTCCTCCCTCTCCTCCTCACACCAATTTGATCATTCAAGCTCGGCTAAACCCTGCCAAAATCTCTTCTCCACTTCCCTAGTATCATCCTAGAGGTCCTGGTCTTCTTCAAAGACCATCCTTAGTTCTTTAAGTGGAGGATAAGAAAAGGCGCGTCAAAAAGAGGTAATATCCATTACCGATCCCTTTCAATTTCTTTCTTCTTCAACTTCTTCTTCTTTAGTTGTTTCATGATAAAGTAATAAGATCAGTATTTCTTATATACTGATGTGTTATTATAAATATGAAACAACTCTAATTAACCTTCTATCCATCCTACGGAAAAAGGAAATCACCGCGCGTGCGTACGTACGGAATACCGTCTCCACGCCGTGGTGTAATCTATTTTCCGCCACAACCTTAATGGATGGGTATAATGGTGTAATGAGTAACTATATATGATTATTAGAAAGTTATAGTGATACTGAAATAGTATACATACACTTCAACAAAAGTTCATGATCATGAGAACGATATCATCGCTCGTGCGTACGTACGGACTACCGTCTCCACGACACGATGAGATTAATTATCCATGTTAACCATTTAAGAATGATTATAAAGTATATATAATAAATAATAATGAAATATATGACATTATAAAGCTACTGGATTTATGTATATATGTATGTCATCTACTTACTTCCATTCAAGACAATAAGGAAAGGAAAACAGCGTTCATGCGTACGTACGGACTACCGTCTCCATGAACGGTGTGTTTCATTTCATTTATCTATCTATTATATATATATATATATACTGAATATATATGATATATAAATAATGTTTTATATTCTGTAAGTAATTAAATCATGATATAAGTAATAATAATTTCAAGAACAACAAGTCCAAACACCTACGATAAATGAAACGATTTTACCCAAAATGCTTATTTAACATGGAATTTACAAAAGAACGGGTAATATAATGTCATAAGATATATGATATCATAACAGTGAATATGATTCTGTAATAATTTAATGACATTATTTAAATCATTATACAGGAGATTCAGACACTTACGAAGCAAATCAGACTTAAGGTAAGGGAAATATCACAATCTCATTTTTATCCGAGATTGTTTGTTCTTTGGTATTTACTGGGGTGTATTTTATCATCCACATCCATGTTTCCTCAATATGTAATATTATATCCATCCATCTAAAATTGTTTAAATCCAATTTTACCCTTCGGTGAGTTTTTAGTAAAGGATATGAAAGGAATCTTTTGTCGTTTTTCGTACGAGGTACTTTTTGACTTTTCTGAAAAAAGTACGAGACGAATGTTTTTTAAACTTATACGGAATGAATGGATTTTTAAAACATTATTTTCAAGAAGCTTCCTTTACAAGTTTTAAAGTTTATTTTTAATAAAATTCTCTTAGTTTAGAATTGTATGACATGTTAAGAAAGGAAAAGTGTTTTTGAAGTAGAAAGGATATTTTCCTCAAGAATGGAGTTCAAGTGTTTTATCAAAATTATTTTCCATCTAAGATAATATAGGGTTTTGTTTCTATCCCTATTATTACATGGATTTGATTATGTTGTGATGGAAATATTTTTATGAATTCCTTTATCTTATATTAATTGTTTTATGATGTCATGTTGTTTAAGATTCCCATTTTTACTACATGGGATATGTAATGATGTATGATTTATGATTTTGTGGCACACATAAGAATAGTATCATTATGAGATGGGTGGGACCTATATCTCCCTCCAATGCATTGGGTAAAGATTTTATATCTCATGAGATAGACATGGCTGGAACGGTAGGTTATACCAGTTCACTGAAACAGGATTGAAACGAGGGTGACTCGGTTCAGAAATGGACTTTGTCCACTAAGATTGTCTTGGAAATGAGTCTTGACTAATAAGATATGATTCTCTATGATTATGTGTGTATTCCACAAAGCTTAATGTTTTATGTTATGATTATTGGGATTTCATTTCACTACTATGATTTATCCCATGTTATGAAATTATTCTCTCTTTTGCAGGTTAAGATTTCCAAAATGTTATGTTCTTATTAATATGATATGATTGATATTTCTTTTTTTTACCCTTACTGAGCATTTGAGCACAAACTTTTATGTTTTCTTTTCCCCAGGATATAAAGAAAGGTTTTAAGTATTAAAATAAAGGAAGATCATTATGGGAGATGTTGAAGATCTTTCACCATGATTAGAAGATTATATTCCGAGTTTCCAAATACACTAAACTATTACGATCCTTGTGTGTGTGTTTTTGTTATGTACTAAGTATTCCGCAAAAGTAATGTAATGTCCATGTACATCAGGCTTCGTGTCTCTACCGTTGGTATCAGAGGAAAAGTTTTGTCAACCTTTGGAAACTAGGATGCGAAAACGTTAGTGAGATCCCTAGAGATATTTCGAAGGTATGTCTAGGGATTTCCCTAAGGATAAGTATACGTATAGGATATAGTCCTAAAACTATGGTAACGATATTATATTAAACCAAAGATGTTAGATATTGAAGTTTCTCCCCCTTTATTATGATTTTTTCCTCTCACACTATTCTTTATGGGTTTTAGAAAATGGATGGAAACAAGATGATTCACGATAATGGAGGATATGAGGGACAATGGAATGATATTCTTCATGAGCAACCAAATGAAATGGGATTTGGAAGTCCAAACATCATTATTATGCCGAATCAGTAATCTCAAAATATGATCAATAAAGTAAAATTTTGTAAGTTTCCTAACTCGGCTAATAAGAGAAAGATGGAGTTTCATGATGATCATAGAGGAAAGAAAGTTCAATTTCCCCTCTGTAAATCATGTGGGAAGAGGCATCAAGGAGAATGTTTCAAAGGAACTGGAAGATGCTTTGGGTGTGGAAAAGAAGGACACAAAGACAGTAAGTGCAAAGGAAAAGGTTCAGTTAACACTAGGGATGAAGATAATCGTATTTCTACGACATCAACAATGGTTAAATGTTTTAAATGTAGAATTTACGGGCATTATGCAAACCAATGCCCTAAGGGAAAGTCTCATGAAGAGAATCAGTATGGTCGTATGGGTAATATTTATGTGGATGATGATGAAGAGACTACAAATGATATGTGAGATGAAAGAATTGTTGAATCTCGGTCAATGGTTTATGAATGTAGTGGAATGATTACATGTTTATCATCTGTAATGTTGTATAATTAATCTCATGGTACTATGGAATAAAGAGACATCTAAGAATTGTTACACTGTTGTCTTTCCTTGAGTTTTGAAAGTGTATGATTAATGTTACCAGTATCCATGAAAGGTTATTCCGATATTTTGGGAATGTAGATTATATGTGCATAATGAAGGGATAAGGAGAAAATTAAATGTTTGATAGTATTCATGAGCTCATGACTGATATAAGGAGAAGGTTATATCATGGTTTGAGTATATAGAATTTTTGGATTTTGGTATGTGGAAAGAGTTAACGTTTGACAGCATTCATATTTTCACTAAGGTTTAATGGGTATTCATTTTTCAAGAGAATACATCATTAAGGTATTCACATGATTAGAATGTGACCAACAAGATATATGGGGGATAAATGATGGTATTCACATGCTTGGTTGACGACATTTCAAGTTATCGTTTTCTTTATACTATGAGCTTAGACCGAAGTATTTTAGATAATCCTAAAGATTGGAATAGATTATGTTAACCATAAGTTAGTATTGTTTAAGGATAGAACTTTTTTTTTATATTATTTATGTGATGTTATAGTAATGTAGTTTTAGAAAAAGGACAACCTGCAGGATGGGCGACAACCCATCGCGTCGGACATGGCTGTGGGAATCGAACCCACAACCGAAGTGCGACAGGCCTTTATCGCCTACCACTGACCTACAGGAAGTCCCTGTTTAGTAGAAACTAGTTTTATTATATTAAGCAGTATGATATATGAAGTATAAGTCCATTTTAGGAACTATATATGATTAATCTCACTATAGATGGACTTATGTATTTTTTGATAACTTTTCTAACCTTTTGTTTAAGACAGATGGAATGACCAATCATTCTATCACATGATCTGCTAACACATCACGAATGACAAATTAAACATCATTTCTTTAAGAGATGAAGTGGAAATTGTTCAAAGAACTTCAAACGGTGAGACTATACCAAAATCACGAAAGTATTTCTTCTAATTCCAATTTCATCAACGTTAGGGAAATGATCTTGAAAACCAAAAATGTTGTCCTAGTGCTCTTATATTTGATGAATCAGAAGGTACCTTAGATCGTCACAAATTTATGGCTTTGTGATTGCTGGATTTTCCATAGCCATGTTCTCTACCACTCTCCATCAGAACATGATGGTTAGATTTCTCTTCCATATCCATATTTTCACTTATGTGGAAACCCAGTGATTAGTTTATTTGGGTAATTGTTACATTTCATACTTTAGTTTTTAAAGCCTTGTTTTGGTATTCCTTTTTACAATGTGTGTTTCTATTAAAGAAACTTTCGAGTAGTAAACCATTTATAACCCCGACGAATTTCGAGGGCGAAATTCATTTTAAGGGGGTTAGAATGTAACACCCCGAGATTTTATGAAAAATATTCTTTTCATTAATGTCTTATGTTGTAAGATACACCAAAAGGAGCATTCACAACACACATCCTTGACTTGACTTGCATTACATGCAATCGCTACCTTCCTCGATAGCTTGCGTCGTACGCAATACTGAGTTTCACTAAACAACGATATGCTATTAAAATATTATTAAAACTAGCCATTTTGAATAGTAATAACCACCTTTTATAATTTTAGAAATTTTAGATCTCACAATGGACTTCATTTTTGGATTCGGAGTATCGAATTTAGACTAAGGTGAAATTTTGGTACTTTTCGGTTAACTTTCATATTCTGATGAATAGTGAAAATTACTAAATTATAATTATTATTTTTTTAAATAGAAATAATTAATAGTGATAAATTATTAATTTGAGTGGTTTTAAATTATATTTAGAATATATTTTTACAATTTAATACAATGTTGGTCATTGGATGTAATTTCACATTTAAACCAGTCATAAACAAGTTTCAATCTTTTGATAGTTATTATCTCTTAAGAACACGCTATTTGTTTTGACGACAGGAATTAATTTTTAAATTAATTAATGCAACTGATATGTTTTTAATTTGATAAAATATACATCATTTTTGAGTTCATAATATTAAATATAGCTTAGGCCTAATTTTTGGTATTTTTCTGGAAACTTTCATTTTTTGATGAATAGTGAAACCACTAAGTGGTAGTTAAAAAAATGAATTTTTCATAAAACTTAATTTTACCGCTTCTGTGAGTGGAATTTCAAAAATCCGAGAGACACGGTTGATGTCAGTAAGTAAAATTTTGTTCAATGAGATGAAAATAATTTTTGGTGAATAGTAACTTTTTACTTTTTTTTACCACGGTTAAAAGTAAATTGGGTAATTAAGGGTAAAAATGATATTATTATTACCCTAACACATGTCTTAATTTTATTGGACAAGTGTAATTCGAACAAAAACAACCTTAGGAATAAAATATGACAATTTTGGCCCACTTGGATTAGATTAGCACATTTATTATTAATTTATTTAAAGAAGGGTTAAAATAGTTAAAATCAAAGTTTAATAACTAAATCATTTTTAATATGAGGTTATACATAAGATAAATTCGAATATAAATATTCATTAGAAATCTAAAACTATTTCCTACATAATGTATTCTATTTGTAATTTTTATACATTAAATAATTTAATTTATTTATGACACAACGATGATGCAGTAATTATCTTATTAATGAAATACCGACATAATTGATGTTATAAATACCCAAATAAATGTAATTTGAGACTTTTTATGACTTACACTACTTTTATAGCTTAATATGATATGTTATTGTTGATTTAAGAAACTTGGTTCGG
Organism: Viscum album; assembly: GCA_963277665.1. NCBI lineage: Eukaryota > Viridiplantae > Streptophyta > Magnoliopsida > Santalales > Viscaceae > Viscum > Viscum album. The sequence goes on from OY728153.1 coordinate 1,956,256,948, forward strand.
ACATATCATTCTGTTATGAATTTCATAAAAATCATGTACCAAATAGTGTCAAAATTTCCATAAATTAGTTTTTAAAACAAATATTATATTATTAATTGTTATTTTATTCCTAAAAATCTAAGGTTCTGCCAAATGACTTAGATAAGGTTATATATATTAATAATAAACAACTTGGCGTTCGTTTGTCTTGATATAGTAAGTTTATTAACAATATAGTGTATGAAAACAAAAAGACACGGTAAAAGTTAAATTATTTAACTTAGAGTTAAATCTAATTGATAAGGTTAAAATAATAACCTAAACTTGTGTAAATCCTATTGTATGAGAGGATTTAGACCCATACCCACCTTATCTTCGAAATATATCAATTTGGAGCTATTTAAAACCGAACGTGACTTTATAATAAAATAATATTTTTAGTTTTCCCAAAGGTGCCCCTCTCCTCCCTTATAAAAGGGCACCTCCTCCCTCTCCTCCTCACACCAATTTGAGCATTCAAGCTCGGCCAAAACCTGCACAAATCTCTTCTCCACTTCCCTAGTATCATCCTAGAGGTCCTGGTCTTCTTCAAAGACTATCCTTAGTTCTTTAAGTGGAGGATAAGAAAAGGCGCCTCAAAAAGAGGTAATATCCATTACCGATCTTTTTCAATTTCTTTCTTCTTCAACTTCTTCTTATTTAGTTGTTTCATGATAAAGTAATAACAATAGTATTTCTTATAAAATTATATGTTATTATAAATATCAAACAACTCTAATTAACCTTCTATCGATCCTACATAAAAAGGAAATCACCGCGCGTACGTACATACGGAATACCGTCTCCACGCCGTGGTGTAATCTATTTTCCGCCACAACCGTAATTGGATGGTTATAATGCTGTAATGAGTAACTATATATGATTATTATGAAGTGATATTGACACTGAAATAGTATACATACACTTCAACACAGGTTCACGATCATGAGAACGATATCATCGCTCGTGCGTACGTACGGACTACCGTCTCCACGACGCGATGAGATTCATTTTCCATGTTAACCATTTAAGAATGATTATAAAGTATATATAAGAAATAATAATGAAATATATTACATTATAAATCTACTGGATTTATGTATATATGTATGTCATCTACTTACTTCCATTTAAGACAATAAGGAAAGGAAAACATCGTTCATGCGTACGTACGGACTACCGTCTCCATGAACGGTGTGTTTCATTTCATTTATCTATCTATTATATATATATATACTGAATATATATGATATATAAATCATGTTTTATATTCTGTAAGTAAGTAAATCATGATATAAGTAATAATAATGTCAAGAACAACAAGTCCAAACACCTACGATAAATGAAACGATTTTACCCAAAACGCTTCTTTAACATGGAATTTTCAAAAGAACGGGTAATATAAAGTCATAAGGGAACCATATATGATATCATAACAATGAATATGATTCTGTAATAAGTTAATGACATTATTTAAATCATTATATAGGAGATTCGTACACTTACAAAGAAAATCAGACTTAAGGTAAGGGAAATATCACAATCTCATTTTTATCCGAGATTGTTTGTACTTTGGTATTTACTGGGGTGTATTTTATCATCCACATCCATGTTTCCTCAATATGTAATATTATTTCCATCCACCTACAATTGTTTAAATCCAATTTTACCCTTCGGTGAGTTTTTAGTAATGGATATGGAAGGAATCTTTTGTCATTTTTCGTACGAGGTACTTTTTGACTTTTCTAACAAAAGTATGAGAAGAATGTTTTTTTAACTTATACGACATGAATGGATTTTTAAAACATTATTTACAAGAAGATTACTTTACAAGTTTTCAAGTTTATTTTTAATCAAATTCTGTTAGTTTAGAATTGTATGACATGTTAAGAAAGGAAAAGTGTTTTTGAAGTAGAAACGATATTTTCCTCAAGAATGGAGTTCAAGTGTTTTATCAAAATTATTTTCCATCTATGATAATATAGGGTTCTGTTTCTGTCCCTATTATTACATGGATTTGATTATGTTGTGATGGAAATATTTTTATGAATTCCTTTATCTTATAAGAATTGTTTTATGATGTCATGTTGTTTAAGATTCCCATTTTTACTACATGGGTTATTCAATGATGTATGATTTATGATTTTGTGGCACACATAATAATGGTATCATTATGAGATGGGTGGGACCTATATCTCCCTCCAATTCATTGGGTAAAGATTTTATATCTCATAAGATAGACATGGCTGGAACGGTAGGTTATACCGGTTCACTGAAACAGGACTGAAACGAGGGTGACTCGGTTCAGAAATGGACTTTGTCCACTAAGATAGTCTTGGCAATGAGTCTTGACTAATAAGATATGATTCTCTATGATTATGTGTGTATTCCACAAAGATTCATGTTTTATTTTATGATTTTTGTGATTTCATTTCACTACTATGATTTATCCCATGTTATGAAATTATTCTCTCTTTTGCAGGTTAAGATTCCCAAAATGTTATGTTCTTATGAATATGATGTGATTGACATTTCTTTTGTTTACCCTTACTGAGCATTTGAGCTCAACCTTTTATGTTTTCTTTTCCCCAGGATATAAATAATGGTTTTAAGTATTAAAATAAAGGAAGATATTTATGGTAGATGTTGAAGATCTTTCACCACGATTAGAAGATTATATTCCGAGTTTCCAAAGACACTAAACTATTACGATCCTTGTGTGTGTGTTTTTGTTATGTACTAAGTATTCCGCAAAAGTAATGTAATGTCCATGTACGTCAGGCTTCGGGTCTCTACAGTTGGTATCAGAGGAAAAGTTTACTCAACCTTTGGAAACTAGGATGCGAAAACGTTAGTGAGATCCCTAGAGATATTTCTAAGGTATGTCTAGGGATTTCCCTAAGGATAAGTATACGTATAGGATATAGTCCTAGAACTATGGAAACGATATTAGATTAAACCAAAGATGTTAGATATTGAAGTTGCTCCCCCTTTATTATGATTTTTTCCTCTCACACTATACTTTATGGGTTTTAGAAAATGGCTGGAAACAAGATGATTCATGATAATGGAGGATATGATGGACAATGGAATGATATTCTTCATGAGCAACCAAATGAAATGTGATTTGGAAGTCCAAACATCATTATTATGCCGAATCAGCAATCTCAAAATATGATCAATAAAGTAAAATTTGGTAAGTTTCCTGAATCAGCTAATAAGAGAAAGATGGAGTTTCAAGATGATCATAGAGGAAAGAAAGTTCAATTTCCCCTATGTAAATCATGTTGGAAGAGGCATCAAGGAGAATGTTTCAAAGGAACTGGAAGATGCTTTGGGTGTGGAAAAGAAGGACACAAAGCCAGTAAGTGCAAAGGAAAAGGTTCAGTTAACACCAGGGATGAGGATAATTGTATTTATACGACATCAACAATGGTTAAATGTTTTAAATGTGGAAAGTACGAGCATTATGCAAACCAATTCCCTAAGGGAAAGTCTCATGAAGAGAATCAGTATGGTCGTATGGGTAATATTTATGTGGATGATGATGAAGAGACTAAAAATGATATGTGAGATGAAAGAATTGTTGAAGCTCAGTCAATGGTTTAAGAATGTAGTGGAATGATTGCATGTTTATCATGTGTAATGTTGTATAATTAATCTCATGGTACTATGGAATAAAGAGACATCTAAGAATTGTTACACTGTTGTCTTTCCTTGAGTTTTGAAAGTGTATGATTAATGTTACCAATATCCACGAAAGGTTATTCAGATATTTTTGAAATGTAGATTATATGCGTATAATGAAGGGATAAGGAGAAAATTAAATGTTTGATAGTATTCATGAGCTCATGACTGATATAAGGAGAAGGTTATATCATGGTTTGAGTATATAGATTTTTTGGATTTTGGTATGTGGAAAGAGTTAACTTTTGACAGCATTCATATTTTCACTAAAGTTTAATGGGTTTTCATTTTTCAAGAGAATACATCATTAAGGTATTCACATGTTTGGAATGTGACAGACAATATATATGGGGGATAAATGATGGTATTCACATGCTTGGTTGACGACATTTCAAGTTATCGTTTCTTTATACTATGAGCTTGGACCGAAGTATTTTAGATAAGCCTAAATATTGGAATGGATTATGTTAACCATAAGTTAGTATTGTTTAAGGATAGAACTTTGTTTTTTGATATTATTTATGTGATGTTATAGTAATGTAGTTTTAGAAAAAGGACAACCTACGGGACGGGCGACAACCCATCGCGTCGGACTTGGCTGTGGGAATCGAACCCACAACCGAAGTGCGACTGGCCTTTATCGCCTACCACTGACCTATAGGAAGTCCCTGTTTAGTAGAAACTAGTTTTATTATATTAAGCAGTATGATATATGAAGTATAATTCCATTTTATGAACTATATATGATTAATCTCACTATAGATGGACTTATGTATTTTTTGATAACTTTTCTAACATTTTTTTAAGACAGATGGAATGACTCATCATTCTATCACATGATCTGCTAACACATCAAGAATGGAAAATTCAACATCATTTCTTTAAGAGATTAATTGGAAATTGTCCAAAGAACTTAAAACGGTGAGACTATAACAAAATCACGAAAGTATTTCTTCTAATTCCAATTTCATCAAATTTAGGGAAATGATCTTGAAAACCAAAAATGTTGTCCTAGTGCTCTTATATTTGATGAATCAGATGGTACCTTAGATCGTCACAAATTTATGGCTTTGTTATTGCTGGCTTTTCCATTGCCATGTTCTCTACCACTCTCCATCAGAACATGATGGTTAGATTTCTCTTCCATATCCATATTTTCACTTATGTGGAAACCCAGTGATTAGTTTATTTGGGTAATTGTTACATTTCGTACTTTATTTTTTAAATCCATGTATTGGTATTCCTTTTTACGATGTGAATTTCTATTAAAGAAACTTTCGAGTAGTAAACCATTTATAACCCCGACGAATTTCGAGGGCGAAATTCATTTTAAGGGGGGTAGAATGTAACACCCCGAGATTTTATGAAAAATATTCTTTTTATTAATGTCTTGTGTTGTACGCTACACAAAAAAGAGCTTTCACAACACACATCCTTGACTTGCCTTGCATTAAACGCAATCGCTACATTCCTCGATAGCTTGCGTCGTACGCAATACCGAGTTTTACTAAACAACGATATGCTATTAAAATATTATTAAAACTAGCCGTTATGAATAGTAATAACCACCTTTTAAGATTTTAGAAATTTTAGCTCTCACAATGGACTTCGTTTTTGGATTCGGAGTATCGAATTTAGACTAAGGTGAAATTTTGGTACTTTTCGGATAACTTTCATATTCTGATGAATAGTGAAAATTACTATATTATAATTAAAAACAATTTTTTTAAATCGAAATAATTAATAGTGATAAATTATTAATTTGAGTGGTTTTAAAGAATATTTAGAATATATTTTTACAAATTAATACAATGTTGGCCATTGGATGTAATTTCACATTTAAACCAGTAATAAACAAGTGTCAATCTTTTGATAGTTATTATCTCTTAAGAACACGCTATTTGTTTTGACGACGGGAATTAATTTTTAAATTAATTAATGCAACTGATATGTTTTTAATTTGATAAAATAGACATCATTTTTGAGTTCATAATATCAAATATAGATTAGGCCTAATTTTTGGTATTTTTCTGGAAACTTTCATTTTTTGATGAATAGTGAAACCACTAAGTTGTAGTTAACAAAATGAATTTTTCATAAAACATAATTTTACCGCTTTTGTGAGTGGAATTTCAAAAATCCGAGAGACACGGTTGATGTCAGTAAGTAAAATGTGGTTCAATGAGATGAAAATAATTTTTGGTGAATAGTAACTTTTTATTTTTTTTACCACGGTTAAAAGTAAATAGGGTAATTAAGAGTAAAAATGATATTATTATTACCCTAACACATGTCCTAATTTTATTGGACAAGTGTAATTCGAACTAAAACAACCTTAGGAATAAGATATGACCATTTAGGCCCACTTGGATTAGATTAGGACATTTATTATTAATTTATTTAAAGAAGGGTTAAAATAGTTAAAATAAAAGTTTAATAACTAAATCATTTTTAATATGAGGTTATACCTAAGATAAATTCGACTATAAATATTAATTAGAAAGCTAAAACGATTTCCTACATAATGGTATTCTATTTCTAATTTTTAAACATTAAATAATTTAATTTATTTATGACACAACGATGATGCAGTAATTATCTTATTAATGAAATATCGACATAATTGATGTTATAAATACCCAAATAAATGTAATTTGAGACTTTTTATGACTTGAACTAATTTTATAGGTTAATATGACATGTTATTGTCGATTTAAGAAACTTGGTTCGGACTTACCATTATGTTATGAATTTTATAAAAATCATGTACGAAATAGTGTCAAAATTGTCATAAATTAGTTTTTAAAACAAATATTTTATTATTAATTGTTATTTTATTCCTAAAAATATACGGTTCGGCTAAATGACTTAGATAAGGTTATATATATTAATAATAAACAAATTGGGGTTCTTTTGGATTGATATAGTAAGTTTATTGACCATATAGTTTAAGAAAACAAAAAGACACGGTAAAAGTTAAATTATTTAACTTAGAGTTAAATATAATTGATAAGGTTAAAATAATAACCTAAACTTGTATAAATCTTATTCTATGAGATTATTTATACCCATACCCACCTTAGCTTCGAAATATATCAATTTGGAGCTATTTAAAACCGAACTTGACTTTATAATAAAATAATATTTTTAGTTTTCCCAAAGGTGCCCATCTCCTCCCTTATAAAAGGGCACCTCCTCCCTCTCCTCCTCACACCAATTTGAGCATTCAAGCTCAGCCAAAACCTGCCAAAATCTCTTCTCCACTTCCCTAGTATCATCATAGAGGTCCTGGTCTTCTTCAAAGACCATCATTAGTTCTTTAAGTGGAGGATAAGAAACAACGCGTCAAAAAGAGGTAATATCCATTACTGATCTTTTTCAATTTCTTTCTTCTTCAACTTCTTCATCTTTAGTTGTTTCATGATAAAGTAATAACATCAGATTTTCTTATATACTGATATGTTATTATAAATATGAAACAACTCTAATTAACCTTCTATCCATCCTACGGAAAAAGGAAATCACCGCGCGTGCGTACGTACGAAATACCGTCTCCACGCCATGGTGTAATCTATTTTCCGCCACAACCTTAATTGGATGGGTATAATGGTGTAATGAGTAACTATATATTATTATTATAAAGTGATATTGATACTGAAATAGTATACATACACTTCAACACAAGTTCACGATCATGAGAACGATATCATCACTCGTGCGTACGTACGGACTACCGTCTCCACGACGCGATGAGATTCATTCTCCATGTTAACAATTTAAGAATGATTATAAAGTATATATAAGAAATAATAATGAAATATATGACATTATAAATCTATTGGATTTATGTATATATGTATGTCATCTACTTACTTCCATTGAAGACAATAAGGAAAGGAAAACATCGTTCATGCGTACGTACGGACTACCGTCTCCATGAACGGTGTGTTTCATTTCATTTATCTATATATTATATATATATATACTGAATATATATGATATATAAATCATGTTTTATATTCTGTAAGTAAATCATGTTATATGTAATAATAATGTCAAAAACAACAAGTCCAAACACCTACGATAAATGAAATGATTTTACCCAAAACGCTTCTTTAACATGGAATTTACAAAAGAATGGGTAATATAAAGTCATAAGTGAACCATATATGATATCATAACAATGAATATGATTCTGTAATAAGTTAATGACATTATTTAAATCATTATACAGGAGATTCAGACACTTACTAAGCAAATCAGACTTAAGGTAAGGGAAATATCAAAATCTCATTTTTATCCGAGATTGTTTGTACTTTGGTATTTACTGGGGTGTATTTTATCATCCACATCCATGTTTCCTAAATATGTAATATTATTTCCATCCACCTACAATTGTTTAAATCCAATTTTACCCTTCGGTGAGTTTTTAGTAAAGGATATGAAAGTAATCTTTTGTCATTTTTCATACGAGGTACTTTTTGACTTTTCTGACAAAAGTACGAGAAGAATGTTTTTTTAACTTATACGACATGAATGGATTTTTAAAACATTATTTCCAAGAAGCTTACATTACAAGTTTTCAAGTTTATTTTTAATCAAATTCTCTTAGTTTAGAATTGTATGACATGTTAAGAAAGGAAAAGTGTTTTTGAAGTAGAAAGGATATTTTCCTCAAGAATGGAGTTCAAGTGTTTTATCGAAATTATTTTCCATCTAAGATAATATAGGGTTATATTTCTATCCATATTATTACATGGATTTTATTATGTTGTGATGTAAATATTTTTATGAATTCCTTTCTCTTATATGAATTGTTCTATGATGTCATGTTTTTTAAGAATCCCATTTTTAATACATGGGTTATGCAATGATGTATGATTTATGAATTTGTGGCACACATAAGAATGGTATCATTATGAGATGGGTGGGACCTATATCTCCCTCCAATTCATTGGGTAATGATTTTATATCTCATGAGATAGACATGGATGGAATGGTAGGATATACCGGTTCACTGAAACAGGACTGAAACGAGGGTGACTCAGTTCGTAAATGGACTTTGTCCACTAAGATAGTCTTGGAAATGAGTCTTGAATAATAAGATATGATTCTATATGATTATGTGTGTATTCCACAAAGCTTCATGTTTTATGTTATGATTATTGGGATGTCATTTCACTACTATGATTTATCCCATGTTATGAAATTATTCTCTCTTTTGCAGGTTAAGATTTCCAAAATGTTATGTTCTTATGAATATGATGTGATTGATATTTCTTTTGTTTACCCTTACTGAGCATTTGAGCTCACCCTTTTATGTTTTCTTTTCCCCAGGATATAAAGAAATGTTTTAAGTATTAAAATAAAGGAAGATCTTTATGAGAGATGTTGAAGATCTTTCACCACGATTAGAAGATTATATTCCGAGTTTCCAAAGACACTAAACTATTACGATCCTTGTGTGTGTGTTTTTGTTATGTACTAAGTATTCCTCAAAAGTAATGTAATGTCCATGTACGTCAGGCTTCGGGTCTCTACAGTTGGTATCAGAGGAAAAGATTAGTCAACCTTTGGAAACTAGGATGAGAAAACGTTAGTGAGGTCCCTAGAGATATTTCTAAGGTATGTATAGGGATTTCCCTAAGGATAAGTATATGTATAGGATATAGTCCTAGAACTATGGAAACGATATTAGATTAAACCAAATATGTTAGATATTGAAGTTGCTCCCCCTTTATTATGATTTTTTCCTCTCACACTATTCTTTATGGGTTTTAGAAAATGGATGGAAACAAGATGATTCACGATAATGGAGGATATGATGGACAATGGAATGATATTCTTCATGAGCAACCAAATGAAATGGGATTTGGAAGTCCAAACATCATTATAATGCCGAATCAGCAATCTCATAATATGATAAATAAAGTAAAATTTGGTAAGTTTCCTGACTCGGCTAATAAGAGAAAGATGGAGTTTCATGATGATCATAGAGGAAAGAAAGTTCAATTTCCCCTATGTAAATCATGTGGGAAGAGGCATCAAGGAGAATGTTTCAATGGAACTGGAAGATGCTTTGGGTGTGGAAAAGAAGGACACAAAGCCAGTAAGTGCAAAGGAAAAGGTTCAGTTAACACCAGGGATGAGGATAATGGTATTTCTACGACATCAACAATGGTTAAATGTTCTAAATGTGGAATGTACGAGCATTATTCAAACCAATTCCCTAAGGGAAAGTCTCATAAAGAGAATCAGTATGGTCGTATGGGTAATATTTATGTGGATGATGATGAAGAGACTACAAGTGATATGTGAGATGAAAGAATTGTTGAAGCTCGGTCAATGGTTTAAGAATGTAGTGGAATGATTACATGTTTATCATGTGTAATGTTGTATAATTAATCTCATGGTACTATGGAATAAAGAGACATCTAAGAATTGTTACACTGTTGTATTTCCTTGAGTTTTGAAAGTGTATGATTAATGTTACCAGTATCCATGAAAGGTTATTTAGATATTTTTGGAATGTAGATTATATGCGCATAATGAAGGGATAAGGAGAAAATTAAATGTTTGATAGTATTCATGAGCTCATTACTGATATAAGGAGAAGGTTATATCATGGTTTGTGTATATATAATTTTTGGATTTTGGTATGTGGAAAGAGTTAACTTTTGACAGAATTCATATTTTCACTAAGGTTTAATGGGTATTCATTTTTCAAGAGAATACATCATTAAGGTATTCACATGATTGGAATGTGACCAACAAGATATATGGGTGATAAATGATGGTATTCACATGCTTGGTTGATGACATTTCAAGTTATCGTTTTCTTTATACTATGAGCTTGGACCGAAGTATTTTAGATAAGCCTAATGATTGGAATGGATTATATTAACCATAAGTTAGTATTGTTTAAGGATAGAACTTTTTTTATATTATTTATGTGATGTTATAGTAATTAGTTTTATAAAAAGGACAACCTGCAGGACGGGCGACAACCCATCGCGTCGGACATGGCTGTGCGAATAGAACCCACAACCGACATGCGACTGGCCTTTATCGCCTACCACTAACCTACAGAAAGTCCCTGTTTAGTAGAAACTAGTTTTATTATATTAAGCAGTATGATATATGATGTATAAGTCCATTTTAGGAACTATTTATGATTAATCTCACTATAGATGGACTTATGTATTTTTTGATAACTTTTCTAACCTTTTGTTTAAGACAAATGGAATGACCCATCATTCTATCACATGATCTGCTAACACATCATGAATGACAAATTCAACATCATTTCTTTAAGAGATGAAGTGGAAATTGTCCAATGAACGTCAAATGGTGAGACTATACCAAAATCACGAAAGTATTTCTTCTAATTCCAATTTCATCAACTTTAGGGAAATGATCTTGAAAACCAAAAATGTTGTCCTAGTGCTCTTATATTTGATGAATCATATGGTACCTTAGATCGTCACAAATTTATGGCTTTGTGATTGCTGGCTTTTCTATAGCCATGTTCTCTACCACTCTCCATCAGAACATGATGGTTATATTTCTCTTCCATATCCATATTTTCACTTATGTGGAAACCCAGTGATTAGTTTATTTGGGTAATTATTACATTTCATACTTTAGTTTTTAAAGCCATGTTTTGGTATTCCTTTTTACGATGTGGGTTTCTATTAAAGAAACTTTCGAGTAGTAAACCATTTATAACCCCGACGAATTTTGAGGGCGAAATTCATTTTAAGGGGGGTAGAATGTAACACCCCGAGATTTTATGAAAAATATTATTTTCATTAATGTCTTGTGTTGTATGCTACACCAAAAGGATCTTTCACAACACAAATCCTTGACTTTCCTTGCATTACACGCAATCACTACCTTCCTCGATAGATTGCGTCGTACGCAATACCGAGTTTCACTAAACAACGATATTCTATTAAAATATTATTAAAACTAGTCGTTATGAATAGTAATAACTACCTTCTAAAATTTTAGAAATTTTAGCTCTCACAATGGACTTCATTTTTGGATTCAGAGTATCGAATTTAGACTAAGGTGAAATTTTGGTACTTTTCAGATTACTTTTATATTCTGATGAATAGTGAAAATTACTAAATTATAATTAAAAACAACTTTTTTAAATAGAAATAATTAATAGTGATAAATTATTAATTTGAGTGGTTTTAAAGTATATTTAGAATATATTTTTACAATTTAATACAATGTTGGTCATTGGATGTAATTTCACATTTAAACCAGTAATAAACAAGTGTCAATCTTTTGATAGTTATTATCTCTTAAGAACACGCTATTTGTTTTGACGACGGGAATTAATTTTTAAATTAATTAATGCAACTGATATGTTTTTAATTTGAAAAAATAGACATCATTTTTGAGTTCATAATATCAAATATAGCTTAGGCCTAATTTTTGGTATTTTTCTGGAAACTTTCATTTTTTGATGAATAGTGAAACCACTAAGTGGTTGTTAAAAAAAAATTTCATAAAACTTAATTTTACCGCTTCTGTGAGTGGAATTTCAAAAATCTGAGAGACACGGTTGATATCAATAAGTAAAATGTGGTTCAATGAGATGAAAATAATTTTTGGTGAATAGTAACTTTTTACTTTTTTTACCACGGTTAAAAGTAATTAGGGTAATTAAGGGTAAACATGATATTATTATTACCCTAACACATGTCCTAATTCTATTAGACAAGTGTAATTCTAACAAAAACAACCTTAGGAATAAAATATGACCATTTAGGCCCACTTGGATTAGATTAGGACATTTATTTTTAATTTATTTAAAGAAGGGTTAAAATAGTTAAAATCAAAGTTTAATAACTAAATCATTTTTAATATGAGGTTATAGAAAAGATAAATTAGACTATAAATATTCATTAGAAATATAAAAAGATTTCCTATATAATGGTATTTTGTTTGTACTTTTTAGACATTAAATAATTTAATTTAAGTAACTTGGTTCGAACTTATAATTCTGTTATGAATTTCATAAAAATCATGTACCAAATAGTGTCAAAATTGACATAAATTAGTTTTTTAAACAAATATTATATTATTAATGTTTATTTTATTCCTAAAAATCTAAGGTTCTGCCAAATGACTTAGATAAGGTTATATATATTAATAATAAACAACTTGGGGTTCGTTTGGCTTGATATAGTAAGTTTATTAACCATATAGTGTAAGAAAACAAAAAGACACCGTAAAAGTTAAATTATTTAACCTAGAGTTAAATCTAATTGATAAGGTTAAAATAATAACCTAAACTTGTATAAATACTATTGGATGAGAGGAGTTATACACATACCCACCATAGATTCGAAATATATCAATTTCGATCTATTTAAAACCGAACTTGACTTTATAATAAAATAATATATTTAGTTTTCCCAAAGGTGCCCCTCTCCTCCCTTATAAAAGGGCACCTCCTCCCTCTCCTCCTCACACCAATTTGAGCATTCATGCTCGGCCAAACCCTGCCAAAATATCTTCTCCAATTCCCTAGTATCATCCTAGAGGTCCTGGTCTTCTTCAAAGGCCATCCTTAGTTCTTTAAGTGGAGGATAAGAAAAGGCGCGTCAAAAAGAGGTAATATCCATTACCGATCTTTTTCAATTTATTTCTTCTTCAACTTCTTCTTATTTAGTTGTTTCATGATAAAGTAATAACATCAGTATTTCTTATATACTGATATGTTATTATAAATATGAAACAACTCTAATTAACCTTCTATCCATACTACGGAAAAAGGAAATCACCGCGCGTGCGTACGTACAGAATACTGTCTCCACGCCGTTGTGTAATCTATTTTCCGCCACAACCTTAATTGGATGGGTATAATGGTGTAATGAGTAACTATATATGATTATTATAAAGTGATATTGGTACTTAAATAGTATACATACACTTCAACACAAGTTCACGATCATGATAACAATATCATCGCTCGTGCGTACGTACGGACTACCGTCTCCACAACGCGATGAGATTCATTCTCCATGTTATCCATTTAAGAATGATTATAAAGTATATATAAGAAATAATAATGAAATATATGACATTATAAAGCTACTAGATTTATGTATATATGTATTTCATCAACTTACTTCCATTCAAGACAATAAGGAAAGGAAAACATCGTTCATGCGTACGTACGGACTACCGTCTCCATGAACGGTGTGTTTCATTTCATTTATCTATCTATTATATATATATATATACTGAATATATATGATGTATAAATCATGTTTTATATTCTGTAAGTAAGTAAATCATGATATAAGTAATAATAATGTCAAGAACAACAAGTCTAAACTCCTACGATAAATGAAACGATTTTACCCAAAACGCTTCTTTAACATTGAATTTACAAAAGAACGGGTAATATAAAGTCATAAGTGAACCATATATGATATCATAACAATGAATATGATTTTTTAATAAGTTAATGACATTATGCAAATCATTATACAGGATATTTGGACACTTACGAAGCAAATCGGACTTAAGGTAAGGGAAATATCACAATCTCATTATTATCTGAGATTATATATACTTTGGTATTTACTGGGGTGTATTTTATCATCCAAATCCATGATTTCTCAATATATAATATTATTCCCATCCACCTACAATTGTTTAAATCCAATTTTACCCTTCGGTGAGTTTTTAGTAAAGGATATTAAAGGAATCTTTTGACATTTTTCGTACGAGGTACTTTTTGACTTTTCCGACAAAAGTACGAGAAGAATGTTTTTTTTAACTTATACGGCATGAATGGATTTTTAAAACATTATTTACAAGAAGCTTCCTTTACAAGTTTTCAAGTTTATTTTTAATCAAATTCTATTAATTTAAAATTGTATGACATGTTAAGAAAGGAAAAGTGTTTTTGAAGTAGAAAGGATATTTTCCTCAAGAATGGAGTTCAAGTGTTTTATCAAAATTATTTTCCATATAAGATAATATAGGGTTCTGTTTCTATCCCTATTATTACATGGATTTGATTATGTTGTGATGGAAATATTTTTATGAATTCCTTTATCTTATATGAATTGTTTTATGATGTCATGTTGTTTAAGATTCCCATTTTTACTACATGGGTTATGCAATGATGTATGATTTATGATTTTGTGGCACACATAAGAATGGTATCATTATGAGATGGGTTGGACCTATATCTCCCTCCAATGCATTGGGTAAAGATTTTATATCTCATGAGATAGACATGGCTGGAACGGTAGGTTATACCGGTTTAGTGAAACAGGACTGAAACGAGGGGGACTCTGTTCAGAAATGGACTTTGTCCACTAAGATAATCTTGGCAATGAGTCTTGACTAATAAGATATGATTCTCTATGATTATGTGTGTGTGCCACAAAGCTTCATTTTTTAAGTTATGATTATTGGGATTTCATTTCACTACTATGATTTATCCCATGTTATGAAATTATTATCTCTTTTGCAGGTTAAGATTTCCAAAATGTTATGTTCTTATGAATATGATGTGATTGATATTTCTTTTGATTACCCTTACTGAGAATTTGAGCTCACCCTTTTATGTTTTCTTTTCCCTAGGATATAAAGAAAGGTTTTAAGTATTAAAATAAAGGAAGATCTTTATGGGAGATGTTGAAGATCTTTCACAATGGTTAGAAGATTATATTTTGAGTTTCCAAAGACACTAAACTATTACGATCCTTGTGTGTGTGTTTTTGTTATGTACTAAGTATTCCGCAAAAGTAATGTAATGTCCATGTACGTCAGGCTTCGGTTCTCTACATATAACATCTATAATAGAAGGAATCTTAATTAATTTCTTCCTTTTCTAGGAGGAGTTGATAAAATAACATTAGAATAGAGTATATCCTACTAATTTGTTTTTAATTTTCATTCAAAATTTGAGTACTTATGGAGACATGATCCATTAGACAGTGGTTGAATGATTTACATCCATCCCTTATTGAAGGAGAAGACTCTACTAAAAATCTATGTTATTCAGTTTTTGATTATTATTTTAAACCACTCCTTGAAATTATCTTGTGAAAAAAGTGTTTTTTTGTAATTCCATTAATTGTAATAATTTCTATATCCTTCAAAACACAATAATAATATTTAAAGAATATTCCATAAATTTTTTAAATTTTTTAATTTTCATAATCATTCAAATTTTATCTGTATAATTATATCATAGATAATGATATATTGATATCATTATCATCCATATACGAAGGAAATATGTATTTATTTTTTCACAATTAATCATGATATCATATACAATGATATGAAATATCATTGTACATGGTAGGTTATATGGAATCATTCAAAAAAAATATTTTTATAACACACTTATGATATAAGATATCATAGTCCGTGTTATAATTTAAAATATTGGTTTTAGTGAAATGGAATAATTGTTAAATGTATATTTCAATTTTTGATAGAGACACTATTAGAAAAATAATGATATAATTATTATGGTTTAAATATGTAGCTTGTGTTATTTATGAAATAATTATTACTCATTGTATTAAAATAGTGATACACAATATCACTATCTTATTTAGGGATTACTAAAGGATAATTATATGGGATATCAAAAATTGATTTTCGAAGAGATATGTTTCACCGATATTGTAGAAAAAATATAAGTCATATCATTTTCTTTGATATAAGTTCTTTTGATTTGTTTTAATTTTTTTTCATTTATTTAATGATGAATATATTAAAAATTATTTATAAATTATGGTTAAGAATATTTATTTATTTTATTTATTTTTTAAATGTTTAATGAATTAAATTTTAGTCATGAAATGTTTAAAATTAATTATTAAATTTGCGTAAAATGTTTAAAAAATTAATTCAAAAAATTAAGCATTAAGATTAAGTTCCTTAATTTTCATGGCATTTAAAATTATGATTTTGATATAAAATATTTATAAGTTAATTAAAAAAATTATAATTTTTTTTTATAAATTATGAAATATAAAAAATTAAAATTATTTGATGAATATATTGTTTTGGAAATATATTTTATGTGAGAAAAACTTTTTTTATGGGGGATAATAGAAAATGTTTTAACAAATATAAAATATATTATATTTAAATAAATTGAATTGCTTTAATTTTTACTATGAAAATGTCATCTGAATTTAAAATTTTAATAATCCTTATTTTTTTGAAATCATATATTTTCATATAAAGAAATTCATATTTTTAGAGTGTAGATGATAAATACAGAGTGTCTATATTTGAGAAATAAATGTGAAGTGTCTATATTTATAATATATAGAAAGTTTATATTTCTTATCAATGAATTGTAAATTTTTATATTCATTTTTCACACCATTTATTTTATTCCAAATTCAAAAAACCAATGTTACAAAAGAAACACAATCATGAAGGACTGTAGAAAATAAAGAAATTATATCCCACAAATGAACTGAAATGAAACACCATCAATGTTTCAGTGTTTTTTCTCTAGTGTCATTTAAATGTTGTGGGTTGAGTGATATTTGGTATCATGTGATGTATATTAAATGATAAATTTTTATGTTTCAGTTGTATTTATGGCATATAACATGAGAAATGATATGACAATAACCCCTAAAATATAGGTATTTCGTGGTTATCCTTGATTGCTGATTGTTATATTGGGTTTTTTATATATTAAGTTTAGTATTATTGTCAACAGTTTCATAAATATTTAAATTTTCTCTCATGATATATAAGTTTTTGAACATGGATCCAAATTTATCTACTTAATGTTAACCACATTGATTGCTATATTTAAGTCATTATTGTTACATAAGTGAACACAATCTAAGGACACATTGACTATTGGTTATCAAATAGAATCCATAATTGTGATTTTTTTAACATTGATACCAATCCAATGTTATTTCAGAATTTTAATTAATATAAGGATATTTGGTATGATACTTTTCAGATGGTGGGGATTTATTAACCAAGATAGGGTCTATCCAATGATATGATGGCTTTATGACATTGGGAGGATTAATTAAGTATTGGATAATTAAGTACATTCTAATCTGACATAATTACATGGTATTTAATTATATAAGTTTCAATGAGATTGGGAATTGATAAAATTAGATAATATATATGATGTTTACATTTTCCCTATCTTCTGTATAATAATTATGTCAAGGAAAAAGTAACTCTACTAATGGACATGTGGTGGATTATATCACACAAAATCCCATTGAAAATTTAATAGTTATGATATTCTTATAGACATCACTCCTACATTAATATTGTGAATGATATTTATAATCATTTAGAAGAATACAAAAAGTTGTCGAGGTCACCCATAAGATAATGATAATTGGGATTTTTTGGACAATGTAACTAGTCCGTGGATTTAAGTGCTTATGTTAATCATAAATGAAAATATGATTTCTGTTTATTGAATTTTAAATATATAACTAAATAAGTTTATTAATTAAATAACTAATTTGATGTTATAAGATAAATAATTATATAGTTATATTTTTAATACATAAACATGAGGAAATAATTAAGTCCAAATGAGATTTGGGGTTAGCCCTTTTATGATGACCATCTAAGCTCTATTACATGATATAATCATTTATTTATACTAACGGAGGCCTTATAATCTACTTATTTGATATTGTTAACCCATTTTAAGGTGAATTAATGAATCTATCAAGATTTTTTGGCCCTTTAGACATCTCTAGAGGCTATTTAATGCTCAAAATGCCATTAGAATGTACTTTATTTGAACTTTTTTTATGTACTATTGTGTTTCCTTTATAAGATGATATTGAATCCCCCTCATTCAATTAATATATAAGAGTAGGGATCTATTATTTTTTCCACTATGATAATGAGAAGGTGGTGATTGTATTTATTTAGTTTTCGTCACTCATGTGGTTTTTTAACATTTTTCTCATCTCTTCTTCTGATTAACTAGAATCACTTTGATAAAAAAATATATCCCACCTTGGAATTGGTGATTATAATTATTGATGGATACCAATAGAGGATGGTATTTGAAAAATAATTATTAATATAAAATTACATACCTTTTTTGAATTTATTTTTATTTTATTTTTGTAGTATTGTTTTTTCATTTATTTAGTATAATTTTTTTGATGAGTGTTATTAATACATTAAATATATTCCTAGTGCTGGTATATTCACTTAAACACTACAATGATAAGAGATCCAAAATCAATAAATTAAAAATTATATATAATATAAAATTTATAATATCATATAGATTTCATGATATATTAAAGATAAGAATAAATTATTTACTACTCACATGAATAATTTATAGAATGTTGGATGTTGTGTTCATTACTCTTAAAATTAATTTGGGGTAGATAGTTTCTATCTAAAACCTATATAAAATATTACATATTCATTGATATAGTTCACCAGAGATCTTTAGAATTCTAGATATTTTAGTTTTAGTAAAATCTATGTTTAGATATATAATATTTCTATGTAATGTGATTAAAGTATCGAACATAGTTTAATATATAATAATAAAGATATTTTTTAGAAAATTAATTTGATATGTATAAGATGCATTGAGTATTTACATACAATTTAATTACCATGAATATTTTCATTTAGATTATATATGTGATAAATATAATGTCAATGGTTGGACTATATATAAAATACCTCATTAAATGTGATAACCCTAGAATTTTTTAAAAATATACTAGTTTTATATTTAGTTAATATTCATGATATGAATTTATATTTATTGAAGCAATCTTTTTTTTTAAAATGTATAATATTTATTTATCCCATGTAAAAATTGATATTATATAATAAAATTATATACTCAATACATATATAAAATTACTGTGTTTACTTTATGAAAGAATATGTTTTATTTAAGGGTTAAATATTTTTCTAAAAATGATTTCTTATTATTGTCAATTGAATGAATTATTTAATATTTGTATATTTTATAAGAGAATTTTTAATTTAATTTTAAGGCTAATATTAATATTTATTATTATGATAATCATAGAAACAACTTTACTATGATATGAAATAAGAATATGGATTTTTTATTTTGGAAAAAGAATACTTTTTATTTAAAATAAATTATTTTACATGTACAATAAGGTTTTCTATAAATAAAATATATAAGTTTTAGAATTTTTGTTTCATAAAATAGAATTTATTTTTGGTATCAAGATGTTTAAATTATATTAATGTTTCTTTAAATTTTCATAAATAAGTTGATTTTTTTGCAGAATAGTTTAATGATATAATTTTTATGATAATTGTATCTTTTATTAAAATAAATATGTTATAACCATGAAATAAAAATTCATAATTTTTTATGTAATCATACATGATATACCAAAATATCAAAGCATGATTATTTAATTAATATAAATAATTGTTTTTGGATAAATACAAAAACATTTATTTCGGCATACGTAGTGATTATGTACCATTGGGAACGAAATGATGGATTTAGGATAATATATAAGAATTTATAAGCATTTTATTTAATATAATAGATAGAAATTATTTCTAATGAAATAATTTTAACTATAGTCATGAATTTCAAAATTACATTGCTGGTTAATTATCTAAATTCGCACCCAGAGCTTGAACATGGATAAAAAAACAATAGATCCCATCTTAAAATTTTTATCAGGATTTAAATGAGAATAAATATTATTTTTAATGGTTTTATATTATATTAATTATAAATAAAAAAATTATTAAATTATTTTTAATATTAAAAAACAGGATAATTTTCCATAACGCTTATGCCACAGCGATGTAGTGCTTGTGCAAGTAGGGGAAAAGTAAAATAGATGGTTTTGAAAATACATAAAATCATAAGGATGAGATTATTTATAGAGTCTTGATTTTTTAGAGATTAAAATGATAGGTAAAAAACTATTTAATGTTTTTAATCTAAATTTCCTAGTTATCTAAATATTTTTAAAATAAAATTAAAATAATATTCCTAAAATGATTTTAAAATATGTTTATTATAAAAAATGATTTACAAATTAATAAAAAAATACCTATACATTATATCATGTTAGTTAGGGATGTATAATTATGTATAATATCATATATTTTCTATTTATAAACCACTTTCTATTTTAAAATTACATTATTTACCCTTAAATACTAAACATTTGCGAAAACAACATTGAAATTTGTTTATAAAAGGGAACACATTATATCAATTACAAAACAAATATAAAGTTATATTTTTCATCCATATTATTTCTAAATACTTAACTAAATATATATTTCTAAATTTATATGGATTTAGACTTTACAAATTTAGTTTCTCTAAAATCTTTAGACTCAATCCAATGGAGGTGGTTTGAGATGTAAGGTAAGGGTTTCCCAGCCACTTTATCCTTTTTAATTTATGATTCATTTGATTAAAAATCATGTAAAACTTCACTTAAATTTATTTAATAATTGTATTAATTTTTTATTAATTTAATTTTATCCATCAGTATATCATTCAATATCTCTCATTAAACTATTTTTCAAAAGCTCTTCCTATACCAAAATATGGTGTTTCCTTAATTGTGAATTCTCTTTTCAACTATGATATTACTCCATTAAATCACATAATTAATCTATTAAAGTAAACCTTAAATGGTATATTGGTTATAAGATGATGTTTTTATTATAGTCAAATATTTATTTGTGTTTCCCTTATTTTAAACTATTTTAAAAAACATCACTTTCTATAGTGGCTTTACACTACTTTAGTGAACAATGATGTTTTTATAAACTTATGAATTACATGGATATTAAATATTATTTAATATAGAATAAATATTAAATAAATTTCATTATCAGGATTCTGGAATATAAAATTATCTAATATAACAATGAAATTAAAAGTAAAAAATCATATTCATTTTTATCCATCAAAAACATGATTATCGAGGAATATTACCTTAAAGGTAAATATTTCATGACCAATATAAATTCCTTGATTTTGGAATTACATTGATATGATATTCTTAAATATCTGAATATTTTTGGAACAACTGTAAAAATTTATTTTTACCATTATAATTTTATTATAGTTTTTTATATTTTAATCTAAAAAACCACAAAAAATAAACGCGAACAACACCATTTTAGAAAATTAGTTAAACACGGTAATTTATGGATTAAAATAAATAATATTAAAGAAATTTAAATGAAAAATGTTCTGAAGAAATTAAATAATTAATTATTTTTATTTATGTGGTTATAGGATGTAAGAGGAAAATTATGACTCGATGTAAGGGGATTCATAACATAATTTCATTCCATTGAGTTATATCGCCTATTAATTAACTAAGTTATTCAAAGAATGTGTAAATTATAACATGTGATTTTTTATGTTTTATTCCAAATTTTTAATGTGTATTTAAAATTATTTAAAATAATCTCTTTATTGATATAATCTTGGTTCACATGTTATGATCTTTGTAAGGGTTTATTTTCTATACTCACTTTAAATTGAGATTGTATATGTCTAAATCTATATTTATAAATATTGTATGTTCTTTATCTCAAAACCCACTTATTTTATTCTCCTCTATAGACATATTATTTATTTTATATAAGTTCTACTTTATTCTTCTATAATGTCTTGATTTCATTTTATGTTGACATTGATTTTCTTTACAAAGTCTTGAATGGAATATTTTTTAATTTATTATATTTAGAAACACTTTATTTCCTCTTTTGTAGGCTTTCATTTCTAATATTCCTCCCAATGTTTTCATAGTTATCCCATATATTTTTTATTCTCATTTTCTTATAAATTATGTTGTTAGAAATAATATCTATTTAAAATTTCATGGGATTAATTTCATATAAATATTCTACCTTTTAGTTTTAATGTATTTTATCCCACATTCATTCGCGTATGTTCTATGAAATTCTATTCTTTGGGATCTTAACTACTGTTTCATGGGTTATTTTATTGTTGACCTTAATTTAATGGTTGTTTTAAAAGTGTTTTTTATAAGTTTAAAAAAATTAAGGGTTTTATAATGAAAAGTGAAATAATTTAAGTATTTTATATAAATTATAGTATTTAGATTATATATACGATAATGGGTGATCCTTGAATATAACTCTCCAATGTATTTGGTAATTATTTATCCTCTTGATAAATGATTTGGGAATTAACTGATGAAGTTATTCCACTATAAGGGTTATTGTAAGGGTTATTTATAAGAGTGATATGAATGTAATGTCCCAAGATGACTTCATTGTATTTATACCCATGATAATTCATTTCAAATGGAAATCATTACATTTAATAAAAAAAGTATGTTATTTTTTTAACATTGATATGTTTTTCATCTTTTCAAAGGTAAATTTGTATATTTAAATGTATGGTTATGATCATTTAAATATTTTATATTTTTATATCTTTTGAACATTTTCAAGGAATTTTAAAATTATATTTTATTTCATAATTATTGATTATATGTTTTATTTATAAAACTTTTTTTAGAAAATAAGTCGATTCCATGTTCTGAAGTAAATTTAATATGAGCTCAACGAAATTTTTAAAAAACAAATAATTTTTCCATTGTTTTAAAATATTTTATGGTCATAATTGGTTTTCTATTCCTTTTATAATTTTTAATGAGATTTATGTTATCATCTCATATTTTCAAAAGATTTTTACATGTCATAAGGATGAGAAGAAAGGATTATGATAACATGTTTTGGATATGAGGTTTTACCCATGAATGAAGCAAGTGTATCATTTAATGTGTTTTTCTTAGTATAGAAAATTTCCATTTGGTGGAAAACTATTGGTTTTTAGGTAAGATTGATTCTTTATTCTCATTGAATCTTATCCTTAAAAGGTATTATTAATTTTAACATTATGTTATTTTCTATAAATCATGTAACTATGAGATTGATATTTTTTGGTCATTAAAGTTGGTATCAAATAAAAGATTGAGTATCTTAAAAGGTTATAATTTTATCAATTTAGTATTATTAATGAGTTATGGATACCATAATGGGTTATAATGGATTATAGTGATCTTAAATTCGATGGCATAGAAACCCTTTTGATATCTTTTATGATTAATTTTTTTGGATAGTAATGATCTTTTATGAGACGTTTATTGGGTGTTATGAAGGATATGTGACTAGTATATATAACACATCGGGTTAGTATATTATTTATTATGAAGGGTATTTGTAAATAATGTTGTTATATGTTTGGGTGAATAATCTAAAAAGTATAAATAACCTTAAGGGTTTTCATGGAATTTGATGTTGAGGTAATTATGGTTATTTGAGACAAAATTTAATTAGATTTGGGAGTATTTGGTAAAAATACATATAATATTGGGGATTTAAAATTTGTTTGGTGGAAAAGGAGATTAATGTTATCTTAGAAGAAGATTTCTATATTTTTGGAAACATTATATTATTTAGGTTTTTATATAAAATTATTGGGTATTTTGTGCTTTTATAAATTGATGAATAATTATTAAGTTATTTTTCATAAGGTTTTGTCTCATGGTGATTCCGATTATTCTCCAAAATGATTAATCTATTTTAGGTTTAGAAAATATTGTGGAATATTTTTTTATTAATATCTAGGTTAATTTATTTTTGGGATAAAGGTTTACTTGATTTTTAGAGGAAAATTGATCATATTTTTCTTTATTTTCATGGTTTACTTTACATGTTTCCATTATTTTCATGTATTGTTCCTCT
Source organism: Viscum album (assembly GCA_963277665.1). NCBI lineage: Eukaryota > Viridiplantae > Streptophyta > Magnoliopsida > Santalales > Viscaceae > Viscum > Viscum album. Next base: position 1,956,281,449 of record OY728153.1, read on the forward strand.
ATTTCATATTTTATATTATATATATATCAAATAAAATATAAATAAAATAATATTTAACTCTTTTATATACATTTTTGATGAATTGATCTTATATTTTCCTCTCATATGGACATATAGTTCACATATCATATTGTTTGAAAGGACTTTGTTTACTCCATCATCATTCATTGGGTTATATAAACTCTTAAATAAATATTTTCTTCTATTTTTAGTTTATTTTATCCTATGATTGTATTTAATTGTATTTCAAATAAAACCCTTTATTTTATGACCCATATTAAATTGTTAAATTATATGTTTATAATTTTATATAATGTTTTTCTATTCATTCAAAAGAATCAAAATTTATTAAGAAATGAGTCATACAAGATATGAATCAAACTAACATCAATTTATTCATTCATAATTGAAAATTAGAAAATCTACATCAAACCATGTATTAAAAATTTTATAAATACAATGCATAATTATACTTATAATGTAATGTTATTATAACTAAATCACTTCATAGTCATACTTAACCATTGATATGGAATGTTATGTTTAGGTTGGTTTAATAACTTACATGAATAACGCTATAAATTTATATCATGGATGACTATAGAAGTTTAATTATATGTAATATTATATATTATTGAGTATAAAATGTTTTCATATTGGTTCTATGAAGTAATATTAATGCATAAAACTATTATTAATATTCCATGTCTTTTCATTAAAATTTACCGAAACAAGCTTGTCACAAATTTCTACATCATGAATCATTGATAAATTTCTCATTGAATGATACTAAAACATTATAAATTATTATATCAGATCTATTTAAATACTATAAATAATCAAGGAATGATGAACTTATTATCAATGTATGAGGATCGATGCCCACATTACAAAGAAGGTACAAAATAATCACAGTTAGTAACATATGATGATGAAAATAAAAAATTAATAACTGATAAATTTATGATAAATGATTATAGTTGAAAAATATAAATTAAAAAAAATTAATAATTTTAGGAAATAATTTGTTATTATTTCTATATTTATCATACATGAGGTTAAAGAGTTTTTGTGGAAGTTGGCAATAAATGTAAGGTTTTTGTCATCACAGTCTATTTTCATTTAGTTTATATCAGATATATATTTCCATAACGTTATATTTTATCATATTTTTCCTTAAATTAATGTTTTTAAAAGACACTTTCAATTTCTATCTTCAAATTTCATATTGATTCAAAAGTTACCAAAACCATAAGATATTTTACTTACTCATTTTTATTTTTTATTTATAAGGTTTCCTCTTGAACTACATGATTCTAAATTTCCTATATTATTAGGTTTCTTATTTTATACGATATTCCCTATATTATATATATGGAAAATGAAATTTTTAATTAAAATATTTTTCCATGAGGATTTTACTTCTCATAAATGTTTAACATTGTTAAGAATAATTCTTATCCTCTTTATTGACTATTTTCCTCCATGTTAATTTTTTTATTTCCACAAATGTTTCCCATTATTAATATTAAATCAAAATATATATCATATTTCATTATATTGATATTTTCATTTTAAATATTTTCAAATGGAAGATTTATTACTTTGTTAAATGAAATATGTTTGAAAAAAAGTATTTGAATACATTAAAAATGATTATTTAATTATCACAAACATATATTTTATCATCCATGCAACATGGGAGAAAGTAAACACTAGTTTTTATAATGGGTATTCTTTATAACCAGTTTCTTTAAAAAAACCATGTTAACTTCTCAAAAATAAGTTCAAAAGTGACCAGAAACTTCATTTATTTATGATAATGTTAAAAATGTTTTATAGAATGTATATTTTTTGTTCACTTCCATTTCCTAAATTATATAAAAAATATCTAAATCCTTAAGAGTTATGTTCCATTAATAAAGCCCAAAATTAGCTTGAGAGATACTCATTTAGGGTGATTGATTTTTTTGGAATCAACTAATCTAATGTCTAAGGTCATTTTACATGATACAATTTAGAAATGATACGAAACCTATTTTCGTTCCATGGGATCATCATGATATGATAAAAGACTGATTTCTTAATGGAACAAATGAATATGTCTCTTAATTATGTAATGGTTGGGGTCCTATATATACCATAAATCCATTATTTTTGTTTTTATATCTCATAAGATTATGATTTTGTTTTTAGACTTGATTGTTGTTTAGACTTGTCAGAAATATTGTAAATGGACATGGTTACATTAATCTTTCTTCACAATATTATGCATAGAAATGTTTGATTTTAAAATTTTACACAATTTTAGGATTTAATGTTCCTATAATTATTCCACATTTATTTGTTATATTCTTGTGTTCTTTGTTGGTGTAGACAACTTCGATGGCAACGTTCTTCTGCGGCACGGCGGTGATGATGTTTCATTGCCGGTGCATCAATGGTTTGGATTTCTGGTGGGTGTCAGTGCTATTTGACTGTGGTGGCCTTATGATGACGAGGCATTGTGGCTGACGGTGATAACGATGTGTTTCAGCGTCGAAGGTGTTTGGTTCAGGCGACGTCGGTTTCTGGTGCAGGCGGTGGATGTCGGAGATCAGGCTGGCGGCGAAGAGGCGTGGAGGTTGATGTCTGTGGTGAGGTCAGGAAGGAATGGATGAGACATGTGGACGTGGCGATGGTGATCGTGATTGGCCGGTGACGTTGATGGTGTGTCTCGGGATGGAACAAGTGATGGGTGATTGGTCAGCCATCATGATGGGTGTGTGACTCGAGACAGATGCATATCGTTTTCCGAGATTGGTGATGATGACTTTTAATTTAAAATTTGAATTTTGTGGGGTTTTTTTGGAAGGCATTGTGGCGGGTCTCGGTTCAGGTATGTCTGATTTCTGAATTTTGTATGTTGTAAGTGGGGTTTGTGCGGGTGGTTTGTGGTGGTTTTGTATGGTTCCCACTGACCCAAAAAGTGGATATTTAAAAAATAAAAAATTGGGGTTGAAGTATATGTAACTTTTTATCAATTTATAGTCTTTCATTTATATATTTAAGTATTCATATCTATAAATATTAATTAATTAATGTAGTTTTTGGATTTCTATGGAATCAAGTTAACAATGGCTGTGATGGAAAATGAGGTGGTTTTCCGAAGGATAAAGTAAATTGAATGGAATATGGTATTAAAAATATTATGGTTATGATTACCAAGTTATCTGGAGTTACGATTAACAAATTGTACATTTATAATATATCAAACAAAAAATATAAGAGAAAAATGTAGTTTCATGGATATTCAAGTGATAAAAACCATAGATAAATGAGTATTTCCTATGTGTAAAAAATTGGGGAGGAATTACTCAGATGAGTATCTAAAAGGGATGATAAAATGTTTGAAGGGAAAAAATGACCACTCAGATTATAATTTTTGAAAATATATGATGAGTTTAGTATATGAAATTAAAGAAAATAAGGTCCTAGATAATGCTCTACCCATACTTCGCTACTTAAAATGCAAATAGTTTATAAAACATGAAAATAAATGCACTGATATTTGGGATAATGAGGATAATATGCATGAGAAACCTTCAATACCAATTAAATAAGGAAGATCATTTTTTATAATTTCCACTGAATTGGATCAAGACAAATAAGGTAAACTTATCCCCTACTCTAGATTTATTGATGTATTATTAAGAGGTTTTTTGTGATTATCATATCAATATACCAACGAATTGATATTTAATTCTCAATGAAAAATTATGGTTGTATAAATATTGTTTCCTAAGATTATGTTTTTGGGGATGTGATTCATGAAAATATTATTATAATTCCTTCAGAATATTTTGATGTGTTTTTTGGAAATTTATTAGTTGTCTCTACATAGACAAAATTTTAATTATGAAAATAGAGAACTCAAATTTCATATTTCAAATAAAACTATGATCATCTATCAGTTCTAGGATGATAATGAAACCCCATAGAAAATTAATTCCACTCTAAAGGTTTTGATACCCCATAATTAAGGGTATTTAGCTAAAATTATTAGGGAAAACCCTCATTTTATGGATGGACCTATCACAAGGGAAAATATGTGCTTCATAGTATTACCTAAGATAGTATAGTAGGTATCTCATTAAAAATTATATAATGTGTCATGCATATCTTTTATATACCCTTATCTATTTCAATTACTAATACCTAATATTTTTTATGATGCAATTTATTTTGGGGGAGGAGTGTAATACCCAAGGATTTTGGACTCATCATACATCCTTTAATTGCATGTTTATAATTATAATGAAAGTTTTTCTTAGTTTTAAAATAATAAAAATTTATTATGAATTGGGTCATAAAAGATATTAATTAAACTAATGACACATTATACATTTATAATGATACATTAAAACAAATTTACATTAGAAAATGTATTATAAATCATGGAAGATTACATCCATTAAAAGTGAACAAATTTAAATCGTATAATAAATAGAGAGAAAAATAACTTTAAAAATAGAAAATACATGGAATAATATTCACCCTTATGGATCACCATTAGTCAAACTAATCCTATAATGGGTAATAACACCATAAAATGATAAACCATGTTGTGAAATTTAAGATGAAAATTAAGGGAATGAGAAGTGAGATTTAATAAGTGATAATGGAATGAATTTATAGAGAGTAATGGTTGTACCATAGCTATTATGAAAGGAAACATGGTCATTTGATGTACATGTATCTGAAAGGTATAATTCATTTTTATATTGTTAATGAAAAATGTAAAGTAATATAACGAAAAATTAATAAAGAATGAAACAATAAATTTATACTAAATCAAAATATTTCTTAATAATAAACATTTATGCATAATATATTATTATAATAATTGTTTTTAAAAAATTATATAATGTATTTATAATATTCCTAGAAATATATTAATGTTAATGTATTGGTAAGATTATGTTTTTAGAATATAAATAATTATTTAAAACAACACTTAGTGAATATTATTTTATATAAAAGTAATACTTCTCAAAGAATTTTGATTTTAATGTGTTTTGTATTTTTAATCACTCAATAACAAATAATTATTTTAATGAAATTTATTTATAATATATATATAATAAAATAAATTAACATCTATAAAATTACAAGAAAAGTAATTATAATAAATTTATTTTTTAGAAATATATATTTTTCTTAAAATTATTTTTATGCATTATGAACAATTATATTGAAAATATTTTGTTTATCAAATATAGAAATTGATTATAAAAATATGGATTTTATATTTTGAATTATAATATCAAAAAAATTTAGTAAATTAATTTACTATTTAAATATATAATTTTTTCCAATGTAAATATTATTTAACACGATGAAATGATTATTTTTCAATGAATTGTTTTTATAAAATTTTTGTAATTTATTTCTTAACAAATAACAAATTATAATGATATATTTTTTTATGACTATAATTTATTGTATAAAAAGTAAAAAAATATAATAATAGTAATTTAATTATTAATTGATATTAAATAAGATTAAAAACATTTTATGTATAAAAATTCATTATTCTACTAAAGTGTTTTTTCTATATCTTTTGTTTTTATTATATAGTTTATTTTCTAGTATTTATAAATTTAATTAGATTAAATATAGTTTAGATTCAGAATCATAATGTTGAAATATGTTAATAAGGTTCATATTATATTTTTAGTAAAAGGGATAATTAGCATAAAAAATATTTAATCAATGGTAAAGGGTAAAAAAGAGGTAATCAACCATGGATTGAATTTTAGAAAATAAAATTGGTAATTATAACATATATAAGAGATATTTTAAGTGGTAAAGTCAATCCCACATGTCCCACTAACATTACCTTACTTAAATCACATATATTTAATGTGATTTTATATTTACCCCTTGCCTGTATTTAGTTTCCTTGGAAATGTCACTCTTTTTTATTATAAAATGAGATCACCTCCAAAATATTCTAGATATTAATATAATTAGACAGTACATTTAAAATATGACTATTTTTAATCCCATATATCCCTATTTACCATTTGGAAACTCTTGGTGCCAATAATGTTTACCAAATCCTCAATTTCCAAGAGGTCCTCAAGGAGTAGTTCTAAGTCCCCAACGTGATCATTGTCCACTCCCTAAACAATTCATATATTTCTCTTCCAAACCAATTATGACTATAATAATATAAATAAATTAGAATAATTGGTATAATTTATTGTTATTATATTTATATAAAAACGATTATCTATCTTCCTCCCATCAATTAGAAAATAAACACATCACGAGTTTTATGTGCAGACTACTACCTCCATGAATGACACACTTATCTTTTCATAATGGCCTTAAATGGATGGTTCTATGAATGAATTTAATGAAGTGAAAATATTTTGGAGATATTATTAATATTATTTTAAGAGAAATTATACATTATTTTATTGATATTAATAACAAATTATCATTGAAAATTTGTTTTCCTAAACCAAGAATAATAAGTGGAAAATGATTTCTTCTTATCACTCTTTATCATTCGTCTTATTTTTATACCTATTATAAATTATAAATATTCAAAATAATATTATCTAAATAATATAATTATTCTTATTGAATAATTATATTATATATAAATCACTTCATTATCAAACATATCTATTGATTATTGCATGTTATTGTTTAGGTTAGTTTATGAACATACATTTAAAGGGTTATAAATGTTTATCAGATATGACAATGAAAATATAGTTAATGGAAATATTAGATATTAATGAGTAAATATTATTTGTTTGGTTCTTTAAAGGTAATATTTTTATCTAAACATGTTATGAATATAATAACTTTTCTTCATTAAAATTTACCCAAACTCACTCATCACTAATTCAACTTCCAAACTCATAACTAAAACTCTTATAAAATGAAATTGAAACATTATAAATAATCCTGGAAAATATATTCTATTAAATTCAATAATTTATTATTTATTTATTAATATCAATTTATAGGGATCGACATCGGCATTATAAGGCAGGTATGAAACAACCAGAGTTACTAATATCTGATGATGAAAACAAACAATAACTAACTAATAAAAGTATAGTAAATGATAATAATTAAATAATATAGAAGGTAATATATATTAATAAGTTCATAAAATTATTAATTAAGATGTTTATTTTTATTATATAGTCGTTTAAATTTATTTTGTGGAATTCAGTAATAAAGGTATGTGTTCTCTACTCTCAATTTCATTTCATTGAGGCATATTCCATTTTCATCAATTTTGTCTTTTTTGGAGAATATAACACCATATGTAATTATTTTATCATAATTTTCATGATATTAATGTTGTTTAAAAATTCATTAAATTTTTACTCCTTCAATTATTTTTGATTCAAAATTTACCAAAGTCGTATGATGGTTTTCTAACAAAATTTACTTTCATTGAGTTATAAGGTTTCTTCAGGAACCCCACCTTCTAGGATCCCTATATTATTCAACTTTATATATTATATAATATTAAATATTATATATATTGTTAATATTAAAATTTTAATTCAAATGCTCTTCCTTGATGAATTTATTTCTTATAAAAGTATAATGTTGTTATTAATAATTCTCATCATCTTTAATGACTAATTTTTCTCCCTGTCCATATTTCTTCACATGAAAATTTTCCTTTAATATTTTAAAATTAAAAAATTTATTATTTATTTGAATAATAATAATTTACCATTGTATATTTTCAAAATAAATATTTATTACTCTTTTAGATGATGTGGGTTTCAATAATGTTATTTTTAAATAGTAATTTTTTTTTCTTTTTATGATTTTATATTTTTTCTTCCACTACACATTCGTCGAACTAACATTTATTTATTCTCATGTGGTTTATTTATAAATTATACTTCAATAAATGTTCATGTATACTTATAAAAAATTACATTAAAAGTGTCCCCTAACTTCTTTTTTTAATGATTATCTTAGAAATTATTTATAAAATATTTTCTATGATTTCGCTTCCATTTTCCAATTTATCAACAAAAGATATATCTCATATTGAGTTATGTTCTATGAATAAATCTCCAAGTTACCTTTATAGATACTTGTTTTGGGAAAGTAAATTTTTGTAATCAAGTGATCTAACTTTATAGGTCATTTTTAGAGCCACTGGTTAGAATGGTTATGAATCCCATTTTCATTCTATGAGTTATTTATGATACGGTAGATGATAATTATTTTATGGAACACAAGTGTATATATTATAATTATGTGATTCACGAAGTCATATATAGACTTTAAATTCATTTACTAGTATTTTCAATTTCTCGAGATAAAGATATTTCTTTGAACATTATCATTTTTATCTTTGTTATATAGATTGTGTATAGACATGATCATGTTTAGTTTTTTTCACAAGATTAACCATGGAAAATATTTAATTTATATTTTTTCAAAATGTATTGATTTCCTATTATTATGCCTATGAGATATTTCTATGTCATATTCCTATGTTATAATCCATGGATTATGATTGTTGTGTCATGATTCCTCACTCCAATACCACAATATATGTTTGATCATTCTAGGATGTATTATCTTCTATCATGAATATAGACAACAATTATTTATCAAGGTCCAATTTTATTAAATATTTCTACCCTTATTATGTTTCTTTAAATTCTTATGTTATAAACCATGATGAATTGTGGATAAGTTTTTCATTTCTAGTTATTTGATCTCACCACCACTTATGTTTTCTATTCTACAGGTTATGGAGATGAGTATAACATTTGAGATTTCTAGAAGGGGGACTTTTGTGGTTTAATAATGGAGAAACTTTCAAGGAATTTTAAAATAAGTTTCTCATGAAACTAATCTCCAATGAAAGAAAATATTTCTTCTTGGGTTGTGAAATCATTCATGAAATGGAATTTTTATATTATGAAAACTATGTAAAATTTATACATCCGTAGATTGGATAATCTCATTTTGTATCAAACATGGTTTGTAAATAATATTATTTTTATAACTCGACCAAGAAGTTTGGGTCTGGGGTGTCTCATTTCCTCTTTCGTTTTTGGGTATTAACATTTTTTTATCTTAATTTCTATTTCATATTGTTATTAATTAATAAATTTTAATTTTTAGAAGGGCTTCTTTGTCTCAATCATTGCTCCTTAAGTCATGTTTCATTTTATGAACCAATTGAATTTTACATAGTGTACTTAATACTCCATTGACATATATTACAACAATTTAAATATAATTCAAGGTATTTATAATTCCATTTCCTATCCCCTTTTTTATTTTATTTTTTTTAGAAAAGCGGTGACATTAATTGATCACTCAATTCATGACATAGGAGAATTTATTAAATCTAAAAGAGTCAGTACAAAAATGAGGTGTAAATAACTTATACCAGTGTGGAGTGAAGGAATACAAATCAAGAAAACAAAGGAGAAAATATTTTAACAACAACCAGCTCCTATTATCCATGAAGACGTAGACCAGCACCGTTGGGATACTCAGGGAAGGCGTCAACAAACCAATTTGAAAGAGGGAGACAATCCATTATGTAAAAAATCAGAGATGAAAACATGCGAGTAAAATAATCAGCGAGCATGGAATCAAAGAAGCATTTGAATGTAAGAACACCCCAGTCCCTTGGCAATGATATCCTTGATCAGTGGCTGGAAACAAGAGATAATGCACTATAAAATCATTCCCTTGGGATATATCTAATGTTGAAACCATGATTCATATTGTATTCCTCAACCATCCTGATGAACATGTGTTTCTTAATTTGAAGGTACTTCTCACCTAAAATTTAACCATTGATATATTTCATGAATGTTTTTTCATCTTGTTCCTGCATCCATCAATCAATTTCTTTGCTCACTTCATCCATCATCACAATTTGGTAGGCTTCTTTGTGCACAGGGTTATTGTATTGATCTTGTTCCTCTTCTTCAATAGCAAGGGATGCAACATGTTCAAAAATTGTCAGTTCTGTTGGAGGTTCAATGTTTTCCTTTATAGAGGGATCTAATGACCTTGTAATAATTGTTATCTCAATGTAGAGTAGTCCATGTACTTCTAATATTTTTTTGGGTTTGCTGTGATGTAGCCATCAACATCCACAATCGGTTTTTTACCCTTCCTAGAGCGGGATTTGAAGTATACATCCTCAATTTGATTTTTTCTTTCTTCATCCTCCTGTAAAGAGTCACTAGAGGAGAGGTAACCCTTCTCCTCATGTGACTCAAAATGTTTTTCTTACCCCTTTTCCAGATTAGGAATGTCAAATATGGTACTTGTTGGAGCAGGTTGAGGATTTTTAGAGTACTGATCAGTATTAACCTAAGACTCCTCCTGTGTGTCAGTCTTTTGCCCTCCAATTGTTGTCCAATGGGGGTCCAAATTCACTCCAAATCTTGTATTATTCCCAACAGGTTCCTCCTGATTATTTCCCCCCCTAAATGGAATTTTTGGGTTCATGACAGTCGGAGTTATATCTACTGGTTCCAGAATGAGAGGCAGGATCTTTAGAGACATCAATTTTAATAAAAACCCTAGCAGCAGATGGTCGATAGAGGTTCGTTGTTGCTGACCCTAATTTAAATGGGTTACTAAGGTGTGTGGAGATAGGAAATAGTGCATGATTTTTGAACAGGTGCAGCGGAATCCCAGGGAATCCTGTCCAAATCGGGACAATCGTGGACTCAGAAAAAGGGTTGAAATCAGGGGTCTGTTTGTATTGGTTCTTATCACATTTTTTCCATATATTATATAAAAAACAATTCAAATTTTAAATTTTATCTATTATAATGTAAATAAAATATTTCTTTTTTTGATCTGGGTTTTATAAAAACTATTTATAAAGCCGAAGGGTTATTTCTTTCTAATTCCATATACTTCTTTTATATTCAACTAAAAATTTATTTTTTACCTTCATTTCATTTCAATGTTCAATTATTGGGTATATATTTTAAAATTCTATTTTTATATGTCATCTTCAAACCTTTAAAATGGTTTTGAAAATATATTGGTTTATTGTTTCCCTTCATAACCAATGTTTAATGGGACCAACACAACAATATAAATTGGGAATTTTGGTGAATGTATGATTTTATTAATATTATTTCTATTATATTTTGATATTGAATTAAATTATTAGATCTACATGAGTTGAAAATTATTATTCATTATAGAAAGTAAGTATCATAGAATAAAACATGGAATACTGCTTAAAAGTGTAAGGAGTTATATGCTTGTGATTAGGAAGTAGTGATATTTTTACTTTTTTCTTACAAAGATAAATCTATGAAGATTCAATTTGTTTTAGGGGAATATTATGAACCGTATATTTTTAAATAAAATAAGTTTTTTAAATTTAATTAAAATTATTGTTATGAATTTTTTATTTTATTCAAGAAATATATAATTTATAATGTATATATATATATATATATTTCTTCTAGGTTATAAAAGATATTACATAATCGAATTATATAGTAAATATACATTTAAAATTATTATTTACAATTTATGATAGAAACTATATTTTATTTAGTGGTTAATTTATTTTTTTTAAAATGATTTTTTATTATGATAAGTTTAAATAATTATTTAATTATTATATATATTATAAATGGATATTTTTGTTAATTATATTATTTTATGTTTATTTTTATTATCATGATTAGTTAATTAATTATATAATGGTATTAAAAATTAACATAGTTTTTTATTTGAGAAAAAAATAGTTTTTATTCTTAATAAACTGTTTCCTCATGCATCATATGATTTTTAATGTAACATTTATAAATTTTATAATTTAAATTTGATAAAATTAAATTCATTTTTGGTATCAACATATTGAAAACAGATTAAGATAAGGTTTTGGTTTTTTTATTAATAAGACTTTTTCTTGAATATATTATAAAATAATTTTTTTAAAAATATCATATATTTTATGATATCAACCTGATATGAAGATGAAATATAAATTCATAAAACTCATGGAATGTCTATTACCTTATTATATACTGAAAATATCAACAATTGTTTTTTCAATTAATATAAATTAATTTTTATGTTAAGATAAATATGAAATCATTCATTGGTGTTGGTTGAGTGAATCTGGAAAAAGAATAGGAAGACATTAATACCATTCTTGATGAGCACAAATATCTAAGTGATGGTGTGATTATCTCAAGTACCCAAGATATAATTATTAAATTAAAGGAAATATAGGGCATTCTGAGAAGGAGGGATGATATAGAGGATAAATACCCTAAAAAACATCTTATAGTCAAGGTTTTTCCAAAGGAACAATGTTTTTGAGGATGATGAATGTTTTCAACCATTTCCTCCTAGGAAATAAAGATCAAAGAAGGATTATTGATATATGAATCCAACCATGGTTACCAAGTCTCATGGTCCCTTTTATTTTGATTTTGACTGGTATGTTGACTACGATGCTTCGTACCAGTGTGTCTTTGATTTTTTGAGTTTTTTCTTTTATTTGTATCTTTTTAGAATGAGAGTATGTGTGATTATATGACCCTATCCGTCTCCCTTTTATATGTTATCATTTTTTTAATAAAACGGTCTCTGTCTTATCCTTTCTAATAAGGTATGAAAATATAAAAAATTATCTTAAGCATTCTATCGTAATATAAATTAGAATAAACAGTAGTCTTAATGGGTTTTAATGATAATAATTAGGATAAATAAAATTTATTTATGTTATTAATTTATTTTAAATGTCAAATGATAGGATAAGTATCTAAAATGCCTGTGCGACATTGATTTAGTGCTTATGTAAGGAGGGGAAATGAAAAAAATGGTATAAAATTATTTAAAATGATAAGGTTGGCATGCATTGGGTTTTTTCATGATTATTTGGGATGAAAATTTTATGTAAAAAATATTTAAACTTTCAAAGATGAATTTCATTTTTATTTGTGTATTTTTAATTTCATGTTTCATGAAAAATTATGACTATTTTAAAGTGTATTTAATGTTAAAAATGATCAGTAAATTAATAAAAATACATAATAATTTATATTATGTAAATTTTGGATCTTTAATGGTTTATAAATTAATATATTTTCCATTTATGAACCAATTTTAATTTTAAAATTAATTTATTGACCCTTAGAGTCCAATCATTTGTAAAAACACAATCAAATTTTTCAATAAAAGGGGATTCATTATAAGATTCTCAAAAACTATATAATGTTTTGTCTTGTATCCATATTATTCCCATATAACTCTATAATAATCCCTTTCATCATTCACAGGGCTCTGGATTTTTCAAATTTCTCTTCTCTAAAGGCATTATACTCAATCCAAAGGAGGTGCTTCAAAGTTCATGGTAATGGTTTCCAAGCCTCTTTATCATTTCTAATTTATGATTTTTGTGGCCTTAAAAACCTATTAAAAATTCCTATAATTTTAGTTTTTCAATTAATTAATATTTTATTATCATATTATTTATCCTTATATGACTTTATATCATCCATTAATGGTCATAAAACTATTTCTCATAAGGAGTTACTATTACACAATATGTGGTTTCCAAATAATGCCTTCTAATTTCATCTCTCCTATTACACATTTAAATAATACTCATAATTTTTAAAATGAAACCTTAAAGATTATATTGGTTATAAGGTATTTATTTTATAAAACCAAAATATTTATTCGGTTTTCCATTCCCTTAAATGCTTTTGAGAAACATCACTCATCATGGTGGTTTTACGCTACCTAAATGAATGGTGATATTTTCATTTACATGTCTATTTTAGGTATAATAATCAAAATTTATTTTATTATTTCATATAACATTAATATTAGTTTTATTTCATGATTATTATTCTTTAATTTCAAATCATACATCATAATAATGAAATAAAAATTCAATAATTATAGTCATTTGTAGCCATAAAAACAGACGTATCAAGTATAATTATCTTAATGGTAACTATTTGAGGACCCAATGAAATTCCATGATTCTATAATGAAATTAATGTTACAAATTTGCACTTATAGTGACTATGTAAGCATTAGAAAATTCATTTTTAACATAACAATTATACAACACATGTTTTAGAGATTTTGGTCAAACGACCTAAATATATTTCATGTGAACAATACCAATTTACTAAATGAATGAAATATGATAATAAATGAATTAAAAGTAATAATAATAATTAAAATAACATTCTAAAATTTCTTATGTATGTTAATAATTAAATATATTTTCATTATTTTGAAGGTTAGAGGATGTGTGAGGTGAATCGAGACTCGAGTTAATGTGATTCTTAAATCAATTTGCTTTTATTGATTTATGTCATTTGTTTATTTACAATTTTTTTCCATGATTATGTTAATTATATACTAATTTTTTTATTTAAACTTTATTTATTGGTATTTAGTTTTCATTCACATAAACACTTTCTTGATAGATTCTTACTTCTCAAGTTATGATCTTTGTAAGAGACCTCACATTGAATCAAGATTATATATATCTGAATTCATATTTATTGATATTGTGTGTTAATTTTTTCTAAAAAATCATCTAATTTTTTACCCAAAATATAATTATTCTTTATTTTATTTATTTTCATCAATATTCTTCTATGATTTCATATTTTCATTTCCTGTTTACTTCTATTTTTATTAGAAATGTGTAACATGATTATTTTTTCAACATATTATAGAGTCACATTTTCTTACCATGTTCATAGAAATTATTTAAAAATATTAATCTCTATGTTTTCATGGTTCATAAAATTAATTTTTATTCACATTTTTTATAAAATATTTCCTTTGAAATAAAAATTTTAAAAATGTAATGAGGTCATTATCTTATAAAACTCACACCTTTTAGTTTTAAATTATTTCACCTAGAATCATTCCGATATGTTACATGAATTTATCTTCTACACGATCTTAACTAATGTTTCTTGTATTGTTTAGAACTTATCCTTCCATTATGGATTGGTTTGAAGGTTTTTATATATATGTTCAAAAACGTTTTAAGTGATTTATGATGAACATTTAATGCTTATAAATGTTTTTTAAAAATAATGGCACTCCAAAAATATATATAATGATGGTTGATACTAATATATATCACTCTAATGCACTAAGTAATGATTTATTCTATATAAAATTATATTTTTATTAACTGAAGATTTTATTACAATATAAGGGTGACTTGAAATAATGATATGAATATAATGTCCTCTGATGCCTTCATGGTATTTCTATTATTTGGTATGGGTTTTAAATAAAAATCTATGTATTTAAAGAAATAAGAAGTTTATTATATGAGTAATGTGATGTTTTTATCTTTTCAAAGGTAAACTTTTATATCTCAGTAATGTTTTATTCTATTTTTGAAAAATTTCAAATTTTCATAAGTTCTCATTTTTCTATAATGAATTTTCAGTGCCTCTTCAATTTATTATGATTCATTATGTTTTTTATTTACAAAATATATAAGAGAAATGAATATTATTTCATGTTTAGAAGTAATGTTTATAGAATTTCATGTTTTTATGACTAAAATAAATAAATTTTATTTTTTATCAAGTATTCCAATGAAATAATGGGTTTTCTCATCATTTTTTACCCCTAACTTAGCATTAAGTTCTCATCCCATTGTTTTAAATAATTTTTAAAAGGATTTATAATGTTTAGGAATAATTATGAATTAAATTTTTGATTTCAGGGTTTTGGAATTTAATGAATAATGTGTAAGATTTAAAGAGTTTTTCCTACCAGAGAATATTTCCACTGGTGGAAAACTATGGGTTTGGTTTTGTTTGAGTTTTTTTAATTCATTAAAAATATAAACCAAAAAATGTCTTTGAAATGCTTGTGTTTCATTTATTAAATCATATATTTAATATACAAATTTGTTCCGGTATTTTACATTAAATATGTAAGTGTAAAATTCTTTCCAATAAGATTCATATTCACTAATATGTTTATTGATCAAATTGATAGGTCATAAAGATGGATAAATTTTATCTGTCCTCTACATTATGTTTCATAGGATTTAGAGGTTTAAAATTGTATTTAGAGTGGAATTGTGAGAGAATATATTAATTTTTATATTATGAAAAAAACGTCTTGGTATAGTATTGAATAAATAATGGTTTATTTAAGTTCATCATAGTGGTGGATTTGGTAGCAACATTATAGTTATTTTTCTTAGATGAAGATTTTGGGTAAAATTTATCAACTATTATGTCCTACTGTGTCATAGTTTTAAAAACCCGATGATGTTTATGTGTGGTCCCATTTCCCATGTTAGGTTTTGATAATAAATCCCTCAATAAAACCGAAATTATTAAAATGTTTGTGGTTGTTCATCAAGGTGGAAAATGATGGGGTTTGGGGAATACAAAAATTTAGTGGTCTTATGGTTTAAAGTAGGATCCTAGAAGACCACATCATGGATATCTGTGATGGAAGTATTGTTTGTTCATAAGTGTATTTTGAGAAGAAAAATGAATGGAGAGATTTAAAAGAGTAGTAATTTGAAGGTGTTTTGGTTTCGCGATCAGGATTGACTGAATTTAACCATGGTGTGGTTTAGGTTCTCCACACTATGGAATGCTCACTCAAATTTTAAATATAAACTCAAGTACCCTCCATAGAATATCTAGTTCTTATATTCTTCTTAAAATTCTATATGGTTGTCGGGTTCTTCCTTGGTAATTTTTGGATGCCCATAGTTGATTTGTGAGTTCGTAGCTTCATCAGATCAAGTATTCCTGATCTATGCTACTCTTTACACCTTTTATCTTTGTATTATATTGTTTATTCTTTCTAAAGGAGTTGTGGAAGTGATGGATTAATTTATATGATAGAGTATTGATATGTGGATAATGTATTATCAATTTCTTGGAAGATCTTTATGTTATTATGGGAGTTATATCATTAGTTTTCAACCCTACACATTATTTTTTTGTTATTTATTTGTGCAAGGTGATTCATATTCTCCCTTTATTATTATTTTTGGTGACATGTATAAATAATAATTTTTTTATATTTAGGTAAGGAGAGAGAATTAGTCTTAATGAAGAAAAACAATCTAATTGAAATAAAGTAGAAGTTGATTTTATATGATTTATAATTATTCTAATTTATATTGTATCTTAGTTCATGTTGCAATAATGATGTTACGATTGATAATGATATTTAAACCTAAAAAATAGAATTTAATTGTTTTTGAAAAAAATGAAATACGGAAACATAATCAAGAAGTGGAAAACTGATATGAGTTCATTGATTAATGTTTTTTTAGAATGAAAATATAAATTGATAAAGAAGTGATGAATAATATAATTTTTCGATTATTATTCGTTTAATATTTACATTTTGAAATAGTTTTTAGTGGTGAAGTATGAATTATTGTGATTTTATATCAATATGGATTTATGGATTTAACATTGCAAGGTTATGGTAGTTTCTTGAAGATATGGAGTGTATTTAAATAATTCATGAACAGAATAGTGTGTAATTTGAATGGGTTGTGTTGTGTTAATGAAGTGTTAAATAATTTGATTAATGTATTGAAGAATATTATATAGGAATTTTAATGTAAATTTTATAACATATTGAAGTGGTTAATGATAATAAGTGGAGTTTCTGGAATAAACATTCAAATGTGGATGAATGTGATTAATGTGGTTAGCGTAGATAAATTTCAATTAAAATTTAAAATGGGAAGAATCATTTTATTAATTTTTTGTATTGATGTAAGAGTACTGTACATATATAGGTTAAAATAGTTATTAATGTGTGTAAGAGATGATGTGGGTGATGGTACATGGTTGTAGAGGTACTTTTATAGGATGTTGACCCTATTTTGTGGTTATTCTCTATATTCTAAACTTATACATTTTTTGATTTATTAAACACCACCACCATAGTTGGGTAATGAGACCAACACCCATATAAGGTATTGGTTTTTGGGTGAATCCCTAATATCCAAAAATGTTGGTTATATGGATGATTAAATTCCCTCATATCTAACTCTTCCTTTAATACAACATGAATATTATATGCTAGTTATTATATGGACGTGGTATGAGGTTTTGGTATATAGTTATGTTATTAGGTTGCTGTATACAATTTTAGTATGCGGTTTTGGTATGTGGTTGCGGTATGTGGTAATGGTATGTGAACATCGTATAAGATTGTATTATATGAAATGTAAAGGAATAGAAGTTCTAGTTTGTATATCATTTTGATGTTTGTGTGACTAAATCAATGGGGATGTGGGCCTAGGGTACCTATGATGATATATTCTCATGGTTATACTATATTTATATAGTATGTGTATTTAATGAGTGATATTGTGATGATATGGGTTTTAAAAATGATCAGAGAAATAGTTCCTAGTTAGTTTCATGGTTTATTCATTGAGGCTATAATATGATTCTTACACATTAGCATGAGAGTTTCTAAGGAGGAACTTATTGGGTATACTTCTATATCATATGAAATTAAATGTATGTTTATATTTTTAATGTGGGGTTTTTTGTTTTATAATATTATGTTAGGTGTTCTTAGTGGATAATTTTACTATTTCTGTGATTATAGAGAATAATATATCCTATATTTTGTGTCTTATACCCTCTACACTTTTTTCCAACTAGTGTCTTATTAGAGATAGAATTTGGGGATTACTCTGGAATTCACTATTTATATAAAAGTGGTTTTAAGAGGGATGGGTTATGATAGAGTGTTATAAGAGATTGTTTTTGAGACTTAGGTTGGATCTTATAGTTAGGAATGGGGGTGAATTATTTGGGTTCTGTAGGAAAACAATTCATTTGATCTCAACATGTAATATAGGTTAAGGAGAACAAATATGATATAGAAGGGCATATGTGGTCATATTCAAGGAATCTGGTAGTATATTAATCATTCTTAAGAAAGAGTGACCTGATTGTAGGGTAGATACCTAGGTGCGTACATATAAAATAATTATTTTCATATATATTTTATTTGGAAAATATATATAGTTATTTAAAATGAATCTACTTTAAATACTTTAAAAAAATATGAAACCTAGGGTTATGAATTTTTTTGCTTTTTTTAAGATGACTGGTAGATGATTACCATGTGTGTTTCATGTTATTATCATGTAACTCGATGCCTTGATAGACCGTATGTGGCCTAATCATGAGGAGTATGATTAATGGAGGAATTCTTTGAGTGAGTTTTATCAATAGAGTGTACCAATGAATGATGGTACTATCTTTTATTAGGATACATATAGGTGCATTGAGGAGATTGATATTGACTTTGGGTTTATTTTTGGGGGGAAGGAACAGTGGGTCCTTATGATAATTTTTTTTTGTAAGGTGAAGCTGGGAAGCGGTGGGTCCCTTATATTTGAAATATTGATAAGTATAAGGTGATATAGGAGATGTTCAAGTGTTAGTATGATGCTAAATTCATATCTTAGACACTGAAGATGGTGTGATGGAAGGAGTTCCTTACCCTTTTGTGGATAAGATATATTTTGAGAGAAGTAAAATTTTTCTTCATGAAACTCATATATTATTTTCCTAATCATATTCTAGATAATGAGGTGAATGAAAAATACCTTAAAGAGGATTTTCATGAATAGATCAAATAAATGATATCCCTTTATTAATTATAACTTGTATGAAGGTCCTAATGAATATAGAAGAGACTGAGAAGATATTGGAATGAATGTGTTCATCTTGATAAGGATTTCATATGAATTTTATTAGGAGTGGGGTTATGGAGAGGATTTCTTGCTAATTAGGCTACTAAAATTTAGAGAAGAAACTAGTAAATTTTAGTCACATTCTTCCAGAATATCTTGTATTCTATTTTCTCCTAATTCCACCAAGAGCTTTTATATTATTTAAATTTTTTATATTACGAATTTTTAGAAGAAGAATTTGGGTTAAAACTTATTTGGTGTTTAGTGTGAAGCTAATGGTTAGTGTTCGATGTATACTTACCATATTTTTTTTCTTATGTACCTTATCATCATTGAAAAGATGATCAATCTCTAGGACTGTATATATGAGATTAACTAGGTTGAGTACCACTCTTAAATTTTACCCATCCTCATGGACCTAGTTATAAGTGAAAAAGAATGACCTAGTCAAAGGGTCACCTAAAACTTTATAATTTATAAAATACCAATGAATGAAACATTGGGGATGACATTGGGGATCGTTCTCTCAAGGATAATTTTTTATCATGAAAAATGTTCTATTATTTATTATATTTTAATTATTTTAAAATATTTTTATAAGTGGTGACAAAAACAATGTTTGGTAGTCAATAACGTAAAGAAAATAAAAAATCAAATAAGATAAGGGATGAGATGAGGTGGGTGAGATGCAAGCCAGTGAGATCTAATATCGTGTTAGATAAGTTCACTATAAAGTTGTCTTATAATTATATTTATTTTATTATTTTCTATTTAAAAAACTAATTCAATCGAGTGAGTGATTTCATGCACGGTGAAACATTTTGAATGTTTCTTGATCAGATAATTTTTATCCCAATGAAACAACAAATATCAATCAAAATCTATAAAGCCACAAGATCTTTCTGTTTGTTTATAGTGAAGTGAATAAAATAACTAATGAAGTTCCATTTTTTATATTATTCATTCCAATATCATTACCATGATCTTGACAGATATCACTAAGAAGAGTCAAATAGAACCATTCCTCCTAGGGTATCTGTTGACTCAACAATCATGGAAAATCAAGAACAAAGGGAAAGCATTGGGGGATGCCTCTCGAAGACCGCTCACAGAGCTCCCATTGCCCTGCAACCGGCACATAGCTCCCCCTTCAGAAAACCACCATGGAGCAAGGAGGCGGAATTCTCCATGAATTGATTGGACATTCGCGAACTTGCCGTGGAGAAAGGAGGTGGGATGCTCTGTGAACCCCTTTGACATTTGCGAACATGCCGTGGAGCAAGGAGGTGGGATGCTCCGTGAACCCCTTTGACGATATAGAACCCACCATAGAGCAAAAAGGTGGGCTGCTCAGTGAACTCCTTTGACATTCGCGAACCCTCTGTGGAGAAAGCTCTGTCTTGGCACCGAGCGAGCTCTACATTGTGGTGCCTCATGCCTATAAATACCAGGCTCTCATTGATCCCAGATGATAGATCCTAAAAACATTCACCTTATGAACTCCCACATCACAAAGAAATTTAAGCACTATGAACCATGAGCTTTTCAAGGTACTTTTCCATCACGAAGTGACTTCCCCTATGTGTGAATTCCGCCTCTCTTCAAAGAGGGATTACCTTCGCAGAGACCATTGTCCTCCATGAAGGAAGGAGATCCCCAAGGGGACTCATGTCATCACAGAGCATTTATTCTTTGTGAAGTACACTTCGTACACATGTGACTTGCTTTAAAAGGCATGGTCACTCTACTTTGCAAAGCACATTGCTTCACAATGTTATGCTTCGCAAGGCAGCCTTTCTTCGCGAGGCATTAATCTGCGAATGAATTTTCACTTCGTGAAGAACCTTCCATATGAACCTATGCCCTATGCCAAGGCTAGGTGACGTCACTTCGCAAAGCAAACCCCTTCGCGAAGCCTCTCCACTTAATAGAGCACCAGAGCTTCACAAGACTTCTACATATGAACCCATTTTCTCTACAACTCCTTTACCTGTGCGGACCTTCAGGTTTGCATGAAGCAATTCCAAGGTCCCTTGGGTGATGCTTCCCGTTGTTTTACTTCGCCTTATGCTTCTTCACATTGGAACGCTAACGGCTATTGATTTTTCACATAGCAAAACTATTGTGGACCCCTCAATGGATCTCTCCATAACACCCCTTCACCATAGCATTGACGATTCCTTCCTTCCCTCAAGGGAGGGCAGGTATCGGTTATGTAGAACCAAGGGGTGCGGAGTGAATCCACCTCATACGAGCTACAAGATGTTAAACTTCCAAACCCCATTATCCCCAGAACATGATGTTAAACTATAGCCTCGCCCCCTGCATCATATGGAGGGTGCCCCATCTCAGAACTTCTCTACGCCCACTCGTCTCTACGGGAGTTGAATCATTAATTAAATGGATTGAGATCCTCTTTATGGGAGCAATGTTTGTCCGTAGGGACATGGAAACTACTTTACTATAATCCCCTAGTTTTTTTTGCATGAGGCAGCACCTCTGCTCATCTAATATTTTCCTTTCCAAAGACTAGAGTAGATATGGGCATCAAGAACTTTATTATCACATCCCTCTCCTATTGGGCTTTGTTGCCACCTGGGCCTCTACCCGGGAGTAAGTCCCAATCTCCATAACCCTAGGTTTCTAACCACACATAAGCCCATATATCCTCTTTAGGTCACTGACCACGTGTAACCCCGATTTCACTTCCCACAGACACACCTTCCGCAACGTGATCGCCTGGTCTTTTCGGCCTCTTGTTTCTCACACCGAACATGACTCACATGAGATTAGAGTGAGCACCGACCATGACATCCTCTCTGGGAATCCTAGAGTGTAAGCCCTTCACCCAGCCCAAACTACGTGGTCTTTGATCCTTGCAAAGGAAAGGTACATAGGAAGCCTCCATGAGGATCAAGTCCAACAACCATTGGCCCTGACCATCTTCTTTTCGGTTCACCAAAACCCATCCTGAACTATGTGGACTTTAATCCTTGCCATGGATAGGTATGTAGAAAGCCTCCCTGAGGTTCAATCCCACCATCCATTGTTCCCGACCATCTTCACGTCGGTTCTCCAACTCACTCCTGAACTACATGGATTTTGATCCTTGCCATGGAAAGGTATGTAAGAAGCCTCCATGTTGTTCAATCCCAACACCCATTGGTCCCGACCATATTCACATCGGTTCACCATCATCCCACATGACGTTATACAGCATTCCCCTTTTCATCCTTCATGACGTTAAACTGCATCCACCATCCCAAACTATGTGGGATTAAACCCTTTTCTCATTAACATGGTACGTAGGAAGCCTCCATGAGGTTCAACCCCATCCAGTAGTAAGCCATTGTGATCCCCATCCAATGGTAAGCCATTGTGATCCCCATCCTGTGGTAAGCCATTGTGATCCCCATCTGGCGGTAAGCTGTTGTGATCCCGTCCTACAGTAAGTCATTGTGATCCCCATCTAGAAGAAAGCTATTGTGATGCCATCCACCGGTAAGTCATTGTGATCCCATCCAGTGGTAATCTGTTGTGATCCCCATCTAGCGGTAAGCAATTTTGATCCCATCCCATGATATGCCATTGTTATCCCATCTAGTGGTAATCCATTTTGATTCCCTTGAGCGGTATGTCATTGTGATCCCCGTCCGCTGGACAGCTGTTGTGATCTCATCCAGCGGTATGCCATTGTGATCCCCATCCGACGGTAAGCCGTTGTGATCCCATCCCGCGGTAAGCCATTGTGATCCCATTCAGCGGTAATCCGTTGTGATCCCATCCAATGGTAAGACATTGTGACCCCATCCAGTGATAAGCCATTGTAGTCCCCTCAATTGGGACCCACATTTCCGGTCTTCCCCTCTGGCATCAAACTAACTCTTAGGCCACTAATCACACGTAAGTTCAAGCATGTCATCGGGTCGGTGTCCTTCGTACGCACCCCTATTTTATGACCCAGCCTAGAGGTTCCTCTTCCTCCAGGTCCCCTTAATATGGAATGCCTCTTTTGGTGTCCCATCACTTCATGAACTGTGTGGACTTTGATTCCATACCACATGGATAAGTAGGAGGTCTCTTCGAGGATCAAGCCCAACATCACCATCATCCTCAAGTCGACTCCATATCATTCTCCATCCACTTCATTTAACCATCCATCATATATCCTAATTCTTATTAGGGCCATCACATCCCGATGAGATCATGCCAATTCACTGCCTAACATCAGTGTTTCTCCCAGGGGTCACACCAATCTAATCCACTCTAGTCATTGTTTTGATCAGTCTGATCCGTCTCCTCTAGACGTTAAACCTGCAACATACCCTGTGTTAAACATGGGAATCTAAGGAAAACCTTAGATACATTCCTATGGAATATAATTCCCCGCATTCAACGTGGGATGTATCGAGCTTCCACGCCCTCAAGAAGCCCTATAATAAGGAGAATAAACCCAGTCGCACTAGTGTTCTAGCGTCCAGACACGCCAGTGTTGTCCAACGTGACTACTCCCCCAACCAAAGTTTACCACCCTGACCAGACCCCTTGGAATGTCCTAAAAAAAGAAATGTAACTAACTGGTGTCCATGAAGATATGGAATTGGGAAGAGTTTCACAAAAAAATTCTTAAGTCTATAAGGGAGACCTGGACAAGGTGACTAGCTCAGAGGAGGAATATACAGAAAGAAGAACCGACATCCCATCCTCCCATTTCGATCAAGGAGTAAATGTACCTGAATAAGGAACAGATGCTTCCCCACTTTGTAAAGTGGAAATGTGGGGCAAAAAATAGCATTTTCATCCTCGTACAGATAGATGCATGTCCCACGATGAAAGCGTCGGAAACAGAAATGGTAAACTCGATGAGAATATTCTTCCCTCAATATGGAGAGTAGTAGTGTTCGAGACATCAGTGTATTAGCATGTCACCAGATCTAGCTATCTTGTGCCAGGTACCGCCAAGCAAATAACGGGCCTGGTGTGAAACTTGACAGAAGTTGGGGAAGTCAAAACGTTGGTCATTCTAGTATAAGACGTTGTCATCATGGATCTATCTTACCTGCCATGGAAGATGGAATTGCGTTGGGGTACTGGTCATTGTGTCCTTTCTTTTCAGCACTAATGGGTCAATCTCTCTTCTTTTCAAGAACCAAGCTTCTATAAGAATTCGATCACTGCCCACCCACCAACGTAGGGGCAGGGGAAATGCGAACATGATAGTCTCGTCCGGCTCTGTCGATTTTGCTACAATCTCCCCATCTACAAATTTCAGGTGCCCACGCCTTGTCTCCCTGTTTGAATTCATTTAGTGTAGGGTGTTGAACGACCTCATACACCGGTACGAGGAGGATGGTATTATCACAACTCGGGATATGGCCCGCCAAGATCAAGAGGCATCTGCACCTCATCACCATCACCGCCCCCAAGGGCCGCATAGGGAGCCACTTCTCCCCACTCAAATGTACAATCGTTTTAGGAGCCTCTCCCCAGAATGTCTCAATGACTATTTCCCCTATGCAGAAGAGGTAGGGGATGTTTAGCCCAGCCCGGTTGGGATCTCATTTTAGAGGCCCCATGGAGGGCTCCCACAAGGCCATGCTAGCGCCTCCATCTGGTCTCACAAGTAGAGGAGCAGGTAAGCCATGCGCATGTGTCGTTGGCCCTAGTCTGGCTGACCCAACGCCAGTGTCGGGAAGAGGCTCAGGAGGATGCTCACCAAGGGGCATCAACATCAGAAACTACTATGGTTCAGGCCACCACCGATGTATATCATTAATCCCTTGTGTATGATGAGTTGCGGGACTTGTATACACAACCCGTATCAAGGCCCCAACCACCCCACTGGCAGGTTGGGTTGACTCTCTCAGCCACTAGTGTAGGTAGTGGCCGCCTCTAGTACGGAGACACTCCCCGTACTGCCATCATAGAAAACACGGGTCTTCCCCGCTTCCATGCATGGCATGGAGGTTTGACACATGCTACCCCCATCCAGAATGAGGGACCTCCAGATGATAGTGACACTCAGTACATAAGCCTATTCCATGCTCATTACATCAGGTATGGAGTCATCCCTTCTGCCATGGAAAGTCAGTGTAGGAACGTTGTGCATCCGGTCAATCTCCAGCATGGTGGGACTCCCCATGTTCTGACTGCTACCGAAAAAGGTCCAACTCGCCTCAATAATCAAAGGGGTGATGGCCAACTTCGCTTCACTAGAACCCAACATGGAGTTCCTTCCGTTGTTTGACTTGGACTGTATGAGGACCTTCCTCACAATGATGTGGCTAAGGGAAACAATCATGGAGGTCTTTCCTATGCTCCTATCGGTTCGAGTGGAGGTACTACCTACTCTAGCACTTCCCACATAGGTCCTCCCCGTGTCCCCTTTGATATCTGTCCTAGTGACCCTCACAACCCAGCTTACTAATGTAGATGTCCTCTCCACCCCAGCAAGAGTATGGCCAAAGGTCCTCCTCGCACCTAAAATCTACCATATCCTCCTGAACCAACCAGGGGAAGGAGGGTAGGTCATCGCCACCATAAAGAAAATGCTGAGAAGATTCAGACTGAGATCAAAATGGTTTTCTTCTCAGAATCTGAGGCAGATTACGACTCAACAATGGAGCCCTCACTAAGATCCTCTATGTTGAGGGTCGGGATAGGAACAAGGCGCCTTAGCCTCATACATCCAGAATGTGAGGTCCATCTGATTCCCACCTCCCTCTACAGGTATATCCAGGAAGAAGAAAATTTGGCAGCTCCATAGGTTACGATCATGAAATCACAACCATCATTTCTAGAACCACTCTTTACCTCGACTAGAGATCACAAAGAGCTATTCTGGGGACCAATGGTGGATGGACAACAGCATGGTCCATCACTAGAAGCCTTAGTCCCTACATCGAAAACTACGGTAGATAGCCCGTTTTACCGCGATGTCATGGCTAAGTCACTTCACTTTTCAGTGGATAGCCTGGGATGCAGCGGTTTGTCACCTCACTCGGAGTATTCTCCACCATCCAGCCTAACATCTCTGTAGTCTGCTTCAGTACCACTACCCATTTCCCATCCGGCTCTGGTTGAAAAGTGGGGTAATGTAGGGCCATACCCTGAATTCGAACCAAGGAGTTTCTGGGATATCCTCACAGCATACCACTTCACGTAGATGTTTTGGCTAGTTGTAGTGTCATATTTTTGTGTGTCGAAATCCCTCACCAAAGAGGAAGTCGATTGTTTCTGTCAAACCCTCTGGGCGACTCATTTTCGTCATTGTCATCAGTAAGTGGCTCACCATAAGAGACAAGCGCATTTTGAGGACATTGGTGAACAATGATGTCTAGTTGATTGGGATGCACTCCCTTGGCCTAGTGCCCTGAGTCACCAGGTTGTTGTAGGGCCATCCATCAATGATGCTTTCATAGTTTTAGGGTACTCTACAAGATTATGAAAGAGGATTCTCCCTACATAAAGATTTGCCTTTGGGGGAAGTATGCTAACCTCCTCTTCAGTCCTATCTGATGAAAACCCGATTTTCTAGGCGACATAGAGGATATGCCTCCAAGAAGAGTTGTGGTTAACTTGGCCAACCTTCCAGAGGGAGAGAATGAGCTAGAGCTTATTGGAGAAGACCCACCCCCCGATAGAGTTTCACACGTTTTGGATCCATCGGGAAGGATTAATCGTCAATAGAAGAATCTTCAGTGTCTTCTCGTGCCCACTGAGGCACTGGTCCTCAACTAGAATTCCAAAAAGGTAAAGGAAAGCCTTGGAGTTTCCAAACCCTCTGTCCTATCTAGCTCAGTGCAGAAGGTAGAAAACGACCCCAAAAAATCCGCATTGCGTTAGAAACTCACCAAACATAAGAATGTGGTTGAAGACCTCCTTGCTGAATGCACTGCAGAGCAACAACCAAACTATGATGATACTAGGCCAGGGCAGCAGGGGTAGGCACAGCTTCCCCTCTGTGATTTGCCTCTAGTTGACCCTGACCGTCCTGCCCATGCAGATTGGGTTGTGGATAGAACATATGGCAAGATGGAGTGGTATGTCTCGCCCAATCCTTATGAACGGCGTGAAAATCCTTGGGACCCAACATAGATTACCCCAGTAGCCCCACAGGTTATTTCACCATCCGCTTCAGGAGCCGCTGGGCCGCCTTATCACGTTGAGGAACCCGCTAACACACTACTGGTCTGGGATCCCCGTTAAGACCTGAATCCCCGCCCGGATTACCCAATGGCTGCACTCATTTCCCACTTCGTGGCATTAGAAATGCAATAGGTGGATTTCTTTCCTGATGGCATGGCTTATCCGGCATGGGTGGATGATATTCCAACACCCCCGGGTTTTGGGAATCCCACCTTTTCTCCATTTAATGGGACATGGGACCTGCCACAGCACTTGTCTCACTTTATCTCAAGGTGTGGGCCCATGTTGGGAACTCCAACATAGCACGAGGCCGCCAAGATCCTATGTTTCATACCAACATTAGAAGGGCCTGTGTTTTTCTAGCACAAACAGCTCCCCATCGGATCAATAGCCGGCTGGGAAGACCTCCGTAGGAAATTTCTCTACCAGTTCAGTTTCCCCACTCATAAGATGAGTATCACAGACCTCTTCCAGTGCATGCAGAGGCCTGATGAGTGCGTCACTGACTTGGTCACCTAGTGGAAAGGACTCACATATTCCCTTGACATGCCACCGACATAGGATCAATTGCTGACGATGTGTATAGGGAATGTTAAGATAGAACTTTTCCCCTCTCTGATCACCCATAACTATCCCAGGGGATTCCAAGACTTCTCTTATAAGGACAAGTTCCGAGAGGAAGCCTTACAACAAGCTTAGCAGGCACGCCCATTGCCTCCTTCAATCCCTGTGAGAAGGGCCACCAGGGCCGAGCCCACTTCAGTGGGCCAAATAGAGTCCCCCAGGAAACTAGAGTTGTTTCTAGTGGAGCCACCTCCACAGCCTCGCAGAGGCCCTGCACCTCAAGCGCAACCAGTAGCCCAGCAGCTCCCACCTCATAATTTGTAGGCGCTCCCACGCAATGCGCCTCCACCACCCAGGTGAGATAACCAGGTTCCACTTCCTCGACAGGCCCCTCCATCTCCTCATTATGGTCAAGAACCAAGGTCCCACTTTCTGGACATGAGAAATAGGACCAAGTCATTCAACGAGGCACATGTCTCCGGTTACTTTAATAATGCCTTGGAGCATGGGATTATACATTTTCTTGAGTGCAGAAGGCCCGAAGAGGGAAACCTCGCTGATCGTACCAACTACTACCCCTATCACCAGATCCCGGGGCACACTCTCAAACACAACTATATGTTCAAAGACTGGCATCAAGACCAGGTAGATAACAACATAGCCCATTTAGGCCCAGCTTCGGCACATGTGGCATGCGTCTTCACAAGGCCAGACTAGAGTAGTGATAGCGAGGGTGAGTGGCATTAGGTTTCCAGACACGAGTCCTAGAAGTATTGTAACACCCCGAGCTTCCATGATACGCTTCTCATTCAATAATTCAATAGCTTGCATTGTACGCAACTTCGAGTTCTAACACACCGCAACTAATCAAAGTAGCCGTTATGAATAGTAATAACCACTTTTAAAATTTATATAAATTTTATATTTCAAAATGGACTTCATTTTTATATTCCTAATATTGAAATTATCCTATGTTGAATTTTTTGTAATTTTCTGAGAACTTCCAAATTTTTATGAATAGTGAAAAATACTTAAAACAACTTTTTTAATCAAAATAATTTATAGTGATAAGTTATACTATTTAGTGGTTGTAAAGTATAATTAGAATATATTTTTACCATTTTATCCAATGGTGTTCATTAGAATTAATTTCACTTTGAAATTGGACATAAACAATTGTCAATCTTTTGATATAAATTGTTTCTTAAAAACACACTATTTGTTGTGACAGCGGGAATTGATTATAAAATTAATTAATGCAACTTATATGTTTGGAATTTCATAAATTAGACATCATTTTTGAATTCGGAATATCAATTATAGCTTAGGGTGAAATTTTGGCATTGTTCTGAAAAACTTCAATTTTTGATGAATAGTGAAACCACTAAGTGGTAGTTAAAAAACTGATTTTTCGTTTAAATGAAATATTATCACTTCTGTGGTTTGATTTTCAAAAATACGACATACATGGTTGTCATTAAGAAGTAAAATGTGGTTCAATGAGATTAAAATAATTTTTTGGTGAATAGTAGCTTTTAAGTTCTTAATCGCGATTAGAGGTAATTTGTGTAGTTTAAGGTAAAAATAATATTTTAATAATATGAGATGAGCTTGACACATGTCCTACCCTCATTGGATGTGCCATGGCCGACCAATACAACCCATGGGTCAACTTGTGGACCCCATGGATCCACTTTGGTTGGAAAATGACATTAATATGAATTTATTTAATGTTAAAATTAAATTGACACAAACATGAGTTGTTTTACTAAAATAGTTTTTAAGTGGGGTTACACAAGTCCAAATTTTGACTATAAATATTAATTAGAAATATAAAATGATTTCCTACATCATAGTATTTTTTTATAATTTTTAGACATTAAATAAATTAAATTATTTATGACATCATTATGATGCATCGATGACCTCATTATTTAACGATTTTAATAAAATGAAAAGATAATGTACAATCCAAGGAATACACTTGTCCAAAGACTATTGGATGGGTAGATTTTGAACCCTTATCACCTTATCCACGAATTATATAAGTGTGGGACCTTTATAATCCGAAAAGAATTATATAATAATGTAAAATTTCTTTACATTCCAAGAGTGCCCCTCCTCTCCTCTTATAAAAGGCCCCCACCTCTACCACCACATTCACACTTTCAAGCCATTTGGCTCGTCCAACCTCTGCCCAAATACTCTCCCAACTTCCCTACCTTACTCCTAGAAGCCTCACTTTGGGCAGAAGTCTTCCCAAGGAAGTCTTTGGCTCAAATCAAAAAGAGTTACCCGATTTGAAGGCAATGTCTTCTCTAATGTTGTTTTATTTTATTTTTATTCTCCATCCCCTTAAACTCTTTTTATTACTTTATTTTGTGACAAAAACAGTATATAAAATATACTAGGATGTTGTTATGATAAGTATTTGGTTTACACTTACACACACCTTAGTCTAATGGTTAATGAACATACTGTTTCTGTGGGTGGCGAAATACTGCCTCACGAAACGATGATTGTTCAATATTCTTTTAACACCTCTAATGGTGGCCATTTTGATGACACTATTTTCATATATGATATATATATTATGTTTATGTTTTCCTTATGCTTCTTTATTTCTCATTTATGGCATACCTTTATGGTTTCCATTATGGGTAAACGCGATATTTTCATTTTAGGAAGTGTGGACTACCGCCCCCTCAAAGTGATTTGAATTGTTAATACCGTATGTGGGATGTATAAAGGATGGAGTAAATGGTATTATATGATATATTATAATGGAATTATATTATACATTTATATCTTTATGATTTCATTACATTAAATACGAAATAGAAATGAAAGTAGCGTTCATGCGTACGTACGACTTACCGTCTCCATGAACGGTGCATTTCATTTCTTACCTCTAAATGTCACGTAATATTATGAATGAATGTATATACTGGATATATATGATATATATGATATCTACATCATGAATATAATTCTTTATATAATGGATATTTCACCACATGAAAAAATTGTAATTATAAGAAGTTTATTGTTGACACAAGTACCAAAGATCGACGAAACGACCATTATTAACTTAAATAATTACATAACGTTCATAACATTGTAATAAGTGATATAAAAAGGATAATGAAATTGAAAATGGTTCTTAATAAGGTATATATTAACTCTAGTTTATTATTCAGGAGCTTAAAGAACGGTTGAGTCAAGTCAGACACGAGGTAAGGGAATTTCTTACCCCAATTTCCTTTCTTTGGGTTAATCTCCTACTTTCAAATTATGTCATTATATTATTATGTCATATTTTGTATTTTTATTTTATTTATGTGTACTTATGGTGAATACACATAATATATCTATTTTATTTAAAAAATGATCTTTGTAAGGGAACTTCTTAACCCAATTTCTATTCATTGGGTTAATCTCCTACTTTCAAATTATGTCATGATATTATTATGTCCTATCTTGTATTTGTACTGTATTTATGTGTACTTATAGTGAATACACATAATGGATCTATTTTATTTTAAAAATGAGCTTTGTAAGGACTTCGTCTCAATCTCCTTTCATTGAGGCATATTTCGTTTTATACAAAACATTCTTTTATACGGTGTATAAACCCCTTTGACTTTTACTTTTATTCAAAAGGTTTTATTTTATAATTATGTGATTTTTAAATAATTTCAAAAAAGTGATATTTCTCTCCAATATATGAAAATCCAGCAAAAAATGTATACGTATTTAATGCAAGCTTAAAAATGTTTTCAGAAAACCCGACTCTTGAGTGTGGTAGACAGGAAGGGATTGGGCGTAGACCCATCATGGCCTGTAATTAGTCGAGCAGTCTCAGAATTAGTTATTTTGTTTTCAGAAGCTTGCTTAATGTTTTCATAAAAACACTGGAGTATATTTGAGCAATTTTAAATGTAAGTATCTTCAAAAAAAATGCATCGGTAGGTCTCATGAGACAACTAGACGTGGAATTGGCTGAGGCCCTTTCCCAATTTGATTTATGGTTTTGGCCGAGGCCTTAATCATTTTAGACGTCTTGGCCGAGGCCTTGAAAAAATGTTTCAGAATGTCTGGCATTGTACATTACCTCATTATGAAAGTGGTTAATTATATTTCATGTGATTATTTGACCAGTAGAATATCCATGTGAAGAAGTAAATGGAATTATCTCATTTTACTTTTGCCATATTATGTTGATGTTCATGTTTAAAAAGCTTTTGTTTTAGTTATACATTGCCTTAAATTTTTATGTTTATTTATGAATGTTTCCGCAATATTGTTATCCTTACGGAGCATCTGAGCTCACCCCTTTCAATGTTTTAATATTTTTACAGGATGTGAAGAAGTATTTTATGAATGACCTGTAGGGATAGTCAGAAGAGGATATGAGTGTGGACTATGAAGACTTTGTTATTAGTTTTTCACTTTATGATGTAATGTAACATTTATGAATGTATCTAGTGTTTCCAAGGCTACTAAACTAATCGGTCTTTCGAGACTTGATCTTTTGTGATCATGCCAATGTTACGAAGTAACGCACCGGCTCCGGGTAGCTGGGGTCAGGGCGTTACAGTTGGTATCAGAGGCAGTTTAGTACTAACCTTGGAAGCCAGATTTAGATAAACTCTGATTAGAGCACATAGACCAAAGATAGACTTTGAGGATTAGTATATAAGAGCTTCCTAGAATTTTGGTATTATAGAGATGTTGTGAGTTTTCCGAGCAATACATCCATATCTGGATACGAGCAGGTAGAGGCGGCTCTGGAACAGATGTACCTAGGGGTAAAACCCGAAAACACCGCTTTGAGCTAGACTCAAATGGGAACTGGTGCACGACAACGAGCCTTGCTGCACTCTTGGTTACGACACTCCTGGGGGATATGCTTAGGATAATTCTCATTTTCTTTACAAACCACTATGAAGGGTTATGAGTATATACTTCCTCAAAGAAAACATTTTTATGGATTATATCCATAAATAGTTCAATTTATGTTAAGTATCTTACAAGTATGGAATTATGTATTTTGATTCATAAACTAATATAGTTTATGCCATTGTTTAGAAATGGCGCCTAGTGGAAGGAATAGAAACCGTATCAATGAACGCACTCCGTGTAGGGATTTCCCTCCTGCTCAAGATAATTATTGTGGAGCTGGAGATACAACTGGTGCTGATCAACTTATTACCATACTGGGACAACTCACCCAGGTTATGAATAATAACCTTACTCGTATGGAGCACCCTGATCCGCAACGTGGAGGATCAATGTTAGACCGCTTCATGAGGCAAAAACCACCAACATTTAATCGGGGTACAAATCCATTAGTAGCTGAGAAATGGATAAACACCTTAGAGAAAATATTCCACGCCTTGGGGAGTAGCGAAAGGGAGAAGGATATCATGGCAGTTTACCGCCTCACTGGAGATGCTGATCAATGGTGGTCATTGATTCAAAACAAAAAGGAAGATGATGACGTATCGAATATGGAATGGAGGGAGTTCAAAGAGCTTTTCCTAGAAAAATACTATCCTCGTGACCATCGATCATATATGGAAAGACAATTTTTGAGTCTGAGACAAAAGGAGGATGAGAATGTCGCAAAGTATGAGGCCAACTTTACAAGGTTAGCGAGGTATGCTGCAGATTATATAAGTAACCCAAGAGGTAATATTGATCGTTTCTTTGATGGGTTAAAACCATTTCTCCATAGAGATTTAGTATCACAATCTTTCTCAACATACGAAGATATTGTCTCATGTGCTATCAAGACAGAAAAGGAATTCTCTAAGTCTTATGACAACAAAGTAAAGAAAGAGAAGAAGAGAACGGTGGAACAAGAGACAGATAAAGGGAAAAAGGGAAAGAAGGATTTTCCATTATGTGATAATTGTGGAATGAATCACCCAAGTACATGCCTCAAAGGAATGGGAGTTTGTTATAAATGTGGGGAAAAAGGTCATCAGGCGCGTGATTGCAAGGGAAAGAAAGAGGCTATCAATGTTGAATGCTACAATTATAGGGAAATGGGGAATTATGCAAATGAATGTCCTAAGCGTCAGGGAAACTTACCTTAGAAAAGGCCAAGGGATCAAGGACAATCTTATGTTGTTACTACAGTTGAAGCAGAATAACTAATGTATTGGTGCTTTTGGACTCATGGATAATATTCTGGTTATTAGAATAATGTGATATATATATAAGGATTGTACTGCAGTACTTGTTGATTTTAGTAAGGTTTTAATATGATGAAGGTAATTATATTTTTAGTATGTGAGAATAAGAGAAACTTTACTTTGTTTGGGGAATCTGATAAATTGATTTTTGGAATTAAGATACCTTTTAGAGAAAGTCTGGAAAGAGGTATTTTGGATAACTATAAAGGTTGGAGTGGATTAAGTTGATCTTTGGATAGTATTATTTAAGGTTAAAAAATTTATGAAGATTATTTTTGAATATTATAATACTATAGTTTTAGGAAAAGGAAAACCTGCAGGGTGGGGCATAACCCGTCGCGTCGGACAAAGCTGCAGGAATCAAACCCACAATCATAGTGCGATATGTTTTTATTTCCTACCACTAGCCTACAGGAAGTCCCTGGTTATTACAAAATAATTTTACTAATCTAAATGGTATGTGTTAACATTTGGAACCTTATACAATTAGGATAAGTATAATATTTTTGAGTTCTATTAGCTTTTGAGTGAAAGATGAGTTGAAGGTTGAAACTCTAATTGTCAAGCATAAATATATATATATCTATCTCTTATTCAATGAATAAATTAATTCTTAAACTTTAGTAAAGGTATATTAATACAAAAAAATGTGGTATCCTAATACCTTATGTCTTGTTGAACTGATGATATTTTAAATCAACAAAGATTGAAGGCTTTGAGGCCCTCAATTTGACAGTTGATTGTAATTGATGACCTCAATCACTCCCTACAAATATTTACATTTTTCCTCTAATTACATGTCTCTAATTTCCACCAATGTTCTCCTAATCGAGATCATAATTGGGTGGTGACTTTTTCATTTCCATTTCCCTCTTATCAAGACTAAATTTTATTAACTTTATTTCCGATGTGGGTTTTCCACAAAGGTATTTTCTATTTTCAACCTTTTATTTTCCAAGAAAAATTTCAAATTGCGAGGACACAATTTATTGAAGTAGAGGAGAATGTAACACCCCGAGCTTCCATGATACGCTTCTCATTCAATAATGCAATAGCTTGCATTATACGCAACTTCGAGTTCTAACACACCGCAACTAATCAAACTAGCCGTTATGAATAGTGATAACCACTTTTAAAATTTATATAAATTTTATATTTCAAAATGGACTTCATTTTTGTATTCCTAATATTGAAATTATCCTATGTTGAATTTTTTGTAATTTTCTGAGAACATCCAAATTTTTATGAATAGTGAAAAATACTTAAAACAACTTTTTTAATCAAAATAATTTATAGTGATAAGTTATACTATTTAGTGGTTTTAAAGTATAATTAGAATATATTTTTGCCATTTTATCCAATGGTGTTCATTAGAATTAATTTCACTTTGAAATTGGACATAAACAATTGTCGATCTTTTGATATAAATTATTTCTTAAAAACGCGCTATTTGTTGTGACATCGGGAATTAATTATAAAATTAATTAATGCAACTTATATGTTTGGAATTTCATAAAATAGACCTTATTTTTGAATTCGGAATATCAATTATAGCTTAGGGTGAAATTTTGGCATTGTTCTGAAAAACTTCAATTTTTGATGAATAGTGAAACCACTAAGTGGTAGTTAAAAAACTGATTTTCGTTTAAATGAAATATTAACACTTCTGTGGTTTGATTTTCAAAAATCCGACATACATGGTTGTCATTAAGAAGTAAAATGTGGTTCAATGAGATTAAAATAATTTTTTGGTGAATAGTAGCTTTTAAGTTCTTAATCGCGATTAGAGGTAATTAGTGTAGTTTAAGGTAAAAATAATATTTTTATAATATGAGATGAGCTTGACACATGTCATACCCTCATTGGATGTGCCATGGCCGACCAAGACAACTCATGGGTCAACTTGGGGACCCCATGGAGACACTTTGGTTGGAAAATGACATTAATATGAATTTATTTAATGTTAAAATTAAATTGACAGAAACATGAGTTGTTTTACAAAAACAGTTTTTATGTGGGGTTACACAAGTCCATATTTTGACTATAAATATTCATTATAAAGATAAAAATATTTCCTACATCATAGTATTTGTTTTATAATTTTTAGACATTAAATAAAGTAAATTATTTATGACATCATTATGATGCATCGATGACCTCATTATTTAACGATTTTAATAAAATGAAAAGATAATGTACAATCCAAGGCTTACACTTGTCCAAAGACAATTGGATGGGTATATTTCGAACCCTTATCACCTTATACACGAATTATATAAGTGTGGGACATTTAGAATCCGAAAAGCATTGTATAATAATGTTAAATTTTCTTACTTTCCAAGAGTGCCCCTCCTCTCCTCTTATAAAAGGCCCCCACCTCTACCACCTCATTCACACTTTCAAGCCATTTGGCTCGTCCCACCTCTGCCCAAATACTCTCCCAAATTCCCTCCCTTACTCATAGAAGCCTCACTTTGGGCAGAATTCTTCCCAAGGAAGCCTTTGGCTCAAATCAAAAAGAGTTACCCGATTTGAAGGCAATGTCTTCTCTAATGTTGTTTTGTTTTATTTTTATTCTCCATCCCCTTAAACTCTTTTTATTCCTTTATTTTGTGACAAAAACAGTATATAAAATATACTAGGATGTTGTTATGATAAGGATTTGTTTTACACTTACACACACCTTAGTCTAATGGTTAATGAACATACTGTTTCTGTGGGTGGCGAAATACTGCCTCACGAAACGATGATTGTTCAATATTCTTTTAACACCTCTAATGGTGGCCATTTTGATGACACTATTTTCATATATGATATATATATTATGTTTCTGTTTTCCTTATGCTTCTGTATTTCTCATTTATGGCATACCTTTATGGTTTCCATTATGGGTAAACGCGATATTTTCATTTTAGGAAGTGCGGACTACCGCCCCCTCAAAGTGATTTGAATCGTTAATACCGTATGTGGGATGTATAAAGGATGGAGTAAATGGTATTATATGATATATTATACTGGAATTATATTATACATTTATATCATTATGATTTCATTACATTAAATATGAAATAGAAATGAAAGTAGCGTTCATGCGTACGTACGGCTTACCGTCTCCATGAACGGTGCATTTCATTTCTTACCTCTAAATGTTACGTAATATTATGAATGAATGTATATACTGGATATATATGATATATATGATATCTACATCATGAATATAATTCTGGATATAATGGATATTTCCCCACATGAACAACTTGTAATTTTAAGAAGTTTATTGTTGACACAAGTACCAAAGATCGACAAAACGACCGTTATTAACTTAAATAATTGCATAACGTTCATAACATTGTAATAAGTGATATAAAAAGGATAATGAAATTGAAAATGGTTCTTAATAAGGTATATATTAAGTCTAGTTTATTATTCAGGAGGTTAATGAACGGTTGAGTCAAGTCAGACACGAGGTAAGGGAATTTCTTACCCTAATTTCCATTCTTTGGGTTAATATCCTACTTTCAAATTATGTCATTTTATTATTATGTCATATCTTGTATTTGTATTTTATTTATGTGTACTTATAATGAATACACATAATATATCTATTTTATTTAAAAAATTATCTTTGTAAGGGAACTTCTTAACCCAATTTCTATTCTTTGGGTTAATCTCCTACTTTAAAATTGTGTCATGATATTATTATGTTCTATCTTGTATTTGTATTGTATTTATGTGTACTTATAGTGAATACACATAATGGATCTATTTTATTTTAAAAATGATCTTTGTAAGGACTTCGTCTCAATCTCCTTTCATTGAGGCATATTTCGTTTTATACACAACATTCTTTTATATGGTGTATAAACCCCTTTGACTTTTACGTTTATTCAAAAGGTTTTCTTTTATAATTATGTGATTTTTAAATGATTTCAAAAAAGTGATATTTCTCTCCAATATATGAAAATCCAGTGAAAATGTATATGTATTTAATGCAAGCTTAAAAATGTTTTCAGAAAACCCGACTCTCGAGTGTGGTAGACAGGAAGGGATTGGGCGTGGACCCATCATGGCCTGTAATTAGTCGAGCAGTCTCAGAATTAGTTATTTTGTTTTCAGAAGCTTGCTTAATGTTTTCATAAAAACACTGGAGTATATTTGAGCAATTTTGAATGTAAGTATCTTCTAAAAAAATGCATCGGTAGGTCTCATGAGACAACTAGACGTGGAATTGGCCGAGGCCCTTTCCCAATTTGATTTATGGTTTTGGCCGAGGCCTTAATCATTTTAGACGTCTTGGCCGAGGCCTTGACAAAATGTTTCAGAATGTCTGGCATTATACATTCCCTCATTATGAAAGTGGTTAATGATATTTCATGTGATTATTCGACCAGTAGAATATTCATGTGAAGAAGTAAATGGCATTATCTCATTTTACTTTTGCCATATTATGTTGATGTTCAAGTTTAAAAGGCTTTTGATTTAGTTATACATTGCCTTAAATTTTTATGTTTATTTATGAAAGATTCCGCAATATTGTTATCCTTACTGAGCATCTGAGCTCACCCCTTTCAATGTTTTAATATTTTTCCAGGATGTGAAGAAGTATTTTATGAATGACCTGCAGGGATAGTCAGAAGAGGATATGAGTGTGGACTATGAAGACTTTTTTATTAGTTTTTCACTTTATGATGTAATGTAACATTTATGAATGTATCTAGTGTTTTAAAGTCTACTAAACTAATCGGTCTTTCGAGACTAGATCTTTTGTGATCATACCAATGTTACGAAGTAATGCACCGACTCTGGGTAGCTGGGGTCAGGGCGTTACAAGTATGGTGATTGGATGGATTGTAAAAAACATTATTGTGCCGATGGTGTTATAAATGCATGCCTGAATCGGCCAGAGCCTTCAGAAGACACAACAACTACTTTTACACCGTCTTCTCGGTCGTCCTCTTCCCATAAGAGAAAACTCCAGTGACGCAAGGGAAAGAAAAGACCACTGTCAATGCCATTGTCATCCCATACTCTCGGTGACATCATGCCCTCCGAGATGGTGGTACCTTCCAGAATCCGTCCAGTAGTGGACGACTCTTCGAGTGACGGTCAAGGGTACATGTCGGTTAGTAATGTAGAGATGGTAAACCCCTACATGATTCCTGATAATGAGGAGCATATAGAGGATCCTCCCAACATCCCCAGTCGTCTTCATCATCAACGGAGTCGTGACTATATGGGTTGTCGGAGTGCCTTGATCAGCACTTCCAGCCAGGCTGTGTATGCTATAGAAACCAAGAAACAGGATCAGTGCAGAGCTCAGCATACACATCCTTCTAATTTGGTGGCATCAGGCTCTCCTTCACTGTCGTTCGTGTTGCTGGATCCAGCAGAGCCACTTCGACCATGCGGTGACTAGTCACACCCTGCTACAGGCTTGTCTCAGTCGTCTGGCCCTCATCTTGTAGCCATTCTGTAGGCTTTGACTAGTGAGAAGAGGGATATTCCTTGTACCTATCAGCCACCGGCCCTGTCAGCAGGGTCCACTATACCTCCTTTCATAGAATGACCTCCTCTAAACAGAAGTTCACACCTGACACAGAAGTACAATGTTCTCAAGCATCTTTCCAGTATTATAGAAAGGATCTCCATCCTCAAGGCCCTTTGCATGTTTCCAGATTTGTGTGAGGCCCTTTCTGAGGCTTTATGAATCCCCCTCTAGTTTGAGACAGAGGTAGAAGCCACAAAATCCTTTCATTCTGAGGTGGTCGAGAATATTTAATGTTAGGCCATCATCTCTTTATCTAGAGATGATGAAGGCTCTCCCATAACAGGGCACATTATCCCACTATACATCACCAACTAGTTCAATGGTGTGGAGGATGATTTCTATCTTGTCGACACAGGTTCTATAATCCACTTGACCCCGAATCGGACACTACAAAAACTAGGATTTTCCAAATATGATCTATGTTCCTTTGACCTACGAATCCAAGGTTATGACATGACAGAACATACACATGTCTATAAGATCTACTTGAAGACCCCGTTTTCTGGCCAGATTTCTAGCATTGAATTTATGGTTGTCTCCCAGGACACCACGTACAATGCATTGATGGGAAGTCCATGGCTCCACCTACATGCGGTGTTTCCCTCATCATACCACTAGTGCCTTAAGTACTCCCTTAATGGTCGAGGGGGCATGATTCAAGGTGACACATCTCCCTTTTCTTCTTGTGAAGCCCGCTATCTGGTTTCTGAATACTACAAGAGAAAAGACAAGTAGATTCAGTCTAATTTGGTCGAGCATGCCGCGGCTGCGACAGACCAATGGATAGATCTAGATGATGCCTACATCATTCAAATCCACCTATTGGAGTCTATGACCCTAGACATTGGACAATGCATCGTTGTTTCTGGAACGAGTGGGGAACACATTCCTAGGCCTATGTGATGCCAAAAGAGCATCTCGTACTCCTATACAAATGAGGCACATGTGATCCAAGAGCATTCAACTCCCAAAAGATATCTGGATGTCTGCCCCATGGTGATGACAATACGTCATACTTGCTTGTTCTTTCGGGCCTAAATTAAGTGACTCAAGAGGATGTGCCACTATTGATTCGATATCATCAAGTGTTTCACCTTGGGACAAAGGAAAAATGGCATCATATCGAATACCTTCACCGAGGATTCCCCTTCTATAAGTGAAGAAGAGGATTTAGATGATGATTCCCCCACCTTTGAGGAGGGAGTATCTACCACAGTTGACGAGTTAGTACAGGTGAACCTCGGTAGTGAGACAGACCTAAGACCCACATTGATCAGTATCTCCATGCCCCTCAAAGAGGAAGAATAGTACATAGACTTCCTAAAACACCACCATGATGTGTTTTCCTGGAGTTATGAAGAGATTACAGGACTAGATCATTAGGTAGTCATCCACCACCTTGGTGTCCCGAAAAATCATCATGGGTTCAAGCAGCCTCCCAGAAAGATGTACCCTTCTCATGGTGCCCTGTTTGAGTTAGAAGTTGATAAGCTCATCAAATATGATTTCGTTAAAGAGTTCGAGTAACCCAAATGGCTAGCCAACATTGTGCCAGTTAGGATGAAGAAAAGATAGATCAGGGTCTGCATTGACTTTAGGGATCTCAATCATTACTGTCCGAAGGATGATTTTCCCCTTCCTTTGACAAAATTGTTGATTGATGAAACAGATAGATTCCAAGTCCTCTCGTTCATTGATGGGTACTTCAGGTATAAATAGATCTAAATGGACCCTGAGGATGAGGAGTCTACAGCCTTCAGGGTGACACAAGGGACATTCTGTTAGCAAGTCATGCCATTTGGTTTAAAGAATGCTGGTGCCACCAACCAGTAGGCTATGCATCACATATTTAAGTCAATCCTCAGAACATTGGTGGAATGCTAGGTGGACGATCTGGTGGTCCAATATCACCAGCATCGGGACCATCTCAAAGACCTTGAGATACTGTTCGGCTTCCTCCGTTCCAATCGCCTAAATATGAACCCATTGTAGTGTGTCTTTGGTGTCACCCTTATAATGTTTCTTAGATTTGCTGTTAGTTACATGGGAATTGAGATCAACCTAGAGAAGATCAAGTCCATTATTGAGATGTCTCCCTTGAGAAACATTCGGGAACTTTGAGGTTTCAAAGACCACTTAGCCAACATATGCCGATTCATCGCAAATTTTCCTGGCAAGTGTAATCCCTTTTCTCATCTCATGAAGAAAGGAACACTCTATGAGTGGGATGAAGAATGCCAGACTATGTTCGAGGAAATCAAACAGTATCTTCTCCAGTCCCCGGTCTTAATGCCACCTATCTCCAGAATGTAGATGTCCTTTATGTGACCGCCCTATAATGATATCATGGAGCCCTTCTCACCTAGAAGAACAATGAGAGGATAGAGAAAAGCCTCTACTACCTCAGTTGCATGCTCCTCGATACGGAGACCTGGTAATCCCATATCGAAAAGAGATGCATTGCACTGGTATTCACAGTACAGAAGCTGCAAAATTACTTGCAGAATCATGAGGTACCACTGGTTTCCTAAGTGGATCCGCTGAAGTTCATCCTGAACTACCCCATATTGACCGATCATCTTGCTCTATGGGAAGTGATTCTCCAGCAGTTCGACATCTGGTTTATACCTTAGAAGGCTATTAAGGGGAAAGTATTGGAAGACTTCCTTGCTGCCCATCCAGCTCCTACTGACCAGTCCTTAGATCTCGATTTCCCCGATGAGGTAATCCTCTCGGTAGGCAAAGCCACACCGTGCAGGCAGATGCACTTCGATGGTGCTTCACGGAGCCCCACCAGAAGATGGACCAAGGACCCTAGGCTCAACAGGGTGGGCCTAGGTATCATCTTCATTACCCCGGCATAATCCATTCTTCCTTTTTCATTCTTATTGTCAGAAGGCTTCACTAACAATTAGGTATAGTATCAGGATCTCATCCCTGGTCTCAAGCAGCCCCCCCAAGATTGATGTACCCCATTTGCATGTGAAAGGGGATTACGAACTAGTCATCAAACAGATCAACAGTGACTATGTCATTAGAAATCCAGAGCTTATACCATTGTTTGAGCACACTCTCCAACTAACGGCCCAGTTCCCATCTTGGTTGGAAGTCACTCATTTTCCTCGATCCCAGAAAGGTGGGTCTAACGCCCTAGCCAGCCAAGTTGCATCACTCGTAGATCCCGAACAAGTTGATATGATTATACATGTGGCACACAGAAAAGTCATTGCCCTTATCACCCCAGATGATGATGGCCTTTAGGTGATTCACCTAACTACTGAAGCCACCACATCTAGAACTCCAGGCCCCTTGGATGTAGTGATTTAATTGATTCTAGATTGGAGAACCTCCTTTGTTGAGTATCTCTAAAATAGTTACCTCTCGGCTGATCGGGCCGAGCGCGAGCGAATCTGACGCTTCATGTTGCAGTTCATCTTCCAGGACGGCCCTGGCCATTAGAAGATCCTCTATAAGTGTGGTTTGGATGGGGTTCTCCTCCAATTCATTCAAGGAGTCATGATTTCTCAGGTCATGAAAGCGGTTCATGCTGGTTCCTCCGGGGCTGATCAAACTAGGCCAAAACTATCTCACCAGATCTAGAGACTGGGGTACTTTTATACCTCCATGATCCATGACCGTATCGAGTTCTCCAAGAGATTCCATGCATGCCAAATTTATGATAACTTTATGCATCAGTCTCTAGAGACTCCCCACTCCACCAAGTACTCTTGGCCCTTTGTGCTATGGGGACTCGATGTCATGGGACCATATCCACCGGTGGCAACTCACCTGTGCAGATTCATCCTGACTGCTATGAATTTCTTCTCCAAGTGGGCAGAGGCAGTTCCAATCAAGGAGGTAAGGGCCCGTTCTGTCATTGAATTTGTGAGATCCAACATCATTTACTGATTTGGAGTCCCTCACGCTGTCCTCACCGATAACGGTATGAACTTCTGAGCAGATGAGGTAAAGAAATTGTATGCTATGTACAACATTTGTTCTAACCATACCTCCTGCAATCATGCACAAGAAAATGGACAAATTGAGGCATTCAACAAAAGCCTCTCTAACATTCTGTAAAAAATGGTTGTTCAGAGTATGAATATTTGGCCAGAAAAGCTCCCCAACGCCCTCTGGGCCTACCAGGTGACAACTCTTAATTCCACCCATGTGACCCCATATTCCTTGGTATATGGGATGGAGGCCTTCTTTCCCATCAAGATTCAATTTCCCTCATTGCACACACCTTTCTATGACCAGGAAGCACTAGATAAAGTAGTTGCAATCCATTTGACTAAGTTGGAAGTGCACTATGAGAACAGGATTCGTGCCCTACACAATCTGGAATGGTATCAAAACAAGATAGGTAGAGATTTCAACATGAAAGTTCGCCTACACTCATTTTTTCAAGGCGACATGGTATTTTCC
The DNA here is from genome assembly GCA_963277665.1 of Viscum album. Taxonomy (NCBI): domain Eukaryota; kingdom Viridiplantae; phylum Streptophyta; class Magnoliopsida; order Santalales; family Viscaceae; genus Viscum; species Viscum album. Next base: position 1,956,326,096 of record OY728153.1, read on the forward strand.
TTGAGGGAACCAATGATACCTGGAAGGAAACCACCCAAGTGAGAACCCAAATGGGTAGTACCTTACATTGTACAAAACATTTAATCTAATGGAGCATACTCGCTGGTTAAAATGGATGGTGAGCGTATAACTCCTCCCAATAATGCCAAGTTCCTCATGAAATACTTTGGATGAGCCCCTCCTTTTTACGGTCCTGCACGTACTTAAACTGTATGGTTCTTCATGACCCCAAACTGCATGATGGTCCCGCATAACCCTAAACTGCATTATGGTCCTACATGACCATAAACTGTTTGGTCGTATATGACCTCAAACTGTGAAATGACATGCATGACATTAAACTGTGTGTCGTCCAACAAGAAGTTAAACTTCATCTCAAGAACTACATATGGATTGATTCCCATCCTCATGGGATATGTAGAAATGCTCAGACACCCCGTCTTGAGTCTAGCCCATATTTTCTCTTTGACTAAACACTTCTTGGCATAGTTCTTTTGGAGGATCCCACATGGCATCGTATAGGATTATTTGGCCCCACCCATGTTAGGGTTATGATGATTGCACCATGTTCCCTGCTCCATTATTTTAATCCTCCCATGTCCTTACCGCATGATGATAAACTGAGTGGCCCTTCTAGAACTACATTTGGATTGATTCCCATCCTCATGGGATATGTAGGACCACCCATACATTTCATCGGTTGGCCCAACCCCAAACGTTGGGACATGAAACTCATGGTGTGGTGTAGGATTTTACCCCCATTCATGTCAAGTTCATCATGACCGTACCAAGTATCCCTCTCCCCTGAAGATCTCTATCTCTTCTGCTGTCTAACATTATTTGAAATTGCACAGGCACCTTTATTCTACACACACACCACCATTTCGGCTCCCATTATCTTTCACATCCTAAGGGCTCCCCGAACGATAAGGATACTTAGCCGAAGGGCCCTCTTATCATTTTGGGCCAACACACTCAAAGGTTTTAGACAAAAAATAGATATGAGTCCCGCATTTCAGATATGGCCAGAAGTCGACACTCATTTGTTGTTCCCATTTCAGGTTACACTATATATATTTTTCTGTTTCGAATTTGGTCAACAACTATACTTTTTCATTGTCACCACCCCCATATGTCCCAAAATTGGAATGTAGTGGTTCATTCTGCCCCACCGCCTCTCCAAATCTTGGTTGGCCTCGAGTAGGAGTGTAATTCCAACTATTGGACCCTCATGTGATGGGGAGAACCTAGTCCTGCTTTTTATTTCCCACAGAAAGCATTGCTCATGTGGGCTTAAGAGTTATGAAGGCAATGCCCGCATGAGAGATCATATGGCTAAAATTGGCCGGGATGCCCAGCCTCAGGTCCTTTGACCCGTTCGGCCCCCTGGTCTAAGTTCTCATTTATGATTGTGTGGTGTGGTATGGACTCACATCCTCATTCACGCCAGGCTATTTCGTCGTGCCACAAATATCCCCTTGAGACATATATCCCTTCATTTATCATCTGTCCTATTAGCATAGGCCTCGTCATCCTTCACAAGACCCATCATTTTGGTTTCCATCACCTTCTATATCCAAAAAGGCCTCCTAATGGTATGAATGCTCAACCCAAGGGTCATCCAACCATTAAGAGCTAACATCCTCAAGGATTGTGGATGGAAAATTGAAACAAGTCCCTTGTTGCGAGTATGTTCAATGGTCGACGCTTAATTATTTTCCCTAAATTAAGGGCACACAAGGGTGGATACTGTGTTGCGAATCTGGTCAATAGTGGTCCTCTGTCATCATTTCTATTTTGTGGTCTTCCATAAGCAGGGTGATTCGCCCTCTCTGTCCCACGCATATATAATTAAACTAGGCATACACTGTCTGAGCTCTATGACCCTAAACTATCATCAACTTTTTCCTCACTCCTAGACATTAAATTGAAAGCTAGCAGTGACATTCCATTCCAGGCCCAGCCTTAGGTTCCTTGACCTTTCCCTCCCTGTCCCAAGTTCTCACTTAGGATTGTATAGTGTGGCATGGGATTACATCCTCATTCACGTTGGGTTGCTCGTCGTTCCATACACATCCTTGGATGATATACCTTTCCACTATCTTTTTCTTTACCATCGTGACAGTAAATTGCATGACACCCCCAAAACTACGTATGGCTTGATTCCCTTCCTCATGGGATATGTAGGAATTCCTGAACATTTTGTCTTCCTTTCCATCCCCGTCTCTTAGAAACCTACATAACATTTCTGCCCCTCGGTATGTATTTTTTCAGAAGAGGGGTATATGGTGTCCTATGGGATTATGTCCCCATTCACGTTAGGTTTATAACAACCACGCCATATACCTCTCTCTCCTGAGTATCCTTCGCTCCATTTCCCCTTTCTCATCTCTTTTTGTTGGAGACCCTTAAGTCGGGTCCCTCAATTCTCTTCAGTGATTCACCAATTGGACCATGAGTACTCTGGTCTAGAACCTAAGGTGTCATATTCTACCTGGACATGCTTTCACCTATTTTTCACTCTTCATATTCCCCGTCATTTGGGCATCCATCATCTTTCACATCCGAATGGTCCCCCAAATGGCATGGATTCTAGGCCTAAGGGAGCTCCTACCATTACAAGCCAATGTCCTTGAGGGTTTTAGACAACAAATCGATGCATGTCCCGCGTTGTGAATATGGTCAGCCGTCGATGCTCAATTTTTGTTCCCATTTTAGGCCACACGATATAGATGCTGTGTTTCGAACACGGTCAACATTTATCCTCCATTTTCACGCCATCCCCTTAAATCCTTTAATGTTAGTAACATGAATAACATTATTTTTCCACCCAATCATGTCCAAATAGAATTTCAACACTCTTGGAACTGTCTCTCAGTGCGCATTTCCCTGTTAGGGGGACATTGTCACAATAAGGCATTATTCGTGCCTCCGCAACTTCCATTTAGCGTGTGTTCTAGGTAATGCAAAAACCACTTCTTCCCTTGTTTCCCACACTGAGTTTGACTCACGTGGGTGTAGGAATTGGATTGAGGTATGCGCCTACTTGGAAGGATTCCGCCTCTCCATGGGCCGAGCTCTAAGACCTTAGACTAATATCTCTTTTATAACTAAGTATGGATTGATTCCCATTCGCATGGGATATGCCGGAACACTTAGACATATTGGCTTTGGGACAAACTCGAGTTCCCCTAATTTATCTTTTATGTTCTTACTTCTGGTCTCTGACTCTTATAGGACTACCTGGCATGGAACGTGTGGGATTATGCCCTCATTCTCATCAGGTTTTCAATAGTCGCACCATGCACACCCCTTTCTAGGAGTTATTCCCCCCTAATTCCTATCCCACATTACATCAAACATTATGTTGTCCCGTATGAAATTAAAAGGGACCTTCAATAACTACACGTGGCTTGATTCCCATACTCATGGGATACATAGGATCACCAAGATATCTCATCTTCAAGTCAAGCTCAACTGGGGGAAATCCTCTCCTGTCCCATATACTCTAACCTTTTTTAGCCCCTTGGCTCGAGGTTTCCTCCTCAGAATCGCACACAGTATGATCTGGACCATGTCCTCATTCATGTCGGGTATGCTTTATCATGTCGTGCACATTACCCCTAGATCCTCATATATTCTGTATATATCTGAGACATATGACTTTAAACTATGAGGCCTTATCCCACATGACTTTAAACTGTTATGTCTATACTGCATGACATTAAAGTGCATGGTTGGTCCAATCACATGAACCTAAAATTGTGACATTATCATCCTGGACAGACGACGAAAAACGGCACTACACCATGATATCCTCACTCGAGGGGGAATCATGTTTGGTATCAGCCACACACCATACCATTTTTCAATTCCTACATACAACTTTATTCTTGTGGCGATACCTAGAATTTATATCCTAGATCCATCGGTTCAAAAAAACACTCATTCTTTTTAAATAACAGACAAGGTCTATCATATACTACTTCTTTTGGTGCAAAGGCCAGACTCACACAACCTTATTATATCTGGAACTAGTATCCTATCATTCCATCCCTAGAACTATGTATGGACTAATTCCCATCCTCAAGAAATATGTAGGACCACCCAAACACATGGCCTTTGGGTCTATCCCCAAGAATCTAAAATCTTATCCTCTCTTTTTCCCCCTTGGCCCGAACTCTATTGGGAACATGTGGTGTAGCAAGTACCTCATGGTCCCTCATTCACGTTGGGTTTTTTCAATAGCCATACCATGTGCCCCCATGTATTTTACTAACCTGGTCTGATTTCTATGACCCTAAACTATGATCTCCCAATGGTAACAATGTGTTGGGTTCGGCAACTTCGTTGCCCTCTGCCCAGTCCATTAAATCAATCCCCCTCAATGGCTCAACCTATGAAAATTAAGCAGAAGTGTGCATCCTCCGGACCCTTGTCCTTGGAGGGGGACTAGACTCCCTCTATATGATATGTCTTATTGTTATACTCAGATGCGTTATGGCAACACCCGATGTATAGAATTTTCATAGGGATATTTCGTCGTTCCATGCCCAATCTTAGTGAACTTGTCATTTGGATCCTCATCCTTTTCCATGCCGGAAGGGACACCCTTTATGGCCTGGTCTTATGCCAGACTAGCTTTCCTACCATCTAGGGCCAACGTACATGACGACCTCAGACAAAATTTGTGACATGCCCCGTGTTACTAACATTGTCAGTGGTCGATCGTCATTGTTTTATCCCCACTCAAGGCTAACACGATTGGGATGTTGTGTTTCGAACATGGTCAATAGTTATCTCCTATCATCACGCCACCATCACTGTGTTCCAGATCTCGAGCATCATGATTCACATATTTCCACATTCTTATGTTCAAGTGGAATTCCAACATACTCACCTTTGCTCCTCCGCGCTTCTCAGTGTGTTATATAAGAGGGTCATCATCATTGGGACATCTTTCAACTAGTGTCCCATTGCCCATAATATGTTTCTTCATGTGTCAGGAAAGTCCCATCACTACTTCTTATTTCCCACATTGAGCATGAACCCTGAGTGCTTAGTAGTTGTGGTAGGACATGTACTGGCACAACCATGTTGTGCATGCCTTCCTTCATCCCGTATGACATTAAATTGCACCCACAGAACTACGTGTGGATTGATTACCATCCTAATAGGGTACATAAGAATGCCCGAATGATATGATTTGGGCCCAACCTATCATTCACTTTTGGTCTCTTGACCTACAGAACATTCTTCAAGGATACGTGGTGTGGTGCCGACTCCTTATGTATTCATTCAGGTCGGGTTTATTGCTACCGCGCCACATACTCCCTTCCTATGATCTTCCCTTTCACTCTTGGTCCTATCATATGACGTTAAACTACATGAGTCCATATGTACTCAGCACATGAAACTAAACTACGATTCTCCCTGAACAAGTTTAGGATGCCCCATATTAATCATGGGATGCACCAGATCCATTGAAAATGTGGTCCTGCTCAGAAGTATGTTTGATCCATTATCAGAAAGATACACCCACCTAATGTTCCTTCATCACGGTGGGGTGATTTGAAGAGTGTTGGACTCCATTCTAAAAACACATCACTCCAACTCTATGCTTTTCATGCCCTTTATTCGGACCCTCTTCCCATTTCACATCTAAGGTAACCCCCTAACAGTATGGATGATCAGCCTATGGCTCGCCTAGTATCCTGGTCCAACATTCTAGAAAAAAAGTAGAAGACATTTTGAGTTAGGCCCCATGTTTTGAACATGGTCAGCGACCGAAACGCATTTTTTATCCCCTTTTTAGGCTAACGCAATAGGGATACCGTGTTTCGAACATGATCAATAGTTATTCTTCATTTTCATGCCATCCTACATTGTTTTGAATTTTTGGGTATTGGGATTCACACATTCCACTCCTCTATGTTTGGATTAATACCAATGCCCCGGGCGTAACCCTACTCGTTCACTTGTGAACACTGGGAAAGTGATGATTCAATAGTTTTGAGGTCCACATCATCCAGCCAGGCCTCTCCGTTTCTTTCTGGAAATTAGGATTGGTTGTTCAAAACCCTGGTATGTCTGAATCTTGGTTTGAACTCTTACATTTGGGTGAAAAAATAAGGTGGTCATCCCTTGTTTCTCAAACCGGGCCCGACCCACGCGAGCTTAGGGAATGATCCCTGGATGCTCCATGAATATGACATGAATTCAATAAACAAATTCAAATAATGGAACTCATGCATGCATTTGGCATAAAACAATCAAAGCTTGAAAGTATGTTCGAGGGTTTGTAACCATTACAGTACCCAAGGGTCAATCCCTCCCAAGGATGGGTTAACCCCATAAAAAGAGCTTTGCAACTCTGCCACCCTCTGGCTTGTGGCGTGCATGATTTTTTGTCTCCTATTAATCTCCTACTCCTCGTCGACAGTGATGAGGCTCAATTCTTCATCCACGATCCGGGGACTCGCTACGTCTGTCCAGATAAAGGTAATTTCTATAGAGGCTTTCATCATGATCTCTTTGGCCTCTGCCAATTGGGCCTTCAATCACAATATTAGCTCTGACTGCACATTGAGGGAGGCCGAGTTCTCATTCGCCCAGATCTTCAGCTGATGAACCTCATTTTCAGTCCCTCGAAACCTCTTGATGTTTATCGATTTCCTCCGCTGCCAGCCCACACTGAGGCCACAGTCGTACTCCTGAATATTCTCCGCCATAAGATCTTGGACGAGCATGTGGGGATGCTGAGTATCCACTCCCCTAGAACATAGTTCACACAGCTACAAATGAAATCTATCAATCTCATCCATCCATTGCACTTGGGGGTGTCATCAATGAAGTTCTTGATCATATTCCACGATCGGTGATGGACTATTTTTCTATCCTCTTCATCATAGGTCGTCTCGTCCCAATCAGTGCTGTTGGTTGGATCATATGCGGGGAATGCCCCTAGGAACTCATTACCAGGGTCAAAATCTGGTGTTTGATCGGGTATGGCAGGGCCTGGGCTATATGATTGATCCTCATCGTCAGATCTCACCTCAATGATCTCATGTTCAGCCCTAATAATTGTCCCACCAGTGATCGGGAGCACCGCCACTTGGTCGGTTTGGATATCTGCCTCAACGATCACCAACATTTCCCTATGAAAGGCACTTCCAAAAGTCTCGACTAACCTCACCAAGGCGGCCCAATCCATCTGATGAACTATGCATACCAAGAGGGGAACAGATTTCTTTAGCCTATTCAATGAGTGGCAGTCATGAATTACGCGAAGGAAACTTACAGAGGTCGAACTATCGGTCTTGATCCTGGTATGTTGTTGTGGGGACCCCGAGACGCGACCCTCCGTATATTATAGGGAAGTATGAAAACTCTGGGGGAGCCATCCTAGGTTCCCTGGCCCCTCCAGGTGCAGTAATCGCTATAGCATCGGGCATAGATCCCGATGGCCCTACATCTGCATCTTATGTAGGGAGGGAACGAGTTTGGTGGATGAGGTTCTCGTACACATTTCAAATATTAGTGAGGAATTCAAAATGACCTGGAAACTAACCCTCAAAAAGGGGCTCATGATGTTACCTAAAGGGATTCTACAAATTCATCAAGATCTAAGCCTTGATCATCGAATTAGCCTTCCTCCAATGGGCTCCCTCAACTATCCTCTTCCCCCCATGAGGGCTCATCCGATTCTTCCAGCAGAGGAAAGATCTATCTTAGTTTACATAGTCGATAACTCTTTAGCGGTCGTTAGATACAACAATACCTTCACCCGATCTCTCATTGGATGGGGGAACCCCAGGAGTGGGAGAAATCTTGAAACTCAGTCAGGTATCACTCTGTGTCCTCCAGGGATACTGCAAAGCCGACCTCGATATGGAAAATTCCCAACAAGTCCTTCATGAGATGGTTCAAGTGTTTCCACATCTCAGATAGGCTGAGGAATTGACTGTTGACATCCCAGATGTCCCAGGCCTTTGGGAAGGCGGCTTTCTCTGGCATGTATATATGGAAGAACCGCTTCCCCAGAGCCTGGGTGGATATTCTACGGAATCCTCTTGGTTAACTCTATTCTGGATAACTCTGTTCTTCTAAGACCACTGGGTCTTCTTTCGTTGCTAGATCTTTTGCCGCTACCTCCCCCTTAGCCGATACGGGCCTCACCATCACGGCAGCCCCGCAATTGTGGGATTTCCTTGCCACCTTATGACCCCGACCTCGAGGTTGGGGAGGCACACCATCCCCATCCCGAATTGATGGCTGCTTCATCATCTTTCCTAGGTAGGCCACCTCCCAGATTTTTTCATACTCCGTCAACAACCCGAAGATGGCCATGAGCGGAGGTAGCTCGTTCCACATCTCTACATACACCCATGTGAACATGAGCCACATCTGCCTCGTCACACACGGATGTTCCTCATGGTGCACCCATAAATAGACATTTGGGGTCATCCAATGCATACACTGAAATTGCATTGTGAATCGATGCAGGGTGTACAGATTGCAAAGAGGCTCATGGTCTACTCTTGCTACCAAGACTCCAACTTGAAAGGTCAAGAGATATGACTGGTTCTATTCAGTTCCTTGGCCCTCAACAGTAAAAGCACCCATTGGTAGTAGGAATGGATGAATGTTGAATTTCTCTACCTTCTATACATGGTTCAGTACCACTTGGACAGTCCTCTTGGCCAAAATGCTCCCTGTAGCATTCCGAATAGATGGGAGGAAGTTCGATCCTGGAGGGGAGATGGAGTTCGGATATTCATAGACCCCCCTGACGTGAGCCGCTGTCCACACATAAAGGAGGTGGAACGGCCCAAATATCCTCTATGGCCTCTTCCCCTCACTGATATGACACTAAATCTTTCACAACTTGGTGAGCATAGGTATACCGAGGTTCACCCACCCTCATATTGCCAACATGGATTCCATGATAAATGTTCTTAGTCAGACGCCCATGTTCATATCCCTCACTGGCAAGATCCAGCCCCAGATGAGAGCAGCGATGAATTCTTCCATCCTGACTACCGATTGCAACTCAATGATGACACTAAACCCCCAGGTTTTCCACTGGCTATCCTCCAAGATCCACCAGTACTACTGCTCCATGCCCTGTTGATCCCCCTTCGGGCATGTATGAGGCCTCACCGAAAACAGTCTATTTTCCGGGAAGTTCAGAAAATATTTGAACCACCATCCGAGGTGGACATCTATCACATCTTCCTTGTCCTATACCGAAACCAGCTCCATCAGTGCCATCACTAGTGGAAGTAATTGCTCTAGATCCTCCCACACACCCATAACAGGGAAGAATTCATCATACATCTCACATAGTATCGGGACCCCTAAGATCTGATGCACGTCACATAAACTGATGCTAACCTCCCCATAGTGTAAGTGGAATGTATTGGTCATCGATGAACACCTTCTCAATAACTCTGACATTAGCTGCTTCGGTTGGTAGATATTAAATTCAGAGGCCCTAGTCACCTTGTACAGGCCCACTCTCCTTAGCTCTGCCTCGAACTCTTCCCACAAGGCACCTACCGAGTAGGCCTAGGCCTAGTCATCGGTGAAATTTCCACCCTAGTGTAAATCCCACTCGTCGAGCCATATATTCCCCGGGTTCTTTAGGGCCACCTTCATTATCGTCTGGTATAGAGAGGTGATGTCTCCATTTGCAATTCCCCCCCATAAACTTTTTTCAGATGGTTGGACATGCAATCAAGAATAATAGGTGTTAATTCCTCCTTGTCATGGCCGTCAGCTGCCCCAAACCATTGGTATTGTCATAGAGTGCTCCTAAACGAGTAAGTTGGTTCGTCCATACTTGATTCAGGGATGAAGACGTCATCCCTCATCCCAAAGCCATACAGTGGTAGCCTCTTACAGAACGGATAGTTCCTCTAGATTTATGATAGCAGTTCCACCAACGAATTATTGTTAGAGTGCCTCTATATTAACTCCCCTAGACCCAAGCTATTTTTCATCTCGTCCCTTCTGGAAGTGTCCTCAAGGACCCCCTGGTAGCCTCCTGGTGAGCCATTCGGTTTTGAAGTTTATGCGTTCTTTGGGTTTGGTTCGTGAAGCTCTTTCACGGAGCTCGTTCGCGAAGGAAGTTTACGGAGTCCGGCCACGGCCTTCAGACACAGTTCACAGATCGCACCAATGCGAAGTCGAAGACTCACTGTGCGCTGTGAAGCAGAAGGCCCGACTCACATAGAGCAATTTCAGAGTATGCAGAGCTTCACGATTCAAGAGCTCTATAAGCCAAAAACACGAATAAGATAAAGAAAAAAAGAGAGGTCTACATCCCTATTTATAGGAAAGGACCCAAGGTGCTTCGTGGCGTGTCTAATCCACGGTGAGCATTGTGGTGCTTCTGATCCACGGTGAGCTTCGCGGCACGCCAGCCCGCGTGCACAGCTTCGCTTCACAAGTCCCCTTCGTGAGTCACCTTCGCGGTTGACCAAGGAATTTTGGAGATTGACCCTATGACTTTGACCCTCATTTTATCCTCGGCTCAAAGACCAAGGGGGGAATTTGATGACACCAAAATGAAAGAAAATCATGAACAAAGGGAAAGCATTAGGGGCTTCCTCACGAAGATTTCTCGTGGAGCTACCATGGCCATACGGCCGGTGCAGAGCTCCCCCTTCGCGAACACGTCGTAGAGAAAGGAGGCGGGATGCTCCAGGAACCCCTTTGACGTTCACGAACCCGCCACAGAGCAAGGAGGCGGGAAGCTCCGCAAAGGCCTTTGATGTTCGTGAACCCACCACGAAGCAAGCACTATCTTTGAACTAAGCATGATCTTATTTGTGGCTCCTCTTGCCTATAAATACCAGGATACCCTTGATCCCAAAGGACAGATCCTCCGACCATTTGACTTTTGAGCTCCCACATCACGAAGCATTTTCTCCTCTACGAACCTTGAGATTTTCAAGGAACTTTTTCATTGCGAAGTGCCTTCCCCTTTGGTTGAATCTTTCCCCTCTTCAAAGAGGGATGTACTTCGCGGAACCCACGAGCCTCTGTGAAGGAAGAAGATCCCCAAGGGGACTCAGGTCATCATGAATAATTTTTGCTTCGTGATGTAACCTTCGTACACATGTGACCCACATGTTAAGGCATTGTCACTGTGCTTCGTGAAGCACATTGCTTTACAATGTTATGCTTCACAGGGCACCCCTGCTTCATGAGGCATTGCTCCGTGATTTCCTTTCCACTTTGCGAAGTACCTTCAATATGCACCAATTCCCTATTCCTAGTCTAGGTAACATCACTTTGAAAATCACACCACTTTGCGAAGCATCTCCACTTCACAAAGCACCAGATATTTACAAGGATTCTACCTATAAACCCCTTTTCTATGAAACTCCTTTTTCCATGTGGCCGTTCAGGTTTTCAAGAAGTAATTTCAAAGTCCCTTGGGTGATGCTTCCCATTGCATTTCTTCACCTCATGATACTTTGCATAAGGATGCTAACAGCTATTTCCTTTTCACATTGCTAGACTAATGTGGACCCCTCAATGGATCTCTCCATAACACCCCTTCATCATGGTATTGATGATGCCTTCCTTCCCTCATGGGGGGGGGGGGGGAAGGTATCAGTTATGTAAGACCAAGGGGTGTGGAGTGCACCCCCCTCATCAGAGTCGTAGGATGTTAAAATTCCAAGAACCATTGTCCCCTGCACATGATGGTAATATGTGGCCTCACCCCAGGAATCATACATGAGGTGTCCCATCTCAGACATTCTCTACACCCACTGTTCTCTACGGGAGTGAAATCATTACTCACATTGAATGAGATCCTCTTTATGGGAGTGGTGTTTGTCCGCATGGACAAGGAAATTACTTTGGTGTAGGCCCCTAGCTTTTCTGGCAGGAGGCAACACCTCTGCTCCTCCTATCTTCTTCCTTGAAAAAGACTAGCGGAGAGATGTGCATCAGGACCTTCATTATCCCTTCCCTCTCCCATTGGGATTTGTCACCACCCGAGCCTCCACCCTAAAGTCGGTCCCAATCTCCATCACCCTGGGATGATGACCAAGCGTAAGCCCCTATTTCCTCTTCGGGTCGCTAACCACGTGAAAACCCAATTCCACTTCCCACGGATGAACCTTACACAATGTGATCGTTAGGTCTTTTGTGCCTCTTGTTTCTCACACCGAGCATGACTCACATGGGCATTGAGTGAGAACCGACCATGAAATCCTTTCAGGGCAGCCAAGAGGGTAATCCCCACTCCCTGTCCGAACTAGGTGGACTTTGATCCTTGTGAAGGAAAGGTATGTAAGAAGCCTCCCCAAGGTTCAATCCCAAAAACCATTGGTCCCGACCATCTTCACATCATTTAACCAAAACCCATCCTGATCTATGTGGACTTTGATCCTTTCCAAGGCTAGGTACGTAGGAAGCCTCCATAAGGTTCATTCTCACCATCCATTGGTCCTGACCATCTTCACATCGGTTCACAAAATCACTCCCGAACTAAATGGACTTTTATCCTTTACAAGGAAAGGTATGTAGGAATCATTTCTGAGGTTCTATTCCAATGAACATTAGTCCCAACCATCATCATGTCAGTTCACCAACATCCATAATGACGTTAAACTGAATGCCCCTTTTCATCCTGCATGATGTTAAACTGCATCCACCATCACGAACTGTATGGGATTTTACCCTTGTATCATAGATAGGTTATATAGGATGCCTCCATGAGGATCAACCCCATCCATCAGTAAGCCTTTGTGATCCTCATCCAGTAGTAAGCCGTTGTGATCCCCGTCCAGTGGTAAGCCGCGTGATCTTCGTCCAACGGTAAGTCGTTGTGATCCTCGTATGGTGGTAAGATGTTGTGATCACATCCATCAGTAAGATGTTTTGATCCTATTTGGTGGTAATCCATTGTGATCCCCATACAGTGGTATGCTGTTGTGATCCCATCCAGTGGTAATCCATTGTGATCCCATTCAGTGGTACGCTTTTGTGATACCCATACAGAGTTAAGCCGTTGTGATCCCATCCCATGGTAAGCTTCTGTGATCCCATCCATTGGTAATCCATTGTGATCCCATCCAGCGGTAAGAAATTGTGATCCCCGTATGGTGGTAAGCCGTTGTGATCCTATCCAGCGGTAGGCAGTTTTGATCCCTGTATAGCGGTAAGCCGTTCTGATCCCATCCAGCGGTAAGCCGTAGTGATCCCATCCAGCGGTATGTCATTGTCATCCCCATCCATTGGTAAGCTGTTGTTACCCTATCCAGCGGTAAGCTATTGTACTCCCCTCAATTGGGACCCACATTTCTGGTCTTCCCCTCTGGTGTCAGACCAACTCTCGGGCCACTAATCATGCATAAGTCACCCCATGTCATTGGGTCGCTGTCCTTTGTACACACCCCAATTTCATTCCCCAACCTGGAGGTTCCTCTTCCTCCGGGTCCCCCTCACATAGTTCGCCTTCTTAGGTGTCACATTGCTTCATGAACTATGCGGACTTTTATTCCCTACCATGGGGATACGTAGGAGGTATCTTCGATGATCAATCCCAACATCACCATCATCCGCAAGTCAAACCCATCACATTCCCTGTCCAATTAATTTAACCATCCATCGTCCATCCTGATTCTTATCCGGGCCGCCACATCCCAGTGGGATAATGCCAATTCACCGCATAGCATCAGTGCTTCCCCAGGGGTCACACCCATCTAATCCACTCTAGCCAGTGTTCTGATCCGTCCGATCCATCTTCAATAGACGTTAAACATGTGGCATACCCTTTGTTAAACATGGGAAGTTGATGAAAACCTCAGATACATGCCTATGGAATATAATTCCCCACATTCGACGTGGGATGCCTCGGGGTTCTACTCCCTCAAGAAGACCTATAATAAGAGGAGAAACCTAGATGCGCTAGTGTTCTAGTGTCCAGACACGCCAGTGATGTCCAATGTGACTACTCCCCCGACCAAAGGTTACTGCCCAAACCATACCCCTTGGAATGTCCAGACAGAAGCAGTGTAATTAACTCATGTCCATGAAGATATGGAATTGGGAAGAGTTTCACGAACAATGTGTTAAGTCTATAAGGTATACTCGGACTAGTTGACGATATCTGAGGAGGAATCCATGTAATGAAAAACCGATATCGAATCATCCCATTTCGATCAAGGAGAAAACGTACCTGAACAAGGAACGGATCTGGCCTACCTTTTTAAAGTTGGAATGTGGGGAAAAACATCGTTATCATCCTTGAACATACTATTGCGTGTGCCCCGATGAAAGCGTCGAGAACAGTATCCATGGGTTGAGTGAATCTCACAATACTTGGGAAGGATTAACTTTAATCCCAAATTTAATAGAATATTGATTAAAAGATTAAATAATGTACGATCTAAAGAGGTAATTATCGGGCATAGTTTTTATGATATAATATCCACCCACTACCTAAGAATTAAACTTATTTATATAGCTTTCCATGGAGCTTCCTTGAAATTATTACATTTGGTAATATTAATGAAACTTTTCAGAAATGTTCATACATTAAAAAATTTGTGATGTATGGTTTAATTTTCATAATTATCAGTTAATATTTAAATGATTATTATTGAAATAAAATCTCCTAAAATTATTATAATATGATAATCAGCCTAGGAAATAAAGATTAAAGTGGGATAATAAGGTCATACAACACAGTATCAAATATCCTGTAAAACTACCAGGAATAGTAATATAGTGCAATGAAATTTACCATGACATAATTTATCCTAGAAAAAACCAAAACATTGTCTAAACCACCATGTAATATTCTATATTTTAGTGCATATTTCCATAAAGTACATTATCCAATGGAATGTTGGCCTACTTTATATTCAATTATTTCTATCTTGAAGAAATATGTTTTTATAAGTGTAGTGGGAACTTTGAGGTTCCTCTGTGATGTTTTACTAAAATTATCTATTAAATAACTCACTACATTGATCCAAATTAAAAATCAAGTGATGAATATAAATATAATTATGAATAATAAATTATTAAATTTGAGTTTTAGGTTGTTTTCTTACTCCTTAAATTGTCAATTAAAGAAATAGAATTAGCATGAAAAAGGGATAATGAAAAATTATTTTAATCTCAAAACCCAAATTACATCTCACTCACATATGCTAGTAATTTAAATTACTTCACCATAAATGAAGATGGAAGATTAAAACACTGAGGGAAGAAGTAGATAACATTAAATAGATAAGAAAACGATATGTAAGAGAGGAAGAACACAGTATGAAGAAGAGAAACCACACAAAAAATTCATAAAAATGAAATATAATTAATAATCCAACATCCCAGAATAACATATGAATTTTATTTTGTGATGATATTTTTTCTATTATTTCTCACCATAGGATGAAATAAATCATACAATATATGAATTGAATTAAAACTTTATATAACCATTTACTATAATACCAGAAAATATATTACCAATTCAAAATTACTCAAACAAAATTAACATAAATAACATTTATTTACATGATAAATTTATATGTTTAAATTATAAATAATTTATTTTAAATAAAATAAATTATTTCATAATACAAAAAATATAATAATTAAATTTAGAAAATTATTTTTATTGTAAAGAAATTGTTTTAATAAATTATATATTTTTGTAAAATTTATTACATTTAAAGAATGAATTCAATAAAAGGGATTAATAAAATGAATGTAATGATTAATAATATAGGTCAATAAAATATAATAAATATTAATGTAAATGTAATTAATATAATTTTAATGATTCACGCCCAAATAAAAATATTTTACTTCAAAACATTGTTTTTACTATATATTATATGTTTTTATTTAAAAGATAAATTTATCATTTTTAAAGTGTTACGTTAAATGGATTTAATTATCTTTATAAATAATAAATTGGATAAATAATTTCCAAAAAATTAATAAACATTGATTCATTTATTATTAATTGGTAATACTTAAAGTTAATATAATTTAATGTTAAAAAAAACATTTGAAAGAAATTTGTTTTTCTTATATGTTGTCAATTTTTATCTTAATAAAATAAATTAAAGATTATAGAAAAATTATTTCTACCAATGTATTATTTATTTATATAATCATATAATTTTTAATTTATTTAATAATTTTTACTGGGTAAGAAAGAGGAATAAGTGCATTTTTATTCTTAAAAATACAATTTTCAAAAATATCTTGTTTTTTGCTTAATACATCCTACAATTTAATTTTATATTCATCATTATTATAAATCAAATCCAATAAAATTAATCTTATATTTGGAATCAGTTTTTAAAAATATTTTATATGTTGAAATTTATTTTTATGTTTGAAATTAAGTTACTGAGAAAATAGTTGGTTACCAGGACAAATGGTAAAATTAGATAAATAGTTAATGTAATAACTAAATTTTATAAAATATCACCATAAACTATGAATTAAATGTCTTTATTAGAGAAATATACATTTATTTTTTCCCGGAATATTTTATAGTGTCTTCCTTATCAAAATTATTTGGATTACATGAGAAAAAATCCCTATTAAAAAAGTCCTTTAACAATGCTAAATTTTGTCTATATCAGCACTAGAGAAGTGTTGACTACCGAAGAATAATTAAAATCCCTATGATTTTATCTGTTATAGAAATAAAATAAAAATTGGTCTTTTATCTATGATAAAGATCACTGATAATGTAGGCCTTTACCATCATTGAATAATATCACTGATAAAGGGGCACACTATAATGTGCTTCAATAGCACACTGTAGCACCTAAAACATGGCATACTACAGTGCATTGTAATAAAAAACTATAGCACCAAAAACAACACCGAAAATTAGGTAAATCAGATACAAATATAGAATTTAAATGATATAAAATTATCACAAAATATAATAAAAACACTATTATAAAGTACAAGAACACTCCTGCATTCAAGAACAAACCACACATGTTTGAAAAAAAGAACACAACCATATTAGAAAATGATTATTATCTTTGTAATAATATAAATAGATAAGTAAAATATAAGTTTTTAATTTTAAACAAGAATTTGAGTCATACATGGAACACTATGTATCTGATTGAGTTATTTTGGATTCCTTCACATGACACCATTTCTTCTTCTCCTTCAAGAATTATCTATGTGAAATTTAACTAACTAATTATAACATAAAAATTAAAAGGAAGTTTATTATGTAATAGAATACATATGGATGAGGAAAAATCTAGACTCATTTGCTCAATTTTGGACATGTGATGCACGTTTTAAGCTAGGTGACACTAATATATTCAAAAGTGACAATGTGAATCATATCGATCACACCTCGTATCATATTGGGGTGAGTCTCATTCTTACATGTCCCAAAAGTCCTATTTATTTTTTAATAGTGTATCAAAATAGTCCAAATGTGTTTTCTTTGTTTTTATTACGTCACTTTTGTTTTTTACTAAAATATCATTTTAAACTAGAAATACACAGTTTGACACATATTGGTAACATTGTGTGTAATTTTGATGTGATACTGATTTTTAAACATCACAAATGATTTTTTTATTTTTTTTACCAAATTATAAATACAATTCAAATACATTTTCCTAGTTATTAGTGAGTGACACTTTTTGAACAAAAATATCAATTTTAAATTGATAAGTGACACTTTCAGTCTTGGTGGGAACATAGTGTATATAATTTAGGTATGGTTGATTCCTACACATAAAAAATGTCTAATATTTTTATTAGAGTATAAAAATAATATGAATGTGTTTTCTTTGTTTTGAGTGTTTTAATTGTCCTTTTTATAAAAATTAATGTCAACTCTAAATAAACGGGACACTTTGAGTAATATAAGTCACATCGTGTGTTGAATTGAGGTGAAAATGATTCCTAAAATCCACAAATGACATATAGATCATTTTATAAAGTATCGAAACAATATTAATTTGTTTTCATGGAATTGATTCTGTCACATATTTGTTTTTTACTAAAATGTAATTTTAAACTAGGAAAATGCACATTGAGTTATACCTATCAGCTCATATGTCGGTTTTATATGAGATTTATTCTTACACAAAAAATTACTTATGAATAATTATCCTAAATTTTCATGATAATACTAGTGTGTTTTTTTGGTTTTTACTGAGTGACAATTTTTTGAACTAGAATGTCAATTTTTAACTAATAACATACACATTAGGGCATGCAGAAAACATCATGTGTCATATTGAGCTCGGACTAATTCCATCAAATCAGAAATGACATATTGATCATTTTCCTAAGGTGTCAAGACAATCCAAATGTGTTTTCTTAGTTTTCACTATGTTAGTTATCTAATTTACTAGAATTATTTCCATTTTTAAATAAAAAGATGAAATTGGAGTCATTCCTCTCACACATTGTATTGAATTGAGGTGTGGATTATTCTTACACTTCTAAGTTGACATATGGTAATTTTTCTAAAGTATAAAAACAATAAAAATACATTTTCTCATTTTTGAGTATATCACATGTGTTTTTTTACTAAAAGGACATTTTAAAATGGAAACACACACATTGATTCATACCATTCACATCATGTGATATTTTTATGTGAGAATGATTAATAAACATTAAAAATAACTTATTAATTATTTTCATAAATTATTAATATAATCTAAGGATGTTTTGTTGTTTCCTATGAGCAACACTGTTTGAAATAAACTGCTAATTCCAAACTAATAACAGATACTTTCAGTCATTCCTGGAGAATTGTATATCATATTGAGGTAAGGTTGATTAATAAATGTCACAAATGACTTATGAATCATTTTTATAAAGTATCAAAATAATCGGAATGCATTTGGTCAGTTTTGAGTATGTCTGTTGTCTTTTTTACTATAATTATTTTGAATTATAAATATAAAGATGCACCTGTAGTCATATTGTTCACATAATGAATTATATTGAGATTTAATTGAATCCTATAAGTCCTAAATGACATATTTCTCTTTTTCATAATGTATTAAAACAATCCTAATTCATTTTCACATTTCTTAGTACATAATTTGAGTTGTTTACTAAAATGTAATTTTAAACTGAAAACCCGTACATTGAGTCATATCGGTAACATAGTGTGTTAGTTTTTAGTTTTATTTTATATTAAAAACTAAACCTTTCATATGAATAATTTTTCTAAATTATCAAGATAATCCAATCATGTTTTCTTGGTTTTTAGTGAGTAATCATTTTGAACTAAAATGTAAAATTTTAACTAATAATGAACAATTTGAGTCATGTTGGGAACATCATGTATATAATTAAGGTGAGGCTAATTATTCCTAGTAAAAAATTAATTATGGATCATTTTAATATTGTTTCAAAATAATGAAAATTTATATTCTCAGTTTTTAGTATATTAGTTGTTGCTTTTACTAAACTTAATGTCAATTTTAAACCAAAAGATATACTTGGAGTCATATAGATCACACTGTACGTCGGATTGAGATTTTTCTAATTCCTACACATATTAACTTATATATGGATCATTTTAATAAAGTATTAAATCAATATGAATGTGTTTTCTTGGTTTTTAGTACGTCACTTGTGTTTTTTTCTGAAATTTCTTTTAAACAGGAAATAAGAACATTGAGTCATACCGGTCACTTCATGTGTTTTACTTGGATATAAGACTGATTCCTACATGTCAAAAATGAATTTTGGATATTTTACCTAAATTATAAAGACAATGTGAGTGTGTTTTCTCTATTTTTATTGAGTGAAATATTTTGAAATAAAATGTAAGATCATGTATCATAGAAGGGTATGGTCTTGTTTATGTTTGGGTTGGGATCCCTTGTTTTAGTTAATTAAGTGCTTACAAAAGTCCTATAGGAGGATCGGGGTGTTTTAAGGGAACCATACATGAAAAGTGGAGAAAAAAAGGGTTTTCTGGGTAGGCCGCATGGTCTGTGTATGGTTAGTGCTAACCTTACAGACAACCCAGAAAACCATGCAAGAAGTGTGTTTTTGGATAGTGGATTCCGCACAGTTTGTGCATGGTTTTGAAAATTGTGCGGGTAAACCATGCGAAGGGGGATTTTGGGACATAAGAATCCACACAGTTTTTGCATTGTTTGGAAAATCGTGGTGGTAAACCGTGCGGCCCAGAAACTTTTAAAAAATTTCAATTTTTTCCGCTTCGGGATTTTTTAACCACAACTAGGGATTTCCTCCCATTTCACGCCTACTCACCATAGGGAAAAAAATAAATCTCCCAATATCTCTGAGATATCAATCTACCTCGTTTCTAATTTTTTTTTAGTGTCATTGGTTGTGGATTGAAGCTATGGGTAAGGCTAACCCCATCCTTGATTATCTTATGAGTTTAGGTTTGGCATCTTCTTCTCCTCTCTTTTCAAAGCTCTTAAACCCTACTCTTTGGGTGAGATTTAGGTTGAATCCTCAAATATTTGTTGAAGTAGAATCTATGTTTTTGATTAAGAGTGTGTTCAACTCCAAAATCGAGGTAGGTGGTCAACAAGTTATATCCCATGGTTTAGTTGGGTATTTGTGCATGTGTGGTTTTGTTCTTGGGTGTCTCTTGGTATGTTTTCATCACCCCTGGCATGTTTAGATAAAATGGTTATTAAAAGGGTAAATGGATACCTTCATGGTCCCCATGGGATGCGTCGAGGGTGATGAGATTAATTTTGGGCCACCCATGGGGTGAGCTGACTCTCTCGAACCTAGGGATTTATGAAGAACAAGTGGGATTGTTGTGTAATCATGTAGAGCCCTTAATATACATATTTATGTGACTAATTTTGTTGATTTAGAAGCTGGGTGATGCACATAGGCTTTATAATAACCTGAGGGATATTGGGTTAAAATGTGGAAGTGGATAAAGACTGTAAATGAATGGGTTATGAGCATGGTAACGAATCCTAGTGTGTTAGGCATAATGAAAAAGGCTAGTGAGACAAGCACAATGAATGAATGATTAGTGATATAATCATAATATAATTGAAATTTTCGAAATGTATAAATGATGTGAAATGTGGTAAATGTTATAATAGTTTAAGGAATGGTGTTGACTCTCATGTGATTGTTAAGGTTCTGGTTTTCCTTGGGAAATGTATATTATGTTCTATGAATGGTTGATGGATACATATATGTATAGCATGTGCACATAGCTTGGTAGTGTGGGGTTTTGACTGGGGTTCAATCCCCACAGGTCGAGTTGGAAGGAGGCTCTAAACTCCACCCCTAATGCATGGGGTAGGGATATGAATGATCCTCTGTTTCCCTATATGTTGTATCCACCCAGACTGAGGCTCCTAGGTGAGGTTATGGTTGACATGAGGAAGTTGTTCCTAGTGAGATACGACAACTATGTGTTTTTCCTCATGTTTTTTTCTGCTATGATCCCGTGTGACTTTTTGTGTGATGAAACCTTGATAAATGTGTAGGAAATAGTGAGTAATGGAAAATGGAATGAAATGGTAAGTTATGGAAATTGTAATAAATGTTGGTAATGGACCGAAACTGGATAGTGGCACTTAATCATTAATTTTTCATTTATTATCCTTTTCCTTTTTTTCATGAAAAATTGTTCATACCAGATATTTTGTAGACACCGTTGGTGGTGGCCCTCTGAGTTGTACTCACACTCTTCTCAAACTGCCATTGGGTACTTGAGAAGACTTCATGTTTGCATGTTATGAGAAGGGAAAAGGCCCTTTTTAGATAGTTGGGTTTGCATGAGTGTGCATGGAGGATGACCAAGATGTGGTGTCAGAACTATTTGGGAATTTGGTTGTTTGTCTTTATTTTGGGTTTTTTTTCACATCCTCAGTTGTAGAAAAATGTTGAATATTCACTGTCAGACTTGGTTGTATCCCATTTTGGGAATGGTTATTTATGCATTCTCTGATATTATTTTTTATTATTACGCTATTTTTTATCTTATGTTGTGGATTACTCTGATAAAAAGGGGGTATAGTCTCCCCAAGTGACTAATTGGACCCCCGTTGCTAGTCGAAATCCTTTGGCATATGGGGTGGCTTGCTTAAGGTAATGTAACCACCCAACTCATACCGCCGGTTTAGTGGCATCTGGGTCAGGGACGTTACAAAATGCTATAAAAGGGGGACTTTCTTCTTCTTATATGTAATCTTGTTTTTTGGGATGGTAGACGAGAGTTAGGATGTGTCGGGCCTTGGTAATGAGGTTGTTCTTGGGAGTATCTAACCCATGTACGAGGGAAACCCCATGTCACCCAGGCTGGGAATTGTTGTTTCTGAAGTTTGTAGTTACAGTGGAATAATATTTCACCATTGGGTGATGCACATGTTGTGTGATGTGATTGTTTTATGATATTTGGCTCATGGCCTCAATGAAAATAGGTTATGAATTCTTGCATCATTATAGGAACCTAGATAGGTAGGTGGCATTGATCATGGTAGGCACACACGGGTGGGGTGTGAGAGGCATGAAAGGCAGAATGCACCTTGCATTTTGAAAATTTAAAATGGAATATTCTGTAACTAAAACAATGCATGTGGGTGATGATAGAAGAATTATAAGTGATAATTAATGAAATATGTTTTATTAGGGGTTTTAAATGAATTTAAAATGTTGTTTGTAACATTTTTTGCGAGACTTGGGGTGGTGTATGATTGTTTACCCCTTGTGGACCATGGTCCGTGGTAGGGATCGTCGGGATGGTGTTTTTCGGAATGTTAAGTGTTGTTGTAGCTGGTGAAGATCCTTCTTGTTTTGAAGTTGTGAAAATTTATTGTATGTGTTCTAAACATCATGTTTGGAAATGTAGATAAATTCCACCACAACGTTGAGTGCTGGTTGAGCAACAAGAGAATGTTGTTTAGAAAACTCCTCCAGTAGAGTAGTAAGACTATGTGGTGATTCTGGAAGTTAGAGAAGAGAGGTTTTGAGAGAACATGGCTCATTTTATGAATATGATAGATCGGTACCCAGGGCGTGTTGCGCCTAGTATGTTTGAGCTGACCAGAGAGTTTCTGTTGCAGCACCCTCTGACGTTTACTAGAGAGGGTGGGACAGAGGCAGCAGAGTTCTGGATAGAGTCTATCGATATGATAATTTACCATCTAGAGACTCATGTTGGAAAGCAGGTCAAGTTGGAAGCCTATATACTGTGGGGCTCGACAAAATGTTGGTGGGACATCCTGGATCAGACTGAGAAGACTGAGGGAATGTTGTGGAAAGATTTACAAAAAAAAAATTCTAGAGAATTTTTACCAATAGACTTTGAGGCAAGAGATGTCTACAGTGTTCAGGAACCTATCTCAGGAGTCAGTTTCGGTGATAGAGTATGATAGCCACTTCACTGACCTACGATGCTTTGTTCTAGCATTGGCGGGGGATGAGGTAGCAGTTACGAGGCGTTTCCAAGATACGATGAGACACGAGATCAGGTCAAAGGTGAATATCTTTTGTTTAAAGAGGATTATAGAGGTATTGGATCAAGCGTTGATCTCAAAAGGGAATCTGAAGGGAGTTACATGTAGTGTAATTGTCGTTCCAGCTAGGTGGAAAAGTGGTGAACCTTCTTAGGACCGGAAGGATCGTTTTGGAAGTATTTAGTAAGGAGGAAGTGTGAAAGGTTGTCAAAAGAGAGGGTAAGCCTCTCAGGGTGGTGATCGGGTGTTATGTATCAGTGTGGTAGGACGAGGCACATGCGCGGCCGGTGTCCTTGACATCCATTTGAGTGCTAGTCATGTTGAATATTAAGACACGTGCAGAGCTTCTTCAAGAACCCTCAGCAAGAGAGTATGACTGTTGGTAACCGGAAGATTTCAAGAGGTGTAAAGGGATCATTTTCTCCATATAAGGATGACAGATGGAGCTCTATAGGCCATACTGGTAGGGTCAGTGGACATAGAACTATGGGGCATGACCGCTCATGTCAGGAAGGAAGTGTAGTGCTGAGCACACATGTTAGAGCCTAGGATAAGGGGTCATGTTAGCTTCATGCAGTTCAGTCTGCACCTGGTGATGGCGAAGCTGGGCCATCAATTATCCGAGGTACGATCCATGTAGCTTATATGCTTGCTAGTGCTTTGTTTGGTACTACTGCCACACACTATTTTATTTCTGCTCACTTCGTGGTAGCGTTGGGTTTTATTATGGAAAGTGTGGGTGGGGTGATGTTGATTAACACTCCATTGGGGGTGCGAAATGAATATATCAGGCAGTTTAGAGGATGTGCTCTGTATGTCAGTGGGTATCATTTCTTGTGGGACTTGTTTATCATTGAGATTATGGGATTTGACATGATCTTTTGTATAGACTAGTTGGTGTTGTATTTGGCGTGCATATATTGTTACCGTTATAGAGTATCATTCATGTCACTTGAGGGTGACACATATGCCCATCACGGAGAGTGGGATGTTTGATTAGGTCGTGCAGGACCGTTTTGTTGGTAGTGGATTTTGATAATAGCTCAAGTAGTCTATCTTATGCTTGATGATAAAATATGGGAGCATTATATCTTCACTCTAGTGTTGGATCAGTTTCAGGATGTGTTTCCTGAGGATTTTTCGGGTTTTCTACCCGAGAGGGACGTTGAGTTCACGATTGAGTTTCTGTCGGGAGCAGAGCCAGTTTCTATTCCGCCATACCAAATGGCACCGAAAAAACTCCAAGATTTAAAGGTTCTTCTTGAGGAGTTTTAGAATAAGGGGTTCATACATATGAGTAAATCTCTTTGGGGATCTCCTGTGCTTTTTGAAAAGAAGGTCGACGGGTCGTTAATGCAGTGTGTTGATTATCAGATGTTGAATCAGATGACAGTGAAAAATTGGTACCCTCTTCCTAGAATTGATGAACTGTTAGACTATTCAAGAGGTGTTTCAGTGTTTTCTAAGATTGATATGGGATCGATTTATCACTAGTTGAGGGTAACTCCTCATGATGCACCCCTGACATCTTTTAGGAGTCAGTATGGGTTGTTTCAGTTTGTGGTGATGAATTTAGGCTTGACCAATTCACCAGTGATGTTCATGTTTTTGATGAACCAAATCATTCATAATTATCTGGATCACATTGTTGTTGTATTTTTTTATTACATCTTTGAGTACACGGAAACTCATTATGATCATTCCCAACATTGTGACATCGTCTTGAGTACACTAAAAGAGAACCGGCTTTACGCCAAGATGTCAAGGTGTCAGTTTGGGATTGGAGAAGTGATTTTTTTAGGTCACATCATTTATGTGGTAGGTGTGTTGGTGGATCTAGAGAAAGTGCATGATGTTGTGTCTTGGGAGGAGCCTAAGAGTGTTTCAGATGTTCAGAGATTTTTGTGTTTGGATGGATATTACTAGAGGTTCATCCATGATTTCTCTCACAAGGCAACACCACTGTTGAGATTGACCAAGATGGGAATCAATATTGAGTGGTCTGAGGCTTGTGAGAATGCCTTTCAAGATTTGAAAAATAGGTTGATGACCACACCGATCATGATATTACCTGAACCAGGTAGGAAGTACATCATGTTTTGTGATGCATTTGGTATTTGGCTTAAGGCCATGTTGATGCAATATGAGGGGGTTGTGGATTATAGGTCGAGTAAATTGATACCCCATGAGAAGAATTATCCCACTAATGATCTTGAGTTGGCTGTAGTAGTGTATGCCTTAAGGTGTTGAAGGCACTACTTGTTGGGGGAACGGTTCACGATGTATATCGATCAAAAGAGTTTAAAGTACATATTTTCACAGTGTGATATGAATCTTTGGTAGTGAATATGGTCCAAGTATCTAAAGTCCTTTGACTTTGAGATGGTTTATACACCAGGAAAAGGGAACAATATTGTTGATGCTCTAAGAAGAAATGATAAGAACCAGGTGGTTTAGGAATCCAACAACGAGTGGAAGGTGATGCCCTTGGTTGCAGAGATGAACCCAGAGGTGGGGGATGAAAACGGTCAAGTGACTCTTACAACTGTGATGGTTGTGTCGATTATTTTGAGTCGAGTTAAGGATATTCAGCTCGACAATCCTGAATTTTTGTCCATAATGGAAAGACATAAAGGTGGGGATCAACCTTCTGGTTCGGTCGTCGGTGTAGACATGGTTGTTTGTGTTTATGGTCATGTGGTTGTGCTACTGTGCATTCAGGAAGAGTTGATGCGTGAGTTCCATGCATAAAAATGGGATGTTCATCATAGTTTGACCAAGATGTATCATGATCTTCATAGAATGTTTTGGTGGTCAGGAATGAAAAAGGAAGTTGTGGGCTTTGTGGCACGGTGCCTTACCTACCAGCAGGTGAAGGCAGAGCATCAAGACCCCGATCGAAATTTACATCCATTTCCCTTTCCGAGATGGGTGTGGGATGATGTGATGATGGATTTTCTGGTGGGTCTTTTGAGGGATCCTCGAAAGAATGATGAAATATGGTTGGTTTTTGATAGGTTAACGAAATTGGCTCATTTCTTACCGATTCAGGAGACATACACAGTTGACCAGTTAAGTGAGTTGTATGTTTGGGAAATCGTATGGTTGCATGGTGTACCGAAGACTATAGTTTTGGACTGTGATAATCATTTCATGTTGTGTTTCTAGCAAGGGTTGGGGAAGGCACTGGGTACACAGGTGCTCTTTAATATGACTTTCCACCCGCAGACATACGGACAGTGGGAGTGTACAATCCGTGTGTTGGAAGACATGTTGAGGGCTTGTGTCTTGGATTTCGGTTGTTCTTAGGATAAGCACATTTCATGTGTTTAATTTTCCTAAAAAAATAGTTTTCAGGCTACGGTTCAGATGGCACCATTTGAGGCTCTCTATGGGAGGCCATGTTGATATCCACTGTGTTGGTTGGAGGCCTGTAAATCCAAGATGTTGGGACTGAGTCTCGTGTAGGAGACATTGGAGAAAGTTGAGTTGATTCGATAGTGGATGGAAACAACTTAGTGTAGGAATAATTCATATGCGGATCAGAGACATAGACCCCTTGTGTTCATGGTGGGTGATAGTGTGTTCCTTCGGGTCTTGCCAAGGTTGGGTCACCGACGGATTCAGAAGTAGGAAAAGATGGCACCAAGGTATGTGGGGCCATTTGATATTATGGATATTATCGGGCCAGTGTCATATGGATTGGATCTTCCACAGTGGTATACTATGATGCATTATATAATTCATGGGTCGCAACTTCGGTTGTATCACCCTGACCCAACTCACATGGTTGATGTTGAGGATGTGGAGCTTGAGGCTGATGCGTCCTTTGAGGAGCATCTAGTTCATATCGTGGATTTAAGTGAGAAAGTATTATGGGGAAAGTTTGTTCCATTAGTGTGAGTACTACGGAAGCATGGGAAGGTTCCATAATAAACTTGGGAGCATGAATCAAGCGTGAGGGCTTAATGGCCTGATCTCTTTCCCTTGGATGTATAATAAATCTTGGGATCTCAGATCGAGGATGAGCTGTTATGAGGTGGGGAGGTTGTAAGATCCCAGATCTTGGAAAGGTATGTTCTTGTTTAATATTTGGTTGGGATGCCTTTATTTAGTTAATTAAGTGCTTACCCATGTCCTAGAGGAGGCCCAAGATAAGAAAAGTGGAGAAAAGAAGGGTTTTCTGGGTAGGCCACACAGTCTGTGCATGGTTTGTGGTAACCGTGCCGACAGCCCAGGAAACCATGAAAGAAGTGTGTTTTTTTGCATAGTGTCTTCTGCATAGTTTTCACATGGTTTGGATAATCGTTCTGGTAAACCGTGCAGCCCAAAAACATCAAAAAATTACAATTGTTTCCACATCAGGTTTTTTTAACCCCAACTCAAGATTTCCTCCCATTTCACATATCTTCACCCTAGGGACAAACTAAATCTCCCACTATCTCCAAGAGTTAAATATCACTTGTTTCAAAGGCTTTTTTGGTATCATTGGTTGAAGATCGAAGACCCAAGTAAGGATAATCCCTTTCTTTCTTCTCTTTTGAGTTTAGGGTTTGTATCTTCTTCTCCTCTCTTTTCGAAGATCTAAAACCCTACTCTTTGGGTGAAATTTTGGTTGAAGCCTCAATGGTTGGTTGAAGTGGAATCTAAGGGCTTGATAAATAGTTCGTTCGACTACATAATCTAGGTAGGTGGTCTATATGTTATATCCCATGGTTTATTTGTGGATTTGTATATGTGTGGTTTTGTTCTTGGGTGTATCTTGGTATGGTTTGATCACGCTTCACATGTTTTGGTAAAATGGTTATTAAAAATGTAAATGGAGGCCCTTACTATCCCCATGGGATGCGTCGAGGGTGATGAGACTAATTTAGGGCCACCCATGGGGTGAGACGACTCTTCGAAACCTAGGAATTTGTGAAGAACATGTGAGATTGTTGTGTAATCATGTATATCCCTCGATAAATATGTAGATGTGACTAATTGTGTTGAGTTAGAAGCTAGGTGATTCACCAAGGCTAGATAATAACCTAAGGGATAATCGGTTAATATGTGAAAGTGATTAAACATTGTAAATCAATGGGTTATGAGCATGGTAATGAATAGGCATAATGAACAAGCCCAATGAGATATGCACAATTAATGAATTATTAGTGAGATAAGTATAATAAAATGGAATTTGTATAAATGGATAAATGATGTGAAATGTGGTAAATGTGTAAATGGGTTAAGGAATGGTGTTGACTCTCATGTGATTGTTATGGTTTGTGTTTTCCTTGGGAAATGGTTGTGATGTTCTATGAGTGTTTGATAGATAAATATATGTATAGCATGTGCACATATCTTTGTATTGAGGGGTATTGATTGAGGTTATACGCACATGGGTTGAGTTGGACTGAGGCTCTAAACTCCACCCCTAATGCACAGGGTAACGATAGGACTAATGGTCTGTTTCCCTCTCAGTTTCATCCACCCAGACCGAGGCTCTGAGGTGAGGTTATGCTTGACATGGGGTAGTTGTTCCTTGTGAGATAGGACTACTATTCATTTTTACTCATGTGTGTGATAGTGTGATTTGAGCCTCTGTGGCTTGTTGTGTGATGAACCCATGATAAATGTTTTGGAAATGTTGAGTAATGGGAAATGGGATGAAATGGTATGTTATTGAAATAGTAATAATTGTTAGTAATATACCTAAACTGGCTAGTGACACTTAATCTTTACTTTATCATCTATTACCCTTTCCCCATTTTTTCATGAACAATTGTTCATACCGGATATTTTGTAGACACCATTGGTGGTGGCCTACTAATTTGTACTCACACCCTACTTGGGCCATCGTTGGGTACCCAAGAAGATGCCATGTTTTCAGGTCTGGATAAGGGAAAAGTCCATTGCTAGACAGTTGTTTTGGCAAGAATGTGCGTGGAAGAGGACCCAGACATGGTGTCCAGACCATTTGAAAATTTTGCAGCTTGTCTTTATTTTGGGTTTTGTTCACTTCCTCACTTGTACAAAAACATGGAATATTCACTGTTGGACTTGGTTGTATCCCTTTTTGGGAATGGTTGTTTATGTATGCTCTGATATTTTTGCTTGTTATTCCTCAATTTTTTATCTTATATTATGGATTACTCTGATAAAAAGGGGGTATTGTCTCCCCAATTGACTATTTGGACCCCCACTGTTAGTCGGGAACCATTGGTGTATGGGGAGGCACACTTAAGGTCATGTAACCACCCAGCTCAGAGCACAAGTTTAGTGGCTTGCAAGTCGGGGACGTTACATAAAATTTCAATTTTAAACTCATAACGAACACTTGGATTCATATCGGTAACATCATGTATTAGATTGAGGTGAATTTGATTCCTAAAAATCAAACATTAATTATAAATCATTTTCCAACAGTACCAAAACAATCTGAATGTGTTTTCATTATTTTGAATATGCGAGTTGACTTTTTACTAAAATTAATGTCAATTTAAAATAAAAATATGCACTTGGTGTCATACCAATCACACCATGCATTAGATTGAGGTGAGTCTCAGTTATACACATCTTAAATAAATTATAAATTGTTGTCCTAAAGTATAAAAACAATCTGAATGCATTCTATCTGTTTTGAGTATGTCACTTGTGTTTTTTTTTCTAAAATTCCATTTTAAACTAGAAACATGCACTTTGAGTCATAATAGTCACATTGTGTGTTGGTTTGATGGGTGATTGATTCATACACAATAAAATTTATTTATGAGTTTTTATCTTAAATTATAAATACAATTTGAGCATGTTTTCTTAGTTTACATGAATTTAGTATACAATATTGACCCATTTCCTTATCGTTGTTGCCTCCATTGCAGAATCTAAGTCCAGTCTCTCAGGAGCATGATCTTCCCCAAAAAAACCACCTAGACTGGAGAAAAAAAATCCTCCAATATAATAAAACATTTCTAATGTTAGTAATATTATAAAGAAATAAATTAAATATAAATATTAAATAACACATTAATAAAATTTCAATTTTCAACTCTAACCACCTAATTTTTGTCATACCAGGTACACAATGTGTTACTTTGTGGTATGGTGGATTCCACCATATATTTTTATAATATAGTGCATTAAAAACATTGGGTTATCTAATAATATTGTAGTATGGTAACCTGTAATGTTGAATTCATTATAGAATAAAAGGAAAATTACATCACCATGAGTGAATCATCCTTTTTGAGTGAAATATCATAGTACAATCGTGAATCATAATTGATTATGAAGTTATTTATTCCTAAAAATCATTAACCATTAGTGTAAACCTATTACTTTTCATTTATTGAACTAAAATAAATATTTACATAGGAGTTTTTATGGAACATAATAAAATATATATTTACCATTCACAATCATAGACAGTAAAACCTCCATGATAATCCATTGACCTTTTTTGAGGGAAAAAACTTTTGTGTGACCCATTATGTTTTTCTAGAAGACAGTAAACTATATTATAAAATTTTTACCCCTTGTTTACATTATTAAACATCAGTATAGATGTTTATAGCATCCAAATCAAACTAAAATCTAGTGCATCCATTATGTCTTCCTAGATTGTGCTATATATTAGTATATCATTTTCTATATTCTAGGGGACAATATAATATAACATAACATCATCATAATTTGTTTATCAAAATGGGAATATCCCAATTATAATGAATTTTTTGTTGAGAATAATGATGAGTATTTAATTAATGATATTGTGAAAATGGTTCATTTTACATATTGAATGTTACTTGTATGGTTTTCAAAATCATTTTTGATAATATATCAAATATTTAATTGATGATCTAATAACCAAAATAATTCCACCACCCACCAAAGTGAAACCACAATATTTTTCTTTTATACATATTCCTGATTATATCAATGAAATTTTTTATTTCTTTATTTTTTAGTGGTTTTGGATCAAGCTACTAGATTTTTTTCAAAGTGGACTTCATTTTTAATTTTTTCTTCATGATTTCATTTGATGTGGGTTTTTAATTTTTTTGGATTTCTTCATAAAGTGGTTTCATTTCATTTGATTTCGTGTCTCCTTTGACAATATCCCTTCCTAATGACCATGATCTATCAATTATGGTTGTCCTCCAATAGTTCTCTCATACACATACTAGATTCAATGGTTGATTTCACACATATTTATTCAAATATTTATTCTATATTATATGCCTGTCTCATGATTGTATTGGTGTTATATGAATCCCGGGTGATTATTAGCTCCACTACTATGACCTTTTCTTTGTAGTGTAGATAATCCTTGGGAAAAAATACATATTTTTTATTGTTGTTATTCACTTTGTTCATGGGGAGGGTTTTCCTTTAGACATCATTAATATTTGACAGTGTTTGTAATGTTCTAATGGAAATTATAGCCAATGATAATTAGTATGAAAATATAAGGGTTGTTTTTTTCAGAAAAATATTCCCCACTAAATTTTTATTTTAGTGTATTACATATTAACAATACAAATAACGTGTGGTCCATTTATTGGATATCAATTCATTGGATCTAAAAGATAAATATTTTGGGAATCAAGAATGACAGTGATAAGCATCCAGTGCTGCGTAAAAAATCAAAAACTAAAATGTAATGAAAAAAATAAATATATATTTTATGTGATTATATTGTAGTGTTTTGATTATGTATTTTAATCATCAAAAATTTTATTTCATATGTGGTTTTTCCTCAAATTCTTTGAGTAGTTCATCTATTTTCTTCTAAATTTCATTATTACCAAATTAAGTTTTTCAATAGAAATTATATAGAGATTAATGAATCCAAATCATTATTCACATGGTTTTCTATTTATATAATAGTAATATAAACTGTTGTAATAAATATTAATAGTTATTAAGTTGAATAAACATATTATATCACTATTCAGATAGACATATTATGAAAATGTACATTATGTACATATTCACAACTAATACTCCCACCCATTCATGCTTGAGACTCTCATTTATAATCATGATACAAACTACATGTATCATGAAAGTTCCATTAATTTATTTTTCATATAGAATGTAAGAAATATTTTCATCTTTAATTGTGGTCTCTATATGAAGTTGTAATGATAATAAATGCTAATCTGGAATGGGTGGGGAGAAGGTACTCTTAGAAGGTTGTTCTGATTTCTTAGTCGATTCACTAGACTGTCGTGATCTGGCCTTCCATTTCCTCGCTACTTTATCAATTTGTAATATCATACCTCAATTAAATATAATTTTCTTCGTTGCGCCGTGTTCCGATTTCATAGTTGTACCAAATTTTTTAAAATCATACAACAGTTAAAACATTTTTTCATCAAATATTATAGGTTTTCATATGAAATTTTTTGTTAAATATATACCACATGTATCTTTATAAGATTACTGAGCCATGCTATGCAAGTTTTAATAGCATCATTGACCATTATTATTCATAGATCGTCAAGGGGAATAGGTAAATCATTCTTTATATTATTAGTGACCTAAATCCCCACTCTCATGTGATATTTTGGGATTTTTTTTAGTTGTATCTTGTCTCCCGGGATATTGTACACTATACCACTTACAACAAGGCAGTGCACGGGTGTTGACATATTGAAATCACATACAAATGTACCTTATAGTTTTTAGTAATATTATTTTATTAGAAGTTGATGGATTCACAGTTATGTTAAAGAGTAATAAATTAATTTATTATCTTGGGTAAGGTATGTGGTTGAGGTGAATGACTAGCTTTAAATTTAATAGGGGAATTTGGTTCATGTGCAGATCATTATTCCACTACTGGTACACTTTTATCCTTTCTGATTCATTGGTCTTCCAAACCAGAATAAAACATAATCTCTAATGAGGAATATATTTTCATTTAAAACTTCATCACCATATTATTTGTATGTTCATGTTGTTTTATTGTCTCGATATATGTTCTAGGAGACACTCTAAAACCTAATTCTCTAACATGACCATATTATTTCGAGTGCTTCAAAGCTACTAAAAGTGGTTTTTATTTCTGTACAATCTTTGTTGATTACTGTTTCTAAACCATAAAAAAAGATGAATATATATACATATGTTTTATGTAATAATGTAATAAATCATAACAAATTAAAATTATTTCATAGTTACACATGTTTCACAAACTTATTTTGTGTTTTCATTAACAAGTTTACTCTTTTTTATTTATGAGATTTTCCTTCCAAAGAACATGGAAGGGGATGAAAATGGATTAATATGTTTATTCATAAATATACATATAAAAAAGGAACATACAATACTATATATCACAAAAAAATTATTATTCATTTAAAATAAAAACCAATTTATTCTCTAGTGAGGTGTACCCCATCCTTGATTTCCAATAAGGGTATATTGGTTTTTATTTACGTTTTTTATTTTCCTCACTATTTTTTTGTTTCATAATTTATAATTTTTGAATAAAATTGGATAAAATAAATAATATCAAATAATATATTATCGACTACAATTCACCTAAAATTATTTATCATCCTGAAAAATTATAAAAGTATTCCAGGTTTCCTACTTTAAAATATGTGAAAAACTAACGAGTCATTAGGGATTTTATTTTCCCACAACATCACTAAGATATAACTTGTTAATAAGAGTCTGGAATCCTCTATGGGATTTTCTAATAGCCATTAAGACATATTTTATTCTAAAATATTTTAAAATAAACGAACATGATAAGGAATAATGGAAATGATACCAAAATTTCATTATATGATTTTTCTATAAAATAGAGAAAGTATATCATGAAATTACAATTATATCTTTCCTAAAATATTACTTCATTATAGGATGGATGTGACACCACAATTTAATATCAATCGACACATTCATCCTTGTTGTGACCCCTACATAAGCGATGAACATTGACTTGTTGGGGTTAAAGGGTTGGATACATTGAATCTAACCAGCATAAAATTTTATACCCACACTTATATCCTTGATAATTTTATTCTACACATGTATGGTATGTCATTCTTATATTTTTAGAAAACATTTATTGTTTTACTTATAATTATTCTCATTCAACATTAATAGACAATTCTTACTCAGGATTGGTAGAATCATCATGTTCATAAGACATTGTTTTGTTAAGTAGTCAGACATTTAATTTTTCTTGAATAACAATACCATAAACATGGAAGAAGGATTTTATAAGGGTCTTATGCATTCTCTACTGTAAATGTCATGAAATACTTAACTTCATCTTCATACTCTTTTGTAAAATGTTTAGTGTGTATCTATTTTAAAGGAAATAGTTAATTTAATTTAAGAAAATAAATACTCCACTATAGTAGTTGTTATCCGCTGAATTCATCTAAAGGTTAATGTTATAAAAAATGTCATCCTCATTAGATTCATCTCCCATATATCTATTATTGAAATTTTTTGGTTGAGACTCATCCTCCATATCTTATGGAGAAGAACATTTGTTTCTTGAACTACATTGATTTTATTCATCCCGTACCGAGTACCAGTGATAATTTTGGATGACTAATACTCAGAGTAGTTGAAGAAACATATACGATATGGGGGATGAGTCTCAGAAAACAAAATTCAAAAATAAATGTTCGGGAGATGAAGCTGGTGAGGACAACTATTTTCTCCTTAAATTTTCGACATCTTAATTTAAAATATCAGTTATCATCTCAAAATGATAGAAGGTCCTTTACAATACTGTGAGAAAATAAACACATTCACACTTAGCTACAACAACTCTAATCTATATTACTTGTTCATATCCCTCACATGTATCTCAAATATCAGTGCCCTATTTCCACTAAGTTTCATGTGAAATGTGTGAATATAAAAGAAAACATGTAAATACGTACAGGGCCCCTAAAACATACAACAATGCATATACTTGAGTATATATTCAAAGTATTAACACTTAAAATACATATGTAGGTCATGTCATTCTATATTAACTAGGAAACAATAATAATCAAATTTACCACCATTATTTAATACAAGTGAATCATATCAATCATTCGATAAAATTATACCATGGTTATCCCATGACATTTAAATCAATTCTCTAATAAGATGTTAAAATTTTAATTATAGGAGAAAACAAATTATTTTCCTCCCTCATGAAATAACCACATCACAGGTACCATGAGATTCAGCCTCAAACCCCTAGAATCTAAGACTATTCCTCATGGATAACTATTACATGATATTATTGCATCAAAAATCATGAAATGGGAATAACATAGTCATTTTTATTAGGAAGTTCATTTGAAATATGAGGACATATTAAGGTAATTGGTTCTCTTAGGAGAGAAACACACAATGGGTTTCACAATAAATTAGTTAAATCTAACATTTGAAAAACCATAAATAAGAACAAAAAAACACAAATGTCACATTACCCTCACCCTAGCCCTTAATGAATCACTAACATGCCTATAGTAACTCATATTATAATATTCCATACTTAGATCTCAAATAATACCCATCATATTCTAATATATGATACTCAAAGATCAGCTATCATAATAATTGATCACCCTTATCAATGATCACTCGTTAGATAATATCATAGTCTATAAGCCTTAATTTGTCACTCAAAGACTATAAATTTTAAGAAAAAGTATGTTAAATGATTAAATAATATATCCTACCCTTTATTGGTTATCCCACTAGGTTTTAAAAGAATATAATCGATCTTATACCACATATCTAATACCTAATATAGTGATCATATAATCCCTCATAGCTCATCACCACCCTAGTAAAAACATTTATAGGTAAATCCATACACTATTATACAAAAGTAAAAATCGGATCAAACTATTTGCCCTATTTTTCTACATTCAAATTAGATTGGGATACTTCCCTGAAAATCTCCTACTCTGGATCATGCATGGGAATACGGTATTATTTAATAAACAAAAAAATACCTTACCCAATAAATTACCCATGTTTTGATTTCGAAATTCATTAATGAACCTATAAATTTGATACAAACTAGATACAACAATTTTTTAGTATCACCATATAAGTGTGTGATCATTGGTGTCTTCTAAATTTTCCAACTTTAGTATCAAAAATAAATTCTTCAATATGATCAAACTTATCATCATGATAATCTTCACCATTAATAGATCTTGAATTATACCCAATTTCACCATGCCAAATATAAGGACTATAACATGAATTATAACCCTAAAAATTTAAATGATCTTTAATTTCTATAATTTTGAACTCTATTTTATTTAAACATTTCAACCAAAGATATAAAAATAGAACATTTTTTGAAACATTATATATTGAAAATTCTAAAAAAACCATTAACTCATTCCTCATATTCAATATTTTTTCATAGTGTTTTAATTCAACAATGATTCACTGTCACATATACTAAATTTCAAGATCTAAATATAATTTGTATGAAAAATTAAATTCAAATTTTACCCTATAAAAATAAATCAAATCAAATCAATGAAATATATTTCACAAATAAAATAAAGGGAACAGATTTTAAAAACATTCACCTTAAATATATTCAAGTATCATCCATTCCAAAAAATAAAATTAAATACTAACATTAGTTTTAAACAGTTGACCAAAAATAAATCTCAAATTTTCTTCATTTTCATTATATAAATTTTAATTTTAATTTTAGAAAAAATATATATAAAAATAATTTATAAAATTACATTAGGATTAATATATTAGTGATGAAAAAAATATCGATAGTGACAAAAATCCAAAACCAGGAATATGATTTCATACATCATATTGAAAATAAAAATTTAACTTCTATGTGGTAAATAAAGAGAGATATATACTATGAATATGATTAAAAAAAGATATAATTTTATTATGTTTTCTAGTTATATTCTAAAAAATTTAAATCCTCTTCTCCTTATAATATGATTTTACAATGATCCATATTATTTTACTATACGACTAAAGATGATATAGAATGCAACATTAGGTAAGTGGTGTTTTTTATGAAATAGTTATAGTACCTAAAGAGGGTTATGTTGAAAAATTCCAAGATGAATTGTATACAAATATTAAACTGTAGAAAGGAAAATAATGGGGAATAACCCTAAAAAACTATTATATTATTATTATTTTATTCAAAATTAATTATAAAATAACTTCCCCTATATTTAAATTATACAATAAATATAAATTAAAACTTCCCCAAATTGACCATTTAAATATATATTATCAATACTCTATATTCAAACTCCATAATCCATTTTACTTTAAAAAAACACTCATTCACAATAAATAGAAAACAAAAATCATTAATTATCAAAAAACGCATTTGGTAAATTAAACATAACTTACATGTTATAAAAATACTAATAAGTAAATTAAACATACTTAAAATTTATTGAAAAAGACTAAGAATATTTACAAGACACCAATTCATCAAAAAACTATTCCTTTAAGATAATAATGGTTAAATAATCATTCAAGAAAATTAAACCTACAATAGTTTTTCTAACACTCATTAAGTAATAATTAAGTTAATGATATCACCCACTAAACATACCTCAGACACCCATTTATAAGTAAATCAAAATGATTTATGGCAACCATTAATAAAATAATCATACAAGAAAACCACAAGATGAAAACAAAAAATTATCAAATAAAATATACCTTTGATGTGTAAAAAAATAACAACTATGATTAAAAACCATGGATAAAATTCAAAGAGTAGTAGCAGTAGAAAATGAAGAAAACTGAAAAGTTGATGATGATAGTGGTGATGGTGACAACAATAGTGCGAACAATTGAAAGATCCATGAGAGAAGGAAGTGATAAGAATAATGACAATGAGAAATAATGAGAGAGACCAATCATGACTAGAGTTATGAGAGAAGAGAAGTATGGTTCTTTGTGGTTGGGAACATGTCAATAATGTAGACCGCAGAACCCAAACAAGCAATCAATGAGTGAGGAGGAAGAGAAAACAACATACCATGGATTTTAGCATTGATTCGTCGAAGAGAACGTAGAAGAGGATCACTAATAGCATGGGAGTTCGATGAAAGCATGAGAATCATGACTGAATCAATCGTGGTTATGGCTCATTTAAACAGACTTTGGGGTCATTTATCTACACTTCTTAAAAGGCACTGATAAAATAAATCTTTATCAGCATTTTTTTAGTGTTGATAAAAGAAATCTTTATGAGCACTTTTTTAGTACTAATAAAAGTAATATTTATAAGTGCTAAAGATTTAACAGTGATAAATCTCCACCTTTATCAGAGAAAAAGAAGTGCTGATAAAGGAAATATTTATCGACATTAAAACTTTAGCGCTGATAAAGGATTTATAATTATAATTATAAATAAAATTATGTAAAAATATTTATTTAATTATGTATTTATTTATTATAATTTTATAATTATATATATATGTCATTATTTATTTATAATTATTTTAATAATTTATAAAAAATTATATATTTTAATTATAATTGTTAATATATAATTTTATAAATATAGTAAATATATAAATTATTTAAATATATATATTTATTTAATTATATATATTTATTATGTAAAAATATTAATTATAATTTTATAATAATTTAAATATATCATTATTTATTTATAAATATATTAATAATTTTTTAGGGAATTATATTTATATGTTTATATCATTATATATATTTATAATTGTAGGGTCCTGAAAAAAAATCCACAAAGGAGATTCTACCCAAATCCCCCAAAGAATTGGGGAAAATAATGGAGAAAATTCAAAGAAGGGACACAAGCAAGTCCGGTCCGCGGACCGGTCCCATGAAAATGCGACGTGGCCAGGCTCCGCAAAGCACCCCCTCTACGAACCATCGTCGTTTGAGAAATGGAGGCAGAGATCCTCCGGGGTCACGAGGCAGGATGGGTGCCAATCCGGTTCACCGTCATGAACCGCCCCAACCGTGAACCGCGTCAACCGGTTCAAGCCGCATTCGCTGTCATTCGTGGAATGGAGGCGGAACCCTCTGCGGCTGCAAAGCACTCCCTCATTCAGTTCGCGAGGGGGGGAAGCGTTCAGTACCCATAGTGAGTCGTGGATTGACCAAGTCAGTCGTAAAGTGGGTTTTTGGTCATGGTCCTCCGCAAATGGTGCCGCATGGCCACAGATACATCTCTTTCCCCATTCTATAAAAGGAGACTGAGGGGGAAGGGAAAAAGGGGGATTCAGATTTGGACGATTCCAAGGCAGAGGAAGAGGATTCAGAGAAGAGAGATTAGATTTGGGTGGAAGGATTTCAAAGAAAGGCTTAGGATTTCGCAGACAGTGAAGTTCCAGTTTGCGAACCAGAGCAGGTGTAAACTTGGGAACGAACTAAGAAGGATCCGGAAATGCATAATAATTTGGTGAACCGTGAACTTAAATGAACATAAAAAGAGAAGACCGCGAACCATAACCCCTCCTAGGATGCACTCCCCATGGACCAGGGTGTTTATGCCTCTTTTCCAATCCGCCGCACCATGTAGTGCCCTCATACGCATGCGAATCCTCGACCGATTAACCCCCGGTTGGCGCCGCCCTTGGCCACCGCTGCCCGCGTGGACCCCTCTGTGTACCCCCTGGTACGCAGGCCGAACCCAAAGCCCTGAACCACCCTAGTTCAGAGGATGCTCGCCAGACAACGAACCACCCTAGTTTGTAGGATGCCCCTCTGTCCGCAGACCACCCTGGTTTTCGGACGGCTTCCCCAGCCGCGTAACACCTTCTTACGCGAAGGGCGCCACCACTCCTTCATACATGTGGCCCATCATAGACTTTAGAGTTCCCATTCCCAGAGCCAGATAAAATCCTTCACATCCGGCCCGATCCTCTATGACTCCCTTATTGGCCTATTCATCGGCCCCGAGCTGAGGCCACCACCAGAGGCATCGAATCTGCATGGTGTAACCCTCATGTGCATCAGCGCACCATTTTTAGTTCACATACCCACGGTAAGCGAGGGAGAAGGGGTTCCCCTAAACCTTGAGCCGGTTCCTGAAGAATGTCGGGGTTTACATTTCCACGGTAATGCGGGGTCTGAGCCCGGGATCCCACCCTTTCTGTCTCTACTCGCCAAGATGAGGGACCACACACTTCAGCGGTCGGGCACTTCTCCCCTCCTCAGATAGGGGGTGACATACCCATGAGAAGAAAGCCATCCCCATGCACCTTGGTACTTCCCCCAAGAGAAATAGAGGTGACGGGAACAGGAGCACCCCATTTCCCTCTCCAACTGCACTTTTTTTCCATGGGCATCCACCTAGGTGTAGGACCCGACCTTATGGGACACTCCATGCGTAAGCCCCACTCCATTCCTCACGGGCGCACCTTTCATGACATGATCGTCTGGTCCTTGCTGACTCTTGTTTCTGACACTGATCATGACTCACGTGGGCTTAGAGTAAGCATCGACCATGAAATCCTCCTATGGACCTCCTCAGAGTGTATGCCCCAACCCAGTACTATTGGCCTCCTCAGAGTGTAAGACCCAATCCGTTACTCTGGGCTACCTCAGAGCATAACACCCAAGCCTATGCGCACTATGAGGACTTTGATCCCTGCCTCCTAAGTTGGGTACGTAGGAAGCCTCCAAGAGGTTCAAGCTCGATCACCATCGGACCCCCGGGTCCACATTCACGTCGGTTCTCCGATGCTCCTATGCGAACTACGAGGACTTTGATCCCTGCCTCCTAGGAAGGGTACGTAGGAAGCCTCCAAGAGGTTCAAGCCCACCACCCGGTTGTTCCGACAACCTTCATGTTGGTTCTCCTTTGTCCCGCATGATGATAAACTATACATTCAAACTATATGGACTTTGATCCTTATCTCCTAGGCATGGTACGTAAGAAGCCTCCCTGAGGATCAAGCCCAACAACCGGTCGATCCGACTATCCTCACGTCGGCTCACTACGCCACTCCTTGTGCTGCTTCAGTGAGTCCAGACTCCTTGGGGTCATTAACCCAATGAGGGATGGTCAACCTCAGGCATAAATGATTCTGAATCCCTATGTTCAGCTTGCCATTTCCAACCAGGAAAAATCCATGGATACTATGTTTGGTATAAACCAAAGATTCGCGAACATATGAATATGTCTAAAATCTATAAGAGAGTCCCAGAACAGGAAATAATTCATCTCAAAAGGGTGTGATGAGCCCGACTTCCCATCCTCTCGACTAATAAGAGTTCTTAAACATCACCGGACAAATCATCCAACAGATGCCTACCTTTGGAAATCAGGTCCACGTATCGTTGGATATGGAACCGTTGGGCATTTCAAAATGGAGACTGGTGTACCTAACTTTAGCCATCGAGCGGGGCTCATCCATCCGTGAGATCGATGGTCGGGCGTGTCGGTCCTCCATCTCCTTGAAGGGAAACAGATCGAAACAAAAAATTGTGAACCCAACATGAATCTTTAAGAAAACATGACGGATTTAACCTAATCTCACCCTGTGCCCCTTATACTCTCAAGGAGGGCCAATCAAGGTCATTAATTACGCAGGGGATCATGAGATGCTGCTTTGACGGGTTTGCTGTTTGTATTTGTTAAAATGTTTTACATGTACATTCATAACTTCCTTCAATCCAATGACATCACAAAGGAACTCACAAGTGTACGCTTCCAACAATGCAAGGATGAGACATCCTCACCTATGTAGGACCCTGTCACCCACCCAGTGTCTTCAACGCCGGGTCTCAGACACACTGATTCGTGAGTACCACCTGAACGGTACTATCCCAACGGTGGAGGCGGCCATGCACGCCCTCCAATCTTCCAGAACTCGCCTGTCGCCTTCCCAGCAGCAACCATAGAAGCAGATCCAGACGGCCCCTTTCGTCGTCTCAAACCGTTTCAGGAGTCTGTCCCTGGAACGAGGCAACGTGTACCTCCCTTATCTTAGGGAGGCGGATGAGGTCAACGCTGAGGACTTCATCCCTGCCGAATGGGGGTTCCGCTCCAAGACCCCTATAGGAAGGCGTCATCGTGGTCCCGCCGCGACTCAACATCCTCACACTGAGGAGGATGTCTCCCCGAGGATTTAGGACCATGCTCCCCTAGCTTCGGGCCCTTGGACTGTCCAACGAGGGTGGCAGGCGTACAATCCAGGACCGGTCATCAACCTGGTCCCTGAGGAGGAGCTCCGCTGCGCAGCCACAGAGACGTACCACAAACAGGCACCTAAACATGTTCTCTCCTCCCGATACTGCCATCCAGACATGGTGGCATCATACGAGCCAGCACGCACCCCCGCCGAGCTCCATCAAACCCGTCACTCACACAGGACGACACTTACCCAGCAGGCACCTCTCCCTGCCTAGGGTCGTGAAGCCCACCAGCTTGACGTGGTGGCGACCCAACGCCTATAAAACCTGCTCCTAGTAGATGCTTTTGACGCCCTCCATCCTGGCATGG
The DNA here is from genome assembly GCA_963277665.1 of Viscum album. Taxonomy (NCBI): domain Eukaryota; kingdom Viridiplantae; phylum Streptophyta; class Magnoliopsida; order Santalales; family Viscaceae; genus Viscum; species Viscum album. The sequence continues at coordinate 1,956,369,035 of OY728153.1, forward strand.
TGGCGATCAACAAAGCCCTCTACCCATATGTGGCGGAAACTCATAGGCGGGCACGTCTCCCCGCCAATGAAGGCCAATGACTCGATGGTGGGAAACCAATATATGCAGGGCTTGTTCCCTATGGATGCAAGTAATGTCCGCCACCCCGATGTGGTGGCAAATGGAGATATAAACCGGCGTATCCCGGTATAGGGGTAGATTCATTCACCTGCCCCGATACAAGAGAATTGTCAGTACCCACTGACCACTGGAGGACCAGAGTAGGATATTCCTACTCCGACACCAGAATGGGCCTTCATAGCCATTCCATCCAAAGATGTCTCTCTACATGTCCTGGAAATGATGGAGGAGTAGGTATCGATCCCAGATCATATCTTGCAGACTTTCCAGAACATAATTGCATCAGCGGAAATAGCAAGGACTTGGGCCCATGAGCTCGTCTCCCCAACTGAGGTGACTCATCTAAGAGACGATATTGCCTCCTTGGAGCAGATCTTCATCACTGCTTCCACCCAGGAGGGTCGCTGGCTATATTCCGCGACGCAAGGGCAACCAGATCGAGCAGCTTCACTTGTTCCAACTGGGGGGAACCCGTCCATCATGGTGGATGCTCTAGAGCAGGCATATATCCCTGATGAAATTCAAGATGTTCATCAGCGTATCCCGGCAGCCTCATAGGAACCAATTAGATATGGACCCAAAGGTGAAGGCCATCTTCAACAGCAGGCGGTCCCCGATGCCTGCAAGAAAGCGCCCCGAACATGCCAAAGGCAGCGGGAAAATAAAGAACGGGTTCATGACTCCACTCTGCTAGAATCTGGGGTTCCAAACATCACTAAGCGCATATCGCAGGCTCAAAACCCTTACTACCCATTACAATATTAATGGAGTGACAGTAGCAGTTGCGAAGGTCATCCCTGCAATGTCGCTACCAGCAACTCTGAAGGCCCTCCCCAGAGCACCCGTGGGGCCTCCCCCACGGGCATATAATGATCGATCATAAGATCTCCTCTTTTGATGTGAGTCATAGAAACCCTCCATGTGACCAGAAGATCGAGCAGTAAGAAGGTCCTCCACTTACTACGGTCCACCCTGAAGGTCCTCCCCGGGGTATACGCTGCAAACACTCTCCATGCAGTGGGACCACAAATTGTGATAGTAGTCTTCGCTATCATAGTCGCAACTATGGAGGCCCTCCCCATAGTGACGTCTCATCACGACAAGAAGGCCATCCCCTTGTCGTGGCCTACCGTGAAGGTCCTCCCCAGGGGTTACGTTTCAATGACACTACACACAGTCGGGCATCAGATCATGGTGGTAGTCCTCACCACCCTAATAACGGAGGTCCTCTATGTAGATATGTCAAGGAACAAGAAGATCCTCCCCTCGTTGCGGTACATTCTAGAGGCCCTCCTTAGGGTGTATCCCGTAGATATTCTCCCTACGGTAGCTGTTATGGAAGTCCTCTCCATTATAGCAGCTGTGATGGCAGTCCTCGCCACCATGACCGCTATTGCGAAGGTCCTCCCCGTAATGGACCCAAGCAATAAGAAGGTCCTCCTCTTTTCGGAGTGTTTCCTAAAGGTCCTCCCCAAGATGCACATCGAACGCCAAGCCATGATGGTCATCCTCACGATGATGGAAGTCGTTGCGAAGGCCCTCCACGTAACAATTCTATGTATCCAGAAGGTCATACTCTTGCTGCGACAAGCCTTAGAGGTCCTCCCTAGGGTGTGCACTGCAAAAGCCCTCTATGAAGTGAAGAATCAAGCAGTAATGGTAGTCCTCGCCATTACGACCGCCATTGTGGAGGTCCTCCCAGTGATGACATATCATATCGACATGAAGGTCGCATCCTACCGAATCAAGCACAGAAAATCCCTCGTATGTCGAGGCACTCAGAAGGACGGGATCGAGCATGTTAGATTCCCGGATTGTTGCTAACGACGCCCTTATTCGATAAAAAGATGGTTTAGGGACGCGTTCATCTTCTGAACCACCTCAGAATCACCCACATGACAATTCAATACCTACTGGTCCCACTCCCTCTGACCACACTATCAGTGAGCGCCTCAGTTGGGCTGAGCAGGTAGAGGAATCACCGGAAGAGGACTACACTGAAATGTAGCACCTGAGGAAACGACTAGCTAGGGATGACATATCAGTCCTGTTTTGGTCCATGGCCACCCATCAATTCGACATACCCATAGAGTTGTTAAAAGAATGTATGAACGACATCCGCCATAATATATGGACAACCCTCCACCGACTGAAATCATGATTTCTACCCTACGACGGGTATGTAGACCATGTCAAGATGATATGAGACCTCTAGCATCACATCGTCCTGAAGGCCCTTCCTTCGGCGTGGCGACAACGCCCCAAGAGATGTAAAAGAAACATGGAGATACCCTGTCTCCGTGCACTGCACAAACTGCGCCACCACATCGGTGAAGCTCCAACGGGAGTCCATATCAGGGGATGGGGGGAACATGGATCTCTTCATTTCCCTCCACTCCCTTCCTAGAAAAACCTGTTCGTCATGGTTTTATGAAACGCCATCACATCAAGACGACAATCAAGTTGTATCCCTGTTCACGAAAGGCAACACACCCAACAGAGTCAGGCCTTGAGTAAGTCCCAGAAGCGTCAGGCCCGGTGGGAACAAGCCATTCAAGAACTCCTAAATCAGGCCACCGAGAGCAAAAAATAGGCCTCTCACCTAAGAGAGTCCAATCAGCGATCTATGCCTGCCTCCCCAGAAGGGATTGATCCACAGGTGAATTCGGACCCAAATCTAGTTCACCCCTGAATGGGGGCACGCGAGATCAGGCAGGTCGCGATAGCAGCATCCACTGCCGCAAACTAGGGTCAACCCCAGCCTGCGGGGCTGGGGTCATTTTTAACAACAAATGACCCCGTAAGACGAATAAAGACGAGAGGAGACTCAACGTCCAAGGAACGGAGGCAAACCTAGCCCTCAGGGATGGGGGAATTATTACCCCCTCAACAACAACCTCCACCACGAGAATCGGTATTCTATCATCTAGGGAGGATAGTCAGAAGAGGAGGTTCCCCTCCTATCCCATCAGTTGAATCATCATCCCCTCTGAGAGGAAGGCGCATCGTAAGGTCGCATCAAAGAACTCTCTCCGTCACCCTTCGTCAAGAATTTTTAAGGCAATCCCAGGTCCTGAAAGGGAAGGCCAGCAGAAGATGCGGGAGATCCCCTCCATATTTGGAATATGACATCCCCTCCACCCCGCGATATGCATTCATCAAAACCATAGAGGCTAACCTCGTGGGAGACACCAGGGAAAATGCAAATCCAGATGGATCGGGAGACGATGGTTCCGGTCAGGCTGTGAATCACAACGAACCACCAGGTGTGCACACCTGGAATCAGAGGGCTGCCCTAAATATGATTGTCCTTCCAGCCAACCGTCCTCCACCTACCCAGTGAGCTTCTAATAAGGATAAGAATAAAGGACTGGTTACCCTTAACCCGCCTCCTTCTCTCGACAAAAATGAGCCACTCACGCTCGAAGAGAGATTTTCTCGACATGAAGAAGAGATGAAAGAATTGAGGAAGCTTAATGCCGAGCTACTCCAGAGGAACCGCCTTATTAAAAGTGTGTCCCTAGAAGAGAAACATCATGAACTCCCAGCAAGTTCACCTTAAAGGCTAAGGCTTTCCCCAGCAAACGAAGCACGGTCAGGGCTCCTGCCCAATGAGGCGCCTGGTCCGTCCAACTACCTAAATGTGGATGATGAAAACCAAGATTTCCCTCCACTTAGGAGGCAACCAGAGAAAGTACGCCTGAACCCTCCGAGGGTGCCCCGAATGGAATATGCACCCTTGGTGCCAGCCATTCCAGATCCTTAGGCAATGCCTCGAGCTACACCTGCCCAGGACCGGGCCCAACATGATGTAAACTAGGGTCTCACCAACACCATCGAGGCACTAACAGCTCGATCGGAAGCGATGGAAGGTCAACGCGCTCCGATACAGCCATAGCAGAAACCCTACCCAGATTGGGTGACCAACACACCACCTCCACCCAATTTTGGGACCCTTGTATTCCCTATTTTCAATGAGTCATGTGATCCGGAATAGCATTTGATGCACTACATATCCTATTGCGACCTTATGATGGGAACTCCAGAACAATAAGAAGTGGTGAAACTCAGGTGCTTCATATGAAACTTGCAAGGATACGCTATCATCTGGTACACAAGTCTAACAGTCCAGTCAATAAAGAGCTGGGAGGTCCTTCGGTAGCAGTTCCTGTTCCACTTCAGCTCGACGTTACCCAAAACAACAGTCAACGACCTCATTAACTGCAAGAAGAGGGAGAACAAGAGGGTCTCAGATTTCACCGCCAGATAGAAAGGTCTAACTTATTCCCTGAATAGGCCAATTCCTTAGGATTATATGCTAGAAATATGCATCGATAACCTTCGAGATGAGCTGTGAACACCACGCATACCAGTGGAGTGCACCACTGGCTTCGGCCATCCCTTGGAGATTCCCCAGATAATTGAGGACTCCCTACAACGGACTAATTCTAAGTCCCAAATAGCCTCACATGATCCTACGAAAAGAGCCCCTAGAGCTGAAGCATCTATTGTCACACTCAAGCCGACCCCTGTGCCCGCTCCACCGCTCAGGCCTCCACCAAATCATCAAGGGCCCCCTGCATATCAGCGGTCGCCTCCACCTAAACGGGGTGATCAGAGAGGACTGAAGTAGAACCAGTTTGAGGAACAGAGAAAAAAATGTATACTCATTCTGAGATGATCAAGTCCGTGACTACTTCATTGTTGGCATGAACTGCAACCCGCTCCGCCTCCTGGAGCCGAGGAAACCTAAAGAAGTCGGTCGCAAGGACAAGCCAGATTACTGCCCCTACTCTAGAATGTTGGGGCACAATATCTGAGAATGCTTTGTCTTCAAAGACCTCCTGCAAAGGATGGTAGACTCTGGACCGGTAGAGCTGGGACCACCCCCAGCACATGTGGCATGTATCTCTACCACCGACTCCGACAAAGAGGAGGGGTGGCAGAAAGTTGCCAACAAGGAGGGAAAAAATTTCAATGACTGGATGACTCGGAAGACTATCGACCGTGCCCAAGGAATACTCCAACCTCAGCTATGGCATCCAGTGTTGCCGCCAACAGCCCCTGACACCGCAAGACTGACAACATCAGCCTCACAATCCTCTATGATCCGGTCATCCGGGAAGAATAAAAGGAAGAAACAATCTCAAGAGGAGCAGTCCGCAATGGGGCCAAAGTTAGTCTTGACCATGGAAGATTATATGCCCTCGAATTTGGCATCACGGGCACCTTCCCACCAAACGACACCATCAGGGACAACCGACTAGGCTAACCTATCAAAGGATGAAGACCCGATCTTTGGTTCTATTAACGTCATCCATCTTATGAAATCATTCCCTGACGAAGGGTATGGTTACGAACCCAAGTTCCTTGTACAAGGAGCTGGGAGGAGGAATCACAGAGGTAGGGGATACCAAGGGGAGGCGTAGCCACAGCTGAAACCAACCTTACAATTGGACCCCGACCCAAACCATTAATATCGCAGAAACCCGTGGGAGAGCCCTTCAACGGACTCAGCAGGACAAAGAATGCCCCTCCACCTCCATAAGAAGCCACTCTGTCCCTGTTGATATGCGATTCCCACCAGAGGAGTAGCAAGTTTTTGGCCGCTAAGTGAGCATAAACAGACCATCCGGGCTGAGTCCCTAGAACGCGGGAACACCATCGACATCCAACCTCGTGGTCAGTCCCTCCTCATCAAATGCTCTGGCCCCCAAGCCGCCTGCTAGAACTCTCCTGCCAGCGGAGAAGCGTAGTCCGCTGGAGCAAAAATAAGACATCCTTAAGCAGATGGCAACGGTACCAGCCAAGCTGTCATTCTTGGATGCCCTAAGTTTGTCGGAAGACCTCAGGGAGGCACTTATAGAAGCTTTGATCAGCCCCCAGGAATTTCAAGTCGTGGTAGCTGCCGCCGAGATTTACCGGACAGAGACTGGCCCGACTGAATGCAATGCGGTGATTTCCTTCACCAATTAGGATGAAGATTCCATCATGGAAGGACACATCAGACTACTATATGTGTCTGGCGCGCTGAATTGTTTTGATATCTAAAAAGTCTTTATCGATAACGACTCTGGAGTTAACCTTCTTCCCCTATGAACACTTCGTGAGTTGGGCTATAGTGAGGATGATTTAATACCCTCAGCCACAAATATGTTGAGTTACGATAGGAATGAATAGAAGGCAATGGGAAAAATTAATCTAAGTACCCATTTTGGTGATCTAGTAGCCTACACGGAATTCCTGGTGGTCTGGCAGAGCACAACATTCAATGATCTACTGGGAAGGCAGTGGATCCATAAGCACGTGGACTTTCCTTCATCCTACTACCAATGTATCAAGTACTGCATTAATGGTCATAGTGGAACATTGCACGCCGACAAGGCCCCTTTCGAGCTCTCCGAGTCACATTACATTGACGTCGGGTTCTATGAGCAAAAGAAGAAGAAGCCTTTGGTCGATGGTGTCGACTGGATCCCCACTCCAAATGGCCTGGAAATGGTTCCTGATGACCCCCTCAGGCAGCTTGGTGGGGATTATGTCCTGCCCATCAACCATATTGAGAGTACGAGTTCATGTCTAGACACTCACTCATATGTCCTCATGAATTCATCCATAAAGGCCGAGTGTGACAATGTGGGAATGTCCACCGACCCTCAACTTGGGGAAGAATACTCGAGTAAGGACGCCAACAACACCTCACCTCCGGACTCCCAAGATCTCGCGTCAGGAGATCTCTCCTAGTCGGACAAAGAATATGAGGATTTGGGAGAAGAAGAGGCGGAAAGATCTCAACGATGCACCTCCTGCATTTGAGGAAGGTATCTCCACCACTGTGGATGAACTCATGGAAATAATCCTGGGTACCGAGGAAGACCTGAGGCCCACTCTCATTAGTGCAGCCATGTCTCCCAAGGACACTACGTATATACCTCCTTCCTAGGGAAACACTAGGATGTCTTTCCCTGGAATTACACGGAGATGCCAGGACTCAATCCCAAAGTAGCGGCGCACCACCTGGGTCTTCTAGAGGACCCCCAGGGCTATAAACAAGCCGCCAGAAGGAGTACCCCTCACATGATACCAAGATAGAGGTTGAAGTCGATATTCTCATTAAAGTAGGCTTCATAAGGGAGGTCCAATACCCCATCTGGTTGGCCAATATCATCCCTGTTAAGAAAAAGAATGGGCAAATCCGCGTCTGCATCGATTTCTGAGACCTCAATAGGCATTGCCCGAAATATGACTTTCCGATCCGAATCAACGAGTTTTTAATGTATGCAACGGCCGGGTAAGAGGCCTTGTCCTTCATGGACGGCTATTCCAGCTATAACCAAATCAGGAAGGCCTGAGAAGATGAAGAATCCACTGCCTTTAGGGACCCTCAAGGGCTATTTTGTTACAGGGTCATGCCCTTTGGTCTCAAGAATGCTGGCACCACATATCAGCGTGCCATGCATCAGATCTTTAAGCCGTTCCTGGGAAAATTGTTTGAATGTTACGTGGATGACCTGGTGGTCAAGTCCAGACAACGCTTGGATCACCTGTCATACCTTGAGACCATTTTCAACAAACTCCGACATCATAGCTTGAAGATGAACCCCATGAAATGCGCCTTTGGGGATACCTCAGGGAAATTCCTTGGCTTTATCGTATGCCATCATGGCATCGAAGTCGACCCTGAGAAGACAAAGGCTATCCTGGAATTACCAACTCCCTAAAATCTCACCAAATTGAGGGGATTCCACGGACACCTGGCCTATATTATGCGGTTTATAGCCAACCTGGAAGAAAAATATTTTCCCTTCACTAGGTTAATGAAGAAATGGGTCACATACCAATGGACGGATGACTGCCAAGAGGTGTTCAAAAATTGAAGAAGTACCTCTTAAGCCCACCGGTGCTCATTCCCCTAGTCGAAGGAAGACATATCATCCTATACGTGACGGCCCTAGAACGGTCACTGGGAGCCTTCCTCACACAAAATAATGACGCCCGCAGTGAAAAAAGTCTTTATTACCTCAGTCGAACCATGATTGATGTGGAGACTCGATACTCAAATATTGAGAAGAACTGTTTGGCCTTGGTCTTCGCAGTTCAAAAGCTGCGACATTATCTACAACATCATGATGTCCATTTGATCTCGCGGAGTAACCCACTCAAGTACATCCTTAGTCTCTCGATGTTAACCGGACGCCTATCCCGATGGGCGGTCATCCTGCAACAGTTCGACATTCGGTTCGTGCCTCAGAAAGCCATCAATGGCCAGACATTAGCAGACTTTCTGGAAGAGCACCCTTCGATAGGGACCACTACACCGGACGCCGAGCTACCTGATGAAGATATCTTCTCAGTTCAGGAGGAGTTCTCAACATGGGAAATGTACTTTGACAACCCATCTTGAAGCCCAACAAGGAAGACGATGGAGGATCCCAGATTCAACAAAGTGGCTTTGGGGATAAGACTCATGTCCCCAGAAAAGGCAGTCTTTCCATATTCTTTACTCTTATTATAGGGATGTACAAACAATGAAGTGGAGTATCAGGATCTCATTGCAGGCCTAGAGCTCGCACTCCAGGCACAAGTACAACACCTTAAGGTAAAAGGTGACTCAGAGCTGGTCATAAAGAAAGTAAATGGTGGCTACGCTATTAAAAAGGAGGAGATGATCCCCCTGTTTGACCATGTCCGAGGGTTAATGGAAGAGTTTTCCAAAGAACCAACATTGACCTATATTCCCTGGTCTCAGAATGCTCAGGCTGATGCAATAGCCAACGTGACCACAACCCTAGATGACCCAGACTAGGATGAAACGATTATCAGTATTGCTCACCGTCGAATGTTATTGTAGTTTTTCTAGATAAGATGGAAGAAATCCACGAAGTCAGTCCTCTCCCCGAGCCATATGCTCCAGCCACCGGCTGGATGACCCCCATAGCAAACTACCTTCAACGGGGAGAACTACCATCAGATTGGGCTAAACAAGAGCAAATACGGAGGAGGGAAATCAACTTTGTCCTATATGGTGGTGTGGGACATCAATAGGTCCTCTACAAATGAGGCCTCGACGGGGTACTCCTCATATGCATTGATGGAGAAGAAACCACTGCGATAATGAATGAAGTACATGCTAGAGCATGTAGATCACGTCAACAAGGGACCAAGCTTTCCCATCAGGTTCGAAGGCTTGGGTACTACTAGCCCACAGTGGCACGAGACTGCGAGCGTTTTATCGTAAAATTCCATTCATTCCAGATTCATACCAACTTCATACACCAACCTCCAGAGTTACTTCATCTAGACAAGTACTCAGGGCCATTTTCCATCTGGGGGATGGACGTCATGGGACCATATCCTCCCGCCACGACCAAACAGCTAAAGTATATCCTCACAGCAACCGACTTCTTTTCCAAATGGGCAGAATCATACCCCTCAAGGAAGTCGGGGTAAGAAAAATTGACAACTTTTTGAAGACCGATATCATCACTAGATTTGGTGTCCCTCATACCATACTGACGGACAACGGCACCTACTTCTGCTCTACGGAATTGGAGAAACTATACCGTGAGTATGGTATCATGGCTAACCACTCATCCCGATACCATGCAGTGGCCAACAGACAGATAGATGCTTCCAACAAGTCCCTGTCCAACATTCTCCAGAAAATGGTGGACAAAGACAAGAATTTGCGGTTGGATAAACTCCTTCATGCGTTGTGGGATTAACGAACCACAATCTGCAAGGCTACTCAGGCCACTCTGTACTCATTGGTATACGGAACAGAAGCAGTCTTTCCCATTGAGATCCAACTACCCTTGCTCCACATTTCCATTTGTGATCAGTTATCCAATGATGAGCAATCAAAAAAGCGACTAGGTGAATTGGAACAGCTAGACGAGAAGCGGTTGCACACCTTGCACCATCTGGAAGTATACCAGAACCGTATCGCACGAGCCTTCAACAAAAAGGTTCGTCTTCGGTCTTTCTTGGAAGGAGAATTTGTGTTGGTCCTCCGGACCCCAATGATAGAAGGAAAGAAGCCTCCGACGACGGAGCCCAAGTTGGAGGGACCATATGTTGTACACAAGGTCTACTCCAAAGGAGCATATGCCTTGATCTCCATGGACGGGCAGCTTACCACTACTCCTACAAACGCGAGGTTCCTGAAGAAATATTTCGCATAGAAACCAATAGGAGTGCTTCATCCTACCCGCACGACGGTAAACTGCACAGGTAAAAAAAGAGAAGGATCGTCCGAGATGCAAGATGTTAAACTACCGAGCACCCAATAGTCCAAAATCTATGACCCTAAACTAAGAGCATTGCGTCCTCACCGCATGACGTTAAACGGCACGGAATTCATCCTACCCGCACAACGGTAAACCGTACGGGTAAAAAAATGAGAAGGATCATCTGAGCTGCGTGATGTTATACTGCCAAGAACCCAACGGTCCAAACTCTATGACCCTAAACTTAGAGCATTCCATCCGCACCGCATGACATTAAACTACACAGACAAGATGTTTAAAAAATTCCCTCTCCCCCTGTGTACGGACCAGACTTGCACGGGGTGTGTCACTTTTCAGAGAACTATGTACGGCTTGATTCCTGCCCGTGCAGGATACGTAGCGAAGCCAGGGTTCCCCATCCTGGCCCAGCCGCTCCCGATCAAAAGGTAAAAATGCCCCTTCCCCCAGTGTATGGACTAGACCTACAAGGGGTGTATCACTTTTGCAGAGAACTACCCGTGGCTTGATTCCTTCCCTCATAGGATACGTAGCGACGCCGGGATCCTCTATCCAGGCTAAGCCACTCCGAAATGAAAATAATGTTAAAAATTCCCTTTCGCCCCGTGTACAGACCAGACCTGCACGGGGTGTACTTCATATAGAGTACTACGTGAGGCTTGATTCCTGCCCTCGTAGGATATGTAGTGATGCCAAAATTCCACACCATGGCCCAACCACCTCAAAACAATATACCCCCTTCCCCCGTGTGCAGACCAGACTTGCAGGAGGTGTATTTTTTGTCCTTACCACATGACGTTAAACTGCACAGACTTAGTCACCACCACATGATGTTAAACTGAACGAACATCACCGCGACCCACCCAAGACACTTGCAAAAATGAGACGGAGATACTCCTTGGACATTTGGATGCATCCTCTCCATACATCAGACTCCACAACCTGGAAAATTATGGATCTTCAAAACCGTTCATAGCCATCAGAAGTGGAAAGTCGTCGACCCGGGGACACCTTTGCATGACTATGCATACCATGACCTCAGCGGCTCTGCATATTGATAGCCCCTGGCCCATCTACCAAAGGAATGATTTCCGCGGGTGATGATTCTCCTAGCTCCGTACGCTTACCGGCCTCAGGGCCCCCATATCATGTCTCTCGATCCAAAATTTATGGAGAAGTGGTTTACAAGTTCGACCCCTCTTCACATCAAAGTGATTTCATGGTATCCCTACCTGATTGGCCTATATATCCGCCGGTGGTTCACATAACGACCTACATCCAAGAACATCAAGCTAGTGCTAGGCTACTTTGGCTCAATGGACAATTGCAGTGAAGATGTTTCTTGTATGCTCAGACACCATTATCCCCATATGCCGAACACTGCACTGTGAGAAATCTTGGATTTTCATAATCATTCATGGACATCGGAAGTGGAAATTCATCATCCTAGGAACACCTATGCATGACTATGCATAATAGTCCCTCAGCGGCTCTGCATATTGGTAGCCCCTGGCCCGTCTACCAAAGGCAAGACTTCCTCGGGTGACACTCTTCCTAGCTCCGTACGCTTACAGGCCTCAGAGCCCACACACCACACCTCCTGATCCGGCAAAACTCAAAGTTACAGTTTACAACCTTCATCCCCCACCCTATTCAGGGCATATCAGAGCATGTTGACCCAGTAATCCTTCGAGTGACTGCAACAACAGTCACCCAATGTTCTGAGCTCTAGGACCGATAAACTAGGAGTACTTTTTCCTTACCGAACAACGATAAAAATTCATGGATTGAAGGCATGCCCCCGCGAGCAAGATAAATCTGCATAGGGGGATCATTGATATTTAACAGCAACTAGGGACGAATATCCCTGACATGCCTAGATATTTCCTTACCAAATGATAGAATTTGTGGCCCGGAAAATTGTGGATCCTCAAAACCACTTAAGGCCATCGGAATTGGAAAGTTATCGACCCGTGGACACCGTTTCATGACTTTTCATACCATGCCCTCAACAGATTTTCATATTGATAGCCCCTGGCCCATATACCAAAGGAAAGATTTTCTCGAGCGACACTCTTCCTAGCTCCGTACGCTTACCGGCCTCAGAGCCCCCATATCATCTCTCCTAATCCAAGAAGCCATGGAACCACGATTTACATCATCAACCTCTCTCCACATCTTGGACATGCCGAGATGTTCGAGCCCAGTAGAATTCTAATCAAGAGAAGCCTTCACAATGATGTCCTTATCGAATGATGTTAGACTGCACGAAACATCTTGTACACTTGGCATAAAGCTGCAAAGAAAAAGCATTAATCATCCATAGGCATGCCTCCAACAACATGAATTTTCACTGGTTTAATAATTCTCCTCGTCCTTACCACACGACATTAAACTGCACATTCAATCATCCTTGCTGCAAGACGTTAAACTGCAGAGCATTGGAAAATGAAAGAAAAATTCCCCTCGTCCTTGTTGCATGACGTTAAACTGCACAACATGTTTTAATAATTCCCCATGTCCTTACCGCATGACGTTAAACTGAACGGAAGCTGTCCTCACTGCTTGACGTTAAACTGCACAGCATCCTTTAATAATGCTCCTCGTCCTTACCGCATGACATGAAAATTGCACGGTCAAAATTTTCATGGGTTCAGTAAGAAACAAAGGCTCTTCTCTGTTCTTCAGTTCATGGGTCAGACCTGTACACGCCACCATCTCACACCCGCGTGAGGAGGGAATACTTCACCCATTCTCGGGGAATTTAGTCTAGATGTTTCACCCGTATCGAGGCACCCTCCCATCATAAACCATACTCTGTACTTAGAAAATATAGAACTCTCATAAGCCACCCCTGGTTGTTCGGAATCTCAACTTCCCTGAAGTTTCCTGGCTATCGGGGGAATACAATCATTAACCTAAGAACATCATTGCATGACTATGCGTACCATGCCCTCAGAGGCTCTGCATATTGATCTCCCATGGCCCGTCTACTAAAGGAAATATTTCCTTAGGCAATGATTCTCTTTGTACGCCTCTTGGCCTCTGAGCCCCCATGTCTATCCCAGGATTCGGAAACCCTCCGAGCTACAGTTTTCCAACCACTTTCACAATACTACCTGAATATGACAGAACATCTTTGACAAGATTACTAAGAACCAGGAGAAGTCATTCCATTTTTAATGATGTCCCAGCTGCATGACTTTAAATTGTTCCAAGCTTCAACCATCCCTTACGCTAACTAAATTCATAGGGATGTGGTCACCTGACCACGCTCCTGAATAGTATGGATGTTCCCAAAACCCTTTCAGATGTCACATTCCCCTTCTGACCCACCCATGGTGGTTTTCATAATTCTCCAAGCCACCCATCAGGGTCTCCATGAGCCGGACATCCATGAGGTCCCCTGGCAATCAGAAATGGACAGTCATTAACTTAAGGAAACATTTTTATGACTATGCATACCATACCCTCAGTGGCTCTGCATGTTGATCGCCCTTGGCCCGTCTAACAAAGGAAAGTTTTCCTTAGGCAATGCTCTTCCTACCTCTGTACGCCAATGCGGCTCCCATGCCTTGAGGTATGCCCTGCATGTTGATCGAATTTAAACATGTTCCCCCCACGTGCATCTGAAGAGTATTGAGACATCTTTTAATCAGCTGAACCCCATTGGGGCCCTTCCCCACCATGTCTGGTCAAAGCTGTTCGACCTAAAACATCAGTAATGATATTCTTGTCAGCAGGACTTCGAACCACTAAAAAAAGAGGCTTAAAGCCTATTAGGCCAAAAACCCAAAAAGGGAAACCTATGAAAAAGCCGGGTTATACCCGCTGGTTCGATGCCAAATGGGCCCAAGAAAAATCATGGTATTAAAAGAAATGACAAAACATTTGTGGGGATTATCTAAAGAACCCCAACAATAGTCAAACTATGCTCGCTGGATTCCATGGCCCAGGAAAAAGTTAGAGCTCATTTTATTTTTATCAATAGTCCTAAACTCTGATTGTTCTGTGTTCAGGGAATTAACATATGCAGTAATCATGCCAAATAATTTCTATCAGAGGAGAATATGATAAGAGCCCTAAGGAGAAACATTTCTTTGTTCCATAAAAAAGTTGGTAGGAAGAGCATCAACAACCCGGTGCCTCCCCTGGTGTGAAAGGTTATTAGAGGAGATTTTCAGTAGATTCATAAAGTTGTATCCAGCACAGGTGTGAATCCTCGATTGTTTGAGAGAGGTTATGTAGTAAGGCCGTTTCATCTTCTGCACCAGCCTGCAACTCTTCCGCCTCCTGGGCCGCCTTGGTGCTCGCCCTCATTTCCTCCTCCATCCATCGCTCCCCTTCTTCAATTATGGCGACAACATTGGCCTCTTCATACTGTAGCTGCTGTATCTCATTCCTCATCACCACCAGGTGAGAACGCTGCTCAATAACTTCTCCCTGGAGCCTTGCAATGACCCCTACGTGGTCACGAGCCTCTGTTAGGCCAAGTTGTCAGGTTGCAGAATGGTTGGCTTCAGATTGGGCAGGAGAAAGGTGTGATTCAAAACCACCCAGTCTTTCCTAATCACTAACCACCTGCTTGACTATGTCATAAATACCATGATAATCAAAGCCATCAAATCCCAGCAGTATAAACAAATTGTGTAGCGTGGGTAATAGGGTAGGCTTCTCGACCAAGGGTGTTTGAGAGATCAGCTTCCAGATCTTCTCTCAAGCCCTTTGGCGAGTAGGCCAAAGACTGGAAATGACTTGTTGATCGGGCTCAAAATCACTCTCGGATGAGGACACATACTCAGGGATGAACGTCACCAAGGAAAGACCCAATACAGCTTCAACCGTAAACTCTGGCACCACGGAAAAATCACCAACGATAGTTGTGGTCACAAGCACTATTGGGTCTGATGACACAACCACCAGCGCCAAAGGTTGTGGTCCTGAAACCCGAGAATCAATAAGACAAATATGTACCCATAATTAGAAAATGGAAGGAAAATGAGTCAGTGGAAAGAGATCGGGAAACTTACTCTTGAACGTCAAGGCGTCGGCATCCTCAAGCTCTGCACTACCACGACAGCCACTCGAAGAAGATGCTACATCCTCAAAAGGTAGAGGGGTGCGGGGAATCCCCAGAGGCTTCCAGGACCTATGGCCATGCCTAAGGCCAGAAGCTCCCAAATTCATCCCCAAGCGGTCACCTACAGAGACCAAGCACGGGGAAATCACTCCCCCGGTGAACAAGATAATGGCCTGCTCTGGGTTTCCAACAACTGGACTAATGGTAGGTTCTTCCTCCATCGCCACGAGATCCGTTGGGTCTGAGGTGGCTAGCCCCGTCAGACCTGGAGACCCCTCAGCAATCGCAGGTGCCCCATTTTCCTCCGCAATTATAGAGGCTGTAGGATCGGTGGTAGTCTCAGCTTCTAGCTGTCCCTCCTCGGACATATCCTTGGCGGATGAAGGAATAAGGAAAGAATCTATGTCATTCGCCCCATCAGTGGAGCCTGCCATCTCAACGTGCTAAGGGGTGGATGCGGGTGATCCCCCAGATGATAAAGGTGTAGGAAGTACGGTCACTTGGGTATCCATGACCAGGTCTCCGAATGACCCTACACCGTAGCACTAAAAATGTAAACAACTGAAAGAATCAGAATATGCAAGTTGGCGATTGAGCAAACAAAGATTCATGATTGGCTGATATCCCATGTTTGAGCCGTTCTGATAAATGGAACGCCTATTGCCATCTCTGAATCTGCCCATGGGACAGTTCACCCAGAATGCTGGGAGGAGCTGGGGGAGGAAAGATTGTGGCTGGGTCCGCTATGGTTGCTTCCATGAGCTCAGTCGCACCAGGAGAGCCCTCCTCGATGACCCATGTGGGTGAAAGCGCATGTTCACCTACTGCGGTGCCACGAGGAGTATACTCCTGGGAGGGAATTACCCTCTGAGATTCTTCGGCACCCTGCACAATGGAAAAAAACTTAGAACATCCACCATAAAGGAGGGAGAAATCCATAATGGGAGAGCAGAGCAACCTCTTCTTCAGGGTCGGTCAATTCGGGAAGTTTAATCATCATAGGCACACGAGTGGTCCCATAGAGCCGATTTTGGAGTGAGCGCAAGTATGCGTCCATCTCCTTCAAGGAGGAGACTATTTTACTCAAATCCACCTCCAACTGCAGGTGAGGCGGAGAAAAGATAACCCCAATTCCTGGGAGCTTGAGAGGGATCATTTGGAGTGATACCCAAACCTCTTCATCTGATCCCCTGGCCCTCAGGTCATCTCAAATCCTCCAAGCGTCTGGGAATGTGGTCGTAATGGGAACGACTAGCCTGGAAGGATCAACCTGAGAGGGTCGGGCAACGACAGGGGCTGGTAGGGGTGCCAATGGCCATGTTTGTGTTTTGAATCTCGCCACTACCCTAGAACTCTCTGGGGCTACCGGTGGACAGGACCTCACAGGTAGAGAGGAGAATTCCATTACTTCATCCATGACGGGGAGATCATCAAAATCATCACCCCCTAAAGAGTGGTCACTTCCTTCCCCCTCCTCATCAGTCCCTGGATGTAGCATGGCCTGGACTCGGGGGGTTAATACTGCGTAACCCTGGAACATGTCAATATAGGCTTCATGATCCTGGATATACCGATTGCACCGCTCTAGTTCCACATCATAAAGGATGTCCTCAGGGGCGGATATGTAGCCCAACCCATCAAATGCCACTTCCGATTCCTGAAGATACTTCCATAGAGAATAGGGGAACTGGCTTCAAAAGGATGATTGACCTTTGCATTCTTCCCATTGGCCCCAGGCCGTCAGGAAGGCAACATCTATAGGGATACCCAACCCCCTTCGGGCAGCTTCGAGGGCATGAGAGGATATGTCTCTGCCTGTTAAAATCTTCCCCAAAAGCACGGGACGAACAGAGTGGTGAAGGACTTTGCCTGGCCTAGTTGAAGCATCACCCCCCTTCCGCTTCATCTTTCCCTTTGATGGCTTGGGACTTGAAATGGTAGGCACCAACGTCCCTAGCTGGCCATTTGGGTATGATTGTACCCAGGAGTCCACAGAATTCTTGGATAAGAAGGGTGTGGAGTCTGCAAGAGTGGGAGTTATAACCTCGTAGCCGGTATCCTCCCAGGTAAACATTAACCACAGTTTCCTGGACATCATTAAATGATGATTCTCACGGCCACCATTGAGTGCAGGAGGACACAGTGCTTGGATGCAGCCAAATTGATGCCCGAAGCGGCAAGGCGCGTACCCCTCACAGATTAGTTCCCCACCAATACGAGCTACCAGAATGCCCTCTTGGAGGGAAAAGAGGTAGCCCTGCTTTCTAAACTCCTCTGTTATGGTATTCTTGATGTCCCCAGTTGGGGAAAAAGACAGATGGAAATTGAAATGATCATAACACAAGAATCGACTTGATAGCAGACACCTGTTCTGAACTGTATGTTGATTATCCTTCTCTTGGGATGCCCACTCTTCGAGCATAACCCCACTGGTCAGTTGAAAGTATGGCCGGAAGGTGGTGTTGGGAATCTAATGAGGTCTGATAAAGGTTTATCAATTCTTGATGTATACACCTAGCCATCCCCAGAGAATTTGAAAACGGCCGGCCACTTGGTTTGGCCGGTTCCCATCGGTAATATTACCAAGAAACCGATAAATACTGGCCAGTACTGGGATGGATAAGTTGATAACGTTTCTGGTGGCCAATTGTGCCGCCATTACAAAGGTAGAGACCTGTACACTTATAGACTCGCGTACATGCAATAGCCAGCTGATCAAAAACATGGCCAAAAATGTTGCCAGACGGAGCAGCCGATCGACATCCGAGACAAGCTCCTAGCCCCAGTCGTTGAATTGGCCTTGCTCTAGGTTCATCCAATAGATGCCCTTCGGCTTTCGAGACTCCATTATAGGAAAGGTCGTGGGCCTACGTGGAAGAATTACAGACTGGATCTCTTTGGAAAAACCCTTGATCCAGATGCGATACGGAACAAGCTGTCTCAGAGACGTGTCATTTGGATGCTCCTCATGAGAAGGGACAAGTTTTTTTTGGAGTTGTAGACTTTGAATGTTCTTGGGAAAGATCAATGAGCTGCTTCACCAAGGGAGGGGTTCTCCCTTCGTTGTCCCACACAGAAGGGGGAGGCAGGAATTCGTCATACATAGCCCCAACAATGGGGACACCTGAACTCTAAAAGACATCCCAGAGACTGATGCCCACGTATTCGTAGACCAGATGGAATGTGTTTGTTTCTGGGATCCAATGGCTCATAAGTTTCTTGGAAAGGTCTTGAGGTCGGTAGGAATAGGTTTGGGACACCCAGGAAGCTTCATATAGGCCTACGGCTTGCAATTCTGCGTCGAACTCTGCACAGCTCTGGCGAACCCAGAAGGGCCACCCCCAATCCAAGGACTTAAATGCTCCTCCCAGCCGGAGGTCCTGATTCTCTAACCATCCTTGTTGGTCACTTACCATCGAATTGCGGGCAATGCTCTGATAGTAGTGAATTGTTCCTTCCTTTTGACGTTGTTCTCCTGTCAGAGATACTGGAAGGTGATTTAACATAGATCCGACATTTGTATCTCTCGGGGCAGGCCGCCCACTGACAGGTATCATGAACCGAGGGATAGTGGTAGTAAATATCAATGCTTCTAGATTTAGTCATGGGATGGTACCAGAATTGAGGTATCCGACAGCAAACTGAACCCATAGGTAGGAAGGCTATTAGAAAATGGGTACTTCTACTGTGACATTGAGAGATGGCCGGAAAGAATGGAAGATGGTGGGAAGTGGTAGATTCCATCCTGAGTAGATATGGCCATGTCCCTCCGGCGTTGATCGCCAATTGAGAGGGGCTCGGCAGCAGGCCTAGCCGCAGGGCGAGGGGAACCATATTTTCTCCCTATATTATGAAGGCTAGGAAAATGGTTAGTCTAGAATAATATAATCTGGACGAAAATACAAGTCGTATGGAAAAGGCATCGAGAAGCCTTCAAGTAGGCCTCAAAGGATGGTTCACGATGACTACATCCCTTGGACCAGCCCTTTGTGAAAGTAGTTCGCGACACTCTGGCCCGTGGAGCATTGGCCAGAAAACCGCGGACCAAGTTGATCCATGGAATTTCTATCCCGAATTTAAGTGGTTATGTTCGGAAGACTTATAAATTTTTAAGGATTTCAGTTCGTGGACCATCAACATTGCGGAGCGAGTTCCTCCGCAGCTCTTCGTGACTTACTATTTGATTAATTAAGAGTAATGGTTCGCGGTTGGGAAAGTGGTTCACGGGTGAAGGAGACCGCGAAGGGGGAATGGTTCGTTGAAGTCGGAGCTTGTTCACGGACGAAGCACTTCACGAAGGAACAAGCACGCGGAGGTGAGGGATCTCTGGTTTTGCAGAGAATCCGGTAAAGGACAAATGAAGTGCCCCCCATATTTATAGGCATGGTCCCCTACCGGATCCACCTCTATACCGCAAACCATCCAAGTTTCTGGACCACTCTGCATTGGAACGGCCTCCTCTTCATTCTGATCGGACCCCATTCCGATGGGGGGCATTTATAGGGTCCTGAAAAAAATCCTTAAAGGAGATTCTACCCAAATCCCCCAATGAATTGGGGAAAATAATGGAGAAAATTCAAAGAAGGGAAAACAGTAGGACCGGTCCGCGGACCGGTCGCATGAAAACGCGACGTGGTCAGGCTCCGTGAAGAACCCCCTCCGCGAAACGTCATCGTTCGTGAAATGGAGGCGGAGATCCTCCGCAGTTGCGAGGCAGGATGGGCGCCAATCTGGTTCACCGTCAGGAACCGCCCGAACCGCGGACCGCGTCAACTGGTTCAAGCCTTATCTGCTGTCATTCGCGGAATGGAGGCGGAACCCTCCACATCTGGGAAGCACTCCCTCGTTTGGTTGGTGGGGGGGGGGGGGTGGGGAGTGCTCAGTACTCACCGCGAGTCACGGATTGACCAAGTCAGCCGTAAACCGGGTTTTCGGTCATGGGCCTCCGGAAAAGGTGTCGTGTGGCCACAGATACATCTCTTTCCCCACTCTATAAAAGGAGACCGAGGGGGAAGGAAAAAATGGGGATTTGGATTCAGATGATTCGAAGGCGTTGGAAGAGGATTCAGAGAAGAGCGATGAGATTCGGGTAGAAGGATTTTGAAGGAAGGCATAGGATTTCGCCAAGAGAAAAGTTCCAGTTCGCGAAGCAGAGCCGGTATAAACCTGGGAACGAACTAAGAAGGAACCAAAAATTCATAATAATTTACTGAACCGCGAACATAAAAGAACATAGAAAGAGAATACCGTGAACCATAGCCCCTCCGCAGATGCACTCCCTGTGGACCAGGTTGTTTATGCCTATTTTCGATCCGCGGCACTGCGTAGCGCCCTCCTATGTGGGTGATTCCTCGAACAACGAACCCCTGGTTAGTGCCACCCTTGGCCACCGCTAATCGCGTGGAACCCTCCGCGTACCCCCTGGTACGCGGGCCAAAACTGAAGCCGCGAACCACCCTGGTTCGCGGGATGCCCCCCAGTTCGCTGACCACCCTTGTTCGCGGACGACTTCTCCAGCCGCGTAGAACCTTCCTACGCTTAGGGCACCACCACTCCTTCATACGTGTGGCCCATTTGAGCCTTCAGAGTTCCCATTCCCCAAGCCAGATAAAATCCTTCCCATCCGGCCCTAGCCTCCGTGACTCCCTCATTGGCCTATTCATCGACCCCGAGCCGAGGCCTCCGCCATAACAACCGTATCCACGTGGGGTAACCCTCAGGCACATCAGCGCACAATTTTGAGTTCACATACCCACAGTAATCGAGGGCGAAGGGGTTTCCCCGACCCTTGAGTAGGTTCCCGAAGCATGCCTGGATTCAAATTTCCATGGTAATGTGGGGTCCGAGCATGGGGGCCCCCCCTTTCTTCCTCTACTCGCTAGGATGAGGGACCACACACTTCAGCGGTCGGGAACTTCTCCCCTCCATAGAGAGGGGGCGGCATACCTTTCAGAAGGAAGTCGTCCCCATGAACCTCGGTACTTCCCCCGAGTGAAAGAGAGGTGACGGACATAGGAGCACACCCTTTCCATCTCCCGTTGCGCTTTGTCGCCATGGACGTCCACCTAGGAGTAAGCCCCGACCTTATGGGCCGCTCCATGCGTAAGACCCACTCCATTCCTCATGGGCGCACCTTTCACAACATGATCGTCTGGTCCTTGCTGCCTCTTGTTTTACTCACTGACCATGACTCATGTGGGCTTAGAGTAAGCATCGACCACGACATCCTCCTATGGGCCTCCTCAGAGTGTAAGCCCCAACCCATTACTATGGGCCTCCTCAGAGTGTAATCACTAATTCGTTACTCTAGGCTACCTCAGAGCGTAAGCCCCAATCCTATGCGAACTACGAGTACTTTGATCCCTGCCTCTTAAGTAGGGAATGTAGGAAGCCTCCAAGAGGTCCACGCCCAATCACCATCGGACCCCCGGGTCCACATTCACGTTGGTTCTCCGACGCTCCTATGCGAACTATGAGGGCATTGATCCCTACCTCCTAGGTAGGGTACGTAGGAAGCCTCCAAGAGGTTCAAGCCCACCACCTGGTTGTTTCGACAACCTTCACGTCGGTTCGCCTTCGTCCCACATGACGATAAACTGTACATTCTAACTATGTGGACTTTGATCCCTGTCTCATAGGAAGGGTACGTAGGAAGCCTCCTTGAGGTTCAATCCCAACAACCGGTCAATCCAACTATCCTCACGTTGGCTCACCGCGCCGCACCTTATGCCGCCTTAGTGAGTCCAGACTCCTTAGGGTCATTAACCCAATGAGGGATGGTAAACCTCAAGCGTAAATGATTCCGAATCCCGGCGTTCAGCTGACCATTGCCAACATGGAAAAATCCATTGATACTATGTTTGGGTATAAACCAAAGATTCATGAACCTATGAATACATCTTAAATCTATAAGAGAGTCTCAGAACAGGCAATAATTCCCCTCAAAAGGGTGTGATGAGCCCGACTTCCCATCCTCTCGACCAATGTGAGTTCTTAAGCATCGATGGCCAAACCATCTAGCGGACACCTACCTTTGGAAAGAAGGTCCACATATCGTTGGATATGGAACCGTTGGGCGTTTCGAAATGAAGACCGGTGTACCCGAATTTAGCCATCGAGCGGGGCTCAGCCATCTGTGAGATCGATGGTCGGGCGCGTCGGTCCTCCATCTCCCCGAAGGGAAACAGATCGAAACAATAATATATATATATATATATATATATGATAAATCAATAGAAATAGAAATATAAATATAAATAGAAATATAAATGTAAATATAAATATAAATGTAAATATAAATATAAATATAAATATAAATATAAATATAAATATAAATATAAATATAAATATAAATATAAATATAAATATAAATATAAATATAAATATAAATATAAATATAAATATAAATATAAATATAAATATAAATATAAATATAAATATAAATATAAATATAAATATAAATATAAATATAAATATAAATATAAATATAAATATAGTAAATATATTCATGATTTTAATACATTTGTTATTATTTTATAATTATTGAGATATATATAATTTTTTTAAAAGTTACATTAATTTTTTTTAAAAAATAAATTTTATTTATTTATAATTATAAATTTTAAAATTTTTAAATATAGTAAATATACATAAAATTTTAAAAATATTTATTTATAAATATTTATTTAAAGTTATATTTTTAACCTTATGAATGGATATGAAATCTTAAATGCATGCATCTTAAAAAATGAGTGAAAGTGAATAATTAAAAATTTGTACACATTTAATAAATTGAAAAAATTGAAAAGTTTTATTAATTAAATATAAATCATTAAAAAAATATAGAGATAAATTGATGTAAATATTGATTCATATTGAAAATACAAAAACATAGTAAGTAAATAAATATAGATAAATAATAAAAAAGTATTTGATTAAAAAGTATATTAAAATTGAATAAAAAATAAATAAGTGTATGAATATTAAAAATAAATAAATAATGTTTCTAATTAAAAACATTATATATTAAATTTTTCATGCATTTTATAATGAAACTCTAATATGAATACTAAAATTTAAAAAAATTACATAAATATTAGATATATGTGTTTCTATTTAAGATTTCATTTATTGGAAAAATATTTGTGTGTGTGTGTGTTTTATATAAAATATATTAATTATGTATATGTATTTGACATCTATGTTTCACGTGTTTGATATATGTTAAATTGAAAAATAAAATAGTATTCAATTCAATCCATTAATCGATGTAATTATTTAGTAGTTTTAATTAATATTAATTTTTAATTATAACACCTTTTCACTAAATATAGGAATTATTTAATGCAAGCAGAAATATTTTGTATTATATAAATCATATTTTAAGAAATATTAAACAAATTGTTATATATATATATAGAAATATATATGAATACATTTTATATTAAATTTATTAGTGGATAAATTTGAATAAAAATAATGAAAAATGAATTAGAACTTAATATTTTTTAAATAATTAAATTTTATTCATTTTCTATATCTATATTTAATATATATTATTTTTTACTATTTATAATTAATATATATATATATATATATATATTAAACAACTTTAGTTTTATTAATAATATTTTCATTAAATATTTTTAACAATCTATAATTTACGCATTTTTAATTTTTTTTATTTGTTATTGCATTTTATTCATTGTCTATATCTATATTTAATATACACTATTTATTAATATTTATAATATATATATGTGTATTAAATTAATTCATTTTGTCAATAATTATTTAATTAATAAAATGTTTAATATTTTACATAATTTACTCTTTTTTTATTTTGTTTGTTTACTTATTTCATTTTATTCATTTTACATATCTAAATATTTAATATACACTATTTAAGAAATATTTATAATTTATGTATATGTGTATTAATATTTTTCCTTTTTAATAATAATTATTTATTTAATAAAATTGTTAATATTTTTTTAAGTTACTCTTATTTAAATTTTATTTGTTTAATTATTTCATTTTATTAGGGACTTTTATCTGTGCTAAAAACCCATGATAAAAGATATGCATTAGAAAATTTTAAAAATAAAGCACTAATAAAGGGAATTCTTTATTAGTGCTGAAAATAAAGTGCTGATTAAGGGTACCTTTTATCAATGTTATAGAAAAGCACAGATAGAGGATAACTTTTATTATCACTAAAAAATCACAGATAAAGAGTACCTTTTATCAATTAATTTTTTAGTGATGATAAAGACCATCACTATTAAAGGTCTGTTTTGTAGTAGAGAATCTTTTTTGTGAAAACGACTCTTCTCCACACTTATAAAAGTACCCCTCCACAACACTTTATAAATCATACATAAAATTTGAATTTCTCCCTATACACTACCATATTTCATTTATTAAAAATTATATCACAAGTTTGATTTCCCCTATTTTCATAAGGATTCCCCAATTACTTTAAAACCAAGAAAGCATCCAAAAGAAGATATAATTTCTTCATTGTATGAATGGAATTTTTATCCTTAATTTTCATTTACTTTCATCTTATAATTCTTAAAAATTATAATTTATCATAATAATAACATTAAAATAATACTATTCACTTATATAATAATGATTTTTTTATTAAAATTTATTGTTAATTATACTCATAACATTATTATAGAATCATTATGTTTAGGTCCTTTTAACAACCTATATAGATGATGCTATAAAACATTGTCTTGTATGGTTTTAAAAACATAATTACTAGTAAGACATGATATTAATAAGGAAATAATGGTTTATTTATAGATTTATAATGTTAATATTAGTATTTGAAACATTTTTAATATATCACCTTATGATTTTTAAATAAAAATAAAGCAACCTCATTATGGATTTCATATTTTTAGATCATACTTGAAATTCCCATAGAATGAACCTATAAATTCATAAAACATAATGGAACTTGTATTATAGTTCTATTGAAATTCTATACATGATTAACACATGAACATGTAAGGCTATTTGAAATTATTTTACTGAATGAAACAAGGAACGATGGAATCTACCAATAACCTATGACCAATATAAACTATGAATAAGTAATAATTGTGTAGAAATGTATATAAAAAATTAATATAAACGGTTATATACATGTATAAGGTACTATAATATATAATTAATGATTATTATTTCAGTATAAAATTCTTTGATAATGTTTTATAAATTTAGAATCTAATTTAAGGGTTATTGTAAACTCAATCTTCTTTCACTGGTTCATTTAACTTATACTTTGAATATTTTTCAGCATTTTTTTATTCAACCATATGATTTTGTTATATTTTATTTCCTCTTTATATCATGAAAATTTACATTTATTTCTCAAAAACCTCTTTTTTAATTGATTTATACATCATTAAATATAACAATAAAATAGTTCTGCACCTCAATTTCCTTTATTTGAGATATATTTTGGATTTTTCTTTTATTTCCATCTTTATGGTGAATGTACATCATATATGACATATTATGTCAAAATTATATTTTTATTCTTTTAATTTAAAGTTTCACTTCGATTTTTCTATTTCAATTTAAAATTCCACATTTATTACCAATGTTATAAATCTTTTCATAAAATTCATCACTTTTAATTGAGTCATAATATTTTTTTATGAACTATATTCTTTTAAATTTAATATAATTCACCCCCTTTCTATATAATACTATATTTCCTCTTTATTTTTTGAGGAATTAATTTATTGTTCATTGAAAGATTTTTGATTAATTGATATTTGAAATTATAAAGTAAAACTACCACTTTCCATTAACGTTATTTATCTTCCATATTCATGTTATTTATTACTAGAAAACTTTACATATATAATTTGAAAAGATAAATATGTTTTATATTCTCAACATTTCAGGTTTCTAATTTTCCCAAATCAAAAAAGAAATTTTTATACTCTTTCATCGATAGGGGTTTCATTAAAACACCCTAAAAATCATAAAAAATATATTTATTTTGACTTTAATATATTTTTTACATTCTATAAATGTTTTTTCTACTTTACCTTTATGTGTAACATCCTGGCTCGAGTGCCACACACCAGTGCCCTGAGCCAGTTCACCGCATGACCTCCGGCACACCTCCCCATAAACTAGAGGCTACCGACTAGCAGTGAGGGCCTAACATCAATCATTGGGAGACTATACCCTATTTCATTCTTTTATTAGAGTAATACACAACATAAAATAAATAAACAATAGCAATAAAATATATATAACCATATAAAAAAAACCAATATAACAAGATGAAAAAATGGAAATATAGAATAAAAGCTGAAATATATATATATGCCATGCTAAGCACATGCCATGTATCAATATGAAAAACCTACAATAAATAAAGATAGTGAAAACTACTCCAAGGGGGTCCAGAACCACGTCTGATTCCATCAACCATGCTTCATCCCCAACTCATTCATATAACAAATGGACATTTCCCTTAACCTATCTAGAAAAAAGAAGTCTATTTAGGTATCGATTAGGTGGTCGGAGTGGGGTGTGAGCACAATTCAGTAGGCCACCACCAACGTTGTCTAAAACAAATCCAGTTTGTAATAGTATTAGAAATTGTTTATAGAGAATAATTATAATGCATTATTGAATTGTGATCACATTATTAATTAATATTTATTAACCACATAGACTATTTTGTTTTAATTTTTTCACATATTCGATTCAAAATTTTAAGAAATATTTATCCTTTGTATAGAAATCCATTTTTAACACTCCAAATCTCGTCGGTGTACATCGCCATGTCTAACCCCCAAAATCTCATTGGTGTAGAACCCCATGTGTTACACCTAAAATCCCATTTATTATTATTTATCGTTGGTGTATAAATCCTTGTTTATCACCCCCATTATCAATAATACAGATAGATCTATCCTAATATAGAACATTATGTTTAGCACCCCCAAATACCATTAGTGTAAAACACCACGTATAACACCCAAAATAACGTTTATTTATTTATATAAATGGTGAATACACCATGTCTAAAACATGAAATCTCATTGGTGTCGAACTCCATGTATAACACCCCAAATCCCATTGGTGAAAAATGCCATGTCTATCACAATTTACCAAATTTCACAATAATCAAGGTTAATCAACATTAACCCCCTTATCACATATCAAATCACAATGTCACATTAATTAAATTAACAATTAATTAATCAAAATATAATTTTTGCATAATCAAATTGTTCCTTTAATTAATTCAATATTTAATTAATCAAATCAATCTCATTAACTAATTCAACAATTAATTAATCATAACCCACTTTCATTAATTAACCAAATGATTAATTAATGAAATAAATTTTATAAATTAATTTATATAATTAATTACTCATAAAAATACATTAAATTAATTCATAAATTAATTGGTCACTACAACTCTATTAATTAATTCAATAGTAAATTAACCATATAAAGTCCATTAATTAATTCAAAAATTAATTAATTATTTCACAAAATCAATATCCAATAAATAATTCACCATTTAATTAAAGAAACACAAAAAATTCAATATCTCATGATGAATTCACCAATTAATTATTCATTTCATTGCATCAACATACCATAATTAATTTTCCAATTAATTATCAAAAATTGAATCATCCAAATCTTGTAACTAATTACAAAATAAATTACATAGTTCAACCATGCATTTATATTATTAAGGGTTTATATCATCATGTATAGAACCCCATTTATCAATAATTAATTAAATCATAAATTATTTAACCCAAGACTATTATTTAATTTGGATATTAATTAATAATATCCATTCCTGTTAATTAATTCAATATTAAATTAACCATACATTTCTAATTAATTATTTTATTGATTAACTTATCACATATCCTCCTTTAATTATCTCATTCACA
The DNA here is from genome assembly GCA_963277665.1 of Viscum album. Taxonomy (NCBI): domain Eukaryota; kingdom Viridiplantae; phylum Streptophyta; class Magnoliopsida; order Santalales; family Viscaceae; genus Viscum; species Viscum album. The sequence goes on from OY728153.1 coordinate 1,956,397,447, forward strand.
ATCTAAATAACTTATGATTAATTATACAATTAATTATCTTGAATCAATAATTTCAATATCACATAATTAATTTGCAAATTAATTATTCAATCTTATCAATTCAATATTCCATCAATCCACATTAATTATTTTACCAATTAATTAATAAAATTTATTCAATTTCACCCTAAAAAATCCATATTAATTAATTTTCCAATTAATTAATCCAAATTAAAAGTCATTACATTATATACATTAATTAATTATCCAATTAATTAATCAATATAATCTCTATTAATTAATTTTCTAATTAATTAATGGAACTCCAACTCTTTAATTAAGACACAAAATAATTGTCCATGTCAATTCCATTAATTAATTCTCACATCAAATTAATCTAACTCAATCTTGTTATTGAATTCAATATTTAAATATAGAAAATACTCCCTTGAATTAATTAACCAACTAATTATTCCCAATATTAAGTACTCAATAACCCAAATTAATTCATCAATAATTGTCCCATCTCAATTAAATTAATCACCCTAATTAATTCCTCATTTAATTATCCAATGTCAAAGAATTTCATAATCATAACAGCTCTAATAACTAATCCTACATTTAATTATCCCCATTCAAAAACTTCAATACAATAATAATTAATTCTTCAATAAATTATTCAATCTCAACAATATCTATCTTGGCATAATTAATACAATAATTATTTATCCAAAATCATGATTTCATAATCCATTGCATTCCCATTAATAAATTTATCAATACAATAATTACGGATTTCTCCAAGGTCAATGTACCTTAGGCGCTGGTGTCTCTGTCATGCAGCTGGCATGGCTTGTGGACGACCGAGTTTTGGTGTGAATTGGGTGTAGACAGGATTGACGGGGAGGCTATCGCTCATGTGGAACAGCGGATCAGGTGGGCCTCGTGACTACCGAATCAGTTCGTGTGCGGGACTAGGACGTATTTCACATCGTGATTGGGATGGCTTTGTAATGCGGGAGAACTTGGGAGGATGCACTTTGTCGGCCTTGTTGACTTCGGGATGTTTTATTGTAGCCTGGCACCAGGCAGGTTCATGTTGGGATTTTCTTTGGGATTATACCCGGGGGGCTTGTGGGTTTTTTATTATGTGGGTCTTTCAGATCTTTGTTTTTTTGGGTGCCATTTTTGCCAATTTTCAGGTGTGGTCGTAATTTTTGTGCCACGTTTGTGTTTTCATGTTTTATCTCTTCTTAAATAAATTTTTAGGACCGAGTATCCTCACTTTTCTTGCAATATAACTTGCATATAGGTAATTGAAATCATTATAATGGGATTTAAATTTTAGACCACCAACCTCGAGAACAGTGAAAAAAAACACTCTTCAACAAATATCATAAAATTGATCTAGACAACTGCATAACATAAGATCTTTATTCAATTCCTAAATTCATAAATGAACAACTGCCTAATAGAAATCCGTAATTTGAAGCAGATCTATCAAGAACATGATAAATAACATCATATTGATTCAATTTCCTAGATCTAATATTTAAATGAAATAATAACTCTACATTATAGATCTAGATCCAGGATTCCTTTATCTAGATTCAAAAAATATCGATCCTAATCCAAAATGACTGGATTTAGATTAAAAAAATCTAGATCTTGATAAAAAATAGAGGATAAAACCCACCAAAATAAAGGGAGAAGAACCAAAAGAGAGGGGGAAACAATCGGGAATAAACCACCTACCCGGAGATAAGATGATATAAAAACAGGGCATTGAATCACCAATAATGGAGGTTGAGAGCCTTAGAAAACCATATAGGAGCCTCAAATAATGAGATAAATCCTTTAGGGTAATGCTAGGGTCGATTTGGGGTTACAGTAAGGGTTTTAGGAATTTTAATATAAATTTTTGTAGCTTTATTTTCCACGTGCACAGTTTGCTGGGAAATGTTGTATAGTTATTACAAACCATGTGAAAACCATGAAAAAAGCTTCACATTTAGGCAGAACACGTTATATAAACATGCACAGACCATGTGACCGTGTTTCACACTAAGTTTAGCCATGCCCAAACTATGCACAAACTATGAAATCCCAGCACATATAGGCTGCACAATTTGTTTAACTGTGCTCAAAGCATGAAAATACTCCCCTTCTTCCAAAATTTTTCAATTTTCACTTAAATTCACCCAATTTTAGACCTAGGAATGTTATACTCATAGTGAAGCCAAATAATACCTCTAACAATGCAAGAGATAACTTCAAAAAAGGGTCGGGGTCTTACATTATTTAATTTATGAGGTTCAATTATCGAAAATTATTTTCAATTTTTTTTTCATTGTCCTACTTATATAATTTTTAAAAAAGATATTTAAAGATTCCTATAATGTTATTTACAACAACATTACCAAGTATAAAAAATAAAACTATTTTCCTATTTTCATTTATATTTCCCTATATTTCTTATCAAGGTTATTTTATTAATGAAATTTTATATATAATATTTTAAAAAATAATTTAGGAAATATATTTATATTTATTTCATTTGATAAAAATAGTTTTAAACTAGTTATTTCCTTATTTTTCATTATTTCAATGTTGTATAAGATCTATGTAATTACATTATTCAAAATACTAAAATTTCTTATCTTTTACTAAATTATTTTTCACCTATGTCAGTACTCATTTATATTTCATCATTTTAATTTTACATTTATTATTTTCCCCACATTATAACTTTTTTTGAACATCACCTAATTTGAGATAATCCTCTTATTCATCATCAAATGTTCCATGTGTCAATGTTTATCTCTATGAGAGGTTTGATCCATCATTTCCTTTGTATATCCTTACCAAAATTATTGTGCAAAGATCGATTTTTTTTCAATTCATTTTCAATATGAGTACCCAATACATATTCCTTCTAATCAAAGAATATCCATCTATATAATCATATATTTCTCTTAATTGGGGGAAAACTATTGATTGACTATATATTATTTTATTCTATATTGGAAACTTTGTAAACAAATCCAATATTGATAATCTAGGTATTGTTATATTGATTTTCATACATTATATCATCCAATTTCTATGATTGGATGAATTTTATGCCTCGTTAATGTTTATATGAAACTCATTTTATGACAATAGGTTAATCATTAAAAAATTTCTCCTAGGATCGATGCAGACCCTGGAGAAGGGAGGTTAATTAGATGTTGACTAATTTTTAGGAGAATAAAATTTTTATTTAATGCTTCAATTAAAATTGGATATAATACTCTATTATTGTCTATGATAGTGGGATTTATTTATGTTTTACCAAGAAATCATAGCACATGAAATGAAATTAAAGTAGTTAGAGGGAGAATATAATAGTTTATATGGGTCATCTCAAAGTCCCACTCTTTTTAAATGATTTTTTATTCCTACAAATCATGGTTTCTAAAAAATATTAAAATTTTTACTGTAATAGTTGGTGACTCTCACAAATACATTGAGTCTCATAGTATATAGACATATGTGATTCTCATAGGGCTTCCTCTAACAGCTTATTAGTGTAGTCACAACTTCACATGATGTTATTGACCACACAAAAATATATCATTTATTATAAACATTATACTTTCTTATTTCATTTTATGGGTTTTAGTATCACATTATTTAATACTTTTACACTCAATTTATATTTTGAATTCAATTTTTTAAAACATTCATAAAATGTTTTAATTTCACAACGGCCGAATTTGACAACAATGCATTGGTTTTATCATGGAATTATATACACACAGAAAAATATAAAAATTAATTTTTTATGCAGGATTATATATTCATTTGTTTTTAATTCATCCAAATGGGCCAAACATTGTGTCATGACCCGACTTACCATGGTTCAACCTATAATTATCCCAAACCCAGCTCAAATAGCCCAGGGGTTGGTGACCAGCACTATGTAGGAATATCCCACCAATGAGAGGAAATATCCTAAAGTACCTATAAACAAACACACACATCTACGCCCACACGATTCTTAAATGTAGAAAAACAAAAATAAATTCATTCATGCATCTAATATCCAACAACACAGTATGACAGTAATGTACTAAAAGTAGAAAAAGTGGCCAAATACAAGACCAACTGACAATTATAAAGAGCATAACATTATCTATGGTAGTGAAATAAAGTCAAATGCAAGAACTCAGTAAATAAACATGGTATGAAAATATCCTTGTTTGCTCCATCCATGACGTGTACTCCCAGGACACCATCAAAAGGATCATCATCTGAATAAAACAAGATATGTGTAACCAAATCCTATGCAGGGGTGAGTATAACAATACACATTATTACACCCTGAAATCACTAAAAATGAAGCACAATGTATAGTTATATAAATACAATATATAACATTCAATGAATATTAGAAATAACCAAATACACTTATGAAAGACACCACACCACCAGGCAGCCATTACCAGCTTCCAACCACTGGAATCCACTCAAATAAATGCTTTTATCAAGAGAATCTATTCCTCATGTCAGTATATCATAATTGACACAATAATAAGATCCCTGGATTATTTTGAATTACCCAAGAAAGCACATTGGTCTAATAAGACATTGATACTCAAATAATGGGTCACACTCAGAACTATTGGGGGACACCATGAACCCAATATGGATGAATCCATTACAAATTGGATGATATGTAAATGATACCACAAACCGCACCGATATGGACTATTACCTATAGGATAAATTCCCTTATCATGGTGGTCATATTAATTAAACCAAGAATACCTAAGGAACAAATAGGATATATGATCTCAATCCTGTATCATAGAGGGACCCCATAACTCTATCTGAGACTTGACCACTGTTGGGGAACATAATCCTATGATGTGGATGTAATACCACACTGTACCCTTGAGGGAATGGAACAAGGGAACATAAAAAAACTAGACTGGTCCAAATTAAGTAAATGAAGAACTATAAACACACTTTATTGGGGTGAAAAACCTGTATCAGGGGGTACATGTCATGTACAGTTATCCCCTAGTATGGCCCTGATATAAAGTCTCTCATGGAAGGTAAGTCGCCTCAAACACTGTGTATAGAGTAATTTAATGAAGTGAAATGATGCAAGACACACTTAATGTGTTGCATGACCCAGTCTATAAACTTTTACTACCCATTTACAAACCTATATCCAGGTTTCTATTTCCATTTCAGAGTACATGATGTTCCACAGGTCGTGTACTTTTTTCTGTGTTCATGTACTTTACGAAGTACATGCCTAGATATTATCAATGGTTCACATGACTTGTGGTCGAGTCGCACAATGTGTGATAATTAAATCTAGTTTGAACTCTAGTGCCATATCTTGGAGTCCCATATGGCATGTAATGCTGCATTACATGTAATATTTCAAAAGAATTTATAGATCTGTCAGCTCTTTCTCCGCAATGTCTGTCTCATTGTAAGATTCTCCAAGATCACTAGAAATTGTTGACCCAAGGCCATTAATTATTTTTATTTTCATTGTTAGCTAGGATCATGGTCTATGAGCTTCTGGAAAACCATCAATCGATCTATTCTTCATCATGTGTCACAACTAAGATGAAGGAAACCCATAACTACTTTTGATCCAGCTCCGATCACCAAACACCATCATCACACCTCAATCGCACCATAAATCATGAACCACCCCACATTATTGATCTTTTGTGCCAAATAATGGTCACACAACTATCAAATACTATGTAATTTTCAAACCATAGTCCAAAAGAAATTTCTCATAATGAATGTCGGAAGAATGGTGTAAGTAATAAAAATGCCACCAAATTTGAGAATTGAGGCCTGGACATTGTCTGTCTGTCCTAGATACATTTCCATTTAAGGAGAAGAACAATGATGTATAAGTCAAATGAAAAAAATAAACAATTCCATTAACTTATGTCTACCAATGATGAGTGTATCAATTCTGTTTGTGGAATTGATCTGAGTCCATTTGTGATTAAATAATGGTTATGGAAATCACAAAAAAAACATTCTTCATGGAGTTTGAATTGATCATTGATGAAATAAATTTCTATATTTCTATCATTTAGGAGATTGATGAACTCAGTTGGCGCAAAAATCCATGATATGATCCTAATACAATGTCATTATCCAAGAATTCTCTCCAAAGGTTTTTTAATCTCTAGGGGTTGATCAGACAAACATGAGGAAATCCTATAACCCTATATTGAAAGGAGAGAACATTCACTAACTTAAAATAAACAAAACCATTTAATTTATTAATTTATTTTGTATATTTATACCCATGATGAAATTTTCACAAATGGCCTACACTACCAAGGATTATGTTAAACCTAGGATAAAACCCATTTCCTAAAGTCAACAGTGCCCTTGGATTTTTTATCCACACCCCCATTTAAGAGTTAATCCAATTTTTAAGAAAAACAATGTGTGAATTCTATTTAATATACTTGTACCATTTATTCTGGGCACCTAGATCCTTATAATCACATGCCATATCTATTCTTGGTCTTGAAAATAATGCATATAATATCCAGAAATAATAAATGGAAAATTTGAGTCATGAAATTTTCCACACCTTCTAGATTTTCATCTAATAAATAGAAAAAACTACTAAAAATATGAGGGTAATGGGATCGTATCAAGGTCCCCCACTCCTAGTTTCTCTCCGAGAGATTCATATGTTTCTAATAAACACACATAAGGGAAATCGATCACCCATGGAAGATCCTCTCTGGTCGATCCTCGATCTCCACTTGATACTCTATAAAGGTAGCTCTATCCTCGATGTCCATCTTCCCCCAATCAAAAATGTCTTATGGGTCATGCACATACCTCCTCAGCTATAAGATGTGATAGAAATTATGTACCCAGTCTAACTGTAGTGGTAGAGCTATGTGGTATGCCACCTCAACAACTCTATGGAGTACCTGGAAGGGACTAATGAATCATGGATATTACTTACCAATATTGAAAATATCATGAATCTAAGTCATGGTGACCCACTTAGGAACACATGGTCTCCATCTTCTATCTCTAGAGGTCTCCATTGTAAATATACATAATAATTATAATGGAAATGTGAATTCTTAATCTACATTTAGATGATATGTACCTTCTCTATTATAGATCACACCAACATATGGCCATGACTTTAGGCTCTCTTGGATCAGTCCAAAAAAGTTGTGACCTGAAGGGTCTCACATTAAAATCCCTATATGGTGCAATACTAGTGGTTGAATTGTTGATTTTGTCTTTTGAAAACTCCACCAAGGGTATGTGATCCTCACAACTATGGTTAAATCCAACATGAAATCCCACAACAAGTATTTCAAGACCCGAATGGTCTAATATTTCAAGCCATCAATTTGGGGGTAAAATGCTATGCTCAAATGAAATTGATTATCAAAGGCCTCCTATAATCTCACCCATAACCAAGGTTTGATGTGAACATCATGGTCAAACATAATAATTGAGGTAACTACATGGAGTTGGACTATCTCCTTCCTGTAGAGGCACCCCAAACTCTCTACGAAAATCTACTCTCAAATAGCTAGGAATTGGGATAACATGGTGAATCGATCTACAATCATCCAAATGGAATCATGTTACCTGAAAAAATGTGGTAAGACCATCATGAATTCCATCACTATATCATCACACTTCCACTATGGACCCTTAAGGGGTTGGGCTAAACCTATTGAAACCAAGTGATCAGCCTTCACTTGTTGAAATTATAGGGATCAAGAGACAAAATCATCAACTCCCTTCTTCTCCCCTGGCGACCAAAACTGATGTCAGTGGTCTTCATACATCTTATCCACAACTGGAAGTACCACTGAATTAGATGTATGAATCTCTGACATTACCTCCTCCCACAATTTAAAAGGTACCATTTTCCATCTTATGAAAATTATATCTTGCTCTCCATGTTCATAATGACGATCAAGATCATGTCTAGAGGATATTGGAGTACATAAGGTTTCATAGTCAGTATCTCCACATTGAGAATCCATGAAACATTGTAAATGCAGTGGGGTAACAAACACATAAAAAATATATTAAGCACCATCTTTATCCATGACGGAAAACTGAAACAAGGCTACCAACTCCAATGCCTCGGCCAACAACTAAGAATATGATCTTTTGCAGATATAATCATTAACTATGTTCCCCATACTAGGAGTATAGATAATATAAAATTCATAAACCTAAAAGAACTCTTTCATTTACATCATTCTCAAGATAACATCCTTTTGTGAGAAGATATACATGATACTTTTTCAGAGAGAGTAAATGATAAACTGCTCATGCATAGGGTATTGTTTCCATTTCCGTAGTGCAAAGAATACTTATTCTAACTCAAGATTATGGGTTGAGTAGTCTTTTTCATGTTTTCTTAACTGAAGTGAACCATAGGAAGTAACTGCTTGCCTATGCATCAAAAAATAACTATTTCTAGTCCCTAATGCATCACATAACACTATGTTCTCGACATCCTCCTCTGGAAGTATTAAAATGGGAGCACTCATCAACCTCTTCCTCATCTCCTAAAAGCATTGCTGACAACTTTCTGACCATTAAAAAGGATTCACCTTTTAATTCAAAGCGCTCAAGGGTGATTCCATTCTAGAGAAATTAGGTATAAATCTCAGATAGTACCCAACCCACCTATTGGAACTCTGCACCTCAGTAACACTCATGGGTGGATCCCATGAAAGCACTACCTCATAGTTTTTCAAAATATACTACTACTCGTTCCACTAAGATTACGTGTCCCAAAATGAGTACCTTTAGAATTCATAACTAATTTTTTGGGTGATTCGTGAAAAGATGGTTCTCTCGGAGTGTGTCCAGGACCATCCTCATGTTTCTCGCATGCTCCTCCTCAGATGCAGAATACACCATGAATTCATCGATGAAGACCACCATGAACTGATCTAAAAAGGGTAGTAAGATACTTTTCATGAGTCCTATAAACACTATTGGGGATTTCTTCATGCCAAATGACATCACCAAGTACTCCTAGAAATAGTAGCGAAATCTGAATTTCTTCTTCGGTATATCTTTATCTTATGCTCGCAGTTATTGATAGCCTGATCTGGGGTCAATATTCAAGAACCATCATGCCCCTATCAACTAATCAAAGAAGTCACCAATCCTTCATAGTATATACTTATTCTTCACAATAACCTGATTAAAGAACCTTTATTCGGCATATAACCTCACACCCTCATCCACGTTCTTGGAGAACAACAATGGGTCTTCCTAGAGGGAAACACTTGGTCTCACAAATCCCTTGTCCACCATGTCCCGCAACTGCACCCTCAACTCTTAAAGAACTGCGGATCCATCTGATATAGAGGTACAAATATAAATTCCATCCCATGATGTAGGTCAATGTAGAAGTCTAGCTATTGAAGGGGAGGAAAACCCGGTACCTCCTTATGAAATATATCCTCATACTCTACCACTCCTATTGGAATAAAATATCCCAAACCATCCACTACTCCAAGAGTCATGCTATCTAACTGGTGATTAATCAGATGCACTCTCCTATGGTTGAGCTCATCCAATTATCCGAAGGATTCCATTTCACCCACAGTGGAAAAAAATAATTTCTTCACTACGGACACACCACAAGCACGGCCTAAAACAGTTAATTTATGCATGAAATGTGGATAGATAGTCCATAACAATTATGAAATCATATATAATGATTTATTCTATAAAGAGATCTCAAAAAAAAACTCTCACCTCCAAGAATCTGGTTGCATTTTCAGAATAAGTGTGAAATTTATGAGTCACCAACTATCAGAGTCTCCATCCGCAAGGGTCGATCCAATGGCTCAATCATAATATCTATGTATCAAAGACGAGAAGTGGAAAGAAAGGAATGAATAAAACATATGTCTATAAATAATGAAATTAAAGTATAAAATACATTGATTGTTACTCATATCATCCATGGATCCTCGGGTTCATAAGACTCCATTAATTGTAGTTAGCTTCATCCTTATCCACTGTATTTTTGATCTTGGTGAAGATCACCTAGGGGTGGTGGTGGAAATAGGTTGAACCTCCATCCACCTTCTACTACCATCTTGATACCTCTACCATGTCTATCACATATTAACCACCATTCTCCTAACAATTTCACTGAATCAGAGGCCCCTTGACCATCTCATAACTAGTTATAGGCATGTTGGATAATCCTGATCCATATTCCCACAACCATAGTAGGAGAAACATCACCTCTCCCTTGTCTAATTTGATCCCCCCATAAAGTATTACACTGTGGAACTTGTTTCTTGGGATCACCTCGTGATGTTTATGTCACACATAGATCTCTACAGATGTCATTGGCTTCGTGATTCTATGATCTGACCTACTGGGTGACCACTACTGGCACCCCGAATCAGTGTCTTCTCTGCCAAAAATATATCCACCACCAAGGCTCTCTAAAGTACCCCAATATAGGAGGGAATAAAAAGGGATACTGTTGAAGACCTGATGTCTCGGAGTAATCCCAGATGAAAGGATTGAGATCTAAAGTACTGAACGTGTACCATTTATAAGGAGTTACGAGAGAAATCAGTAAAACTCTCCATGTAATATTCTACAGTAATACGACTCAACTACCTATGGAAAAGATCTTGAATGAATACTGATCACAACATGGCATGATTAAAATCATCCATTAAGAGATACTCAAAGTCTTACTAAGAGAGAGTTGTCTCTCCTTGTGACCGAGTCACTAAGAACCACTACATCCCAAAAGAACACTGATGAAGATTCACTCCGAGGAACTCCATCTGATCTATAGGAATCCTCACAAGATGAAAACGTGTGTGAGTGACTCTAGCGAGTCCTCAAAAACGTCTGGGTTTTAATCACCTCAAAACATGGGAGGCCACTACCTATAAAACTCATGAAATGCACTCAACCTACATGTCACCACAACTTGTACATCTAGCTCTAGATGCTGGTCAATGGGTGGCTGTATAACTGGTAAACCACACTGAGGTTCTATATCATGTACATGACCCTAAACCGATGCCTAATCACTTGGTGGATTATCCTCATGAATACACATGGGAATCTTATGTGGATCTCTATGTGGAGGCATCATGCAATCAAATAAGATGTAAAATTATCAAAAGAATATATCTGGGGAGCTTACACAATAAAGACATAAAAACAAAACCATTCCTATACGATGCATTTACCAAAGCATTTCCCTTCAAAAAATGATGAAATGTACTGAGTTGAAAGGCTAGTGGTCAGATACTTGGCGTATGGATATGTCAGCCACCGCAACAATAGTGGAGCCCCTGACCTGAATGTTGAACTCAAAACACTAAACACAATTTACCCAAACCAAACATACCAACTCTGGTCCCACGATTTAACCGAATAATCTGGAACCACTCTGTAATGACATGACCTATCAAGGCATGGCCCGTTACTACCCTAAGCACACCTCTAATATGCCAGTGGCTGGTGATCAACATGGAGTTGGAATATCCCACAAATGGGAGGAATTATTCTAAAGTAAATGTACCCATACACAAACATATCTAATCCCACACAATTCTAAAATGTATATAAACTAAAACCAATGAACGCATACATCTAATATCCCACAATAGAGTACAATAGTAATGTTTTGAAGGAATACAAAGGGCAAAAAAACAAGCCCAACCAAAAAACTATAAATTCTCCAACCTATTATAAGGGATAATACTAAAGTAAAATGAAATCTCTTGGTGAAAAACATCATTATAGAAAGATCAAGGTATGATCTACCCACTCACTATCCTCTTAGGATACCGTATAAAGGGACATCATATTCCTAACACGTGACATATGTTGGAAAATCCAATGTAGGGGTGAGTATAAAAATTCCAATTATTACACCCCGAAAACACTAAACATGAAGAACAAAGTATATTCATCTCAATGAAATGTTGAAAAATAAATTTATGATAGAAACATCCATATATACTCAGGAAAAATAGCAGACCACTAGGACAACATATCAAACTGCAAACCACATGATTCTTCTCAAAGAAATAGTTATTATTAGAGAATACACTCCAGGATAAATGATAAAAATATAGATACTCAATGAAGAGGTCTAGATCATTGGTAACCTCCCAAGAAATTTCGTTAGTCTAAGAAGACTCTGATACTCGGATAGGGGTCATCCCCACAACTACAAGGATACTCCAAAAACATAATCTAGATCAACCCTCTAACTAGGAGATCATATGTCAACGATACCACAAACCATACTGATATGAGTTGCAAGAGGGATAATCAAAACCCTCCATAAGTAAGTCATTCCTATTACATAAACCCCACCTGGGGAACAAATAAGATAATGGATCACACTAAAATTTCTCAGAGGGATACCAAAACTCTATATGAGACTCAACCTCAAGAGGGGATCAAATTCCAGTTATATGGATATAATGATGAACCGCACCCTTGAGGGAATGGACCAAGGGAACATACTCAAGCAAGATTGGTCAGAAAAAAAGGAAATCAAGAACTACAAACACTCATTAAGGGGGTACACAAAATATACCAGGGGTACATGTCATGTCTAACTATACATAAGTCTGTCTGTGTAGTAAAGACTCACACGACACGTAAGTATCTACATACTCTGTCTATAAACGAATTATAGAACATGTAGAGACACAAAACAATATTCATGTGTCTCTTAGCCATATCTGTGTACTTGGACTTCCCAAGTACCAACCCATGTTTAGGTGGCCATGTCTATTTCTGAGTACAGGGCGTGACACTGGATGTGTACTTTTTTCCATGTCTATTTAATTTCTGAAGTACACTCAAAGATAACATGAAGGGGTCACATAGTGTGTGAACGAGTCACATGGTGTATGATATATAAATATTTCCAAAAACCATAGCGTCATAGCCAAGGGACCACATGGCTTGTAGCCCCACATTACATGACATGTTGCTCGGTAATTTCTAGATCCATCTAATAATCCTATGTGTTATCAATAATGTCACTAGATCCACTAAGATCACTGAAACTTGTAGATATAAGGCCATATATTCCCTTTCATCATCTCCATCAGGGTTTTAGGTCCATGATCGTCTCACAAATCAATCTATTGTGTAGTTCATCATCGTGTTCCAAAACAGGGAAGAACATACCCCGTAAATCCATCTGTTCTACCTTTTATCATCTACCACCATCAAAAAATCTCAATCGCACCATCAATAAAAAAATACACCTATATTAATGATCTGTTTCGTTGAAGAACAGTTACACATTGATCAAATACTGTGTATTGGATGAACTACATGCCAAAATAAAATTCCCACAATAAACATGCATAGAACGGGGGAACAAATTCAAAATCTACAAAACATGAGGATTGAACCATGGCCAATATTTGTTTATCCTCAATCCATTATGATGGATGAAGATAAATGAAGATGATTAAATCAAAATAACAAATAAATAACTCCATCAATTTATATCTACTGATGATACACTTTTCAATTATATTCATTTTATTGATCCATGTTTGTATGGGATTAAATACATAGGATGGAAATAAAAAAACAAAACATCTTACCAAGAGTTTGGATCGATCATTAATGAAGAATGATTCTGTGTTTCCATCATTGAAAGGATCCATGAAATCTATTTTTTTAATGATCCATGATATAATCCCAATCAATTTCTATTCACCTAGAATGATCTTGATCGATTGTTTGAATGTCTGTGAATTGAGTGGCCAACCCTAACGAAATCCAATAACTATATAGTTAAAGAAGTGAATAATCACTACATCAAAATAAACAAAAAAATATTTATTTTATTTATTAATTATAATGAAAACTTTTTCACAAATGGACTATGCCGACATAGATTATATCACACCTAGGTTGAAACCCACTTTTTGAACTCAACGACACACTTAGATTTATAATCCATGCCCTTTTTTGAAAGTTAATCCTATTTTTTCAAGAAAACTACACATGTGTGCTACATAATATATTTAATATATATAAAGCATTTATTTTGGGAACATCATACCTTGTAATAACATGATATCCCAGTTCTTGGTCTAAAAAACAATTTATAAAATATCCAAAAAATAATAAATAGAAAATCCAAGTCTTATAAGTTGGGTCTGAACAAAAGAGGCCCAAAATGCCCAAAAGTGAAGAAATTATGGATGAGTATATTGGGCCTACATGTAGTGATTGGGCCATAACTTTGGGTTCAATCCTTCAATTAGGAAGATTCCACATCCATTATATTTAAAACCTGATTGAAAAATCTATATATAATTTCAAATAAATTTCATTTGTTTTGGTTAGTCATCTAGTCTAATAAATTGGGAGGAATAATATATTTTTAATAGCTGAACTATACCCATAGACCACTGAATTCTCATTAATCCAATATGAAAAATATTTATTTAAAAGAACTACATAAATCATTGGAATGGATGGAATGACCAACGTTAGGTTGAGATGCATTTTATAGTTTCATTAATCCATTTTCGTCCACTTCCCCTTTATGTATGTCTAACTCTCTTAGTGATTGATTTGTGTTGTGTTCATTATTATAACCTCAAGCTCTACATTTTTCAAAATTGGAAGGTAATTATGTTTATAGGTTTGTTTTCTATTGTTCTTATTTTGGTTTCTAGTTTATTCTTGATTGATAAAATTAAAATCAAAAGAATAATAATACTCATGATTCCATGCATAATCCAGACTATGTGATGATTTGATTACATTTGCATCTTTTCTAATCACATCTCTTTGATGAGTGTTCATATGGAATACATCGATGGATGGAATAAAAAATCTATAAACCCCAAATATTAATGTTTTTTTCTGGATAAAAATTATAAAATAGACCCAAATCTACAAATCTCATCACATTATTGATGTGATTCCTTGATTTAGTTTTGTTCCTGCAAGGATTTGATTTGATTAATTTTGAGCTGTAATCGGTGATCAATATAGTGGATTAATAAAATACTAGAGGTTAAACTATTATGAAATCATATAGCATACTATTTTTAGTCTGTATCAATTAAGTAATCAATGATCCTTCACACTTACTAACTTCAACCATCATTGATGCCTGTCAAAGTTTAAAATTTATTTTTCAACTAACTACAGTATATGTGGCAAGTAGGGTCGAACCCATAGAGAAGAAAAATCGACCACTAGTCTTCTAAAAACATTCAAAAAATCCAATGTTGTTAGTAGTGTAGTGGATTCTATATCTTCTGTACTTTTATTTTTTTTATTTTGTTAAATTATTTTTTAGTAAAGATACTGCGCATTTTTTTTGGTGTTTTTGATCTAGACTAAGATGAAATAGAAAAAAATTGAAAATTGTGAACTATAAAAATATAGATTGCTGATAACTGATCTACCAGAATGTATTTCCTGGGGTAAAATATCCCTACTATTGGTTTTAATGGTATTATAATTCCCAAAAAGTTTGTTGAAGAGTACAACCTTAAAAAGAATGACTCACCTCCCTCACCAGGAGTTAAGTCACACTAGGCAATTAATTTAAGAGTTCTTTACTCCATAATTAATCAACTGTGAACCGTTTAGAAAAATTACAACAAGCCGAACTCACTTTAAGTCTTGAAGCCTTTTTAATTTATTAACTTTTGAAGAGTGTTTCCACAATCAATCTATCCAATTAACGGTGAATTTTTGTTATTATGTTCTAGTGGTACAAACAACTGAAAAAATTTAGTATTGATCTTTCCAATCATTAAAAAATTCATTGAAATGATAAATTGAAAATTAAAATTAAAAGATAACGAGTAGAACTTAAATATATCCATGAAATAAAATATTTATCTAGAATTTTTTTTATTATCATAACAGTAATAGAAAACATGCTAAAGCATAGTATAATAATTCAAACAAAAGGGAAGACAAAATCCCCGAAAGATACTCTACTTCTACTCTCCTTCAACTCCTGTGATTTTCACAGGACCTCACTTATCCTGATGAGAGAAAATCTCTTGAGTATCCAATGGTGCTCTCTGCTCAAATGAATGTCACTTCAAAATTCTATTGCTACTCTACTTTTAATTCCACTGTCATCTCTGGCACATCAATGCATGTTTCAACTGACTTTATGATTCCCTTACATATGCACCACACACATGCGTTTTTTCGCGACCCACACATCGCGCTAGTTTTTCCCTTGTATCCAACTCTTGTTGAGATCATTGAGAGTACTTGGATGTTTCCTCATCTCTTGAATGAACTTGAAATGTTAGAATAGAAAATAAATAAATTAATGTGCCAAAAAAGTAAAGCAGTTATTTTTTTAATTAAATGTTTTTTTTAATTTTAAAAAAGTTAACTAATAAAAATATTAATTGATAGTTATTATTAAATTCTATTATTATGAGTATTAATTTATTAATAAAAATTTAATAAAATATAATTTTTAAGTTTATAATTTATTTTTATTAAATTATTTCATTAATCAAAGCATTATTCATAATTAGTTAAAATAGATTAATTATATTCATAAAATATATTAAGATCAATTACTTTATTAATATAATTATAACATTTATTCTTTAGAAATTATATTGTAAAAAAATATTAAATTTAGTTAAATAATTTTATTAACAAATTATGATTGTTTAAATTTAAATTTTATAAATTTTTATTAGTTTGTCTTGTGTTCTATTTTATAACTTATCTATTAATTAATACTATAAAATTTATATATAAAAATTATTATATATTATATTATATTTATTTTATTAAATTATTAATTATTTACATTAACATTTACTTTATTATTTTTATTATATTTTTATTAGTTAATTTAATCCCCCCAAATCATGCTGCAAAATGCAGGGGTTTGTTCTTAATCCACTCGAAGATAGCCGTCGTGGCTCCCTACTCAGCCTCCTCATGCTACGTCACCAGTGCGACAGTGGCCTCAGCTCTAGCGGCGTATATCGGTGACTCCAGTAAAAACCTGTGGTGGCTAGGCTCCGTCTCTCTCTACCTCCTTGCACAACGCTGAGTCCTGCTTCAATACAGCAAAGGTGCATCATCCAGGCTACTTCGCTCAGCTCCAGCACATCACAATGCGGGTCTGAAAAACAAGGTGGCTTTATGATGTGGCTTTAGGTAGTGATGTCTTGGTGGTTTTGAACTAGAGACTACGGCACACAACGAAGGATTCTTGCGGAACCAGATCTGATGGTGGTTCGCAGCTTGGGGTGGGGGAATCTAATAGTGATGTAGGGGTTTGAAATCAGTTTATTTTTTAAATTGAAAATAGATTTGAGTTTGTGGGATATGATTAGATTTGTAAAGAAATAGTTTTGTGGATTGTGTTGATGGATTGTGGTATTTGGTTCAATTTGTATGCATTGGTGGAAGAGGTGCCGGGGATTTGCAGTGGTGTTGGAAGCTGAAGGAGGAGAAGAGGTGTAAGGTAGGGTTGTACGAATCTTTGGATCAGTATGAGGGAAGAGACTGATGTTTTATTGGTGTGTGATGGTGAGACCGATAGTTTTATCAGTGAGTGCATGAAAATCAGTGTGTGAAAAGTGGAGAAAAAAGGGGGAATCAGAGAGTTGGAAATGAAGGGTTTCAATGTGAGAAGTTGTAGTGGAAGGGTAATGAGATCGGTGCCAGGGGTGAGACCGAGAGTGTAAAACAAGATTGGGTTATCAGTGTGTGTCATGAAACCGATAGGAGGATTGGATCAGTGTGTCAATGACTCACCGATCAATAAAGAAGATCGGTGATAATAAGTCAACGATAGTTTTAATAAATTGACTAACTGAAAGATAAAATAAAAACAATTAATTGTTGGGACATGAAACATATATAATTAAAAAAAACAATCGGTGCCTTGCGACATCCATGAGTCAAGGTATCGGTGCGAGGTGAGAAAAAGTCAGTTAAAATAAAAGACGAGTTACTGATAGTTTAAAAACGAGAGACCGAAACTGATGCACATGAGATATTGATGGTGTTCCAAAGTGATCGATGAGTAACGACTCACTGATAGTTAAAAAAACATCGGTGTAACAAGGGATCCGTGAGTCACGATCTGCGATTCACAACATCGGTGCGTCGCTGCATCAGCGCATCAACTCACCGATAGAACAAATTTATAGGTTAAAAGATTAATTTAAAACAAATAATAAAATGAATAAAACATTAATAAATTAAAAAAATGAAAAATTAACTAAACTGTTAAAGAATAAATAATAAACGGTAACAATAATCTAACAAAATTATTTAACAAACTAAAAATAAAAGTAACAAAATTATTAACTAAGAATACAAATATTAAGATTAATTAAATATATGTCTAAATAAATGAAAAACACATACAAATAGTTTACATCAAACATGAAATTAAAATAATTAAATTTATTAAAATATAGTAATCAACAATTTTAATTAGTTAAATGACAAAATGAAAACATAATATTAAAAACACATTATTTTTTTAAACATAAACCTATATTTTTAACATATTTATATAACAGAATAATAAAACCAGTTAATAAATAATTTTAATATATTTTGATAAATCTAATTTAAATAATAATGTTTTAAATTAAAAACGAAATTAGGATAATGAAAAAAACAATGAACAATTAATTAATTAATAAACACTAAAAAGTTAACCAGATTAAGATTATTAAACTAAAATTAGTTAAAATAATTAGAAAAATTAGAATGACTAAATTAACAAATTAAAATACTAAAAACACATATCTAATTATTAAAAATTATTAATTAGTATAATTAGTATAAGAAATAGAAATGTGCCATTATTTATTAAAAGCGTAAAAATAAGTAATTAATTTTGTTAAAAATTAAATAAAAGATGTGGAAAAACAATGTAAAAATAGATGCACATCAAATTCCCCCACACTTAAGCATTGTGTTTCCTTAAACAATCCTATGTTTTGTTAACTATGAAAAACAGATTGTAGTTTTAATAATTCATCTTTAACTATAGCATCTCCATCACATAAAATAAGAGGAGTAAAGTGTCAATAGGATTTTAGAAAATGAGTTGCTCAAATGGATCCTTTCCAATAATATACCTTTCACTGGCAGTCAGGAAAACTATGACTCGTCAAGCAATTAACATGTCATGCCTCATATGTGATACTATATAGTGACTCATTTTAGTCCAAACACAAGTTCTAATTCCAAGAGTGAAAAAAGGTAAAATCTAAGTGGAATTATAAACTTAACCAGAGGAACGATGTACTTTGACTCATCACCTCGTTTCCAAAAATAATAAAATAATTAATTTTTTTTGAATCACCATAATGATACAACCTAAATGACTCCCATATAAACTAGTTGACCCCTTCTTCATTTGGTGTTCATCATTCCACTCACCTTAATGAACTCATTTTTGGCCCTAGACACTTTATTTAGTTTTCCCAAGCCATGTATCATTGTTCTATGCACTATGCATAAGCACTTATTCAATGTGTACAGATGGATTATATAAAACAGAAACACACCCCGCATCTAGGGTCTCAGGGATTCACTGTGGGATCCCAGATGCCCAAATTACTCCAGTTTCAAATGTTTTATATAAAAATAATTTACATTTTCTCATTAAGGTAATTACTTAAAAAATTAAAAGAAAAATTAATCCCTTAGGATATAGATCAAACTTCTAGTTCCAAGGGCTATGATCATAATTCCACTGACAGGTTACCCATATCACACTAAAAAAAGTCCCTAAACCAAGATATCCATTCAATCACTAAGTAAAACAACTCGATAATAATCCATTATCATTAATTTCAGACTCAATGAAAAACTTAACTACGAAATAAATATTGTCATAGGCAAGAACCATTTGAAAAATAATATAAAGTCAAAAATTGTGCCTGAAATTTGAAAACCATTACCTTTTTTACAAAAAATTTTAAATTGTTGTGGGAATTGATGAGAATTAAATTAATCATAGATTAGCACATTCAATAATTGACCCCCTAATTCCCCCACACTTAAAACCCAACTTTGTCCCCAAAATTGACTTCTAAATATGGAAAATAACAATTTGAAATTTTAATTTTTAAAATAGATTTTCAATTTGGTACATCATTGACATGTTGAAAGGCTATCTTTGAAGTTAAAAGATTATTGTTTACCACATATATTAATTTAACAGTATGTTCAAAAACAATTACATGCATTAACATTTAAATCTAGTGAATAAATTTCAATACAGCTCAAAAGTAACATGTGAGTTGTAAATTTACAGTGTATATGGTGGAAGAATTTTAACAGATTGAGTTCAATAACGAGTTCGATAGAGTAGAAAAATGAATGCTAGAAAACCCCAATTTAAATCTTGTTCAATAAAAAAAATTTCAGCCATCAAATACCCCCCACAATTAGTTTCAAGAAATGAGATAATTTAAATAACAATGAAATTCAGTTTTCAATAGTGAAGTATATGCAGAATTTTTATTTCATAGTGACATACAACAGACTATCATTCCAATAGAAGCAGAATTTTAAACATATACATAATTTTTTTATATAGCAACATATAGAGATGAATTTTTTCAAATAAAATAGGAGTATAAATAAGTAAAAAAGTAAAGTGAATGAACTTCCCTATAAAAATTTGTGAATTATCCTTCAGTGTGGGAATTCCACTCCTTAAACGAAACTAATAAGAAACATCCTAAAAATAAAAAGCATGTAAACCAAGACCAAAAATCCAACAGAGATAGAGAATAAAGAAAAAAACACCGTAGCACTTTATTCAAAGTAAAACAAGAACAAAAAATGAAAACTAAGAAAGAGAATGGGTTGAATCCCACGAATCACTAAGTTTAAGGTCTTTAGTTATAGCTTATCTAAATTATTGTTTTGTGTTTTATTGAAATAAATTAATCTATGGGTTGCCTCCCATGCAGCGCTTGGTTTATATTCCCCATCCGGACTCACCTAGCAACTAACTGTAATCACTAGGTGGATGTGGTTTCCTTAATAGGAACCACCACATGTGTTTCTCCCATTTATTTTTAACATTCCAATTAAAATAGTGGGCTCCCAAGCTAAACACAACCAAACTCTCATTGATTATAAAAATCCCTAAGAAACTCCTTTTAACAGTTGTGATCATAATGTCGTCCACTTTCAAATTGGTTTTAGATTTGACACATTTAACTTTTTTAGGAAGGGACAAAAAAATAGGCGCGTTAAAGGGTGTGGCATTGTCCTCTAAGCGAACCTTATCAATATTAACATAATTATATTCAAATTCAAGGGTGATAATGGGTGATTTATGATTTGTAGGTTCAAGAAGGGATTCAATAGAGTGAAGAACATAATGTACTTTGGAACATAAGTGTGTTTCCCCCTTTAGACGACTATCAGTATCACAAGAAGTCTCAACACAATTCATAGTTGAGGATGACAGTGATAGACAAGGAAGAGATTATATTTTTTTAAAACAAATTTAGGTTTAATAATGTTGTAAATCTCTTCCAAAAGTTCCCCATTAGTGAATCAACACTCAAAATCTACTGATTCAAACAAATCAATTATGCAACAAACAACTAGTGTGTGCTCAACCTCTTTTTGATATTCATGTTCAAAATGTTCAATCTCAAGAACAATGTATGATGTGTTTTCCTGAAAGTAAAAACCAGAGGGAGAAATGTTCAACTCAAAATCCATAAATTGAAATTTCAGATAGTTCAATTTCAAAAAGTTTTCCCCAATAATCAAAACACTACTTTCCATTTTAGTACACAATGATTCATAAAAGTGATTACTATGAGAATAGGGAAAGGAAAACTCATCAGTCGGCCTTTCTTCAAATATCATTCCCTCATCCTCATCATCCAACAACATTTTAGACATTATTCGGTCTACAAGTAGAAAAACATGGAAGAAAGGTTTTCAATTGAGTTTATAAAATTGTAAATTCTATATTATCGAGTTTAATGTTCTCATCCAAATTATACCCAATATCATGTTCAACCTCATTGTTTAAAATTTAAGAAAAGTTAGGTGAAGAATTTTTAACATTCAAGTTTTCAGTTTCACATTTGACTTTAACTTGGGTAACGTCATTCTCAAAACATCTAAAATATTGATTTTTCTCCAATGTAGGAATTATGAAGAGAACTGGGAATTATTTTTCAATCTATTTCAATTCATCTTCAGAATTATCCAACTTAACATCATTTAAATTCCTTTTTGGATTTTCAATGTCATTCACTTGATTGAAAGGGCTGGTTATTTCTAGATTTAGTTCAACACAATAATATTTTTCAAAGGGAATGGTTTATTTCCTTGTTTGAATATCACTTTACTCTTCCACTTTATTTTAAAATCTTTTATACAAATTTTATTTTTCATTTTCTTCAAATTATTATTGTTCTTTATCCCATTGTCATAATTCCAAGAGCACGTTTTCTAATCTTTCACTACTAAAAAAACGGGCAAGGGAAGTGCCCCCTTATACCAGCGCTAAGAAAAACCGCTGATAAAGCAACCCTTTATCAGCGCTAAAATTTTAGCAATGATAAAGGAATTATTAATCAGACCTTTTCTAGAACTGATGAAGAATCCCTTCATCAGTGCTAAAATTTTAGCGCTGATACATGATAGCCTTTATTAGCGCTAAACAAGTGCTGATAAAAAGACCCTATATCAGGGCGAGAAAAGAACTGATAAATAATCCTTGTATCAGTGCTAAATTTTTTACACAGATAGAGGAAGGATTTATCAATGATTTTGTAGTGCTGATAAAGAGAACCATTATCTGCACTAAAAAAACACTGATAAAGGGTACCTTTATCAACACTAAAATGTTAGCGCTGATAAAGGTATTCTTTAGCAGTGCTTTGTTAGGGCTGATAAAACCTTAGTCCATTTTTTTTTATAAATTCGGTCGCACAGTGCCCTCATTTTATCGTGACCTAAAGCTCTCACAATACAGGAACCCTACGAATCCCCTCCCTCGCCCGCTGAGTGAAGGACCCCGGGACACCCTGAGAGGGGAGGGGTGAATCAGGGTGACCAATTTTTCTTTTAATGTGATGGATCTTATTCCCACATTGGTAGGAACTTGTTGAACCTGTATGATGATTATGTTCAGAATGAAAACATTCACACGCACAGAGAAGACACAGCCCTTTTTACTTGGTTCACTACTAAGGGCTACATCCAAGGAGCATACGCCAACAGGTTTTCGGTCGTACCAAAATCCACTATGCTTCACTAGTGGTAGATTACAAAATTTCGGGTACAGTTACTCTGTCCCAGGCTCACTACCTTTACAAAGGTTCAGGGATAGCCCACTGCGTCCCTCGGGTCACTCCCGTTGACTCCCCCAAGCTCACTGCCGTTGGTGACGTCTCACTCCATTTATAGACGTGAAGGTGTCTTCATCATTTGCATAAGAATTCATCCTTTGTTGCATGTAGATGATCTATTGAAGTCTTTTTCTCACCAGAAGCAGAATATCACTTTTCCTCAAATGTATCGGGTAGTCTCCTGGCTTTCGTGTAGCTCCAAACAGGCCGGTGGGCTTCAACAAAACTGGGCGCGCTTCTCCAAGACAGTCGTGCCAGTCCCACTATGATGCGCAAGTCCAAACTGGCGCGCAAGTGTCATCAACGCACCTATGCGACGCTTCCTTCCCCGACTTCAAACTTGCGCGGTCCACTTCCTTTCTCTTCCAAACCTCCATGGGCACACAGCCAACAACCGGCGCGCAAGCTCTACTTGCGTGACAAAACTACCACCTGTGCGACTCGACCACCTGCGCGACGAGAGCTCGAACAATCTCGAAGTCTTGAGCTCTGTCAGAAATGAGAAGGGGTGGTTCAGTATTTATAGGCAAACTGGACCCCCTGCGCGGAGGCGCGCAAGTCCCTCAGCGGCGCACAAGTCTTGTCTCTAGTAACCTCTGTCGCGCAACTCACTTGCGCGACCCAACCAACACTTGTGCGACCTTCTTTCCTTAGCCAAATTTTGATGTTCTGATCCTCAAAAACATATGGGGCACAAGTCTTTTATCCTCCAAGAGCTCTGCGCGCAAGTACCTTTGCCAAAAACACTTTACTTTATTGGCCGATTTTTAGGCCCAAAAATTTGGCAAACACTGGGAAACGGCGCCACCTTCACTTCTGTTTTCTTCTTGAACGGTATGATCTCTTTGTTGGTACACATCCTGAACTTCCACTGAGGATTGACAAAAAACACAAACCATACGCCAAATCATGCTTTGAAGACCTTGGTTCCAACAATATCCCCCTTTGGGTTTATTGGCAATCAGAATAAATTCAATAGATCTCCAACCATGAGCAAACCCAAAAAGCAAGAATCAACTCAGCCAACACTCTAAGTCTACGTTAGCAATGCTCGGTGTAGAAAACAAGAGAGGAAGCTTGAATTGGGTTCTGGTGTTTTGAAATTCTCCATGACACCCGATGTTATCCTTCTTATACTTCTCATCGCAATCTTATACATCTCATCACAGAAGAATTTCGTGCTTGAATTTATTCCTTTCTCCCCCATTGACAATAAAACCAAAGACCGATAAGTTGTTCAACGTTCAGCTCAATCCATACTCCCCTTGAATAGTATCTCCCCCATAATCCTGCATCACAGCCATAAGAAGATAAAAACAGTTAAAACAAATGGGGAGAGGGGATTTCCGGAGCCTCCTTATGCAGTAGGAGGTGGTTGAACACCGAGGTTCAACCGATTCTTCTCAAAGACAGCCGCTGACAATGGCTTGGTCAGGATATCAGCCACTTGCTCATCAGTTCCAACATGATCCATTCTAATCACACCTTGTTCAACCTTTTCTTTGATAAAATGATACCGTATTTCAATATGTTTTGTACGAGAATGCTGAACCAGATTCTTCGTAAGATCAATTGCACTTTTGTTATCACAATAAATCACCATTGGTTGCTGCACCTTATCACCAATATCTGTTAGCTGCTTCTTCATCCAGAGAAGTTGAGTGCATGCTTTTTTGGCAGAGATATACTCAGCTTCAGCCGTACTAAGAGAAGTACTTTCTTGTTTCTTACTCAACCAGCCGACACATTTCTTCCCAATATAGAAAGCTCCACCACTAGTGGACTTTCTGTCTACCACATCACCAGCCCAGTCAGCATATGAAAATGTGGATAATTCACTGTCCCTGCCTGCAGCAAAAAATAACCAGAAGTTATGTGTACCGTGAATGTATCTCATGATTCTTTTTACTGCTTCCATATGTTCCCCTTTTGGATTACTCTGAAA
Organism: Viscum album; assembly: GCA_963277665.1. NCBI lineage: Eukaryota > Viridiplantae > Streptophyta > Magnoliopsida > Santalales > Viscaceae > Viscum > Viscum album. The sequence goes on from OY728153.1 coordinate 1,956,422,824, forward strand.
GCGGGCTGCAAGGCATGTGGCAAAAACAATATCTGGCCTTGTCGCTGTCAGGTACAGTAGGCTTCCAATGATCCTCATGTATATGGTGGGATCAACAGAGTCCCCATCCTCATGCTTTCCGAGTTTAGTTCCAACTGCAACCGGAGTTGACATTGGTTTGGAGTCTTGCATATTGAGCTTCTTCAGTAGCTCTCTCGCATATTTTTCCTGAGAAATGAAAGTGTATTCCTTCTTTTGAATCACCTGCAGCCCCAAGAAATATGTGAGCTCTCCAATCAAAGACATTTCAAATTCTGATTTCATGTGGTTGGCAAATTCATCCACTGATTTCTGCCTACTTCCACCAAATATGATATCATCAACGTAGACAAGAACCATGAATTGATCTTTTGGAGAATTCATCACATAGAGATTGTGATCAACTCCTCCTCTTTTGAATTCCAACTTCTTGAGATATGCATCCAGCCATGAGTACCATGCCCGTGGTTCCTACTTCAAACCATACAGATATTTCTTTAGTTTACAGACCTTTGTTTCATTAGTACCCAAAACAAATCCCACTGGTTGTTCAATGTAGACTTCTTCATCGAGTACACCATTCAAGAATGCTGTCTTAACATCCATTTGATATACTTTATATCCTCTTTGGAGTGCCATGGCATGGAAAAGCCCGATTGACTCCAGTCTAGCAACTGGAGCAAAGGTTTCTTCAACATCAATGCCTTCAATCTGAGAGTATCCCTTACATACCAGACGTGCCTTGTTTCTGATGACACTTCCATGTTCATCAAACTTTTTTTTGAAGATCCGTTTGGTACCAATCACATTTTAACCTTCAGGTCTCTGGACAAGATCCCATGTCTGATTCTTGTCAATCTGATCTAATTCATCATTCATGGCTTTCACCCAAGATTCATCATTAGCAGCTTCTTCGAATGAGGATGGCTCTACAACTGATAGAAATGCAGAATGCGTGTTATTCTTCATTCTCCTTGTTTGAGTGGGTGCACTCCTGTCCCCAATTATGTTGGATGGATCAATCTCAGCTCTTCGATTTCTCCTGCGAGGTTCAGTAGCATTTTCTTCAGCCATAGTTTCTTCTTCAGATTCTTCTTCTGAGTCAATATCATGATGTGACTGCTGAGTGTTTTGAACAACTTCATCTATTTCTGCATTTTTATTTTCTTCACGTTCACATTCTTCCTGACTTTCTATCACATCAGTATATGACGTCCTTGAAGCATTCGTGGTTTTATCTCCAATTATCTTAACATCACTACTTTCCATAATTCTTACCAAATGCTTATTGAAGCATTTGTAGGATTTTTTGTTCATTGAGTAACCAAGGAAAATTCCTTCATCTGCATTGTCGCCATATTTCCCTTGATTTCCATCTTTGTTCCTGATGAAGCATTTACTTCCAAAGACACGGAAGTATTTTAGAGAAGGCTTCCATCCATGCCATAATTCATATGGTGTCTTCTTCTCACCCATATAGAGTCCTGTTCGATTATGAATGTACACTGTAGCTTGAACAGCCTCTTTCCAGTAATGTTGTGGAATACGACTCTCAATCAGCATAGTTCGCGCCATGTTGTTCACCTGTCGATTCCTACGTTCAACAACTCCATTTTGTTGTGGAGTTCTCACAGCAGCTACCGCATGCTGTATACCATGCTTCTCTAGATAATTCTCAAATTCAATGGACGTGTATTCTCCTCCATTGTCAGATCGCAACACTTTGATTGTTCGTCCAGTATCATTCTCAGTGATTCACCGATATGTTTTCATGCAGTCAAGGACTTGTCGTTTCCTGTGAATGACAATCACACATTCCATTCTACTGTAATCATCTATGAAAAAGACAAAGTAACTTTCTCCATGTGTTCTGGCAACATTTATTGGACCACATACATCTGTATGAATCAGATCAAGAAGGTGAGATGCCTTTTTATTCTTTGGCCGATATAAACTGCAGACCAGCTTCCCACGAATACAAGCATCACAAGATTTTTCACGCTCACGCTTCAGGTTGGGGATGTCCATGAAAATTCTCAATTTTGATATTTTCTCCATGTCTTGTTGATTGATGTGTCCCAATCTCCGATGCCACAAATTGTTTTCTTCTTCAACAGTCATGTAACATACATTTTCTTCACTATCATCCTGATACAAGTTGCCTTCTGTTCTGCATCCTTTCATAAGTGAATTGCCGGTTTATCCCTTGGTAGTGCAGCCTTTCTGATTAAAAGTAACTATAAGTCCTGAGTCACAGAGTTGACTCACGCTGAGGAGATTATGACGTAGGCCATCTACTTAAAGGACTTCAGTCTTCTTTAGTTCTCCATTAGCTAATTGGGTACTTCCACTCTCTTTGATTTTCAGAGCCCCGTCATTACCAAATCGTACTGTACCATCAACATTATTTATGATATTCGTTAGTAGGCCGGCATTACCCATCATATGAGATGAACAACCGCTATCCAGAATCCAGGTACTGTTGTTCTTTGTAGCTTTGAGGGATACCTCTGCAAGGTTCGATTTCTCAATCTTCTTCCTTTCCTTCCATGATACATTAGATTGAGTATATAGAACTGATGGCCTTTCAACTATCTCTTCCGCATACCCAGTTTCTTCATAGTCAAAGTCTTCTTTGAGAGGTGAGAACCTGTTTGAAAGAGCAACACTATCTTGTTGACGAGACTTGACTTGTCTTGAACTTCGGTATGGGGTGTCTATGTCCCTTCTCTGCCTGCAATTAACGGCCTTATGACCAAAGTTAGAACAATGAAAAAAATATCCATAGAAATTATTTCTTCTATAAGAATTTGGATATGAGATTGTTCTCCATTGTTTAGCATCTATATCTTCTCCATTCAGATAGCTTCTTGCCTCTTCACAATAAGACATGATATGGCCCAGATAGCCACAAAACTGACACTTCATGAGAGGAAATGTCTTTTCGCTTGAATTTCTCCTGATATCTTCTTCCTTGGGAGAATAGTAAGACTGTGTGTCATTTTTGAAAGTTTGAGGATAATTTTCGGGTCTCCTTTTAGTTTGGATTGAGGGTTCCTTTTTCAGCACTCTAGGTAACATTTCATCATGTTCAACTTTCATCTTATCTTTCTTTTGGATATTTTCACTTCCAGCAGTTGATGACTCAGCCTCAAAGCCAATTCCACTCTTTCCCATGCAAGCGGGTCTTTGATCACTCAAGATTTTTCCAACCCCATCTGAACCACAATTGGCTCTTGCTAGTAATTCTGCATCTGAGAATCTTCCGAACTGTATTTTCTTCCTCGATTATTTTGGAATTGATTCAGTCTCCAGTTTACTCCTTAGAGTAACTACTTCCTCCTCAAGACCCTCAGCAGTCTTGCATTTTTCATCCAGTCTGGATGTGAGGTCATTGATGACCTTTGCCTGCTCTTCAATTCTCAGCTTCAGATCAACTACATCATCATTGCTTTCAATTATTTTAGACTGTACCTTCACAAATTCTTCCAGTCGTTCAATTTCAGCTTCAAGTTGATAAGCATATTCAGTTGATTCTTCTACAATTTATTTCCACTTATTGCAGCACTTACATTTAATCTTAAGCTTACTAACCGCATCCTTAAGTTGCACCTCAGTATCTACACAAGTTCTCAGTTGTTTTTCTCCATCAGTATCTTCTGACTTTTCAACAGTGGCCATCATAGAAGCATGGTTCCCAGTTTTGAATTCTGGTTGTTCTTCATCAAAGAATTCATTGTCATCTTCTTCCTCTTCACAGACAAAACTCTTCCTTTGAATTTTCTTACCAGATTTGAAGTCTCCCTTTTTGAAGAACCTTCTCAGAGGCTTTTTGAAGTTTTCATCTTCACTGTCATCATCATTGATATTCTTCATGCAGTGAGAGGCAATGTGCCCAACTTTTCCACAACGGAAACATGCGAGAGGAAACTTCCCTTTGAATTTTCCTTTCCCCTTCTGGAACTACTTTGCAATGAGAGAAAGAATTTCTTTCTCTTTGTCATCATCACCGCTAATATCTTTTGAGATTTTCAATTTATCCATGGCCTTGAATGCCATTTCCTTGCTCACCCGAGTCGTAGCATCTTCTGGTTTGACTCTCATTTCATATTCTACCAAGCTGCTCAGTAGATCATCTAGAGAAAGTTTGGAAATATCTCTTTCCTCAAGGGCTGACACCTTCGCATTATACAGAGGTGGAAGTATTCTTAATATTTTCTTTAAAATATCAATGTCTTTTATTTCTTCACCTAAACCCCGAATTTCTCCAACCACTTCAGTAATTCGATTGAAGAAAGAGTCTACATTCTCGTCTGGATACATCTTCAGATCATCAAACCAATTGTGTAGCACTTGTAGTTTCACCTCCTTAACTTTGCTATCTCCTTCATAAATATTCTCAAGTTTATCCCACATGGATTTTGCTGAGGTGCAATTCATCACCTTCAGGTAGATCTGATCAGAAAGGGCTGTAGTGAGAGCATTCTGTGCTTTAGCATCTGCATCAAGAAGTTTCCTGTCTGTTTCAGTCATAGCCAGACCTGTTAGATCAGTGACATGTATTCCTTGCACAGTAGAAAAAAGAACTTCCATTCTAAGAGATCTTAGATGAGGTCTCATTCTGTTCTTCCAGATATGGAAATTTCTTCCATCGAAGTGAGGGACTCCCCTGACATTGACCGCGTTTTCCATGACGAAGAAGGTCAGATTCAACACCAGCAACCTTTACGCTCTGATACCACTTGAAGGACCCCGGGACACCCTGAGAGGGGAGGGGTGAATCAGGGTGACCAATTTTTATTTTAATGTGATGGATCTTGTTCCCACATTGGTAGGAACTTGTTGAACATGTATGATGATTATGTTTAGAATGCAAACATTCACATGCACAGAGAAGACACAACCCTTTTTACTTGGTTCACCACTAAGGGCTACGTCCAAGGAGCATACGCCAACAGGTTTTCGGTGATACCAAAATCCACTATGCTTCACTAGTGGTAGATTACAAATGTTCGGTTACAGTTACTCTGTCCCAGGCTCACTGCCTTTACAAAGGTTCAGGGATATCCCATTGCGTCCCTCGGGTCACTCCCGTTGACTCCCCCTAGCTCACTGCCGTTGGTGACGTCTCACTCAGTTTATAGACGTGAAGGTCTCTTCATCATTTGCATAAGAATGCATCCTTTGTTGCATGTAGATGCTATATTGATGTCCAATTCTCAGCAGAAGCAGAATATCACTTTTCCTCGAATGTATCGGGTAGTATCCTGGCATTAAGAATCTCCAAATAGGCTGGTGGGCTTCAGCAAAACCAGGCGCGCTTCTCCAAGACAGTTGCGCAAGTCCCACTACGGCGCGCAAGTCCAAACTGGCGCACAAGTGTCATCAACGCACCTGCGCGACGCTTCCTTCCCCGACATCAAACTTGCGCGGTCCACTTCCTTTCTCTTCCAAACCGCCTTGGGCGCACAACCAACAACCGGCTCGCAAGCTCTACTTGCGCGACAAAACTACCACCTGCGCGACTCGACCTCCTGCACGACGAGAGCTCGAACAATCTAGAAGTCTTGAGCTCCGTCATAAATGAGAAGGGGTGGTGCAGTATTTATAGGCAAATTGGACCCCCTGCGCGGAGGCGCGCAAGTCCCTCAGCGGCGCGCAAGTCTTGTCTCCAGTAACCTCTGTCGCACAACCCACTTGCGCGACCCAACCAACACTTATGCGACCTTCTTTCCTTAGCCAAATTTTGATGTTCTGATCCTCAAAAACATATGGCGCGCAAGTCTTTTATCCTCCAAGAGCTTGGCACGCAAGTACCTTTTCCAAAAAAACTTTACTTTATTGGCCGATTTTTAGGCCCAAAAATTTGGCAAACACTGGGAAACAGCGCCACCTTCACTACTGTTTTATGCTTGAACGGTATGATCTCTTTGTTGGTACACATCCTAAACTTCCACTGAGGATTGAAAACAAACACAAACCATACGCCAAATCATGCTTTGAAGACCCTGGTTCCAACACTGAGTTCACGTTGTCGAACCTCCACCGCCCTTGCTTCTCGTTGTCGGACCTCCGCCTCCCACTGAGTTCACGTTGCCGGACCTCCGCCGCCCTCACTTCTCATTATCGGACCATCGGTGAGTGGACCTTAAAGATTCTTTAATTCTTTATTAGGTATTACTTCACTATTTTGATTTTCCTCATCATTATTTTCCATTATCTTCAATTCCCATTTTATACATTCAATGGTTTTGGGGTGAATTGCATCTAGTCGAGGAGAGGTTTTCAAAAGAATATGTGGATCTGGCCGATTCGCTGGGCCCTGTGATTGGAATTTATGATCACATGGTGTGTAATCCTATGAACACATGTCATGTTGGGGGTTTTCATTTACAAACTAAGGCACATCATAGTACATGGCCTGGTACCCTATGTCAGTTACATGGTTTTTAGTAGTACACACCATGTTGGTCTACACAAAACATGTAGTCCTTTGGCCCCACATGTCTTTTGGATGAGAGTATAAGATGTGTAGTTCTAGACTACACAACTCAGGGTCTTAGTTCTACACACCAACCAATACCATGGCCTTACATGACATGTAGAGTATGAGTCACATCATGTTCTTTGATATTACATAACATTATGATGTCGGTACATGCCCAAAGGGAGGCTTTGGGTGGACAAGTCATATATTTCCCTCTTAGTGGGTTTTTGCATATTTTTCTCACCTATGAGTTAGATTTAGATAAGTAAATATTTCATTTTGAGTATATTTCTATATAGATCATGAATGTGGGGTATTCTTCGCTATTAGAGAATATTGGAAAGATGTTTCGGGGCTATATGGATCATAACCCCAAGGTGATGATGACTGGATCCTGATGATGATTCAGAGCACGTAAAAGGATGGTAAACCCCCTGAAATCACTCAAAAACCAAGGAATTGGACCCTCATGTTTATTTCAGAGTTTGGTAATCTTTTTAATTTCATTGGTAGTTCTGAATCCTTTGTAAGAGGATATAATTTCCGTGAATGCAGGAGTTTGGGAAATTCCTCAGCGATATCCTCATTAAAATAGGGAAGTTCAAAGGGGCTTATAAAATGATGTGGGAACTCAAGGAGATTTTGTTATTCCCATGAAACACAAAGTTTGAGTTCATGCATGTGGTTTGGATTAGAGGATATAGAGTTAATCATTCACTCATGTTATGTGATGGTCTTCGTGGTCAGTTTATGTTGTGGACGGTAGGTACCCTCTATCCCAAGTACCACCCCATGAGTTGTTACAGGAGATGGAGAGTGAGACAATTTCAGAGCATTCTCAATGGACCTTTCATCAGATCCTCGACTTCGGTGACTATGAGGGGAGAGCATTGTGGGCATGGGATGGGGCACTAGCTTAAGTTAGAATCATTATCGAGGTGTGGTTCATTCTATACGTTGATGGATTTTGTAATCCCTGAGAGATGTGGGGTGTGGGTTTTCCATGTTAAGGAATAGTTTCTTAGAGCTCCCTTTGTGGTACGGGCTAACCTTTTTGTGGACAATGAATAGTTTGTGATATCATTTTCATGAATTTTAGTTCTCCAATGTATTTTGTCAAGGTTTAGAGAGAGAAAAAAGTGATAAGATTAAGATCTGGTTGATCTTTACTTCTTGGATCGAGTCCAGGTTCTTCGAAGGATTATGTTCTTGTTTTATGGTGTATAAATCGCACATGCTAGCACATTAGAGTCTATGATCAATAAAACTAGATCTTCCACTACTAAAAATATGATTTTATTCAGTTCTAAGCTTTATCAGCAGTAATTAAAAATGCTAATAAAGACCCTCTTTATCAATGTTAATATACAAACTATTGATAAAGTGCTCCTTTTATTAACGCTAATAAAAAATAATTGATATATGGATATTTTATTAGCACTAATAAATAAGTGGCGAAACAACTACATGTGTCATCGCCGCTTGTGGAGTCTATTGGAACGTTGTCTAGCCAACATGAAATCCACTAACCTATTCTGAAATACATTGTTTTTCCATGTTTCTTGAGGTATTTTTATTCACTCTCCCTCTTGGTTTCCATTTCTTCTTGGAATGATCATCAGGAATGGTTTCACTTCCACCAGTAGTGGGTTAACGTCCTAGGGTACCATGACATGGTTTTTGAAATATGTAACGAACCCTTGTAGGAGTATCGGTGCACCTTCAACCTCAGTGACCTGACCTCAAACCCCGATAGGTGCGTGTTTTCCCCTTCTTCCTCAGGAACCTTCACCACCTGGGACTACTGTCGCATATGGGATCCTTCATAGTATTATGATAGATGGAATGATACCTTTGGGTTATTGGATTATTAACACCAGTTTGAGATTTATGTGTGACTATATACTTATTATATTTTCTTATTATTTCTTACACACCACCACTTGAGTCGAGTAACCTGATTGGAATCCATAATGGTACTTTTCTTCTGATGTGGATATGGTTTTTATGTGTTTGTGACATGTGTATGTATGGATATATGGGTATTTTAGAATGATGATATTGAATGTAGGGAAGAGACCTAGGAGTGATAGATGGATCATTCTTGATTATTCTTGTGTTTGTCTTGGGGTGGTTTTAGGAAACTATAATGATTCTAAAGTAATTATATTTAATGAAGATGAATAAATACTAATGGTTAGGATTTATTAATCTCTATTCTTATAAGGAAGTGGTTCTGTTATACTGTATTTGGAAGTCTTGTTTTGTGTAATTTAACCATAAATACTAATTTTTGATATTCAAATAGGATGAAGATGAATAAATATTGGATGGATGCTAATCGTTTGACAATAGTGTACGAGAACAGAGTGAAAGAGTTCATCAAGTTTGCAAAGGATCATGCAAAGGATCCTTCTGAAATCCTTTTTCTATGTTTATGTTGTTGTTATTATAGACTACTTACTCCAGAGGAGTTGAAAGAACATTTGATATGTCACATAATAGATTGGAGTTATAAATGATGGAATAAACACAGAGAAAAAGTGAATGTAGCTACTAGTTGGGATAAAACTGCGTTTTATGGATCATCAGATATGAATACAAATATGGATAATGACGAAAACCGTATGGAGGATGTGATTAAAAATGTCAATGTTGATGAAGATCATATTGAAGAAATGACAAAGAAAATTGAAGATGAACTCCGTGATTTCCCAAAATTGTTAGAGAAGTTAAAGAGTTGTGAAAAGACTCCATTGTATACTGGTTGCACTAAGTATACAACATTGTCATCTATACTGAAGTTTTATAAATTGAAAGAAGGAAACAGATGGAGTGATGTTAGTTTTACGGAAATACCTGCTCTCTTGAATGACATGCTCCTAGAAGATAATGACTTCCCAATCCAGACATATGAAGCTAGACGAATGCTACGCTCAATTGGAATGATTTCTGAAAGAATACATGCCTTCCTGAAAGACTGTATGTTGTTTCGCAAGGAGAATAAATCACTTATAGAATTCCCAAAGTGTGGTGATTCTTGATACAAGAAATAATAATCCAATCCTACGAAAGTTTTATGGTACTTTCCAGTCATTCCAAGGTTTAGGCGACTATATGGAAGTGAAGAAACTGCAAGACAATTGTCGTGGTAGGCAGATAAAAGAAATAAATATGGGAAATTTCATAATCCGGCCAACTCTCCTCAATGGAATAATATTGATCATGAGTATCTTGAGTTTGGAAAAGAGCCGAGAAACCTTCATCTTGTGTTATCTACAGATGGAGTGAATCCTTTTGGTTTTCAAACCAGCACTCATAGTACATGGCCTGTTATGTTGTTAAATTATATCTTGCCACCATGGTTATGTCTGAAGTGGAAATTCATCATGTTATATATGCTTATATAAGGACAAAAACAACCAGGTAACAATATTGATGTTTATCTAGCTCCTTTGATCGAGGATTTGATGTTATTTTCTGATTCAGGTGTTATGTTGTATGATGCTTATAAAAGCGAATACTTCACGTTGAGAGTAATGTTGTATGGGACAATAAATGATTTCCCAACTTATGGAAATTTGTCAGGCTGTAGCATTAAAGGAACTCAAGGGTGTCCCTTGTGCAAAGAAGATACATAATCAATTAGGCTGAAACATTCATTGAAATATGTGTTTCTAAGATATCGTATATTTCTACCTCGTCGGCATAAGTACTGATCTTGGATGACATCATTCAATATAAGTTCAGAACAATGCACAACACCGTCTCCACTAACAGGTGATCATCTCTTTGAGAAAGTAAAAGATCTGAACACTGTTTTTGGTAAACCATTTTCGAAAAACCTTATGAAAATCAGTTGGAAATAGAGATAAGTTTTTTTTGAATTACCATACTGGAATTGTTTGTACGTCAGAGATTTTCTTGATGTGATGCATGTGAAAAAAAATGTATGTGACAGTGTTATCGGAACGTTGCTAAATGCCACTGGAAAAACAAAATATGGAATTAAGGCAAGGTTGGACATGGTTGACATGGGAATTTGAGAATATTGGCTCCCGTGAAGGGTGAAAATCGAATGTTTCTTCCTCCAACTGCTTATACTCTTTCTAGGGAGGAGAGATATTAGTTTTTCAACTTCTTCAATGATGTAAATGTTCCAGATGGGTATTCATCAAATATCAAGAATTTTGTGTCAATTAATGATTTGAATTTAAAAGGTTTGATATCACATGATTGCCATGCTTTTATGCAAGATCTAATACATATAGCTTTACGTTGCATTTTTCCAAAGAATGTTTATCATATGTTAAAAAAGCATGTTTCTTTTTCAAAGATATATGTAGAAAAGTATTAAACCCAGTAAAATTTCCAGCTATGGAAAAAGAAATTTTCATCATATTATGTGAATTATAAATATTATTCCCGCCAACATTCTTTGATATGATGGCTCATTTGATGATTCACTTGGTAAGAGAGATTTGACTTTGTGGTCCTATGCATTATAGATGGATGTATCATGTTGTATGGTATATGAATATTTTGAAAGGGTATGTGAAAAATCAATGTTGTCCAGAGGGTTGTATAATGGAGTGATATATTATTGAGGAATCCATTGAATTTTTTACCGAATACCTATCAGATGTGGAAATCATTGGTCTCCCAAAATCTCATCACACTGGACACATTGAGGGTGAGGGAATTTCTGGAAGATAAGTTGTGACAATCAGTATTACAGATCGGGAGCAGGCCCATCTTTATGTTTTGCATAACAGTTGGGCGGTTGCTCCATATACTGAAACTCACAATGAAATTCTTAGGAAGTTGAATCCATAAAGGGCTGAAAAATGGTTATCAAATACACATAATCACCTGTTTATAGGATGGTTTTAGGACCATATTTTTAAGCAGTTGGATGAAAACACAAATTCAATTTCAGAATGACTTTGATGGCTAGCCACTGGACCAAGTGTGTATATATTATCTTACAGTGGTTGTGTAATTAATGGTTATACATTATATACATATGAACATAATGAAGATAGTACCATGAAATATAGTGGAGTTAAACTAGAGGCTGAAGTGATGCATGTTTCTGGTAGTAGGGACAGAAATCAAATTTATGCAAATATGTCATACTTTGGCATTATCAAACTAATATAGGAGTTGGATTATACGACAATCCAATTTCTGTTTTTTCAATAAAAATGGGTTGATAACAACAGTGGTGTTAAAATATATGAATTGGGATTTGTAAAATTTGATTTTAGTAAATAAGGGTACAAAGACGAACAATTTATAATGGCATCACAAGCGATACAAGTTTTTTTGTTCCAGATATCGCAAACAGAAAGTGTTCGATTGTTTTTTTATCATCCAAAACTACAGAAGGGTCTGATGAGAATTCAGTTGAGGACGACCCTTTTAGTAGTACGTCGCAATCAGTTTGGAGCGGTCCCAATGTAGATGATGTTTTGTATGTTGGAGGAGACCACAATGAAGGGATTTGGATAATCGACAGAGGTGTCAAATCCCTTCAACCTTTGAAAAAAACAAAGAGTGTTCAATAAACAGGTTATATTTTGTTTGTAATATAGATCTTGTTATCTCATGCTATTTTCTTATCATTACTGAATTTATGTAATCTAAATTAAATGTTCAACCAATTTTGAAGATAATGACTTCTGCACATTCTGGTGCTCCTAACCTTGAGGCTGAACAAGTCTCTCAAGCTGCTACTGCTGCGGTTGCTGCTCCTGCAGCAGTAGCTGCTCCTGCAGTGGCTCCTGTTACTCCTGCTGCTCCTCCTACTGCGGCTCCTGTTGCTCCTACTGCGGCTGCTGCTACTTCTATTTTTGAGGTCCAACTACCATTAGAACTTGTTATTGATACCATTGTAGATGAACATATAGATGATGTTGATATAAATGAAATGGTCGGGAATGAAGGACTGATGTCGTAGAAAACACATGTGCGTCGTAGTTTGACGGTGTTAGCCAAAGTTCTTAAGGAAAAAATAAAAGGCATCAAATTTGAAGTCGGACGGAATGTACGAGGCCAATATGTGAATCCCAACAAGGCTATGTTTAGCAGCTACATTGGAGTTGTCACTCGACAACGCGTGACGATTGACATAGACTCATGGCACCATGTTGTGTCTGGGCTGAAGGTTGTGATCTGAGAAGAAATTACGGTAACATTATGAATTTATTTCTTTAATTTACTAGAAAATAAAATAATGAAACAATGTCTTACTCTTCTCAATCTCTTTCAGAGAACATTTATAGTAGACGATTCACACAAGGATTATGTACTAAGTCTTGCAGGAAGGATTCATCAAGGTTTTCGCACTATGTTAAGAAGATGTCACCTGAAAGATTCCAAAGGTAAAATAAACCCATACCCACCCATTGTCTATGCTCACCTGATATACCAAGAATCATGGGATGCATTTATTGGCCGTAGTAGGGATGAGAAGTCTCAGGTACATTATGGGTGATAATACGTTGTTTTAGGATACCTGAATTCATCACTCTGATAGTCAATATTTCATTTATGAAATAGAAACTCTGTACTGAAAATAAGGAATGTGCATCCAAACTAGCATACCCCTATCGTAAATCAAGGATGGGGTACACATCATTAAAAAAGAAAATGGTACGTATTTTAAATTTACAGTAATATTATTGGGTTCCAATAAACAACATCATAATCATATTTCTATGTTTATATGTAGATTGATGAGTCTAAAACAAAATACACTTCCATTCCACGTCATGTGCTATAGAAGGAGGCACGTGTGAATAAGGAAGGGAAGTTAGTAGATGAGAACACACCAAAAGTGTGAGAAATATGTGTAAGTATGACACGACAATAAAAATATTTGTTTTAAATTGCTATTACATAAAAATAATTAGTTATTTTCCAATATCTGACAGTCACAGGAATCAGATACTCCTGAATCAGATACCGACCTATTATCGACAGATTTGAAGCAGCCAGAAAAATATAGTCATGTCAGAGTTGCGGGGTTTGGGGTGACACCACGAGTATATTTTGAGAAGAAGAAAAAACCAGATGCTACAAATGTAAAATTGGAACAAATGAGCGAAAAAATAGCAACCCTTGAATAATGATTGCAATGACAGGGAGAGTTGCTAGAATCTTTTATGGGTGGGAAGCAAAGGGAAGACACAAGTCAAGAACAAACAGAGCTTGAATATCCCGCCCCACGCCCCCACTAGCTTTGAGTAGAGCCATTCCCCTCAATGAACTGTCTTATGCGTGGTGATCAATATTCTAATAATTGTTCCAATGAAATGTGAATCAGACAAACACTGATAATTTTTCTGTACTGATATTCTATAGGGTGATAATGATTTTGATTTATATCTATCAACACCCACCAATCACCTTGTAGCGAGGGCTACAATGTTCAATATCCCAGATTCCACGCTGCATAATAGACCACTTTCGAAAGATCATCTGAAAGTGACGATTACTGTAGCTCATGAGACAAATGCAGAGCTACCTATTCCACTTGTTGACGATGATTTTCATACGGTCTAACAGGCTATTGGGACATTCATTGCATGGCCATCACAACTTGTAAGAGTACATCTAGACAAAGAGGTATTTATTTCCTTTTTTTTCAAGCTAAACCTTTAACAATTAATGAAAAAAGGGTCTGAACGAATGATTGTTGTTATAAATAGAGAAAGGGAATGGGGTGACAAATGTCCGCTCAAAACCATCTAAAGGATCGACCAACTGATCCCAAGGAGCTAATAAAATCACAATAACACCACCTGTTCTCTATCCACATTTACTAGCATTGAAGACTCATGTGGATACGAAGCTAAAAGATGGTAATAGTCATATAGTGGTTTCTGAAGAGAATATATACGGAGAGGAATGTCAAGATTTCGTAGCTGTTGAAAATGTAAATGAGATCCTTGAAAATAGATGTCTAGGCGTCATAGTTGTAAATGTATATTTGAGGTATGTTTCCATGAATTTATTTTCTAAAAGATGATCTAATGTGAAAATTATGACTAAATTCATTTTATATTGCTGACAGACGCATTTATTAAAACTAGTTGAAGGAATTTTCCCATGAGCTAAAATTTGGACTCGTTAGTCCTCATACCACATCAACACACCTAAAAAATTAGATCCATCAAAAAGGGATGCAATAGTGAACGGCTTGCTGAAAACATTTGAAAGGGAGATTACAGATGACAGACTCTTCCTAATACCAACCATGCAGGGGTAAAACTCTACGATTAAAGAATATCAATTATATTTTCACTTAATTTATTACTTATTCCTTTTTGTGTTTTTAGGAATCATTGGTAGATAATTTTGGTGAACTTGGATACTCAAAATATTTATTTTCTGGATTCAAAGCAAGGATATCCATCAAACCAACCACACATGATGGGGTTTGTGAATCTGTAAGAAACTACATCTTATGTTTTAGGTCTAAACATAAAGTAGTATAATTTATATTATCTTTTACTGTGGATTCTTTTATGATTGGGTGGTGTATCATTATCGTCTAAAAAAGGAATGAGGACAGGGGCTAAGCATAAGGAGGCGAGCGAGTACTACGTCTGGACAAATATCAGTTATATATAATAAAATATCACTATCCAAACACATCTCAACACAAGTTACTTATTCTCCTAATTATCAATTTTTTTGTAGTGTCCAAAACAAAAAAAAGATAATGATTGCAGTTATTATTTTAGTAAATTTATTAAAGATATCATTTTTCATTAACAAACTAGCATCCCTAAAGAGGTATTTTCAAAAACAAATACAAGTTATTTTAATTTATTTATTATTTTTTTATTTTTTTATTTTGCAGTACTAATCTCACTGACAAAAAGCCTCATACTCACAAGATGATATAGATGTGTTCTAAAATGAGTGGGCCGCATACCTGATGGCATATTGTACCCAAATAAATTGAAGATCTGACTTGGGGACATGTACAATTGGAGGTCATTTTTGAGAGGGGTTAAGGGGATAAAAAGACGAAACATTGTTGTATGTAAATGTTAATAGGAAAAATGTAATTGTTATTAAATAAAACATACTATATCCAATGATTCATTTTCCCATTTTAACAGATGATATGCACCAGCAACATGCAAGAATGCTGAATCACTCAAAGGGTCTCAATTTTGTTTTAAATGGACACAATTTTAAGTGAAAACAACAACTGACATATGGAAATCAGAACAAATGAATTCATATTTCCTTGATCTCTTATAAGAACGATCCAAGGGTCCTTGATGACGTGTACAAGTCAACCCCTCCCCAATCCGAGGAATGATGTGGCCGGTACCTCTCAAAGGGTCTCTCTTTTGTTTAAAATGGACACAATTTTAATTGAAAACAACAACTGAACTATGAAAATCTTACCAAATGCATTAGTATTTCCATGATCATTTATAATAATGATCCAAGGGTCCTTGGTGACGCGTAAAAGTCATCCATGCCTCAATCTGAGGCATGGTGTGACCGGTAGCACTCAAAGGGTCTCACATTGGTTTAAAATCGACAGAATTTTAAGTGAAAACAACAACTGACCTATGGAAATCTGAACAAAACCATTCGGATTGTATTGATATTTTATAATAACGATCCAAGGTTCCTTAAAGACATGTAAGTGTCAACCCCGCCTCAATCCGAGGCACGGTGTGGCCGGTACCACTCAAATGGTCTCTATTTTGTTTAAAATGGACACAATTTTATGTGAAAAAAACAACGGACCTACGGAAATCCGACCAAACACATTCAGATTGCCTTGATATTTTATAAGAACAATCCAAGGGTCCTTGGTGATGAGACTGAATTATCTTCACTTCAATATGAGGTACGGTGTGGCCGATAGCACTCAAAGGGTCTCACTTTGGTTTAAAATGGACACAATTTTAAGTGAAAAAACACTGACCTATGGAAATCTGACCAAATTCATTCGGATTATTGTGATCATTTATAAGAATGATCCAGGGGTCCTTGGTGATGTGTAAAAGTCATCCCCACCTTAATCCGAGGAAGGGTGTGACCGTTATCACTCAAAAGGTCTCTCTTTTGATTAAAATAGACACAATTTTAATTGAAAATAACAACTGACCTATGAAAATCTCACCAAACGCATTCAGATTGCCTTGATCTTTTATAATAATGATCCAAGGGTACTTGGTGACGTGTATAAGTCATCCCCTTTTCAATCCGAGGCACGGTGTGACCGTTATCACTTAAAGGGTCTCTCTTTTGTTTAAAATGGACAAAATTTTAATTGAAAACAACAACTGGCCTATGAAAATCCAACCAAACGCATTCAGATTACCTTTATCATTTATAAGAATGATACATGGGTCATTTGTGATGTGTAAAAGTCAACCCCGCCTAAATACGTGGAATGGTGTGGCCAGTACCACTCAAAGGGTCTCTATTTTGTTTAAATTGTACTCAGTTTCAAGTGAAAACAACAACTGACCTACATAAATCTGACAAAACGCATTCAGAATGCCTTGATCATTTATAAGAACTATATAAGGGTCCTTGGTGGCATGTAAGAGTCATGCCTGCTTCAATATGAGGCACGGTGTGGCCAGTATCATTCAAAGGGTCTCTCTTTTGTTTAAAATGGACACGATTTTAATTGAAAACAACAACTAACCTATAGAAATCCAACCAAACGTTTTTGGATTGTCTTGATCATTTATAAAAATGATCCAAGGGACAATGGGGACATGTAAAAGTAATCCTTTCCTCAATATGAGGCATGGTGTGACCGTTATCACTCAAAGAGTCTCTCTTTTGTTTAAAATGGACACAATTTTAATTGAAAACAACAAATGACCTATGAAAATCCAACCAAACGTGTTCATATTGGCTAGATATTTTTTAAGGAAGATCCAAGGGTCCTTAGTGGTGTGTACGAGTCAACACTGCCTCAATATGAGGCACAGTGTGGCTGGTACCACTCAAAGGGTCTCTATTTTGTTTAAAATGTACACAATTTTATGTGAAAACAACAACTGACCTACGAAAATCCAAAAAAACACATTCGTATTGCCATGATCTTTTATAAAAAAGATCCAAGGGTCCTTGGTGATGTGTAATAGTCAACCCCTCCTTAATCCGAGGCATGGTGTGGCCGGTACCACTCAAAGGGTCTCTATTTTGTTTAAAATGTACACAATTTTAAGTGAAAACAACAACAAACATACATAAATCCAACCAAACCTATTATGATTGTCTTGATATTTCATAAGAACTATCCAAGGGTCCTTGGTGACATGTAACAGCAATCCTCGCATCAATTCATGGCATGGTGTGACCGTTATCACTCAAAGGGTCTCTCTTTTGTTTAAAATGGACACAACTTTAATTGAAAACAACTACTGACCTTTGAAAATCTGATGAAACACATTCATATTGCCTTGATAATTTATAAGAACTATCCAAGGGCCATTAGTGATGTGTAAGAGTCAACCCCTCCTCAATATGACGCACGGTGTGGCTGGTACCACTCAAAGGGTCTCTATTTTGTTTAAAATGGACACAATTTTATGTGAAAACAACAACTGACCTACAGAAATCTGACTAAACACATTTGTATTACATTGATATTTTATATTAATGATCCATGGGTCATTTTTGATGTGTAAAAGTCATCCTCGCTTCAATAGGAGGCACGGTGTGGCCGGTAGCACTCAAAGGGTCTTGCTTTGGTTTAAAATGGACACAATTAAAAGTGAAATCAACAACTGACCTACAGAAATCTGACAAAACACATTAGGATTTCCTTGATATTTTATAAGAACAATATAAGTGTCCTTGGTGACGTTTATGAGTCAACCTTGCCTCAATACAAGGCACGGTGTGGCTGGTACCACTCAAAGGGTCTCTATTTTATTTAAAATGTACACAATTTTAAGTGAAAACAACAACTGACATACTGAAATCCGACCAAATGCATTTGTATTGCCTTGATCTTTTATAATAACTATCCAAGGGTCCTTGGTGACATGTAAGAGTCAACCTTGCCTCAATCCGAGGCATGGTGTGGCTGATACCACTCAAAGGGTCTCTATTTTATTTAAAATGTACACAATTTTAAGTGAAAACAACAACCGACCAATGGAAATCTGACCAAATGGTTTCAGATTGCCGTTATCTTTTATAATAATGATCCAAGGGTCCTTAGAGATGTGTAAAAGTCAACCCTAGCTCAATCTGAGGCACGGTGTGGCCGGTACCACTCAAAAGGTCTCTATTTTCTTTAAAATGTACACAATTTTAAGTGAAAACAACAACTGACCTACAGAAATCCGACCAAATGCATTCAGACTGTGTTGATCCTTTAGGAGAACGATCCAAGGTTCCTTTGTGACATGAAAAAGTAATCCCCGCTTCAATCTGAGGTACGGTGTGGCCGGTAGAACTCAAAGGGTCTCTCTTTGGTTTAAAATGGACACAATTTTAAGTGAAAACAACAACTGACCTACAGAAATCCAACAAAATGCATTCAAATTGTCTTAATCATTTTTAATAACGATACATAAGTCCTTTTTGATATGTGTGAGTAAACCACACCTCAATATGAGGCACAGTGTGGCTGGTATCACTCAAAGGGTCTCTATTTTGTTTAAAATGGACACAATTTTATATGAAAAAAACAACTGACCTACGAAAATCTGACCAAACACATTCATATTGTCTTGATATTTTATAAGAATGATCCATAGGTCCTTTGTGACATGTAAGAGTTAACCCCTCTTAAATATGAGGCATGGTGTGGCCGGTATCACTCAATGGAGCTCTATTTTGTATAAAATGGACAAAAGTTTAAGTGAAAACAACAACTGACCTACGAAAATTCGACCAAACACATTAAGATTGTGTTTATCCTTTAGGAGAATGATCCAAGGGTCCTTTGTGATGTGTAAGATTCATCCCCACTTCATTCTGAGGCACGATGTGGCTGGTAGAAATCAAAGGGTCTCTCTTTGGTTTAAAATGTACACAATTTTAAGTGAAAACAACAACAGACCTACAGAAATACAACCAAACACATTCGGATTGTCATGATATTTTTTAAGAACGATCCATGGGTCCTTTGTGATGTGTACGAGTCAATCCCGCCTCAATACGATGCATGGTGTGGCCGATATCACTCAAAGGGTCTCTATTTTGTTTAAAATGGACACAATTTTAAGTGAAAACAACAACAGACCTACGGATATCCGACCAAATGCATTCAGATTATGTTGATCTTTTATAAGAACGATCCATGGGTCCTTTGTGACTTGTACTAGTCAACCCCACCAACCCCCAAGACCGCCCACACCCTCCCTGGCCACCAACCCACCCCCTGGACACCCCCACCCTATGGACACCCCCACCTCCTGTAAATCCCCCCGCCACTCTGGACACCATCCCACCCCCTGAAAAGCCCCCCCTAGACACCCCATCCCCCCGAACACCCCCTAACCCCCTTGGACAGCCACCAAAACCCTTTAACCGCCCCCTAGCCCCATGAATTCTGAATTGAATTCGTTATATACTTAATTAACTTATGAATTATGTGTTAATGGTATACGTGTATACTTGTTATATGGCTATACTTGTTCTAATTATATTATGATTTATGTGTTAATTTTTCATGGGTATACTGGCTGTAATTAGCTTATTGAGATGCTGAATTTTTTTGCAGCTGTTCATGTGTGCTGCTGTATATTTTTTCATAGCAGCAGACAGGGCCTTTATCAGCGCTTTTTTTAGTGCTGATAAATGTAGCTTTAATCAGCACTAAAAAAGTGCTGATAAACACCACCTTCATCAGCACTAAGGAAGCACTGATAGAGGATTAGTTTATCAGTGGTAAAGGAGCGCTGATAAAGTCTACCTTTATCAGCGCCGTTTTAGCACTGATAATGGGTGCATTTATCAGCGCTCTTTTAGCACCGATAAATGGGGCATTTATCAGCGCTAAAAAAGAACTGATAAAGAGTACCCCTTTATCAGTACCGAGATTTACCGTGCTTTTTTAGCATTGATAAAGCTCATTTTTAGCACTGATAAAACCCATTTTTGTAGTAGTGTTTTAATTTTTTGGTCATGCTCTTGAGTGTATTTGGCATGAATTTAATGGGCTTGGATTAACTGAATATTCCAATTATTCTCCCTAAAATCTAGTTTGGTTTTAATCAATTCAATCTTTGCCAGAAATCTAGGGTTTGATTTCATGTTTTCATCTTCTTCAAGGTAAAAATCTTGTTGTGGATGGTTATTGACAAACTACCAGGCTATATGTCGATAATCTCCACAACAATCACAGTAAGTTCTAGTGTAGTAGTTTGAGCCTTCAAAACATTACATTTTTTAATTTTTCAGATTAAATGCGCAAAAATTATTCAAACGAAACTTAAACAGAAAACAAAAGAAGCAAATTTTCACATTTTTTGCAGATTTTTTATAATATTTTTTTTTGTTTTTTCTAAACACTTTGATTACTCAGCGCATGCCTTCCTAGGAAACGATGCAAAAAAAATGATTTTAACCACCGTTGAAGCCGGTCAATGATTAAAATTTATATTCCTACAAACTATATTATATTTGGAAAGCAGGTTCAAACCCACAAATAAGGAAAAATTGACCACTAATCTTATTAACATTCAAAAACACCACTTTTGTCAGCAGTGGAATGGATTCTCTATCTTCTTTACTATTTTTTTTATTTTGTGAAATTATTATGTAGTAAAGATACTGCACATTATTTGGTGTTTTTGATCTTGACTAAGATAAAACAGAAAACCGATTGAAAACTGTGAACCACAAAAATATAGAAGGATGATAAATGAACTACCAGAATGTATTGCTCGGGAAAAAATATCTATACTACCAGTTTTAAAGGTATTCTGAATCACTTAAAAATTGTTGCAGAGTACCACCTTAAAAAGAATGACTCCCCTCCCTCACTAGGATTTAAGTCACACAAGACAATAAATTTAATAGTTTACCACTCTGAAATTAATCAATTGTGAACTATTTGAAAAAATGACAACATGATGAACTCACTGTTAGTCTTGAAGTATTTTGAAATTATTATCTATTGAAGAGTGTTTCCACAATATATCTCGCCAATTGACTGTGAATTTTTGTGATTAAGTTCTAGTGGAATAAGAGACTCAATGAATTCAGTATTGATCTCTCCAATCATTACTGAATTCATTGAAATGATAAAGTGAAAAAGAAAATTAAAAGATAACCAGTACTACTTCAATTTATCCTTGAAATAATAGTTTTAGCTAGAAAACATGTTTATTATCATAACAGTAATAGAAAACATGCTAAAGTAGAGTATAATAATTCAAATAGAAGGGAAGAAAAACTCCCTGAAAAATACTCTGCTCCTACACTCCATCAACTCCTGTGATGTTCACAGGACCCCACTTCTCCTGATGAGAGAAAAGCTCTCAAGTCTCCAACGGTGTTCTCAGCTCAAATGAATGTACCTTCAAAATTCTATTGCTACTCTGATTTTAATTCCACTTTCATCTACTACATGTCCCCGC
The DNA here is from genome assembly GCA_963277665.1 of Viscum album. Classification (NCBI taxonomy): domain Eukaryota; kingdom Viridiplantae; phylum Streptophyta; class Magnoliopsida; order Santalales; family Viscaceae; genus Viscum; species Viscum album. The sequence goes on from OY728153.1 coordinate 1,956,444,928, forward strand.
ATGTTTCCACCGACTTTAAGGATTCTTTACTTACGCACCACACACATGAATTTTTTTGTAACCCACATGTCGCGCTAGTTTTTCCAATGTAACGAACTCCTATTGAGTTAGTTAAGAGTACCCAGACGTTTCCTCATCTCTTGAATAAACCTACATAGTTAGAATAGAAAATAAATAAATAAAAATGCAAAGAAAGTAAAGAAGTTATTTTTTTAATTAAATGCTTTATTTATTGTTAAAATGATGACTAATAAATATATTAATTGATTATTATTTTTAAATTTTATTATTATGATTATTAAATTATTATTAATTTTTTAATAAAATATAATTTTTAAGTTTTTAATTTATTTTTATTAAATTATTTCATAATCCAAGAATTATTAATAATTCGTTAAGATAACATAAATATATTCTTAAATTATATTAAGACCAATTACATTATTAATTTATTTATTAAATTTATTTTGTATAAATTAAAGTGTAGAAAAATATCCAATTTAGTTAAATAATTTTATTTAAAATTTATGATTGTTTAAATTTAAATTTTATAAATTTTTATTAGATTGTCTTGTATTCTATTGTAAAACTTATCAATTTATTAATATTATAAAATTTATATATTAAAATTATTATATATTATATAAAATTTATTTTATTAACTTATTAAATATTTACTTTTACTTTTACTTTATAATTTTTATTAGTTAATTCACTCCCACCCAAATCATGCTGCAAAATGGGGGGGGGGTCTTCTTCCTCTTGAAGACACCTGTCATGACTCCCTGCTCATCCTCCTCCTCAAGCTGCGACACCAGAGCGACAACGGCCTAAGCTCTAGTAGTGGAAAATGGAGACTCTAGTAAAAACCAATGGTGGCCTTGCCCTTTCTCTCTCTACATCCCCGCACAGCGCCAGGTCCTACTCCTGTACAACAAAGGTGCATCATTCCAAATCCTTCGCTCAACTCCATCACGTCACAATGTGGGTCTGTAAAACAAGTTGGCTTTACGATGAGACTTTAGGTAGTGATGGATCAGTGGTTCTCAACTCGAGACTATGGTGCACAATGGAGGATTCATGCGGAACCAGATCTGATGGTGGTTCGTAGCTTGCGGGATGAAAATCTGGTAGTGAAGTAGGGGTTTAAAATAGGTTTATTATTTAAATTGAAAATAGATTTGAGTATGTGGGATATAATTAGGTTTGGGAAGAAATAACGATGGGGATTGTGTTGCTGGATTTTTGAATTTGGTTCAATTTTTATGTGTTGGTGTCAGAGGTGTAGGGGATTTGCAGTGGTGTAGGAAGCTGAAGGAGGAGAAGAGGTGTAAGGTAAGGTTGTACGAATATGTGGATCAGTATGAATAAATTGAACGATGTTGTATCGATGTGTAATGGTGAGACAGATAGTTGTATCAGTGAGTGCGTCAAAATCGGGGATTGAAAAGTGGAGAACATAGGAGAATCAGTGTGTGGGAAATGTAGGGTTTTGGTGTGAGAAGCTGTAGTGGCAGGGAAACGATATCAATGCTAGGGGTGAGACCAATAGTGTAAAACAACTTTGGGTATCAGTTTGTGTCCTGAAACCGATTGGAAGATTGGATCGGTGAGTCAATGACTCACTGATAGATAAAAAATATGAGTGATAATTAGTCACCGATAGTTTTAATAAATAGACTCACCGAAAGATAAAATAAAAATAATTAATCGGTGCGTCGTGACATCGGTGAGTCACAGTGTCGGTGTAGGTGATAAATTTCTATTTAAAACAAAATATGAGTCACCGATAGTTTAAAAATGAGAGACTGAAATTGATACATAGGGGAGACCGATGGTGTTTCACAAAGATCGGTGAGTCACGACTCACCGATAGTTAAAGAAAACTTCTGTGCGGCAAGGGATCGACAAGTTGCGATCAGTGAGTTGCATCATCAATGCGTCACGAAATCAGTGCATCAACTCACTGATAGAACAAATTGATATGTTAAAATATTAATTTAAAACAAATAATAAAACAAATAAAACATTATTTAATTTAAAAAAACTAAACTATTAAAGATTAAATAATTAATTGTAACTAAAATCTAACTAACTTATTTTACAATATAAAAATAAAATTAACTAAATTATTAACTAAGAATTAGAATATTAAGATTAATAAAATATATCTCTAAATAAATGAAAAACACATAAATATATTTTACTGAAAACATGATATTAAAATAATTAAAATTATCAAATGATATTAACCAAAAAAGTTAATTAGTTAGACAAAAAAATGAAAACATAATTTTAAAAACACATTATTTTATTAAACATGAACTTATATTATCAACTTATTTATTTAATAGAATAATTAAACTAATTAATAAATAATGTTACATTATTTTAATAAATCTAATTTAACGAGTAATGTTTTAAATGAAAAACTAAATTATATTAATGCCAATAACAATGAAAAATTAATTAATTAATAAACATTAAAAAGTTAACCAGATTAGTATTATTAAACTAAAATGTAGTTAAAATAATTAGAATAATTAGAATGACTAAATTAAACAATTAAAAGACTAAAAACACATATCTAATTATAAAAAATGATTAATTAGTGGATTTAGTATAAGAAATACAAATGTTCCATTATTTATTTAAAAGTGTAAAAATAAGTAACTAATTTGTTAAAAATTAAATAAATGATGTGGAAAAACTATGTAAAAAAGGAGCCACGTCACTTACCATGAGAGAAGTAATGGTTGATAATCAAGGGACACATATGCAGATTGATCATGATTTCTCCAACTAATTTCTCTCAATTAGTGATATCATTTCAATGGTTGTTTTAAAATCATGAAACCCAAGAACTCTTCATCAGAGTTTATATTTCAAAAGATTATAATCAATGATTTCATTCCAAATTAATGATATGAGGCTCCATCTAGAGATGACCTATGATTACTATAGCACTACAAAAATTCTACAAAAAAAATTGCTAATTCGAAACACTCAGCAACATGATCAAATTTCGGATCCATTACCACGTATCCATGATCATTTTTCACATTTGATTTATTTATTTTAATTTTTTTGTTTCTACTTTCAATATCCCCCTTCCTTTTTGATTTTGTTTCATTTTTTTGTGGGATCTATCTCTATGTTCTACTCTCTTATTTATTATTTAGTGAAATAATTTTTCCCATATATTATTTATTCTATTTTCTGTTTTTTCTTTTTTAGTATAATGTATGTTTAATTTTCTTCATTCCATTCTTCCTCAAAATAGTTAAAAAAACTTCAAAAATATTTTTCATTACCCAATAAAGAAATGAAAAACTATTTTAAATAGAACCATAAATTCAAAAGAACCTCCACTCATATATTATGTATTATAAAGTTAGTAAATCATGTAACATTGGGGAACCAATTTTGGAAACTATAGAGGTGGTAAACTAAACTAAAATTGAACCAAATAAAATCACTAAAAACATGGGTAAAAATAACTAGTCTTTAAAAGAACTAACTACCCCTAATGTGGAGTACCAACCTATTCCCAAGGTAAGCATCCAACATTGATATGGGATTAGGAATCATCTACCTCTTTCTTAAATTTCATGTTATTCTTATTGAGTAACAACAGAAAAATCTCAAGGAGTTTCTCATAGCATGCCCCACTATGAAACCACAAAATTTGTGTGAGGACCTCATAATGTTTAGGGCCTTCCCTTTATCCCTCGAGGGTGAAGAGAAACAGTGAATATACTACATACGTAATATTATTTTGGACTGGAGTGAACCTAAATTACTCTTTGTTGATAAGTTCTTCATTTCCGCATAAACTGCATCCGTTAGAATAGAAATATGTGGCATTCATAGATCACAAGGATAGACCCTTCATGAATATTGGCAGAGATCCAAAATAATTTTCTCAAGTTTACCCGACCAGAAAATTAATTAAAAATTTATAATTCAAATATTTTTTGAGGTACTTTCCCCCTTGATTCTGGAATGATTGATGATACATCAGGTGGTTCCATAGGTGATAAAACACCAACCATTACTCATGAATTTATTGCCTACATGGATCAAAATGGAAAAAAATTTGGTACATGAGAAATTTCACCAACGCAAGGAGTTCATGAGGTAATACATTCATCCCCAAAACTAAATTTAAGAAATAAACATGACGAAATGCAAACACTTCTAAGACAATTTGCTGAGGCTCATGGTAATTCACACACCCCACCTATTCTATTAAATTATAGTATTTTTTTCACATAAAACTCATTTCTATAATCTGTTCATGAAACAAAATTACTCATTTGAGTCATGTGTATTATTATTCCCTAGGTTCCCTTTTTAATAAGAAAATCCCTTCATGAAAGTGAACTTTAGTCCAAATCCAAATCCTGGATGGAAAACACAACCATAGTTCTTGTAAGAAGGAAACACAAGTTTCCCAAAAAAATGTTGATATCAAAAAGTCCAAGGCATGTTATACACTATATTTAAATAATCCACATCCTCAAAAACATTAACTAAGAATCTATGTATGGTGAGGAAAATGGAATCCTAGAACCACCAGTTCCAACATAAAACAAAATCGACTATTCAAGACAAATGAAATCAAATGGGACAACTAAAAAACACAATTAGTGACATAAATTTGTAAGCTTCAATGAAAATACCATCAAAACCCATGGTTAATCGCTAGGAAAAAGATAATTTATATGCTATCACACTTAATAGTGTTAAATAACTTTATCCCTCTAATGTTTCTACACAACATACATGTCCTTATGAGGACCTAGAAATTAAAATTATATAATCTTGAGTTTTTAAGTCAAGAATTAATTTTCCTACATTTAATGATCTTTTCAGGTTTAGAGTTTTAGAGAATTAGGTCATAACTAATACATAACAAATACATATAATATAAATTGGACTCTTCTGATCAGTACATATTTTTAATACCATATAATACTGGTAAAACAAAAAATGATTACTTTTCTTGAAAAATATTCATTACATATAACTTAACATCTTATTTTCCCTTAACCATACATAAATCCTATGAATTATTTTTTGTAAAATGTTTGATTAGAATAAAAATATGAGTAAGGGACATAAAAATAAGAAAACAAGTATTCCAGTGAAAAACATGAAAACCTATAAAAAAACTTTTCTTAAAAACATAATATTTTACAAATAATTAGCTTACCTAGTACTATTTGGGTTTACCCATCAAATATAATGACCTCAAAAAATGAAATGAATAAAACATTTTATGCTTTATCTTTTTTATCATAAAAGTTTTAAAAACACTTTTAAAATCATATGCAAATACTGTTTGGATATCAAAATAAAATATTCATTTTAAAAAACATTTTAATTAATAAAATATCAAAATAATACAATGAGGGTTTTTCATTGACTAAGACATGAAATATTTCAAATGAAGATAAAAATATAATAATGTCTGTGGATGTTGAGAAATTAATTGTCACCATGATTTTTTAGAATAAAACATTCCTTTTTTATGTCAAAATGTTCCATGTAAAATATTTAAAAATATTAATTTTTTAAACCCTTTAAAAATAAAGTAAAAAAGTGACATAAAATTAACATTATAAATATTTTATGTCCATAATTTTTTTGGAAAAAAATAATTAAAAAATAAGGGCATGGTAAAGAAATATTTTGAATGAAAACATTAAAAGGGAATTTTGTTTTTAAAGAAACGTCATTTATAACTTTAGAAATATTTGAATCAGAATGCCCCTGAAATCTTAATAGTAAAAAACACTAAGTAACTTGATAATATATAAATTAAGGATATAAAATTTCTATGTTGTAGTATATGCACCTTTTAAAAGAATATAGGTCTATAACATCGAAATATTCCTTAATGAAAGGAAATTGAGATGATGTTTCTTACCTTCTGTATGACTTGTCATGTGGACCTTTATATTCATGAATTATAAACTTATGTTAATTATTTAAATTCTTTAGAACCTATTTCAGGTTTATTATTACTTTTATTTTACATATTACAATGTTATATACAATTACTTAATCAATTAATTTTATGTTGGACGTTTTTACCATATTTGTCTTCAGTGTTGAAAATGAACTTGGTAGGTTGACTATGGTTAGAGAGGTAATTGTTTAAAAATATACTGTATAATAATCATGAAATATTTATCATACTTATACAACAATTATAATTTTAATATCAATTATGACATATGGTTTTTGAGAAATGAAGTGCGTTACAATCATGGAGACAATAGGTCGTACATACGCATGAGCAACATTTCAATTTTTCAGTGATAATTATTAAAAGACAAAAGTATATTTTTATCTTTAAATAATGATAATAATATCATGTATACCATATTATGTTTCTAAATATAATTATATTCATCATCAATGTGGTGTGGGGATGAAAACAGAGCCACATCGCTTCGTGAAGGTGGTAGCCCACAAGTTCACGAACAACGTTATCATTTCTCAGTGTGTGAAAAGGTAAGAATGAAGATGATATATTATCTTTACTGAATTATAACTATGTCGTGAGAATCAAATTTATTCCATTTTTATAATATATATTCATTATATATAACCTTATTACCTTCCATGTAATTATTTTGTTAAAACGAATCATATAACTTCGCGAGGTGGTAATATATCATGCACACGAACACCATTATCGTATCTCACAATGAATGGAATGTAAAATGGTAAATAGGACATAATGAATCTCTAGGTGTAATTATATTTTAAATATCATATATATACTTTATATTCATCTTCATACTAAACCTTTAGAGGTGTAAATTGGAAGAGGAATAACATTGGTTCTCTTGGCAGTAGTCCTCTGTACACACGAATGGGGATTTCATAAAAAATTTGATTGATAATGAGAAAATTATAGGTTATAAAATAAACCTAAAAACATATAAGTATATTTAAGATACTAATTATTTTTATAAAATCACGGTTTAAAAAATATTTAATTGGGGTTTGGAATAAATAAAATAAAAACACTCATTAAAAAAATTACCTCTTCTTTGGGTAACATCTTTTCATTTTTCTTCAAAGGCCTTCCTTGTTGGGATATTTACCCAAAATAATTATTATATGATTATATTAATGAATTATATAATTTATTTGGTTATGTATTGGATTAAACAACATGTTTTTAAAGTGAGTTTAGAGGAGGATAGAGGGTGGCCATTTATAAGTCAGGTGAGTAGCACACTTTTAATTTTTGAAAAGAATGATTTCAACCAATGTCTTCATTCATGTCACCTGGATCCAATAATAGAAAATTATAAATAATAGGAAGTTTAAGGTTGAAATATTTCTAGATAATAGATTTAAAATGTATTTTAGGCCATTTAACCATTATCATTTTATTTTAAGCCCCGATAAATCCTTTTTTATCTTAACTGTAGTAATTAATTCTTACTGGTTCAATTTTAAATTTTTGTAAAACATTTAGTTGAACATATTAGAAAATATATTTTATTATGATTAAAAATATGTAATATAATTTTACCAAACTAAATTTTGATAAGTTTTATGTTTTAATTTAAAACAAAACCCGCAGATGCGATGAGAACATAGGTTTTTAAGCATAGTATTGTTTAGACAAATATGATTTTATACTAACTCTAAGGATAATGATATTAATTGTATCAAAATAAATTAATATTTATAGATATATTTTCTATAAATTTCACTTAAAACATTCCCCAACATGTATTATTTTAATTAATTAAATTTTATAAACATTATTTATTTTAAAACCGTGTTTTAAAAAGCCCATTTTTAAACCCAATAACAAAATTATACAATAAACCAATATAAATTTGATTAGAATTTTATTAAGTGGATAGAAAATAAATTAATAATTATTATTTTACTTGAAATAATATTCAAAACATATTGGTACTTTTAAAATAATTAAATTATGTAAATGAGAAGTCTTTTGTTTTAAAAAAATTGGTATTTTTCATTATTTACTGAAAAATCAATATTTTCTGAAAAATCTCAAAATTTAATGATAGATAAATTATGATATGATGATTTAAAAGATTATATTGACATTTTCAAAATAAAATCAGAAAATTTAGATACTAAACTTTTAAATAAAACCTCATAAAGAAAGAGTTTATTTTAAACTATTTCCTTTATTATTTTAAAATTACTTAATACTTTAATAACTAATATTACTATATAAATGAAAACAATAGATATAAAAACGATTTATTATATCATTAAATAGATATTTAAATTATTCCCCCTTTTTAGAAATTTCATCCCTGCAATTTTATTCACTTATTAAACAAGTGAGGATATATTTCCCTCATAGAATTTTCAGATCCCCTTGTTGCCTCTTCAACCATATGAGTTTTCCCTAGAACCATTTTTTGGTGAATCACTGTATTTTAGAACTCATTATCTCTATGACCACGAATCTGAACATAAAATTTATTATAATAAATATTCTATTCCAACTAATCTATTTCAGGTCTCAAAACATGAGATGAATCTAGCACGTATTTTAGGATCATAAAATCATGAAATACATTGTGCACCAGAGATAGAATTGAAGGTATAACCACTTACTAGGAAACTAGTCCAAATTTCTCAAGGATTTCATATAGTCCAATGAATCATGGAATTAACATCGACTTCTTACGAAATTGAATAACATATTTCTATAGAGATACTTTGAGAATTACATGATCTCATACCTCGAAAGAAATATATTTCATTTGGTTATCCACAAACGAATCCTACCTTATTTAAGACATCCTCATATATTGCTGAATCAATTTCATATTATCAATAATTTTATCCACGAAATATTGTCCCATAAAATTCTTTTCCCCGATATCAAACAGTAAAATTGTGTTTGAAACTTCTTTCCATATAATTCTTCAAATGGTTCCATCTATATACTACAATGATAACTATTATTATAAGAAAAAAAAACCAAATAAATATTTTGATACCAACATCCCTGGTAATCCATTGAACTAGAATGAAGCATATATTCAGTAGTCTAAATTTTAATCATATACATTCCATCAAACTATGGATGAGAAGTTGTACTAAAACACAATTCAGTTCCTAAATAATTCTGAAGTACATTGTATACATTATATGTGATCCTAGGATCATGGTCAATTACAAATGAGAGAGAAACTCCATATAACTTCATTATCTCATTTATATATAGTAGAGAAAGTTGATCTAATGACATTATATATCAAATATGAATGAAGTTTTATTATTTAGTTAATTGATCAGTAATAACCCAAATCACATTATTACCTTGCTAAACCATTGGATGTCCTACCATGAAATCCACTAAAATATTTTACCATTTCCACACCATAATTGGAAAAGGATGAATCATTCCCTTTAGTAACATTCATTACTATGTATTCTAATGACAAGTAAAACAATTCATTTGGAATTTAGCCACATCTATTTTAATTCCATCCCACTAGTAATACCCTCGAAGGTCTATGTAAATCTTAGTGCTTCTCGAATGAATGTAAAATTGACAACTATAAGCTTCACATAATAACTCTTTCTTAAACTAGGAATTAAAGGGCACAGATAATCATTGTACAAATCTTAAAACACATTATTGATAAACATTAAAATATATAAACATACACTTTTTAATGGTTTGTACATTTACATTCAAATATTAACCCCCCTTTTGAAATTTCATATTTCTTTTCGAAAAAAGAGACTACAATGAAACATGAATAAAATAGATGATTTCCCTTAATCCACAACATAAAGGCTAAAATATATCAAATCATTAACCAAAGGGTGGTATTATATATGTAACATGGTTAAAAAATCATTATTTCTTCATCTTAATGCATTAAACAGTTTTTTTATATTCCAGGATGTCAATGAATCATGCAATGATAATCCTTGATCAATTCTATACATATTATATTTGTCATGTTTAATTATTTTCGAGAGAATAAATACATAAATGTTTTTCAATAATTATATATTTCCTACTTTACTACATATAGATAATTCCTAAAAAAAATTTAAATAAAAAACCACATCAGCTAATTACAGATCATGTGTGGGGTAATTTATCTAGTGACGATTCAAATGATGTGAAGAAAATGAAATTACTTGCTCATTCTAAATTAGGACACAACCAAGTACTCTCAGAGAAGCCCCAATATAGATAATAAATTCACTATTTCTAGATGTTAGGGAAAAAATTGGATCATTCACCAATATTCTTTTCATTTCAAGAAAATAATCATTAATTTTTTTTATCCAGATGAATTTAACTCAATATTCAGTTAACTTAGTCATTTGAAAAAAAAATGAGAAGCATTTTCAAAAACCAATTGGTAACAACACACTAATCTATGAAAACTATGAATCTATATGATATTTTTTGGTCTTTCCCATTCTCCAAAATGTTTGGTTTTAATAGGGTCAACTATTATTCCATCTTTAGAAACAATATGTTCATAGAAATAAATTTGTTAGAGAAAAATCCACACTTGATAAATTTACATATAGTTCTTTCCTTATTAGGTTTTGAAAATAATCCTTAGGTGTCTTTCATATTCCAAATGACTTTTAGAATATTCAAAAAATTTATCAATAAACATAACCAAAAACCTTTCAAAGAACCCCTGAAAAACTATATTCATAAGGTCCATAAATATAGAAGGTTCAATAGATAACCAAAAGGGTATAACTAAAATCTCATGGTTCCCATATCTAGTAAAAAATGTACTATTTAGAATTTCATCCACCTTCACAATCATTTTATAGTACCCATACCTCATATCATCAATTAAAAAGTATTATTCTTTGTAATGATGATCCAAAAAATAATCGATATGAGGAAAAAGATACATGTTCTTCAAATTAATTTTATTGAAATATATATTTTTAATGTAAAGTATCATTGAACTATAATTTTTTCAAAAATAAAAATATGAGAACACCTTGGTGAAGTTCTTGGTTGGATGAAAGCTTTATCTAATAACTCCTGAAATTTCTTTTCCAATTCTAGAAGTTCCACTTGATTCATTAAATAAGGTGGTTTAGAAATAGGCTTTACATCAGATTATAAGCTAATAATAAACTCAACCTCCCAATCAAGAATAACACCTACAAAATAATCCAGAAAAACATTAATATATTCATTCACTACTGGTACATCACTAATTGGAAAATTTTAATTTTTTTAACAATATGAGATATGTAACATTCACTACCATCTCTAACTGATTTCTTAGCTTCCTAGTATGACATCAAAGACACAAAATAATTGAATATTAATTTATTGACACTACATTATATATTATAATGACAAAATCAGTTCCAATCCAAGGAAAAAATGATTACAAACTCCACTATGGAATTTTTAACATGATTGACAAGAAATACCATCCCACGGATAATAATAAAAAGATTTATGTATATATTGGTTTCTATAATACTTATACACTATGTTTTAACCAAAAGTTCAATCTTACATTAAAGAGGTGATATTACCAATATACTACAAAATATCATAGAAAATGAAATAATTTGAATGTTGTTAGTCAAAAAAATATTGGTATAATCATAATACATAAATAATATACATGTAACAACTTCTTAATAGATTTTAAACACAAATTTTCATCCAATCATGATGATTTCAAACCTAAAATTATTATCTATGGGCACACATTAGCATAATTACCAAACTCATAGGCACTAAAACACCTCACCATTGGATAACTATCAGTTACCCCATTCTTTTATTGTTCAATAATATTTTTCTTACAATCATGATACATATGGTTAATCTTTTCACATCAATAACTATTATTGGATTTCATAAGACATCCTACATTTTTCTTTTTACCACACTTACCATAAGACTGAACGTTCATTTTCATACGTCCAAATTTATTTTTTGTATGTTTACTTATCGACTTTAAACCGGAATTCTACTTAATTTCAAGACCATGAGGACCATAAGTTCCAAAACAAATATTATCTATATTTTTTCAACACAATAAACAAATTTTTCATAGAATTAAAATTCTTGTGTGGACAAATCTATTTGTCTAATTTTTTTCAATCCTGGGTAAAATCTGTTGATTTTACTATCAATGTCCTAAATAGAATATGGTATGTACCTAGCTTATATTGTAAAATTATCTTCATGTGTGGCCATATAATATACATCTTTCTTCCTTAATTCTAGGATTCATTTTTTCATCAAGATTCAAATTAACATGGGGGAATATTTATCAAGGAAAAATCATTAAATATTTCCCATTTCATAGTATCAACATTATCATTATCTTTGTTATTCTTAACCAAAGACCACCATTGATCATCTTCACCTTCAAAATGATAAATGAAAAGAGTTACCTTTTGAACTTTTCAACATCCCATGACATGAAATATATTTTCCAATGAATTGATCCATCCATCGGCTACCACTGGGATGGATGATCCAATGAATAATAGGGGTTGTTTCCTTATGAAATGATTGATAATAGACTAGTTCCTTATTTTTAGATCAGATTCCTCTCTAGAATGGATACCACCACCATTTATATATTGATTCAACTAATCCATCAGTACAAAAAAACTATTATGTTCCAATACTGACCATCCCAAGACACTGATTTGGATGTATATTTTTCCCTTGATTCCATCCCACAATATCATCCCTATTTCCTATGGGAAAAACAATTCTATATAAAATTAGTTCAGATGAATCAATGGTAATCTTAAAATTCTATATCACTTCATCTTATCCATATGGAAAAATCATTAAATGTATTTATATTAACATTAACCTAACCTATAAAGTTCTCAAAACCAACCTATGATACCAACTATAGGAACCCAATAATAAACATTACATATTCTTGATTTTTACGTGAATAATTAATTCTATTACATTTTAGGATCACTTTTGGGTTATAGTTTTAGATAATTAGATCATAACATATAAATAACAAAACTATATAATACAAAGTGAAAAATTCTGATCAGTATCCATTTTTCCCACCATATAAAACTTTTAAAACAAAAAATTATTTCTTTTCAAGAAATATAATCATGAATTTCAACATAACCTCTTACTTTCCCTTACTCATCCTAAAATAATTTTATAAACATTTGAAAAAATCATGGGATGAGTACAAAAATTGTTTTATGGGACATAAACAAAGAAAAATGTAATACATTGTAAAGCAGGAAATCATGGTGGGAGTGATTTTTTGTAGGTATTATGGCAAACATTATAGCGGCACAGTATTAGTGTGGGTACTATAATGGGTTACTATAACAGTAATACTATTTATCTCGAATGAGCTTATGGGCGACATATTATGGCCTTCAGGCCATCCTTATGGGGGAGATATAGGAACGAATTGAGAAGATGGTGATGAAATCATGATACAAGAAATGCCCTTTGGTCCACATAATCAGCTTCATGCCAACTGAGCCTTGATGGAAAAATTTACAATGTAATAAAGTGTATTATTTGGTGGGTTATCACATGGGGGGCTATAACCTATCTTTCCAGCCTGTGTGGGCATGGTATTTGTGTTTGAGTGTAATTGTATCCCCATGTGCCTAATATATATATATGGAATAGAAAAATAGCATATGTAACTTGGGAAATAATCTCATAGAACCCTTACAAAACCATTACAAAACCCTTACATATTGGAATAATCATTCAACCGACATCCAATATAGTCTTCTAGAGAACATAATTCATTCTTAATGCATTGGAGAACTATCTGAGAAAAACCATCATATTAGCTATAATGAGATTAATTGATTTTATCTTTTCCCACCCAACACATATAATTTATAAGAACCAAAAAGTTAATAAATAACTTTATACTTTCACCTTTCCATAATAAAATATATGAAAAAATCTTTTAAACTCGTATGATAATAACTTTCAGATTTCAAAATACCATTTTCATTTTAAAAAACTGTTTTCAAAAACAAAATAACAAATAAATGGAAAATGTTCTTTTTCATTGAATAGAAATTAAATAATTAAAGGTAATACAGAAATAAAATAATGACCATGTGGGTAGAAAAAGTCATTGTCATCATGTATGTAAAGAATGAAACATTTATTTTATCGTTTTTCAAAATGTTCTGTATAGAACACATAAAATTATTCATTATTAAAACATTTGAAAATAAAAAAGAGTTTCATAAAAATTAATTTAAAAATATATTTTTACTTATATAAATTTTTATAAAATCATTTAAAAACATGGGTATGTAAAATAAAGAGTTGGAGGGAAAAAATTAAAAGATATTTTTTAATGAAAAGTTCATTATTACCTTGGGAATATTTGAATGATAAGCACCATGGAAAAATAAAATTAAATACAACAATATGTTCCATAAAATTATATAATTTAGTTATCTAAAATTTTAAATTTATTTTATAAAAAACTCATAAAAGAGTATATGTTTATAACATCAAAATATACCTCAATGGAAGGAAATAGATATGAAGTCACTTACCTTGAGTCTAAATTTTCACGTGTGTCATCATATTCTATAATAATAAACTTATAATAATTATTTAACAAAAATAAAATATTTTTTAATTTTATTATTACTTTTATTTAATGTATTACCTTGTTATATTATATTTTTTAAATAATTAAATCTATATCGTATGTTTTGACCATCTTCGAAATATGAGTCAAAAATGACTTTTGTAGGTTGACTATGGCCAATGAGGACATTATTTAAAAATATCTAGAATATTAATTATGAAATATTTATAGTATTTTTTCCTAAATAAAACTTTTAGAAACAATAATAAAATATGGGTTTTTATAAACTAATTATGTTACGATCATGGGGATGGCAGGGCGTATGTACGCATAACTAACATTTCCATTTTTCAATGATAATTTTTTGAAATGAGGTACGTATTATTTTATATTTTTAGAATTAATATAATATCATATATACCATGTAGAGACCCTAAGCTTAACGTACATAGATATTACATTTCTTTTGCGGAATACTTAGTACATAACAAAACACACACATAAGGACCGTAATAGTTTAGTGTCTTTGGAAACTCGGAATAAAATCTTCTAATCGTGGTGAAAGATCTTCAACATCTCCCATAAAGATCTTCTTTTTTTTATACCTAAAACCTTTCTTTATATCCTGGGGAAAAGAAAACATAAAAGGGTGAGCTCAAACGCTCAGTAAGGGTAAACAAAAGAAATATAAATCACATCAAGCACATAACTTTTTGAAATCTTAACCTGAAAAAGAGATCATAATTTCATAACATGGGATAAATCATGGAAGTGAAATGTAATCACAATAATCATAACTCAAAACATGAAACTTTTTGGCATACACACATAATCATAGAGAATCATTTCTTATTAGTCAAGACTCATTGCCAATACTATCTTAGTGGAGAAAGTCCCTTTCTGAACCGAGTCACCCTCGTTTCAGTCCTGTTTCACTGAACCGGTATAACCTACCGTTCCAGCCATGTCTATCTCATGAGATATAAAATCTTTACCCAATACATTGGAGGTAGATATAGGTCCCACCCATCTCATAATGATACCATTCTTATGTGTGCCACAAAATCATAAATCATACATCATTGCAAAACCCATGTAATACAAATGGGAATCTTGAACATCATGACATCATAAATCAATTTATATAAGATAAAGGAATTCATAAAAATAATTCCATCACAACATAATCAAATCAATGTAATAATAGGGATAAAAAAAGAACCCATTATTATCTTAGATGGAAAATAATTTTGATAAAACACTTGAACTCCATTCTTGAGGAAAATATCATTTCTTCTTCAAAAACATTTTTCCTTTCATAACATGTCATACGACTTTAAAATAAAATAAGATGATTAAAAATAAACTTGAAAACTTGTAAAGGATGATTCTTGGAAATAATGTTTTAAAAATCCATTCGTGCCGTATAAGTTAAAAAAACATTCTTTTCGTACTTTTGTCGGAAAAGTCAAAAAGTACCTCGTATGAAAAATGACAAAAGATTCCTTTCATATATTTTACTAAAAAATCACCGAAGGGTAAAATTGGATTTAAAAAATTGTAGGTGAATGGAAAAAATATTACATATTGAGGAAACATGGGTGTGGATGATAAAATACACCCCAGTAAATACCAAAGTATAAACAATCTCGGATAAAAATGAGATTGTGATATTTCTCTTACCTTAGGTCCGATTTGCTTTGTACGTGTCCGAATCTCCTGTATAATGGTTTAAATAATGTTATTGACATATTCCAGAATCATACATATTGATATGATATCATATATGGTCATATTCTTAGCTTTTTATTAGTAATATTTCATTGTTACTTGTTACTCGGGTCTTTATTGCCTTTTGTTCTTATGCGTGTTTTGCTGAATAAATTCTTATTCTTCTTTTAAGGTTATAGATACCTTATATCCAGAATGGTATTAGTGTAACATATATCATATTTATTCATTCAATTCATTTATATAATTACTATATAATGATGATCATGTAGAACGAGTCGCATCACATCGTGGAGACGGTATTCCGTACGTAGGCACGAGCGATGATATTGTTCCCATGATTGTGGAATTGTATTTAAGTGTATTTATACTGTTTCAGTATCAATATCAATTTATAATAATCATATATAGTTACTCATTACACCATTATACCCATCCTTGTAAGGTGATGGTGGAAAACAGAGTACACCACAGCGTGGAGACGGTATTCCGTACGTACGCACGCGCAGTGATTTCATTTTTCCGTAGGATGGATAGAATGTGAATTAGGTTTGTTTCATATTTATAATAACACATCAGTATTTAAGTAATACTGATGTTATTACTTTATCGTGAAACAACTAAATAAGTAGAAGTTGAAGAAGAAAGAAATTGAAAAGATCGGTAATGGATATTACCTCTTCTTTGAAATGCCTCTTTGAATCCTCCACTTAGGGAACTAAGATTGGTCTTTGAAGAAGACCAGGACCTCTAGGATTATTCTAGGGAAGTGGAGAAGGGATTTTTGCAGGGGTTGGACGAGCTTGAGTGCTCAAATTGGTGTGAGGAGGAGGGGGAGTAGGTGCCTTTTTATAAGGGAGGAGAGGGGCATCTTAGGAAAATCTCAAAATATTATTTTATATTAAGGTCAAATTCGGTTTATAATGGTTCAAAATGGTCTTATTTCGAAGTTAAAGTGGGTATGGGTCGAAATCCTCTCATTTAATAGGATTTAGACAAGTTCAGGTTATTATTGTAACCTTATCAATTAGATTTAACTCTAAGTTAAATAATTTAACTTTTACCGTGTCTTTTTGTTTTCTTACACTATATGGTTAATAAACTTACTATATGAAGCCAAACGAACCCCAAGTTGTTTATTATTAATATATCTATCTTTATCTAAGTCATTTGGCCTAACCTTAGATTTTTAGGAATTAAATAACAATTAATAATATAATATTTGTTTTAAAAACTAATTCATGTCAATTTTGACACTATTTGGTACATGATTTTTATGAAACTTCTAACAGAATTATAAGTTCGAACCACATTACTTAAATCAACAATAACATGTCATATTAACCTATAAAATTAGAGTAAGTCATAAAAAGTTTCAAATTACATATATTTGGGCATTTATAACATCAATTATGTTAATATTTTCTTAAAATGGTAATTACTACATCATCGTTGTGTCATAAATAAATTAAATTATTTAAAGTATAAAAATTAAAAATAAAATAACATTATGTAGGAAATGTTTTAATATTTATAATGAATATTTATAGTATAAATTATATTATGTATGACCCTATATTAAAATTTGTTTAGTAAATAAACTTTAATTTTAACTCTTTTAACTCTTCTTTGAATTAAATAATAATAAATGTCCTAATCTAATCCAAGTGAGCCTAAATGATAATATTTTACAGTTAAGGTTGTTTTTGGTCGAGATACACTTGTCCAATAGGATTAGGACATGTGTTAGGGTAATATTAATATCATTTTTTCCCTTAATTACCTTATTTACTTTTAACCGTGGTAAATAAAAGTAAAAAGTTACTATTCACCAAAAATTATTTTAATCTCATTGAACAACATTTTACTTACTGACATCAACCGTGTCTCTTGGATTTTTAAAATTCCATTCACAGAAGTGGTAAAATTGAGATTTATGAAAAAATTAATTTTTTAACTACCACTTAGTAGTTTCACTATTCATCAAAAATTGAAGTTTTTCAGAAAAATGCCAAAATTTCACCCTAAGCTATAATTGATATTCCGAATTCAAAAATGATTTCTATTTTACAAAATTCCCAACATATAAGTTTCATTAATTAATTTTATAATTAATTTCCACTGTCACAACAAATAGCGTGTTTTTAAGAGATAATAACTATCAAAAGATTAACAGTTGTTTATGTCTGGTGTAAATGTGAAATTACATCCAATGATGAACACTGTATTGAATTGTAAAAATATATTCTAAATATAATTTAAAACCACTCAAATTAATAATTTATCACTATTAATTATTTCGATTAAAAAAGTTGTTTTTAATTAAAATTTAGTAATTTTCACTATTCATCAGAAAATGAAAGTTATCGAAAAAGTACCAAAATTTCACCCTAAGCTAATTTCGATATTACGAATCCAAAAATTAATTCAATTTTGAAAAATAAAATTTACAATATTTTAAAAAGTTGTTATTACTATTCATAACGGTTATTTTTAATAATATTTTAATAGCATATTGTTGTTTAGTGAAACTCGTTATTGCGTGCTACACACGCTATCGAGGAAGGTCGCGATTGCGTGTAATGTAAGGCAAGTCAAGGATGCGTGTTGTGCAAGCTCCTTTTGGTGTAGCGTACAACACAAGAAATTAGTGAAATTAAAAAGAATATTTTTCATAAAATCTTAGGCTATTACATACCATATTATTTATTTAAATATATTTATATATATCATCAATGTTGTGTGGTGATAAAAAGAGAGTCACATCTCCTCATGAAGGCAGTAGTCGACAAGTTCACTAACAATGTTATCATTTCCCAGTGGGTGGAAAGGTAAGAAAGAAAATTAAATATTATATTTTCAGAATGATAAAGATGTAATTAATATAATATTTGTTTTTCAATTTCTATCGTACATATTAATTCTATTTACCTTTATTACCTTTAATTTAATCCATTAGTGAAAATGAATCACATCTCTTTGTAAGGCGGAAGTCTGCCATACCCACGAACAATTTTATTGTAACCCATATGGAATGGAATGTAAAAAAGGTGTATATATATATAATATAATTACTCTATAATTATTAATATGTTATAAATATTATATTTATACTTTATATCTATCATCATACATAATCATGAGAGGTGGTAATATAAAAATTAATGACATCGATTTGGGTGACGGTATTCCTCTGTACACACAAATGATGATTTTGTAACCCATTTGTTGGAAGTGGAGATGGTTTTAGGTTTTGGAATTAACATAAAAACAAATTATTATTTCTTGAATAATTATTTAGTTATATAATAATGTTTTTATAATAATTTAATGGGGTGGTGGAAGAAATAAAATAAAAACACACGTTGAAGAACGTTATGGGTTCTTTGGGTAATATCTTCTGGTTTGCACCAAAGGCCATACTTGGTTAGTCTTATCCTCAAAATTATTATTGAATGATTATAAGAGGTAATTATAAAATTTATTTGGTTTGGTAGTTTCTAAACCAATGGGTTTATAAGGTGTGAATAATGGTGTATAAGAGGCGGCTTTTTATTAGTGAGGTGTGGGGCACACTTGTAATTTTTGAAAAGAATGAATTTCATCCACATTGTTTTTCATTTCAGAAGGATCCAAGAATGGACCATACTATATAATAGAAGGTATAAGGTAGAAATATGATAAAAAATATATATTTTATAAATGTTTTTATGTAATTTTAACCCTTACCATTTTAGTTTAACCCATGGTAAATTCATGTTTACTTTAACCGTGGATAATAATTTTTACTATTTCACTATTCATTTTGGTAAAAAATTAAGTTTAAATTATTTGAAAATATAAATTATTCTGATTAAAAATATTGAATCCATTTCACATATAAATTTAATAAAAATTTTAAAGTATAATTTTATATAAAATCTATAGATGCGGTGAAAAAGATGGGTTTCAAGTAGAACATTTTTAGAGAAAAAGATAATTTTTTTGTTAACAATATGAATAAAAATAATAAATGTATAAAAATAATCTAATATTTATGGATATAGAATATAAATTTCATTTAATTAATTTTCCACGGGGATAATTTTAATTTATTAAAATGGAGAATCAATATTTATTTTAAAATACTTTTTAGAAAATATAGTTTTTAATCCTAAATGAAACTTATACTAAAACCAAATAAAAAGTTTATTAAAGATGAATTAGTGGATTTAATATAACCAAATAATACTTATGTTAATTTAAATCATTCTAAAAACATATGTTTACTTTTAAAATAATGGAATTTTTGAAAAGAATTTTCTTTTTTAATAAAATTTGTATTTTTCAAAATTTACTAGAGATTTCAATATTTTCCAAAAAATACAAATAGTTTACCATAAGTAAATTTTTATATTAGGATTTAAAAAATATTTTCCATATTATTAAAATATAAATATACTATTTATAAATTAATATTTTAAATAAAACATTATAAGAAAATAGTTTAGTAAAAACAATTTTTTTTTGATTTAAAAATTAATTAATATTTTTATAACTAATATAACTATCTAATTCATATTAATAGATATGAAAATGATTAATTATATCATTAAATCTATTTTTAAAGTCCAACCTTTGAAAACACTATTTATATACCCTCAAAATATTCTAGTGAGTAAAAAATGATAAAGGGTTAAAAAGTTATCATTGAGGATTCCCTTGAACAATGAATTCATAATCCATTTCTGTAATGAATCTATGAATCCTAGAGAAATTTTGACAATGAAATTGATAAATATATAAATGATACATTTAAACAAGTACATTTTGAAAATATCATCTAGTATACAATTAAAAAAATTTCCTCGCTATACCCAATTTCATAATGGGTTTTTCACTCAAATATGATGACTAAAGGGAAATGAGAGGGTCATCCATGGAAAGAATGTCTCAACATTGAAACAACTAGTGATGTAAAAAATGTTGGGATCTAGTCACATTTATGATGATTTTCACTATAGGGGATAACTTCTCTTATACGGAAATTCTTGACTTAGGTTCTTCAGTTAATGTGTTTCCTCACTTCATATATAAATATATGCTAGTTGGAGATCTTAAACCAAAGGGAATATTCGTGAAAATTGATAACAGGGGCAGTAAACACCCAACATTACTGATTGGGGACACCCTCAAACATGTAATTAATCCCACCTCCACTATATACATAATCTTTATTAATATGTATGATACTTGGAACCAAGTACACACCCAACAATACATGAAAGTCTTGTCCAAAAAACATCAAAAAAATCATCAACATTAAAAATGGTTTGCTTTCCATGGGGTTTTGGGGAGAAAATATAATTTTAAATATCCTTGATTATATTAAACAACCTATTGAATATCATTCCACTCTTCTTATATATTCTATGAAATTTATCTCCAATCACATACACACAAAACAAATTATATCCTTAAACCATATCATATTTTTTTTCATCTTCTTCACTCTCAGATGATTTGGGTTTTAATTCATGTTTTTAGGGTTTTTAGGGTTTTAAAAAATGCGGTTTATGTTTTTTAATTAATGAGTGTGTTCATTATGTAGTACCCATGACTTTTGATGATTCTGTAAATATCATTTCTATTCAATCTATTTCCATAGATAATAAATATGACTATAATGATAGTTTCACATACCTCATTTCTTTTAAATGCCTTCTCTCAATCAAAAATCCCCCACTATTTCAATTAGAGACTCTTCTCTAAAATCTAAAATATTTCTATCATGTGAGTATTGATCAATTTACCTTTATTATTTCCAATAACCACTCTCTTTATAATGAATAAAAACTAATAGACCTTTTGAGAGAGTGTAAAAATGTGATGATGTAGACATTAGATGATATTCCTAGGATTATAACATATATTTTAAGGCACCATAAACATCTAAATGATCTATCTTAGCCCATAATCCAAGATTATCATTGGTTAAATCCAACTTTCATTGATGTTATAAAATTATAAGTTAGTAAATTAATTGCGGGTGGGATCATCTATCCCATATCTAATTTTAATTGGCTTTTAAAAGTGAAAATTATGCCTAAAAGATTAGAATAATAGTAGTAACAAATGAAAAGAATAAATTAGTTCCCACACATGTGTAAAATAGTTATAGAGTTTGTATTTATTGTCATCAAATAAATCAAACCACAAAAATATTGGATAGTAGGTCTCAGTTTTGTTTCCTTGATGAATATTCATTTTATTTTTAAATCTATATAGCCTCAGAGGATAGAGAAAAAGAAAACATTTACCTATCCATTGGGAATAATTTCATACAGGAGGATATATTTATTCATTTTAATGATCTTATTACTTTTCAGTGTTGTGTGTTGAGTATATTTTCAGAGTACCTTGATAATTATATAGAAATGTTTATGGATTAATTCAATGTTTATGGATCTTAATTTGATGATTTTTTTTTCATCTAGGTTTTATTTTCTATCATTTTATTGAAATTTATCTCGTATTAAATTATTATATTTGTAGTTTCAATGGAGATCATGGGATATTTATGGGAATGAATTTTTTGAATAAGTAAATCCAATTTGATGAATAAAAAATTCAAATAATTTCCCCCCATCCATATCAAAAAACAATGTGTGTGAGGTGTGATATTGTTTGCGTCATTTTGGTTTTTACCACTGATTCATTGAGTACATTAAGTATTATTTCAAATTTCTTGTCTTGATTTCCATAATAATATTTAGTGATTTGTTTTCATAAAAATTATGACAATGTATTTAATTCACTATAATTGAGTCTCACTTCACCTCCCATCATCCAATCACCAAGGTGGGATTGCCCTTTATAAATTTTGTTTTTCCCATCAAAATTTGTAGATGGGGATGTTTTTATCACAAATGGTTGAGAGGGATCCACATATCATTTCATATGCCTTGCTTAACCTTAAACCTACCCATATAAACTACACATAAACTAAAAGACAACTTATTTATATTATGTTCAACATAGAAACATTCCTCACATATATTCTTGGTTCAAAATTATTTGTTTTTTCTTATCAAGAAACGCTTCAGTTTCTACTTATAAAACTAAAATCTAATACCCACCTCATATGGTGGATATTCATCTTTTAGGAGTTTTTCCAAAATATTTAAGATAAAATAGGAGTGTAAAATTTGGTATCTAATCACAATAATAGGATTTTCCCACCACTAGACCACCATGTTGACTCATTCATCCCCATTGAAGAATTTTTCCCAGATGAGAACCTTTGGGATGTTGTGGACCTAACCCCTTTGTATACGAACATTTTGAATTTTTTATAAGTGTTTAGGGTCCCTAATAAATTTCTTACTTTACAATCCTAGAGGTATATTAGTGATTCATAATGATAAAATTGGGATGACCCATACTTGGATAAAAGATTTATTGACTAGGTTGTTCATCAATGTTTCCCTGACTATAACTTCACCCCAGTTTTGAGATTATACCCCATGTTGAACCTTGGGTTCCACTTTGGATCACAACATATAGCTCAAAAGGTCCTTGACATTTCAATTTATTACATACCATTTTATAGATATTCACTAAAATATTTTAAGTCATTTACTTCTTTTCAATTCACAACAAATATCTACATGTGGAATGAAAATACACAACAACCCATGTTATTTGTGAGATCATCAATACACGGGGCATTTAATTTATGGGGACATTTAAAAAATCATTTGTATTTGTAAACATATTATTGGATATTGATTATGTTTCTAGATATGTATAATAAAAGGCTAATAGGACTACTGACTCTCAAGTTGTGGATGATTTTTGAGTCCATAAATTTTCAATAGGTTTGGTTTTTCATGATTCATCATTATCTATGATCAATCTCATTTATTAATCATAACATGAAAAAATTATCTATAATTATGGGGCTATTCATAAAGTATATACTACATATCAGTCCAAAACTAATGGACAAGAAGATATATCAAATCAGTAAGTTAAGATAATTTTGAAAAAAATGGTACAACACAATAAGAAAGATTGGACTTTACGCTTAGATGATTCACTTTGGACATAGAGTAAATCTTTTAAACCTTAATCATAATTTCACCAGAGAGGATTTTGTTTGGAATGTCTTGTCACCTTCTAGTGAAGGTAGTGCACCATCCATATTTGGTTGTTAAAAAATTCATTATGAACCTCTCAAAATATAACTGAGCATAGAATTTTGAAGATTCAAGAGTTTGATGAAATATGGTATGATTTATATGAGAAATATTGGATATATAATGAGAATAAAGAGGATATCAATTATTATATTATTCATAAATGGAAGTTTCATAGTGGTGAGAAGGTCTATATGAAAAATTACAGTCTAAACATTCACCAAGGTAGTCTTTATTCCAGATTGATCGGTCCTTATATTGGTATTAATTTTTATCCTTTTGGTGAAATATATGTTTCTCTTGAGAAGAGTGGGTAGATGTTTACCATAAATGGGAAGATGGTAAAACACTCCCATGAATATTTTTTAAAGCATTTGGTGTTGGAAATCTAGATAATGGATGCCATATATGACACAACTTAGCATGTTGTCCCATATCTCTACCTTTATTTAAATGTCTATTAATGTAAACAAGTTTCATTGTGGAAAATGTTTTTTTAGGTGTGGGGTAGGGTAATATACGTTAGTTAGGACATAATTTTAAATACACACCCAAAAAAAATATAATCATGATTCATTTTTTTGTCCTATGATTTTAGATAAGCTTTGATCTTAAATACAATATCGAAAATATTTTTTCTGGATTAAATTGATGGTGTAAAAAATTACTTTGTTTTTGGAAAAATTAACTCAAATGAATGTGGATATGGAATATTTTTCTAAAATTGGTTTTCTGTAATCATTCAAAGGAGTTTAATGTATTTTTGAAACCCATCCCTCATTTTCACTTGCCAATATTTTAAATCCATTACCCAAGATACATTATAAGACTTGTATTACATATTATTACTTTTAATAAATTTATAGAGAGTCTTTGGTCATGTATATCGAGTATAAATTTACATGATTGTATTTGAATCCATAATATTCTAGTTCTCTATACCGATGATATAGAATGCCATTCAATTAAAAATCCATTTGTACAAGTAACCCCTATTTTGTTCTACCTTAAAATTTTCCCCAAATTAAGATTTATAGACAATAAAATTAATATTAGGTAACCAAATTAAAAGATAATATATCCCTTATAATCCGAACTCTCTATATATTCTTGTTTTATTTTCATCAAGCATGGGTGATAGGGTGTTTTCATGGTAATTATAGGTAATGATTCATTGTTATGGGTTTAGTGAAAGGGTGCCTACATTTTTTTTGGGTAGTGGGTTCACAACCATATTATATCATTGTTTGTCACATGTTTCCATCCTTATCTCAAAAAATAAAAATTATATGTATATATAGAAATAGTCCTATACATAAAAAACATAATAAATAAAAATAATAAAAAGAAATTTAAAAAGGAGAAGTTTACTTATTATAATTATTAACATCCTATTTGTGAATCACACAAGAGAATCAAATTGGTAGTGAGTTCTAAGTGATACAATTTATGTGGGGTTGAGTGAGTACATTCATTATGAACACATACAATATTTTTAAATTCTTTCTACTAAATATTAAACAATCCTCTTTAGACTCATATTTTAAATCTTTAAATACTAAAAACCCTTAAACATCATAACTACACATTTGAAGTAATATTTAGTATCACATTAGTTTCTATCAGTTGAGAACTAATAATATTGTAATGAATATAGTAAGATCACATTAACACTAATAAATTATCATATCTACACTATTATATATTCCTGGAGTTATGAGGTAAAATTTCTAGGTGAGGTAGGTTTCGAAATGTTTCATGGGTGAGAACATTAATTGGAAAACAATTAATTGTGATTGAAGAAGAATTATAGAAAAACTAAATTCAGAATAATGACATTATATATTTCATTTCAAAATAATTTTTTAATTTTTCTCACATTTTAATTAGGAACTGGACTTAATTAGTATATAATACTTTTCCAAGGATTAAAATTTATAGTTTTGGGGGTGTGATGACACAATAATGTATCATTTAGTATCACCCATATACTTGTGTATTTCAATTTTATGGGTTTTATTATAACATTATTAAATCAATTTTCCCTCAATTTATATTTTGAATTTATTTATTGAAGACATGATTAAAAAATATGTAATTTAAAATTCTTCAAATTTGATAGGAATTCACAATTTTTATCATAACATTTTATAAAATTATCCAAATCTGAAACTACTTTTTTAAGGATTACATGCTTATTGGGTTTCAATTCATACAACTAGACCAATGGATATGTCATAGAACAAGAGGCCAAAAATATGATCAAAATGTGAAGATGTTCTGGGTGAGATAGATTAGACATACATATAGTGATTGAGCCATACCTCAGGCTTCGAACTTCTAATTAGGCTAATTCCACATCTAGTGGATAGATAACTCTATGTTCAACAAATACAATAAATTTAAAGTCAATTTTATGTTTTTTAGTCATAAATAGGAATCAATTAGGTTGAAAAATATGTTCTGAATGACATTCCGACACCCATATACCATTTTATTTTCATGATCACAACTTACCAAATTTATATTTAAAACAACTCCATGGATCATTTAAAACGTTGTAATTACCATGGTTAAGGGTAAGATGAAATTGATAGTTTATTTTATCTAATTTAATCCTCCTCCTCATAATGTACTTCCAAATATCTTATTGATCAATTTGTTGGGGGAGTTATTTGTTGTAATCGTGATCTCTATATTTTTAATCATTGCAATCTAATTGAATTTCTAGGTTTTTTTTCTATCGTTCGTAATTTATACCTATTCATTTCATGTTTATACTGATATGATAAAATATGAATTAAAGGAATAAGAATACTTATAATTCCTTGAATAATCTAGATATTTTGATGATATGATCATGTATTCCTCTTTTCTCACATTTTTTATTTTAAGAGTGTGATAATGGATTGCATCGATTGATGAAATCTAGAATCAATACCCCGTCAATATCTATGTTTTTTAATTTAGAAATTTTTTAACATAGACCAGAATATTTTCATCTCATCATCATATTGTCGTAATTCCTTGATTGTGTTCAGTTCTAACCTAGATGTGATTTAATTGATTTTGAGTGGTCATCAGTGGTCAATATCATTAATAGATCAAATAATAAGTGTTAACCTTGTAAAAAAACACATAACATACTGGTTTCAATATGTATAAGTCAACGAATCAATGATCCTTATAACTTCCCTTAAGTGTGATGAAAACTGAGCATGAACTTACACTCACCTGGACTGATCATGATTTCTCTAACTTGTTTCTCTCACTTAATAGTATAGTTTCAATTGTTCATTTGATGTCATAAAACCCCAATAATCCTCATCCAATTCTAAAATTCATAAAATAATTATAAAAAAAATTCTTATCAAATTGATGATTTAAGGCTCCATTATGAGACTATAATGGATTCCAACTGAACTTCATAAATTCTAATAAAAACAACTAATTTAACTAGTTCAATAACGTGATTAGTTTTCCTCACTTACATTTAGTCACACTAGTTCTGTAACATCCCAGATAAATAAAGAATATGACATTTTTATATTTATTAATATTTGTGATTTAAATATTAATTTTAATTTCATGTGGATGTTATGTCTGATAGTATACTCAACATGCAATAATGAGATTCTTTGAAATCTTACGATGCAAACAACTTTGAGTTATATCGAAAAATAATATAATAATAATATTATTCAAATGGTAGCTAACACCAAGCCATTTTATTGGCTAGAATGAATAAAACTAACTAAAATATGATTACACATTTTTTTAAATGTTTTCACTATTATCTGATAAATATTTGAGGGTTAAAATAAGAATGGATCTAATTTTGAGCACAAAACACTCTAATATTCATTAAAAGGTTGATTTTCCACCATTTTGATGGTGGAACCTTTTTATATCTTGTTTTTGTCACTTTTATTTGTTTCATTTGAAAAAAATAAGCATATTCTTTATAAGAAGGTCATCAAAATTTTCTTTGGCTAAAATTTTGGTATTTTTCTGTTAATGTTCATTTTTTGATGGATAATGAAAAATACTTCATTTTAATTCAAAACATCCTTTTAATCTAATTTATTTATATGGTAATATTTTCTTTTTAAATGGTTTTAATGTGTAATTAGATTATATTTTTATAATTTAATCCAATGTTGGTCATTGGAAGTAATTTTAATATGAAATTGGACATAAACACATGTCAATCTTTTGGTAGGTTTTATTTCATAAAAACACAGTTTTTGGTTTTGACAACACGAATTAATTTTAAATTAATTTCTGAAACATCTATGTTTTGAATTTATAAAAATGGATTCCATATTTGAAATAGGAATTTCCAAATTTTTTAAATATGAAACTTTTATTTTTAGACATTATGAATTGTAACTTTAGTAAATATTTTATTTACCATTGTTAAAGGGTAAATAAGGTAAATAAAGGTAAGAAATAATTTAAAAAAAAATATAAAATTACCCTAAAACGTGTTCTAACCCTATTTTCTAATACATTTACAACCATGGGAATCCTTGGGTCAATTTTTGGACCCTATGGAGCCACTTTTAAATGAAAATTAATGTTTATAAAAAATTATTTAAAGTTAAGGAAAATGGAATATAAACATATATCTTTTAGTAGAAAATTTTTTATATGTGTTATATAAGTGATATTTTTGAATATAAATATTAATTAGAAAGAATAAACATATTTTCTATGACATGGTACATTATTTATAATTTTTTGGTATCAAATAAATAAATTTATTTTTGACAAAAAGATGATGTAGTGATTACATTTTTAATGAATGTTTTAAATAAATGAGATTATAAATATTAAAATAAATTTAATTTAAACCTTTTATTCCATACATGAATTTAAGGGATAAAAATGAATTTTTATGTTTGAATAAATGAAGTTTTTTCACATGAAACATGTTGTAATAGATTTTTTAAAAGTCTTGATATGAATAGTTTATAAATTGACATAAATGAGCTTTTAAAAGAATTAATATTTTATTAAAAGATCAAATAATCCTAAAAATATATCATTTGTCCAGATTACATATATGATGTTACAAATGTCATTATAGATAAAGTTTCAGTCTCATGTAATTTTATTGTAAATATATTATCCGTATAGTATGAATATACAAGAGGACATGGTAAAAGTTAAATTATAAACTAGTGGTTAAAGCTAAACGATAAGGTTAATTTTATGCCCTAAACATGTCTAAAACCTATTTTCTGAGAGGATTTAGAACTATACTCACCTGATAAAAGAATTTAATTATTTAGGTACCCTTTTAAATCGAAATTCATTTTATAATAAAATAATACTTTCTAACATTCTTAAAGGGCCCCTCCCCCCTTATAAACGGCCGTAACTTCTATCCCATTAGTCACAACTCTCAAGCCTATTGGATCGTCCAAAAACTAATCAAATAAGATCTTAAAATCCCTATCTTACACCTAGAAGCATTCCCATTTGAATAAAGAAATTATAGAAAGCCTTTTCGTTCAAACTATAAGGAGTTACTTAATTTAAAGGAAACATCGTCTCGCAAGTTCTTTTCTTTTCCTTCTCCACTTCCTATGATATTATAATTATTTGTTTATATAAAAAAAATCGATATAATAAATATACTAGTTTTTTGTTATGAGAATTATTCTAACTACACTTCCACACACCTCTATCTAATAGATACGAACATACTGTTTCTGTGTACTATGAACTACTGCCTCAGGAAACGATGATTATTCAATTATATCCTACCACCACTCATGGTGTCCATTATGATAGAAATGTATTTATATATGATATAAATTATATTTATATTTTCTCTATGATTATTTATTTTTCATTTATAGTATACCATTATGGTTTCCAAAATGGGTAAATACGATAATTTCATTTGAGAATGTGCTGACTACTACCCCCTCAAAGTGATATGACTCGTTCATGCCATACGTGGAACATATAAAAGATATAATTAATGAAATTATATATTATATAATACTTTAATTATAATATACCTATGTATAATTAATATTTAATTCCTTTAAATATGTAATAGAAATGAAATTAGCGTTCATGCATACGTACGACTTACTGTCTCCATGAACAATGCATTTCATTTCTTATGTCAAAATGTTATATACTATTACAAATACATATATATACTGGATATATATGATATATATTATATATAAATCTAGGATATAATTTGGGAGACAATGGAATTTTTGACCACATGGACAACTGTTAATTATTAGAATTCCATTTTTGAATCAAGTACCAAATATTGAAAAAATGACTATTATTAACATAAATGATTATGTACAGTTTATAACATAGTAATAAGTGATATAAAAGGAATATTAAAGATGAAAAAAGTTCTAAAGCAAGTAGAAATTAATTTAAGTTTATTATTCAATAATAACAAGGAACATACATGACGAGTCAGACTCAACGTAAGGGAACCTCTTAACCCAATTTCCATTCTTTAGGTTAATCTTCTACTTATTGATTATTTCATGCTATAAATATGTGTGAATGAACACATATTGTTTTACAATTAATATATACATATATTTTGTGTATTTATATTTTTCACACAAATTAATTTCATTGGTTTATCCATAATGTAATGATATGATCTTTGGAAGGGAACCTTTCACCCTCTTCTTTTAGTCAAAGACTTCTTTTAGGTCAGGTCTTTTAATTTATATTTTCTTGTGTTTAGATATGTTCTTATATATCCTTATTACATTAAATTTTATTTTAATGTGATGAGTGACCCTTTTCTATCTCATCATCTCTTTTTTATGAATTTTTAAGTGATGTCGTTAGGCTGTCAAATTTTCGTATGGGAATTTGTATACTCAATTTCGACTCATTAGGTTTTACACATACTTTGTTGATTATATTATGCCAGATTATGTGTGTAATAACTATCTATATATTTATGTTATAATTTTCAGTTCCCTTTTTTTGGATATACTATTGCTACATATAATCATACCATTAATAAATTCTTACATTATTTATACGATCTTCGTAAGGGTTTTGTCTCAATTTATATTTTATTGAGACTTTTTGTTGTTATACACAAAATTACATTACATGGTGTATATATTTCCCTTTGAAATATTATATAATGAATATCCTTATTTTCAAGATATTATAATCTTTTTTAATGTTATTATGTAATTAATTTTATACAAGTATTTTCTCAAGTGGTAAGGGACTCTTTAACTAAAACATTATTTTAAATGTTATATAGATTTATTCTTATAGTTATTTCACATTAATATCCTTGTTTTAAAAATGATTGTTAGGATTTATTTACATGGAAATTAATGTTTTAAAATTTTAACTTCTTTAAATGTTTTAAAGTGGTATGAAATAATTGGATTCAATAACCTCTTTATTAAATGTTTTAAATGGTATTGAAAATGGTTTTGATAAAGCATTGATTATGTTACTATATTGAAATGATATATTGTGATTTCAATGTGGAAATGTTTTCTTTACTTAATTATTATTTTATTTGTGATGACCATATTATGGTTCTTGTGCATTGTTTACGTATATGGGTGGTTCTGTGATAATCATAGGGAGGGTGAGCCCGAGATAGCTCTCCAATGCATTAGGTAACATGATAGAGGTAAAAATTAATGTTTCTCCTAAGAGATTTAGGGAATATACTGTGATTGATATTCCAAATATAACTCCCTATGTAACTGTCAAAGCAATAATGTAAGTATGTTATGGATTCCATAAGTTACCTTTATTATTTTTGATTACTTTGTGTTATTCATAAATCTTATGATTTGAAGAGGTATGTTAAGAGCTTATGTTTTTTATGTATTGATGGAATTATGTTTTCTTTCTGTATTTTATAACCCTTACTGATATTTTTTATGCCCATCCTGTGTTTTTGAAAAAAAATCACAGTTTATAAATAAGGTTAAGAGAAAGGAAGTATTCATGATGATTTATATCAATAATGAAATCTTTTTTATTTAAGGAGTTTTTTTGTGAAAAATTTGGATAGAGTGGAAGTGTATAATTTATAATATTGAGATGTATTGTAATAGTTATGGAATTATTCTCTATAAATATAAACATGAAAATATCATCAATTTAAATTCATGACATAACTCAGGATTAGGTAATGTTTAAGGCTGGGACCTTATAGTTGGCATCAAAGGTCAGTTTAGAAAACTTAAGGGATTATGAGTTTTTATACACATGGTTAGTCTTTATGTCTACACTTAAGTTAAATACTTGTTTTTGTATCTCTTTTAGATCAAGGAAAGTTTATTACAAATGGAAGTTGGAGGATCTCAAATGACATTTTTATCTCTTCCTCATTATTTTCTTGCAATAATTAATGAAAAGTCATGTCCAGATGATTATGAAACATTTTCTAACATAAAAATCACATGCAAGAAATTATTTGACATATAAAACAGCTCCACTATAGCACGATACCATTATGGGTCATGGGTTGTATTTAATCAAATATTATTTTCTTATTATTATCATATTTCCACGAATGGTAATTATTATCAATAATTTTTCAAATATTTTACCTTATCACAAGATTTTGAAGCATATTACGATTTTGTAAAAGATACTGAAAAATTAGACCCTTGCGCAACCTATTTATATTCTCTTTTAAATTATAGTATTTAAAAACAAAATTGTGTTATTTTAAAGGGACCATGGATTTAATGATTCAACTCAAAATTGATCCGACTATTTTATAAAATGAAAGTTTTAAAAGATTTTTTGAAATTACATGTCAAACATGATTATTTTCCAAAACTATTTTTCTGTGAACACCCATATGACCTAAGTTTTATGAGGTTTATTTGGATAAAGGAATTATATGACTTTGAAGGATCTCTAAATCATTGTTGTAACACATGTACTATCTAACTAGGTGAACAAGATGACGATGAAATGTGGTGGACACCATGATCAAGGTACGATGTTATTTCTTTTGGAATAGTTTTATTTTTTTATATCGAGTTTCAAAAAATGAAAATATATATAAGGATTCATGAACAACGATTTATAGCCCTTAATGACTTGGGATGAAAATGATAGGTATAATATAACCTTTGAGGTTAAATCATGTTATGGTTATTTTAGAGTTTTATAAAAAGGACAACCCGTAATAAGGGTGATGACCTGTCACGTCCGGCAAGGCCGTAGGAATCGAACCCACAAGAGAAGGGAGACAAGGGGGAATTTCCTACCACTGGACCACATGAAGTCCCAGGTCAGTAGGACTAATTTGTTTTAGTTAAATGATTTTATGGATCAAGAATATTTTTACTTTTGGAACTTATGTTTTATCAAATGGATATCCTTAGTATTGGAAAATGATTTGCTGATTAAGTGATAAAAGTTATTTTGGAAGACATTCTCTCTTTTTGGAACACTATGTGCTTAAGGAAAATAGAGTACATTGGAATTTCATTTGAGGAGTAGTGGAAGAATTTTATTTTGGAATAATATATATTTTTATTGTGGACATATAGTTTTTGGAGTTATTTATGGAAATAATTAACCTATCATTGATAATATGTGATTAGCTTAATTACACTTCAGTTTGAGACTTTAAGAGTGGCCAATGTGATTTAGAGATAAATGTTATGATTTATTGTGGAAGACTATGTGATTAAAGCTTTTTGAGTTTTGGGTTTTAATCATAGTTTTGATTTCTTTGAAGAATTTTAAGAATTTTTTTTGCTGAATAGTCTTTGTTGATCTTTGGGTATTAGTTCTTTAATATTGGAGATTAATAGTTGTATTGATTTTTAGGAAATATTATCTTCTTTGGGGATTATCTGATATTGTACAAACCATTTGGGTTTTGGTTAATGTCTAAAGATAAGGGAAATATATAGTTCATATTTTTGGATTATATAGTTCTCTAGAAGTTGAATTTTTTGATTCAGGTGTGACCAAGTCATCTTGAATACTAATCATTTGGAGAAAAGATGAGTTTTTAGTCGAAACATATTAAAGGATGAAACTATACTTTAAATATATGTATATTTCTTTATGTTCTCAGTCAATCCTGTAAATAAATTCTGAAACTTTATGAAAGGGAACTTAAAACAAAAACATTTTCCTTTTACTTTTCCTATTGGGAAACAAATGACCATTTAACCCATCATAAGTTTGTGGTTTTTTTGTGGTTAACTTTCTCTCTATCATGTTTTATATCACTCTCCATCAGAACTTGACACTTCGTTTCTCCTCCATATCCATGTTTTTATGGAATCTTTATATGTGTTATCTTGGGTGATTTTTGTACGTCTCTTTATTTCTGTTAAAGTGATAGTTTTGTTGACTATTTTTCCGATGTGAGACTTTCAATGAATATTCTGAGCCCAATTTTAAAATTGTGAGGAGAAAATTCTCATAAGGAGGAAGGATGTAACATCTCATGTAAATAAAGAATTTTACATTTTTATATTTATTAATATTTTTGAATTAAATATTAATTTTACTTTCAACGGGATGATATTTCTGATAGCGTACTCAACATGCAACAAAACGTTTATTTGAAATATTACGTTGCACACAACTTTGAGATATACTGAAAAAATATAATAATAATAATATTTAAATGGTAATTAACACCTAGCCATTGTATTGGCCGGAATGAAAAAACCTTACTAAAATATGAATTCACTTGTTTTCTAAATGTTTTTACTTTAATACAATAAATTATAGAGGGTTAAAATAATAATGAATCCGATTTTAAGCATGAAATACTCTAATATTCTTAAAAGGTCGATTTAGCACCTTTGATAGAGAACAATTTTTTAATATATTTTTTGACACTTTTATATGTTCCATTTTATAAAATAAACATATTTTTTGAAGCAAGACATCAAAATTTACTTTTGGTAAAATTTTGGTATTTTTCTGATAAAGTTATGTTTTTGTTGAATAGTGAAAAATACTGCATTTTAAATCAAAACTGTATTTTAATATAATTTATTTATATAGTTAGATTATATTTTTAATTGGTTTTAAAGTGTAATTAGATTATAAGTTTATAATTTAATTCAATTATGGTCATTAGAAGTAATTTCACTTTGATATTTGACATAAACACATGTCAATCTTTTGGTAGTTTCTATTTTATAAAAACACGCTTTTTGGTTTTGCCAACAGGAATTAATATTATATTAATTTATGAAACTAGTGTGTTTAAAATTTGGTAAAATGGATTCCATATTTGGAATCAGGATTTCCAAATTTTGTAAATAGGTATCTTTAATTTTTAGACACTATGAATAGTAAGTTCAGTAAATATTTTATTTACTATGGTTAAAGGGAAAATCTGGTAAATAAGGGTACAAAATAATTTAATAATAATATTAAATTATCCTAGAACATGTCCTCACCCAATTTTCTGATCCATGGTCATCCATGGGTCTATTGGGGGACCCCATGGAGCCACTTGTAAGTACAAATGACACTTTATAAAAATTAATTTAAAGACAAGGAAAATGTAACATAAACATATATCTTTTAGTAAAACAAACATTATATGGGGTTATATAAGAGATATTTTCGACTATAAGTAATAATTAGAAAGAAAAACATATTTTCAAAATCATGGTAATTTATTTATAATTTTTAGACATCAAATAAATAAATTTATTTATGACGCAATGATGATGTAGTGATTACATTTTTAATGAATGTTTTAAATATATGAGATTATAAATATTAAAATAAATTTACTTTGAAACTTTTTATGCCATTCACAGATTTTAGGTATTGAAATGACTTGTTATCTATGAATTAATGACAGTTTTTTAAGGAATAAAGTTTTTATAGATTATTTAAAAGTATTGAAATTAATAGTTTATAAATTTACATAAAAGAGTTTTTAAAAAAATAAATATTTTATTAAATTATAATATAATCCTAAAAATCTATGATTCATCCAACTGACATATATGGTGTAACAAATTTCATTAATGATCAATTTTGGGTCCTAGGGAATTTTATTGTAAATAAATTGTCCATGTAGTATGAATATACAGGAGGACATGGTACAATTTAAATTATTCAACTAAGGGTTAATGCTAAACGATAAGGTTAATTTTAATCCATTAACATGTCTAAACCCCATTGGATGAGAGGATTTCAAAAAATAATCACATTATCATTGAATTTAATTATTTGGGTATCTTTTTTTTTATATCTAAATCAGTTTATAATAAAATAATATTTTCAAACATTCTCAAAGAGCCCATCCTCCCCTTATAAAAAGACCATAACTCACAACTCCCAAGACTCTTGGATAATTAAAAAAATGCTCCAATAATCTTATAACATTCCCCTATTCCACCTTGAAGCATTCCCCTAGGAATAAGACAGTTCAAGAAATCATTTTGGTTCAAACCAAAGGGAGTTACCAGATTAAAAGGTAACAACTTCTCTCAAGTTCTTTTTTTCCTTCTCCACTCCCAATGATATTTTTATTCTCTGTTTACATAAAAACATAAGTTTCCACAATATAATATGTTTTTTATGATAATTATTTGAACAACACTTCCACACACCTCCATCTAATGGATACGAACAGAATTTTTCTGTGGAAGGAAAACTACTACCACCCAAAACGAGGATTGTTCAATTATCATCTACTACCTCTCATGGTGGCCATTATGATGGAACAATATGTATATTATATTTATATTATATTTATATTGTCTCTATGATTATGTATTTTTTATTCGTATCATACCATTATAGTAAACATAATGGTAAATACAATAATTTCATTTGAGAAAGTGCATACTACCGCCCCCTCAAAGTGATATGACTCGTTGAGGCCATATGTGGAAAATATAAAGGATGGAATTAAAGAAATTATATATGTTATTGTACTGGAATTATAACATATCTATGTATCAACAATTTTTCTTTCCTTTAAATATGAAATAGAAATTAAGGTAGCGTTCATGCGTACGTACGTCGTACCATCTCAATGAATGATGCATTTCATTTATCGTCTCCAAATGGTATGTATGATTAAAAATACATATATATTGAATATATATGATATATATGATATCTAAACAATGAATTTAATTCTGTATATAATGGAATTTTGACCACATGGACAACTTTTAGTTATAAGAAGTTTATTTTTGACATAAGTACCAAATATAAACAAAACAACCGTTATTAACTTATTTGATTATTTAATGTTTATAACATGATAATATGTGATATAAAAGGAATCATAATTTTGAAAATTTTTATGAAGAAAGTAGAAATTATCTTTAGTTTATTATTCAGGAAGAACAAAGAACATGCATGACGTGTCAGACTCACGATAATTGGAACTTCTTAACCCAATTTCCATTCTTTGGGTTAATCTTCTACTTATTGATTATGTCATGCTATGAATATGTGTGAATGACCTATGATTGTTTTACACATAATATATACTTATATTGATTGTATTTCTATTTTTCACACAAATCTATTTCACAGGTTTATACTTAATGTAATGATATGATCATTGTAAGGGAACCTTTCACCACATTCATTTAGTCAAAGACATATTTTAGGTCATGACTTTTAATTTACATTTTCTTATGTTTTGGTATGTTATTCTATATCTTTATTTCTGTACATTTAATATCCAAGTGATGAGAGACCATTTTCTCTCTCATCAATTGTTTTTCTGAATTTTTAAGTGATGTCATTAGGCTGCCGAATATTCGTAAGAGAATTTGTAAACTCAATTTTGACTCATTGGTTTTTACACATAATTCATTGATTATATTTTTCTAGATTATGTGTGTAATCACTATTTATTTATTTATGTTATAATTTACACTTCCCTTTGTGTGGATATACTATTGCTACACATAATCAGTCCATTGATAAATTATTATGTCATTTATATGATCTTTGTAAAGGGTTTTGTCTAAATTTATATTACATTGAGAATCATTTGTTGTTATACACCAAACATACATTATATGGTGTATATACATCCATGTGAAATTTTATATCATGAATCTCCTTATTTTCAAAATATTAAGCAAAAATTTAATGTTATTATGTAATTAATTTTATACAAGTATTTTCTCAAGTGGTAAGGGACTCTAACTAAAACATTGTTTTAAATGTTTTAAAGATTTATTCTTCTAAATATTTCTCCTTAATTCCCATGTTTTCAAAATGGTTTTTAGGATTTATTTATATGGACATTAAAATTATAAAATTTTATTTTCCTTAAAATATTCATAGTGTTATGGGACACCTTGTTTCAAAAATATCTTTATTAAATGTTATAAATGGTATTGAAAATGGTTTTGAGAAATCATGGATTATGTCAATATCTTGAAATGATATAATGTTATTGTAATGAGGAATTTTTATATTTCCTTAATACTTGTTTTATTTTTTATAATCATGTTATGGTTCTTGGGCATTGTTTACGTATACTGGTGGTTCTATGATAAACATATGGTCGGTGAGCTCGAGATAGCTCTCCAATGCATTGGGTAACATGATGGATGTAAATGTTAATGTTTCTCCTAAGATGATTATGTAATATACAGTGATGGGTATTCGAAACATAACTCCCTATGTAGCTATGAAGGCAACAATGTACAAATCTTATGGATGCTACAAGTAACCTTTATTATTTTTGATTACTATGTGTTATTCATAAATCATATGATTTCATGACGTATGTTAAAGAGATTATGTTTTGTATATATTGATGGACTAATGTTTTCTTTATTTATTTTAGAACCCTTTCGGATATTTTTTATGCTCATACCATGTTTTTGAAATGTTTTTTATAGGGTATAAAAAAGGGTATGTGAAAGGAATTATTCAAGAAGATTTATATCAAAAAAATAACTCTTATTTTATTTAAGGAATTTTTTGTGTGAAACATTTTGGTAGAGTATAAGTTTCTACATTATAATATTGATATGTAAGGTAATAGTTATAACCTATTTCTCTGAAATTATAAACCTGAAAAGATCCATAATGATAATTCTTGACTTAACTCAAGATTATGGAATTGTTAAGGCTTGGCCTTATAAGTTACTCTAAATACAGCAACATATATGAAAGTTTTTTCTTTCCACACCCTTTGTGAAGTTAGACTCTCTCAGTATCAGGATATCATAACATCCAAAAATATATTCTCTTCTACTCATAGTAGTTTTTTTTAATAATAAAATATTAATCAAGGATAGTACCTGCAGATTGGATCAACCTGAAATATTTTAATATGTTCTAATGTTTCGTGTCTCCTCAACTATTATTTATTTTTAAACAAATCTTAAAACCCCAATAGGTTACATAGGCTAAACAATCTTATTCTACGTTGATCATATATTTTTCAGTATTACCAGTTAACACACTCAAATTATCCTTATCCTTCTTAAAAACCCAATAGGTAGAATCTATTTAGAAATTGTTTGAATTCTCTGATTATCTTCACTATAGTATGTAATTTATTCTCTTATTTTTTATTCCATGATAATATCAGGTAATTTCAACTACAACACACACTATCAACTCCCTCTTTCGAACTAAATAACATTTTTTTACATTAATTGATCCTAATTAATTTAATATTTCTTCCTCCCAGATATTCTCATCCACTTGAAGTTTCTTTAAATATCATTTAATTAGTCTTTTCAGAATTAATATCCTTAAATAGAATATTTAGATGACCTTCTCACTACAATAAAAAATCACTAATATATAATACTATGTTTTTGCGATCCCATATTATATCAACCACTCCTTTTTCAACTCAAGGGATATTCCCAGAATACCCTCATTGAATGAACCTCTAATAAATAAATAAATTAGTTATTTTACTCTTAATATCAAAACTTCATATTTCTATTCAAATAAAAATATATCTTTTGAATCCTAACATCATTTTCCAACATGATTTGAAAACCATATATCCAGATAACATATAAAATAAAAACAACCTAAAGCATGAAGTAATATATTTGGGAATTGAAACATGTTCTTGTGGGTCAATATATCTCTAAACATGGATCTATTATTTCTTTGTTTTTATCAAATAGATGTCTTCATAAATGAATTCATAATTGAAGAACTATTTTATCTTCAATGTAGCTTCATCTAAATTATTCTTGAATATTCATTTAGTAATTTTTTCATTTATCAAGAATAATGAGTCTTCTATTCATCCCAATTGATTCTTATAAAAACATGTTTGAATCATGGATTATTAAATATCCATGATTTTTTATCATGATCGAATAACACAAAAATTATCCAACTTAATTTAATTATTCAAATTT
The DNA here is from genome assembly GCA_963277665.1 of Viscum album. NCBI lineage: Eukaryota > Viridiplantae > Streptophyta > Magnoliopsida > Santalales > Viscaceae > Viscum > Viscum album. The sequence continues at coordinate 1,956,485,833 of OY728153.1, forward strand.
AAAATATAAAAACCTCACTTTTACCCATAAAAAACTCAAAATTTATCTAATTGTTGAAGTTATACGCTCATCATTATAGGTGAGACTTCTTCATATGACATTGAAGTCATGTGGTCTCCAATTCATACACATAATTAATACACTTATATCTTCTAATGATTAAAATGGAATAATTTATATAATATTTTTAGATACATATAGTGAATTCACATGGTTAAGACTTATGGTTTTCCAAAAGTCATATAATGGAAGCAAACCCATATGATAAAGTCATACAATCTCATCTTTTATATTTTCTAACAATAGATCACATTCATATTATCTACTCCAAATACTTATTTTTAGAAAAATATTATGATCATGTCTTATTTTGGTCTCAAATAATAACATTGTATCTCATAATAATTATGCTCCAACTAAATACATATGAAGATAAAGTCATGTGATCTGAATCAAAGACTTATGAAGAAGTATGATGTTGGAGAAATCATATGCTCAAGGCCTATACCATTTTCCTTTCGTGGATCAAATTCATATGATGTAAGAAGTTATTATTCTCTATTTATATTGTATTCTATAAATTTAAATGATCAATACAAGTCAAACAATAAGTATAAAAAGTCTTATATTTTGGGACATTCCATTTTTTAGCTCCAACTCAAGAATTTTGAGCTTATTCAAATTACTCTAGGTATTCTTCAACCAAAACAAATCATCTAAAATTACTTTAAACATTACTCCAAATGATGTAAAAAAATTATTCTTTAAATTATATTTAATAGCACAGTATGATGTAATGCACTAATATCACCACTGTATTTATCCAAAGATTGAATCAATTCTATCTAAATTATATACAGCTTAATAACATGTCCACCAATAAAAAATCTGTAGATAACACTTTTTCGGCCTCATCCATTTCAAATCCTCAACCATAAATCCATGGATGGTTCCTTCAACATAATGTTTTTTCAATCTCCCCATTAAATCTATATTTTAACTTTTTTAATAATTGATTGAAAACATTATACCACATCTAGAACTATTAATTCATTCCAAACTATTTTAGATCGTTTTGGAAATTCTCTATTAGTAGTTTTAAAATTCTTATATAAAGATCATCCCATAATATTTTCCAATATATATATATAACATAATCTGATTTAGATATCTATAATATATAAATTCTCCAACTGGATCTTAATATACTGTAGAATGTATTTATATACTCCATAAAAAACATAAGAATATTTCTTTGTAACTCCAATGAATTCTAGTAACTATAAATCTCATGTATTTCAAAACTGTTGTAGATAATATTTGAACACCACCATCCACACTTATCATGTTCTACTATAAATATTAGATCAATCAATTTTATGATTTATATATCTACAACCAATAATTTGTCCAAACAGATATTCATCGGTAGTATCATGTATTTCCATACTTTATAGATAACATAACAATATTCTTTTATAACTCCAACGATAGTCACATAAATATCATTTTCTATCAGTTAATTAAAAAGATATTCTTTATGTAATATATGAATAATTTATTCTATCACCCATCTTTACCATCATCACTTATTGACTTGATTCATTAATAACAAATACCATTAAAAATAGGTATAATCACAAGCACAAATGTACACTTCAATCACTCCCTTTGGATTTTAATTAATACATTGACATTAAAAATACATATAAATTCATGTTAATGTTCCATTAGAAGTAAAATTTTATTCCCCTACTTAATTATAAGAAATAGAAATTTGTAAAATATTTTACTCTATATTTTTTCAACTATAGATACATATAGAGGTTTTCTAAGGGAAAACTCATCCCCATTATACCCATATTATTAAAAAAACATCTTACCCCATTGGTTTCATCCAAATTACTTTTTCTCTCCCTTTCATGATTGATTATGTGCATTAATTTTGAGAGAATGAAATGTTGAGTCAATAAGGTTTCCTTATGACTTATCTATTCCATTATATTTTGAAAATCACAAACACTGTATCTCATGGAAAATTTTATTTCCTTGATGATTTATCTTATAAAGGAACATTTTCATTCCCCAAGGAAATTTTCTCTTTACCTTTTTCTTCATTGTTTTTATTGTTTCTCTTATCCTAACTCATTTTATTTATAATGTCTAAAAATCAGTTTCATATCTAAAACCTATGAATCTTATAAATACTTAGATATAGAGTATTCTATTTTCAGGTTTTGAATTCTCTAAAATTCAGATTCCAAATTCTCTAAAATTCAGATTCTGAATTCTCTGAAATTCATATTCGGAATTCTATGAAATTCAGATTCTGAATTCTCTGAAATTACGATTTTGAATCCTTTGAAATTCAGATTATGAATTCTCTAAAATTCAGATTCAAAGTTCTCTGAAATTTAGACTCCAAATTATATGAAATTCAGATTCCGAATTCCTTGAAATTCAGAATCTGAATTCCCTAAAATTCAGAATATGAATTCTCTAAAATTCAGACTCCCAATTCCTCAGAATTCAGACTCTGAATTCCTAAGAATTCAGACTCTGAATTCCTCATTATTCCGACTCTAAATTCCAAAGAATTCAGATTCTGAATTCATTAGAATTCATATTCCCAAGACTATAGAATTCAGGTTCTGAATCCTTTTGATAACAGAATCTAAACATCTCTGATTTATATTATCCAAGTGTTTATTTCCTTAGACTCCGAACATTATTTTCCTTATACTTTGAGAAATTGTATTTGGTTAAGTAAATTTTTTTAGCTTACACTTTTTATAATTATGAAACAATGTCACATTTTCTATTTCTAACTAACCGTTGTATGAGTGACATGTGGACAGGTCCCTCTGAGATTCAAGAAAAAATATGAATTGTCACGACCCGTCCTTGGGGCCCGTGCCGTGACTACCCCAAGCCCGCCTTCCATAGGCCAGGGGCTGGCGACTAGCACCAAGGCGTAAATCCTGGTAAAAAGGGAAGGCATTGTCTTTGTAAAGTAAACAAACACTACAGAGTAAGCAAGCGGAAAGTAAACACTAAGAAAAATTAGAGTACAACTGAGAGTGTGGAAAAGTAAATGGGCCAGTATACAAACCCAAACTGAAAGTAAAGTACAACTCGATAGGGAAAACAGAAACTGAAAAGTAAAAGCCGCTACACCGAGCTGTCCACTGGAAATCCCACCTGAAGGGTGGGTACAGATAGCACCACTGCTCCACGGGTCCCGCCGTCCGCTCCGAACACGTCCCGTCCAGTGGTCCACCTCCAGGTACCGTCCTGCTCTGCAAGCCTCAGTCAAGATCAACGCTGTCCATCATCTGCAACCAACACAACGTAGTGCGGGCAAAGCCCGTGCAGGGGTGAGTATAAGCTACTCAGTAGGGACCCCGAGACCCCTGAAGGTCTCTCAAAATCCACAAAGGATAAACCACGAAGAAAGGTACAATCACAAAGTAACAACCGACACTGCTTAGGTATATGCCCATACATATACCTAAGTCATCAATTTCAAATATGCTCCAACCTCCGAGCCCAAGTATAACTCAGTACACACAGGAAAGTAAATGTATTCCACACAGGAAAGCAAAACGTAATCCACACAGGATAGCACAACACAATCCACACAGGAAAGCAACAGGATTCAGCTCACACAGGTATACCTCTTCGAAAGATGATAAAGATGATCTCTGATCCATCTAAGTCGTCGGACCCACGAAGGATCGATAGGTAACTAACCCCCATAAAAGACCCACACAGGATCGGGCCCACGTAGGACCTGTAGGCGCTGGTTCACACAGGACCGCTGAGCGCAAAGACCCACACAGTATCGGACCCACACAAGATCGGGCCCACACAGGACCTGTAGCACTGATCCACGTAGGATCGCTGAGTGCTAAAGTCGTCGTCGTCGAATCCACACAGGATCTCTGTGCTGTCGTCGTCGCAGTCATAGTAGCAGTAGCAGTAGTAGTCACAGTAACAGTCGCAGCCAGCACTAGGGTTCCCGCACACAGCAAGCTCGTACAGGAGGGTCCGCTCCACGAGCCGAGAGGCTGATACATCAACTATCAAAAAGACCAGAGTTGATGTATCCAAAAGTTCCGTATCGTCAACAGGAACTCAACGCAACAGACGGCGCGTCGATCAGACGCCCGGTCTGAGAGTTATTGGCATTTTCGTTCCCGGGGCCCGGTTGGTTTTTAAGGCAAAACCAACCCGACCGTACTCCACCTGCGTCCAAACCTCCGGCAGAGTATGCCAAAAGATCCGTCTCACTAAGAGGAACACAACAAAGCTGACGTCACGTCAATCGGACGTCTGTAGATCAAGGTATGAGCGTTTCCGGTCCGAAGGCCCGGTTGGTTTCGCGAACGAACCAACCCGGACGAGCTCAAAGTATTTCGAAACTTTGAGTGCGATATACTAAAACGAACGCCTCAATCCAAGGATCGCGTTGCCGCAGACGGTTCGTCAATCGGAGGTCCGTGGCTCAAGTTATGTCGAAAAGACCGAATCCGTCTCCAAGATGGGGGGTCCGGGTCCGGGCCGACCCGGCCCGAACCCACCCTGGGTCGGCCCGAACCGGGTCGACCCGACCCGGCCCGGCCGGCCGTCGGCGCGGCGGTGCGGCGGCCTGGCGGCGCGTCGGCCTGGCGCCGCACGGAGGCAGCGCGCGGGGGGGAAAAGCCCCCCGCTTCTTCAAATTGGCGGCGCGGCATAGCTGCGCCTTTTTGCCATTCAACGGCCCCCCTCCTGGGGGCCCTCTTTGAGGAGGAACCGGGGGGCCGCCTGCCCCCCCTCATGGAAACCGCCCCCCCTCAATTAAATGGGGGGGTTTTAGAGCTGGCCGGGGGAATTAAATTCCCCCGTCCTTTGACCTTCCGGCCGGCCATCTGCCGGCCCGTTTTTCTTCAACGGGACCGGAATACTGGTCCCCTTTCCGGCTTCCGACGCCGGCTGCCCGGCCGCCAGTCTTCTCGTCCCGCCGCGGCCTGGAACCGGCCGCGGTGTTCGTCGTCCGGCACGGTGCGACGGCACCGCGCCCCTCCGCCGCGCCTTTGATTCCCCTCGACGCGGCGCGACGGCGTCGCGTTCTTGATGATTCTTCCATGGCGCGGCGCGACGACGCCGCGCAATAAAATCGGGTGAATAACCGCATGGTGCGACGGCACCACGCCACCTTGTTTCATCCGCAAAATAAAACTTCAAGAACGAAGGAGGGCGTTCGGCCGTGTTCATGCGGTCCGGCCCCCTCACGTTAAACAATAACACATAATTAAAATCCTCACGTTAGTCATGCTAGAACCACAAACAAGGATAAATAAATAAACAATTAACAACAACCCCTACCTTGGGTTCAAGTTCGAAGATTGTCAACGACCCGCGGAAGACAACGTCGCGGAGGTCGGGCGTCGCGGTAGTCGTTCGTCAAATCCGATGATGAAGAGGTACGTCTGAAGAGGTATGTCGTTGGCGAATCTTCGTATGCCGACGAAGGAAGTCCGAGGAGGAAGCGGTGTTCCCTTTCGTTGACACGGAAGACGAAGAAGAGAGGAGAGTTGTTCTTCATCGGAGCTTGAGCGTTCTTCGTCAAAGCTTGAGCGTTCTTCGTCAAAGTTGAAGAAGAAGGAGAAGAACCCAAAAGCTCTCAAGATAGCTAAACAACTCTAACCAAATAAAAGAAGATAGAGACTTATTTTATTCACAAACTTAACAAATTGAATTTCAAAGGTTTGAAATTCAAATAAGATAACTCCAAAATTAAATAACAATTTCTCATGTCATTTAAAGAGGGGTTAAGGGAGTTTGAGAGAAGAAGAAAACTTGGGTTTCGTGTGGGCCCCACCACACTTAATCCTCCCAAGGGAGGTTAAGTGGATGTGGGTCCCACCTTTAACTCCCTTTGGGAGAAGTTAACTAACATAAAAATAAAATAAAAAGTCTTCCACATTTTTATTCAATTTTTTATAATTCTCCCAAAAAAATTAACCTTCGTCCCGCAATAAATGCAACTTCGGAAAAGGTCTCCTTAAGCGAATATCGGCGATGCGAGTTCATCGGTGTCCTCAGATTTCAATTCCGAGCACCGGATCAAAAGTTAGAAATTCCTGCTCATTCGTTCACTGAACGTACCCGAGCCAAACTTCAGAAATTGATTCTGGGCACACCGGGCCTCGGAATCAGGTGCCGTCAGAAACCGCGCTCTTGTTAAATTTCAAAGAAAATTAAGAAAAAATTTCACTTGAATTTTATGGGTCTTTACATGAATGTTGGAGGAGGGATCCGACCATTGGAGAAATGAATATAAATTGGAGCTCATTTGAACGATCTCAATAACATCCTAGACAACTTTGATCACTAGAGATTACAAGCTGTTAAAGTAATTTATATAGAGAGAGACTCTCATGCCTTGTGCATACTAAACATCTTGTTTATCTTGCTTCGTGAAACTCCGATTGTTAAAATGCACAATTAAGGACTTCTGGGGATATAAATATAGAGGTTCCGACTACCTTAATGTTTGAGGACTTCCATGGATAGGAAGACAAAGGTGCCGACTACCTAAATGTTTGAGGGCTTTCAGGGATAGCAATACATAATCTGATATTCTTATTGAGGGATTACACTACTATGGGTAAGATAGGATTTCTTGAAAGTATAAATCCAGGGACCTTTATCCAAGGTTGTTGGATACCTAAATCTTTGGGTTAAAATATTTCATACTTGTTACTTATTTTGTTTCAAGTTTATATTCCGTTGTGTTTTGATAAAGGAAAAAATTATAACCTTCTTATACTTTCTTGTTTGTTTTTATACTCCGATAAGTAAGATTCTATACGCATTAAGGTAGAATCTTTTCCATGTCAACTTTTATTAAGTTTTATTTTTGGAATCATATTTCCGAAACCTAGAAATTTTTTATAAATAAGAGGCCTTGTGAGTTTACATTGTTTAATTTTGTTAAAAATTGTTTCACTTAAGATTAAAAATGAATAATTTTAAACTTAAAATTCACCCCTCTTGTAATTGAGAATCTACATTCATATTTAAATCCTACAATTGGTATCAGAGGATGTCTCTAAAATACTTATATTCACATATATGATTTCTTGCTCACGTTTTAGTTGTTATAAATATATTTTCCTTTCTTAGGATTTTTATCCTTGTATACAAACTTTTCCTACTAACAAGTTTCTGTGGAATGAAATTTTCTTTTAGAAGACAGGAATGAATGTTGGTTTGATTGACATTCAAAATCTTACTAGACCACCTATATTTGATGGTAATGATTATGAATATTGGAGAGATCGTATGATGAATTTTTCTATTAATACTGGATTGGAAAACATTGTTATTCTTACTGGATATTATAAGATTCTTGATAAGGAAGTTAGAACATTTATTAATCAAGAGAAGTCAGAATATGAACTAAAATACAAGGTATGAAATAATTTGTTGTGTTCAATGACCAAGAATATATATAGTCATATTTCTTCTAGTGTAGTAGAAAATTGTATTTGGAAGAAATTGGAGGCTACTAATTTTGGTACGTTCATGGTTATAGAAACTAGAAGAGCTATGCTTAGAGAAGAATATCATGGATTTCAATTTCCTTATGGAGAACTAGTTTGTAAGGTACAACAAGGGTTTATAACTATTGTTAATAGTTTAAAATCCATGGGATAGAATGGTTTATATGTTGAGGAACATTTGGACAAGATTATAGATATCATACCTAATGAATGGGAATCTAAGAGAACAACTATTTATGAAAATAAGAATGTATCTCAAAGTACTTGTGATGATATTTTTGGAACTCTTCTTCATCATGAGACAAGAATGAAAATAGATACTGATTTGAATAAAAATAAGAATTGAAATGTAAGTGTAGCTTTTACAACTACTAAATTCAAGACTCCTGAAAGGGTTATATGATCCAAGTCTTAGAAAGTCTTTTTTTTATCTGAATCTAGTGAAAGTGAACATTCTGAGAATGAGCTTGCTAATCTATCTCTAAGGATGAACAAGATAGTTGGGAAGAAATACTTTCAGTATATATTTAAGAATAAATAAAGAAAATACCAAAAATACTCTGAAGTCACTTGTTATTAATGCAAAAGAGTAAGACATATAAGTCTAGATTGTTCTATTCTTAAGATAATTGATAGAAAGGAAAATCATTCTAGGAGGAATAAAAAGAATTACTATAAAGATAAAAATAAGATAGTTTTGAACGCTAATGACACATGGAGTGCCAGTGGTGGAGTCTCTTCCGATGAAACCTCAGAGTATGAATCTTATATTCCGAAGAATCATGATTTATTAGCCACATTACCCATTGAAAATCATTGTCTAATGATAAGTTAAACAATTCAGAATCCATAACTAATGCATCCTTAAATACTAATTATTGTGATAAAAAATATTATGAATCCTTTGATGAAGAATCTTATACTGATGAAGATAATACATTACCTACTTATGAAGATGTTTCTAGGTTTGCTATGTTTCTTGAGAATGAAAATTATAAACTAAAGAAAAAACATTATAAAGAAAATTCTAGAATTTCTATTCTTACTAAAGAAGTATCATATCATTCTAAAGATCTTGATAAGAAAATTTATGATTTTGACTATATTTAAAAAAACTATATGAAGATAATTCTGAGAAGGATAAACTTATTAAGGATCTGGAAAATTTAATTTCTAATAAAAATATTCTGGGGACAAACTCTAGTGCTAAAACTAATGTTTCTGATGATAAAAACTATGTTATTAGAATAAATTCAGAAATATTTTCAATGAGTAATTCTTTGTAAAACATTACCTTAGGTGAGGGAAACTTTGAAAAGATGTATTCCCAAATTCGACCTATAAGGAATAATTCTGGATTTGGTTATATGCATTCTAAACCAGTTTTTAGTAATAATTATTTTGTTCCTCAAAGTGCTCCATTCTGCACTAAATTTCAGTGTGGTGGGCATTGGGAAAAGACTTGTTTTTTGAAATAAAACTTAGTCTTTAGGTTTTCATAAATCTTATTTTTATAAGAAAATGTGGATTCCTACAATTTTTCTTTATGAAGTATCCGGATCTAAGAAATTTTGGGTTCTGAAAGTGTAACACTCTTACATTCATGAAAATAATAAAATTACCAACAGAAACACTTGGTACATGGATAATGGATGTTCCTAGCACATGATTAGTAACAAAAAATTCTTTGAAAAGATTATCAAGATGAAAGGAGGAATGTAAAAATTCATAGATAATGCTAAGGGAGAGATTATTGATATAGGTAACATTGTTATTCTTGAAAAAACATTGATTTAAAATGTTTTATTTGTTAAGGGTCTTAAACACAACCTTATTAACATAAGTCAGTTATGTGATGAAGGTTAACTTGTGAATTTTAGGAATGAAAAGTACTTAGTACACAATTACAAGGAAGAGTTTTTTCTTTCTACCAATAGGCAAGAGAATGTATACACACTAAACATAGAGGACCTTATGAGGAATGATCTACCATATCTATGTGAAATGGAAGATCATTCTTGGTTATGACATAAAATGTTAGGACACTGTAACCTTAGGAACATATGAAAACTCTCTATGAAAAGTCTAATTAAGGATCTACAGGAGCATATATTTGATTCTTAAATATTTTGTGATCTTTTTCAATATTGAAAGAAATATAAATCATTTATTAAATGAATCACTGATTTCTCAAGTACTGATGCGTTACAATTGTTGCATATGGATCTTTTTGGTCTAAACCCAACTAGAAGTATTGGTGGAAACTTTTATATATTTTTCTTACTTTATTATTACACTAGATTTACGTGGGTCTAGTTTTTAGCAAAGAAATATAAAGCTTCTTCTTATTTCAAATTTTGTAGAGAACAAGTTAAAAATTAGAAAAATCTTCGATTGATAACTATTCAAAGTGATCATGGAGGAGAATTTCAAAATTATCATTTTGAAACATTTTGTAGAAGAAGAGCCATTACTCATAACTTCTCAGTACAAAGAACCCTAAACAAAATAGCAATATTGAAAGAAGAAATCGAGTTATTTAAGAGATAACAATAACCATGTTGAGTGAATATTTGTTAGCGAACCAATTTTGGGCTAAAGCTGCAGGTACTTCTTTTTATAGTATAAATCGAGTTTTAATTAGAAGTTTTATTAATAAAACATCATATGAGTTATGGAGGGGAATAAAACCTAGACTTTCCTACTTCAAGGTATTTGGATGCAAGGTATTCATTCTGAATACTAAAGATAATATACATAAAGTCGCTCCCAAATCTGATGAAGGAATTTTCAAAGGCTACTCCACAACATATAAGGCTTATAAAGTTTTCAATAAAACCCCTTATATTGTTGAAGAAACAGTACATGTCAAATTTGATGAAACTGGTCCCTTTGTTAAACAACCCCACTTGCATCTTCAGATGTGTTTTCAAAAACTAATTATCAACCCTTCATAGAAGATATTTTTGATAAGGAAAAAGTTCAAAAAAATATTTATGAAGCATTTACCCTAGAATATTTACTACTATATGTTGATGAATAGGTTTTAAAAAACCCAAATCAGTTGTTTCTTAAAAATCATCTGAGTGATAGAATCATTGGTGATGTAAATGAACCAGTAAAGAATATATGTTCCTTAAGGATTGAAGTATAACATCTAGCATTCCACTCACAATTAGAACCTAAAAGCACTGGTGAAGCTTTAATTGACGATGATTGGATAAAATCTATGCAAGATGAGCTAAATTAATTTTAAAGGAATAAAGTCTGGAACTTGGTTGAAAGACCTATGAAACATCTGTTATTTGAGTAAAATGGTTTTTCGGAAATAAGTGTGATGAGAATGGAATCATAGTAAGAAATAAATCTAGATTAGTTTCTAAAGGCTATAATCAACAAGAAGGAATAGACTATGAAGAAACCTATGCTCCAGTAGTTATACTTGAATCTATTCATATTTTACATGACTTTGGAGAATTCTTTAATTTTATACTTTTTTAAATGGATGTTAAATGTGATTCCCTTAATGGTTATGTTCAAGAGGAATCTTTTTTTGAACAACCTCCTGGTTTTAAAGATACAAAATTTCCAGAACATGTTTTCAAACTTACCAAAGCTTTATATGGACTTAAACAAGCCCCAAGAGCCTGGTATGATAGAATTACATGATATTTGTTAAAAAATAATTATTATAAGGGAAATGATGACCCAACTCTCTTTATAAAGAATGTTATGAAAAATGTATTGATTGTTCAAATTTATGTTGATGACATTATATTTGGTTCAACTCAGCAATCATTAACTGATTTTTTTTGTGAATCTAATGAAATCTATGTTTGAAATGAGTATGATGCGGGAGTCAACATTTTTACTTGGTTTTGAAATTTCTCAAAAACCAGAAGGAATTTATATATCCCAACATAACTATATTATAGATCTTCTTAAAAAGTACATATATGACAAAACTAAGATTATAAGAACTCCAATTGGTACCTCAAATTCACTAGATCTTATTGAACCTGGGAAACTAGTAGATCAAACATCATTTATAGGTATGATAGGATGTCTACTATACTTGGAAACTAGTCATCGTGACATAATGTATTTAGTATTATTATGTGAAATATATGAATCCAATTCTATAGAATCTCATTTAAAGGCAGTGAAAAGAATTTTTCCTTACATAAAGGGAACCATGGATTTAAGAATCTTTTATACTTCTGGAAATGGTTTTGTTTTAAAATATTTTTCAAATGATGACTTTTTTGGATGTATAATGGATAGGAAAATTATATACAGAACTTGTCATTTATTAAGAGATTCATTAGTTTCTTGGTCATGCAAAAAACAGTACTTAGTAGCACTTTCTACTGCTGAGGCTGAATATGTAGCAGCTAGAAGTTATTGTGATCAAGTGTGTGGAATGCAAGACACACTCACAGACTATGGTTTGAGTTTTACAAAAACAGAAATATTGTGTTATAATATTAGTTCCATTTTCTTAAGTAAAAACCAGGCAATCACTCTCATTTAAAACAAATTGATATCAGGAATCACTTTCTTAGAGGTCACACACAAAACAGAGATATCATTCTTCAATTTATTGGAATCCAAGATCAACATGATGATATTTTTACAAAATATTTACCCTCCGATAGATTTGAATACATTAAACAAAAATTTGTAATTATAACTGTATGGTAATATTCTATGTTAACTTCTTGTTAAAACATATCTCCTAATAAAAAGAAACTCATTTTCATAATGGGGTATATATTCATGTATGTTAAAAATTTTCGTACTAAAAATTTTTTAGAGTCAAATTATTTCATTGTCAAAATTATTCGTAGTCAAATTTTCGTAATCAAATTTTTGTAATCAGTTTTTTTAAATCAAATTTTTTTCTTTAATTTTTTTTTTAAATTTTCCAGAATCAAATGTTCTTCAAGAAGAATTTTCCTCTTTATGGATAATTTCCCTAAGTAATCCAAAAGTTATTTTTCCTTTATTAAATATTCGTATTCATCTTTTTACTTGTTGGTATTTTCATTTTATTTAAAATTTAGAATTCATTTTTTCTTAAATCTGAATTTTTATCTTAAAAAACCTCAAATGATCAGAACCCATCAAAATTATTCTTCTGTTACCATCTCTACCGATAGATTTGATCAAAAGTATTTCAACTTTTGGATCAACCAAAGAAGTTGAACTGTCGCCCAAATGCCTATATAAGGACCCCATGATTGTTGTCCCGCATCAATCTTCATGATCTGGAGTGCCGAATCCCTGGTTCTCTACTTAAGTCCATTCCGAATATTTAAGGATTTCTTAATTCTGAATGTCAGTAGAAGCCTATCCTTAGAAATAAATGTGTTCTGTAAAGGAAATATTCGAGTAGAAAATATACAGGGAGAGGTTAGTTGATCCCAAATTATTTGAAATTATGATTCTATCATTTAAAAGAATATCATGTTGAATGGATGGGAGTGCTTATGTATATCCAAACCGAGGGCACAAGATCTAGTGTATCTGGAGTTCTTAGTCGAGTAATGTGAATCATTAACTTTCTTCAATGAAGGAGGTAGAGATAAGTTATCTTTTAAGAGATATTAAAAAACCTACTAATTTTATTACAATATGGCTACCAACCTGATTGGAATTCCTTATGAGGGAGAAGTAGAGTTCTTCTCTCACAAGTTACCTAATGTAGCAGGATATTTTGACAAGGATAAATCTATGGAGTGTCTTGGCATGAAGTAATTGAAGAATCCCAAAATTACTCATCTCTCTACAAATATTTGGATTCTTCAGCTATGGGTTTTGGGATTTCTCATTCTGAGAAAAGGGGACAAGTATACCCTGAAGAAAAGTGATATCTATGAATTTTATTTTTTTGTGAATCTTTAGAAAATCAATTTACTAAAGTATGTTTTTCTAAAAATCTAGAATATGATGAATGGAACCCTAAAATCTCATATTATCATGTATCCAGATATTCTTTAAAAGATTTTAGTTCTTTGTATTTAATATTCCAAAATTCCTTGTAGTTTAAAGCCAAGGAATTTTAGAGTGATGTTGCTGAGTGATGATACTCTAAGAAGAATGAAATTTGGTTTTTCCAGGGATTAAGTAGAATTTTAAGATTTTTTGGAAGATCAAATCCAAACTCTAGCAATGAAATTAGAGGTGGTTCAATCTTTCATGTTGTGTGGAAAGAAGAGGAAGGCCAAGGAACCAGAAAAGAAAGAAAAAACTCATGTGCCTAAGGAAACTCAATCTGCACCACCAAATCCAAAGAAACCAAAGGATGACCCTAATGAAGTAGTGGCTTAGTGGAGAGAAGACAAGAAAAATAGGAAAGAAGGGTAGCCTAAGTATGGATTGGATCTTAATGAGTCAAAAATGATAAAGATAAAGGTTTCTGAAGACCTTGAGAAGAAAAAGAAAGAAAAAATGAAGAGGAAGAAGTTAACAGAGGATGAAATTTTAAAATCACTTATCAAGGATGAAGAGAAATCATTTGAACAAACCCCACTGCCAGAATCGTTTTTATAGAATCACTTCATGAGACATTGAGAAAGAAGTTGGTGATTCCGGATCCAGAACAAGAATAATAAATTGTTCGGAAAGAGGAATAGGAAATAAAAGAAGAATAAGAAGAAGGGTATGACACTGATGATTTCATAAAACAAGTTGAATATTACCATGAGGAGTAAAGTACCTATGTTAAATTATTTATTTGTACGTATCAATACAAATCCTGAAAACATTATACTCTAGGTAATGAAGAGAAGAATCAGGGAAAAGTAAACAAACCTTCTGAAGAAGAACACAGTAATCATGATTTCATTCATCCGGATGAAAAAGTGTCTGATTCTGAGAAAGAGGAAGTTGAGGAAGATAAAATTGTTCAGTTATCAGATAGTGAGCATGAATCACCTAAACCAGAATATATAATTCCTAGATCTGAAAAGGGAAAGTAGTTATTGGTCTATACACCTGAAAAATATGTAGTGAAAAATAAAGTTGTTGAATGTTTTTCAATGAGGAAAGCTGATGAGTAAGAAAAAGAATCCTCACCAACCAAACTTTCTTATTTAGAATCGTCTTCTCTTGGAAATGACTTTGTGGAACATTCTTTGAAAAAGATGGTTGGTACTATTTCTTTATTTCAAAGTATAGATTCGTGGTGTCAGTTGCTTCAAAATTCATTCAATCAGAAATTTGATTCAGTCTCAATGCGTATGGATAAAATTTTCAGACTTGAGGCAGATTTTAAATCGTTTATAATTGGCTATGAGGCCCATAAAAGGTCATGCATAAAGATTAAAATATGGTCAAGGATGATTTTTGAATACCTTAGTGCTTTGGATGAATTTCAAGATAATTTCAATGTTTCCTTTGACACCAAGGATGGAAAGATTAATGATATTTCTAAGAGCTTTGAGGAAAATCTGACTCTTGAACATACTACTTGGAAGCAAGAAGTTAAGAATCTGAATGGGAAGCTTAATTTTGTGTCCATAATTTGTAAGAGGGAAAGGGGTCTCAGAATATAATTTGAAGAGAAGCTGGTTAAGCAAGAAGAGGTGTTGAAAGCTCAACTAGAATGTCTTAAGGCTCAGGAAGAGAAGAATAGAGACTTGTAAAAGAAAAGTAAAGATCAGGATCAGCTGCTTAAGTATATGGGAGAAGATCCCAAGGAGCTCAAGAAGCTGAATGAAATTTTCAAGAAGTTGATGCCAAAGGAGAAAAAAGGATAATTTTTCCAATTCCTATCTTTTGTGGAATTTATTCCTTGTAAAAATTATTTAAATATTAATAGAATTTTGGTTGTTCTTCATATATTTTTTGGTTTCTTAGTACTAATATTTTAGGTAACATTTTTTCCCATATCCTATACTCCTTTTTGAAAATCACAAAGGGGGGAAAATAATGATGAAAAGAATACTATGCAATGAATATATTATCCTAATTAAGGTGGAGTTCATCAAAGGGAATGTTCTTATCAATGAAGATTTTTGTATGCAAGAAATTGTAAAATATCTTTGAGGAAATCAAGAATATGATCCTTAGGGATTTCATAAGCAATGGGGGAGTCAATCGTATTCACATTGATCTATAATTAATGGGAGATAAATTTTTTTTATGTCCATAAAAATTTTACGTCCTTAAATTATTTATTATAAAGATGTTTGTGCTTTCAAAAAAGGAGGATATTATTGAGTCCGTTAGGTTTCCTTATGACATTTCCATTCCTCTATGTTTTGAAAATCACAAACACTCTATCTCAAGGGAAATTTCATTTCCTCTATGATTTATCTTATTATGGAAAAAAATTTATTCCCCAAGGAAATTTTATCCTTACCTTTGCTTTCATTGTTTTTATAGTTTCTATTATCCTAACTCCTTTTATTTATAATGTATAAAAATCTATTTCATATCTAAATCCTCGGAATCTTATAAATCCTTAGATATAGAAAATTCTGTTTTCTGGTTCCGAATTATCAAAAATTCAGATTCCGAATTCTCTGAGATTCAGATTACATATTCTCTGAAATTCAGATTCAAAATTATCTGAAATTCAGATTCTAAATTCTCTAAAATTCAGAATCCAAAATCTCTAAAATTTAGATTCTGAATTCTCTGAAATTCAGACTCCGAGTTCTCTAAAATTCAGATTCCGAATTGTCTGAAATTCAGACTCCAAATTCATTGAAATTCGTATTCTGAATTCTCTGAAATTCGGACTCCGAATTCTTTGAAATTCGGATTCCAAATTCTCTGAAATTCAGACTCCGAATTCCTCCTAATTCAGACTCCGAATTCCTAAGATTTCATATTGGAAATTCATTAGAATTCATATTCTGAAGACTATAGAATTCAAAGTCTGAATCCATTAGAAAAAATAATACAAACATCCATGATTTATATTCTTCAAGTGTTTATTTTCTTAGAATCTGAACTATATTTTCCTTAGACTCTGAGAAATTATATTTAGTTAAGAAACCTTATTTTTCTTACACTTGTAATAATTATGAAACGATGACCTATTTTCTATTTCTAACTAACTGTTGTATGAGTGACACGTGCACAGGTCACTCTGAGATTTAAGGAAAAATATGACCATTAGAGGAGGGAACCGACAATTAGAGAAATACTTATACATAAAATGTCATTTAAATGATCTCAATAACATCTGAGACAATGTTGATCACTAGAGATTTCATGGTGATGATGTTATTTGTAAATTGAAAGACTCTCATGCCTTGTGCGTTCTAAACATTTGGTTTAGCTTGCTTCCTACGACTCCAATTGTTGATGTGTACAATCGATGACTTATGGGGATATGAAGACAGAGGTGCTGACTACCTTAAAGTTATAGGACATCCGTGGATAGTTAGATAGAGGTTCCGACTAACATAATGATCTAGGGATTTCCTGTATAGAAAGACATATTATGATATTCCTATAGTGAGCTTACCCTGGTGTGGGTAAGACAGACTTTCTTGAAAGTATAAATCAAGGGACCTTTATCCAAGGTTGTTGGATACCCTACTCTTTGGGTTAAAAGATTTCATACTTATTACTTGTTTTTTTCATGTTTATATTCCACTATGTTTTGATAAAAGAATAATGTATAACCTTTTCATACTTTCTTGTTCTTTTGTATACTCTGATATGTAATATTCTATACACATAGGAATAATCTTTTCCATGTAAAATTTTATTATGTTTCATTTCTGGAATCATATTTCCTGAACCTAGAAAGTTTTTAGAACTAAGAGGTCTTGGGAATTTACATTGTTTAATTTTGTTAAATATAGTTTCCCTTAAGGTTAAAAATGAATGTTTTTAAAATTACAATTCACCACCTCTTGTAATTGAGAATCTACATTCATATTTCGATCCTACATGAAAGAACCTCATGTTTCTTAGCAATGAGCCTTAAGCAAGTTAACTATAAACCTATATGGGATAACCCATTGTCGAAAAAGGTGTTTTTTATAAATAATAAAGGTTGTACATTAACATTTATCAATGTAAAACCAACTCTAAGTTTCGTTTTCTCAGGGTAGTATAACATAGTTTAAAAAATTTATAAATCTTCAATCAACTTCACAAAGAAAATAACTCAAGTGAAATTAGATTCATCCCCTGTTTTCAGAAACTCTCTCATATTAATGACTATAATAATCCTAAACCATAACACGATTAGAAGAGTGAGTATTATACGTCAAGATTCATCAATTGTTTTGGGATTTTCAAATTTAAATGTTAAAAAATTAAGTCTTTAGGAGACTTAACATTTTTAATTTCCCCCCTAAATGTATGACCACTATACTTAATAACCATGGATAATTTACTATAAAAGAAATCTAAAATTAGTTTTAATCCCATTTGAAAACATTATAGCAATTATAAATGAATACTACCTTGAAATAATGAACATGGTAGTTTTCTATTTAGACTATAAATACATAAAATCCTTGATTTCTTCTTCTCATTCATCACATTCAATCCACTTTTACAAATTACATTCACCAAGGATAACATATTAAGGTGGGTCTTCCACCACACCTCAATTGTAGCATTGGGAATGAGTCAACAACCTCAATATAGTACATTTTTTCTATGAATTTCTAAAATGAATACTCTTCTTCATGCTTACATGCTTCTTGATTCTTCCAAACATTTTATCTTGGTATAACATAGTTTTATCTACGTTTTCAACTTACTTATTATCTATAATAGACATATTAACATTGGATAAAATGATTTTTTTTCTTCTTTGACACTCTAATTTACAATCTTCTTCATGATGATTAGGCCATATGATAAAAATTCATTCCTTTCATGTACAACATCTCATACTGGTGTGGATGCATTATTTATTTTATAATAATTTTTAATTGAAACCACTAGTGTTTTCCCTTTATTATTTTTAGGTCCTTTTGAGTTTTCAAACTCATCATAAATATGAAAAAATGGTGTCATTCATGGTTTCAACTTCCCTAAACATTAATAATAACTTTTTATCTTCTTTTTTGGGTAACCTCTTTATTAATCATCAATGATGTATCCAATCATGCTTGCCTCATTTTCCATCTTTATGATTGGTATCATATTGGTTTCTAGATTTCTACTATTCGATTTATGAATATATAGCGACATTTTTCAATAATCTATAATTTTTTTCTTTTCAACCACAATTGAATCATCTTCTTTTATCTAGTGTGACTCCATTATTATACATCATCACTGAATTTTTTGGCGTACATTTCTTAACATTATAAAATAGTTTCGTACCCTAGTGAGGCTATTTTTATTTCATATTTTTCATTTCCATTAGATACTATCTCCATCTATTATCATTTGTAGAAGAGTTTTATCCAGTTTCAACATACCAAAATTTATTATATGTTCTTAAAAAAAGTTATAGATTTTTTAAAAAAATTCATTAGTCTTTAAAATAATGTTCTCAAGCATATATTATTTCTATTGTATGAATTCAATCCCATAGGTTCCACCTTTATTTCAACTCTTATCCACCTAAATTCTAGAATTTTACTACCTATATGAGTTCAGATATTTTGAAGATGATAAATTTTTATATTCCCAAACATCTAGTAACACCAACATTGTCCCACAAATCTCCCCTTTTTTCTTATTCTATTAATCTTTCCATATTTTTTGTATAATATTTTTGGGTTCTTTCATGAATCTTTTTGGATCAATTTGGGGAAAAAAACCATACCCAACATACTCACATCTACCATTTATGATGATTTATAATTCACATATTTTTTATTCACCTATATATTTATATTATTTGACCTTTTTGTAGAACTATTTGACAAAACATATTTTGTACTTTCGTCTCATTAAAGACTGTGGCTAGTCTCTTTCTATGTATTTGTGGTGAATGCTTCCCCAAAACTTCTCTAGATCGTTTTACAACCAATATGAGTTCATTTAGAAGGAAATACCATCATTGAAACTTTAATGATAAAATAATTCTTTTTAGATCATTGATAAGGTCCAATCAGAATTAATTCATGATCTCTTAGTTTTGTTTCATACATAAGAAACATCAGGTTGAGGGTGATATTTTCTACTTGAAATAATATAAAACGAACCTCCCAGTCAATATTTATCTTCCAAGATTATCTATCATGTATATTTATTATCCATGGAGGTAAATTTTCAATCTATTTTACCTTTTTACTTTTCCACTCTAGCTTCTTACCATTATAATTGATCGTTTCTTTATAAATATTGTTCGACACATGGAATAATTATGCAATATCAGCCATAAAAAATAATTTCTTAACAAATTTTCATTTAAAATTTTATTCAATCAAGGAAATATAACCAGTTTAAATTTATAATATTTCAACATTTTCTCACAATATATTCAAGAGAGTGTTATATTTTCTAACCAGTTTAGCCAATGAATCTTCCATATCATTATCCTCTTGCTCCAACAATGGTCTTTCATTATATAGATCCCTAAAAAATTTAGTATATAAGTAAAAAACATAAAAGGAACCATTATAAAATAATATAAAATATGGGAGTATAATTATTTAATTTTTATAAATATATTTACAATCTCAACAACTACTTGAATAATAAAAAAGGTCATTGTAAATGGATTTGGCTAATATACACATATCACATTGTTCAATTTCAAGAAATGTTAGGTCCTCCTCCTTCTTTAATATTTTCCTTACCTTATTTTCATCCAAATTTATAATATTTTTTAGTTCCTTAAATAATATTTGATTTTCTATTTTGATAGGGATAGAATGTAAATTTTTCAAATGGTGTTTTTCAAATAATTCTTCAAATTTATACATTATCAACCTAGATAAAAATACCTATCCAATAATCTTATATCTAAATAAAGGGATAATATTATCTAATAACACATGAAATTCCCCTTATGATCATTGTATAAAATTGAGATGGGGGTGAATTAGGTGTTGACTAATTTTTAACAAAATTCATATCTCATTAATTCTTTAACCCCCTTTGGTTATAACATCTATCTCTAGTTATGATAGTTGGATATATTTATATTTTATGATGAACCCATACCCCATGTAATTTTAGTAAAGTAATTGAATAGATAACATAGTATTTTTATAAGGTTCAGATAAAATTCATACTCCTTTCCATGATTTGTAATTTTCCCCAATCTTATTTTCTCCACTATAATAAAAATTTCACTATTGATGTTGGTGTTTCCCGCAACTACTCCAAGTCTCACAATGTTTACACTTACATGATTCTTGCAGGACATCCTCTAGTAGATTCTCACTATAGAAATAGATTCACACCATATTTTCCTCTTATATCCTAAGTAAAATAGGTTATAAAGTTTCCTATAATATATATGAAATTATTTTTTCCCATATCCTTATTAAAGTCGATCTCTAAGAGTGTGTGAATGTCACCACATCCTAGAATAGATCATCTTCCATTCACAAAAGAGTATTTGAATTTCAACTAAAACATTATGAAAAGTACCCATAACTTGAGTCCACACTAAATTTAAATACCTAAATAGAATTGTTTTCACTCATCACCCCTTCTTTATTCATATTCTCACTCTTAGAAACCCAAAATGTTGCATATAATTGATTTTTTGTCTTCTTCTTTATCAACTGTATCTATCCAGTAGTACCAGCCAATAGACTGAACTACTTATTTGTTTATTCATTAAAAACCCAACAAATATAATCTATTCATCACTATATTAGATTCTCCAATTCCTTTTACTAATGTATGAAGTAGCTTATCTTGGTTCTTTATTGTAAGTATCTAGTTCCCTCAAATACAACACACGCTCTTGGATCTCTCTTCCAACAACACTATTTTATTTTTATAGTAGTTCATCCTTATTCCATTTCAATTTCTTCCTCTGTGATATTATCTTCAATATGTGGCTTCATTTTATATCATAAAATTAAAACCATAATAATAATTAGGTAACATCTTGATCCAAGTTCCACACACCAGATCCCCGATCTAATTCATTACGTAAAATCAACCGCACAATCCCATATACTAGAGGGTACTGAATAGTAACAAGGATCGAATATGTAACAGGGGGAGACAATAACCTATTTAAATAACTTCAAAAAAATTGTGAATAATATAAAAAATAAAAAAGATAATATAATAACCCATAACAAATATAGACAAAGGATAACCTGAGGGATCCCAAAATATAAGAAAATGAATATGTACCAAAGTAAGAGATATGTCATGTCATATAAGTGTAGAGTGTAGATTTAAAAACCAAAGGGTCACACTAAAAACTCCAAAGTGGGTCCCAATATCATGTTTAGTTCCCTCATCCATGATCCATCCTGAATACCAACTCATCAATCTAACATAGAGATCTTACCCTTATTCTATCTTGCAATCCTAAAGTCTACTCGATTACTAATCAGTGTCCAAAGTATCATATGAGTACAAATAAGTAGGATACCACTAGATATGTATAAATAAATATCCAATATATAATAGTATATTCAATTTTCTAAATAATAAAATATACAATAAAAAAGTAAGCAGCTATCACATTTATTATTATTCAGTAAACCACATTGCTATCATGTTCATGGTGACACCCAAACCAATCATACCATATTAAGACAATGTTAATGTCAAAACCATACACTATAGGTGTTTTATAAATATTATTTCATATAATTTAATTATTAAATTTAAATAAAATTTCATTTTTGATAACATAGAGCATTAGTCCAGGTACCATTATCACAGATACTTGGAGTGTTAGTCCGACATCATTATCTCGGGTACAAGGAATACCAGTCTAGAACCAATATCACATTTAATTAGAGGATCATTACAGAACCAAAATTATAGGCACATGGAGCATCCTCCCATTTCAAATTCTGATGCATGCATTGGGATCCTAGATAATTAACCTTTCAACCCATAGATGAGGTGAATCAGTCTATCACCCACACCAAATTGATCATATATATATATATATATCATGGTTCCAAATTAATAACTCATTTATCAACCACTCTCATCATAGTTAACCATTTCATATATCAAAAAAAAACCAATGTTATTTACTTTTAACATAATAGACAATATTGGTAACACCCCATTAATCCATTTTTCAATGATTATTACACAACACATCAAATATACAATGTTATGAAAAATAAATCTTTAAATCCTATTATAAAACCAAGAATCAATGATTTTTTTCAATTCTATAAACCCACTATTTCCCTTTTACATTTTATAATTATCATTTCAAAGATAATTGGAACACCCGATGGGTTTCCATCATGACAGGTCTCCTAATCTCTAACAAACCAAATGGGATCTGCGAAGGATCTCTCAATTTTATGGGATTCAATTAAATTATCCAATTTAAAATAATTTTTACAACATTGAAATGAAAAAATACAACTAGAATCTAATACTAATTATCAATAATATGGTAATTATTTTTTTGACCACCTATATTAGGATCACTAATGAATGCTCACCCAATCATGGTCCTTAATTCAGTGTAGGACCACCATTATCCCAATAGAGAAGAATATATCGGATCACAACCAAGGATCAAGATCCAATGAAATAATATTCATTAAAACCTAGATATAAACCATCAATAATAAGATAATTCATCTGTATACAAATTGAGAGAAATATGGTAGATATAGCATCCTCAATAAAGAGATATTACATAATATGATGGATTTTATTTTATTTTTCATCAGATATTCAATTTGAAATAGAGGGAGATTAATAAACATATGAATCCACTTGAGAGCCTCTAAAATACATGTAAATAGTATTAAGACAAGTGGGGGTGATTAGTTATATAAATTGGGGTTTTTTTATATTTTTATTAAATTTTCAAAGCCTTTAAATATGCGTGCACAGTTTGTTGGAGTGGCCGCACAATTAAAGTAACCATACACCTTGATCGTTAACCCTATATAGATAATATATTTTTGTCGTGTGGTTTTGATACTTTTTTACATTATCCATGTTTTAATCATGAATACCCCTATTCACAAAGTTTCATTTTTGGAGGAGTGGCCAAATAGTTTGGTCAAACTATGCACCACTTCAAATGGAAAAATGGGGTGCACAGTTTGTTGGGAAACATCAGACGGTTTTCCCTAAATCTTTCATAACTGTGCATAGCCCCATGGGATTCCCAAATTTTCCAAATTCACTTGAAATGAACCTTAATAAATAACCATCCATTATATGATGAAAAATTTAAAATATTACCTAAAAATTTTGTAAAGGAATGACAACAAATGTTGGGATCTTGAAACTTTCCACCTTTTGACAGTTCATCCTCGAGGTACACTCTCAAACATCACTATGATTCCAAGGTGAAAAATTAAGGTCACGAGGATGATATATCTACTTCCCACACCTATGTTGTCTCTTGAACACATCAATTGTGGAACAACACTTGGATAAAAAGAAAAATCCGTCCAAAGAAAAATTCTCACAATGATCTACAACACAAATCAGATACTTCTCAATGGATGAATCAACCTCAAGTTCAACATCATCTACATAGATCACATTATAATGGTAGGGTTAATACTTCCATTTTTTGTGAAAAAATGATGAAAATTTTCATAGAACTATACCTCTATAGACAATTCAAATAATATTCTGCCGATATGATCCTATCTACAGTCTCAAAAGGTCCGACAAACATGTGTTCCAACATTCCCTACTTCTGTATCAAATGGTGACTTAATCTTGATGAAACCCAACGTAATACATGGTATCCCACTATAAACTCAAGAGGCAAATGATTTAAATAAAAAATGAGGCTTCTTTATACTCTACATTTTATCCATACACTTCTAAATCAATTGAACGTATTCCAGTGTCACCTTCATGAGACTTGGTCCCAACATCTCTGAATCACCCACCTCCATAAAAAACATAGGTGGTCTACATCACTTACCATAGAGCGCCTCATATAATGCCATCTAAATATTTTCCTAATAATTATTTTTATATCTGAACTAAACCAATTCATTGTTCTTCTCTTGTGACCCTAAAATATCTAGGATAGATTACATCATCATATCCTCTTACACATGGAAAGTATAATCTGATTTACCTTATGTCTATGGGTGGTAATATGTACTCTGAAACACTTGAGTGCAAATAACCATTTGAAAGACTTTCCAGAAGTATAATATAAAACATGGATCATGATATGAAACTATAAATAATGGGGTCCCATGAACATTCAAGATCTCCCAAACATATAAGTCTCACAAGTGATCAACCATGAATGTTTAATTAATTGGGAAGAAATGAGATACTTTTCTCAACCGATGCATAGTCATCCATATCACATCTTCCTTCCAAGGTTTCCTCAATAGAAATAACCAAACATTTATCCTAAAATCATCACACTTTGATTAAATGATATAGAAAGGTTGTAACAGAACATTTGTCCATTGATGCTCCACCTTCACTAGCTGATAGGCATAACATCATGTACCAAATACAGAAATCTATTTATTCATTCATGTACACCGATATTTCCTACCATGGTCACAAAATACATTCTTCAAACTAGGGTTCAATTAAAACTTTTATTCATGTAAATTATAGGTCAAATTATCTCGCATACACATTGGCACAAAAATACTGCTATGAATATAGATGATATTATTCTTATTGATAACCTAATTGGAAGGAGACTACACACATCCTAGTCATTACCTCATGAAAAAAATATTATATATTTATATTAGATCTCCTTGATCTAGATCAGATGTGTAGTCACAAGGAAGAAAGACCCAAGGGCTATATTATCATGCTCATCTTGAGACTTTATATGTATCTCAGTGAACAAGGCCATCATTTTCCACTAAGAACTATACTCTTAGAATTCTTGAGTTTGTGTCTTCCAGCTTAAATAATCAGTAACAATATTTACAATTTTGGTAAAATATTATATCTCAATGTTAAAAGACTATATATACTCAACTCATCTCTACTATCAATGATTTAAATCTTAGTTTGAAAAGATATACATTAAAATTTTCTAGTTTTTGTACAAAATAAAACTTTCTACCAATAGGTAATGTTTCCGACACTTTATATCATAAAACACTATTTCCAAGATGACATCATCTAAAGGGTAATTCCATTTGTGTGGACTCGAATATCATTATCCATACCCCATAACTCGATCTTTCTCTACATCAAAACCGCTCATATCCCAATACAAAACACATAAAAAATAAATTATAATCCTCACACGGCTCTACTAAGATGAAAATTGGGGTAGTATTCAAATTATTCTATAACTCCTTGAAGGAATTATCATATTCACCATACTATTAAAACGTTATACCCTTGTTGGTCAATATCGAGAGTGGCACTTACAAGAGAGAAAAGTACTGGATTAATCTCTAATAATATCCTACTAAACCCAAAAATATTCTGATATCAAATAATTCTTTGGATGTTACCAGGGAACAAATGCCTGAAATCTATCAAGGTCCAGTATCACACCTTAATCAAAGATAACGTGACCTAGTAAATATAACATGTTGATCTAGAATTAACACATAGATAATTTTTTGTATATAAAATACTCTATTAGTGTACTCAATATTATGTTAAGATGTTTGGTACGATCATCATGAGTCTGTGAGTACCCCAAGACTTCACCGATTAAAAAAACCAAAAACTGTTCAATGTACATGTGGAAGATTTAGATAATTAAGGCCATAAATACATCAATATTTTTTTCTATCGAAACAACATTAAAATGAACTCATACAGTCAATACATACTAATAAAACTAGTTTTTGGTATATCAGGTGGTCTCAATCTTAACTAATTATACAATGTCATAAAATAGATCTTGTAGAACAAATAAGAACCCCTCATATAGTGAAAATTTTTATCGATACATGGAAGAGGATAATAGTTCATAAATTTCATTTATTTTAAAATCTAGTAGTGAAAAAATAAATGAAAAGTATCGTCATCCTTCTTCAAAAAAATTCCCAAAGATCCACTTAATATTGTAATCAAATGGATGATTCCTTTATTCTATAACTCCTCCAGCAGAGTCATACATTATTGTATCATTGTTGGTTCTTTTAAATAACGAGGAAGTTAAACTAGTTAAAATCCATACATTATATTAATTGTGATCTCAAAATATCTCTTATGGGGAAACCATGAGAAATATTCAAGGAACAGCTCCTAAAACTAATCCATTATAGATGTAAAGACCTAATATTTCACTCCCCTATCATCCAAAAAAGAATCACAACTTTGGTTGTTAGATCCCATAATTATTTATGAACTGGACCCACATGTCTAGCTTAATATTTGACTCTTGTTGATGAACATATTAGTCACCCTGAGGGGATGTAGAAGATACTCTCATATGGTATAAATAGATGTGTTATCTGTATAATACAAGCCATTTCATACCAAAAATCATGCAAGGCCTGAAATATCAATTATTCACAGATCCCAAATGAAATTATACTCACCAACCTAGATAAATACCCGCTACATAGGAATATTTATTTCAACCGCACTCCCAATGGTGGGTCGATCATCATTACCCCACACCGAAATTCCACCATCAGACTCAAATTTTTTACAAGTCTAGTATATTAATGAATGTGAGGACCATGTATTATGATCTAGAAAGAGTATAAGGTATAAGAATTTGATCTATGAGTTTTGATAGACTATCCCCACTATCAACAAGTTTATGTTGAACTACCTGAAACTGACCTATCCAAATACCCTATACTTCATTCCGTGTCAATTGTGTTGCACAACAATACTGATATGAGTGCACTTTCATTGATGTTCCATTCCCACTACATAGACTAGCATGACCAATAGTACTCGAGCCGCTAGACTAGAATATTATAGAGGGACCCCTTCCCGTACTATGAATTAGCATAGATCCTCCATAACTTCCCACCTCTCTAGGGTTTCTATGATACCTATGTAAGTGTACTATTGTGTTTCAAACGTAGAACTACACTTATGGTCAAGGAAACTGACTAAAAATGTTCCCCAGCCTACAAAACTATTGGGATAACACTCTATTACTTCCTGGAGTAACTAAACATTACCCCTAGATACTGTATTTTCCATTACTCTGTGGAACATTCTCAAAATGATACTTTACAACCTTATAAGGCATACCTCCTGGACATCTAGTAGAAATGACATGTGCTCAACTGAAAGCCTCAATCAGTCTCCCCTAAAAAATGAGAGTTTGATTTACTACTTCAGTAATCATATTCTATTATAATATATTAAATTGTGACATAATATATCATTTTATGTCTATCCTAAAAACATATTTCCACTTCTTCCTCATCTCCTAAAAGTGCTGGTAATACTTGTGGCATGTCGAAGAAGTGACCAAAATAGTACATCACTCGCATACATTCTCGGTTCAACCATATAAACTCATCCTACCTATCATATACTAGTTTCTCTTGGTAAAAGTTCTTCAAGAACTTATCATCAAAGTCCTTCAATACCACGCATTCCAAATGATCATCTGGAGCCCAAATATCTTACCAGGGCTTCATTATTACCTATGATATATTGTATAATAATTTGAATATATTCTCCACATGAGTCTCTAAATGATCTAGGGTTTTCTAGATAGAATTAATCCAGAACATAGCTACCTAAGGTCTACCTTATTTTGTGAACACCATAGGGTGTGACAACTAGAACTCCCAGGTTAGATCAGACAAATTATGCACATCCCACCCTGAGTCTCTTTCCATGAACTGTATAAAATGGGTGAAATTATGATTGAAATTATATTCATACCTTTCACTTATAGCCTATTTTCCCACTACAGGGGGAGTATTTAATGAAAATTTATCTTATCATCCTAATAATAATTTTCACCTTAGAGGAATGTCTCTATAATGCGAAGAACATGTCTTATGACACCTAACACAAGATAGATTCACATAAATCCACAACATATTATCCCATATACACTATCCCATGGTTAAAATAGGGGAATTATCACTATCCTCAACCATACCTAACATAGTCCATGGCTAACACAGGGTAAGAAACATTCTTATTTATATGTTTTCCATTAGAAACCAATTTTATTCATTTTAAATTACCATGTTTAACATCTTTTATCCTTTATAATTTTATTATTAGGAACCATTTATTTTAAATTACCAAAATAAGGGAAAAGTTTCATTCCTCATAACCCACTTGTAACATGTTTTTTCATGTGTACCAAGAATGATTCATTTCACATATATCTTTGAGTACATAGATAGATCCATGCATACTCAAATATCATTTTATATTTGGCCACAAGTAAAATCTCAGAAATCAATAACATCACACAACCAATGCCTCACCAAATGTGAAATAATATTCAATTATAACAAAAAAATCTACAACAATAATCCATCTTAGGGAATATGGGGTGTCCTCTACAGATAGGTTAGCTACTCTAATGCATAAACTCATGACCAATGCCTAACTCATCTTATTCATCGGTATACCTTTCTCAAATAATAAGATAACTAAATTGAATAGAAAACTCTTATAGTACCACTTTGTAACATCTTTGCCTGGGTTCCACATACCAGTGCCTTGAGGTGGTTTGTTACATGACATCATGTACACCACCCCATATTCTAGAGGCTGCTGACTAGAAGTGAGGGTCTAATATCTCGCAAAGGGAGACTATACTGACTTCATCAAATTAAGACAATAAACTAAACAATATAAAAAATAACCAAGATAATACAATAATAAAATCCAACAGAGACATGTAATCTCTAGATGAATAATAAAGTATGGGGAATGACAAAAAACCAATGAATTAGATATTTCATGTCGTATAAGTGTCCAGTGGTGAATGAAAACCCAAAATAAAGACACACAAATAACTCCCAAGAAGGTCTAGTATCATTATTGGTTCTATTTTCCATGATCCATTTTGAATCCCAAATTATCCATCTAACATCAGTATCTTACCATTATCCTTCCTTGAAAACTTAAAGTATACGCAAGTAATAATCAGCGACCCATGTAGTTTGTGATTACAACTCTATAGGCCATCACCAATGGTGTGTAACGAAATATATTTTTTATAAAAATTTATGTACTGGTATAAATAATAAAACACAAGATTAAAAATGTAAACATGCCACACATTTTTTATTTTTTAGTTAACCACATTGGACTTGGGTTCATAGTGACACCCAAACTAATCATACCTATTTCGGCCCATGTCAGAGTCTAAACCATACACCCTAGGTATTTTATAATTATTCATTCATTGGAATTAAATATGTATGTCTCCAATTTAATTTTTTGTACCTTGGAGCATTAGTACTGGTACCATTATCATAGATACATAATTTTTTCTCCCTCATCATAATCATGGGTACGTGGAGGATCAGTCTAGAACCAATATCTTAGGTATATAGAAAATAATTCTAGCACCAAAATATCAGGTACAAAGAGAGTCAACCGAGCACCAATTCACATGCATGCATCTAGGCCAAGAGCATCGGTCTAGCACCACATGTATGAGGATAATCACTCTAACCAAAACAAAAAATTATTCATATTCACACACACACACCCACACACCCATATATATCATTGTTCCACATTAATGAACAATTTATCAACCACTCTCAACATAATGAATATTTCCATTTATCAAACACAACCATGGTTCATTACATTTAAAATAATATACAAAATGGGTATCCCTCATTAATTTAATTTCATCAATTATTACACAACTCATAACCATTCAAAGTCATGTTAAATAACCCTTTTAATACCATTATCAAATTATGTAGTAAGGATTTAGTACAATTCCATAAACCCACAAGTTCCCTTGTGTAAAATTATTTATTATAATTTAAAGGATAATTATAACACCCTAGGGGTTTCCATCATGACTGGTATCTTAATCATCAATAGACCCAATGTAATATGAGAAAGGTCTATCAATTGG
Organism: Viscum album; assembly: GCA_963277665.1. Taxonomy (NCBI): domain Eukaryota; kingdom Viridiplantae; phylum Streptophyta; class Magnoliopsida; order Santalales; family Viscaceae; genus Viscum; species Viscum album. Next base: position 1,956,516,457 of record OY728153.1, read on the forward strand.
ATGTTATTTAAATCACTTATCAAATTTTAAAGTAATTTTACAATATGGAAACACAACAATAGAACTAAAAACACTGGATAATTATCCATACTATGGATAGTATCTTTTAAACCACCTAACATTAGATCATTTATGATCACTCATCCATCATTGGTCCCTAATTTGTAGTTAAATAAATGAAATGAATATAGATAAGAAGATCTATGGTCAGAACCTAGGATCAAGATCCAGAAAAACATGATCCATTAAAACCTAGATCTAAATGATCAAAATTCAGATAATTTATCCCTCTAAAATAAGAGAGAAATATGAGATATAGATTATCTTAAATGAAGAAGAGATCAAATATAAGAGAGGTGTCTATTTCTTCCACCAGCTATCTGATTCTCAAAGGAATGAGTTTGAGGATCCTAAACATCCTCCCAGGAGCCTCCAAAATATAAGAATACCATATTAGGCCAAGAGGAGAAGATTAGCGATATAAAATGGGGGTTTATGAATTTTTAACTTAAATTTTATAGAATTTAAAGTTTATGTTCATGGTTTATTGAAGGCATCCTGGTTAATTTAATCGTTAACCATATTTAGAGCATCTTTTTTCATATTCACAATTGTTTCACACAATTAGTTTAACCATGTACTAGCTATAAAAACCCTCTATATCCATGGTTGAACTATTGGAGGGGGTTCACGGTTTGGTCAAATCATGCACCCCTTCTAATGGCTCAAAATGTGGTGCATGTGATTCTATGGAACACTGCACGGTTTGATCAAACCATGTTCCAAACATGAGCATCCCCATTTGATTTTAAAATTATCCAAAGTCACCTAATATGAAAACAATGTATGATCCAACTATGGTATGCTAATAAAAGGTTAAAATTTCATTTAATATTAGTATGATACATATCATGAAAGGTCGGGATCTCATAGAATATCCTTATATAGAATATTGAGATGTCATTCTCATTGTTATACAAAAAAAAATTATAGAATAATTAGTTTTTGGTTTTCATGTTATCTAAAGAACTGATTTTTTTACACAATGGATATTCCTAGATTACACTAATTAAATGAACCATTCATGGAAAAATAAATTATTTATTTTATACTTAAAATTCATGGATTAAATTTCCTCTTTAACTCCAAATTTCATTATTGAATTCATAAATCATTCACCAAAATTGTTTGAAATTCATACATCTAAAAACCTTTTAGAATAGAATTCGGCTTATGATAAGAACTTTATATTATGGAATGGAAAATTATTCTTATGGAACAAAAAATATCAAAATCCTTATATCATATTCAGATCATCTTCTCAAACATATTTAATCATAAATAACTTATGCCTTGTAGAACATATCAATATTCAATGTTACTTTGTTTTCATTATTATTTAAAATTCATTTAGTGATTTTTACATTATAAAGAAAAATGAGACACATATTAATCTCATTTGATTATTATAAAAATAGGATGAATCATGTATAATAAATTCTTTATGATTATATTATGATGCTTTTCACCAGGTCTATGTGATGTATCTCCATCTAGAAGTGATGTACTACTTGTTTACCTGTAAGTTGACATTCCAGAGGTAGGAAGATTCATTCACAATTATCAGTGATTACATATCCATGATTGAAATGAGATGATGGGATGATGGTTCCTCCTTACCAGGATTACTCCATATATCTCATCACCTAGACTAAGTATCCCCTATATATTTGACTAATGTTCACGACACACATTCCCAATTTCATCTTGAGCTGGAATACAGTTACTTATACTGCTTCAGTCTCTAGAGGCATGAAATATTCAACTATAGGAGATAGTATTTTTCTGAATATTTGGGAATTTATAGATGTTGGGTGGGTTGGTAATCTATAAAGACTTATCCTTTTATAGTTGTAGGCATATCATTTGAGGCATATTAAGTACGTAACCTAAGGTGTACAATATATTCCAAGAGGTGGTTGACACCATGAGTATATGTTTTCTTGGTTTTGTTACCTCAGGTATCTCTTATTTATTTTATAGGGTATGGATTCTAGATCATGTCCCATGTTTAATTTCTTGTGGGGTCATATGGGTCATAGGTTTAATATCTTATAGGGATAGGTTGGTCACATGATTAATGAGTTTTTGGGAATGGAGGGCCGAAGCTCCAATTTCTTTTTGGGATTGGTGAATCAAAGTTTCAATGTCTTGTGGGGATAGATGTGTCACATGTTTGAAGTCATATGGGGATAGTTTGGTCATATGTTTAATGTGTATTGGGGATATGTGGTTCAAAGTTTCATTTATTGTGGGGACATGTGGTAAAAAGGTTTAATGTATTATTAGGATAAGTATGTCACATGTTTAATGCCTTATTAGGGTCAACTGGTGTTTAAATGTGTCCCCACAGAAGAAGATTTCACACTTTGGATTTGGTTAAGTGTGTCCCTAGGAGGAAATATTTAACACATTGTATTTGATGGGGATATGGGGTTTCAGGATTGATCCTAAGGGAGGTACCCCATGTTTTTTAAAATGATGGGATTGATCCTCAGAGAGGTGTCCTATATACACCATTAAGTGATAGAGATAAAAAACCATAATGTTCAATGTTGCATTTTAAGGATGTGTGATAGGACTAGTTCATGGAGTTTAATATCATACATATGGAAGATCGTGTCACAAGAGGAGCATTAATGAGGGATGGGGTAGTCATTATACATATTTTCTTCCCATGGGTACTGGGAGTAGGGTGAAATCCCATATGGTAGTTAGGGAGCGACATCCTGTTATGATTCTACACAGAGAATATTGTGTTTATCACATGAGGTAAGACTATATTTTAACATCCTATTATATAAAGATTTTCATATAGTTTAACACTGTATAAATAGGTTGTGGAGAAAGGTTGTTTTACATCTTGAAACTTGACAATGAAGAGAATACACCTAGGGAGGCAATTTCCATGTTGGAGACTAATATCTTTCCCTCCATATTGGGAAATATAGGAATTTTCTCCCATGATTCTACCTTTGGGACGTACATGTGTAATTCTCATGTGCCTCTGGGAGGGTAATGGAATAAACACTATCATGAAGGAGAAACTGACAGGGCTGAAAGTGATAGGGTGGATATGCTTATGAGTATGCAGAATTAGAGTACCTATTCATAGGGGGAAAAGGTATGTTAATGGTCTGATCCATGCTTGAATTATAAGGGGTGGGTAGAAGGGTTCCTGAAATTTTTCGTACAAGAATTTGGGAGTGAATGTACTAGTTTTGGATGGATACATGGCCTTGTGAACTCATCATTAGAGAAAGGGTGTTGGTTTAAAAGACAAACGACTGAGCATCCTGGTGGATGGATTTTTTGAAAGTTGGATCACAAATAATTTGGAGGATTTATGAAGGTAAAGGTTCTTCCAAAAGTGAATGTTTCATGAAACATGGTAGCCCTTACTTAGTGTGAAATATTGGTTCCCATGGTATTGTTTTATCAAAGGATAATTATTACACAAAATACCAAGATCCGTAAAGGTATTATTTCTTATAAGAATACTATGGGCCTTCACGAAAGGCATATCTACCATGGGTTGTGATTTTTAAAAATCAATGGGTGGTGGTTTTGTGAAAGATGGTTACGTTTTGAAATCCATATCCTCTCTTGATTGTGAGTGTTTTGAGTTTCAAGAAATTCGATATTTTCTCAGAAGATTAATGGTTTTTACCCATTAAATGTTGTACATGGGGAGAAAATTATAGTCCTAGCATAGGCGAGGGCATCAATTTTGTGAAATATGGAGGTTTTCACAAAATATCATGAGTTTCATTTAGAGGTATCTAGTGTATATAAAAATTCTACTCAAAGGATTCCACCTCCAAATCAATTTGTCTAAGTGACTTACATGAACTGAGGTTATGCCACATAGAGGTAACAACCTCAATATCTATGCTGCTGAGTGAATTCTACATATTTGAATTATACTACCTTGAGGTATCTATAATGAATTAGGTTTTATGAAGTTACAGATCATTTATTTTTAGACATAATTTATTTTAAATTTATGTATTTATAATGAGGTCATGTTGGTTTTGGGGGTGTCTTGGGCTTGTTCGGAGCTAGGATCCCAACATTTTGGAGAAATCAACTAAGCCTCATGGTTAGTAGAAATTATGCCACCCAGTCTACATGGTTAGAAAAACCATTTGGAGTTCTGTAAAGGGGGGAGTGCACGAGCTATATAGTGTTTTTCTAATCTCGCACTATATCCCATGAAGGGTGTATTCCCTATGAAGAGGGGGATACAATGGTAGATCATGGTTAGAGAAACCGTGATCCCCTAACCATGCGGGCCACTATCCTTGGATAGTATCTTGCGAATGGATGGCACATGATTTGGAAAACTATGTGACCAAACCATGCTCCATATAAATATTTTGTGATTTTACCTTTTTTTACTATGATTATTTAATATGGATCACCCATCTTTCGTTTCCTCTATCAGACATAACCTCCCCATCTCCCTCTCACATTAGAAGCTCCACCCTTCTATATTGATTGGATTTGAATCCATATTCTCATCCAGAATCCATTTCCTTCAACACTGATTTCATTAGATATCCAATATTATTAGATTCAATCCACCTCCTTATATTATTTGTTTCTCTTCCCATCTTCTACAATATTTTGTTGTTAGCTGATATTCCCTATTTTCATGGAATTTTTCTATTCTTAATTTTCTCCCATTCTACTTTAGACATGAAGATGATATTGGATGAGCAGTCATCCATTATCTTAAGGTAGATGGTTTAGTAATTTTCTCTAAAATTTTAGGTGTTATCATATCATTCGTCATTATCCCTCACACAGTTCCTTTCTGTGTGATTCCCTAAAATGTATTTTTACTTTTAAATCATTTGAACCATGATTCAATTCCCATGTAGAACCTTGTTATATTTTTATAGTATGTTTACCTCATTGATCACCACCCCTTCAGGTGTGTTCAATTAGTTGACCCAATTAATATAAATTTTATTTATACCAAAAACCACTTAAGTGGTTTTTATTGAATTTAAATTGGGATTTCTTTGTTTGATAAATTAAATAAATTAAACAAAATTGAATCAATGTTAGTATAAACATCATGTCACATTTAATAATTAGATAATGAATTATATAACTCGTGGCACCCATATATAATTATGTTAAATGAACGTAAATGATTAAGAATAAATTAATTATTATAATTATGAGTAGACCATGGATATTGGTTATTGGAAAATGGTTAAGGGACTCATTGAGAATGGTGTTTAATGCTCTCTTCTATTGGGTAATGGGCATGGCACCTCACACCATTTACTTGGATGATGAGAATGATTTTCTACATTACCCTACTTCAGGTGTTGGGAATGATGACTCACCCCATTATATTGAGTGAGGAGCAAGACATATCACATTCATATAAGATTCAGGTGGATTACCATTGTTACATCCTGTATCTCTGTAGACTTTTCATGGGCTCCTGAGTTATGACCTAGGTCCATATTACACCTAGTATATATGTATATTCATATATATGTCCACATATAGATTTATTGTAAATATATATATATATATATTATACATAATTTCTTATAAATTTATCCATACGGAGAACCGATATTACAGTTATTATGGCATATCCAAAGTAAGTAGAGTCTTCTAGGTGTCCCATTAGAACCTGATAATTCTATTATTGAGTTTCAAGTATCATTAATTATCATTAATACATGCACACTACTATGATATATACACGCTAATTGGATTATTCTAGACTTGGTTGGTGGTGGCCTATAGAGTTTATTTTCATACCATATTCACGCTGCTGATTGGTACTCAGTCAAAATTTATGGTTGCTGGTATAATCAAGGGAAATCACCCCATCTTGGATTCTTGATTATATTTTCTTATATCATAGGATCATGGGATTAGAGGACTGAGTGTATTATTATGATGCTGGTGAAAATCTATTTTGGATTTTACCCATTTTTTATAGAACGTTGTTTATTCTTGCCTCCTGTATACCTGTATTCCCTATTTTGTACATCAGTATGACATGGAAACATTTTTTATATGACTCACCTTACTGCATGATTATGATTACTACAAGGGTGTTTCGTTTTTCAGTGTATTCTTAGTATATTCTATGTTTCAATTATTTTTTATTTTAAACTTTGATATGAGGGTGTAGTATCCCCACCATTCAACTTTAGAGCATCACTGCAACTCGGTATCCTCTGGCGTATATTGGGGTGCTCTAGAGGCCATGCGACCCATAGGCTAGGGGAACCATTTTTGTGGATTTTGGGTTGGGACACTAAAACGCTGTATCATGGAAATTATTTTTCCATTTTGTATTACTTTTGGGGAATTAGACATGTGACTAGGAATGTGTTGGAATTTGGAAATGATCATGCACATGGGATTAGCTAACCCATATACAAGGGAAACCCAAACTACTTTGGATAAGTTATTACAATTATTGGATTACCCTTATTACATGTATACTGATTTCACCATTTAGGGATGAACACCTTTTTTTGAATTATTATTATTATTATTATTAACAATTTTTATTATAGATTTATTTTAACCTTGGATTGGTATAGAAAAGGCAATTTATCTTATGAATCATCATTATAGGGACTTTATGACATATATTCCATTCATTTTCTATGCCACATTTACTTACTGAATCCATTTTCTTGTTGTATATAATTTAGAGACATTATTCATATATATGTAAATGTGTTAATGCATCATAAAAGGATAAAATAATTGGATTAATTAAAGTTCATGTATCATTATAAATGGTGTTTTCTCATATGGATCAGTGATGACACCTTAATTAACCAGTTACCTCAGGTTTGAGTCTTGAACCAATGCTTATATGGGAAGAAACATTAGTTGATTTGATTTCTAAATACCAATTATAATTCATGAATAATGGAATTATAAAAATTTATAACGATAATTCATTTATTTAAATACCTTTATATGAACTATGACATCCTTATACCATATGTAACGGCTCGGTTGTAGTTACATGGCATGATTATTGTAATTTTTAAGGAGTATGAATTTTACAAATTTGTAATGTTGACACATCTAACTGGACTATGATATATGAATATATATAAGAATATGAAAATAAATTAAATTAAACATTCAAATTAAATGTCAACCATTAAATGTGGATTCCAATTGTAAATTAAGTATGTTTTAATCTATAACTTGTAATTAAAATTTAATATATCGGGACATTGGACGTGTGATATGAGACCTAGACATAAACCCAACCTTAGTAGTTGGAAGTTGGGGTGTCTGTAATGTTTCTTATAGACTTATATGGTGTCCATTTTTCACGCATACAAATATTTAAGAGAAGGAAGATATTTTTATCCTGAAAATAAGAAGGCGTGTACATATGTTTATATTTTATTTTCATTATTTGAAACTGTTGAGTTTCCTTCATAGGTATGAATTATAAATTATAGAATCGTTCCCCCAATGAAGGTATCAATTCTTATTCCAAGAGGGCAGTTATGATTGAGATTCAGAAGTGGTGGGACTTAATCATCCAATGTAACCTCCAACAGTGCCACATGCCACTTGTTATTCTTGACTTGGGAACTGATGAATTGTTTTGAGAGGGTTTCCTTCATATGATGAAATCTATGTAAGGTGTTTCTCGACACACAGAAACTATGTAAGAGTTAATGTAGGTGTTCTAAAAGAAACGCCCATTAATGTTTTTGGGTGATGTTGGACCTCATGATGTTAAGACAAGGATTGTGGCCACCCATTATATATTATAACATCTGAAGATGGCTCTGGAGAGGATGGTCATGATCACTTATTATATGTTCTGTGGTTCTTCGAAGTGATGGTGGTATTTCATTACCTAAAAGACTAAAACTGGGATATGAACAAGAGGGATTTCTAGATGGTATTCTATGATTTCTTATTTCCAAATACATTGAGAGGTTATCTGGATAGATAATTTCTAATCATAAAATTGGGAGCAATATCTATGATGAATTATTATTCCCATTTTATTAAGATTTTGTGATTCACACTAACTATAACTAAGGATGATCTAATGGAATGAGGTTTTTTGAGGATATGCTGATATAATCTGTTTGATCATAAGTTAATGTTTGTTGGTTGACTATTATTTGATAGATAATCCACCATGCCACATTATTAATTTTTTTATAGAATCCACAGTATAAATCTAGGGAGGTTCACCACTCATTCCAGGAAGTGGTTCCTCTATAATATGAAAGTCTCAATTTGAGGTTTCTCATGGGGGAAGTGGCAGTGAGACAATTTATGCTAAATTTTTCATTATATGTCACACATTTTGGAAATTGGGGCACATGAAACCCCATTTTATATGAGATCAAGTTGAGTATAAAGGCTACAATAGGATGGGACAAATTAAACAATTTTACCAAACCTTTTCACTAATTCCCAATGAGAGATTTTCTACACCAAACTCACACTTCAGAGTGGGGCCAATAGTACCATTCCAGGAATGATGCTAGAGTTCAACTGGCCACTGATGTTGAGGAAGAAAATGAGAAAAAGAAACCCAGACTCTGGATTCATAGTTTTAGTATAGTAGGGAAACTCAAGGAAAACATGTTATATCTCAAGGTATTTTACAAGCCTGTTACACGCCATGAAAAACATTATATAGGAGAAGAGTGCAAGACCTTCTATGTTTCTAGGTACTATTAGAGTAGTTTCTACTTTAGTTGACACATGTACGTCACACACTTTTATATCTGCATTAATTTTAGAGATCCAAGGCCTTGAAATATAGTAATTTTTGTTTAGGATGAAACTCAATACCCCATTAGGTATCTTATTAGATATTGTTCAACATTGAAATAAATGTCCCCTCGAGGTGGGAGGATATATGTTCATGTGGAATAGTTTTTTCCACATTATAACAATGTATTATTTAATTCTTGATATGGATTGGTGCATTACCATCTAGGGTCATATTGATTGTTATCTTATGAGGGTAATTTCCACATCACTAGACGGAGGTCGAAATTTTCATTAAGGAGAATGGGATGTCCATGTGACTCGAGCTGGACTTGATCATCAAGGGATGGTAAAATAGACATCTGAAATCACAAGTCTTTTGTTGGATGATCACGGAATATGACCTGTTATGTTCCCTCTTGTGGTGGATCATAACATGTCCTTCATCCGTGAGGAATTTTTTGGGAATCCTCTTATGAGAGAGGTAGAATTTACTACGGATTTAGTGCCAAAAGAAATAGCAGTGTCTATTTATACATACATGATAGAACCTACAGAGCATATGGAACTCAAGAAGTAGTTGGAAGAATTGGAGAATAAGGGATTAGCTTACCTAGTACCTCACCATGTGGTTCAATTATCCTTTTTTCTAATAAAATATTTATTACACATATAATTTTCATGTATTACCTATGGCTAAACCAACTCATAGTTATGATTCAATATCTGCTTCCATGAATAGAATACATCTTTGATCAACTCTAGTGAGAGAGGATCATTTCAATGATTTTTTTGAGGTAGTTCTACCATCAGGTCTGTGTCCGCCTTCAAACATAACTCATGCGTCTTTATGAAGAAGTTGTGGTCTTTATGAGTAATTGACAAAGTTTTTCGGTCTCACAAATGATCCATCAATTTTCATGGCCACGATGATTTGGTTTGTTTACTCATATCATGATTCATTATTTTTTGTATTTTTGGAGGACATCTTGGTGTATTCTCACACTCAACATGACCATTCCCAATATCTTGATATCATTAAAAATACATTGATAGAGCACCGAATTTATGTACGTCTCATGAAATTCCCCTTTTTGGTTGAAAACATCCACTTCTTGGGTCATATCATCATTGATACAAGAGTACCAATCATTCCAGTGAAGGTGAGAGCTATAGTTTCTTGGGATCTTCCCAATAATTTCTTTGATATTCAGAGTTATTTGGGTATTGATGAGCATTACATATGCTTAATCCATGATTTTTAAGGCCTAAGTGTGCCTGTTATAGAATTGACTAAGAAGGGTGTGAAATTCATAAGGATTGAATCTTGAAAAGGTAATTTTTTGAATTGAAAGGTAGGTTGACATAAACATAGATCTTGATTTTTATAGAGCTATGAATGAGCTGAATATTTTATTATGAGGCATCATTCATTATTATGAGAGAAGTAATTATATAGGAGGGTGAGTTGTAGCAGACAAATCCCACTAGTTGAGGCCACATGAGAAGAACTACCCAATACTCAACCTTGAGCTGGAAATAGTGGTACATGTTTTCTAATATTAGATAAATTAATTAATGGAAGAGTAATTTGTGGTGTTTGAGGACCATAAAAGGATGAATTATATCTTTACACAGTGTGACACAAATTTCTAGGCTGTGTATGTGGGTTGAATTCTTATAGTCCTTCAATTTTGTGCTTTCCTATATGACTGGAAAAGGAAATGCAGTTTTTGTTGCTTTGATCAGGAAGAATCAGACCTAGGAAATTCAAGAGGCTAGTGGTGAGGGGCATCAATTGGAAATTTTTAGAGATGCATGTTGAGGTTCTAGAGAATCACATGATTACTGTCCTGTTAGCCTTAGAAGTGACCTATAACCTTCTAGAATAGGTATGAATGAGGCAACTTTCTGATTTTGAGGACCTTTTCTTATGGGAGAATAATTTAGATTAGGATTCATTTACTTATTGGATCATGGATAAGGAAGATACATTAAACAATAATTAGTGTCTGGGTTCCATAAACAAATATGAGAGTATTTTATGTGGGAATATCATGCCTTGGAGTAGGAAGTCATCCTAACACCACCAAGTTCCATCGAGGCTTACGTCGCTAGTTTTGGAATTTTCATATAAAATTGGAAATAAAGGACTTTATTACTCCGTGTTATACCTATTAGAATGTGAAAGAAGAATATCATTGAACAGATATAAGTTTATAGTTATTGTACATTACAAAATGTATGTGGGATCGTTTCACAATGGATTTCCAGACAGTCTTACCAAATATTATCTCAATTTAAAGATACAGTATGAGTTGACATTGATCTGTTGAAGAAAGATTCCCATTTACTACCTATTTTGGAGATCATATAATTAAAATATCTAGGGAGAATATACATAGGGGAGTTCATATTCCTTTATAGAGCTCCATGTTCAATTGTATCTGATAGAGATTATCATTTCACATTGTGGTTCTAGAAGGGGTTACAGAAGGAATTGGGTACACATGTTCTTATGAGCACATCCTATCACACTAATACTGATGAAAAAATAGATTGTATTATTAAAGAGTTAGTGAACATGCTAAGTTTATGTTTCCTTGAATTTGGGGGTTCGTTGAAGAAATATATACCCCTATTGGGATTCTCTTAAAATTATATATTTTAGGATATCATCCATATGTATAATTATGAAGTGTTGTATGATAGGCTCTATCATTCACCCTCTGTGCTGGTTAGAGGCAGGGGAGACAATACTACTAGGACTAGGAATCATTCAGGATAATTCAATGTAGGTTCATATAATCTGGTATTTCAGGATGATCGTTCAGTATATGAAGAATTAATATTCCAATTATCATTGTTAACAACTTATGTTTTCGGTCAATGATCAAGTTTTCTTTCATGTTTTTCCAAGATGGGATAATGATAGATCAGATGGTAGAGTATGTCAGAGCATAGATTTGTCATAATTTTTAGATCATAAGGAGAACCAGACCAGTGGCTTACCAGATAGTACTACCTCAGAGCTATTAGTATTTTCAAAACGTTTTTCACATGTATTTGCTTCATTGATATTATCCATACTCGATGCATATTTTTTAGCCCAAGGAGGTTGAGTTAGTTGTGGATACCTATTTCTAGAAGTACCTAATGTATATCTCTGATGGAAGCATGAATACTCTCTAAGTAAGGTTAGGTCATTTAGTATGAGTGATATGGAATTAGGACCAATAACATTATGAGATCGAGGAGTGAGAAGTTGTCATACATGATCAGTGGAAAAATATTTTATCAAATGATCCCTTACTACCCTCAAAAGGAAACCTTGGGGACTAGTTTCTTTAAGAAGATTAGAGTGTAATGATTGAACGTTTTATGCATGTATAGAACATTTTAGGGATTAAATGCATTGGTTTTATAATTTCATGTATTTATACTGAGCTCAGAAGGGTTTCTATGGTGGAAAGGGCTTGTTTGGAGCCTTGATCACCATCATTTTGGGGGAAAACAAGGCCACACTATTATTAGATATTGTGTTACCTAGTTAATATGATTACACAAACCGACTAGGGTGCTTTAAGGCTTCACATAGGGGATCTCATAGGCTACACATGATTTCTATAACCCTAAATTTTATCATATGAGGGGAGTATTCCCTAGGCAGAGGGGGACGCATGGGTATAGCACATTTGGACAAACTGTGCTCCCCTAACTGTGCTCCTCTTTAATTTTTGTGAGATTTTAAAATTTTACCTTTCTTCTTAAAAAGGACTCACCCCTATTTTCCCCCTCTAATGGATTGAACCTCCTCCTATCCCCCTCTTATCAAAATATCTATCTTCTTCATTTCTAGGATTTGAATTCATATCCTCATAAAGACTTTCTTTCCATTTCCCTTGGTTACATTGGATAGATAATGGTAAGATATTTAATCCCATTTTTTATTTTCATAGATTCTATTACCATCTTCTATGTTATTTTGGTGGAAGATGATATGACCTATTTTCAGATCATCTGTATGGTCTTCTATTTCCTCCCATTATATTTAAAACGTAAAACTAAAACTGGGTGAGGAGTCATCTATGATCCAAAGGTAGGTAGTATAGTAATTTTACATAAAATTATATGTGTTTTTATATCATTCATTATTGTTCCATGTTCCTAATAATGTTGTGTGATGCCTTTAAATTCTTTTTTCCTTTTTAAATCATCAGAACCACAATGAAATTCCTGTGTAAACCACTATAAGATTATTATATGATGTTTAAATTGTTTATATCCACTAACTTGGGTTTTTTGAACTAATTTACAAACTTAATATAAATATTTGTTAGACCAACCTTGTCCAAAGTGAGGTTTATTAACATTAAATTAGATTTTCCTTATTTAATAAATTAAATATCATAATATAAATTGAATCATAGTGAGAGGTGAGACCATATAATGTGTTATAATTAAATAATAAATTATATAACTTGTGGCACCAATTGAATATTCAGTTAAATGAATATAAATGATTAAGAGGAAATTAATTATGATTTTCATGAGTTGTCCATGGATATTGGTCTCTAGATAAGAGTTAAGGGACTTCTGAGCATGGATTTTCATTGTTTCTTTTTTTGGGTGATGGGAATGTTGTCTTGAACTGTTTAATTTGACAATGGTCATGACATTACATGTTACCTTACATCCATTTTTGGTCATGAAGACTCATCCCAACATATCAAGTGTTGAGAATGACATATCTAATTCATATGAGATTTGTACCTCTTCCTCTTTTTGAAGACTATATCTCATTAGACTATTTATGGACGCCTTAGTTATTCCCTGGGACTATCTAGTACCTAGTATCTATTGGTTCGGGGAACAACTGTGTAACACAGTGGTGGGTGATATATTAAAATTTCATTTAACGATTTTTTCCAAAAACCATGGAGGATGATATTGAAAATCAAATTTATAATTTTTTATTTAAAATATGAATAAATGAATACTCAGTCTAAGTAAAATTATTTTTTGATGAATGTTGATCATCCAAAAATACCCCTTTATATTTCCTTAGGTGTGTTGTGAGGATCCAAGGATATAATCCCTTTGGAGATGATCCACACATGCTCTTCTGGACACCAAGAAATTTCAATCTATCTTCAGGTGCTAGAATAGTGTATCAAATTTCTTGTTGGAACCATTGCTAATCTATGCATGAATTGGACTATGGTTTGTGTTTGTTGTCAATCCTCAGTGGAAGTTCAGAATGGGTCCCAGTAAAGTGCTTTTATAGTTCAAGAAGACAACAGTATTAAAGGTGGCGCTGTTTCCTAGAGTTTGCCAAATTTTTGGGCCTCAAAATTGAAAAATGAAGATATGAATTATTGGTAAATGGAGGTGCACATAAAGAGGAAGAGGTGCGAAAAAAAGGAGGGTTGTGCGTGAAATATTTGGACTGGGCATGAAAAACAGCCTGGTGTGCGAAATATTGGATCATGGTTTTTTGCAAAAATAGTGTTACAGAATCAGAATGTTGAAAAATGGAAAAGGCAAGGGCTGCACAAAAAAATTGGAGATGTAAGAGAAAAACGGTACTTGATCGATATATTACGCGCCAAATGAGTGGTTTTTTGCACCAAAGGGGGTTTTTCACGTGGGGGTCTAAGATTCCTATAAATTAGTGGTGACCCCATAATTCTGTACAGTTGAAGACTTAGAGAGGATCGGAGGTCGGATGCATGTAAAAGGTTTGCGTAAAGGGGCTTGCCCGAAAACTTTCGGGCTGTGTTAAAAATTCTTTGGTGCGTGAAAAATACTGGCTTGCGTGAAAATTCCGGGCTGCGTGAAAAAGGTAGAGTTGCATGCAAAAATTGAGGTGGCGCGTAAAATATTCAGTTGCGCAAAAAAGGGTGTTGTTGCGCGAAATATTTTTTCGCTCAAAAAAGAAATATTGCGCGCAATATTAAGGTATTTTGCGCAAAGGGTTAGGGTTGTGCGCAATTTTCAGTGAAACTTTTTTTCACGTTCTGGTTATCCGGTTCAGTGGTTCAGTGAATACAAGTGCATCATTTTCGGACTTTGATTAAAGTAGAGTCTCATGCTAAGTAAGGGAAATGAATTTAATGCGAATTTACTAAAGAGACCATCACATCATTAAACTGACTGGGAGTTCATAAAAAGAAGTGAGCTAGGGGGAGTCAATGGGAGTGACCTGAGGGACGCAGTGGGATATCCCTGAATAGTTTTAAAGCCAGTGAGCCTCGGATAGAGTGATAATTCCCAATCCTTTATAAACCACAACTAGTGAAGAATAGTGGAATTTGGTATAACCGACAACCTATCAACATATGCTCAATAGACGTATCCCTTAGTTGTGAACCAAGTAAAAATTATTGTGTCATCTCTTTGCATATTAGGGTTTTATGATTCCCATATCCATCATACAGGTTAAACTAGTTCCTACCAACATGGGAACAAGATCCATCAGTTTAAAAGAAAAAGTTGACACCTTGATTCGCCCCTCCCCTCCCAGGGTGTCCCAGGGTCTTTCTAGTGGTATCAGAGGGAGGTTGCTGGTGTTTGATCTGTCTTATACCGCCATGGAAAATTCATCCAGTGTTAGGGGAGTTCCCCTCTTTGATGAAAGTAATTTTCAGATATGGAATAAAAGAATGAGATCTCATATAAGATCCCATGGAATGGATGTTTGTTTTTCCACTATGAAAGGTATACATGTTACTGATCCAATAGGGCTGGCTATGATTGATTCCGATTAAAAAATTCTTGACTCAGATGCTAAAGTACAGAATGCTCTCACCGCAGCCCTTTCTGATCAGATCTTTCTAAAAGTGATGAGTTTCACCTCAGCAAAGTCCATATGGGATAAACATGAAAATATTTATTAAAGAGATAGAAAAGTGAAGGGGGAGAAACTACAAGCCCTGCACAATAGGTCTGATGATCTGAAGATGCATCCTGATGAGAATGCAAACTCCTTCTTCATTCGAATTACTAAAGTGGTTGGAGAAATTTGGGGTCTAGGTGAAGAAATCAAAGACGTAGACATTGTGAAAAAAATATTGAGAAGACTTCCACCCCTGTACAATGCAAAGGTTTCATCCCTTGTGGAAATAAATCTTTCCAAACATTCTCTGGATGATCTACTGAGCAGCTTAGTGGCATATGAAATGAGAGTCAAACCAGAAGATGCTACGACTCGACTGAGCAAGGAAATTGCGTTCAAATCCATTGAGAAACTAATAATCTCAAAAGATAGTAGTGGTGAAGATGATAAGGAAAAATAAATTATTTCTCTGATTTCAAAGAATTTTTAGAATGGAAAAGGGAAATTCAAATGGAATTTTCCTCTATCTTGCTTTCGTTGTGGAAAAGTTGGTCACATTGCCTCTCAGTGTTCAAGAAAGATTGTTGATGAGAATAGAGATTCTGAAAAAATTGAGAAGCCTCAGAAATGGTTTCTCAATAGGGGAGACATCAAAACCAGAAAGAAAGTACCAAAGAAGTGTTTTGTCTGTGAAGAGGAAGAAGATCATAATGAATTATGTGATGAAGAAGAACCAGAATTTAAAACTGGGAACCATGTTTCTATGATGGCCATTGTTGAAAAATTAGAATATACTGGTAGAGAAAATCAGTTGACAACTAGTGCCAATTCTGAGTTTCAACTTAAGGATGCTATTAGTAAACATAAGATTAATTGTAAGTGGTTCAATAATTAGAAATAAAATGTAGAAGAATCAACTGAATATGTTGATCAACATGAATTTGAAATTGTATCACAGGAAGAATTGGTGAAAGGGTAGTCTAAAATACTTGAACGAAATGATGATGTATTGTATCTGGAGCTGAGAATTGAAGAGCAGGCCAAGGTCTTCAATGACCTCACCTCCAGAATAGTGGAAAATTCCAAGACTGCTGAGCATCTTGAGGAGGAAGTTGTTACTATTAGGGGTAAACTTAAAAAAGATTCAATTACAAAATAATCAAGGAAGAAAATATAGTTTCGAAGGTTCTCAGATACGGATATGTTAGAAATAGAAAAACGTGTCTCTAATGGAGTTGAAACGATTTCAAATGATCAGAGAACTACCTGCATGGTAAATAGAGGAATTGGTTGAGAGGTAGAGTCGTCATATTCTGCAAATAAAGGAAACCAAAATAAAGGAAAGTTGAAAGTGGGTGACGTGGAAAATTCATTTGAAGTGCTGAAACAAAAACCCCCCAAATTCAATATGGAGTTTTTGAAAATTACCTGGAGAAGCATGAGATAAAACATGAGGTTTCCTCTATGATAAATCCACATTAAAATGTAGTTTTTGAATGTAGGAATTGAAAAGTGACCAACATGTCACAAACTATTCAGATTGAGAGTCGTATTCCACAACATTACTGGAAAGAGTCTGTTCAAGAAGTAGTGTATATTCTAAATCGAACAGGGATTTTTATGGGTGAGAAGAAGAAACCATTTGAATTGTGTCATAGAAGGAAGCCCTCTTTGAAATACATTCATGTTTTTGGAATTAAATGCTTCATCAGAAACAAGGAAGGAAATGAAGGGAATTATGGTGACAATGCAGATGAAGGAATTTTCCTTGGATACTCAATGAATTGAAAATCCTAAAAGTGTTTCAACAAGTGATTAGTAAGGATCATGGAAAACAATGATGTTAAGATAATTGAAGAGAAAACCACAAATGATTCACGGATTTCATATGCTGATGTGATAGAATGTGAGGATGAAAATGAACATGGAGTAAATATAAATATAGTAATAGAGGAAGGTGGAAAAACACTCAACAGTCACATCATGATGTTGACTCAGAAGAAGCATCTGAAGAGGAATCCTTTGCTGGAGAGAATGAAACTAAACCTCCCAGGAGAAATGGAAGAGCTGAGATTGATCCATCTAACACAATTGGGGACAAGAGTGCACCCACACAAACAAGCAGGATGATAAATAACACGCAATCTGAGTTTCTGTCAGTTATACAGCCATCCTCATTTGAAGAAGCTACAAAGGATGAATCATGGGTGAAATACATGAATTAAGGTTAGATCAGATTGACAAGAATCTACATGGGATGTTGTCCAGAGACCCGATGTTCACATTGTGATTGTTAGAAAATGGATCTTCAAGAACATGTTTCAAGAGAATGGAAGTGTTATTAGAAACAAGGCACTACTAGTATGTAAAGGATGCTCCCAGATTGAAGGTGTTGATGTAGAAGAAACCTTTACTCCAGTGGATAAACTGGAGTCAATTAGGATTTTCCTTGCCATGGAACTCCAAAGAGGATATAAAGTATATCAAATGGATGTCATGACATAATTTTTGAATGGTGTACTCGACGAAGAAGTCTACATTGAACAACCAGTAGGTTTTCTTCTTGGTATTGATGAAACCAAGGTTTAAAAACTATAGAAATCTATATATGGTTTGAAACAAGAACCAAGAGCTTGGTATTCTTGGCTGGACTCTTATCTTAAGAAGCCTGAATTCAAAATAGGTGGTGTAGATCCCAATCTATAAGTGATGAATTCTACAAAAGATCAGTTCATGGTTCTAGTCAACATTGATGACATTGTATTTGGTTATAGCTTGAAGAAATCAGTGGATGAATTTTCCAGTCTCCTGAAATCAGAATTTGAAAAGTCTATGATTGGGGAGCTCACATATTTCTTTGGGATTCAGGTGATTCAAAAGAAGGATTACACTTTCATTTCTCAAGAAAAGTATGCATGAGAGGTGCTAAAGAAGTTTAATATGCTAGACTACAAACCGATGTCAACTCTGATTTCAGTTGGAACAATACTTGTAAAGCATGAGGATGGGACATCTGTAGACCTCACCATGTACATGAGGATAATTGGGAGCCTACTGTATCTGACAGCAATACGGCCAGATATTGTCTTTGCAACATGTCTAGCAGCCCGATTTCAGAGTAATCCAAAGGGGGAACATATGGTAGCTGTAAAAATAATCATGAGGTATATTCAAGGTACTCACAATTGTGGCTTACATTTTACTGTAGAAATGGACAATGAATTATCAAAATTTTCGGATGCTGACTGGGCTGGCGATGTAGTGAAAAGAAAGTCAACCAGTGGTGGAGCATTCTATATTGGGAATAAATGTGTTGGCTGGTTGAGCAAGAAACAAGAAAGTTGTTCTCTTAGTACTGCTGAAGCTGAGTATAACTCCGCCACAAAGGCATGCACTCAATTGCTATGGATGAAGCAAAAAATAACCGATATTGGTGATGAGGGGAAACAAAAAATGGTAATTTACTGTGATAACAAGAGCTCCATTGATCTTAGGAAGAATCATGTTCATCATTCTCGTACAAAACATATTGAAATCAGGTATCAATTTATCAAAGAAAAAGTTGATCAAGGCGTGATTAGAATGGATCATGTGGGATCTGATGAGCAAGTGGCTAATATACTGACCAAGCCACTGTCAACAGCTGTGTTTGAGAAGCATCGGTTGAACCTCAGTGTTCAGCCACCTCCCGGTGCATAAGGAGGTTATGTAATTCTGCTCTCCCGAGTTATGTTAACTTTTTTTAATCAGTTTATGGATATGATGTAGGTTTTGGGGGAGATACTATCCAGGGGGAGTGTATTTTGAGTTGAACACTGAACAATTACCGGTCTTTGGGTTTATTGTCAATGGGGGAGAAAATAATAAATTCAGGCATGTTCAGGCATGTCAAGGACATGTAATGCTTCTGTGAGACGATGAGAATTTAGTGTCGGTGATAGGATGAGAAGGATGCGAAGGAATACTTTTGACATGTAATGCATCTAGGACACTGTCAGATATTTTTTTTGAGTCAATGAGAATTCCAAAACACAGGAACCCAATTCATTCTTCCTCTCTTGTTTTATACACTGAGCGTTGCTCACGTAGACTTAGAGTGTTGGCTGAGTTGATTCTTTCATTTTTGGTTTTCATGTGGATGGTGATCTATTGAATTTATTTAGAGATTTCCAACAAACCCAAAGGGGGAGATTGTTGGAACCAGGGCTATTCTATGCATGAATTGTAGTATGATTTGTGTTTGATGTCAATCCTCAGTGGAAGTTCAGAATGCATGCCAGTAAATTGATCATACAGTTCAAGAAGACGATAATAATGAAGGTGGTGCCATTTCCCAGTGTTTGCCAAATTTTTGGGCCTCAACATCGGAAAATGAAGACATGAATTTTTGGTAAAAGGAGGTGCGCGCAAAGTGTAAGTGGTTCACGAAAAGGAGGGATGTGAACGAAATATTTGGATTGGGCGCGAAAAACAGCATGGTGCACGAAATAGTGAATCAAGGATTTTCACAAAAATAGTGTTTCAGAATCAGAACGTCAGAAAATGGAAAAGGCATGGTCTGTACGAAAAATCTACAGATGTTCACGAAAAACGGTACCTGTGAGAAATATAACATGCCAAATGAGAGGTTTTTCAAGCCACGGGGGGTTTTGAGAGCGGGGGTCTGAGACGCCTATAAATAAGAGGTGACCCCCTCATCCGTACGATTGAAGACTTAGAGAAGATCTGAGGTCTGATCCACGTAAAAGGTTCACGTAAAGGGGCTTGTGTGAAAAATTGCAGGTTGCGTGAAAAATCCCGTGGTGTGCGAAAAATTACGTCTTGCGCGAAAATTCTAAGATTCATGAAAAAGGCATAGCTGCGTGTAAAAATTAAGGTGGCACGTAGAAGATTCAGTTGCATGAAAATTGATTTGTTTGCACAAAATATTTTTCCGCGTGAAAAGGAAATATTGCGTGTAATAGTAAGGTCTTGTACGCAAAGGGTTGGGGTTGCGTGCAATTTCCAATGAAACTTGTTTGCATGTTCTGGTTATCCAGTTCAGTGGTTAAGTGTGTACAAGTACATCATTTCCAGACTTCGATGCAAGCAGAGTCTCTTGCTAAGCAGAGGCATTGAATTCATTATGAATATATTGAAGAGACCTTCACATCTTTAAACTGACTGTCACTTCATCAAAAGAAGTGATCTAGGGGGAGTCAATGGGAGTGACCCGAGGGACACATTAGTCTATCTATGAACAGTTGAAATGCCAGTGATCCTGGGACAAAATGACTATTTCCAAACCATTGTAATCCACATCTAGTGAAGAATAGTGGAATTTAGTATGACCGAAAACCTATCGGTTTAAGCTACTTGGATGTTTACCTTAGTGGTGAGCCAAGTAAAAAGTGATTTGTCATCTCTTTTCATGTTAATGTTTTATTACTTCCCATATCCATCATAAAGGTTAAACTAGTTCCTACCAACGTGGGAACAAGATCCATCAGTTTAAAAGAAAACGTTGACACCGTGAGTCACCCCTCCCCTCTCAGGGTGTCTCAGGGTGTTTCATATCTTAAATTGTTCATTCTTTATTTCTAGTTCTTTTCAATTGAATAAATATCTCCCTAGTTTCTCATTCTTGAGAGGGACAGGGAAGGAGGAGTCTAGAGTGAACATTTTGTGAACAAAAATCATCTTTTCTTCCATTGAACTCAAATTCCCCACACAATAGACATAACCATTTATTGATGGAGTAATTTTTTAGGATATAATAATAATTTAGGTTAATAAATCCCATTAAATAATATTAAAACCTTTAATGAAACCCCTTTTAATAGTATGAAGAAATTAATATTATTTCATGGAATGTGGAATCTTGTAAAAATTTGTAAATAATATTTATCAGACTATAAATAATTATTTATCACTTGATATGGTATTGGTCCGATTAATATCCTCATTATTTATAGAATTAATGAATAAATATTTTATACATAAATAAATATTTCATTCAAATTTCAGAGAATAAATATTTATTAAATATTTATTAAAATAAATAATGATATTTTATTCCCATACTGATAAAAAATATTTATTAAATTTATTTGATAAATATAACTTGATTAAGATTATTCCTCGAT
Source organism: Viscum album (assembly GCA_963277665.1). Lineage (NCBI taxonomy): Eukaryota > Viridiplantae > Streptophyta > Magnoliopsida > Santalales > Viscaceae > Viscum > Viscum album. The sequence goes on from OY728153.1 coordinate 1,956,538,240, forward strand.
CTTGAGAATAATATGTATTTTATTAATTAAATTTAATTAGAATTTAATCAAGATCAACCAAGGCACTTAGTGTGTGATCCTCTAGGATTCATTCTCATTAGGATTAGACTGAATTTATAAAAGTCCAAAATTATTGTATTGTAATGGGTCAATGCACCCAAGAGAAAGAAAATAATGTCTCAATTTCAATAATGACATATGAATTATAATTGTGTCATATATTTCCTTTATCACAATATATCATCAATAATGTTTCATGATGGTGTCATCAACCTATATTCTCGATAAGTCTTTCTTTAACTATCTAAAACAAACGTGTTGTTACACAATGAACATGGAATTTATGATAATGATTTTATTTCAGTCAAAGGGATGAAAAATCTGTTTCTATAAAGATTTATCTGACAAATCCTTCCTTGACTTTTCCATTAATGTCATGTCAATCATAATAAACCCAACATACCCTACTTCCCACCAATATATAGCATGAAAATTTTCATCAGAAATATATATTTTTGAGTTATGACAAGAACCAATGATAATGTTATGTTAAAAACCCATTAGAAAAGATCCCATATAGGATTTTCCAGTTGAAGGACCCCGAAACACCCTGAGAGGGGAGGGGTGAATCACAGTTTCAACCTTTTCTTTTTAATGTTGTGGATCTTGTTCCCACGTGGGTAAGAACTTGTTATATCTATCAAAACAATGAATGCAGGAAGTTGACACATCACTTTTACTTGGTTCACCACAAAGGGCTACGTACAAGGAGCATACACTGACAGTGTTTCAGTCTTACCAATGTCCACTAATCTTCACTAGTTTATGGATTACATGTTTTGGTCACAGTCACTTTGTGCAAGGATCACTGCCTTTACAAATGTTCAAGGATAGCTCATTGTGTCCCTTGGGTCACTCCCGTGAATCCCCCTAGCTCACTGCCTTTAGTGAAGTCCCAATCAGTTTATATCTGTGATGGTATCTTCAATAGATTCGCACTGAAGTCTTTGATTATTCTCAGCATGAGACTCTGCTTGCATCGAAGTCCGTAATTGATGCTCTTGAATGCACTGAACCACTGAACCAGATAATGAGAACATGCAAACAGGTTTCACAGACAGTTGCATGTAACACCTACCCTTTTTTCATAAGACATCACTTTTGCACGCAATATTTTCCTTTCATCTCAAAGAACATTTCTCACAACAACACCCTTTTTCGTGCAACTGAAAATTTTACACGCAGCCTCAACTTTTACACGTAGCACTTTCTTTTCCATGAAACATCAACTTTTACGTACAACCTCATGTTTTATGCACAACTTCTCCTTTTTACCCACCTTCCACTTTTTCATGAAACCTTTCCTTTTCCACGCAACTTAGACTTTTTTGCGTGCAACTTGGATTTTTTTGTGCAAATCCCTTTACATAAACCTTTTACGAGCATCAGCACTCAGATATTCTCTAAGTCATCAGCCGTATGGAATGAGTGGGGAAACCTCTTATTTATAGGTGTCGCTGACCCCCATGCACAAAACCCATTGGGGTTCAAAAAACACTCATTCGGTATGCAATACATTTCACACAGTAACGGATTTCTGTGTACATCTCTATTGTTTTTGCGTAGCCCATGACTTGGGCATTTTTTGATGTTCTCATTCTGAAAACTTCTTTCACAAAAAAAAATCAATCCACTATTTTGCACACTGTGCTCTTTTTCATGCACAACCCACCTATTTATCACAAAACTCATGTATTTTACACACCACTTCCTCTTTGCACGCACCTCCGTTTATCTACAACCGATGACTTCATTTTCCGATTTTTAGGCCCAAATATTTTTCAAACACTAGGAAACGACGCCACCTTTAATACTATTGTCTATTTGAACTGTATGATCACTTTAATGGGAAACATTCTGAACATCCAATGAGGATTGAAAAAAAACACAAAACATACTCCAATTCTTTCATAGAATAGTCATGGTTCCAACACCAATGACATGAAATCTTGAAGAATTCACACTGGAAGTTCTGTTATCATTATCTCTTGTCATAGAGATTACTAAGTTATAAAATCATTAGAATAAACCTCATCTAGTTATGAGTACTTTCACCTGATGATCTAAAAAACATTTGTATCATCATAGTATGTCATTTAACCTCAGAATTGTAATAATAATATTGTCATATAACTCCAAGGTTCTCATTAGAGTTTGGAACTTCTATGACTTTCTTAATGTGACTAATACTTTAGGAAATTATTACATTAAACCCATGTAAAATGAAGAAAAATATGTAAAAATATGTTTAATTAATATCCAATATATAAAATATACATGTAATCAAGGAAAAATGTTTCCCCTAGGACACCAACTCCCAAAAAATTTCACTTGGATAGGACCCAACCTCCTATAAATTTTAGATCTCTAGACCTCACATGATAATCATATTTCTACCGAGCCAAGGATTTAGTAAAGGGGTTTATCCCATTCTCTTATGTGGATATAATTCTCACTACAACATCACCTCTCTAAGAAAAATCCCTCAAGAGATGATACTTATGATGCTTGTGCTTTATCATCTCATGTGACCTTGAATATTTTGCGAGATCCACCACTGCACTATTATCACAATTAAGTGTGATAGGATCTTTAATTATAGGTAACATGACGAGATCATGGATGATGTTTCACTTCCATACCGCTTATTTATCTACCTATGATTCCAAAACATACTTGGAATCTTTTATGGAATATATGACGACAATCTTCTTGGTGATCTTCAATCTCACAACACCTCTATAAAAAGTGAAGATGTATCCTGTTTGTGAATTCATGTCATCTTGATCAATTTGGAAACTAGAACATGAATATCCACTGATGAATATTTCTTAATCTCTTCTATAGACTAGGTATATATCATTAGTATGCCTCAGATAATTAAATAAACAACATAACCAATAATGAAATATATTTATTACAATATTACAATTGAGAATTTAGAATTCATTAAAACCATTATTAAATTTTCAAACAAACAATGGTTTTTAATTTAATAAAATAAGTTTTTAATGATGAAAATTTTCAATTTAATTTATGATTTGATTCATTCCATTAATGGGAGACTACATGGTGTGTCGATCCTGCTACATGTCATGTATCTTGATGGTCTTGTATCTAGGGTTTACACCAAGGTCTGTGATGTGTACCTTAATTGAAATACACGATGTGTACAGACTAGCAACATGTCATGTTTTCTACTTTCCATGTGTTTGAGATACATGCTTGGATATTAGGGGTGTGTCCATTTTCTCATCGAGTGGCTCAACATTTTATTTGAATTTGGGATTGACTACACTAAACGCCATGTACACCATATACATAGAGTGTATATCATAAATTATCTAAGATTTTAGTATCATGAATATTTGACCATGCATAAGGACCACATGGATTGGGCTAGTTACATTTCTTACTCGTGTAGACTACAATACAAGTACACCAATACACACTGTGTAATCTGAAAAACATGTTCCAGGTTGGCCGGTCAACAACTAGAGAACACCTTGTGTAATTACTACATGGAGCATCATGTATCCCTTAAAACATCCAGATGTAGTGCACTAGTGTACATGGTGTCTAATCATGAGTACACATCATATAACCCAGTCTTTATGGCTGAAAATTGATAGTTTCCTAATGAAATATATGGTTGTTCTTCATCTATTCTTATACATTTATGTAAGTGAAACACTGAACAAGTCATGATTAATATGTCAAATAATGTTAATTAAAATCATATTAAACAATGAATAACATAAAATTATAATCATACCACAATTGAACATAGATAAAAAAAACATATAAATAATTATAAATTTAAGCACGACCACTCTGACACCCCTTTTTGGTTCCACATGCAACAGAAGTGGGTAGTGGTGGGTGATATATTATAATTTATTTTAATTATCATTTTCCAAAACCCTGATTAATGATATTTAATATAACAAGGCAATATTTTTATACATTGATATTAAAAAACTTTTCCAGAACATTTCATATATTACAAAAACACACACCTAAAGATCGTATTAGTTTAATTCCTTTATAAACAAGGAATACATTTTTCAAATTTGGTGAAATTTCTTCAATATCTCCCATAAAGATATTCCCTTTCAGTAATCATAATTAAAACATTTCATTATAACTTGTGGAGAGGAATCAAAAGAAAGTGTGAGATCATATTCTCAATAATTTTCATAGAGGATGATACATAAGCAAAAACATGAGTTTAGGGGTATGAGAATGTGACCAAAACATTAGAATTTCACACCATACATATCAATGATCATAAACATGAATCATGGTATAAATATTGTTAATTTATTATACCTGAATTAAAAGTGTACCAAGATAATAATCCATTAAATCATAACATAGGAGTAAGACATAGAATTTCCGGATACACATAAACATTTAATATCATTATCAATAAGTGAATACGCATTACTATAACTTATCAAGGCATGTTATGGGGATTGCACCTACTGGGCGAGGCACACCACCATCCCCAGTCATAGTATTTTCCTCAAAGGGATCAATTTTCCAATCATTCCACATTCGATCAGGTTTCCCCATATTTCCATAGAGGATCAGTCTACCCCATCTTCCCATAGTGTATCGGGTTTCCACATCTTCCCTGATTGGATCCAGTTTACCCATCTTTCCATAGTGGATCAATCTCATTGACTAGATTTCCATAATTATATCCTGATACATAAATCATTACCCAATGAATTGTTGGGAGATATAGGTTTCACCTATCACAAAATGAAAACCATAATTATCTGTGCCGCAATAACAAAAATGATTTTAAAACCCGTGTAAATAAATGAGTTTCATAAGAACGTCATCATAGCATAACTCATGGAAAAGAAATAGTTTTCATAAATATCATTCCATTGTAAATATACACTAGTCATGGAAAGAAAAATAATGGAATCATTTTATCATATCCCTAGTAAAACATATGTATCATGAAATAACATTATCATATATGGAAGATAATTTTGAAATATCTCTTGAAATAATTCTTTAGGATTATATTCTTTCCATTTTGAAAAGACAATTTTAATCCATAAGATAATTATAAAACCATTTTCCATCACAATAACTTATAAAACATATAATTTAATCTTTCCAAACCATTTTAAACATATTTTAAATCCTTTTTACTTAAAAAATTCTTAAAATATAATTTAAAACACCTTGAAAACTTTTTTTAGAGAAAATTTTCCTAAAGGAACATTGATTTCTAACCTAAGAGAGAATAAAATTACATTAAGCTTAAAATATCATGAAATTAATTTTATTCATGATAAACCATTCAAAAATTTTGTTTAAAGACCTTGTAAAATTATTATAGTTGTATAACATAACATTTGTCTCAAAGAAGGAAAATTGAGACAAAATTACCTAACTAATTTTTTAACATTTTTACCCTAAACCCCTTAAAATATATATAATAAATTGGATATGTAATTTCCCATAAATTTATGTAATAGGATCATATATTATATTAATGATATATATATATACCACTTATAAGAAACAATTAGTGTATAAGACATGGGTCCCACAGAAATAAAAGCGAGACAAAAATCCCTTACTACTTGAGTAAATTTAGAATGGTGAACCCCATAAAATAATAACACCAATTAAATATTTTAAAAAAATTAAATAAATTAAATTAATGATATAAAATTTCAAATTTTAGTATATACACTACAAAAAATAAGCGAGTGGTGAATATGGCATGTATCTCACATAAATAAGAAAGTGAGATAAAATTCCCTAAACATACACTTGAATCTCTTTGTCCTCATTAAAACCTCATGTAAAATAACTATAAGTTCATTATAAATTTATTAAATAAAAATATTATTATATCTAATACCATATATTATTTTATTATGAATATATATTACCTGTTTATAAACAATTCTACGTTAATGTTATGCCTAGGGTAATATCTGCTTTGTTTTTTACATGTGTTATGACTTGTTATCTTTGATCATCTGATATAGATCATGATTCTCTCATATAAAGAATTATAACCATGAAAAAAATATCATATATATTTACCAAATATATTTTTATGGTGATTCATAATATTTAAAGTAGAACACAAAAGATATCATTAATGTAGATGGTAGGTTGTACGTATGCATGAACTCTGTTTTATTTTTATATTCATATTAAATGAATGAAATTTATATGATATATTATCAGTAAAGAATCATTATTATTTTATACGTATCATATATATTCATTAAAATCATCCTTATTACCATCCATGTGAAATATTGGTGAATAAAAAATCACATCGCGTGGTTGAGATGGTATTCCATACGTAGGCACAAGCGTCGTTATAATTTTCAAAAAAATATTACATGGTAAAAAGGTAGACAAGATATTTTCATTAAAAAGGTATAACTATATAATAAATATCATAAATAAACATTAAACCCACCATAATTTCTTTTCATCAAAGAAGATGATGGAAAATGACTTCTATCTCTTCTTGGAGATGATAAGTTGTAAATAAGCACGAGCAATACATTCACTTCTCATTTGATGGGAAAAGGGAAGTATAATGTTTTGTTAATAATTATAATAACATTTAATATAATATATTATTATTTAGTTATTATGTTTTGTATATATCATACATTTAGATGAGTTATAGAAGAGTAGAACATAGAGTGATCAGTTAGAGAGAATACCTCTACTTTGAAACGACTATTTTAGATATCCTTTAATGGACTCTATAGTTGGTCATCTGTGAATTCCAAGACCTCCATAATGAGGGTATGGAAGTTTATAAAATAATAATTTATATTTTGATCTAGATATATTGCTAAATGAGGTCAAATTATATGAGGAATTATGTGTCCTTTTATAATGAATGTAAGGATCACTTTGAGAAACACTTACAATTTTATTCTCTAATAAAATCAATATCAATATAATTACCTAAATAATTAAATTTATTATAATATTAGACATTAAAAGGTAGTAAAATCATAAATAAATTGATTTTAGATAAGTTTTTCTTGTTATTCTAATCCTTATCATTTCGATGAACCATTGATTAACACATTTTAATTATAACTGTGGTAAACAATTTTTCTATACTAATAGGATGTAAATTTCACTTATGAAGTGTCAATTGGACCGTAAATGGAACATTTCTGATATTTCAGACCATATATCATTCCCTTGTACTTTTTTAATATTTCATTATTTTTAAATAATCTAGTAAAATATTATATTCATAAAATATCATATGTATCAATTTTGATACTATTAATAAATATGTCTTTAAGAAAAAATATAAAGAAATATATCTTAAAAAAATTTACTTTAAACTGAACTAACTTATCATATTCCCCGATAAATTTTTTGGATCAACTTAATTAAGTAATATTATGTTTATTTTAAATTTTCTAATATTATATGAATGATTGTTTTGTTAATTGAGTAATTATTGAAGCATCAATTTGTAATTATTTATGATAATTATATATGCAATAAAAATTAAAAATAGATTCATATTATGTAGATAAGACTTTAATAATTATATAAAATATATATTTTCAAACATAACTTCTATTTAATCCCATATGAAAAATATTATACATATTAAAAATATGAGTGTGACATTTTGTAACTCCCTTTGAGTTTAATAGTATTGAAATCAATTTCATTGAAAAGTGTTGATTAAATTATTATTTTTTATCCTTATTTGTTAAGGGTAAAATTAAATTCATCCAATAATATTTGTACTTGTGTAATCGTAGTTTTCAAATATTTATAATATTATTTTTACCCTTAATTACCTGATTTACCCTTAACCGTTGTATTAGTAATTACTCAAATTACAATTAAAATTGTCCAAAAATAAAAGGGATATATTTAATAAATTTGTAGCTTATTATTAAAAATATGAAATCAATTTTTTAAAATGAAACAGAAAAAAAATTTCTATAATTTATTAAATATCAATCTCATTAACAGAATGAGAAAATGAGTTTTTAATGTGAAACTATCCAAAAGATTAACATGTTTTTATATCAAAATTTAATGTGAAATTAATTCCACTAACCTGAAGTGGATTAAATGATAAATGTTTTGACTAATTATACTTCAAAACCACTCAAATATATAATTAAACAATATAAATTATTTGGGGGAAAAAGTTGTTTTCAAGTAAATTTCAGTACTTTTTACTATTCATGAAAACATGAAACTTATTAAAATAATACAAAAAATTATACCAAATTAATTTTTGATATAAAAATTTAAAATAAGGACTTTAATGTTTCATATAAAATTCTAAAATTGTAAAAATTAGATTTAAAATGGTTTATTCATTTAAAGGCGGCAAATCTACCTTTTTAGAAAAATACTTCATTTATGCGTTAAATTGGATTTTTTATTTTTTCATGTTTAGAGAAAACATAATATGAATGTTAAAATTTTGATTTAATATATAATGTATATATATTTCATTAATATTATCAAACATGATTTTTTTGGTATAAACCACACTTTTGAAAATTTAAATAGTTTTTTAGAAAAACATTTCATATTATTTTAAAAAGGGGTTTACATTAATTTATTATAAAATGATTAATGAATTATATAAACATGTGTAAAAAATTATATTATAGTTCAGTTAATCATGTTCATACCTACTATTCTAATTTCTTACTTATAATTTTCTTTTTCAAACAATTACAATTATCAAAAAGATGTTTCTTAGAAACTCATTGTGGCATGAACTTAATCTATGTCGGTGTTGTGTGTAGAAAATGATTAATTTTTTGGTGTTTATAAATCAAGAAAAAAATTGTTATTTTTTATATAAAATACATATTTAATATTTTTTGAAATGAAAAATATCAAAAAAATGAAATTAACCAGAAAACAATATTTCAAAAAACCTCAAGATGTTACATTCTACCCCATTAAAATGAATTTTTCCTTAAAAATTAATCTCGGTTATCAATGGATCAATACATGAATGTTTACTTCACAGAAACCAACATCCTAAAAATGAATAATAAAACTTCCTTTAAAAAAGGAAATTTTGAAACATAATGGTTACCCAAAGTAAATCATAAATATGTTTTAACATATGGGAACATAGGTGGAAAGTGAAAACATGGACACAGAAGATAAATGTATCCATAAAATTCTAATGGAGTGTGATAGAGAACCTGGTTAAGAGGAATTTAAAAACAATACACATATATATAATGATCTAATGGAAAATTTTATTCATCAAAAAATAACTTACTATGATAACATTTTTGGTTTCATGATCCTTTCCCTAGGGTTGAATAATTTACAAGAGAAGATATACTTAAAAGATTCACTATAATATAACCCTTTTTCATGACTTGATTAATTAAACCTCACTTATTTCTCCATAAATTAAGGTGAATTTTTCATTCTTAAAGCACTAATTCTAATGTCTCAGGTTTTTGAGTCTGCATGAAAACCACTCAGGATTTGAACTCCTTAATTAGTGGTTATTATACTTTTTGGTTTGTCGATGATAACTCAAATAAGGGAGTTAAATAAACTTTATATCTTGTTTTTACAGGATTTTGATGCTTTGTCTGAAGACTCAGAGGTTCTAAAGAGGTTTCAGGAGTGTCGGAGGCCTAATGGAATGTCTTGTAATTACATGTCAGGGTTCACGGTTTAGGGTAAACCATGAGTACCCTTCACGTTAATCATGCATCCCAATTTTTTGTTGGAGAATGGTTTGTGTAAACAATGTGAAGGAGGAATATGGACATCTGTGGGGTATCTATAGATGTTTTAGAGGCTTCTATATAGGTTGTTCATGGTTGCAACAAACTGTGTATAAAGCCATACAGGTACTACAACTTGGGTAGTACCTCTTCACTTTAGCCTACATAGTTTGCGCACAGTTTGGAAAATTGGGCAGACTAACCGTTCTACCCTTTCTAGGGTTTTTTGTTTTTCTTTATTTTTATTTTCATTTATTTATCCCTCCTTCTTCTCCTTGTCCAAAAATTTTATAGGAAGAACTCATCTCCTCCTTTACTCCACCAGATTTGATCCCTATCTTCCATTAGTGATCAATTTTGTCATCATTGAGTATAATAGAGTCATAGAAGTGAGGATAAACCCATCCACCCCACCTCTTCATTTATATTTTAACTCATGCACTTCTATTTCCATCTGAGCTTATTTTAGGATTTTTTATAGAAAATCAAATCTCCTTCGATGTACTTCAAATTGGATTTTGATATCTGATGTTCCAATATATATTAGTCTATGGTCAGCGCTTCATAACATGACTTGTGTTTTTGAGGAATTTTAGGTGGCGTGGCCTAAAGCACATTTACATGTATTTTTATAGAGACCTAGTTATATCACATGCTTCAAATCAAAATAATCATGTGACCCAATGAGATGTCTTTGGGAATGCCCGAACCTATTTTGAATGAGCATGGAATGATTAAAGGTTGTTGATCCTCAGCGTATTTTGAATGGTGGTTCCAAAATGGTTTAAATTGAATTTTTTTCATTTAAATTATTTTTTTAAAAAATTATTAGCTTAGCTAAATGAATTTGAGTCCTTCAAGACCTCCAAAATGATTTTTTAATCATTGGTAGCTTATGCAATTCAATCTGTTTAAATTCAATATTGGATTGATGTTTTTGAATAGAATTATATATATGTGAAATGAAGAATTTCAAGTGATGGAATTCATGGGGTTGTGACAGGCATGTCCTAAGGAAATCGGGATTTTCATGATCATTATGATTTAGGGGATATAGATTTATTGGTTGGATTTTGCAGAGATACCTGAGTGACTTTACCACAAAATTGGGCATTATGGATTTCAGTTGGGGAGGTGAGGCCATCATGTTGGGAATTGATCATGATATTTGGATGTAATGGCCGTCAGAATTGAGTTACAAGTTTGTAGGGGCATGAGGTTCCAGTCATTATATGAGTTAAGGATTTTTTAGTGATTTCTAATCTCCTGTGATGGCTAAAGCATCATACTGAGTTGTGTTTACACATGTTGACTCTATGATGAGGTGGTTTAGAACACTGATGTGGGTATTGTCCCCCAATATCTATCGATTATGTGTTTTTTTGGTTTGGGATGATTTTTGTAGAAATCTACAAGGAAGGTGAGGAGCCTTCAGATGTTAGTGTTGAGCCTGTCAGTTGGGGGTTGAGGCTTGTCATGCTTGAAGTAGTGGGTCTTGATAATTATTTGAGGGGAGATATTGTAGCACCTCTAGATTTCATGCATTGGGATGATGGTGAATTTTGATAAGGGGTCCATCGGACAAGGTTATTACATTCGTGGGCGTGCCTTCAGGGTGTCGGTACTATTTGATACATAAGGCATGAGGAGGAACGTGGTGCTGGGTTACATGATTTGAGGTGGAACATGGGGGTTCACCCAGACTATGCCACTTTAAGGTTATCTTGGGCCATGAGATATGGACCCTCTATACCTCTGAGATTCCAATGTTTTCCAAAGAAGGTGACACTTCGTGGTGGCTATTGATCACCAAAGATGACTGGATTTTTTATTTAAATGAATTTATCTTATTATTTATTTATTATTTATACATTCAAAAAAACATATATTGGGTATTAAACAAATTGTGGAATCCAACTGATATTCATCTCACACCCTAAACAGGTCTTTCTGGATGAGTATAGACTCTATAAAATAATTTTCGTGTAAAGGATCAACATCATGAGTTGGATCTTAGTAGATTCTTTCTTGGAGATTGTAATGGGACCTTGAGGTCATGTTGAGATTGAATATTTGGTTTAGTTCATTCCTGTATCAGTATTCTTTGTATTTTTAACTTGTACTAGTTGACCATTGCTTGAAAATGTTTTTTATATTGATATGTATGACCAGTTATGGTTGCAATCTTGTTTCTTTTGCTTCTAAGATTGTTTTGTAGGTATAATGAGTTTTTTACTTCTCACTTCCTCTATATTTATTACTTATGCTCTTTTTTGCTATCGATGTGCTTCCTCCACTTTCAGGTCTAGTTTGAGTCTATTGAGTCTTATTTTCCGCTGCATGTTATATTTTATTACTCATACCAATTTATTATCTATCCCCAGAGGGTATAGTCACCACGAGATGTCAAATTTCACCCTTAATACTAGTTTAAAGCCTTTGGAATTCCGGGAGATGCACCTAAGGCTAGTGTAACCTTAACCGATAAAAATATTCAGGTGGTTGTTCGAGTCACGATACTATAATTAGTATTAGAGGATTTATTGACTATTATTTTTAAGCAGTGTTTTTCTATCTACTAATGAGATCAAGAATGCATTCTATTTTCTATTTATATTACTATTTAGGGAATAGTAGATGGTAGATTAGGTTTTTGTCAAAACTGGATTTCAAAATCATGCTTGGGTGACTACAACCCCATATACGAGGAATTGATCTAGTTTATAGGGTTGGGAATTGCTATTTTATTTTTCTCAAAATATATTTTATATTATTTCCACATTTGGGCTCATTATAATGTGATGTTATTGGTTTTGATATGTGGCGTTTGACCCGGTGAGGTATGGGATGAGAATATGGACCCTTGGCCCAATATAGAATGGTGTGTATGCTTTTTTGACATGGATTTTGATAGAAACATTTATGACATTTTAATTTTAAATATGCATGTATGCTTTGTAAAATGATTATACCCTATGAGAATTATCAAATACCATGTGAAAATGTGATATGCCAGGATTTATATATTTATATATATAAATAAAATTTCATGTGCTATGTGAAATGGGTCTATCTATTATAGAAGATAAAAAGGTACTATGGAGGAGGTGATATTAGAAACCAATATTGGGAGACTAGGATGTCAGATTGAGGAAATTTTGGTTGTCAGGACGAGAATGGCTTTGGGATATTATGATACATGGCTCTGCTATGGATGGGTAAGGAGTCCATATGGTCGGGATGCTATGGGAATGGTTGAGATAGGAGAGTATAGGGGTACTTGTTTTGTGTTGACTTTAACCGCTTTCCTTATATGTGTTTATATATATATATATATAAGATAAGGGTTATTTAAATATTTTATGGTTTAAGTAGGTTCCTCCTAGACGGCTTAGATAAAACGTCAGGCTGGTGATGGATCAGTACTGCTAGCGCACAAGTAGGTTGATTCCTCTGATGTTCAGGAAGAGAAGGTACAGTCTGAGGAACATGATTAGGGAAAGGATTAGTTACATTCTTAGGCACATTTACTAGTATAGGTGGGTTAGCTTCTAGATTTCAATGGGTCTGGAGTGTCATCAATTGAGGATCAAAGCCTTGGTTAATTCTAATCCTCTCCTCTCTTCTCTTTTTAGGATTACGGTTTGTAGTTTCTATCATCTTTCTATGAAGCTCTAAAACCATACTATTTTTGGTGGAATCTAGGTTGGGTCATCAAATTTTGTTTTAATATATATCTAATACATTGACCAAGAGTGTGTTCATCATTGAATTAGATATAGGTGTTATAAAAGTTATATCCCATAGTTTTTATTTAGATTTGTGCATATGAGGTTGTATTTTTTTCTTCCCCTTATTGTTATTTTGGTCATGTTGTTGATATTTGGTAATATGGACATCCAAATAAAAAATTTAGCCCCTCATGATCATCTTGGGATTTATTGAAGACAATTTGACCTATTTAGGGTCGCTCATCGGGTGTATCGACCATCCCGAACTTGGTAACAAAAATGATAAGTAAGAAATTGTATTATGCTTTGGTAGAGCTTGTGATGTACATGATGGATGGGTAATTTGATGATTAATATGGGTCATGGGAATGTTGTCCTATAATTTATAATGGAATATGGGTCTTTTATGCATGACATGAAAATGGGAAAAATTGGTTAAATGACATTATGTCGAATGCATAATGAATTTTGTTAAAAATGACTTAGTGGATTAGTGCATATGAAATGGTGAACTTTTAAATGGGTAATGGCATGAAAAATGGGGAATATGATAAAGGGAATGTATTATGGGAATTGATGAATATGTTTAATGAGTTAATATATGAGAATTATGGGGTATACCTAGTGGGTTGAATGCAGTAAAGTTCTTGTGATATGTGATGTATGTATTGTACTTGTGAATGATCAATGGGATAATTGGAAAAAGTATGGAAATATATTAATATTGGATAATATGTGGGAATTTTATAATATACTTAATGGGTTATGGAATGAGGATTTGAATTGGAAAAAATTCCAATGTAATGAAACACCAAATGTGTTACGTGGTTGTGTAACAGTATTAATACTCATGTCAATTTTTATTGAATATGATTGTTATTTGGATTGGTTGTGTTTTTTTGCGATATGAAATGTATATGTTGAATGTATGAATAAGCATGTTCACAATACTTGGGGGAGTGGGGTATTAATATGAGGATCTATGAAAATAGGTTGAGTTAGACTGATTTTATAAACTCCACCTCAAAATAAATTTCTTAGGGAAGGGAATGGAGGCTCTATTCCCGAAACAGTTTCATTCCACCAAGACTGAGGTTTTGTGGTGAGGATAACATGTGGTTGTGATATTATTATCCCTAGTGATATGGGGACTTTATGTATTTCTTCATGTATGTTGTTTTATTTCTTTAGACTCATGTGTACATGATGTATACTCCTATCCCCTGAAAAACACAGAGATAATGGATTAAGTAATGATGATTGATAAATAGTGAACATAGTACTGATGATAGAAATGGTTAGGATACATATGGTTAATTATTGTATACCATGATTCTCATTTTTGATTACCTTGTCATTTATTTCATTATTTCAGGGTCCATCTATAAGACTAGATATATTAAAGAAACCAATGGTGGTGGCCTACTTAGTTTTTTACTCACACCCTGCTCGGGCTGCATTGGGTACGTGAGAAAATTTCAGGGTTTCAGGTTAGGAAAAGAGAAAAGGACCTATTCTAGTACATTGGGTTGGACATTAGAAATTCATGGATGATGATCAAATCATGGATTTTGGATTTCTTCTAGGGATTTTTCCATTTGTTTTTGTTTTGTGTTTTTCTCACTTTGGCACTATTAGCTTATTAGAACATGGTTAATGTTGAATTTTGGTTTGTGCCTAGTCTTGGGTTATCTTTGTATCTTCTTGTTTATTAGTTGTTTCATATTGTTTCCACTATTTGTATTGTGTTCTTATATGGATTACTCGGGTAAATAAGGTACAATATCTCTGTGTGACCTATTAGACCCTCGCTAATAGTTGGAAACCTGTGGTGTACGGGGATGTGTGATTGAGGTCATGCAATGACTCTACTCAGGGCACTAGTTTAGTGTCTTCCTGGTCAGGGATGCTACAAAGTTGTATCAGAGGAGTTTCCTTTCTCATTATTTTCTCTTTTTATTTGGGGATGATATATTGGAGTCTAGAAAGTGTCGGTCCTTGATAATGTTCTTGTGCTTGGATGTATCTAACCCATGTATGGGGGATAACCCAAGTTACCCAGGGTGGGTGTTTGTGTTTTCTATTTATGTTCTTACAGTTTAGTTATATTTCACCATTGGGTGATGCACTAATTGTTTCATGTGACTGATTTACGATATTTTTCTCATGGATGAAATGGAATGAGGTTCTGCATTCATGCATCAATTTAGGCACCTAAGGATATAGGAGATATGCAGTATGATAGGAACACACAGGATGGGTGTGTAGGGCATAAATAGTGTAATTAATTTTATCTCCTTTAAACATTTGATGGAAATGGTGTCTGACAATGGTAATATAGGTTGGATAATGAAAATATTGAAAATTAATAGTCATATAATAGTGTGTATAATGAAAAGTTATTATTTGGTTAACATTTTGGGTTGTGATAAATTAAAAAGGCTGAATGGTGTTTAATACATAAATATTTTGTAGTGATGGTAAAATGATTAATGAATTTTAACAAATGATATTTATAAATGAGTTAAAATGAGGATTGTAATGAGTTTTGTAATGTGGAATGTGACTAATAGAAAGGATTTTCATTGTTTAAGAGTAAATGGTTTAGAAAGGAGAGTTTTAATAAAGACATGTGATTAAGTAAATTAGTTTCCCCATTTTGATCATGACCTATGGTGGGTGTTGTAGAGGGAAGTGTTCTATGTGTGATGCTCACTATTGGGATAGTGTTTAAAAATGGATTGTTTATGGTTAACGATATAATATATTTTCCATATGTGTTTTAACACTATCGATCTTTGATCAGAGTGTTTCTTGAGAATAATGTTTTGTATTTTTGTCATGAATATGGTAAGGACCTTCGAAACATTGGGTTCATAGGTGTTTAAAATTTGAATGACTGAGTTAAAGGACAATGAAGTTAATTTCCAAACAAATGTGTAATGATGACACCCTTAGGTGAAATGGGTCATGGGTATTCCCTGTGTTGTCTATTTGAGCCTTGTATGAGTGGTTTGGGGTAGTGAGAGTGACTATGTTTGGGACTTGGATTTGGGTTGTGAGACCTTTCCGGTTATGATATGACATAGGTGTTGTTCTTAGGTAGCATTGGTAAGGTTGTGGCCTTTGGGTCATGATATGTTTTTTGGTATGGTGAGTGTGGAAATCCATGTGGATCATGATTGTACGGAGTTCAAGATTGAATTTAAGGATGGTTCCTAGGTTTTGGTGACCTTCATGAGTAGGGTACATGGGAGTTGTGTTTTGGAGCCTAGAAAGTATGTTTGACTTGTAGTGTCGATGTACGTGTATAGTTACCTTTGGTGTATAACCTAGATTAAATGGTTCCTGGTGTGCCAGGAACAGTGTGTATCAGAATGTGGGTTAGAGTTCCATTCCAGATTGTTGCTTGGATCATGACTTAACGTGTGAGTTTTGAGAAGAGGACCAAAAACTTTTTCTTGTTCTGAATCCAGTTTAGGGATTTGGTATCATTCAACCATCAAGGAGACCTAAGAGAGAGGACAGATGAGGTTCCTATTAATTAGGGGTAATATCCATATAGGTGGATGTTTGGGCCTTAATAGTGGGGCACAAAAAACATTTCCTAATGCAGGTTTGGTGTATAGGGATAAATGAAATTATTGATGGTTGGAGATGTGACATGAGTTGTGCTTACACATTGATAGATCGGGAAAATCAAGGGTGACCTCATAAGAGGCTAGCCCAGCGATGTAGGTACCTTGAAATATATAGCCTGGGAAATGTTTTAGAGGTATAATTGAGATATAATGAGTACCATAAAGTTTCCGTTAATTGTATATTTGTGCCCATGATCTTTCATAAGGGAACCCTAGAGCTTATGATAGTATTTAAGGTTTGTTTTTAAGCGTTGTATCATATGGATGTGTAACCCATCTTTTTGGAAGAAGTTGAATGGAGGTATGAATTTTTTTTCGATTGGAAGAGACATGGTTGATTGAAGCACAATTAGATTCTTTTGTTTTGAAGGTGACACCAAGGATACGTTGGTCACGTAGTGGAGCTTGTTTATATGAATGGTTTGGTCATTGGCTGAGATGTAGAGGATACCTCTAGGATGGTGAGGCTGACTACCCATGATGCCTTGTTATGTGTGTAAGCGAGCATTGGATTATGATTAAGTAAAGGTAGGATTGTGAGATACAATTGTGATTCAGTTGATTAACTATTAGGAATGTACAGAAATAATTTGAGTAGTTTGGTATAAGTACTTCCATAATAATCATTGGTTCACAACTAATTGGTGGATAGTTGTGGAGTGGTGGTGGTTATGTGCTGATGATATGTGTGTGGCAGGGAAACCTGATATCCTTGGTAAGTCATGGTTTCCCATAGTGGGAGGTGATATTATCAATGGATAAGTTGGTTGTGGTATTATTCGACAACTTCTTAGCATACCTCAGATTTCAAATCTCATTCCCTAAACTGTGACATCATCCTAGGTGTGTTGAGAAGCTCTAGCTTTAGGCTAAATGACTTGAAGGTGTTTCGGTTAGATGTAGGACATGATGTGATTTATGCTCATGGGGGTAGTATATGTGGAGATAGATTATGGGATGTACCCCGTCAATGATTTTCATGTGATGTCCTCTGGATGGACCAGTTGTTGACCAATGTCGTTGGTGTTGTTCACCATAGCCAGAATAGGCACTAAGTGATGTTCATTTTATAATTATTGGAAAATTGAGACAACCATGTCTTTGTTTTTGGGATTCAGCTTACGATCATGTGTAATCCATGATTGATGGAATCCCTCATATGGATAAATGGTAATGAAAATCCAATGTCAGCGAGTAATAAACCGGTTTTGGATGTGGGGGTGAGAATGTTGAGTTGATGTTGTGGAACACGGATGCCAATGGAAAAACTATGAAATAAACATTGGGTTCCTCAAAGCGTTTTTCTAGGACTTGGATGTAGGGCTGAGACAAGCCAACTTTTGGCTTCAATCATAGGGTAGTTCCAAATTAATTCAAGATACCTATGGTAAATCCCTTTACAGAGGATGGTAAGACAACACAAAAGTCGTGACCAAAGAGTGTTGGATTCTACAACTCCAAAAAAAATAGGAGTAGACATAGTAAGTATGTTTGGTTGGTATTTGAATTCCATAATGTTTGAAGAAACCTTGTCCATGTAAAGGATTTTTATGCCAGTAGTGAGGCTATGAGTTATTGGATGAGTCGGATGGGGATATATAGACTTGGTTAAGAGTTTGGGGAATATTCAAAAAACCATAAATCGACTTATGTGGATGTTTTTGTGTTATAAGTACATTTCAAATTTCATAATTGGTTTAATGAAAACCTAGTATTATTCATTTAATGTATGAACATTAGGAGTTCTTGTGTAGGGATTATTGATTGGGGTGGTAAATCCTAATGATGGTTTTGAGGGAAGGGATTCCACAGTGGATAAATTCAACCAGAAGTCCTAGAATGACCACAAAAGGCGCGTCAAGTGATAGTGATGGGCTTAAAGTTAGTAAGCACCTTAGAATGTGTAAAATGAGTATCCTTCCATCAGTGAGAGATTAGTTTTGTGGGAAAATCTATTCATGGGGGTATAACATGATATTTTAAATGATAATTGATGTGATGAATTGTGACCCACCTTTTATTTGGTATTTTTGGTTGAAATGACCTTTATGGAATGAAACGATACTTGAGTGGGGCCAAGTTGATCTAATCCCTCAAATAGATAGTGTAGGAATGTAATTTTAGGTGGTTCTATCGGTAAGGTTGGGGGCCAGTGAAGGGAGGGAACCATAACATATATGTGGTTGGTTGATAATGTGATCAGAGTTTCGGGTTGAAGGGACTTGAGTGATCACCATTCAGGTGAGTTGTCCCTAATTGCGATTATTGGCATGAGTCTAAATGGGTGAGTGACATGAGAATCTTGGTAGAGTTTTTATATATGATTGTGGAATGTGAACATTGGGACATGAGTGGTGGATCGACGTAAGTTAGGAAGTGTGGTTGTAAAGACTGGGTGTTTTCCCCTAGGGTGATATTGGGTTTTTTCTACCATTGGAGTTTCTAAAATAGAGTAAAATGACACCATGTGACTCAGGTCATGAGAGGAGTATCGAGCTGATAAGATTCTGATTGGTTCCCCCATGATGATATGATGTTGTGTGTGAAGTTTCCTTATGTTGTGAATTAAGAACCATCATATAAGTTTTCCCTATGAATTTATATTGGCAGATGAAGTTCCAGTGGTTGATGTATGCTTGAAGTGATGCATCCTTTTAGGGTATTTGGCTCATGTAGTGAGTTGTGGGGAAGAATCCTTGTGGGGAAATACCATGCCATGGTTCAATATTTTTTGGAACATTGTATTGTTAAATGATAATCTTGGGAAATGGGAATTGATAGGCAGGCCTAGTGGAATGACCTCTTCTTCCAGAAGCTCAATGACGATTGGGAAGAGCGGATCGAGGACAATCCATTATAAGGCAGGGAGTTTATAAGATCCCAGATGTCATGGAGGTATGTTCTTGTAGAAATTTGTTGGTTTCAATCTCTTTTTAGGGTTAATTAAATGTTTTCCAGGTGAATAAGGGGTATCGAGGGAGTTCTAGGCGGTTGGAACACAAAAGTAAAGGAAAACCAGGCCATTCTGTTCAAGATGCATGATTTACTCTTGGTTAGGTAAAGCATGCATCTTGTCCAAGAAAACCATGCAACATTAAAGACTAGAATATCACATAGCTGGTGAATGTTTTTGCAAACCATGTGACCATTATATGTAACTGTGTTACCCATATCCCTTTGGAGAGTGTCTTACGCACAGTATGCACATGGTTTGGAAAACTCTGTGGGTAAACTATGCAGCCCAAAAAAGACTAGAAAATTAAAAAATTTCCATGACTAAGTTTTTTTGCACCAAATTTTTCCTTAAATTCTATCTATCTCAACCCCAGTTATGAACAATAACCATCATGGGATTACAAGGGTGTTTCTCCTTCATCTCTAGGTTGTTTTGAGTGTCGTCAGTTGCGAATCGAAGCCTCAGGTATGTCTAGTCCTCTCCTCTCTTCTTTTTTCGTGATTGGGGTTGGAAGTTTCTCCCATATTCTTATGAAGCTCAAGAAAACTCATTTCTAGTGGATTCTAGGTTATGGAATCAATTTTTGTTTCAATCTAGATCTAAGACTAAAATCTGGAGTGTGTTCATCTTCTGATTCGACGTATATTGTCTATAAGTTATATCCAATAGTTTTTATGTAGACTTGTGCATGTGAGGTTGTATTCTTATCTTCCTATTATTGTGGTTTTCGTTTATTTAGTGATATTTGGTAAAATGGATAGAAAAATAAAAAATTGAACTTCTCTTGATCCCCTTCGGATGCAATGTGGATGATTTGACCAATTTAGGGCCACACATGGTGTGCACTGACCTTCCCGAACATTGATATTGTAAATGATAAGTATGAAATTGTGTTGTGGTTAGGTAGTTCCTAAGATGAACATGATTCCTGTGTAATTTTATTATTAATATGTGCCATGTGTAGTTGGTACTATAATTGATAAAGTAATAAGGGGTTGTTTGGACTAACACTTGATGGAAAAGAAGTGTTAAATGAGATTATGTCAAATGCTTATTGAATTTGGTTAGAAACAGATCTGAGGAAAAATGAATATGAAATTGTGAACTTTTTAATGGGTAATGGATTGAGAAATGGGGGATATGTTAAATTAGATGAAGTAAGGAAATTGATTATTATGTTTAATGGGTTAATAAATGATAATTATGGGTTATAGATAGTGGGATAAATAAAATAATGTGGTTGTACTATGTGATGTAAGAGTGGTACATGTGAATGACAGATGGTATAATGTGATAAAGAATGTTAATTGATGAATATTTGCTAATATATTGGAACTGTAGAATATACATAATGGGTTAAGGCCCGAGGATGTGGATAGGGATAAACAGATATTTAATATAATGGAAATTGTGTTAAGGGGTTGTGGAATTGTATCAATTCTCATGTCAATGTTTATGGAATATGATTATTTTTTGGATTGCTTGTGTATTCTTGTGATATGACATTTTTGTTGTGAACAAATAAATAATTATATGAACGTGGCTTGGTAGAGTTGGGTATTGACCTGAGGTTCTATGATCATGAGTCAAGTAAGACCGAGGCTCTAAAATCCACCTCAAAATGATCCAGTTATGGATGTGGATGGAGGATCTATTCCCCTTACCATTTCATTCCACCTTGATTGAGGCTTCTAGGTGAGGATATTATGTTGTTGTGATATGATTATCCCTAGTGATATAAGGACTTGATTTATTCCTTTATATGTAGTGTTTTTTCCTTATATCCATGTGTAGATGATGTCGATGCCTAACGCATGAAAAATATAGAGATAGTGGATTATGTAAAGAATATGGATAAATGGTGAACATAGTAATGATTATAGAAATGGTTAGGATA
This sequence comes from Viscum album, assembly GCA_963277665.1. NCBI lineage: Eukaryota > Viridiplantae > Streptophyta > Magnoliopsida > Santalales > Viscaceae > Viscum > Viscum album. The sequence goes on from OY728153.1 coordinate 1,956,560,292, forward strand.
CAAATGGTTAACTATTAGCTACTAAGTTTATACTGTTTGGTTATGTATTCATTGATTTCATAGATTCATGAACCATAAAATATACTTGATATATTGTAGGCATCATTGGTGGTGGACTTCTTAGTTTTGTACTCTAACCCTACCCAAGATGTCATTGGGTACCCAAGCAGATTTCATGGATGAAGGCTAGGAAAAGAGCAAAGGCCTTATGCTATGATGTTGACTTGGGCTTGGGATATTCATAGATGAGGATCTCAACATGGAGATGTGATATATTCTGGGGATTTATCAGATCGTTTTTATTTTTTATTTTTTTTCACTTTGGCAATATTATCTTGTTACGACATAATTAATCTTGAATTGTGGTTTGTTCCCAGTTTTGGGTAATGTTTGACAATGCTCATTTATTAGATGTTTCATATTATTTTGTATATTTATATTGTTTTCTACTATTCATTACTATAGTACTGATGGTATAGTCTCCCCAGTTGAACTATTATACCATCACCACTAGTTGGCATCCTATTTTTTGTGGGGAGGCGCACTTTAAGTCATGTGACAAATCAGCTCCGGGCACTAGTTTTGTAGATTCTGGGTTGGAGAAGTTAGAGGATTGAACCTCATATTGGCATCCAACATACACTATTTGGTATGAAGGGATACAAAACCACATAGTTTTATGATATATGGTATGAGACTTATGCATTGGAGATGCTCGGGTGTTGCTAGGAGCTTTGATGGGGTGAATATGGATTATGTATAAGAACAACCCATGAATAGAGGATGGAATGCTGTAGGTGATGGGTTTTAATCTCAATGAGGATTCCACCATATCCCAGTTATTGGGGAATCATATTCCATGTAGTTATAAGGCCCCATGTATTTTAACATCATATTATGAGGATAAGAGTGAACCGACATGAAAAGCATAGAATGTATGAGATGGGTTAATTATCGAGCTTGAAACTGAGGTTCATTTCATACATATTCATATTTTTTGGTAATCAAAGTACATGTATTTATAGAAGGGGAAATTTTTCATTACAACAGGATTGATTCTTGGTCAAAAAATGGGACATGAGGTTGGAAAATATTTGAAAGAACTACCCATTGGCCATATTGGGGCTTACACATGGGATCATCCCAAATGGATGGATATTTGGTATGACTGTCGGAGGGATGTATGATGAATATGTGGTTAGGTCTCACATGTAGGAATGACCCATATAATGTGTGGTTGAAAATTGCGTATAGGAATATATGAGGAGGAAGGATACGTGTTGTGTTAGCTACTAAACTCTAAGCCCATGTGATTCATGCTCGATATGAGAAACAAGAGGAAGAAACAAACCTGAATGTTAGGTCATGAATGTTGTGGCAACATGAGATGATGTGGGGCTTATGAATGGAAGCATCTAGGGAAGGATGTCCTTCTAGGTGACAAGGATCTTATTCCATGGGAGGAACATCTCATTCCATGTTAGTCATACATATAGCATCATGCCAAATCTATACTAGGTCTTATGCGTGAAGACTTCCCAAGGTGTATATGGAGTCAAACCCCAAAGGGAGTGTGATGGTGGATTGATATTATGGGATGTAGAAGGTTCTTGGTTCATATACCATCTCCAATATTATGTGGAGGAAGCCACTCCATGTGAGGAAGATATAATTCCCTACCCCTCATACATAGTGACATCCTGGGATTTCCACATAGAGTAGGATCATAGTTTAACATCTTGTGTTGAGGATGTGTGTTCTAGGATTTTTTACATCATGTAGTAAAGATGTCGAAAAATCCATCCATACCCATTGGACTTACATAATTGTTTCCCATAAACCCTTAGGGAAGGGAATGATTCATTAATGCTGGAACACGATGGTGTGTAGGATTTTTCACACTTGAGATCCATGTTAGCATCAATATTGGAAATAGAAAGGGGGTTATCATACATATTCAAAAAAGTAATAGGTAAGGCAATGCAACATATGACACCTTGTTAGGAACCAATAAATCACAAAATTCAAGCATGGAGGGATGAACAAAAGAGGGTCTCGTGAAGCATGTGGATATGATGAGAAGGGATTCACAAATATTGGGTGCTTTGTAAGGGACATGGGATTTGTGAAGGAAAGGGACTCACAAATATTGAACTCCCTACCTCAACATGAAGTCATGAGCTCAACAGGGGTGCTTCACAAAGGGTGAGTGCATTACAAATACTCAAATTTCTTGAAGGGCTTCCTTCCTCCAAGAAAGGAAATGGCCTTAACAAAAGGCCTTCCCACCATAAATGGAGGTAATGTGGAACAAGGGAAGGGTTGTTTCACGATTCTAAAGAACCTTGGGTGATTCAAATTGGATTTTGATATCTGATGTTCCAATATATATTAGTCTATGGTCAGCGCTTCATAACATGACTTGTGTTTTTGAGTAATTTTAGGTGGCATGGCCTAAAGCACATTTACATGTATTTTTATAGAGACCTAGTTATATCACATGCTTCAAATCAAAATAATCATGTGACCCAAAGGGATGTCTTTGGGCATGCCCGAACCTATTTTGAATGAGCATGGAAAGATTAAAGGTTGTTGATCCTCAGCATATTTTGAATGGGGGTTCCAAAATAGTTTAAATTGAATTTTTTTCATTTAAATTATTTTTTAAAAAAATTATTAGCTTAGCTAAATGAATTTGAGTCCTTCAAGACCCCCAAAATGATTTTTTAATCGTTGGTAGCTTATGCAATTAAATCTGTTTAAATTCAATATTGGATTGATGTTTTTGAATAGAATTATATATATGTGAAATGAATAATTTCATGTGATGTAATTCATGGGGTTGTGACAGGCATGTCCTAAGGAAATTGGGATTTTCATGATCATTATGATTTAGGGGATGTAGATTTATTGGTTGGATTTAGCAGAGATACCTGAGTGATTTTACCACAAAATTGGGAATTGTGGATTTTAGTTGGGGAGGTGAGGCCATCATGTTGGGAATTGACCATGATATTTGGATGTAATGGCCGTCAGAATTGAGTTACAAGTTTTTAGGGGCATGAGGTTCCAGTCATTATGTGAGTTAAGGATTTGTTTAGTGATTTCTAATCTCCTGTGATGGCTAAAGCATCATACTGAGTTGTGTTTACACATGTTGACTCTATGATGAGGTGGTTTAGAACACTGATGTGGGTATTGTCCCCCGATATCTATCGATTATGTGTTTTTTTGGTTTGGGATGATTTTTGTAGAAATCTACAAGGAAGGTGAGGAGCCTTCAGATGTTAGTGTTGAGCCTGTCAGTTGGGGGTTGAGGCTTGTCATGCTTGAAGTAGTGGGTCTTGATAATTATTTGAGGGGAGGTATTGTAGCACCTCTAGATTTCATGCATTGGGATGATGGTGAATTTTGATAAGGGGTCCATCAGACCAGGTTATTACATTTGTGGGCGTGCCTTCAGGGTGTCGGTACTATTTCATACATGAGGCATGAGGAGGAACGTGGTGCTGGGTTACATGATTTGAGGTGGAACATGGGGGTTCACCCAGACTATGCTACTTTAAGGTTATCTTGGGCCATGAGATATGGACCCTCTATACCTCTGAGATTCCAATGTTTTCCAAAGAAGGTGACACTTCGTGGTGGCTATTGATCACCAAAGATGACTGGATTTTTTATTTAAATGAATTGATCTTATTATTAATTTATTATCCATGCATTCAAAAAAACATATATTGGGTATTAAACAAATGGTGGAATCCAACTGATATTCATCTCACACCCTAAACAGGTCTTTTTAGATGAGTATAGACTCTATAAAATAATGTTCGTGTAAAGGATCAACATCATGAGTTGGATCTTAGTAGATTCATTCTTGGAGATTGTAATGGGACCTTGAGGTCATGTTGAGATTGCATATTTGGTTTAGTTCATTCCTGTATCAGTATTCTTTGTATTTTTAACTTGTACTAGTTTACCATTGCTTGAACATGTTTTTTATATTGATATGTATGACCAGTTATGGTTGCAATCTTGTTTCCTTTGCTGCAAAGATTTTTTTGTAGGTATAATGAGTTTTTTACTTCTCACTTCCTCTATATTTATTACTTATGCTCTTTTTTGCTATCGATGTGCTTCCTCCACTTTCAGGTCTAGTTTGAGTCTATTGAGTCTTATTTTCCGCTGCATGTTATATTTTATTACTCATACAAATTTATTATCTATCCCCAGAGGGTATAGTCACCACAATATGTCAAATTTCACCCTTAATACTAGTTTAAAGCCTTTGGAATTCCGGGAGATGCACCTAAGGCTAGTGTAACCTTAACCGATAAAAATATTCAGGTGGTTGTTCGAGTCACGATACTACAATTAGTATTAGAGGATTTATTGACTATTATTTTTAATCAGTGTTTTTCTATCTACTAATGAGATCAAGACTGCATTCTATTTTCTATTTATATTACTATTTAGGGAATAATAGATTGTAGATTAGGTTTTTGTCAAAACTGGATTTCAAAATCATGCTTGGGTGACTACAACCCCATATACGAGGAATTGATCTAGTTTATAGGGTTGGGAATTGCTATTTTATTTTTCTAAAAATATATTTTATATTATTTCCACATTGGGGCTCATTATAATGCGATGTTATTGGTTTTGATATGTGGCGTTTGACCCGGTGAGGTATGGGATGAGAATATGGAACCTTGGCCCAATATAGAATGGTGTGTATGCTTTTTTGACATGGATTTTGATAGAAACATTTATGACATTTTAAATTTAAATATGCATGTATGCTTTGTAAAATGATTATACCCTAAGAGAAATATCAAATACCATGTGAAAATTTGATATGCCAGGATTTATATATTTATATATATAAATAAAATTTCATGTGCTATGTGAAATGGGTCTATCTATTATAGAAGTTAAAGATGTACTATGGAGGAGGTGATATTAGAAACCAATATTGGGAGGCAAGGATGTCAGATTGAGGAAATTTTGGTTGTCAGGATGAGCATGGATTTGGGATATTATGATACATGGCTCTGCTATGGATGGGTAAGGAGTCCATATGGTCGGGATGCTATGGGAATGGTTGAGATAGGAGAGTATAGGGGTACTTGTTTTGTGTTGACTTTAACCGCTTTCTTTATATGTGTTTATATATATATATATAAGATAAGGTTTATTGAAATATTTTATGGTTTAAGTAGGTTCCTCCTAGACGGCTTAGATAAAACGTCAGGCTGGTGATGGATCAGTACTGCTAGCGCACAAGTAGGTTGATACCTCTGATGTTCAGGAAGAGAAGGTACAGTCTGAGGAACATGATTAGGGAAATGATTAGTTACATTCTTAGGCACATTTACTAGTATAGGTGGGTTAGTTTCTAGATTTCAATGGGTCTGGAATGTCATCAATTGAGGATCAAAGCCTTGGTTAATTCTAATCCTCTCCTCTCTTCTCTTTTTAGGATTACGGTTTGTAGTTTCTATCATCTTTCTATGAAGCTCTAAAACCATACTATTTTTGGTAGAATCTAGGTTGGGTCATCAAATTTTGTTTTAATATATATCTAATACATTGACCAAGAGTGTGTTCATCATTGAATTAGATATAGGTGTTATAGAAGTTATATCCCATAGTTTTTATTTAGATTTGTGCATATGAGGTTGTATTTTTTTTCTTCCCCTTATTGTTATTTTGGTGAAGTTGTTGATATTTGGTAATATGGACATCCAAATAAAAAATTTAGCCCCTCATGATCATCTTGGGATTTATTGAAGACAATTTGACCTATTTAGGGTCGCTCATCGGGTGTATCGACCATCCCGAACTTGGTAACAAAAATGATAAGTAAGAAATTGTATTATGATTTGGTAGAGCTTGTGATGCACATGATGGATGGGTAATTTGATGATTAATATGGGTCATGGGAATGTTGTCCTATAATTTATAATGGAATATGGGTCTTTTATGCATGACATGAAAATGGGAAAAATTGGTTAAATGACATTATGTCGAATGCATAATGAATTTTGTTAAAAATGACTTAGTGGATTAGTGCATATGAAATGGTGAACTTTTAAATGGGTAATGGCATGAAAAATGGGGAATATGATAAAGGGAATGTATTATGGGAATTGATGAATATGTTTAATGAGTTAATATATGAGAATTATGGGGTATACCTAGTGGGTTGAATGCAGTAAAGTTCCTGTGATATGTGATGTATGTATTGTACTTGTGAATGATCAGTGGGATAATTGGAAAAAGTATGGAAATAGATTAATATTGGATAATATGTGGGAATTTTATAATATACTTAATGGGTTAAGGAATGAGGATCTGAATTGGAAAAAATTCCAATGTAATGAAACACCAAATGTGTTACGTGGTTGTGTAACAGTATTAATAATCATGTCAATTTTTATTGAATATGATTGTTATTTGGATTGGTTGTGTTTTTTTGCGATAGGAAATGTATATGTTGAATGTATGAATAAGCATGTTCACAATACTTGGGGGAGTGGGGTATTAATATGAGGATCTATGAAAATAGGTTGAGTTAGACTGATTTTATAAACTCCACCTCAAAATAAATTTCTTAGGGAAGGGAATGGAGGCTCTATTCCCAAAACAGTTTCATTCCACCAAGACTGACGTTTCGTGGTGAGGATAAAATGTGGTTGTGATATTATTATCCCTAGTGATATGGGGACTTTATGTATTTCTTTATGTACGTTGTTTTATTTCTTTAGACCAATGTGTACATGATGTATACTCCTATCCCCTGAAAAACACAGAGATAATGGATTAAGTAATGATGATTGATAAATAGTGAACATAGTACTGATGATAGAAATGGTTAGGATACATATGGTTAATTATTATATACCATGATTCTCATTTTTGATACCTTGTCATTTATTTCATTATTTCAGGGTCCATCTATAAGACTAGATATATTAAAGAAACCAATGGTGGTGGCCTACTTAGTTTTTTACTCACACCCTGCTCGATCTGCATTGGGTACCTGAGAAAATTTCATGGTTTCAGGTTAGGAAAAGAGAAAAGGCCCTATTATAGTACATTGGGTTGGACATTAGACATGCATGGATGATGATCAAATCTTGGATTTGGGATTTCTTCTAGGGATTTTTCCATTTGTTTTTGTTTTGTGTTTTTCTCACTTTGGCACTATTAGCTTTTTAGAACATGGTTAATGTTGAATTTTGGTTTGTTCCTAGTCTTGGGTTATCTTTGTATCTTCTTGTTTATTAGTTGTTTCATATTGTTTCCACTCTTTGTATTGTGTTCTTATATGGATTACTCGGGTAAATAAGGTACAATATCTCTGTGTGACCTATTAGACCCTCGCTAATAGTTGGAAACCTGTGGTGTACGGGGATGTGTGATTGAGGTCATGCGATGACTCTACTCAGGGAACTAGTTTAGTGTCTTCCTGGTCAGGGATGCTACAAAGTTGTATCAGAGGAGTTTCCTTTCTCATTATTTTCTCTTTTTATTTGGGGATGATATATTGGAGTCTAGAAAGTGTCGGTCCTTGATAATGTTCTTGTGCTTGGATGTATCTAACCCATGTATGGGGGATAACCCAAGTTACCCAGGGTGGGTGTTTGTGTTTTCTATTTATGTTCTTACAGTTTAGTTATATTTCACCATTGGGTGATGCACTAATTGTTTCATGTGACTGATTTACAATATTTTTCTCATGGATGAAATGGAATGAGGTTGTGAATTCATGCATCAATTTAGGCACCTAAGGATATAGGTGATATGCAGTATGATAAGAACACACAGGATGGGTGTGTAGGGCATAAATAGTGTAATTAATTTTATCTCCTTTAAACATTTGATGGAAATGGTGTCTGACAATGGTAATATAGGTTGGATAATGAAAATATTGAAAATTAATAGTCATATAATAGTGTGTATAATGAAAAGTTATTATTGGGTTAACATTTTGGGTTGTGATAAATTATAAAGGCTGAATGGTGTTTAATACATAAATATTTTGTAGTGATGGTAAAATGATTAATGAATTTTAACAAATGATATTTATAAATGAGTTAAAATGAGGATTGTAATGAGTTGTGTAATGTGGAATGTGACTAATAGAAAGGATTTTCATTTTTTAAGAGTGAATGGTTTAGAAAGGAGAGTTTGAATAAAGACATGTGATTAAGTAAATTAGTTTCCCCATTTTGATCATGACCTATGATGGGTGTTGTAGAGGGATGTGTTCTATGTGTGATGCTCACTATTGGGATAGTGTTTAAAAAATGGATTGTTTAAGGTTAACGATATAATATATTTTCCATATGTGTTTTAACACTATTGATCTTTGATCAGAGTGTTTCTTGAGAATAATGTTTTGTATTTTTGTCATGAATAAGGTAAGGTCCTTCGAAACATTGGGTTCATAGGTGTTTAAAATTTGAATGACTGAGTTAAAGGACAATGAAGTTAATTTCCAATCAAATGTGTAATGATGACACCCTTAGGTGAAATGGGTCATGGGTATTCCCTGTGTTGTCTATTTGACCCTTGTATGAGTGGTTTGGGGTAGTGAGAGTGACTATGTTTGGGACTTGGATTTGGGTTGTGAGACCTTGCCGGTTATGATATGACATAGGAGTTGTTCTTAGGTAGCATTGGTAAGGTTGTGGCCTTTGGGTCATGATATGTTTTTTGGTAAGGTGAGTGTGGAAATCCATGTGGATCATGATTGTACGGAGTTCAAGATTGAATTTAAGGATGGTTCCTAGGTTTTGGTGACCTTCATGAGTAGGGTACATCGGAGTTGTGTTTTGGAGCCTAGAAAGTATGTTTGACTTGTAGTGTCGATGTACGTGTATAGTTACCTTTGGTGTATAACCTAGATTAAATGGTTCCTGGTGTGCCAGGAACAGTGTGTATCAGAATGTGGGTGAGAGTTCCATTCCAGATTGTTGCTTGGATCATGACTTAACGTGTGAGTTTTGAGAAGAGGACCAAAAACCTTTTCTTGTTGTGAATCCAGTTTAGGGATTTGGTATCATTCAACCATCAAGGAGACCTAAGAGAGAGGTCAGATGAGGTTCCTAGTAATTAGGGGTAATATCCATATAGGTGGATGTTTGGGCCTTAATAGTGGGGCACAGAAAACATTTCCTAATGCAAGTTTGGAGTATAGGGATAAATGAAATTATTGATGGTTGGAGATGTGACATGAGTTGTGCTTACACATTGATAGATTCGGGAAAATCAAGGGTGACCTCATAAGAGGCTAGCCCAGCGATGTAGGTACCTTGAAATATATAGCCTGGGAAATGTTTTAGAGGTATAATTGAGATATAATGAGTACCATAATGTTTCCGTTAATTGTATATTTGTGCCCATTATCTTTCATAAGGGAACCCTAGAGCTTGTGATAGTATTTAAGGTTTGTTTTTAAGCGTTGTATCATATGGATGTGTAACCCATATTTTTGGATGAAGATGAATGGAGGTATGAATTTTTTTTTCGATTGGAAGAGACATGGTTGACTGAAGCACAATTAGATTCTTTTGTTTTGAAGGTGACACCAAGGATAGGTTGGTCACGTAGTGGAGCTTGTTTATATGAATGGTTTGGTCATTGGATGAGATGTAGAGGATACCTCTAGGATGGTGAGGCTGACTACCCATGATGCCTTGTTATGTGTGTAAGCGAGCATTGGATTATGATTAAGTAAAGGTAGGATTGTGAGATACCATTGTGATTCAGTTGATTAACTATTAGGAATGTACAGAAATAATTTGAGTAGTTTGGTATAAGTACTTCCATAATAATCATTGGTTCACAACTAATTGGTGGATAGTTGTGGAGTGGTGGTGGTTATGTGCTGATGATATGTGTGTGGCAGGGAAACCTGATATCCTTGGTAAGTCATGGTGTCCCATAGTGGGAGGTGATATTATCAATGGATAAGTTGGTTGTGGTATTATTCGACAACTTCTTAGTGTACCTCAGATATCAAAGATCATTCCCTAAACTGTGACATCATCCTAGGTGTGTTGAGAAGCTCTAGCTTTAGGCTAAGTGACTTGAAGGTGTTTCGGTTAGATGTAGGACATGATGGGATTTATGCTCATGGGGGTAGTATATGTGGAGATAGATTATGGGATGTACCCCATCAATGATTTTCATGTGATGTCCTATGGATGGACCAGTTGTTGACCAATGTCGTTGGTGTTGTTCACCGTCGCCAGAATAGGCACTAAGTGATGTTCATTTTATAATTATTGGAAAATTGAGACAACCATGTCTTTGTTTTTGGGATTCAGCTTACGATCATGTGTAATCCATGATTGATGGAATCCCTCATATGGATAAATGGTAATGAAAATCCAATGTCAGCGAGTAATAAACCGGTCTTGGATGTGGGGCTGAGAATGTTGAGTTGATGTTGTGGAACACAGATGCCAATGGAAAAACTATGAAATAAACATTGGGTTCCTCAAAGAGTTTTTCTTGGACTTGGATGTAGGGCTGAGACAAGCCAACTTTTGGCTTCAATCATAGGGTAGTTCCAAATTAATTCAAGATACCTATGGTAAATCCCTTTACATAGGATGGTAAGACAACACAAATGTCGTGACCAAAGAGTGTTGGATTCTACAACTCCAAAAAAATAGGAGTAGACATAGTAAGTATGTTTGGTTGGTATTTGAATTCCATAATGTTTGAAGAAACCTTGTCCATGTAAAGGATTTTTATGCCAGTAGTGAGGCTATGAGTTATTGGATGAGTCGGATGGGGATATATAGACTTGGTTTAGAGTTTGGGGAATATTCAAAAAACCATAAATCTACTTATGTGGATGTTTTTGTGTTATAAGTACATTTCAAATTTCATAATTGGTTTAATGAAAACCTAGAATTATTCATTTAATGTATGAACATTAGGAGTTCTTGTGTAGGGATTATTGACTGGGGTGGTAAATCCTAATGATGGTTTTGAGGGAAGGGATTCCACAGTGGATAAATTCATCCAGAAGTCATAGAATGACCACAAAAGGCGCGTCAAGTGATAGTGATGGGCATAAAGTTAGTAAGCACCTTAGAATGTGTAAAATGAGTATCCTTCCATCAGTGAGAGATTAGTTTCATGGGAAAATCTATTCATGGGGGTATAACATGATATGGTAAATGATAATTGATGTGATGAATTGTGACCCACCTTTTATTTGGTATTTTTGGTTGAAATGACCTTTATGGGATGAAACGATACTTGAGTGGGGCCAAGTTTATCTAACCCCTCAAACGGATAGTGTAGGAATGTAATTTTAGGTGGTTCTATCGGTAAGGTTGGGGGCCAGTGAAGGGAGGGAACCATAACATATATGTGGTTGGTTGATAATGTGATCAGAATTTCGGGTTGAAGGGACTTGAGTGATCACCATTCAGGTGAGTTGTCCCTAATTGCGATTATTGGCATGAGTCTAAATGGGTGAGTGACATGAGAATCTTGGTCGAGTTTTTATATATGATTGTGGAATGTGAACATTGGGACATGAGTGGTGGATCGACGTAAGTTAGGAAGTGTGGTTGTAAAGACTGTGTGTTTTCCCCTAGGGTGATATTGGGTTTTTTCTACCATTGTAGTTTCTAAAATAGAGTAAAATGACACCATGTGACTCAGGTCATGAGAGGAGTATCGAGCTGATAAGATTCTGATTGGTTCCCCCATGATGATATGATGTTGTGTGTGAAGTTTCCTTATGTTGTGAATTAAGAACCATCATATAAGTTTTCCCTATGAATTTATATTGGCAGATGAAGTTCCAGTGGTTGATGTATGCTTGAAGTGATGCATCCTTTTAGGGTATTTGGATCATGTAGTGAGTTGTGGGGAAGAATCCTTGTGGGGAAATACCGTGCCATGGTTCAATATTTTTTGTAACATTGTATTGTTAAATGATAATCTTGGGAAATGGGAATTGATAGGCAGGCCTAGTGGAATGACCTCTTCTTCCAGAAGCTCAATGACGATTGGGAAGAGTGGATCGAGGACAATCCATTATAAGGCAGGGAGTTTATAAGATCCCAGACGTCATGGAGGTATGTTCTTGTAGAAATTTGTTGGTTTCAATCTCTTTTTAGGGTTAATTAAATGTTTTCTAGGTGAATAAGGGGTATCAAGGGAGTTCTAGGCGGTTGGAACACAAAATTAAAGGAAAACCAGGCCATTCTGTTCAAGGTGCATGATTTACTCTTGGTTAGGTAATGCATGCGTCTTGTCCAAGAAAACCATGCAACATTAAAGACTAGAATATCACACAGCTGGTGAATGTTTTTGCAATCCATGTGACCATTATATGTAACTTTGTTACCCATATCCCTTTGGAGAGAGTCTTACGCACAGTATGCACATGGTTTGGAAAACTCTATGGGTAAACTATGCAGCCCAAAAAAGTCTGGAAAATTAAAAAATTTCCATGACTAAGTTTTTTTTGCCCCAAATGTTTCCTTAAATTCTATCTATCTCAACCCCAGTTATGAACAATAACCTTCGTGGGATTACAAGGGTGTTTCTCCTTCATCTCTAGGTTGTTTTGAGTGTCGTCAGTTGCGAATCGAAGCCTCAGGTATGTCTAGTCCTCTCCTCTCTTCTTTTTTCATGATTGGGGTTGGAAGTTTCTCCCATATTCTTATGAAGCTCAAGAAAACTCATTTCTTGTGGAATCTAGGTTATGGATTCAATTTTTGTTTCAATCTAGATCTAAGACTAAAATCTGGAGTGTGTTCATCTTCAGATTCGACGTATGTTGTCTATAAGTTATATCCAATAGTTTTTATGTAGACTTGTGGATGTGAGGTTGTATTCTTATCTTCCTCTTATTGTGGTTTTGGTTTATTTAGTGATATTTGGTAAAATGGATAGAAAAATAAAAAATTGAACTTCTCTTGATCCCCTTCGGATGCAATGTGGATGATTTGACCAATTTAGGGCCACACATGGTGTGCACTGACCTTCCCGAACATTGATATTGTAAATGATAAGTATGAAATTGTGTTGTGGTTAGGTAGTTCCTAAGATGAACATGATGCCTGTGTAATTTTATTATTAATATGTGCCATGTCTAGTTGGTCCTATAATTGATAGAGTAATAAGGGGTTGTTTGGCCTGACACTTGATGGAAAAGATGCGTTAAATGAGATTATGTCAAATGCTTATTGAATTTGGTTAGAAACAGATCTGAGGAAAAATGAATATGAAATTGTGAACTTTTTAATTGGTAATGGATTGAGAAATGGGGTATATGTTAAATTAGATGAAGTAAGGAAATTGATTATTATGTTTAATGGGTTAATAAATGATAATTATGGGTTATAGATAGTGGGATAAATAAAATAATGTGGTTGTACTATGTGATGTAAGAGTGGTACTTGTGAATGAAAGATGGGATAATGTGATAAAGAATGTTAATTGATGAATATTTTCTAATATATAGGAACTGTAGAATATAAATAATGGGTTAAGGCCCGAGGATGTGGATAGGGATAAATGGATATGTAATATAATGGAAATTGTGTTAAGGGGTTATGGAATTGTATCAATTCTAATGTCAATGTTTATGGAATATGATTATTTTTTGGATTGCTTGTGTATTATTGTGATATGACATTTTTGTTGTGAACAAATAAATAATTATATGAACATGGCTTGGTAGAGTTGGGTATTGACCTGAGGTTCTATGATCATGAGTCAAGTAAGACCGAGGCTCTAAAATCCACCTCAAAATGATCCAGTTATGGATGTGGATGGAGGATCTATTCCCCTAACCATTTCATTCCACCTTTATTGAGGCTTCTAGGTGGGGATATTATGTTGTTGTGATATGATTATCCCTAGTGATATAAGGACTTGATTTATTCCTTTATATGTAGTGTTTTTTCCTTATATCCATGTGTAGATGATGTCGATGCCTAACACATAAAAAATATAGACATAGTGGATTATGTAAAGAATATGGATAAATGGTGAACATAGTAATGATTATAGAAATGGTTAGGATACAAATGGTTAACTATTATCTACTAAGTTTATACTGTTTGGTTATGTATTCATTGATTTCATACATTCATGAACCATAAATTATACTTGATATATTGTAGGCATCATTGGTGGTGGACTTCTTAGTTTTGTACTCTAACCCTACCCAAGATGTCATTGGGTACCCAAGCAGATTTCATGGATGAAGGCTAGGAAAAGAGCAAAGGCCTTATGCTATGATGTTGACTTGGGCTTGGGATATGCATAGATGAGGATCTCAACATGGAGATGTGATATATTCTAAGGATTTATCAGATCGTTTTTATTTTTTATTTTTTTTCACTTTGGCAATATTATCTTGTTACGACATAATTAATCTTGAATTGTGGTTTGTTCCTAGTTTTGGGTAATGTTTGGCAATGCTCATTTATTAGATGTTTCTTATTATTTTGTATATTTATATTGTGTTATACTATTCATTACTATAGTACTGATGGTATAGTCTCCCCAGTTGAACTATTATACCATCACCACTAGTTGGAAACCTATTTTTTGTGGGGAGGCGTACTTTAAGTCATGTGACAAATCAGCTCCGGGCACTAGTTTTGTAGATTCTGGGTTGGAGAAGTTAGAGGATTGAACCTCATATTGGCATCCAACATACACTATTTGGTATGAAGGGATACAAAACCACATAGTTTTATGATATATGGTATGATACTTATGCATTGGAGATGCTCGGGTGTTTCTAGGAGCATTGATGGGGTGAATAGGGATTATGTATAAGAACTACCCATGAATAGAGGATGGAATGCTGTAGGTGATGGGTTTTAAACTTAATGAGGATTCCACCATATCCCAGTTATTGGGGAATCATATTCCATGTAGTTATAAGGCCCCATGTATTTTAACATCATATTATGAGGATAAGAGTGAACCGACATGAAAAGCATAGAATGTATGAGATGGGTTAATTATCGAGCTTGAAACTGAGGTTCATTTCAGACATATTCATATTTTTTGGGAATCAAAGTACATGTATTTATAGAAGGGGAAATTTTTCCTTACAACAGGATGGATTCTTGGTCAAAAAATGGGACATGAGGTTGGAAAATATTTGTAAGAACTGCCCATTGGCCATATTGGGGCTTACACATGGGAGCATCCCAAATGGATGGATATTTGGTATGACTGTCGGAGGGATGTATGATGAATATGTGGTTAGGTCTCACATGTAGGAATGACCCATATAACTTGTGGTTGAAAATTGTGTATAGGAATATATGAGGAGGAAGGATACGTGTTGTGGTAGCTACTAAACTCTAAGCCCATGTGATTCATGCTCGATATGAGAAACAAGAGGAAGAAACAAACCTGAATGTTAGGTCATGAATGTTGTGGCAACATGAGATGATGTGGGGCTTATGAATGGAAGCATCTAGGGAAGGATGTCCTTCTAGGCGACAAGGATCTTATTCCATTGGAGGAATATCTCATTCCATGTTAGTCATACATAGAGCATCATGCCAAATCTATACTAGGTCTTATGCGTGAAGACTCCCCAAGGTGTATATGGAGTCAAAACCCAAAGGGAGTGTGATGGTGGATTGAGATTATGGGATGTAGAAGGTTCTTGGTTCCTATACCATCTCCAATATTATGTGGAGGATGCCACTCCATGTGAGGAAGATATAATTCCCTACCCCTCATACATAGTGACATCCTGGGATTTCCACATAGAGTAAGATCATAGTTTAACATCCTGTGTTGAGGATGTGTGTTCTAGGATTTTTTACATCATGTAGTAAAGATGTCAAAAACACCATCCTTACCCATTGGACTTACATAATTTTTTCCCATAAACCCTTGGGGAAGGGAAGGATTCATTAATGCTGGAACACAATGGTGTGTAGGATTTTTCACTCTTGAGATCCATGTTAGCATCAATATTGGAAATAGAAAGGGGGTTATCATACATATTCAAAAAAGTAATAGGTAAGGCAATGCAACATATGACAACTTGTTAGGAACCAATAAATCACAAAATTCAAGCATGGAGGGATGAACAAAAGAGGGTCTCGTGAAGCATGTGGATATGATGAGAAGGGATTCACAAATATTGGGTGCTTTGTAAGGGACATGGGATTTTTGAAGGAAAGGGACTCACAAATATTGAACTCCCTACCTCAACATGAAGTCAAGAGCTCAACAGGGGTGCTTCCCAAAGGGTGAGTGCATTACAAATACTCAAATTTCTTGAAGGGCCTCCTTCCTCCAAGAAAGGAAATGGCCTTAACAAAACGCCTTCCCACCATAAATGGAGGTAATGTGGAACAAGGGAAGGGTTGTTTCACGAATCTCAAGTACCTTGGGTGATTCAATTGGATGATGGGTTTTCTATGCTCAGGAGCTTCATGAAATAGAAGATCACAAGGAAAATATTTTTTGGAGTTGGGATTCCATCCCGATTGGCTGTGGTTGTCCTCAAAAAATCCCAGGGTAGGAATTTCGACACTAAAACCTTACTTAAGTGTTCCAAAAGAAAATAAATAAAATGAGAACCCATATAAAGAAATGGGTTTGATAATCACTTCATCATAACATAACTCATGGAAATGAAATAGGTTTCATAAATGTATTTACATCGTAAAGATAATCCATTCATTGAAATAAAATTAATGATATCATTGGATCATGTACCCAATAAAACATAAGTAACCTAAAATAACATTATCTTATATGGAAAATAATTTTTAATGATCACATAAAATAGTCATTTAGGAAAATATCATTCCTATTTTGAAAAAAAAATTTAAAACTATAAAATATTTTAAAAAACCTTTTTAATTTAAAATAACCTTGGAAAAATATAATGGAATCGTTGAAAACCATTTCAAATTCCTTTGAAATCCTTTTTCTTTAAAAATTAATAAATTATCATTTAAAAAACCCTTAAACCATTTTTTCGAAAACATTGTTTTAAATGAACAAACATTTCAGATCAATGAGAGAATAACATTACATGAAGTAGAAAATATAAGCAATAGAATTATATTCATCATACAAAATTTAAAAAGGTAGTATAAACACCTTCAAAAAATAATATAGGAGTATAATATAACATCTGTCTAAAAGATAGATAATTGATACAAAATTACGTTATCATTTTGGTAACATTTGAAACATAAACCCTATGAAAGGGAGTTAATAAAATATACATGTAATTACCGATAAATTTAAGGAATAAAATCATTTATTACTTTCATGGGTAGTATATACCCCATGTATATGAAATAATTAGTGTATAAGACATGTCTCCCACATAAATAAAAGCGAGACATAAATCAATAACTAATTGAGTAACTTTAGAATATTGTAGCCCATAAAATAATAACATAAAATTTATCCTTTAATGTAATTAAATAAATAAAATTAATCATACAAGATTTCATAGGTCAGTATATAGACCAAACGAAATATATGAGTGGTGGATATGGCGTGTATCTCACAGAAATAAAAAGTGAGGTGAAATTCACTTAGCATATATCTTTACTCTCATTGTACACATTAAAAACACATGTAAAAAAATATAGTTTTAATATAAATATATTACATAACCATATTATTATATTAAATACCATATATGATTTGATTAAGAATATATATATTACCCATTTATTAACAACCCTATGTTATTGTTACGCTTCAGGTAATATCTTATTTGTTTCCTGAATGTTGTTTGACATGTTATCCTTTATCCTCTTACATAGATCATGATTTAATAATATAATGAATTATAAAAATGACATAAATATCATATATATTTTTCATATGTGTATTTATGGTGATTCATATAATCTAACTATATAAAATAAAATACATCGTTAATCGAGACGGTATGTCATACGTACAAGTGAACACTTTTTTTATTTTCTTGTCATATTAAAAGAAAGAAAAATATATGATATATTATAATTCTAGAATAATTCTTATGTAATATATTGATCAAATATATTCATAACAGTAATCCTTATTGACATCCATGTGAAATAAATGTGAATAAAAAATCACATTGCATCATAGATATAGTAATCCATACGTATGCATGAGAGACATTATCATTTTCTAATATATTATACGGAAGAAAGGAAAACATGATATTATCATTAAATAAGTATAATTATATCATAAATATCATATATAGAAATCAAATCCTTATAATTAAATTTCATTAAATATGGTTATGGAAAATAAATTGTATCGCTACGTGGAGACGGTAAGTCGTGCGTACGCATGAGCGATACATTCACTTCTTGTTCGATGGGAAAAGTTAGTATAATTATATGTTAATAATTATAATAAAATTATAGTATATTTATTATTCTGGAGATATTATATTATTATTTATATCATATATTTTTAGGTGCTATAGAAGACTAGAAAAATTGAGTGATCGGTTAGAGAGATTACCTCTTATTTGTAAATGCTCCTTTAGATATCCTACAAAGGACTCTAGAGTTGGTACTATGGGGAGGAAAACACCTCCATAATGCAGGTAGAGAAGAGGAAAAGATAGGTTGGAATATTTAGGTCAATCTATAGGGACAAATGTGGTCGAATGAGATGAAGTAGGAGGTGTCCTTTTATAACGAAGGTGAGGGGTACTTTTTGAAACTCCAAAAATAAATATTTTTAATAAACTCAATATCAATCAAAATACCACCACAATTCCATTAATTATATTGTAAGACATGATAAGGTTTTAATATATTCTAAAAATAGATTTTAGACACGTTTGGATGTTATTTTAATCCTTATAATTTAGATTAACCTTTAATAAAAACATTTTAAATCTAACTATGGTCACCAATGTTTCTATACTAAGAGGATGAAATGTTAACATGTTTAGTATAAATTGGACCATAAATGGAATATTTATGATATTTTATATCATATCAAATACCATTGTCCATTTTTAATTTATTTATTATTTTTAAATAATTTAGTAAAATATTATTTTCATAAAATATCATAAGTGACAATTATGACACTATTCATAACATTGACATTAAGAAAATACATACAACAATATGACATCAAAAAAATTCACATAACCCAGAAATAACAAGTAATATTAAACTAAAACATCCATGGGTCACCTTAATTATGTCAAATTATATTTATTTTAATATTTATAATATCATTTAACTGATTGTTTCCTTAATTTAGTAATTATTGATTCATCATTTTGTAATTAATTATGATAATTATTTATACTCTAAAAATAAAAAATAAATTCATATTTGTATATATATATTTTAAATTTCATAATAATATGTATATTCTATAATATCTTCTATTTAATCACATATTAATAATTTTTTATTTATTAAATGTAAGAGTGTGACATTTTGTCAATCCCTTTGAGTTTAATAGTATATAAGTAATTTTCATAAAAAAGGTGACCCTTAAATTATTCAATTTAAATAATTATATGTTAAATATTGAAATAAATTAATGAAATAATATTTGGGAAATTATTATGGTAGTTTGATAACATTTATGATATTATTGTTTCCCTCAATTACCCAATTTACCCTTAACCGTGGTTTTAAACATTAATAAAGTTACTATTCATATTGTATAGAAATAAAAAATAAGTATTTAATAATATTATAACATATTATTAAAAATATGAAATCCATTCTTTACAATTCAAAAAAGATTAAATAAATTTAAAATTAGTCTCAGTGACAAAACGAGAAAATAAGATTTTAAAGTGAAAACATCCAAAAGATTGACACGATTTTATATACAAATTCAAGGATAAATTGATGCCAATGACCTAAATTGGATTAAATAATAAAAAATTGATCTTATTAATCTTTTAAAAATATTAAATATATAATTAGACACCATAAATTATTTTGATGAAAATCTGTTTTCAATTAAAACTCAATATTTTTCATTATTCATCGAAACATGAAATTTGACAAATTTATACGAAAAATTTCACAAAAGTAAATTCTGATGTTCTTATTCCAAATAATAAGTTTATTTTGTCATATAAAAAATTTAAAATTGTGAAAATTGGATTTAAAATGTGTTCTCTATTAAAATGTGGCAAATCAGTCATTTTTGAAAATTGTTTTTTATGTGTAAAATTGGATATGTTCTTATAAAATGTCTAAAAAACAAATAATTTGAATGTAAAAAAATTAGATTGAATATATTATAGATATATATATATATCATTAATATTATCCAACAAGAGTTATATGGTATACAACACAATTTTTTACCTTTACATAGTTTTTCAAAAAACCATTTTTGAGTATTTTAAAAAGAGTTTTACATTTATTTATAATTAATTATTAAATGAATTATATATACATGTGTAAATCATAATTTCATATTTCATTTAAAAAATTTCATACCCACCACTCTAATGTATAAATTATAACTGTCTCGTTTAAATAATTAAAATTATTAAAATATGCTCTGTAAAAACTATTTGTTTCATGTATCGCTTGTTAAGACGGTGTTGCGTGTATCACAAGATTAACTTAGTAGTGCATATAACTAAAGAAAAACATAGTTATTTTATATAAAAACAGATATAATCAGTGTGGTTTGAAATGAAAAATATATAAAAGATTAATTTAAATGAAAAAACAACCTGTCACATTGCACATGAATTTTGTAATTAATTTATTCAATATCTCAAGAAATGAATAAATGGGCCTGTGAAACTTATTTTTTGATAGATATTGATCATTCAAAAATACCCTTTTAGATTTCCAATATTTCACTATGAGGATCTGATTAATTAATCCCATTAGTGGTGGTCCACCTCTGCTCCAATGAATTCTGAGCAATGCCACAAGATCTTCTAGTGAGAGAATGGGGAATTAAATGTCTTGTGTTATTTGTTCTTGATTTCTCATTATTCATTATTGAAGAAATATCTCTTGTGTTTATTATTTTTTTTATAGGGGAGATAAGGAGTAGTCAAGAAAGAATTCATTGGGTGCAACAATTTAATTTTTTTTACACAACACACTAATGCCCCAACAAAATAGACATAACCTTCAATTTATAGAGTTAGGGTTTAGGTTAAAATAAAATTTAATTGCACGTCAACAATTAAATAATACTGTAACTATTAATGAAACCTCATTCCACATAATAATATTAATAGTATTATTATTTTGTGGCATACAACCACCTTCAAAAATTGTTAAATATTATTTATTGTCTTGTAACCAAACAAGATCTTAGTCTAATAAAACATCTCGGTAAATGTTGAATGCAAGAATAAATATTTTATTTATAAATAAATTTTTCATTCACATACTGAAGAACAAAAATTTAATAAAATAAATTAATAAAATTTTATTAACATGTCATTGGATCAATATTTATTATATTTATGAGATCTATATAACTTGAATGAAATTATTCCCCAGTCATGAGTATAATATTTATTCCATTAATTAAATTAAAATAGAATTTAATGGAGATAAATATAAAAAACATAGTGTGTCGCCCTATAATATTCCTTTTTTTGGCATTAGTCAGCCTTTCCTAGTGTCTAATATGACTATCTAGCAACGTGTCATGGTACCTATGAGAAGAAACATAATGTCTCAAAGTCAAAAACCACATTGTCATGCTAACTATGTAATATATTCCCTTTGTAAAAATATACATAAATAATGTTTAACGACAGTTTCATAAACCTATATGCTCGATACGTAATTGGTTGACTATGTGAATAAAATCATTATTACATTATGGAAATATAATTTACGATGATTTTTCTATTCCAATAAAAGAACTGATATATCATCATTCATAGTGTTGGAGGGGAAAAATCCTTCCTTAATTTATCCATTAATAACATGTCGATCCTGACTTACCCAACGTACCCTAGTGCCCACCAATATATGGTATGATGATATTCATAAGTAAATCTAGGTATGTGGGTCATGACATGAATGAATGATAATATTAAAGTCTAATGGCCATTACACACTCTCACATATAGGAATATCCAATGACACAAAAATATGTAGAATTTTTACTGGTGGGTCTGTTCCCATAATCTAATATCATATTGTTTACTAAGTGTGGACTTCATGACCAAAAACATGATCTTTTTATGATTACTCAAACATAAATATCTAAATAACATGTATCCCATCATTGTATGTTATCCAACAGAAAAAAATATTAATAATATTTTTATATCACTTAGAGGTTCTCATAATAGTGTGAAAATACTATGAACATATCAATATGAGATGTTTTGTGGGTCATGATTACATTAAATCAATGTATAATGATGGAAAATATGTAATAAGATTTTTAATTACTATTCAACACATCGAATATACATGTAATCAAAATACAAACATTCATTCCTTGGACACCAACTCCAACAGTATATATGTATATACCCAAATATGTTTATAAATATATAGTGTATATATGTACATATTTTTTATATCCTCTTATATAGGTCTGACCATGATGACCCATGAACCAGTTTATTCTAGCCTTTTTCAATGCAGGTAGAGTCTACTAGGTGTCCCATAGGAACCTAAGCTGACTAGTATTGGGATTACAATATCTTTTATTATTTTTTATACCTTCACACTAATATGTTCTATACAAAATGAATAGATTATTCCATACACTTTTGGTGGTGGTGTGCTGAGTTTATTCTCACACCCAGTTCAGGCAAAAGATTTGTAGTTGGATTGACTCTATAGTTGTAGGCATTGATAAAAGGAAGAAGTAATTCTTGGATTCTTGATCGGATTATCATATAGAATTGGAGTATGGGAGCAATAGACCAAGAGTATGTGCCTGATGTTTGTGGAGATTTATTTTTGATTTTCCATTTTTTGTATAGAATGTTTTATATTCTTCTGTCATGTATCCCTATATTCTATATTATTTTACATCAACGTGACATGATATCATTTTGTATATGACTCAACATTTTTCTTTATTATTTTTACTTATTTGATTATACTATTTCTGTTGTGTTGTTTGTAATTTACATGATTCCTTTATTTATTATTTCTATTATTTATGTTATGGTACTCTGATATAAGTTTATAGTCTCCCAACCATTCCTCCATAGATCATTTTTTCTTGTAGTAATCCTCTGGAATATAGGTAGCTTCACTTAATACCACGTGACCAATCAGTAAAGGGACTTATTTAAATGGATTCTAGGATAGGATGTTACAGTTTCTGCCTCAATATTCATGTATCTAGGTGACTTTTATGAAATATAGTTATGTTTCATAGAGGTCACCACCTTGAGCTTAATGTGTTTTATGAGTTACACAACCTTCAACCATTTTCAATTGTTTTGATCTTCAAAAAACTATACTATTAAGATGATTTTTAGTCCTTCTAGCTCAAATTCACTTCTTACAGGACATTCATTCCTCATCCAATATAGTAAAATGTTTATTTTGGTGTCCTCAAATTCCGCCACCCTTATAATTAAATAAAATATGGTATATGAGGCTTGTATTCTGATGTAAAACCACCAAATATTGTTGATTGGTGAACTTTGTTTGTAAAATGTAACACCCCAAGATATAGTGAATATTTGTTTGAATTAATTTAATCTTTTGATATTTTTCATTTCATGCAACACTTAATATAGATTGATTTATATTAAATCATCAATTTATTATTTATTTTTATTCTAAACTATATTAATCTTTTGTTATATACTACACAAAGAAAATATTGTGCCATACACAAGACTGAGTTATCATGTGTTACACGTAAGATAAAGTTTTACCACATTTTAGTGGTAAACCTATTTTAAAAATAAATTTTTACACTTTAATAATTTTTAATTATCAAAATAAACATTATTTTTAAATTTTGAATTTTAAAAATATATTATTATGTTTTTTTGGTATTTTTCTAAGAATTTTCATTTTTTTGATGAGAAGTGAAAAATACTGCATTTTAGTTAAGAACTACCTTTTCGATTAAATAATTATTAATTCCTAAATTATATTTTAAATAGGTTTTAAATGACATAGTAGATAAATTATACATTTATAAATCAGATTTATGTCATTTTAATTATTTTAATTTTGAATTTAGTTATAAATACTTTTTTAACTTTTGAACATTCTCACTTTAAAAACCCGCTTTCTCGCTAAGTCTACGAGATTAGATTAAATTTTTTTTTTCACATTTTTTAATATAATTATGAAAATGGACATAACTTATTGTAATGAGTCTAATATTTATAGTCTAATTAGAACATCTTAGTTTTTTACCAAAAATATTCATGTATGTAAATAATATAAATTATAGTGATTAATATAAAATTAAGCTTAACAAGGTGTTAAACTCTAATTTTAAGGGGAAAAATGAAACAGAAACTTATAAAAATACTTTATATACAAATAGATCAACAATTTCACCTATTTTTTAGATTTTTATGACTTATCAGGATACTATTCCTTGAAAGTGACATATATAATAAGTTATGTAACAGAAAGGAAAAAAGGGAACCTTCTGTACCATTAATATTTATAATGCTTTTGAGAATGGAAAAAACTCCATATTTTCAATTATAAACCTTAATTTTAAACATAAATGATTATTTTTTATCTTTTTAATTGATATTTAATTTTCATATATGATATAATTATATTAAACTCTTAAAAAATACTAATGCGTGGACTATTTAGTTAATAATTATATAAAACAAATGATGCTAACAACACTAAAAGTAAATTAAATTTTAAAACAAAATTGTTCAATTATTTTTTAAATTTATATATCATGTTAAAAATATTTTGAATTTATATATTTGAATTGTAATAATTTAGTATTATTTTATAAATTAAAATTATATAAATAATGTCAAAATTGACATTAATGTTATATTAAAATAAATGATATTTTATTAAATGAATTAAAATTTTCTAAAAAATATTATATTCTTCCAATTTATTTTTAAATGTTAAAAAATATAAAACAAGGTGCAATAATGGAAAAATTTATAATTTTTAATTAACATATTAAATTTTAAGTAGACCAATACATTGTTAGCATGGTTCGGGTTAATGTAGTGTTTTTGAACGCTACAAGAGTTTATTTTAAATATAATATCCAAAATAACAGGGATTTAATTTTTTTTAAATTATATATCATATATATAAATTTTTGGTTCCATATTATCTAATAAGTATCAATTTAATTCAGTATTAATTGTTAAATTACATAGGATAGAAAATTAGTTTCCTAAATAAAAAATATTAAAAGTGGGGAAACATTAAATTTACGGAAAAAATATAAAAATACACTTTGTTTTTATGGTAGTGGTTTTCATAAACCATAATTAAAAATCAATAAATTATTTTTTTCATTTTTGAAGCATATTAGGTAAGGGGTACCTCACAATAGTGTTTACATATTCATATTTTGAAGAATTCCACCCCCCTCTATAAAAAGGAAATCAAAATTCCCCTTCCATACACATATCAAGAAAATTTGGATCATTTGAAAACCATAAAAAATAATCTAAAAAAAATTAATATTTGAAACTAATAAACCACACCTTGGGAATAAATCTCACCAAGGAAAACATTTGGTGAAATCCAAATGGAGTTACTCAAAGAAGAGGTAACATCCATCCAAAAGATCTTTTGTTTTATTTTAATTATTCACCACCTCAATTATTATTATTCAATCGTTTTAGAATAAAATAATTTTCACTAATATATTGATATTTTTTTATTCTATTTGTTAGACTAGAACTTACACACACATCCGACTAATTGGTAATGAACTTACAGTTCTTGTGTATGACGAACTACTGCATCACAAACTGATGTTGTTCATTTTTTATTTACCACATCTAATGGTTTGGGATTATGAAGGAAACTATGTTTTTATATGATATATATTATATTTATTTCTCGTTTATTCTTCTGTAATTATTACATAAAACATACCTTATGGACTTCTATTTTTGGTATATACGATAACTTCATTGTGGTCGTTTGTACCACCACCTCTTCAAAGCGATGTGATTCGTAAACACTTTACATGTAATTTATTAATAATGGGTTTAGTAAAATTATATTATATATATGAATAATAATTCTAATATATTGATAATATGTAAATATTTAATTTACTTTATTTGTTTAAATACGATAATAAAATGGAAATAATGTTGATTCATACATACAACCTACATTATCTATGAACTATGTATTCCATTTCATAATTCTATATTTAATATATTATTATAAGTAAGTATATAATGAATATATATGATATTTATATCATTTTTTAAATTATATATATAATTAAAACATGATCTAATTAAGATGATCGAGAAAAAAAATCAAGCCATATATGAAAAATAAATTATATATTACCCTAAATGTAACATTAACATGAAGTTGTTAATAATAGGGTAATATTAAGTCATAAAAAATATATGATATTAGATATAATAATATTATTATTTATTGTATTTATAATTAACTTATATCCATAATAAATGATTTTTTAATGTGTACAATGAAAGTCAATACTTATGGTAAGGGTTTTCTCGTCTCACTTGTATTTATGTGATACTTTTTCTTTATTCACCATTCATTTATTTTGTGTGGTGTATATAAAACACATAAATGTTTTATATGATTATTATAAATAAATTTGTGGATATTTTCATAAAAATTTCATGATATTTCTTTCCTCGGGTTTATGTTTCAAGACATACCAAATTGGTAAATTAATTTTGTTTCAATTTATCTTCTTTGAGATACATTCCATGTTATGCACATATATTTTTCTATGCAGTAAATATAATACCCTTTTAAATGTTATATAATGAATATTCTTACATTAATTACTTTTATGATTTATTGAATGTTATTATTTCATGGGGATTTTGATTTAAAGTTACCAAAGTGGTCAGAGTTTATTGCTATAATCTAATCATTTATCATGGTTATTTATGATTATGCTTCCATTGATGAAATATCATAATCCATATCCTCATAAATCTCATGAAATTTATTATCATCTAGTTTTATATGTTATGTCCATGTTACGGTACCATTTTTCAACTCATTGGTGCTTATGATAATTAATAAAATGTTATTTATGAAAATCCATCATTATTTATCCTTTTGATCAGAAGCCTATGTTCTTTCAAAAATGCGTCTTCTAATTTTTTTTAATTATTATCCTCTGATTTTTAATATAAAAAATTATCCATGTTTTACCTCTTTAAAAAATGTATTTAAAAGGAATATTCTTTTCATTTTCTATTCATGGTACTTTTCTAATATTTTTACGGTGCAAAAAAATATGTTCAATATGTACAAACATACCAACTTCCATGATAGTCATGTCCTTGAAGATTATTTTATATGTTTATAAGATTTTTTTAAATAAATATTTTCCTAATATTTTTTAAATGTATTTATTTTAATGTGGTTTTAAAAAATATTTTATATTTAAAAAGTGTTTTAAATAATTTTCAAAGCCTATTTTATATGTTTTTAAATGGATATTTTGAATGAAAAGTATTTTAATTATATCAATAAAACTATATATGTTTTCAAATATATTTTAAATGATTTTTTTTAAATTTAATTATATCTTAGAAATAATTTTTGAAAGGGAAAAAATATTTTCCTCAAGAATTTGATTAAAATTAGACTGTAAATATTTCATTATAAGAAATAGAATTTTTAAATGGTTTATGAAAAATGATTTTAAAAGAAAGGTTATTTTCCTTAAGAAACATTCTATGCGATCTTGAAATGACATATTTCCATCTAATATGATATTATTTTTTATAGGTTATGATTTACCAGGGATATGATCCTAGAAAAACATTCATATTATTTCTTGAATGGTTTATGTTTTGATGGAATGAAATTTATAACACCCCTTTCTCTTCCATGGGTTAAATTATTTTGAAACCCACTTCTTTTCATGGGTTGTAATTTGTTGAAATGATTACGAAACCTATATGTTTTCCTTAGGTAATTATCTGATGAAATTTTATGACACCCATTTCATTTCATGGGTTATTATATGATGTTTCTGAGAGCCTTCTCTTATTATGGGTCTAATATGATACATATTATGTTATCTTTTGGAACATGTATGTATTATTTTATTTTGTGATGTGTGGGACCTATATCTACATCCAATTAATTTGGTAAAGATTTATATCTCATAAGAGAATGATGGAATCAAGTTGATGGGCTAGATCCACTATAGAATATGGGTAAACCAGATCCACTATAGGATGATGGAGAAACATGATCCACTATGGGATGGTGGGGAAACCTGATCCACTATGGGAAGATGGATTAACCCAATCCACTATGGGAATATGGACTAAGTAAATACCTTATAAATAAAGGAAAATAAATGGGTATGGTGTTGTGTCCCGCCAAGTAGGTGTAGTTCCCAGGATGTGCCCAGATATGTTCTTATTAATCATCCTTGACTTATAGGTAATGGTATTGCACATTTATATGACTGCGAAAATTCCATGTCTTATTCCTATGTTATGATTTCATTGATTATTCTCTTTATTCCCTTATTATTTATGCATTATTGACTACTAATACTTAATACATGAATTTTGATTATGATCATTTAAATAAATGGTATAATCATAGAATATTATGATCATGTTATCATACTTAAATTCTTATGTTAGACTTACATATCTCCCTAGTTTACCCTTACTATGTTTTAGAGATTATCAATTTTTATGTTTATATTCCCTAGGTTATGAAGAAAGTTTGTATAATGGATTACTAATGGGAATGATCCATAAGGGATATTTTGAATATTTTTCAAAAAGATAGAATATTATATTTCCATGTTTCCAAATACATGAATTTTTTTTGGTCCTCTCATATGTATTTTTTAATTTACTAAATAATCATTTAAAATGATGTAATATTGATTTATGTTAAGCCATGGTCATTATAGAGGGTATCAAAGTAAAAAGAATTCGACCTTTGGAAATTAAGATGAAAAAATATTAGTGAAATACCTAGGGATATTTCTAAGAATATGTCTCAAGATTTATTTAATTATAAGCCTATGTTTTCATAGATATAAAATCAGGTTTTATAATTTAGGCATTCAATAAGTTATGTTTTATTAATATATATTTTCCACTTTGATATGTGTTTCTCACACTATTTTTTCTTATTTCAGTCAATGTCAGGAACCATAAAAAAATGTGTTAACATTAAATATAACAAAAAACATCTATGAGTAGGAAAATGATATGGTCATTTGAGTGAAGTATTTTGTAATCATTCCTAGTCAGTTTTCATGGAACATGATTAACAATATGTAAATTAACCAAATCTCATACTCACTAGAGAATAAAATAATGGATATCACTTAGATTTCAGGTAATGGAGACCTTGGATGAAAGAAGATTCAATTTCCCTTATGTGAAGAATGTTGAGGTAACCACCTAAGTGAATATCTTAATGGAATATGAAGATGTTTTGAGTTTGGAAAATAAGGAAAAAGTCAAGTAACTACTAAGTAAAAATGAAGGGTTTAATTATCCCAATGGATGGGAACATTTTCCTCCTTAATACATCATAGAATGTTAAATTCATTATGTTTTTATTTAATTGCCATTATGTAAAGAAATGTCCCAAGTTGAAATCTCATAAAAAGAATCAGCAAGGTGATATGAGTAATTGTTATAATTTTTATGATTAATAAACTACATTTGAAATGTGAAAGGAATGTGGTATTAAGCAATATGTAAAGGTACCCTTATAAATGGATTAAGGATGAAGAATAACTATCAAAGTTTATATGTATTTGGATTCATGAATTATGAATTGAAAAATATATATGGATTTTTTAGGTTATGTTTTTCACTAAGGATTTACAAGAGTATTTTGAATGGTAATGATGGAATAGAAAAGTGATTTAATAGAAATGTGATATTTATGGGAAACACATGATTATGGGAAAGATAACCCTTAATATTTTTATAATCATGATATAATGAGGTCTAGATAATGATATGTTGGATTTTAATTAGTAAATTGGAGGGTACTGATTTACTTGGAACTAATTAAGGATTTGATGAAAAAGTGGTCTACGTTATCGTGGATGATGTTTACAACATTATATTTAATTTAAGATATATATCCAATAAACATTTGTATAAGGAAACACGAATGTTTTCAATAAGTATTTAAGGTAATTTAGGTTATTACCATGTTTCAAGAGAATACATTATGAAGGTATTCACATGTTTGACATGAGACAACCAATAGCTAATTTAGGCTATATGAGGGATCAATGTGATGCACTTTTTGAAAAATTTAGTAACCTTATTTGTAATGTTATAGACCTCCTTATTTCTGATGGGTTACAAGGATAACCATTAATGGAATGGTTTTTCTTAAACATCAGATGAGTTTTTAGAGAATAGAGTATTATCTCACAACATATAGATTTATTCATATTGAATAACTTGTGATATAAATTTTTTTTGTTATAAAGATAGATGGAATGACCCATCATTCTATTTTTGGATCTCATGATAGTCCAATTCATTAGAAATGAAATGTTCACATTCAATTCGTGGAATAATTGATGAATTTTTAATTGATAAAGTCATAATAAAGGGTGATATTATGCAAAAATCAGGTAAGTAAACATTCCTTTGAAAATTCTTCAACTTTAGAAAAATGTGTTTGAAATAATTTTTTTTCTTAGTTTCATCATTTCTAATGATATCAATTACATATTTTACCATTCTTCATTTTATGGTTTTCTGACTGTTAAATTTTTCTAGATCACCAACTTTCTTGTGATCAGTTATATTTATCAAAATCTATTTATATTTTTTCTTTTATTCCATGTTAATGTTTTTATTTTACACCAATGTTATCCTATGTGGAAATGCTTTGATAGTCTGGTGAATCAAGATCAATTAATGTCGCATGAGGAGGATGATTCAAGTGCTGATAAATTTAGTCAAATTTCAGCGGACAACTCGGATCGTCTTCAAGGGAAAGGTCCTCACAAACCTAGAAGGAAGAAGGGTCTCAATGAAAAGCGCGACTCCAGAAAATGCATTGTGGTTCAGGGGAAAACCCAATGGGACGAAAAGAATATTCTTACCTACCAAAACCAATGGAAACAAGGTCATCCAAGAAAAGTGGAAGCAATTAAAGAAAGGCCCCAAAAGATAGAGATAATAGTGATCTAAGTAGAGAACCAAAGGTAATAGAATAAGAGGTAAGGGATTGCTTGAAGCTCATATTTCACTCAGAGGAAGAAATGTTTGAGAAAGACATGAGGTCAAATGCCTCAATTGAAGAAATTGATATAATTTATTAAAGAAGGTTTCTAGTTGAGGAATCTGAGGAGCAGGAAATGTGGATCGACAAGCAAGATCGAATAATTGCTCGGGGTTTCAGTCAAGGAAAAATATCTTTGGAAGAATTCATTCATACAATGGACAGGATGATCTCTCATCTCGAAGAACTTCTCAAGGAGGATCCAAACACACAGGTTCGTACATTGCACTGGGAACTATACAGAGTGTATAATTCAAATAACCTCGGTCTGGTGTTTAATAATTTTGTGAGCTCATTTAGCACATAGTGGTTGTGGTTTTCCGAACGATGGTTTCCCACTTTTCCTTAAAGAGTCTTTTTAATAAAAAATCCTATTTGGTGGTGGAAAACTAGTTATGAGTTAAATTGGGTAACCAATATGTTCCAAACTTTCTTTTTTTAAAGGAGGCCATATTATTAATTTTTACGAAGTGGGTTTTTGTGAGAGTTAATTTCGAGTATTAAACCTTTGATAAACAGAATAATTTTGAGGTTGAAATTATTTTTAAGGTGGGTAGAAAGTAACACCTTGAGATTTTTTGAATTTTTTTTAAATTAATTTAATGTTTAGATATTTTTAATTTCATGCAAAACATGATATAGACTGTGTTATATGAATGAACCAAGTTATTTTTTATTTTTTTTCTAAATGATGTTTATCTTTCTTTATACACCATGCTGAGATAATCTACTTCTTTACATAACACAGAGATAGCTTTTGTTACACACAAGACAGGTATTTACCACAATATAGTGGAACAGATATTTTAAAACTAAATTTTGAATCTTTTTATAAATATTATTTTTTAAAATAAATATTATTTTTCAAAATAAATATTATTTTTGAAATTATAATATAATAATTATTTAGTATTATTTTTTTCATATTTTTATGAGAATTTACATTTTTTGATAAATAATGAATAATACTAATTTTTAATAAAAATAATATTTTCATTTAAATAAGTAGTAATGTTAAATTATATTTTAAATAGAATATTAAAGTAAAAATAGATAAATTATAAATCTATTAATATGATTTTGGTCATTTTAATCATTTTTATATTGAATATATTTTTAAAAATGTATTGAACATTTGAACATTTTCACTTTCAAAATCTGATTCCTCACAACATCTGTGGGATTAGCATTAAATTTAATTTTATCACCTATGTGAATTGAATTTTTAAAAAGGGAAATAAATGATTTTAATCAGTATAATTTTTTTTTCAAATAATTTAAACATATTTTTTTCTAAAAAAATTATTTTAAGTAATTAAAATTAATTATAGAAATTAAGGTAAAATTAAGATTAACAAGGGGTTAAACATTAAACTTAAGCTTCAAAATGACCTATACACTTGTACAAAATCCATTATTTGCCAAAAGTTATACCATATCACATATTTATTTGAATTTTATGAGTTAATGGGATAATCTTATGTGAAATTTACCAACATAATAAGTTTTGTAAGGAAAAAGACAAAAAGTGAACCTTGTTTAACTTTAACATTTATAAGATTCAGTGTTTGGAAGAAGCTACATAGTTTTGGTTACAAAACATTATTTTGAAAGTTAAATTATTTTTTATCATGGTAATTTGAATTTAATTTTTATATATTATATAACTACATTAATCTCTGAACAAACTCTAACACATGGATTATTTAGTTAAAAATTAAATAAAATAAATAATGATAAAAACATTAAAAGTAAATAAAATTTAAAGAAAAAAATGTTATATTATTTTTTATGTGAAAATAGAATGTTAAAAAAAATTTAAATTAGTATATTTTAATTCTAATAATGTTTTGTTAATTTTAAAATTAAAATTGAATAAATAATTTCAAAATTTACATTAATGTTATTTTACAAAAAAAAGATATTTTATTAAAATATTTTTTTTCTAAAAGTCCTATATTATGAAAATTCACATGTAAATTTTAATAAATATAATATATGGTCAAATAGTGTACCAATTGATATATTTTAATTAACATATTTAACTTTAAATTAAAAAACATTTTTATCAAGGTTCTGGTTAACATGATGTTTTTGCACGTTACATGTGCTTATTTTAAAATTAATATCCAACACACCTGGGACATAATTTTTTTGTAAATTAGATATCATATTTAGAATTAATTGCCAATAAATTTCCTAATAAATCTTACTTTAATTTATTCTTAATGATTAAATTACATTGGTTAGAAAACTAATTTCATTAATAAAAACCAAAATGATAAAAGTGGGG
Organism: Viscum album; assembly: GCA_963277665.1. Classification (NCBI taxonomy): domain Eukaryota; kingdom Viridiplantae; phylum Streptophyta; class Magnoliopsida; order Santalales; family Viscaceae; genus Viscum; species Viscum album. The sequence goes on from OY728153.1 coordinate 1,956,594,027, forward strand.
AAACATACAAGTAAGGAACAAAATTATAAAAAATACAATTAATTTTGTGTGGTGATGTTTTATATAGGCCAAAATTAACATTAATTCCATTATTGTTTTATTTTGGAATAAAATGAGGTAAGGAAGACCTCTTAATGGTATTTAAATTTTCATTTGTGCAAGAATGACACTCCTCCTCCTCTATAAAAATGCATTCAATATTCCCTTTCCTTACACCTCTCATGCTATATTGATTTATCCAACACATGCCGAAATAATATCCCAATATTGAGCTTATAAAAATAGAAACATTGATTAGGATTTAAATCCATCCATGGAATCTTTTGGGTGAAAACCGAAAGGTGTTACTGAAAGAAGATATAGCATCATTCCCAAAGCACTTTTGTTCTACTTTCATTATCAACCACCTCAATTATTCTTATTACATAATTAAATTATAAATTTTTTATCCTAAATATATATATATGTTTTTATTTTATGGATTAGGCCTAAAATTACATATACATACATTTAATTCGTAATTAACTTACCATTCTTGTGAATGGTGAACTACCTCCTAACGAAATGATGGCGTCCATTTTTTCCATTACCACCTCTCATGATTAGGATTTATGATGTAAAATATGTTATTATATGATATATATATTATATTTATGATATGTTTTTTCTTTTTTAATTATTTCATAAAACATACCTTCATGATTTGTGTTTTGTGTAAATATGATAACTTCATTTCGGGATGTTTGGACTGTCTCCACCTCAAAGCAATATAATTCATTCACAAATTACATGGAATGTATTAAGGATGGGTTTAATAAAAATATTATATATATATGAAATAATAATTATAATGTAATGAATATATATATATATATCTGTTTGTGTGTGTGTGTCATTTAATTTCATTCTTTAAATAAGACTGTAAAATCAAAATGACATTCAGACGTACATATGACCTACTATCTCCATGAATAGTGTATTTCATTTCATACTTATATCATTAATATATTATTATAAATATATATATAATTTATATATAATATTTTTATCATGTTTTTCATTATTAAAATTTGTAAATCTTAATCTATTTAAATGGATCAATAGTAAAAAGTCAAAACATATATGAAAAATTAAGAGGATATTACCTAAAACATAACATTAACATGGAGTTGTTAATAAATGGGTAATTTAAAGACATAAAAAATAAATAAATGGTATTATATATAAAAATATTGTTATCTATAAGATTTATAATCATCTTATATCCATTATATAGGAGTTTTGAACATGTACCAAGAAAGTTAAGACTTAAGGTAAGGGTTTTCCCATCAAACTTTTATATCTTTGAGACTTATCATTATTCACAACCCATTTAGTTTTTGTGGTTTATATACATACCATGAAGGTTATAAATGATTATTATAATTAAATTAATGGGAATTTACATATCCATTTTATGATCATTCTTTCATGGGGTTTATGGTTCAAAAGTTACCAAATCTGCAAAGTAATTTTCTCTGAATTTTCCTTCTTTGAGATACACACTATATTAAGAACATATATTTTCTATGGGGTGTAAATACTACCATTTGAAATTTTATATAATGAATATTTTTCCTTCAATGAAATTTTATGCCTTGTGCAAGTTGATAATTTCATGAGGATTTTGATTTAAAGATACCAAAGTGGTAAGAGTTTATTGTTATAATCTCATAGTTTATGAAGATTGTTTAAGATTGTGATTCTATTGATTAAATATATTAATACATATCTAATGAAATATCATTAATTTTATCATCCTATGGTTATTAATTATATATGATAGTAATGTAATCATTTTCCCACTCTTTAGTGCTTCAGATAATAAAGTATTTTTAATGAAAATCCAACTTTGTTTATCCTTTTAGTTAGAAATATTTTTTCATTCATAACCATGTTATCTAAAAATGTTTTCAAAAATTATTTAGTATTATCCAATAATTATTAAAGTAAATTCTTATCCATGTTTTACTATTTTAAAAAATGGTTTTAAAAGGAATATTCATTTCATTTTATGATTAATCACATTTATAAATTCTTTAAGGTGCAAATGGAATGTTAGGTGTGTAATTAATTTCCCACCATCATGAAAGTCACTAACTTGAAGCTTAATTTTAATGTGTACAAATTTATTTTGAGAGAAATGGTTTTCCCAATATTGTGTAAATTTATTTATTTTAACAGGGTTTCAAAAAATTGTTTTCGAAAAAAATTATGATTAAAAGGCATTTTAAATGACTTTTAAAGCATCCTGATATTATTTTACAAACATTGTTTTCAATGGAAATAAATTCAATGATTTAAAAAAATAAAAGTTTTTAAATATATTAAAAATAATGTTTCTAATATCGTTATTTTTTTGAAAGTGGTTTTCAATGTGAAAAATATTTTCCTGTAAAAAATTTTAAAATAATATTATAAATATTTTTTTATAAGAAAATTATGTTTAAATGGTTTTTTGGAAGGAATTTTAAAAGAAATGATATTTTACATAATAAATGTTCCATGTGATCCTTCAAAATTATTCTCTATTTAAGATAGAATACATCATTATAGTATATGATTTATTGGGGATATGATCCCAGAATACCATTCATATTAATTCTACAATGGTTTATGTTTTTATCGAATGATGTATATGAAACTCATTTCTCTTCCATGGGTTATAAGAATTTCAAAACTATTTATTTTAATAGGATAGGATTTTATTAAATGATTATGAGACCTATATATTTTCCACAGGTAATGATATCATGATATTTTTATGATACCCATTTCATTTCATAGGTTATTATATGATGTTTATATGACCCATTTCTTTTCATGTGTCAAAATATGATTCAAGTTTTAGTATCTTGTGGAACATGTATGTATGATTTTATTATTTGATGGGTGGAACCTATATCTATCTTTAATGAATTTGGTAATGATTTATATCTCTTGGTATAATGATGGGAATCAAGTTGAATGGATTGATCTACTATAGAAGATGAGGAAACCCAATCCACTATGGGATGATGGGGGAAATCAATCCATTATTAGAAGATGTGGAAACCCGATCCACTATGGGAAGAAGGAGAAACATTATCACCTATGGGAAGATAGGTAAAACTAATCCCACAAAAGGAAATTGCTAAGACTAACAATGGTTCTTTGTCCCTCCCAATAGGTGTAGTCCCCATTAAGTGCCCTGGTATGTTTTTTGAAACATTCCTTGGCTTATAGAAAATGATATTACATGATTATGTGAATGTTATAATTCCATGTATTATTCCTATGTTTTGGTTTCATGGATTATTCTCTTGATTCAATTTTTTTTGATTTTTTATGATCTGCAAAATATTTATTCCATGAATCTTGATTTTGATATTTGATAAGCATTGTATGATATTTTAATGTTATTATCATCTTCCCATACCCTTGTGATCATGTTATTCATCTATATCTCCTAGGTTTAACCTTATCAAGCATATGAGCTCACCCATTTCTTATATTTTCATTCTCTAGGTTATAATGAATTTTTTTAAGTAGAACTACTAAATGGAAATATTTTTTTAAGGGATATGTTGAATATTTTTGACCATGTTATAAGAGTTTGTTTATATTTTTCCAAATGTACTAAACTATTACTGTCCTCAGCCACATATTTTTTTTAATGTGATAAATATTCATCCAAAACAATGTAATTTAAATGAACCTTAAGCCTGGATAATTGCAAAAAACCTAGCCTGGCCCTTTGGCTATAAATAGGTGTGGAGGTCCCCAAGGGTACAATGCACTTTTCCATGAAGATAGGATAGTAATTACTTTTCATGAAACTCAAGACATTCATGAGTTACTTGTGACCTCAATCCTCACCAGTCCCAAAACATTACTATTCCTAGAATTACATCTTGATGAATATACTTATATGATCTTGTGAAATTAAATGAACTCAACCATTCTTCATTGGCCTTTATAAAAAAATCTATACATTTTATACGTCTTGGTTAAAAGGGCCTACAAAGGTGTTGAATATTCCATTGATTGATAAAGGGATATAGTTGAGAACCCAATGATTGGGGATATATTTTGGAGTGATTTGAAACATGATAAACTCACTACACTTCTAGTGGATGATCAACATGAATACTTATTGTGAAAGATTCTATCACTGTATGGGTTTTTCTTGAGGGGTGATGTGTTTATCACCAGTTCCATTCGAGACAAGCCCACCTACAAGTTCAAGGGAATTCAAAGGTAGTAATTGTGTCATAAGGCTATTGGAGGTCACATTTGGAAGGACTGTGTGTCTCTTAGAGAACATACCATGTGGAACCATGTAATCAAAATCAACAGGGAGTCATTTGAGGAAGAGGTGTGTCCAACTCAATATGATAGAATTCTTAATAAATTCTTAGTAGTCCATCTGAAAGGGTGGAAAGAAGACTGTGACATAAAAAAGGTGGTAACTTTTTGAATGAATGATCCTAGACATACTGTGAATGCTAGAACTACCATGAATTTAAGGTGGAGCGGAAGTGGTTTGGTGTTTAGAAGGTATCATGGACCTCACATTTCCATGTTTTCTGCCAGAAAGACAGCATGCCATACCTATCAACTAGGTGGTCACTTGGGATCAACACATTTAACCTACATCATGGGGAGGTGAGAATTTGCTTATGAAGTCCTCTAACAAATAGCATGGATTCCCATCCATGGGTATATATACAAGGAATATCTCACATATGAGGATGTCTGGGATGATAAGAAGTTACTGTTGGATATCAATAAGGATTTTTTGTGCTTTATTTAGGGGGAGAGTGAGTATAAGCCATAGATAAAGGAAATCCTTGTCTAGAAATGGTTTGGGTGTTTTCTGAATGAACCAATGGAAAAAATAAAAAGGAGGTTGCATCATTGTCTAAAGGAAATTCAATGAGGTATGGATAACTCATTTAAAGAATGGTAGAGGATAGCCAATGGCGATTTTGGGGATACAGTGTGAATCCCAAGGATCTCGTGGTCCGACTAGCATCATTTATTACTATGAAAATAAACATGTTGATGATAATGGTTTGGAATGCGTATATGGAGGTATGGATGAGACCCCTCATTGTGGTGTCAATGCTAGATATGGTTCAATGCATCAACCTAGAATTCTCAATCATGGAGAATTTATACAAAGTGTTGTGCCACATCATCAGGGGAAAACCCCCTCCATGTATATTGTAACTTCCATTTTTTATATGTTTGGATTTATACACAGACAAGGTATGTGAGTATCTAAACCCCATCTCCCCTCCTAGTACAATCATCTAGTCCTGGATCCTCAACATCACATGGACATAGCCACTCAGCCTGGGTTTGGGTGAAATTCTATCCAAGGTCAGGCTATAATAATTATTTATCTTCTACCTATTTCCTCTCCCAATGGGAATGGTAACCAATGATGTTATGGGGACCATTGACCGAAAACCATACCTCTTGTCTTTTCGAGGTAGATCATTGGTGGAAAAATTAGACATCATGGTTATCTATGAGTCATATGCCCAATGCTGGTTTGTGGGATGGTTTTGATTCCTCTAGTATTTCCTTTTGAAGATATACATAGTGGTGCATAGTGAAATACAACCAATTGTTCTCAATAATATATGGTTCATGTTTGAACATGAGTATGTAATGAGGAAAAATGAGTTTCCACCTCCCTTTTCAATTGACAGGATCATCCCTGTGTATGTGGTTAGATGAGAGAGAGCATATCTGGGTGACATACTGAGGAGACCAATGACCTGTTTTGGATGAGGTGGAAGGATTTTATTCAACCATGAGTTATTGGGTCAGTGGTGAGAATAGAATATCAGGGAGGTAGATCATTCTAGAAGGTATAAATAATTAAATATCTCTACTAATGTATGGTATTGAATAGGGATATTTTTTTTGGATAAGAGTAGAAACTAGCTTGATACTCCTGGATAAGTAGCTTTGGCTGGAAGGTGGACCCTCAAGAGGAGTTCCAAGGGCACACAACGATGATCATGGGAAGTGATTGTGTCCCCCAAATTTTCTTAGTGATTTTTTTCCCAAACACCTTGTAGATTTGGGGATCCATAGAAAAATAACATCTCTTTGTGAGATATAGAAACATATCAATTATGACGGGATATTCCATACCATTTTATTTCATGTAAGGGCATCTTTCCATGTCCCCAATAAGAGGTAGTGAAATACATTTTAGATCTATAAGAATTGGTCCACTCACAATATATTATATGGCCCCTGGCTAGTTGAATAAAGTATTTCTAATAATTTATTCTCATTATATCTCTCGATAAGTGAGATAGTCATTCTTACACATCTGAAAGAGGGATTGGAGGAGGAATCCAGGGTTTCTGATGCCTATTAGGACTCCCTTGGGGATAGAGATCCTATTGTTGATTAGGTAAATCATATAATGTTCATCATATTAGATTCTACAAAATCCCTATGATTTCATCCTAACTACATTGTCACCTTTTAGAGAATTATTGATAAAATAGGACATTGAGTTTTGTGATAAACCTCATCCATTAGATAACGGAGCTCTATCCATTGAGGGGGTGGGCGTAGGGCCTCTTTATGATTTTTTTGTCATAGGATTCCAAACATTGGTTGATGTGGAACCTGTAATTGGGGTGACACCTCAAAATTCCTAAGAATTTCCCAATGAGCCTTATTCCCTAGTATGGAGTCAAGGATTCATTCTTGAAACACTGGGGACATATTCTTTCTTCTATGAAGAGCTTTTAGATCCAACCATAAGGTTACATTCGAGAACTATGCTGCTGACTACTTAGGGAATATCATATCTAGGGGGAGTTCTTGTGAACCTTTCCTTGTTGATGGTTGGATTTTAACAATCATGTAATCATTTTATAGTTCTCAACACCCTATCTTTCCCAACCCCATAAGTAATTATTTGAGAATCATATACTATAAATGGAGGTTCAAAACATGTTTGGGGTTCAACCATCAGTGCCAATGCTCCAATCAGTGCAGCATGAAGTCAAGGTAGTGTTGGCTAGCACTGTTATCCCAATAGATATGGCCAGGGAGGTTGTGGTTTTTAAGCTAACCATAGATGTGAAACACGAGGGAGTTATTGAGACCGAGGTAACAATGGAGTGGGTTTAAATCATTCTAACAATAGAGATATTCAAGGGGATATGATGAAAATTCATTCATGAGAAATGTCATTGGTAGTGATTAATGGAGACTAGGCCTCATTGAAGGTGGTTGAGATCATTATAATGATAAAAGAGGTCATGGCGTCTATGGTGGTCAAGACTACCTCAGAAGTTCCATAGGAGGTGGATGGAGTTCCCAATATAGGTGAAGATTCTATAGAGGATGTATTTTCACTAGAAATGGGGCTTAGAATCCCTAATGACTTACCTGTAGATCACCCTTCCACTAAGGTGTTGGTGTTCATCCCTCAGTACAAGCATGTGCTTCCTGAATAATTTGAGGATTCGTACTAGAACATTAATGAGGAGGACTAATCACTCTATTTCAAGGAATAGAGTAGTGTGCATAATTTAACACCTGCAATCTGTTTTCTAAACTATCAAACTAGGTAATATATATTCACCATTGGTTAGTAATCATAGTGGCTAGAGGGGTGGATTCTAGTACCCTCCTTATACTAGAATTAGAAGTATGCACTGAACATGAACATGTCGAGTGGTAGGAGTTTTGAAATTTCCTAGAATATGAAGTAGTTTTAGGGAAATTAGGGAGTCTAGGATACTGAGGAGGAAATTTCTCACCCCAAAGATCAGGTTCCTGAGCATGAAATTATCATCACTACTCAATTATGGATAATTGGAAAATTGAGGGCATGATTAGAGACTGTTGATGATAAGGTTTAAGCGGTTTAATCATTAATTGCTAAGTTATATGCTGAACATTATTAGGTGTGAATTAAGGATGATGTAGTTTACCCTTACACTAAGGAGGAGGTGGCCGATCTAGTAGAGTGGTAGTGGACTCTTGAGGATACTCAATAAAGGTTAAATGAGCTCTAACAGTCAATTATTGAGGATTATCCTTAGTAATTTTAATCTCATCATGATGTAAATGATAGGATATAACATGTGAATGAAGATACAAAACTTTTCTAATGGTTTGTTTTAAATTAAATGTGTAAAAAAAAATTTCCTTTTTGTTTCAACTCATTTATATCAATATGAAAACATATATTGAATCCCTAATCCCATGTGAGTCACGATCGGTTTGAAAAACATGTGATAAAGAGAATATTTATTCATTATATGATATTTAAAGAAAAGGTTCAATCACTTGACATCTCAAGTAATTTATTGACCACCAGGAGTGTATTGATAGATAAAATTTTAGTTGGGGCCTTATACTCTATGCACAAAAAATTTTCTTTTTGGAAATGTACACTTATTTACAAAGGGGTTTCTCTAGATGAACTAAATTCCACCAAATCCGCAGGGAGTAAAAATCATGAATTGGGATACTTAGGCTATGGAATGTGAAAGGGGTGACAAGATGATGAAGGATGATTACTACCCATGTTCAGAACATATATTTCATTATTTTTTTCAAGGATAGGTAAAAATAATGAGGGTCAACTTCTGACCATGTTAAAAACACACGACCTTCCAAAATGTTGTTAGAATGTTTTTGGAGCATGATCCTAAGATAGTAGGTGGGCTACTGTGGCCAGAAACTATTGTCATTAGAAGACTATTTAGACATTAATTATGATGGAGATCGAAACTCAGAAATATTTGATGCATGGGGATGAATTGGGAAAATATTTATATGGATTTCAACACACTTATAATTACAACACCATGTTTTTGAGAACATATGGTAAGACTATTGGTTTGAATAATGGTTAGAATTGTATTCCATGGTGAGAATCCTTTTGGGTGCCAAGAAATGGTCAAAGAAAATGAATGGTATGGTGGATTATTGTAAAATAAGGGGGATATCACTCCATAATTGAATCCTAAAATGTTTAATTGTTTGAAAAAATTCTATGAGGATAGTCAGCGTTCGATTTAATGTCTTTTGGTGGGGAATTTTAACACATAGTTTTACATTTTATGTTGAGGGTTATGAATTACACTATTTAATGTAGTCTGATTAAGAAATTCATTGTACATTTTAGCATCTTGGGATTAGGGAATGTGAACCATCATGATTATATCCCATCTATTCATGATAGGGTTATGCACCAATGGAAAATACATCCGTTTCACATCATAAAATATCTTGTCAGGAAATGGGAGGCCAAATTTGGCTCTAAATGTTTCCTAGACTAATGGGTTCATTGAGTAGAACTACATTTTTTCATGGCCCAAGGTAGATCCTGTATGTTTGGACCCATTTTATTTAAGAAAAATCTTTTTATAGGTCATGGAAATGACCTAGTAGGCGGGATTATGAATTTTTCTCAAGTTTCCCCTATTGATTTTGAAACTAAAAGATATAAGATCCTATTTCAAGGGGATTGTTTAAGGTCATACCTATTATTATGGGATGTCATAAATTGTTTTAAGTCATGATGATTTCACCTATATTTGAATTTTTTTTAAATTTATAATTCTTGGACCATGGGTTTCAAATATTTTATGGTGATAATTCTTAGACTATAGGGGTATGCATCTAGGGAGTGTGCATAAGAGGATCCAAAGGGGCCCTTCCAAACTAAATATATCTGAGACAACATTCACTATTTTAATTCATGATGCTTGGAATTGGACTCCTAGATTATGTTCTTAGTGTGTGGATCATAGTGGAACTCGTGTGTCTCATCCTTGCTTAGGTAAATTCCTCACCAAATCTGAAAATCATGTGATCCATGATTGTTGTTTGAGACATGAAGTTGTATGGAGTTCCCATTATCGCATGAGGGATAACAATAAGGGGGAAAATAATACCGATACATGGAAGTCCCAAAAGGAAAAACCATAACATCCAAGAACAAGATAAGGAAATAGAGTGACCGATGGGTAGGGAAAAACTATTTACCATGGTCAAAACACATGTTCCGCACCCTCACAAGTCAACGATTTGTGAAAAAATGCAGGATCAACCACTGAGCGAATTATAAATTTTGGAAACACTGTCTGGTATCTTTCAAGGAATGAACCTAAGATGGTTGGTGATCTTATGTGGTTGGGAACCATTTCCATTAGGGGTACCTATTCAGATTGGGGGTATAATGAGTGTCCAAATCGACAAAATAAAAATTTGAAGTATAAGGGTGTAATGATTCATGGGAATATTGGAGTTCCCAAGGAGTCATCCCACCATATGCTCAAACAAGATTGAGGAAACTGTTAATAGTTATGGATCCATCTTGGATTGGATAGGAAAGACCCTAAAACGAGTTGGTAGTGGAGTTGGACCTAAGATAAGATATTATGACGTCACTTTGTATCCCTTTGGAATGGGAATCAATACACACATAGTTATGGATAAAAAATTGTAGTTGGAAAATTCCATAAGGGTAGTTTTTTCTATGGAAAGGTTATTAAATCAACTCAATTTTTTATATGAGGGATCTTGTTTTTTTATATAGGGTAATGCTATAGTTTAACATACTATATTGAGGTTGTTAGTTTTTGTTCATCTCATATTTTTCATTTGAAGAATTCTATTTTTTATATAGGGTAAATATAAATATTAACATCATGTTTTGAGGATTTTTTTATTTATTCAACTCATTTTTTTCATATGAGGCATCGTATGTTCATCATATAGTGTAAGGCTATAGTTTAACATTCTGTACTGAGGACATTAGTTTTTGTAAATCCCATAATTTTCGTATGAGACATATTAAATTTATGCATGGTAAAGGCATAGTTTAACATAATGAGTTAAGGATGTTTATATTTGTTGTTTAGATGCGTACATCACCGACTATGGATACTACTTATTTAAGGTCATGGAGCATAGACTAAAGAGTGTCTGTGTCTTAAAGAGGCATGTGTGGCATGAAATAGTGATAACCCAACATAAAGCGAGGTATATGGATACCCTTTTACAAACTAATTCTCAAAATGAACTACACACAATATTACAAAAAATCATTCTGAGGAGAAAATATCCCACAATGATTTGAATATGGCGAATGAACCTAGGATTTGAGATCCCAGAGTCACTATATATCCGATGGGAATGACAATCAAGTCACACATAGTTTTAGATATGGTGTTGTAGGAGACCAACACTGTTAAGTGGAGGTCCTCCTGAGTGATGATGTTATTAAAAAGATAAGGGGAAATTGGTATTTTTCAAACATTTGCGGTGAATCAAAGTATACAAATAAGGGGCCCTAGTGGGGACATATGTATATAGTTTAAGGTTATAATTCTTGGTACTAAAGTAGTGTGGGTATTTTTAGGATTCTTGGGTGGTTCAATGGAGTAAATACTAATATAAATGAGGATCCAAATATCCCCTATACTCTATAATGTGATCCAAAAACAAGTTTTATTTAGTTTAAGGTCATAATTATTTGACCAATGAGAGGCCCCAAATGTAGGTTGGTGTTGAGGTTGGGACCGAGATGTTGGATCCACAAAAGCCTATGTGTCCTATTGGGCATGGTAATCAAGACACACATTGTCCTCGAACACAACTTGTTAGAATAAAAATACTGTTAGGAATATTTCCTCTCAAGAATGGACATTAAATCATCTCATAGTTATCTTATGAGGCATTTAATGTTCGTTAAATAGGCTAAGGATATAGATTAACATTTTGTATTAAGGATGTTGGTTTTAATCTTCCCATAATTTTTAAATGTGGAATCCTTGATTTATATAGTGTTAGGATATAGTTTAAAATCATGTGTTGAGGTTCTTTGTTTGTGTTTGTATTATATTTTTCATATGAGTTATCTCAGATTTTTATGGGGTAAGTCTATAGTTTAACATCATGTGTTGAGGATGTTGGTTGGGGTTAATCTCATATTTTTCATATGAGGTATCCCATATTTGTAAGAGTTAAATCTATAGTTAAACTAGTTGTGTTCAGGATGTTGGTTTTTTTAACTCATTTTTTTCCATATGAGGCATTTCTTATTTATATAGGTCAGGGCTGAATTTTAATGGAATGTTCTAAGGACATTGGGAATTATATTTTAGATTCATATAGCTCAAAATATAGATGCTACTAGTTTTAATTTATGGAAATCAGATTAGATGATGTTGAACATATTTTAATGTAATAATTCTTGGAATATAAGGGCTTCTCTTAGTATAAAGTAATAAATCACGAACTAAAACAATTCATGTGATGTACTGTTTTTGAAATTTGGAATTGGTGGGAGGTCTGATAAATTCTCTATCCATGGTAATTAAAAAGTATGATCCATTTTAATATAATTTATGGATAATATAACTTCCTTCTCATTTGGGATCCAACTTAAGTGTCTTTTTTGGGTGTCATTGAAAGGCGATGTAGTGGGAAATATCAAATAATGTGTAAATTTAAAGTACTTAGGTGAAGTAGAGTGGCTGACCAAGGTCATTCTATGAGGAGGATATATATAAAACAACATATTAAAGGTATTTTAAAAAAGTAATTTTTTTTAAAAGGGTTAATTTTTTATGTTTATAAAATAAAAATAAGTTTCAAGGAAGAAGATTGTATTTATTTGATGTGTTATTGAGAAAACACAATGATAAGATGTTTCTTTTATAAATTTTTTCAAAATGAATAATCAATATAACTATAAAAATTCATATACATATTAATCATTATCATTTAAATTAACATCTACTTAATTATGATCCACACTTTTTTAACCCCTAAACCCTATAATAATTAACTTAACCATAAAGAAAAAATTAATTAAACCCTATTCTAGCATCGGAACATGAAAATGTTGAACCATGTATTGATTTTTGTGATAAGGATATATCATAGTTCGTGTGGAATTAAGGATCATATCCATACATGATGTGAAAAATAATTCTGTTTAGGTATTATATTTTAACACTGCGAATTGAACCCACATTATTTTGTTTTACCAATTATGATTCCACTCTCACAATTTACACAATTCTCAACCTGGCAAGTTTTGTGTTAACTATAAATTTTTTTAATTAACTTTATTTCATTTAAAAACTCAATTAAAAGATAATTTTATGTGAATTAAAGTATCTCATTGATTTAGAATAAATAAATTAACAAAGTTTGAGGTAGATCTAGTACTAAGAAAAAAATGAACTTCCATGGGGGGTGTAGTCATCATAGAAATGTTTTGAAGACGGTATAATTGAATAAAATTTATAATATTTAGTTATAGTTAAAAAATTTAAATAAAATAATAATGAAATTTCAAATAATATATAAAATCATATAGAAATAAATATTTTATTGTAATGACAACAATGTTACTGTAGAGAAGAAAAAAAGAAGATAATTTTATAGGAGATCCAAGATTAAGAGCGTCTATCCTCTAATGATGTATTGAAATGGGATGGAACAAATTATCTTATACTCCCCATCATCTAGTGAACGTCCAACCATCCTCTAAATGATAAAATCAAAAATTTATATAGTTTAGGAGGGGATAATATTATGATGGGTTACAAGTGTGATTGTGGAAATGTAGAAATTCAACCAAATATTTAAACTTACTTGAGGCACCTTGTTGACCTCCAAAAAGCATGAACCAACTGCCATTATAGGAGGATGATTTGTGAGGAATTAGGTACTAAATATATATTCAAAATTTTAGCCCAATAAAATCCCATAAGAAGAATATATGTCTCTAATGGTGAATTGGTGTTCAATATAGTGAATCTAGTCAAACCATTAATTCATGGGCCATTTAAACTAATTAAATGAATGATCTCGAACATATGTTATGAATTAATGTTGTATCAAATTTAGTGACTAATTATATTAAAAAATTTATTTTTAATTTTATTTAATAAAAATATCTATGGTAAAAATACTATAGATCACTTTAAAGGGAAAAACTGGAATATTAATCAAATTCTCAAATAAATTGTCTAATCCCAAATATTATATAAATAAAAAAACCAAGAAAATCTAGGATCTATTCAAAATTGACCCTAAAAATTAATTAAATAAAATTGAAAATCATAATCAATAATTAAAAGGTTTCGTACATAACGGGAGTAGTTGAATCCTTCTTATATGCATCCATCATAGCTGTACAACAATAGAAGATCCAAAAAAACCACATTATTCTATTTTCTATGATCAACCACTTTTATAATGTTTACAATGCATGATTAAATTATCTATATACATGTGAAATATTCAAATTAAAATGGTTCACATGACAAATTCCATCATTCCAATAAGGTAGGTGTTTTCATGTATCATTTTTGGTTCTCATCTAGTAATTCATAACAAGAATTTCAAATTCTAACTCAATATCGAGGGATTTCCAATTATATTAAACATCATGTGGTATTTCATATATCATTTACCCTAACTCTACATCATATGTAGTTCCAAATCTAATAAAATGATAAAAAAACATTTAACAAATCCAAAACAGGTTGAGAAGATACATCCACAACCAGATGGTCCTTGTGTGTGATCAGCTGGACCATCAACATTGGCATTTATCCTTGAGGTGATGATAGTAATCCATCATATGTATTTGAGAACCAGCAACGTCATGGGACTTCCAGAGACCCCCATATTTTTAGATATGTACTTGTATAGTTATGCATGAATCCTTTATTCCCCTAGGAAGATGCATCTAACTCCTTATGTAATGAAATCACGCCTTCATGAATTGAGGGTGTTTGATTTTCAAATACCCTTCCTTTCCTATCACTCAAGTTGAATGAAATGAAAAATTCCACTACTTACAAGAGAATCTATTGGAGATGATCACTCAGCAGAGCATGAGTATTTGAATCCAAGAAGCCCTCCAGGAATCTCTAAGCATTAAAGTTGATATCAAACATCTCACATAAATATGTACAGAGGTCCTATGAAATTACAAATCCCTTGAAGAGGTTCATCACACCCCCCCTCATACCTCTTGTAAAAAAATGTTGAAGAAATTTTATATCTAGTTCTTTTTAACTAATCATGTGTAGGTAGCTTATTTTCCCAAATTTTACATAGTAGGAATATTAAGGGTTAATTGAAATATACCTTAAATTTATATATCCATGATGATGGAAAAACAGAACCCTCACATTTTAATATATAGTGTTCCTTATATTTGAAATTTCCAATGTTGTTAGGCCACCATAAAAGGGTTTCATTGTCCATGAAGGAATAATTCATGATTTCTAATGCAGTATGTGGGAGAATGAAATCAATGCTTTTAGAATGTGAATAAAATCATAAATGGTCATTTTTATGCTTTCTAAAGGAACATTTACACTATATTTTATAGTTCCTCCCAACCATAAGGTACTCTATAAATTAAGATTAGAAATCATACTAACCAACCACATTTAATTGTGTAGTATGTGATTGAAATAGTGATTAATTAATGGATAATATGATGATGAAAAGTAGTATGAGTATCGTTCCTTCAATCTCGCTCCTAAAATTCTTGATAATAACTTATTAGATGTGTTAGTGGAAGCTACAATATTCGAGGTTAATTTCTAAATGAGGACATCATTTTTTTAAAGTGGGTTCTGGTCAAAAGACCAAAACATAGAGCTTTATTCAAAAAGAAAGAGTCACAAACAAGTTACATCAGACGAAAAGAGGGAAATTTTCTAGAGTCCTTAACAAAAACAGGAATTTGCTCTGGCGGGAGTTCATTCTTCCAAATGATCTCATGAGAGACTCCCAAGTTGGAATGCCCATCAACGATCATATTAGCCTTTTGATAGTTACGAGTGGCCATAAAGTTGAGGTCGTTGAGCGCAGCGAGGCAATCCATCAATCTGGGGGTGAGAGACCATGCCAGATGAACATCACCCTTTCAGATGCCTTGTACAATAGTAGTGGAGTCGCTCTCGATCCAGATATTCTTCCAGTGGAAAAGATTTTCATAGGAGATGGCATGAATGGTAGCAAGCATTTCGGCCTCTAGCGTAGAAGCATTTCCGCAGCCTCCAATGAAACATCTGAGGATTCAGTCCTTAGGGTCTCTAAAAATTCCTCCGCAACCAGCAAGACCAGGATTGCGTTTTGATGCTCCGTCCACATTTACCTTAATCCATCCAGGAAGAGGTGCCTTCCAGAAGACTTCAATAGTGTAGCGAGGCTTCGAGAAGATACCTTTTATGCCAATTCGGCGAAGGGTTTCAAAATCTGTGACAGAATTTTCACAACAATCTTTTTGGATCATAGTCACTTCCTTTATAGCCAGCAGAATCGTTAATTTGCCTGCATTAAGATTAAAAGAGTTATTGTTAAAAAAGGAGTCATTTCTACCATACCATAGAGTATGCATAAGCTCCGCAACAGCCGTCAGAAAGAGATTCTTGATTTGGGGAGATCTTGGGAAATCCAACACTCATTTCAGTTGAGAGAAAATAAAAGAATCTAAGAGCCAGCTGCATCCCAAAAGGTCAAATATGTAATTCCAAATGGCCATAGCAGTGTCACAAGATAAAAAAAGATGATTTATGTCCTCGCGATGCTAGTTTCATAATTTACATTTAGAGCAAATATTAAAGCCATAAGATTGCAAGCAAACATCAGTTGGAATTTTTGATGTGCAATACGACACATAAGAGTGAGACGAGAAGGCTTGATCCAGGCATTATTGAATTTTCACACCCAATTAAAATTTTCATCCTCATTAGAAAAGTGATAGCGATAAAATTTTTTAAAATATAAAAGTCCATTGTGAGCAGGTTCCCAAACAAGGAGATCCACATTGGAAGTGAAATAATAATTATCCAAAATCCCCTTGATATGATTAAGAAGTTGAGGATCAGGGGAATTGATAATCTCTCTAATAGAGAAATTTGGGGGATTAGGGGAAAAGGTATTAGGCATATCAGAAATAAGAGGGTGACCAGTCTAGTTATCAAACCAGAAATTTAAAGAAGAATTTTTATTAACAAGCCATCTAGAATTTTCCATGATAGAGTTTAAAGAAGCTTTAATCGAAGGCCAGATAGAAGAAGTCATGTAATTAGAATAACCAGACTTAAGCTTATCAAGGAATCAGTTTTTGAGGAATCTCATGGAAAAGGAGTTATTATTGATAAGGGACCATGTGAGTTTGTCCTGAAGGGCCTCATTAAAAATTTTAAGATTCTTAATACCGATTTCTCCATTTTCAATAGGTTTATATCAAGTGGTCCAAGAAACCGTAACCAATTTCGTTTCAAGAGTACTTCCACTCCAGATGAAATTTCTTATAGTTGTATTGAGCATTTTTATCAGCCCCAAAGGCCATTTGTAGAACATCATGGAGTAGACTAGCTTAGATACAATCATGGATTTAACAGGGAAAATTTTTCCAGCCATTGAAAGGGATTTACCTTTCCAGGAAGAAAATTGATTTAGAACATGATCAACGATACTAATAAAATAAAAAGCCTTGGGTCGACCCAAGAAAAGGGGAACAACCAGATAAGTAAAAGGGAGGGATCCTTCCTTAACCCCTAAGACATTGGAGATATGAGTTTTCCTATTCGAGGGTATGTTTTTACCAAAGTAAATAAAAGATTTTTTCCAATTAATGCATTGGCCAGAAACCTCCTCATAATGAACAATGATGGATTTAAGGTTGTTAATATTTTGTTTGTCTCCCTGAAGGAAGAAAATAATATCATCGGCATAGAGCAGGTGAGAGGGAGCATGAAGATTTCTAGAAACAATGATCGGTTTGATTCAACCTCCCTCAACGTTGAGCGAGAGCAGTCTACTAAGTTAGTCTTCAGCGATAGAAAAAAATGATAGCAGAAAGCGGGTCTCCTTGCCTAACGCCTTTGAAGCATTTGAAATAACCCCTAGGTGAGACTTCAATAAGAACATAGATATTGGCTGAGTTGAAAATGATTTTGATTTTATTGATAAAGGAATCATTGAAGCCAAAACTGGAGAGGACCTTAAAAATAAATTCCCAGTCAATCGTATCGAAGGCCTTAGTGATGTCCAGCTTAAGAGCAATATTCCCACCTCTAGTTTTTCTGTTCAATAAATTGGTAGATTCTGAGGTGAGGCAAATACAATCTTGTATAGATCGACCTTTAATGAAACCAAACTGGTTCCAAGAGACAATTTTGTTGCTCATATTAGAGAGCCTATTAGCAATAATCTTAGTAATAATTTTAAAGATAGATTTTAAGAGGGAAATGGGTCGGAAGAGATGAATTTCATACACATTGTCAACTTTAGGAATTAAAGTGAGGAATTGAGAGTTTAGAGCATGAGGGAGAACCCCATTTTCAATGAAATATTTAACTAAATTAAAGAGATCATTTTGAAGGACATCCCAATGTTTTTGATAGAAACCATTATTGAAGCCATCGGGGCCCGGGGCACTGTCTGGATTTAAACCAAAGACAGTTTCCTTAATCTCAGAATCAAGAGGGGTGCAGTTGAGCAGACAATTATCCTTAGAAGTAACCAAAGAAGGAATAATGTTTGGAAGGATATCTTTGTGGATGTTAGGACCATTGAGAATGTTAGTGAAGTAGGAAACAACATGATTAGAAATTTGTTCCTTAGAATCAATGACATTACCCTCAACTCTTAAGAGAGAGAGAGGATTACAAGCTTTCCTAATCCGTTGAAGAGAGTTGTAAAATTTGGTGTTTCTATCCCCATCATTGAGCCATTTAGTTTTGAAAATTTGCTTCTTTAAGTTATCCTTAAAGTTTAGAAGAGAGACCAATTTAGAAGAGATGTTGATTCCATCCAGTGGGTCAGAATTGAAACTGAAAGAAGTGTTATTAATTTGAATGAGAGACAATTCCTTTTCTAAATCTTGGATATATTTGTCAATTAAAGCAGTTTTGTCAGAGCACCATTTTTTTAGAAAGCTTTTAAGATTTTTCAACTTAATGGTGCACGCAAAAGCATCATTTTGATTGCTCATATTAGTCCAGGAAGAATTGATAAGAGAGACACAATCAAGGTCCGAAGACCAGACCAAATTAAATTTGAAAGGAAAGGAAGGTTTCCGATAGTTTTGGGGAAATCTGACTAAGATCAGATGATGATCAGAAGCAAGTTTAGTAAGGGCGGCACAAAAGATCTGGTTATAATGATCAAGCGCAGACTCGTTAGTGAAATCTCTATCAAGTTTACTCACCACCACGCGATTGTAGTGGTGTCTGTACCAAGTGAATTGAGCACCAGTAAGGTTAATATCAATGAGATTATTGCCCTTAATGGAAACTTTAAATTCTCTGGCGGAGATAGAGGAGAAGGAGTGGCCAATTTTATTAGAGGGTGAAAAAATAGAGTTAAAGTCCCCAACCAATACCCAGGGATCTTGAATCTTGGTATTGATGTCAGAAATCTCTTTCCAAAGAGATCTTAGATCAAGGTAATTTTTTTTGGCATAAACAAAGGTATTGTAGATGTGAGTGCTATCACGGAAATAATCGCACGTCAATGCTTGAGCAGAGAGAATAAAAATGTTGACATTTTTCATAGAGGAGTGATAGAAAATCCAAAGAGAATCTACATAACCATTAATACAAGCACCCAAGAAAGAGAAACCAAGGTTACATAGATGCATGAATTTGGGAACAAAATTAACTTTAGGTTCAGCAATGGAAATCAGCATAGGACAGTGGGTAAAAATAAAATGCTTCAAAAAATTAAGAGTTATAGGGTTTGCAATACCCTAACAATTCCAGTAAGGAATATGAATTATTATTTACTCTTTGGGATTGAACCCCCTTTCTTTTTATTACCAGCACTTTGACCCCTAGTTTTACTAGGGGATGTGGTTTGAATAGGGGGACATATTTTATCCTCTTTGGCCTCAGGATTGGTAGTGTTACATCCTGCCTTAAGTTCAGAATAAGTCAAGACACCTACAAGATTGATAACTGAAACTGGATTAACAGGACCCACGTTAGAATCTAAATTAGCCACCAATGCAGGGGGATTACCATCCAAAACAGAGACCCCCTGATGAAGGGTCACCGAATCAGGATCTTGTTCTGTTTCAGAAGGCTCAGAGGTTGATGGATTCACATCAACCACAATATTTGATGAATTCTGCATGGGAACAGTGATGGAACAATCTGCAGATGAGGCAGGTTGGTTACCAGGAACAGCAGACTGGACAGCTGAGGAGGAAGGAATGATTTTGGCCAATTTCACAGAGGAAACAGCACCAGGTGATGGAGAGACCTGCATGATTCATGGTATATTTTCAGAAGAGAATGAGTCTTGAAACCATGCAGGTGAACTGCCTGACACAGAATAAGGAAGAGGGGGTTTGCACCGGGTTCCAGAAGGTGATCCAACCATACAGTTGTTCAAAGAAGACTCACTCTTATGAGTCTGTGAAATGGGAACAAGAGGAAGATCTTCAGGAATAGAGACAAGTCACAAAATTAAAGAGGAATCAAGGTCAGCTTGAGACCCAGTC
The DNA here is from genome assembly GCA_963277665.1 of Viscum album. Classification (NCBI taxonomy): domain Eukaryota; kingdom Viridiplantae; phylum Streptophyta; class Magnoliopsida; order Santalales; family Viscaceae; genus Viscum; species Viscum album. Next base: position 1,956,614,602 of record OY728153.1, read on the forward strand.
AAGGGGGAATGATTAAATAGATTATCAAAATTTTCTATATTTTCTTTGATGGATTGATCTTGTAAATCATTCTCATGTTGTTCCACCTGGTCAGCCCAGGTTACCCCAGGTTCTTTTGGGGTTTTAGGAATCCACTATCCAGGTTTGGCTTGTGAAGGGTCAGTTTTATCAGTGGGGGGGACTCTATCCTTCTTATTTTTTCTAACTTTAGACCAATCAGAAGGGTTATTATGATTGGGAGCTCTATAAACCAATCTACAATTCTGGACAGAATGACCAAAAATTTTACAGAAGTCATAGAAAGAGGGCATATTTTCCTAATCAAGGTCAATTACTGTCTTGTAATCTTTGGCATGAAAAGAGATAGTTTTAGGAGGCTTGGGATCAAGATTGACATCATGTAAAACCCTAGCATACATACCCAAGTCAGCATTAAGGGTTCTTTGATCAATTTTAAGAGGGGTACCAATGCAGGCTGCTACATGATTCAGTATTCTAGGATGCATAAAAAACCAATTTAAGTTATGGAACCTAACCCAAATTTGAGAAGACTTGCCTCTCTGTGTATTCAGATTGAAAGAAAAATCCCACTCTGAGAGTCTCATAAAACCAGGCTTCAATAATAAATTACCTATCTTCCAAACAGAATTAAGATCCTCTTGAGAGTACAAAATCATATGAAGAAAACCTTTACCCAATGGGATCACTTTCCAGTTTGTAATACCCCAGAAGATTGATATCCTTTGTTTCAGTTCAACATAGGACCAGGGTTTGTCTCCTTTAGCATACGAGACATGACCCTTTAACGAAAACTTACAGTGATGAATTACTCTTGTTTGTTGCTTTTCCAGCCACCTCCACATAGTTTGAAAATATTCAATCGATAGAATATAAGGTTTTCTTTGAGTTTTTTCTAAGGAGAAGTATATCATTAGCATACATGAAATTTAATGCAGTGATAATACTAATACTTGATTTAATTTGCTTATAAGTATAAATTTGGGAAATATAATTGATACATCTGATCATATAATTTTCAACAATGGAAAAATAATCCCTGAGAGGGTGTATCCTTATCTGACCCCCTTTTTACATTGAATGAATCCTTTGAAGGGCCCATTAATCAGAATAGATAGCCTTATAAATTTAATGATGGTTCTCCAAAATATATTAAATGAATTTGAGAATCCATTCCACCCCAGGAAAATAAAGTTAATTCTCAATTTTATAGTATCAAACTCCCTGAAAATGTCCAATTTAAGAGAATAATTTCCTTCATATATTTTCCTCTTCATTATGTTAAACCCTTTATGATGCCTTTAATAAGCAATTTTGGATGCTTCAACTAGAAAAAAACAAAATCTAATTTAGAGTAATATGATCCTTAATATTTTCCCCCATCGTGGTCATGAAAACATTACTAATGATTTTAGGGAAAATTTTCCCAATGGAACCCGATAAAAAGTCTTTAATATCAAAAACTTTTCTTTCTTGTGTCCCAAGGAAATAAAGGTCATATTTATGACATAATTCATGGTAAAATTATTGAAGAATTCCTTAATTTCACTCATCATACAGTCCTGAAAAATATACCAATTAAACATGAATAACTAATTGGTGAAAAAATCTAGACAATCAATATTTATTATATTAATAGAGAAAATGAATTATTTGACTTCCTACATTATAGGTGTCATGATAGGGGATCAATTTTTATTCTCTTCAATTCAATGGATAATATTGTCAATAAATATTTTGAATTATAAATCCCATCATTAACATACATCCAATTAAAATAATTCACCACTCTCTTAGAAATTTCATTTTCAATAGCGTATAAACATCCACTAATGCTGATAGAATTTTTCTATGTTTTCTCCTTTTCCTCCTTGAAAAATCTCTAACAAAATTGAGTTTATATATCCGTCTTTCAACCATTTCACATTCAAATGGTTCATATATGTCTTTTTCTTATTAGTTAATAGATTATCCAACATGTATTAAGATTGTATTTCCTCTCTCATAGGGGATGTTCTGATGCTGATTACTAATTTTTCAGCAGGAAAAATGTTCTTCAGAAACCATAATTTCTAGATCAGGTTTAAAAAAATATTTCATAATTCATTCATTTAATTGTCTCATATTATGCATTAAATTCTCAACAATCCTCTAATGTTTTATTCCAGTGGGTTCCATTTTCTAGGCCTCCAAAATAAGCTCCATACATCCAAGAGTAACAGCCTATACATTGTTAAAAATAAATAATATAAGGACTAATATTTTCACTTGAGTGGAGAGTTAAAAAATAATAGTATTATTACAGACGTGATATTAGGGGAGGGAGAAGCATGATAACCCATTGGAAAAACTCAATTCATCAATTTTCACAAAACATATGTCTATATTACTTACTTTCCTTCCATTCAAAGTATATTCGGTCCATGTTAAATTAGCTTTTGAAAAAGGAACATCAAGAAGATTTCACTGGTCAATGAAAGATGAAAACTCCAGAGATGCTATTTTTTTAATGTTAGATCCATTTTTTTCTTCAAGCCTCAAAACAGTTTTGAAATACCTAATAACCACCCATTTACTAGCCATGTCTTTATATATTTCATCTAGATACTTGCATTGTTCCCTTATCCTCATGTATGAAGAAGAAGCGTACACAAAGGAGACCGAAATTTGACAACCTGAGAAGTTTAAAGAAAAAGAATTACTTTGATGTTTCTTTTTGAGTGAATTAATAAGAATTAATTCTTGTTTAATGATCCATAGATGATCTATGTTGAGGACATGCTAGTTGTGAGAAACAATGTTGTACCCAATAGATTTCTATTTGAAATCCTTCCATCTATCAAATATCATTCTTGGTTCATCAATTCCAATGAGAATCTTTTTATAGGATATAATAATGTTCTTAAGTGATTTGGATATAAGATATTTCCCAATCCCATAATTATACAATAACAGAGCATCATTTTTTGAGGGACCTACCTCATGTTAGAGGCCCTTATTTCTATATCATATTCCCATGACCTTTCTCTCTTTTCCATTTAACTTTATTCTTCCCATATTTCTAATTTTTTTTCTAATGATAAATTCTCCTAGTTCACATCTTCCATTTCTTCATTTTGATCATCTTTTTCCTTGAATTCATTATCATCCCTCTCAATCTACGTTTTCTCCAGATCATCAGCTTCATCAGAACAGAAAATTACACTCAAAGGTGTTAACTTATTTTTAGACCTCATGGAATCATGAGGTTTATCCATTGATGAATATATACTGGAAACATTATAGGATGAAACATGTGATAAAGAACCATCTATATTAGTTTTATTCATTTGTTGTTTATATGGATTTCAATTTCCTGATTTCTACCCTGTAACGGATTATGTACCTATTAGAAAGCCCTGTGAACTCACAATCATAGCCAGTCCAGGATGTTCATGAGCTCATATAACTTCATCCACCCTGATAGCTTCCTCAGAATGTTTTCATAGAGTATAATTCCAATATAGGTGAATAAGCTTTTAAACGTCTGGTGGTGTCCCATCATTAATTACTACCACCACACCATAATTTTTTTCAAGAATACATAAATTAGTCTTAATAGAACTACCTTGACTATCACCAAAGAACTCATATTTGATCCCCATAGTCTCTTCACCTTCAATGAGGTTAGTGGGAATATCACTTATGATGTTCTAAGAGGGTGATTGTTTCTGTTCATTTGAAATAGGCTCTCATGAGTCCTCTTGTGAATTACTTCCAGTAAGATATTCACAAACATCCTCAATACTTGAAAGAAGATAAGAAGTCCCGCAATAGGTCTAGTTTTTTTCTTTGGTATAATTCCCTTCTCGACCATGAATGACTATCACAACACCCACATATAAAGGCTGATCTTGTGGATCACATGTTCCTTCCATGGATTTATGTTTCATCTATCCATTTCATATCTTATCAATATATGATTTTCTAATACTCATGTTTCCATTTAAATCAGTGGAAGTAATTTTATCCTTTCTCTTCTCCCTTATGAGATTGTCATCATCATGCACCCTAATTTTGTAGAAGGTAAATTCTTTATCCCCTTTAAATTTGGAGGTTTTTTTCCCAAATAAACTACAAATCCTAAAAAATTTAGGCTTCCTATCATAGTGTTTTATACTATAATACCTTGTTGTTAACACCACCTCTTCTACTATTGTGTTCGACATATATGATTCCACTAAGACCTAATAAAAATTCAGAAATCTCAGATTATCTATTTTCATTTCCATTCTAATGGTATTTATAACATTATAGTCTATTTCTATTGAATCATAATATTCCAACATAACCAATTCAATATATAAATATTAATATAAATATGTCTCTGAGTGTTCCATACATATTCAGATTTGAATTTCCAATCACATAATTATACAATAACAGAGCATCATTTTTTGAGGGACCTACCTCATGTTAGAGGCCTCTCTTTCTATATCATATTCACATGACCTTTCTCTCTTTTCCATTTGACTTTATTCTTCCCATCTTTCTAATTTTTTTCTAATGATAAATTCTCGTAGTTCACATCTTCCATTTCTTCATTTTGATCATCTTTTTCCTTTAATTCATTATCATCCCTCTCAATCTACATTTGATCCAGATCATCAGCTTCATCAGAACAGAAAATTACACTCAAAGGTGTTAACTTATTGTTGGACATCATGGAATCATGAGGTTTATACATTGGTGGATATATTCTGGAAACATTATATTATGAAACATGTGATAAAGAACCATCAATATTAGTTTTATTAGTTTGTTGTTTATATGGATTTCCATTTCCTTATTTCTACCCTGTATCAAATTATGTACCTATTAGAAAGCCCTGTGAACTCACAATCTTAGCCAGTCCAGGTTGTTCATGAGCTCATATCACTTCCTACACCATGATAGCATCCTCGGAATGATCTCCTAGAGTATAATTCCAATATAGGTGAATAACCTTTTAAACGTCTGGTGGTGTCCCATCAGTAATTACTACCACCACACCATGATTGTTTTCAAGAATACATAAATTAGTCTCAATAGAACTACCTTGACTATCACCAAAGCACTCCTCATTGATCCCCATAGTCTCTTCACCTTCAACGAGGTTAGTGGGAATATCACTTACCATGTTCTAAGAGGGTGATTATTTCTGTTCATTTGAAATAGGCTCTCATGAGTCCTCTTGTGAATTACTTCCAGTAAGAGATTCACAAACATCCTCAATACTTGAAGGAAGATAAGAAGTCCCATAATAGGTCTACTTTTTTTCTTTGGTATAATTCCCTGCTCGACCATGAATGACTATCACAACACCCACATCTAAAGGATGATCTTGTGGATTAGATGTTCCTTCCGTGGATTTATGTTTCATCTATCCATTTCATATCTTATCAATATATGATTTTCTAATACTCATGATTCCATTTAAATCAGTGGAAGTAATTTTATCCTTTCTCTTCTCCCTTCTGAGATTGTCATCATCATGCACCCTAATTTTGTAGAAGTTAAATTCCTTCTCCCCATTACATTTGGAGGTTTGTCTCCCAAATAAACTACAAATCATAAAAAAATTAGGCTTCCGCTCATATTGTTTTGTACTATAATACCTTATTGTTAACACCACCTCTTCCACTATTGTGTTGGAAATATCAGATTCCACTGAGACCTAATAAAAATTCAGAAATCTCAGATTATCTATTTTCATTTCCATTCTAATGGTATTTATAACATTGTATTCTATTTCTATTTAATCATAATATTCCAACATAACCAATTCAATATATATATATTAATCTAAATATGTCTCTGAGTGTTCCTTACACATTCAGATATGAATTTCCAATCACATTCATAGATTCTTAAAAATATGGGATTCCAGGTGAGTGAAGGCATGATCCATGTTCTTCTCTTCACAGAATAAGTGGGGGAAACCACATGAAATTATCCCTTGTCCATTATTTTCATCCTCCAAGAATCAAACCAGCAAATATTTTCAATCATTTGAGTGATATCCTAAAATTCCATAATTTTTTATAATATCAAGACCAGAACCTGTGTAATAATAGAGTACCTTAACATGTTAACCCTCTCTTAAATGGACTCCTATTTGGATAATACATGGACTATTCATACCTTCTAGACGATATTTTTGTGAGGAGGTAAGTCAATGTCTGAGAAAGAGAGGTTGGCATCAGATCTCACCACCTTCGTGAAAATTTTCATCGAACTAGGATCATAAGCAAGAGCTCGCTCTTCCATACCTGGATTTATAGAAATAAGATGATAGATATCTCTATGTCTTACAGAATCATATGAAACTAAAAAATTTTGATCCTTCCACAGATCTCCCTTATCATAGTTTTTTAAGCCTTGAGGTTGGGATTCCCCGGTTCCTCCCCTTTCTCTGCAATCAATCGTCGAGTGGTACCTATAAATAAACATATATAATAAAATATGACAAAATTATGTCATTTATTAGCAATAAAATATTCCATAAAAAAGTTCTTTATCAGTCATCAGTGATTTTAGATTTAGTACCAGGTAAACTTGGTGGAAGAAGTGGAGGCCTGGATTTTTGTTAGACACTCCTGCAACCCCATTCTGATGATTTTTTTAAGTTGTTCATGGCCTCAAACCTATTTTTATTTAGTGTTTACAACTCATCTTAATGGAATTAAACCTTTATATATGGTATATATTTCTCATAAATATTCATTTATAGTGATTATAACTGATCCTCAATAGGTAAATCTACGAATATTCGATATATTTTGGAATATGGGGTCTCTTGGGTTAAATTTCATGTTTTTGTTCGATACGGGCCAAATTGAATTTGAAAGATTATAAGAAAAACCATTATTATTATATCCCACCTTTTTCTACAAAATTTTATAGATCATCTTTTTTATTGACTCAATCTACCTATTTTCTTATACAAGGTAATATGAAGTATGATAAAACCTGATGTTTTACATTGCATTATGTTTCTTTAGTTTGTAGCCCAGAAGTTATATATTTAATTTTTTATAATAGTGTGAGGAACAAAAAACTGATGGAGGGGGTGGGAGATCATAAATTCAATCATTCAATTTGTTTTAACTTCATTGAGTTCATCCACTCCTTCACATTTAGAAAAAAATATTGTTGAAGTCCAAATGAACCTACACTTTCGAACAGTCACTAGGGTTGGGAGCCAAAATTTTGAGTCCCTAAACTAAAAGGGCCAAGAATATTTGGTATTTTGGTGAATATTTTGTTGTTTATAGAAAAAGATATTGTGGATCTAACATTCATAAAAACTATGGGAGAACTCAATGTAGTTATGTACAATGGTAGGCCAAAAGTATCCCAAACTCTGAATTTGATGGGAGAACATCAATCCTGGTTAATAAGAAACACAAAACCCGGTATAGACCTCTTACCTACCCTATTTTCTCATCTACTTGGATGAAATTGAGTATAATTCCATTTAACCCAGGATTTTATATGGTTTTGTTAAGGTTGGGGCCCCTAAAGAGGGTAAATTATCTTACACAGTGGTAGATTTTCTCATGTTCTACCTATCTTGGAAGGGGAATACCATGATAGAGATACTATATGAAAGGAGTTATCCTGTAAGGAATATCATTTAATATGCGAAATTTGAGGGCCCTCACATAGAAGTAGAAGTAGGTATCTCTTATACATGTTGGTTTCCATCATCTATGTTGGAAGGGGAAATCACCCTTTGGTGTGTCATAGAAATAAGCTGGACATCGTGGTTGGGTTCTATCAGAGATGTAGATAGGATTTCTAAAGCATCAAATCAACCATTCTAAGATAGAGGAACATGGGTCTCCATTGTATGAAATGGTAATTCTTCCATCATCTGATGACAAAATTCTTGTATTGGAATAAGGTCTTCATTTCGGATGATGTAGTCACCCTTGATATGTTGGATTAATAGCTCAAAGTCACCCTACATGTGTAAACAAGTGAAATCAATATAAATGGACAGTTTGAGACCCTAAATAAGGACATCAAATCCTACCACATTTTTAGTAAAACATTTTGATGATAGAAATGGGCATGGAAAGATGTACAATTCTAAAATAATGAAAATGATCCCCAAGCCTACCATGTTGACTTTTGGGGTCATTAAGACTTCTACTGATTAGACTCTAGGAGGCACCATAGATATGAATCATCTAACATGGTAAATAAAAATTCACTAATAAAATATATTTATTTTAAAAATAAAAATCAAGGGGATGTTATTCAATGGTTGGATGTGCAACCAAGAATTCTACCAATGTTTGACCTTTTACAGCATTCTATAAGAAAAACCTGACATCGAACTGCTGGAGGATTACCAACCAACCTTAAAATTATCCTGTCACCATAGGTAGATTGATTATATACACTATTTTCTCAACTTTGTACATCAGATATCTATCATGTTTTTAAAAATATTGTCCTAAAGTTGTCCATGTAATGAACAGAATGATAAAACTCTTCTTGATGTGGGAGTATTGGTCTCCATGTCGAGGAGCATGCATGTCAGATAATATTGGTTGTCTCGACTACCATTGTAGTTCTTCAAGGATATAAAATATCCACATTACCATTCTAGGGTGTTCATTTAATATACCAAATTTTTTTCTGATATGGGTGGCATCAGAACCACAAGTTATAGTTGGTACTGCTTAATATCCTCCACGGTAGTCTAGCAGTCCTCACCCAACTGGTAAAATATTAATTTTAACGATATTTGAAAAGGTATTACACATTTTGGCCAAATTATTAATAAATATGAGAATATAGGATATGTGGACTTTGAGTCCTACTGACTCTAAGAGGTTGTGTGGGGACATAATTTGGTTGATGGATTTTATTTTCTCAATATCAATCTCGTTGACTTTGTATATTATGAGAAAGCTGATAAAATTTATATAGGTAACCCAAAATTCACACTTTAAAGGGTTCCTCTTCAACCATCGAGAGTGGATAAATATGGGTACATTCTCATGATCTTTGAGATTTTCCTAACATCAGTGGGATTTGACCAACAACTCATCCATGTTACACTCCATGAATTTCCCAAGAACTAAATTAATGTTCAGGTTCATGACTGGATATTAAGTGGCTCCAACATCCTTTAAGATAAAAGGAATCACCTAGTAGTATAAATTTTATTGGGGTGTCCTGAAAGAATTGTAATCTTTTTCCTTGGGGTACACTAAGAGATGATTATACCCAATGTATCTATCCATGAAGGGAAGGTATTAGAACATAGCTATAACATTGATCAATAACTCTGTATCCTGAAGGGGAATGTTGTCCTTCGCAAAATGGTTGTTGAGGAATCAGAAGATAATGCAGACTATAATATATGCATTCTTTTTTCTGATAGAGATAATTTTTTCTAACCATTTTTGGTACTGGATATCAATGAAAATGTTGTATTTAATAATATTTTCTACTTTGGCCTCAAATATTGAAACGTGATAGAGGTGAATATTTTTGGGAGGCTTTATGAAGTTGTTCCTCTAACAACATAGTTTTGCTAATCAGTTTCAGCCTCATATATTCACTAGTGTCAGGATTTACCCTAGTAATCTTATCAATTCTAGTAGAGACACCCACATTGAATGTTAGTGGGGAGTCATCCAAGCCATCTTTATCATCTGAGATATAAGGATAAGAGGGAGAAAGAAACTCTATTATATCAGTATACCCAGATAGATAAATATTGTTTTCTCTAGTAGATAGAATCCTCAATGAGGGGTTCTTGTTAGGTGGAGACTATTTCAAAACAATATATCAAGCCAATCCCATTCAGTTTCTAGCTACAATGTCCACTCTTGAAATCAATGAAATTGTGACTAGTTTTTTTCTAATGAGTCATCCCTACACTGAAACATTTGAAAATGTTTTTGGTCAATGACTACAGGGAAACCTTCTTAGTACATCACAGGATTCAGGTCTTCATGTATAATTCTAGCCTATTTAGGAAAGGAGTATGAGGTAATATATGAGCACTCATTATTCATCGAGATGATGAAACAACCTCTCATGTCCAGTATCATGGGTTCCATGTGATGAATTTTGAGAATATAGATTACTTTCAAGTATTCCAATGGTTATTCATTTGTAGATGTTTTATTTTTCTGGTCATGGATGAACTAATCCTTATCATTTTAGGCATTCTTTAATTTCCTTTTTTAGTAGCTACCATGTAAAAAATGAGACATGCAAGATTTAAAGGGGGATATTTCCCCACAAATTACCCCCAATCAACCTTCCATAGAGTATTTGAAGCATTGGTGATATTAGTGGTGATCGCCGCATGAAAATAAAGCCAGAGCCTTCCTAATAAAGGGTTTTAGGATATTTTATGCGAGACTACCAAAAAACAGTTGTTTGATACCTGGACACAAAATTAATTATTCAACATATTATTTTGACACTGTTTAATCTGACACCTCTAAATTGTCAAGTTGGAGGGTGTCAGAATTACTTATGTAAGCCCCAAATTATGGAGTGTATTTGTTGGGATGAGGTTGATCTCGAAGCTAGTATCCACTAGCAAGCGGTTGATTTTAATGTCACTGAACTGGCCTATGACATAAAATGGGTAAATGTTCCCCAAAATAGTGACACTATAATATTCTCTTAAGAAAAGAGATAATGGATCGAAAATCCTCTCATTTGTCCTATTATGCATACCTGAGTCTCAAAATTAATGGGTTTTTCAAGGAATCCACAATTGCATCACACAATTTCTTTTGATAGGTGGATTTTCTTGAGAATTAAGAGCCTTTTTGGTATTATAGTGAGGTGCTTCAACACATCATACATTCTAGTAAGGGGTATAATGTTTCTACTTAGGGTCATTCTTTATTAGGGTGTGCAGTAGATGTTGTTGGATAAGGCGATGATGTTTGGACAGTGCTGACAATATTCTCAGGCTATATTTATATATTTATCTGAAAATTTAATGGTTAGGAACCTTATGGATGAATTTAGGACCCAAATATATATGGATAGTCATGGAGAGGTGATGGCTGGTCTGCATGTTCAACCAATATGAACAACTGCAGAGGCACACCCAATAGAGCATACTAGTAGGTTTGTGCTTGATGAGCACAATAAAAGACTCACTACTTGATTTTAGTAGAACTAATAGATTGTTTATGTGCTCTAGACTAATTACTCTTCATTCTTTCTTGTCCCCTACCTCTCATTCAACATCATAGGCCAAAGGTGCTTGATGGGTTCACATAGCATTCCTCTTCATGGAGTATTGTATAGTGGAACAGCAGTTTGACATCATTCATGTAGGTATAATATTGCTCTTTATTGGTAGACCACTCAAAAAATATATGGACTCTGGTTGAATCTCCCAATTTAAGAGGCAGAATTTCTCCAAGGGTGTGGACTGGTTTGGGCCCCAATGGAGGACTTCAATTTATGGCCCAGGCCTTAAACATTACATATTAATTAGGGTTGTCAAGAAATTGTCTTTATTTCACATTGAGGATATTCTCATGTTTATAATTTTATAGAATTATTCCATAAATAATACATAATAACTCAAATATTACCATGTACACACTTTTAATCACTATCCATTTTTTCACAAAACAAAAAAATTTAAAAAGAAATATGATTTTATTTCAGGTTTAATCATAATAACTTTTCTTTGATCTCATCCTGGACTCTACTCTCCTTCAAATCCAATGAAAAACATTTCCAAACGTGGGATGTGAATAAAATAATAATTGAGGGATACATAAGAAGGGAAATTGTTAGTCTTATGAAAACATGTAAACCCATGAATACTTTCTCATAAAGTAATACATTTCACCCTTAATAAGTAGAAAATACATTACATAGAATATATGATAATTTTTTTACCTCTTATATAATCAATAGATTACCGTAGAACTTATAAAATTCACATATAACATAGAAAGGTAACTTGGTACATAATCATACATAAATGGAATAACTATGCGGTCGACTTCTAAATATATCACACCTAAAAATGGAATAGTTGTACGACTGAATTTCAAACAGAATTCACTGAAGGTTATACTGTAACCACCCATCATTGTTTTATCATAGAACCAACCTTCATTAGGTTGTCATGGAACCTCCCATTTTTTGTTTATCACATAACCTCTGGTCAAATTTCCAAGTACCATTTTGTAATCATAACACAAAAAAGATTGTAAATCCATTTTCAATCATGATAAATCACTTCAAGATATTGAAATAGTAAATACATTTTAAAAATGATTTTCGAAACCAAAATATCAATATAAAGGGGGAAACATATTTCTTTTTCCTTTTAAAAAAATATTAAGGCTTATAGAGGAAGCCAAATATCCAATAATTGTTACGGTGAAGGAGAAGTCGTTGTCACCGCATATGTTAAAAACATTCCTTTTATCATTTTGTAAATAAAGTAAAACAGTTCATATAAAAATATTATTTTCAATCCTTTGAATGAAATTAAATGTAAAAGGGTTTTATTATACACTTTATAAAAGAAGTTGGTGTATAACATCAAATTGTGCTTCAATGAAGGGAGATTGAGACGAAGTCCATTACATTTAGTCCGACTTATCTCGTACGTTCTTTATCCTCATGAATAATTAACAAAGGATATTTATATTTTCTTGATAACTTTTTTCAGGTTTATTATTCATTTTACATAACTTATTTCCATGTTATAATAATTATATATTTATTTATCTTCATATCAAACATTTGGTCGATATTCGGTACCTGAATCGAATATGAACTTGGTATGATGACAATAGTCTGCACGGTTATAAGTCCAATATCTACAGAATAATATTAATGACTTTATTATAAATATTTATACATAAATTATATTTTTATATCAAACCATTAATTATGGTTATTAAAAATGAACATCATTATAATCATGGAGACTTTAGGTTGTACGTACGAATGAGTAACATTTTCTATTTTTCAGTGATCATTATAGAAGGTAAGTGTTATTTAATTTTTATATGATGATCATAAAATAATTAATATAATATTAATGATTTTAATATATATATATATATCATACATGTTTATGTACTGAATAAAGACGTGCCACATCACTTCATGGAGGTGATAGTTCACACTTAAGCACGAAAAACGTTATCATTTATATGTGCATAGAATTTAAGAAAATAATCGATATGTTATTCTCATATAATGATAAATATGTTATAAACATCACATAATAAAAATAATTAAAACTTTATAGATATTCATGAGAGATGTTTATGGGGAAAAATTATATCATTTCATGGAGGTTATAGTTCACATGTACACACGAATGATTAATTCCGTTACGATTTAATAGAAGTGGAGATGGATTTAGGTGATAATATCAGAATAATATCATCTAAGTATATTTAGTATACTATAATTATTATTTCATAAATAATATATAAAATTTTAAGGTTGTAGAAGAAGAAATAAAATAGAAACACTTAAATAAAAATATTAACATTCCTTCAGATGATAACCTTTCTTACACCCCTTAACATCTATAAGAATGGTGTTCTACAGAAAATAAGGTCTCAAGAATGTGGGGAGGGATACTAGGTAGTGTTATTGATAGATAGTTTCTAAAAAAATTGTTTTTTAAGTCTATCAAATAGATAGGAATGGGTGAAATTTTATAGGAGAGGGGAGGGACACCCATGGAAATCCTAAAAATATAAATTAATATAAATTAATTTTATATTCCAAACGAGGAAAATTTTGATTTAGTTATCATATAGGATGAATATTGATTTAAATAAAGTGATAAAATTAAAATTGGACATGTTTTGAATATTTTTTTAATCCTCAACTTTTTTAACCCTAATTTTACTCTTTTTCATCTTACTTTGATATCATGTTATTTACAATTTGAGGGTTAATATTATTACCATAATGTTCCAAATGACTAATAAAATTTTCATTTATGACATTTTAGTAATTTTACCAAATATGTGGCCAAATTTTGTTTTTTTAATCATTTATATCATTTAATAAAATATTTTATATTTTATAATAATAGTACTGTCAATTTTGACTGTATTCATTAGTTAAATTTTTAAAAATATCATAATAGGAATATAATTTCGAACCAACTACATTAAATTATCACCAACATTTTCAATTAGTTCAAAAAACATGTTTATGGAATCTAATGTGTAAAATTATATTTATTTAATTTTTTATAATATCATTATTTGATTTTTTTCATTAATTAAGAACTTACAACATCATCAATGTGTCACTATTTAATTTCATTATTTGTTTACTAAAAATTAGAATTAAATTACAATGATGTATCCAATAATTATATATTTCTAAATAATATTTATAGGTGAATAAATAACTTATATAACAATATATTAAAATTATTATATTTATGAGAGACCTGACTATGACATCTTTCACATTACTTTAAATAAAATATTATAAGTGTCATAATCACACCCAAATAGCTTAAAAAGGCCTTAATTTCTTCCCAAGGATTTTTTTTGTGTAAAATAAATCATCCAATAAAATTATAAAATGTGTTAGGGTAGTTTTATAATTTTATAATATTAATGTTATCCTTATTTACCCCATTTACACATTTATCATGGTAAATAAAACACAAAAGTTACTATTTACAAAAAATTAAATTGATCCTGTTAGATCACATTTTTCATACTTATTTCAACCATGAATTTTTTTTAAACTCAATTCACATAAGTGTAAAAATTAATTTACGGTTAATCCCATTGAAGGATTGAGAAATTTGGTTTTTGAAGTAAAAACGTACAAAAGTTCACACAGTTTTTATATCAAATTTCAATGTGAAATTGATTCTAGTGACATAAATTGTATTAAATAATAAAAACATAATATAATTAAACATTAAAATAAGTTAAAATGATAACCTAACTATATAAATCAATTATATGAAAAAATGGTTTTGTTTAGAATGAAGTATTTTTCACTGTTCATTAAAATATGAACATTATTAGAAAAATACCAAAAATTTCCCCAATGTAAATTTGTATTTATTGATTCCAAAGAAGTTGTTTATTTTTTCTAATAAAACTTATAAAAGTGCAAAAAACTATATATAAAATGGGTTCTCCATTCAAAGGTGAAAAAATATTTATCTCCATAACTTTTCTACCTACTCTGGGATGAACTCATGTGTCTATGAATCAACTAAACACTATCAACCATATCTTATACCAACTACAGTCCCATAAAAATCCTTTCCATGACATCATCCTAAAAATCTGTAGTTCGATACCAATTTCCATATAATGCCTCAAATGTTTTCATCCATATACTACAATGAAAACTGATATTATAAAAATCTCAATAGAAAAAAATATTGATCCAAAATTCTCTCATATTAAATTGAAAAAGCACGTAGAATATATTCCAATATTTAAATTTTTATTTCTAACTTCGCATCTTATTGATAATGAAAAACTATACTGAAATTTAATTTAGTTCCCAATGACTTCTAAAGGAATTTCCAGAAGATAGATGTGAACCCGGGATCACAATTAGATATAATGGAGAGGGGAACTCCATGTAACCTAACTATCACATTAATATAAAAACTAGAGAGTTGATATAGAGACATAGTAAAATGAATAGGAAGAAAATGATAAGATTTATTTAATCAATCAATAATTACACAGATGGACTTATTACTTAGAAAATTAATTGGTAATACCTCTTTGAAGCCCATGGATATATTTTTCTATTTCCATTCAGGTATTGGAAAAGGATGAAACATCCCATTCGGTAACATCCCCTCTACTTTAACCTATGGACAATTAAAATATATTTGGTTAAAATCAGTAATATCTCTTTTATTCCATCCCACTATTAATACACTCGAATATATCTATACATCCTAGAACAAACTAGTTGAACTGATAACAGAGAACTATGATCATAACATAAAAAATATTTCTTCTACATTGAATCACAAGGTAATCATAATATCTACCCAATCCTAATTTTTTTTAACAATGTTAAATTTAGCTATCTTACCCTTCTGATCCTATTCTATATATTTCTGCAATTCATTATCTTCCTTATATGGTCATCATAATTCTATATGATACATATGATTACACTAACACCTGAAAGAAAATAAGTAATTTCATACAGCAAAAAAATCCAATAAGAAATTCATCAAATCATTAACCAAAGGATCACGTTCCAAACATAGCATGGTTAATGTATCATTAAATTTTAAACTCAAAGCATCAGCAACTTTATTTTCTTTTCTGGGATCGTAATGAATCAAGAAATAATAATACATAATTTGGTCTATCCATATCATCTTTCTCATGTTCAATTATTTCTGAAGGAATATTTACTTCAATATTTTGTGATCATTATATATTTGACACTTGACACCACAAAAATGATGCCTCCAAATATTTAATAATAAAACAACAGAAGCTAATTAAAAATAATATATAGGGTAATTTAGCTCTTGAGGCTTAAAATGATGTGATGCATAAGCAATTACTTTACCATTCTACATTAGGATGTAAATAAGTCATTTCAATGAATCATCACTGTAGATAAAAATTCACCATTTGGGGAAGGAAATGGAAAAAAGGAGAATTTACCAATATTATTTTTTGTTCTTGAAAAAAACAATTACATTTTCTTTCAAATGAACTTAACTCCCTTATGTGTTAACTTAGTTAGTGGTCTAGATACCTGAGAGAAGTTCCCTAAAAACTATTGGTAATAACTCAACAATCCAAGAAAATGATAAATATTTATGAAGTTGGTAGTTCTTCGAAACTCTTCAACAACTATTATTTTATAAGGGTCAATAATTATGTCATATTTAGAAACAATATGACCAAGGAAATAAAATTTTTTAAACCAAAATTTACTCTTTCTAAACATTCCATATATTTTATTTTCTTTTAAGGTTTTCAAAAAATATACTTTAGTTACTTTCATATTCCTCGTATATTTTAGAATATTCTAAAATATCATCTATAAACACAACCAATAACTGATCCAAAGACTGATAAAAGAAATATTCATTATATTCATAAATAAAAAAGTTGAATTAGATAACCCAAAGGACATAAAACTAAATTAATAATGATCATGTATCATTGGGAATTCTATTTGGGAATGTTATATTCTGTCACCTTCAGATAATGTAACCTAGACCACTTGTCAATCATTAAAAAATAATGAGCTTCCAGGAGTAGATCAAAAAAATCATCGATATGAAGGAAATGATACTTGTTATTAATAATTAGGTAATTTAAGGCTCCGTAATCAATAAAATGTCTCATAGATCCATATTTATTTCCCAAAATTAAAACAGGAGCACCCCATGGTGACGTGCTTAGTCGAATGAAACCATTATAAAGAAATTATTGCAATTGATTTTTCAATTCCACTAGTTTTACATGTTCCATTCGATAAATGGATTTTGAAATTGGTTTAGAATCAGGAAGTAAATTAGTAATAAAATCAAACTCTGGATCAGGAATAATACCAAGCAATTCATTTGGAAAAACATATATAAATTCACTCACTACTGGAATGGTACTGATCAAAATTGTTTCTTTATTTTCAACAACATGAGAAAGATAGCTTTAACTTCCCTATTTAATAAATCTATCATCTTCTTAGTATGTTATCAATGGTATGAAATAATGGAATAAAAAAAAATTCATTAAAAACTATTTTATCATGATATACTAAAAGCCAATTCCTACATAAAATGATATCAAGTTTCAGTATGGGATGTTCAACAAGAATTGCAGGAAAGACCATCCCACTAATGATAATAGGAATATTCCTATAACTGTTAATTTATTAAATATTTCCACCTAGAGGTTTTACCAAATGTTTTTTATCACACACATACGGTGATATTTCCAATTTACTTATGAATCTATCAGAAATGAATGAATGTGAAGTTCCAGAATTGAACAGAGTATTAGAATATTTTGCAAAAAAACCTATAACATAATTTTCACCACTTCATTTGATGGTCCCACATCAATAATAGAAGTAGGAAATGATATTTCCATGCTCTTATTCTTTTTATATTCCTAGTTTCCACCCTAGATGATCATCTTTGGACTCACAATTTCATAATTCTCAAACTCATTATAGCTAAAACATCTTACCACATGATTTACATTTAATACTTGATCATATACATTACAGTCATGAGAAATATGAAATGTCATATCACATCATAATAACTTCACATACTTTGAGAGACATTCTCTAGGATTATTTTTCCCACACTTCTCGTGATATTGAAATTTAGTTTTCTTACCTCAAAAATTAATTGAGTAACTCATTCCCATTTCATTAAAACTATACAAATTCCTTCTATTACTCTCATGAGACATATTATCCTCATCAAAATTTATTTCAACCTTCTTATCACATAGGACAATTTTTTTATAGCTTGTGAACTCATGATAAACTGATGAACTTTGATATCTCGACTTAAATCATAGGTTAAACAGATTTATCTTACTTTCAATATATTTGATAAAATATTGGATGTTTCTTTCCAAATATGTGAAATTTTCATCATACACAACCATTGAATCTTCTACCATTGTTCTCAATTCCAATAATTTCTTTTTCATCTTATGACAAACTACCATAGGAAAATATTTCTCAAGGAATATATTCTTAAATACATCTCATTCCATGACATCAATATCTTTGCTTAATCTGATATTTTTAACCATTGATCACCGTTGATCGAGTTCTCAATTAAAATGATAAATAATAAGACTAACCTTTTGATTGTTTGAACATCCCATTACATGAAAAATATTTGCAAGTGATTTTATCCACCCTTTAACAGGCACAATGTTAGATGATCCTCTGAATGATGGGGTATTTTCCTCAAGAAATTCTCCACTACTGACATGTTCCAATGCGGTTGATCTTGTGCATGGAGGGAACCGCCATTTATCACCTTCAACAAATGATCAATCACCGCAAAAAAATTAATAAGTTTTGATTCCAACCATCATAGAATGCTAATTTAGATAGGTGTTTCCCTGTTAATTTCTTCCTAGTACAGCTTCCTAGTTTCCTCTGCAGAAAACCATTCTGAATAGATGTATCTTAGATAAAGAAACTTGGTAATATTTAAATTCTATAAGATTTCAAATTGAACATAAGTTAAAATATTTCATGAAAAGTTATTAACATTACCCTAACCTCTATCATTGTCTAAACTGTCCTCTAATACAAACTATATGGCCCAACCTTAAAAATTACATATTATTGAGGTATGTCCCAAAATTTTCATTAATTCACATTGAGGAACATTTTAAGTTAAAGATCTAGATAATTATGCCATTACACATACATAATAACTCAAATATGAAAATGTATACACTTCTACTAAAAACCCATTTATTCATTAAACACAAACTTTTAAAATGAAACATGGACTTGTTTCATGTTTAATCATCATAACGTTTCCTTAATCCCATACATGACTATACTCTCCTTTAAATCCTTTGAGAAAACATTTCATGAAATTGGATGAGAATAAAAATATAATTAAGGGATACACAAGAAGTAAATATATTATTCTTATGAAAACATGTAATCCCAGGAATACTTTCTCATAAAGTAATAAATTTTACCCTTATAAAGAAGTAAATACATTACCTTGAATGTAAGATAATTTCTTACCTTTTTTTGTAATTAATTGGTAACCATAAAACCAATATGAAGCACATATAAAATATAAATTAAACTTGGGAAATAATCATACTTAAATGTAATAACCATGCAGTTAACTTCCATACATATCACTCTTACAAATGGAATATTCATATGACCGACTCCCAAACCCAATGCATTAGAGGTTTTAAAGAAACCACACATCCCTGGATAATCAAAGAAACACACATCATTGTTTTATTATGGAACCACCCATATTTTTTTTATCTCATAACCACCCATAAAATTCTCAATTAATATTTTATAATCATAACACATAAAATATTGTAATTTTCAATACTTCACTCATAAAATATCTTTTGTAATCACATGAAATCATTTCAAGATATTGAAATAGTAAATCCATTTTCAAAACCATATTCAATACCTAAATACACAAAAAATGAAAAAAGGTATTTCATTTCCCTTTTTATATACATTAAGTCTTATAGATGAATCCAAATATCAAATAATGGTTACAACGACAAAGAATTCGTTGCCGTAGCATACGTTTAAAAACATCCCTTTAGTCATTTTTATATAAAATAAAATGATTTATATAAAAATAATCATTTTGAAAACATTGGAATGAAATTAAATTTAACATGGGTTAAATATACACGTTATAAAATAAGGTGGTGTATAACATGAAAATGTTCCTCAATGAAAGTATATTGAGACGATGTCCCTTACATTGACTACAAATTCTATCATATGTTCTTTATTATCCATAATAATACACATAGTTTAACTTATACTTGATTGAGAAAATTTTTCAAGCTTATTATTCCCTTGATATCACTTATTTCCATGTTATAATAATTATATAATTATTGAAGCTAATATCAGATGTTTTGTCGATATTCGGTACTTGAGTAAAAAATGAACAGGGTATAATGTCAACAGTCCATATGGTCATAAGTAAATCATCTTGAGAATAATATTAATTAAATTAATATCATTTTATATACATAAATTATAATTTTAAATCAAACCATTAATAGTGGTTATTTAAAATGAACAACATTATAATCATTGAGAAGAAAGTTCGTACATACGCATGAGTAACATTTTCAATTTTTCATTGATTTTTATGGAAAGAATGTAATTATTATTTAATCTCTTTAAAATGATCATAAAATAATTTATACCATATTAATAAATTAAATATACTTTTACAAATATATATATATATATATCATACATGTGATGTAGTGATTAATAATGAATCACATCACTTTGTAGAGGTGATAGTTCACACGTACACATGAACGATGTTATCACTTTTATGTGAAAAGAATGTAAGAATGTTATTCATATATTATTCTATTATAATGATAAATATGTCAATAATATTAAATATGAAAATTATTTACATATTTATAACCAGTCATGATAAACAGTTATGAAAAATAAATTATATCTATTCATGGGTGTGATGGTTCACACGTACGCATGAACGATTAATTACTTTACTATTTAATGAAAGAGGAGATGGATTTAGGGTATTATATTAACACAATAACATCTTATTATATTTATTATACTATAAATATTAGTACATAAAGTATGAATAATATTTTAAATAAGGGGAAGAAGAAATAACATAGAAACACATAAATAAAAACAATACATTTCCTTTAGATGATAACCTTTATTAACATATCAATACCTCTAAGGAGGGTGTTATAACAAAAATAAGGTCTCAATAACGTGTATAGGGATTATTAGAAGGTTTTTTATATCTTTGGAAAAAAACCTTTTTTATGTGGGAGTAATAGAGAGTAATGAGTTTCATTTTTATTGGAGAGGGGAGGGTTGCCCTGGCAAACCCATAAAATAGTAAATGAATATAATTTAATTTTCTTATTAAAATTGGTCAAAATTGATTTTGATATAATATAGTATGATTATGGGTCAAAATACTTTCATCCAATAAAAAATTGTCAAGGTTTCAAAATCTTGTTAATCCTTATGTTTTTGTTTTAACCAATATTTGACCCTCTTTAATCTTACCATGATATCATGTTATTTTCACATAGTGAGTTAGTATCAATACTATAACATTCCAGAAGACACATAAAAGAGTAATTTATGACATATTATGAATTTCCCCAAATATTTGGAAGAATATTGTAATTTTAAAAACATTATATCTTCTAATAAAATATTTAATATTTTAAAATACAAAAAGTGTCAGATTTGATAATATTCATTAGTTTTCTTTTTAAAAATATCATAACAGAAAGATAAGTTTGAAATGAATACATTAAATCATAGCCAAATTTTCCAATTCATGCAAAAAATTCTTGAATGGCATAAATTATGTATAATTAGATTTATTTAAAAATATATAATATCATTTATTTTATAATATCATTGTGTCACCATTTAATTTAATTGTTTATTTCCTAAAAGATATAAATAAATTTCCATGTTTTATATAATCATTTTATATTTATAAATACAATTTATTGGAGAATATATCACATATATAACCCCTTATTAAAATTTTTATAGTTATGATAGACAATATTATGTCATCTTTCACATTACATTAAACAATATGTTATATGTGTCATAATCACAACATTGTGGCTTCTAAAGGTCACCTTTCTACCCCAAGGATACTCATGGTCGACAATAACTCATCCAATAATATTCAGAAAATTGTTTGGGTAGTTTTATAACATTATAATACTAATTTTACACTTATTTACATCAATTTCCCTTTTACCGTGGTAAATAAAATACAAATGCTAATATTAAAAAAATATTAAGTTGATACTATTAGATCATATTTTTTAAAATGATTATAACTATGTATACCAATGTTTTTCAAATTCAATTCCTAGAAGTAGAAAAACTAATTTATTGTCAATCTCGTTGATTGATAGAGAAAACGAGTTTTTGAAGTAAAAATGTTCAAAAGTTCATAATGTTTTTATATCCAATTTCAATGTAAAATTAATACCAATGACCTACATTGGATTAAATGATAAAAACATACTCAAATTAATATTTAAAATCAATAAAAAAGATAACCTGTCTTTATTAATAAATTAGATGAAAAAGATGTTTTGAAATAAAATACAGTATTTTTCACTATTAATTAAAATATGAAATTTTTCAAAAAAATATAAAAAATTAATCCAACATAAATATTGATTTCTCATATACAAAAATTAAGTTTATAATGTCAAATTAGAATTATAATAGTATAAATAAACTATTTTAAAATGGGTTCTCCCTCAAAAGGTGATAAAACTTTTTTAAAAACAATATTTTTAACCATAAAACAAGTTTTATCATATAAATTATTTTATGTAGTTTATATTTAGTTAAATATCTAGTTAATAAACTAAATGAATTATTTTTTCTTTACCTAGGTTTTTAAATTATATTTCTCTTATACTGGAAATGTTTTTTCTTTCAAGACATAGACATTTTTGGCACATATATAGAGTCAATAGTCTAAGGAGGATTGGTAACCATATGAGGATATGTATTTCTCAAGAAGGCATCGATGATACCATGGGAATGGGTGACTAACTTATGATCCATAAAATCATTGAAATTATGTGTTTCGTAGAAGAGGGCCTATATCCACTCACAAGATCCTTCTTTGTCACTAATGTTTTATCAGAGACATGTTCCATATATGCTGGTATATATCCAAATTTTACTAAGACATAATCTGTGTGGTCCTAGAAAAAATATTTGATGAAAAATAATTCATTGATAGTGTTTCCATTTGTCAGGTGATAAGTACAATTATTTTTTTGTGATTGGTAAGTTGGACATCTTGGTATTTCCTTTATTCTGTTAGCATTAAGATTCCATTTTCAAGGGAATAGATGAAATACCATAAGATCTACAAATCCTTAAAGGAGTAAGAATTTTTCTTCTTTTCTTCAAAAGGAACCCTAGTATCATGGCCCTGATAGGGGTCCAGGGACACATTCTCTCTATGAGGAGGATATTCGTGGAATGGTTGTTCCTAATGGGGCTGCAAAAGGTGATGTTGGTTAGGCTCTTATGGTATAGGGTCTGACATTTGGAATGGTTTGGAAACTTCAACATGTATGGAAGCAGCTGTCTATGATTTCACGGGCCTCCCTACCGGAAACAGATATGCTAATGGGTGTGGAAATTACTTAGTATTCTACATGGAATCTTATCTCCACTAAGATTCTTTGGAGTAACCCTGAAATCCACCGAGGTAAAATAGGGAGACGAGGGTAGGAACCATATCGTCATTCGTATTCTCCACACACATCATAAATTTTTTTATCTGAGATAAAGGCATGTCATGAAATATTGTGATCTCTTTACCTTAGGCGATGAAGTCAGGTACTCCCTCATGAGACCTCTATTTTCATTTAGAGAGTTTTTTGATACTATTCTTGTTCGAGGTGGGAATGAACTAATAGAAGAAAAATATTCAATGTTCCTCCCATATTATGATGGATCTTGGGGCCGTCTGGATATACCACAAAAATATAAATCCTTCAGAGGTTTGGAAAAAAATCATAGCATGAAAACATTATGATTTTATGGAGTTACCAACAAGGAGTCACACCATGAAGAAATGTGGGATAGATACTATGGTGGATTTTTGATTACTTTGAATGGGGTAATTATTGGTTTTCAAAATTCTTTTAGGGGTTCATATAGTCTACCCATTGTGGATACAACTTCCCTTATAGTATTTTAAATACCTATTTCATTTCAATGACTTCGAGGTGGGAAATGAGATAAAATATCACCACATCCTGATGAGTATTTATAGTCACCCATGATCGGACCAATTCATCAACCTAAAATGTAGGGTGGCCACAATCATTAGGTAGATAGTTTCTCTGTTTCACAGGGAGAGTTACTCATATCTCAATCATTTTCTACAAACCCTATCATATGCTCTGATTGGATACCTGAGACCACCTGATTCAAACCAAGGTTCCATGATTATGAGGTATGGGTTCCCAATTTGAGGAGAAATGTAGTCACTCATGATGTTTTCACAAATAGAGTGATACATTAAAATAAGCTCTATAGTTATCAACTTATAACACTCTAGCTCATGGGGAAAAGAAGAAATCATCAATTCTGAATCATATTACAGAGTAGTCTTGGATGGACTGGTTATCTAATAATAACCATTTATTTTGGTAATATATCAGTGTGAAGGAAGAAATGTCTCGTTGGGGGGTCTTCGAAGACCTTGAATTAATATCTATTGATGAGTGTGGAACCTATTTGGGGATCATTCTAGTACCACACCATCCATTGGGGTGGGTTTTCCCTATCATTCTCTATTTTGATGAACCTATTTCTAGGACAATGAGGGGGATTAATATTGACCACATTCACTGTGAAGGTGGTTAGGGAGAAACCTTCACTATTAGTGGGTGGGATGGATTTATGTGCCTATTATTTTTATGAGATACAGATTAAATAAAGGAAAAAATACTACCCCAACCTCTAATATTTACATGTGGAGATTACTTCACCATGAATCACTGAAACATAGTAAGGCCCTCGATGCATGTCTTCTAAAGAGTCCAGTGGTTACCATTCCAGTAAAGGTATTGATCCTATGGTATAACTATGATATCAAACCTCTAGAACTACTTTTTACCAACATCATTTTTCTTCTGACATCCCAGGTAGGTCAACTTCTTGTGCAGATGGTGGTTAAACATCGCCCAGATATTCTGGAAGGAAAATATTATCTAGTCCATTGTGAGGGACTCTAGGATAACAATGCTTAAGTATATTTGTATCAAAAATGAACCAAGTATTTCCTTCATCAACCAAGATTCAACACATGTACTCCTGTTCATTACAAAGATTATGATCCTACTCCCAGTCGTTCTAATCCCTAATTGGTGTAGGTCGAGAAACAAGTGGAGAAAATGGATGGAATTTTGTATTATGCTGTTTTTTGGGAGTGGGGGTAACAAATAGGTCAAATTCCAACTAAATATTTGTATTTCATTCAAATGTGGTTCCAAATTTTATACCATATACATATAGGATGCGGTTTTTACTACCTCTTCTTGAATGAGGGTGAAAGAATCCATTTAAGGCTTAACAGAGTGCTCACCATCATCTGAGTGCATCAACCAAGACCCTAAATTATCTCCGACATCTAGTGTTGAGATAGAGATGATGAAAATTGATGGTAATGGATATGCTTGAAATATGAGTTCCTGGAAGGATGCCATAATTTCCTCTAACTATAAGTACCTGATGAATATTTTGAGGATATTATGGACTATGGATATTTAGAATCTAAGCCTTGGGTGATAGGATTCTTCCCAGAACACTAGAATTGGGGGTGAATGGGACTTTAAAGAGTCATATTTCATCATGGATACTAATAGATTGAAAGTTAAATGATACTTCCTAGGGTCCTTTCTCTTACATAGTGGGACTTCTTTGAGGGTGTTTTTTAGATCAACTTGGGTTTTCTTCACATGTGTTGTGACCTGTGACATGGGAATGAGCCATGTGTTAGTTGTATTTTCTCTAATATTGAGGTGGTCCTTCAGAGTAAGGGCATCATTTTTGGAATAATAGGGCCTCCGTGTTGGTTGGTGGTTGTGTGGTGATGACATATGTAATAGTATTCCACATCAAAGGATGACTCGTAATGGAATATGGTTGATTTATTGAGTGAGAGTGTCAAACTACTATACCTGATAGGTGGCTAGGGTCTCAATCCTAGGAAAACATATATGGTTCCCTGTACTTATTTTTTGAAGATGTTATGGGGTATTCTAGTGGGGGTGAGGGCCTCTAGAGAATCATAATATGCCTCATACTGAGAAATGTTATCTCCTTCCCCATACATTTTCATCAAGTGTTCTAGTTCAGGTTCAGTGGAGCAGGGATGGGTTAACCTACTCATTGACCCGGGGGACCGATTTTTTTTAGGAATGTCACAACATGGTGGGATCCCTACAAGGTATCTGCTAAGTAGTGTTTGAAATGGGTATATATAAAAAATACAATACCTCCTTGGTATAGGGGAGTGAACTGTCAGAGTACTCCATGGAGAGGATCCTAAAGATATTTTCTTTAATAATGGGGGTGGCTTCCACTTACACCGTCAGGGGCATTGGTGTTAGTGAGGTGATAATTTTTCAGGATCAGGGTGGGCTATAAACCATGTGGGAATGGCCC
Organism: Viscum album; assembly: GCA_963277665.1. Classification (NCBI taxonomy): domain Eukaryota; kingdom Viridiplantae; phylum Streptophyta; class Magnoliopsida; order Santalales; family Viscaceae; genus Viscum; species Viscum album. Next base: position 1,956,641,620 of record OY728153.1, read on the forward strand.
ATTCTTGATCATTTAGATAAAAATATTTGTTGATAACCCTCCTATAGATGATCTCGGATGGCGAGATAGGGTATGAGAACCCAGTAGTTGAAGATTCGATGACTTTAATTGTATGGAAATTATCAAATGGGATTTTTTTCACCCACATTCCTCCTACCTAAAAACATATTGGAAATATTCCACGTATCTCTTATAAAATGAGTCCTATTTTGTACAAGGAATAACCAATCTGTATATATTTGATGAAGGTGATTTCCAATTCCCCAATTTCATTCATTCTTTATAAGAAAAATGAGGGATCTAAGTTGATGATATCTTAGGCGAATGATGAAGAAATTTATCTACCCCCACGTCATAGTAGAGTTTTACTTTCAACCAACAACTCACATGATGGGACCCGGAACTGAATATATGGATATGGTAATATGTAATTTTGATGGTCCTCTAATATTACTAGTCCCCATTTTTTATGGATAAGAATTTTATGTATGGTTCACCATTTTTTTAATCAACATTTTCTTCTAAGGATACTAAGAATATCTATATATGGAAGTGATGTGATGATTTTTTCCCCACATTCCCACTTTCTAATGGAGGATATCTCCCATAAAATTATTCAATGATGGTGGATCCTTGATCAAAATAGGATGGTAGGATTTCAATTCCTCGTTCCATGAATTCCTCTTTGGAGTTTATTTCATAGTCTATGTATCCCTAATTTATTTTAGGTGTGTTCATGAAACGAATTCATAGATTTATCTATGTGTGGACACTATTTAATTACACCACTTCTATCTTTAAAAGGCAGTAACCTTCAGTTCTTGGAGATAGTAATGTTGGTCATGTCTAGAAATATTTGGATGTTGGATGTATTGGTCACATATAAAGTGTTTTCATTTTGAATTTATAGTCATTTCCTAAGAGGCATCCTAGGAATAAAAGCTAAGGAATTCCATATTATCCCTATGGAATTTTACAACATGGGTGTAAGTCTTCAAATATTTTTACCTCATGCATCCCAACTTTCGTATATGGGGTATATATTTTGAATCAGGTCATAGATTTAATTCCTTATGGGGATTGATTTGGCCCATGTTTAATGTCTTTCGGGGACATATGGTCACTAGTTTAATGAATTATAGGGATTGGTTTGTCCTGGATTTAATTCCTTGTGGGGATAGCTGGGTTATAGGTTTAATGTCTTGTGGGGAGAGGTGGGTCACAATTTTAATGTCTTGTGGAGACATATTGGTCATATGTCTACAATATTTTTAGGATACGCTGGTCATAGGTTTAATGTATGATGGGGATAGTTGAGTCATAGGTTTAATGTCCTGTGGGGATAAGTGGTTCATATATTTATTATATTTTGGGGAGATGTGAGTCCCATGTTTAATGTATTGTGGGGATATATTGGTGGTTAAGTGTGTCCCCATGGCAGAATATTTCATACTTAGAATTTTGTGGGGATACTATGCGGTAATGATTGAACTCATGTAGGTTCCCTAGGTTTTTGGATATGTTAGATGTGAACCTCATAGAGGTGTCCAATGTAACCCTTTTAGAGTTAGGGGTAAAAACATATGTAGCTTGATGCCACAGTTTAAGGTCATGTGACATGATCAGTACATTTAGTTTAATGTCATGCAGAAAAGACGCTTGTGTTATTGAAGGACTGTCAATGAGAGATAGTGTAGGGATTAAATGTATGATATATCCAAGGGTTCTAGCAGTAGGTTGAAATCCCATGGAGGGGGTGTAATGTCATACCATTATGATCGTACATGGGGAACCACATGTTCATATTAAGGGGTAAGACTACAGTTTAACATCACGTACTATGGAAGTTGTCATGTATTATAAAATTATGTCACTAGGATGTAGGGAAATGAATTTTTACATCCTGGAGATTAGAAATGGTGGGGCCAATAATCAGGGAGGATATTTCCATGTAAGATAGGAATATCATGCATATGTCCTCCCAACCCAGAATGATCATTACTTTTCCTTGATGATGCATGTTTTGGTGATTATGTGCCGACTTCTCAGGAACTTCTACGTGGGTCAAGATGTAGTCACTGTTCTTGAAGAGTGTCAATCAAGGTTCCAAAATTTAGATTTTCTATGCATTAGAGAAATAGGAATTGGGGAACCTACGATTAGGATAACTAGACAAGGCAATGATTTAGGCCATGTGTGGGTAAAAGGAGGAATACACAAGGGTTGATGAGACTAAACTCATGGGAATTTGGGGTTTACATGAATCAATTATTGATTAGTACAGGGTCCCTAGGCACTCAACATTTAAAAAATGGTGTTAGAAAAAATTACTTACAAGGGAGATGCTTAGAGGAAATGTTCTATGATGTTTATGACTTCAATGATGATGGAGGATTCGTGAAGGGAAAGGCTCTTGTGAGAGTGGATATTTCCCAATACCGGGAATCCTAGTCTCATAGTGAATCTTGGTTCCAATGGGTTTGGTTTGTAAAAAGATAATTATCTAACAATATCCCAAGATATTCCAAGGTATTTCTTCTTAAGAAAAATCCATGTGCCTTTGTTGGCACCGATGTATGTGTTCCATGGGATTTTTAATGAATTTGATAGGCATTTTAGGATAAATTAGATCCAAAAATGATTAAAAACCATTTAGGGATTTTTTTTGAAGTTAAAAATTTTTTTGAATCACTGGAGATCGAAATGCACACTGGTTGTGGAGTTCCTTCATGAGTTCACAAATAATTGATAGTAATTCTCTTTGAAATGACATTTTTATGGATGAAACGCTATGTGGTTGTATGAAGGGTTGATGGTGACCCCCACAAATGTGACTCTATGACCTGTTCATCCACTCCCCCTTACAAAGCTCATATCAATTCCCAATGTCCTACCATCTTTATGAAACTAATGTCCTATAAATACCCATTTAAGCGTGAAATTAAAGGAATGATCCTTGACCTTTTGAATACTAAAATCGATCCAAATTGATGATGCTCCTAAAATTCAAGAACCAAAGAGAAAATATATCAAACAAAGTATTTGGGCTTCAAGAAACCCACTTACTTGTGTTCTTGGGATCCACCACCCCAAGAGGATATTCCTTTTGTTATGTCCTATGACCATCATAGAGGAATAATTTCCAATGATATAATTTATGATTAACGAATCATTGAACTATCATGGAGCACTGACCACCTCAATCAGGAATTTAATCCATGTTAGGGGAACCCTACATTATGAAATGTGATTCTTCATGAATCCCCTATACTATATGAGGACCCATATACTCACGATTTCCTCCTTCTTGAGCCTCTAATAACTGGGTAGAACCTATCATGGTTATCTCCATGGTTCCTCCCTTCTACTTACACTCCTTCATAAAGTTTGAGTCTTAGGGCCCCGACACCAATTCAGATCTGGTTTAGCAACACCTTGAGTCCCCATGTGACATGAGACACCACATATTCTATCATTCCACTACATCCCTAGTGTGTCTTGATCCTCTCACTTACCACTTTCTTCTCAGTATAGGTACCATAACCAGTATTGATTATCAACATAAGGACAGTATTGTGGACACCTTGATTGACCAATCCTCTTTGGCAGTTCCAATTCCATGCCCCTTCCATAGGCACATAAGTGTTAATCATTTAAGACTAAGGGGAAAGGATTAATTCCACCAATGTTACATATACATGACGTAAAACATCCCAGATACACATCTTAGTCATATGAAATTAAACTACACATCAATTTCATCAACACATGATATAAAACTATAGGCTAAACCTACACGGAGAACACAAGTTTTCCCTTGTATGATCGTTATGGAATTATACCCCATCCCACCACAGTGAAAAGGCACCCCATTCTAGGTAACATCCATAGTTAAGCCCCTCAAACACACTTTCCTTGAGTATCTAAACTCTCCACTTATGGAATCTCAATGTGAATCCCCACACCATTACCCTAAGATCAATACTCTTTCAAAGGGTAGATTCAAGGAATAATCCCCACACCATCCATAATTGATGTTCTTTTTGAGACACCTGAATCCTTACTACATGACATTAAACTGTTTGGATCATTATTATCACACAACCTAATACAATGGTATTGAACTATGCGTGTTTTGATCCCTATCCTCTAAACATGGTACGTAGGATGCCTACCTGAGGTTCAATCCCAAAAATGGTAAACTATATAGGTTTTCATATTCCATCGCAGGTATAAACCTCCGATATCCACCTCATGGGTTGTTACTATCCATCCATCCCAATTTCACCTCCAACGGTTTTCTCATCCATTAGTAAACAATCTATAGGTGAGACATTCCCTCCCGAGGACACACCTCCCAGATTCACCTCAAGGGGCATTCTAATCAATCCATATTAGATCTACCTTAAGGGGTATTCTGATCCATTAGTAAACTATTCATGTGTCACATATTCCCTTCGATAATCATACCTCTTGTATCCTCTTCAAGGTGTGTTCTTTTACATGAATCAAAAATACAACTCAAGGGGAATTCTGTTCCATTGGTAATATATCAAGATGTTACATCTTCCCTCATAGGGGCTATTTCAGGTGATTTCACCGGGGACTTTCTCTAAATTTGTTGATGTACACATGAATCACAATTATTTCCTCACATTGCTTCTTTCCAATGGTAGGAAGCTTTCATCACTTTCAATAGTGATGTCTGCCCCTTGATCAAAATAGGATGATGGGATATCAGTTCCTCTTTCCAGGGATTCCTCCGTTGAATTCATCCAATAGTCTAGGTCTCCATCATAAATTTAAGTCATGTTCATGGAACACATTACCAATGCTATGTAATTATGGATTCTATCTAATTATATTACTTCTTTCTAGACATTCTGGTGGGTCTTGATAGAGAAAAAATTATTTCTCAAGAGAGTGTCCACATTGGGAATCACAGGAATTCTTGGAGGCTAGGAACATTGGTCACCAATATTCTTCCTCAAATGAGGGTATCTCATAGAGGCATCATAGGAATGGATCATAAAGATTATCATGGTGATCAAAAGGTATCTAACATCAATGTAACATATATTCCAAGGCTTTTACCTCAAGCATCCTATTTTTAGAATGGGGTTTCTTGGGGTTAAATGTTTAACATATTTGGGAGATAGAGTTGATCAATCAAGACACCCCACAGAGGTGGATCAAGAGGCTGCATTCCTAAGATAGAAGATGTAACAAATTTATGTTTACTAGTGGTTGGATCAGAATTACCTATAGGGACTGATATGGGAGGTATGTCCCATATAGGGAAGATGTAACACTATGAAGGAAGATGGATCATAATTCCCATGTGGGTGGGACTAAGAGATGTGTCACATAAATGGAATGTGTAATGCAATGAAGGAAGATAGATGAGAATGTTAATGGGGTGGATATAAGAGGTTTTTATCATAATGGTAAGATTCCACAATATAAAGGAAGATGGATCAGAATTCCCATTGGGGAAGACCCATGAGGTGTGTCCCATAATTGGAAGATTTCATACAATGATGGAAGATGGATCAGAATGCCCATGGGGTGGATCTAAGAGGTGTGTCCCATAAAAAGAAGATGTCACACCCTGAAGACATATGGATCATAACGTATATGGGGGAAGAACTTGGAGTTTTGTCCCATAATGTGATGATGTCGCATCATTAAGGTTGATGGATTAGAATGCATGTTGTAGGGGAATAAGGAGGTGTGTCTCATAAAGTGAAGATTTCACACATTGAACGTTGATCAGAACACCCTAGTAGGTGGATCAAGAAGGTGTACCCACAGTAGGGGGAACATGAGTATACCATTGGTCATGATTAAACCTTAGAGAGGTGTAATACATTCCCAATCTAGGAGGTAAGGATCAAAAACCACATAGTTCAATTCCAAAATTTATGGTCATATTACAGGACCAGTCAATGTAGTTTATCCTCATTAGGTAAGGAAACTCACGCCACAAAATATGTTTCAGCAAGGTATGGGGTGAGGATTATGAATGGATACTTCACATAGAAATAGTATTGATATTACTTTGATTTTTTGTTGGGATTTTTCATAGAATCTACTTATGGATCTATAGGAGATGGGGAGTCCCAAGTGAGCAAACTTATCTTACCAGGGATGTGGACCCATTAATATCATGATGGAAGTGGATGTTGGGTTAAGACCTCATGGATTATTCCTATATATCCTATTTATATGGGAATTAAATATCATTTAGTTTATAATTGTTGTGGTTTACACCTGTGCAGGAGGCCAATTGGATTATGTGTTTTGGGATTACATGTGAAAGCCTCTCAAGGAGGATGAGTATGGTTGTTGGGACTTACACACAAGAGGATTACCATTGGAATAGAGGTTGGGTATTATAAATATAGAGGAGGTCCGATGGAATTGAGTTTGACAGTATGGTTACTACTAACCACTATTCCCACATAATCCATGTTTGGTGTGAGAAACACGTGGAAGAATTAGACAAGATGCTCCAATAATGGATGAAGAAACAATGAGAGATGGTGTGGGGATTGTACATTGAATCTACCCAAGGAGGATTTCATTCCATGTGAGGAAGATCTCATTCCATTTGAGGTGGATATCATTCTATATGATCCATACATGGAGTATCATTTTATTGTTTAGTATAGTGTTTAAGTATTATTCATAGAATATTCAATCTCTAGGTGACTCATATCCTATGGTGGGAAAGAAAGTGGAATCTTATTATTATCATACACTGGAAATACTATGTCGATTGCATTGGGTAAGACTACAGTTTTACATCCTGTGATGTGGATGTTTCCATCTGGTTTAATGTCATACAACGATGATATACTACTATGGAATTTTACATCATACAAAAAGGATGTGGGGACTCACTACATACCCCTTGGGCACACATAATCACCGCTCATGCTCCTTTGGGAGGGGAATGACTTTATCGATTCCATGTTTTAACAATATAGAGGTGTGTTCAATTTCTTATCCCATGTAAGAGTCTACATTAAAATAAACAACTGGGGTTAGAGTACCCATTATTAGAAGAGTGTATTGTTGACGATAAGGGGACATCAGGTAATGGACCATGGAATTTTAGTGTGAAAATTTCAAGTGTTACATGAAAAGGGCTCTAAAGTATGGTGATTTTACACAAAGGAAATCCATACAGTGTCCAAGAAGGGATGCGTAGAAGATGGGAGGATCGCACAAAAGGTTAAGTTTGCATGAAAGAGGGGGAATGTTCAAACCTGACGTAGTCTGAAAACATATAAGCAAGGATTAGAAAACTATTGGCCCAGTAAATTGTGGATGGTCTCACCCAAATTTAACCAATATTTTAGGTTTAAGCGGTCGCTTTTATTTTAGCTTGGGTTGTCGAATCCTTAGAGACCTAAGAAGAAACCTATAGACATGTACATTATATGAACTGTTTTTTTCTTTTAAGGGGGAAACACTGGGTTGATTTTAGAAATATTTAAGTGAATACTAAAATACTTAAGTGAATTCAATTTAAAAGGATGATTTGATTCTAGGTTATCACTTAGGGTGGATTGTATGTATTCTTTTTTCAACTATTTAAATTTCTTATATTCAAGATGGGTCCATTTAATAAGATTAAACAACATCATAACTTCCTGGTTTAATACAAACACTCCTTAATACTAATCACCTATAAACTTTTAAGATCATTGTTTGAGCACTCCAAGGTAATGGTTCGTATTAGCATTTGAAGTGTGCGACCTTAAAATTCAAAAAAGATGAAGAAGTTTTAAAATCATCCAATGAAATTATCAATTAAATGTAGTGATTAGACATTAATAGGGTGATGAATAACATACAACCCAACACCTTGATACTCCCTTGGATCAACCACAAGAGGGTTATCCCTCCATTTATGAAATGCTTTAAATGGAAGTGGGAAAAGACTCATGAGAGAGGAATTGAAGAAGTAAAAATACAATAAAAAGAAAAGAATCACTCCACTGTTGTGTGAATAATTTCACAAGGTTTGATGTGAATAAATTCACACTATTAATCAACGGTATAAATGTGATAATTAGAAGAACATAAAAAGGGATGATGATGAATTTTTATTGAAAATTAAGGTGATTCGTACAACTTACATGAGAAAAACAAACACGAGACAACAACATCACATGATGACATTACAATGAAAGAATGAAAACAATAGAGGTCTGGCCCTCTTATGGGTAGATAAAAGGGAGTAGGAAAGGGTTGGATTGAATTATATTTCTCACTATATTAACTTATAATCAATTATTTTAACTGAAAATTTCGTTTGAGGATTTTAAAACTTCTTCGTCCTTTCGGAATTTTAAGGCCTTACACTTCAAATGCTAATACGAACCTCTACCTTGGAGTTCTCAAAACATTGATCCTCCAAGTGTACAGTCGATTAGTATTAGGGAATATGGGTATTAAACCAGGAAGTGATGATGTTGTTTAACCTTATTAAATAAACACATCTCAAATATAATAAATTGAAATAGTTGAAAAATGAATACATCCAATCCACCCCAAGTGATAACCTTGGATCAACTCATCCTTTTAAATTGAATTCACTTAAGTCTTTTAGTGTTAACTTAAACCTATATAAAATGAACTAATGTTTTTCCACTTAATAGCCAAAAATAGTCCAAAGAAAGAACATTTATATAGGTTTTTTCTTAGGTCTCTAAGGATTCGACAACCCAAGATAAACAACAAGCGACCGCTTAATCCTAAAATCTTCTGTAAATTTTAGAGTGACAAATTTTGGTGTCTTTTCCGGGGACCCAAGTAATTCATATCAACACTTAATCTATTCTCCCCTGTTTCTTATTTTCTCATCCAAATTCTCTTATCTTTTCTCTATCTAGTTTTTTTTTCTTTTGGCGCATGTTGCTTACACTAGTGACCAATCAAATCATCTACTTAGGGTGGATATGTAGAGACCCGAAGCTTAACGTACATGGACATTACATTACATTTTCGGAATACTTAGTACATAACAAAAAACACACACACAAGGATCATAATAGTTTAGTGTCTTTGGAAACTCGGAATATAATCTTCTAATCGTGGTGAAAGATCTTCAAAATATCCCATAAAGGTCTTCCTTTTTTTTACCTAAAACTTTTCTTTATATCCTGGGGAAAAGAAAACATAAAAGGGTGAGCTCAAATGCTCAGTAAGGGTAAACAAAAGAAATATCAATCACATCATATACATAAGCACATAACTTTTGGAAATCATAACCTGCAAAAGAGATCATAATTTCATAACATGGGGTAAATCATGGCAGTGAAATGTAATCACAATAATCATAACAAAAAACATGAAACTTTGTGGCATTCACACATAATCATAGAGAATCATTTCTTGTTAGTCATGACTCATTTCCAAGACTATCTTAGTGGACAAAGTCCCTTTCTGAATCGAGTAACCCTCGTTTTAGTCCTGTTTCACTGAACCTGTATAACCTACCATTCCAGCCCTGTCTATCTCATGAGATATAAAATCTTTACCCAATGCATTGGAGGGAGATATAGGTCCCACCCATCTCATAATGATACCATTATTATGTGTGCCACAAAATCATAAACCATACATCATTTCATAACCCATGTAATAAAAATGGGATTCTTAAACAACATGACATCAAAAAACAATTCATATAAGATAAAGGAATTCATAAAAATGTTTCCATCACAACATAATAAAATCCATGTAATAATAGGGATAAAAACAGAACCCTTTTATTATCTTATATGGAAAATAATTTTGATAAAATACTTGAACTTCATTCTTGAGAAAAATATCCTTTCTACTTCAAAAACACTTTTCCTTTCTTAACATGTCATACAATTTTAAACTAAAAGAAGTTGATTAAAAATAAACTTGAATACTTGTAAAGGATGCTTCTTGGAAATAATGTTTTAGAAATCCATTCATGCCATATAAGTTAAAAAAACATTCTTCGTACTTTTGTCAGAAAAGTCAAAAAGTACCTCGTACGGAAAACGACAAAAGATTCCTTTCATTTCTTTTACTAAAAACTCACCGAAGGGTAAAATTGTATTTAAACAATTGTAGTTGGATGGAAATAATATTTCATATTTATGAAACATGGATGTGGATGATAAAATACACCCCAGTAAATACTTACGAATAAACAATCTCGGATAAAAATGAGATTGTGATATTTCTCTTACCTTAGGTCCGATTTGCTTCATATGTGTCCGAACATCCTGTATAATGATTTAAATAATGTCATTGACTTATTACAGAATCATATTCATTGTTATGATATCATATATGGTTCACTTATGACATTATATTACCCGTTCTTTTGTAAATTCCATGCTAAAGAAGCGTTTTGGGTAAAATCGTTTCATTTATCGTAGGTGTTTTGACTTGTTGTTCTTGACATTATTATTACTTATATCATGATTTAATTACTTCCAGAATATAAAATATGATTTATATATCATATATATTCAATATATATATATATATAATAGATAGATAAATGAAATGAAAAACACCATTCATGGAGACGGTAGTCCGTACGTACGCATGAACGTTGTTTTCCTTTCCTTATTGTCTTGAATGGAAGTAAGTAAATGACATATATATATATATATATAAATCCAGTAGCTTTATAATGTCATATATTTCATTATTATTTCTTATATATACTTTATAATCATTCTTAAATGGTTAACATGGAGAATGAATCTCATCGCGTCGTGGAGACGGTAGTCCGTACGTACGCACGAGCGATGATATCATTTCCATAAATATTGAATTGAATTGGAGTGGATTATACAATATATCAGAATCAATATGATGTTGTAAAAACTATGTATAGTTATTATTTACACCATTATACCCATCCATGTAAGGTGGTGGTGGAAAATAGATTACACCACGGCGTGGAGATGGTATTCCGTACGTACACACGCGCGGTGATTTCTTTTTTCGTAGGATGGATAGATGGTGAAATAGGGTTGTTTCATACTTATAATAACATATCAGTATATGAGTGATACTGATGTTATTACTTCATAATGAAAAAACCTAAGAAGAAGAAGTGGAAGAAGAATTAAAGATGAAAGAATCGGTAACGGTAATTACCTCTTCTTTGAAGCGCCTCTTTGAGACCTCCTCTTAGGGCACTAAAATTGGTCTTTGAGGAAGACCAGAACCTCTAGGATGTTTCTAGGGAAGTGGAGAAGAGATTTTGGCATGGGTTTGCCGAGCTTGAGTGCTCAAATTGGTGTGAGGAGGAGGGGGAGGAGGTGTCCTTTTATAAGGGAGGAGAGGGGCACCTTAGGAATACCTCAAAATATTAGTTTATATTAATGTCAAAATCGGTTTATAATGGTTCCAAAGGGTCTTATTTCGAAGCTAAAGTGGGGATGGGTCGAAATCATATCAACCAATAGGATTTAGACAAGTTTAAGGTATTATTTTAACCTTATCAATTAGATTTAACTCTAAGTTAAATAGTTTAACTTTTACCGTGTCTTTTTGTTTTCTTTCACTATATGGTTAATACACTTACTATAACATGCCAAACGAACCCCAAATTGTTTATTATTAATATATATATCCTTATATAAGTCATTTGGCAGAACCTTAGATTTTTAGGAATAAAATAACAATTAATAATATAATATTTGATTTAAAAACTATTTTGTGTCAATTTTGACACTATTTGATATATGATTTTATGTGAAAGTCATAACAGAATTATATGTTCGAACCAAGTTGATTAAATCAACACTAATATATCATAGTAACCTATAAAATTAGTGTAATTCATAAAAAGGCTCAAATTACATTCATTTGAGCATTTATAACATCAATTATGTTAATATTTCCTTAAAAGGGTAATTACTGCATCATCGTTGTGTCATACATAAATTAAATTATTTAAAGTCTAAAAATTATAAATAAAATATCATTATGTAGGAAATATTTTTATCTTTATAATGAATATTTATAGTCGAATATATCTTATGTATAACCAAATATTAAAAATATTTTAGTTATTAAACTTTGATTTTAACTATTTTAACTATTCATTAAATAAAATAATATTAAATGCCATAATCTAATCCAAGTGGACCTAAATGGTCATATTATATTCATAAGGTTTTTTTGGTCGAATTACACTTATCCAATAGAATTAGGACATGTGTTAGGGTAATAGTAATATCAGATTTACCCTTAGTTACCCTATTTACTATTAACCGCGGTAAAAAAAAGTAAAAAATTACTATTCACCAAAAATTATTTTCATCTCATTGAACCACATTTTAGTCCTTGATATTAACCGTGTCTCTCGGATTTTTGAAATTCCATTCACAGAAGCGGTAAAATTATGTTTTATGCAAACATTCAGTTTTTAACCTACCACTTAGTGGTTTCACTATTCATCAAAAATTGAAAGTTTTCAGAAAAATACCAAAATTTCATCATAAGCTATATTTCATATTCCGAATTCAAAAATGAAGCCTATTTTACCAAATTAATATCATAGAAGTTGCATTAATTAATTTTATAATTAAATCCCGCTGTTAAAACAAAGGGCGTGTTTTGAAGAAGCAATATCTATCAAAAGATTGACACTTGTTTATGTCTGGTTTAAATGTGAAATTAAATCCAATGACCAACATTGTATTAAATTGTAAAAATATATTCTAAATATACTTTAAAAACAATCAAATTAATAATTTATCACTATTAATTATTTCATTTGAAAAAGTTGTTTTTAACTAAAATTTAGTAATTTTCACTATTCATCAAAATATGAAAGTTATCCGAAAATCACCAAAATTTCACCTTAGGCTAAATTCGATACTAAAAATCCAAAAATAAAGTCCATTTGAGAGCTAAAATTTCTAAAATTTTAAAAGGTGGTTATTACTATTCATAACGGCTAGTTTTAATAATATTTTAATAGCATATCGTTGTTTAGTGAAACTCAGTATTACGTACTACACACGCTATAGAGGAAGGTCGTGATTGCGTGTAATGCAAGGCAAGTCAAGGATGTGTGTTGAGCAAGCTCCTTTTGGTGTAGCGTACAACACAAAACATTAATAAAATTAAAAAGAATATTTTTCATAAAATCTCAGGCTGTTACATTCTACCCCCCTTAAAATGAATTTCGCCCTCGAAATTTTTCGGGGTTATAAATGGTTTACTACTTGAAAGTTTCTTTAATAGAAACCCACATCGTAAAAAGGAATACCAAAACTTGGCTTTAAACACTAATGTATAAAACTTAATGGTTACCCAAGTTAACTAATCACTGGGTATCCACATAGGAGAACATAGGTGAAAATATGGACATGGAAGAGAAATCTAACCGTCATGTTCTGATGGATAGTGGTAGAGGACATGGCTATGGAAAAGCTATCAATCACAAAGCCATAAATTTGTGATAATCTAAGGTACCATCTGATTCATCAGATATAAGATCTCTAGGACAACATTTTTGGTTTACAAAATTTTGAATTAGAAGAAATACTTACTTGATTTTGGTACAATATCAGTATTGTTCGTGAATTGAACAATTTCCACTTCATCCCTTAAAGAAATGAAGTTGAATTTGTTATTCGTGATGTGTTAGCAGATCATGTGATAGAATGATGGGTCATTCCATCTCTTTCAAACAAAAGGTTAGCAAAAGTTATAAGTCCATCTTGTGGTTAGATTAATTGTATATGGTTCCAAAAATGAACTTATACTTCATATATCATACCGCTTAATAAAATAAAACTAGTTTATACTAACCAGGGACATCCTGTAGGCCAGTGGTAGGCGATAAAGGCCAGTCGCACTTCGGTTGTGGGATCGATTCCCACAGCCTTGTCCGACGCGATCGGCTGTCGCCCGTCCTGCAGGTTGTCCTTTTTCTAAAACTATATTACTATAACATCCCATCAATAATATTGAAAATCTTCTATCCTTAAACAATACTAACTTATGTTCAACATAATCCATTCTAATCTTTAAGCTTATCCATAATACTACAGTCCACTCACATAATATAGTGAAAACGATTACAAGAGATTTAATACTGTCGTTAATCCCCATATATCATAAGATATGTCATGTTGGTCACATTCCAAACATTCAAAGGCCTTAATCATGTATTCTCTTGAATACCCATTGAACCTTAGTGAAAACATGAATGCAGTTAAAAGTTCACTCTTTCCACGTACCAAAATCCAAAAATTCTCTATACTCAAACCATGATATAACCTTCTCCTTATATCAGTCATGAGCTCATGAATACAATCAAACACCTCATTATCTTATTATTCCTTCATTATGTGCATACCATCTAAATTCCAAAAATATCTGAATAACCTTTCATGGATAGTGGTACCATTAATCATGCACTTTCATAACTCAAGGAAAGACAACAGTGTAACAATCCTTAGATGTCTCTTTATTCCATAGTACCATGAGATTTCTTATACAACATTACACATGATAAACATGTAATCATTCCACTACATTCTTAAACCATTGACCGAGCTTCAACAATTATTTCATCTCACATATCTTTTGTAGTCTCTTCATCATCATCCACATAAATACTACCCATATGACCATACTGATTATCTTCATGAGACTTTCCCTTAGGGCATTGGTTTGCATGATTCCCATACATTCCACATTTAAAACATTTAACCATTGTTGATGTCGTAGAAACACCATTATCCTCATCCCTGGTGTTAACTGAACCTTTTCCTTTGCACTTACTGGCTTTGTGTCCTTCTTTTCCACACCCAAAGCATCTTCCAGTTCCTTTGAAACATTATCCTTGATGCCTCTTCCCACATGATTTACATGGGGGAAATTGAACTTTCTTTCCTCTATGATCATCATGAAACTCCATCTTTCTCTTATTAGAAGAGTCAAGAAACTTACCAAATTTTACTTTATTGATCATATTATGAGATTGCTGATTCAGCATAATAATGATGTTTGGACTTCCAAATCCAATTTCAATTGGTTTCTCATGAATAATTTCATTCCATTGTCCATCATATGCTCCATTATCGTGAATCATCTTGTTTCCAGCCACTTTCTAAAACCCAAAAAGAATAGTGTGAGAGGCCAAAAATCATGCTAGGGAAAACAACATAATAAAGGTGGAGTATCCTCAATATATAACATCTTAGGTTAAATTCTATGATCGTTACCGTAGTTCTAGGACTGTATCCTATACGTATACTTATCCTTAGGGACATCACTAGACATACCTTATAAATATCTCTAGGGATATCACTAAAGTTCTCGCATCCTAGTTTCCAAAGGTTGACTAAACCTTTCCTCCGATACCAACTGTAGAGACCCGAAGCTTAACGTACATGGACATTACATTACATTTGCGGAATACTTAGTACATAACAAAACACACACACACAAGGATCGTAATAGTTTAGTGTCTTTGGAAACGCGGAATATAATCTTCTAATCGTGGTGAAAGATCTTCAAAATCTCCCATAAAGATCTTCCTTTTTTTTACCTAAAACCTTTCTTTATATCCTGGGGAAAAGAAAACATAAAAGGGTGAGCTCAAATGCTCAGTAAGGGTAAACAAAAGAAATATCAATCACATCATATACATAAGCACATAACTTTTGGAAATCTTAATCTGCAAAAGAGATCATAATTTCATAACATGGGGTAAATCATGGCAGTGAAATGTAATCACAATAATCATAACTTAAAACATGAAACTTTTTGGAATTCACACATAATCATAGAGAATCATTTCTTGTTAGTCATGACTCATTGCCAAGACTATCTTAGTGGACAAAGTCCCTTTCTGAATCGAGTAACCCTCGTTTCAGTCCTGTTTCACTGAACCAGTATAACCTACCATTCTAGCCCTGTCTATCTCATGAGATATAAAATCTTTACCCAATGCATTGGAGGTAGATATAGGTCCCACCCATCTCATAATGATACCATTATTATGTGTGCCACAAAATCAGAAACCATACATCATTTCATAACCCATGTAATAAAAATGGGATTCTTAAACGACATGACATCAAAAAACAATTCATATAAGATAAAGGAATTCATAAAAATGTTTCCATCACAACATAATCAAATCCATGTAATAATAGGGATAAAAACAGAACCCTTTTATTATCTTATATGGAAAATAATTTTGAAAAAATACTTGAACTTCATTCTTGAGAAAAATATCCTTTCTACTTCAAAAACACTTTTACTTTCTTAACATGTCATACAATTTTAAACTAAAAGAAGTTGATTAAAAATAAACTTGAATACTTGTAAAGGAAGCTTCCTGGAAATTGTTTTTAGAAATCCATTCATTCCGTATAAGTTAAAAAAAACATTCTTCGTACTTTTGTCGGAAAAGTCAAAAAGTACCTCGTACGGAAAACGACAAAAGATTCCTTTCATTTATTTTACTAAAAACTCACCAAAAGGGTAAAATTGGATTTAAAAAATTGTAGTTGGATGGAAATAATATTACATATTTATGAAACATGGATGTGGATGATAAAATACACCCCAGTAAATACTTATGAATAAACAATCTCGGATAAAAATGAGATTGTGATATTTCCCTTACCTTAGGTCCGATTTGCTTCGTATGTGTCCGAACCTCCGGTATAATGATTTAAATAATGTCATTGACTTATTACAGAATTATATTCATTGTTATGATATCATATATGGTTCACTTATGACATTATATTACCCGTTCTTTTGTAAATTCCATGTTAAAGAAGCGTTTTGGGTAAAATCATTTCATTTATCGTAGGTGTTTTGACTTGTTGTTCTTGACATTATTATTACTTATATCATGATTTACTTACTTCCAGAATATAAAATATGATTTATATATCATATATATTCAGTATATATATATATATAATAGATAGATAAATGAAATGAAAAACACCATTCATGGAGACGGTAGTCCGTACGTACGCATGAACACTGTTTTCCTTTCCTTATTGTCTTGAATGGAAGTAAGTAGATGACATACATATATATATATATATATAAATCCAGTATCTTTATAATGTCATATATTTCATTATTATTTCTTATATATACTTTATAATCATTCTTAAATGGTTAACATGGAGAATGAATCTCATCGCGTCGTGGAGACGGTAGTCCGTACGTACGCACGAGCGATGATATCATTTCCATAAATATTGAATTGAATTGGAGTGGATTATACAATATATCAGAATCAATATGATGATTTAATAACTATGTATAGTTATTATTTACACCACTATACCCATCCATGTAAGGTGGTGGTGGAAAATAGATTACACCACGGCGTGGAGACGGTATTCCGTACGTACGCACGCGCGGTGATTTCTTTTTCCGTAGGATGGATAGATGGTGAAATAGGGTTGTTTCATACTTATAATAACATATCAGTATATGAGTGATACTTATGTTATTACTTCATCATGAAAAAACCTAATAAGAATAAGTGGAAGAAGAAATAATGATGAAAGAATCGGTAACGGTAATTACCTCTTCTTTGAAGCGCCTCTTTGAGACCTCCTCTTAGGGCACTAAAATTGGTCTTTGAGGAAGACCAGAACCTCTAGGATGTTTCTAGGGAAGTGGAGAAGAGATTTGGGCAGGGGTTGGCCGAGCTTGAGTGCTCAAATTGGTGTGAGGAGGAGGGGGAGGAGGTGTCCTTTTATAAGGGAGGAGAGGGGCACCTTAGGAATACCTCAAAATATTATTTTATATTATGTCAAAATCGGTTTATAATGATTCCAAAGGGTCTTATTTCGAAGCTAATGTGGGGATGGGTCGAAATACTATCAACCAATATGATTAAGACAAGTTTAGGGTATTATTTTAACCTTATCAATTAGATTTAACTCTAAGTTAAATAGTTTAACTTTTACCGTGTCTTTTTGTTTTCTTTCACTATATGGTTAATACACTTACTATAACATGCCAAACGAACCCCAAATTGTTTATTATTAATATATATATCCTTATCTAAGTCATTTGGCCGAACCTTAGATTTTTAGGAATAAAATAACAATTAATAATATAATATTTGATTTAAAAACTATTTTGTGTCAATTTTGACACTATTTGATATAAGATTTTTTGTGAAAGTAATAACAGAATTATACGTTAGAACCAAGTTGATTAAATCAACACTAATATATCATAGTAACCTAGAAAAGTAGTGGAATTCATAAAAAGTCTCAAATTACATTCATTTGAGCATTTATAACATCAATTATGTTAATATTTCCTTAAAAGGGTAATTACTGCATCATCGTTGTGTCATAAATAAATTAGTTTATTTAAAGTCTAAAAATTATAAATAAAATATCATTATGTAGGAAATATTTTTATCTTTCTAATGAATATTTATAGTCGAATTTATCTTATGTATAATCACATATTAAAAATATTTTAGTTATTAAACTTTGATTTTAACTATTTTAACTATTCATTAAATAAAATAATATTAAATTCCATAATCTAATCCAAGTGGACCTAAATGGTCATATTATATTCATAAGGTTGTTTTTGGTCGAATTACACTTATCCAATAGAATTAGGACATGTGTTAGGGTAATAGTAATATCATATTTACCCTTAGTTACCCTATTTACTATTAACCGTGGTAAAAAAAGTAAAAAGTTACTATTCACCAAAAATTATTTTCATCTCATTGAACCACATTTTAGTTCTTGATATTAACCGTGTCTGTCGGATTTTCGAAATTCCATTCACAGAAGCGGTAAAATTAAGTTTTATGCAAAAATTCAGTTTTTAACCTACCACTTAGTGGTTTCACTATTCATCAAAAATTGAAAGTTTTCAGAAAAATACCAAAATTTCATCCTAAGCTATATTTCATATTCCGAATTCAAAAATGAAGTCTATTTTACCAAATTCATATCATAGAGGTTGCATTAATTAATTTTATAATTAAATCCCGCTGTTAAAACAAAGGGCGTGTTTTTAAGAAGCAATATCTATCAAAAGATTGACACTTGTTTATGTCTGGTTTAAATGTGAAATTACATCCAATGACCAACATTGTATTAAATTGTAAAAATATATTCTAAATATAATTTAAAACCACTCAAATTAATAATTTATCACTATTATTTATTTCGTTTGAAAAAGTTGTTTTTAACTAAAATTTAGTAATTTTCACTATTCATCAAAATATGAAAGTTATCCGAAAATCACCAAAATTTCACCTTAGGCTAAATTCGATACTCCGAATCCAAAAATAAAGTCCATTTTGAGAGCTAAAATTTCTAAAATTTTAAAAGGTGGTTATTACTATTCATAACGGCTAGTTTTAATAATATTTTAATAGCATATCGTTGTTTAGTGAAACTCAGTATTACGTACTACACAAGCTATCGAGGAAGGTCGTGATTGCGTGTAATGCAAGGCAAGTCAAGGATGTGTGTTGAGCAAGCTCCTTTTGGTGTAGCGTACAACACAAAACATTAATAAAATTAAAAACAATATTTTTCATAAAATCTCGGGCTGTTACAGGATAGTCCTGGGGTTGGGGAGTCAAGTAAACCTAGGTAACTATTTTAATAAGATCATAATCTTCCAAATATTCCAGAGTAAAAAAATTGATCCCATTTCAATGGAAGGTCATCCAATAAACCATCTCATAAACCGGGGTGGAATCCAAAATGGATATCCAAATGAGGCAGCCCCAAACATGGGGAATGCATTCGATCAAACCATGAATGACTACCTCACAACTGCCTAGACCAATTACCCCTCATTAATTAGACACAATTCCCTAGGAGATGCTAACTACATATTCAAACCCCATTTCCTAAACCACCATCCCACATTCCATGGAATTGAGTCATAAATGTCATACCTTCAGGTTAAGTAGTTCAATGACATTGTAGATACCATGTGTCCCCCACATAAACTAGAATCGGCTAAGATGAGGCTATTTCATTTTTCATTAAATTATAGAGCTAGAAATTGTCTAAATAAATTGATACCATCATTCTTCAACTCTTAAGACCAATAACAATAATAAATATACAAAATATTTTTTCCCATCACAGAACAATGGTACTTAAATCAAGCATCCAAATATTTTTGTAAAAAGAGGGAGAGTCATTATATGGAACATGGGAGAGGTTCCAAGACAGCCTAAACATGGTTCCACACCATGTTTTTTCTATCCCTAAATAACTGATAATTTAATATGAAGGGTTGGGCCCATGGAACAAACAATTCATTAACATGATGTGTAATGGGACCTTTAAAAACAAAGCCCCAAATGATGCTTACGAATATCTAGAATTCCTTTCGGAACAAAACCAAACATAGGGATATATTTGAGGTATGTCTAAGGAATGTGGAGAGAGTTTTTCAATATGTGAAGAAAAGAATCTGTTCCTAAAATTTGAAAAATTCCATATCATAGTTAAAGAGGGACTAGTCCTTAGACATCTAGTCTTAAGTAGGGGGATTAAAGATGATAAAGCCAAGGTTGAAATAATTCATCACCTTAAATCACCCAAAACAATCAAGGAACTGCTGTCTTTATTAGTAAATTATGGTTTATATAGAAGATTTATTTGGAATTTCAACTCTATTTATCAACCACATTATGCATTATTAGTGAAAGATTCTCCATTTTAATGGGTAGAAAGTTGTGAGGAATCATTCTCTACACTCAATTAATCTCTTATCTATCCACCTACCATGGAATATTCATATTGGAAACATAATTTTGAGCTCATGTGTGATGTGAATGACTTCATTATAGGAGCAGTCTTAGATATCGGTGTTATAAAAATCCACGAGTCATTGCTTATGCAAGAAAATCGTCAAATGATGAAAAAACCAACTACACCACAATTGCGAAAGAGTTTATTTCTGTTCTCTTTGACTTAGATAATTTTAGGTATTATCTCTTAGGATCACCCATAATTTTCTTCACCGAACATTCTGCCCTGAAATACCTTTTCCAGAAACAAGATGCCAAGGATAGATTGATTAGGTGGATCCTTCTTCTTCAAGAGTTTGATTTTACCATTAAGGATAAAAAGGGTGTTCCAAATGTTTTAGTTGATCACCTCTCTAGGATGTAATTCAAAGCCAAATAATATCACTTTTATGTGTACAATTCATTTCTGGATGAGAACCTACATTCAGTGACTGATTAACCATTTTATGCCGACATAGCCAACTTTTATGTTATATGAGTCAGTCCAAAATTTGTAGGGACTCAAGCTCGAATGTAATTACTTTATGATGTTATTAAATATGTGTTTGATGACCCATACCTCTATAAGTTCTTCCTTGAACAAGTAATTAGGATGTGTGTCCGAGAACCTAAAAAGGAGTCTATCATTAAATTATGTCATAGTGAGGCATGTGGAGGTCCCTTTTCCTCTAAGAAAACATCTGCTAAGGTTCTTTAGTGTGGTCTCTTCTGGGCCTCCCTATCAAGGGACTCCTACACTTTTTTTGAAAGCTATCCTATGTGTCAAAAATTTGGGTCCATCACAGAAAATGATTCAAATTCCACTCACTCCAATTTTAGTGATTGAAATATTTTACTTCTGGGGAATCGACTTCATGGGTCCCTTCCCAAACTCTAGGGGATATCTATACATCCTTTTAGCTATTGATTATGTCACCAAATGGGTTGATTCCATTCTTAAAAAATCCAATATTCAACAAACTGTGATTATATTTCTCAAGGAAAACATCATCTTTATATTTGTAATTCCTAAGGCCATCCTGAGTGATTGTGGAACTCATTTTTGCAATCTCCCATTCTTACACTACTAGAAATTTAAGCTATAGCGACGGTTCTAAACCGTGGCTATAGGCCCCAAAACCGTGGATATAGGTTATAGGCACGGTTCATGAAACCAGGGTTGGTATTGGTGTGGATATAGGTTAGGGCCTATAGCCACAGTTTGAAAACGTGGCTATAGCCCTATAGCCACGGTTTGAACTGTGGCTATATCCATAAATCCATGGCTCCAATCGTCGCTATAGCCCTATAGCCATGGTTTTCAAACTGTGGCTACAAGGTCAAACCTATAGCCCAGCCAATAAAGGCCATGGTTCATAGAACCCTTGCTAAAGCCCTATAGCCATGGTTTTAAACTGTGGCTATACGTTTATATCCACAGTTCAAACCGTGGCTATAGGGCTTTATCCACGGTTTAAAACCGTGGCTATAGGACTTTCCACTGCATAAGAAAAAAAAGCCAGCATGGTTCACCGTGCTGGCTATTGGGAGGACACTACCAACTCCCCCTCCCCCCACCCACAACTCCCCCACCCTGCACTAGCACCCCCACCCACTACTCCTACACACCTCCCATACCCCACCCCCCTGCACCTTGCACCCCACCCCCACCCCCCACCCCCCATGCACCTTGCACCCCACCCCCTTCCCCCTCCTCACTGCACCCCCTCCCCCTAGACAGCCCCCACCCTGCACCATCACCCCCACCCCCTACTCCTGCACACCTTCCCTGCCCCACCCCCTGCACCTTACACCCCACCCCCACCCCCATGCACCTTACACCCCACCCCCCTTCCCCCTCCTCACTGCACACCCCCTCCACCCCCTCCCCACCCTGCACCAGCACCCCCCACCTCCTGCTCCTGCACACCTCCCACAACATTCAATTTGAAAACCAGTAACCTGATGCAATATGTCAATAGAACATGTAACCTAATATTAATAAACAAATCTGTAAACCATTCATGCATACTGTAAAAACAAACATGGAAGCCATTGAAAACTTTGAAAAAAATATGTAAAACCCACAAACCTGTAATGTTATAACCTAAAAACAAACTACAAACATAGAAACCTATAAAAGAATCATGCATACCTAAAAAACAACAATACCTCTAAAACAATCTGTAAAACATGAAAAACATTGAAAAAAAATAATACCTTCATCATAAAAACAATAATACCATCATGGAAAACCTGTAATCTTATAACCTGTAAACTTAAAACCTACAAAAAAATCTATAAACCTGTACAAAAATCCAAACCTAGAAACCAAAGTCCAAAAACCTAAAAACATCGAAAATTAGTAAACCTATAAAAAAATCTGTAAACCTGTAAACCAGTAAAACAATCTGTAAACCTATAAACCAATCTGTAAAACGATCTGTAAACATGTAATCTTATAACCTAAAAACATTGAAATCTATAAACATGGAAACATTTGAATCTTCATCATGCATACCTTACAAACAAGAATACCTTCATCCTGTAATCCTAGAAACTAAAACCCACAAAACTAAAAACCAAAAAACTAGAAAATTAGTAACATGTAAATGTGAAATGTAAAAAATATCAACTTATAACTTCTAAACCTGCAAGATTTCTATCCTTCAAACGATGCAACCTTTAAACCTCCAACCATAAAACTTAGAAAAATGCAAACATTCAAATACAAAATTCGAAAAAAATAATTCTCTTGAATATAAAAAAACACAAGACCTGTAAAATAAATAAAATAGTAACAATATGTATACATGTGTGGGAAATGAGCATAAAAATAAGTTATTCACTAAAAATAATTACTTTAATATATCCCATAATATGTTGGGTTAGTGAATATATAGGAAAATAAATAAAATAGTAACAATCTATATACAGATAACAAGGGTGTTCCACCAAGTGCTAACAATGTTACAATGATACACAAATAATCTCCAATAAATTGGTTGTTTGAAACTTTCCTAATATAATCAGTAAAAGCATGAAATGTTTAAAGACATTGAACTAAGGATTCTCAGAATTCATACAAACTAATGTAGGGAAATTTGATTAATTACATGGTAACAAAAAAATATGTAAACTAGAAAGATGACAATTCAAGTAATTGTTGTTTAAACATACCATCAAATTACAAATTATCAAGGGGAATTCTATCAATGGAATCAATTAGACTGGTGAATTGATTGATCTGTAAATACCTGAATAAAGACATAAATACGTTAAAAAATGATAATTATCTTAACTAAAGTCTCAGTTTCTTACAGAGTACAAAGTTTTGAAAGCAACCCAAAACTATGAGGTAAGTTCCCCTTTGTTGAGTTGTATGAGTGATCCCTGTATGTGAAATAAATCATTACAAAAAAATATTCAAATGAACAAGAACCTTCTAACATAACAGATTAAGAAAACACAAAAGTGGACTCAATAAATGAAAATAAAAATATGAAAGAACTCTAAAAGGATAATTTACCGGGCTATTTGCTTACTATTAGAAATAAAAAACATAAATACCTCCATATATATGTTTTTCATGTCCCATAATAACCTTGCAGAAATAAAAAACCCCATGTCTAAGCAGTTGTTATAGTCATTATAGTAAGTAGTTTTGTTTTTTTGTTTCATGCTAACATTCTAGATGGTTATACTCTTTTTATAGATTTTGCATTTAGTAATTATGCTCTCTTATGTAACTCGAATATTTTCCTAGTATAATGAGGATTTATCTAGTAAGAACATAGAAGGGTAATATTTTAATGACATTTCACCACTATGTATGATATTATCAATTTAAAGATTAGCATATACCCACATTGGATTATCTGTGAGTAATAAATATGCAAGTGTAATAGAAGATTTTTATTAACAACAATTTGTTTGAGAATTTAATCATACATTTTTTATTCTATATCTTAAATTACATAAGTTATTATAGTAATATATAACTTTTATATTAATAGCATAAATTTAATCCAATAACAAAGATAACATAACATTGACATAACATCATATATGTGAAAACAAAAAATCATTCTCTATTTTTCATATTAGGAAAATGGATGTTGTTATGTTTACAATCTTACTGTAGTCCTCATCAGTTAATGTATTTAATATCATCACAAATAAATTATCAAGTAGCATTGTATATATGATGGATTAAGCAAATTATGTTAAAGAAAAGCATGTAAGAAAATAAACTGTGTAAATCAGATGAATTACCGCTTAAAAAAACATTAATAGATTAAATAAATTCATTATCAACCTAATGAAAACTCAAAGGAGTAACATGACAATCCAAAACTGTGATATATTGAATGATTATTAGTAAAAATATCTTAATAATATATTGAGTATTTGAACTCAGTAAGCTGAATTCACAAAATGATATTATGAAAGGTATTGAAAATTAGGTTGTCAATGAATTCAAGTCTGACAATGAAGAATATGAATTAATAAAATTAAATATAGATCATTAAACGTGTATCTAGTGTAAGGGTTTATAAAATCGTGGATAGTAAAATATGAACCTCTGAGTAAATAGACATCGTTGTTCTATTACAGAAGTCGATTGTCCATGAACTTGCATCATAAGAAACCACTTGAAAGGAAATAATGGGAAAAGAAGGGAGATATAACTTCTCATATATATGTGATCAGTGTGTCAACTAAACATGATAAATGATACATGAATCCATAACCAACAATGAACAATGAATATTCAGATTGATATGCACATCCCAATACTAAACAACATCAATTCAAGTTGCTTGAGATTCAATCCAATTAGAATCATAGTATGCTCCCAAGAGAATATAAGTATTTTAAAAACAAATAGGAAATGGATCCTTGAATTCTATATCCCATACATATAATATTTTTCAAAAAATAAAAGGTTTTTGGGGAATTTCCTATTTTTGTAAATACCTCCAATGAATTGGAAATCCTTACATGATTTATAAAAATATTGGACATCCTTAAAAACTATTACATAGAATAATCCATCATCGAAAACATTCCTAGATATGTACTGAAGTCTAAAATGGCCTCTGTATGTAAGTGTATAACAAAATTTAAGGACACAAGTTACCACATCATTTGACACACACCTCATAATCACTTAGTCACTATAAATTTTCTAAATGTATGGATCCTACTAAACATAGAACTTTTATTTATATTTTAGCTAAAGGAACACATGCTTAGAAAACAATATACTTTTTATGTGCCAAGCAGTTAAACATTTCTGTATACAATGGCACCTTATCAATGCATTCATAGAGCCACGCACTAGGGAGTGCATCATTTATGGATGTTTCAATAGGTGTACATACATCAGAAATGTATAGAAGTATGTTCATGTGGATTGAAAATAGGGTTTCATAGCCCGTCTTGTCCTGTATTTCCACATTAAATTCTTATAGGAGAAGCATCAACCTTACTGACCTTGGTTTTGACTATGTTTTCTTCAATAAATTCCCATGAGCTGCAAGACCAGAATAAATTGTTACTTAACATTCTACAAAATATGAATGAAAATTTTCTAATGCAACAAATAGAGAAAACACTACTTATTGGTTGTTTGATAATTAATATGATATGAATCTAGGGTCTTTGAAGAATAATTTCCCTAGAAAGCCCCTGGAAACCCCCCGGGCAGACCCTGGACACCCCCCAGACAGATCCTAGACACCCCTCTCCTGGACCCCCTAGGCAGCAGCCCTCCCATCCGGACCCCCTGGATAGTAGCCCCCCAGACAGAACCCCCCCCCCCCCCCACTGGACCCCACTGGATAGCACCCCCCATAGCAGGACGCCCCTGGACAGCATCCCTTCCCTCCGGACCCCCTGGACAGTAGCCCCCCTGGACAGAAACCCCTCCCCCCTGCTGGTCCCCCCTGTACAGCAGTCCCCCCTTTCTGGACCCCCTGGACAGTAACCCCCCCTGCTGGACCCCCCTCGACAGCAGCCCGCCCCTCCGGACCCCCCCTGGACAGCAACCCCCATAGACAGAACCCCCCCCCCCCCAACTATACCCCCTGGGACAACAACCCCCCTGGACAGAACCCCCCCTGTTGGACCCCCCTGAACAGCTGCTCCCCCCACTAGACCCCCCTGAACTGCCCCCTACTGGACCCCCCTGGACAGCTGCCCCCCCCCCCCCAATTTGGATGCTTCTTAAGGTTGATGCTGGGAGATGCTGGGTTTATCCAATAGAGACTTACCGAGATTCTAGTAGTGGGGTTATAGGTTTCTTGTGGAGGATTTTGGAGATGAGGTTGTGAGTTTCGTGTTGCTGTTTGGAATTATAGGACCATTGAATTTTGGTTTTAGCTGGGGGTATTGCTGTTTGGATTTTTCTACATGATGTATTACATGATACACTTACATGGTGCAAGGTGCTGGTTGTTTTGTAATTTCTACTACGGTCGGTAACTTGTTTTGGATGCATAGGGGTTGGCTTAATGGTGTTTCTTCTTTGTTTTGGATTACTATTGTAGGCTTCTGGTTCTCTCGATTGTCTATTTTGGTGGATATAGTTTTGGGTGTGTCTTCAGGTGGTTGTTTGGAGTAAGTTCAGTTGGCTTGTTCTCGGTTTCCCCAACATGTGTATTCTGGTTGTTGATGGTGTATAGATTTCTATGGTGGATGTTCTAAAATTCCCTTGAGATGCTGGATGCTGCAGGTTTGGAGGAATGTTTCTAGTAGAAGGGTGGTTCTTTTTCTAGGGTGGGTGCATGTTGACTACTTGGTGGGTCTATAGGTGTTGGATTCAGGGTGGGTATTCTCTCACATTTGGATCAGGGACTACTTGGGGATTCTTTAGGTTGTATGATGGGTTATGCGTGGGTGATGTGGGGCACTTTGGATGGATGGTACTAGATGACTGCTGGTTTTTTAGAATTTCGTATGGTGGGGTGGTCCATTTGATGCAAGGTGTTCAGATGGTGATGGATGGGGCCAGATGGTGGTCCAGGGATGATTTGGTTTCTAGCTAATATTTTGGGTGTTGTGTCTACTATATGTTCTTATTGTGGTTGGATCTGGTGTGGTTTAGGGTTCTTGTGCAAGGAGGTGTTGGTGTAGTGGCCATTAGTTGGCATGGTTGTCTAGAGGTCTTTCACTCTAGGCTTTGTTGGGATAGGGATGATGGTCTAGTTGGTTGATGCTGGCTGTGGGGTTGGGGGTTCAGTGGTTCTATTTCTTTGGATAAAGCTAGACTTTTGGATGGGTGATGGATTTTGGCAACATGTATGTGGGTGGGTGGGTGTGTGTGTCTGTGTTGGTGGTTGTGAGTGATTTCATTAATGTGTGTGTGTTTTTGGTTTCTTTGATTTTTGACTAATTCTTTTGGGGTTTTTATATTTCTCCTTTACCCGCCTTGTTTCCTTTGTTATACTTCCCCTAGGAGTGCTTGTTGGTTTTGTTCTTGGGAGCTTATGTGATTCCTTCTACTGATTTGTAAGTGGTGTATATTCTAGGATCTTATGCTATTAGGTGGGTTTCTAGTGTGCTATTGATATGATACAGTATATATATGAGGTATTCATTTGATGAAATGTGGAAACACAAGTGATGGAAGTTGTAAAAAGGGAAATTAAAAGAAGTGAAAAGGAAATAAAAGGGGAAGGTGGGGGGGGGTGATGCGGGCTGGAATGCTGGTGGCAGCGGGCTGAAATGAAGGTGGAAGGGTGCTGGTGTGGGCTGGATGTGGCTGGAGCAGGGCCAAATCACAGAATTACCGTGGCATGACTGCGACGTGTTGGCCCGGTCCAGCAACATCCGCGGGGCAACATCTTCTGGCCATGAGCGAAGGGAGCAGGAGTAGGCAGGACAACATTCCGGCAAGAGCCTTGCCGAAAGAAATTATGATTAGTCAGTATCATAATTGATCACAAGACTCATGGAATACTATCACTGCGAACCACTGTGGGGATCTGTCCTAGAGCAGGGAAAAATCACGACATTACCGCGATGTGACTGCGGCGTGAACACGAAGTGACCGCAGCGTGACCACGGCATGACCGAAGCGTGACCACATTGTGACCGCGGCATGACCGCTGCATGTTGGCCAGGTCTAGTGACATCCACGGGGCAACATCTTTCGGTCCGGATCGATGGGAGAGGCATGAGGCTGGTATGCTGGTGGAAGGGGGCCGGTTGCAGGTGTTGGGGGGATGGTGCAAGCTTATTCGAAGGTGGAAGGGGGGCTATTGCGGACTGGAATGATGGTGGAAGTAGGCTGAAATGATGGTGGAAGGGGGCTGGTGTGGGCTAGATGTGGCGGGAGTAGGGCCAAATCACAGCATTACCGCGGTGTGATCACGGCGTTAGCGCGGTGTGACCGCGGAGTGACCGCGGCATGTTGGTCCGGTCTAGTGACATTTGCGGGGCAGCATCTTTCGGCCAGGAGTGAAGGGAGCGAGAGGAGGCTGGAATGATGGTGGAAGGGGGCAGGTTTCAGGTGCTAGGGGGATGGTGTGGGCTGATTTGAAGGTGGCAGGGGGGTTGTTGCGGGCTGGAATGCTCGTGGAAGCAGGCTGAAATGAAGGTGGAAGGGGGCTGGTGTGGGTGGGATGTGGCTCGAGCAGGGCCAAATCACGGAATTACCGCGACATGACCGCGGCATGACTGCGGCGTGACCACGGCGAGGCCACGACGTGACAACGGCGAGACCGCGGCATGACCGAGGCGTGTTGGCCCGATCCATCCACATCCACAGGGAAACATCTTACAGCCAGGAGCGAAGGGTGCTGGAGGAGGCTGGAATGCTGGTTGAAGGGGGCCGATTTCAAATGCAGGGGGGATAGTGCAGGCTGATTCGAAGATGGAAGGGGGGTTGTTGCGGGCTGAAATGCTGGTGGCAGTGGGATGAAATGAGGGAGGAAGGGGGCTGGTGTGGGCTGGATGTGGCTGGAGTAGGGACAAATCAGGGCATTACCATAGAGTGACCATGGAGAAACCGCAACACGACCTCACGGGACCACGGCGTGACCGCGGCATGACCACGGTGTATTGGCCCGATCCAGTGACATCCGCAGGGCAGCATCTTCTGGCCAGGAGCGAAGGAAGCGGGAGGAGGCTAGAATGCTGGTGGAAGGGGGCAGGTTGCAGGTGCTGGGGGGATGGTGTGGGTTGATTCGAAGGTGGCAGGGGGGGTTGTTGTGGGCTGGAATGCGGGTAGCAACGAGATGAAATGAAGGTGGAAGGGGGATGGTGTGGGCTGGATGTGGCTGGACCAGGGGAAAATCACGGCATTACCACGGCGTGACCGCGGCATGACCACGACGTGACCGCAACGTGTTGGCCCGGTCCAGCGACATCTGCGGGGCAGCATCTTCCGGCCAGGAGCGAAGGGAGCAGGAGGAGGTGGGGCAACGAGTGTCTTGGTCAAGGAATTTTCCTACTCGGGCAATGTCATTTGAGTTAAACGAGTATGATAAGCCAATTTATATTATTCAAAGAAAACAAAAACTAACTAGCCACAAAACAAATGCCAACAAGAGGCATTTGAAAGACTCAAACCAAATCTAAACATGATACAAATAACTATCAGTACTCTTTGGTTTAGAAGACAGTGCACCACTGTTGGAGGGGTTTTATTATAAAATCATGGCATTTCTTTATCACACAATTCATTTAATTATATTTAACATTTACTCTAAAACTCATTCATCTCAAATCAAATTCAATAATTTAAGCTACTAGATCAACATAACTATCACTGTGAGTTTTTGCAGACAGCACACCTCCGTTGGAGGGGTTATATTATAAAAACATGACTTTATTTATCAAATGAAATAATTATATTAATGATCACTTATTCAAGATATGCAATTCAATATAATTAAGCAAAATTAAGAAAGAAGCTAAATTCAACATCATTAAAGCCTTACCCCCTGCCCTGTAGATCTCCCTAATCCACCCTGCCCCCTCCACCCACCTCGTACCATGTACTAGACTCCCCCCAAACCAGCCCCCTCTCCCTCCAAACCAGTCCCCTCCCCCACATCCATCCCCTACCCCCTGCACTACCCCCAGCCCCTAGCCGACACCATCCCCCTAAAAGTTTCGAAACAACAGTTCAACACAGGTGTTATTCTGTAAATAGGAGATAGATTTATTAATACTTGACTAATACAAATCCAGAAATGTATTACAATAAATTGTAATATCTACATATTGATTCAAAAATATAAACTCACTAGAACATGACTTTTCATAGAAAATATTCATGTAAAAAATAAAGTAGCTTAACATGCTGAACAAAAACTAAAATAACCATTTTGATTGACATAAAATCAAAAATCATGACTAGTATGAGAAAAAAAGATCAAATATAAGTTATCTCCAACAACACCAATCAATATAAAGAAGTAAAGAAATTATAAAAATGACACTGATATTTTTATGTGCTTCGCATAATTGGATAGAAAGAATCACTATAACCAGGTTTCTCCAAACACCGTAGAATAAAATATGTTAAATTCATGGGTCCTCAGTGGTGTTGCAGTTCCCCCTCTTCACCTCTTTTTCATCATCGGTAAAATACCATTTTCTATCAAACTTGGTTTAGGTTTAACAACATATAAATTAAATAGTTAAACTTGTACAGGCAGATAATTAGAAGTCAAAATTCCCCTTTTGAAGTCAGCAATGAAAACCGTAGACCACAGGCTGCACAACACCCATTTTAAGCTCACTATTTCTGATAGGTAAATATTCAATGCAAAATGAATGAACTACAATAGTATCAAAATAAATGAGTTGGTTTTCTAACCCATAACCCGAAAAAAAATTGAAGGTTCAAGATACATTGAATACATGAGGTGCAATGAGCATGCATCATTAAGTAATTGAAAGAAGATATAAACGTAAATTATAATAAAACGTCATATAATGAGGAAAATGAGTCACTGTATGAGCCATAAAGCATAGAAAACTCCATATAGAAAATCCAATTGCAACAACCACTTTTTCTGTTCTTCCATAATTAGATGTGTTTCACTTCATCAACAAAAAGTCATCATATTCCTCTCGGACCTACCTGATAATCAAGTAAATAAGAATTGTCCCGCCCTCTGTCCAAGTTAATAAAATACAGATTCAACAATGTATGATTATATGAAACAGAAATTTAAATCATTCTATTAGATAGGAATTAAGAGATAGTCTTCAATAAGAATGTCCTTAAACAAAATCATGATTTAAAAAGGATGATCAAAGTGCAGCATGAAAAACCCTAGTGATTTCTAATTCAATAGGTAGATCTGATTAAGAACTCAAAACATGAAATATCAATGTATCTACTATAATTGGGGGCCTATAATCGTTTAACCTTAGTTTTTAAATTATCCCAAAACCCACAGCGTCCTCATGCATGATCCTCTATAGAGGAGTCAGTCCAAAGTCCTAGTGGTTTATGATCATCATCAATTTTTGGTTTATGTTATAGCATCAATAATTCATGGGGGACCTAAGACTCGACCCTACATATCTTCCTAGCATACTAGATCTAGTCTCCCGGCCAAGGTACCTGGGCATCCCATGTGCTTAGTATAAATGGTGGGGTGTTTTTTTGTCAAATTAGCATATATATATATATATATACATATCATATTATTTACCGAAAACTCACCCAACTCATCACCACCGATATGCATCCCTTAGTGAATCCCCTATATAAATCTGGACAACAATGCACTAGCCTATTCATTTGGAATATATCACAAATCACACGTTTTATACATAAATCATCTTTCTAAATCATGTAGAATTCCTTAATGGGGGGTTTCTACTTCCCTAAAAAATTCTACAAGTTCCAAATGGACCTAAATAATTTAAAATAACACTTTCATTTTATTAAACTGATTTTCACAAAAAAAAATTAAAAGCCCATTTAAAATACCAATTGAATCCTTAAAGAACCACACAATTAAAAAGAAGCTTGAATCCATGTTTAAATCAAAGCAATCCATTCTAAAATCTTAAGAGAAAGCTTAAAAACCATTTAAGAAGACACTTTACAAGAACTCAAACCAATTATATATATATATATATCATATGGATGTCATATAAACCAGAAAAAATATTTTAAAAATCACCATGAAATTATATACATAACATTTAATGGATTAAGCATAGGGAACCAACCTCAAACTCAAGGAGCCCTACTTTTGTCGATGGCAACTTGAATCTTCTTTTTTAGATTTCATGCAAATTCAAGTTCACAAATTTCATGAAGAAACCTTTCCCCTATGTACATATTTTCATTGAAAAATATTTTCAATAGGATCTCTACATATATGCTTATCCTTTCAGATATCCCTTTAAACTTACACGGATATGCATTTCTCGAAAACTTATATAAGAATACCTAGACCTAATGTATATATTCGCAAATCATTAAGTGAATATATTTTAATGGGGGAATTACATATATATATATTCCTACCTATACATGCACCAATATGTTGTCTTTGACACTGTTCACTCAAAACTGCTTCAAGGATGACCTAGACATACTAAAAAAATACTAGGATCCTAAAATCACCGATGGAACCCAAAAAAATTATAAAAACCCAAGGGAGAAAAGGAAAAAAAATCCTTAAATGGAGGTGGAAAAACCAACAATTTCTAATATGATTTTACTTCAGTGGAATATGTCAAAACATTCTCGAAGAATAATCGAGAGAGCCACTGCAAACCCTAACACTTGAAAAGAGAAATAAAAATCTGGTTAACTCATAACCTAGGGTTTGGTCAAATGATACATGGTGATAGGGATGGTGGAAATTTTAAATAATGAAAGAATAGAGTAAGATGAGGTCTTACCTAGGTGTTTCAACAAAAATACTGAAGAAATCGAGAGGAAACACCAGTAGAGAGGATCTCGTAAGAGGGGTGGTGCATGCAACTTTAGAGGAAGAGGGGGAGAGATATCATGTGAGAAACACAAGAGGATGTGAAAAGAAAAATAAATATAGGGAAAGAAAAATAAAGAATAAATTATAAATTAAGAAGAGAAAATCAAAATTTTAAAAACCAAAAAAACATTCATAGTTTGTGAACGGTTTACCGAACTATTCCCTGGCCACTTCCTAGGAATATAATCCTTTCATAGTTACCCCTAGTCAGGCACACTGTTGAGAAAACCATTCTCAAATTATTCCACTTGGCACTGTCAACTCAGAGATCAGAACCGCATGTTTTTCGCATGGTTTAATAATCCTTTTGAATGTCTTTCACAACACCAGTTACCAAACTAGAAACCCACACGAGCACTTCACTGTCACTAGTAACCATTTCGGCTAACCGTGATATAGGTAAAAACCAAAATATAATGAAACTCTATCCCACCAACTGCATGAACTCAAACCCACTCAAAAAAATATATATTATGACCAAAAATTAATAAAACAAAAGAGAAGTGTCGGGTCGCAGTGTGAAACCCATGCCCTCTATGAATATAAAAATTTTCCTTTGGTTGGGATAAATATTTATAAAGGTTCCTCACACATTTAGGGATTGGTATCTTGATGATTTAGTGGTTGTCATAACATTGGGGATATTAACTTTTTTTACCCCTTTTGTTATTCCTAACTACCTCTACTACTTTCTCCTCATCCCCGTCTTCTGTTGCCGGTGAGAGATTGACTATAGGCAGCAAGTAACCCTATTGTTTACTATGATATATACAATTATAAATTTCTATATATTTGTTCATGAGCCCAACTACAACATCATCATGTGGGAGAACAATTTGGATTCCTGATACCTCTCATGAAAATTTCATCCAAAATTGATGTGTGCCCATAAAATTCCTCTTATCTTGTATTATACTTGGTGTATCAACACATTTATGTTTTTTGGTTTCATTTCTATGATGAAAATATTGGGAACTGAGTATGTTCTGAATAAAAAATAATTTGAATAATTCATCTTATTATTCACCTCCCACTCTTCTAAATTCAATACTCTGACTCTTCCCACACACTAGATATATGGGGTAAATTGAGAATTGGGGATCTATTTTTTATTTATGAACTCATGTAACCCCATATGAGACATCATCTAGTCCCAAAGTACATGGAAAGGCCAAATACACTTAACAATTTCATCCCCTGATGATTTTTAAAGAATTATTGATCTAAATTATCTTAAAATAGCACTATTAGGTTAATTCAATTGAAAATTTATTATTGAGATACCATCATGAATGTTCTTATTCAAACATTAGTATGTGAATCACCAATAGAAAATTCACCAATATCCACAGTCAAAACCATGTCTGTAGATGAAAAAACCATTGTTATAGCTTATAAAAATAGTTCTACTATATGTTTCTCCTCTTTGTGTTTTTATAAATCCAAATATATAGCCGCAGTTTTAATATTTTTATCCACAGTTTTGAGAAGGTACAAACCAAGTTCATAAAAGAATCAAATAATGGGGAAGAACAAAACTCTCACCTAGAATTATGCCCGCATATAATGGTAAATATCAGAAGCATCTGCGATGACCAGCTTTTCCCCCTCCCCTGGAAGTGATCTGAGATCTGCGAACAGAGTAACCTCTTATTAATAATTTAGCTTCAAACCTAGAATGTTCGCCACTATGTTCCTTTCATGCCAAGCAAGAATAACTTCTCGGTTGTTTTTCATAAACATTTTGCTTCAGCATATGGTGTATTCAGTAGTCCATGGTGTGAGACCACATCCGAGAAGGGAATTAAAGACCATTAGAGAATCAGTCTCAATTGCATGAAGAGTGATAGTATTATACCAGAAAATGGTGAGACCTCTGAGCAGAGGTCTTCGGGGAGGATGGCACCGCCGTTGGAGAGTTCTTCGGGGAGGAGGGCGCTGCTGTCAGAGAGGGCTGCGCGGTGAGATCGTCGGGGAGATCATCGGGAGGAGGAGACGTCGTCGGGGAGGAGGGTTGTGCAGTGACAGGGCTGCGAATCAGGGGAGGAGTAGGAGGGCAGCAGGGAGGAGGAGACGCCATCGAGGAGGAGGGCTGCACGATGATAGGGCTGCACATTGGGGGAGGAGAGGAGGGTTGCGGGGAGGAGGAGACATCATCAGAAAGGTGGGTTGCACGGTTATAGGGGTGCGAATTGGGGGAGGAGATGCGGGCTGTGGGGAGGAGGAGGGCTGCGGTTCGGGGGAGGTGGAGGATCCCGATACAGATTGAAAAAAAATGAAACACCATGTAATATTTATTTAGCCACGAAGATTGAATTAAACTATGGAAATAAATAAAGGTACATCCACATACCTATAAAACCGTGGATATAGGTCCGTGTCTATAGCCAAAATTTTTAGTAGTGTTATCACTGATGGACAAGTATAAAATTTCTCAAAAAGAGACTACTGATAACCACCCATAGAACAATGGTCAAGCTGAGTTATCCAATAAATAAATCAAACAAATTCTTGAGAAAACTATTAATCCTTCTAGGAAAGATTGTTCAAACAAACTCTTAGATGCTCTATAGGCCTACTGAACTGCATTTTAAACCATTTTATAAATGTCCCCATATAGGTTAGATTGTGGAAAAAATTACATTTTCCAGTGGATATTGAACATAAGTCTTTTTGGGATATTAAAAAAATGAATTATGTCCTCTCATTGGCCAGAAGAAAAATGAAATTATATCTTAATGAACTGGAGGAACTTATGATGGAGGCTTATAAAAATTCATGGATCAATAAAGCTAAAGTACAATCCTACCAGGCTATACATCTTAACACCTAACACATTATACCAGGTAAACCTATTGTCTTTTATAGTTCAAAACATCATTTACACCCAAGAAATTTGAGGTCCAGATGGTCAGGTCCATACATAGTGCATTAGGTGCACCCCCATGGGGCTGTAGAAATTCTAGATCTCACTAATAGCCAGAACATTAAATTTAATGGAAATAGAGTTAAAACATTCATTGAACCATTCTAAAAACATGAATTCGATGATGTATTTTTTAACCAACCATATATGTAAAAAATACTTAAAAAATTAGGCTTCCATGCTGGGCTAATGACATTAAACCAAGGCAGGACATGGGATGCAACCCATGGTTATCTTGTTTATAATCATTATGCTTCGAATTTATTTTTCAAATAGGATAAATAAATAAATTTTACATTAAAAAAATATTTATCTATGAATATTATAGTACCTTAGACTGCTGACATGTTCTTCTATTTTGAGTATATATGGGTATGAAAGGGGAGCACCATATTCATCTGTGTCACGTGTTGTGATCCTTGAGTAATACCATACCCAGAAATTTAAAAATAAGACAATTTATAATCAGTTTATTATTATTTTTATGTGTTTGTAGGTTAAAATAAAATCACAAAAAAAATTATAATAATTTAAAAAAATTAAAACGGCACGTCATAGGTCATGGGGAAAACCCTGTCACAACCAGTGAAGCCGCATAGCCTTGAACCATGGACTGAAGGGAGACAGGGGCACACGCTTTCCACTGATCTACAACATATAGTGCTTACTTATAATATAATGTTTTATATATATACTTATATTTAACTTATATATATATATATTATTTTCTTTTTTTACGTGATACTAGTATCGGTATTTGGTATGTTTAAATAAATATTTGTATTTTTCCATTTCCTTTTGTTTTTTTATTTAGAGGAACCTCAAGAGGTTCCCATTGTGTTCGAATTTTGTTGGTATGTATGATTTAGGGGATTCTGAGATTGATAGATTTTTTTGGCAATTAATATTTCCTCCATGTTTACAAACACAAACTACCACAATTTACGAGGCTTCTACAAGTGTCAGTAAGATCAAAGGAGTAATTAGGAGTGTCGTGAACTACAACATCAAAAAAACCAGGTGACATTGTTCCGTATTTCATATTTCAAATTCCTTTTAGAACTCCTCTCATCTACCACTACCCCTATCTAACTTTTATTTTCATTAAACAATGGGGACAATGTTATTCTTTGTTGGGGGTGAAAGGAATGAAAACAAATATTAATTTTGTGTGAATAAAAAATGTGTGGAAGGAAAATTTTATTTAACATTGAACATGATAATACACATTGCACACTTTGAAACAAAATATAAAATAATTTAGCATGCCCTAATTCTGATGGTAATCCAAGTATAATTTCTTGGGCATATATTTTGGAATGTGTGGCTGTCTAATTTTATTTTTCACTATTTATATTATCATCAATTTAATAACTAAAAAAACTATGCACATCCTTTGGATAGTGGGGTATTAGTTTTAGTTCATGGGGCCCCCCAAAATAAATATCTTAGGATTGGTGATAATTTAGTTCTAATATGAGTATTTAATAAAAAACAAAAATAGTAAATTTTCACGTAGAGCAATGAAATGACCTAATACGTAGCTTTAGGCCCTTGGGGGTCATGACTCCATAGTTTTTTGGCCCAGTGTTAGTAATTTTATCTCTATTTGTGCTAATTGGAATTTGTTTTTTACTATGTTAACTCGATATGATGCCCGAGTTTATGGCCTTCACTTGGTTCCCTAAGGTATTTGAGCCTATGAGTCATTGACAATGTCTCTCTACATGGTTTAACTATGTTGAGTGAGATTTCAATTACAATTGAAAAATTGGAAACAAAAAACAAAAAATAAAATAAAATAAAATATTCAAAAAAAATCGAACACTCATCTTAATATTGAAATGTGATTCCACCTAGTGCATACATCATTTCCCCCCTTGAATAATGACGAACCCCCACATCTATTGTGATGCACAACACATCATCATGCTTTATTGATATTAGATGAAATATAGTGATGAATTTGATTAATGTAATGGGCTTGGCATTGGAATATTCTTATGAAACTATATTGTATTAAAATATTTTTATGAGTTTCATGATTGTTTTGTATAAGGGATCTTGGAGATCAATGTGTATTAAAATGTTTTTAGAAAAGGGAATTCGAATTCCATATGTTTGAGATATATTTTTCTCGGTACTAGAAAAACTCAAGTTTGGGGGTGTGATTGGATACTTTATAAGGATAATATTAATTGTTAATACATATAATATTCATGTGACTTATTATTCATAAACACCATATTATTACATTTTACACTTTGAACATTAATTCACATTATAATTGTAATTCCCACTTAAAATGAACTATTACAAGGTACATTTTTTAACACCTCATAAAATAAAAAATTGACTTGACTTTATTTGAAAATTTTATTTTTAGTTTTCTAATTACATTTGGAAAAATTAATACATTTGGAGTATTTTAAGATTCACATTGGAAGACCACCAAAATGGGCTTTCATGGAAACACATTCTTGGAAATGTAAACTGGAAAACATCCCAATAACCGGACTATAGTGGAAAGGCTCCAAACTGAATGATTATAAATATTTAACTAAAGATAGAGGGAATCTTGGGGAACATTTCATTAAACAGTTGAAAAATATAATTAGGTTGTTTGAATTATGTTACCGGAATCTGAAGTTGAAAATAAAATTCTGGGTCAGATTCTGCAGCCCAGACAAACAGCCCACCATTTTATACATTTCTCGTAAATAATAAACTATCTTGGGCTGAAACGTTTCATAAAGTTAGGGTACATCCTAATATTCTTTTATTCTTCTATCTACCACTCAAATTCTGCCATCTTGAAGGTCATTTAGGTGCCTCTTTTTGGTGGATGCAAAATGGGTGCCACCTCGGGTCAACAGTATAAAAGTCAAATTTCTACAAGCTATCCACCACCCTAAGACTACCATACTAAAGCGGGATGACAATAACTATTGTATAAAAGAACCAAGGCTTCAAAAATAACTATTTAAGGAATTGGTGTTGAAATATTTATTCATATTTTGTTCTTTCTTTCATTGTAATGTTATGCTGCGATTTTGTTGTCTCATGTTTGTCTATGACATGTATGTGCTTTGAATCACCTTAGTTTTCAATAAAAATTATTCATCATCTATTTTTATGTTATTATTATTATCAAATTGATACCATTGCTTCATGGTGTGAATTTATTCACACCAAATCTTGTGATATTATTCACACAACGGTGGAGTGATTGTTTTATTTTAATTGTTTTTTTTCTTCTTCAATTCCTCCCTCAGAAGTCTACTTCCCGCTTCCATTGAAACCATAGCATAAATGGAGGGCTAAACCAATTATGGGTTGATACAAGGTAGTATAACATGTCTATGTTGGATGTTATTTATCACCCCATTAATGTGTAATCACTTCTTTTAATTGAAATATTCATTTGATGATTTTAAAATTTCTTCATCCTTTTTTAATTTAGAGGTCGCAAACTTCAAATGCTAATACAAACATTCACCTTAGGGTGATCAAAAAATTGATCCTCCAAGTGTATAGAAGATTTTTAATTGGTAGTGTAGGTATTAAATCAAAAAGTTATGATGTTGTTTAATCTTATTAAATGAACCCACCTCGAATATAAGAAATTGAAATAGTTGAAAATTGATTACATCCAACCCATCCCAAGTTATAACCTAAGATCAAATCATCTTTTTAAATTGAATTCACTTAAGTATTTTTAGTGTTCACTTAAACCTATCTCAAATAAACCCAAATTGTTTCACATTCTATCCAAAAATAGTCCATATAATTTACATGTCTATAGATTTCTTCTTAGTTCTTTGAGGATTCGACAACCCAAGCTAAACTACAAGAGACCACTTAAACCTAAAATCTTCGGTAAAATTGGGCGAGACCAAATTTTGGAACCATTTCCAGGGACCCAATTAAGTCATATCAACACCCATTATATTCTCCCACATTTCTTCTTTTCTCATCAAAATTCTATTAAATTTTCCATTTCTCATTTGTGTTCTTTTGCCGCATGTCCACCTACACTCGTGACCTATCAAACCGTCAAGTTAGGGTGGATAGTCCTGGGGTTGGGGAGTCAAGTAAACCAAGGGAACTCTTTACATTAGAATCTAATATTCCTAATACTCCAGATTCAAAATTGATACAATTTAAATGGACGGTATTAAAAGTATCCTACTAAAAAACCCATGTGGGATCTAAAATTGAAATCCAAATGAGGCATCCCCACACTTGGGGAATGCAGTCGATCAAAACACGAATGACTACCTCACACCTTCCTGGAACAATGCACCCTCTTGCATAAGGCATAATGCCCTATGTGAATCACACAATTTTTTCAATCCTAATGTCCTAAACCATCTTCCTACCTTCCATGGGATGGAGTCATAAATGTGATACCATCATGTCAAAGAGTTCAACAACATTATTGAAACAATGTGCTCAGCACATAAACTTGAGTCAGCTAAGATGAGGCTCTATCCATTCTCACTAAAGGATTAAGAAAATAATAGGTGAAATAATCTGAGACTTTCATCAATCCACTCTTAGGACCAATTGGAAATAGAATTCGACAAAAAATACTTCCCCCATCACAAAAAAAATTCACATAAAAAGAGCATCCAAAACTTATTTGAAAAATAAGGGGAGTCATTTTATGAAACACGATAAAAGTTCAAATAAACACTCAACATGGTACCTAACCATTGATTTTTAATCCCAGAATAAGTTAAAATTTTCAATGATGGGTTGGGTCTGGGAAACAAACAATTCTTTGACATTATGTGTAATGGAACCTTCAAAAACAAAGCCCCAAATGATGCTTGTGAGTATCTAAAAAGACCGGCCGAACAAAACCAAACATGGGGAACATAACCATACTATGAGAATCCACAAAAATCTAGTTGAATTCAAACACTTTGGGGGTGGGGGAATTCTATATAGAAAAACTTGATGCACTCACTAGGAAGGTCAGGGAGATCGATCTTATGAAGGTCCAAGGAATTCAAACTGTTGACCATGTTTTCACAATTTCTGAAAAACATGACCAGAAGACTAAAAACTACCCAAACATACCTTCCATTAATGATTACCATTAAGGTGGACCACCAGTGGAGGTCAATGCTCTGATCTTTCAGAAGCCACAGTACCAAAACACTTTCAATCGAATGTACAATGATCATTCCGGATTCTGTTGGAATGATAACCATCAACCTAGACAACCACAAGGACGAAACCCCTACCCTACAAAAAATTTCCAAAACCATTACAAATTATAACCAAAAACAATACAATACCAACATCCTCCTGTCCAATACCAATATCTGATCCAACAACCAAAGAATCATCATGGGATAAACCACCCAACACAAAACCCTTACCAATCTGTCCCTCTACCAATCCTTGAACAATTGTGTAAACAAATAGAGAAAACAAACTCAAAAGTATCATCCCTTAAACAAGAACTACATACTATAATAACAAAGAAGGTACCCATGCCAACTCAGGCATTACCATCCCCACCATTAAGCGGAGAGTCAAGTTGCACTCAAACAACTCATCAACATCTAAACGATGTGACATATTTTAGATGTGGGAAATCAATTTACAAACATGAAGAAATAAATCAAAAACCATTAAAAGATTTAATAATTAATTAAAATGATGAAGAACCACCAACAGACTCTGAAAACCCCAATGAGAATGTGAAAGAAATAACTCTTTAAAAACAATCCCACAACCTACACCATCTCCTCAACGCATGAGGGGGATAACCATGCCAGAATTTAATGAATCATTGAAGGAAATATTCTCACAAGTCAAGTTGAACATTCCACTACTCGATGCTATTCAAACCATTCCTATATAATCAAAATTACTAAATGACCTATGCATATTGAAAAGGAAATTCTAACCCAATATTCATGGCCAATTATTTTGAAAATTGAACTAAATATAGAGGACATCAAGGGGAGCATTTAATCTAACAGTGACAAGAGCTAATTCAGAGTCTTATAGGGTGTTTCATGTGGTCCAATTTGGAGTTAAAATTTTTGGACAACCTCTGAGGCCTAGAAAAACAGGCCACAAATTTAATAATATATTGGAAACCATAAACTATTTTTGGCTGAAATTTTACAAAGAGTTATTAGCCATCTAGAGATTCATTTTTATTTTTTATGGACCATTCAAATTCGGAAATCTAGAAGGTCATCTAGGTGACTGTATTTGCTGTATGCAAGATGAATGCAACTTCGGGTCAACGGTGGACAAATATACTCTCCCTTACATTCCTCCACCCCAGGCCTACCATACTCAAGTGGGATAATTTGTACTATTTGGAACTCGACCCTAGCCTCTTGAAATTCCTATTTAAGGCAGTAGTGGAGGATGAGTTTATCATCTGGGGTGCTTGGTTTCATTATAGTGTTATGTTGTCTCTTTGTGTTAGTAATCACATTTCTTTCACATGTATGTTGATTGAATCACCATAGTTTTTAATAAAAATTATTCATCTTATATTTATATATTCTTTTTATTATCACATTAATATCATTTCTTCATGGGGTGAATTTATTCACATCATACCTAGTTACATTATTCACACAACAGTGGAGTGATTGTTCTCTTTTTATAGTTTTTTACGTCTTCAATTCCTCTATCAAGAGTCTACTTAGGACTTCAATTGAAACCATAGAATAATGGGA
This sequence comes from Viscum album, assembly GCA_963277665.1. Lineage (NCBI taxonomy): Eukaryota > Viridiplantae > Streptophyta > Magnoliopsida > Santalales > Viscaceae > Viscum > Viscum album. The sequence continues at coordinate 1,956,685,054 of OY728153.1, forward strand.
GAGATAACACTATTATGGGTTGATCCGGGGGAGTATAAAGGGTCTGGATTGAATTTTATTTCTCAGTCTATTAATTTATAATGAATTATTTTAATTTAAAATTTCATTTGATGATTTTAAAACTACTTCTTCCTTTTTGAATTTTAAGGCCACACACTTCAAATGCTAATACGGACCTTTACCTTGGAGTGATTAAAATATTGATCCTCCAAGTTTATATGTGATTATTTTATGGAGTGTATGTATTAAACCAGGAGGTGATGATGTGGTTTAATCTTATTAAATGAACCAATCTCAAATATATGAAATATTAAGAGTTGAAAAAGTAATACATCCATTCCACCCAAGTGATAACCTAGGATCAACTCATCCTTTTAAATTGAATTCACTTATGTACTTTAGTGTTCACCTAAAATTATCTAAAATCATCCCAAATTTGTCCACTTAATAGAAAACATAGTCCATAAAATGTACATGTCTATAGGTTTCTTCTTAGGTTACTAAGGATTCTAAAACCATAGGGGGAAATGATGGAAGCGCTAGGTAGAATCAAATTTAAATATTAAGATGAGTATTAATTTTTTTTTTGTATATATTGGTTTTTTCAAAATTTTCCATGGTAATTGAAATTGCACTCCATAGAGTCAACCCTTGTAGCAAGAATTTACCGATGACTCCCAGGATGAAAGACATTAGGGCACCAAGTGAAGCCCACATACTCAGGAATAATTTTGGCATACCATGGGAAATCCCTCACTGAATATAGATGCTCGTCAGGAGATGAATCAGACACAAAAAGGTCACTTGAGTTGTTGTTGAATTCCATCATTGAGAGGTGATCATCTACAGCACATTCAACACCCTTTTTATCCATAATGGTTAAATCTAAATCTTGATGAAAAAGGACACACCTAATCAATCTTACCTTGGAATATTGTTTTTTGAAAATGGTATTTTAGGGCTGAATGGTCGGTGAATACATTGATTGGTAATCCTAAGAGATAGGATATGATTTTTCTAAGGAAAATAAAACAACAAGAAAATCTTTCTCATTGTTGGTGTAGTAGAATTGTGCATCATTTAATTATTTCCTTACATAAGAAATGGAAAATGGTGTTTTATCACATTGTTTTCCTAAGACAACTCATATAGAAAAGTCACTCGCATTACACTTGTGCTCAAAAGGAAGATTCCAAATTGGAGATTTCATGATATGTGGAGAGATAAGAGCTGACTTGAGTATATAGAATGAATCCTCACGGCTCTATTTCCATAAATATGGAGCATCCTTAACCAATAGAGCCCAAAGTGGTCGAGAAATTGAGATACTATTTCTAGTGAACCTTCTATAGAAACCAAAATTTCCTAAGAAGGACATAACTTCCTTAAATGTTTCATTTGATTAAATTTTTATAACAATTTGAATGTGTTTTCTCAGTTTTGGGAACATCTTTTGTCTTTTTTACTAAAATGACATTTTAAACTAGAAGCTAAAACCTGTTTCGATCACATCATGTAATGGTTTATTGTGAGAATTATTAGTACAAATAATAAATTATTTATGAATTGATTTCATAAATATTTAAGAAAATGTGACTGAGTTTTATTAGTTTTCAGTGAGTGGCATTTTTTGAACTAAAATTTATTTTAAAAATGATAACGGAAACATTGAGTCATACTAGTCACATCATTCATCATATTTATGTGATAATAATTCCTTCACTTCCTAAATGAATTTTGGATCATTTTCTTAATGTATTAAAACAATCTAAATTATTTTTCTTGGTTTTGAGTAGTCCAGTTTTCTATTTTACTAAAATTGTTTTTAATTTTAAATAAAAAGATAGTTTTTGAGTCATACTGGTCACACCATGCATAATATTAAGGAGAGGATAATTAAAACTCATCAAATATTAAATATGGATCATTTTCATAAAGTATTATTAAAATATTAATGAATTTTCTTGATCTTGAGTATGCCTCTTTTCTTTTTTAATAAAATGACACATTAAAATGGAAACAAGAACATTGACTCAAATTGGTCACATCGTGTGTTGTTATTACGTGAGACTGATTCCTACACATCAAAAATGACTTATGAATTGATGTAATAAATTATCAAGATAATATGAGTTTGTTTTAATAGTTTCAAATGAGTAATATTATTTGAACTAAATTGTCAATTTTAAACTGATAATGGAAACATTTAGACATATTGGGCACATCATGTATCAGATTGGGGTGCAGATAATTCCTATGTGTCACAAATGGCTTATGGACCATTTCCATAAATTATTAAAACAATATGAATGTATTTTGTCAGTTTTTTGTAAGAAAACTGTCCTTTATAATAAAATTTATGTCAATTTTAAATAAAAAGTCACACTTGGAGTCATAGTGGTCACACCTTGTGTTTGATTTAGGTACAGATGACTCCTACAAGTCTCAAATGATAAATGGAACAATTTATTAAAAGAAAAAAACATTCATACTGTGATTTATCGGATTTGAGTACTTTAGTTGACTGTTTTTACTAAAATTAAGGTCAAATGTTTTTTAAAAAAGAATCACATTGAGTCAGACATGTAACACAGTGTGTCATATTTAGCTAAACTTGTTTACTACATGTACCAAAGTATCAAAAAAGTTCTAACTATTAATGTTACCATGATATCCATTTCCCTTCTTTGTCTAACTACAAACACTACAAATTGAATTGATGTTCTTAGTCAAAAAACCTTACTCATTGCTGAAATCCATAATTGAAAAGGAAGATAAAATGCACATTACATCACTTTAAATCACCACAATGGGGACATGAGATTTATAAATGCTTCTAGATCTCAACAATGGGAATGGTTTTTCAGTTATGAACACCGATTCAATATGCAATGTTGGTGAATTGAAAAATAATGACAATATAAATCATGATAACATTGATAGTTCAAAAAAATGTATCTATTTTTTGGCTTGTTGAAGATAGTTGAAAGTAAAATATAACTTCCCTAATGATCATGGAAAAAACTAAATAAGTATTAGATAAAAACGATTAAGAAATTAACATACAAATAGTATAAAATGATGAAAACATTAACTAAATAAGTAGTAGGAATTCAGATTTTCATGATGGTATTATGAATTATTAACATATCTCCATGTTTTCACTATCTTAGTTGCAGGATTAAAAAAAATAATCCACCTATACAAGAAAAAAAAACTTCTTATATGAGTTAAAATAAAGAAATTAATCCTATATGGGAAATAATACATTAATTATATGGATAATTATTGGAATGTGTAAACATAAAGATTACCTCTATTATTGAGAAGTGGAGGGAACCTTAAAAAAAGTGATAAATTACAACACTATATGGGTGAAAAGGTTTTTAGGTAGAAGAATTATCTATATGTTTTTTTAGATAATGGTATGAAATATGTACATAGCCCCCAAATCTAAGAAAATAATCAACCTATATAAGAAAAAAATTCTTATGTGAGTAATTATAAAAAGAAATCAATTAAACAAAATATATTAAAAAATATATTAATTCTATGGAAATTGTTTTTATAGTGAAAACATCAAGATTACCTATCTGATTGAGTAGTAGAGGAAACGTGAAGGAAATTGATAAATTCCAACACTACAAGGTTGAAAATGATTGGATTGAGAAGAATTCAGTAGAAGTTTTTGTGCAGAATGTTCTGAAAGAAGGACATACCACCCCCAAATTGAAAATTAGAATTTACCTACATAATAAAACAAGTGTTATATGAGTAATACTAAAAAGAAATAAATTATACATAAATATTATATAATAAATTAATTATATGGATAATAATTTTACTATTCAAAAATGAATATTATCTTTCTGATTCAGTAGAGGAAGTGTTGTTTCTTTTCCTGCAAAGGTAGTAGAGGGAACATGAAGAAAATTGAAAAATACAATACTATAGGGATGAAAATGTTTATGGGATAAGAATTATGTGAATGTTTTGGTGTAGAATGGGATGAAAGATAAAAATTATTCCTAAATAAATTAACTCTTCAAGGAATAATGGAAATTAAATCAACATTTCATTATATAAGTTTTTGCTAAAATAGAGAAATTATATTGTAACATTACCTTGAAATCTTCCAAAATTATTTCCTTTATTATAGTTTGTTCTTATGATTTTTTGTTAACATTATCATGTGAAGAATATATTATTTTCATGAGCAGTTAAATATTTAATTTAGATTATGTTAATGTAGTAGATAACATATTATATTATGAGGGAAAACAGAATATATTAAAAAACACAATTACCCTCTCATTGAACTGTCTTTCTTTTTTTTAAATGTTTTAGGGATTTGGTTCCCCTATTGAGAGTCCAAATCCCCTATTTTTTGTCCCCTCTAACATACAATACATTGTCTACATGGGGACCGACATGAACTAATTAAGATTTCCCAATGAAAGGGTCATCCTTGACTGAATATTCATCTGAACCAACATTTGTTTTAGTTACCAGTAGGACAATCGACCAATTATTTTTTGATAGATCAGAGACATAAAATTCCTTCACTACATGTGATTCCACTATGAACAGCTCACCATTTTCTCCTTCCATATTTAAATCCACCTTCTTGAATCTCATTTCTTCAACATTCACTACACTCATATTGTCAGTAAATTTGTAATAGAAAATTGGCTCTTGAAATGTTTTATAATCCAACTAATATATCCATTTGATAATTTTTAAATATGATAAATTTTATATAAATTTGATTTCGATCCTTGGAAAAAGATATGTGCATCAAATCTACCACAAGCATAACACCACTATTTTTCAGCATACTACAACCATCATGTTCTCATGTATAGAACATATAACCAATGACTTCAAGACCAGTTTAAGATATAAAATTTGCATTATGTCTCCTAGCTAGACATTGAAGTTATTCATCAATTGAATTAGTATTTTAAGATTACCCATTTAAATTTTGATCTCAGAACCATCCTATACACTTTTGATTATGATTATTTGATATCCATACTTCATCCCTTGATTGATTCAAATCATTAGGAATTTCTTTATCAACTTCAATGTATGGAACAACATCTTCACTATTCTGTAAAATGTAATGGTGCACTTGTTCTTCGTCCATCAAGGTAATTGTAACAACAACTCTTCAGAAAATAAATTGTCCCATAAGGCTTTTGACGTGACAATAACTTGGGAGACCAATGTTCTCAACATCTGATACATAATCAGTGCAAAATTCAATATCATCATTTATAAGATATCATTAGACAATACAACCTTATATCCAACATTTATTCTTGACATACCATTAAAAAATATATACAATTTAATGGGGTATATCTATCTATAATGGATAGGACCACATATTTGAACCTTTCTAATATGGTGAACCATTAGGTGGACCATTATATCATATAATGATGGTTGGAAGAACATCCCCAATTCACACAATATGACTATAACCTCCTTACTCATAATTTGAAACTTTATCATGTATATAACCTTACATTATATGGATTTAAAAAAGAAATAGAGTCTGGTAAATGTATGTCATTCATTTTGAGGTAGGATCTATTAGAAATCATCAAGAATTAAATCTTGCATCAAAACTTGACAGTATTGTGATTTTAGTCCTTGACGCTTAAAATTATTCATTGTGACAACATTCTTGATATTTGATGAATACTCCCTATGAAACTTTTATACTATAAAGGAAAAGAAAAAATTTTAATGTCTTGATGTCTTGATAGACTGTAAGATACTGTAGGAAGAAAAATCTTCCATTTAACCATTACTTGTGCCAACTATTTCACTATACCCATTTCAATCATATCTAACCTAGACTTGATGCCATCTTTTGTTTTTCTAGTAACATTTAGTAACATCCTAAAAACACTATCAAATACATTTTTTATATGCATGACATCATGACAATGTTATAAATACAAAAATTAAAATATTGTAATTAAAATAAAATTTATCTCTTATTCCAACTTGATTTTATATGGTTTTTAAAAAATGTTTTATAGAAAATAGTTTTTGTATCTTTGACTTTATCGAACATTTGAAAACTTGTTATTGGAGATGGTGTGGTACCTTGTAACGACCCAAAAATTCATTAATTGAAATTCATCTTAGTTTATTTAAATTTATTATTATGGTTATTTAAAATGTATGCACTTATTTGGTTTTATGTTTTGGATTTTAAAATACCATTAATTTTTTTTACGATTTCTAATATAGCCATTAAGAAATGGTCACATGATTAGGATAAATACAGGGCTTAAAAAAAATCCAATTTACTCAGAAAAAGGAAGTGATGGCCTCATCCAGTAGACTTTCCACATACGAAGCCCATTTTTCAGATCTTGGATAGGAGGAAGAATCATTGGTATTCTCTATTGACCAAGCCCAAGCTGAGCTTGAGTATGTTAATCTTTAGTAGTTTCACCTACGGGGGAAGTGGAAGTTGATAGAGATTACATCTTGTGTGATGTTATCCGAGGAACCCCAAGAGTCTCTCACCATCACACACCTTACCATTTGGTCTTATGTGGGTGTTATATGGGGTTATGTAACAATACCTTAACATTATGATTGTGTGCATTATTTTTTTATATAATAAATAATATACATTCATTTTATTATTGTAACTTTGTGAACATTTTTTAAAGAACAAATAGTATTTTTAGATAATATTCAACTAAGAAATATATTATGATAAATTAATGTATTTTTGAATTAAATAATATTTTAGTAAAATATTATGACTATTAAATTACTTTTTATTAATTAAAAATGATCGTATAATTTTTTGGAATACATTTGTAATTTTAATTAAGGTTTGAAAGCTATTTTTTTGTCAAACCCTAGGAATTTTTGATAAATGTATGTTTTTATTTTTAAAAGAAAAAAATTCATATATTTAGAAAATTATTTAGATAAAATGAATTTTTTTTTGGAATAATGGAATCAAAATGATCCAACAATGAATCTTTCATAATTTTCTGAGACAGTTGAATTTTTTGGTAAAAATTAAATACAATTTAAATATATAATTTGTTTTATGACATAATAATGATCCAATAGTTTTCTAATAAAATACTATAAACATTTTTTTCGTCCAATATATGTTTTACCTTTAACGTAATGTCATTTTAGGTTTTTTTGATTTATTTTACAAATCTTTAGTGGGACCCTTCAGGACTTATAAAACATTTTATCTTTTTAAATAGATTTTCTTGAGAGTGTGACTCACCTCCACATATGCTACCCTATTATTTAAAAATTTTCAGACATTGGACTTATAAAATATTTTTTTCCACTCCCCTTTTGAAAAAACCATATGAAAAACCATGGGATGGTTTGTGTTTTTGATTAGTTTAATGTGTGGTGTCCCAAACCTAAATAATAAAGGATTCTCTCCCCTTTCCTATATAAACCCACCCATGCTCCCCCTTTCTCTTCACTCAATTATGTTGGAGTTTGTCCAACCTATTCCTTCCTCTCTATATAATCCTCCCAAAGTTCCCCAAGCTCCCAAAAAGTCTCTCTCAATCCATTTCCAAGCCTTTGGGATCACACTTCCATGTAAGGGATTCTAACTTTCCTTATGTGTGTCCATCTTTCCTTATATTTTTATTCCATTTTTTCAATTATAAATTTTGGGGTATGATTTTTCACCATTTCCACACATCCCTATTCATGTTTAAATAATGAGAGATCCCCTTTCTCTCTCATTAATTCCTCCCATGTTCAACCGTTACCATGCTGAAATTTAGTAAGGAATTTCTCTCTCCTCATTTACATACAAGCAATTATTTTGAATTTTGAATTTAAATTCCATTTAATTTTTTGGGACATGTATCTATATGACCCCCCCTTACTGTAAATTTCATTTAAATTTGATGAGACACCCATTTCTCTATCATCAACCATTTTTATGAATTATTATGTCACGTTGTTATGCTACCGAAATTTCATCTTGTTTTTCCAAGCCAAGATCGTTGTGTAGTGAATACCATACCCATGTCTCTATCAATGGTATTCAACTTTTTTAACAAAAACATATTGAATGATAATTTCATGTATTTATTACACATTCTTTAATCATGGAATAACTTATGATGTTTATTGATTCCATGTTATATTATCCATGTGGTACACTTATGCATGAAATAAAATTTTTAAGAAGGGTGCGCCTTGATAGGGCTCCAGCACATTGGTAAGGATTAGTATCCAGAAACATCATGTTCAATGAGGGTTTAATCATTATAATTCAAGAGCAATGAGGGTTTACTCATGTTCCATGTTCAATGAGGCTTGGCTCATACCAATACCATGTTAAGTGTTGTTGTCACTTTTCCATGTTATGATAATCATGAAATATCATGACTTTAAATTTATGTTTCTCTTTTACTCCATTGATATGAATATTGAATAACATGTATTTTTATCTTCATGTTATTCTTTTTTTACTCCATTACTGATATTTATAGCTCAGCCTTTTTTTTCTTGTCCTCGGTTTATCCCATGCAATGCTAAGTACGAGGGAATGTAGTGGTCATGTAAAGGATGTTTTCAATATGATTTTGAATTTTATGTTTAAAGTTGTTATTTAATGTTCCTAATCCCCAAATACACTAGAAATATCTATATTATATGTTTTATCAAGTTATGTTTTTATGTAATAAATTATGATAAGAGTTTAATAACGAGTAGGGTTGTCCTAGTTGGTATCAGATGATAGGTTTAGTTATTTTTGGAATTAGGATTAGAAAACCCTAGTGAATCCTTAGAGATTAGACTAAGTTTAATAAAAAATACATCCCCCAGTATTGGTGAGTATTGAGTAACTGGTTTATCAAGAAAAATACATCCCTGTCTGGATATGAGTAGGTAGAGGCGGCTCTGGCATAGATGTACCTAGGAGTGAAAACCCCGAAAAGGAGTTTCATGCTTGACCTGGGGTATCCTGTTACATGACAACGGTCCTTACTGCACTCCTGGTTACGACACTCCCAGAAAATATCCTTCGGTAAATTCGCATGCTTAGTACGAACCATTATTAAGTGAATAAAAAAATCCCATAAGAATATGGGTTGGAATGTAGATCATGGATAACATAGATTAAAGCATATTGATTCATAAGTTATAGAAATAAAAGTTATTTATAAGTCATCTATTTTGTTCTTTGATTACCCTTTATGTGTTACCCCTAACTTTCCTTTTATTCAAGCAAATGGCTAGTAATAAGAGGACTCGGGCTAACAATAGATGTGAATATCAATGCGATGACTGTTCAAATGAGATCCTGAATATGATGAGTTTGGGAATCACAAACATCGTCATGATACTCTTTCAGTTAACTCAAGAATTGAATAGAAACATGGGTCAAGAAGATCATTCACCCCTCCCCCAAGAAAGAACAAGTTTCTATAGAGATCTTTACGAGATAGAGGCCTTCTACTTTTAATCGATCATATGATCCCTCAATCACTGAACAATGGATCAACTCCATTGAAAAGATCTTCTCCAACCATCAATGTTCTGAAAAAGAGAAGGTTCTCCTAGAATATTATCATATGGAGGGTAAAGTGGGTCAATGGTGGACATTGATCAAAAATACATAGCCTGAGGAGGATAACGATGAATTGGAATGGAAGGATTTTAAAATTATTTATATATATATTTTTTACATGCACCCTCCGGCTTAATATTTAAAGGGGCTTCCTTGCCATCACGCAAAAAAGAAGATGAATCTTTGAGAGCATACGAAGAAAAAAATCACATTTCTTGCATGATACACCTACTCCTTTTTCATTACCCTTGAATGAAAGATTAACTTCTTCTTTATTGGGTTGAAACCTAGCATGTGGAAAGCCTTGGCGATCCGTGACTTCGACAGCTATGAGGAAATTGTTCGATGTTCCCTCAAGGTCAAAATGGATATCAGAGAATATCAGAGGTATAATGGAAAAAATAACCCTATGTTTGACTTCAATTATGGCAGTCTGATGGATAAATCCAATGGTCCTATAAAAATCTCTCACCCCACTATCCAACGGTTTGGAAAGAATAAAACTAGAAATTGCCTGAAGGGGTGAGGAAATGCATTAGGTGTGGATGGGAAGGGAACCTAGCCATTAATTTCCGAAAAGAAAATACTACGACAACAATAGAGGAGAGGAACGCTCTGTTAGAACCTCACCACATTGTTCATTGCTTCAACTACAATGAACCAAGGCACTTTTCAAATCATTTCCCTAAGCCAAGGGTTTTTGGAGGCAACCAACAACCTATATGGAATAAAGGGTGAGATTGTTTCCATCACTACCAGTGAAGTGAACACTAACAACGATTTGGTGATAGGTACGCTAGTTATTCATTAAAAATTTGCAAACATACTTTTTGAATTTGGTTCTAAAAATTCATTTATATCCCGAAAGTTTAGTAGGACAATCTGAACACCACCAAAAATCATGGAAGTAAAGATATATGGTGAATACAAAAAATGGGTCAATCATTGCATCCCATGAATATAACTCCTCCCCTATCATGATTTGTGGATTGAACTTCCCAGTGATCTTTTTCATTCTACCAATGGTGGAATTTCGATGTAATTCTTGGCATTGATTGGATTTCATTTTATGGAGAAAACATAAATTTTTCTGAGAGGGAAATCACTCTCTATGTAGAGAATCAACCCCTGATTCTATACAAGTGCAAAGGGGAAGATGAATATTATTTTTCAACATCATCTCAAGCGTGGATATTACCTCCCTATTAGAATGCTTATCTATCTTAGATGATTGATTCCAAGGAGGAAACCATCCTTGAAGACATTCCTATTTTGAGGACATTCTTTGAAGTGTTTCCCAAGGAATTTCCTAGTCTTCCTCCTAGAAGAGATGTTGAATTCTCAATTGAGCTTACACTTGTGTCATTTCAAATATCCAAGATTCTTTATAGAATGGATGTTGTGGGGAATCAGGAGATAAAGGAACAACTATAGGAGAATCTGGATAATGGGTTTATATGCCCAAGTACTTCACCATAGGGTGCACCAATCCTCATCATCATGAAGAATGATGGGTCAATGCACATTTTCATTGATTATCGTGAGCTCAAAAAAATTGTGATAAAGAACAAGTACCTTCTTCCACGAATTGGTGACTTGTTCGATCAGCTGTGTGGAGAATAATACTTCTCCAAGGTTGATTTGAGGTCAAGATATTATCATGTATGGTTGAAGAAGGAAGATATCACCAAGACTAATTTCTATACATGATACAGGCACTATAAATTAATAGTAATGACTTTCGGACTCACTAATTCTCCAGCAATCTTTGTAGAATTGATGAATAGAGTCTTTAGAGATTACCTTGAAAAATTTGTGGTAGTCTTCATATTTCATATTCTAATATACACCAAAACCAAATAGGATCATGAGGAATATTGAAGAACTGTATTGGAGACCTTGTGAAAGGAGAAGCTATATGAAAAGTATTGTAAGTGTGTGTTCTGGTTGAAGGAGGTCTCATTCTTGGGTCATATCATCAAAAGAAATGGGATATCTATGGATCCATCCAAGAAAACTACAATTGAGGGATGACCAATTCCAACATCAGTAACGGATATCTGTAGCTTCTTGGGGTTGACTAGATATTATCTCCAATTTGTGAGAAATTTCTCAAGATTTTCCATCCCTCTTAGCAAGCTAACTCATAAGGGAGTAAAGTATAGATGAAGTGATTTATGCGAAGATAGTTTCTATGTGTTAAAAAGGTGGATTATCATTACGCATGTAACCAAATTACCCACAAGTGGATAAAGTTTTGTGGTATTTAGTGATGCTTCGAAGAAGGGAATGGGTTGTGTGTTGATGCAGAATGATAAATTGGTAGCCTACAACTCAAGATAGCTGAAACTCCATGAGAAAAACTATCCCACGCTTGATCTGGAGTTGGCTGCTGTGATCTTTGCATTGAAAATCTGGCGGCGTTATCTATATGGTGAGAAGTGTGTGATATAAACTGATCACAAGAGCCTAAAATATACATTCACACAAAAAGAGATTAATATGCTCCAACAAATATGGATAGAACTCATCATGGATTATGACTGCTTGATCCACTACCATCTCAGTAAAGGAAACAATTTTCATGTAACACCCTGAGATTTAATGAGATATATTATTTTTAATTTATTTCATATCTTCTGTTGTACACTACACCATGATTATCTTGGGCTATATGCAACACTGTATTATCTTGCAGTATACACAACACTATTCTTGGATTGTGTTACACACAATTTTAAGTTCATTTAATAGTAGTTATTCTATGCAACATTGAGTGTATATATATATATATATTCATTGTATAAATGATATATGGTTGGATTCTATTATACGCAACAACAATGGAGTCTTGCACTGCACGCATCCCTAACTTGGCTTGCATTACACGCAATCGCGACCTTCCTCGATAGCATGTGTAGTACGCAATACCGAGTTTCACTATACAATGATATATTGTTATAATATTATTATGGACTAGCCGTTATGAATAGTAATATCTACATTTTTAATTTTATAACATTATTATTCATCTTACACATTTTCTAAAACATGTCATGTGAACAAAATAATTTTTTCGGGTATAATAGGTATTTTTAAAAAAATGTATTTTTGCCACCTTTTGATAGCGCACTCACTTTAAATATTGTTTTTGATGGGTTTATAAGTTCAATTTGAAAAAATTAAATTCTTTTTTGTGATAAGGATATTGAAATTTACTTTTGATAAAATTTTCATATTATTCTGATAACTGTCATATTTTAATGAGTAGTAAAAACACACTATATTTTAATTAAGAACATCTTTTTTCATCGTAATAATTTATGTGGTTAAATTATAATATTGAATGGTTTCAAATTATAAATAAACATATTTTTTCCATTTAATATATTTTATGTCATTAGCATTGATTTTACATTGAATTCGTAGGATAAATCAATTCAATCTTTTGCAATGTTTTAAACAAAAACCCATTTTCTTTCGACAACGAGATTAATTTTAATTTAATATCTGCAACTTCTGTTTATTGAATTTGGAAAAATGGATTCCATATTTGGAATCAGTGGGTCCAAATTATATTAATAGAGTACATTTTAATTTTTCGCATTATGAATAGTAACTAAGGTCAATTTTATTTTCCATAGTAAAAGGTAAATCGGGTAATTAAGGGTATATATAATATTATAAAATTACCCTAAAACATGTCTTAATACAATTGGATGATTATATTTCTTCCTAAATTATATTTTGGTCGAAATGGAATCCATTAGAACCCACTTGGATGTGATTAAGACCTTTAGTTTATTTTATTTAAAGGAAAGTGAAATATGTCTCACTCAAACTTTAATAATTAAAGTATTTTTAATATAAGGTTATACAGAATATAAATTCGGTTATAAATAATCATTTGAAAACTAATTTTTTTTTCTTTATCATGGTAATTTATTTTTAATTTTTAATAGTTATTTAATTACCTAATTAACTTATACATTAATGAGGTAGAAATTATTTATTTAGTTAAAAAATTAATAATATTGTTTTTACTGAAAGAGGAATACATATTAAAGGGCCCCCAAACCTGACCAAAACTTATTATTAGTTTATATATACACCATAAGCATCCAATTACCGAATATATGACCGTTTGCAGTCTTATAAAAGTGATTATGACACTTATATTATTTTATTTTAAATGTTGTCAAAGTTGTCACCTTCATAATTTAATAAATATAACATTTTAAAAGTTGGGTGTTTTAGAAGATAAATCTGACTAAAAGTATTATTATGAAATCTATTAGATTTATATTCATCCTAATATTTTATTTTTAATTTTTATGTAACAAATAATTATATTAAATAATTATTCAAAAAATGTTGTCGTAATTATTTTATTTAGAGAAATATCAAATAGATGGTTTTAAAAATATTAAAATAAATATTATATGAACTATTTAAGGTTCTACAAGAATTTCTAGATTCATATGAAATGTTAGGAATCTATTAAATATTTTTTATTGAATATATCTTCTCTGTGGATTTTATTTAAATTCAAATAATTGAATAGTGTCATAATTGACACTATTGATATTTTATAAAAATAACATATTAATAAACTGTTTAAAAATCAAAAAAATATTTAAAAATTACAAATTAAAAATTATATATTATAAAAAGTAATAATGTATCTAATTATAGAAAAATCCCAACACATATGTAATTATTTATAAAAATTTGAAATTTAGAATATTATTACCACAAATAAAATTAAATAGATTAAATAAGGATAAATCAAAATGATAAGGTTTAAAATAAAATCATAACATGTGTAAATTTGATTGGGTGATGGGATTACAACCCTATATTACCTCATATACGAATTTGAGTCATTTTAGAGGATATTAAGTGGGGTTAGATTTGTTATAAATTAATATTTTTAAGATTTCCAACGGTTCCCCTCTCCTCCCTTATAAAAAGGGTACCCCTTCCCTATTCTGTTCACACCCTTTTGAACCTTGAAGATTGGAAACATCCTGACCATTTCTCTTCTCCACTTCCCTAGAAACATTCTGGAGGTTCTGGTCTTCTCAAAAGTCCAACTCTACTTCCTTAAGAGGAAGCTTAAAGGAGGTGCGTCGAAGAAGAGGTAATCTCTTCTTCTGATTGTCTCAAGTTTCTTTCTTCTTCTACTTATTATTATTTAGTTATCTCATTATAAATTAATAACATAAGTATTACTAATATACTGATATGTTATTATATATATGAAACAACCATATTTCATCTTCTATCCATCCTACGGAAAATGAAATCACTGCGCGGGCGTACGTACGAAATACCGTCTCCACGCTGTGGTGTAATTTGTTTTCGACCACCACCTTACTTGGATGGGTGTAATGGGGTAACTAAATAACTGTATATGATCATTGTAAAGTTATATTGATTCTTAAATAATATACATACACTTCAATACAATTCCACGATCATGATAATGATATCATCGCTCGTGCGTACGTACAGACTACCGTGTCCACGACGCGATGAGATTCATTCTACATGTTATCCATTCATGAATGATTATAAAATATATATAATGAGTCATAATGAAATATATGACATAATAATTATATTTTATCTATGTATATATATATTTATTTCATCTACTTAATTTCATTCAATTCAAAAAGGAAACAAAAACAACGTTCATTCGTACGTACGGCCTATCGTCTCCATGAACGGTGTATTTCATTCCATTTATTGATCTATCATATATATATCTATATGCTGAATATATTATATATAAATCATGTTTTAAATTCTAGAATTAAGTAAATCAGGATATAAGTAATAATATAAGAACAACAATTCATAACACGTACGATAAATGAAACAATTTTACCCAAAAAGCTGCTTTAACATAGAATTTACAAAAGAACGGGTAATATAAAGTCATAAGTGAACCATATATGATATCATAACAATGAATATGATTCTGTAATAAGTTAATGACATTATTTTAATCACTATACATGAGGTTTAGATACATAAGAAGCATATCAGACATAAGGTAAGGGATAATTATTCCAATCTCGTTCTTATCCGAGATTGTTTATTCGTAAGTATTTACCGGGGTTATTGTTATCATCAATGTCCATGTTTTCTAAAATTGTTTTTATGTATGTTTAAATTCCTTTTTACCCATTTTTTACTTTTAACACATGTTATGAAAGGAATATTTCTTTTGTTTACCATACGATGAACTTTTTGACTTTTCCAACAAAAGTAGGAGGAGAATATTTTTTTAACTTATACGGCATTAACAGATTTTTACGATTTCATAACGCCTTATTTTCAAGAATATTATTCTACAATATTTCATGACTATTTTCAATAAAAACCCTTTTCTTTTAAAATTTCATGTAATTTTGTGAAAAGAAAATGATTTTGAAGAAGAAAAGATATTTTCCTCAAGAATTCATTTCAAGTGTTTTATCAAAACTATTTTCCATCTAAGATGACATTATATAGTATGTTTATGTTTCAATTATAATGTCTCTATTATTTAAATGGTTTTATTTTTATTATGATGAAATGATATATATTTTTTTTATATGGATTATGTTATGATGGGATGATGTTTATGAAACCCATTTTTATTCTTTGGGTTATGATGAATGATTTATGTTTATGTTGTGGAAAAAGTAAGAATTATTTCATTATGAGATGGGTGGGACATATATCTCCCTATAATTCATTGGGTAAAGATTTATATCTCATGATATAGACATGGATGGAACGGTAAGTTAATCCGGTTCAGTGTTACAGGACTGGAATGAGGAGTGAACTCAAATCAGAATGGGAATTTGTCCACTAAAATGGTCTTGGGAGCAATGCCTTGGATACTATGGAAATCATAACATGTTCTTAATGGTTTTCCACAATTAAATGTTTTATTACCATGATATTTTATGATGATTTATGTTATATTATGATCTATGCCTTATGAACTTCTATGTTTTATGTAATTGCTCAAGATTTTGATGTTTAAATATCGTGTTCATGTTTTTTAGTTAAAATGTATATGGCTTGTTTTATTTTCTCTATTCTTACCCTTAATGAGCATTTGAGCTCACCGTTTTTATGTTTTCTTTTCCCCCAGGATTAAAATAAAGTTTTTACGTAAGGAAACAGAAAGGGGAAGATCATTATGGGAGATGTTGAAGATCATTCACCAAGATTAGAAGATTGTATTCCGAGTTTCCAAAGACACTAAACTATTACGTTCCATGTGTGTATGTTTTTGTTATGTATTGGATATTCTGCAAAAGTAATGTAATGTTCATGTACACAAAGCTTTGGGCCTCTATAGTTGGTATCAAAGGAATGGTTTAGTCAACCTTTAGAAACTTGGATGCGGAAGCTTTAGTGAAATCCCTAGAGATATTTCTAAGGTATGTCTAGGGATGTCCCTGAGGTTAAGTATACGTATAGGTTAGAGTCCTGGAATTATGCTAAAGATCATGAATAACCTAGGGTGAACATAAGGTGTGATGGATTAAAGAATTTTTGATAAGTTAGACATCCCATAAGTGAGTTTTTATGATTATGTGGTTCCTCATTATTTTAATTGTTTCTTACACTATGGTTTTTGGTCTCAGTCAGTGGAGGGAATGAGAAGGAATTCAATTAACATGGATTCCAATGGAAAAATTGGTGACTATGATCAATGAAATTATGTAATGCCTGGAGAGAAAGATATCATGATTATCCCAAATCAGTCATCTTGATATATTATTAACAAGGTGAACTTTAGTTGTATTACTAAGTCATCAAATAAAAGGAAGATTTAATTTTATGCATGTTCGCATGGTGGGGATCATAGAAAAAGGAATATTGAGATTTATAAAGAAAGGAGGAAGAACCTTGAGGAATACCTAAAATGGAGGGGAAGATGATATCTATGTGGAGAAAAGGGTCATAGAGTTATAGACTGTTATGGAGTCCAATGTATAATCTGTGGAGAACATGGGCATTACCCAAATCAATGCCCTGACCTAAGAAGTTACTTCTAAATCAAGGAAGGAATTATTCCAGGCCAATAATTGAAGAGGATGGATTGAAGGGCTTATGTATTGGAATTAAATAATAATGTTGTTTAGGTACTTTTATAGAATATTGAAATATCTGTGTATTGGTCCATTGTGGTTTTCTATAATAATATGGTACCGGTAACCATGAAAAGTAATTAAAATATTTTGGAAAGAAGATGATATATGCATAATTATGGGATAAGGATGAAATAAATTGTTTGATATTATTCATGAGCTCATGATTGATATAAGGACTAAGTGATATCTTGGTTTGAGTATATAGAATTTTTGGATTTTGGTATGTGGAAAGAATTAACTTTTGAAAGCATTCATGTTTTCACTAAGGTTCAATGGGTATTCAAGAGAATAAATGATTAAGGTATTCACATGTTTGGAATGTGACCAACAAGATATATCGTATGATATATGGGGGATAAATGATGGTATTCACATGCTCGGTAGATGACATTTCTAGTAATTGTTTTCTATATACTATAATCATGGATAGAAGTATTTTGGATAAGCCTAAAGATTTGAAATGAATTATGTTGGACATAAGTTTGTATTGTTTAAGGCTAGAACTGTTTTCGATATTATCGATGGAATGTTATAATTATGTAGTTTTAGAAAAAGGAAAACCTGCAAGACGGGAAACAACTCCTCACGTCGGACAAGGTTACGGGAATCGAACCCACAACCGAAGTGCAACTGGCCTTTATCGCATACCACTGGCCTACAGGAAGTCCCTGGTTAGTATAAATTAGTTTCAATTTATTATGTGGTATGATATACGAAGTATACATCCATTTTAGGAACCATATATGAATAATATCACTATAGATAGACTTATGTATATTGAATAAAGTTTTTATAACCTTTTATTTGAGATAGATAGATTGACCAACCGTTCTATCACATGATCTGTTAACACTTCACGAATGAAAAATTCAACTTCATTTCTTTAAGAGATGAAGTGGAAATTGTCCAAGGCATGAGCAATGATAGGATTGTACCGAAATCAAGTAAGTATTTCTTTTAATTAAAACATTATTCAACATTAGGGAAATGATCTTGAAAACCAAAAATTTTGTCTTAGTGCCCTAATATCTGAGGAATCAGAAGGTACCTTAGATCATCCCAAATTTATGGATTTGTGATTTTTGGTTTTTTCATAGCCATTTTCTCTACCAATCTCCATCAGAACATGATGGTTAGATTTCTCTTCCATATCCATATTTTCACCTATGTTCTCATATGTGGAAACCCAATGATTAGATAATTTGGGTAACCATTATATTTCATACTTTAGTTTTTAAAGATATTTTTTGGGATTCCTTTTTATGATGTGGGATTCTATAAAAGAAAACTTACAAGTAGTAAACCATTTATAACCCCGACATATTTTGAGGGAGAAATTCATTTTAAGGGGGGTAGAATGTAACACCCTGAGATTTTATGAGATATATTATTTTTAATTTATTTCATATCTTATGTTGTATGCTACACCAAGATTATCTTGCGCTATACAAAACACCGTATTATCTTGCAGTATACACAACACTATTCTTGGATTGTGTTACACACAATTTCAAGTTCATTTGATAGTAGTTATTCTATGCAACATTGAGTGTATATATATATATATATATTCATTGTATAGATGAAATATGGTTGGATACTGTTATATGAATCAAAAAAGGAGTCTTGCACTACATGCATCCCTAACTTGGCTTGCATTACACACAATCACGACCTTCCTCGATAGCGTGTGTAGTACGCAATACTGAGTTTCACTAAACAACGATATATTGTAATAATATTATTATTCAGTAGCCATTATGAATATTATTAACTAAAATTGTAATTTTATGACATTATTATTCATCTTACACGTTTTCCAAAACATATTATGTGAACAAAATGAATTTTTCGGGTAAAATAAGTATTTTTCAAAAAATGCAGTTATGCCACCTTTTGATGGTGTACACACATTAAATAAAGTTTTTGAGGTTTTTATAAGTTGAATTTGAAAAATAAAATTCCTCTTTATGATAAGGATATAAAAATTTACTTTGGAAAAAATTTTCATATTATTCTGATAACTTTCATATTTTAATGATAGTAAAAACACGCTATATTTTAATTAAAAACAAGTTTTTTCATCATAATAATTTATGTGGTTAAATTATAATATTTGAGGGTTTTAAAGTATAAATAGAATATATTTTTACCATTTAATATAATTTATTTCATTAGCATTGATTTTACATTGAATTCGTAGGTTAAATCAATTCAATCTTTTGAAATATTTTAAACAAAAACCCGTTTTCTTTCGACAACGGGATTAATTTTAATTTAATTTCTGCAACTTCTATATATTGAATTTGGAAAAATGGATTCCATATTTTGAATCAGTGGGTCCAAATTATATTAATAGAGTACTTTTTATTTTTGGGCATTATGAATAGTAACTACAGTAAATTTTATTTACCATAGTAAAAGGTAAATCGGGTAATTAAGGGTATATATAATATTATAAAATTACCATAACACTTGTATTAATACAATTGGATTATTATATTTATTCCTAAGTCATATTTGGGTCAAAGTGGAATCCATTAGAACCCACTTGGATGTGATTAAGACCTTTAATTTATTTTATTTAAAGGAAAGTGAAATATGTTCCACTCAAACTTTAATAATTAATGTATTTTTACTATAAGGTTATACAGAATATAAATTAGGTTATAAAAAATCATTTGAAATATAAAATGTTTATCTTTATCATGGTAATTTATTTGTCATTTTGAAGAGTTATTTAATTACCTTATTAGCTTATACATTAATGATGTAGAAATTATTTATTTGGTAAACATATCGATAATATTACTTTTACTGAAATAGTAATACATATTAAAGGGCTCCAAAACCAAACCAAAACTTATTTTTAGTGTATATATACACCATAAGCATCCAATTACCAAATATATGACCGTTTGGAGTCTTATAGAAGTGACTATGACACTTATATTATTTTATTTTAAATGTTGTCAAAGTTTTCACCTTCATGTTTTAATAAATATAACATTTTAAAAGTTTGGTGTTTTAGAACATAAATCCAACTAAAAGTATTATTATGAAATATATATGATTTATCTTCATCCTAATATTTTATTTTTAATTTTTAGGTACCAAATATTTATATTAAATAATTATACAAAAAAATGTTGTAGTAAGTACTTTATTAAGAGAAATATCACATAAATGGTTTTAAAAATATTAAAATAAATATTATATGAACTATTTAAGGTTCTAAACTAATTTTCTAGATGAATATGAAATTATAGGAATCTATTAAATATTTTGTATTGAATATATATTCTCTTGGGATTTTATTTAAATTCAAATAATTGAATAGTGTCATAATTGACACTATTGAAATTGTATAAATATAACATATTATTAAATTGTTTAAAAATCACAAAAATATTTAAAAATTACAAATTCAAAATTATATGTTATAAACAGTAATAATGTATCTAATTATGGAAAATTCACAACACATAAGTAAGTATTTATAACAAATTGTAATATAGAATATTATTACCACAAATAAAATTAAATAGATTAAATGTGGATAAATCAAAATGATAAGGTTTAAAATAAAATCAAAACATTTCTAAATTTGATTGGTTGATGGTATTACAACCCTATCTTACCTCATATCCTAATTTGAGTCATTTTGGAGGATTTTATGTGGGGTTAGATTTACTATTAATTAATATGTTTAAGATTTCCAAAGGTGTCCCACTCCTCCCTTATAAAAAGGGAACCCCTTCCCTCTTCACTTTACACCCTTTTGAGCCTTTAATATCATCCAATCCCTGACCATTTCTCTTATCCACTTACATAGAAACATTCTGGAGGTTTTGGTCTTCTCAAAATACCAACTGTACTTCCTTAAGATGGATCTTAAAGGAGGTGCGTCGAAGAAGTGGTAATCTCTTCTTCTGATTCTCTCATGTTTCTTTCTTCTTATACTTATTCTTATTTAGTTATCTCATTATAATGTAATAACATAAGTAATAGTTATATACTGATATGTTATTATAAATATGAAAAAACCCTATTTCACCTTCTATCCATCTTACGGAAAACGAAATCACCGCGCGTGCGTACGTACGGAATACCGTCTCCACGCTGTGGTGTAATCTGTTTTTGACCACCACCTTAATTGGATTGGTATAATGGTGTAAATAAATATCTATATATGATTATTGTAAAGTGATATTGATTCTGAAATATTATACATACACTTCAATACAATTCCACGATCATGAGAATGATATCATCGCTCGTGCGTACGTACGGACTACCGTCTCCACGACACGTTGAGATTCATTCTCCATGTTAAACATTCTTGAATGATTATAAAGTACATATAATGAATAATAATGAAATATATGAAATAAAAATGATACTGGATTTATGTATTTATATATTTATTTCATATACTTAATTCCATTCAATTCAATAAAGAAACGAAAACAGCGTTCATGTGTACATACGACCTACCATCTCCATGAAAGGTGTATTTCATTCCATTTGTAGATCTATAATATATATGTATATGCTGAATATATATTATATATAAGTCATGTTTTAAGTTCTGGAATTAAGAAAATCAGGATATAAGTAATAATATAATAACAACAATTCAAAACATGTATGGTAAATGAAACGATTTTACCCAAAAAGTTTCTTTAACATGGAATTTACAAAAGAACGGGTAATATAAAGTCATAAGTAAACCATATATGATATAATAACAATGAATATGATTCTGTAATAAGTGAGTGAAATTATTTAAATCATTATACAAGAGGTTCAGATACATACGAAGCATATCAGACATACGGTAAGGGATAATTATTTCAATCTCGTTCTTATCTGAGATTGTTTATTCGTAAGTATTTACTGGGGTTATTTTTATCATCCATGTAAATGTTTTCTAAAAGTGTTTTTATGTATATTTAAAGTCCTTTTTACCCATTTTTGACTTTTACCACATGTTATGAAAGGAATATTTCTTTTTTTTACCATACGATGAACTTTTTGACTTTTCCGACAAAAGTACGAGGAGAATGTTTTTTTAAATTATACGTCATGAACAGATTTTTATGGTTTCATAACTCCTTATTTTCAAGAATATTATTCGAAAGGATTTAATGATTATTTTCAAAAAAACCCTTTTCTTTTTTCAATTTCATGGAATTTTGTGAAAATAAAATGATTTTTAAGAAGAAAGGATATTTTCATCAAAAATTCATTTCACGTGTTTTATCAAAACTATTTTCCATCTAAGATGACATTATTCAGTATGTTCATGTTTCAAGTTTATTGTCTCTATTATTTACATGGATTTATTTTTATTATGATGAAATTATATCCATATTTTTATATGGATTATGTTATGATGGGATGATGTTTATGAAACCCATTTTTATTCATTGGTTTATGATGAATGATGTATGTTTATGTTGTGGAACAAGTAAGAATTATTTCATTATGAGATTGGTGGGACCTATATCTCCCTCCAATGCATTGGGTAAATATTTATATCTCATGAGATAGACATGGATGGAACGGTAAGTTAATCTGGTTCAGTGTTATAGGACTGGAATGAGGAGTGAACTCGAATAAGAATGGTACTTTTTCCACTAAGATGGTCTTGGCAGCAATGCGTTGGCTACTTTGGAAATCATAACATGTGGTTAATGGTTTTCCACAATTACATGTTTTATTCCTATGCTATTTTATGATGATTGATCTTCCATTATGATTTATGTCTTACGTACTGCTATGTTTTAGGTCATTGCTCAAGATATTGATGTTTAAATATTGTGTTCATCTTTTTAATTTCAAATCTATATGGTCTGTTTTATTTTCTCCATGCTTACCCTTACTGAGAATTTGATCTCACCCTTTTTATTTTTTCATTTCCACCAGGATTAAAAGAATGTTTTTAGGTAAGGAAACCAAAAGGGTAAGATCCTTATGGGAGATATTGAAGATATTTCAACATGATTATATTTTTATATTCCATGTTTCCAAAGTCACTAAACTATTACAGTCCTTGTGTGTTTGTTTTTTTATGTATTAGATATTCTGCAAAAGTAATTTAATGTCCATGTACGCCAAGCCTTGGGCCTCTACATTGGCATACACTCTAAGTAGAAAGGATCCTACATCTTTATCAATGATGAGAATTGAAAAGGATCCAATCTTCATAGACTTGAAGAGCACAAACATGGGAATAATTATGGTAGGAACATCATCAATTCTTTCTCATATGATTGCTCAACCATCCCTCACGGAGAAAATAAATGATTCTCA
Organism: Viscum album; assembly: GCA_963277665.1. NCBI lineage: Eukaryota > Viridiplantae > Streptophyta > Magnoliopsida > Santalales > Viscaceae > Viscum > Viscum album. The sequence continues at coordinate 1,956,709,144 of OY728153.1, forward strand.
AAGAAAGTATGTGGAAATTCTGGAAAAGGTGGAAGCTACCAGAAATGGGAAATCCTCATAGTTCGTGGTTGACAGGGATGAAATTGTGAAATTTGGGTCATGATTGTGTGTACCATCCAACCCAAAGATAAAGAAGGAGCTTCTGAATGATACGCATAGCTCAACCATCTCTATTCACCCAGGGACACAAAGATGTATCGAGATCTCTGAGAAAACTTTTGGTGGGACCATATGAAAAGGGAAATTACTGAATAAACATCAAAGTGCCTAGTATGTCAGAAACTGTATGCTTAGAGGCAAACGTCTAAGGGGGTGATGCAACCACTACCCATACCAACATGGAAGTGGGACAACATTATGATGGACTTTGTCACTATACATCCAATGAAATCCAGAGGAAACAATGATATACGGGTTATTGTGGATCGTTTTATGAAGACATCTCACTTTATCATGATTCAAGAGGAATTTTCATTGGATCAAATTGCAAAGATTTACATCAATGAAGATTTAAGTCTGCATGGATTACCACTATCTATTGTATCTGACCATGATCTGAGATTCACCTCGACGTTCTGGAAAAGTCTCCAACATGCTCAAAGCATTGAACTAAACTTCAGTACAACGTATCATCATCAAACTATTGTCCAATCTAAGAGAACTATTCAGACACTAGAAGATATTTGAAGATCATGATCTATGGACTTTAAAAGAGGATGGGTCCAACATCTTCCACTGGTTAAATTCATTTATAATAACAGTTTCCTCTCAAAAATCTAAATGGAACCATAAGAAGCCCTTTATGGGTAAAAGAGCAGAACACTAACATGTTGGGATGAAGTCACTGAGCGTAAGCTACTAGGACCTGAAATAGTCGAAGAAATTATGGAGAAGGTGAAAACCATTCAGTATCGTATCAAGGAATCCCAAATTAGATAAGAGAGTTATGCAGATAATCGATAATGTGACCTTTAGTTCAAAGTTGTTGACATGTTATTTCATCCTCTATCTCTGTGGAAGAAGGTAATGTGGTTTTGAAAGAAAGGGAAGTTATTCCCAAGCCACATCAGTCCCTAAGAGATTTATGATCATGTCGGGGTCATGGCCTTTTCACTAGAACATCCACCTACCATGGACAAATTACATGATGTATTTCATGTATCCCTCTTAAAAAATTACATACTGAACCCTTCAGATGTACTCTCTTCAAAGGTACTACAGATAGAGGATGATCTTTCTTAAAAGGAGAAACCAGTGAAGATATTAGATAATTGAGAAAACATTCTAAGAAATAAGACAATTCCCCTCATCATGGTATTTTGGAAAAACCACAAGTTTGAAGATGCAATGTGGGAATCAGAAGAATTGATAAATCATAGTTACCCACGTCTTTTTTATTGTGGGAAAAGGAAATTTGGAGGGTGAAATTTATTAAGGGGGAAGATTGTAACGACCAAAAAATTCATTAATGAAAATTACTCTTGGTCTATTTAAATGTATTGTTATGGTTATGTAAAACTTATGCACATATATGGTTTTATTTTTTGGATTTTAAAATACCATTACGAATTTTGACCATTTCAAATATAGTCATTGAATAGTGATCACATGATTAGTATAAATTTAGAGCTTTAACAAATCCAATTTAATTAGAAAAAGGAACAAATGACCTCATCGAGTAGACTTTACCTGTACGGAGTCCATTTGTCGTAGCTTGTAAAAGAGGTTGTGTCATTGGGCTTAACTCTTGACCAATCCCATGATGAGCTTGAATACATTAAGCTTGAGTGGAACCACCTATGGGAGAAGTGGAAGTTGATAGAGATTACCACTCGAGCGATGTTATCTGAGCCACCCCAAGAGTCTTTCACAATCACACACCTTACACTTCGGTCTTATGAAGGTGTTATAAGGGGTTAGGTAACAAGTCCTTAGCACTCTAATTTTGTGCATTTTTTTATATAATAATGAATATAAATTCATTTTATAATTGTTTCTTTGTAAACAATATTTAATTAACAAATAGTATTTTTTGTTAATATTCAACTAAGATATCTATTTTGATAAATTAATGGACTTGTGAATTAAATAATATTTTTATAAAATATTTTTATAATTAAATTAATTTTTATTATGTACAAATGATCGTATATGTTTTATGAATACAATCATAATTTTTATTAAGGTTTTAAAGATCTTTTTTTGTCAAAACCCATGAATTTTTGATAAATGTCAGTTTTTATTTTTAAACGTAAAAATACACATATTTATAAAATTACTTAGACAAATTTAATATTATTTTTGGAATCATTATGTCCAAATTATCCAATGGGGAATATTTCATAATTTTCTAAGATAGTTGAGTTTTTTGTTAAAAATTAAATACAGTTAAAATATATAAAGTGTTTTATGATATCATAATGTCCAAATAGTGATGTAATATAATACTATAAAAATTATGTTAGGCCAATATATGTTTCAACAAAAAAATAATGTGATTTCAGGTTTGTTTGATTTATTTTACAATGCTTTAGTGGACCCTTCAAGACTTGTAAAACATTTTAGCTTTTTAAATTGATTTCCTTGAAAGTGTGACTAAACTCCACATAAGAAACCCTATTATTTTAATAAATTAGGCCATTGGCATTATAAAATAGTTTTTTACAATTCCCTTTAGAAATAACCATTGACAAAAATCATGAGATGGTTTGTAGTTTTTATTAGTTTAATGTGTGGTGTCCCAAACCTAAATAATAAAGTATTCCCTCTCCTTTCCTATATAAACCCACCCAATATCCCACTTCCACTTCACTCAAATACTTTGGAGTTCTTAAAACCTCGAACCTAATCTCTGTAGAATCCTCTAAAGGCACCCCATGCTCCCAAGATGTCTCTCTCAAGACCCTTTCCAAGCCATGGGGACCACACATTCATGTAATGTATTATCACTTTCCTTATTTATGTCCATGATTTATTATATTGTTATTCCCTTTTATTTTCAATTATAAATATTGGGGTAGGACTTTCCACCTACCCAATACTTCCCTCGTCATGTCTGTATAACGAGAGATCCCCTTTCTCTCTCATTAATTCCTCCCATGTACACATGTTACCATGATGAAATTCTGTAAGGAATTTCTCTCTCCTCATTTACATTCAAGAAATTTCTTTGTATTACATATCTGAATTCCATTACATTTGTTGGAATGTGTATCTATATGAACCCCCTTACTATCCATTACATTTACATATTATGAGACAACCTTTTCTCTCTCATCAACCATTTTTATGGATTCTTATGTCACATCGTTATGCTGCCAAAATTGCACCGTGTTTTCCCAATCCATGATGATTGTGTAGAGAATACCATACCCATGTCTCCATCAAGGGTATTCACCTTTATGAAAATAAATATATTGAATTTTAATTTCATGTATTTATTCAACATTCCTTAAAATTGTAATAACATATGATGTTGATTGATTCAGTGTTATATGATCCATGTGCCACACTTATGCATGAAATGAAATATTTAAGAAGGGCGTGCCCTGATAGCGCTCCAATGCATTGGGTAAAGATTAGTATCATGATACGTCAAGTACAATGATGGTTTACTCATGCTAATTAAAGTGATTTGAGGGTTTACTCATGCTCTATGTGCAATGAGCCTTGGCTCAGAATGATACCATGTTAAGTGTTGTTGCCACATTTCCATGTTATGATAATCATTTTATATCATGCATTTATGTTTATGTTTCTCTTGCACTCCATTTAAATTCCTATTGACTAACATGTATTGTAATATTCATTTTATAAATTTTTTACTCATTTACTAGGCTATCTATCTCACCCTTTTATTATGAATGTCCTCAGTTTATCCCATGCAATGCTAAGTACGAGAGAATGTAGTGGCCATACAAAGGAAGTTTTCAATAAGATGTTGTACTTTATGTTTTAAGTTGTTATTTATTATTCTTAATCCCCAAAGACACCAGACCTCTTGATCATATATGTTGTATCAAGTGAATTTTTTGTGAAATAAATTATGTTAAGTGTGTAATAAAGTAGGGTTGTCAAAGACCTAGTTTGATATTCCCATAGAATATTGTCATCTAGGATCAGTATTTATGTCATCGAGGTAAAAATTTCAATTTCCTAAAAACAAATTTTTAGAGAAATGTATTAACTGAACTGACTATGTTCATTTTTCAGAAATAGGACACCATAACATTCTTTTAATTTTACAGCATGATATATTTCCATAGGTGGGAAGTCATTTATTGTCCCATACAACATGGGACACAATGTGTATTATTCACATTTATAAGCATTATACATTATAACACCAGTATCCCACATAAATTGCATATCTTTAATCACTAGATCTGAATAGGCATCAATATCATTACTACATTTCTTTTGATTATATATATGCATATACATCATTAAGTTTTTTCACTTCATGAATAACCATAATTGTCAAGATATAATTTACTAACATGATGGGCCATGTACCCTGAGTACTAATCTATACACCAAAATGATATGTTACATCTATAGATAGTGAAAGATGAATGTTTCTTGGAACATTTGAAAATTTAGGATACTCATATTAAATTTTATTCAATTGAGGAGAATCTATTGGATAATGTATGTTCCCAAATTAAATTCTTTTATCTTTATTTCCTGTCAATTGTCTCACAGTTTATTAACATCTTTATATTATTCCAAACCATATAATGATTGGAAAATACTATACATATTTCAAAGGTCTTGATTCGTTTTTCTTATATATATACTTGTGCCATAGTTATGGATTTTTATGTGTGATTCATGGTTCTTACGAAACAATATGAAATAATTTGGACAACTATATATTTTTATATATATATTTAACATTGAATTTATCACTTATTTTGCATCATATGATTGACATGGTAGTTCTTTTTCTTCTGGTAGCATATCATTCAAGAGACCAAGTAGTTATGTAAATCCAGTTTCACTCCAACCACTGTCAGATTTAATATTATATAACATCAATACTATTGAAAGTGTAGTGTATTTAGTACAACCAGAATACAATTGTCTCTTATCACATCTATTTAACTTCTGAAAAAACATTAGATAGTCACAAAGCTCATCTACATTTTCCATTGTTATTTCATCCATGCGTTCTCCATAAATATGTAAACTGGTATTCAAATAAAATGATTCATAAAATGTATTCTCATTCCAATCGGTGTGAACATTTACTTTTACCCCATGATTAGTCTAACATTTATGGCTCTGATATATTCCATGAAAAATAAAATGTTCTTCCAACTCTTCAGGACAAATTTGTCATGAATAACCATAACTTGAACATAGTCAATGAATTTGAGAGGGGTCGAATGCATGCCGTATTGAGAACATGATGAACTATTTAACTCCATATTCATACCATTTTGTCAAATGATTCTAATATAGACATTTTTGATTCATATCCATCCAATTGGGTACCTAAAATATTCATTTTGTACATTAAATAAATAAATGCACATAAGATACTCATTATCAAAGGTGAATGTTATAAATAATTCTAATATGGGAAATCCAACATTTGAATATATAAATGAATTTTATTATGTTTTTAAGAAAATGGTTAATTAAATTTATGAAAAGAATTAATCCTCTATTATAGGTGTTATCCTATGAATTCCGACATTAGTTAATGTAAAATACAATTATCATCCTCATCATATCATCTTCCGAATAGCTATCATTTAATTTTTTTTGAACTCATCATACATCTATTATGGACATGCACCAACGTTTCTTGAAATATCCAAAGAATTAGTCATACATAGTTTGAATAATACTCATACTAATATATAAAACATAAAATAGATAGGGGATGAATCCCTATTAAAAAATATGAATAATAACAGTTTAGAAGATAAAACTGATGAGGATGATAGTTTTACTCCATAGTGTTCTCTAAAATGGGTAATACCTTCAAATTATGATAATTTCATGTATGGTAATCAGATATTCCTAATTCTAGAACCAAAAGGAAATATTAAAGAATGATATGTTTTCATCTAGATTAATGTAAAACAAATATAGTGCTTTTTAGATGTTGATGAAAGAAATAAGGTGATTTATAAGAAATATTAATGAGTCGGTTATCATTTCAAAGATGGATATATTTTTACAAAGTTATAGAAAAATATCCAAACCATTTTTTGGTTTGGGGTCTGTAAAAATTCATGTCAATTGTGTTTGAATTGTGATATTGACTTGTGGTATGGAAAATTGTTCATATTAGATAATGTAATAATTAAAAATTGTCTTAAAAGGGTGCGTTAAGATGTTTTTATGATGAAAATATAAAATTGATAGATACTTTTTACTAATTAGAATGAATAGATTGTTAATAATTTAAATAATTATGAAAAAAAATATGAAATTAATGTTTAATTGTGTAGTATAGGTGGGATACACATGGTTGAGGTAGACTCAAAATAAGACATGGATTGTGAGGGAAATTATGTTGGATTATCACTAAAAGAATTACAAGAAAGTATGAAATATATAAATAAAATAAGATTAGTGATCGGAAATGTTTTTTGCAAACTCTGATGAGTAATAATTTACATAAAATGATTTTCCTATGTAAAGCCAACATCATTTGGAGTGGCTGACAAGGATGATAATTGGATCAAATATATTCATGTGGGGCTTGATCTGAATAAGAACAATGTTACATTAGAAATTATTGCAGGGTTGGAAGACAAAAAAATTCAGAACCATGTGGGTGTTCTATAATAAACTCATTAACTATGGAAAAGTGGCTCAAAATAAAGAGTGGATAGTGTGTGAGGGGAATTCCTACATCAAGGGAATTTATATTTATGATAAATTTACACCCATATCCATGTTGGAAACTATTTGAATTTTCTTTTCTATTTCTGTGAAAATGTAGTAAAATTATATCAAATGGATATCAAATATTTATTCATCAATAGAGTTCTTAATAGGGGAGTATACATTGAGAAACTGGGTGTCTTTACTATAGACCAAAATAAGAGAATGGTGTTCCAGTTAAAGAATTATTTGTATAAGATAAATAAATCACCAAGGACCCGGTATTTAAGGTTGGATCACTACCTATGAAAGATTTGTTTTTAGTGAGATAGAGTTGATCACAACCTCTACATCAAGAAGTATATTATCAAAGGATTTTGGTACTCATATCTGTCGAAGACCTAGTATTTGAGGACTGGAAAACGAGAAATGTAATTTTTTCATGAATCATATGAGGTATGATATTGAGAAGTCTATGATTTTTGGGTTAATGATTTTCCTTGGTTTATTGTTGAATCAATGAAATCATAACATGTTAATTTCTAAATTAAAGTATGAAAAATAGGTTCAAAAGTGATATTAAGGGAATATTCCACACCAATGGAAACATCGACTACTATATGGATTAATTTTTCAATTTTTTATGATTCTCTAGTGTAATATGTCATGGAATAACGGTATTAGGTGCCTATTATAACTCAAAACAACATGACCCAACATTGGGATTGATATATTTCAAGTCACACGGTATAGTAGTTGTCCCAAAGGGAGTTTCATGCTATCGAGAAAGATAATACTTCAATATATCTCGAAATTATAAATTTTGGGTTGTTTCCTTATATGATAGTGTAGCTAGAGTTATTGGGATACGTAGATGTGGGCTGAGAAGGTTTAGTGGATAACTAAGGGAATGCAGATATATTGGAAAACCGGGATTTCACCCGATCCTTGGTTTTTATCAACCCTTGAATATTTCAATCCTTGGATTTGAGCCTTGGAATAGATGGATCCTTGATTCTAGCCTGGATTTGAGTCTGGATTCTACAAGGAGGATCACTGGTATTAGTTGTCTCCATGGAGAGATATGTACATCATGAACAAGTTCACGATGATTAGGGGTTTTTAAAAAAAAATTGGCATACTTTATCAGTTCATCCAAAAAAGGGTTGATAAAGACCCATTTTATCATTGCTAAGTTAGTAAGCACTGATAAAAGGAAAAATTATTAGTTCTTTTTTAGTGCTGATAAAGATTTGTTTTATCATTTTTTTTTGTTGTTGATAAATATCTATCTTTTTCTATGCTAAAAAGGTGATGATAAAGATTCCTTTTATCAGCGCTTATTACTTAAGCCCAGATAAAGGACTTAAAATTATAATTATAATTATTTATTTTAAATATATTTATATAATTACATATATTTTTAATATATATGTATATAGTAAATATATTATTTATTTTAATTTATTTATTATAATTTTATAATTAATTAAGTATACAATTATTTATTTATAATTACACAAATTATTTTCAAAAAGTTATATTTATATCATTATATATATTTATATAATTATATATATATATATTAAATAAATAAATATAAATATAATTATAGTAAATATATTCATCATTTAAATAAATTTATTATAATTTTATAAATATTTAAATATATATTTTTTAATTATAATTAAATTAATATTTTTTTAAAAATTATATTTATTTATTTATAATTGTAAATGTATAAATATATTAAATATACATTTTTAAATATATTTTTTATAAGTATTTATTTATAAATATATTTCAAAAATTGTTAATGAATATTTAATCTTTAGTAGAGGCATGTTAAAATTGATTGAAAATTAATAACTAAAAATCACTACACTTTTAAATATAGAAAAAAGGATAAGTTTTAGTAATTAAATATAAATTATTTAATAACAATTTGGATATATATTTAAATAAATTTTAATTCACACTAAAAATATTAAAACAAATGAAATAAATATAAAAAAATAAATAATAGAAATTGATTAAATTCCCCAAAAAAATAAAAAATAAAAACTAAAACATATTAATGATGAATTAATAATACCTAACATAAACAATCATAAAAATAAATAAACAAAATTTTCCAATTGAAATCTTAATATCTTAAAATTTTCATTATATAATGAAATTATTAAATAAATACTAAAATGTGAATAAATTACATGAATCTTATACGTGTTTTTGTATAATATTTCCTTAATTATGTAAATATTTGTGTGTGTATCATATCTAAAAATTAGATTAACTATTTATATGCATGATAAATAAATGTAACACATGTTGGATCAAGGTTAAACTGAAAAATCAAATGATATTCAATTAATTCCATCACATGAGGAAATTAGTTAGTATTTTTAATTCATATTTATTTTTTATTATAAACCATTATTCACTAAGTATATTACTATTTAATATAAAGAATAAATATTATTTACTATAAAAATCATATTTTTATACATTCAAATATATAAATATATATATTATATGCAATTTATTCACATTATGAATAATAATTTAATTAATAAAATGTTTAATGTTTTTCTCAATATACATAATTTTAATTTTCATCTGTTTTGTTTTTATTTTATTGATATCCATATATTTACTATATCCTATTTTTTATTTTTTATAATTTTTATATATTATAATCATTATATTCATTTCAATCAATAATTATTTAATTAATAAGATTTTAATTTTTTAAACTAAATCTTTTTATTTTTAATTTTTTTAATTGTATTATATTTCAAGACCTTTACCAGCACAAAAAAGCAGTTTATAATGGTTTGCTTTATGGGTTCTAAAATTTAAACATTTATAATGGGTATCCTTTATCAGTGGTAAAAATAATGCACTGATAAAGTGACCCTTTATCAGGGCTAAAAATATAGCACTGATAAAGGTTTCCATTTATCAGATAAAAAAAGAACTTATAAAGGGTACCATCTATCAGCACTAAAACAAGCCCTGAGAAAGGGAACATTAATCTGTTCTTTTATCTAGAACTAATAAAGGAGAGCCCTATTAAAGGCTTGTTTTATTTTAGTGTGATAGGTGATTCACTTCGAGGATGGATAGATTTAAAGGTATGCTGGTTAAGTGGTTCAACACATCATACTTCCGTGCCAAACACATGTTCATACCCGTAGTTGGTAGCTCATTGGTTGGAGGCACAATGGGAACTGCAGTCTAAACCACTGGATTCGGGATGGTATTCAAAATGTACTATTGGAGATCGAATAACACACCCCGAACCACTATTGATTGTATGTAAACTACATAAGGCCTAGATTTAGCTTGAAATGGCTAATCAGGATATGACTATGGGTGTTCTGTCTAGTCAGTGAGCATAGTCAATTGCAGTGGTGCGTCTGACAGATCAGGCTTGGAGAACAATTACTAATGAGCTCTACCCCACACATACTATATGGTTTTGTTATCATGTATATATTGTCTTGAAGTACTAGCCTAAGCATTCTGGCTGGTTCCATGTCGTCGAAATCCCCTTCAATGACGTCAACCAAGGGAACCCGAGGAGATTTCCTAATGCACCCCATTGTCGAGGATCATGAACAGATATTCCAATTTGACTGTATCCATGAAGGCATACTCTCCTTCATAATTAGATGATTATTCTAATGCCAAATTGGATTTCAATGTGTCTAAAATCTCTAAAGGAATATATTACTAAGGGTATGATATTAATTTTTCCCCGACGGGGACTTTACTTTCCCTTGTTCCATTGGTTCCTACTCTTATGAAATGTAGAAGGATGCAATGTGGTCACAGATGCATAAGTTATAGGGGATCATTGACTTCTAGAGATTCAATCGAATCTAAGGAGGAATGAATGATTCCATGGGCATAGGCAGCTACCCTATAATCCAAAAAGTCATCATACTTCTAATTCTTTAGATGGAAACCTTCTCCCATTCACTTTTTCTATCACTGGCAGGCTCGATGGAGATGTGTTCCACCATTTTTAGGATATTTCTCTACTTGACCAAACCATTGTACACTTTTTTATAAAGCTAATACTTGAACACATAGAATTTCGTGATTTTATGGCCAAGGATCATGTGGTAAGGGTAATGATCGGGGTGATCAGTGTGCTCGGCTTTGTGGGGTTTCTATCACTATGGAATCTTTAGAATCCCTTATACTAGGGAACTAGAGAAATTATGAGAAAACTATGCATCATTTAAGGGGTAGGCCTCGTTTCACCTATCCATGAAGGGAACTATGGTTTCTTGGCCTTGACGAGGGGCTAGATCCAAATTCTATCTTATAGACAACTTCAGATAGGGAGGCGGTGTTTGTTAATCCAACATTGGGTGAGGTTGATCTTGTTGAGGAAGCAACACTCACAGAGGTTCTAATTGAAAATGGAGAACCAACACTAGTGTATTGGGGGACCTCACCTAAATGTACGTGACCATATAAGTCATGGTGGTTCTTCTTATAGGATCTAGGATAATCCATGTATGTGCCTTCTTGTTCTGCTACAAGGCTTACTTTAGTCATCTAGGATTATTAGGTAAATATTAGAACCCATTTAGGAAGTTCTGGTTGATGAGTATGGGGACCATCATAGTATTGACATTACCCATGTAAACTATTCGAAGCTACTCTTGGGACCATGACATATTGATTCAATATGTTAGGCACATACCCCGAGCGATGAAGTCTTTGAAATGATCATCAGGTAGTGTTTTTAACATGAATCGGTCTTCAATTATTTTCTTTTGTGTAGTGGAATGGAAATGGTATAGAAACTACATACAAGATATTTACAACCATTTATGGCACATATGGGTAACTGGTTGTACGAGATGAACATGTACCCTTTGAATGTATAAACAAGACATCTATGCTCGGTGGTCTCCTACTACTTTGGGGATCCTAACATGGACCCTAACCTCAAGATGAAGTGGGATAGGTGCTTTAGTGGGTCACCCATCCCTTCGAAAGGTGAAAATATAGGGTTTCAAAAATCTAGGGGTTCTTTCATGTCATATACCCAAGCTGGATATAGTTTTCCATCAAGTGGGATCACCAACAATCATTTATTCAATGATTAAAATTGAGATGTGAGAGAGGATTTCATATCATCATGGTGGGGGATCCTATCTTGATGAATATCTATGACCATCATTTTTTAATAGGATCATCAACAAAGTATGCTTTCTCGGTGTCTCAGGGAGTGGCTTGATCTGGGTCTCGAAAAAGATTGTCACGCTAGTCAGGTGAATTAGTTGAATCATATCATGTTTACCTGACATAAAATCCCACCACTAATCTATCAAGATGAGTGGGATTAATGGGATCAACAAGGATAAACTAGATGAGAAGAAATTTTGGATTCACCTTCTTCTCTATTGTGGGAGAAGATGTTCCTACTCAGGAGATCCAGAATCCAGGTGTTGCTCAGTAAGGAGATCATTGACGATCCTCTTATGATCTGTGACATAGTGAAGTAAGTTGATGATAGTGGGATCAACCTCTATATTTTATGAAATATTATATGGATCAGCGTATCAAGAGGTCCTTTCCCCTTTTTTATATCCCAACTAGAAGTGAATGATGTAGACGGATCCTTGAGGATGAGTTCATTCCTTTACAGGAGGGTAAGAACACCTGTATGAGGGTCTATTTGATAATTCACTACCTGATGGGGAAGGTTTTATTTATTATACCACGTTTCACTACACCCATATGTGGAAATCTCAAGGAAAATCATATTCATTATATAAATACCCATAGGAAAATCCTCAATATCAACATATAGGTCCGGCTAACATAGGATTGGGAAAAAGTGGAGAGCATTGTATTGTTCCCAACCCCAGATCGGTACTTATGGGGATGCCTCTTCCATGATTATGTGGAGCACTATAAGGCTCTAAACGAATCTATATTAGAGGGTTTGATGGTAGTTGGGCAATTTAGGGGGCTGAGATACTTGGAGTGCTACCAACACAAACATGTGGCACTGTTGATCAATGTCATCGAGGTGATCATGGATTCCCGGGTATACTAATTGATGGTCACATAGGTGATTCTTCATCATTAATATATTCTAATGGAATAAATGAAACCAAGAACTCTATGAGGTAATTGATGATAAAAAATAGAGGGGATTCATACGACCAAAATACCATTGACAACTATTTTGTATCTAGTGTATCCCATCGAATTTCTTTCTCAAATGTGGGGTTGTGATCTTTGTGGGACCATGAATCGATCAGTGTTGGATGAGAGATTTCTAGAGACACTAATGTAGATCTATTCATTGGTTGGATGGATAGTTTAGGAGATCCTACATGATCTATCTATTTTCATCACACCTAGTCATCTCTTGAGGGTAGTACCGACCCCATCATCAAATCCCTATAAGTTTTCATGATCACTACTACCTCATGTGAGATGTAATGAATTCACATTGGTGACTTAAATAGTTTATCAGCATTTATACCATACTAAATTAGCTCTCTATAATATCTGGAAGAATTTTATATAGATTACTACATGGTGATCCTCTATAAGGGAGTCATATATTCCTCCACCAGTATATATATATGAAGGGATATTATGATTCTGTGAATCTCACCTTCCAGGTTGATTAACAAAACCTTTTAGGATCCTTCCCAAGACTGTTATACTAGAAATTATGGTGAATTTTAGATAATTTAATTTCATTATGCCACATAATACAAGAGGTGAACAAGAATGATAATGTCTTTGTGCTTCCCCGAGTTTTTCCTTTTGTGTTTACTTTTCTTCCTTCTACCCCAAGATGATTATTCAGTGTAGGGATGTTCTTTGGAATGTGGAGGACCTCAATGATGGGGGTAGTATTTCAGGAAGACCTCCACCTTGAATAGTCGGTACATATGGAGGGCCTCCATATTAGTTGTTATTTGAAAAGGGATGACAATTTCGTTGGATATTATTGAGGTGGGGATGAACTTCACTCAGGTTGTTGAATAAGAATGGAGGACCTCTGGTTTGTTTGGTGGTAACATGGGGGGACCTCATTACTAACCGGTAGTAAGGGTATGAGGAGGACCTCCATACTGGAAGGTGACTAAGTAATAAGGACCTCATCTTTTACCTTTGTAAACATGGCGAGGTACACCATTCCAACCAATGAAGGGGTGGGGATGACCACCAGTTTGGTCAATGATAGAGTAGGGAGGACCTCTATTTGAGCTATAAACAGCATGGGGAGGACCTTTATGTTCATTAGTTGTGACATGGGGAATTCCTCCATGATTTTTGGTAGTAGAAGTATAGAGAGGACCTCTTTACTGGTTTTCAAAGTGGAAAATACCTCCGCTTGAACTAGGAATAACATGAGGAGGACCATCCCACTACTTTTGAGAGTGGGTAGGACCTCCTCTTTGGTAGTTGATGGCATGGAGGGGTCATCCGAAAAAAACCTCATCGTCATGGGCTGGCCCGTAATGTATAGTGGTGATGAAGATTAACATATTTAACCCAACCTACCTGCAATGTGGCTATGATATCAGTCCTAATAGGGGATGGATGGATCCCTAATCATTTATTAAGGGAAACTGGCAGAAGGCACCTATGGTGGAAGGTGCCACTCGAGGCATGTAATTTGATTCCCCTTAATTGATATTATCTTGGGCTAGTGCTGGATTTAGGGCCTAGTTGTTTGGACTGGATATGGAAGATCATGAGAATAGTCCACCAATTCTTCTTGATGAAGGACCGGTCATTACAAGCACTAGCAAGGCCTGGAGGGTACCCTTTTTGGAAGGTCTCAGGAAGTAATCACAGTTGTAGTGACATGATAATCCCACACCTCCTCAGTGTATGGGAGAGTGTCATAAGATAACTCTAGGGAGAGTCTCCCAATGTGGTTCGCCATTGGAGTGGGGAGTAGCGTCTCATTGTTCAGCCTTTATGGGAGGAAATTTTGGTGAGGAATTGAGGCCTCCCAGTCCTAAAATGAAATATCCATTGTGGGTAAGATTCCCTCTAACTCGTATCAGTATATTAGGATGTCCATCACCCTTACCTAGATAATAATATATGGAGAGATAGGGTAGGGCCACCCGGTAGATGGAGTTATGGATAAATTCATAGTGGAGGTGGAGTCATGTGGGAATGTTGCATTATCATTTCTCCACCCCATGTCTCTACAGGTATTGGTTGGCTGGTTTTGTACAGCCTGGTTCCTACAATGAAAGAGGGTTAAGATGTTAGTATGGATAACAAGAATAAAATTCCCAATTCCCCAAAATCATCTAATATTCCATGAATGTATATATATATATATATATATTTTTATGATGTCACGGACCAGAATTCCCAATATTTAACTACCCCAATTTTTGGTGAGTTCCATATCGACCCCACTATTTTTTGGTGGGTTTTGGATCTAAATAGTGGGATCCTATTTCATACTAATCTTTGGATATCTCAGACACTATTAGTCTCTATGTTGGGGAGAATATATTCAGATCAAGTTCACCATTTGAGTTTCTAATGCTTTCATCAAGGTGCACTGCCACACATGTTGATGTATGCTAGAGTTTCAATTGTTTACCTAAATACCCACATTCCAAAGGTAGACATATTTCATAACTATCAATAATGATGTTATCTTCTTGATTGAAATAGTATGATGGGATATCTTTAACCCCTTCCATGTATTCCTCCCGAGAACTTGTCGCCTAGTCCGAGTCTCCCTCATAGAGTTAATCCTTGTTCATGGAACTCATTCTTGGTGTCATATATTTGTGGATACTAGTTAATTATACTACTTCTGTTTAGTCAATCCATTGGGAATTGACATGGATAAAAACTTTTGTCCTGAGTGTGACCACATTGGGCATCACTGGCATTTCTGGATACCAGGAACGTTGGTCCCCTGTATTCATCCTAAATGAATGGTATCTCTAAAGGCATATTATATATGTAACCCAAGACATCCTTTAAAATTAATGAATTATATAAGGCCAAAGGAATAAATATTCCATGTTTTTCACATCATGAAACCCATTTTTAGCATGGGGTATGTGTTTAGGATCACAAGATTAAGGAGTTTTGGAGAGATAGTTGATTGAAGAAGACACCCCATAGAGGTGGATCAAGAATGTTCATTTTTAAGAGGGAATATGTCACAACTATAATTTTATAGATTCATGGATCAGAATTCCATATAAGTATAGATCTAGGAGGTATATTTCATAAATGTAATATTTCACACCATGAATGTGGATGGATTCTAATGCAAGTTGGAGTAGATCGAGGAGGTGTACACCATAAAGGGAATATGTCACACAATGAAGGCAGATGTATTAGAATTCCCATGGAGTAGGATCTAGGACGTGTTTCCCATAATGGGAATATGTCACACTGTGAAGGTGGATGGATCAGAACACCCATGAGGGAATGACCTATGATGTGTGTTCCATAAATATAAGATGTTAAACTATAAAGGCATATGGATTACTATTCCCAAGCAGGAGGATCTGAGATGTGTGTCCCTTAAACAGAATATGTCACACCATGAAGGTGGATGGATCAAAAATCACATGGGGTGGACCTAGGAGGGGTTTCCCATAATGTGATGATGTCAAACCATGAGGGTGGACTAATTAGAAGGCCCATGGGGCTGAATACAGGAGGTCTGTCCAATAAATGGAAGATGTTACACCATGAAGGTTGATGGGACACCCTTTGAGGTGGATCCGGGAGGTACAACCCTAAGAGGGGGATAAGGGTTTAACATTGGATGATATATAATCCCATTGAGGCATCCTACACACACGATATAGGACTAAGGGATCAGAACCCATGTATTTCAATGCTACAGTTTTGGGTCGGATGACAGGACCGGTCCATGATGTTTAACTTCATGTGTTAAGGATTCTCAAGCCACAAAGGAAGAATTAGTGAGGTATGGTGCAGGGTTAATTCATGAAATATTCCATTCCCAATATTATTTCTCTTGGTTGGAGTTTATTTGGGGAATACACATTGATGTTTCTTGATGGACCTCGACTAGATGGTGTCTCTTAGGTGAGTAGCATGATCTTACCAAGAATGTGGCCTGATTAATATTAGGATGGATTTAATAGTTGGGTTTGGACCTCAAGGATGTATCCTATGTATCCATGTTAGTTAGGAATCAATGATGATGTAATTTGAAATAGTTAGGGGTTACACCTATGGATAATGCACATTGAAGAATGTTGTTGGGAATTATGAATGAATGTATCCCCAGGAGGATGAGTATTGTTGTCGAGGCATGAACTCAAGAGGATTACCATTATAATGGTGGGTGGGGGTAGTACCTAAGAAGGAAGACCATTGGAATTTAGGTTGATTCCATAGTCACTACTAACCTCTAATCCCACATGAGTCATGTTCGGTGTTCCAAACATGAGGAAGCATGAGCCCCAACTCTCATGTCATGGAAGAAGCTCCAATGGGAAATGGTGTGGGTATTTCACATTAATGTTTTCTAAGAATTATTTCATTCAATGTTAGTAGGATATCATTCCATGTGAGGAGGATCTCATTCCTCGTTATCTATACATGGTGATTCATGCTATTGTGGCCCATGGTTTTTGAGGCTTATGCATGGAAGCTACCCGCTTTGGTTAACTAATATCAGATGGTGGGGAAGAATCTGGAATCCCATGATGTTGATACATAGGGAATCCCATGTTAATTTTATTATGTAAGAATATAGTTTTACATCAAGTTATTATAATTGTCCATGTATTTTAACTCCATATGACTAGGAAGTAGTAAAACACGATTTTACATCATGAATCTCAGACGTGGGGAATCACTCCTTACCCCTTGGGCTTGTATAACCACCACTCATGAACCTTTTAGATGGGTATTTAATTATCAATTCTATTTTTTAATTTTTTCTATGAGTTTTCAATCATGAGGGCTATGTTATAAATCCCATGACTAAAAGAAACCATGGTTAAATTAAACATTCTTATAAGAAGGTGTTGTGGAGGCATATAGGATCTTAGGTTGGGGTCCATGTAACTGTTTCATGAAAGACAAGAGATTTTCATGAAATGTGTGATCGAACATGGTGGTTTGAGAAAACGAAAAGCCATCAAACTTCAAATAATGGGTGTGCACAAGATTAGAGGCATATTCAAAAGTTCATGGGAGTGCTCAAGAGGAGACTTGGATGCACCTCAATTAATATAAAACATGTGGGTAGAGGAATACACAACTGCGGGCCTAGTTATGGGTGGAACCATAAGGACACTTTCATGTAATATTTTCTTCCTTCATGCATATATGCCTCACTATGGTGACGAACTTGGGACTCACATACAGTAGTGAGTCATTTTAACTTTTGGAGGATCACCCCAAAGATGTGGGGGAACTTCATGAATCTTAATACTTGGCCTTGACTATGTTCCAATGAAGGCCGAATTTGACATTGCCTATGGTGCGCGAGGGTTTTTTTAGGATTGGGCTTCTTGTGCACAAAATCGATATCAGGCTTGAATTTTCCTTTGGTGATTTGATGGCCTTTAGAGGAAGGTCAGAGAATTATCATCATAATTCGTATGAAATTATATTTCATATAGAATCAAATCTTTTTTACAAAATAAATAACCTTTTAACACCTTCCTTTGTGTTCTTAGAATTATTCATCAATTTAGACAATAGATTCAGTTTTCAAAAAATTTTCCATGGGCAGGTTTAGGGGGAATTTCAGTTCCAATAAGGATGCACCTCCCAAAAATACATCAAGGGTAATTATTATCCATCCATCTACGTTTTAACTCAAGGGTAATTCTGTTCCATCTATCCTGGATCCACCTTAAGGGGTGTTCTGATCCATCCATCCTAGATCTTCCTCATGGTTCATTTTGATCCATCCATCTTGAATCTTCCACAAGGAGAATTCGGATCCATTGGAAAAATATATTGGTGTGACATCTTAAACCCTAGGTACACACCTTCTAAATCTACCTCAATGGGAATGAAAATCGATCCTTCCCTTATCTACACCATGTGAGGGTTTTGATCAGTTTGTAAACTAACAAGGTGTGAAATATTCATAGGGAAATACCTCATGGATTCACATCAAGGGGTGTTCTGGTCCATCTATCCCAGATCCACCTCTAGGGGAATTTTGATCCATCAGTAAAGTATCCATGTGTGAAAAATTCCCTTATAGGGACACACTTCTTAGATCCTCGTTAGGGGGAATTCTGATCCATCCACCCCAGATCTGCCTCAAGGTTCATTCTGATCAATACATATCAGATCTGCCTCATGGGGTATTCACATCCATCCATCCCAGATCTACATCAAGGTTCATTCAAATCTATACATCCAAGATCCACCTCAAGGGGTATTCTGATCCATTGGTAAACTATCAAACTATGAGATCATCACTCCTAGGTAAAAAACACCTAGATCCCCATCAAAGGGTATTATGATACATCAATATTGGATTCTCCTCAAGATGTGTTCAAATGTATTGGTAAACTATCCAGGTGTGACATATTCTTTCCTAAGAAAACACCTCAAGGGTCCACCTCCATGAGGAATTCTAATACATTTGTCCTATCATTTCCGGAATTTAAACCAACTACCAACTTATCCCCACAAGATGTTAAAATCACACATTCACCCATAACATGTACCCCATGAATGAAAAATTATAATTCTTGAGGTAGAAATAATTTGAATACTTATTCCTCTTATGTTAATTACATAATGATAGACACATGATTCCCTGCATTCCAAACCTAAGATACCTCTGATGAGATTCCCTCCAAATAAGAAGACTCATAGATGACCAATGTACCCAACATCCAGATATGATCAGATATGTAAAACATGAATAATCTCCTAACTAAAGGTCTCATCCATAATAGGAAATAGTGGTGTAATTAACCAGTATCCACAAATAGATTTCATATATAATGAGTTCCATGAAGAAGACTTAATTCTATGAGGGAGACCTAGACTAGGAAATGATATCCAATGTGGAATCCATGGATGGATAAACTAATATCCCATAATATCATTACTCTCAGGGATCATACATCACCGATGAAAGTGAAAAAATAATCTATCTTTTGAAAGTAGGAATGTGGGGCTACAAAAACTTCTCCACACATGCATCGTGTTTATGTGAAAGAGGGACCCAATGAAATTGTCATAAACAAAAAAAAGTGAAACTGATGAGAATATATTCTATTAAACATATGGTCTTGTAGCATTGGAAAATCGTTAAATTATAATGTCACCAGTTTCAACCATATAGAGCTAGGTACCACCAAGAAAATGGCATGCACCACATAGAACTCCACATAGAATTGGGACATTTTGAAATTAGGAATCCTCAATCCATGATATTTCCATTGTGGATACTCCTAATTATTTATAATATTAGATAATTTTTCTGTATTTCGCATCAATTTCCTTTCACCTATACTGAATGCTAAATCAACCTGCCTTACAGGACTCACACGGTTGGGAATCGGAAACCCAACACCCACAAGAGCTGGGGAAGGGGAAATATAGACTAAAAAACCAAACAAAGCTCTAGCCCTGCCACGACATTAGCCATGATAATGGCTACTGGGATTCCGTACCCTATATCGGCCTATAATATCATCCATTGAAGGGTTATTTACGACCTCATGCTCTGGTATGAATAATAGGAGATCACTATCATGTGTCATATAGTCTTCTAGGGCCTGGAGGCATCAGTGTCTCACTAACACTGCCACCCATGAGTCCCATGCCAGGTTCAACAACCATGCATCCAACCATTCTAACAGAAAATCACTATGGGAGTCTCCACAGATATATCCTCTGACTCTCTCACCTATGTTGAGGGGGTTAGGGATAATCGAGTAGCACCCGCCCTGACTACCACAAAGGATCCACCATATAGGGTTCTCAGAAGGCCGCATCAATGCCAGCAATGACTAGTGCCCCAGATTGAAGAATAGGTGGACATTAACCCTACTCTACCAGTCCTAGTCTGAACCACCCAATTCCAATTCCAAGGGCAGGTTTAGGAGAATTCCCAACAAGGGGAATCATCTTCTATGGCTTAAGTGGACCTTTCTACCACCGATGCATCCTGACATGTCCCTAAAATAGACGAACAATGATACATTTTCCGACAATTAGGATTGATAACCCAACCACCTCATAGGAAGGTTTGGTGGAGTCTTTAAATCACTGGTACCACTAAGATCCATTCTGGGCCAACCTATAATAATGAGAAGAAAAGTGAAGGTCTTACTCGCATCATCATTAAAGAAATAATATGTCCACACTACACTTATAGTAACAATCATAGTGGTCCACTCCATGTCATTCTTATCTCAAGAGTTGTTCATCCCTTCTCAAGCATCATCCCAAGTGGAGATCTTTCATACCCTTTAAATAACTAGAATTGAGGTCCTCCTTATACTCCTGATTCTCAACACTACGGTCTTAATCATGTATCCTTTAACAATGTAGTAGGTCCTCCCCAAGTTACAACCAACTAGAGCATGGGTACTCTCCATGTTAAATCAGTATCTTTCTATAAAGAATCATCCCAGAGAAAAAGAGAGAACATTCTTCATCGAAGGTGAAATCCTGGGAAACACGAAGTAGTCGTTGACATCGTTGATCTCTCATATTCCAAGACATTGATGAATCGATAATGTTATCTCCACTAGGACTATCATAGTCTGGGTTAGTATCCCACAAGGTAAGATTCTCCATCAAGAAATGTGAAATTCATAGGTTATCCAAATATTTTAGTATGTACATGTAGGTGGAGAATGTTCTATCACCACTCTAGGGGATGACTATACATCCATCCTCATCACTTCCAGTTTCCATCTCCTCTACCTCTACCTAGAATATAGGAGAGATGTAATGGTCTAAGATAACTCCTCCAAATTTGGAGTACCTTATTGAGCCAGAGATGAGTGTCACCACACTCACACATGAGTCAATGGAGACTAATCCATCCTATAGTGATATGATGAGGTAGTTGGTACCCCACCTCCCTCAATATATGTATTAGAGTGTAGTGAATAGATGACTTGTATAGTCACAACTCTTCCAGTTAACTAGATACAAAACTAATTCTGGTCGATGTTTCCACCTATCTATCGACCAATGTTAATAAAATTTTCGGTCAACCAAGAATATGGCCCTTCCTATGAGAAAGATGGCCTATGGGATGATTCGGATTCTTATAAGCTATCTGTGGAATTCTAGTTGATAGTAACCCAGAACATAAACATCCCAAATTCCCTTATTGAGGTCCATGCAATTTGCTTCCACCAGATAATCTGGGTGATGCTTCATCACCTCCATGTCCATCAGTTGGACTACCTAAGATTCATATGGCACAATAAATATATCGATTAGTAGTGTTAAAGGTTTGAGATAGAAACACTCTCAGTGGATCAGTTCCTTGCCTCATCCAACTACCACCATACCCCCCAATATAGATGATTCAAGAGACTCATTGTTCTATAATAGTTTATAGAAGATTTGTGTCCCCATGAACAGATCAGGGGTTGGGGACAGTACGCTACTCTCCACTTTAGCCACATCCTATGATAGCCTAACCTACCTAATGGCAATAAGGGTTCCCCTTTGGGTACCATTACGAAAAATATGGTCATCCCTAACCTCATAGAGGATTAGGGAAATAGGGATAATGATAATGAGAATTATCAGAAAAACCATCCCCATGGGGTAGTGTAGTTCTAGTAAGACTCTCATACAGGTGTCCTCACCGGCCAACAAAGGAAGGAAATTTGCTTTGTGGATCCCTCTAATGGGGCATCATTGACTTCCCGTCAGAACATCGATAAGGGTATGGAACATGTTGGGCCCTTCGATCTGTCCAAGGTTTCACCAAAAATAATGTAAGACCCCACACTAGCATTCTTTCTCTATCAGGTTAAGAGAATAAAAGGATCATCAATGTTCCCATTGGTTATCAATGCATAAAATATGGTGCAACAAGACAAGTCCCCATTTCTCCTCCAATATGGTATATAGTCCTCCTTAGTTAGATGGACCCAAATGATCTTGGTAACCCCATGCATCCGAACAGAGAATAGGAAGGATTATATAGAATCATACCATGGTATTTGTAATTTAACTCACGTAATAAGTGTAATCATCCTCCCTATAATCCTAGTTGTGTAACTGAATAATTCACTAAGCCAGCTTACTGAGTGGATGAGACATTCAATGCATTGGTGTTCAGGATTCCTTTTTAGGATAGGGACCCTTTCCAGGATGAATTAATATCCTCTCTCACTACTCACCTCATGGCCCTAGAGACACGATATGTGGTCATCCTACATGAGGGGAAACTGTACCAAGCATTAGTGGATGACATACGTGAGCCCCCAAAATTTTGGAACATAGGTTTTCCATGCTCAATGGTATAAGTGACCCACTGCTACACTTTCCCACTTCATCTCATGGTGTAGGATTATGATGGGAACTCTACAGAAGTAATAGGTTTCTAAACATTGGTGTTTCATTCATAAATCATAAGGACATGAATTTGTTTCATACAACCATTTTTATATTGGGACCATCGCTAGTTGGGACTACCTTCTGAGATTTTTCCTTCACCATTTCATATCCACCACTACAAGACATGTATTGATGATCTCTTAAAGTTCAAAAAAATAAATGATAAGTGAGTCACATATTTTTTAACTCAGTGGAAAGGCCTCACATACTCATTTGACATGCTGTTGAAGCAAGAGAAGCTACTAATGATGTGTGTGTGGAATGTAAAAGATGATCTAGTTCCTACCGTTATCACACAAGATTTTTCCATGAGGGTTTTGGGAGTTTTCTGATACGGATTAGTTTCTATATGAAGCATTGAAGCATGAAAAATAGTGACACCCATTTCCTCTTACATCTCTTCTGATAAGTCTAGTCAATGAAGGGATGGTATCCACCATACATGTAAAGGTCCTCAGCTGATATAATTGTTGGACCCATTTCCAAATGTGTCTTGCTGAGTTCCACATCCATACCAATCCAAGACCTTACCAAAAAATAATTGCAAGGAACTACCTCTCCAAGAAAAATTTCCTAGATGGGATAATGTTTCTACAACCCCTCATCATGATCCAACCCCTCATCTGAGTTTGGATCATGTTCTCATATATAAATAATTTTACCCATTCCTTCATGGATACACATGTTCCATGGTATTTCATTTATACCCTAGGGAAGGAAATTCAAGAAGATTCTAGAGAGTAAGAGTCCCCAGGATGCTAGACATAATGGTTGCCACGAACATTTCACCTATCATAAAATCCTTGAACATATGATAAAATAATTCTATATGTTCATTGATTGGCTCTAGGACTATATGGATAATGATATTCTCAATATGGCTGATTTCCTTGCACAAGTGATCCATATATCTGCCAAACCTGGTAGTGGCAATGAGGTTTCAGGTGAATGGAAGTAGGTTTCCATCCACGGAAGCCCGAATTATAATGAATGGTTGGATCATAGATCATCCTCTCCCACCCATAGTGTCATCTGTTCCCATCATGGTAGGCCAAAACCTCCTACAGTTTCCATGCCTCACCTAGAAACTATATCTATATCAACATCACATCCTTAAATATCTCATAAAAATAGTAATCGACGGTTTAAGGGAAAATATAGTACCTTTCTTAGGATAATTCCATCATACACCCTCTATGATTTCAGGACTTTTGAGTTTGGAACTTACTCCAGGATCATCCTATCATTGGAATACCCCTATGATGAAGATCTAGAGTATTATCTACTGAATTTATTTGATCTAGTATACCGATTTATAGATCATGATAATGATAAACATTAGGAAACCCCTTGGGTTCTTCATGATAATTCTACTGATGGAAAGGATGAGAAAAAGTGAGCATCGGAATGCTTAGGACAATGTCTCATACTAATATATAAATTCTAATAAAACCAAGAATTATGTGTTTTTCAGATATTAACAAGAATATTCCTCTCATCACACTCCACTAGATACACCACCATTGAAAACCTAGTCAACATACCAAGAAGAGTATCCATGATCGCACCGTGATTGGACACACTCGTCCAGAGCTAAGCCTTGATCAGCCAATTGTTATCTGAAAGTGTTTCTGAGTGACTTAGCTAGTCATAAGTAAGATATTTCCTATACTGATGAAAACCCAAGAATCCATCAAATAGTGTCTGTTGTTCCCCTTCCAAAGATCCACCCACTTCGGGAAAAGGTATGCCTTTATCATCAAAGTATGTGTTATTGAAGTTCCATGTAAAAATTATCATAAGGATCTAGATACTAGAGGTACCTTTATTTTTTAATGAAATGTGTGATCCCTACAAAGAAGCATTAAAAATTCCCCTCTAGTTTGAATTAGAAGTATCTTCTACAGAGGTCTACTATGCAGAGGAGGCTAAGAAAGAAGAATTACATAACATACAATCATTATTCAAGTAATATGTGGGTGCCCTCATGAATGCTGCAATATGTCCATTTAATAATATAGTCTAGTTAAATGGGATGAAATTTTGTTTTTTTCCTCGTCAGCAATGGTTTTGGGATCAATCTTATCCCAACAAGGATGCTCCGTTTTATAGGGCTAATTAAAGAAGATCTAACATCCTCTAACATGAAGAATCATGGTTATAAATGTATTGAAAAAAAACCATGTGGAATGATCTGGCTAAAGTACTTTTTAAATGGCACGAAATTTTGATTTTCCCTTGTCAGCAAAGGTTTTGGGATCAGACTTATCCCAACCGGGATGCTCCATTTTATAGGGCTAACTGAAGCAGATCTAACATCCTCTGACTTGAAGAATCAGGGTTATAAATGTACTGATTAAAAACCATGTGGAATGATCTGGATAAAGTCCTAGTTTAGTGGATTTATATCATGTACTGAGTATATGGTCATCTTATAGGATATCACCTATAATTTTCTACTAGGTAGGCCCTAGATTTATCTGTATGTGGTAGGCCCATCTTCATATCACTAGTTCCTTAAGTACTCACTCAACTATCTTGTATAGGTACTCGAAGAAAATGTTTCTCCCTTAGACTCATTTGAATCCTTCTATCTTGATGTCAACTACTATAAGAGTTTGGGGAATATTGTTTAGACCAATGGGGTTTATTGCACCGATGATCTGATGACCACCACAACCAATCCATGGACATACAGGAATGACATATTCATCCTTCTGATTTATTAGTTGTAGGAGAAAATACCGTACATGGGAAGTTTCTTTATAATTTTTGAGAAAAATGGTTCGTCATCCAAGAAATGAAGAAAAATTGGAATATTACCTCACACTCAAACATAGGATAATCCTAGGGTTACTATAATCCCCCAAACATTTGAAGTACCAAGAGGTTCTCCCTTGGGACACCATTTCATGACAGTCCCTCATGTTCTACATAACAAGGTTTTATTGTTGAAAAAAACTCACCATTGTTGCTTTGACATCAAGAATGGGCCTCATAGACATAGTTGAAGTCCATATTGAATTGGTTCAACAACCTCTGTGGTTATATTTTCATCAGTTCATGAACCCCTCAATAGATATTCAATATCTTCCCAAGTAGGAACAAGTCCCCCCCCCCCCCCCCCGCGAGTGAGTAGGTATGGATGAACCTCCACCTCCTAATTCACCCACCTCTGAGGATGATTATTATATAAAATATTATACTCCTATATTTGAATAGGGTTCGTCCCCCATAATTGATGATTTGATTCTGGTGAACCGTGGAACCGAGAAAGATCCAAGGCCAATGTTGATCAGTGAAACCATTCCATCAGAGGAGAAACAATAGTATGTGTCTTTCCTAAAGTAGTATCATGATTTATTTTCAGAGATCTATGATGATATTTCAAGGATATATCCTATGGTATCTTACATTATATTGGTCTCATAGGGAGTCATCGTCAGTTCATGAAGCCTCCCAAGAAAATGAATCCCTACAATAGTTCCATACTAGATTTTGAGGTTGATTAGAATATCAAATACAACTACATTAGGGATGTCCAGTACCTTAGATGGATGGATAAAAGAATCCCATAAAGGAAGAATGATCATATAATAGTTTATATCAACTTCTGGGTGTTGAACCTCCATTGTTTGAAAGATTAATTTCCCCTTCCAGTGACATAGGTATTGATCAATGCTATATTAGGTTTAATGACCTATACTTTATGTTTGTATACTCTGAGTACAACTAGATCCATATTTTCCTTAAGGATGAGGACTCTATCATTATCATGGTTCCCCAAGGGACCTTCATATATCAGGTGATGCCTTTTCTCAAGAATCGATGAGCCACCTTTTATCAAGAAATATACCACATGTTCAAAATAATTCTTGAGAAATTAGTGGAATTAAATGTGGAAAACATGGTGGTTAAATGATGAAATTTACAAGGCCATATTAGAGACCTTGTTAATGTTTTCAACTTCCTTTTCTCACAACATTTGAAGAAGAACCCCATGAATTAAACATTCAAGGTTATCCCTGAGACGTTTCCCAACATTGTCTTCCGATATAGTGGTATTGATAATGAATATAAAGAAGATAAATTACATTATCAAGATGCCTATATTCTTTAATATTTGGGTGCTATGTGGTCTTCAATGCCACTTAGTCTACATACATAAATTGAATGAAAATATTTCGCGCATGTGTAATACCCCTTTTGAGACACATGACAATAGGTATCATCTACCAATGGGATGAGGAGTGTCAAACACATTTAAGGAAATCAAGAAATATCTTCTAAAACCTTGGGTTATGATGTGATCCTTTTTTTAGGAAGCCTCTAGTTCACAACATGACCTCCTGGGAATAATCCATTGGTTCCTTTCTCTCATAGAAGAACAATGAGTATAAATAAAAATATTCAGATTAAATCAATTGCATGATCCATGGCATGGATACTAGATACTTCCATATCAAAAAGATCTTCCTCAAGATATTTGTTTTTGATTATATGTTGTGGCATTATCTATAGCATCAGGAGATAAATATAGTGTCCAATTTGGATCTGCTGATGTATATCATGAACCACCACATGTTTATAGGCCGTTTGGAATGATGGTATTTGATCCTTCAATAGTTTGACATCAAGATTAACCCTCATTAATCTATTAAGGGATAGGTATTAACATATTTTCTACCCTCTTATACATCCCATTAAAAAATACCCCTAGATTTTGATTTCCTATAAAGGCTATCCTCTTAGTAGATCAGGATATCTTATATGGAAAATGAATTTCGATGTCAGCTCCCAAAGCCCAATCGATAAGAGTTTTAGAAATCCCAAGATCAACAATGTAGGCCCGAGTGTTGTCTTCAACACCCCATACCAGGATACCCTATTATAATCATTCTTACAATCAGAGAAATAAACCAAAAATGAGGTATAATATTAGGATCTCATTACTAGTATTGAGATATATTTCCCCCACTTTCATATGAAGGGAGACTAAGAATTTTTCATCAAACATGTTAATGGTGACTAAATCATTAGCAAGTTAGTGATCATGCCCATAATAGAGTACACTTACTAATTTATAGCCCAGTTTCCATTTAAAACAGAAGTTACTCATGTCCCTCGATCATAAAATGGTCATGATGATTCCCTATCAAGTTTAGTTGTATCATCTGTGGAGCCTAAAAAAGACGACATGTTCATTCATGTGGGGCATTAGAGATTCTCCACTAATGTCATTTAAAACATGGATGATTGAAAATAGGTAAACTCGCTAGTTTTCAATTATTCTAAATTAGGACACTCGAGTCCCCCCATAGTAGAAGAAACCTTCAGTTAGACAATTCCTTTCATTTAGTATCTCCAACTTGGAATTATTCCACTTGACCGATCTAAGCGTGATATAATATATCAGCATGTATTGTATTTTACCATTCATAGTTGTCCTAACCTCGAACCAACTATCAAAAAATGTGGTTTTAATGGAACTTTTCTCTATTACATCCAATGATATGAGATTACCCAGGTTATTTAAGAAGTAAACCTCGATTCCTATGGTTCCCATCAAGTATGATGGATGCTCTCCCAACATATTTGAAGGTTGGGATACTTATGGCCCACAATCGTCCACTATTGTTTTGATTTTTCCAAGAGGTTTCATGTGTGTTAGATCCATGACAATTTTTTGCATTAATTGTGAGAGCTCATCCACACCACCCAGATATATTGTCCCATTGTAGTATGGGTACTCAATGTTGTGGGACCATACCCACCAGCAACATCTCACAAGTGCAGGTTTAATATAACTATGATAGATTTCATCTAAACGTGGGTAGATAAAATTATCCTCAAGGATATTAATGCTTGATCCATGATCGAATTCTTGACATCCCATATCATCCTTCAATTCAGAGTTCCTCATGCAATTCTAACATACATAAACACCAAATAGTAGGCTAATGAGTTGAAAATGTTGTACACTAAAAAAAATACGATCAAACCATACATCCCTCTACCATGGATAAAAAAATGGAAACATTAAAGCATTCAACAAGACACTCTATAACACTTTTCATAATATGGTGGGCCAAAACATGAAAATTTGTCAAGAAATTCTCCCCAATGAAATATGGGCCTATATGGAGTCAACTCAAAATTATAACTAGGTGACTCCATATTACCTAGTATATGGAATAACGGAAGTCCTTCCCACTGAGGCTATGTTTCCATCACTCTAAACTACAATCTAGGACCAAAAAATTCTAGACAGAATAGATGAAATCTGTCTATCTGAGCTAGAGGACCTTGATGAAAACATGTTCCATGCCTTTTAAAATTGTGGGAGGCACAAAAAAATATAACAAGATTATTTAATAGGATGGTTCACCATCTCTCTTTTCTATTGGGTGATACGACACTGTATTTCCTAATTCCAATGATAAATAGAAAAAAGCCACCAATGTTGGACTGTAAATTGGAAGTAACTTAAGTCATCGATTAGGTCTATTACAATGGTGCATACTCTTTGATAATAATGGATGAGGAGAGTATCACCCCTCCCTCCAACCCCATGTTTATCAAACATTTCTTCACCATACTCTTGACTGTAAATTAGGAGGTCAATTATAGGCATCATGACTTTAAATTATGTATGAGTATCATTGGGAGTATGTTGTGTGGTGTTGGTCTCCTTGGTATTCATTCACATTAGTGTTGTCACTCCCCTGGGCTATACGTATCTATTTGAGATGCTTCACTCCATGGTCCATAGTCTATGTCCTTAAACTAAGATCTTTTTTATGGAATCCAACATTTTTATTACATAACTTGTCATTACATAATATGTATTTACCAATTCACAAGATATTTTAAGTTTAGTGTCTTGGAAACTAGGTACATATTACATGAATTACACCTGGTTAACATAAAAATAAACACCAATAAATTATTTTTGGAGACACATTTTTTAATATATATCTTAAATAAACTCATGGAATATCAAATACTGGGGAAATAAATCCATGAAATGGGTGAGAGTAAATCATATTAAGGGAATAAACAAGAGAGGCCAAAGAATATAATCATGAGACATAAGAAAATGAGGAGTAACAATAAGGAATCAACAAGAAACATAATATTAACATGAATAACCACAAGGAAATATGGTTACATGATTTATCATAGACATTCATAATCACATCACTAAGGATAAATACCATGTTTTCTGAAATGAAATTTACCAAGGTTATTCACCAACGTATCATAAAACATGTATTATTTAGATATTATATAATTTACCCAATACATTGGAGAACTATCAGAGTGCACCTTAATATGTCTTAATTTCATGCGATCTACGTAGATTATAATAAAATACTTTATAAATAAACATTGGGGAATAAAAGAAACATATTTCATATCAAAATCATGGCATTTCAAAAGTGCTCCAAAACATGATCATTATGTTATTTTCAACCCACATAAAGGTAATATGGGTTTCATGTATGGTAATACCTGAAAAAAAAATCATTTTTAAATATTGTTGAATACCGTTGTAAAATAAAGTGTTCTGGGTAATCAAAAAATGAAAATGAATGAGAATTTATATAGGAGAAGAGGGTAATTTTGAGAAGTAAATTTAATAACATAATGATCGTAAAACAATGTTTTGAAAAAGGGTAAAATGAGATGGGAAAAGGGTAGATATAACATAATTTGGAAGTAAGGGTATTATAAAATTGGTAATATAATAGAGTAAACATAACATTTAGAATAAATATATGAAAATTGGTTCTTGAATCGATGAGAAAATAATCATAATTCCCTAACCAGAAAAATTAACTCATATAAATTGAGGATAACGACCTTGGGGGCTTGAGGAATCCTTCATAGAACTCATATCCAGGTAGAACTACTAGATATAATTGGAGAATGGATTTTGAGTGAATAAGAATAGATAAATGGGTGGTTATTTATTGCGAACGTGGGGGATTTGTTTTATTAATTTAGGCATATAGGCCTTGGAAATTTAGGTTGTGGAAAATGAAAAACTGTGGGATTTCCCATGTTTTTTCCATTTTTTTCCATTTGGGACATATTTAATGTTATTTTGAACCAAAATATCTAAACATCATAAAATATTACATTGTTTTCAAACAAACATAAATGTTCCATAAAATAATATTTCTAATGTAAATGTTTCCCTTTTAGACTATAGAATGTGACTTATAGTTTTGAAAATTTATTTAAATCTATTAAAATACTTGATATTAATAAAATATCATATTTTTGGTAATGTATTGAGGTTAAATAATTATTACATCCTTATTACATAATTATGAATTCATTAAACATACTGAAATCCTCAAACTATATTTTTACTATTAATGGAAAATAATATTTTAGAAAATTATCATAATATCAGCATAACCTAATTTCTACATGCTGATTTAAAATATAAAGTCTATTTAATCATAAGAATTTTCAAAATATGAGAAATTTAACTTTTAACTATAAAAATTTATATTTATTAGACACAATAATTGGTGGAAAATAGATAGTAAAATTTCATACACTTAAAAATTATCAAGGACATAATAAAATTATTTTAACATTTATATTTGATTAATAATGTTTTTATAATACAATTTCATTACAATAAATATCATTCATAATACCTTATTTTATTTTAATATAAATATTTATATTTTAAATAAATCATTATTTTTATCGAAAATTAAAAATTTAATACGATAATCTACATTCAAACCATTATAAAAATATATATAGCGATTTATTAAAATATATTATCATTTAGAAAAAATTTATTCTGATTACTATTTTTATCAAATTTTATTTTATACTTACACATATAACATATTTTAATATATTCTGTATTATAGTTTTAAAAAATATTACTTTTTTGATTATATTGTTAAATATTATCGATGATCAACTATGTGTATCTTTGTAATGTACAATAGTAATGACCAAATAATCTATGGAAAAAATATCATAATTTTGATCACCTATATTAGTTGAAAAACATAAATTTTATGATCATATTTCTTTATAAATATCCAATCATACTTGAATCCTTACTTACTACACCGATTACAAAGGTTCGTACCCATTCTTTTCCAAAGTATATTTTCATCCTAATGCTTCTATTCCTTTTTATTATCTTTATATATGGGGTGATATTCTTATGGAATTTCAAGACTATAGAGTTTATTGAAGTGAATGTAGTATCCTTTCATGTATATATCCCTTCGTTTTCATAGTTTTACAAGTCTGAATTTATGAATGATATATGATGTTTTTATAAAATAAAAAGTAATTCTATGTGATTCCAAAATAATTTTTTGGGAGAAAGATTTTCATAAATAAAATGAGTACATTTTTGTGTCATTACATTCTACCCCCTTAATGAAATTGTGTCCTCACAATTTTATCTTATTAGTCGTTATCAATAATTCTATAGATCATGGTCTTCCTCAATTTTTTTAATATTTAATTCATCCATTAGCAAGTAGTACAGAACTCCAAAAAATAAATAGTCAAGATCATTTTGGTTCCTCATTATTTGAAAGATATGAAAAAACTAATTCATTAAAATTATTTCATAAAAATTTAATGATAGGATAAAATAAACGATGTTGGATTGATCAAATAGTTTCCCACAAGTGAGTTGAATATTTGAAAAACATCTGAAATATTTTAATCTAATATTTTTAATAAAATTGATGATTAAATATTATAGAAGGTATATGAAGGTTGTATACATTTTTTCCATTAAATATGATAACTTTCATGTTGAAAAGTAAAAGTTAAAACAAAACTGTTATTATTTTTTAAGAAGTTGAGAAAACGCCTATTTCTATCCATCAACTAGGCAGAAAAACCTAAATATGAAGAAGGATACTTTTAATATATATATATTTATATATTACTCCACCAATGATGGTATGATTTATATAAAGTATATTCCATTAAACAATAAGATGTGATAAACCAGTAAAAAATGTTTTTTGACGATGAAATCGATTCAAATCATGTTAAAACATGATAATTTTAGAAAAAATCCCACATAAACTAGACTCTCAACAAGGAAAAAAGAATTTTGGTGTAGTATATAATTATCATCATCATTTAGTCCCAAATTGTTCCTTTATTTTTGGGATTACATGTTCTCATCCCAATTATCAACTTGAATAGGGTGTTGACTTGGATAACAACTATGTTTCTCGAATATAAAACATAGAACAGTTAATAGGTTCTTAGGTTTACCCATTTCCCCCAAATTTATCTTCTGATTTGTACAATTATCATAAAAATGCCGAATCTTTCCACACTCAAATCATCGAACATGAGGCTGGGCTTGTTGTATCTTCCCTTTTTATTAGTATTGGGAATTTTAAACATAACCTTTACAATAAATTTCTGAGATATGAGTCCATATCTTCCACACTTATAGCACATTCCAATCCCAAGAAAGTAGTTCCCAAAATTATTCTTCCCACATTTTGTACACGGGTGTGTTGTATATTCTCCTTGTTCATATTTTTCTTAAAATTTTGTCTCAATATTCTCTTATTTTTTTATGTTTGGAAACTAATCTATATTTTAGTTGAAAATTGTTATATATGATAACTGGTTTAGCATACAAAAAATATTCCTTGATTCAGCTCCCCCCATATTGTAATGTTCATAATCACAATTTCTATTACATTCATTGTTGGCATGAGTCCTTCTATTTTCATCCATTTTTCTCAGGAATGAGAAATCCTAAGAGATAAATTTGTTACTATTAGGATTCATATAAAAAATATAAAAGAAAGAGTAATCTTTAAAATTTCTAATATCATGATTCTAGGATGATATAATTCATTATTAATAAAATAATTCATTATCTTTATATCCTTTATAATTATTTATAAAAATCTTATGACTAACTAAACATATCCTCTAGGAGTATCATACTATGAGTGAAACAAGATACATTTTTATGCACTAGTTCCCATTCGATTCTATCTCAAATCAATGTTTTTAGGGTACAACCAAAGATAAATATGTGTCATATCCACATCCAATTCTACATATCTTGGTGGGTGTTTATTTTATCAGAGACAACTTACATAAAACTTAACCAAAATACCAGGATGTTTCCCATATTTAAAATTTTCCTTAGGGTTCTTTGTAAAGTTTTAAAATCCAAATTTCATAAAATAATTGAACCTTCCATTGATACCAACTATAGAATATCACCTTTTTATTACAAAAATTTTCATTACATAATACAAATTTAGCAATTTAGAATATCTTTTTGGTTTAGTATCATTCAAATTAGGTACATATTACATGAATTACAAAAGTATAACGTAAAAATTAACACTAATCGATTATTTTTTGATACTATTTTATTAATCCATCCAAATTCATCCCATAGAATCTCATATCCTATTTAGTTGCATAAATGAAATTGGTGAGAAAAATTCCCATTAAGGAAATAAATAAGAGAGACCAAATCATGTGATCATGAGACCTAAGGTCACGAGGAATAAAAAAAGTCATGAAAAATAGGCAAAAATAATAACAAGAATCATAATATTGAAATATTACTACAAAACATTACATTGAAATTCATAATCATATCACCGAGTTTAATCACCAAGGTGTTGTAAATGAAAATTACCAAGCTTATTCACCAATGTATCATAAAACATGTATTCTATAGAGATTAAATTATTTACCCAATGTATTGGAGTACTTTCATGGAGAACCCTTCATATGTATTAATTTCATGTGATCAACATAGATCATTATAAAATAGTTCATAAATAACCCATGGGGAATAAAATAAATAGGTTTCATATCCAAATCATGGCATTTCAAAAGTCCTTAAAAACATGATCATTATGTTATTTACAACCCACATAAAGGGAATTATAATTTATGTATGTCAATACCAGAATAAAATGAATCATTTATAAATATTGTTGAATATCATTCAAAATGTATGAGTCATGGGTATTAAGAAAAATAATGTGGGAGATAATTTCTTGAGGAGAGAGGGAAACATAAATTGGGTGGCATAACAGGTATAAAATGTTGTTTTGAAAAAGGGTAAAATGAGAGGGGCCCAGGGCCTTCAATTAATAAAACATAATTTTTTAGTAAGTGTTTTATCAAAAGGGTAATATAAGAGAGTAACCATAACATTTATAATACATATACAAAAATAAGTTCTTGAATCAAAGAGAAAAGAATGATAATTCCCTTACATTGAAATATAACTCCGAAAATAGAGGATTAAGACCTTTGGGGTTTGAGGAAACACTGAGAGGACTCCGTGGGAGGTAAAACAACAATATCTACTTGGAGGATGGATTTGAGTGAATTGAAATGGATAAATTGGTGGTTATTTATAGAAAAAGCAAAGGATTTGTTTATTAATTTCCAAATATAGGCTTTGGAAATCTATGTTATGGAAAACACCAAACCATGGACATTCCAAAGGGTTTTACCATTTTTTTAGAAATTTGAGACATATGTTATGTTATTTATACCCCCAACAATAAAAAATAATATTACAATACTTATTTTGGATTGAAAATGTAATTTTTCTACAATAACATTTTTTTAATAAGTATCCATTTTAGACTTTGGAATGTAACTTATAGGCGTAGAAATTGATTAAGATCTATTAAAATAATTTATATAAATAAAATAAAATATTTTGACTCTTGTATTGTGGTTAAATAATTATTAAATCATTATGATATAATTATGAACTCATTAAACATACTGAAAACATCAAACTGTATTTTTACTATTCACAGAAGACAAATTATTTTAGAAATTTATCATAAATTCACCAAATGTAAATTAGAAACAGAAAATTTGAAATTTTTTGTTTATTTAATCATAGTAATTATATAAATATGATAAAATTAAATTTTAACTATAAAATTATTTATTTATTAAAAAGAATAGCGGATTTAAAATGATTAGTAAAATTTCTGGCACTAAAACAATTTTGGGTACATAATAAAATTATTTGATAATTGATATTTTAAATGGGGGTTTTATCATAATATTTAATTAAAATAAATATCATTCATAATTGCTAAGTTTAATATAAAAAATATATATCTTTTATATAAATCAATTTTTATGAAAATTAACAATTTAATAGGATCATCAACATTCAAACCATTATAAAAACTACATTGAGATTCATTACAATATATTACCATTTATAAATAAATTATTATGATTATTAGATGATATAAATTTTTATTTAATACTTCCACATAAAACATATTTTAATATAATGTGTTTTTCAGTCTTTTAATGTAATTATTTTTTATTATATCATTAAAAAATTTCAACAATCATTTGAATGTATCTATGTAATGAACAATAGTAATGACCAACTAATTTAATTACTAAAGATAAAAATGTTGAAAACTATATTATTTGAAAAACATAAATTTTTTATGGCCCTATTTTACTATAAATAGCTTATCATACTATCATTATTTCTCAATACATTGATTATAATGGTTCTTAATCATCATTTTCTAAATTATTTTTTTATCATAATGCTTTTTTTCTTTTTATGATCTTTATGGAAGGGATGATCTTATTGGGGAATTTAAAGCCTATATAGTTTTTTTGAAGTGAATTTACTATTATTTAATGTATATAACCCAGTATTTTTAATATTTTTAATAGTCCAAATTTATGAATGACATATGATTTTATCATGAAAGAAAAATGAGTTCTATGTGCTTCCATAAAAAAAATTATTGAGAGAAAGAGATATTTAAATAAAAGGATTACATTCTTCAGGTCGTTACATTTTTTCTAGGAAATATGACCTTAAACTATTTGTATCCCCTATAGTATGAGTATTATAACCTTAAAATAAAAATCTCAATTTCCTCATGGTATTATGTTATATTGTGATCTTACCACATTTAAGACTATGAGGCCTCTTAAATCTTTAATAAGAGTGATTTTTACCCTTTCCTAAATCAAGATGCCTCTTTATATGATTTGATCTTTACCCCATGCTGCAAATATGAGATGCCTAATGATAACCATGGGATTCATTAAATTCCCTCACCATAGATGATATCACATACTTGCATTGGTCTTCAACCATGTCATCATTTAGAACAATGTGTGGTTCAATTCCTATCCTCTTGGGATTATTAATGATTCCTATACTTACAATATTTGGGCTCAACTATAGATTGACTACAAAATCATCTTTTACATGTGATACAATCACCCCCAAATTTCCAATGAGCCTCCATCTAGTCATAATCCTAATTCAATTACTTTGACATTTTAGTTGGATGAGATGCCATTAAATACATATATGAGGAAGAGAAATATGAGCTATCTGATGTTAATGTCCTCCAAAATCCTCAGTGAATGATGTTAAAATGTAGTATTACCTCATCCAAGCATGTGATCCCTCTGAATAAGTTATGATTTTACCCTGTATGAAACCTTGATTCCATGTGTGACAAATACTGGATGAATGAACATCCTCATTATATGATACTAAACTATATCCTTTACTCTTATAAATCTAGGATGCCTTATATCCACATATGAGAAGATTCAACTCCCTCATATGATAGGGAATCCCCCAATTGGCATCAATATTTGACTACTACATGTTTTAGAACTATGTGTGGCTTGATAACTATCATCCTAGGATACAATGTGACACCCATATATTTCATCATGAGTTTATCCCATAAACCAACTCATCATAAGGACTTTTTCTTCCTCAGTTTCATTGCCGAACCATTATGAACTTAAACTAAAATACATAGTCCATGCCCTATGACCTTAAAATATGCGTGATTTTTCTCAGGAATATTTTTTGTGGCATTAGGTGTCCACCTTGGCCCCCTATTCATGTAGTGTAACCTTCCTTAGATTATGTGCACATTCATTCAAGACACCCCACCATAGTCCAAAATATATGACCTTAAACATGGATTTGATCCATTGTCGAAGTATCACGACCTTAATCTATGTGCATGAAAGGGGTTTCTAGGATATCCTGAATGGCATGTCTCATTCACGGTGGTTCTACATACCTTTTTCGCAATGCATAACTGCGACCCTACCCCAAACAATAAATATGTTATTCCATCATGACATGATGTGTGGATGAAATATTGGGAATCTCATCACATAAGACTCACGAACTCCACATGTCATTCATATTATGTTTAACTGTGAGATGCATCCTCATCAAATAATATTAAACAATACATTTTATCATCCTCAACCTGTGGCCTTAAAATATGGGTCCAATTTACTCAATGTATTACATTAAACTACATGTTTACCATCCTCGTTTCATGATTAATATTTTCAAGGAATCTTAGTGAATCACTCGAGAAGTATTTTCCTACAACGCCGATCATCTAAACCATCATTGAAGTCCTCTGGATGTTTCTTGGAATCCTAGACGATGCTCCCCTGGATGACGTGTTTGACTATCATTCAAATTGATATGCCCACCCAATGTTCTCTAAACCATGGTAACATAATTACAAGAGTGTTCAAATCTTTTAAAACATTTTATCAATACATTCACATGTTCCACATGCCCCTTATTTGGATCCGCATCCTCCACCATGTCGGATGGGACCCCCTAACGAAAATAGTTCTAGGCCAAAATGGCTCACCTACCATCCCTAGACACTGTATTGAAGGATATTGGATGACATATTGTGACAGGTTTTGTGTTTTGAATATGGTTATGGTCAACCCTTATTTTTATCCCTTTTCCCTAATAGGACATATGGACTCTATGTTTGAAACCTAGTTAGAATTTATCTTGTATCATCACACCACTCCCATTGGGTTCCAAATTTTGGGTGTTGCGATTCATGATCTTTGTTCCCATTTTTGTGGTGAATTCAAAGCCTCTGGTGTTCTCCCATTTAGGAACTAGAGCATGTTAGAACTGAAATTTGAATTTTCAAAGATACCCCTTCACAAGACATAGCCTATCACAACCCAAACTCCCTTAGTGGTAGATCAATAATAAAAAAAACACTAAGTGCTTAATGATTTTAAGACACTATCATAAGAAATCATATGGAATTTCTTTATTTCCCACTATTGGCACAAAAATATGCAAATAGTAATAGAAAATGACAATAGGACACCAACTCCATTGAGGCTTCCTCGTGGAGTCCCGCATCACCACGGCCGGTGTGAACCGCCCTCTTTTACGAGCATCGTGGAGCAAAGAGGCGGGGAGCTCTGTGATTCGAAAGACGTTTGTGAAGTTGATGTGGAGCAAAGGGGTGGGAGGCTCTGTGATCTAAAGGATGTTTGCAAATCCACCATGGAGCAAAGAGGCGGGAGGCTCTGCGGTTATGAAAAAGTGCCATGTGTCTTCACGTCACATGCTCCCTTCTTCACGCCTCAACATGCCAATATATATATCGGGCCTCCCCCAAGATCAAAGGATGGATACTCCAAACACTCACCTTCTCATCTCTCAAATAGTGAATCACTTTCTTCTCTGAAAAAAATGATCTATTTGGGGCACTTTAGCATCGCGACGTGCCATTCCATTGGCTTAAACACAACCCATCTTCGATAAGGGATGCCCTTAGCGAATCCCACAAGCCCTCGCAAAGGAAGGAGTTCTATAAGGGGACTCATGTCTTCAAAAATAACTCAATCTCTACAAAGTATCCTCCATAAACATGTGAACCACATGTTATGGCATGGTCACTATGATTCGAGAGACACATATCTTCACAATGCTATGCTTTGTAAGGCATCTTTCCTTTGTGAAGACCTACCCTGCAAGAGCCTTTTGGCTTCTCAAATTACCCAACATGGGAAACTATTTTCTACACCTAGGCTAGGAAACCCCACCTCGTGAAGCATACCCCTCTGCGAAGCTCCTCTACTACATTAGGCACCAGAGCTTCACAAGGCCTCCTCCTGTGAACCCCTTTGCTATGCAACCCCTTTTATCGTATGAACCTTGAGGTTTGTACGAAGTGATTTCAAGGTCCCATGGGTGGTGCTGCGTGTTTCATTGCTTAGCCTTAGGCTTATTCTAATAGGAATGCTAACAACTATTACTTCTTCTCATAACTACACTAAAATGGGCCCCTTAGCAGATCACTCCACAACACCCCCTCACTACGGCACTGTTGATGCCTTCCCATCATTAAGGGTGGATAGGTATCATTTATGTATGTATTAGGGCTGTAGAGTGAACCAGCGCCATCCGAGCGGCAGGACGTTAAACTGAAAATCACCAACGTCCTTAGCACATGACTTTAAACTATGTCCTCGCCTTGTGAATCATATGTGGGGTGCCCTATATTGGACATTCTCTACACCCGCTCATCTCCACAGTTATTAGATCTTCTTCGCATGGAATGAGATCCTCTCTACTAGAGCAGCTCTTGTCAGTGGGGAAGGGAAACCATCATGGTGTAATGTAGAGACCCGAAGCCTGACGTACATTGAAATTACATTACATTTTCAGAATACTTAGTACATAACAAAAACACACACACAAGGACCGTAATAGTTTAGTGTCTTTGGAAACTCGGAATATAATCCTCTAATCCTGGTGAAAGATCTTCAACATCTTCCATAAAGATCTTCCCTTTTTTTACCTAAAACCTTTCTTTATATCCTGGGGAAAAGAAAACATAAAAGGGTGAGCTCAAATGCTCAGTAAGGGTAATCAAAAGAAATATAAATCTCATCGTATACACAAGCACATAACTTTTGGAAATATTAACCTACAAAAGAGATCATAATTTCATAACATGGGATAAATCATGGAAGTGAAATGTAATCACAATAATCATAACTTAAAACATGAAACTTTGTGGCATACACACATAATCATAGAGAATCATTTCTTGTTAGTCAAGACTAATTGCCAAGACTATCTTAGTGGACAAAGTCCCTTTCTGAACCGAGTCACCCTCGTTCCAGTCCTGTTTCACTGAACCGGTATAACCTACCGTTCCAGCCCTTTCTATCTCATGAGATATAAAATATTTACCCAATTCATTGGAGGGAGATATAGGTCCCACCCATCTCATAATGATACCATTCTTATGTGTGCCACATAATCATAAATCATACACCATTTCATAACCCATGTAATAAAAATGGGAATCTTTAAACATCATGACATCATAAAACAATTCATATACGATAAAGGAATTCATAAAAATAATTCCATCACAACATAATCAAATCAATGTAATAATA
Source organism: Viscum album (assembly GCA_963277665.1). Classification (NCBI taxonomy): domain Eukaryota; kingdom Viridiplantae; phylum Streptophyta; class Magnoliopsida; order Santalales; family Viscaceae; genus Viscum; species Viscum album. The sequence continues at coordinate 1,956,750,892 of OY728153.1, forward strand.
GGGATAAAAACAGAACCCTTTATTATCTTAGATGGAAAATAATTTTGACAAAACACTTGGACTTCATTCTTGAGGAAAATATCCTTTCTACTTCAAAAACATTTTCCTTTATTTACATTTCATACAATTCAAAACTAAAAGAAGTTGATTAAAAATAAACTTGAAAACTTGTAAAGTAATCTTCTTGGAAATAATTTTTTAAAAATCCATTCATGCCGTATAAGTTAAAAAACATTCTTCTCGTACTTTTGTCGGAAAAGTCAAAAAGTACATCGTATGAAAAACAACAAAAGATTCCTTTCAAATCTTTTACTAAAAACTCACCGAAGGGTAAAATTGGATTTATACAATTGTAGGTGGATGTAAATAAAATTACATATTGAAGAAACATGTATGTGGTTGATAAAATACACCCTAGTAAATACCAAAGTATAAAAAATCTCGGATAAAAATGAGATTGTGATATTTCCCTTACCTTAGGTCCGACTTGCTTTGTAAGTGTCCGAACCTCCTGTATAATGATTTAAATCATGTTATTGACTTATTCGAGAATCATATTCATTGTTATTATATCATATATGGTCCACTTATGACTTTATATTACCCGTTCTTTTGTAAATTCATGTTAAAGTAGCGTTTTGGGTAAAATCGTCTCATTTGTCATTCGTGTTTTTAACTTGTAATTGTTAATATGATTACTTGGATCATGATTACTTATATCCAGAATGTAAAACATGACTTATATATAATATATATTCATAATATATATATATATATAATATCGATAAATGGAATGAAATACACCGTTCATGGAGACGGTAGTCCGTACGTGCGCATGAACGCTGTTTTTGTTTCCTTATTGAAGTGAATGGAATTAAGTAGATGACGTACATATGAATTTACATAAATCCAGTATCATTATTATGTCATATATTTCATTAGTACTTATTATATATACTTTATAATCATTCATGAATGGTTAATCATTGAGAATGAATCTCATCGCATCGTGGAGACGGTAGTCCGTACGTATGCACGAGCGATGATATCATTCCCATGGTCGTGGAATTGTGTTGAAGTGTATGTGGAATATTTCAGTATCAATATAACTTTATAATAATCATATATAGTTACTCATTACACCATTATACCCATCCTATTAAGGTGGTGGTGGAAAATAGATTACACCACGGCGTGGAAACTGTATTCCGTACGTACACACGCGCGGTGATTTCATTTTTCCGTAGGATAGATAGAAGGTGAATTAGGGTTGTTTCATATTTATAATAACATATCAGTATGTAAGTAATACTGATGTTATTACATTGTCCTGAAACAACTAAAGAAGAAGAAGTTGAGGAAGAATGAAATTGAAAAGATCGGTAATGGATATTACCTCTTCTTTGAAACGCATCTTTGAATCCTCCACTTAGGGAACTAAGGTTGGACTTTGAAGAAGACCGGAACCTCTAGGATGTTTCTATGGAATTGGATAAGGGATTTTGGCAGGGTTTGGCTGAGCTTGAGTGCTCAAATTGGTGTGAGGTGGAGGGGGAGGAGGTGCCCTTTTATAAGGGAGGAGAGGGGCACCTTAGGAATATCTCAAAATATTATTTTATATTAAAGTAAAAATCGGTTTATAATGGTTACAAAGGGTCTTATTTCGAAGCTAAAGTGGGGATGGGTCGAAATCCTATCAACCAATAGGATTTGTACAAGTTTAGGTTATTAGTTTAAACTTATCAATTAGATTTAACTCTAAGTTAAATAATTTAACTTTTACCGTGTCTTTTTGTTTTCTTACACTATATGGTTAATACACTTACTATAACATGCCAAACGAACCCCAAATTGTTTATTATTAATATATATATCCATATCTAAGTCATTTGGCCGAACCATAGATTTTTAGGAATAAAATAACAATTAATAATATAATATTTGATTTAAAAACTATTTTGTGTCAATTTTGACACTATTTGATATATGATTTTTTTGAAAGTCATAACAGTATTATATGTTCGACAAAAGTTGATTAAATAAACACTAATATATCATATTAACTTAGAAAATTAGTTTAATTCATAAAAAGTCTCAAATTACATTTATTTAGGTGTTTATAACATCAATTATGTCAATATTTCATTAATAAGATAATTACTGCATCATCATTGTGTCATAAATAAGTTAAATTATATAATGTAAAAAAATTACAAATAAATTACCATTATATAGGAAATCGTTTTAGCTTTCTAATTAATATTTATAGTCAAATATATCATATATATAACCCCATATTAAAAATTATTTACTTATTAAACTTTGATTTTAACTATTTTAACTATTCATTAAATAAAATAATATTAAATGTCATAATCTAATCCAAGTGGACCTAAATGGTCATATTATATTCATAATGTTGTTTTTGGTTGAATTACACTTATCCAATAGAATTAGGACATGTGTTAGGGTAATAGTAATATCATATTTACCCTTAGTTACCCTATTTACTATTAACCGCGGTAAAAAAAGAAAAAAATTACTATTCACCAAAAATAATTTTTTATCTCATTGAACAACATTTTACTTACTGATATCAACCATGTCTGTCGGATTTTTGAAATTCCATTCACAGAAGTGGTAAAATTAAGTTTTATGCAAAATTCAGTTTTTAACGTACCACTTAGTGGTTTCACTATTCATCAAAAATTGAAGTTTTTCAGAAAAATGCCAAAATTTTTTCCTAAGCTATAATTGATATTCCGAATTCAAAAATGATTTCTATTTTACAAAATTCCCAACATATAAGTTGAATTAATTAATTTTATAATTAATTTCCGCTGTCACAACAAATAGCGTGTTTTTAAGAGATAATAACTATCAAAAGATTGACACTTGTTTATAACTGGTTTAAATGTGAAATTAAATCCAATGACCAACATTGTATTAAATTGTAAAAATATAGTCTAAATATACTTTAAAACCACTCAAATTAATAATTTTTCACTATTAATTATTTCGATTAAAAAAGTTGTTTTTAATTAAAATTTAGTAATTTTCACTATTCATCAGAATATGAAAGTTATCCGAAAAGTACCAAAATTTCACCTTAGGCTAAATTCGATACTCCGAATCCATAAATGAAGTCCATTTTGAAAAATAAAATTTAGAAAATTTCAAAAAGTGGTTATTACTATTCATAACAGCTAGTTTTAATAATATCTTAATAGCATATCATTGTTTAGCGAAACTTGGTGTTGCGTACAACACACGCTATCGTGGAAGGTCGCAATTGCGTGTAATTCAAGCCAGGTTAGAGATGTGTGTTGTGAAAGCTCCTTTTGGTGTAGCGTATAACACAAGACATTAATGAAATTGAAAAGAATATTTTTCATAAAATCTCGGGGTGTTACATGTAATCCCCTAGCCTTTCTTGTAGGAGGTAGCATTTCAACTCTTCCACACTTCATATGTTCCAAATACCAGAGGAGAGGTGGGCATAAGGACCTTTGTTCTCCCGTCCCTCTCCCACTAGGATTTGTTGCCATCGGGCCTCCATCCTGGAGTAAGTCCAAATCTCCATCTCCCTGGGCTACTAACCACACATAAGACTATGTTTCATATCTGGGATTCTAACCACGTGTACACCCCATTCCACTTCCCATAGAAGAATCTTTTGCAACTTGATCATTAGGTCGTTGCTGCCTATTTTTTCTCAAACTGAGCATGACTCACGTGGGCTTAGTGTAAGCACCTAAAATGAAATCCTCTATACCAAACTACGTGGAATTTGATCCTTGCCAAGGCAAGGTATGTAGAAAACCTCCCTAATGTTCAAGCCCAACACCTACTTCACCTGACCCCTTCAAGTCGGTTCACCTTCATCCAACATGACATTAAATTGTATCCATCATCCCTAACTACATGTAGTTTGATCATTTACAAGGCAAGGTACATAGGAAGCTTCCCTGAGGTTCAATCCCAACATCTACATGACTCTACCCCTTCATGTCAGTTTAACTTCACTGCGCATGATGAAAAACTGTATCCACCACCCTGAACTGCATGGAATTTGATCCTTGCCAAGGCAAGGTTCGTAGGATTCCTCCTAGAGGTTCAATCCAAAAACCTACATGACTTGACCCCTTAACATCAGTTCACATTCGTCCTTTATTATGTTAAACTATAACACCTCTCCTGAACAACATGGACATTGTTCCTTTCCATGGAAATGTATATAGGAATCCTCCCTGAGGTTCAATCCCAACACCTACTTGATCTGATCCCTTCACATCGGTCAATCCTCATCCCACATGACATTTAACTATATGCTTCTTTTTTGTCCCACAAAACATTTAACTGTACCCATTTTAACTATGTGGTCTTTGATCCTTGTCCCCTGTATAGGGTATGTATGAATTCTCCCTGAGGTTCAACCCAAACCAGTGGTAAGCCATTGGAACCCCATTTTGTGGTAACCTGTTCTCAACACTGAACAACGATAATCCGTTGTGTTACACTAACTTGCGGTAAACCATTGGAAACCCATTTAGAGGTAAGCCATTTTCAAACCTAATTAATGGTAAGCCGTTGTATTCCCCAAAATTTAGTGAGTCGTTGAACCCCATTCAGTGGTAAGCCACTGGAACCCCAGTCAGAAATAAGATGTTTCACTCAACTAGTGATAAGACGTTGTAGTATGAAATTGACGACAATTCATTGTAGTCCCCATTTTTAGGACCCACTTCTATAGTCTTCCCCTCGAGAGTCAGACCAACCCCATGATGCTAACCATGCATAATCCCCAGCATGTCATCGGGTTGATGTCTTCTATGTACACCCTGATTCCGTGCCCACATTCTGAACTAACTAGACTTTGATCCTTTCTAAGTAAGGGTATGTAGGAAGCCTCCCTAAGGTTCAATCCCATTACCCATGTCTTATCCTAGCCTTTCACTCAGGTCATTGTGTCCCAAGAATATCATGCCCCAACTTGAAGGTTCAATTTCATTTGGGTCTTATACATGAATCCATTCTCATGAGTTGCCTCCTCAGGTGTCCCATCACCTCAAAAAACTACGCAGACTTTGATTCCCTACCACATGGATACTTAGGAATCCCCTTTAAGGTTCAAGCCTAACACTACTGCACCTTCATGGTGGATCCACCACATTCTCCATCCACTCTCAATAATCCATACCATTCTTGATTCTAACTCGGGCAGCCCCATCCTAGTGAGATCATGTCATCCACTTTATTGTTTCTCTTAGTAGAAATTGGGCTACTAACCACACATTAAACTCATCATCAGTGTTCCCTCTAGGGGTTCCACCCATCTGATCTACTCCTGTCAGTGTTCTGATTAGAACGATAAATCTTTGCAAGAGATTAAACATGTGGCATACCCTGTGTTAAACATCAGAAACTGAGGAAAACATCAGAGACAAGCCTATGGAATATAATTCCCTGCATTTGAAGTGGAATCTCTTAGGATTACACACCCTCAAGAGGCCCTATCATAAGGGGAAGAAACCCAGACGTTTCAGTGTTCCCGCATCCAGACATGCCAATGATGTCCAACGAGACTACTCTTCCAATCAAAGGTTGCTGCCCTTCCTGTACCCCTTGGAATTTCTTGACAGAAGCTGTATAATTAACCGACATCCATGAAGGCATGGCACTTGGATGATTTTCATGAATAATGTCTTATGTCTATGATGGAGACCAAGACTATGCAACGAGTTTCAAGGAGGAATCCACAGAAGGAGGAACCGACATCCCATCAACCCATTTTGATAAAGGGGAAAACGTCCCTAAATAAGCAATAAATGTCACCCACCTTTGGAATGTAGGAATTAGGGGAAATAAATAGTAGCGAGTCCCCCAAAAGTGAAGGATGAGCGCCCCGGTGAAAGCATTAGAAATTGAAATGGTGAACCTGATGCGAATTTCTTCTATTTAGTGTGGAGATTAGTAGAGCTCGAGACATCAGTGGACTACCATGTCACCAGATCTGTGTATCCCGCACCAGGTCCCACCGATCAAATAGTGGGCCAGGCATGAAACTCACCAAAAAATGGGGTAGTTGAATGTTGGACATCCTAGTCTGTGACATTTTCTACGTGGATCATTCTTACCAACCATGGAAGACGGAATGACGCTAGGGCACTGAACATTTTCTTTCCTTCATTCAGCACTAATGGTTAAATCTCCCTGCTTTTCCGGACGCATGATGTCACGACATTAAGTCAATCACCACCCACCCACCGACGTAAGGGCATGGGTAACATCAATGTGGAAATCCCATGTGGACTCATCTCTCCCATGAAGGCCTTTATGTCCACAGCTACTGGGATCCCTCATCCCATCTTCCATTCTAAAATCATTTAGAGAAGGGTGATAAATGACCTAATTAAACAATATGTAGAAGAGGGGATTATCTCAACCAGGGATATGGCCCGACAAGACATAGAGGATTTTGTGCCTTGCCTCCACAGCCGCCCCCATGGGCTGCGTAAGGAGACCCTTCTCCCCACTCTGATGCATAACTGTTTCGGGAGACTCTCCAAAAATGATTTGATGCATCCCTCCCCTATGCTAAGAAGGTGAGGGATGTCTAGGCCAGCCTGGTCAGGATCCAATTCTAGGGACTCCCAAGGAGGGATCCCACTAGGTTGTGTCAATACCACCACCCAGCCCCATAAGCTGAGGAGAAGGTAAGCTATGCACCTACACCACTGGCCCCATACTGTTTTAGCCAACATCGGCATCAAGCACTATCTAAAGAGAGCACCAAACCAGGGGAATCAACATCAACGACTACTATGGCCCGTTCCACCACTAATGAATACCATTAGTCCCCTATTTTGTGCTGATCAGGGGCACCCATTCGCTCATCTCGGATCTAGGCCCCAGCCACCCAACGAGAAGGCTGGGTCGACTCTCTTGGTCGCTAACAAAGGTAGCACCTTCCACAGGCCGACCGATGGCAATGAAACCCAGTACGGAGGTCCTCCCCATACTATCACTTATGAGGGTGCGGGTCCTTCCGGCTCCCACGCTCGGTGTGGGGGTCCTCCCCAAGTAGGATTCAATCTGAATGAGAGTCCCCCCCACACTTTAGTGACACTCAGAATGGGAGTTTCTTTCGCACCCATGACCTCAGGTATGGATCTGATCCTCCAATCCTAGGTTCCTGGTGTAATGATGATAAATATCTGGTTAACCGTAAGCATGGGGCTCATCCCCATGTCCTTATGACAACTGAAAAAGGTACTCCTCGTCCCAGCAACTAGAGAAGTGGAGGTTTTACTCACTTCATAAACACCCAGCACAGAGGTCCTACCCATGTTCTTCTCAACCAGTACAAGGACCCTCCTCGCACCGACGTTGATATAGTAAATAAGAATGGATTCCCTACCCATGCTCCCACCATCTCCAACGAAGGTCCTACCCACTCCAGCATTTCCTACGTAGTTTCCCTCATCGCATTTGCCAGTGGACACGGAGGTCCTCCCCATTTTCCCTTTGACATTTTTCCAGGTGCTCATCACACCCCAGCTCACCCAGGTGAAAGTCCTCTCCACCCCAGAACCAATTTGGCCAATGGTCCTCCATGATCCAAAAATCTAACCGCCAATGAAAAGCTATCTCAGGGTAGGTGGGTTAGTTGCCACCATAAAAAAAAGAATGTCTGGAACATTCAGAACGAGATTAAACCAATCTTCTTCTCAATTTCTAAGGTTGAATATGATTTGGAAATGGTACCCTCACCTTTATCCTCTGTATTGGGGTCTAGTGCAAGGACGGTGAGTATTAGCATCATACATCTAGAATGTGAGGTCCACTGGATCCCTTACACCCTCTATAGATACATATAAGGGGATGAATATTTGGCGTCTCCCCTGGATCTGGTCGTGCAATTTCCACCATCATTGCCAGGATCACTGTCTACATCGACCAGAGATCATGAAGAGTTATTCTGGGGACTGACGGTGGATGAGCAATAACATGGTCCACCACCACCAGCCATAGTACCAGTGCTAGAAACTGTAGTCTCCAGCCCGTCTTATGGAGATGTGGTGGCCAAGTCACAACACTATTTAGAGGATAGCTCGAGATTCATCAGCCGGTCAGCCCACTCTCTGTATTATCCACTAACTAGCATACCGTCTCAGCGGTCTGCTTCAATACCACTACTGGTTCTCTAGCCGCCTCTAGTTGAAGAGTGGGGAAAAATGGCCAGACCCCAAGTTTGAGCTGAGGAGCTTGTGGGAAATTCTTTTGGAAGACTATTTACCAAACATGTTTTCGCCAATCACATCACTGAATTTCAGGGTGCTAGAATCGCTCACCTCGGAGGAAGTTAGATGCTTTCTCCAGATCCTCTAGGTGATGCACATTCATCTTTGTCATTGGTGAGTTACCTACCCCAAGAGTCAGGAACGCATTGAAGACATTGTTCAACAATTCTCTTTGGTATATTTTTCCACACTCCCTATGGCCCAACGTCCTGAGTCACCAGGCCGCCATCGGACCCTCCAACAGTGATGCGTTCAGAGCATTAATGTGCTCTGCAGGATTATCAAGGATGCTTCCATGCATGAGAAAATACATGGTTGGGTACAGTACGGAGACCTCCATTTTAGTTCTATCAGGTAACAGACCAGATTTCCATATGATATAGAGGATATTCCTCTAGGTACAGTGGCGGTTAACGTTGCTGATCTATCAAAGGAAGATACAAAGACACAACTCCTTAGAGGAAACATCACCCCTGGGGGAGTGCCACAACCATTAGACTCATTGGGAAGGTTTTCTCACTAGTAGAGAAATCTTTTGGGCCTTACCATGCTCACCAAGGCATTGGTCCACAGCCGAAATCCCAATCTGGTCAAAGAGAATCTCTGAGCTATCAAACCCTCTGACCCATCTAGCACAGTCCAAAATATGAAGGATGGTCCCAAAAAATATGCGTTGCGTCAGCAGCTTGCAAGCATATGAAAATGATCAATGACCTCCTTGATGAGTGTTTCGTAGAGCAACACCCAGACTACGAAAATCCTTGGCTAGGGCAGTATGGGAAGGCACAACTCCCCCCAATGAATTGCCCCCACATGACCCAAACCATCCCACCCATGTAGACAGAATAGATGCTATAACTAATGGAAAGAGGGAGCGGTATGTGTCTCCAAATCTACCTGAGCGGCATGATAATCCCTAGGTATAACGCCCCAACCCGAGTTACCTAGAGTCAGTGCTTTATTACATAACATTGGCATGATACAAAGAATCATGTCCTAAAAGAGTGATCAGTTTTATAGCCTTTGAAGTACTAGATACATACATAAGTTTGACATTACACAATGAAATAAAAACAACAAAAAAATTTCTTCCCCTTTGAACACACTTAAATTCCTTATCCTATCCCTATAGGTTAACAATAAAATACTTCTTCACATCTTGGGAATAATAAAACATAGAAAGGGGTGAGCTCAGATGCTCCTTAAGGATAACAATATAATGGAAACTTTTATAAATAAGCATAAACATTTAAGGCAATGTATAAGACTAAATCAAAAGCCTTTTTAAAATTAAACCTCAACATAATATGGAATGTATAAATCAAAATAATTCAATTTACATATTCACATGGATATTATACCAGTTAGATAATCACATGTAATATCAATATCCAATTTCCTAATAATGGATTGCATAATGCCGGACATCATAACCACTTAGTCAAGGCCTCATGCCAAAACAACAAATAAGATTTTGTCAAGGCCTTGTTCCAAAACACTAGTTTGTCTCATGAGACCTACTGATGCATCAAGGAGCTATAGCGGGCTTCACCCATCACTTACTAAGTCAATTAATTCTTCATATGAAAAGGATGAAGCATAATATAAACATTCGTATCAAAACTAACAAAAGAAATGTTAATAATTTAACAATTACCCATGAATGGTATAAAAATAACACTTCCATAGTCAAACATATCACAAAACCATAAATAAAATATGAAAAATTGTATCATAATAAATCGACTTCAAACATGTGTAAATTCTATCAATGGATGTTGACATATATGAAATCAAAACTGTTTGAGGGAATATATATTTCTATTTTGAAATCATTTAAAAGTCACATAATTATAAAATAATACATATATTTTGAAAATATTATTATAATCTTGTAAGGGAATCATCAATGATTTTATAATGGTGGAAAATTTCTGTACTCACCATATATGTTAAAAAACATTCTTTCCTTAATTTTGTCAAAAAGTTTGTTAATGACATTTTTTGGAAAACGACGGAAAGATTCCATTATAAAAATTCTATAAAAAGTAAAAAAATGTATAAATTAATTTAAACCATATTCTATGAAATAGTAAAATTTTTTTGAAATACATTTTTAAGAAACACGGATGTGGATTATGAAGAGGTCCGAGAAGATACTCATGTATAAACAACCTCAGAAAATGAAGAGAATGTAGAATTAACCCTTACCTTGTAATTTTCACTGGTCAAGGGTAATTTAAAATGTATTAAAATAGTTAAATAATTTTTATTAAATTATAAAATTACCACATACATAAATATGATATCAAATATGATTTTCTAATTTTTCTTTGTTAGTAATATTTCAGCAGTATCATTGTTTCAGCTGTAAACTGATTCATTTTCTTTTATATGCTTGGTTACGTAATCGATGTTTGTTATGGATAATATTTATTTTATTGATATCCATAATTATATTATGTTCTTAAAAAATATTGTTTAATCATAAAATGAAATTTATTCTTGAATGGTTATGATGGGGAATTAATCTAATTGTGTTTGTGGAGACAATAATCCGTACGTACGCACGAGCGTCAAAACAATTCTATTGATGGTGAAATCATATGTAATGGGATTCTATATCATATATATAGAATCCTTAACATTTTATATTTATTTTTGAAATTAGTTATACTCATTATTATACCCATCCAAATAATTTAGTATTTGAAAAACAAACTACACCACGACGTGGAGATGGTTAGTCGTATATATGCACGTATGGTGACTTTTCACTCATATTATGGATAAAATATTTAATATTTTTGTAACATATTTATAATAAAATCACCATATTTAATGTACAAGAGATATTATTTTTTCATTTTAATAACAAGGAATGAGGAAGTGGAAGAAGAAAAGAACATTGAAAGAGGTGGTGAAATTAGTACCTCTTCTTCGGGCGTTTCCTTTTGATTTGATCAAAAGGGCTACATAGGTTGGCCTTATGATCAAAGTAAGGCCTCTAGGTCTAAGGTAGTGTAGTTAAGAGGATATTAGAGTAGGGGTTGATTGATCCAAATGGTTTGGAGGTGTTATTTTGAGAGAATGGGATGTACCCTTTTATAAGGGAGGTGAGGATCACTTTAGGAAAAGCTTGAAATATTAATTTATTATACAATCATATTCAGTTTATAATGGCTCTAAAATGATTTATATCATGGATAAGGTGGGTATGGGTCAGAAACATCTAAACCAATAGGTTTTATACTAGTTTAGGTCACTATATTAACCTTATCTTTTACATTTAACTCTTAGGTAAATAGTTTAACTTTTACCATGTATACTTGTATTATTATATTATATGGTTAATAATATTACTATAAAATAAAAAGAGATAATAAAGTGGTTCATTAGTTATATATATATAAATATTATTATATAAGTCCTTTGTTCGTTCCTTATATTTCTAGGATTTTTATATCATTTAAAAAAATAGTATAGCTTTTAAAAACTTATTTATGTAAATTTTGACACTATTTAGTAATTGATATTGTTTGGAAGTTGTAACTACATGATTACTTTGAATCAAACCAAACATGTCATATTAATTTATAAAATTAGTTTAATTCATCAAAATTCTCAATTTACATTAATTGGGATATTAATAACATCAATTATTTTAACGTTTCATTACAAATGTAATTACTACATCATCATTGTGTCATAAATAAATTAAATTATTTAATGTATAAAAATTATAGATAAAATAAAAATATTTAGGAAATATTTTTATCTTTCTAATTAATATTTATAGTCTAATTTAGCATATGTATAAACCTATATAAAAATTGTTTTAGTTATGAAAATTCGAATTTAATACTTTTAACTCTTCTTTAAATAAAATAATAATAAATATACTAATCTTATTCAAGTGGACCAAAAAGATAATATTTTATTCTTAAGGTTGATTTTGGATGAAATAAAATTATCCAATATAATTAGGACATGTGTTAGGGTAACAATAATATCATTTTTTCCTTTAACTGCCCTATTTACTTTTAACCATGGTAAATAAAAGTCAAAAGTTACTATTCACATAAATTATTTTCATCTTTTTGTATCCCATTTTACTTACTGATTCAACCTTGTCTCAAGAATTTTCTAAATTTAACCCACTGAAGTTGTAAAATTATGTTTTTTTTCAAATTCTAAAATGCTCCCAGAAGTTGGGTAAAAGACGGTAAAAAGTTCAATAAAGATTTATATATCTAGTTTTATTATAAAATTACTATAATGAATTTCATTAAAAATATATAGTTATTATGTATATAATTTTACCTAATATATATTTAAATAAAATAAATAATTTTTTAAATAAAAAGTAGGTTTTAAATAATAATGCAGTGTTTTCACTATTTATCAAAAAATTAAAATTTCTAAGAAAAATATCAAAAGTTAACTCTAGGCTAATTTTGACATTCTTAATCCAAAAATGAAGCCCTTTTTATAAAATAAAATTTATAAAATTTACCCTTCTTACCGAAACATATAAAACCCTTCCATTGAGATACCTTAAAGAAAACATGATCTCCTACTTGAAATTCCAAATCATTCCATCGGTAATCATCATAGATATTCTGCCTACATTGAGATTCTTTGATGTGGGTTTGGATATCCTTCCCCTTTTACATTGTTTCCTCAACAAGTTCTGGGCCTACGAGTTTTCTTTCATGAACATCATCCCAACAAGATGGTGTGCAACATCTCATTCCAAAAAACTCTTCATATGGTGCCATCTGAATACATTAATGGAAGCTATTGTTATAGGTAGATTCTACCTGAAGTAAATACTGATCCCACATACCTTGAAAGTCATGTGAGAAAGATTTGAACATGTCTTCTAAGGTTTGAATTGTCAGTTCTGATTGTCTATCAGTTTGAGGATGGTTGGCAGTGCTCAAAATAAGTTCAGTGTCCAAGGCCTTCTAGAGACTTTTCTACAATCTTGATGTCAAATGGGGATCATGATCAAAAACACTCTATAGGGGTACTCCATGAAGACTTACAACATCATTAATATATAGTCTTTCTAATTGTTCTAGTGTTAAATCATCTCTTATAGAAAAAAATGTGTTGACTTTGTACGATGATCAACAATGACCCATATTGCATCATTCCTTCTAGGAGTCTTTGGTTGTCCCATGACAATGTCCATCGTAATATGATCCCATTTCCACTCAGGTTTGGGAAGATGTTTCATGACCCCCCCTAGGATTTTTTCTTCATGATTTCACTTTTGGAAAAACCATATATCTTGACTCATAATCAGCAATCTCTCTCTTCAAGTTTTCCCACCAAAAATGTTCCATCAAATCTCTATACATCTTAGTGCTACTGCGTTTTATAGAGAAATTGGATCTAGGAGCATTATCAAACAATTCCCTTTTTAGACCTGGTATGTCAGGAACACAAATTCTCTTCCGAAATTTCAAGATCCTATCTTCATATACGAAGTATATCAATATCCCATAATTCACAACATTAATTTCCTTTTAAAACACCCCATCATCCTTATGAGAACACATTATCTTCAATAGTAATGATGATTTGGAACCATTTGAAAAAGTATTGATGTTTCACATTCTATGGTTATTCACATATATATTTTTACTATATCCATGAAAAGAGGTTCCCTTTCAACCCTCATCTTGTTCAAAACTCCATGATTCTTTCTACTCAAACAATCTTACACCTTATTTTCCTTCCCCGGGTGGTAGTGTATAGTGAAATCATAATCCTTGAGTAGCTAAATCCATTGCCTTTGCCTCATGTTGAGTCCTTTTTGTGAAAAAATATACTTCAACCTCTTTTGATTGGTATATATCTCAAATTCTTCACCATAGATATAGTATATCCAATTCTTCAAAGAAAATATTACAGTAGCTAAATCAAGATCATGAATGGGATAGTTTTTTTCATGAATTTCTAACTATCATGATGCTTATGAAATAACTCAATCATTTTACATAAGGAAACAACAAATTCCTTTATTTGGAGAATCACTATAAATAACATGCCCAAGATTCCCTGAGGGTAGAGTCAAGATAGGAGCATTGAATAATCTTCACTTCAGTTCTTCAAAAAATTCTTCACACGCTTTTTTCCAGAAAAACAATAACCTTTTTATGTGTGAGCATGGTTAATGGGTTAGCCAATCGGGAAAAATTCTGGATGAAACGTTTATAATAACCTTCCAAACCAATAAAACTGCATACCTCAGTTAAACTCGTCGGTGCTGGCCATTCTTGGATTGCTTTGGTCTTTAAATTATTGACAGAGATTCTATCCTTAGAGACAATACGGCCAAGAAAATAAATCTCCTGAAGCCATAATTCACACTTTCTAAACTTCCCATATAATTCATTTCATCTAATGGGGTTCAGAATAGTGCGCAATAGATTTTCATTATCTTCGTGGATTTTTGAGTATACAAAGATATCATTAATAAATACCCCTTTCAAGTCATCATGATATTCCTTGAAAACACTATTCATTATATCCGTGAAACTAGAGGGTGCATTATTCAGTCCAAAAGGCATTACTGTAAACTCGTAATGCTCATACCTGGTTCAAAATGCTGTTTTTAGAATGTCTTCCATCTTCACACACAACTAATGATATCCAGATCGAAGGTCAATCTTTGAAAAATATTGAGCTCTATGAATTTGGTCGAATAAATCATCAATGCGATTTAGGGGATACTTGTTCTTTATTGTTATAATATTGATCTCCCTGTAGTCAATGAACAACATCATAGATCCATTTTTCTTCTTAACAAAAAGATGAGGGGCTCCCCATTGAGAAACACTAAGGAGAATAAATATTTTTTTACTAAATTCCTCTAGTTATTTATTTATGTTCCACTAATTTTGTAGTGGTCATTCTATAAGGGTTCTTCAATATGGCCCTTGAAGTAGAAATTAAATTAATGGAAAACTCAGTTTCTCGTTCTATAGGATGTACAGGTAAATCCTCTGGAAACACATCAACATATTCTTTCACAATAAGTACATCCTCTATTTGATCATTTTTTCCTCATCCATAGTTATTTTATTCTCTTCCTCCCCAATAATTGAATTTAGCAGAGCTACTGGGGGAGGATCTATATAAGAATCAGGTGGTGAGATTTCAACTCTAATTATAAGGTACTCTTTGTCATCATCGAAAATTGTAACCTCCTTCTTCTTAAAATAACTTTTTTGCATCATGGTCCGAAAGACAATCCATTCCAATGATTATATAAAATTCAATCATGGTTATAATGATGAAATCAGAAGATAAGGAACATTTATATGCCTTAATGGGAACTGATTCACAAAACATTGTTTCAATGATACTTCCCTTAGGAGTTTAAACTAACAACTCTCTTGTTAAATAAAATTGGAAATATCTAATTTTCATAGAAAATTGTGGAGATTTGAAACAATGTGATGATCTAGAATCAAATATAGAATTGGCTAAACATGTGGAAACCATTTAATTACCTACAACCATGGCTTTTGGAGCATCAACCTCAACAGCAGTGATCAAATAAGCTTGGCATTTCTCCGTTGGCATTTTCTAAGGTATTTTTCCTTTGCTCTCAGGACCTTCATTTTCATAATGCCCCTTTTCTCTACAATTATATCATTCAAAATTGAGATCCACTATCTTTCCCTTGAAATCAAGAGCTTGGTGTCCTTTTCACCACACTTGTAATAGACTCCCATTCCCTTCAGAAAACTACCAGGGTGTTTCTTCGCACATTTACCACAGGATGGATTTTCAACATTTACCCTGTTCCCCTTATTTACATTTCCATAGTGTTCAACAAATATCTTCTTCTCTTGCTTTGCTTTAAAGTTGTAATACTTTGAGAATTCCATTTCTGTCTTGATAGCACATGAGAAAATATATTCGTATGATGAGAAGGATAGTGAGACTAATGCTTGATAGAGAAATAGTTTTAACCAATCAAATAATTTAAAAATATTAATCCTTGGGTTACATATATAATCTGCTACATGTCTTTCTAACCTTGTAAATTTATCCTCATACTTTGCGACATTCTCATCCTCCTTTTGCCTCAGACTTAGAAATTGTCTTTCCATATCCGCTCGATGGTCACAAAGAATGTAATTTTCTAAAAAAATCTCTTTAAACTATCTCTATTACATATTTGATACTTATTCATCCTCCTTTGTCTTTTGAATTAACAACCTACATTGCTCTGCATCCCCCATGAGGTGATAAACTGCCATTACAACTTTTTCCCTTTCGCTACTCCCTAAAGCATGAAATATTTTATCCAAGGAACATATCCATTGCTCATATTAAAAAGGATTTGTAGTCCCATTGAATGTTGTTGGTTGTTTCCCCATGAAGCGGTCTAACATTGATCTTTTGCGTTGTGGATTAGGGAGCTCTATATGAGTAAGGTTATTATTCATAACCTGAGTGAGTTTTCCCAGTATTCTGGTAAAATGATCAGCACCAGTTGAATCACCACCTCCCCTGTAATTTACATGAGTATAAGGGAAATACCTAAATCAATTAAGTGTATTGATATGGTTTCCATTCCTTTGACTAGGTTCCATTTCTAAAAAATGGCATACACTAGATTTGTTTATGAATAGAAATACATAATTACAAACATGTAAAACACTTAACATAAATTGAACAGTTTATGGATATAATCCATAATAATAGAAAATGTTTTATTTAAGGAGATATATACTCATAAATCCTTTATAATGGTTTGTAAAGAGATTTTGAATTATCCTAAGAATATACCCCAGGAGTGTCGTAACCATGAGTGCAGCATGACTCGTTGTCATGTACCAGGATACCTCGGGTCAAGCCCGAAACTCCTTGTCGGAGTTTTTACTCCTAGGCACATATGTGTCAGAGCCACCTCTACCTTCTCATATACTGATAGGGATTTATTTCATGGAAAACTCAAAAAATCTCTACAATATCAAAATTCTAGAATTTTATTCTATACTAATACTCAAAGTCTATCTTAGGGTAATGTTCTCTAATCAGGGATTTTCTAAATCTAGCTTCCTTGGTTTGTACTAAAATTTCTCTGATACAAACTCTATTGCCCTGACCCTTGTACCCAGTGTTGGTGTATTAAGACAAAACATTGGCTTGATACAACGAATCATGTCTCAAAATAATTATCAGTTTAGTATCTTTGGAAGTACTAGATACATACATAAGTTTTAAATTACACCATGAAATAAAAACAACAACAACATTTTTTCCCCTTTGAACACTTAATTTCCTTAGCCTATCCATGCAGGTCAACAATAAAATACTTCTTCACATCCTGGGAAAAATAAAACACATAAAGGGGTGAGCTCAGATACCCATTAAGGATAAAAATATCATGGAAACATTCTTTAAAAAGCATAAACATTTAAGGAAATATATAACACTAAAATAAATGACTTTTTAGACTTAAACATAAGCATAATATGGAAAATATAAATCAGAATAATTCCATTAAATTATTCACATGGATATTCTACTAGTCAAATAATCACATGTAATACCAATAACCAATTTCATAATGATGGCATTCATAATGTCGGACATCATAACCACATAATCAAGGACTCGTGCCAAGACTAAAAATAATATTTGAACAAGGCCTTATACCAAGACACTAGTTTGTCTCATGAGACCTACCGATGCATCGAGGAGGTATAGTGGGATCCAGAAATCACGTACTAAGTTCAATGCATTTCTCTTATGAAAAGGTTGAAACATAAAATAAACATTTATATAAAAACTAGCATATGAAATTTTAATACTTTAAAAATAAACCATGAATGGTATAAAAATAAAATATTAACAGTCAAACATATCACAAAACTTTTAATAAACTATGGAATATTGAATAATAATAAATCGACTTCAAACAAGTGTAAAATCCATCAAAGGATGTTGACATAGATGAAATCAAAACTATTTTAGAGAAATATATCATTCTATTTTGAAATCATTTAAAAGAAAAATAATTATAAAAACATTATTTTGAAAATATTTTTATAATCTTGTTAGGTAATCTTTGAAGATGTCATAAGGGAATAAAATAGCCGCACTTTCCGTTTAAGTTAAAAAACATTCTCTCCTTAATTCTGTCGAAAAAGACGTAAAGGACCCTATTTGGAAAACAACAGAATGATTACTTTAAAAAAATTCTATAAAAAGTAAAAAAATGGTATAAATTAATTTAACCCATATTCTAGGAAATATTAAAAAGGTTTTGAAATACATTTTTAAGAAACACGGATGTGGATGATAAAGAGGTCCCAGAAGATACTCGCATATAAACAACATCAGATAATGAAGAGATTGTATAATTAACCCTTACCTTGTAATTTTCCTTGATCAAGGATACATTATCCTCCCCTATAATAGTTAAATCATTGTTATTAAATTATAGAATAACCACAAACATAAATACGATATCATATATGATCTTGTAATATTGCATTGTTAATAATACTTCAGTAGTATCATTTTTTCAGGTGTTAACTGATTCGTTTTCCTTTATATGCATGGTTATATAAGTCATGTTTATTATAGATAAAATGAATTTCATTCATATCTTGAATGATATTATGTTCTTTAAAATTATTTTTTTAATCATAAAATCAAATTTATTCTTGAATGGTTATTATGGGGAATGAATCTCATTACGTTCGTGGAGACTGTATTCTGTACGTACACTTGAACAAAAATACAATTCTATTGATGGTGAAATCATATGTAATTGGATGGTATATCATATATAAATAATCCTTAACATTTTACATTTTCTATTTATAGACGTTATACTCATTATTATACCCATCCCAACAATGAAGTGTTTGAATAACAAGCTACACCACGACGTGGGGAAAGTAATCTGTACGTACGCACGTATAGTGACATGTCACTCATAAGATGGATAGAATAATGAAATTTTTTTACCATATTTATAATAACATCATTTTATATATAAGGTATTGGGGTTATTATTTTGTTATGTGAATAACAAATAAAGAGGAAGTGGAAGAAGAAAAGAACTTCAAAATAGGTGGTGAAATTATTTCCTCTCCTTCAGTCGTTTCCCTTTGATTTGATCAAAAGGGTTTCATAGGTTGTCTATCTGATCAAAGTAATGAATCTAGGTCGAAGTTAAGGTAGTTGGAAAGATATTGGAGTGAGGTTTACCTATCAAAATGGCTTTGGAGGTGTTATTTTGAGAGAAGGGTTATTACCCTTTTATAAGAGAGGTGAGGATCACTTTAGGAAAAGTTTGAAATATTATTTTATTATACAATCATATTCAGTTTATTATGGCACAAAAATGATTTATTTAGAGGATAAGGTGGTTATGGGTCTAAAAAACTCATCCAATATTTTTTAGAATGGTTTAAATCACTATATTAACCTTGTCTTTTAGATTTAACTCATAGTTAAATAGTTTAACTTTTACTACGTATTCTTGTATTATTATATTATATGGTTAATAATCATACTAGAAAATTCCAAGATAACCCCAATTGGATTATTAATTATATATATATATTATTATATAATTCCTTTTCATGAACCATAAATTTTTAGGATTATTATATCATTTAATAATATAGTATTTGTTTTAAAAATCATTTATGTCAATTTTGAAAGTATTTCGTAATTGATTTTTGTGGAAGTCATAACAGAGAGATTAATTCAAAAAAAATTAATGTAACAAACCTCATAATGTCATATTAAACTATAAAATTAGTTTAATGCATAAAAAGACTCAATTTTCATTTATATGGATATTTATAACATCAATTATCTTAACCATTCATTAAAAAGGTAATTACTGCATCATCATTATGTCATAAATAAATTTAATTATTTAATGTCTAAAAATTATAAATAAAATAAAATTATGTATTATATCTTATTATATTTCTAATTAATATTTATAGTCTAATTTATCCTATTTATAACCCTATATTAAAAATGTTTTAGTTATGAAAACATGAATTTAACACTTTTAACTCTTCTTTAAATAAAATAATAATAAAGGTCCTAATCTAATCCAAGTGGACCAAAAGTAGCATATATTATTCGTAAGGTTTATTTTGGTTTAAATGCACTTTTCTAATAGAATTAGGACATGTTCTAGGGTAATAATAATTTCATTTTTACCTTTAATTTCCCTGTTTACTTTTAACCGTTGTATATAAATGTCAAAAGTTACTATTCAGAAAAAACTATTTTCATCTTATTGAACCAAATTTTATTTATTTATTTCAACTGAGTCTCTAGGAATTTTGAAATTCAACTCACAGAAGCTGTAAAATTACGTTTTATGAAAATTTTCAATTGCTCCTAAAATGTTGGTAAAAGACGGAAAAAAGTTCAATAAAAATTTATATATATAATATTATTATAAAATTACTACAATGAATTACATTAAACATATATAGGTATTATGTATCTATTTTTACCTAATATAAATTTAAATAAAATAACTAATTATTTAAATAAAAAGTTTGTTTTAAACAATAATGCATTGTTATTCACTATTCATCAAAAAATGAAATTTTTCAGAAAAATACCTAAAATTCACCCTAAGATAATTTTGATATTTTGAATACAGAAATTAAGTCCATTTTAAAAAATAAAATTTATAAAATTTTAAAAAGTTGGTATTACTACTCATAATGGCTGGTTTGATTGGTTGTGGTGTGTTAAAACTCCATGTTGTGTACAACGCAAGCTATTGAATTATTCAAAGGGAAACATACCATGGAAGCATTGTGTGTTACAGTGGGACCTGCTATGAGTTCCCCCAGAAGCTCTATGGGCCATCCCACTAGCCGCTCCATGAGTTGTTGGGCCAATTTATCATGTCAAAGAACCTGCCAACGCAATGGTGGTAAGGAAGACACTTCAAGAAAGGAACCCCAGCCGTGATGATCTGATGGCAGTGCTCATTTCTTTCCTAGAGGCATTGGAAACTCAATGGTTTGAAATCAGGCTTGATGGAAATCAGTTTCTGGAATGGGTGGATGATATTTCAGCACCCTTGTGTTTCAGAAATCCCACCTACTCCCCCTTTAACAGGATGGGAGATCCATAGTAGCATCTGACCCACTTCATTTTATGGTGTGGACCCATACTGGGAACTCCGACATAGTAAGAGGCCACCAAACTCTGATGTTTTTTACAGACATTGGAAGGGCCTGAGTTTGTCTGGTACTGTCAGCTACCCATCAAGTGAGTCGCTGTCTCGAAAGACCTCCATAAACGGTTTATTAATGAGTTCAGCTCTACCACCTTGAAGACGATTATTGAAAACCTCTTCAAGTGCATGACGAGGTCAGACGAACATGTTGCAGACTTCGTTGCCCAGTGGAAAGGCCTTACCAATTCCCTAGATATGCCGCTAACACAAGAACAACTACTGAAAATGTGTTCTGGGAATGTCAAGGCCAAACTGGTCTCCTCTCTCATTACTCAAAATTACCATGGGGGATTCCAAGAATTATCTGATAAGGCCCAACGTCTAGAGGAAGTCTTGCAGTAGGCCAAGCAGGAACAACCGAGGCCTCATGCAATTCCCGCAAGAAGGGACACTAAGGATAAGACCACCATAGCAGTGCAGATTGAGGCACCCAAGAAAATGGAGCTATTACCAGTAGAACCACCTCCACATCACTGTAAAGGCCCTCCACCATAGGTGCAGCCTCCAGCCCAGCAGCGCCCTCCTATGAATCGGTAGGCGCCCCCATGTAATGTGCCAACACCACCCCAGAGAGATAACTAGGTCCCATATCCTCGATAGGCTCCTCTAGCACCACATTAAGTCCAGGCTCCTAGATCCCCCTTCCTGGATAGGAGAAACTAGACCAACTCATTCAACGAAGCTCAGGTCCCCAGTTATTTATGAGGTGCCTTGGAAGAGTGAATAGTACCGGTTCCCAAATACAGGAGACCAGAATAGGAATATCTCATTGATCACCCCAATAACTGCCCCTATCACCAGATCATGGGGAACACCCTCAAACAATTCTATGTGTTTAAATACTATCTTCAAGACCAAGTAGAAAAAACATAGTTAGGTTAGCCAGTCAGTGGTAGTGGCAGCAAAGGTGAGTGGCATCATGTTTCTAACCATGGGTCCTAGAAGTTCGATGAGTGGATGGCTCATAAAGCAGTCTCCTATGCCCATGGTATTATCTGTGCATGTTTGAATCGACTTGAGCCTTTAGATGACACCGCATCCCCCACATATAGTAATTTTGTGTCAACGGATTAGCCTTCCTCTTCCCAGAATAGCAGGCATCAGAAACGTAAGGGAAAACATAGCCCACTGATAACACTATCATCATTCCATACTCTGAGCAACTTCATGCCCACCGAGATGGAGATTCCCCGCAGAATTTGTCTAGTAGTGGATGATTCTCTGGGAGATGATCACAGGTATGCCTTGATTAACACTGTAGATCCAATAAACTACTACATGATTTTTATTTGTGAGGAGTTCTAGAAGGATCCTCCCAATGTTCCTAGTCATTACCAATGCCGATGAAGCTGTGTCTATATGGGTCATCGGAGCACCTCCATCTGTACATATAGCCAGTCTATCCAAGAAACTGAAACCAGATTGCATGCCCAACACAGAGCTCCGCACGTACATCCTTCTCATCTGGTGTCATCAGGTTCCACTTCACCACAGTTTGTGTCACCTGATCTAGCAGAGCCGCCTCAACCGCACTGTGATAAGCCAATCTTTGTTACAGATCCTCATTAGTCATCTGGGTGACATCTGATAGTTTCTTCACATGTTTTGACTAGTGAGCAGTGGGACATTCCCAGCACCAGTCAGCCACAGATTCATCCGGAAGTGCCCATCATGCTTCCCTCCGCAGAACAACCTCCTATATGAAGATTCTCATGCTTGGAATGGAAGTACAATTCCCGCAAGAATATTTCCATAATTCTGATGAGGCTCTCTATCCATGAGGCCCTTTTCCTGTCAAAGTATATTCATGAATCCCCTTCTAAGGCATTAATAATCCCCCTTCAGTTTGAGACAATGGTAGCTACTGTAGAAGCCTTCCTTGCTGAGGTTGTCGAGCACACTGAATTCTTAGCCATTATCTCTTTCTAATTAGAAGATGATGTCTCTCCTTTATAGGGGAACATTTTCCCACTATATATTACTAGCCACTTCAATTGCATGGATGTTCATTTCAATCATGTCGAAATAGGATATGGGATCAACCTGATCCCGACCTAGACCATCCAAAATATGGGGCTATCAGAAGATAACCTATGTCCCTCTGACCAGAAATTTTAAGGTTATGATAGGATGAAATATACACCGGTCGACAAGATCTGCCTGAAGACCCGGATCAGTGGCCTAGTTCCCAGTACCGAGTTTATGGTTGTATCCCAGGACACTGCCTACAATGCATTGATAGGCATGCCATGGCTCCACCTGCATGTGGCGGTCCCCTCATCATATCCCTGATGCCTTAAGTACTCCCTTAGTGGTCAAGTGGGCATACTCTAAGGTGAAGAGGTTCCATTTTCCTCTTTTGAAGCATGTTACCAGGATTCGGACTATTACAAGAGCAATGAAAAATGGATCCATGCAAACGAGGTTGAATATTATATGGCTTCAACCGATCCACGGACAGACCTGGATGATGCATACATTTTTTCGATCCATCGATTGGAGGAGACGACCCCAGACCAGGGGCAATGATTTATTGTTACAGGAATGAGGGGGAAGAAAATTTTCATGTTTAAGTGACATTATAAGATCACCTTGTATTCCTAAAAGAACTAGGATAGGGTGGTCCGAGAGCCCCCTACTCTAATAATACATTGAGATGTCTTACCCATGGCAATGACAGTATGTAATACCTTCTTGTTCCTCTCGTCTGAGATAAATCGGCTCAAGACAACACACCACTATTTCTTTGATATCATCAAGCATGGACCCTTGGCCCCAAGACCAGATGGGATCAGATCAACAACTTTAATCACTATGGTTTTGACAGCACATGAGTCCCCCGATGTAGTTTCCACCACCGCTCAGGCTGGCACTAGCTTCCAATGGGGATCTATTGACATAGAGGAAACTACTCCCACTGAGGACCCCTCCTCTGTTAGTGGGGAAGGGGATTTATAGGATGAACCTCTTGCTTTCTAAGAGGGTATCACCACCACAGTTTATGAACTAGTACAAGTAAACCTTGATAGCGAGACAGATCCAAAACCTACATATTTTAGTGACGCTATTCCTGTCAAAGAGAAACAATAGTACGCAAACTTCTTGAAGCAGCACCATGATGTATTTTATAGGATTTATGATGAAATTATAGTACTAGACACTCATGTTGTCGTACACCACCTCGGTCTTCCTGAAAATCACTACAGGTTCAAGCAACCTCCCAAGAAGATTCACCCTTCTCACAGTTCCATTGTCATGGAAGAAGTTGATAAGATCATCAGAGCCAACTTCATCAAATAGGTCAAGTAACCTAGATGGATAGCCAACATTGTGCCCGTCAGGAAGAAGAACAGACAAATCAGAGTCCGCATCAACTTTCAGGATCTCAACTGTCACTATCCAAAGGATGATTTTCCCCATCCCATGACGGAGTGGTTGAATGATTACACCACTAGGTTCCAGGCCCTCTCCTTCATGGATGGGTATTCTGGGTATAACCAGATCTGAATGGACCATGAAGATGAGGATCCTATAGCCTTCAGGGCACCACACAGTACTTTCTTCTACCAGGTAATTCCTTTTGGTCTAAAAAATGTAGGTCCACCTTTATGCGTTCCACGAATCACATATTTAATCTGATCATTGGCACATTTGTAAAATGTTACATGGATGATTTAATATTAAAATATATCAAGCATCAGGACCATCTCAAAGATCTTCAGAAAGTGTTTGGATTCCTTCATTCTCGCCACCTTAATGTGAACCCTTCAAAGTGTGGCTTTGGGGTTACCTCTGGAAAGTTTCTCAGCTTCATTGTCGGATACAGGGGAATCAAGATTTACCTGGAGAATATCAAGGCCATTAGAAAGATGTCTCTCCCATGAAACATTCTAGATCTTCGAGGCTTTCAAGGACACATGTCCTACATTTTCTAAATGATTGTGAATTTTTCCAACATGTTTAAGACATTTTCTCAGCTCATGAAGAAAGACATTGTCTATAAATGGGATGAGAAATGTCAGACTAAATTCAAGGAAATGAAGCAGTATCTACTCCTGCCACTAGTCCTAATGCCACCGATTTCCAGAAAGCTACTGGTCCTTTAAGTGACTGCCCTTGAATGATCTCTTGGCACCCTTCTCACCCAGAAGAAAAATGAGGGAATGAAGAACAATATTTATTATCTCATCCGTATGATCCTAGATACAGAGATAGGATTCTCCGCTATCAACCAAATCTGCATTGTGGTTGTATTAGGAGTAAAAAATTGCAACAATACTTACAGCACCAGGAAGTAAAACTGGTGTCCTGAGTGGATCCCCTGAAGTATATCTGGAACCACCCCATGTAGACAGGCCATCTAGCTTGGTGGTCTTTGATCCAAAAATAGTTTGACATCAGGTTTGTCCCTTAGAAGTAAATTAAGGGGAATGCATTGACTGACTTCTTTGTCTCCCATCCACCACCAACAGACCAGTCTCTAGAACGTAATTTTCCCGATGATGTAGTCCTCTCATTAGAAAAAACCATTCTGTATTAGCAAAGGAATGATGATGGTGCTACCTGGAGACTTATAGGTATAAGGATCAATAACCTCATACTCAAAAGAGTAGGCATGGCTATCATCTTCATAACCCCAACATAGGTCATTCTGCCATATTCATTCATGCTGTCAAAAGGCTGCACCAACAATGAGCCAGAGTATTAGGCTCTCATTGCTGGCCTCAAGTTGGCCCTCGAGAATGACTTTCCCCACTTTTATGTGTAAGGGGACTTAGAACTAGACATCAAGTAGATCAATGGTCACTACGTCTCCAAAAAGCCAGAACATGTACCACTATTGGAACACACCCTCTAGATGATAGCCCAGGCCCCATCCCGGATAGAGGTTACTCATATTCCCCAATCCCAGAATGGTCGAGATGACACCTTGGCCAGCCTAGCTGCATCTCTTGTAGATAATGATCAAGATAATTTTATTTTTCACATGGCACACTTGAGAGTCATATCCCCCATCACACTAAAGGATGATTATATCCCACATATTAGACACCTTACAACCTTCACTTCCACATCAGGAAACCCAGGTCCCCCTGATGTGGAGCTAGATGTGACTCCTTACTGAAGGACCCACTTTTTTGAGTACCACTAGGACAACAATCTCCATATAGATCGATCTGAGAATTAGCGAATCTGACATCGTTCATTGCAGTTTACCCTCTACAGTGGTCCTGGTCTTGAGCAGATCCTTCACGAGCATGGGTTTGATGGGGTTCTCAACTATTTTATTCAAAGAGTGGGGATTTCTCAAGTCATGCAGTTGGTTCATGCTGGTTCCTGTAGAGCTCATCAGACCGGGTCAAAATTATCTCACCAGATTTGAAGGCTAGGGTATTTTCCCCCTCCATGATCCATGACTACAATGAGTTTTCCAAGAGGTTTCATGCATTCCAAATCCATGCCATCTTTGTGCATTAGCCGCCGAGGCCTCTCTACACTACCAAGTAATCATGGACCTTTGCGGTTTGGGGACTCGATACCATGGGGCCATATCCACCGATGACAACTTTCCAATGTTGATTCATCCTGATCACTAAAGATTTCATTTCCAAGTGGACAGAGGCAATTAATCTCAAGGAGTTCAAGGGTTGTTTTATCATTTACTTTGTGAGCTCTAACATCATATACCGATTTGGCATCCCTCACGCAATTCACACCGCTAATCGCACCAACTTCTAGGTAGCTAAGTTAAAGAAAGTGTATTCCAAGTACTACCTCCTATCTAACCATACCTCCCCACATCAACCACAATAAAATGGGAAGATCTAGGTGTTCAAAAAACCCTATCTAACATCTTGAAAAAAATGGTTGGTTGGAACAAGAAGAGTTTGTCGGACAAAGTCCCCAAAACCATTTGGGCCTATCAGACAACAACTCACATTTCCACAAAGGTGACTCCATATTTCCTAGTGTATAGCACAAAGGTTTTATTTCCTATCAACATTCAGTTTCCTTCATTATGTACATCTATCTATGATTAACACGTGCCAGATATAGAAGCTGAGATCCATCTGGTTGAATTGGAAGCACTCGATGAGAATAGGCTCCATGTCGTGCACAATATAGAAAGGCATCAGAACAAGAAATCCAGAGCATTAAAAAAATAAATTTCTCCTCTTATCATTCTTGTAGGGTGACATGGTGTTGTCTTTGAGAACACCATTGATACCTAGAATGAAACATCCCAAGCTGGGGCCCAAATAGGAAAGACCATAAATCAATCATATGGTTTACCCTAATAGCACATACTCCCTAGTTACCATGGATGGTGAGCGTATAACTCCTCCAACCAATTCCAAATTCATCAACCAATGATTTTCCTATCCAGTTGTGTCCCACATGACCTTGAACTGTTGAGTCTAGCATGACCTTACACTATTAGGCCCCGCATGACCTTAAACTATTGTGTCCCACATGACATTAAACAGTATGTTGTCCCGCATGACATTAAACTATATGTGTTCCTATATGAAATTAATCTATTATGTCCCACGTTACATTAATCTTTATGTTTTCATGCAGTATTTCAAACTATATTCGGTCCAACATGACATTAGACTACTTTTCCATCCCACAAGATGATAAAATATTAAATAGTATGAGATCTATAACTATAAACTAAGATCATTGTGGTCCCGCATGGCATTAAATTGTTCCTTCATCGCCACATGATGATAAAATGTGTGATGCATCCAAACAGAAGGATGTAAAACTACTCAGCATACGTCCTCCCTGTATAACAATAAACTGCATTGCCCTTTCAGAACTTCGTGTGGCTTGATTCCCATATTTATGGGATACGTAGGAAATCCCAGAAACTATGTCTGCATGACAATCCCCAACTCCCGAATCTCCCCTTGGGTCGAAACAAATGGTGTGGTGCATGATTTTTCCATCATTCACAACAAGTTCATGATGACTTCACCATGTATCCCTCTCCCTAGAGATCTCCACCTCTTTCGTCATCCTGCACGACGTTAAACTCTATAGTCACATGCATGCTTCACACACACCCTTCATTTAGGTTTCCATTACCATTCACATCCCAAAGGACCCACAAACAGTATGGATACTTATCCAATGGTCTCTCTTATCATTTTTCCCTAAAGTCCTTAATATCCTCGAATGAATGATTGATAGAATTCCTTTGTTGCGAATATGATCAGCAGTCGACACTCATTTTTGGTTTCCATTTTAGGTCACATGATATAGATAATGTGTTTCGAACATTGTCAAGAAACTCTCTTTCATCATTTTCACCTCCCCATATATCCCAAATATTTGGTGTAGTTGTTCACTCTATCCCTCTATCCCTTCAAGCGTTAGTCTACCTTGGGTAGGAGTGTGAGTCCAGCTATCATACCCTTACATGTTGGGGAGAACCTGGTCCTATTCCTTGTTTCCCATACCAAGAATTTCTCCCATGGGAATAAGAGCTTTGGAAAGGAAGTACCCACATGAAGGGTCATGTGTCCAGGGTCTGAACTCTATGACCATAAATTAATATCACCATCACCCTCATTGAAATATGTTAAACTACAAACTAGAAATGACATCGTGTCTTTGGTCCATCGACCCTTTTGGTCCCTTATCCCAATTTCTCACTATGGATTGTATGGTATGGCATGGACTCTATGTCATTTTACATGTTATGCTATTTTTTTCCACACCGTATACAACCCCTTGGCACATCCCTCTATTATCTTCTTCACCGAAAGATGTTAAACTACGAACTGGTTGAGACTTATCATCATAGATCCCTCAACTCTTTTGGCCCCTTGGCCCAAGTCCTCATTTGGGATCATACAATGTGTCATGGGCTCATGTTCTCATTCACGTTGGGTTTCCTGTTGTGCCTTACACATCACTTGTTGAGACACCTTTCCCCAATCTTCATCCTTGTCATGTGACATAAATCTGCACAATATCCTCCATAACTACGTGTGGCTTGATTCTGATCCTTATATGATATGTAGGACCGCCCAAACATTTAGTCTTCGGGTCCAATACCATTTCTTAGAAAGCCCCTTATCTTACAGGCCCACTGGCCCATGATCTCCCAGGAGAGGGGCATGTACCATACTATGGTCTTATGTTCCCATTCATGACAACTCTTAAATAATCATGCCACATACCTTCCTCTCTCCCAAGAGCTCTTCATCCCCTTGTTCCACACTCATCATTTAATGTCATATGCTCTTAAGTTGTCCCCATTAACCCTCCTTGGCAGTTCACCATTTTTCCCAGGAGCACTCTTGTTTAGTACCTAGAGTGTTGAATCCTACATGGACATGTTATCGCCCATCGTCAAGCTTCATGCTCCCCTTTATTTGGGATTCCATCACCATTTACATCCATAAGGGACCCCGAAAGGTACAGACACTTAGCCTAAGGTCCCTCCAATCATTTCGGGCCATAGTCTTCGATGATCATAAAAGAAAAAATTGATACAAGTCCCACGTTGCAAATATGTTCAGTGGTCGACACTCATTTATTGTTTCCATTTCAGGTCACACGATGTGGATGCTATGTCTCGAACATGGTAACAATTATCCTCCGTCGTCACCCACATCATGTCTCAAATATTGGTTGCATGATTCACATAATTTTCAACTCCCTCATGTCCAAGTGGAATTCTGACACACTTTTTAATGTCCCTCAGTTCACATTGGCACATTAGATGTGAAAGGTGATGGTGAGGCATCATCCGAGACTCCGCACAAATTTAATCTTTGTGTGTATTTCATGTGTTGCAAAGACCTTCTTTGGCCCTGTTTCCCACATCGAGCGTAGCTCACGTGGGCTTAGGGATATGGTCGAGGTTTTCACTCATTTGGAAGATTATCTCTTATCTATGGTCTGACCTCTAAGACCTTAAACTAATATCTCAATGTCCTTGCTGCAAGATGTAAAACTACATTCCATTCCTAGAACTATGTACAAATTGATTCCCATCCTCATGGGATATGTAGAAACATCTGGGAATCATTTAGACTAGTTCAGCTTAGGTTCCCCCTATTTATCAATCCCAATCGAGATTTTGGACATGAATTTCATAGTATTGCGTGTTGTGGTGTTTAACCATGTCCTCTTTCATGTCAGGTTTGAAATATCTGCACCACTTACTCCCTTTCTAAGATCTAGTCTCTACTTCATCACATTATCTTATAACTACGTATGGCTTGATTCCCATACTCATGGGATATATAGGAACACCAATACATTTAGTCTTCAATTCCAGCCCCATATTCACTGAACATTTCTGGCCCCTTGTCCTGAGGTTTTTCCCTTGGAATTGCGCGTGGTGTGGAGTGGACCTCATCCTCACTCACGTAAGGTATGCTTCATGACACCATGCACATCCCCCCTTAAAACCTCATTTCATCTGTATGTGTCCAAGACATATGACATTAAACTGTGCTTCTTAGTCCCCCATGACTTTAAAATATTGTTTCATTATTTCAAAATGTTTAAATTCATTGGTAGGTCCAATCATATAACCCTAAACTATGACAATGTTTTCATGGTCAGACGACAAAAAATGGCACTGCATTATGATGTCCTCACTCGAGGAGTCATCATGTTTGGTATTGGTCATCCGCCATATCATTTTTTGATACCTACATGTGGATGTATTCCTATATAAATACATACATTTTATGTCCTAGGTTTATCACTTTACAAAAAAACACATCCATCCTCAAGAACAGACAAGATCTATCAAATACCGCTTCTTTTGGTACATGGGCCACACCCGCACGACATTATTTTCCCTTTCCCTGGGACCCTACCATGCCACTTCTAGAAATATGTATGGATTCATTCCCATCCCCATGGGATACATAGGAATTCCCGAGATCTTTTCCTCAGGCCCAACCCACCTTTCATTTTCGGTCCCTCGACCTAAAACCTTCTTAGGGAACACAAGGTTTGATATGGGCTTATGTCCCCATTCACGTCGGGTTTTTCAATATCGCACCACGTGTTTCCCTCCCTGATTTTTATATATGGTCTGATCTCTAAGATTTTTAAACCAAGATATGGCCATCCTTGTCACATGAAATCAAACTCCACCACACTATGAAGAACTACATAAGGCTTGAATCCCATACTCATGGGATACGTATGGACGCCTAGACTTGCCGTCTGCAGGTCCAGCCCCAGGAATCTTAAATCCTACCCCATTTTCAGTGCCTTGGCCTGAACTCCTTTAGATGTATGTGATGTGACGAGTAACTCTTGGGATATCATTTGCATCAGATATTGCAAAAACCACTCCATGTTCCTCCCTTGTCTCTTCCCATCCCGGTTCGAGTTCTACGAACCTAAACTAAGATCTACCTATGGTAACTATGCATCACGTTTGACTACTTCAGCACCCTATGAGTACTTCATTAAATCAGGTCCCCTCTTAATGTTCCACCTCAATACCTTATGTCAGGATCGTGCGACCCCATGGCCCTTTCCCATAGGAAGGGACAAGACTCCCTTTTTCTGATCTTAGGGTCATACTCAGATGCGTCCTGACAAAGAGCCCAATGTCTGAGATTCACACATGTAAACTCCCTCATTTCATGTCCAGGATTCATGATCCCATTGTTTGGATCCTCATACACATCCATTTCTGAAGATACCCCCTTTACGGATAGGTCTCATGACACATTGGCTCACCTACTGTCTTGGGCCAACACCCCTGAATACCTCATTCAACATTTGCGACAGGTCTCGTGTTTCAAACATGGTTAGTAGCCAACCCTCATTTTTCTGCCCCCATTCCAAGCTAACGTGATGCAGATAAAGTATTTCAAACATGGTCAGTAGTTATCCTCTATCATCAGGACACTATTATTTTGATCTAGATATCAGGCATCATGATTCATATCTTTCAAGCCCCTTTTGTTCACGTGGAATTCCAGTGCATGGTTTTACACCTTCGTGCATCTATGAGCGTTAATCAGGCATGTCAATAATTTTGGGATGCCACTCACCTAGCATTCCATTTCCCCCCATGTCTGCCTTCCTATACTAGTATAATCTCACCACTACTCATTTTTTCCACATTAATCATGAATCATGCGGTCTTTGTAGTCTTGGTGGGGCATTTACTAGTTCAGTTATGACAGGAAGCCCTTTCATCCAATATGATGTCAAACTATGATTTCATAACTATGTGAGGCTTGATTCCCATACTAATTGGGTATGTAGGAATTCCCAACCACTTTTCCTTGGGCCCATCCTAACTTTCACTTTTGATCCCTTGACCTAAAGAGAAACTTCCTTCAAGGATATGTGGTGTGTTGCAGACTCCTTCTTCCCTCATTCACATCAGGTTTATAGCTACCAAATCAAACAATCCCTTCCAAGGATCTCCCCGTTCACTCCCCTTCCTTCTGGATGATGTTAAAATGCATGAGTCTATGTGTCCACAATGCATGAAACTAAACTGTGGTTATACCATAAATTAGATCATGATACCCCATGTTAATTATTTGAAGAACCAGTTTCCTTGTTAGAGAGGGTTTACTCTACCATAATTGGTTTCAGACCATGTAGTCTTTAAGAACTACATTGGGCTTGATTATCTCCCATATGAGATACATAGTGTTGCCCATGAATTTTGACTCGGGCCCATCCTCATGGTCATTAACCCTTCTTACCCCTCGGCCCTGATCATGGTCTTGGCGGTATGACCTAGAAACTATGCACATTGTCCATACTATAAGACAATAAACTACATGTCTATCATCCTACTTTGTATGATGTAAAACCACAAGGTATTCTCAGTCCTCACCAGAGAGGTCTTGTTTGGAAGAATGAGGTGATCCCTGATCGGACTGATGCACCCACCTTATGCATTTCCACCACGGTGGTGTAATTTCAAAAGTGTTGGAATCAATTTGAACAACCCATCACTCCACACTCCATGGTTTTTGTTTCATTTATTCAGACCCTCATCATGTATCACTTCTAAAAGAACCCCCTAGTAGTGTGGATGCCTGGCCAATGGCTCTCCTACTATCCTAGGATGACATTCTAGAAAACTAATAGATAAATTTTTTTGAGTCAGACCCTATGTTTCAAACATGGTCAGTGGTCGGCCCTCATTTGATATCCCCATATAAGGATAAAAAATAGGGATAATGTGTTTCAAACACGTTCAATACTTATCCTTTATTGTCACACCACCACCACTATGTTCTTAATTTTTTAGTATCATGATTCACACCATCCACATCCCCTTTTTTGGGTTGATTTTAATGCCCCTTGAATTACCTCACTCGTTCACTAGAGAACCTCGGGAAAATTGCACATTGATTGTAGTGAGAACTTCATCCCCCATTCCAGCCTCCCCTTTCATCCCAAAGATCTGGATTGGTTGTTCAAACTTTGGATACCCGAAGCTTGGAGGGAACTCTAATATTCAGATGGAACAATGAGGTGTTTTCCCTTGTTTCTCACATCGACCCCGACCCATGTGAGCTTAGGGATTGATCTCTCGGTGTTTCATGAATTTAAAAGAAGTGTTGAAGATAAAAATAAATAACTGAACACATGCATCATCCAACATAAAAAATCAAATAATGTAATTAATTTTAAACGTTTGAACGCCTTACATCACCTGAGGATAGGCCCCTCCCATGTATTTTTTGACCTCTTTAATAGAGCTTTCCAGCTCTTCCACTCTCCGGATTGTGTTGTCCAGGATCTGTTGTCGCCTATTTACTTCCCGCTCCCCCCTCGGCAGCAATGGGGTGTGAATCATCATCCATGATCTAAAATCACTCCTCATTGGTTCAGATGATAGCCATATCCTAATTGGATTACTCCATCCATTCTTTATCCTCTGCCAGCAGGGACTTTAGGCATGACACGAGCTCCAATTGTGCATTAAGGAATGCAGAATGCTCATTTTCTTGTGCCCGTAACTATTGAATCTCACATTCAGCCTCATGGAGCCTATTTATGTTAACTGATTTCTTCTATTTCTAGCCCACACCAAGGCCATGATCATGGTCATGAATCTTCTTTACCATGATGTATCTGTAAGTGTTGGTGTCCTAAGAACCAACATTTTTGTACTTTGATAACATGAATGTACACTTATTATACATTGTACATTATTTTTCATGACTATAATATAACAATGTTGTGAAATATTTATTGCATTGAAAAGGTCATGGAAGATCATTGCTATGATGAGAACCATGAAATGCTATAACAATATTCTTAAATAATGTTCTACGGTTGGATGACATACTATGATAGGACAGATAGTATATAGATCGTCATGTGTGAGTACTCATAAGAAGACAAGACTCTCTCTCAGCGATTTTGCACTTGGTAATCTCAAAGATGGGAGATTATGAGAACAGACCCGCCAGTAGCAATTCTTCATGTCCTGGTTTCATCGGATATTGCTATCTACGAGAATGTGTAATGGTCCTTAGACTGAAATATTATCATTAACTCGTGTCATGAATCGCGTACTTTGATTTGCTGAAGAAAACCGTCATGAAGAGAGTTGGCGGGAAGTAAGGTACGTTGGGTGCGTCACGAATGACATGTGGTTAATGGATAAGTCGATGAAAGATTTTTCCCTTCCATATTTATTGAAGTAGATTTCTAGGACCCTTGGATTGAAATAGAACTGTCGCAAAAATTCCATGGCCTTGGTGTCACGAAGAGTTTATTTTTAGAATTCAATGAATGACAGGTCAAGAATATAGGTTTATGACACTGCCATGAAACCTGCTTGATGAGATATTGAGACAAAGGGATTAAATTACATAGTACACATTCATATGAGGTGACACATCAATGTGGAATCAACTTCGTTCTCTTGGGTGCCTTGACCCGTTGCTAGACAGTAATCTTGGACTTTAGGCTAGCCCACCTAATTCCAACAAGAAAGAGGCCTAGAGGGTCACACACAAAGTGTATCCAAGTATCTCAAGTAGAATAAATATTATTCCGATATATGGTTTAATAATTATTCAAGGAATCCTAAATCATTTTAATGTTGGAGGAAAAATAAAATTAAAAGATGTAAATTTCTTGTATTAATGATTACACGTTGTGTAGTTTTTAATTTGAAATCAAGTACACATCGTGTATTAATGATTACACATCATGTAGTTTTTAATGAAAAACATGTAAACGTCATGTATTTATGATTACATGCCATTTAGTTTTTTGAGTTGGTATTTTGAGGAAATAACATTTTATTAAATGATATTTATTATAAACAGCATGAGCACATGTCAAGTAATTAATAATTCGACATGGTGTTTTCAAAAAGAGTTAATGAAATAAATAAAACGCATAACGCGTTTATTTGTTTCATAACTCGACAACCACAAAACCGATTATAAATATCCTCACAACCCCAACTCTTTTCCTAAGAATCATTTTGCACAAAAATTCTGGAGGATTCTCTCAAGATCGAAAGAACTCTGTCTTGCACGAATGCTCTCAAGACTGAAAGAGATCCACCTCCATCAGATCAAGGTGATCTAAGGTAGACAACATAAGCAAAGGATTCTCTACGCTAGCACCCAGAGATTCCTTTGGATATTTCCAAAGATACGTGGTGCATGTGTGGATCAACACTTGAGGAATTCTACACTTGGATTCTGCGACGCAATGACGAATCGCATCGAAATGTGATCAAAAATTACAACGAAGGAAGAACGCCAAATAAGGTACTTCTTGCCAATTAATTAAATTAATTATTATCAACATGTGCTGATCCTTCCTTTATGGTTCTGGGACTTTTCTTCTCCTTTGTCTACTTCTGTGATTCGATCCATGGAGACTGGAATTTATCATCGTATTGATCCCGGATTGATCATCACAAATGACAAAAAGCCAAGTGGGCACATACACCCATGAGTTTCCTATGCACCCAGGACCTTAAAGTGGTATCAAAGGAGTTCACAATGTTGATTATAGTAATTTAATTTTCGTTGATAATTTACGCATTTATATTTGATTCAATTCAATATAAATCATTCTTTAAAACTGAATGAATGAGAACTGTTCTTCCTCCTTCATTTCTTGATTCACATCATAGAAATTAACTTTTAATTTTAATTTTTATTAAATTAAAAATGAGTAACTCATCTAGAGGAGCCACTCTTTCTGATTGTACAAACCAACTACACAACGTGTACTTAGGTTCAAAGAACCGGTACTGGTCTGCCAAACCACACCATGTGAATTAAGTATACCTAAGTATTTATTAAACCATGTTGACCAGAAATGAACGGCATGTGGGAACCGGAATACATAGCATGTATGATGAATCAACATACCGTGTAGTCCGATTTGGCCCAACTAAAACCGTTTACAAGGAGAAGTAGTGTTCCACATACACTGGATTACCAGGTCGGTAACCACGTAAAAAGGAAGTACAAGTCATGTTAGATTTATCTACAGGACGTGTATTCCA
This sequence comes from Viscum album, assembly GCA_963277665.1. Taxonomy (NCBI): domain Eukaryota; kingdom Viridiplantae; phylum Streptophyta; class Magnoliopsida; order Santalales; family Viscaceae; genus Viscum; species Viscum album. The sequence goes on from OY728153.1 coordinate 1,956,787,976, forward strand.
AAATTTCCAAACTACAGAAAACACGACAAAGCCCCCGGTGTGTACTTTGTATAAAGGGAGAAACATACACAGCATGTAGTCTATATTACACGTCATGTACTTTACAGAAATGGAATTTCACCAGGTTTCCTCCCAACGTACAATGATATCTACATGTAATATGGATGAGAGAAATCTCAAGGAAATTCAGAAAGGAATTTATGATAAAGAATTGATTAATTATAATATCATAATTAATTGAATTCAAGAGAAAATTATCTTGATTAAATAGAACGATTAAAAGAATTTGAATTCTAAATATGCGTAAATGGTGTTGCATGCTATGGATGACCATGATATAGACAAAAGACCCATTGTATGTGTGTATGGTTTCATTTAAATTTGTTTAATTTCAATTCATTGGCCTACGAGCCTTCATCCAATAAAATGTAGGGCCTACGTGCCCATAGTTTCTTTAATGTAAACACCATGTAATGGAGGATCTCCCAAGCCAGTGGAGACGGTTAAAAAATCCGTAGTTGAGGTGAAACCAACCCAAGAAGATGAAAAGGTGGACAAACAGGAGCTGCAAAACATGAACCATCGGGTTCAAGGTTTTTTCCCTTGGTTAGAGTTATCATATCAAAACCACAAGATAAGATAACCAGTAGAAGATCATGATCATGCCATCTCATTTAATTTATAAATTATTTCATGGATTATTTATTATGTATGTGTTTTCTCATTCACATAATTAATGAAATAAACAAGCATGCAAATTTGGAATAAAATAAAAAACCGGACAACGCGTAAACATTATCCGAACATGGTTAATCACTTAAGCATGAATCACTTAATATTAACAAGAATGTGATAATGAAAAACTATTCATAAAGAATAAAATCCCTCAAGTACCATATTAAGTCATACCGAGCATTCTGTTACTTGAATAAGGGCAAGACTAAATAAAACTATTTCTTTGACGAACCCTTTTTGAAACATGTAATTTTATATAGGAAGCTCTTATGAATGTTTAGGGTTGACTTAAACATTTTACATCAATAGGAGTAGAACTTTATAGACTTGTTGTCAAATGGATGCAAGTGTTGTGGAAATCCACGTCAGGATTTCAGTATTGGGGAGTCCACTCAACAGATCAAGGAACTGTAAGCTCACAGTTGGCAAAGAAATTCCTACCTAAATACCTTCAAAGAGATTGACCAACCGTTGTTGGGGTTATGTGAATGGGAATATGGATCCTTTTTACTAGAATGTCAAAGAAACTAGACATTCCTAGTTCAATGGTGAGGGCCACTAGGACTTGATAAAATAGTTGGAGAATTAATAAATTAATTTTTTATTTTTAATAAAATGTAATCAAAATATACTGATAAATATTCTCTTTTAATGTGTACAATAAATATGACATGCTCGTCATCCACATTTTCTTTGCGATAAATTCTAGAAAAAAACAATATCCTCACCAGTAGTAACTTTTAGGAATGGTTGAGGCCCCTTCGGGTTATCCTACCCATAAATGAATGTTTTACATCCTGGAGTCCTCACATCTGGGTTCTCCTACCCAAGGGGAAAGTGATGACGATTTCCGGATATATGATCAACATTTGAATGATTCACCAGACGTTCAATTTTTTATACTATCGTTAATGTCTAGTGAGATCATGAAGTCTCATGAATACATGGATTCCTATAGAATTCTCAAACACCTCTATGGTCTATACTAGGATAGAGAAAGAAAGGAAAGGTTTGAGATCTCCAAGTCTCTATTTCAGAGCAATCTTGGAGAGGGTTCCCCAACTGGGCCTCATGTAGTCAATCTCATTGGCTACATTGAGTGCTTGGAGGTTATAGGGTTTAGACTCCCTAAGGAACTGTGTACCGATCTCATTCTTGTATCAATCCCCCAGAGTTTCTCTATGTTTATTGTAAATTTCAACATGAACAACGTTGGGAAGTCTCTATCGGATCTTCTTATCCTTATTCTCCAAGTGGACAATGATAAGAAGCACGAAAATACTTCTGTCATTATGGTGAATAAATGGAAAGGGAAGGCAAGTATCTTTAATCCCAAAGATTCTTTAAGGCCTTCCATGAAATGGAAGGTCAAAGGGGAGGAAAGATAACAGGATGTTGTTTGTTTCGAATGTGGCTAGAAGGGCCACTGGAAGAAAAACTGCACCCAGCCATGGAAGCAAGGGGAAGCTTCTGGTGCATTTTTCATCGAATGAAATCTATCTATTTCTACAAAGTGGGTATTAGATATAGCTTGTGGTGCTCACCTATGAATCAAAATACAAAAAACATATATTTAAGAAGATTGATTGAGGGGAGGTAGATCTATGAGCATCCAACAGAGCCAGACTTGCTATTGTAGCTGTCAGGGACTACCACCTCACATTGCCAACTGGAATGATCATGGTGTTAAAGGGTTGTTATTATGTGACTTCTGTTACTAAAAACATTATTTCAGTATCCAGATTAGATATTGATGGATTCATCTTCATCTTTGGAAATTAATGTTTCTACTTTTATAAATATATCATTTGTTTTGGTAGAGAACATTTATATAATATCTTTTTGGTTTTAGACTACACAAACCAAGTAATGGAAATCGATGACAAAGTTATTTCACATGACTCATACCACACCAAACTTTGGCATCACCAGCTAGGTCGTATTAATGATAAACGTTTGACAAAATTACATCAAGATGGGTATTTAGATTCTTTCTAACTAAAACCACTTGGTGCATGTCATGTGTGTCTACAAGGAAAAATGACCAATTCACCATTTAGTTGGAAAGGTGAAAGGGATAAAGAGTTTCTAGAATTCGTTCACATAGATGTATGTGGAAGATTTACAATTGAAGGAAGGGCTGGGTTCTTTTACTTCATAACTTTTACTGATGATTTTAGTTGATATGGATATATTTACTTAATGAGGTATAAGTCAGACTATGTTGATCGGTTCAACGAATACAAGAATGAAGTTGAGAGCTATCTTGGTAAGAAGATTAAGAAACTCCACTCAGAAAGAGGAGGAGAATAACTTAATTAGGACTTCATTGATTTTTTATGGGAGTTCAGGATTCTATCTCAACTCAATCCTCATTACACGCCTCAGTGGAATGGTGTAAGTGGAAGGAGGAACCACACCCTATTGGACATGGTGAGATCAATGATGATTTATGCGAGTCTTCCATTATCCTTTTGGGGAAATGCGTTACAAATAGCAGCAAACATACTAAACCAAGTACCAACTAAATCGATAAATGGTATTCCATATGAATTATTGAGTCCATGCAAAGCCATGTTATCAAATTTACATGTGTGGGGTAGCAAAGCATTTGTTAAGGCCTCTTTAGGTAACAAGCATACACCCCGAGGCACAAAGTGTATCATTAGAGGATATCCCAAGGAAACATGGGGATATTACTTATACAACCCACCAGATAAAAAGGTATCATTGGAAAGGCACGCCATATTCCTTGAGAGGGAGAACATCTCCAAAAGAGATAGTGGGAGCAAGATAGACTTCGATTAAGTCGAGACTCAAGATACACAGAATTTGGTACAAGAACAAAATCCACAAAGCCCCATGGAAGAACAATCTTTTCTAGAGACACAACAACTGCATAGGAGAAGGAGAGAGGTGAGAGAACCAGAATGATTTGGTTTTCCTGTCACCGATGATGGTGAATCCCTATTGGTTGACAATGATGATCCTCTTACCTACAAGGATGCAATTGAAGGCACAAACACTGCCAAGTTGCAAGAATCCATGAATTCTGAAAAGGATTCCATATACCAAAACCAAGTCTAGATTTTGGTAGATCCTCAATTTGATGTAAATCATATTGGTAATAAATCGGTATTCATGAAGAAATTGGACATGGAGGGGAAATTTAGCACCTATAAGCCTTGACTGGTTACAAAAGGTTTTTGACAGCGTCAATGAATTGACCATGATTAAACCTTCTCACTAGTTGTGATGCTGAAATACATCATAATCCTATTGTCCATTGTCTCTTTCCATGACTATGAAATTTTTCAAATGGATGTCAAAATAGAATTCCTTAATGGGAACCTCCCGAAAGATTTATACATGACACAAGTTGAAGGGTTTGTGACTCCATAGGATGCCAACAAGGAAATCAAGTTGAAAAAATCCCTTTATGGATTAAAGAAAGCATCAAGGTCATGGAACATTCATTTTGATGAAGCCATAATAGAATTTGTCTTTGTTTAGAATGAATGTGAGCCTTGTGTCTATAAAAGGTTTATTGGAAGTGCAGTTGTTCTGTTAAGAGTACATTTTGATGACATATTATTGATTGGAAATGAATTACATGTCTTATAGTCAGTTAAGGCATGGTTGGAAAAATTCTTCTCTATGAAAGACTTGGGAGAGGAATCACAAATTCTTGGGATCAAGATCCATTGTGATATATCCAAGAGAATGCTAGGCTTGAGTCAAAGTACATACATTGTCAAGATACTGAAGAGATTCAGTATGGAACAATCCAAGATTTGATTGTTGTCACATTCACATGGCATTCGTCTTTCCAAGAAAATGTGTCCTCAAACACATGCAGAAAGAAAGAAAATGGAAAGGATTCCTTATGAATCCGCGATTTGGTAAGTCATGTATGTTATTCTATGTATAAGGCAAGATGTTTCTTACACAATAAGTGTGGTAGGAAGATATCAAGATGATTTAGGAGACCACTATTGGATGGAAGTCAATACTATCCTTAATTATATGAGGGGTACCAAGGATATGTTCCTAGTTTGTAGAGGATATGAGGAACTAGTCATCAGATTACATGTATATTCTAGTTTCTAGACTAATCCAGATGAAATGAAGTCACAGACTGGATACATCATCAGTTTAAATGGAGGTGTAGTGCTCTGGAAGAGCTCAAAGTAAGGTGTGGTCACAAATTCTACAGCCGAGTCTGAGTATATCGCAGCTTCTGAGGCAGCTAAAGAAGTTGTATGGATGCGAAGCTTAATCCAAGACCTAGATGTAGTACCAGGTATTATAGATCATATCACACTCTATTGTGATAATATTGTAGTGGTGGCACTTGGAAAAGAGCCAAGGTCACATCAGCGGACAAAGCACATACTTCATAAGTATCATCTCTTGAGGGATTTTTATCAGAGAGGTGAAGTTGCAGTGAGCAGTATTTTCAGGGAAGACAACGTGGAAGACCCCTATACTAAAGCCTTGACTCCAGAGAAACATGATCAGCATGTGAGGTCTAGTGGACTAAATGTCGTAGGCAGTTGGATCTAGTCCAATTGGGAGTTTTAAGGGTTGGTGTCCTGAGAACCAACAGTTTTGTACTTTTATTACATGAATGTACACTTATTATATATTGTACATTGTTCTTCATGACTATAATATATTAATGTCCTGGAATATTTCATGCATTGATAAGGTCATAGATGATCCCTGCTATGATGAGAAACTTCAAATTCCATAATAATATTCTTACATAATGTTATACGATTGGAAGAAATACTATGATAGGACACACAGTATACAGACCATCATGTGCGAGTACTCGTAAGAAGATGGGAGTCTCTCTCATGGAGTTCACACTTGGTAATCTCCAAGATGGGAAATTATGAGACCAAACCTACATGAAAAAATTCTGCATGTCTTGGTGTCATCAGACATTGCAATCTACGAGCATGTGAAATGGTCCTTAGACTGGAAGATTATCATTAACTCATTTCATGACTCGTGCACTTAGATTTTCTTACCAAAATCATCACTAAGAGAGTTGGAGGGAAGTAGGGTATATTGGGTGCGTTTCCAATGACATGTTGTTAATGGATAAGTCGAGTAAGGATTTTTCCCTTCCATATTTATGGAAGTAGATATCTATGGCCCTTTGATTGAAATAGAACTTTCGCAAAAATTCCATGGCCACACAGTCACAGCGAGTTTATTTCTAGAAGTCAAAGAATGACAGATCATGCATATAGGTTTATGACACTGCCATGAAACCTGCTTGATGATATATTGAGAAAAAGGGATTAAATTACACAGTAAGCATTCTTATGAAGTGACAGGGGAATGCAGCGTCAACATCTTTCTCTTAGGTTTCTTGACCCGTTACTAGATAATAATCTTGGACTTTTGGCAACCCCACCTAATGCCAATGAGAAAGTGGCCTAAAGGGTCACACACTAAGTGAATCCATGTATCTCAAGTAGAATAAAGATTATTCCCATAATTGTTTTAATAATTATTCCTGGAATCCTAAATTATTTAATTTTCAAGGATGAATAAAATGAAAAAAAGTACACTCCATGTATTAATGACTTGACGCTGTGTATTTTTTATTTTGAAAACAAGTACATGCCATGTATTAATGATTACAGGACATGTAGTTTTTAATGAAAAACAAGTACACACCATGTATTTATAATTACACCCAGTGTAGCTTTTCCAATCAGTATTTTGAGGAAATATCATTTTATTAAATAATATTTATTATAAAAATCATGCGTGCATGTCAAGGAATTAATGATTCAACATGGGGTTTTCAAAAAGAGTTAATGAAATAAATAAAATGCGTAACACATTTATTTATTGTCATAACTCTAAAACCTCAAACCCGATTATAAATATCCTCACAACCCTAAATCTTTTCCTAAGAATCATTGTGCACAAGTATTTTGGAGAATTCCCTCAAGATCGAATGAAATCCATCCTCCAAGAACACTTTCAAGACCAAGAGAGATCCACCTTCATCGTATTAAGGTGATCTAAGGTGGAAAATACAAGTAAAGGCTTATCCATACTAGCACCTAGATATTCCTTTGGCGACGTCCAAAGATATGTGGTTCACGTGTGGATCACCACTATAGGAAGTCTACATTAGGATTCAACGACGTAATGACAAATCACATCAGAACGTGTTCAGAAATATCAACAAAGAAAGAACGCCATAAAGGTACTTCTAGTCAATTAATTAAATTAATTATAATCAATCTATGATAATCCTTCCGTTATGGTTCTGGGAATTTTTTTCTTCTTTGTATATTTCTGTGATTCGATCCATGGAGACTGGCATTTATTGTCGTATTGATCCCAGATTGATCATTGCAAATGGAAAAAAGGCAAGTGGGAACATCCACCCATGAGCTTCCACTGCACCCGGGACCTTCAGTATCAAATGATCATATGAGGACACTAGTCATCCACTCCCCCAGCACACATCTCGTGCAGCTGGGAGAAAAGTCTCTCCATCTTTTATATCTATTGTGTCTGAGGAGTCTTCCTAATTAAGCACTGGATCAGTTCCCATGTCTGAAAATGGACAATCTTTCTCTCCTCTTCATCAGAGGTCATCTTATTTCGGTCATTGGGTTAGTAGGTTTGTATGTGGGGAATGCCTCAAGGAACTCATCAGTAGTGTCTACATCGGGTGTGTGACTGGGCATGTCAGGACCCGTGTTGGCCGATTGATCCTCGTCATCGGATCACACCTCAATGATCTCAAGATCTTTCTTACTGATGATCTAACTAGTGATCAGAAGCAATATAGCTTGGTCGGTCCGAACATTATCTTCCATAACCACCTGCATTCCCCTAGGAAAGGTGCTACCATGATCTCTAACTATCCATGCCAAGGCATCCGATTCCATTTGAATAACAATTCATATAAGAGTACATGAGTTTCATTTGATCTGATCAATGGGAGATAGTTACAAGTTCTGTAAAAGAGACTCATAGAGGTGGAAAAACCTATATCACTTCTGATTTATTTCCATCAGAACCCCAAGGAATTTCCCTATATATATTATTGGGAAGTCTAAAAACTCCGGAAGAACCACCCTATGTGTCGTCGTCCTACTAAGCACAGTAATTTCCGTATCTGCAGGCATAGATCCTAATGTACTCATGGCCGCATCAACTATTGGACACGAGAAGGTTTTTCATATGAGGCCCTCCTGAAATGTTTAGATGCTTAGTTGAGAATTCATAAATAACCTATAAGAAGACCCCAAGGAAGTTGTTCGGATTTTACATCAAGGGCCTCCACAAATTATTCTAGCTCTGGGACTGAATTTCCGACCTCACCCTCCTCTAGAGGGCTCCCTCCACCAGACTCCTCCCCCACAGAGGAATTGTCTGTCTCTTCCGGTAAGGGAATGTGTTCTCTTAATTAAATAGCTGAAAATTGTGGAGGGGTCATTTGATCTAGAAAACCTATTACTCGATCTTTCATTTGACACAAAGCACTCTAGGAGTGCATGAAGTTCTCCATTTCAGCAAGGTACTACTCCCCCCCACCAAGGATATAGAAAAGCTGCCCCTGATAGGACCTATCACTGGAAAATACATCCCTAGGTGATTCAAATGATTCCACATCTCTAATGGGTTAAGGATTTCCTTGTTGGCATTCAAAATATTTCAAGTCTCCAGGAAGACAACATTCTCAGGAATATCAATGTGGCACAGCTGCTTCCCCATATCCCTGGTGGATATCCCATGGAATCCCCATGCTGGCCTCCCCTTCGGATGACTCTGCTCCTCTGGGACTACCAAGTCTACTGCCACTACATGCCTCTGAATCGGTGCAGGGCTTTCCACTACTGCATCCCCACCACCATGAGATGTCCATGATTCCTTTTGTCCTAGACCTAGATTTTGGGGAGTCTCCCATTCACCAACACGGATGGTTTGATGCTTCAGCATCTTTCTAAGGTAGGCCGCCTCCCAACTCTTGTTGTACCTCTTCACCAAACCGTAAGAAGCTATGGGTGGAGGAAACTCATTCGACATATTCCCATCCTCCTGTTTTGACATGAGCCACATATTCCTCATCACACATGGGTGGTCCTCATGGAGCACCCCCATGTAGACATGCGGGTTCAGCCACTGCATGCACCCGAACTGCCTCGCGAAGTAGTGTGGGTTGTACGCCTCGCAGTGGGGCATGCGATCGACCTGTACCACCATGACTCCACTATGAAAGGCATAGAGGTAATATTGATGTTCTTGTATTCCTTGGATATCATTAGTGAACACACATGTTTGCAGTGGGAATGGGTGGAAGTTGTACTCATCCACCTTCCAGACCTGGTTTAGCACCAACTACAGAGTCAACTTAGGCAGAAATCTACTCGCCGCATTCAGAATGGTGAGGTGGAAATCTGACCCCATATGGGAAATGGGGTTCGAATATTCATATATTCCCCAATTATGAGCCTCGATCAACCCTTACCGATGATAGAACGGCCTGCATATCCTATGTGGATTCTTCCCCTCACCGATGTTCCACAACAACTTATACTACTTATCGAGCATCAAGATCCCGAGGTTGACCCATCACTATATTTCCAACATTGATGCCATGATGAACATGCTCAGTCACACACCCATTTATTTATCCCTCACCGGCAGGATCCAGCTGCAGATGAGCATTGAGATGAATGCAGCCAACCTAACCATTGGTTTCTGCTCAGTACTGACACGGAATCCCCACATATTTCACTAGTTGTCCTATATGAGTCACCAATATGAATGCTCCTTGATGTGTTTAACCCCTTAAGGATGGTCCGAGGCCTCGTGGGAAACTATCTTTCATCGGGGGAATTCAAGAACTTCTTGAACCACTGTTTAAAGTGGGCGTCCCTCCCCGACTGCTTGTCCTCCCCAAGAACCAGGTCCATAAATTCCTTTTCCAGTGGAGGCATATGATCTGGGTCCCCCATGTATTCATGGTAGGGAGAAACTCATCATTCATTGCCCCCAATATCGGGACCCCTGGGATCTGGTGAAAATCCTAGAGACTGATACAACCTCCCCATGGTGAAGATGGAAGGTATTGGTCCTCAACAACCACCTGCTCAATAGCTCTGGCATCAGCTGATTTGGCTGATATATGTTAAATTGGGAAGCCCAATCCACCTTGTACAGGCCCACTCAGCTCATCTCCACCCCAAAATCCTCACACGAGGTTCCTTCCAAGTAGGTACAAGCCCAATCATTTGTAAAGTTCCCGCCCTAGTGAAAATCCCACTAATGAGTCCACCCCTTCTCTGGGTTCCCTAGGGCTACCTTCAGAATGGATTGGAACGTTGGAGAGGTTGCCTCCGTCTGCAATGCCTTCTCAACAATGTTATTCCCATGGTTTTACATGCAATCATTATTGACATGTGTGAAATTATCCCAAGCATGGTCGTCGGCTGCCTTGAACCACTAGCACTGACACAACGTACTCTTGAACTAGTAAGCTGGATTGTCCCTACTCACTATAGGAATGAAGACGTCATCCCTCAGGGGAAATCCATACAAAGGGAATCTTTTGAACATGTGGTATTTCTTCTGACCCTCTGACAATAGCTCCACCGGTGACTCATAGTCATAACGGCTCCTTATAAGTTCTCGGATGCCCGAGTTATTAACCATTTCTTCTCAATGGGAAGCATCTACAAAGGCCTCTGTCATCTTCCTAATGATACAGTCGGTATTTATGTTTTGGAAAATCTTCTCCTAGATCACGGAGCTCGATCACAAAGACCAAATCATGAAGCTCAATCATAGAGATGGTTCGCTCAGCCCTGCCACAAACTTCGCAGAAGTAATCTACCGAGTGCACACTCGCATAGTCGAAGGACTAACTATGCTTCGTGAAGTAGAATGACCTGATTTGTGGAGATAAATCATAGAGAGAACCGATAATCGCGAATTGAGAGAACAATCGCCACAATTCGGAGATGAGAAATGACAAAAGTGATGTCATCCTCCCCTATTTATAGGATACGACCCCCTTTGATTCGCGGTGCACCCAGCCGTAGCGAGTTTCACGATGCTCTCAACCCATAAATCCCTTCTCTACATCGTGACCCTTATTCATGATCCTGATTTGAGATTGGATTAGTAATTTTGTCGATTTTCACTCAAAATTCAACACTCTTTTATCCACATCTCCATGTGTGAGGGGGGTGGGGGGGGGGTTGTCGGTGCAAAAATATATGAAGAGGAAAAGAAAACGCAAATAGGAAACCAACTCTATTGAGGCTACCTCGTGAAGCCTGTTCACGGAGCCCCGCAGCACCGAGGCCAGCACGAAGCTTCCCCCTTTTTTGGGCACCATGGAGCAAAGAGGCAGGAGTCTCTGTGATCCAAAATATGTTTGGGAAGCCACCACATATCATAGAGGAAAGTGGCTCTGCGATCTGAAAGACGTTTCTGAAGCTACCATGGAGCAAAGTGGTGAGAGGATCTGCGATCTCAAAGAAGTTTGTTAATCTATCATAGAGAAATGAGTAGGGAGGCTCTTCGGTTAGGAAAATGTGCCATGTGGCTTTTCATCATGTGATCCTTACTTCACACTGCCTCCTTCCAATAAATACTAGACTTCCCTTGAGCCCAAAGGATGGATACTCTAACCTTTCACCTTCTTATCTCTCAAATCATGTAGAACATTTTCCACTAAAAAATGATATCTTTGATGTACTTTAGCATAGTGATGTGACTTTCCTTTAGCTTAAACACAACCCATCTTGAAGTAGAGATTCCCTTCGCAAAGCCTGCCGGCCTTTACAAAGGAAGGATATCTCTAATGAGACTCGGGTCTTCGCAAAGCACTCATGCTTCATGAAGTACCTTCCATGCACATGTGAACCAAATATAAAGGTATGGTCATTATGCATCACGGGTCACACTACTTCACAGTTCATTGAATTTCAAGGCATCTTTGCATCATGAAGCCCTGCCCCACGAGAGCCTTTCTACTTTGCGAAGAACTGTAACACCCTGAGATTTTATGAAAAATATCCTTTTTAATTTCATTAATGTCTTGTGTTGTACGCTACACCAAAAGGAGCTTACACAACACGCATCCTTGACATTCCTTTCATTACACGCAATCACGACCTTCCTTGATAGCGTGTGTAGTACGCAATACCGAGTTTCACTAAACAACGATATGCTATTAAAATATTATTAAAACTAGCCGTTATGAATAGTATAACCACTTTTTGAAATTTTGTAAATTTTATTTTTCAAAATGGAATTCATTTTTGGATTCGTAATATCGAAATTAGCTTAGGGTGAAATTTTGGTGATTTTCGGATAACTTTCATATTTTGATGAATAGTGAAAATTACTAAATTTTAATTAAAAACAACTTTTTCAATAGAAATAATTAATAGTGATAAATTATTAGTTTGAGTGGTTTTAAAGTATATTTAGAATATATTTTTACAATTTAATACAATGATGGTCATTGGATGTAATTTCACATTTAAACCAATTATAAACAAGTTTCAATCTTTTGATAGTTATTATCTCTTAAAAACACGCTATTTGTTTTGACGACAGGAATTAATTTTTAAATTAGTTAATGAAAAAGATATGTTTTGAATTTGGTAAAATAGACATCATTTTTGAGTTCATAATATAAAATATAGCTTAGGCCTAATTTTTGGTATTTTTCAGAAAACTTTCAATTTTTGATGAATAGTGAAACCACTAAGTGGTAGATAAAAAAACTGAATTGTTCATAAAACATAATTTTACCGCTTCTGTGAGTGGAATTTCAAAAATCCTGGAGACACGGTTGATGTCAGTATGTAAAATGTGGTTCAATGAGATGAAAATAATTTTTTGGTGAATAGTAACTTTTTACTTTTTTTACCACGGTTAAAAGTAAATAGGGTAATTAAGGGTAGAAATGATATTAGTATTACCCTAACACATGTCCTAAATCTATTGGACAAGTGTAATTCGACCAAAAACAAACTTAGGAATGAAATATGACCATTTAGGCCCACTTGGATTAGATTAGGACATTTATTATTAATTTATTTAAAGAAGGGTTAACAGAGTTAAAATAAAAGTTTATTTACTAAAACATTTTTATGATGAGGTTATATATAAGATAAATTCGACTATAAATATTCATTAGAAATCTAAAACGATTTCCTACATAATAGTATTTTATTTGTAATTTGTAGACATTAAATAATTTAATTTATTTATGACACAACGATGATGCAGTAATTATCTTATTAATGAAATATTGACATAATTAATGTTATAAATATCTAAATAAATATAATTTGAGACTTTTTATGAATTCAACTAATTTTATAGGTTAATATGACATGTTAGTATTGATTTAATTAACTTCTTTCGAACTTGTAATTCTGTTATGAGTTTCACAAAAATCAATTACTAAATAGTTTCAAAATTGACATAAAATATTTTTTAAAACAAATATTATATTATTAATTGTTATTTTATTCCTCAAAATATAAGGTTCGGCCAAATGACTTAGATAAGGTTATATATATTAATAATAAACAATTTGGGGTTCGTTTGGCTTCTTATAGTATGTTTATTAACCTTATAGTGTAAGAACACAAGAAGACACAGTAAAAGTAAAATTATTTAACTTAATGTTAAATCTAAATGATAAGGTTAAAATAGGAACCTAAACTTGTCTAAATTATATTGGATGAGAGGATTTCGACCCATCCCCACCTTAGCTTCGAAATATATCAATTTGGAGCTATTTAAAACTGAACTTGACTTTATAATAAAATAATATTTTTAGTTATTCCAAAGGTAGCCCTCTCCTCCCTTATAAAAGGGCACCACCTCCCTCTCTTCCTCACACAACATTGAGCCTTCATGCTCGGCCAACCACTACCAAATGATCTTCTCCAACTCCCTAGCAACATCCTAGAGGTTCTGTTCTTCCTCAAAGACCAATTTTAGTGCCCTAAGAGGAGGTCTCAAAGAGGCGCTTCAAAGAAGATGTAATTTTCGTTACCGATTCTTTCACCTTTATTTCTTCTTCCACTTCTTCTTATTAGGTTGTTTCATTATGAAGTAGTAAGATCAGTATCACTCATATAATGATATGTTATTATAAGTATGAAACAATCCTATTTCACCATCTATCCATCCTACGGAAAACGATATCACCGCGCGTGCGTACGTACGGAATACCGTCTCCACGCCGTAGTGAAATCTATTTTCCACCACCACCTTAATTGGATGGGTATAATAGTGTAAATAATAACTATATATTATTATTTTAAAGTGATATTGATTCTGAAATAGTATACATAAACACCAATACAGTCCCACGATCATGAGAACGATATCATCGCTCATGCGTACGTACGAACTACCATCTACACGACGCGATGAGATTCATTCTCCACTTTAACCATTCATGAATGATTATAAAGTATATATAATAAGTAATCATGAAATATATGACATAATAATGATACTGGATTTATGTGTATATATATGTATGTCATCTACTTAATTCCATTCAACTCAATAAGGAAACGAAAACAGCGTTCATGCATACGTACGACCTACCGTCTCCATGAATGGTGTATTTCTTTCCATTTACTGATTTATTATATATAGGTATATTCTGAATATATATATATATAAATCATGATTTATATTATGGAATTACGTAATCATGATCTAAGTAATCATATGAATAATTACAAGTCAAAACAAGGACGACAAATGAAACAATTTTACCCAAAACGCTCTTTAACATGGAATTTACAAAAGAACGGGTAATATAAAGTCATTAGTGAACCATATATGATATCATAACAATGAATATGATTCTGTAATAAGTAAATGACATTATTTAAATCATTATACAGGAGGTTCGGACACTTACGAAGCAAATCAGACCTAAGGTAAGGGAAAATATCACAATCTCATTTTTATCCGAGATTGTTTATACTTTGAAATTTACTGGGGTATATTTTATCATCCACATCCATGTTTCCTCAATATGTAATATTTTTTTCCATTCACCTACAATTTTTTAAATCCTATTTTACCCTTCGATGAGTTTTTAGTAAAAGATATGATAGGAATCTTTTGTCGTTTTTCGTACGAGGTACTTTTTGACTTTTCCGACAAAAGTACGAGAAGAATGTTTTTTTAACATATATGGCATGAATGGATTTTTAAAACATTATTTCCAAGAAGCTTCCTTTACATGTTTTCAAGTTTATTTTTAATCAACTTCTTTTAGTTTAAAATTGTATGGCATGTTATGAAAGGATAAACGTTTTTGAAGTAGAAAGGATATTTTCCTCAAGAATGGAGTTCAAGTGTTTTATCAAAATTATCATCCATCTAAGATAATAAAGGGTTTTGTTTTTATCACTATTATTACATTGATTTGATTATGTTGTGATGGAAT
The DNA here is from genome assembly GCA_963277665.1 of Viscum album. Classification (NCBI taxonomy): domain Eukaryota; kingdom Viridiplantae; phylum Streptophyta; class Magnoliopsida; order Santalales; family Viscaceae; genus Viscum; species Viscum album. Next base: position 1,956,803,205 of record OY728153.1, read on the forward strand.
TATTTTTATGAATTCCTTTATCTTATATAAATTGTTTTATGATGTCAAGATGTTTAAGATTCCCATTTTTATTACATGGGTTATGTAATGATGTATGATTTATGATTTTTTGGCACACATAAGAATGGTATCATTATGAGATTGGTGGGACCTATATCTCCCTCCAATGAATTGGGTAAAGATTTTATATCTCATGACATAGACATGGCTGGAATGGTAGATTATACCGGTTTAGTGAAATAGGACTGAAACGAGGGTGACTCGGTTCAGAAAGGGACTTTGTCCACTAAGATAGTCTTGGCAATAAGTCTTGACTAACAAGAAATGATTCTCTATGATTATGTGTTTATGCCACAAAGTTTAATTTCTTAAGTTATGATTATTGTGATTACGTTTCACTGCCATGATTTATCCCATGTCATGAAATTGTGCTCTCTTTTGCAGGTTAATATTTCCAAAATGTTATGTTCTTTTGAATATGATGTGATTCATATTTATTTTGTTTACCCTTACTGAGCATTTGAGCTCACCCTTTTATGTTTTATTTTCCCCAGGATATAAAGAAAGGTTTTAGGTAAAAAAAGGGAAGATCTTTATGAGAGATGTTGAAGATATTTCACCACGATTAGAAGATTATATTCCGAGTTTCCAAAGACACTAAACTATTACGATCCTTGTGTGTGTGTTTTTTTATTCCGCAAAAGTAATTTAATGTCCATGTACGTCAAGATACGGGTCTCTACAGTTGGTATCAGAGGAAAGGTTTAGTCAACCTTTGGAAACTAGGATGTGAGAACGTTAGTGAGATCCCTAGAGATATTTCTATGGTATGTCTAGGGATGTCCCTAAGGATAAGTATAAGTATAGGATATAGTCCTAGAACTACGGTAACGATCATAGAATTTAACCTAAGATGTTAGATATTGAAGTTACTCCCCCATTATTATGATTTTTGCCTCTAACACTATTTTTTTTGGGTTTTAGAAAATGGCTGGAAACAAGATGATTCACGATAATGGAGGATATTATGGACAATGGAATGATATTCTTCATGAGAAAACAAATGAAATGGGATTTGGAAGTCCAACCATCATTATTATGCCGAATCATCAATCTCATAATATGATCAATAAACTCAAATTTGGTATGTTTCCGGACTCGGCTAATAAGAGAAAGATGGAGTTTCATGATGATCATAGAGGAAATAAAGTTCAATTTCAACTATGTAAATCATGTGGGAAGAGGCATCAAGGAGAATGTTTCAAAGGAACTGGAAGATGCTTTGGGTGTGGAAAAGGAGGACATAAAGCCAGTAAGTGCAAAGGAAAGGGTTCATTTAACCCCATGGATGAGGATAATGGTATTGCTACGACATCAACAATGGTTAAATGTTTTAAATGTGGAATGTACGGGCATTATGAAAACCAATGCCTTAAGGTAAAGTCTCATGAAGAGAATCAGTATGGTCATATGGGTAATATTTATGTTGATGATGATGAAGAGACTAAAAATGATATGTGAGATGAAAGAATTGCCGAAGCTTAGTCAATGGATTAAGAAGGTAGTGGAATGATTACATGTAATCTCATGGTACTATGGAATAAAGAGACATCTAAGGATTGTTACACTGTTGTCTTTCCTTATGTTTTGAAAGTGTATGATTAATGGTACCAGAAACCATGAAAGTTTATTCAGATATTTTTGGAAAGTAGATGATATGAGCATAATGAAGGGATAAAGAGAAAATTAAAAGTTTGACAGTATTCATGAGCTCGTGATTTATATAAGGACTAAGTGATATCAGGGTTTGAGTATATATAATTTTGAGGATTTTGGTATTTCGAAAGTGTTAACTTTTAAATTCATTCATGTTTTCACTAAGGTTCAATGGGTATTCAAGAGAATACATAATTAAGCACTTTGAATGTTTGGAATGTGACCAATAAGATATATCATATAATATATGGGGATCAATGATGGTATTAAATCTCTAAGAGTGGACGACAGTATTATGGATAAGCCTAAAGATTGGAATGGATTATGTTGGTCATAAGTTAGTATTATTTATGGGATGTTATAGTAATATAGCTTTAGAAAAAAGGACAACCTGCAGGACGGGCGACATCCCATCGCGTCGGACAAGGCTGTGGGAATCGAACACACAACCGAACTGAGACTGGCCTTTATTGCCAACCACTGGCCTACATGAAGTCCCTGGTTAGTAGAAACTAGTTTTATTTTATTATGCGGTATGATATATGAAGTATAAGTTCATTTTTGGAACCATATACGATTAACCATAAGATGGACTTACAACTTTTGCTAACCTTTTGTTTGAAAGAGATGGAATGGCCCGTCATTCTATCACATGATCTGCTAACACTTCACGAATAACAAATTCAATTTCATTTATTTAAGAGATGAAGTGGAAATTGTTTAAGGCAAGAACAACAGTGAGATTGTACCAAAATAAAGTAAGTATTTATTCTAATTCAAATTCTTCAACTTTAGGGAAACGATCTTGAAAACCAAAAATGTTGTCCTAGTGCTCTTATATCTGATTAATCAGATGGTACCTTAGATCGTCAAAAATTTATGGATTTGTGATTATTGGCTTTTCCATAGCCATGTTCTCTACCACTCTCCATCAGAACATGATGGTTAGATTTTTCTTCCATATCCATATTTTCACCTATGTGGAAACCCAGTGATTAGTTTATTTGGCTAACCGTTACATTTCATAATTTTGTTTTTAAAGATTGGTTTTGGTATTCCTTTTTACGATGTGGGTTTCTATTAAAGAAACTTTCAAGTAGTAAACCATTTATAACCCCGACGAATTTCGAGGGAGAAATTCATTTTAAGGGGGGTAGAATGTAACACCCCGAGATTTTATGAAAAATATTCTTTTTAATTTCATTAAAGTCGTGTGTTGTACGCTACACCAAAAGGAGCTTGCACAACACGCATCCTTGACTTTCCTTTCATTACACGCAATCGCGACCTTCCTTGATAGCATGTGTAGTACGTAATACCGAGTTTCACTAAACAACGATATACTATTAAAATATTATTAAAACTAGCCGTTATGAATAGTATAACCACTTTTTGAAATTTTGTAAATTTTATTTTTCAAAATGGAATTCATTTTTGGATTCGTAATATCGAAATTAGCTTAGGGTGAAATTTTGGTGATTTTCGGATAACTTTCATAATTTGATGAATAGTGAAAATTACTAAATTTTAATTAAAAAAAACTTTTTCAATTGAAATAATTAATAGTGATAAATTATTAGTTTGAGTGGTTTTAAAGTATATTTATAATATATTTTTACAATTTAATACAATGATGGTCATTGGATGTAATTTCACATTTAAACCAATTATAAACAAGTTTCAATCTTTTGATAGTTATTATCTCTTAAAAACACGCTATTTGTTTTGACGACGGGAATTAATTTTTAAATTAGTTAATGCAACTGATATGTTTTGAATTTGGTAAAATAGACATCATTTTTGAGTTCATAATATCAAATATAGCTTAGGCCTAATTTTGGTATTTTTCTAAAAACTTTCAATTTTTGATGAATAGTGAAACCACTTAGTCGTAGATAAAAAAACTGAATTGTTCATAAAACTTAATTTTACCGCTTCTGTGAGTGGAATTTCAAAACTCCGAGAGACATGGTTGATGTCAGTATGTAAAATGTGGTTCAATGAGATGAAAATAATTTTTTGGTGAATAGTAACTTTTTACTTTTTTACCACGGTTAAAAGTAAATAGGGTAATTAAGGGTAGAAATGTTATTATTATTACCCTAACACATGTCCTAAATCTGCTGGACAAGTTTAATTCGACTAAAAACAAACTTAGGAATAACATATGACCATTTAGGCCCACTTGGATTAGATTAGGACATTTATTATTAATTTATTTAAAGAAGGGTTAAAGGAGTTAAAATAAAAGTTTATTTACTAAAAAAAATTTAAGATGGGGTTATACATAAGCTAAATTAGACTATAAATATTAATTAGAAAGCTAATAGGATTTCCTACATAATGGTATTTTATTTGTAATTTTTAGATATTCAATAATTTAATTTATTTATGGCACAACGATGATGCAGTAATTATCTTATTAATGAAATATTGACATAATTGATGTTATAAATACCCAAATAAATATAATTTGAGACTTTTTATTAATTCCACTAATTTTATAGGTTAATATGACATGTTAGTATTGATTTAATTAACTTTTTTCGAGCTTATCATTCTGTTATGAGTTTCACAAAAATCAATTACTAAACAGTGTCAAAATTGACATAAAATAGTTTTTAAAACAAATATTATATTATTAATTGTTATTTTATTCCTAAAAATATAAGGTTAGGCCAAATTACTTATATAAGGTTATATATATTAATAATAAACAATTTGGGGTTCGTTTGGCTTCTTATAGTAAGTTTATTAACCTTATAGTCTAAGAACACAAGAAGACACGGTAAAAGTAAAATTATTTAACTTAATGTTAAATCTAAATGATAAGGTTAAAATAGGAACCTAAACTTGTCTAAATTCTATTGTATGAGAGTATTTAGACCCATACCCACCTTATCTTCGAAATATATCAATTTGGAGCTTTTTAAAACCGAACTTGACTTTATAATAAAATAATATTTTTAGTTATTCCAAAGGTACCGCTCTCCTCCCTTATAAAAGGGCACCTCCCCCCTCTATTCCTCACACAACTTTGAGCCTTCAAGCTTGGACAAACCCTGCAAAATTCTCTTCTCCAACTCCCTAGCAACATCCTAGAGTTTCTGGTCTTCCTCAAAGACCAATTTTAGTGCCCTAAGAGGAGGTCTCAAAGAGGCGCTTCAAAGAAGAGGTAATTTCCGTTACCGATTCTTTTACCTTTATTTCTTCTTCCACTTCTTCTTCTTAGGTTGTTTCATTATGAAGTAATAAGATCCGTATCACTCATATACTGATATGTTATTATAATTATGAAACAATCCTATTTCACCATCTATCCATCCTACGGAAAATGAAATCACCGCGCGTGCGTACGTACGGAATACCGTCTCCACGCCGTGGTGAAATCTATTTTCCACCACCACCTTACTTGGATGGGTATAATAGTGTAAATAATAACTATATATTATTATTTTAAAGTGATATTGATTCTGAAATAGTATACATACACTCCAATATAGTCCCACAATCATGATAACGATATCATCGCTCATGCATACGTACGGACTACAGTCTCCACGACGCGATGAGATTTATTCTCCCCTTTAACCATTCATGAATAATTATAAAGTATATATAATAAGTAATCATGAAATATATGACAAAATAATGATACTGGATTTATGTGTATATATATGTATGTCATCTACTTAATTCCGTTCAACTCAATAAGGAAACGAAAACAGCGTTCATGCGTACGTACGGCCTACCGTCTCCATGAACGGTGTATTTCTTTCCATTTACTAATTTATTATATATATGTATATTCTGAATATATATATATATATAAATCATGTTTTATATTCTGGAATTAAGTAATGATGATCTAAGTAATCATATGAATAATTACAAGTCAAAACACGGACGACAAATGAAACAATTTTACCCAAAATGCTCTTTAACATGGAATTTACAAGAGAACGGGTAATATAATGTCATAAGTGAACCATATATGATATCATAACAATGAATATGATTCATTAATAAGTAAATGACATTATTTAAATCATTATATAGGAGGTTCAGACACTTACGAAGCTAATCAGACCTAAGGTAAGGGAAAATATCACAATCTCATTTTTATCCGAGATTGTTTATACTTTGAAATTTACTGGGGTATATTTTATCATCCAAATCCATGTTTCCTCAATATGTAATATTTTTTCCATTCACCTACAATTGTTTAAATCCTATTTTACCCTTCGGTGAGTTTTTAGTAAAAGATATGAAAGGAATCTTTTGTCATTTTTCGTACGAGGTACTTTTTGACTTTTCCGACAAAAGTACGAGAAGAATGTTTTTTTAACTTATACGGCATGAATGGATTTTTAAAAAATTATTTCCAAGAAGCTTCCTTTACAAGTTTTCAAGTTTATTTTTAATCAAATTCTATTAGTTTAAAATTGTATGACATGTTATGAAAGGATAAATGTTTTTGAAGTAGAAAGGATATTTTCCTCAAGAATGGAGTTCAAGTGTTTTATCAAAATTATCTTCCATCTAAGATAATAAAGGGTTCTGTTTTTATCCCTATTATTACATTGATTTGATTATGTTGTTATGGAATTATTTTTATGAATTCATTTATCTTATATGAATTGTTTTATGATGTCACGATGTTTAAGACTCCCATTTTTATTACATGGGTTATGTAATGATGTATGATTTATGATTTTGTGGCACACATAAGAATGGTATCATTATGAGATGGGTGGGACCTATATCTCCCTCCAATGCATTGGGTAAAGATTTTATATCTCATGAGATAGACATGGCTGGAATGGTAGGTTATACAGGTTCAGTGAAACTGGACTGAAACGAGGGTGACTCAGTTCAGAAAGGGACTTTGTCCACAAAGATAGTCTTGGAAATGAGTCTTGACTAACAAGAAATGATTCTCTATGATTATGTGTGTATGCCTCAAGTTTTAATGTCTTATGTTATGATTATTGTGATTACATTTCACTGCCATGATTTATCCCATGTTATGAAATTATGCTCTCTTTTGCAGGTTAAGATTTCCAAAATGTTATGTTCTTTTGAATATGATGTGATTGATATTTCTTTTGTTTACCCTTACTGGGCATTTGAGCTCACCCGTTTATGTTTTCTTTTCCCCCGGATATAAAGAATGGTTTTAGGTAAAAAATGGGAAGATATTTATGGGAGATGTTGAAGATCTTTCACCACGATTAGAAGATTATATTCCGAGTTTCCAAAGACACTAAACTATTACGATCCTTGTGTGTGTGTTTTTGTTATTCCGCAAAAGTAATGTAATGTCCATGTACGTCAAGATACAGGTCTCTATAAGAACCATACATGTGAACCTATTCTCTATGCCTAGTATTGGCCACCCCACATCATGAATCATTCCCCTTTACGAAGACCCTCCACCAAATGGAGCACCAGAGCGACACGAGGACAACTCCTGTGATCCCCTTTTCTCCGCAACCCCTTTTCCCGTATGAGCATCCGGGTTTGTATGAAGTGATTTCAAGGTCCCATGGGTGTTTATTCTGGTTGTATTTCTTAGTTTTATGCTTCTTCACATAGGAACAATAATGTCTATAGATTCTTTTCATAGCCATGCTAACGTGGGCCCCTTAGGGGATCACTCCATAGCACCCCCTCACTACTGCATTGCTCATGCATTCCCTTCTTCAAGGGTGGATAGGTATCAGTAATGTAAGTCCTAAGGGGCAGTGTGAACGCACCTCGTCTGTGTAGCATGAAGTTAAACTACCATGAACCACTATCCTCAGCATGTGATTTTAAACTATGGCCTCGCCCCATGCATCTTGCACGTGGTGACCAGTCTTGTACATTCGTAATGCCTTTTCGTCTACACGGGAGTTATATCTTCCTCACATTGAATGATATACATTATACTAGAGCGGTGCATGTCCGCAGGGAAGGGAAACCATCTTGGTTTAAGCCCCTAGCCTTTCATACAAGAGGAAACAATCCTACTCCTCGTCTCATTTTCCATTCCAAAGACCATAGGAGAGATGGGAACAATGACTTTCCTTCTCCCATTCATCTCCCTCTGGAATTTTTTACAATCAGGCCTCCATCATGGAGTATGTCCCAATATCCATCTCCCTAGGCTTCTAGCCATGCATAAGACTATGTTTCCTACTTTGGCTTATAAGTACATGTAAGACTCATTCCACTTCCCAGGGACACACCATTTGCGACGTGATCATCATGTCTTTACTGCCACATGTTTCTAACACTGATCATGACTCACATGGGCTTAGATTAAGAACGGACCATGAAATCATCCATCCCAAACTACATGGACTTTGATCCTTACCAAGGAAAGGTATGTAAAAAGCCTCCCTATGGTTCACGCCCAACACCTACTTGACCCGACCCCATCGCGTCGGTTCGCCTTCATCCTGCATGATGTTAAACTCTTTCTACCTTCCCAAACAACATGGACATTGATCCTTTCCATTCAAGGTACGTAAGAATCCTACCTGAGGTTCAATACCAACACCTACCTGACCCGACCCCCTCACATAGGTTCAAATTCATCCCGCATGATGATAAACTATATCCACCATCCCTAACTATGTGGACTTTGATCCTTGTAAAGGAAAGGTATGTAGGAAACCTCCCTGAGGTTCAATCCCAACATGTAATTGACTCGACCCCTTCATGTCGGTTATCCTTCATCCCACATGATGTTAATCGGTATCCACCTTCCCAAACTACATGGAAATTGATCCTTTCCAAGGAAATGTACATAGGAAGCCTCCCTGAGGTTCAATCCCAACACCTACTTGACCTGACCCCTTCATGATAATCAATCCTCCTCTCACATGATGTTAAACTGTATGCCCCTTTTTTCCCTATAGGACTTTAAATTGTACCCATTAGAACTATGTGGGATTTGATCCTTGTCCCCTGGATAGGGTATGTAGAAAGCCTCCCTAAGTTTCAACCCCAACCAGCGGAAAGCCTTTGGAACCCCAATCAGTGGTAATCCATTGTCAACCCTAACTGACAGTATGCCATTGTGTTCCCCCAAACAGTGTTAAGCTGTTGGAACCCCATTCAATGGTAATACATTGTCAAACCTACATGACGATAATCCTTTGTGTTATGAAACCATGTTAAGTCAATGGAACCCCATTCAGCGGTAAACTGTTACACCCAACTAGAAGAATTCCATTGTAGTCGACAATCAACGATAAGTTATTGTAGTCCCCTTTTTTGGGACCCACATCTCTGGTCTTTCCATCGAGCGTCAAACCAACCCTAAGGTGCTAACCATGCATAATCCCCAACATCTCATTGGGTCCCTATCCTCTATGTACACCTCGATTCCATGCCCCCATTCTGAATTATGTGGACATTGATCCATTCCAAGGAAGGGTATGTAGGAAGCCTCACCATGGTTCGAGACCATCAAACATGACTTCTCCTAGTCTTTCCCTTGATCATTTATGTCCCAGGAAGATCATGAACCAACCCGAAGGTTCTATTTCCTCTGGGTCCCATCCATGCATCCTTTCTCATGGGTCACCTCCTCAGGTGTCCCATCGCCACACTGAACTATGAAGACATTGATTCCCTACAATAGGGATACATAGGAATCCCATTTTAAGTTAAATCCTAACATTTCTATCACCTTCATGATGGCTCCACCACATTCTCTATCCACTCTCAATAAACCATATCCATCCATATTCTTAATCAGGCTGCAACATCCCTATGAGATCTTGTCATCCACTTTCTCACTGCTCTTAGTAGCAATCGGGCTACTAACCACGAGTTATCCCTAGCATCGGTGTTCCCTCTATGGGTTTCACCCATCTGATCCACTCACGTTAGTGTTCGAATCTGTTTGATCCATATCTACTAGAAATTAAACCTATGTCATACCATATGTTAAACATGGTAAGCAGAGTAAAACCTTAGAGACATGTCTATGGCATATAATTCCCGTCATTAGACGTGGGATTCCTTGGGCTTCTACACCCTCGAGAAGGCCTATCATTAGGTGAAGAAACCCATATGCATCATTGTTTCAGCATCCAAACACGCCAGCGATATCTAATGTGACAAGCCCCTGACCGAAGGTCATTTACCTTCCTGGACCCATTATAATTTCTTGAGAGAAACAATATAATTAGCCGGCATCCATGAGGGCATGGAACTGGGGAGAGTTTCACGAAAAACATCTAAATTCTATGAGGGAGACCCAGACTAGGATATGAGTTCCGAGGAAGAATCCAAAGAAGGAGGAACCGACATCCCATCATCCCTTTTCAATCAAGGAGAAAATGTCCCAGAATAAGTAATGGATTTTCCCACCTTTGGAATACAGGATGGTTGGGAAACAAACAACAACACATCCTCCAAAAGTGAAGGATGTGCACCTTGTAGAAAGTGTTGGAAACACTCACACCAAGAATGGCCCCCAATATCATAGATACGGCTCATTTGTTACCTCATATGTATGATAGAAGTATGATATAAATCTAAAGAAACATGTTCAAACATGTAATAGTTTAAAAAAAACCAATGTTTTGTAGGGGCACATTCAAGTCTCTCCTTTTAAAAATATCTTCAAAGAGTAATCTTGATGATTGACCACTCCAGCTCCTCCAGCCTCTACCAAGTGGCCTCCAACATCTACTATCACTCCTCCAAATATTATTTCTCAATTTTTCCTTGGAGAAATGTTCTTCAGCTTTAATCTCATTCCAGTTATATCATCCAACCACCCATCCACCAAGGCAATTATTGTTGCCTCTTTGGCCTCATATGCTACAATTTGGGGCATTAAATTATTAATGAGCATAGCCTAAGTAGTGATGACTGCTTCATGATCCAACACTATACACTCCAGGTATTCTATCTCTCCTTTGGGATCCTCAAGATCCTTAAATTCCTCAGATTTATGCCTCTTCCAGGTAAGGTCGAGGGTTTTCTATTCGTCATGCACCCACTCCATGAGAAAATCCCAAGATAGCACATGAAGGCTATTAGAGTTCACCACACTACTATACAGGTTGACTAGCTTAAGTCGAAGAGATCCCACATGCTATGGATGTTCATCTATCTAAGTATAGGTTATGAAATTTTTCACATACCTCCACACCATGAGGTTCATTTTATGATTCTCCTAGGGAGAGTCCTAGCCAAAATCCTTAGTATCATTGGGAGGTGAAGGATCATATGGAGACGATATCTCTAATATATTATCAGGTGGATCATCTAGTTGGAGGTATTCGAGTTGGAGAGTTTGATTAATTATACCTAGGAACTATTCCTCATCCACCTCTTCTATAGAAGTCAAATCCTCTACAACCTTTGGTGTCACCTCTGAGGTGGTTTCAACCATCCAAGAATAATTATCTTCCCTTGTTGGTGGCACAACCTCATATTTGACCCATGTAATCACCACCATTATCAATTATTATGAAGGAACATCTAATACTACTAACCCAATAACCTCAACCACTAACACAGTTTCTGCCTCCCCTATCGCATCATTGGATTGAACAACTATCTCCAATGGTGCCACTATCTAGGGTTCTACCACCATAGATCCTTCAAAAAACCCTACCATGGGCCTCTCCTCAACCACTACCATCAAGGGAATGGTATTATTGGTTCCCTCTAGTGATACCTCTACATTTGAATCAATCACCACAGTCTCTGTGGTTGTTATTGATGGGATAATGGAATTTTTCATCACCACCATAGACCAAAAAACTATTAATGAAAGAGTTTGTGCTGTTGTTTGAGTCTTGAGAACCATTTCAACAACCATTAAAAAATGTGGTAGAAAATCATATGAAGGAAAAGGAAAAAAATCAATGGTGTATCATAGAAATATGCTTACATGAATTTTACAATCATACATGGAGATCCTAGAGGTTCACTGATATTTCGCCAGAAAATGTTTCCTCTATGGATACTGCATTAGTTTCAGGTGCTATTGGTTGGCAACACAGAGTCATTACATCAGGAAGGGACCCCACACTCACTAATTTTTCTGTAAAGGTTCCCTCTACCTCCACATGAGGAATGTCACAGACCTCCCCCTCCTCTATGTATGATTCTTATGAAAGTGAATAAAGGAGTTAGTAATTAGTTATAAGAATGGGTTATATTCAAGGCACAAAAGATCCATATATTTACCTGTTTAGAAATAATGCTTCCTCCCATGGGGGGCCTTATTGGGTGTTTCTTCCCCATGAATTGTATTAATCCTCTGGTAGAGGCACAAACATGGCCATATCCATTGTTGATAGCTACTAAGGATAGGTCAGGCTTAGTATCACCTTTACATAGTTGTCTATGTGCATGTTTCGACCCAAGAATGGACCAGGTCCTCCATCTCTGCTACATATCACTATGCCTCATCCCAATACACATGAAAGCCACCTATGGAATGACAAATACTATATAGATGAATCTTGTCTTTAAAATGATACTTCCCTATCCATTGATATTTTCATAACTACCTGCAGACTACCTTGTTATCCCATGCTTGAGCAAAAATGAAATCACTATGGATATGCCTATGATATAATTGCTTTATGAGAGAATGGAAAACTTTATTTGGGACCACCCTAGATGGATGTCTTTATTAATTTCACCCATTTTCTAGTAATGTGTAGACAAATTAAACTCATATTCTTGTGGCTCTTATTTGTTTTGGGCCTTGAACTACCAGAACCACTGCTGTCACACTGCCCATTGATCCTTCTCTTCCACCATAGTATACACCAATCACCAATCGACCATGTTACCTTGGTTGAAGGTCCACTCCATAATTGGATCTAGAGGCCTTTCGCCTCAATATATCCCTAGGATATCCACTCCCCCAGCTTATCAAATATTCATGAATGATCCCTTATGCGAAAGTGGGTGGTGGCAGCTCATTCCACATTTTACCATCCTCACACGTGAACATGGGCCAAATATTCATTAGAACCGAAGGCTGAAACTCCTGGAACACCTCCACGTAAACCTTTTGTGTTAGTTACTATATGAATCTACACTTATAGTTGAATCGGTGCGGGTTGTATGGTTTTCAGATTGGCTCAAAGTCGACCCTCACCAACAACACCCCACCTCAGAAGGCAAGGAGGTACGATCACCTCTCGATGATCCTTGTACTATCATTAGTCACCATCTCCATTATTAGGGGGAATGTATAAAATATGAGGTGATCCACTATCTCGATCGTCTTTAGCATATCAAACTTAACTTGAGTGGTTGACTATTATAGATATTCATAATATTTGGTCATAATCTTGAGGTTTGTTGATAAATTGTTTTCTGGTTATTATACCCTACATATGTGCGACCACCCTGCTGTATAAGAAATGGAGGGGCCTACAAATTCATAGATATGTCTTCCCCTCATTTATGTGGAAAATCACTTCATACAGATTCAGTAATACTAGGTAAACTAAATTGATGCGATGATTGATTCCCATAAATACCACCAAAATGAAGGTGCTCAGCCCTGTACCCCAATATATACTTCCCTCATAGTTAGAATGTATTAGTAAATCAGTAGAGTATAAACCCCACTATCACGACCAATGTTGCTACAGTTTTGAAACTATATCCCCATATATACCACTAGATTACCTCCAATATCCACTAATAAGAGTGATCCTTTCCCCACTGGTATGACACAGAACATTTGTGCAGCCTCATTAGTATCTTATCTATTAGATCCTCCACTTTATCTAGTTACTCTACCATCTCATTAAGAAAATAACAGAACCATTTATTTTATAGTATTTCCATTATCCTAATACTCTCTTCACATTTCCCCTACACCATATGTAAAAATTCTCTCTCGAGAAGTGGAATCTACTCCATGTTCTCCCACACATTCTCTATGGGGAATAACACATCACACAAAACCTCCTAGATTGAGATCATGATGATCTAGTGAAGATCTCATGAGATGAATCTATAAGGTTCAAGATCCATGTTGATTTACCCTTTGAATGTTCATGAGGCTACGAAGCTTGGAGGAGGCTCATAGGAAGTCCTAAGGGACTCAGGGGTTGAGAAATGGGTGTTGGGAACATTCACTATGTGAAAGTGGGTTTCAGTCCATGTAGAAAAATTTCAAAACATGAATATGGGATTTAGATCATGTAATATTTTTTTGTATGAAAAATAAAATAAAATTCAAGGGAGATGGTTTTTTTCTATGGAAACCGACCTTGAGGCATTACACAATATGAAAAGGGATTACACAACGTGTTATCCACTGATGTTGTAATGTTTTTAAGTGTTTTTCCAGTTTCTTGGTTTGTCAAATCCTATAGATATTTCATTACTCCCTCTTATCCCAGGTGATCCAACGGTCCCCTCTTCGGTGTTTTGGAGATCCCTTTAATGAGAATCAATCACGGGATTCCATCATCAATTCTTGGTTACCTAGCTTGACGCAAGGTGTTTTTTCCAATGTTTTCTAGTTGTTCCACATATTTATTATCTCATATCCTCTCTCTACACTTTTATGGTTCCTTTCCCATGTTTCTAATGGGTTTTCCCTCAGTTATTGTTGGTGCAATGGTGATGCAAAATCCTCGGTTGGATGCAGTTCTTACGGGATAGGTGGTCGGTGATCTGTTGCATAGTCTATTCACATGTAATGGTCAAAGAAGGCCTTTAGAGGTTGGTGGTTTTTTTCTTCTATTTTTATTTACGTGAAACCGTAGATTTAGAAAGAGTTATCCCCTTTTATTGCAATGAAATAGACATAATTAAATACTAAAACAAGATTAAAGAATGAGTATCAATTACATAGTGATGCTTTTTCTTCATAATGTTATAATGGTTTGACTTTTTACGATCTAGAAAGTGTGATATTTATGCCATTCTAGGTTTATCATGTTAGTCTTGATAAAAATTGGTAAATAATGTATATAAGGAATTAACTGATAATTAATTGGCTAAAACATAAAGAGGCGTGTTTAATGAATCCAAATTTTGTTTTAATTGAATGTAAATAAAATTGATGTAAGTGTGCATGTTTAATTGAATTGGTTAATTAAAATAAAGGATATTGGTTCTTGTTGAAAGATGAATCAAATGAATGTTAAATTGATTTTTTATAGTTTGTGATATCTTGTTTATTAGGTTGCTCATAGTTGGAACCTGTGAAAAATGAATTTGTTAATTCAGGACAGAATAAGAGCCGGTAGTGTGAATAAATTAAATTCGTTTTTTGGTCCTAATTTTCATGTTTTCTTGTAAAGGCCATGTTCCTTATAATTTGGATCAATAAGAGGCCACTGCGTGGGAAAGATGAATGTATTACTTTGGGGATAATAGACCATTCCTATATTTTTCCCCAACTACTTGTGATGTGACATGAGCCTATAATGGTTATGCTTGAATGGTTTGTGTGTAATATGGTGTGGGGAGGCCCAGATGTGATGTGAGCCCTAGATTGAAGATCCAAGGGGGATATTATGGTATCTGGGGTAGGGATGCTGGGTTTTTGGTGTAGTAGTTGATTCTTAGATTGAAGCGATGCATCAGTTTATGCATGAGGGTGTTGGGGATGAAACAAGGGTGACAGAATGGGTTAAATCTTAGATTACCTAGTATAATGAATGTCAGATGATTTTTGTATCTATTATTTGGTTGGTGGTCTGGTTGTTTGTTTATCTCCTCTTTTTTTCTGGCTTCTTGAGGTATCTGATTGTGTTTGGTTACTCTATTTCTATTAGAGGCGAAGACGTATGGGGTATTCTACATTCTTTCCGTGTTTATCTTCTCATGGTTGGACGAGTTTACTCTCCTACTATAGGTAAAAAAGACTCAACATGTAGTTTCTCTACTCACCATGTTGAGCCCCTTGTGTTTGGTTTTCTTAGAATGTTTTCCAATAGAAAATTGTGATATGGAAGTAATGTTGTTAAATAAACAAAAAAATGTTTAACACAGGGGGGGGTGTAGCATAATGCAATAAAATACTGAGGTTAAAATTCTAAGCAGATATGGACATAGTTTTCTTATGCCTGGAGGGCATATATATTATTTGAAATAGTAATTTGACGTAATTTAAAAATGATAATAGTTAATTAATGGTTATTAATTATTTAAAATTAAGTGAAACTGATAAAAATTTATAATTTAATTTAATGTTTCTATTTAATTGTTTGTGTTCTTATATGATATCTAGTCTTAGAAGTGGAATCTAGGATTCTGAGAGTTGTTATCTACAATTGAGTTCGAGACCAAGAAATTGTTATAGTGTGGTTTGGAACTATATTATATCCTTTATGTTTTGTGTATCTATATGATCTTCCACCCTTTTGATTAGGGAAACTGACACCCTATTTATTCTGAGCCCTGGGGTGTTTTTCCCAACATCTTTGTGGGAAGATGGATGGATGACTATCCCCTTTGGTCCCACTCTCTTCACATGGTAGTTAGTTCTGCCATTATACACATCAGTTAGTATTCCCCATATATTGTGTAGAGGGATTTAATGGCTTGTTTTTATTTCACACACATGTATTGTAGATATTTTTTCCTTTGGACTACTATATGTATATCTTTTATAAGCATTGATGGATTGAGGATCCTTACTCGATATATGGGTTGTGATGACTTGAGGTATAATAACTGACATATCATACATGTTATTTGAGCTTTTGTGGCTCCCATTAACATCTTGGTTACTTTTTCTTATGTGGAAATGGTGGTGTGTTGCATGAGGTTCATGTAGTGGGGATTTTCCCAAGTGTCTGCGAGATAGCCTTTTGGGAGAGAGATGCTTAGGACGTGTGGTGTCGGGGAAGAGCAAAAAACTAGCAGGCAAGTAATAGTGGGGGACCCTTGATATTCATTATTAAAATAGATTCACTGAATGAGATACTAAGTTAGATTATTCATGTTGAGGATGGGAATTTAGTATACCTTTTTGGGGAATGAGTTAGTTTCATTTGTTGTTCACTTTTATTTGACTTCCTTTCTTTAATTTTGCATGATAGGTTCCATGGAAGATCCTACTGAGTATACTATTACATTCAACCTATATGTAAAAACTATTATCCAGGATAGTAGGATAAAGTTGGAGATCAATCTGGTTACTATGAGATTGGGGGTTTGCATTAGCTATTTGGGAATCATGGTGGCTGTCATCTTTACATTCCTTTGAAACTTGCAGTTTTCCCCTCCAGTTATAGTAGTTATTACATGACATTATATTTTTTACTTGGTTTAATTATATTGTAGTCTGAGATATATTTTTTTGGTGTTTTTTCTATCTCTCTCTTCTGTATATGTTTCTCTTAGAGGGTAATTCCTCTCATCTGCATGTTTATTATACCCTTGGTGATAGTTCCCAACTCAGGGCCTACTAGAGGCGAGACTCAGGGGTCACAATCTATCATCTTCTATTTTTGGTTCTGGTGGGATATGCATTGTGGGGATGGGTTCATGACATAGTGGTATCAAAGGATGGTTATGGGATATGATGGATTTTGTAGTTAGGTAGAGGTGAGTTTTCATGGCTTGGTAGGGAAACATTGTTATCTATATTTAGAAAGAACTATAAACATGGGTTACCAGATGGGAAATGGGTATTCCCCACCCACCAACCCCCCTATTATCTGATGCATGAACCATTAATCTTACAATGGATACTAAATAAAGTGATACTAGTTGTAGGGTCGAGACCTAGGAAATGATCACTCGTCATTATTATTTTCTCATGTGTTTGGATGGGTAGACCATGGGGTATATTTACCTAAAATGATTAAAATAAAAAAATTAAGTATTATAAATTATTCCACATTCCTGGTTTTGGAGATCTAATATTTATTCTTTTGTAGGTATGAATCAAGGTCAACGTCCTCATCAGGTTCATACAAAATATGCTCAGTAGGTTGCACCGGCAAATCACCAATGAGTATAGGTCGATGACTATGACACTTAGAGGAGGGAACTCTGAGAGTTTCAATGCTATATAATGTAGAGGTATTAGATATTTGTTTTAGATACAGTCACAAAATAATGGTTGGAGGAGGTTGAGGTAGCCTTTAGTTCGATCCATGCTCAGAAGGAGCACTATGTATCATTGGATTTGACGATGTTGCATGGGGCAGTGAGGTAGTTGTGGTACTTGTTCTTCGAAGGCTGTGAGGAGTCAACAGTCTCATGGGATGAGTTCTAAGAACAATTTAGAGCTGTTGTTATTTCTTAAACTATGAAGGCATCCAGACGGTAAGAGATTCTTACCCTTTGGAAGGGGAGCTCCAGTGTGCGAGATTTGGGAATCCAATTCATGAACCCTTTGTGATAAGCTTTGGACCTCTTGCTCGATGAAGAGTCCAGAGCGAGGCATTTTGAGAAGATTTTTCATCTAGTGATCCCACACCAGGTTACCATGTTTATGTTGACAATATATCATAAGGTGGTGGAAAGAGCAGAAGTTGTCGAGGTAATGTTAGAAATAACTGAATTGTCATGATAGGGGAGTTATCGGTATTACTCATGAAGTTGATCTGTAGTCCGGGGTTCCGAGTTGTGTAGACAGAAGAGCTTCTGATCAGGTAGGGGTAAATCCCATTCCTCAATGTATGGTTTTTGTGGTGGATGTGACTATCAGACATATTATATGGAATAATGAACATTGTTTTCTTATTGAGGATGTGGTCTTTAGTGGAGAGAGTGGATGACCTTTTTGAGCAGTCAGTGTGAGCCAGTTGTCCACTTCAGGTTACTCTATTGAGGTAGTTCTAGTCGAGGAAACTATAGCTAGTTGCTCTAGTATGGTATTAGAAAAGAGAATATGGGGAAGGTAGAGGATGACCCTGGGATTATCCCCATCATCAATGATCAGAGCATGAACATATAGGTGGTCTTCAACATGCTAAGAGAGGTCATGGAGCATATTTTGGTCAGCTTCATTCGTTAGCATTTCCAGCACCAAGGGATCCAAACCACATTCGACCTAAAAAAATAATGTTCTACTAGGATGCATTCTTTGTTTGTTCTAGGAGAAATATACTCCTTCACATTACCTTCCCATGTCCATTCTTAATGACTTGATGTAGAGAGACTTACAGTTCCCTTGGTGTTGACTATGCTAGATGGGGGTGAAGATGACTTGTTTTAATTATGTAAAAATAGTGAGCCAGTGTTGTGGAAGCACTGCTCTTGGGGATATTTCTTATGTTTACTAATACAACCATATGACATCATCTTAGAATATATTAATTGTATTTAGTTCTATATATCCTTATTTTCATCAAGAGGTATGTTGTTTTCTTCGATGTTGATGAAGAACTAGCATTATTTTTTGGTTAGCGAGACCCTCAGATGGTTCCTAGGACTATCTCATCCTTATCATCCCTGATGAATGAGCTAATTATGAGTTCATTAATGGGTCATCATTCGGGATTTCCTAGGGTCATAGAAGATTACCCTAATTCCATTCTAGAAGAGGTTGTAGCATTACCCCGTCAATGAGAAATTGAGTTTGGGATCAAAATTCATCCAGGAGTTTCTCCTATATCGATGTGTCCATATATGATGGCACCTTTTTAGTTGTGTGAGATAGATATACATATCGATGGTTTATTTTAGTGTGTTTTATTTCGGCCAAGTCTGTCAATGTGGAGTGAAACTGTTTTCTCCATAAAGAAGGATGGTGGATGTTTTCATCTTTTAATTGATTATCATTTCTTAAAACAAGTGATAGGGAATAAATGTTATCCTCTTCCCAGAATTAATGATTTATTCAACCAAATGAAGGGTGAAATGTTTTTCTCATAGAAATATTTTATGTCATGATATCATCTAATGTGTATAAAGGATAAAGATATCATTAAGACTGCTTTCTATTGTTGTCATGTTCATTATGAGTTTGGGGTGATGTTGTTAGGTGTCACAAATGCTCTAGGAGTGTTAATGGTATTAATGAAGACTTTGTTCTGTGAAAACATGGATATGTTTGTGTTGGTTTTCATTGAAGACATCCTTGTGTACCCCACAACCTAGGGGGAGCATGTGGAGCATCTTCCTTCCTTCTTGGTAGTTCTTCAGCATGAGACGTTGTTTGGGAATTTTCCAAAATGTGAGTTTTGGGGTCGAGAAGCTCATTTATTGGGAATGTTATATCCCATTAGGGAGTATCTATGGATATATCAAAGATATAAGTAGTTGTGTCTTGTACATCCCCCATGATAGTAGTATAGGTGTGAAGTTCCCATGTCTTTTTAGGCAATTACAGGATGTTTGTAGCTGATTGTTCTCATGTTTTGAATCCTTTGATAGCATTGACAAAAAAAATAGGCGTTCTTATGGAATAATTAGTGTCCAATAGATTGTAATTATCTAAAAAAGAAATTTTTCAGTGCACCAGCTATTTGGTCTTCTAGAAGGTGAAGGATGAGAACCGTGTTCCCTGTGTTTTGCTCCAGCCATTAGATGTTCCTTAGTGGATGTGAGAGGACATTATGATGGACTTCGTTACCAGTATACCTAAATCTCAGGGAGGCTATGATGCTATATGTGTGGTAGTGGACCAATTGATGAATTCGGCCCACATTATAGTGATCATGTTGTCAATCTTAGTGGAGGTTTTATTGAAGAAGTATCTAGAGGAGTTGGTGAGTCTTAACCGATTCCCATGGACGATAATTTCCAATTGAGATCCTCATTTTACCTCCATGGTGTGGAGAGGTATCCATCAAGATTTTGGTTCAATTAATGTATTAGCACTACTTTTCATCCATAGACAGATGGTCAGATAGAGTGGACCATCCAAACTCTTAAACTCATGATGCATTCTGGTATACTGGATTTTGAAGGTTCGTGGATGAGTCAACTAATCTTGGTTTAGTTCCCATATAATAATAATTTTCACTCCACCATATGAATGGATCCTTTTAAGACTAGTATGTCTAACTTTGATTTTCTCTATTGTGTTTTACTGGGGTCAGAGACTAAAAAATTCTCTGATCAAAACTGGTACAAAATATGATGGAGATGGATCAGGTGATTCGCAAGAGGATGAAAAAAACACAGGGGAATATGAAATCCTTAGTTGATAATAGGAGTAGAACTATGGAGTTTGACATTGGGGATTATATGTTCTTTAATGTGGTTTACCATCATAGGTAGTGATGTTTTGTTCATGGGAGTAATCATTCTCCCCAATGTCTTTGGGATTTTGATGTGTTGGCTCTTGTTGGAGACATGGCATATCAAATAGAACTTCCCTAGTAAATGATCCATATATACAATGTTTTTAACATGTTTCATATAAATAGTTATATTGATGATGACTCACACATCATTAATTGGGGAGATATTAATGATCATGATGATGCAACCATTAAGAAGTGGCTTGTAGAGATCCCAAAACTCTTGGAGAAGGTTTTATATGGGCATTTTAACACATTAGATCCTATCTTGTAGCAGTAGGGTGGTACGGTATACAATACTTGAGAATATGAGTTACAGATATTCCCTCAGTACCCTGATCTTTTTTGATGTCTAGTTCTTTTCATGTAACATTTTTCATTTTATACATGTACACCTTTCTAGTATTGATATGGATTTCCCTTGTTTCTTATTGTGTTATGATCCCTTTTGATAGTTATCTCCCCTATAAGAGGGTTTATGAAGTGGTTGTGGTTTTTTGGTATTTATCTTATTCCTATAGTGAGGTGGTGAGATCCTATGGTGATGAAAGGCTTGAGAGGTATCTCATGGGGTGGGTGTTTGGATGACCACTTTGTATTTACTCTTTGATTTGGTTTTAGATTATCTAGGATGAGATTTTTTTGAGAGTTATTTGATGTAAGGGCCCACGTCCACATGGATTGACACTTTTCTTGTTTTAGAGTCTAAAAAGCATAGAGGAGGATCTGAGGATGTCCGAAGTGACTTGGGTGTTGAGAATTGGGTGTAATGAATATCCATAGTGTGAAAGCAGGATTTATTCCATGTAGAATAATTTCACAAAGTGAAATTGGTATTCACAACGTGTAATATTTTAGGTATTAAAAATTAAATGAAAACTGATTGACAATAGTTTTTTGGAAAGACATCATCTTCAAGGAATTGCATGACATGAAAGGGGATTACACATCGTGTAATCCCACTATATTGTAATTTTTTATATATTTTTCAAGCTGCTCGGATTGTCAAACCATATGGCTACTGCTTCCCCCTCTCTTCCCAAGAGACCCAACAGTCCCCTCTTTAGCTTTTTTGAGAACCCTAACGTAGTAATGAATCATGGGCATCAAATTTCAATATGAGGTGACCTGGCTTGATCCAAGGTATTTTTTCCTCCATTTTCAAGCGATGTATCCTAGTTTTGATCTCATTTCCACTTGTATATTCTCTTCATACTATGTATGATGCTTACCCATGGATCAAATGGGGTTTCTCTCAGTTTGTTTTGGTGTGGTGGTGTCATGACATATTCTATTGGATGTAGTTCATGCGCAAGATGTGATTGGAGATCCGTTGTATGGTTTTTTCTAATGCTAAGAACATCGATAACCTTTTTAGGTAGGGGATTCAATACTTATCTTTTTATTTACTTGAAATCATAGTGTTATTGTGATTAATCCTTTTAAATCAAAATTAAATTGACCAAATTAATATATGTACCTGATTAATGAATTAGTATCCATCAGATAATGATGTTTTTACTTAGTATCCTTTCTTGGTTTAGTATGTTTTTCTTGATAGAAATTGGTAAAGGACGTAAATCAGGAATTATTTAATAATTAATTGGCTAAATGATAAAGAGGAATGTTTAATGAATATGGTTGTTGTCTTTGTTGTAATTTTATGTTAATCAACATGATACAAGTAGGCATGTTTAATTAAATTTGTTAATGAACATAAAGAATGTTTATTCTTTTTAATAAGGGAATCAAAGGGATGTTAAATTAATTGTTTAATTAATTTGTGATAGCCTGTTTTTTATGCTTCCAGTAGTTAGAACCGGTAAATAATGACTTGGTTAATTTCAGATGGAATAAGAACCAGTTTTGTGATGAAAGATAATGCCTTTATAGGGTATGAGTTTCCCACTTTCTTATAAAGTATATGTTCCTACACTTTGGATCCATGAGTGCTCATTGTGTGTGAATTTTGAATGTGTTACTTTGGGGATGAGATCCCATTGATAGGATTGTTTCCTATTTCTTGTGATGTGATGTGATCTTGGGATGGTTGAGCCAATGGGGATGTTGTGGTATGTGGGGAGGGTAGGCCTGAATGTGATGTGATCTAAAGATGGTTGAACCCAGAGGGATGTTTTGGTATGTGGGGTGCGGAAGCCTAGTGATTGTGGTAGTAGTGGATGACTAGAGTGCCAGAATGCATTGGTATATGCATGAGGGTGTTAGGGATGGAACCAAAGTTGATTGAACAAGTTAATGTTGGGATAAAAAATTGTTATGAAAGATGGATTATTCCTAAATTTGTTTTTTTGATGGTGTCCAGGTTGTTCATAATCAACATTACTTTTCCCACTGCTTGAGGGAAACATATGTGTTAGCTTACTCTCTTTCCAAGGGAAATGAAGATGCATGTGTTTGCCACATGTTTTCTATGTTTTGATCCTCATTATTGGATGAGTTTACTATCCAGTTATAGGTGGAAAAGACTTCACAAGTAGTTCCTCTTCTCATAGAGTTGATGCCCTTATGTTTAGGGATCTTATAATGTTTTCCTAGATCATTTGGTTATAAGCAATTAGTATTGTTAAATGAATGAATAAATTTTTAACCCACAGGGTTGGAGCTTTTTGGGACAAAATGATGAGGTTAAAATTCTGAGAATCATGGACTAGGTTTTCTTATGCCTAGAGGGCATTTATCTTTGTTGAAACGATAATGTGATGTAATGGGTAAATGATAATGTTTAATTAATTTTTAATTATTCATTAACATATAGTGAAACTTGTAAAAATAGGTAATGTTATTTAATATACCTCTTTAAATGGTTATGTTCTTATAGGATAACTAGTTTTGTGGTGGTAGCTGGGAGTCTGATAGACATTTGCTGCAGTTAGGGTTGAGATCAGGTTATGGAAATAGTGTGACTGTGATCTATATTATATCCACTAGTTTTTTTGTTTCTATATTCTACTCCACATTTTGGTTAGGGAAACTAACACCCCAGGGATTTTGAGCCATGTGGGTGTTTTCCCCAACATTTTGGTGGGTGGATGAAAGGCTGACTACCCCCTCTGGCCCCGCTCTCTTCACCTGATAGTTATTTTTGTTGGTATGCACGATGGTTAGTTTTCCACATATATGTGTTTAGAGGTAATTAATGGATTTTGTTTATTTCACCAACATGTATTTTGGATATATTTTCCTTAGGACTACTATAGGTATAATTTATATAGGCTATGATGGGTTGAGGATCCCTATATGATGTATGAGATTTAATGGATTCAGGTATAATACCAGATGCATTATACACATTATGTGAGCTGTGGTGGCTCCCAGAAACTACCTATTTAATTTTGTTTTTTGGACAGGGTGGTGTTTTTATAAGAGGTACTTGTTGTGGTGCTTCACCTAGGTGTCTACGGGCTATCCTTTTTGGAGAGAGATGCTCTGGACATGTGATGTTGCGGCCGATCAGAATACCAGGGGGTAAGTAGTAGTGGGTTACCTTAAATATTCTTTATTATATTAAATGCTCTTATATTCAATACTTGGTGAGAGTATTTATGTTGAAGCAGGGAGCTTTGTACACCAGTTTGGGTACTGATTTAGTTTGACTTGTTGTTCACTGGTCTTTAGCATGATTTCATTATTTTTTTCAAGAGGGGATATAGAGAGGATCCTATTGAGTATAATATTATACACCCCATACATGTATATAAACTATTTTTCTAGTTAGTTGGAGTATGTTGTAGATCAGGATGGTTACTACTAGATTGGATATTTTCAGGAGCCATTTGGGCTTTGTTGTCACTGTCGTCTTTACTTTATTTTGGTACTCTAAGTTTTCTATTTCAGTTTTGGTAGTTATTTCATGAAATTATAATTGTTCACTTTGTTTTCTTTATGTTTTAGTATGATTAAAAGTTGGTTGGTTTATATCTTATCTCTCTCTAACACATGTGATTCTCTTAGATGGAAATTCCTCCCATCTGCATGTTTAATGTACCCTCAATGGCTTTCAACAACATGGGGACTACTGGAGGTGAGAATTAGGGGGTCTCTATCTCTCTTATCCCATTTCCAGCCTAGGAGGGGCATAGTTGGTGGGGAGGGGTTGTTATAGATTCCAACCTTTTCCTAGGTGCAGAAGGAAGGTGTTGGTTCCCAGTGACCACCTTATCAGAAACTCTGGCATGTTGTCCTAGTGGTGTTATACATGAAATTATGTTTCCCATAATACCTCATAAATACCCACTCAATTCATATTTACCTCAAATTCATGGTATATGTGCACTCAAAATAGGCCCAGGCCTGTTAGACGGTGACATTTCTGCTCTGGCATAGGTCCCAGTTGTCATTCAACGTTTTGAGCAGATTCCCCAAACCCACTTTTAGAATAGTAAAATATTGAAGGGCGAATGCCTCATCCACTAGGTTCTTCCCATCAATATTATTGTTGTGCTTCTATATACCATATTCTATGATTGATGAATGGTCCCCCTAGATATGTACTATAGTAGTCTTGTTCCACTATTACTGTCCTAGTGTACTCCTAAACTAGTAGTTTGGTTCATCTATGATTTATACGGGGATGAATATATCCTATCTCAGCATGAAATCATAGAGTAGAATCCTCTTTCATGGTGGGTACATCCTTTTATCCTCATTCAATAGTGTGGTAGGTTTTTCATGGTCTGAGGTGCTTTCAATGATCTCCCTAGTCATTATTTCCCAACCACTTTTTCACTATGAGAAGTGGGAGTGTTGACTCCCTGATTATCTATTTGTTGCAAGACTTATTTGTAATGGTGTATGGATCATGAAGGTTGTTCTATGAGGTCCTTCGTGATGGTCGTTCATGGTGGATGTTCATGAAAATCTGTTTCGCGGAGTCTGGTTTACTTAGAAGCATTTTTGTAGCTAGGTTCCTAAAGATAATCAACTTTACATGAAATGGGGATCACGATCACAAACCTCTCATGAAGGATGTGCGTCATGAAAAAGAATACAAATCTATATTCAGAATGTGAGAGTCTGGTAGACACTCTTAGGGACCCTATTTGGTCCGAATAATACAAAGAAACACAAGATGTTGAATAATTCTTTCTTTTCTATAATCTTGAGTGATTCTGGATTTTAGTATTCTTTGAAATTTATGTAGATAAATAGTGTTCTGTTTTTTCTTAAGTCCGGCCAGTGGATAAACATTAAAGAACAACACACTAATTTGTATAGTGGTTTAGGGCAAAAAGTCCCCCTACTCCACTCCTCCAATACCTTCTGTGAGATTGATAATTTTCACTTGAAATGTACCTTATCACAAGAAATTCATAACTATGTGCATGCAGTTTAAAAAATTACAATAAGTCTTTATAAACACTTCAATTTCTTTTTACGGGGAACTAAATTATCCACAACATTGTCATAGAAATTGATAATTTTCCACCATTGAGTCCAACTAGTAGAAACTCAAAAAAATCAAGAGTTTGATTTTATTAAATTAACAGCTTATTGTATATAGTTATATTAGAAACATATAGAATATGAATCTTATTCATTATAGATTAATTTCATCATGAAATAATATTTTTAAATAGATACTATTTGGAAATGATTTTCAATAAAAGTATCAACTAACAAAATATATTAAGTCACAGAACACAATGTTAAAACATTTATGTCTTCACAAGGTAGATTTTTCAAAATAAAAGTCTCATTCGATATTTTATTTCATTGAAATTGTTATATATTCTAAATTATATTTCACATACTGTCAATATAAAATCAAAAATACTCTTTCTATTTACAATGAAAAACATTTGTTTTTTCAGTTGAGTACATCCCAAAATATTACCTGAAAATTCACAATCACTAATATTTACACTTATTTGGAGAGTCATAAATTCCATTAGAAATATAAATAATTTAGTCCATTGAATTTAAGCCTTTCATTCAGTTGTAAACTAGTTTTTGAAGACATTTACTTCCATCAAGACTGTCACAATAATCATAGAAAATATTTTTTTCATCAAACCCAAATATAGAATATTCAAATATAGGGATCCATCATTTGACTACAAAACACGAAAAATAGGCTTTAAAATGTACGATTGATTAAAAATGTAGGTTCTATGTACAATATGTGTGTTTCCTCAAACATTGTGTTCCTTAAGAGCATATGGTTGATAAAAATACTATTCTAACAACATAGGGTATATGATTCATACGTGTCATTCCATACACATGGATTCTGAACCAAATGCTATTCTTAAAAAGGTCATGTAAGAATAGAGTTTCCATAATACTTAAATACATTTAGAATACTTTAACAAAATTATAACTTATAAATAAGATAATCATTCTAAGAAATATATTCCCAAAAATTACTTTAAGTAACTTTATTAGTAAAATAAACAAGGGTATTTGTGGAAATCAAAATAAATAAGATGTATATATTATTGTTGACTCAATACATACCCAACAATCTCCCACATTTTTATGATAAAAAATCATGATCTAAAATTCAAGAAATATAGGAATTCTAAAAAAAATTAAATAATATCATCAATGAGATACATAGTTTATTTTTATTTAAAATTAATTTACACATCACATATATGACCCCTTAATTTATAATATAAATTGGTTAATGAATCAAGAATGTTGTCTTTTCCGAATTCTATACTCCTTTTTGTGATATAAAAAAGACACTAGATGAAAAAGTTGTTAAAACAAAATCAATATATAACCTAATTGTAAATGAATTTTACATTCTCCTTAAGATGAAAGTTATATATGTGTTCTGGAAGTAAAAATGAATGAAATAATAATAAAATGAAATATAATAAACCAAATAATTTTTTAAAAATATGATTATGATTTAAGGAATCATTTTGTATGAGAATGGTTTAAAAGGTGAAGCTGGATGAATGTGAGAGGGATGGTTTAGAATAGGTGTTAGATTATAGTGAAACTCAAATATACTGAAGAACTTCCTCCAATTATTCAATCTATATTCTTAAAATTTTAGTAATATTTTCAAAAAAAACTCTATAAAGAAAATAGTTTAAACTTTACGAATATTTAAACATTCAACCAAATTCACATTAAAAAATTCTTGAACTGCTTCCTCTAACTGAAACAATTGAGGCAACATCTTACCAAACTGATTTGGAGGAGTCATGATGTCTGGCTCTCCTTGATAGTTTCTCAGTTAGATCTCTTTGATTCTCAAACAAAAAACATAATGGTACATTTTCACACTGTAATGAATGAATCCTATCATTGATAGTGGAAATTACATATTTAATGCTTCAAACCTTTAAAATAAATATAGATAATATAGAAATGATTATGTAGATGCTCTAGAATGATTGTCATTAATTCTCAAATATACAAAATGACACCCCAAATAACATTTCAAATATCTATAATCTATTTTTGAGACAAAATATGTTTTAGATCTTTCCAAACTAATAATTTATTTTTCTATGAAAAGAATCAAAATGTATTCTTGAAACTAAAATTTCTCTGAGATTGAGTACTTGGGTATAAAAATATTATAATTCTTCTACGATAATATTTTTACTTCTCAAATATTCCAAATATTTTATTGTAGCCTCTAGTTCACTTGGGAAACATTATTTTTCTTCACATATCTTTATGAAATGAACAAAAAATCCTTAAATTTTATTTTTCATAGAATAATAAGATTCCTCTTCTTGATCTTAAGATAGTTGGCCACTATCAACCATGGTTAAATAATTGTCTTTATCATTCTCATTATACAATGAGAATCCAACCTCAAGAACCTCTATTATATCAGAAGGCTCAAAACATCCCTTTTGCAATAAATCATTTATTTCATAAATTGAATGATTCTTATATAACCTTGTTGTGTTAACTACCACTAGTTAAAATTTCTTATTCATGTGGGAATTTTCCTAAACATTTTATTTAGCATGATCTTGTTGATTCTAATTTTCATTAGGATCCTTCTGCTCTATATTTTCATTCATATTTATGGAAATAGAACCTTTCTCTTCTCTAATAACTAGTTGAGACACATCACTAGTTACAGTATCCACTGCTTATAGTTCCTAAATTATTGTATCATGACAGGAAATTTCATTGTATTTTCAAGGGTTGATGACAAGTACCTTAATATTTACTTCATACAAATTTTCTTTAAGAGATCGAGGGACATCACTTATAGATTTTGGATCAGAGAAATTCTATCTAATTTTGAGTATCTTTTCTATAACTGAATCATAAATTCATGATTTTACAACTTTTTCTTCACAAAATTGGATATTAATAGAAGATCCCAATATTATTTTCTCCTCACGATCCATATAACTACGACCTTATTGGTCTTCTATACCAAAAGAGTATATCTTTCCTTGTAAAATACTATATATGAAACCTATATTCCTCATAATTCCAGCATTTAAAGTAATAAAATGATGAAACTTGGTGTGAATATATACATCTTGAATCATGCCTCTTTTATATAGTAGAAAATAAATTATCCATCTAGGCGGGTTAAAAAAATTATTTACTCTTCTCAGAGATAATGATGCATGTACCTTTACATGTATCTTATGAAACAAAATTTAATATCACTTATAAATAAAATAAATATATAAATATCTATATAAATAATCTTTTTGAGATAAGAAGTTCATGGAATTATTATTGAATAAATAAACTCAACAAACACCATCAGGTAAGCCTTAAGATCTTTAATAATAATTTTTTAATATTTAGGTGGAGTAGAAGGGAAATGAAATAATATCCTATGATTTATGTTAGTTATTTCATATCAATCAATGATCAAAATGAAGAACCCTTTCATGGGAAAACTAAATGTTTTTTGAAATTTCTACTAAATAGACTGAAAAATATCTATTATTTACCCAAGATATGATGATATCCCATGTGTCATTGAAACTAAACTACAAATTTATAAATAACTTGTTTACTTCAATATCAAATAAAAACTCAGTGTTTCCATTAGAAATAAGAGATTCTAGACCATGAATTCTATAGAATGCCTTAAAATATGATTTTTCTGATTGATCCATTGAAAATATATTAGCTTTCCTTGAAGTATTTTTATGTAGGTGATGTGTTGATGCTTCGTTCCTCTTTTTTTCCTTAATTGTTTCTCTTAATCATCAACATTTCTAATAATACAAGGCTTGTTGGTTTGGAATCTATGAGTATTAATGAAAAATTATGTATATGTAACTTAAAAGGGTTTGAACACTGGGAGTGAGGGTGAAATTTAATGATATAGAGGGTTTTTTACAGTTTTGGTGATGCCAGTTTGGTTTCTTAAGATAATTACTTAGTATAATCAGCATTTAATTTTTTTTATTTGAAAAGAATTTTTTTTATAAATGAAATAAACTCTTGTTTCATTTAAATGATAAATAAAAAAATAATATCTGAATAAAATAAAAAATATTAAATTGAAATTTACAAAAGATGTTAATAATAATTTTTTTCAAATTAAATATTCCTAACTCCCCCTTAATAAAATCAAAACTAGTAGGTGGAAGTTGTCTAGTAAAAATACCTGTAAGTTGATATTCAATATTTAAAAATTATAAAGATATATATATTTTAAGAATATGATCTCTTAGAACATTATGTCTTATATCAATATGTTTGGTTCTTGAGTGACTTACATGATCTTTTGAAATATTAATTGCACATGTATCATCACATAAAATAGAAATATTATCAAAATTAAGTCTAAATTCTAGTAAGGTGTGTTTCATCCACAACAATTGTGCATAGAAACTGCCAATATATATATATTTTTTCCTTTAGATATTGACAGATAAACTGAATGTTGTTTCTAACTCGGTCGAGAAACTAAAGATTTTCCTTAAAATTAAATAATTCTAGATGTGGGTTTTATATCTTATCTACATCTTCCAACATGAACATCTGAATATGAAATTTAATTAAAATAATTTTTTTGGGATAATGTAGATGTTGAAAAATATTTCATTTCAAATATATAAAAATTATTTTAAAAGATATAAGATGGGATTTTTTTTGTTTTGATTGAAATATATCACATAAACATGCAGAAACTATTTTGTCTAGTATTCTATCGGAAAGATATAATATAATATCAATCATACCTCCATATAACATGTTGTCAATTGGTTTTCTAGATTTATCCAAATCAATATATACATTAGTACATATCATAGTTATATAAGTCTTTCTATTTTCTAGTCCAAACTTTTTCAATAAATCAATAATGCATTCTGGTTCATTTAAAACATTTAATTAATATTTTTGATAAATTTGATATCCTATAATGAAACTTAATTCTCCCATCATACTCTTTAAAAAAAAATTGCATAAGTTTTAAAAAATCACTACAAATATTTTTATCCATTAAACTGAAAACAACACCATCTACATAAATTTTTACTAATATTATATTAGAACAAACAATTTTCATAAAAAGATTAGGATATTCTAACCCTATATAAAATATATTTTCAACAAAAAGGTGCTCAATATTTCATACCATGCTCTAGGTGCTTATTTAAGGCCATAAAGACCATTTGTATGTTTGTAAATAGAATTTAATAGATGTGAAGTTTCAAAACATTTTGTTTGTTAAATATAAACTTCTATAATTAAATATCCATTTAAAAATATGAATTTACTTACATATGATATAATTTAAAATTTTCAAGATATGTATAATCTATTAGTATCATAATTGGTTCTAATCTAGGAATAGATTAAAATGTTTTATTATAGTCTATTACTTTTTCTATATTATATTCTTTTGATCCTAATATATTTTTCTTTCAAGTAATTGTCCCTTTATTTTCTTATTTATTTCTAAAAACCAATTTGGTTCCTATTAGTGGATAGTTGGTTGGTCTATCAACTAGTTAGCGAAATTTATTTCAACTTAATTAGTTAATTTATTCTTGGATATTCATTAAACAAATTTAAAATTTTTATTATTCTTCTATAGTATTAGTTTGAAATTGTAAAAGAAAGGTAGAAAATTCGGTTATATTTTCTACATTTCATCTAGATCATTCAACTATGGGAAATGAGGACTAATATGCCCCATCTGTTTGAATTCAAGGAATATTACTTCTTTTTAACATTTTAAATCTTTCTATAATGATTTTATAAAACCTCTACTTTTCATATAAAGGTTTCTATAATTTCTATCTATATAATCCAGTTCCCTTTTGGAATCTGAGCAATCTCAATATTTGTTAATTTTTACATATTCCTTCAATTTCTATTCAGGCTTCGGATATGAAACTTTATGGGAAATTTTTCTATTTTTACTATCTTTTGATATTTATCTTTAACTATAATCTTTTATTCATACATCATCATAATTCTAATAACTTATTTCGTTGTTATACTTTTACTAGTGATGATTGTCTTGTAGCAGCAAATTTTCCATTCCATTTTGATAGTAGTACTCTGAGTAATTTCAGTTGTTGAATTGATTGTTTTATTGTGGTTCCTATAGCGGAAACATTAATGACTATTTATATTAGTCTCCCATTTATAAGGGTGATACTTTGAACATAATACATTATAATGGTGTCAAAATTCAGTTTTTCAGTAGCATACCATACTTTACTAATAATTTCTGTTCCTTAACATTCAACAAAAATCATCTTCTTAATTTAATAAGTAGTAGGACATTGACAAAATCTATTGAATTATTTGGGACCAAGTACAAAAATAATATCATTCATTACTTTTGAATTGATTTCATACTGATCTTCTTTGGTAGTATCCCATGTCATTGGATTATCAAGAATTGAAATTAAAGTGATAATCATTATATATACTTCAAGTCAATGATTATGCAGACATATGATCTTACAAGGCTTACAACATCCATAGTTATCATCATTAATGTATGGATAACATATCATTGACTAACCATCTATAGTATTAGACATTTACATCTATCTTTGTATGGACCTTATACTTCAATCCTTCTAGTTCTTATCTTCTTTATTCTGAAATCACTCCTCTGATAAAAATTGCTAGGTAGGAATAACAAAATGATACAAAAGAGGGGGTGAATTGTGTCTTTTAAATAATCTTGATAGAATTTGGCTTTTATATTTCATTGAGATTTATATATATACATCATTTTGTTTTGTATGTAATTTGTTCAATGGATAAATAGTTAATAATAACATCAAAAAATTTATTGAGGTTTTGGGAACAAATATCAGGTAGTCCACTCCCCCAACGCTCTGTCTACAAGTTTGATGGTTTTTTTTAGAAATGTTATCTTATCACTATAATTTCAAAACATGTTACCGTTATTTTAAAACTTTACAATAAGGAGTTACAAATTCCTCAGGTTCTTTTATATGGAACCAGATTCTCCATAGCTTAGTCTGATGAGATGATACTCTTCCAAGACTGAGTCTGATTAGATGAAACTGTAATAAATAAAAATATTTGATTTGATGGAATGAACATGTTCTTGTACAATCTTTTAGAGGAAATCGACATAATATTGATCTTATTCTTCAAATATAAATTTTATTATTCAAAATTATCATGTTTTAAAATGTTCGTCAATCAAAGAGTCAATTCAAAAAAAATAGTAGCAGTTAGAGAACTCAAAGTTGAAACATATATTTCTTCAAAATGTAACTTATTCAAGATAATAAATTCATTTAATATTTTATTTCATTTCAACACATTTTTATTATAAAACATATTTCACAATAAATCAATAAAAAATAAAAAATAAACTCTTTCTATTTATAATGAAAAAATTATCTTTATTTCGTTTTAGTAGATCCATGAATTTCACATGAAAAATCACAACAATTAAAATTTAAACCATTCATGAGAGTCATAAATTCCCATAGAAACATGAAAATTTTTCTTCATTGAATATGAGCCATTGAATCTGTATCTGTTGTTGAATAATTGAACACAGGGTTCCTTCATGTGACAAAAAAACTCCAAACACAGGGTTGACAACATACAGTTGATTACAAATGTTGGGATGATGTACCATAAATTGGTTTCCTCAAACATAGGATTACAAGCATAGGGTTGATAAATATAACATTTCCAAAAATGTAGGGTACAATATCTATATATGTAATTTCAAAAATAATATTTATGAACTATACATTAAGCTTAAAAATAATGGGTAAAACAATGTTCTTATAATAATTAAATAGGTTTAAGATACTCTAAAAATATTAAAACCCATAAATAAAATAAATTTGTCTAGAAATGTATTTCTGAAAAATACTTATATTTAATTAATTAGTTACAAAAAAACAAGGGTATTTGTGAGCATCAAAATCAAGAAAATTTATAGAGTTTTGTTAAGACAATAAATTTTGAAAAGAATCCTTCTATATTTATAGGAGTACAGTCAGCCTTGGGATTCATAAATATTTTCACAGAGAGAGCACCAAAAATGGTATTTTCAAGTGATCTTCACAAAAGTGAGAAAAGTTTGAATTTTCAGAGATTTTCCATCAGAATATGGACACTTTTTTCCCCTCCGACTCCCATTCTGAGGGCTGGGGGAATTTTTTAGTGCTAAAATAAACATACCACAAGAATGGATATCGAACACAAGGCTAGTTTAGGAATAATCTGATCCAAAACACCCCAAATAAACTATTAACAATCTATTTTACCAAGGTAGTGAGCTCTGTGAATAGTGGAAAGTTAAAGGTGCCCTGGAAACAATGTTCCTTTGTGAGTTCAAGAAGACATGATGGTAAAGATCCATGAAATTCAATTCGAAGTCACAGAGCACCCTGTGATCACATGAAGGATTTATTGCGACCTCCACAAACATAACACATGGACTCATAGATCAGTGCCCCATTGTAAAGATCATATATCTTTGTGAAGGCCTATCATATTTGTGAAACAAATTGATAATAAATACCCCTTTTAATATGAAATTTTAGGTATGATCCATGACTGTTCGAATTCCAAAATTGACCCCTTTTGACATACCCCTTAAGATTCCTAAACAAATAAAAAATGGGTCACACAATGTATCGAAGATTCAAAAAACATGCATCGTCATGTTCCTGAGATCCTCCACCCCATGTGAAGATGCCTTTTGGGAAGTCTTATTCCATTCACATAAGAAGAATTCCCTCTATAAAACTTGAGTTTTATAAAAGTATCCAACCTTTGTGAAGAACTCACCCCTACAATTAGGACATCAATATGTGGTAGGGGAACCCTATTTCGAGAAGCATACTTTTTTTTCAAATCCCCTAGCCTCCCCGTGGACCCAAAATCTCATAGTGTACACCTTCAAAAACCACCATTCTTCCTGGAGATCCTCTCATAGGATTATCTATGGTACCTCCCTTCTACGAACAACCCCTCATGATGGTTTAGTTCCCTAGGCCCCAACACCAATCCAAAACTAGTCTAGCTGCACCTCAGGTCACCATGTGATATGCACCACCCAATCACGTGTCTGTCAACTTCATACCAAGTCTGGATATAGCCTCCCACATACCTATTTGTTATCATCATGTGTTCTATAACCACTATTTTCTTCCATCATATGGATAGTAATGTGAACATCATGATTAAACAATTCTCCAAGGTAGTCCCAACCTTATGCCCCACCCATTAGCGTTTGAGAAGTGGTTATATAATCTTAAGGGGTAGGAGTGATTCAACCCACATTAAAGTTGGATGACGTAAATGTGTGTAGATACTTTTCTTAGTTGAATGAAATTAATCATCAGGGAAACATCCACATCATATGAAGTAAAACTTTATCTTTACCCTATATGATGAATGTAGGATGAACTATGTATTATTATCATTGGATGCCACCTACTTCCACCATGGTGAAAAGCCTCCCCACCTCGGAATCTTCCACATGTAAGTCCCAAACCCTCACTCACCCAGAGTCTCACAATTTTATACCCAAGGAATATCAATGAAAATCCCCACACCTTACTCCAAAAAGTAATCTTCTTGAGAAGGGATGATTAAATGTGTAATCCCAACCCATACCTCGTTAAAGGTCCTTTCTTGACATGGGTGTCTTTACCGTATGATTTCCAAATGCATGGATTGGTTCTCGAACAAGAATTTAAACATGTTCATAAAACTATAGGGGTTTTTGTAACTTTCTTCTAAATAAGGTATATAGGAATCCTCTATGAGGTTCAATATTGAAAATGTTAAACTATCCACGTGTGAAATATTCCCTTCTAGAAACACACCTCCCATATCCTCCATAAGGGGCATTATGATATAACCATCTCAGATCTACCTTCAGGGGTGTTCTAATCCATTTGTCAGCTATCCAAGGGAGACATATCCCCTTCTAGGGACAAAAATCCCAGATCCACCTCAAGGTGCATACTGATCCTTCAATCTTGGATCTTCCTCTAGGGGATTTATAATTCACTGGTAAACTATCAAGGTGTCAAATATTCCCTCCTATGGACAGACCTCATGGATCTTCCTCAAGGGATGTTCTGATCCATCTAACTTGGATCTACCTCAAGGGGTGTTATGATTCATTGGTAAACTATCTGAGTGTGTCATATTACCTCCTAAGTGTTCACCTCCTGGATCAACCTCAGGGTGGGTTGATCTATACATTCCAGATCCACATCAAGGTGAGTTATGATCCATCTATACCAGATCCACCTCAAGTGGCGTTCTAATCCATCTATCCCAGATCGTCCTCATGGGGCCTTATAATACATCCATCTAAGATCCACCTCAAGGGTAGTTCTGATACATTTGTAAACTATCCAAGTGTAATATCTTCCCTCATAGGGACATACCTAGCAGAACCATTTAAAGGGGAATTCTGATCCATCCATATCGAATCCACCTCAAGGGGAATTATGATCCGTTGATAAACTATCTTGGTATGACATATTCCCTCCTAAAGACACACCTCCTAGATAGGCCTTAGGGGGTATTCTGATCAATCTATCCAGGATCCACCTCAAGCAGAGCTTTGATTCATTGGTAAACTATCCCAGTGTGACATATTACCTCTTATGGGTGCACCTCACAAATCTTCCTCAAGTGGAGTTTTGGTCCATCTATCCTAGATCCACCTTAAGGGGTGTTCTTATCCATGCTTCCCATATTCACCTTAAGGGTTATTCTAATAAATCGATCCTAGATCTGCCTCATGGGAGCATTCTGATCCATCCTTCTCAACTCTATATTAAGTTTTGTTTTGATCCATTGGTAAACTATACAGGTGTCCCATATTCCCTCCTAGGGCCACACCTCCTAGATTTATCTCAAGGGGAATTATAATCTATCTATACTATATCTCCCTCAAGGGATGTTCTAATCCATTAGTAAACTATCTAGGTGTTACCTCTTCCTTCATATGTACACACCTTCGAGATCCTCCTATGTGGGGTGTTCTGATCCATTCATCTTGTCCCCTAAAGGAATTAAACCTAAACCTAACCTATCTATATAAGACATTAACCATGTGACCATCTCCATAAGATGTTAAACTTGCACCCGACCCACAACACCTACCCTATGAAACAAAAATGGGTGCCTGAGGTAAAAAGGCTAGGAAGAAAAACACCTCTAGCATTATTTACCTCATGATCAACAATGGATGCCCTAGGTTTTGTGAATAAGATGCCTTATATAAGATTCCATTCAAGAGGAAGATTCATTGGTGACCATTATACCCAACATCTAAACATGTCTAGAGATTCCCAATGTGACTACTCCATGGACTAAAGGTTGATACCCTATTAGGTAAAGGTAGTGTAATTAACCAGTATCCCCAAAGAGATGGCATCAAGAATGAGTTCTGTGGACATGAAATAATTTTTTTATGGGGAATCAGACTAGATAATGATCTCCAAGGAGGAATCCAAGGGAGGAGGAACCAACATCTGATCATCCTATTTCGATCAAGGTGAATATATAAATAATTAAAGTGATGAAATCTTCATGTGTTTGGAATGGAGTAATATAGGGACAAATAATTTAGTGGGATCATACATCTTTTAGACAAGCACGGAGACCCTAACAAAAGTAGGGAAAATAGCCTTCATGAAAGGCATCTCTACAATGATTTAGGGTTCTCAAAAACAAATTATATATTATTTCAAGAATGATGGTTACCATTTTGAATCCATCAACTTTAATTATTTTTGAGGTTTTGAGTTTCAGGAACTCAGTGATTTTATTAGAATCAGAAAGGTCATGTCCCCTTAAAATTCAGAAATGGGGAGGTATTTGAAGGCCCAATAGAGGGATAGACATAAATTATATAAAAGATAGAGGATTTTTTAGAATATTTTGAGTTTCATTAAGTAAGGGATGTTTCAAGAAAATACATACTCTACATAGAGGTCACTACCTCATACTCTGAGTGGCAGAGTGCATCCTGGAATGAAAGATACACTGCATGGAGGTTACCCTCAAAAGCTCCATGCAGTCGAGTGACATCTATGAATCATTGTTACGCAATAAGATGGTTACCACCTCAGCTCTTTATTCTTGGGTGATTTTTTTGAATTTTAGTTACATTTCATATAGGATACCGCCAAAATCTATACATTAACAGTGAGTTCTACGAGTTGAAACTATTCAATTAGTTTTTTGACTTAAAAAACTGTGACCGTTAATTGGATTTTTGAGCCCATTTCACATAAATTTACTTTAAACTAGAAAATTCCTTCCTCAAAATCTCCATTGAAATTTTTATTTAGTTATAAAAAATTATTTTTTGATCATGGTTGAATAGAAAATGTATCATCTAACTTAATTTCCTACTTCAAATTTGAAATCTCTAAACCACACTTTTCACCAAGTAAAAATTAAAAAAATTTCCAACGGTTGAATTTATATACTCAACCATAGGGGTTTGTTTTTTTCATATGAATTTGAAGGCATACAATATCCATGTCATAAATTAAGGTTGTATTCTCATAAAATTTTAGAACTATGTTGGATGTAGTCATCTGATAGGATTGGTGAATTATGGTGAAGTCATAGTCAAACGAATTATGCTTTATATGAAGTTATATGATTGAAGGGAAGCCATATAATAAACACACACTCTTGACTTTTCTATTTTATGGATTCATCCCACAATAATATGATGTAATCCAAAGGATTATTATTTGAAAAATCTTATGATCAGGAATTGAACTGGGGGACAATTGTTTACACCATTTCCCAAAAGACTCACTCTCCATCCAAATACTTATGGTGATGAAGTCATACAATCTAAATTAATGTATAATGATGTATTTTGATGCTGGTGAAGTCATACGCTCATTTACTTCTTCATTTTCTTTACTTTTATCAAAGTTATATGGTGTTATTAAGTCTTACTCTCATGAAATGTGGTATACTCTAAAGTAATAAAATCAATGGAATGTCCTAAAATTAGTTTATAAAGACATATATTTTGGGAATTTTCCATTTTCTTGTGTCCAAATCAAGAATTTCATACTTATTCAAATGACTCCATGACTTATTCAACCAAAATCAATCCATATAAAAACATTTCATATCTTTATCCAATTGATGAAAAACATAGATTCATGTATGTATATATAGCAGAAAAGTATAATGATGTTCTCCAACACCACTGTCAATTATTAAACATGTTGAATCCATTTTTTGTAGATTAACTATAGATTAATTTGTTGTCTAACATATCCAGATCAACACCCCACTCCTTTTTAACCTATTCCCTTTGAAATCATTATTCATATATCCATTGATTATTCATTCAACATATTAGATCTTCAATCTACCCATTAAAACTACCTTTAACATTTGGTAATATCATATCATAAGACTCATAAAACATCTAACACTCTTAGGTATTCCTAAACTATTTTAAATGGTATTAGAAAATTATCATCGACACTTGTAACATTCATTCATGATGATCAACTTGTACAGTCATCTGATTTATATAGTTATAATTAAAAATCGTTCATGTATCTCTATAGGCAGTATCACCTCTTTCTATACTCCATTTCAAAAATAAAATTATTCTTCATTAACTCCAATGGCCACCACTTCAATATACTTTGCCATATTTTATGGGATACACATTCATTATGCAGTGGGTGGATAATTCAATCAATCAATTAGATTTTCCATGCTCATGTATTGACTACTGGAGTTATTCCCAACATCCATATACTATATAAATATTATTACCATAAAATTTATGATATTTTGTAGTAATTAATTTCTTTAATCTTCTTGATCATTCTTATTTTTGAAAATAAAAATGATAATGTCCTTAGAGTACTTTCTACACTAAATTTCCCAAGATTTGCTTTGATATTATGAGAAACTAGATCTGTTAAGTTAGTTATCTTAAATCTATGTTCTCTGTCTAGGTGATATCATTTTATGGGACATAAATGATACAAGCGATCAGGGTTAGAGGGATAATAATACATTGATACATCCTCTCATAATGAACATACATGGTAATATCCAATATAAGGTGGTTATGAGAACTTGATCCACTAGTAGGATATCCAAATTTATATTTTTCAATATATGTTCTTATTTTTAAAAAGTACAATTATCTATGTACAATATTATTATTATTATTAATTCATGTCATGGGTCTCATACATTGATGTATTGATAAAAATCATGGTGGAATATTCTCTCGACGAGGTAACATAAATTGGGTGAATCCTGAATAGTATTTCAATAATGAATAATGTGAGGAAATATTTTTACTTTTATTCTTTAATGGAAGTTGATATCTCAGGATCATTTATAGGAATAGAACATCCTGATTAAGTCAATATCCATATAATTCAATCAGCATGTTTGATTTTAGAAATTAAACAAAAGTGAAATCAAGA
Organism: Viscum album; assembly: GCA_963277665.1. Taxonomy (NCBI): domain Eukaryota; kingdom Viridiplantae; phylum Streptophyta; class Magnoliopsida; order Santalales; family Viscaceae; genus Viscum; species Viscum album. The sequence continues at coordinate 1,956,844,033 of OY728153.1, forward strand.
AATTCAGTTGATGAAACCAATATATACCCTATTTTATTGGACATTTCCAGGAAAAGGGACTATATTACATAGTGTATGTTCATATGTGTTTATTTTCACAGAAATGTTTAATTTATTTCTCTATGGGTTCCTTGTCATGTTACTAGATGCTAACATTATACTTTAAAATGTATTACCTAATTCCATTGAGAAAGTGGCCTTGAGGGTCACAAACTATGTTTACTGAAAAACTCATTTAAATTTTATATTAATTTAACATGTTGGTTAAATAAAATTCATTTATGCAGTTTAATAATTCTTCTTGTAGAGTTAGTTTTGAATACCCAATCATATATTTTTCATGAGAATAAATTCTTGAGTAGAATATTAAAAACTATTTATTTACTATTTTATTAATTATAATATTTATTTATTTGTAGATGAATAATACATTCTGAGGAGGAATGACAAATTGAATTAATTGTCTGGTGAGAAATGATATATTAAATATTATTAAACAAATGGTAATTTATTAACTTAAAACAAATTATTAATATATCTATGAGTTTAGTACATATTAAGTAAATTATTATAATATTATAATTATTTATACTTGGGGTTCACCAGGAATTAAGAGATTAATAAGGGCTTATATGAAACTATTATTCTCTAACCCATTCTCCATAGAAAATAGATTACATAATTTTCAATACTAATAGTATTTGTACAAATTAAAGTCTAGGGAGAATTATCTAAACCCCCAAAAGAGTTCATTCCATAAAATTCTCTCAAGAATAGAGAGTGGTTCTACAGATCCACCCTCTCAGGTCTAGAGAGAACAAGAAGAATATTTATTCAACGAATATATTATTATGGTGATCAATTAAAAATGATAGAAGAATTGGAATATTCATTTATAGAACCCATGTATTTATTCAACAACATTATAAGCCTCATGGATCACGTCTGGATCATAACTAAAGGGATTCTATCATTGAATCCTATTACATAATGATGATATGATAAGAAACTTTTAACCAAATAAACAACATAGAATGAATTCCAATGAAAGGTTATTTTTTATATTGACTAAAATTTATTATAAATTATTCTTTATTTTTCTATCTCAAATATTTTGAGGTTATATTTCTTCCATATCAGAGCATAAATCCAAAAAACGTAATGATGATAGGATAAGAAAATTTTAACCAAATAAACAAAAAAGAAATAATTCCAATGAAAGGTAATTATTTATTTTGACTAAAATTGATTATAAATTAGTTTTTATTTTTCTATCTCAAATACTCTGTGGTTGTTATTTCTTCCATTTATGAGCATAAATCCAATGGAATTGAGGGAAATCCCATTATTGGCCATGGTCCAGACCATTTCTGTTTCACCCCATAGCCTCCATTGATATGATTTGTTTATAAAAATTAAGTTCTAAAATAAATAAATCGACATACATAAAAGAAATTCACATTCTATGACACTTGGTAGAGTCATATAGAACACATATTTATGGTTTTTTATTATGTGATAGTTGGTCTCAGGATTATGAAACCCTCTAAATAATCGTAGAAATAATTATATATTATGTTATGAATTATATGATAATAGAGAGTGAACCCGATACACTGTGGGATTATTCCCACTATGTTTATGGGAATGGGGAGCGAACTTAATTCACTATGTTTATGGGAATGTGGAGGGAACCCAATCCACTATGGGACTTTTTAAACTATGGGAGGAAGGTCTTAGTATAGGTACTTAACATAAGAAGTTATTTTTTATGTTTATGAATGATCTATATTCTTATTACAAATTTATGTGTAATAATAAATTATTATGTTATGTTTCGAAGGCATATGGTAATTATCTCATTGTTCCAAACTACTATGCTTCATTCATTATGTTATGTCAAAAACCATATGTCATGATTTATGATTTATTATATATTTTTTATTTTGTATGATTTCATTATATTATTTTTATGTACCTTGAATATCTTATCATACCCATTTTTTCATATTATTATCACTTATCTTTGACTAATGTCTCTTATATTCAACCATTTCTCTGAATCTAAGATCATGCTTTTTTAATGTTTCCATTATCCATATAATGAATAAGGGTTTTATAATATGATATTTCATGATGGGAATCATATATAAAGATCATTCGTTGGATATTTTAATAAGTATTTGTATAGAGTAATTTAGTTATGTGAATAATCTTCCAATACACTAAGCATATAGGCTTGTTCATGTGATTTATTATGTGGTGTAATGAATATTAATTTAAAATTATTTAATATGTATGTATTTAATGGGTGGGACATCTCAGTTGGTATTAGATTGGGGTTTAGATTTTATTTAGGGTTAGGATATTGATATTAATAAGATAAAATTTATGATACCCAAGGTTGAATTAAATTACTTTTCAATTGAGCTTTATTGGATCACTCAAGGGGTGATACACACTGAGAGGGGGATGAATCAGTGGGTACGATAACTTAAATCCCCTTTTAATATCATAATTATTAAATAAATCACTCACCATATTCTCACCAATGAAAAATATAAAAGGAATAAAATTTTTTTTAATGAGGTTCACCACCTTTATGTGTGACTACATCCTTAGTGTGTAATGGTTATAATCCAACACACACAGTCCCCTTCTTATTATCAAAAGTATCTTGAGAAAGGGTATGACATTGAACTCATATAACTTTTGGAAAAAAATTGTTATAATTTCACTTCAATAATATGTATATTCTTAGAATGTGAGAACAAATGAAGATTTGAATCTCTCTGTGGACTTCATAGAAGATGATTTTCTTCTTCTTTCATACACAACACTCTCTCGCGACTGTTTCCAGATCGTATTCTTTTATACAGTAGCGTATGATTTAATCTCATATAATTATCAGTATCTTGTCACCTTATAATTCTTCATTTCCTTTTATATATAGTCAATAAATATTTTGTTTATATACTTCGATATTCGGTTATGGAAACCTATTTGATTTTTGATGGCTCGATCAAACTCATTCAACCTCATAATCTTCTATCTTCACATTATTTGAGTCATCATATAAACTTAGATAAAGACTAAGGTTATTTATTATTCTATTTGATAATTGAATTATCACATCCGTTATTCACTACATCCATGAATTTTGTATCTAACCATTTTAATTTCCCTTAAGATTCAATAAAAAATTCCACAAAATATTTGAATATCACGATCTTATGTTATCTTAAAATCTCATATATTTGATTTGTTAGAATATTTATTCACATAGATAGTGGAATTAAGTTCCATAACTTTTAAAATCATGGAATTTATCTCTAAAAGTGTAGACATCATATTATATTCATTTGAACTTTCTTGAATCAATCTCTATGAAAATTTTCATGATGTTTTAAATTTTTAATAATAATGAAACAATTCCTTCTAATTTAAAAAATTTTCATTCTTCATAATAAAAATTATGGAAGCACCTTCATTACCCATATGTAATTCTAGATGAAATTTATATATCATTCACGATATTTTAGTTACATTTATATAGGTCAAACTGACCTTTATGTAGTTCGTATATTACACTTACATAATCTTTGGAAAAACATTATTACCTTTATGTGAATGTTCTGTGACCTTTATATAGCCATATTATTCCTGTATTTATCATCCCATATGTATCAAATTACCTTGACATAGGTATTGAAATTATAAATTCACATTTATATAGATCAGTTCAAATCTGGCTTACCTTTCTACATATTGTTAATCGACCATGAAAGAAGTTACCCCATGAATAAAATTCAGATCGACAATATAAACAACCATCAGATTGACCACATGATTCTATGGTTAGTGGTTTAACATAGGTATATAGAGTTAGTTACTGGTCAGTGGTATGACCGTGGGGTGGAAATTTGAAAATTCACTTATATCAAACTAGGGAATCTAGAACCTATCTCATATATTTCACAACATTAGAAAATCTACCAAGAAACATTTCAAAAAAATTCAAAAGATTATTCATCCAATATTCCAAACCAATTCACAATAGTTTCAACCTAATGATTAGATGGATGGATCCATCAAACCTTGGAAAACTTCTTCACATTCTTGGAAACATCTATAATCTATTATAGATAGCACTTCCATTTAATTAGTATAATTTTTTAACATTAGGAGTGGTTCATTAATCATGAGACTTAAACACATATTGAAAAAAATAAAACATTTTCCTCTAGGGTTCTTCAATCTCCCCCTTGGGATTTATTTTCAATACTGCATACTTCTCACCAGCTTCTTGACAATAATCCTCAAGAGAATCCCTGTAAGGGATAAACTCAAACTCTTGAAAGAAAATAAATAATTAATCTATCATCTATATGTCTATATGTGGTATATTTAAATATAAAATAAGTTTTATTAAATCAATCATCAATTTTTTCTTTCAAATACCTCAAATCAACCAAAAAACATTCATGAGAGAGAATAAAAGAAACAGATAAATAAAAGTTTTTCTTGCATAACTCAACATACACATGTAAACAAGAGACAAATAGGTGAAATATATTTATCCCATATAATCAAAATCTTCTAAAAAATTTAAATAATAATTGTTATAGGAAACTCAAAATAATATCATTCCTCAATAAGAGGGGGTGAGATGAAGTCCCATTTGTATATTTAGTTTATCAAATCATTTTATTGTGAGAGTTATAGTAATAATATTAGTAGTCTATTCTTTAAATAGAGAAAATTCTAGACTAACAATACCATGTACAAAATTTTTTGTATGAAAATGATACTTTAAATTGATGTTCTTTGACATTGAGTTTTATACTATATTTTATGGTAGGTTTAGAGAATTCCAGTTTTAACGGACCATAACTATAGGATAAGTTTATTTTATACTCAAATATCTCAATTATTTCACCATCCATGTTATTTGTGTATCTAATTGTGATTCAACCACATATTCATACTTAGTAATGAATATTTTCAATTATTATTTCTCTTTTTAATTCCATGAAACCGAGCTTCTTTTAATGAAAATTACTCCACAAGAGTTGGATTTTCATTCATAAACTTACCCTTCCCAGTAAGTATCAGTAAATCAATTTAGATCTATCTCTCCTATATTTTTATAAATAATCCCATAATTCATAGTACTTGAGATGTATCACAATGCGCTATTTTCAATCCAAATACGTGTTTCCTTTGGATTAGATTGATACCAATAAGAAAGGGTGAAAATATATACAATTCCTGGTCTGGATGTTTTTATGAATATACGACGTCATCTTATCTATTTTCTAAATAGGTTCTCACTAATAGTTTTCCCTACATCATCCTCGAATATATTTTTTCACACCCGAATATGTGGACACCCCTCTAGCTTCATTCAAATAAATCTATTTCAATAGATCCTTTTAATATTTTTCTTATGATAAAAAATATAACTGAATTCTTAAGAAATATATAGCCTTAAGTAGAATCACATAAATCCGAGAATTTATTTTTCAATCCATTGATTTATGTTCATTTATAACACCTCTGAAAATATTTTTTTTCAAGAAAATATTATATCTTCAGAAAACACAATAATAAAGATTGATTTGGAGCTGGTCCTTTTTCATTTATTGATTATTTTAAAACTAACATTTATGAAATTTCATACTTTTTATATACTCATAATGATTAAAATACTAAACTCTTTGAGCTTACTTCAAACCATAGAGAGACTTCAACTAATTACACACCATTCTTTCATATGAATCTAGAAAAAAACCTTTAGGTTGTTGTATGTAAAATTTCTCATAAATATCACTATATATAATGGATGACTGAAAATTCATCTTTTTTTTAAGCTACTATGAGATTCGGTTTTAAGGAATATTATGATAGACATGGGGTTTTCTACATGGGTAAAGATTTCATCAAATTAAACACCTTTATTATTAATGTTTCCATTTTATAATATCCTAAAAGTTTCTTTATCCAATTTAATATTCTCACTATTATTCTTTATAAAACACCGTTGAAATCCATTCACATACTTTTCAATGGATCTAGGAATATGATCCCAAGTTCTATTCTTTTCCATAGAGTCTAGTTATTCATTAATTTCATGAATCCACCCCTTATTCTCAAAATACTACTCAAATTTCTAATGTTCAACCTTTGATAAAAAACTGGTATGGATAGTTTTTATATCCATCCTTCTAGCCTGCACACATTGATTATAATACCTTATAATGTCCTTAGTATAAACCCATTTTATAAACCTTGTATTTGTCAACATGGAATTCAATTCCCATCATCACCACTAGAAAATGTATAATGTACATATTTATTTTGAATATTTTTGTTTTCTATATTTTATTTTCTATGGTTTAAAGTGCAAAATTATTTATCATCTTCTAAAATGATTTTTGGAATGATTTCTAATTCATTTCAGAAAACTATCACAACATAAGTATGAAAACAAATTTCATGTTTATTATTTTAACACCTATTTCATTTTCCATTATGTGTATACCCAAGTAAAATTCCATCTTCAAACTTATCACCAAACATTACTATATTTATATCATTATTCTTGATCTATCATTGAATTCCAAACACCTATTAAAATTTAACATTTATCATAATTATAAAACACATATCATAAGAGTCATAATTATGTTTGGACTTATGAGGCATATGTTATAAATTATTCAAGCTATTGTGATGGTCTATAACTATTAATAAATTATGTTAAAAAGTTATTCCAATATTTTTCTATCCATATTGATATGAATCAGGTTGTTCTTTTTAGTGAATGCATTTTTTTAGGTGTATCTATATCACTACATTCCTTTATAATGTCATGTTTGTTTGTATATTTAGTGAACTCTTTATTAAAAACTGGACCCCCATTATCTCATCTCAATATTTTAAATAATGAACCAATTTTATTATCAATAGGTCTTAAAAGACTCGTTAATTTTTACAAGGCCTATGTTTTGTTTAATGGGAACATAATATTAGTCATACTTGTAAAATTATCAATGAAATTGATGAAATATATCTCTCTATTTGTTTAATTATTAGTTATAAGACCACACACTTTAGAGTGAATTATTTCAGATATCATTGAAGTTTGAATTTTAACTTCCTTATGTATTTTTTCACTAATTTTTCCTTTTATATATCATATAATGAGTGAGGTATTGTTCTAGGGAGCTGTTCAGTAGGGATGGAGGTACATATATGTTTCGTGGATTTTACGGTTGTTTTTTGGATCCTATGAGAGGATATGAGCAAGGAAATAGAAGGAAAAGTTACTCCCCCATTTGTTTCAAATGCAGGTGAACGCATTGGTGACAGTTCTTAGCGGCCTAATCATTGTTGGGGAATCTTATACTATTCTAAGAAGGTTTCTTCCACAAATAAACCTATATATATAAGGTTTTTAAGGTAATAAGGGTATAGGGGTAAAATTTAATCCACAAAACATGGGTATGAAATTGAATTTGTATGGATTGTGTGTCTTTGGGAAGTTGAGAGGGGGTGTTTAGGTGAGATACAATAAGGATTAAATGGTTTTTGTCTTTAACTCCTTTAATGGGTTAGGTAATTTTATTGAAGAAGAGGAATGATCTTTGTCCAGGAGTCATTTTTTTAAATAATTTACCATATTCTAATTTTGGAATCGACTATGACTCCTTTATAATATTATGGATCCTCCATGGGAAGGATAAATCATAATGGATGTTGTCTTAAATCAATGTGAATTGTAGGATTTTTGTTAACCAGGGAATTTTTGTTAGTCACACCTAGAGGGATGGTATATTTTTGTTGTATTCTTTTTCTATAAAATAGAGTCTAGGAGAGATCATTATATTATACACTAGTATGGGGTATTTACCTAATGAAAATAAGGTCATTTTTTGGGTTTATTCCATTTGTATTCATCATTTCCACCCCCATGAGTTGGAAGTGTCTTTGTTTTTTTTTAATCTCTCAATAGTAAAAACTTATTTTTTTAGTCAATGATATAACTCATTTTCTACTTCCTACATATTCTAAAATCGTTATTTTTTATATAACTTGAAATAGACTTCTATATTTTTTATAACCCCTTTTAAATGTAACCCAATCATAGATTCTTTGGACTATGAAATCCATTTTTAGTTAATATATCTTGATGCACTGATTTTTCATTCAAAGAATTTATAATTATGATAAATTATTTTAATATATTTTTTAAATTTTACCATGTAAAGATTTATTTTATTGAATGATGGAAATTTCATTTTATGAATTATTTTAGAGGAAAATGAATAAAAATATTGAAATTTAATGTTTGATTTTACCTATGACTTTCTGTTGGAAATATTACTAGGTCATAGAACATTTTGATATGTGTGATACATGGGATTATATATTTTGAAGTCCTTTACTAAAATTAACATTAATGTAGGACATAATTTATTTGGGAATTCATCCACACTTTCAAATGTGACATCATTATGCCTCACCTACAGATCCACACACAAATAAATTTTTTTGACACCACCTACATGACATACGTCACTCGATATCACTTAAATGAAAGATGTACTCAGCATAGAGCACCATATCCATCACATTGAGACATCAATCTTGCATTAAGAACCACTTTTAAGGATCAAGATCACTATAGATCATATATAGAATCTGAGAACTCTACCATGAAGTAGAAAATAATAGAAAAAAAGACCAGCATGATGTAAAGGAACTTGATCAAGGCACTGAGAAGGATGAATTACATTGATGAAGAGTTACATACTTGGATACACCATTTCAATCGCAATTAGGTTTTAGGATATTCTAGGAGGAAGAAAGATTATTGAAAATCATGTGGGAACCCACTCCTTCATATGGGTATCCTTCAGTTACCCTTACATAGTGGTCATGATAACTTTATATGATAACTTTGAAATCCCTTATGTGGGGTTAGGAAATTATAGATCTACCCTCATGTGAAAATTTGGATACAATTATGTTGGTATTTTATTTTCACTAGAACCCTTACCCAACCAGGAAGTGACCATTACATGAAATGACTAGCAGCCATGATACATTAAAAAGAGACCAACCAATACCCTTATATAGTGTCATTTTCATAAGGATAAAAAATCAAGTCCCATGCATAATAACACTTTCATAAGGGTAATATTTCATATACCTTACACATTTCCACTTAAAAAAGGTTAAAAAATCAATGAACCCAACATAAATATGGGATTTTGATGCATAGATAAGGTTGAAATATATAAAGGGTTTGGATTCCCCAGAGAGATTCTAGAAATGTTAGTGAGGAAAAAATAATGGATAATAGACTGGCGACCATAGTTTATCAACAAAGACATAGCCATGAAAAATAAAATCACACTACTTAGGTGCTATGTTGTTGGGTTTTTGCTATATTGCAATGGTGATCAATTTGGAAGTAATAGATAAATGAGGAAAATGGCCAATGGTATCATACACTATGGTGTGTTTTGATACATCATGGAGGTTCTGAATATGTCAGTAGTGATTTTTTGATGAATATAAGGAATATATGCCATCAATGATATGTTTCATTGTATCCATGAATTGAAGGATGTGAATCTTCTACAATTATTCTCCCCATGCCTTAGGTTTCACTACACTAAAACTTTAAAAATACTAGTATCATCATGAAATCTTGGATATACAGCTTTTTCTCAGAGAAAAAAATATGTAATCAAGTGCAGGGGAGCTTTTTCTCATTCATGGAGGTCAAATCACTCCTAAAAAAGGGAAAAGATGATCCACTGACTACTTTTTTGATAAGATAACAAATATGAATGTAGTAAATGGAGACAAGTGATATAATCTTCTGATAATGAGATTTTTTAAATAAGATATTAAAGATAGCCTGAGGTATTATATTTTTTTTATAAATTAATAGTGTAGGATGTTGTACGAAGACGACTAGAATAAGGAACAAATTAGAGGCTTGGGATGAGGATCAACATGCTATTACATTGGATGTTCACATTCCTCTATTTATTTGTTTCTATTTAATTATTCCTTCTAGCACTCATATCTCAAATTTTTCTTCCTTAATGGATTGGAAAAAACCTATGGTGATTGAGAAGGGGGAGGTTATCCAATTCATATTCTTCAGTTTATAATATTTAATTGAATTAATTGATCTATTTTAATTGTTAATGGGTTTGAATATCTGATTTATAATTTTAATTTGAATGTGAATGTGTTTATAATTAATTCTGTATTTTAATTATTTACTTGATTATGTAAATTTATTCTCCCTCTAATTGGTTTAGGATCATATGTATTTATTGGTCTAGAGTCTTGTGGGGAGTTTTCAGTGATTACTATACCTATGAGGACGAGGAAGTAATCAATATTTGTTAATATGAATTACGTTACATTATTGTGAATTTATGAGGTAATTCAATGGGGATTCATTATTTATTTTAAAAATAATAAGGAGTATGGTTTAAGGAAATTAAATTCTTATTACTATTATCAATTTCATCAGACATAATCAAGGGTGAAAAGGGGGAAGCAGTTGTGAAACATTTCATTAAATAAATTAATAAATATAAGAGATCTATTTAGAAAAGACTATGATAATGTTAATATCATGAAGAATAACCTAGAACTAGTCACTTTTCTATTATCTATATTTTTGAAATTCCTTGTTTCTTTCTTTTATAGTCATAGAAATATTAATCTATGTATTTATTTTTCACATGTGACAAAAAAATTAGATAACTACTCCTTAAGGATTACTTAAGTTACTACTACTACTATATCCCTTAGGGAAAATAACTTATCTATTTTTACACCCCACAATATTTTTTCATTAAAACATGGTACCACTACTGGGGAGTGAGAGATTGTATAATTATTAAATTTATTGAGTCATACCTCAAATGAAGAATTATTTCCTTCCAATACTCAGATTGAAATAATATTTCTATCCCAACATATAATCCTCAACATACTTTTATGAAATTATTTTTTAGGACTCTAGTGAAACTAATAGTGTTCACTCAGAGTCCACAACCTTGTATATAAACCCAAACTAAACATTAAGGGACCTTTATGCCCCTGAATTTTCCAATCAACAAAACATTTTTTATTTGTTTTATTTTCAATATTATTTTGAATTATGTTTAAATATTATTCCACTAATACCTATATTGCTGGACTTATCGATAAAGATCATAATAATAATATTCGTTAATCTTTCTTCTTATGATTAAGATTAAATCCAAGAGGAGTATCTAAAGATCAAGTCATGTGGGTGGAATTTCACTTTTCCGTTGAGGGAGCTACCAATGAGTGGTTGTATACCCTACAACGTAGAGAGATCCATGAATAGGATGACCTTATAATATTTTTAATAAAAATATTCTTCCCATCCTCATATATCACATTAATAAGTAATGATATTTCTACTATTGGATAAAAAAAAAGAGAAACCATATATGGTTATTATTAATGATTCAAGAATATTTGTAAAAGATTCTCTCATCAAGCTATGGAACAACATCAAATTCTATTTTACCTTCAAAAAGACTAATTAAAAATAATAGGACACTATTGGATACATTATCCTTGGTAAATTTGATTAGAAAGTCACTAATTAAAGCTTGGAGCCTACATGACAAGATATTACCAAATTCCTTGAAATTTGGAACCAGGGGTATAGGTATGAGTGGTATTTACATGGTACTAATTTGTTATTCATCTTCTTCATATAATAACCGTAAAAATAACATTATTAGTTAGAAACATGGCTTTGAGGTTGGTGAAAATGAAATTATCCCCTCCTCAGTTATGTGGTTTTTTCATCACCTCAACAATTTACTGATCAATGTGAAAAAAATATAAGGGATAGAGAGTTTTGTAGATTGGTTATAACTATGACAATAACAATATAATTATCCATATAAAGAAACCCCATAATCCTAACTAGGGTTTGTAACCTAAAAAAAATCAATTTATAACTTTTTATCCAAACAAATACCAATGTCACCCCTCCATACATGCAACAGTTTTATAACTAACCAACTTTCGAACTACATTACAAACCCCTATACCAGCAGAAAAATTATAACCAACCCCCCATTATAATAAATTTCTTTTGAGAAGTCCTCAATAATTTCACCATCATCTTATAACTGACATCAAAATTCTGGGGTTTAGGGGTTGAAAGATACATTAAAATATTTTTCCAAACACATCAAAGATTTAATGGACATGATTTTTTTTAAACTAGGGAACATTCCATTCCCAAAAATCAAAAATCTAATGGATATTTTTTTAATTATCATCCTAAGGAGTCAAAAAGAAAATTAAACCACCAGAACCCATTCAAATTCATGCAGATCCTAATGAAATAAAGAAATGTATGGACATAGTATTGAAATGAAACTCAAGAATCTAGGAAAAAAAGAGAATAATAAAGTAGAAGTGAAGAAAATAATTGGAAAGGAAATACCTAAAATACCATTGAAAATATTAAATGGGGGATGAAGGATATTTATGTCCCATTCCATTCTAGGTTCACTAAGTCAATGAACCTCTAATAAGAACAACTTCAAATGAAGATACAATAAATTTTTCAAAAATTCAAAATCAACATCCCTCTATTGTAATTTACACATAAAATACATGACTATGCCAAATTTCTCATAGATTTTTTCACAAAAAATAATTGAATCTATGGTAGTGAGGGAATAAACATAGGGAGGAGTTTACTAACCATGATCATACTACCATGCCTAAAAAAATTCAAGATCCAAGAAAATTTTATATTCCCATCACGATTATCTATTTTAATATTGATAATGATTTATGCTATCTTATTCCTTCTGTAAAATCCATATCTCAAACTATATTTTCATCATCAAAAAATGGTATATTAGAATCCCACGAGGGTGGTAGTATAATTTGAAAAAAATACTGTAATTTTATAGTATGAGTTTAAGAAAATATTCTAGTAAGAGTTGAAGGATTGATTTTTTCAACAAAATTCTATGAACATGCCATGGATAAAGAAAACTTACTGGTCCATTTACCCATTATTTTATAAAGTCCATTCCTAAAAACAAAAATTACAATAATCAATGTGTATGAATAGACCCTTATCATGGAAATTAAAAAAAATAGTGCACTTAAATATTCTTGACTCCAAGAATAACACTTTAAGATATCACTCCCGCTTTGTAATTTCCCGTGAAGAAGGTACTAAACACATAATAGATTCAGGTATTCACTTTGAATTCTTAGTAATAGGATAGAATGTTCTGATTAAAAAAACCATAGAATAGGTATGTTCCTTAAAAATTTGTAAATTATCATTTCAAGTAGGAAAACATATAAAATATTATTTGTTTGTTAAATTAATAGATTATAAAGATGGTGATATGTTTTTGTATAATAGGAGATGAAATATTTGAAATGGGTAATTTAAATTCAATCACATCTCTGTAATAACACATAGATTTAAAATCAAAACTTTTATGATGTGATGTGAAGAATTTTTATCTTTGGCAAGGAGAGAGAATGAATGTAATCAAATATAACAACTTATTTAATCCCCAAGAAAAATCATTTATTATGCTTTTGAAAATAAATATCTAAGTTACAGGTTAGAGTTTAGAATATATCATATGAATTAACCCAAAAATCTAATCACATAGAATATTGTTAGTGGGAGATTCTTGACCTGTTGGGCAGCCCCAAAGGAAGCTAAATGAAATGTGATGGACCGATACTACTGGATATGGTGTTAGATATACATATTTTTTAATACATCACATGAATTACAAATAAATCTAAAGATCAAATGTTTAGTGTATTTTGGAACTAGGTACATTAACAACTAAACACATGGTTAAATACAAATTTCTTCCACTAGAATTTTCCACACATGTAAATTCCTTACACATATCCTTTTTTGTGAAACTCCAAGGGAAATTTGGAAACATAAGAAAATGGTGACAAATAAATCATATTAATGTATAAAGAATGAAAACAGAGCATAAATGAAAATCATGGGTAAAACATGAGGCATAATATAAGAACATGGACATTAGGAAAATAATTATAATAAAAAAATAATTATGATCTAATTAATTACAAGATTTATTATGGGAACCATTAAAAAGTCATAGATAACATATAGAAAATGTGTTGGTATCTTTAAAACATCAACCATTTATAATGGAATTACCTATCTAGAAAATTCCCATATCTCTTAGGAGTAACCAAAAACTAGTTAACTTGGTCATCTCCTAGGAGTAAGATGACTATGTCATCTCTTAGGCGTAACTTCTATCCAGTTACCTCTTTCTCATTACCCAATTCAATAGAGTTATATCAAGGCATACCATTCATATGACTTAATTTATGTGTTCTAAATATTGAAAACGTATATAAAATAATCACAACATGATAAAATCATGGGAAATTAAACAGGAACCCACTGAAATTGGATAACATTAAAGGTAAATACCAATCAAACAAAATTATGAATTATAAGGTATTTACACCAAATTTGTAAAAGTGTATATGGTTTATTCAATAATTTCCAATATAAATTTATTTATGGGTATTTAGGGGAATACACTTCAATTGGAATAATTATGAAAGGGTACTCACTTGAGATGTTATTAGAATAAAATAATCGATTACACACTACTGATGATAATGAAAGGAAATGGAAGTGAAGGATTATTCTCTATTGGGATTATAATTCTTCCATAAAACATATAAATAGGAACATGGAAATTTAGAAAAACATTATTATCCTTGAGGAATATGGTTAGTGAAAGAGAACCAGTTCATTTCTTAAAAATCAGGTGGTAAGGAAACCTTTTAAATTTATTTATGTGGTTTTCTTAATGAATAATCAATAATTTTCAAAATGATGTTCACATTTAAAAGGGTAGTACTCTATTTTATGGAATGATAATAAAGACCGATTAAGGTATATTAATGTAATAAGTATACCAATTGAATCTAAATATCAACACATATATTCTAATCATTTTTATGGATCATAAAGTGAATATAAATTGTCTACAGAAAATCCCTAGGGAGTGTCAAACTAAGTGGAATAAATGCCCATTATTAAGAACTAGGTGATGACCCATTCAACGAAAAATGAACCATTTTCAGGGTTATTACTCTTAGGTACAACTATTCCAGAGTAAATTCCACTTTGCATATCCATATAGGGATTTCATTTCTAGGAAAACCACATACACTTTTATTTACCAAATTTAGTATGGTTTTGTGGCTATACGAAACATTTAGCATTAAAAAAACATAAAAACACAGTATAATGAGAGGGAATGGTGATCTATCATTTTTAAAATAGTAATCAAATTACAAAAATGTTGCATATTAACATTTTCCATTGAAATAAGAATGAACCAACAAGGATAAAAAATGGAAAATAAGGGATGAGGAACCCTTGTTTGGACATAGTAATGCCTTAGGAAAATGATAGAATGAGAGGGGATAAAATAAATATCATTCAAAAAATATAAATTAGAATTTAAAAAAATTAAATAAATATAATTTAATTACATAAAAATAAATTTTAAAAGACAACATACAAAAGTATTGAACTTAAAAAGGAAAGAGTAGAATTGAGGAATCCCCTACATTTAAAGAATACTTCTTAAAGATATTGAAGTACTATATAGAACATTGGAACCACCTTAGAGACAATATTGAGAGATAACCCATTCTCAAATGTGTTACTGTGAAAATTGAAGAGGGAATGGTTGGTGTTTATTACATGAGGAGGGTCGATTTAAAGGGTTAAAATATAGGTTATTTTGTTATATAAGCCATCCAAAAGCATGTTCAATGAATTGAAAACAATATTATGAATTATTAATGAGTGGGAGAGAGTATTTTTACATTAAATGATTCCCCATTTCCAAACATGCCTTCCAAACAACCCAATTAGTGGACACCAAACAAAAATAATTGTTATCTCAAAAATACAATTTTTAATTTCCAAATTAAATAAATAAAATTATAAACAAAAAATAATAATTTTTTAATAATTTTTAAACTTATTAAATTTAATTTTTATTTAAAAAATGTTTTATATATTTTTTAATCACGATGATATAATAATGATGTCATAAAATTACTATGTTCATAAAGCAGCAAATTTTACTTTTTCTCCAAAAAACATTCCTTTCTAGAATATTAAAAAAGATATTATACTAGGATAATTTTGATGTGATGAGTCAAAAAATGAAATTTATTTTATCATAATAATTCTCTATGTATATTAATTTTATCTTTTAAAGAAGAGTCCATATTGAAAATTAATTGTTTTTACAGCATAGTAAACAATCTTCCCTTTATAAAAATTACTTATAGAGTCATTAAAATATATTATAATATCAAATTCTTTTTATGAGATTATTTCATGAAAATAAATTTTATTTAAAACCTATAAATTTACAATGAAACATAATTTTAATAAAATTTGATTATATTCACCAAAAAATAATATAATTTTTAATATATCACTAAATAATCCCTTTACTATTCCTAGATGTTTTTTTTCTTGATGTGTAATGTTATTAGGAAATGTAAAATTATATATATATTCTCAAAATAAAAATTTAATTAAAAATAAGAGTTTTATTAATAACATAAATAAATTTTCATGGTGTTATATTCTACCTCTTACAGAAATTACATCCTCACACTTGTACAAATTTAACAACACTAACTAAACCCAAACGTTAAGTTCAATGTTAACTATAGAAAGGAAACATTATGAATACATATGTGTAATAAATCCTTTGGGACCATAATAGTTACAATTAACCTAGTCCACTAGGGAAAATGTTTTTCTATCTTATCTTATATTACAAAATATTCTAATCCCTAATTTCTAAAAAATAACCAAACATTGCACTTATACCAAATAAGGGCCCCAGACCTACACTTTCGGGTCTGGTTCAAAACATACATAATTCTTAATATATCACATCGATTATAATAAACTCTCAATATCAAAAGTTTGGTGTCTTTGGGAACTAGGTACATTTATAACTAAACAAATGGTATAAAACACATTTCTACAACAAGTATTATCCATGCATTTTGATTCCTTATTTGTATCCCTTTTTTGAGAATCTTGGGGAAATGAAAAAACATAAGAAAAAGATGGGCTATAAATCTCCATAAGGGATAAAAATTAAAAACAGATCATATATGAGCATCATGTGTGAAACATGAATCATAATATATGATTATGTAAAAAAGTAAAAAAGTTATAATAATCAATAATCATGAGCCATGTGATATAAATGTTGATCAAAGCCACCAATAAAAAGTCATAGCATGCATAGAGAAAATGTGTCAGTATCTTGTAACATAAAAAATTCCTAATGGAGTTTCTTCTAATGATAATTCCCATATCTCTTAGAAGCAACCTATAACCTGTAAACTCTTTCAATGATTAGGAGTAACCTAACATCATCATATATTATGAGTAACATCCATCTGGTTAACTCCATATCATTACCTAATGAATTAGAGAGCTATCAAAGAAATCCTTGGAAATGTCATAATTCATGTGTTCCAAATAAAGAAAAACATGCATAAAATAATCACAAAAATATATAACTATCAAAAAATAGACCGTTATCCATTGAAATTTGATAATTTTCTCAGTAAATAACCATCAATAAACATTATGAAGTATAAGGTATTTACACCATATAGTTAAAATGGTATATAGTTTAGTAAATAATTTCCTCATTCAATATATATGGGTATCTAGTTGAATAACCTTCAATTATAAGAATCATGAAATTCTATTCACATAGAATGGTATTGGAATATAGGATTTTGTTACACATTGCAAAGGATATGGCACGACAAAGGTAGTGATGAATCATTTTCTATATAGATTATAATTCCACCGTACACACAATATAGATGAACATGGACATGTACAAAAAAATATCTTTGCGGAATATGGAGAGTGAAATAGAATATGTTCATTGATTACAAATTGGGAGTTAAAAAAACCTTTTCAATGTATTAATTAAAATATTTTGGTAAATAGTCAATAATGAACAATAGGATATTCACATTTAGAAATAATGTAATACAATTTAGGGAATGATTACAATGATTGGTTAAGGTATTTTAATAGAATACAGATAATAATTGAATTTAAATCTCAATACATATATTCTAATATTTTTTATGGCCCATAAAGTGAATTTGAATTATCCAAATTAAATCCTCTTTTAGTGTCAAACTAGGTATGTAGAAAGGCAATTTGTTGTGCACCATGTAAAGATCAAGTAAAATACCAATTCACACATTGTGATTTTATTAACACAGGGTTCCACTATATCATTTTAATTTTCAATGTATCACTATTATATATATCTTATAATATTTTTAGATCCATTAGGTGAGTCTGTATGATATTTCGATGCCCAGTGAACCTATTATTTATATTATAAAAATATTGAATATATTAATCTCACACACATAGAATTCTCCTAATATAGTTAGATTACTCTTGAATGGGGAATAATATAAGAAATCTAAGACATTATTGATTCAGGAATGTGGGTTACACCTTATGTTCAACACAAGCATTATCAACATCAGACATTTTGTAAAAATGTTTTCATGGAAGAAAATAAAAAATATATTTATTTATTTTACTATATTTTGATGTATAAAACTAATTAACTCCTATATATATGAAATTGTGGCCAATTTTCCTTATTAGCTGTATAAGCCTAAAAATTGAAAAATATCATCAGAGGAAGGCTCAGTGTACAATGAAAATGTACTATGATCGTGATCAATGATTTTTTTCCAATTGAGGTTGTGGATCTTTCTAATGACGTCGATATTTTACCATTATTCATTAAAGATCTATCTAATTTAATTTAATACATTTATTATAGCATGCCAGTCTTGACATACATGGATATTACCTAAGTTTATATGAATATTCATGAAATTATAAAAATACATTCTTCAGAACCATAATAGTTTAGTGTATTTGGAAACATGGAAAAAATATAATATCCTTGTAAATGATCTTCATCATATCCTATATATATCTACACCTTTAGTACTACTACCAAAAAACCTTCTTCCTACCCTGGGGAAAGGAATCATAAGAAAGGGGTGAGATCAGATGACCAGTAAGGGTACATAATGTAAATTCATAAGAATAATGTAAATAATAGTGTCTAGAACTTGATAATGACATTTGAAGATCATGACTTTCATATTATAGAACATAATAAAGAAGGGTAGTTCATAAGACATGAACCATAATGAAAATAAATAACATAGGACAATGAATCATAACATTTGAAAATACAAGGAATTTATTGTATGAACTTTGGTTTATAATGTTGTTAACATGTATAAGTTGAAATAGGTTCACTCATTAAGTTAATGAAATAAAATTAGACCCCATCATCAACTTGTGGACATGAAACCAGGTCGATGAATAACATTTTTAACAAGTAATTAGGTTCATGAATAACCATAGAGACGGAAAGTTTTTCCCTTTATAACATTGTGAACATGTAATTAGGTTCACACATTACCAAATGGACATGAAACGTGGTCCATGAATATCATTGTGAACATGTAATTATGTTCATGCATAACATTTTGAACATTTAATCAGGTTGATACATAAACATACGTACATGCAACTAGGTTCATTCATAACATTTTTAACACGTAATAACGATCACTCGTAACATTGTGAACATGTAATCAGGTTAACACATAAACTTATGGACGTGTTACCACGTCAATTCATGACAATATAAATGTGTAATCAGGTTCATGTATTTCTTAATGGTCATGAATCTAGGTCCATGCATAACGTTGTGAATATGTAATCAGGTTCACACATAACATTGTGAACATGTAATTTGGTTCACGCATGAACTTATGGAAATGAAAACATGTCCATTCATAACACTATGAACATGTAATAAGTTTCACTCATCACATTGTGAACATGTAATTATGTTCACGCACAAAATTATGGATAAGAAACCGGGTCCATGAATAACATTGTAAACATGTAATCTGGTTCATGAATAACATTTATACTCATGATTCATCCATTGTTACCCAATGCAATAGAGGGAGATAGAGGTTCCACCAATCTCACAATAAAATCATTCATACATGTAATATAAGATAAAAAAACATCTAATATATCATGACCCATAAATAGACATAAGTTTTATAATCATCAAATCATAACCCATGAAATGAAATGGGTATGATTAATATTTCATCAAATAAAATCTATGTGAAAGTGATAGGTTTCATAACCATTTCATGAATGCATTACCTACAAAAATTAGTGTTTTTCATAAACATGTAACACATGAAAGGGAAATGTGCTTCAAAAAGACCATGACATTAAGCGTAACCCACACATAGAAAGGATATAAACGGGACCTTTAGATCATTTCCTACAAGGTAATTTTCAACATCAATGGATGTTATCTTGGATGGAAATTAATTTTGATATAACATTCAAAAACATTTCTTTAATAAAATATCAATTAATCTTTGAAAACTACTTTTGATAACATAAAACCATTTTAAAACCATTATCTTTGAAAATAGATTTTAAAACATATAAAGTAATCTTTTAAAACAAAAAGTATTTTAAAATATTTTTTCCGTGAAATTATCTTTACGGACCTTTTGAAAACATTTTTGATATCATTTTTGAAAATATGGGTTTTGAATACAATAGATTTCTGAACAGAGAGCTATACAGACAGATTTTACATAAAAACATTATCGTAAGTAAAAAAGGGGGAAAGGGTAATAACCCAAAAGGATATATTGAAAAAATAGATTATAAGTAAACCAATCTGTTTTCTTGTGATTTGGATAATAATATTTCATTAAAGTAAGAAATTAACATAAACATTATCAAAAAGTGATAACATTTCTTCAATAAACTATTATTACTTAGTAACTTGGGATCGTACTCTCCATGTAAGAAAATGAAATTACGTGAAACATAAAATAACATGAAAATATGTATTTTCATGACCTAACATATAACATTTAAGTATATAAACCTTGAAGAAATTATAGGTGAATACAAAAACATGAGTCTCAATGAATGAAAATTGAGACAAAACATTTTACCGATTTGGTACCTTTTTAATATTGATCCTCATGAAAGAAGGATCATAATATTGAAATTTTAATATGCATAAAATTATGTATATGTTATATAAAATAGTGAAATTGGATGTACTTATGCCACACAAAAATATTGGGTGGAGAACATAACATATATCTCACAGAAATTAAAAGTGAGATGAAATACTCATACCTTGTGTATTGAATCTCATCGTACTCATTCAAAAAAAAAATTATAATAAATATAAATTTTATATAAATATTTAAAATAACTATATTATTATATCTAATACCATATATTGTTTTATTATAACCTTATATTACCCTCTTGTTAACAATCCTTGGTTTTGGTTTCACTTTAGATAGTATTTTATTGGTTCTTCTCAAGTATCTTAATTTGTTGTATCATGTGTCTTTATAATTATATAAGGATTATATAGTTAAATAATGGTATAAATATAATTTATACCCATTTTTTATATTATAATAATTTATATCAGAAAAAATTAAAATATGGAATACACAGTATATAGAGACGGTAAGCCGTACGTACGACTGAACGTATTTTCTATTCTTATTATCTTTTTAGAAGAAATTATGTAAATGAAATGTTTGTATATATATATATTTATTACATTATAATTATTATATCATATATATCATATAATTTTACTAAACCTATCCTTAAGACATTCCACGTGGTGTGTGAATGAATCCCAACGCATTGAGGGGGTTGTAGTCCACAATTCCTTAGTTGAGATCATCATATTAACACCAAAGGTAATGTAAAGATATGTTTGTTTAAAAAGGAATAAATAAGCTCAAATACATTATAAATATAATATATAACATATACAAATAGATATTACATCGTAATAGACACCATGATTCTTGGTAAAGAATAAATGAAAAATAATCATTTCATGAGGAAGTAATTCATCATATATAGAAAAAGTATTCTCTATATCCATTGGATGGAGGTGTTTATAAGTTTATGTCAAACCCTTTGCATAAAAAATCATATTATATGAATGATAATTGTCTTATCATAGAATAACAGAATAAAGAGAGTGGGGGTGTAACATCCCAAGTAAGTAAAGAATAATATATTTTCATATCTATGTTTATTTATAAATTATATAGCGTTTTAGAGGCTTAAATTGAGAATAAATCAAATTTTAAGCATAAAATACTTTAATATTTTTAAAAGATTTTTTTTACCACCTTTTCATGGAAAACCATTTTTAAATCTAATTTTTGAAAATTTTAGAAGGTATATTTGTCAATATAAACTTATTATTTTGAATTGGAACATTGAAATTTACTTTGGATAAATTTTTTGTTTTTTACTGACAATGTTCATTTATTAATGATTAGTGAAAAATATTGCATTTTACTTCAAAACAAATTTTTCATCTTATTTAATTATATAGTTAGATTGTCCTTTTAATTTATTTTCATGTTTAATTAGAATATAGTTTTACCATTTAATTCTATTTTGGTCATTGTAATTAATTTCAATTTGAAATTGGACATAAACATGTGTCAATGTTTTGATAGATATTGTTTCTTAAAAACATGCTATTTGTTTTTACAACGTGAATTATTTTTAAATTAATTACTGCAATTTTTGTGTTTGGAATTTGGTAAAATGGATTCCATATTTGGAATCAGAAGGTCCAAATTATGTAATTAATATTATTTTGTTTTTGGACATTAAAAATAGTAACGACGGTAATTATCTTTAATTATAGTGATTAATTAGAAATCTAGTAGTTAAGGGTAATAAAAAATTATCATAAAAGTATAAAATGACCCCAATATTTGTCCAAATATTTTTTTTGTGTCATGGCCTACCATGGGATGCCTTGTGCCAACTTAGGGACCCCATGTAATCACTTCTGTTTGATAGTGACGTTTTATCATATTATTTTTAAAGAAAAGGAAAAATATAACCAAACTATGTAACACATAAGTAAAACAATTTTAATATTGTTTACATAAATGACCAATTAGAATATTAATATTCATTGGAAATCTAAAAAAGTTTTTCTACATCATAGTATTTTTTATAAATTTTAGACATTAAATAAATAAATTTATTTATGACACTATGATGATGAAGTGATTACCTCATTAATGAACGATTTAAATAAAATGAAAGGATAAGGTAAAATATAAGAATTACACTTGTCAAAAACCTATTGGATGTGTGGATTTAGAACCCTTATCACCTTATCCTCGAAATATATCATTATTGTAACTTTAAAATCCTAAAACCATTTTATAATAAAGTTACATTTCAAGACTTTCCAAAAGTGACCCTCCTCCCTCTAATAAAAGGCCCCCACCTCTACCCCCTTACCACACCTATAAATACCCTGGATCATCAAAACTATGCTAATATTATCTCTCCACATCCATCTCATACTCCTAGATGACTCACTTTGGGTTGAAGTCTTTCCAAGGAATCCTTTGGCTCAAATAAAAAAGAGTTACCCGATTTAGAGGTAATGTCTTCTCTCGAGTTTCTTTCTTTTATTTTCCTTATTCACTCACCAATATATTCTTATTATTTGATCTCATAATAACACAAGTATCCTCAATATACTGGGATTTTTTTTATGATAAGGATTATACCTATACCTACACACACCTCTATCTAATGGTTAAAGAACATAATGTTTCTGTGGGTGGCGAATTACTGCCTCACGAAACGATGATTGTTCAATATTTTTTTAACACTTTTTCACAGTTTCCATTATGATGTAACTATATTTATATATGATATATATGGTATTTATTTTTTCTATATGCTTCTGAATTTCATTTTTAAATCACATCATTATGCTTTTCATGTTGTGGAACTGCGATAATTTCATCTGAGGAAGTGTGGACTACCGCCCTCTCAGGTGATGTGTCTCATTCATTCCAAACATGAAATTTATAAAGAATGTAATTAATGAACTTATGTTACCTATATAACATATATATTATCCTGTAATTATAATATATATTTGTCTCATTTAGTTTTAATTCCTTTAATACGACAAAGAAATCAATATAGCCTTCAAGTGTACGTACGGCCTACCATCTCCATGAACGGTGCATTTCATTTTTAATCTCCAAATGGTATGGAATAGTATAAAATGAATATATAATGGATATATATGATATTTAATCATTAATACTATTCTGGAGATGATGTACTTATAACTACATGGTAAATTCATTTCAAACAAGTTTATTTTTTACTCATGTACCGAACATCGAAAAAACGTGCGATATGCACTCACATAATCAACTAATTATTATAACATGATAATATGTGATATGAATTGAATAATAAACTTTAAATGAATTCCTTATGCTATTATAAATTTACATAAGTTTATTATTCAGGAATATAATGAATGAACGAGAAAAAGTCGGCCTTGAGGTAAGGGACTTCGTCTCAATCTCCTTCCGTTGAGGCATAATTCAATTTATATATGACCTTATTTTATTAGTTGTATAATAACCCCTTTTGACTTTTAATTTCGTTCAAAAGGAATATTTTTACACGAAATGTTTTACTAAATGACAAAATGAATGTTTTTGTCTT
Organism: Viscum album; assembly: GCA_963277665.1. Classification (NCBI taxonomy): domain Eukaryota; kingdom Viridiplantae; phylum Streptophyta; class Magnoliopsida; order Santalales; family Viscaceae; genus Viscum; species Viscum album. The sequence goes on from OY728153.1 coordinate 1,956,868,892, forward strand.
ACGTATGCGAAAACGATGACTTCTCCACCTCCAGGACCATTATTTGAGTTTTGGGTTCCACTACAAGCCATAAATTTTTTAAATGAAAAATAAATACCATGTTTTACTTTTCTTTTATTATGGTATTGAAAATGGTTTTGATAATGTTTTTATTATATCAATGTGTTATATTGATATCTTGTGATTGAAATGTGGAAATGTTATGTTTCCTTTATATATGTTTTATGTGATACTATTATGTTAGGGATCTTGGGAAATGTTTATGAAGTCCAGTGGTTCCGTGATAAACTTAGGGAAGGTGAGCCTGAGATAGCTCTCTAATTCATTGGGTAACAAGAAGGATTTAAACGCTATGGTTTCTTCAAAGAGATTTAGGGAATATACTGTGATGGGAATTCCAACCATAACCATGAGGGTTACTCTCTACGTAAGAATGTTATGAATGCCTCAAGTTAGCTTTATGTATTATTATTTATATGAGTTATTCATAAATCTTATGATTTCATGAGGTATGTTAAAGTGCTTATGTTTTATGAGTAAAGTATTATTTCATTGATTCTTATGTATACGGGGACTAATGTTTTCTTTATGTATTTTTATATCCCTTACTATGATTTTTATGCTAATACCAAGTTTTTGAAATGTTTTTCACGGGTAAAGGGATTAATACATGATGTGATGATAGTGTCGAGGAAGTGTCAAGAAAGAAACCATGTTTTATTTTAAATATGTTTCCTTTGGTGAAAAAATGCATATTATCTTTGATGTAACCACCTTGTTTAAATGTGTTATTTAATGCATGATTTATGATCTAATTCTCTAAAACTCTAAACCTGAAAAGATCCTCAATGTGAATACTTGAAATAACCGAAGATTAAGTAATGTTTAAGGTTGGGGCCTTATAGTTGGTATCAAAGGTCAGATTAGATAACATTAGGAGTTAGAATTATATTAAATGATTATCCAAATATATATTTTTACAGATTACGATAAAATTGAAACGATATTTCATTTGAAGATTACCATGTTGCTTCATCTAAGACATGTTTGTTCATAATGGTTTTCTGTTGTGGAAACAAGGAATCAGTGCTAAGAAGGCGTACAGAAGGAAATGACCTTCCGAATCCACATCCTGAGATGGTCAGAATTGGAACTGAATAGTTATTTGCAGTAATGGCACAATTGACTCAAATGATAAATGGTGGTGGTTCCATGCATGCGATCAGCCAGATCAACCGCATAGGAACATGTGAGTGGTGGAACATTTCTTGAGGCAACATCCCCCATCATTCAGAGGATCATCTGACCCTGTGTTATCTGTATGGTTGATTAAATCACTAGAGAAGATTTTTTATGTCATAGGGTGTTCAGAAAATCAAAAGGTTAGTCTTTCTATTTACCGTTTGGAGGGTGAATCAGATCAGTGGTGGTCGATGGTTAAAAATATCAGGGATGCTGATGAGATTGATTCTTTTGAATGGGATGAATTAAAAGGTATGTTTCTTGAGAAATATTTTCCTAAGGTTGTTCGACTTAGGATGGAAAAACAATTCTAGGAATTGAGGAAAGAAGAAGACTATGTGGCTGCTTATGAAGCAAAGTTTACTCGATTGGGAAGGTATGCTCCAAATTTTTTCAAAGACCTTGATAGTAAAATCAATCGTTTTAACTCAGGATTAAAGCCAAAATATCAAACAGCATTAGCTTCTCGTGAGTTCAAAATTTATGAAAATCTTGTTCTATGTGATAAGCTGGTGTAAATGGAGTGTGACGATGAAAAAGTGTTCTACGACAACCAATAGAAGAAGAGACCAAGGTGGCAAGAGAAAGGGAAGAATTCTTCAAAAATGTTTGATGTTAAGGAAACTAATTTTTCAGTTTGTGATAAATGCGGTAAAAATCATGATGGGGAATGCCTTTTCAATTTTGGAAAGTGCTCCAGATGTGGTAAGATGGGACATAAGGCTTTTGATTACACTGGAAAAGATCAGGGTAATGGTAAGACCAAATTTGATTTACAGTTAGTGAAATGTTTCTAGTGCAATGAGATGGGTCATTATGTGAACGAGTGTTTGATGAAGAGCTCGAATGATGGGAAGCAGTCAGACTACAAGCAGAAAGGTGTGGTGAAATCCTTTGAAACTACTTCAGCAGATGTAGGGCCATCAAATGAAGTGGAATTAGGTACTTTGTTTGTTTTTTAGATTATTTCAATGTGTTATATGATTCAGGGTCTACACATTCTTTCATCTCTGAAATTTTTTCTAGTAAATTGGGAATTCCATCTCAAGAAATGACTCTAGAACTTTTGGTAAAAACACCTGGGGGAAATGTTGAGGCAAAAATAATTTATAAGAATATTCCTATCCTTATATGTGGAAAGAACCTACTTGCAAACCTTATTTTTTTACCTCTAGTAGAGTTTGATCTTATCCTAGGTATGGATTGGCTCTCTGTTTACCAGGCTAATATTGACTGTAGAGAAAAAGAAGTTTCTTTTCAGAAAGAATTTCATTTTTTGTACAATAATGAAACCTTACTGTTAATAACATATCAAGAGGCTGAGAAACTTTTAAAAGGTGGAAATAAATGTTACCTTGCACATATTGTTTAAAACAAAGGAACCATTTAGAATAATGATATGGCAGTGGTAAATGAGTATCCTAATGTTTTTCCTGATGAGTTTCCTGGAACAATACCAGATCGGTAATTTGAATTTACTGTTGGCTTAGTTCCTAATGTTAAGACATTTTCAAAACCCCCTTATCGAATGGCTCAAATAGAACATTTAGATTTGAAGGAGCAATTGAATGATTTATTAAATAAAGGTTTCATTCAACCTTGCACATCACCATGGGGATCTCCTATATTATTTCTTAAAAATAAATATAGTTCAATGAGATTTTTCATTGATTATAGAGCCTTAAATAACATCAATGTTAAGAACGAATACCCTTTGCCTCATATCGATGATTTGTTTGATCAGCTCCAGGGAGCTCAATATATTTCAAAGATTGACTTGAGATCGGGGCACCATCAGTTGAAGGTAATGGAAGAAATTATTCTGAAGACCGCGTTTCATACAAGATATGGCCAGTATAAATTTTTAGGTATGCTTTTTGGGTTAACCAATTGACCTGCTATATTCATGGACCTTATGAATAGAATATTCCATGAGTTCTTGGATAAGTTTTTGGTTGTTTTCATTGATGATATTTTGGTGTTTTCTAAAAGTAAAGAGGAGCATGAAAGTCATTTAATGGTTATTTTGAAAACCTTAAAAGAAAATAAATTGAATGGTAAATTCAGCAAGTGTTTGTTTTGGTTAGAAAAAATATCTTTATTTGGTCACATTGTTTCTAAAGATGGGATAACTGTTGATCCTATAAAAACAAAGGTTGTTGAAGAATGGCCAAGACCCAATAATATAACCGAAAATTGTAGTTTTATTGGTTTGGCAGGATATTACCGAAGGTTTGTTAAAAATTTTTCACCGTTGTCCAGCCCATTGACTAAGCTAACTCAGAAGGGTGATAAGATTATCTTGAAAAAACAATGTGATGATTGTTTTCAGGAATTGAAAAGAAGATTGGTGAATGATCTAGTATTGGAACTACATTCCATGAAGGGTGAGTTTGTTATCTACAGTGATGTTTCATTGAAAGGAGTAGGTTGTGTCCAAATGTAGAATGATCAAGTAATTTCTTATGCTTCACGTCAGTTGAAAACTCATGAGATAAATTACCCTACACATGATTTCGAATTTGTTTATGTTGTTTTCTATTTAAAAACATGGAGGCATCATTTTTATGGTATATAGTGTGAAATATATACTGATAACAAATGTTTAAAGTATATTTACACTCAGAAATAATTGAACATGACACAGAAGAGATGGCTAGAATAAATCAAGGATTATGATTGCACGATTAACTACCACCCAGGAAAAGAAAATTAAGTGTAAGATGATTTGAGTTGAAAAAGTAATGCTTCATTGACCATGTTACGTTTCAAACATCATCCTTTGGTTAAAGATTTGATGAATTTTTGTTTAGAAGTTGTTGGTGGAAGAAATTATTCTGTTTTGTTTCAGGTATTAGTGAAATCATCTCTATCAGACAGAATTAATAAAACACAGAAGAAAGACAGTGAGTTACAGAAAATGGTAGAGCTGGTTCAGAATGGTATGTTACCTAAATTCAATAATGATTGTCTTTTGATATTTGGTAAGAGATTGTGTGTGCCTTGTGATTCACAGTTGAAGAATGATGTGTTATGTGAAGCTCATAGTTCTCCATTTTCTGTTCATGCAGGCAGTACTAAGATGTATAGAGATCATCAGGAATATTACTGGTGGGATGGAATGAAAAGAGATATTGCTGATTTTACTAGGAAGTGTTTGACTTCTCAATAGGTTAACATAGAGCGGAAGTTACCGAAAGGGATGCTTCAGACTTTACCTGTTCCAAAGTGGAAATGGTAGACTATATCCATGGACTTCGTTGTAGAATTACCGAAGACACCTCGAGGTAATAATGCAATCTAGGTTATTGTTGATTTCTTGATGAAATCTGCTCATTTCCTTTCTATACGAGATACTTTTTCTCTAGATCAGCTTTCTCGATTGTAACTTAAAGAGATAGTCAGTTTACACAGAGTTACGCTCTCTATTGTATTTGATGGTGATCCCAAGTTCACTTCTAACTTTTTCAAAGGCCTTCATAAGTCATTGGGTACTAAATTAAATTTTAGTACATCTTTTCATCCTCAATTAGATAGAAAGTCAAAACAGAAAATTCAGACCTTAGAGGATATGATACATGATTATTCGATGGATTATTAGGTAATTTGGGACCAAAACCTTTCATTGGTTGAGTTTTCTTATAATAACACTTTTCATTCTAGTATACAGATAGAACCATTTGAGGAATTATATGGGAAGCAGTGTCGAACACCAGATTTTTGGGATGAATTCGGTGGAAGGAAGTTTATGGGACCAGAATTGGTAGAAGAGTTGGCGGAAAATGTTCATATGATATAGAAACACATGAGAACAGCTTAGAGCAGGCATAAAAGTTATGCGGACAACAGGAGGAATGATATCTCTTTTGAGGTAGGTGATCATGTCTTCCTCAAAGTTTCACCATGGAAAAGTGTGATTCGATTTGGTAAGAAAAGAAAGCTGAGTCTAAGGTTCATTGGACCATATGAAATTCTAGAGAGAGTTGGATTAGTTTCATACCGAGTGGCTTTACCTCTGAATTTATCTCAGGTACATAATGTTTTTCATATTTCAATGTTAAGGAAGTACATGCCAGACCCATCTCATGTTTTGAGTCTAGAGGTAGTTCAGCTGGAAGAGAATCTATCATATGAGGAACAACCGGTCCAGATTCTTGACCACATGTAGAAAGTGTTGCGGAATATGGTGATTCATCAATTAAAGTTTCTATGTAAAGACCATATAGTTTAAGAGGCAACACGTGAATCTAAAAATGTAATGAGGGATAAATACCCCCACTAATTTGATAAGTAAAAAAATTACGGGGACTTAATTTCCTAAAGGGGGGAATGTTGTAACATCCCAAGTAGGTAAAGAATGATATGTTTTCATATCTATTTATATTTATGAATTCTGTAGTGTTTTAGAGGCTTAAAATGAGAATAAATCCAATTTTAAGCATAAAATGCTCTAATATTTTTGAAAGATTGTTTTACCGCCTTTTGATGGAAAACACTTTTTAAATCGAACTTTTGACAATTTTATAAGTTCTATTTGTCAAAATAAACATATTATTTAGAATTTTGATATTGAAATTTAATTTGGATAATTTTTTTGTATTTTTCTGACTATGTTCATTTTTTAATGAATAGTGAAAAATACTGCTTTTTTACTTCAAAACTGCTTTTTATCTAATTTAATAATATAGTTAGATTGTCCTATTAATTGGTTTTAAAGCGTAATTAAAATATAGTTTTACCATTTAAATCAATGGTGGTAATTGGAATTAATTTCACTTTGAAATTGGACACAAACAAGTGTCAATCTTTTGATAGATATTGTTTCTTAAAACACGCTATTTGTTTTGAAAACGGGAATTATTTTCAAATTAATTATTGCAGTTACTGTGTTTGTAATTTGGTAAAATGGATTCCGTATTGAGAATTAGAAGGTCCAAATTATGTAATTAAGACTTTTGTTTTTGGACATTATGAATAGTAACGACGGTAATTATATTTAATTATCGTGATTAATTAGTAATCTGGTAGTTAAGGGTAATAAAATAATGTCATAATAATATAAAATGACACCAAAATGTGTCAAAATCCTCTGGGTTGTGTCATGTACGACCATGGTATGCCTTGTACCAACCTAGTGACCCCGTGGAATTACTTTTATGTGATAGTGACCTTTTATCATATTATTTTGAAAGAATGGAAAATATAACCAAACTATGTAACACCTAATTAAAACAATTTTAATATTGTTTACATAAATGATATCTTAGACTATAAATATTCATTGGGAATATAACAATATTTTCTACATAATGGTATTTTTTTATAATCTTTATAAATTAAATAAATCTATTTATTTATGATACCATGATGATGCAGTGATTAACTCATTAATGAATGATTTAAATAAAATGAAAAGATAAGGTAAAATATAAGACTTAAACTTGTCGAAAACCTATTGGATGGGTGGATTTCGAACCATTATCACCTTATCCTTGAATTATATCATTTTGGGTCCTTTAAAATCCAAAAACCTTTTTATAATAAAGTTACATTTCAAGACTTTCCAAAAGTGGGCCTCCTCCCTCTTATAAAAGGCCCCCACCTCTACCCACTTACACACACCTCTCAAGCACTTGGCTCATCCAACCTATTCTCATGTTATCTCTCGACATACCTATATTACTCGTAGAAGCATAAAATTGGGTAGAAGTCTTTTCAAGTAATCCTTTGGGTCAAATCAAAAAGAGTTACCCAATTTAGAGGTAATGTCTTCTCTTGAGTTTCTTTCTTTTATTTTCCTTCTTCACTCACCACTATCTTCTTATTATTTGATATTATAATAACACCAGTATAATCAAAATACTATGATGTTGTTATGATAATGATTCTATCTACACATACACACACCTCTGTCTAATGGTTAAGGAACATACTGTTTCTGTGGGTGGCGAATTACTACCTCACAAAATGATGATTGTTCAATCTTCTTTTAACACATTTCATGGAGGCCATTATGATGTCATTGTATTTATATATGATATATTTGGTATTTATTTTTTCTATATGCTTCTAATTTTTTTTAAAACACATCGTTATGCTTGTATTGTTATGGAACTGCGATAATTTCATCTGAGGAAGTGTGGACTACCTTCCCCTCAAGTGATGTGACTCGTTCAGGCCAAACATGGAATTTTTTACGAATTTAATTAATGAACTTATGTTACCTATATAAAATATATATTATACTGGAATTATAATATATATATATATATATCTAATTTAGTTTTAATTCCTTTAATATGACAATGAAATGAAAGTAGCGTTTATACGTACGTATGACCTACTGTATCAATGAACGGTGCATTTCATGTTTTATCTCCAAATGTTATGGAATAGTATAAAATTAATATATACTGGATATATATGATATTTAAATCATTAATATAATTATTTAGATGATTTAATTATAACTACAAGTTCCATTCTTTTCAATCAAGTTCATTTTTGACTCATGCACCGAACATCACAAAACGCGTGATATGAACTCACATAATTTACTAATTATTATAACATGATAATATGTGATATGAATTTAATAATAAAATTTAATGTAATTCTTTAAGAAATTATAAATTGACCTATCTTTATTATTCAGTAATATAAAGAACGAACGAGAACAAGTCGGACTTGATGTAATTGACTTCGTCTCAATCTCCTTTCGTTGAGGCATACTTCAATTTATATACGAACTTCTTTTATTAGTTGTATAATAAACCCTTTTGAATTTTAATTTCATTCAAAAGGAATCTTTTTTACATTAATAATTTTACTAAATGAAAAAAGGAATGCTTTTATCTTACGTATGCTGCGACAACGACTTCTCTGCCACCGTGACCATTATTTGAGTTTTGGATTCCTATAAATGCCATAAAATTTTCAAATGAATAATAAATACCATATTTTACTTTTATTTTATTTTGGTATTGAAACTGGATTTGATAATGTTTTGATTATATCAATGTGTTGTATCGATATCGTGTGATTGAAATGTGGAAATGTTATGTTTCATCTATTCATGTTTTATGTGATACGATTATGTTTTGGTTCTTGGGAATTATTTATGAAGTTGGGTGGTTCCAAGATAAACTAAGGGTGGGTGAGCCCAAGATAGCTCTCCAATGCATTGGGTAATGTGAAGGAGTTAAACGCGGCGGTTTCATTGATGAAATTTAGGGAATATACTGTGATGGGTATTCCAAACGTAACCATGAGGGTTCCACCCTATGTAAGAATGTTATCAATGCATCAAGTTACCTTTATGTCTTATTATTTCTATGGGTTATTCATAAATCTTATGATTTCATGAGGTATGTTAAAGTTCTTATGTTTTATGAGTAATGTATGATTTCATTGACTCTTATGTATACATGGACTAATGTTTTCTTTCCATATTTTGATATCCCTTACTAATATTTTTGTGCTAATCTCATATTTTTGAAATGTTTTTCACAGGTCAAGGGAAATGTATAGGATGTGATGATAGTTTTGAGTAAGTGTCAAGAAAGATACCATGTTTTATTTTAAATATGTTTCCTTTGGTGGAAAAAATGAATATTGTCGTTGATGTAACCACCCTGTTTAAATGTGGAATGTAATTCATGATTTATGATCTAATTCTCTAAAACTCTAAACCTGAAAATATCCTCAAAGTGAATAATATAAATAACCCAATATTAAGAAATTTTTAAGTTCGGGGCCTTATAGGGGGTCCGGATAGGAATATAAAGGGAAGGACCTTGAGAGAAGGCATTACCTCTAAATCGGGTAACTCCTTTTAGTTTGTGCAAAAATGATTCTTTGAGGGTATTTATTCCAAAATAGAGGCTTCAAGGTATAAGAGAGGATTTTTGGGAGGTCATATCATCAGATCTTGTAAAACATTAAGTGGTTTTAGAGGTGTGAGAAATGGGTAGAGGTGGTGTAATTTTATAGTGGAGGAGGAGTGGGAGTCTTGTAAATATTTGAGGAGAGAATTACAACCAAATTCTTCATATTTTATGTGGATTAAATAATGTAAAAATGTCGATACAATTGATTATAAGGACTAAATATATCCATCCTTTTCTTTTTTTACATGTTTCTATTTCATTTTGGTCTTTAAATATAAGGTTTTTTACATTATAAACATACTTTTTCTCTTAACTAATACAATTAATCTTAATCACTTTCACTAATATTTTTTGGAAAAAAAGTTTAAATTATTAGAAATTATAAATTATATTGATACCAAATACGGAATCCATTTTTTAAATTTTATTAACATAAGTGGTATAAATTAATATGAAATTAATCCCACTTATGGGATGAGACTACGAGTTTTTTAAAAAAAATAATCAAAAGATTGACAATTTTTTTACATCCAAATTCATTGTGAAATTGGCTCCAATGAACTAAATTGGATTAAATAGTGAAACTATTATCTATAAAAGTAATTAAATCATTTAAAAATAAAATTTTTCCTTATAAATAAATTTGATGAAAAATATGTTTTTAAATAAAATCTAGTATTTTTTATTATTCATTAATAGATGAAACCTTACATAAAAATACCAAAAATTTATCCTAACCTAAATTTTATGTCTATATTTAAAATATTAAGTCTATTTTTACATATTAATTATATAAATATTCCAAAAAATGGATTTAAAAAGGGTTCTCCATCAAAAGGAGGTAAAAACATCGTAATAAATATATTTTTTTAAGCAAAACATTGGGCATGATCTTATATTATGTCTATAAAATATAAGGGATTACTATCCAAAGCATTATTGAATATATAAAATATGTATTATATTAATCTCACTTTACAATGGTAATTTATTAAATTAAATATATTTAAAAAGATTTATTACTATAATAATATTTTCCTTTATATTCAATAAGTTTTCATATTAATTAGTTGGTAATCTATGAATTAACCTTATATTTTTAAACACCAAATATTTTCATAATTGAGTTAATTTAATTCATATACATCAACTTAACTCCTAGGTTATATTTTATTTTTATAATATTTTTAATAATATATTATAATTGGTTAACAAATTGTCTTGTGTGTTAAAAAAGTCATCAAGGAAGGTCAGTCTTGTATGTAATGTACGATAGTCTTCTTATTCCATATAATATACACCATGTTGGGATTGTGTGTAACATACCCTAATCTATTTCCTTATGAAATTAATGTTTTACTAAGTGAAAAGGAATTTTGTGTGGTTCCTGAAGTGAAAATTATAAAAATATTAAATTAATTCGAAAACAATTTCACCAAATTAACTAGGTGTAACATTCTACCCCCATTAAAATAAATTTCACCTTCGTAATTCATTTGATTTATCAATGTTTTAATAATTAAAAGTTTTTTCTTATAAAACCCCATTTTAATAATGAATACAAAAACATCCCATAAAAAAGGAAATGCGGGAAGCATAATAGTTACCCAAAGTAACATATAATTGGGTTTCCATAGAGGAAAACATAGGTTCATAAGGAAGATTGGACACAGAAAAAAAGTTTAAATATTTATAGCGATAGATTTTAGTAATCAATCAAAATAAAGTTAATTATCAGTGGAATTATTAGGACCTCAATGTCATAAATATATGATGATCCCAGAAGCCATTAGTTCAACAAAATTTAAGTCATTTATTAATTCTATCTAATGACCAAGAATATAAGGAAATATACTTGTATGGTGTTATCCCCTTCCTAATAAAAAAATATCAACCTTATTTATGCATTTATTGATTTCCACATCATCAATTAACATACGAAATGAATGAGAATTCTTTTTTATGAAGTATGAAATGATAATGAGTTCCGGGAGAAGTCAAACCATCTATCATCGGTTTTTATAAACACAAATAGGATATCTAATATGAATAAGTCATCATCTGGTGAGATAATAAATTAACATGAAGTACATTATTTGAATATTTTCTTAAACTTTCCTTAAATAGTTATCCTTATAACCCTTCTAGAATTCAATTAATCGTTTTTCCCTTAAATACTCTTTTATCTTATACCAAAAACAATTTTATTGGATAATCGTGTTCATCCTTGCATCTATGGAACATTAAATTTTATTTTTTAATCCAAAATCCATTTAGAGGGATGAAACATTACTAAAAAATAATAACCAGATTATTAAAGGGCTTATTCATCAAAATAAAACTTGAACTTCCGGACTAGCGGCTAAGGATAAGTTGTCCCTTAATTTTCATTATTCATTTCATGAAATGTGATTGACTAATATTTCCCTTTAACCTTTTTACTTAGAGGTTTTGGTGTCATATCATCCATATTAGCCCTTATATTGGGGAAATGATTCGTATAATGCCCCATCTTCATGCACATGAAACACTAAATTGTTGGTGTTTCATCGTATTGAGATTTATCTCAATTTGTTTCATTGAATTTAATATTCTCATCTTTTCTACATTATTTTGATCTGTTTCCATGCTTCCCACACATAATATGCCTTTTTTTCCTTTAATGCACTCTCTTAATTTATCATTCCCAATATTTTAGAAAGTAGGCGTATGAAACGTTTTTTTATCTCTAGGGTTTTTAGAATCCCCTTTGAACTCAATCTTCCTCTTATTGTTAAAAATATGAGATTAACATGTAACTCCAACCTCAATTTGAACATTGATCACACAATGAAAAATCTCTTCATAGCTACTAAAGTCTCTTATGTAAAACTCCCTTAAAAGGCTTTTATTTAATCTACTAATAAACTATCAACTTTAATTTTGGGTTGGATGATAATACTAGAAGCATACCATGAAAATCTTGGGAAATTATCCACTTGGGTACTGATAGATTCATTATCCTTTTGATTTAAATTTAGGAACTCCTTTTCTATCTTCATAAAAAGAACATGAGGGAAGTACTTAGTGAAGAATAAGTTATTTATCTCACCCAATCCATCAATTAAGTTTCATCATGACTCTTAATATTCGTTATTAGAGTCCACCACTGGTCTGATTCCCCTTCTATGCGATAAATAGTCAGTATAATTTTTTCATGATTTGAACACTGTAGAATGGAGAACATATTTTCAAGGCTATTGATCTAGTGTTCAGTAACAAGTATGTCAGATGACCCACTGATGGAAGGTTGATGATTCCTCCTGAAATAATCAATAGAATGATGTTAGCTCATTTTCAAGTTTAGAAACTCACCATAATTCATATATTGAGAAATATATGAGAGTATAGCAATGAGGATTTATATTACAGTCCCTATAGAATTTGGATTTTCAATAGGACATTTGTTTTATTGTCTATTTCTATCACCATTAATGAGGTTCCTTTGGGATCTTGCTATTCACTAAAACCAAAAGCAGAGAGTAAGAAATAATTATCGTAATTAGGAACCACATAATCATGAAAAGTAAATTATAATATTTCTAAATTATGATACCTTCCTTAATCTGTGACACCTTTGGTTTACCCTAGGTTATTCATCAACCACTTTTAATTAAATCCTTCATGATGGTTGTGAATAGTAGGTGAATTCTCCAAGCATACCCCTCAAGAGTGTAAAACCAGGTGTGTAGCAAGTCCCATTATCCGGTACTATGTTACCCCATGTTTCGGACAAAACATCTTGTAAGAATTTTTACCCATAAGTACATATGTTCTAAAGCCACATCCACTTGTAGTATCCTATAATGGATTTATTTTCCAGGAACCCACTCACTCTATTTTTTACCAAAATTTGAGGAATTTTTCTTAAATGTTAACTCATCATTATACTTGTCCTTAGAGACATCTCTAGACATATCCTTAGAAATATACCTAGGTATCTCACTATACATTTATCATCCTAGTTTCCAATGGTTAAAAAAACCTTTCCTTGGATACAATCTATAGTGACCCAGACATGAAATAAATTGATATTACATCATTTTAGATGAATATTCATTACATTAAAAAAATACATGCCCAAAGACAATAATAGTTTAGTGTCTTCGGAAACATGGTAACAAAATCTTCTATCCTAGTGAAAGATCTTCAAAAGCTACCATAAATATGTCAAATTGTCATACTTATACCTAAAACCCTTCATAAATACTTGGGGAAATGAAACACAATAAAGGGGTGAGCAGAGATGTTCAGTAAGGATAAATGAATGAAATGAATAAGCATAACATAAAAAATGGGTACAGAACATGGGTATATCATTTGTAGATAATGAAATTCAAATTAGAGAACATAATAAATAATGGGAGTTCATAATACATGATTCATAAGGAAGTAGATAACATAGTCCAAGGAAACATAATATTGGAAAAGACATGGAATTTTTGGCATGCATGTTGGTTTATAACAGTGTGAACATGTATTAGTTGAAATGGTTTCACACATTAAGTTAAGGGCTTGAAATCTGACCCCAACATCGACTTGTGGACATGAAAATAGGTCCATGAATAACATTTTGAACATGTAATCAGGTTCATGAATAACCTTATATATGTGAAACCATGTACATGCATAACATTGTGAATGTGTAATTAGGATCATTCATTACCTAATGGACATGAATTAAGGTCCATGTATAACAATGTAAACATGTAATCAGGTTCACCGATAAACTTATGGATATGAAACTAGGTCCATGCATAACATTGTAAACATTTAATAAGGTTAAATCATAACATTGGGACATGTAATCAGGTTCACACATTAACTTTTGGACATGAAAACAAGTACATCCATAACATTGTTAATGTGTAATCAGGTTCATGCATTACCTAAATGACATCAAACCAGGTCCATTCATAACATTGTGAACATGTAATCAGGTTCACACAAAACATTTTCAACATTTAATCAAGTTCACACATAAACTTATTGACATGAAAAATGGTCCATGCATAACATTGTGGACACGTAATAAGGTTTACTCATAACATTGTTAACATGTAATAAACTTCATGCAAAAACATATGGACATGCTACCAGGTCTATGCATAACATCGTGAACATGTAATCAGGTTCATCTAAAATAATTGTACTCATGATTCATACATTATTTACAAATGAATTGGTGGTAGATATAGGTCCCACCCATCTTAGAATAAAATCATTCATACATGTTCCAAAATATAATAAAACATTCATCATATCATAACCCATAAAAAGAAATAGGTTTTATAAACATCAAATCATAGCCAATGAAATGAAAATGGGTATCATTAAAATTTCACCACTAAAACCCCATGGAAAATAGATTGGTTTGATAAAAATTTCATAAAATCATATCCCATGAAATGAAGTGGGTCTCATAAACATGTAACCTATGAAAGGGAAATTGGCTTCACAAACACTGTGACATTAAGCATAACACATTCCAAGAAAGGATATGAAAGGAAAATTTATATAATTTCGTATAAGGAGATGTGTAACACCAGTGGATGTTATTATATATGGAAAATCATTTTGAAATATCATTCAAAAACAATTCATTAGGAAAATATCCTTTCTTCTTTGAAAACCAATTTTTATAATTAAAAACCTTTTGAAACCTAATTTCTTTGAAATTAGCTTTCAAAATTTATAAAGGAATCATTGAAAACAAAAAAAAATTAAAAACATTTTTCATTGAAAATAATCTTCAGGTACCTTTTGAAAACATTTTTCAAAAAGTTTTGAAAACATGGTTTATGAATAAAATAGATTTCTGGCCGAAGAGAGAGAGTGTAATAATTTACTTTAAAAAATTATCCTAACTACCCAAGGGTGAAAAATGGGTAATAACACAATATTAAATCATAAACAAATATATTAGAAGAATCATAATCACTATTCATGAGATATGGATCATAATATTTCATTAGAGGAAGGATAATAATAAAGAGCCTCGAAAAGCGATGAGATTGCCTCAATATACTCTTATAACTTGATAATGTGGGATCATAATATCCATGTAAGAAAATGAAATTACGTGAAACTAAATATATAATTAATATATATATATATATTCATTATATAAAATGTAAAATGGATGTATATACCCCGCGGAAAAGAGTTTAGGTGCATAACAAAACATGAGTCTCCAAGAAGACAAATTGATACCAAACATTTTACCAATTTGGTATCTTTTAAAGATTAAACCCCATGAAATAAATACCATAAAATGTACATGTGAATACCTATAAATTTAATTATATGTTACATAAAATATAATCATTTTCATTTTATATAACACACAAAAATATTGGGTGGTGAACATAATATATATCTCATAGAAATTATAAGTGAGGTGAAGTCTCCTCACCTTGTGTCTTGACTCTCATCGTACTCATTCAAACCACAATTATAATAAATTTAAATTTATTATAAATTTTTAAAATAAATACATTGATATATGTAATACCATATATTTTTATTACGACCTTATATTATACGCTTGTTAATGATTCTATGTTAAGGCTTCACTTTAGGTAATATTTTCTTTGTTATTTGCATTATTTCTTAATTTCTTTTATCGTTGGTGCTTATACATACATCCTGATTAAAAAATTTAAATCCTTTAATAAATCTAATTTATATCCGTTATATTTTTATTATAATATTTTATATCATATATATGTTTAAAATTGAATACACCGTTCATGGAGGTGGTAAGACGTGCAAACACATGAACATTGTTTCTGTTTTTATTACTCTTTTGAAAGAAAGTATGTAAATTAAATTTTTATATATAATTATTAAAATAGAATTATTATATGATATATATCATATAATTTCATTAAACCCATTCATAATACATTATGTATGGGCTGTGAAAGAAACACATCACTTTGATGGGGCGGTAGTCCACACTTCCTCAAATGCTATTATCGAATAAACCCAAAATGGAAGCTAAATATATTTGTGATGAAAATGGAATAAATAAACTTAAATAAATAATAAATATAACATAAAACATATATAAATATATATTCCATCATAATGGAAACCATTATTGGTTTTAAATAAGAAAGGAACAATCATTGTTTCACGAGGCAGTAGTTCACCAAACATAGAAACAATATGTTCGATATCCATTAGATGGAGGTGTTTGTAAGTGTAGGACAACCCATTTTCTGAAAAATATCCATGTATATAAAGGATTTTTTTCACCCAATAATGTATTAAATATATTGAAGGATGGAGAAGGAAAATAATGACAAGGTGCTTGAGAGATGACATTACCTCTAAATCAGGTAACTCCATTTGGTTTGTGCTAGAAGGATACCCTGAGAGAATATATTCATAAAGGGAGGCTTCAAGGTAAAAGGGATTATTTTTTAGGGTAATTGGTCAGATATTTTCCAAACATAAGATGTTTTAGAGCTATGAATAATGGGTAGAGGTGGTGGCCTTTTATAGTGGTGGAGGAGTGGCACTCTTGTAAATATTTAAAGAGAGAATTCCACCCACGTTATTCTTGTTAAAAGTGAATCAAATAATAGAACAATGTATATCAAATTGATTATAAGGTCTTAATATGTCTATAAAATGGGTTTTGACAAGATTCTAGGTCATTTTGTTCCTTATATTTATGTTTTAGTACATTATTAACCTAATTTTTCTCTTAACCGATGTAATTAATTTTAATCACTTTCACTACTATTTTTGATAAAAAAAATAGAGTTGAAATTATTAGACATTATAAATTATTATTATTCCAAATATGGAATATATATTTCGAAATTATAATCATATAATTGTAAAAAATAAATTTAAAATTAATCCTGATGACGGGATGTAGAACATGTTTTTAAAGAAAAAATGATCAAAAATTTTATAGATTTTTTCATCAAATTTCAAAGTGAAATTGGTAAAAAAATCCCCTATTTTGATTAATAGGTAAAAATATCTTTATAAAAACTATTAAACCAATTAAAAATATTATTTAACGGTATCAATAAATTAGATTAAAAATAAGTTCTAAAGTAAAATCCAATATTTTTAACTATTTATTAAATAATGAAACCTTACATATAATTTCAAAAAAATTATCCTAACCTAATTTTTATGTCTCTATTAAAAATCTGAAATTATTTTTTACATATGTATTATATAAAAGTTCCAAAAATATGATTTAAATAGTGTTCTCCATCAAAAGGCGGTAAAAATGCCTAAAATATATAGTTTTTAAGCATAATATTTGGTGTGATTATATCTTATGTCTATAAAATCTATGGGATGGATATAAAAAATATTTTATAGAATATATAACATATTTATTATATTAATATCACATAAAATTTTATTTAATTAAATTTAATAGTTTATAATATATTTATGACTATTATAATATTTTCCTTTATATTCAATCAGTTTTCATATTTATTAATTGGTTATCTTTGAATTCCCAATGTATTTCTAAAAACCACATATTTTCGTAATTAATTTAATAAAATTCATATATATCAACTTTTTGGTTATGGTATATTCCATTATATTTTTTTAATAATACATTATTGTTAGGTAACACTCAATCTTATATGTTACGCAATCCATCGAGTATGGACCATATTGTGTGTAATGCAAGCTTACCTTGTTATTATGTATAGTTCACACCATGTTGGGATTTCATGTGACATATTCCAAGCCAGTTCTAGGTGAAAAAAATGTTTTACTTAGTAAAAAAATATTTTCAGTGTTGCATGAAAGGAAAAATATGAAATGATTAATTTAATTTGAAAAATGTTTCACAAAAATCATGGGGTATTACATTTTTTTATGTGGGTTTCATCCCTATTTATTATCCAATAATGAACACTAATCAATTCCATTAACAATTTAATTTGTGGGTAAATCTTGCTTTTGGGTTTGGGTTATTTTCTTCCTATGATATAGGGGAATTATTTATTGTCTATCATTCTCTCTGTCTATAATTATAATAAGAAAGAATCAAGAAAACTAAAAAATGAATGAGGATCAGTCCTATTATATGGTTTTTTATTTTTCTCCTCTATTCTATGTGAGAACATCATTGGTATATCCGTTGGCACGGGGTCTGATAAATACCCAATGAATGATCATTATGCAATCAATCTTTAGTGGAATGTATAATCACCATGAGAATGAGTTAGAGATCAATATCATGGTTTTAGTGTGCAGTTATAGATGATAATTTGGTTACTAATTTTAGTTACCTATTATAGGTTTGGGGAAGATATTCATCATACAGCTTGACAAAGATGTGATTTCATTTGGATCTCTGGTCGGAATCATTTGAGTAATGACGACAAGGATCAGTCACCCTAGATCCACCTTTCTCAGAAAATATTTGTGATAAATAAATAGAAACAATGGTTTATTTCTATAAAAAAAAATAAAACACAAAAATGTGGGGAATTAAACATTAAACATTATATACCCTAAAGGACACAGGTTGTGTGGAATCCCTGGAAGCGGTGATAGGGATTTAATTAAAATTAACAATAACACACCATTTGACATGAGTCAGATGTTGTGTAACCCTTCAATGGTGTATTAGTGAATATCATGGAGGATACAGAGAACTATACATGGTTTGGAAAAAAGAAATTCAACGGTACACCAACATGACTAGGTACACAAAAAATGACCATAGTACACATGCATGACAAGGTGTACACGAGCATGGATATGAGAATATAGACATTAGTATATGGAGGCCTGGGGTTAGAGGTATACATCATGAACCCTATATACATTCCATGTACTTAAATAGAGACTTCATAGATCTCGTTATCTCTTTACTATAGACTAGGTTCTGTTGGGTATGCTTCCTTGGCCTATCCCTACAAGGGTATAATGTGTAATTACATTATAAACACAGGAAAATCATCCCCATGATGGGTGTTTCTTGAATAGATTTCAATATATCCTTCTTTACAATTAGATTGGGATCCTATATCATTACATTTTTTCACCTAGGTAGGTATTGGAGCTATCATCAGGATAATGGGATTCAATCACCTCTGTAGCAGGATGGTCTAGTAGGGTTCACGGTATCATCATGCATATGATCCCCTACATGGTGGGTGATTCATGCAGGGATGGTGAAATCCCCTATAGATCATGGGTGTGATCCCCTATATAGGTATTAGGATTTTTGATATCCAGTGAGTACTTCAATAGAGATTCCTAAAAAGCACTATCCAGTAGAAGAACACCATAAGTGATATCATGGTTCCTAGAGTGAGTTATCATGGATGATCGTTACCTCGATCCTCAAGAAGAATCTTGTGGATGGTAGTATGTTTGAGACCTTCTTGGATTTTGAATCTATTATGAGTATATTTGGGTTATTCTTATGGTTTACTACCACTTATTTGAATGATATTACTTTGATTGGATGAGATGACCACAATACTGATTCTTTATGCTTAGTAATTTTAGGGTGTCCTACTATATATTTTTATAATCACCCATACATTGGATTTTCCATCACATACCATGTCTTATACAGATGACATGACCTATGACAGATTTTTAGGAGGACTAAGAGAATATAAATCTTAGATGGGTCAAGATAGACTATGGTGATTTCTATGAATTATATTGAGAGTAGTACACTATGTTTTATTAGGTTAAAAACTTTTTAAGTTTCTTTGGTTGGGATTATATTTTTCCTTTTATTGATTTTAGTACTTTGGTCATACTATAATTATGGGATATATTTTATGCAAGAATTGTTATCAGTTACAATTTAATCATAGCATTTTATAGTCTTTTAAATGTGTGAATGTGTAAAATTACATAGTACAATTACTCCAATATATGTGATACACATCCTAAACATCGGAAACCACCCCTAGAATATTGGAGGTGGAATTGGGGTTGTCACACTCAGCTTATTACTATCAAAATGGGCCCTGGTGTGTCCAATAATTAAAAATTGGTATTATATTGGTTTTATATTAGGAATCGAGTTTGGATATTTTTTATTAGTGAGTTTGGTTTGGGAAATATGGAAAAGAATTAAAGTGTTTCGATTTTATATTTTAGGCCAGTGACCCCAGTGTTAGTCAACAGTTGATGTATCCTTTCACTATGATTTTGATAACCTACTCATTGAATCAGTAAATGTAAGAACTAGTTATAGGGAAAACATTGTTACATGCATCATGCAGTAATGGAGTGGGGTTAAAATGTCATTCTTAAGTCAGTTTTGTAGATATATTCATTGACTATGGTGCATCATTTATATTTTCGAGATACCTCCATTGAGAAAGCTATCTAGGATTTCACTACCTGATCATGAGGATGATATGCTATGTGATGGGCCTTGATATAGGGGATAATAAATGAGGTAGTACCTATAGGTTTTTTTTTCAGTTATTCCACAAGCCATTATTTTGTACATTGAACTAGAACTACCGACTATGGATTTTCATATGTTGAGTAAATTTCATGAGTTCCAATGGTAGTTACCTCCTAGGTTTCAAGCTGACCAAAACCTATAAGTAGTTGAGTACTGCCTAGAGGAGTTGACCATTTTTTTACCCATGTGAAGAAAACTACAGATCATATGGTGGCCCTAGTGGTGAGTATTCTTTAGGGATCCATTGGGAAATGGTGGTGTCTGGTGATAGAGACCCACGATGAGATGAATCTATCTATGTTTCAGTGACATTTAAAGATAATATCTATATATGGTTTAGAATCCATTTTATTGAGAATGGACCATTAATTAGGGTATTAACTTATTTATCCGGTCATTAGTGATATATCAATACATTCTCACCTATGTTGGAGTGTTTTAAGAGGATTTAATAGTGGAGGGATTCATAACAGAGTAGATTCCAATGGCAAGAGCCAATAGTGGACATACATGAGATGGGATCTCATCCACTAGTAGTAAATTACAGACATAGAAATTTTGATTTGATATATGCTTTAGGATAAAATCTCATAATATAGGTTCTACAACTAAGGGTTCTCAATATGGTTCTATTAAACCTCATGAGAGGTGGTGTTTCTCCTACAACGACTAGGGACATCATGCATGGGATTTCCTAACCCATCATACAGTTGAATGGGATAAGGTTTAGGGACCACAAAAATAGAGGTATAAGTATTATTAAGGAGGATTTTGTGGCGGAACATATAGTATAGGATCATTTAGAGTAGTAGTAGGTGTTAGGTGGTTTGACTTATTTTCACCACCAACCCTGAGTGGTACACACCATGCTCAGAGAGCTGGTGGTTATGGATGTGTATAGATGAATGATGTTGAATCCTATGACCCAAAGGCCCCAAGGATTATTATATGTATGATCTATTTATTTTATACCTTATATTCTGTATTTATAGAAAAAGGTGTGATACATTCCTTTCATTCCACTTCTCTAGTTAAAGACAAAGAGATTTTTATTTAGCCCTTAGCTCGACCTTTGTTCTTGGAGACTCTGAACTGAGGTGACTCAATTATCACACACTTTTATAGAAAATTTTTACTAAATATTATAGTAGATTTTGTCTCATTGGATCGATTTATAGCAGCAATGAATTCTTACAATTTCATCTTATTTATGGATTGGTTATCTATAGTTCATGCCCAGATCAACTGTTATAGGTGGAGGATGTGGTGTGTCCATGGATATACGGATATGATTTCATTCATGGCTGAGAATTAAGCCCGTTACTATATGTATGAGCTTATACATAGGTGTTTATAATGAATTACTTACCAATTGGATCATATGAACGTTGCAACAACTGATGCTATGAGATTTCAGTTCTATGTAGTGGTGCCTGAATATGAGGACATCTTTCCAAAAGATGTGTTGGGATTAACTCCCTGATGGGAGATGTAATTATTCATTAAATCACTCCAATGAAAAACCTTGAAAACTATTCCAGTATATCGTATGGGTCACACTGATTTTTGAGAGATGACTGTGCAGTTGGAGGACTTCTAATAGAAGGGATTTGTTAGACCCAGTGTTCCCCCTCGGGCAGCCCTAATGTTGTTCGCCAAGAATCCATGAGGGAGAAAGTGATTGTTTATAGATTATTGGATCCTAAACTTGGTGACTGGGAATAATATGTATCCACTACCAAGGATCGATGAACTCTTCAACTAGATTTGATGGGCACAATGGTTCTCCAATATTGACATGAGATTAGGATATCATCATCTATGAGTATGGGATGAGGATATAACAATGATTACATTTTGATATCGCTACAGTAAATATGAGTACATGGGGATTCCATTCAGAAAGTATAACTTCTCATTAGTGTTCACGAGACTCATGAATTGGATATCTGAGACTTTGATAGACTGGTTTTTGGTTCTATTCATTAGTGATATCCTACTGTACATGGTCTCTGAGGAGGATCATGTGATACACTAAAGGATGGTCCTAGACATACTATGAGAGAAACAATTTGATGATATTCTCTTAAAGTTTCCATTCTATATAAAGGAGGCCAAAATTATGGGACATTTCAACTTAGTAGTGGATGCGGTTGTGGAACCAACAATGTTTGAGGTGATGTTAGATTGAGATCCACAAAAGAGCATGACAAAGGTGTTGTTCTTCCTTGGGTTGGTAGTCAACTATAGGATTTTCGTTCCCAATTTATCTTGGTTATTAGCACCATTAACTATGTTGACCAAAAAGGTGAATCCTTTTATTTTGAGAATGAGGTACCACCATTCATTTTAGGATTTGTTGCAATGATTGAGGAGCACCTGCATCTTGAGATTTTAAGAGGAGGGTATTGATTACGTAGTGTTCTATGATGCATCAGTGACTAGACCTAGAATTATTATGATTGAAAGGATATAAGTGATGAACAATCAGTTTTGACAGTCCTTTACATATGAGAATAACTACATGATCCATGATCTTGAGAAGTAATTATTAATCTATTACTTATATATGTGAAAAAACTACCTTATGGGTCAGTGATTTATCATCTTTTATGAAAAAATGAGTCTTAAGTATATCTATCCCATAAGGATATTAAATTGAGAAATTATTTAGGGATTAAATTCCATGAGGATTATGAATTTGATATATTTTTTACTTTTATAAAGGATAAGGTGGTTGGAGATGCTCTCAATAGGAGATCTTGCTCGCAGTTTTTGACTGTGGTGCTAGAGATGTTAGCCTCATTACAATTGTACCTTATAAATGAGGATGGTGAAACTTACCTCTAGTAAATGTTTAATAAATAACCTCTTATATATTATTCTAGGAAGTATCATATTAGGGATAATTAATATGATATCTTTTATAATTAGAAATCCAGTGGACATTCTACTGATGATTTTCTAAGGGTGGGAAGCACGTCATCCTTTTAAGAGGGGTGATAATGGTACTAGTGATGTTGTATGAGTAGGTCTTGGGGGATTCTCATAAATCCCCCTTAATGGTTCATATATACATGTAAAATATGTACTAGGATAATCAATGTTAGTTTTTTTTTTGCTATGGATGTGTAGCATAGTTTTTCTCTCAACATCACACTTTCAGTAGATAATGGATGATCTCTATGTTCTAATGGGTTTATCTAAACCCCTTGAAGTGACCTAGTTGAAGTGGGATAAAATATATTTTGAGTTTCTGATTTTTATTCCATTATTTTTGGAGTAAATTATTCCTTTTGGATTATCATAAACCAACTCATCATATCGACCCACATCATAGCTATTTGAGAGAAGTTTTCAGTAAAGAGAATGATACACCTTTATATATAAGGGATATTTCATCTAAATGGATTTTCCTAAATGTTTATTATAGTAAATGACGATCTCTTTAGATCATGATAATGGAGTGGATTAGAAGAGGCCTTTGGGACTTAGTTTTTTATCACATCGTTTCACCCCCTAACTGATAGCGAGAATGAGAAGACCATTCAGGTTCTTGATGATGTGCTATAAGCTAGATTGTTAGACATTATAGGTATATTAGAGGAGAACCTACCCTTGGTGATGTTTTTTTATAGTAACAACCAACATTCAACCATCATTATGGAACTATTCTAGGCATTTTAAGGGTGACCCTACATGACACCACCTTTTCAGACTAGTCTAAGATTGTTATCACTCATGAGCCAGTAATTCGTGTGAGATATGATAGATAATGTTCATATCATTCAAGAGAAGATGAGTACTATATAGAGATTTTATAATTCATTTATGGATTGAATAATGAGGTATTTTTATTTCTCTAAGTGAGGTCATGTGTTCCAAAAGGTCTCACATAGACATGGCTTGTGGAGATTTTGTTGAGGTGGAAACTTATCTATCATATTCATTAGACCTTTCCTTATACTCTATAGCATCATTATGGTAGCACAACTCTTGGGAATACCCCCATATTATGAATGGGTAAATTATTTCTTCCTTGCATCATAGTTGAGATGGTATGTGCACAACCCATCACATGTTATTAACTGGGTCATGATGGACATCAAGAATGGATATACCTTTACGAAGTACTTAGTGGAGATCGTGTAATGACCCAAAATTTTATTAATGTATAATTACTTTATTATAATTATTTCATATAGTATAAATCAAATAAAACCACTTTCATAACACAATATATCCACTATAAATGAATAATGAATATAATAAGATATATTTCATTAAATTAATAAAACTATACTGATGTAATAGTAACTTGACCTTTGGAATAGTAATGTGACCATTCGGAAAAATAATCTTTCCAATAGAATATCAACCTAACCATTGAACATTTTAAAAAAAAATTAGAAATCTTATGAATAAAAATATGTTATATTTGTTTTACGTTATAAGTAAACTAATGTTTTATTAACGATAAATTATATGTTGGTATTTTTGTAAGTTATAAATAATAAACTAAAATTTAATAATTAATATAATGATTTAAAGTAAAAAATACTTTCATGAAATTATTGGTTTATATTATTATAACGATAATATTATTTTATGATACCTTATGTAATTTTTCAAAGTGTCATAAAATCAGTTACATGGTGACAGTTAGTGGCCTTATGCTTCGACGGGGTGTCACGATGATATCGAGGTTCTCTAGTGCGGCAGTATGAGATTTATAGATTTGGTGGTTGGAAAAAATATGGTAGAGTATATGATGATGTTTCATTGGGGTGGTGAAGTCATGGGGAAGATGGTGAATTTGGCTATTGTAGCAGCCTTGGTGCAAACGGCTTAGAGGCATCATCTAGGGTTTCACTAATTTTGGATTTTTATTGGTCCTTTCATGGATAATTTTGACATGTTTTTATAAGGTTTACATATAGTGGGATATGTATAAATTGGATTTTACCCTCAAATCTATGTTTGTATGCCTCTAGCCTTTGGGCTTGTAACAGGTTCTCCCGCCCAGTTCAAAAGGGATTTCTATTTTTCTTTTATCATTCTTAATTAATTAGGATTGTCCCAAAACTTTCTCGTAGAAATATAATATTTAGAAAATTATTTTCAAAAAATGGAGTCCCTTTTTAATTGTTCATATCGAAACAAATTTAGGGAGACCTTTTAGGATTTTTCTAAAATAGCTGAATTTTTGGGGATTAGTGAAATATGGTAATTTATAGTATTTATAAAATAAATGAATTCTGTATTCATAGATGATGTATGGATAATGCCAAAACATATTATAGAAATATAAGTCATTATTTTAAAATATTTAGTCATAAGGTTCAAACTATTCATAGTCCTGATCCAAAATAATAAACTAATTAAAAAAATAATCAAAAATCGCCCATCCCACCATTATAAACACCACCCTAACACCTAGTCTCCTCACATGTCCAAATCCTTGAAGCTTGTAAAAATTCTTCCCAATACTCTTCCCTAGACCCTCCCTCATGTCAAAGAACTTTTGGTCTTAACAAAATACCAAAACCTATCTCTCAATATAGGTTCTCCATTATAAGAATTCAAGAAGTAAAATACTCTTTCTTTTCTTTTAGTTTATTTTCAGTTTCATTCATTTTATTTTTATCCCTTAATATCCCATTATACAATTGCTATTATAACTCAAATATATTATACATCCAATAATTTTATTATTTTAATGGAATAATCTATCATCAAACCTCTTCTCTTCTTCCTTTTATTCAAAAAAATAGAAAGTTGTCTGTGAGGTGTGGTTTTATCACCACCAAGGATAACAAGTTTCCATTTTCCATTTCTGCATTTTAGGATAGTATTAAAAATTTTATAATTGTTGAAAAATATTTTAAAACATATTTTATAATGTTTTTTATATTCTATTGTTAACTTATTCACATATATTAACTAATAAAACAAAACTATTTTGTTATTATTAAGAAGCGCTAAATTAATCTGAATAAATATCATTAATATTTTATCTAATCAATCATCCTAATATCAAAAAAATCATATGTAAGGATAATTAAACTAATATAGGTTCATTAATACCATATAATATCAATTATGGATAATTATCCCCCTTTTACATGAGCTTCCTTACATGTATATAATTGAACTAATCATGAATCCCATGAAAATGAACACTCTCGAACGAGGAAATTGAAAACTATAACTCACCAAAATGGCCAAAAAGAAATTAGTAAAATTATAAGTAATCAAATAAATGTTTAAGATATTCTAAATTTATTATAAAATGAATCTAATTTTATTTTACACAGTAATAAAGGGAATAAAGCATTCAGACATAAAGTAAGGGGATTCATGAACACAATTTCAATTCTTTGGGTTATTCATATTTAATGAAAAATTTATGTATGGATTTTATTTTAATATTCCTCAAATATAGTTTCATTTTACTCACCATTTTTTTTCTGGGATATACATTCTTTCAATATGATTTTATGATAAATTTAATTAATTTTCCAAAATAACTCTTCCTTATAAATAAACATCTTTTACTCCTCTTGAGATTTTTTATTCCTCAGTCAAGATTTATGATTCATATAACAATTATTTTATTCCATTTTTAATTTTGGAACCAAAAAATTTATTCATGAATTTGTGATTTATGAAATTCTCATAAATCACATTTCATTTCAATTAGCTATTTTATGAAAAATATTGTGATTTGTTCTATGTGGAATGCATGATTATGTAAATGCTATGATGTAATGAGTGCACCCAGAATTATATAGTTCTGCATGGGATTGGGTAATGTCATGCATACCATGAGATAATGTGAAATATATGGGAAAATGATGCTATATTTTTACACAATTATGATGTCATGGTTATGCAAATATTTTATTCATGAAAATTATGCAATCTTTGTTCCCAACTATGCATGGTGGTTAACCACTAAGACATGATGTTTCATTTTTATGAATTTCTATATTACATTCCTTTATCTAATTCTTCCTCTCAGGATTATGTTATTATAATAATGATTTTTCTCACCCATGTTATATTGATTCATGTTCTTATATAACCTCTTACTGGTCTTTTAGCTCACCCCATTATTTGATGTATATCCATAGGTGATTACTTGTACTAATGAGAAAACAAGGACCATAAATAATTTATAGACAAAGGAATCTAATTAATGTCAATTTTCTATTAGGAACATATTATGTATGGTCCTAATTTTTTGAAGACATAAAACCTATAGATCCTGGTTTTATAACACTATTATATTGTCAATATTTAAAATGATGTAAAAGTAATGTAATAAAAATAAGGGTTTAAATTGTTGGTACCAGATAATGGTTTAGTTAATTATGGAATTATTTTTAAAGAATATTTCTGAAAATCCGTAGTG
The DNA here is from genome assembly GCA_963277665.1 of Viscum album. NCBI lineage: Eukaryota > Viridiplantae > Streptophyta > Magnoliopsida > Santalales > Viscaceae > Viscum > Viscum album. Next base: position 1,956,896,922 of record OY728153.1, read on the forward strand.
TGAGACTATGTATATGAAAACAACAATGAATATTGGTTTAAAAAAAACGATTAACAAAGGGATCCCACAAGATATTAATTTAAAGTAAATTTCTCAAAGGAATAATTTATTTATTAATGACATGTTGAATTATATTTTGTTCAAAACCTTTCTATTTTAGAAAATAGTTGGTATGAGGAGAAATCTAGAAACAATATGTGTGAGAGACAAAGTAGTTATTTCCCAAACAATATCACCAATTCCTTTGGTAGTGGAGTTCAAAATTTTATAGCGACGATTTCCCAACTGTCTAAGCCTATAGCCAATAACATGAATAATTTTTAATTTACTCCTTATCCTAAGTAGGAGAAAAATTATATTGAGTCTTGTATGTGGAAATGTCCACCAATATTATGTAGATCTTTTGATCCCCTAGTCTCCAAAAAATGAGTCAACTCTACGAAGAAGATTTTTTTTTGCTTTAAAATTTTTCGACGGGGAAGGTGACTTTATCAATTTTCCTTTGTATGGAGAGGATAATCAACGGTAGATTTTTTTAAGAACTTTATTTTAAAGGATAAAATTGGAGAGCTGGAGTGGGATGACTTTAATAAAATATTTCGAAACAAGTATTTCCCTTGAAATAATAGCATGAATATGGGGAGAGAATTTATAGACATGAAGAAAAATGATGGTGAATATGTCACAAATTATGAATAAAATTCTTAAAGTTTATAATGGATTGAATCATGCATTTTGATAAAAAAATTGAAAAAAAGTTATATTGTTTAGTGGTTTAAAATCAAACCATTGAATGTCTTTATAAATTCAAGACATTAGGAGTCATGAATAAGTTCTTTCATGTGATCTCATAGTGGAGATAGAGTTTGGAGAATGGTCCCATGGCTATGGTGATAAGGAATGAAATAAATAGTATCAATATGGGGGATGTAATGAATATTTTGAAAGGAAACATATCCAATCACATGTTAATAATGTTGGATGAAGCATTATGGTAATTTCCTCAAAGTGTAGGAAAAATTCTTCAAGTGTGGGAGATAGGGTTTAGATCAACAATTAGCATGTAGTGTAGTGTTTCAACTACAAGGAACATTGGAATTATGAAAGCTATTTCCCTATGCCAAGGGTTGTTAAAGTCAATCAACAATAAAAAAACTCCAATGCATCAAGGAAGGTCAAATGATATCACTACTACTGAGGTGGATCCTAACAATGATGTTATGATAGGTATGATAGTTTCTCATTCAAGAATAGTAGAAGCCCATTTTTTCTAGTTCTATGCATTTATTTATATCCTATAAGTTTAGTACAAATATTCAAACAACACCTCAAAATATTAAGGTTGAGTTATCTATGAGAATGGACCATGGGGTAATTACTACATCTAATGTATAAACTCATCCTTGGATAATGTTTTTGGACTAAACCTCTGAGAAAATCTCATATTACTTTCTTTTGGGGTGTTTGATGTTATATTGTCCATGGATTTTCTATATTTATACAAATAAAATATCAATTTTCAGGAAAGGGAGATCACTCTTCAAATAATAAGGCATCCACAAATTTTGTACATGTTTAAGGAGGGGGATGAATCTCTTTCAAAATCATCATCCAAATTGTGGAAATTATTTCCTTATGATCAAGAATATATAGCTCAAATAATTGAGACAAAGGAGATGATCATGGTTTAGGACATTCACATTGTGATGGATTACACTAATGTGTTCCTTGAATAATTGTCTGGTATTACAACAGACTAACATGTTGAGTTATTAGTTGGTCTTATATTTGGAACCCTACCTGTATCAAAGATTCCTTATAGAATAGCCACCATTGAGTTCGAAAACTAAATAAGAAGTTACAACAGAGTATGTATAAGGGATTCATATGCCTGAGTGATTCACCATGTGGTGCACCAGTCTTCTATGTTAAAAATAATGATGGATCATTCCACCTCTGCATTGATTATTGGTAGCTCAACAAAATCAGGATACAGAACAAGTATCTCCTTCCATAGATATATGACTTGTTTGATCAACTACATGGGTCTAATTTTTTCTCTAAGGTGGATATTTAGTTGGTATGTTAATAATTAAAGGTGAGGAAAGAAGATATTCCCACAATATCCTTTTGAATGAGTTATGGAAACTATGAGTTCACATTGATTACATTTGGAATCAATAATTCTCCATAAATATTCGTGTACTTAATGAATATATTCTTTACAGATAAACTTCAAAAATTGTAATAGTCTTTATCGATGATATTCTCAAATACTCGAAATAAATAGAGGAACATGAGGTGGATTTGAATATTGTGATAAATAATTTACTAAGGGATAATATATATATAAATTAATGTAAATTTGAATTTTTATGGAGAAAGTATCATTCTTGGAGCTTGTTATAACCTAAAAAGGGATATCGATGAATTCTTCTAAAATAAAGGCAATTGAAGAGTATTATAGGACCAATATGTAACATAGATATGTAGTTTACTTGTCCTATATGGGTATTAAAAATGATTTCTAAGGAAATTATAATGATTGTAAAACTCATTAACCAAGCGAAATTAGAAGGGATAGACATTTTTTTTAAATATTGAATGAAAAAATGCTACAAAGAATTCAAAATGAGGCTCAACACTGCACAAGTAATTACACTACCGATATGTGAGGAACTCTTTTTGGTATATATTAATTCTTGAAATAATTTATTGAAATATATAATGATAAAAATGATAAATTGATAGCCTATTCCTTAATATAGCTGAAATTTCTGGGGGAAAACTATCCCACACATGATATTGAGTTAGAGGTTGTGATATTTATATTGAAAAATTGGTGAAATTATCTCTATTAGGAGAGGATTAATACATATACTAATAATAATATCCTAAAAAATAATTTTACACAAAAGGATATTAATATGCACAATAGAAAATGTTTAGAGATAATCTTGTATTATGACTACACATTCCACTTCCATCCTGGTAAATAAAATAAAATGGCTGATTTTATTATTAAAAAGGATCCTATAACTATATTAGTGATGATAATTTTGAAGGATAAAATATTATTATACTTGAAAAGAATGGAAATGTGAATCAAAAAGGAAGTAATATCATCATTCCATTCAAAAGTCATCGCTCAACCATATCTTTTAGAGAAAATAATGGATTCTCAATGAAATGATGTGGAAATTTAGATGAAGGTATAAGCTATAAAAAAAGGAAATCCTTAGAGTTTAAAATTAATAAGGAATGAGTTTTACGATTTGGTTCATGATTATGTGTACCATCAAATCTAGATATGTAGAAATAGATTCTAATTGATAAACATAACTCAATATTCTATATTCATCCAGGAAACCCAAAGATGTATTGAGATCATTGCGAGAACTATTGGAGGTACAATAATAATAAAGAGATTATTGAATATACATCAAAGTACAAGTTATGTTAGTAACTGAAGGATAAAAGGTGAAAATATAATGGTATAATGGAACCATTAGAAACACCAACATGGAAATTGGAAAACATCACCATATAATTTTTCACAAGACATTCAAAGAAATCCAGAGAAAATAATGTTATATGGGTTGCTGAGGATATTATTACAAATATATCTCACTTTATTTCAATTCAAGAGGAATTATCACTTGAGAAAATTTCACGGATATACATCATAGAGATGGTGAATCTACACTGGGTTCCTTTATCCATTATATCATATTATAATCGAATTTTTTACTTCCATGTTCTGGAAAATTCTTCAACATTCTCTAAACTCTGAGCTATACTATTGTATAGCCTATCAACCTCAAACTGTTGGCTAGTCTTAGTGGAACATTATATCAATTGAATACATGTCGATAGCATTCTTAATAGACTTCAATGGTGGATTAGATCAATATATTCCACTTTTTGAGTTCACATACTAAAATAGTTTCCACTCGACCCTCCAAAATAGATTTATATGAATCTTTTTATAGGAAATTTCATAACACCAACATGCTGGGATGAATTCGGTGAATGTAAGCTACTGGTACATGAAATTTTTGAATAAAGGGTATGAAAGGTGAATACTATTTATAAACACATCCTGGAAACCCAAATTTGAAGGAATAGTTATATAAATAATCATTGATGAGGAATAGAGATTAATATTGGAGACATTTTATTCATCTACATATCTCCATATAAGAGTGTCTTTATATTTGGGAAGAAGGGAAATATAAGACCTAGGTATATCATCCCCTTTAATATTCATGATCATATCGGGGATATGGAAAATTTACGAGAACTTCCACCAACTATGTATCAAGTACATGAAGTATTCCAAATATTCTTCTAGAGGAATTACATAGCATATCCCTCAAATGTAATGAATTTAGAGGTGCTACATTAGGAAAATGGCCTCTCTTATGAGGAGCATCAGGAGAAGATCATGGACCATAGAGATAAATTTCTACGCAACAAGACTGCTCACCTGGTCAATGTTTTGTGTAGGAAACCTAAATATGAAGAGGCGATATGGGAACCAGAAGAAGTGATGAAGGAGAAGTACCCACACCTGTATTCACCATAGGTTTTAACATGAAATTTTGGGGGAGAAATTTCATTGGGGGGATATAACGAACTAGAATTTTATCAATGAAATTTCCATTTTTATAATAATATCATTTAATATAATGCACATAAGTCTGATAGAGAACCCAATAAAAATTATTTGTATAAATGAGTAATAATAAATTAGTCATAAAATAAACCAATATGAATGTGAAATATTATTGTGGGACACTAAATAAAAATTAAGATGATAAGAATAATATAATTAGGATCTTATCAATCCACTAGAATGTCTGCACTCCTGAATAAAGATGTAGAAATAAAACATAATGTTAGCAATAAAACATTCATTTTAAATATTAAAATATATATAACATTTGGAGAAAATATAATTCAATTATGAGTGAAATAAAAGATATTTATAGGAAGTAGTAAACCCTTATAACCGTTAGAAATATTATCACTGGAATATTATCCTGACTGTTGGAATAGTAATGAGATTGTAAAGAATAGTAATTTGGATAGTAGAATGGTAACCTCACCTATGAAGGTATAAATAAAATTTAGGTATTTTATAATTGAAAATATGATATATTAATATCATGTAATAATTAAATAAATGTTTTATAATTGATAAATTACGTGTTGGAAGTTTTGTGAAATGTAAATGTGTGTATAAAATTTTAAAAATAACATAATTACTTAAATGAAATATTATTTTCAGAAAATAAATTAATAAGTTAATAATAGTTTTTTTATAATTATAAAATAATTTTTCAAGACCTTAATTGTTTATTCAAAGTGTCAAAAAAATGATTATAATCTTGAAATTGTTATTTCTAGAATAAATGATTATTTTAATTGGAAATTAAATTTATTATATATATAAAATTATTTTAATAAAATTGCTTCCATTTTTTAAATCTATATATATATAAATGGTTAGGGTCTATTTTTGATATTGTTCCTACCATAGTTGAGTTTTTGGTGAATAGTGAAATACTGTAACTTACAATATTTAATAAATATAACAATTATTGAGTCATAGATTATGTATGGATGATGTAATAACCCATTGGTTCGAACTCTACTAAAACATTTACTATATTTATTTATGGGAATAAAAAATTTTGATAGTCATTATCCATAATTATAAACTAACGAATATAATAATAAAAAACACCCCCTCCACCCCATATAATTACCACCCCTCACCAACTATTCTCCTCACACCTTTTAAGATTTATAGATTTTTAATATTATACCAAATTACTCTCCCAAGACTCTTTGACATGTCTCAGTCTTACTGATATCACCAAAATATGAATTACAAGTTCTTTAAGGAGGTTCTTAAGTAGATGATATTCAAGAGGTAAAATCTTCCTTTTTTCTCTTTTAAATTCTTTATTTATTATACCTTATCCTCACATGGATTATCCAAAACATCATGATAACTCTAATATAATAAATTAACTCTAATATTTTATTTTAAATGTAATATTAATTATAAAATCTCTTCTCTTCTCCTTTTATTCTAAAAATGGAGACATCGTCCGTGATGTGTCGATTCATTGCCTTTGTGGATGATGAGTTTTCTTCCATTACTTCTTTAAAGGCTATCTATAAAGCCATTATTTTTGTTAAATAATATAATAATATATAAATTATATCTTTTTTCATGTTCTCAAACTAATTTAGATATATAATATTAAATAATAAAACAAAACAAGTTCATGATAATCGAAAAACCGCAAATTTATCTAAACGTTTTCCATTAAAGTTTTATCAAATGAATCATCCTCATGTCAAAAAATAAAATTATATATGGGACTATTTAATTTTTTTTATTTTCATTAATTCATTTTCATTCCAATTATAGTGTTTTCCTTCCATTTTACAAGAACTTCCTTAATTATACACAATTAAACTAACTATGAATACCATAAAATGAATGCACCGAGAATGATAAAACTAAACATTATAAATTATATAAATAGCCATAAATGAAATAAATAAAACTACAATAAATAAATTATATGTGTAAAAGTTAATTAGTTAATTAATGGATATATTTTGGTTATCTAGTACATTAAGTAAATTTTAAGAACACATTCATACATAATGTATGATATTCTCTCTGAACCTCCATTTTTTTCCATTGGGTTATGATTTCTCTAACTACAAACAAATGTATTTATTCCATAATCTTATATAATTATTATTATTTATTTTTATATTTATAAACATATTTATCATGTTCAATTCATCCTTTTTTAATGGGAAATTATATTTTTTAAATGGTTCTCTTCATAATTTTTTTCGATAGGCAATCCCAATCAAAGGGAACATCCACATTTCATACACATATTAAAGTAAACTCCATAAAGCATTTTAATCAACCATTATTTTTATTAAATAAATATAATATCATGATATAATATTTTAGTTCATTTATAGTTTTATGAAAATAATTATGCCTTTATCCTCATTATAAACTCTTTATTCCTTTCCCTAAAAATCATGTTAATTTGGTACATTTTTAATGATATCTAGCTATTATTTATATATGTTTTCACATTAGTTTAGCATCATTTACCCTAAAATATTCTTATTTTCCATTATTAATGTCCAATGATGATATAAATCCCTTCTTTCAAGGATATAATTATGTTATACCCATTGATTATGCCTTCTAACATGATTACAAAACCTATTTCTTTCTCTGACTGAACCATTTATTTATTGCTTAAGATTGATTATTTATCTGGAAAAAAATATGCATTAACAAATTATGATGTGTGTTCCTAAATATCACTTCAATTAATTGAGTAATGTTGGGTATCAGGATATGCCATGTATGGGATTAGGTTGTAATCATAATCCATTATGGGACTATTTCTACCATGGGATTTAGTGTTGGTCGTTAGCCTTGACTCATGTTTATATCAAGTTATATTATGCTGCCAAATTTTTATGTATCCATGATAATAAAATCCAGTGTTATATATTTTATTCTTCCAAATTTTAATTAATTTTCATTCCGTATTATGTCATCATGTTATTCCTTAAAACTCAGGTGTTATCCTTTCTTCCCATGTTTATTCCCATACTAGGTTTTTTAGCTTATCTCTTATTTTAATGAATTACATAGGTTATCCCATGAATATATAAGAGATAAATGTAATTTTGAATCTAATTGTAGAATATTAATATAAATTATTTATTCTAGTTCCATGTTTCCTATTTTATGTGCCTAATCATCCCTTAACACTAGACTTTATGATCCTTGGTTTGTATTTAAAGGATAATTCTTCATAAAATCATGAAATAAATTGTCTGAATTGCTTGAGAATAAATTCCTTAAAACTTTTGAATGAATATTGAGAGACTCTTCATAGGGTTATTGAAAAATAAATCATTCTCAAATTATTTATTGTGGAATGGGAGGACGGGATGGGGGTATTTATACTCGAGGGGCGATTTAAAGTGTTGGAATATTGGTTATTTTGTTATACAATCCCACCACTTAGGGTTAATGGAATTAAATTTTTTTTTCTGAATTATTAATTATGGGGTAGATTGGTTTTACATTAAAGGATCCCTTAATTTTAAACATACCTTACATACAACCTAATTAATTCTTATAGACAAAAAATAATTGTTATCTAAAAAATGAAATTTTTTGTTCCAAAATGTTATGCATAAATTTATAAATAAAAAATATATTTTTAAATTAATTTTTATACTTATTAATTTAAATTTTTATTAAATATAATTTTCATTAATTTTTTTATCATTCTAAAATAATAAATATCCAATTTAATTGTTGTGCTCGTAAAGAGGAAATTTTTAAATTTTCACCAAAAAATCATATTGGTTAGAGAATTCCAAATAATTCTCTCAAGGATAATTTTGATATGGAGAGCCAAAAAAAGAAATTTATTTCAAAAAAATAAATATATGAATATTATAATGCTGTTTTTTAATAAAAATATTTACTTTTTGAAAATTAATCATTTTTATAGGATTATAAATATTTTGGACGTTATAAAAATTAATTAGGGACTTATTGAAATATATTATAATATAAAATGTGTTTTCTATTATTATATCATGATAATAATTTTATTCAAAACTCCTAAATTTACCATGAAACATATTTTTAATAGAATATGTTTATTGTTTCCAAAAATAATACAATCTTGATTACATCATTAAATAATCGCTTTAGTGTTCCTAGTTGTAATTGCCTATAATGTGTAAAGTTATTATGAAATGTAAAAGTATTTCTATGTGATCATAATAAAAATTCATTGTAAAATAATATTTCAATTAACAAAATAATGTAATTTTTGGGTCATTATAGTGAACACAACCATCATGGGGGTAATAAATAAATTGATAGATAATTTTCAAGTAGTTGATATCATTTACCCAATTTATAACCCAAAACGGGTCAGACCCATACATGTAGTTCCCAAGATAATTGTTTTGAAAATTGTGGGAAATGAGAATAGTGGATTCATTCCAATAATAGTTTGGAATTGTTGTATGGTGTGTAGTTTTTATATAAAGATGAATTAATTCATTTGAAAATTCCACTTTCCCATTCCACTTGTCTATTAAATGAAAGAATGTTTAAAGGGAAGAATGAGTTATTTTTTCTTGGATAGATTCTTAGGATATTTTTTTGTGATCAATAATTAATAGGGATAAAATAAGACAACAATCACATGTTCTTATTTAACCCTTATAATGAACTAATCATTTTATATATATTTCTATGTCATATTTATTTTAAATATCAATTAGTTACATACCAATGATCAAGAGGCATAGTGTCTTTAGAAGAATGGGTAAATAAAAAATCAAAAGTAACTAAAACATAAAATATTTATTTTTATTATCCATAGAGATATCCTATATCTCTTTGTGCTCCAAAAACTACCTAGGATGTCATGTGTAATACATAAAAGTAGTGAGTGATTTAAAAACCCCAATAATGGAAAAAAATATTAAGGAAACATAACTTGTGAGTGAAAGGTATCACATGATATCATAAAATAGAAGTTTCATGAGAAATAAAATTGAAGTGAAATATAATAAACATGGCATCGTAATATCATAGAAACATGGTAATGTTTTGGAAAAATATAATATGTCATAAACATGATTCATGGATATGTTTTTATATAATATCACATGGTGGAAAAAATCTCATAATAGATTTAGTTTACACTATAATATCACACATTACATATCAAGAGACAAAATCTTTAACTATTGAATTCTAGAAATTTCTAGGTGTACCCATCATAACTTGTAAATACTTATACATTCCACAAAAATTAAATCAATCATAAGTCAGAAAATAGAAATTACCCATAAAAAGAATGTTTTTTCTATAATATTGCTTCATTTCATTATCAAAATATATTTAGTAAATACAACATTGGTGAAATGGTCATATGGAATGTATTACCCCATAAAATTAACAGAAAAATTTCTATGTATATATATAAGTGACTTATATATAGACAGAATTTATAATAAATATATAACATGAAATTTTTCTTCATTGATGAAAGCATATTTAAAATTTCATATGGAATATTTCTTTAGTAAAATACCGTTATCAATTTGAACTAATTTTTTAAAATTTAAAAATTTCCAAAATATTATAGAATAAAATTTCGTTAAATGAACATTAGATACATGAAAATAATATTCAAATAATTGATTGGTTTTGATCATGGGAAATTTATTTCATGTCATATATGTTGAAACAAAACATTGATTTCATGTATTTGTAAAAAATGGAAAAAGATTACTTGTACGGTAAATAAATTAAAGATTCCATTTAAAATAAATTGTAAAAAACATGGTTAAAAATTTATTTAATAAATCATTGAACTAAATTCAAAACATTACATGAAGTATTTTTAGGAGAATATGAACATGGATTATAAATATTCCAAAATCTAAAAGAGGATACAAAATGGATATTACTTATAAACATGTTTTTTTATGATTATTTATTCAATTTCAGAGAAAATGGAAACCAAATAAGTAAAAAAATTCATCATTATATATGAATAAAAGGTATTTAGTTCAAGAAACTAATTTTATATGATTTCACCCCAAATGAACTTTTAATATAAACAATCTCAAAAATAATGACGATTGCAACATAAAACCCTTGACATTTTGGAAACTTCCAAATAAAATTCAATTGAATGAATTAGGATAAATTATAAAATAAAATATCACAAAATATGAGGGATTTATGATATAATTTTTCAAAGGTTAATCATATATATTTAATAAAACAAATTAGTTGAATAACATTAAAATATTCGTCAAAAAATGGAATTTGAGATTAAATCCCATACATATATCATACCATTGATGTGAGAATTAATAAATGGATTAATTATGTTTATAAAGTGTAAATACACATAAAAAACATGAAAATAAAAAATAAAATAATAAAAATAAATTACACACATAATATTAGAATATCAATGATAATAAATAAGTAATATAACCTAATGAAAAGAAATTGAGTTATTAAACATTTTACAGCATGGTAGCATTCAAATAAAATCCCCTTGAATATATTAAAATTAATTTTAACTAAAAAAATAATTATTAAGGATTCATGATATAGTATGTAAAATTCCATTATATACAACGTATAAATGAAATTGGCTCATAAAATTAAAATATTCCTCAGTGAAATGAAATTGAGTTGGAATCCCTTACCTTGAGTTCGAATCATCCAATTCATATTTTATCTTCCTAAGTAATTAACTTATGTTAATTATTTATTTTATTAATAAAAATTATAATTTTATTATTCCATATATTTTATTTGTTTCTATGATGTACTTATTTACATAATAAATTAATATCACATCAGACGTATTCATGATATAGGTTAATATATCTGAAATGGATTTGGTAGACTGTTTATTGTAAAATAAGTCATTATTACATCATCTCTAGAATTATAATAATTAATTGATGATGATTTTTTTAAAAAAAATATAATTTTAAATCCAACCACAAAATATGGTTTTGAAAAATGAACTATGTTACAATCATAAAGAAGATTGATTTTATACATGCATTAGTATCATTTCTGTAATGCCCCAACCCGAAAAGCCTAGCGTGGGTGCATTATTTTAATACATTGGCATGATCACAGGGGATCAAATCCTGAAAGACCAATTAGTTTAGTAGCCTTTGAATTAATAGATATATAAAAAAGTTTTAAATTAAATTATAAAAACAAAAACAGCAACAACAACATTTTCTCCATTGACCACATTCATATCCATTAGACTATCTCTACAAGTTAGTCATAATAAACTTCTTCGCATCCTGAGAAAAATAAAACATAGAAAGGGATGAAATCAGATGCTTAGTAAGGATAACAATACAGTGGAAACTTTCATAAATAATAATAAACATTTAAGTTAATGTATAAGAATAAAAATTAATCCTTTTAAAATTATACATCAGATTAATATAGAAAATATAAATCAAATAATGTCATTTACTTATTCACATTAATATTTTACTAGTTGAATAATCACATGAAATATCAATTTCCAGTTTCATAATGATGGAAATCATAATGCCAGAAATAATAAACACATAGTCAAGGCCTTTCCCCAAGACTACAAATAATATTTTTTCAAGCCTTTGTACCAAGACACTAGTTTGTCACATATGACCAACCGATGCATCGAGGAGATCTATAGGGCTCCACCCGTCACTTCTTAAGTCCAATTCATTCCTCATATGAAAGGTTGAAACATAACATAAACATTCGTATTAAAAAAAGCTTACGAAATATTAATACTTTAACCATAAACCATAAATAGTATAACAATAACACATCCACAGTCAGAGCTCGAAGGTTTCCTCGCGATGGTTTCTCCCTTCCGGTGATGATGGTGTCCTCTATGCCGGCCCCTCCTCCCTTGGTTGGGGAGGGGGAATTGTCGTATCTTGGGAGATATAGGCCATTTCAACCCTTCTCTACCATGGAGTTTCTTAACCCATTCCCAAAATCCTCTCTAAACCCTAAAGTTACAGATTTGATTGATGTATTGTCGAACCTTCAATTTTCTTCTGTTGAGTTCTCAGAATCCTCTCCCTTGTTGAACCTCACCTTGGTGGCTCAGTTCAAGCACATGAGGCCTTCAGTTGATGATTTTGACCATTTCTTCTTCGGAGCTTGGGATCTTCATGATAGAGCGGTGGTTGGTTTATTGGGCTGCAAGAAAATCATGATTAGGTTCGATTCAGTGGCGGACCACATCTGAGCTTGGTCTAGGGCTCCCTACATCTTCAATGGATCTCGTTTTCTTCTTTTGCGTTGGTCTTTTAATCTTCACATGAACTGTGACTCTTCTTCAATTTTCGTTTGGGTAAGTTTTCCATCCCTGCCTTTGATGTTTCAAAACCCTTCAATTATCTGCATGTTGGGGAATATGATCGGTAGATATCTTTGCTCTTATAGCTGTACTGAGGCAGTTTTACATCCGGTGAACCCCTGGGTGTGTGTTGAAATGGACGCATCACACATCCCTTGGGATTTTGTTTGGATCAAAATCGGCGAGGAATACTGAGGCAAACAAAGAGTTGTTTATGATAATTGGACAGCGTTTTGTGGGTCTTTCAAGAGATTAGGACCTTCGGTTGAGGTTTGTCGATGTGAATGCCATTAACGGTTGTTGAAGGCTCATTGTAATGGGTATTCTGTTGTTGTGACCACTGAGGATGGTGAAAGAAGTGGTGTTAAGGTGGGTCTGGTTTCGAGAACTGCGGAACCAGTTGATGAAGAAAGGGTTCCTCGTTGGTCTGGTGCTATTGGTGTTGTCAATCCATCGAGGTATGGAAAGGTGTCCTTTGAGGAATCCCGGGTCACTGAAGTGAACCAAGTTTATTCGATGGTGTCCGAGGTTTTTTAGAGGCTAATGCCGGACTTGGAAGTTCCTTATGCTACCACGACTAGTCTGGGTTTAGAGTAGAGTGGGGAAGGAAAAGAAGTCAGTACTGCGGAGGAAATCACCATGTGCAGTGCTAAGGTTTCTAAAAACCTTAATCCTCTGGATATGCCTTTTATTTCTATGATTAATAGGTTCAATGGGATTTCTGAATACCTGGTGAGTGTTGAGACCTTGGAAGTCCAATAGGTCTAATGTAGGGTGCTTGACCCAACTTCCGTTGGTGAGGAGGCCAGGGAGGATCACTAGGCTGGACGTTTGGGCCATGAAGCAGGGAGCATGATTGTAAAACACAATCAAAATGGGGAAAGTGTGGCCCTTTGGTGGAGAGTAAGGACCGGAGGATGGGGGATTATGTCGAATTAGTTATAGAAAGTGATAATACTGAGGATAGGCGCCCCCTTTGATGGAGTGTCAAACGCCAGTCCAGAGACCGGAGAATAACTCGGAGTTTTCTGATGCTGCTTTGAGGGTGCGAGCCAGAGTTGGAAGGGAGAATTATGGGGTGGGAAAGAGAATGAGAGCAGTCTAGTTGGTCATTCATTCAGTTATGTTGTTAAAAGTGGGAATCAGATTTTGTCTATAGATGACGACCCTTCATCTGCTACCCCAAGAAGAAGACCAAGGAAGGACTACTCCTTTCATCCAAGACCGATGCAGACTAGATCTTCATCAAAGCGGAACAACGAGGTGACTATGGCTTTTAAAAATGTGAGTGTGGTCAAGAAGGCATACCCAGATCAATATGTTCTTGATTAGCTCAGGATTTGGGTTCAAAGTGGATGTTTTTTGAGGTATCCAGAATGGGAATCGGCCACTGGAGAAGAAGAATCCTTCTTGGGATGAGGAGATGAATTTGGTTATTATGATGTGTAAGTCTTTAGGGTTTGTGTTGTTTTTCTTTTTGTGGTTGAAGGTTGGGGTACCAGGAACCCTTAAACCGGCTTCTAAAAATGGAAAAATAATGATTTACAACATATCCATAGTCAAACCTATCACAAAACCATCAATACAATATGTAATATTTGTATCATAATAAATCAACTTCAAACAAGAGTAAAATACATCAAAGGATGTTGACATAGATGAAATCGAAACTATTTGAGATAAATAACTCTTTATTTTTTTTAAATCATCTAAAAGACACATTATTTATAAAGGAAGAAATTTAAATTAATTTTTGAATCAAAGTGTCCCATACCACTTTGAATATATGAAAGAAATTAAAATTATAAAACAATGATGTCCATATAAATAAATCCTTAAAATAATTTTGAAAACATGGTCATTAATTAAAAATAATTAGAAAAATAATTATTTAAAACAATTAAAATGATGATATAGTTAAATAGACCCTTCTATAAAACCATGAAATATTCATTTTGAAAACATTTTTATGAAATATGGACATTGATGATAAATATGTCCCAGTAAATACTTACTCATAAACAATCTCGGATAATAATGATATTGAGGAATTAACCCTTACCTTGCACTTTCCTTGGGTCGTGGGTACGTTTAACCTCATGTATAATAACCATAGTATGTTGTCAAATTATACCATAACCATATTCATATTTATTATATCATAAAAGATTAATTTATGACTTTATACTATCAATTTAATAATTATTTTCTTTTAAATTAACATTTTAGGTAATAGTCGTTTTCTTTGTCATACATGTTTTAACTTGTTATTCTTGATCACATCACTTAGATCCTGATTTAAATACTTCAAGAATATAAAACATGATTTATATATCTTATATTTATATAGAATATAAATATTTATAATATATAGATATATGAAATGAAAAACACCGTTTATGGAGACGGTAGGATGTACGTATGCATAAACATTGTTTCTGTTTTCATTTCGTATTGAACAGATGTAAGTGAATAAGATATATGTAAGTACATACATACATACATACATACAGATACATATATATATCCAGTGGAATTATTATGTCATAAATTAAATACTTATTAATAATATATATTTTTATAATCATCGATGAATGGAGAATGTAGAAATGAATCTCATCGCGTTGTGGAGACGGTAATCCATAAGTACACACGAGCGACAATATCATTATATTCATGGTGAAATCGTATGTAATGAGATGGTATATCATATATATAGAATCATAGAAATTTTTTATTTGTTATTTACATTAGTTATACTCATTATTATACCCATACAAATAATGAAGTGTTTGAATAACAAACTATACCACGACTTGGAGATGGTAAGCCATACGTACGCACGTACGGTGACTTTATCAATTATAGGATTAATAGAATAATGAATATGTTTATACCATATTTATAATAAAATCATAGTATGTATGTGGTATTGGAGTGATTATTTTGGTACGGAAACAACGAACATATAGAATGTGGAAGAAGAAGTGAACTTGAAAGAGGGTGGTGAAATTATTACCTCTCCTTCATGTGTTTCTTTTTGAGTTGATCAAAATTTCCCCTTAGGTTGGCTTTATAATAAATGTAAATACTCTAGGATGATTTAAGGGAAGTTGGTAAGATATTTGGGCAGGGTTTGGAAGATCCAAATGGATTTGGAGGTGTGATTTGGAGAGATGGGGAAGCTCCCTTTTATAAGAGGGGTGAGGGTCACTTTAAGAAAATATTAAAATATTAATTTATTGTACAATTATATTCTGTTTATAATTGCTCCAAATGAATTTATTTCTATACTTAGGTGGTTATTGTTAGAAATCCTATCAACCAATAGGCTTTATACAAGTTTAGGTTAACATTTTATCCTTATCTTTGATATTTAAATCTTAGTTAAATAGTTTATCTTTTACCGTGTCTTCTTGTATTCTTACACTATATTGTTAATAACCTTACTCTAAACATCCAAGAGAACCTAAAGTGGTTCATTAAGGACTTATATAATATTATTTAATCCCTTTGGAAGTGCCTTAGAATTTTAGTAATATTATGTCAACCAATAATATAGTAATTGTTTCAAAAACTAATTTATGTCAATTTTGACAAAATTTGGTATTTTGTTTTTGTGAAATTCATAAAAACATTATCACTTCTAAAAACAATTATCTAATAAAACATAAAATGTCATATTAACCTAGAAAATTAGTGTATGGAATCAAAAACTTTAAAGTCTATTTATTTTAATATTTATAATATAATATATTTTAATATTCCATCAAGAAGGTATTTACTACATCATCGTTGTGTCACAAATTAATTTAATTATTTCATCTCTAAAAATTATAAATAAAATACCATAATATAGGAAATATTTTCTATCTTTCTAATTAATATTTATAGTGGAATTTATCTTATGTATAAATATATATTAAAAATTGATTTATTTATTAAAATCTGAATTTAACACTTTTAACTCTTCCGAAAATAAAATAATAATAAATTTTTTAATCTAATAAATGTGGACCTAAAGGATCATTTTTTATTCCTAAGGTTGTCTTCATTTGAAATTAACTTATCCAATAGAATTAGGTCTTGTGTTAGGGTAATTATAATATCATTCTTACCATTAATTACCCTATTTACTTTTTACCTTGGTAACTAAAAGTCAAAATTTATTATTCATCAATAATTATTTTCATCTTATTGAACCAAATTTTACTTAATTATATCAACTATTACTATTGGATTTTTGAAATTCAGTTCACAGAAGCAGAAAAATTATGTTTTATGTGAATTTTCAAATGCTCCTAGAAGGTGGGTAAAAGACGGTAAAAAGTTCAATAAAATTTTATACATCTAATTTTATTATAAACAGACTACAATGAATTAAATTTAACATATATAGTTTTTATATATTTATTTTGACTTCAAATAAATTTAAATAAAATAAATAATTATTTAAATAAAAAGTCAGTTTTAAACAATAACACAATCTATTTTACTATTCAGAAAAAATAAATGTTTTCAGAAAAATAAAAAAACTCTACCATAAGTTAATATTGATAATATAAATCCAAAAATGATGTTTATTTTACCAAATTCAAAACCTATAAGTTTCATTAATTAATTTAAAATAAATTTCCATTTTCAAAACGAAAATGTGTGTTATTTTTTAAAAAAAGTAAAAACTATCTAAAGATTGACATGTGTTTATGTCAAATTTAAATGTGAAATTACCTATAATGACCTAAATTGTATTAAATGATAAAAATACAATCTAATTATATTTAAACCCATTCAGATACATAATTTAACACTATAAATTATTTCCATTAAAAAAGTTATTCTCAATTAAAACATTGTATTCTTCACTATTCGTCAAAATGTGAATGTTATCAGAAAAGTACCAAAAATTTATCCAAACTAAATTTTTATGTCTTTATTCTAAAGAATAATTTAATTTCATTAAATTTAATATATAAAAGTTTCAAATATAGGTTTTACAAATGATTCTCTATTAAAAAGTAGTAAAATTGCTTTTTTAAAAAAATTCTTTTTTATCTAAAAAAATGAATTTGTTCTTATATTATATCTATGAAACACATAATACGGATGTTAAAATTGTATATAGTATATAAGATTCAAAGTGATGTTAATACATGTAATGGCCCAGACCCTCCTCGTCAATTATATTGCCCAAATTCTAAGTGTTTGGGTGTCCTGGACTCATCGACCAGTCCCACCCATCAGCTTCACTGATCAGCTCCACTGATCAGCTTCACAGATTTTCTTCACAGATCGGTTTCATAGATAGGGTTAACTAAATCAGTTTCACAGTTTGGTTTCAGAGATTGTTTCCACCAAATCGCTTTCATAGATTGGTTTCATCAAATCAGTTTCACAGATTGGTTTCACCAAATCGGTTTCACAGATTGGTTTCACCAAATCGGTTTTAGAGATCGGTTTCACCAAATAAATTTCACAGATCGGTTTCTCAAAATTGGTTTCATAGATCGGTTTCACAAAATTAGTTTCACAGATCGGTTTCACCAAATCAGGGTCACAGATCGGTTTCACCAAATCGGTTTCACAGATCAGTTTCACCAAATCGGTTTCACAGATCGGTTTCACCAAATCAATTTCGCAGATCGGTTTCACCCAATCGGTTTCACATATGGGATTCACCAAATCAGTTTCATTAATCCATTTCACCAGATCGATTTCACAGATCTATTTCACCTCATCGGTTTCACAAATCAGTTTCACCAAAATGGTTTCACAGATCGGATTCACCAAATCGATTTCACAGATCAGTTTCACCATATCAGTTTCACAGATCAGTTTCACCAAATCAGTTTCACAGATTGGTTTCACCAAATCAATTTCACATATCAGTGTCACGTAATCTGTTTCACAAATTGGTTTCACCAAATGGGTTTCTCAAATCGGTTTCACCAAATCTGTTTCATATATCGATTTCACCAAATTGGTTTCACAGATTGGTTTCACCAAATCAGTTTCACAGATCATTTCAACAAATCGGTTTCACATATCGTTTTCACCAAATCGGTTTCACAGATTAGTTTCACCAAATCGGTTTCATAGATTGGTTTCCCCAAATCGGTTTCACAGATCGGTTTCACCAAATCGGTTTCTCAGATTGGTTTCACCAAATCGGTTTCACAGAGCAGTTTCACCAAATCAGTTTCACATATTGGTTTCACCAAATTGGATTCACAGATCGGTTTCACCAAATCGGTTTCACCGATCGGTTTCACAAAATTCTGTTTCACAGATCAGTTTCACCAAACCGGTTTCACATATCAGTTTCACCAAATCGGTTTCACAGATCGCTTTCACCAAATCAGTTTCACAGATCGGTTTCACTAAATCGGTTTCACAGATCGGTTTCACCAAATCGGTTTCACATGTCAGTTTCACCAAATCAGTTTCACATATCGGTTTCACCAAATCGGTTTCACATATCGGGTTCACTAATCAACTTCACAGGATTGGCTTCAAAGGATCAGGTTCACAGGATCCGCTTCACAGGACCAGATTCATGGGATCAGCTTCAACTGATCTGCTCCACCGATCAGTTTCAACTATCTATCTCACCAATCGTCCATAGAGGGGTGTCCGGATTTTCCTTCCCAATTTTTCCCGTAACGCTACTTTTAATCCTTTTAACCTTTTTAATGTGGTTCAAAGAAATTTTTTTCACCATAAATATTGTTTTAAATCCCCTAGGTGTGTGGAGACCCTCAATGGACCTGTTTTCCTATCTTAAAATAAATAATTTAATGCACAACTGTTTTGTCCACCCCACTGATGAGAATTATTAAATAAACAATTAATTCTATCGTGTGTAACCGTCTAACCACGATGTGAAGTCATGATCCACCTGTAAACCCACTCAAGATCCTCATATCCCGTAATGATAGGATATCACCTTTTTATCAAATGAAAATTTTTTCTTCTCATCTGGTCTCTTTTCAATCTTCTCCTTGGTGCATTTGGAGTCCCCTTAACCGAGGTGAGTGGTGCGCCTGTGCTGGAGCCTTTCCTACTCATTGTTAGAGTCTTCTGAGTTTCTGCCCTACAAGTCACGCATCCCCAGTTGTTGGTGCCAGGAGAAAAATGTCGATCGTTAATCATTCACGAAGGTATTTTTTCTTCGTCTCTCCTTAGTGTGTATCATGCGGGGTGGGTAAGCTATTGTACTTGTGGGGATAGATGAAACCAAACCTTAATGAAGATAATAAACAGAATTTTAAAGAATGAAGGGGGTGTGCTCGATGTTTCTAATGTACTCTTTATCCTTGATTATGTGTTGTGAATTTTAAGGGCTTATGCCCACTGAAAATCATGGCCATTGGTGGTCTTTTCTTGTGCACTAATGAACCTCTGTTTTCCAGATATTTTTGTGATTGAATGGTTGTAACATGGAAACCTGTTAATCTTGTAAACGCGGTTGATTAAATGGATGCCCAGTGAATAAGAATCCTTGTGTGATCACCCTGATTATCCAAACATTAAGACAGAACTGAATGAATGATATTTTCAAATTTGAAAACTCCCTTTCTTAGTTCTGGTGATATTGATGGTTGATGCTTAGGAAGCGACATGGATGGGGATGTGATCCTCTATTACTGTGCAGTTGTTGGATTTTGGATCTGAGGCCATGTGGGTCTATATGGAGGGGCTTGGATTGTTTCCAATACTTTAAGGGATCTCACAGATCCCTTTTGTTGTTGTGACTTTACAAGAGAACCAGGTGTGAATGCTTAATTTGCCAGTTGGCTGTTTTTTCTTTCCTTGGCTTTTGGTTATGCCTGTTAGTTTCCCAGTAGTGTAGAATTTAATTAAATAGAATTACATGAATATGAAAACATTAATGGGTTCAATGGGGAATTGTTATCCAAGAATGAGTTGTGACAGGGTTATGGATATTATGCTACTTCTGAATGAATAGTAATGAGGGTGCTAGTGTATGGGACAGTTTTGGAAACCCTAGGCTGGGATGAGTGCTTGTTACCTATATTTATAATAATAGTTCTTGTGTTTCTTATTCGTGCCCCACCCATGTGAAGCACTTCATGTCTAATACCCACATTTCATGGGGGAGGTTGTTTTTCCAACACTCCTAAGACTGGTTGGTTATTAGATCATTTTATGCTCCCTTTCTCGAGTATCCCAAGATCCTTCGGTAAGGCTATGATGGCCTGAGGTCCATTTTAAACCTAGATTCATTGGGCAGGGTACGTGGTGGTGGTTGGCCCTGGTGTGTGCAGGCAAGTTATTTCCCAAGTGTCTTCAGGATAAGGCCCAGGTGTTTCTAGCGTGGCAATAGTTTTTCCGACCTAGGTGTTTGCAGGATGTGTGGTAGTGATAGCCCTAGTGTTTGCAGGCTAGATGTAGGATTGTGGTAGCCATGTGTGTGCGGGTGGGGGATGGTAGTGGGACTGCGGTGAGGATGGCGGGAGTGGTTTGACGTGAAGGATGTCCTCAATAACTAGTGGGAATGTTTCATGGGGTGCCCAAATATCGATATGCTACTACTATTATTTTACTTGACTTGCGTTATTTGGGGAGTGTGCCTTTGTAGGGTTTGGGTGGATGGTTTCCTTGCAAGGTGCTCTGGTTATCTTCTTTTCTCATGGGACATTAGAATGCCTCCCCACTTGTACACGAGAGCCTTTGGTTTTCTCTGCTAAGTATACTTGTATACTCACCCTACATATATAAACTGCTTTCAGGTTTCAAGGAGGAAATTAAGGATCATGCGGGACCATACTAGCTCAGACGTTGGGACAATATTTGTTACTGTTTTTCTTTTTCTAGTAATTTACATTGGGTTTTCTTGTACTTTTTTAGAATCTACTTTTTGACATTCATATGAGAATGATTTTCTTTTGGATTTACTTTTACATTCAGTTTTAGTGTTGTTGTGATTTACCATATTGTCTCTCGATCTTATAATAAAAAGGGTAATGCCTTCCTTTTTTTGTGTGATTCTATACCTTTGGTTCTAGGTGTTACTCTGGTACCTGTTGAAGGAGGGTCTTGGGGGTCATTTCCACTCCTTTAACTAGAAGAAGGAAGGGTTTGGCAATCTATTGTCCCTTATCTCTTCTTAGTGATGGTGGGTCCTGACAGAATGGTATCAGAGGTGAGGTTGAGAGATTGGATGGAGCATGGGGTTAGGCACATTGAGGATTTCATGGGATAGTAGGGAAACAATGCTAGAGAAGACCGGCTAGGACACGAAAGACTTGCTAGGACAGAGGATTTTAGGCCCCCCTATGATTCAATGCAAGGACTCTGGGCCTACCAAACAGCCAAGTGAGGATACACTGATTACAGGGTAGATGTAAGAACCTAGATTTTTGTTTCAAGTATGTTTTTCATTTTTCTAGAGTTTTTGAGAAAAATAATCTTTCTGGAAATTTTTTAAGTACACGTCGTGTAATTTCGGAGTACACACCGTGTACTCTTTTCCCACTCGAAGCCATGTGTTGGCCGTGTCCGGGCCACACACACGGTGTGTAGGGGTGACGTGGAGGCTGATTTTGGCGGAGTGTGGGAAAACCTAGAACACGCCATGTACTCTAAAAGTACATTTCATGTACTTTTTTTCATTAAATGTACTGGGTAGCGCCTAATCAAGGAAAACGTCTTCTTCTCCAGCTTCTTCGTCCGAGAGTGACCGTACGACCACAGATCTTCTCCGAGCCACCATTCCTCCGTCTATTCTCAGATTTGAGCTCTGCCGATTGTGTGGGAAGCACAGCGGTGAGTTCTCCATTCTTCTTGAGCCATGATTTCCAATTCTTTCCTCTAATGGATTTATCTAAGTTTGAATGTTTTGTACATTTTCTAAGATCTACGACATTCTAGGAAGAATCAGTCGTCATGGTTCAAGTATATCGATCTCCTAGGATCGAGGTAGTTGGTTTGTGCCTTTCTGTAGAATGTTGATGAGTATTTTGTGAAAATTCCACAAATACCCTTGAATGGGGTATTTCATGTTCCTTCTTCTCCCTTGTTGTATTGCCTACTTTTATTGATTGCTAGAGTAGATGTTTTTCCTGTGATTATGGTAGATTTTAATATACTCTGGATTTTTTCTATGCTTGTTCTTCCTGTTTGGCATTTTTCCATTTGCCAAGCCTAGTTGTAGGACTGTGGAACTGTTGCTTTGTTATACTGTTGAGCTTTAAATTGATATCCATGTAGTTCATGAGGAGTACTTGGACGATACACACATGCTGATCATGTTTATTTCCACACAAGACTGTGAGAACCTAGTGTAGTAGACCATAGGGAGAATAGAAGTAAGGGATTCTCCAGAGTGTCTTTTAATACGATGTGAGACCACAGGAGGAATTGATGATGAGTGCTTCCTCAGAAATTCTGTAGCACTTCAACATGGGCCACATGGGGAATGATATGTTGAGTGCTTCCCTAGAGAGTCTTTAGCACGATACGAGACTATATGTGTAATTGATGGAGAGTGCTTCCTCAGAAAGTCTATTTCATAGCTGAACCAGAGGGGTGAGACTGTGTGTGCCACATAGAGGGTTGAAAGTACTTATAGGTTGAACCATAAGGGTTAGGCTATGAGAGATACCCAGAGGGTTACCTATTTTCTTCTTCTTTTTGGTTGTTTGGTTGTGTACCTTATATGTTAGAACTGTAGATTGTAGTTGTTGTGTGCTTTCGGTTTACTGCTTTCTGCACTCTTACTTGTCGTGTATTCATTGATAGTTAGGCACAAATCTTGGGGTGATTGCCTACTGGGATTGAATCTCACACCATGTTTGGGCCATGATTTTGGGCCAAAACAGACTATGTTGCTACAGGTATAGATAAGGGAAAGCACCATTCTACTTCAGGTACCTGACTTGCTGTGGAGCTGGAGAGAATGGGACCAAGCTATGGCTTGCGATGCTGAGGAGATTACTTTGTTTTTATTTTTCACATTAGTTTCAGTTGTAATTCAGCACGTTCATTTTTTAATAATTTCCATAGACACATGTACCATGTAGAATCATTATTATTTTATACATTGCATCCGCTGTTTAGTTCAGTTGTTGTGTGCTGTTTATTGTTTCCGCTATTGTGTCTGGTTGTTCTTCCATTTTATAATTTACCGAATGAGGGTATAGTTTCCACACCATCTCACCAAGGCCCTCACTGCTAGTCGGCAGCCTCTGGCGTTTGGGGAAACGTGCTTGAGGTCATGTGGCGAACCGAGTACGGGGTGCCTCTGGGTGGCTTCTGGAACCGGGATGTTACAAAGTTGTATCAGAGGTGGTACCCAACCATTAGTGCAGTGCACTACCTGGGTTGAGATGTAGGTCCCACAAAAAGGACGGTGTGATCTAAAGGGTGGGGGGTGATTGTATCACCCCTGGATGATAATGGGTTAAATGACTAAATGATATGACTCATGTCAACAAACTGCACCTTGTTTTTTATAATCCTGCCTGATTAGAACTTCATAGTTAAGCATGCTTGGCATGGAGTAGTGATCAGGATGGGTGACCTCCTGAGAAGTTTCCCAATGTGTGTGTGAGTGAGGAAAAAACACACAGGAAAGTACATGTGTTGTCTTGTGGGGACAGTCATTAGTCTGATGGACCGTTTGGGCATGTGGGTGGGCCCCAGGGTGGGGACCACGTGTCTACGGGGAAACTGGTGGTACCTAGGTCAGGACCCGACGACCATGTTATGGCAGGGTGGCTGTGCTGTCACTGGGGCCCAGCTTTTCGAGGTTTCTTCTTTTATGCCTCTCTAGGGAAATTCGGGGATGAATTTCTTTAAGGGGGAAAGGTTGTAAGAACCTGGATGTTTGTTTCAGGTACGTTTTTCATTTTTCTGGAGTTTTTGAGAAAAATAAACTTTCTATAAATTTTGGAAGTACACGCCATGTACATTTTGAGTACACGCCGTGTACTCTTTTCCCGATCTAAGCTGTGTGATGGCCATGTCCGGGCCACACACACGGTGTGTAGGGGTGACGTGGAGGCCGATTTTGGCGGAGTACAGAAAAACCTAGTACACACCGTGTACTCTAAAATTACACACCGTGTACTTTTATTTTTTTTCATTAAATGGACCGGGGTCGCACCTAATCGAGGAAAACGTCTTCTTCTCCAACTTCTTCGTTTGAGAGCGACCATACGGCTATGAATCTTCTCCAAGCCACCGTTCATCCGTCTTTTCTCCAAATCAAGCTCTGTCGATTGCGTTGGAAGCGCATTAGTGAGTTATCCATTCTTCTTGAACCTTATTTTCCAATTCTTTCCCCTTCTCGAGTTATCTAGGGCTGAACGTTTTGTGCATTTTCTCAAGACTACGACGTTCTAGGAAGAATCAGTCATTGTGGTTCAAGTATATCGATCTCCTAGGATCGAGGTAGGTGGTTTGTGCCTTTCGGTTGAAATTCGATTATTATTTTATGCAAATTCCACCAATACCCTTGAAGGGGGTATTGCGTGTTCTTGTTTTTCCCTTATTTTATTGCCTATTTTTCTTGATTGCTAGAGTAGATGTTTTGCTTGTGATTATAGTAGCTTTTACTATACTCTGGATGTTTTCTATGCTTGTTCTACCTGTTCGGCGTTTTTCCAGTTTCCATGCCTAGTTTTAGGATAGTGGAATTGTTTCTTTTTTATGTTGTTGAGCCTTAGATTTATATCCATTTAGATCTGGAGGTTTACTTGGATGATACACGCATGTTGAGCATGTTTATTTCCACACAGGACTGTGAGAACCTAGTGTAGTAGACCATAGAGAGAATGGATGTAAGGGCTTATCCATAGTGTCTTTTAATATGATGCGAGACCACCGGGGGAATTGACGATTAGTGCTTCCTCAGAGAGTCTGTAGTTCCTTGATGCGGGCCACAGGGGGAATGGGACATTGAGTGCTTCCCTAGAGAGCCTTTAGCACGATACGAGACGATAGGGGGAATTGACGGTGAGTGTTTCTTTAGAAGTCAATTTCTTAGCTAAACCAGAGGGGTGAGACTGTTTGTGCCTCTTAGAGGGTTTCTAGTACTTGTAGGTTGAACTATAGGGGTTAGGATGTGAGAGCTACCCAGAGGGTTACCTATTTTCTTCTTGTTGCTGGTTGTTTACTTGTGTACCTTATATGTTAGAACTGTGGATTTTAGTTGTAGTTTGCTTTTCAGTTTACTTCTTCTTTAACTCTTACTTGCCTTGTATTCATTGACTGTTAGGAAGAAATATTTGAGTAATTTCCTACTGGGATTGTATCTCACACCCTGTTTGGGCCATGCTTTTGGGCCCAAACAGACTATGTTGTTGCAGGTATAGATAAGGGAAATCTCTCTTCTACTTCATGTACCTGACATTCTGTGGAGCTGGAGAGCATGGGACCAAGCTATGGCTTGTGATTCTGAAGAGTTTAGTTTTTTTATTTTTCACTTTGGTTTCAGTTGTACTTCATCACATTGGTTGTTTACTACTTTCCATAGACATATGTACCATGTTTCTTCATTATTATTTTATACATTGCGTCCACTGTTCAGTTCATTTGTTGTGTGCTATTTATTGTTTCTGCTATTGTGTCTCGTTGTTCTTCCACTGTATAATTTACCAAATGAGGTCATAGTTTCCCCACCAGCTCACCAAGGCCCTCGCTGCTAGTCGGCAGCCTCTGGCATTTGGGGAAATGCGCTTGAGGTCATGTGGCGAACCGGGTACGGGGCACCTCTGGGTGGCTTTTGGAACAGGGAAGTTACAGTAGAGACCCTAGGAAAGGTACATGCATTAAAATAACTTGTGTTCTTGTGTGTCTTGGGTATTTTGAGGATTTAAAATGATGAAGAAGTCAAAGAAAAATTTGATAGCAATCTTCTACACTAATCAGACAAAGGCATTTATTTTTTAGCTACCAATAATGGCACCTGGATGACGACCATGAGTAGAGCCGGAGATCAAGGCCCAGAAGGTTGACTTGGCTGATAAGCAGAGCAATGACTAAGAGGAGGAGGACGGTTAGTGGTAGATGATGCTTCATTCCATTCAACTATAGTCCCTCAGGTAATACGAGGGTATTACCTCAGACATAGAGACATAAAGCTGGATAGAGGTGATGGTGATAGCTTTCAGCTTGATCCGGTCTCTGATAGAGTACTGGGTTCCTATGGCAGTTATCCGGATGTGGGGAGCAACCCATCAATGGTGGACTCTGTATCTTGGGGAGAAGACGAAGGCTGAGGTTTCATTGACCATCTTCGAGAGGGAATTCCAGGCGGAATTCCTCTCTTCTATGATGAAGGGGGAGAAGAGGCAGGCGCTACTATACCTTCTGCATGGGATCATGTCAGTGAGGGAGTTGGGAATCAAGTTCAAGGATCTTCTTTGTTTTGATCGGGAGTTTTTTCCAGATAAGGAGTCTCGGACGAGACGTTTAAAGGAGGCACTCCGACCTTCTCTTCACAATGTTGTTACTCCCTTTACCCAACCAACGTACATGGAGGTCCAGAAGAAGGATGAAGTAGTAGAAAGGTTGCACCCGCTGGGAGGTGTGCCGCAAGAGAGGATCCAGTGGAGTTCGTCAAAGGGGAAGACCGTCAGAAGCAGGCCTCCAGCGTCTGGTCCTTCTAGGTTTTAGGAAGTGGGGAGCACGCACCAGCAGTTCCAGTTTCGATCTACCGGTCCTCGCCCTTTCCTCGTGAGCCCAGGACCACGATGCTTCATCTGTGGAAGTCGTGGGCACCTTCGGAATCAGTTCCTAGAAAAATTGCAGTTCAGTGGGGGTTGGCAGGTTAAGCGCCCATCTCAGTAGTAGCAGTTTCCAGCTAGACCCTTTCAGCAGCAGCAGCAGGGAAAATGAGATCCCGCTCCTCCATGATTAGACATGACAGGAGGAGGCCGACCCCATGGTGCTCCTCAAGGACCTCAACCTGGGTGTTGTCGGGGAGGCGGCCGACAACCGATATGTAGATGAGTTGGGCGTGGGTAGTTGCATGCCATAGAGGCAGCAGTTCTAGCATGGCCTAAAGTCTTTCGAGGTATGATCAGCTTTTTTATCACTCTTTCTTGTGCCTTATTTTATTCAGGAGCATCACACTCCTTTTTTACACCTGGTCTAGCCAATTCCTTGAGCCTTGAAATAGAAAGACTATTCATTCCCCCGATGTTGAGTATACTAGTTGGGGGTCATACTAGTCTGTTTGATGTCTTTTGAGGATGTAGATTGATGTTGTGGCCACATTAGTCTAGTGGGTACATTCTTCTGCTACAAATGCATCCATATGATTTCATACTAGGAATCGACTGGTGGTTTTCTGTGCACGTTGTTATCAAATGCTTCGGGAAAAGAGTCATGTTCTCTAATGGGGATGGCCAACTTGTGGCTTTTGTTTGCCAATCATTTAGCAGAATCAGTAGATGCTGAGATGATGTATGTTCCGAGAGTTGTTAGAGAGTTCCTAGACGTTTTATGAGGAGGTTGTGACTCTGCCCCCTTGACGTGACGTTGATTTCGGGATAGACTTACAACCCGGTGCCCGTCTGATTTCCATGTCTCGTTATCAGATAGAACCTTCTGAGTTGTGGGAGTTGCGGATCTATATTGACAATATGATAAAGAATGGTATTGTCCGTCCCAGTGTCTTTCCATGGGGTTCCCCAGTCTTGTTCACAAAGAAGGCAGATTGTGATCTTAGGCTATGCATAGACTACTCGAGACTGAATCCAGTAAGGGTCAAGAACTGTTAAACTCTTATGAGGATAGACGATCTCTTTGACCAGCTGAGGGGAGCAGGTTGGTTCTCTAAGATCGATCTACGGTCTGGGTATCACCAGGTAAGGGTGAAGGATAGTGATATTCCAAAGACTTCTTTTAGGTGCAGGTATGGGAAATTTGAGTTTGTAGTCATTTCGTTTGGTGTTATGAATGCACCTGTTGTATTTATGAGCATCATGAACTCTGTTTTCCAAGAGTTTCTAGACCGATTCATCATTATGTTCATCGATGACATTTTGATCTACTCAAGATCTAAGGAGGAACATACTAAGAATCTCTGGATGTTCTTGGATATCCTTCGACATCACCAGCTCTATGGTAAATTTTCCAAGTGTAAGTTCATGACACGAGAAGTTCATTTCATTGGACACGTGGTGTCTCAAAAAGGGGTAGAAGTTGATCCTTCAAATGGGGAAGTGGTTGTTTATCGGGAAGCAACCATGAATGTGATGGATGATTGCTATTTTCTGGGTCTAGTAGGCTATTATCTAAGGTTTTTACCCGAGTTCTCTCAAGTTTCATCTCCCCAGACCACGTTGACCAGAAATGACCAGGCCTTCCTGGGGAGTGATCTGTGCTAGGAAGCCTTCAATTATCTATAATGGAAGTTGGTTAATGCCCCAGTGCTTAGGTTACCAGATAAAGGGCTATTGTTTGAGGTGTTTTGTTATGCTTCTGGATGTGGCCTAGGGTGTGTGCTAATGCAGCAATGGGGAGTGATATCTTATGGGTCTAGGAAGTTATGTACTCATGAGTGTAACTAAGAAACCCATGACCTAGAGCTTGAAATAGTAGTGTTCACATTGATGTTGCGGTAGCATTGCTTCATTGGGGAGAACTTTGTGGTATTTAAAGATCACAAGAGTTTGAGGCATATCTTAACGCAGCAGGACATGAGCTTGAGACAACGAACGTGGGTGGAGTTTCTTTAGGACTAAAACTTGGATATCTGTTACACTAATGGTAAGGGGAATGTTTTGTCATATTACTTGAGTAGGAAGTCATGGAGGGAAGCTGTTTAGGAATATGTGGACGCTTGGAAGTTAATGGAAGAGTTGGCTTCCCAACACCTGGATGTAAGGGAGGATGGTGGTAAAGGTTGTCTGTTTCATATGATAGTGTAGTCCTCTCTACTGCAGCAGGTGGAGGAGTCTCAGTGGGGAGACATAGAGAGTGAAGTGATGTGTGATCGGGTCAAACAAGGCAATGCTCCGGAAGGGTGGTCAGAGGATGGTCTGAATCAGATGCTTTTCTGAGGGAAGTTGTTTGTCCAAAAGATGATGCGTGGGGGAGTTTTCTGTGAGTTCCATAACTCCCTCGTAGTGGTAAAACCTGGAGTTTCTAAGATGTACTGAGGCCTAAGGGAACATCTTTGGTGGCCCGGTATGAAACGGGAAGTGGCAGAGTTCGTGGCACGGTGCTTGGTATGTCAACAAGTGATGGCTGAACACTGTGTCCCATGAGTTTTATTGCAGCCTTTAGATGTCCCTGAGTAAAAGTGGGATGAAAAATCGATGGATTTCATCATAGTACTACACAGGGTTCAAGGAGGTTGCGATTCTATCTGTGTAGTGGTAGACCAGCTGATGAAATCATCTCACTTTCTGGCGATCATGGAGTCGAGTGCGGTGGATGCCTTAGCATGGAGATACATGGATGAGGTGGGGTGGTTGCATGGAGTTCTGAGTTCCATAGTCTAGGAGAGGGATGCACGGTTTACCTCATGAGTCTGGAGGGTATTTCCGGATGCTTTTGGCACCCAGCTACGTCTTAGCACTGCTTTCCACCCCCAAACAGATGGCCAGATAGAGCGAACCATCCTTACATTGGAGGATACGATACGAGCATGTGTTTTTGACTTTGGGGGGTCATGGGAACGACATTTTACCTTAATATAGTTTTCCAACAATAACAATTATCACTCTACTATTGGCTTGGCACCACTTGAAGCCTTGTATGGGAGGTCATTTCATTCGCCTTTGTGCTGATTCGAGGTTGGGGAGGCAGGTGTTCTTGGCCCAGAGGTGGTGCAGAGCACAACAGAGAAGGTTCAGCTTGTGCGTGAGAGGATGAAGGCAGCCCAAGACCGGTAGAAGTTGTATTTCGATTGTAGGAGGAGGCCCTTGGAGTTCGAGGTTTGATACCATGTTTTCTTAATGGTTATCCCTCAACGTGGGCAGAGAAGGTTCGGCAAGGGGAGCAAGCTATCCCCTTAGTTCATTGGGCCCATAGAAGTGTTGGGGCGAGTCAGTGAGGTGCTATATTTGTTGGCATTTCCACCTCAGTGGGAAATGATCCACAATGTTTTCCATGTCTCCCAGAATCGTCGATATCTACATGATGATTCTCATGTCATTGACTGGGGAGAATTTGATAAAGGGGATGATGCTAGGTTTGTGGAGCGACCATTGAGGATCGAGGATCGAATGAAGATAGTGCTTCGTGGACGAACCATCCCTTTGGTTCATGTGTTGTAGAGGCACGGTGGCCTCAAGGAGAGTACTTGGGAGTGAGATGCTCAAATACAAGCACAATACCCAATGCTGTTTTGAGTTACTGTTCTGATCCTTCCTTGTTGTTCTTGTTTTTGTGAACTGCTATAATGTAATGCCAACCTTGTTGGTTTATGAGAAGTTTTTTTCCTTAACTTGTGAATAGTTATGAAAATTCCTAATATGCGAGGTAGGTAGGACCTGATCCCTAATCAATACGAATTAAGGTGGTTGTGATTAAACCAATGCAGGCGAGTCAGTGCCACCCAAAGCGGATACTATCTTGACATGCATGAAAGAACTCCCCAATCCTTGTGTCGGGACAATGTGATCCTTGGGATTCATATGGATTTTGGGGTGGTTTGTTTCCTAGAGGTATCTTCTTGAGGGGTTGTTTGGGTTACTCTTGTATTCTCATGGGTGAGAATGATTTTGATAGTTATCTAATGTAATGGCCCAGACCCTCCTGGTCAATTAAATTTCCAAATTTCTAAGTGTCCGGGTGTCCTGGACTCATCGATCTGTCCCACACATTTGCTTCATTGATCAGCTCCACTGCTCAGATTCACTGATCACCTTCACAAATCAGCTTCACTAATCAGCTTCAGAGATCAGCTTCACAGATGAGTTTCCAAAAATCGGTTTCATAGTTCGGTTTCACATATTGGTTTCACCAAATTGATTTCAAATATCAGTTTCACCAATTCAGTTTCAAATATCAGTTTCACAAATCGGTATCATAGATCGGTTTCACCAAATCGGTTTCACAGATTAGTTTCACCAAATCGGTTTCACAGATCGATTTCACCAAATCAGTTTCACATATCAGTTTCACCAAATCGGGTTCACATATTGGTTTCACAGATTAGATTAACAGGATCAGCTTCATAGGATTAGTTTCATAGGATCAGCTTCACAGGATCTGCTTCATAGGATCAGCTTCTCCCAGTCAGCTTCATGGGATCAGCTTCACCCGATCCGCTCAACCGATCAGTTTCAACTATCAGTCTCACCCATCGGCCACAGAGGGGTGTCAGGATTTTCCTTCCCTAGTTTTTCCTGTAATGCTACTTTTAAGTCTTTTAACCTTTTTAATGTGGTTCAAAGTCGTTTTTAGCACCATAAACAACGTTTTAAATCCCCTAGGTTTGGGGAGACCCTCAATGGACCTGTTTTCCTCAGTTAAATGAAATATTTTAACGCACAACTGTTTTGGCCACCCCTCCGATGAGAATTGTTAAATAATCAATTAATTCCATCATTTATAACCGTCTAAACACAAGTTGAAACAATGATCCACCTTTAAACCCGCTCAAGATCCTCATATCCCGTAATTCCAGGATCTCACCTTTTTATCACACATGAATTCTTTCTTCCCAGCTAGTCTCATTTCTTACTTATCCTTGGTGCCTTTGTAGTCCCCCTTCCCGAGGCGAGTGGTGCACCTGCGCAAGAGCTTTTCCATCTCATTCTTAGAGTCTTTTGAGTTCCTGGCCTATAAGTCGCGCATCTGCAGTTGTTGGCTCTAGGAGAAAAATGTCGATCTTTGAGCATTAAAGTAGGGATTTTTTCGTCGTTTCTCTTTAGTGTGTATCATGTGGGGTGGGTATGCTATTATTTCTATGGGGATGGATGAAACCTAACCTTAATAATGATAATAAATAGAATTTTAAAGATTCAAGGGGGGTGCTTGATTTTTCTGTTGTACTCCTTATCCTTGATTATGTGTTTTGAATTGTACGGGCTTATGACCACTGAAAATCATGGTCGTTGGTGGTCTTTTCTTGTGCACTAATTAACCTATGAATTTTTGGATATTTATGTGATTGAATGGGTGTAACATGGAAACTGGTTAATCACAAAAACTCCGTTGATTAAATGGATTTCCAGTGAATAAGAATCCTTGTGTGAACACCCTAGTTAACCAAATGGAATGATAAAACTGAATGAATGGCATATTTACATTTGAGAAATCCCTTTCTCTATTCTGGTGATGTTGACGGTTGATTCTTGGGAAGCAACGTGGATGGGGATGGGATCCTCTATTTTGGTGCAGTTGTTGGATTTTGGATATGAGGCTGTGTGGGGCTGTATGGTGGGGCTTGAAATGGTTCCAATACTTTGAGGGAACTCACAGATCCCTTTTTTTGTTATTACTTTACAATAGAACCAGGTGTGAATGATTAATTTGTTGTTTGGCTATTTTTCCTTTCCTTGGCTTGTGGTTATGCCTGTTAGTTGCCCAGTAGTGTAGAATTTACTTAAAATGAATTACTTGAATATGAAAACATGAATGGGTTCAATGGGGAATTGTTTTTTTGGGAATGAGTTGTGACAGGGATGGGGCTGTTATGCTTCTTATGAATGAATAGTAACGAGGGTGATAATGTATGTGCTGGTTATGGAAACCCTAGGCTGGGATGAGTTCTTGTTACCTATATATATAATTGTAGTTCTTATGTTTTTTATTCGCACCCCAATATTTTTAAGCACTCCATGCCGAACACCCACATTTCATGGGGGAGGGTGTTATTTCCAAAACTCCTATGAGTGGCTAGTTATAAGATCTTTTTATGCTCCCTTTCCTGATAATCCCATAATACTTCAGGAAAGATGTGACGGCCTAAGGTCCATTATAGCACTAGATTCTTCGGGTAGGGTACGTGGTGGTGGTTGGCCCAAGTGTGTGAGGGCAGGTTGTTTCCCATGTTTCTTTAGGATGAGGCCCTGGTGTCTTCGGGCGTGGCAGTAGTTGTTCAGACCTAGGTGTGTGTGATGTCTGGTAGTGATAGCTTAGGTATTTGCACTGGGGGGATGTGTGATTGTGGTAGACCAGGTGTGTGCGGGCGGGGTATGGTAGTGGGACTGCAGTGAGGATGGAGGGAGCAGTTTGATGCGTAAGATGTCCTCAACAACCACTGGGAAATTGGCACGAGGTACCCAAATCTCGATGTGGTATTACTATTAGTTTTATTGACTGTCGTTATTTTTAGAGTGTTCTTTTGTAAGGTTTGGGTGGATAGTTTCCTTGCTAGGTGCTCTGGTTATCTTCGTTTCTCACGGGGCATTAGAATTCCTCCCAATTTGTGCATGAGATCCTTTGGTTTCCCCTACTGATTATACCGGTATAATCACCCTACATATATAAACTGCTTTCAGGTTTCAAGGATGACATTAGTGATTGTGCGAGACCGTACTAGCTTGGACGTTCGGACCGTTGTTATTGATGTTTTTCTTTTTCTGGTACTTTCCTTTAGGGTTTTCTTGTACTTTTATAGAATCTTATTTTTGACATGCATATGAGAATGATTTTCTTTTGGATTTACATTTACCTTTAGTTTTGGTGTTATTGGGATTTACCATATTATCTATCAATCTTATAATAAATGGGTAATGCCTTTTTTTGTGCATGATTCTATACCCTTGGTGCTAGTCGCCACTCTGGGACCATTTGAAGGTGGGTCTTGGGGGGTCATTATCTCTCCTCCAACTGGAAGAAGGAAGGGTTGGACAATCTGTTGTCCCTTATCTCATCTTGGTGAAGGCGGGTCATGACAATACTATTCATAACTGCTTTTTGAATGACTAATTTGGTAAGTTGTGGTGTGCTCTAACTTGGTGTTGCGTGTAGCGCAAGCTATTGAATTACTTTAATGAGATAACGTACTATGAAATATTAGAGTGTTATATTCTACCCTCCTTCAATAAATTGTGTCCTCACAACTTGAAATTGATCTTTGAAAATAAATGGTTAAAAATAGAAAAATACCGTTGTGGAAAACCCACATCAGAAATTGGGTTAATAAAAATTAGTCTTAAAAAGAGGGAAAGGGAAATTAAAAAGTCACCACCAAATTATGATCTCAAATAAAAGAACATTAGTTGAAATTTTTGACACATAGTTGGAGGAAAAACATAAATATTTGTATGGAGTGATTAAGGCCATCAATCACAAACAGCTGTAAAATTGAGGGCCTCAAGGCCATAAATCTATGATGATTTATAAAATCATCGGTTCAACAAAACAAAAGGTATTAGGATAACACATTTTTGGTTTTAAGATCCCTTCTTTAATGTTTAAGAATTAATTTATTCATATAATAAGAGGAAAAAAATATACGTGAAAAGTAGAGTTTCATCCTTTAACTAATTCCTACCACAAACTCATCTTTCACTCCAAAAGATAATAGAATACAAAAATATTCTATTTATCCTAATCGAAGTGGATTACAAAAATAATGAATTTATAACTCATTTGTTAGAATATTTAAAAAAACTAAATTATATAAATCTGGAAATCACGTAGGCCAGTGGTAGGTGATGCACCCTTGTCACCCTTCGGTTCCAGGTTCAAGTCTTTCGGCCTTGCCGGACGCGACGGGTTGTCGCCCGACCTCCATGTTGTCCTTTTAATAACAATAAAAAAATAATATTAAGAAATGATTTAACCTTAATAATAGTATCCAATGTAAAACATAATCCATTCCAACCATTAGACTTATCTAAAATACTTATGTCCAAATTCACTGTCCAAAATATATAAGGAACATAATCTTAATGAAGATTCTTTTTTCCATGTAATATCACGTGAATACATTCATCATGTATTCATTTAACACAGAATAACACCCTAAATTACCATAAAACCTTATTGATTACATTCAGGCTCCATTATTCCTTATAGAATACTGGATACACTTCTTATAACCAAAAATGTTTTATACTCCAAAAAAATGGAATAAATAAACAATTAATTAGTTTCAAAATAGTCAAGAATATCGAATATCATTTATCCAAATCAATCATATCTTATTTCAAAATCACTACCTCTATTTCATAACTATATTAATGTTTATCTTTCCTCCAACCATGTATTTTCTAAAAAGTTTGACTTTCTATTGAGTAACATTTCTTGGTACCATAAAATCTCAAATTCTTAATAAAATAGTACTGCAGTAGAATCCTTATATACTCTAAAATTATTATAACATATAAATCATTAATACAACACTCAAATGACATAATTATTTAATATCAACATAATTACACTATTTATTCCTCTTCATCTGCAGTAGTATCATAACAGAATAATTATCCAACATCATCATTTTGTTTATACTCTGATGATTGGGACATTGATTCGTGTAGTGGCTTAACTCATTGGAGATGAATCATTGTAAAATTGAAACCTTTTTCTTACCCTTTAAATCACATACTTGGTGTCTTTTTTTCACACTTATAACAAACTCTAATTCCCTTCAAGCATTTACCAAGGTGATTTTTTCCATAGTTATTATATATGGGAAAATCCTCCGTTCGCTTATTCCCTTTATCGATCATTCTCTCTACCATCCTTTTCTTTTATGGCTTCCCTTCAAATCCATAGGACTCTGAGAATTATTTACATATCTTATTAACACATGATACTATTTTTTCATATGATGAGAATACATGGGAGAATATTTCCCTTCTAATTGATGGCTTAATACTATTAAAGATATGAACCTTCTTAATCTTTGGATCATGTGTAATGATGGAGTTTTCATTATTTACACTAGGCACCATTTCAAAACAATGGCATACACTAGGTTAGCTTATGAATCACAATGCATAATGCAAAACTTGTAAGATACCTAACGTAAATTTAAAAGATCATGCATATAATCTATAATCATAAATGTTTTTTCTTTAAGTAAGTATTTAATCTTAAATCCTTCATAATGGATTTTAATGAAAATTTGAATTATTCTATGAAATCCCCCTGGTGTGTCGTAATCAAGTGTGCAGCAAGGCCGGTTTTCATTTACCAAGATACCCCGAGTCAAGCCCGAAACTCCTTGTTTGAGTTTTCACTACTAGGTACATCTGTGTCAGAGCCTCCTCTACCTACTTCTATCCAGACATGGGTGTATTTCTTGAAAAATACCCAAAATATCTAAATTACAAAAATTCTAGGATGTTCTTCTATACTAATCCTCAATGTCTATCTTAGGGTAATTTTCTCTAATCAGAGATTATCTAAATTTCGTTTCCAAAGTATGTACTAACCTTCTTCTGATACCAAATGTAACGCCCAGACCCTAAAAGCCGAGATTCGAAGAATTATTTAAATACATTGGAATGATCCCAAGGGATCAAATCCCAAAAGACTAATCAATTTAGTACCCTTGGATGTAATAGATACATAAATTACTTTTACAAAACATTATAAAATTAAAAACAACAATAACAACATTGTCTCCATTGACCACATTCATATCCCTTAGACTATCCCTATAGGTTAGTCATAATATAATTCTTCGCATCTGGGGAAAAAACATAGAAAGGGGTGAGCTCATATGCTCAGTAAGGATAACAATATAGAAGAAACTTTC
Organism: Viscum album; assembly: GCA_963277665.1. Lineage (NCBI taxonomy): Eukaryota > Viridiplantae > Streptophyta > Magnoliopsida > Santalales > Viscaceae > Viscum > Viscum album. The sequence goes on from OY728153.1 coordinate 1,956,934,584, forward strand.
ATAAAAAGAATAAACATTTAAGGCAATGTATAAGAATAAAAAATAACCCTTTTAAACATAAACATCAATATAATATGGAAATTATAAATCAAATAATGTGATTTACTTATTCACATGGATATTCTACTAGTCTAATAATCATATGTAATATCAATATCCAATTTCATGATGATGGAATGCATAATACCAGACTTCATAACCACATAGTCAAGGCCTTGTGCCAAGGCTAAAAATAATATTTTGTAAAGGCCTTCTTCAAAGACACTCGTTTGTCTTATGTGACCTACAAATGCATCAAGGTGCTATAGCAGGCTCCACCCGTCACATACTAAGTCCAATGCGTTCCTCGTATTAAAGTTCGAAACAAAACATAAACATTCGTATTAACACTAGCATATAAAATGTTAATACTTTATCCATAAACCATGAATTGAATAAATGTTACACATCCATAGTCAAGCGTATCACAAAAAAATTCAATACAATATAGATGATTTGTATCACAATAAATCAACTTCAAACAAGTGTAAAATCCATCAAAGGATGTTGACATAGATGAAATCAAAACTTTTTTAGAGAAATATCTAAATATTTTTTAAAATTATTTATAAGACACGTTATTTATAAAGGAAGAAATATAAATACATATTTGAATCAAAGTGTCTAATACCACTTTGAAACATTTAATGGAATTATCATTTTAAAACAATTATTTCCATATAAATAAATCCTTAAAAACATTTTGAAATCATGGACATTAATTAAAAATATTTAGAAAAATAAATATTTAAAACATTTAAAATGATGATGTAGTTAAATATACCCATCCATAAAACCTTGAAATATTCCTTTTCAAAACCTCTTTCTGAAATATAGACATTGATGATAAATATGTCCCAGTAAATACTTACTCATATATCTTCTCAGATAATAATGAGATTTAGGATTTAACCCTTACCTTGCACTTTCTTTAGGTCGAGGGTACATTTATCCTTCTGTATAATGACCATAGTATGTTATTAAATTATAATAGAACAATATTAATATTTATTATATCATACAGGATTCATTTATGAGTTTCTACTTGCCATTTCATAATTATTTCCATGTTAAATTAACATTTCGGATAATAATCGCTTTTTTATAGTACATGTTTTAACTTGTTATTCGTGATCGTATCGCATAGATCGTGATTTAAATACTTAAAGTATATAAAAATGATTTATATTATATATATATATATATAATATAAATATATATAATAGATAGATATATGAAATGGAAAACACCATTTATGGAGACGGTAGGTCATACGTACGCAAAAATGTTGTTTCCGTTTTCATATCGTATTGAAAGGAAGTAAGTGAATAAGATATATGTAAGTTCATATATATATATATATATAGTATCATTATTATTTCATAAATTACATAAATATTAATAATATGTATTTTTATAATCATCGTTGAATGGTGAATGTGGAAATGAATCTCATCGCGTCATGGAGACGGTAATCCGTACATACACACGAGCAAAAATATCATTATATTGATGGTGAAATCATATGTAATTGGATGGATATCATATATAAAGTATCATTAACATGTGATATTTATTATTTACATATATTATACTCATTATTATACCCATCCAAATAATGAAGTGTTTGAATAACAAACTACACCACGACGTGTAGATGGCAAGCCGTACGCAGGAACGTATGGCGACTTTGTCATTTATAAGATCGATAGAATAACGAATATGGTTGTACCATATTTATAATAACATAAAAGTATTTATTAGGTACATGAGTTATTATTTTGTTATGGAAACAAACAAAAATGAGTTAGTGGAAGAAGAAAAGAACTTCAAAGAGGGTGGTGAAATTATTACCTCTTCTTCGGGTGTTTCCTTTTGAGTTGATAAAAAGGGCTCCATATGTTGGATTTATTATCAATTTAAGGACTCTAGGTTGATTTTAGAGATGTTTGGAACATATTTGGGATGGGTTAGACCGAGCCATATTGCTTTGGAGGTGTGATTTTGAGAGATTGGGAAGTGCCCTTTTATAAGAGGGGTGAGGGTTAGTTTAGGAATAAATTAATATATTACTTTATTATACAATCATATTCGGTTTATAATGGCTCCAAATGAATTTATTTTAAGACTCAGGTAGTTATGGGTTGAAATAATATCATCCAATAAGTTTTAGACAAGTTTAGGTTGCCATTGTAACCTTATCTTTTATATTTAACTATTAGTTAAATAGTTTAACTTTTACTGTGTATTGTTGTATTATTACACTATATGGTTAATAAACTTACTGTAAACTTATAAGAGAACCTAATGTGGTTCATTAATTAAAAATATAATATTATTTAATCCCTTTTTTAGATCCTTATATTTTAATAAATATTATATCAACCAATAATATAGTATTTGTTTTAAAAACTAATTTATGTCAATTTTGACACTATTTTGTATTTTGTTTTTGTGAAAGTCTTAAAAACCTTATCTACTCGAAAAAAAATTATCTAATCAACCATAACATGTCATATTAAACTAGATAATTCTTGGATGGAACCAATACTTTTAAATTCTATTTATTTTAATATATATAATATAAACTATTTTAATATTTCATTAAGAATGTAATTACTGAATCATCATTGTGTCATAACTGAATTTAATTATTTAATATCTAAAAATTATAAATAAAATACCATTACGTAGGAAATTGTTTTTTATTTCTAATCAATATTTATAGTACAATTTATTTTATGTATAACCCTATATTAAAAATGGTTTACTTATTAAACATTGAATTTATCACTTTTAACACTTCTTTAAAAATAATAATAATAAATGTCCTAATCAAATCTAATTGGACCTAAAGGATCATATTTTATATATAAGGTTGTTTTTGGTAAAAATAAACTTATCCAATATAATTAAGACATGTGTAAGGGTAATTATAATATCATTTTAACATTTAATTACCCTATTTACTTTTAACTGCGGTAACTAAAAGTCAAAAGTTACTATTCACAAATATTATTTTCATCTTATTGAACTAAATTTTACTCACTGATAACAACCATGTCTCTCAGATTTTTGAAATTCAATTCACATAATCAGTAAAATTATGTTTTATGCAAATTTGCAAACGCTCCTAAAAGGTGGGTAAAAGACAGTAAAAAGTTCAATAAAATTTTATACATCTAATTTTATTATAAAATGACTAAAATGAGTTACATTGAACTTATATAGTTTATATATATTTTTACATAAAATAAATTTAAATAAAATAAATAATTATTTAAATAAAAAGTCAGTTTTAAACAATAATGCAGTGTTTTCACTATTCCTTAAAAATTAAATGTTTTCAGAAAAATACCCAAATTCTACCCTAAATAATTTTAATATTCCGAATCCAAAAATTATTTTTATATTACCAAATTAAAAACCTATAAGTTTTATTAATTAATTATAATATAATTTTCTATTTTCAAAACCAAAATGCGGGTTTTTTAAAAAAAGTAAAAACTATTAAAATATTGACATGTGTTTATGTCACATTTAAATGCGAAATTACATATGATGAAAAAATTGTATTAAATGATAAAAATATAATCTAATTATACATCAAAACCATTAAAATTTATAATTTAACACTATAAATTATTTCTATTAAAAATATTTTTCTCTATTAAAACCTTGTATTTTTCACTATTCGTCAAAATATTAAAGTTATTAGAAAAGTACCAAAAATTTGTACAAACTAAATTTTTATAACTTTATTATAAAAAATAATTTAATTAAATTAAATTTAATATAAAATAGTTTCATATTTTTGTTTTAAAAAGTGTTCTAAATTCAAATGCGGTAAAATTTCATTTTTTTGAAAAATACTTCTTTTATCTGAAAAAATGAATTTATTCTTATATTATGTCAAGGAAACACATAATTTGGATGTTAAAATTATATAGAGTATATAAGAATCAAAATTAATTTAATACTATTGATAACCGCTTTCTGAACGACCAGTTGGTAAGTTGTGGTGCGCTCAAACTCCGTGTTGCGTGTAGCGCAAGCTACTGAATTACTTTAATGAGATAACGTACTATGAAATCTTGGGGTATTACAAATTCCATTTCCCAAGATCATGATGGAATTATGGTAGATATTATTTTATTATTCCATAATTATAATTATAAAATTAATATCATAAAATTTAATTAAATACACTTTTATATTCTATCCAAGTGATGTGGTGATGAAAAATTAATCACATCGCTTCGTGGAGGTGGTAGTCCACATGTACACATGAATGACGTTATCATTTTTCCGTGAATGTATTGGAATGAAAATTTATGATATATTAATTTTAGATATTTATAAATATTTCATTAATATCATATATATATACATTAAATATAGAATCATAAATATTTATGATATGTAATTATAGAAAATGAATTAATTTGGTTTGTGAGGATGTTGTCCACTGAACACACGAATGATGGTTTCATTACCCATTTGATATAATAGGAGATGGATATAGGTTGTTATATTAAAATAATAAAATATTATAATATGGGAGATATTTATTTTATTATTTTATTATGGTTGAGTAATATTTGATGGTTGTGGAAGAAGAAATAAAACAAAATGATCGGTTAAGAATGATACGTCTTTTTTAGACAACCTCATTATGTTTTCACCAAAATCATTCCTAAGAGGGTTTTATAATGAAAAAGAGAGTCTAGGACATGGTATGGGAATTAATGAAGTTATTTGAGAAGGTATTTTCTTAAATAAATGTATTCTTATGTGTGTGTAGGAGAAAGATGAGATCCCCTTTTATAGGGGAGGAGTAGTATTTTTTAAAATACCCAAAACTATTAATTAATAGGGTGTAAATCTCAATACACGTGACTCTAAAATTAATAAATAATGTAGTAATGAGAATTGGAGGTTAATAATAAACCTCCAACATTAATAAATGAATATTTTTTAAAACTTTTATTCCCTTTAACATTATAGTTACTTACATTTACTATTTTAGTTGTCACCACTATAACTAGTTTTTACCTTGGTAATTTACCCTTTAAGACTTCAAATAAAATAATAATTATTAGATATTTTTAACCCAATGATTCTATATATGAAATATAATATATCAAATAAAATACATATTTATTTTGAAAATTAACTTTAACAAAAATGTATGTAACACACAAAACCTTGTTCAAATCGTAACGACAATAATTAATTTTTCATTATTTTTTATATTAATTAGGAACAATGATTATGTTGAGAATATAAAATAATATTAATTATTGTAACTAAAAATAAGGAATAAATTTTACCTAAATCAATGAAAATATGTTCAGGAATTTATTTTAAAATCAAACCCACAAAACATGATTAAAATTGGTTTTTTGAGAAACTGTATTTTTTCTGGAAATAGAATATTCTATATTAACTCTATTAATATAAAGAAATATTATATTATATTAATTTAATAGATATAGATATATCATATATATATATATATATATATATCATTTAAATATTTCCTTACCATGGGTCACTTTGTTAAATTAAAACAGATAATCATTATGCACTTAATGACAATTTACAGAAAACCATATTTTAATCATAAAAATAAACTTAAACCAAAATAAAGAAAATTTAATATTAAAATGAAAGTAATTATATTATTATAAATAAAATAATTCATTTCCATCTTTATAAAATTATCCTAAATATCATTAAATATTTATATTACTTCATTTAAGGTAAAAAATGGAAGTTTTGAAAAAACAGGAATTTTCATTATTCACTGAAAAAACTCATTTCAAAAAAAATCCAAAAGTTTCACCCAAAATTAATATTTATATTCTGATTTAAAAATTAATTTTTTTTCAGAAAATTTTTCCAATATTTCCTAATAGAAATTATAATATTTTCTTAAAAAAGTAATAAAAATCATTTTTTGAAGAAAAGTTATTTTGAAGAATAATATGTCTTTATTAAAAATAAAATGCTTATTACCTAAAAATTTATCAATAAATTTATTTTAGTCGGATATTTATACATATTTTACAAAATAGTTAATTGTATCCATATCCACCAATTTAATGGCTATGTTACGATGGTCGTATTTAACTAATAATATTTCTCGATTTGTTTAAACACAGTGTTTTATGTCGTATACGCTATCAAACATAGTTTTCTTTTATAAAAATTTTGGGGTGTTAAATCCCTCCCCCATTTAATAAAGTGAATCCTTGTAATTTGAAAATAAAATTTATAATAAAAGGTTTGAAATTTGAAAATACCAATGTTGAAATCCAAAATCATAAAAAGGGTTAATAAAACATCCTCCTGAAAAGAGGGAAAAAGTAATATAATGGTCATCATATAAAAATAAATTTAAATAGGAGATCATTAATGAGAAGATAAAATATTGACATGGATAAAATTCATAATGTATAAATAATCATGGATAGTGACAGAGAACAGTGATCATAATAATGTGAATTATCATGAAAATTTTAATGACCATAAAACCACACACCAAGAGTTATGAAGATGGAAATTAATTATTTTGTAATTATTGTAAAATTTATATTTCAATATAATTTTTTGAGGTATGAGTTATTCATTTACCATATATAATGAAGAAATAATATAATACACTTACTTAATAAGTATAATTTCATTATTTAATTAATTTCAATCACAATGTAATCCATTTATGAAAACGATTAATATTCTAGATGATATTTTTATTCATGAATCAATAAAATAAAATCCAAAAATATGTTATGATTCCACAAAATGAGATAAATATATTATTCTTATAATTATAAATTAACCATAACAAAAAATAATTATCCAAAGTAGTAAGATTTTAAAAATGAAAACACCATTATATTAATATCAAAATCAAAAGTTCAAATTAAATCATTCAACAACCCCACAAACCAAATAGACTCAATAATCAAAAAAATTAATGTTTTTCTTCCAAAATTATATTTAAATTTTAACCACATGTGATACCTAAGGGTTATATATACGTAAACCCATTGAAATATGTAAGAAAATATTATTAATCACTTTAAAATTTTGAAAATTCAAAAAACATTGATCATATAATATGTTCCAAAAAAATAACTTAATATTTATCTATAATATCATTTAAATAGAAACAATGTCATACTGACTAAGACATCATGTATTCAAGTGGTAGGAATTTAAACTCGTTCACCCTTCAGTCGTGGATTCAAGCCCCCCAGTAATGTTGGATGTGATGAGTACTCACATTTCTTGTAGGTAGTCCATTTTATAAAACTATAAAAGTTTATATTCCCATAAATCAATCCATAAAATATATTGAATCATTTTAAACTCCTATCACATAAATCCTGAAAATGGGTATATGTGTTTTTAAATATATGATCAACCTAAGACCTTTTAACCTAATAGACAATACGTTTATCCCATATCTTTATGTCATATCATATGTTTCCATAGGTTCTATTCTCTTATTCATCATGATGGTTCCTAATGAAATTATTATGTAGCCCAATAATATCCCCCAAGAGATTTAAAACATGGGTGCAATAAGATAACACTCGCCAAGCATCCAAATGATGGTTGTGATATTCTCAATGAACTCTTTTAAGGGATATTAATACTAGAAGAATTTGTTCTAAAACCAAATAAAATTTTACTATCGAAACATGATTTTATTTTTAGTATAACCACATAATCTTTTCTATACCAAAACAATAGGAATATTTCTTATACTTTGACTTATATGAATGGTTTTTTACTAAAGTTATCTAATCCTAATCACCAAAAATAAATATTTCATTCTATGATTCCAAATATAATTACCTAATCCTTTAATATATATTATTACATGATTTTTAACATTTAAATCCATTAATTTCAAACCCACAGATCAGGATTTCTGGTGTCTTTGGATAACGAGGTTCATAAAATATAAAAAGAAAATAAAAGTTAACATATTTGTTTTTATTCACCATAGTGAGGTTATTAATCTATTTGAGGACCTAAAACATCATATAATGACCTAAGGAATACAAAAACTAAATAGGTGTGATAAAAGTCCTATTAAGGAAATAAACACAACAAGTAAAAAAATGTATGAGTAAATGCTATAATATTATGTCATAAAATATAAGGCTCTTGAGTAATCACATGGAATCATAACATAAATAAAATGGTATCAAAAGATAATATAAACATAGTAAAGTAGAAGAAACATATAACATGTCATAAAAATTATTAGTGGATGAATTCCTTGATAATATCATATGGTGGAAAAATTCCTAAAATAGATTAGGTTTACCATGTAATCCCATATATAAACTCTCACGAGAAAAAAATAATTACCCAATGCAATAGAGTTAAATCTGGTTGAACCATCATAATATGTACGTGATTATCTATTCCAACAAATTGAAATCAATATTATGAAAAAACTAATAGTTACCCATAAAAATAAAATGGTTTACATAATCTTTCCTCATATCATAATCAAAGTAGATTTCTTGGTGAAAAAATTTGAGAATTGATAATAAATCATGTATTCTCCTATAATAGGTAGGTAGAATGAGCTAGTTATATATGTAAGAGAAATATATATTGAATTTATAAGTAATATTTCCCGTAAAACATTATCATCACTAATGAAAACATGTTAAAAATATAACATGGAATATTTTATGAGGAAAATACCTATTTCACTTAATAGTTACTTCTCTAAAATATGAAAATTACCATGATATTATAGAAGAAATATTTATTTAAAAATAATCATGAAACTTGTAAGGTATAATTAGAAGTATTGAGTGTTCATGACGGTGGTAAATTTTATTTCATTTCATGTCAGTTTAAATAAAACATTCCTTTCACACTTTTGTACAAGAGGTGAAAAAGTAACTTATTTAGAAATCAAAAAAAGATTAAATTAAAAAAAAGGAAAAAAATAAAACATGGGTGAAAAATAATTATAAAATAATTGTTATGTAGTAAAAAATTGCTTAAAATATTTTAATGTGAATATAATATAGGAAGGTATAGATTCTAGATCAAAAAAAAGATTCAAGATCTCTATTACTTGTAAAAAACATTCATGATGTTTACTTATTAAATAATGGATGAAACAGACAATAAAAATGTAAATTGAATTCAGGACTAGAGAAGAATTAATGGGATATGGTATGAGAATGTAATTGTATATAATTATTACTAAATGAATCTAAAACATAAACAATCTCTACAATAAAAGAGATTGTTCCATAAAGCATGTACCTCTTTGGTAAATTTGGAATCAAATCCCCTTTAATGAAATAAAATGAATTGAAACTTAACATACCAAGAATTATGAGGGATTAATGATATAATATGTAAAATGGGTACAATATACACTATATGAAATATATTTTGTGCATAACATTAAAATATACCTTAATAGTGGGAAATTGAGATGAAATCCCTTACAAAAATCATACCATTAAAGTGAGAATTAATCAATAAATTTATTATGTCTATCAAACATAAATACACATAAAAAGTGTAAATAAAATATAAAATAATAAAAATACACTATAGATATAATCTTATAATATCTAATATAATTAAGAATTAATATAACCCAATGAAGAGAAATTGAGTTTTGAATTCCCTTACCACTTGGTAACTTTCTAAAAAATCCACTAGGATAAAGTTAAATTAATTTAACTTAAAATACCATTAATTATTAATTATTTATTTTATAATATGAAATATAGATGCTTATAAACCATATATATGAAACTAGTGCATAATATTAAAATATACCTCAATGAAAGGAAATTGAGATGGAATCCCTTACCTCAAATTCGAATCATCACGAATGTATTTTATATTTCTTAATAATAAAAATATGTTCATTTTTAAATTTATTTTTAAAAGTTTTAATATTTATTATTAAATTTATTTTATTTATTTCCATGTTTTATATATTTACTTGATTAATTAATTTCATGTTGTTCATTTTTAATATATTCGGTTCATATGTCCAAAATGACATTGGAATATTGACATTAGTAAAATAAGTATTTGTTACTTCATTTCTAGAATAATTATCATGAAATAATTATAAAGATTATACATAAATTATATTTTTAAACCCAACCATGTATGATGATCATGAACAATGAATAATGTTACAATCATGTATATGGTAGTCCATACGAACGAATGAATAACATTTCAATTTTTTGGAGATCATGATGGAAAGAAGTTGATAATTATGTTATATTTATATAATGATAAATATATAATTATTAAAAAATTATTTCTTTAAATAATCCTATATATAACATCCATGTAATGCAGTAATGAAAAAAATCACATTTCTTCCTGGAGGTGGTTGTCCACATATACGCATGAACCACATTATCATTTTCAGTGAATGGAATGTTGATAAAATATATGATATGTTACTTTTTAGGAAAGAAACCATTTTATAAATGTAATATATATAAATTAAATCCATATTCATAATCATATTAGAGAGGTGATGAGGGAAAACTATTACATTGCTTCCTGAAGAGGTAGTCCACCGTACACATAAATAATGGTTTTATTTCCCATTTGATAGAAGATGAGATAGATATAGGTTATTAAATTAAAATAATAAAGTATAATTATATTTTATATGATGAAGTTATTATATATTCATGGATTAATAATATTTGAAGGATTTGGATGAATAAATAAAACAAAATTATCAATTGCGAATAAGACCACTTTTTCAAAAAACCTTTTTATGTTTTCACTAAATGATTTCCTCGGAGGAGTTTCTAATTGAACAAAAATTCTATATGAAATTTTAGTATAAGTAATTAAGGTATTTGTGTAGGAATTGGATTAATTAAAATTATTTTTATGTGTGGAGAGGATAAGATAAGAGGCTCCCTTTTATAGGTGAGAAGAAGTATCATTTTTGTAAATACCCAAAATTATTCATTAATGGAGAGTCAATCTCAATCCAAGTTCCAAAAACATTAATAAATGAAGTATTTTAAGGAATATATGGTTAATAATAAACTCCAAAATTAAAAAAGAGAAATGTTTTAAAAATATTATTCCATTTACCTTTAAGGTTACTCACTTTTACCATTTTGATTTTCACCTCTCTAACTATTGTTACCTAGGTCATTAATACTTTAATCCAAAACAATAAAATGAGGCGTATTATATAATTTGGAAACATTTATTATAGTAATAAAACCAAATTTATAAAATAAAAATCCAATATATTTGGAAAATTAATTTTTACACAAGTGCAAGTAATGCACAGAACCTCGTTTTTACATTAACTGCGGTAATTTAATTTTTATTGTTTTTAATCATCCTTATAGTAAAACATTTTGTTAAATTTATTTACTAATTTTAATTATTCTTTCTATAAATATGGAATATTTTTTATTAAAATAAAATACACAAAATTTGTAGATTTTAATTTAAAATTAAGCCTACAAAATGCAACGAAAAGCTATTTTTCAGGAAAATAAATTATTCAGGCAATATATTATTTTATATTAACTATCAGACTAACAATAATCATTATGTGAAATTATTTTCATAAATATATATATATAATATAATCATTTAATATATTTATTTCTTTAATATGGTAAATGTTATGTAATAAAAATTGAAAAACATTATGCATGTAAAAAGAGTTTGCAGAAAAAAATGTTTAAAAAAATAGTAAACTTATACTAAAAACAATGAATATTTTGATTAATATGAAATTAATTATTTAATTATAATACAGTAGCTCATCTATAAATTTAATACCAAATCCAAAATATAATGATACTTTTAAATAACATTATTTAATTAAAATAAATTTTAGAATTTGAAATATCAGTAATTTTAACTATTCACTGAAAAAGTAATCGTTTTAGAAAAATAATAATATTTCAACATTAGTTGATTTTGATATTATAATTTAAAAAATAATATTCATTTAGTCAAATAAATTTTCTATATTTTCCTTAAAATAATGATAATAATTTCTAATAAAAATGATAAAAATCATTTTTTAAAGAAAAAATATTTTGACGAATAAAATATATTTATTTTAAAAAATAGTGCTTTTCCAAATAATTTATAAGTAAGGATATATTGAAAAATATTTGTATAAATAATTCATAAATTAGTTAATAAAATTCATAATTTCTAATTTAATAGCTACGTTATAATGGTAATATTTAAATAATAATATTTCATGATTCATTTAGGCTTGGTGTTGCGCATCGTATAAGCTATCAAACATAGTTTTATTTATTAAAATATTAGAGTTTCACAAAATTTCCTTAGAGAAGGATAAATTTTGGGCATTTCAATTCCCCATTTATATTTAATAGGTGCATGATAAGTGTATTTTTATATCACATTGGGTATCATTTGGAGGTATTTCTTGATGACTTCACTATATTTGGTGATTGTTTTGATAGTTTCTTATGAGATGAAGTAAAGGTATAAGAAACATGTTTTAAAAAGAATCATGTTTTGAATTTTTTAAAGAGTAACTTCATGTATGAGAAAGGTATTTTTAGAGACCCGAAACATGAAGTACATGGACATTACATTACTTTTGCGGAATACTTAGTACATAACAAAAACACACACACAAGGATCGTAATAGTTTAGTGTCTTTGGAAACTTGGAATATAATTTTCTAATCATGGTGAAAGATCTTCAACATCTCCCATAAAGATCATCCATTTTTTATAACTAAAACCTTTCTTTATATCCTGGGGAAAAGAAGACATAAAAGGGTGAGCTCAAATGCTCAGTAAGGGTAAAAAAAGAAATATCAATCACATCATATTCATAAGAACATAACATTTTGGAAATCTTAACCTGCAAAAGAGATCATAATATCATAACATGGGATAAATCATAGTAGTGAAATGTAATCCCAATAATCATAACTTAAAACATGAATCTTTGTGGCATACACACATAATCATAGAGAATCATATCTTATTAGTCAAGACTCATTGCCAAGACTATCTTAGTGGACAAAGTCAATTTCAGAACCGAGTCACCCTCGTTTCAGTCATGTTTCACTGAACTGGTATAAACTACCGTTCTAGCCATGTCTATCTCATGAGATATAAAATCATTACCCAATGCATTGGAGGGATATATAGGTCCCACCCATCTCATAATGATACCATTCTTATGTGTGCCACAAAATCATAAATCATACATCATTGCATAACCCATGTAGTAAAAATGGGATTCTTAAACAACATGACATCATAAAACAATTCATATAAGATAAAGAAATTCATAAAAACAATTCCATCACAACATAATCAAATCAATTTAATAATAGGGATATAAACAGAACCCTATATTATCTTAGATGGAAAATAATTTTGATAAAGCACTTGAACTCCATTCTTGAGGAAAATATCCTTTCAACTTCAAAAACACTTTTTCTTTCTTAACATGTCGTACAATTATAAACTAAAATAAGTTGATTAAAAACAAATTTGAAAACTTGTAAAGGAAGCTTCTTGGAAATAATGTTTTAAAAATCCATTCATGTCGTATAAGTTAAAAAAACATTCTTCGTACTTTTGTCGGAAAAGTAAAAAATTACCTCGTACTAAAAATGACATAAGATTCCTTTCATATCCTTTACTAAAAACTCAACGAAGGGTAAAATTGGATTTAAAAAATTGTAGGTGGATGGAAATAATATTACATATTTAGGAAACATGGATTTGGATGATAAAATACACCCCAGTAAATACTAAAGTATAAACAATCTCAGATAAAAATGAGATTGTGACATTTCCCTTACCTTCGGTCCGATTTGCCTCGTAAGTGTCTGAACCTCCAGTATAATGATTTAAATAATGTCATTGAATTATTCCAGAATCATACGCATTATTATGATATCATATATGGTTCGCTTATGACTTTATATTACCCGTTCTTTTGTAAATTCCATGTTAAAGAGCGTTTTGGGTAAAATCGTTTCATTTGTCATCCGTGTTTTGACTTGTAATTATTCATATGATTACTTAGATCATGATTACATAAATCCATAATGTAAAACATTATTTATATATAATATATATTCATAATATACATATATATAATGGATCAATAAATGGAAAGAAATACACCGTTCATGGAGACGGTAGGTCGTACGTACGCATGAACGCTGTTTTTGGTTCCTTATTGAGTTGAATGGAATTAAGTAGATGAAATACATATATATATATATATATATATAAATCCAATATCATTATTATGTAATATATTTCATGATTACTTATTATCTATATACTTTATAATCATTCATGAATGGTTAACGTGGAGAATGAATCTCATCGCGTCATGGAGACGGTATTACGTACGTACGCACGAGCGATGATATCATTCTCATGATCGTGGAATTGTATGGGAGTGTATGTATACTATTTCAGAATCAATATCACTTTACAATAATCATATATAGTTATTATGAACACCATTATACCCATCCAAGTAAGGTGGTGGTGGAAAATAGATTACACCACGGCGTGGAGACGGTATTCCATACGTACGCACGCGCGGTGATTTCATTTTCTGTAGGATGGATAGTTGGTTAAATAGGGTAGTTTCATAATTATAATAACATATCAGTATATGAGGGATACTTATGTTATTACTTCATAATGAAACAACCTAATAAGAAGAAGTGGAAGAATAAATAAAGATGAAATAATTGGTTACAGACATTACCTCTTCTTTGAAGTGCTTCTTTGAGACCTCCTTTTAGGGCACTAAAATAGGTCATTGAAGAAGACCAGAACCTATAGAATGTTTCTAGGGAAGTGTATAGAAGACATTGGTAGGGTTTGGCCGATCTTGAAGGCTCAATGTGGTGTGTGGAACAGAGGGAAGAGGTGCTCTTTTATAAGGGAGGAGAGGGGCACCTTTGGAATAACTAAAAATATTATTTTATTATAAAGTCAAGTTTGGTTTTAAATAGATCCAAATTGATTTATTTCAAAGATAGGGAGGGTATGGGTATAAATCCTCTCATAAAATAGAATTTAGACATGTTTAGGTCATTATAGTACCCTTATCGTTTAGTTTTAACTCTTAGTTAATTAGATTGACATTTACCATGTCACTTTGTATTTTTATATTATATAGTTAATAAACATACCATATACTTCCAAGAGACCCCCAAAGTTGTGTTTCATTAATATATATAACTTTATCTAATTCATTTGGCCGAACCTTAGATTTTTAGGCATAAAATAACAATTAATAATATAATATTTGTTTTAAAAACTATTTTATGTCAATTTTGACACTATTCAATAGATGATTTTTATGAAACTCATAACAGAATGATTACTTCGACCAAAGTTAATTAAATTACTCCTAAGATGTCATATTAACCTATAAAAGTATTTTAATTCATAAAAAGTCTCAAATTAAATTTATTTGGTTATTTATAACATCAATTATGTCAATATTTCAGTAATAATATAATTACTGCATCATCGTTGTGTCATAAATAAATTAACTTATTAAATGTCTAAAAAGTACAAATAAAATTACATTATGTAGGAAATCTTTTTATCTTTCTAATTAATATTTATAGTCGAATTTATCTAATGTATAACCCCATATTAAAAATGATTTTCTTATTAAACTTTGATTTTAACTATTTTAACCCTTCTTTAAATAAATTAATAATAAATGTCCTAATCTAATCCAAGTGGGCCTAAATGGTCATAGTTTATTCCTAAGGTTGTTTTGGGTCGAATTAAACTTGTCCAATAGAATTAGGACATGCGTTAGGGTAATAATAATATCATTTTGACCCTTAATTACCCTATTTACTTTTAACCGTGGTAAAAAAAATAAATAGTTACTATTCACTAAAAATTATTTTCATCTCATTGAACCACATTTTAGTCCTTGATATTAACGGTGTCTCTCGGATTTTTGAAATTCCACTCACAGAAGCGGTAAAATTATGTTTTATGAAAAAAATTCAGTTTTTTAACTACCACTTAGTGGTTTCACTATTCATCAAAAATTGAATGTTTTCAGAAAAATACAAAATATTAGGCCTAAGCTATATTTGATATTATGAATTCAAAAATGATGTCTATTTTATCAAATTCAAACCATATCAGTTACATTAACTAATTTAAAAATTAATTCTCGTCGTCAAAACAAATAGCGTGTTTTTAAGAGATAATAACTATCAAAAGATTGACACTTGTTTATGTCTGGTTTAAATGTGAAATTATATTCAATGAACAACATTGTATTAAATTGTAAAAATATATTCGAAATATACTTTTAAACCAATCAAATTAATAATTTATCGCTATTAATTATTTCGAGTAAAAAGGTTGTTTTTAATTAAAATTTAATAATTTTCACTATTCATCAGAAAAGGAAAGTTATCAGAAAAGTACCAAAATTTCACCCTAAGCTAATTTCGATATTTCGAATCGAAAAATGAAGTACATTTTGAAAAATAATATTTACAAAATTTCTAAAAGTGTTTATTACTATTCATGACGGTTAGTTTTAATAATATTTTAATAGCATTTCGTTGTTTAGTGAAACTCGGTATTGCGTACAACACACGCTATCGAGGAAGGTCGTGATTGCGTGAAATGCAAGGCGAGTCAAGGATGCGTGTTGTGCAAGCTCCTTTTGGTGTAGCGTACAACACAAGACATTAATGAAATTAAAAAGAATATTTTTTTTAAAATCTCGGGCTGTTACATTCTACCCCCCTTAAAATGAATTTCGCCCTCGAAATTCGTCGGGGTTATACATGGTTTACTATTCGAAAGTTTCTTTAATAGAAACCCACATTGTAAAAAGGAATACCAAAACCACTCTTTAAAAACAAAAGTAAGAAACGTAACAGTTACCCAAATAAACTAATCACTGGGTTTCCACATAGGTTAAAATATGGATATGGAAGAGAAATCTAACCATTATGTTCTAATGGAGAGTGGTAGAGAACATGGCTATGGAAAATCCCGCAATCACAAAGCCTTAAATTTGTGATGATCTAAGGTACCATCTGAATCATTAGATATAAGAGCACTAGGACAATATTTTTGGTTTTCAAGATCATTTCCCTAAAGTTGATTAAATTGGAATTAGAAGAAATACTTTCATGATTTTGGTATAGTCTCACCGTTGGTCGTTCTTTGGACAATTTCCACTTCATCTCTTAATGAAATGAAGTTGAATGTTTCATTAGTGATGTGTTAGCAGATCATGTGATAGAATGATGGGTCATTCCATCTGTCTCAAACAAAAGGTTAGAAAAGTTCTTAAAAAATACATAAGTCCATATATAGTGAGATTAATCATATATAGTTCCTAAAATGGACTTATACTTCATATATCATACTACTTAATATAATAAAACTAGTTTCTACTAAACAGGGACTTCTTATAGGCCAGTGGTAAGCGATAAAGGCCATCCGCACAGCAGTTGTGGGTTCGATTCCCATGGCCTTGTCCGACGCGATGGGATGTGGCCCATCCTGCAGGTTGTCCTTTTTCTAAGACTATATTACTATAACATCCCATCAATAATATCGAAAAATACTTCTATCCTTAAACAATACTAACTTATGTCCAACATAATCTATTCCAATCTTTAGGCTTATCCATAATACTACAGTCCACTCTCATAATATAGTGAAAACGATTACCAGAGATTTAATACCATCGTTGATCCCCATATATCATAAGATATGTCTTGTTGGTCACATTCCAAACATTCGAATGCCTTAATCATGTATTTTTTTGAAAAATGAATACCCATTGAACCATAGTGAAAACATTATTGCAGTTAAAAGTTAACACTTTCCATATACCTAAATCCTCAAAATTTTATATACTCAAACCATTATATCACTTAGTCTTTATATCAATCATGAGCTCATGAATACTATAAAATATGTCATTTTCTCGTTTTCCCTTCATTATGATCATATTAGCTTTTTTCCAAAAATATCTCAATTACTACCGGTATAAAATTATTGAAGACCACAATAGACCAATACATAAATATTCCAATACTCAACATTATTTTGAAATCCCATTACATAAACACTTAATCATTTCACCACATCGTTGTCATAGACAACATCGCCAATGGTGATCACATGTGACTTCCCTTTGTCCTTTTCCTTAAGTGGTTGCTCATGTCGATCATCACTAACCCTTGGATTGTGGCATTTATTAGCATAATGCCCCATTTCCTTTCACATGGAGCATTGAAGTGTAGTAGGGTCATTCTGTGTATCCCTTCCTTTGTTTTCATCATTAGACATCTTCTTCCCATCATTGCGGCATTCAAATGCCCGATGACCTTCCATTCCACATTCGAAACATTTACTTGTCCCTTTAAGACAATCTCCACCATGCTTCTTTCCACACTTTGAGCATAAGGAAACAATCATTTTATTTTCACCTTTATTCTGATATTTCTCCTTGAACTCCATCTTTCGTTTCTTGTCAAAACTATGAGATGGATAAGTAACAACAACTTCCATTTCTACCTTGATAGCCCAATGCACAATCTCTTCATAGTTACTGAAGTCTCTTATAGCTAATGCCCTTCGAAGATTTGGTTTTAAGCCACTGAATAATCTATCAACTTTACTTTCAGGTTGGATAATAAATCTAGATGCATACCTTGCAAGCCTTGTAAAATTCGCTTCGTATATACCAACATATTCATCATAATTTTGCTTTAGTTCAAGAAAGTCCATCTCCAACTTTGTTTGAAGAATACGAGGGAAGTACTTATTGAAAAATAAGTTCTTGAACTCGTCCCATTCCATGGACTCAATTTCATCTCTTTGCCTCGTATTCTTGGTAAGATTCCACCATTGACCATATTCACCTTCCAAACGATATACTGCTAAGATGACTTTATCATGTTTAGAACATTGAAGAACTGAAAATATCTTTGCAGTGTTACTGATCCATTGTTCAGCAACAAGTGGATCAGAAGAACCACTAAAAGAAGGTGGACGTTGCCTCATGAAGAACTCAATTGAATATTGTTCCCTTGTCTGCTCATTTGGAAGTCCAGAATGATTCATAGCTTGTGTAAGTATAGCAATAAGATTTTTCACTCCATCTCCCATAACATTTGTTTTTTCAGGAGGACTATCATTGCATTGTCCATTACATTGATCAACACGGTTCTTTCGGGTTCCAGCCATCGTCTAAAACCCAAAAAGAATAGTGTGAGAGGAAAAAATCATAATAAAGGGGAAGTAACTTCAATATCTAACATCTTTGGTTTTATCTAATATTGTTACCATAGTTCTAGGACTATATCCTATACGTATACGTATCATTAGGGACATCCCTAGACATACCTTAGAAATATCTCTAGGGATCTCACTAACGTTTTCGCATCCTAGTTTCCAAAGGTTGACTAAACCTTTCCTCTGATACCAACTGTAACGGTCTGGAATTACATCCCGTGGACTATAGTTGATACCTATCAGGGTACTCCATGGGCGGCTACACCCCCTGGGTGGGACACACCACCATCCCCAATGGCAGCCATTTCCTCATGAAGCCCTTGGGCGGAGACCCATGCTTCGTCCAACACTCACATGTGAGAGTTCCCAAGGATCAGATACATTACTACCTCCTTTTCCTCTGATACCAACTGTAGAGACCCGAAGATTGACGTACATGGACATTACATTACTTTTGAGGAATACTTAGTACATAACAAACACACACACACAAGGATCATAATAGTTTAGTGTCTTTGGAAACTGGGAATATAATCTTCTAATCATTGTGAAAGATCTTCATCATCTCCCATAAAGATCTTCCATTTTTTATACCTAAAACCTTTCTTTATATCCTGGGGAAAATAAAACATAAAACGGTGAGCTCAAATGCTTAGTAAGGGTAAAAAAAGAAATATCAATCACATCATATTCATAAGAACATAACATTTTGGAAATCTTAACCTGCAAAAGAGATCATAATATCATAACATGGGATAAATCATAGTAGTGAAATGTAATCAAAATAATTATAAATTAAAACTTGAAATTTTTTGGCATACACACATAATCATAGAGAATCATATCTTATTAGTCAAGACTCATTGCCAAGACTATCTTATTGGACAAAGTCCATTTCTGAACCGAGTCACCCTCGTTTCAGTCCTGTTTCACTGAACCGGTATAACCGACCATTCCAGCCATGTCTATCTCATGAGATATAAAATCTTTACCCAATGCATTGGAGGGAGATATAGGTATCACCCATATCATAAAGATACCATTCTTATGTGTGCCACAAAATCATAAATCATACATCATTACATAACCCATGTAGTAAAAATGGGATTCTTAAACAACATGACATCATAAAACAATTCATATAAGATAAAGGAATTCATAAAAATAATTTCATCACAACATAATCAAATCAATGTAATACTAGGGATATAAACATAACCCTATATTATCTGAGATGGAAAATAATTTTGATAAAGCACTTGAACTCCATTCTTGAGGAAAATATCCTTTCAACTTCAAAAACAATTTTCCTTTCTTAACATGTCGTACAATTATAAACTAAAATAAGTTGATTAAAAATAAACATGAAAACTTGTAAAGGAAGCTTCTTGGAAATAATGTTTTAAAAATACATTCATGTCGTATATGTTTAAAAAAACATTCTTCGTACTTTTGTCGGAAAAGTCAAACAGTACCTTGTACGAAAAACGACAAAAGATTCCTTTCATATCCTTTACTAAAAACTCAAAGAAGGGTAAAATTGGATTTAAAAAATTGTATGTGGATTGAAATAATATTACATATTGAGGAAACATGGATTTGGATGTTAAAATACACCCCAGTAAATACAAAATTATAAACAATCTCGGATAAAAATGAGATTGTGACATTTCCCTTACCTTAGTCCGATTTGCCTCGTAAGTGTCCGAACCTCCTGTATAATGATTTAAATAATGTCATTGACTTATTCCATAATCATACTCATTATTATGATATCATATATGGTTTTCTTATGACTTTATATTACCCGTTCTTTTGTAAATTCCATGTTAAAGTGCGTTTTGGGTAAAATCGTTTCATTTGTCGTCCGTGTTTTGACTTGTAATTATTCATAGGATTACTTAGATAATGATTACTTAAATCCAGAATGTAAAACATTATTTATATATAATATATATTCATAATATACATATATATATATTGGATCAATAAATGGAAAGAAATTCACCGTTCATGGAGACGGTAGGTCGTACGTACGCATGAACGCTGTTTTCGTTTCCTTATTGAGTTGAATGGAATTAAGTAGATGAAATACATATATATACACATAAATCTTGTATCATTATTATGTCATATATTTCATGATTACTTATTATATATATACTTTATAATCATTCATGAATGGTTAACATGGAGAATGAATCTCATCACGTCGTGGAGACGGTAGTCCGTACGTACGCACGAGCGATGATATCGTTCTCATGATCGTGAAATTGTATTGGAGTGTATGTATACTATTTCATAATCAATATCAATTTACAATAATCATATATAGTTATTATGTACACCATTATACCCATACAAGTAAGGCGGTGGTGGAAAATAGATTACACCACGGCGTGGAGACGGTATTCTGTACGTACGCACGCGCGGTGATTTCATTTTCCGTAGGATGGATAGATGGTTAAATAGGGTTGTTTCATAATTATAATAACATATCAGTATATGAGTGATTCTGATTTTATTACTTCATAATGAAACAACCTAAGAAGAAGAAGTGGAAGAATAAATAAAGATGAAAGAATTGGTAACGAACATTACCTCTTCTTTGAAGTGCTTCTTTGAGACCTCCTTTTAGGGCACTAAAATAGGTCTTTGAAGAAGAAAAGAACCTCTAGGATGTGTCTAGGGAAGTGGAGAGAAGAAATTGGCAGGGTTTGTCCGAGCTTGAAGGCTCAAAGTGGTGTGTGGAAGAGAGGGAGGATGTGCCCTTTTATAAGGGAGGAGAGGGGCACCTTTGGAATAACTAAAACTATTGTTTTATTATAAAGTCATGTTCGGTTTTAAATAGCTCCAAATTCAGTTAATTCGAAGCTAAGGTGGGGATGGGTAGAAATACTCTCATCCAATAGAATTTAGACAAGTTTAGGTCATTATATTAAGCTTATCTTTTAGTTTTAACTCTTAGTTAATTAGATTGATATTTACCATGTCACTTTGTATTTTTATATTATATAGTTAATAAACTTACCATATACATCCAAGCGACCCAAAAGTTGTGTTTTATTAATATATATAACCTTATCTAAGTCATTTGGCCGAACCGTAGATTTTTAGGAATAAAATAACAATTAATAATATAATATTTGTTTTAAAAACTATTTTATGTCAATTTTGACACTATTCAATAGCTGATTTTTTGAAACTCATAACAGAATGATTACTTTGACCAAAGTTATTTACATTAATCCAAACATGTAATGTTAACCTATAAAATTAGTTAAATTCATAAAAAGTATCAAATTAAATTTATTTGGGTATTTATAACATCAATTATGTCAATATTTCAGTAATAATATAATTACTGCATCATCGTTGTGTCATAAATAAATAAAATTATTTAATGTCTAAAAATTACAAATAAAATACCATTATGTAGGAAATCTTTTTAGATTTATAATTAGTATTTATAGTCGAATTTATCATATGTATAACCCCATATTAAAAATGATTTTCTTATTAAACTTTGATTTTAACTATTTTAACCCTTCTTTAAATAAATTAATAATAAATGTCCTAATCTAATCCAAGTGGGCCTAAATGGTCATATTGTATCCCTAAGCTTGTTTTTGGTCGAATTAAACTTGTACAATAGAATTAGGATATGCATTAGGGTAATAATAATATCATTTTTACCCTTAATTACCCTATTTACTTTTAACCGTGGTAAAAAAAAGTAAAAAGTTACTGTTCACTAAAAATTATTTTCATCTCATTGAACCACATTTTAGTCCTCTATATTAACCTTGTATCTCAGATTTTTGAAATTCCACTCACAGAAGCGGTAAAATTATGTTTTATGAAAAAAATTCAGTTTTTTAACTACCACTTAGTGGTTTCACTATTCATCAAAAATTAAAAGTTTTCAGAAAAATAAAAACAATTAGGCCTAAGATATATTTGATATTATGAATTCAAAAATGATGTCTATGTTATCAAATTCAAAACATATCAGATACATTAAATAATTTAAAAATTAATTCCCGTCGTCAAAACAAATAACACGTTCTTAAGAGATAATAACTATCAAAAGATTGACACTTGTTTATGTCTGGTTTAAATGTGAAATTATATTCAATGAACAACATTGTATTAAATTGTAAAAATATATTCTAAATATAATTTAAAACCACTCAATTAATAATTTATCGCTATTAATTATTTCGATTAAAAAGGTTGTTTTTAATTAAAATTTAATAATTTTCACTATTCATCAGAAAAGGAAAGTTATTCGAAAAGTACCAAAATTTCACCCTAAGCTAATTTCGATATTCCGAATCCAAAAATGAAGTCCATTTTGAAAAATAAAATTTAAAAAATTTATAAAAGTGTTTATTACTATTCATAACGGCTAGTTTTAATAATATTTTAATAGCATATCGTTGTTTAGTGAAACTCAGTATTGCGTACAACACACGCTATCGAGGAAGGTCGTGATTGCGTGAAATGCAAGGCGAGTCAAGGATGCGTGATGTGCAAGATCCTTTTTGTGTACCGTACAACACAAGACATTAATGAAATTAAAAAGAATATTTTTCATAAAATCTCAAGCTATTACAGTATTGTTTTTGGACACAATAGTTTATAAAAATTCATTGAGGTAGATAAATATAATGTTTAAGTGATAAATTATTTTTCATATCCTACATGTATGAAACATATTAGATCATTCTTATGAAATGAAATGTTCTATATATTATTCATAAAGTATTTAGTGATATTTATATTAACCTTTCCATATTTCATTTAAAATAGTTGAAATATTATTTTAATTATGATTTGGTGAAATATTTTCATGGGATGAAGAAAACAATGAGTACAACATTAATAATGTAACCCCCAAATTGGGAACACCCATTTGAGCTAAATTGTAAGGCATTAAACCACGACGTGGGAGCATCCATCTATAAAATAGTAGATTGAATACCACAATTCATAGATTCTTCCTCAAGGACATTGGATGTTACATAGATAAACTACGCAACTACTAAAAATAATTTCCTTAATGTTGTTTTTGTAATAGATAAATTCATATCATTATTTCATTGGAACTAAATTAGTTGACTTTTCTTATCATACACCCCTTAGGTACTTGATGAATATGGATGATTCTAATCCACGGTTGTTAATAGATATACAACTCATTTAATTTTTAAACCGAGAAATTAATGGTAACATAGAGCTAAAACCCTTGTGGGAGATCACTTAAGTATACTCCCAAACACCATTGTTGTTGAAATTCAAGAACTTCACCCACTAACTGATCACATACTGGGAGAAAAACACTATATCATGGATGGTGAACTGCCATGATATACCAATATGGTGAATTATTTGTCCACATATCAAGTACCATATCACTATAACTCTGATAAAAAACAGAAAATAAAGTCTAAATCTAAATTATTTATATGCGATGATCTATTTATTTGGAAAATTTTAATTTATCAGGTCTTATAAATGTGATTAATGATAAGGGAAATAGAGTCTATTTTTGAATTTTTTTAAACACATGATTATAGAGGAAACCTTAGACCAAAAAATTGATAAGATATGTTTTGGAATCTGGAATATATTTGAATTCATTATTTATAAATGGTCATGGATATTATAATAAGTATGGAAAATTCCAATTTTCTAGAAATATTTCAAAACTAAAAGATATGGATAAAATATGAATTATGTTCTATTAAATATTTTATGTAAGTAGAATTAGTTTTTTTGGAATATTTCCAATTTTTTGGGAATTATTATTGTAACAATTCTAGCCATAGTATCCCAGAGTCGGTGATTAATTTATTACATAGGAATAGATAAAAGTGTTAAATTACAAAGGACCGATCAGTTTAGTAGTCTTTGAATTCCAAATATATGTGATACCCATTTGACATTTGGAATAAAATATAAATCATAGTAATGTAAATGTTTATGCATCCTTGAACTCATTCAAATAACACTTCTTTATATCCCGAGGAATAGAAACAAAATAAATATACGCTCGAATGATCAATAAGAGTTACATATAGTGGAAGCTATCATAAATGAATATGGTTTAATAAATATGTAAATTTACATAACTGAACACATATTACATTTAATCAATAACTATTCTATCCTAATTAGATAAAGAATAGTCATTATGGAAAGGTAAAAAATGATCACACATACCATTTAATCAATTACATGATCACAAGATGAATTCGTTGATAATATCAATGAAATAGTATCATGGATAATAATAATTGAATTATAAATGAATGAAAATGATTAATACTATATTTTATGATTTCATATATCATGACATCTATATTTTCATGGCCTTTCACAAGAATGTTTAAAACTAAGGATAATAACTCATTTAATTTGGCCATTTGAGTTGTATTATTAGAACTAATGATGCATTGGGGGGATATATAATTCTACACCCCATCCTTCACTATCTGCTTAATGAATTCCCCATATATTTACTGATTGATAAAAATCATGAATAATATTTTTTATAAAAAAATATTTTAATTTAGTAAAGGATATAGATTTATAAATAATTTTCTAGTTAATCAAATAACATTCAATGTAAACACCATATTTAAAAATAGATACGATTTAGGAAATGACCATATTCATTATACAGAAAATAAATATGTTAAAGAGAAATTTAATTTCCAATGAAAAATTATCACAGTATATCAATCGTCTGAACAGAAATTATATAATCAAAATATAAAACAAGAGATGAGATGTGACAATCGGTTCATCAAGGATATAGATTTTTGTAATAAAATCATGTTCTTTGGAAGAATAATGGAAATTGAAGTAAAATATTAAAATATTATTTCATAAAATATTTTGGACTACAAAATTATTGAAAACATGTATAATAAGTTACATTTCATAAAACGGTCATGCCATCAGGGATGTCCATTATCTCATTATATGTAATGAAAACATTCTTTTTGACATCTTATAAAAATTCCCCTTCAAAAATAGTAGATATATTACATTAAAAACATTTTTGAAATCCAAATATAACTTAAAATTTCATTATAATTCATTTTAGTAAAAAATGATTTTATTAGAAAAAGTAGAAAAATATAGACATAGAATAAAAATATATCTTATTTGACGATATATGAAACATGTTTTTTAAAACATTTATTATCTTGATTAAAGTACCAAATACAGGGAAAATTCGGGGAAAATATGAAAACCCCATAAATACCTAGGTTACAATAAATGTTTTGGTCATTAATAAGAAAAAATGATAATATTCTTTCAGTGAATGTAAATACAATCCCAAAAGAAAGTGAGTTTGTAAGATGGTGTCTTATATAAGTGGTTGCTTTTTATTGTAACAAATTGAAATAATAAACATTAATTGAAAATTAAACATCATGAAAAATTATTTATTCATATTAAATACATAAAAGGGTATGTATACACACTACATAAAAGTGAATTGGTTCATATTAACAAATATCTCTCAATGGAATAAAAATCGAGTCGAAATCTGGTACCTCGAGATTCCCTTTAGTTGATAATTATATAACCTCATGTATAATGGTTTTAAGAATGTTATTAATTTCTAAAAAATCTCATATTCATATTTATAATATTATATATGACCCTCTTATAACATTTTATCACCCATTTATTAACAATTATTTAATACTACTATTGTTTCAGGCATTAATTACCTTGTATTCTCATGCATGTTTTCCTATGACTGTTATGGATATTGTGTATATTATATAATTACATAGGATATAAAATTATATAAATTTTATAAATATAATATTTAGTCATTAAATACTTATTTAGAACCATTCATTAATATTGTACATGGAAAATAAATCGAATCGCTTCGTGGAGACGATAGGTCATATGTACACACGAGAAATGATATCACCCCATTAATGGGTGAATGGATAAGTAATAGAAAGAAATATTAATTTTAAAGAATACATATAATGTTATATTTATCATATATATTCATTAATTTTATTTTTTTTGACTATCTATGTGTGTTGGTGATTAAAAACAATTACAACAGTTTGGAAGTCGGTAGTCCACTGTACACCTGAACGATGACGTTGTTTCCAATTTTATGGAGAAGGGGTCGGAAAAATATTATTCCATAAATATAATCAATAAATAGTATCTGGGAGATATTTGTTTTATTATATTTAAATTTTAAAGACATAATTGAAGTTGGTTAAAGAAGAAAGAAAAAGAAAGCGCTTTGTTAAGAAGATTTGATTCTCTTAGAAAACCCTCCTTTAGATCTCTTCTTAAGGACCCGAGGGTTGGTATATTGTGAATAAGAGGACATATATAAAGTGTATAAGTGTGTTGGGGAGATATTTTGATATTTAATTGATAAAACAATGGTTTTAGAAGTGTGAATAATTGAGGGGAATGAGTTCCCTTTTATAACTTAGGAGGAGTGGCATTTTTAAAAATACACAAAACTATTTAGTAATTGAAAGTAAATACCACCCCAAGTGTGTTAAAATTTATAAATAATGAATTTGAAGAATTTTAAGGTCAACACACACCTCAAAAACATAAAAATATACATTGTTTAAACCTTCTATTCCCTTATCCTCTAAGTTTACATACTTTTCCTATTTTAGTTTTTATCATATAAATTGGTTTTTTAACCTATGAATCTAATCATTTAATCCTAAAATGAGACTTATTATATAAACCTTAATTAATGATTTTAAATATTAAATTAAATTTATTAAATAATAATACTTTTTTGTGTAAAATTAATTTTAACACAAGATCATGTAATGGGCAAACCAATGTTTTAATGTTAACCACATTAATTGATTTTTAGTTTTTTACTAATAATTGTAAATAAATATTAAGTTTAACTTATTAAATGTGATTAATTATTATGATTAAAAATTTGTAATTTTTTTATTAAATTCAATTCACAAGATAGGTATGAATTATTTTAAAAAGGAACCTGTAAATCATGTCAAAAAGGGTTTTTTCATGAAATGTGTTTGTCAATAATAAGATGATATTAGAATAACTATTTGACAATTAATAATCAATAGATGGATTTCAATTAATATATTTAGATATATAATATATATATTTCATTTAAATTAGTATATTTTATGGATTATTTTAAATAATTAAAATGTATAGGCATTATGTATTTTTAAACAAAATTATTTTTCTGAAGAAAAAAAATTGTTTTCGGAAAAATAACCTTTTTTATATCCAAATTATATATTATTTATTTATATCTAATTTATATTTAAAAAACATTTATTATACATATTACTCTAATTTATTATGAATAAAATGGGTCATATTTAAATACTATATTTTTTATTAGTCATAAGAGTTTATTTCTAAGGTAAACTTTCAAATAATTACTGAAGGATTATTTTTACCAAGTAAGATCCAAATATATATTAATTCAATAAATTTAACATTTTGTACATGATATATTAAAATATTCATTTTATTATTGTTTTATTAAAAAATAATTTCTCCTCTTATAATTGAGTCGTGCGTGTTACATTCTTTACACATACTAAATTTTTTCCTTGAAATTTCCATAGATATAAATTTGTAAGCAAATAATGTTGGTTCATCTTTGTAAAATCCTATAGTTCCCACACCCATTACATCATTTTATAATTTATCCAAAGTATCTTTACTAATAGAGTTATTTGATTCATCAATACATTCTCTCTAGCATAAATATTATGGATGTACTCTTTAGAGTATGTTAGGTCATAATAAAATTATATTTCCTCAGGGACGAGCTCATGTGTTGGGTCGAGCATGTAATTTCTTAACAATGATATATGGAACACATCATGTACTTTTTAAAGTCTTGGTGGAATTTCCAATAGGTAAGTCACAACTATAAACCATTCCAAAATTTTAAATTGTTCGATGTACTTGGGGCTCAGTTATCCCTTATTACTTTACCTTATAACACCTTTCCAAGGAGATACATTCAAGGAAACATGATATCACCTGTTAAATTATAAATATTTCTTCAAATTACCATCACAAATATTTTTCATTATTTGAGGCTATTTAATATGAGTCTTTATAGTTATTACATTTTTCATTGTTTTACAACATGTTCATGGCATGTATGTTCCCATTCACTAAATTCATCCCAATAATTTACAATATGATATATCTTGCCATATAATTCCCCATACAATTCCATTTGAATACTTGAATAGAAACCAATTTTATGGGAACACTATACCAAAGTTAAATACTAATCCCACATAACTTAAATTTCAGTTTATCATGACCACAAAATCTCTTCCAATGTTTGAATAGTCCTTTTGGACTTCCAATTGTTTGATGCTGGTCAGTAGTGCTCAAATGAATCATAGTATCAAGAGCTTTTTAAAGACTATTCCTTAATTTTGATATAAATTGAGGATCATGATTAAAAATTTGAAAGGGGTGTTCCATGATGTGTTAAAACATTTTTAATATATATCCTTGTTGTTTTCTCAAGATATAAATATTCTCTTACTATGAGGAAATGTGCAGAGTTGATTAGACGGTCAATAATAACCCATATTGCCAAATTTTTTCTAGGATGCTTTGGTAGTCATGTGAAAAAGACAATAGTAATGTAATCTGTCACACCTCGACCGCGGACGTCCGTAATTGTTCTCCTTTCTTGGTCCCGATTTAAATTTTTTGAAGATTAACTGCGTTGGCGGCGTCGCGCCGGTGCGCGGTCACCGCATCGTTAGCGGTGACAGTGCGTTTAGCCCAGGTGACAGTGTGTTCACCCGGTGTTTTAAATATTATAATTATTATGTTGATATATTATTATTATTACCATTTAAATTGTGTTATCATTATTGTAGTATTTTTATAAATGTTTATATATGTGTACGTATATACATACATATATATATATATATATGTATATATATATATATATATGTTTAGATGCAGTTAAATAGAAGTGTGCATGTTATATGTGTATAGATATATATATGTGTTGTATATGTTTAAATATACGTATTTATGTTTATATATATATATGCGGGCGCGCGTACGCGCGCGCACACTTATTTTCAAGTGGTTTTAATATTTTAAAATCTTTTGGTTGAAAATAATTATTATTATAAGTTTTATTATTAACCTTATAAGTTTTATCATTATTATTATTATAAAGTTTTAATATGATTATAACATTTTATTATTTTTGATATTATAAGGTTTTATTATTATTTTTATCACACATATATATATATATGAACCTAAACAAAACCTACCCTAATCCCTCTCCCCGTAGCCGCCACCTCTCTCTCTCCTTCCCCGCTTTCCTTCCCCGCATCCTGCACCTCGGCCTCACCTACCCGCTTCCGCAGTCGGCTCCCAGCTCCCCTACGCGACGGCCTCCGGCATCCCGTCTCCCCTGCGTGTTGCCGTCGTCGCTGTCCCGTCCTCGTCCGGCGCTCCCCATCCCAGTGTCGCCAGCCTATCCGCGCGACTCCGGCGCCGTCCCGCTCGACTCCCTCCACGCCCCGCACCCGGCGTCCGGCTCCTGTCCCCGTCACCGACCCGTTTTCCCCCCTGCATCTCCGCCTTGTGCCGACACTGCGCCGCCCTCTCCCCTGCACCCTCCTCCCGTCCCAGCCCTGCTCCCGCCGCCTCCGGCGACTCCGCCGTCCCGGCCTCCCGATCCGGCGTGATCCCCCTCCTGCGCCCTCCACCACTCGCACCTCTCCTGCGCGTCACCGCGCCCTGCCGCCTCCACCCCATCCGCCCTCGGCCAGCCCGGACCCCCTGCTCGCCATCGGCCAGCCCGGCACCCCCCTGCGCAGCGACGACATCTTCCCCAGCGGCCCCTGCCGACCTGCCCCAGGCCTCGCCTCGTTTCCCCGCTCCGGCCTCCCATGTATCCCGGCCTTTGCCCGCCCTCGCCCCCTGCAGGTCTCGGTTCCCCTCCGCCCGCCGACCCTGTGCCACACCCAGGTCTCTCCTGCGGCTCCTCCTTGCGTCGGCTCCAGCGGATGCCGCGCCCCGTCCCTCTGCCTGCTTTCGGCTCTCGCCCCCTGCTCGCTCGGGATCCCGTCCCCCCCCCCCTCTGCTATGAGTTGTTTTTTATTCATTTTAATTTTGTTACGTTTTGTTTTGTTTATCATATTAATAATATTATTATTATTATCATTATTGTTATAATTATAATTATTATTATTTTAATTATCATATTATTATTGTTATTGTTATTATATTGTTACATTATGTTATTATCATTATTATATTATGTTATCCTTATTATTATTGTTACATTATGTTATTCTTAATATTATTATCACACTATTATTATTTTGATGCTATTTTCATTATTAATCTTGTTATTATTATTATTATTTTATCACTATAGTTATTATTATTATTATTGTTATTTTT
Organism: Viscum album; assembly: GCA_963277665.1. NCBI lineage: Eukaryota > Viridiplantae > Streptophyta > Magnoliopsida > Santalales > Viscaceae > Viscum > Viscum album. The sequence continues at coordinate 1,956,966,461 of OY728153.1, forward strand.
ATTATTATTATTATTATTACTATTATTATCATTATTATTACTCTGGCTTTCACCATTGCTTTGTTAGGGGTTTCTCATCAATTTAAATTTGTTTTGATAGGTTTAGGATTTTTTTAGGACCCGCGCATGGCGTTTCCGATAGAGCGCCATCGCTGCGCCTTGTTTCCGAGGTTCTTCCGTCTTCGCGCCTTGGTGCCAAAGTCGTTTTACCGTCGCGCTTTCATCTTGAGGTAGGTCTCCCTTTGCACTCGCCTTTAAGTTTAGAATTTATTTATTCCTTGACATTTTATTAAGTTTCAGTAAATTCAAAAGTATTATTAAGTAGTTATCTATAGTTTGGTGATCTGCTGATGATAAAAGTTGTTTTAATTCTAGCGTTTCATGAAAAGCGTTTTCTTGGATTTAATTGGTGCTTCCATGGTAGTGTTGCTAGATGGTTCTTCCTGAATAATGAAAGACATGTTGAATTGGGTTATGAAATGTTTTTGGCTTGTGTAAATTAGTAGATGTATTGGTTATGGAAAATGGTGTTTTCTGAGATCCTTGATTAGAGAAAATGTTGTGTGACCCTTTGAAATTGTTTTTGGAAACTTCATGTGTGGTTCTTGGTTGATGAAAGATGTTTTCCTTTGTTGTGTGAACAAAAGTTGGGATTTCATTTGAGAAATAGTATTCCTTAAAATGTGATTAAAGGCCCGTTTGGCTCTTGATAAAAGTGGGGTGCGTTTTGTTATTAGAAAATAACTATACTTGTGAAACAATTGTGTTCCAGGGTTGATATGCTGATTTGGGTTTCATAAACAAAGTTCTAAGTGTGTTTTTGGTTTTCAATGAAATGGCGTGTGTCATCTCTCTTTAAAAATGTTTTAGTCTTAAATGATAAAAACGTAAGTGACATGACGGCCCTGTTCGCACTTTATGAAATGTGAAGTGATTATATATATATATATATATATATATATATATATACTTGTGAGGGCATTTCTACAGGGGGACTTCCCTTCGAGGGTTGTCGTGTAGCGATGTCCGTGTAAGGGGTTGGCAAGTGCGGTGAGATGAGTCACGCGTGCGAGGGTCTCCCACTTACACAGTGTTACTAAAACCACCATGGGTTCCTGGGCGTCTTGTAGATTATCGAGTGACGGTTGCTTGCTAACCCCGATTAGACGGGTTGGTACCCCCTGGAGTTGTAGACAGGCCAGGAGGGATGTGCCACTGGTTGGCTATTAGGGCGGCCAGTTGGTTATTGTCTATGGAGTACCACGCCGGCAGGTAGTCTGAACCCGAGTACGTCCAGGGGTTTTCTAGGGATGTTCAGGATCGCCCATGGTTATTGCTGATAACTTCTGGTTTATTTTTACTTGCACTTGGCATTCCTTGCCTGTTTACTTTTCACTTGCACTTGTTTTCCCTGCTTGTTTTCTTTCAGTCATATTTCACAGCCTATACTGTTAGACTTTGAGGAAAAAAATGGGTTTTAAATGAAAATGCTTTATTCGGTTTGGGTTATATTTGAAAATGTAACACCTTGCTTTTCAGAATGAGTTTAAAACTAATGAAATGGAAACAATCTTTCGAAAAAGATTAAGGGAGATGTCTCGTGTTTGATTTTCAAGTAAAACATTATGAAAAATTACTTTTATACGTTATAGTTCAAACCTGGATTTTGTAGATTCTATATTTACTGGCAGTGCATTGGGATTTTGTTGTGAGGCTCACCTACTGAGTACTTTTGTGCTCACGCCTATCTTTTACCACTTCAGTTGCAGGTTCCTTGTGTTCAGGTTTTCCTGGCTTGAGTCGCTCAGTGATGGGGCGACGTTGGTTTGTAGTTGGGTGGTGACCCGCGGGGTCACGTGGAGGTATGTCGTGGTTTAGTTTTGTTTATTTCTTTAGTGTTTGCCCATTTGTTTAGTTTACTTTCGTTCTTTTGATCATGTTTTTAGTTTGGGCTAAAATCGTTCCCAACGATTGAAACTTTTAATGCCCTGCACTTGTTGCCATCCCGGGGGGATCGGGAACGCCCCTCGGGACTTGCCGCGGACTGGATCGGGTGACCGGTTCAGGGTCGACCCGGGCTGGTTCGTGACAAAATGGTATCAGAGGTGGTTCTTGTTATTTGGGTTGTCCGGTAGAAGGAGATTAGGACTGTCGGAACTCGAGGGGTAGGTACGGGAAGAGCGTCACGAACTCTTTCTCGCACTGATCCTCAAGTTACGAGGGGTAGTTCGGGAATTGTGTCCTTGTCTTTCATGGTTTGTCTTGGATTGAGAGATGATAATGGAGGCAAGCCGATGTTACATCGTGATTTCACATGGAGTAGTGACCCATGTGGAGTCTGAGTACACGGTTTGAATTCCTCCTAGTGGTCGATGCTGACTCGAGACACGGCTCACTACCATGTCGCCAGGTTGAGCGTGACTACTAGTCCCTCATTTCAGTGGTTGATGCAAATTTGGTAGCTGCTTTCGTTTTGGTTTGTGTGAGTACATTGTTTGAAATGAAAAAGGGTTTTTGAAAATTGGTCTGGTTTCTTTTAAAGGACTTTAAATGTATAAAATGGGTTTTAAAACTGAAATCTCTTGATTTGGAAATCTGTTGTTTTCTTGGAACCGGTTAAGAATGATTTGGGTTGAAACCTTGGTTCCTCTTTATGAACGTTTGCACATGTGTGAGAATGCATGGAAAGTGTGTGTTGATGTACGTATGAATGGAATGTGGATGAAGACATGTGCAACGGTTCATGAGATTACCTGGGTGTGTATTTGAAATTAAGGGCTTGACCTTGTTTTCTAAATTGGTTTTAAAGGGGAAATGGTTTTGGAAAATTTTTGGTTTGAAAGTGGATTGGTTTTTGGAAAGTGATCTTGAAAAAGGGTTTTTTTGAAGTCAAAAATGAAAAGGGAATTTTAAAGAGGAGATTTTATTTTGGGTTGTGTTGTATTTGATTGGTCCTTGTGCTGACTGTTTTTGATGAAAGCGCTTTTATTGAAGTTGCTTCGATTTGATGTTGGTTTTGGCCTTGTGTTTTATATGTCGCTCAGGAAATGCCGCCCAGAAAGGTCTCTAAGGATTCGGATAGGTCATGCCCAGTTTTTGGTCCTCCTCAAACTTTGCCTATTCTCCATGGTGATCAGGGTCCGTTAGAGGCAGTGAAATGGCTCGAGGAAGTGGAGCGTGTCTTTAGAATGTTGGGAACTCCCGATAATGTTAAGGTTCGTGCAATTAGGGAGTTGTTTGAGGGTCCAGCTCTGGACCATTGGAAGAGGGTTACCTCATCATCAACGCAAGTTGAAATGACGTGGGATGTCTTTAAATCCGTTTCATCCAATGGTTGGTACCTGAAGAAGTGAAGCTCGAGAAAAAGAGAGAGCTTGTGCATATTCAACAAGGTCAACGGACGGTGAAGGCATATGTTGACCATTTCAAGGAACTAATATCCTTTTCTCCAGAGGTAGCGTCTCATGAACTCATGAAGCCCTCTCTTTTCACTGGGGGTCTTCGTTCAGAGATCAAGAAGCGAGTCCTCCCTTCTAAAGACCTTTGTTTCGAGAAGCTGGTGGAGGAAGCTTTTTTGGCTGAGTTGGTTTCCGGTGTGCAGATGGTTAATACTTCAGCGTCCCCTGTTGTGGATCGTAAGAGTCCCCCCTCTGGTGAGGAAAAGGTTCCAGAGATACCTGTTCCTAACGAATTATCCACTTTGGTCCCAGCTTCCAGTTCAACAGATTGTTCAGTGGTGTGCTATCAATGTGGTCGTTTCGGGCATTTAAAACCATCTTGTCGCAACCCTCCGAAGACGTGTCATCGATGCGGTTGTCTAGGTCATCTGGAGAAGTTTTGCAGGAAGCGTTGCTTGAAGAGGACGCTGTGATTGGAGAGTGTTAGTACCTGACTGTGAGGCAGGAGATGCTTCAGCCATCAGAGCCCTAGCCACAGGTCGTGGGGTGAAGCTCGCGCACAGTCAGGAGTCCCCAGGGGTGTGAAGCCTTGGTCTAGGTTTTGTGTTCTGTGTTAGTAGTGGAACAATCATGATCTTTTAGTACTTGTTTTTCTGCTGTTAAGTTTTGACGTTGTTGTACGTTCATTGTTTTACCATGGGGTTATCATGGACTTGTTCTATTGCAATCCAAGTAGTCTGGATTATGTGGATGTGTTGTTTCTAAATCGTGTGTCCTTCTTAAAAGTGTGTTTGACTCTCGTGTGGGTTGACCTCGTTTTAGTTATGTTGTCGATGTGGATATGCTTTGTGGACTTCGGAGGATCATGTCTCCATTTTGATGTTAGTCAAATGTTTTCTATGGGTTTTCCCTGGTGTGGAAGTTGTTGACTCTAGTCGAGGGTTCAAGGTTTCGACGAAGGTGTTGTTTTTCACTCGTGCTATGAGAGTTGGTTTAAACCGGTTGGGAGTTCCCGCGTCGACCCCCCTTTTTTCTAGGGTCTTCCTTTTAGATGGTCAACTTTCCTGCACAAGTTGAGCTCTTGTGGTGGGGAGAACCCCTTCGCGTTCTCCCCTCAATCTCGGACCCCAGTTTTCTCTTGAATCGGTCGGGTGTGACCTGTGCTGAGTAAGGTCATCCCCGAGGTTCTCAGTTCTCTTTGGTTCCATTAGTTCCGTTGGGGCATGAACTTAAATCTTGACCGACTTTTGGCCTGGTGACTTTCTGGGGGCAGAAAGTGTCTGTGGTGGGGAGAATTGTCACACCTCGACTGCGGACGTCCGTAATTGTTCTCCTTTCTTGGTCCCGATTTAAATTTTTTGAAGATTAACTGTGTTGGCGGTGTCGCGCCGGTGCGTGGCCACCGCATCGTTAGCGGTGAACGTGCGTTTAGCCCAGGTGACAGTGTGTTCACCCGGTGTTTTAAATATTATAATTATTATGTTGTTATATTATTATTATTACCGTTTAAATTGTGTTATCATTATTGTTGTATTTTTATAAATGTTTATATATGTGTACGTATATACATATATATATATATATATATGTATATATATATATATATGTTTAGATGCAGTTAAATAGAAGTGTGCATGTTATATGTGTATAGATATATATATATGTGTTGTATATGTTTAAATATACGTATTTATGTTTATATATATATATGCGGGCGCGCGTACGCGCGCACACACTTATTTTCAAGTGGTTTTAATATTTTAAAATCTTTTGGTTAAAAATAATTATTATTATAAGTTTTATTATTAACCTTATAAGTTTTATCATTATTATTATTATAAAGTTTTAATATGATTATAACATTTTATTATTTTTGATATTATAAGGTTTTGTTATTATTTTTATCACACACATATATATATATATATGAACCTAAACTAAACCTACCCTAATCCCTCTCCCCGTAGCCGCCACCTCTCTCTCTCCTTCCCCGCTTTCCTTCCCCGCATCCTTCACCTCGGCCTCACCTCCCCGCTTCCGCAGTCGGCTCCCAGCTCCCCTACGCGACGGCCTCCGGCATCCCGTCTCCCCTGCGTGTTGCCGCCGTCACCGTCCCGGCCTCGTCCGGCGCTCCCCGTCCCGGTGTCGCCAGCCTCTCCGCGCGACTCCGGCGCCGTCCCGCTCGACTCCCTCCGCGCCCCACACCCGGCGTCCGGCTCCTGTCCCCGTCACCGACCTGTTTTCCCCCCTGCTTCTCCGCCTTGTGCTGACACCACGCCGCCCTCTCCCCTGCACCCTCCTCCCGTCCCATCCCTGCTCCCGCCGCCTCCGGCGACTCCGCCGTCCCGGCCTCCCGATCCGGCGTGATCCCCCTCCTGCACCCTCCACCGCTCGCACCTCTCCTGCGCGTTGCCGCGCCCTGCCGCCTCCACACCATCCGCCCTCGGCCAGCCCGGACCCCCTGCTCGCCCTCGGCCAGCCCGGCACCCACCTGCGCAGCGACGACATCTTCCCCAGCGGCCCCTGCCGACCTGCCCCAGGCCTCACCTCGTTTCCCCGCTCCGGCCTCCCACGTATCCCGGCCTTCGCCCGCCCTCGCCCCCTGCAAGTCTCGGTTCCCCTCCGCCCGCCGACCCTGTGCCGCACCCAGGTCTCCCCTGCGGCTCCTCCTTGCGTCGGCTCCAGCGGATGCCGCGCCCCGGCCCTCTGCCTACTTTCGGCTCCCGCCCCCTGCTCGCTCGGGATCCCGTCCCCCCCCCCTCTACTGTGAGTTGTTTTTTTATTCATTTTATTTTTGTTACGTTTTGTTTTGTTTATCATATTAATAATATTATTATTATTATCATTATTGTTATAATTATTATTATTATTATTTTAATTATCATATTATTATTGTTATTGTTATTATATTGTTACATTATGTTATTATCATTATTATATTATTTTATCCTTATTATTTTTGTTACATTATGTTATTCTTAATATTATTATTACACTATTATTATTTTGATGCTATTGTCATTATTAATCTTGTTATTATTATTATTATTTTATCACTATAGTTATTATTATTATTATTGTTATTTTTATTATTATTATTATTATTACTATTATTATCATTATTATTACTCTGGATTTCACCTTTGCTTTGTTAGGGGTTTCTCATCAACTTATATTTGTTTTGATAGGTTTAGGATTTTTTTAGGACCCGCGCATGGCGTTTCCGATAGAGCGCCATCGCTGCGCCTTGTTTCCGAGGTTCTGCCGTCTTCGCGCCTTGGTGCCAAAGTCGTTTTACCGTCGCGCTTTGATCTTGAGGTAGGTCTCCCTTTGCACTCGCCCTTAAGTTTAGAATTTATTTATTCCTTGACATTTTATTAAGTTTCAGTAAATTCAAAAGTATTATTAAGTAGTTATCTATAGTTTGGTGATCTGCTGATGATAAAAGTTGTTTTAATTCTAGCATTTCATTAAAAGTGTTTTCTTGGATTTAATTGGTGCTTCCATGGTAGTGTTGCTAGATGGTTCTTCCTGAATAATGAAAGACATGTTGAATTGGGTTCTGAAATGTTTTTGGCGTGTGTAAATTAGTAGATGTATTGGTTATGGAAAATGGTGTTTTCTGAGATCCTTGATTAGAGAAAATGTTGTGTGACCCTTTGAAATTGTTTTTGGAAACTTCATGTGTGGTTCTTGGTTGATGAAAGATGTTTTCCTTTATTGTGTGAACAAAAGATGGGATTTCATTTGAGAAATAGTATTCCTTAAAAGGAGATTAAAGGCCCGTTTGCCTCTTGATAAAAGTGGGGTGCGTTTTGATATTAGAAAATAACTCTACTTGTGAAACAATTGTGTTCCAGGGTTGATATGCTGATTTGGGTTTCTTAAACAAAGTTCTAAGTGTGTTTTTGGTTTTCAATGAAATGGCGTGTGTCATCTCTCTTTAAAAAATTTTTAGTCTTAAATGATAAAAAGGTAAGTGACATGACGACCCAGTTGGCACTTTATGAAATGTGAAGTGATTATATATATATATATATATATATATACGTACTTGTGAGGGCATTTCTACAGGGGGACTTCCCTTCGAGGGTTGTCGTGTAGCGATGTCCGTGTAAGGGGTTGGAAAGTGCGGTGAGATGAGTCACGCGTGCGAGGGTCTCCCACTTACACAGTGTTACTAAAACCACCATGGGTTCCTGGGCGTCTTGTAGATTATCGAGTGACGGTTCCTTGCTAACCCCGATTAGACGGGTTGGTACCCCCTGGAGTTGTAGACATGCCAGGAGGGATGTGCCACTGGTTGGCTATTAGGGCGGCCAGTTGGTTATTGACTATGGAGTACCACGCCGGCAGGTAGTCTGAACCCGAGTACATCCAGGGGTTTTCTAGGGATGTTCAGGATCGCCCATGTTTATTGCTGATAACTTCTGGTTTATTTTTACTTGCACTTGGTATTCCTTGCCTGTTTACTTTTCACTTGCACTTGTTTTCCCTGCTTGTTTTCTTTCAGTCATATTTCACAGCCTATACTGTTAGACTTTTAGGAAAAAAAAGGTTTTTAAATGAAAATGATTTATTCGCTTTGGGTTAGATTTGAAAATGTAACACCCTGCTTTTCAGAATGATTTTAAAACTAATGAAATGGAAACAATCTTTCGAAAAATAATAAGGGAGATGTCTCATGTTTGATTTTCAAGTAAAACATTATGAAAAATTACTTTTATACATTATAGTTCAAACATGGATTTTTTAGATTCTATATTTACTGGAAGTGCATTGGGATTTTGTTGTGAGGCTCACCTACTGAGTACTTTTGTGCTCACGCCTATCTTTTACCACTTCAGTTGCAGGTTCCTTGTGTTCAGGTTTTCCTGGCTTGAGTCGCTCAGTGATGGGGCGATGTTGGTTTGTAGTTGGGTGGTGACCCGCGGGGTCACGTGGAGGTATGTCGTGGTTTATTTTTGTTTATGTCTTTAGTGTTTGCCCGTTTGTTTAGTTTACTTTCGTTCTTTTGATCCTGTTTTTAGTTTGGGCTAAAATTGTTCCCAACGATTGAAACTTTTAATGCCCGGCACTTGTTACCATCCCGGGGGGATCGGGAATGCCCCTCGGGACTTGCCGCGGACCGGCTCGGGTGACCGGTTCAGGGTCGACCCGGGCTAGTTCGTGACATAATCCCATTTACATAGAGTATTAGTAATAGAATGGTAGAATCATATAGTATATTTTCAATCTTCATTTACATGTTCACAAACCAAGAATCCATATATATAATCATCAATTCCCCACTTCATATTATCTCACTGAAAATGTTCTCTCAAATCAAAATAATCCTTATTTCTACCAAGGTTAATAGTGATATTACAACTATGAGAATAATACAAAAATTCCATTTTCATCTCAGGTATAGATGAAACACATAATATATTTCCAAATTTTGTAATTATATCTTCACAAATGAGCTCTTCCACCTTCCCATCATTTAAATCATTAATTTTTTTTGAAACTTTTCTTCATTTGATTGAGAAATATTTATATTTTCCAACAAATATGGGTTCACAATAATTTGAAAAAGGATTTATGCCTCCCCTTCCTTAATAATTCTCATATCCTTAATTAGAAGGTCTCTATACATAGTCACCCTCTCACTTATCATTTGGTTTAATAATCCATGATCATTCATTCCCAATGCATCCACTTCCTTATTTTCATTCCCTCATTTGTAGTTTATTAAGAAATCATAATCATTGAGTATCTCAATGTATATCCTTTAACTCATGTTGAGATATTTCTATGAAAATATATATTTAATAAAATTATGTAAAGTACACATCTCCCATATTTATCTATAATGATAATGTGTCCATGTTTTGAAAGAAAAGATCACACCTTCCAACTCAAGATCATGGGTTAGATAGTTCTATTCATGAGTTTTCAAATTCCTTGATAAATATGAAATAACTTTATCATTTTTCATATGTAAACAACAAATTCCTTTATTCAATGCATTACTATATATCGCAAACCCATCAATTCATAATGGTATAGTATAACATAGATCATTGAACAATATCCTCTTAAATTCATCAAACATTTATTTTCATTCTTTTATATATATGAATAAAACTCATTTACTAGTAATATTGGTTAATTATTTATCTAATAGGTCAAATTTCTGAATGAAACACCGATATTAACCTATTATACCAATGAAACTACATAACTTGTTTATTTTCATTATTGTAGGCCATTATTTGACTTCCAAAGTATTTGTAGGATATAATGGAATTTCATCATTAGAGACAATATGGCCATGAAAATAAACATTATAGTGATAAAATTTAAACATGGAAAATTTAACATGTAACACTTTTCTTCCAAGAGTATCAGGAATTATCGTCGATTTATTACCATGTTCCTCATATATCATATAATACATCAAGATATCATCTATGAATTCCAACCTGAAATTATCAAGATATTCCTTGAATTCTCTATTCATTAAATCCAAAAAAAGTGTGTATTATTCAATAAAAATGGAATTAATATAAACTCAATATTCAAAGACCTTATTCAGAAACCTATTTTTGGAATTTATTCTTTCGTCACTCATAATTGAATTCACTTTGAACAAAGGTTAATCTTTCAAAAATATTAATCTCTGTGAAGATGATCAAAACATTCATTAATGTGAGGAAAATGATTCTTTTTATTTTGAAAAATTGAATTTATTTCTCTATAATCTATACAAAACCTCATGGTCTATATTTCTTCTTTATAAAGATAATAATGGATCTCTTTAGTGAAAAACTAGGTGAATAAATCCATTATCACACCACTCATCTAGTTGTTTCTTCAAATCCACTAATTCCACAGTGGTCTTTTTATAGGGTCTCTCTTTATATAGGTCTTTTTTATTGGATTAAATCAATGAAAAATTTAACTTCAAGATCTGATGGATTTATATGTAATTCCTTGGGAAATACATTTTTGTATACCTATACAATGGATATATACTAAATTTTAATGTTACCTTTTTTCTTGTCATCACATCACAGGGTTAGAAATATCATTTTAATGGACTTAGTTCATTTTTAAACTACCACTAGATTATTAGTCCCAATAAATTATGGTAGATTATATAACATGATGAAATTCAACATAGTGGAATCACACTGTGGAAAATACGTTACTATATTGGGTAAAATTTATTCACCAAAACCAGAATATGCTTCCCAAAAATAGCCATGATCTTCTCATATATAATACTTGCGGTATTTTATTACTCCATAGGGAAAATTCTACATTTATTATGAGTTTATATACCATTATTTATTCATGGTTCTTTATATAAACAATGGAATATACTAAATTTGTTCATAGTATTAGGAATTTAAAATCATAATTTATACTTATAAATAAAATGTCACACATAACATGTATCAAATATTTATGAATTTTTTATATCACAATCATAAAATTGGATTCTTTGGGGATATCTTTATTTTAAAATCCATCAAAGTGGATTGTAATGAAAATGAAAATTATCTTAAGAATATTACCCAAGGGCATCAATCTAGGTGCACAGTGAGGCCCATTATCATGCCCCAGGTGATCACTACACCAAATTGAGAGTTTAGCGGAAGATTAATTAACTTCCACTAATTTGTTTTAAAGAATTTCATGGATTTTTTTTATAATATTTTTATAAATAGTTAAAAATTTTAACAAAAATTACACTCCCCCAACACCCCCGACCCCCCCACCCAACAAACACCCCTGACCCCCACCCCACAGACTCCTCGAAGCCCTAACCTCGTCACTACCAATCATTTCCCATCTCTGCCACTTCCCTACCCGTGCTGCACATCACCTCGTCATTCCTTTCCAGCCCTAACTACATATCACCTGATCATCTCATGTGGTGTCTCACCTCTCCATCACTCACCTCACCTCCTGTCGCCACCCATCAATAGTATGCTTTCATTTTCAAAATGATTTTCTATTTTATGGCCTAATATTAAAGATAAATGTTATATTTACATAATTCATTGTTAATATGGACTGATATGATTCTCTGTTTTAGGATACAATTTTTACCTTTATTTAAACTAAAAAATCTCATGTTAATCATTTTCCATTATACAATGATTTTGAAAGGAGGTTGCACTTGATCAAAATATAATCTACTTTACCCATATAACACAGTTATGGAAATTGGGTACCCTAGAATTATATGAGATTTAAATTAATATTCTTTACTAAATATGAATGTGTGTTTCTTTCATTTACTATTTTTCTTGTTTTACCTCCTTGGTGGACTTTGAGATAAGGTTATCATATAAAATTTTATTTGGTTCATAGGATTAACCTAAGAGTGACATGATGCATGTAAGAATGAGTTATATGGTTCCCTATAAGAAAATTGATCCTTTATAGTTGTTTTAAAGATATTTTATTGCATCATAATGTATTAAATTGATTGTGTTTTTCTATCATTACATTTTAGGAAGCATAAATAACACTGCAGGATACTTACATATTCATATATTATTGTACCACTAAAGATGTTGAAGAGTGATAAGTGCAAATCATTTGAGTATTTTATACCCACACCCAATTTGTGAATTTTACATTTTTGTGTAAACATTATATGTCACGATTCATAAAAAGGAAAGGTCCAAATTATGAATTGTGGATGTCGAAGAATGCTTAGAAGAAGAGTGTGAAGAGAACACTCAAAGTGGACAACTTATTTTGATTACTATGTTATCTATTTATTAACTATTTTTTAAACCAATTTCTATATATGATTAACCTAATGTTATATATTTAACAATTTATACATATGAATCTTCTGATATATTAATTATATATCCTTTTATTAAATGTTTCCATACAATCGTAGTTTATTTCCATTTACTCTATACACGGGGAATGGTTTTTATTATTATTTATTTGTTGATTTATTATTCCCTTATTCTCTATGTTTTATAAAAAAAATTAATAAAATATCCAGGATTTTATAGGGGTCACTAGTGGGTCCCTATAGGATTTTTAAAACATTCTTCTATCTCTTTATTCTTTACAATGTAATGGGAGTAACCTGACATGCGGATTCTGACTTTGGCCCAGTTTTCCATTATGAGTTTTCAACATCACGTACATATTTTCCTCTTTACATTTTAGTTTCCTGTCATACTTGTTGATCTAAGAAGTTAAAAATAGTTTGGGGTCCCAATACTTGGACCAATGGGTTGCATATAGTGTAAGGTCATAATGGTCAAAATTTTCATCCTAGTGTAATGTCATAGACCATTGACTATGGTACTATAAATAGTTTATGGTCATAATTACTAGACCTAATTTGATCCCCCAAGAATGGTTTTTATGACCCCATTGAGTTTAAAACCAATAAAAATGGACTTCCTAGGAGGACCTACACGAATCAAAATTATATAGGGTTATGGCATAAATAAAATAAAATTATGATTTTATAAACCTATGAATTAATGTGATAATTATCGTGGACTAAAAGGGGGAAACATTTTCCCATAAGAATTCTTTATTTATTACTTGGTCATGATGACCCGTATGAATAATAAACATTAACTTATAAAAAATATTACTATATTAGATAGGAATTGACATGTATAGTTTTCTGAAACCACTGAAACTCAGTTCATCCCCTTAAAACAAAACACATTCACTAGGAACTAGATATACATGAATTTATATTTCCACTAATGGTCATAGAAATATCCTATATACATTTAAATCCATCATAAATATGGAAAATAAGGTTTAAATACATCCCCATATATAGAGAATTCATTTATTTATTTCACATCTTACACCAACCACATAGAAATATGGAGTATAAAATTTTGTATTCATTGTTGTCTCATTGGGAAACCCATTTCTATTCTAGGGTACCTATAGACCACCTCTCACTACATATACACTTCATAGAATAGCTGACTTTTATCCCTTCAATGTTCCTCACACCATGGGAATAGTCTTCTTGGATTTGACCAATTTTATATGATACTTCACCAATCAACCATTTCATCATTTACCATGGGTGTCCTATCTTTTTTTATTATTTTTCAACTATATATCAACATGTTTAACCCAACCTTCTTTGATTCTTCATTTTAGATGTCGAAATTTTTTTTTGTCATTTTGGGATATTTTATAAATACAATAAGTATTTTGATAGAATCCTCAAGAGAAGTCTATAAAATTAGTTGTAGTAAAAAGGAAAAAAAAAATCTTATTTAAAATTATTTACTATTTATAATGTTTATATATATTTTTATTATTATTATTATACATATGTTGTCATTTATAATTTATTTTCTTCCTAAATTTTTAGAAATGTATGTTCGGGATTTAATTTTGATTCATTAAATGATAGGAATGTCAAGGAGGAAGTGTTATACTATTCCATCAACCACACTGACAGATGACGATCCATCTATCCATCTCTCTAAAGCATCTGAGATACCATATACTTTCCCCCTACAATATCTCTCACACCCTCCATGAGTGTTCCATCAGCATGTCAGTCAACGCCTTCCCATTCAGCGACCTCAACAGTGAGGGAAAAGGGTTCCACTCCTAGTTATTCATGGGGATATTGGAGGGTGACTGTTATAGGTACAAATTTTAATATCAATAAGTTAATTCAACTTGTTTATACTAATTATTCTGTCATAAAAGATGGGAACAATGTATCTATGGAGAAAAATATGAAAAGTTTCAAATATATGGAATCTGACCGGACTAAATATATTTTTCCCATTTCATTCATATGGGGTCCCTACGGATGGCGTCGTAGGATTACATGGCCAGATTCTTGGCTAGCTGGCCGTAGAGCCGGTTTCTCTCACTGTTACATATGATGATTGGAGGAATATAACTTCATCTTGGAAAAATGAAGTTTTTCATTCTCAAATAAAATTAATTATAATACATTATGGTGTAATTTATTTTCATTGTGTTATTAAATTATAATAATTTTTAAATGAATTTCTATTTACATATGTTTTTTTTCACTTTAAAATTGGTGGTGTGCTAGCTCGAAAGTGATCAATGAAAAATATAGGCATAAAATGGAAAGAATTTAAATGACGATTCTGGATTGATGTCAATGACACTTCATTGATAGACCAACAAATATATGACAAGGTACCTAGTGGGGTACATAGAGAGAAATAGAATGTTTTAATTGATAGACATCGTGATGAGAAGCACACGGTATTTAAATATAGATTATTATATTGATATCATTTTAAATTTTTATATGTATATTAAAAGTAGATGAATCTGCATAAATTACAATAAAATTACATTTTCTTTATATCGGGTTCTTTCAAGGTAAAATGCATCGTGCCTCCCTAAGAAAATCATCAATCAAACTGCGGGGTCAAAGTATTTTTCTAGAAGTCAATCGACTCTGGAAATATTTTCATTTGTTTAAATATTTACAAGCCAATATTTTTTATTTAATATATAAAATTGTTGATTTATATTTGTTTAATTTATTCATAGAGTTTTGGGCACCAAGATTCATAAATAGAAGTGTGGTTTGATTTTCATAAATATCTAATGGGAGTTTTGTTAATGAGTCTACAAAAAAGTTTTGGTATGAATTCATTTTTCATTATAATAACTTATTATTAGTTGTCACTATGTTAATATATATTTCTTATAATATGATTGATACTTTATTTATAAGTAAAAATTAAAGAATATTTGTTGCTATTCTCGTTCAGTCCCACTCAGTCTCCCAGGATGACCTAATTGTAAAAGTTCTTGGGAAGCAGCATCTTGGTGGAGTGTGTGGGATGGGTTGGGACCATTACCACATGAGGCCTTTTATTTGACATCATGGATTGAAGCTACATCTACTCCTAGTTGTAGTCAGTCCCTTCCCTGATATTCTCAGAGAGATTTTGTTTCTATGACAAACACAATTCATACACATGGGTCTCAAATAACTTCTTTACATAAACCATTGGTTGGTTTATATCAGAATACATATGGATTTTTCCCTGGTGATATTTCATCGATGACGGCTCGTTAGCCGGTAAATCACACAACATAAAAATCATTTAGTGTCCAAGAATTTATTGGTTTTATATTTAAATATAAATATATGACCTTATTTAATTTTCAATATAATTTTCATTCATGTTCCTGTAGAAGGAAGTAGGGATGAAGGGGAGAGGGTTATCAGCAGTGTTCATCAACAAACAGTGATTAGTGATCTCGTTTATATGTTGGAAAAATAACGAAACTGGGGGTTAGTTCGTGTATCATGTGTGGAAAAGAGTAGTCACATATGACTTTTATGACCCAAAATTTTATTTATTTTCCATGTTTGATAAATGAATTGGAATTTTATATGGCTTGATGATTTAGTAAGGAAGTGAGTCTAGAATTAGTGGAGTATGAATTTGGTGGAGAATGGCATAAACTATATTTCAAATAGAAGATGGAGATATTTAATATCTTCATTTGAGTTATTTTAGGATTGTATATTAGTATTTTGGTCTAACAACTATGTTGTTTAATTGATTAATTTTGTTCATATTGGATACACAAGCCCCACAAACATTTCATTTGATGATGGACCCCAAACATTTTGGGTTGACCATTGACCACATTCGAAACAAGGGAATGATTACTTCTCAAAATAGATCCTTTGATGTGTGTTCCCTAGATGGAAGGAGAGCCTATTTTGGCTGCATGCCATCACTATAGGGGAGAATAATACTTGGAGTATTATGTGGATCCAAATTGATGGAGACCAAAAGTGTGGAGGTGAACATTTGGTGATTTTGGAGTAGATTTCAACACTTTGGGATCTATGCCACTACGTGCTTGAGTAAATTGAGTGAGCATATATATAAGAGAGATTCGACCACATTATCAAGTAGAAGGCCCTGAGGTTGGACATTAATTGTGATTAAACTATTATATGAGATTTTGGTATCACTTTTTATCCCAGGAAACATAGAATCCTACCATATGTAGAAATTAGTGTGGTAGATGAACATCATTAAAATAGATAGTCCTATCAGGAAAGGGCTAAAATATCATGATTGGTACATATTGGTCCAAGATGGTCAATGTTAGGCTAGGTGTAACACCCGAAGCTTCCATGGTACATTTCCCTTTGAATAATGCAATGACGTGCATTGTACGCAACTTTGAGATTTTAACACACCACAACCAATCAAACTACCCGTTATGAATAGTAAGACCTACTTTTTAAAATTTTATAAATTTTATCTCTCAAAATGGACTTCATTTTTGGATTTGGAGTATCAAATTTAGCCTAAGGTGAAATTTTGGTACTTTTCAGACAATTTTAATATTTTGATGAATAGTGAAAATTACTAAATTTTAATTAAAAATAACTTTTTTAATCAAAATAATTAATATTGATAAATTACGAATTTGAGTGGATTTAAAGTATAATTAGAATATATTTTTACTTTTTTATCCAATGGTGTTCATTAGAATTAATTTTACTTTGAAATTGGACATAAACAATTGTCAATCTTTTGATATATATTGTTTCTTAAAAACACTCTATTTGTTGTGACAGTGGGAATTAATTATAGAATTAATTAATGAAACTTATATGTTTGTAATTTTTTAAAATAGATATCATCTTTGAATTCAGAATATCAATTATAGCCTAGTGTGAAATTTTGGCATTGTTCTAAAAAACTTCAATTTTTGATGAATAGTGAACCTACTAAGTGGTAGTTAAAAAACTGAATTTTTCATAAAACTTAATTTTACCGCTTCTATGATTGGAATTTTGAAAATCTGAGAGAAAAATTTAATATCAATGTGTAAAATGTGGTTCAATGAGATGAAAATAATTTTTGGTGAATAGTAACTTTTTACTTTTATTTAACACGGTTAAAAGTAAATAGGGTAATTACGGGTAAAAATGACATTAATATTACCATAACACATGTCCAAACTCTATTGGACAAGTTTATCTCAACAAAAAACAACCTTAGAAATAAAATATTATCATTTAGGTCCACTTGGATTATATTAGGACATTTATTATTATTTAATTCAAAGAAGAGTTAAAAGAGTTAAAATCAATGTTTATTTACTAAAACATTTTTAATATAGGGTTACACATTAGATAATGTCGATTATAAAAATTCATTATAAATATAAAAGGAGTTCCTACATAAGTTATTTTATTTATAATTTTTTGACATTAAATAATTTAATTTATTTATGACAAAATGATGATGCAGTAATTACCATAATAGTGAAAAATTAAAATAATGGATATTATAAATACCCAAATAAATATAATTGGAGACTTTTATCAAATTACACTAATTTTATAGGTTAATATGACATATTAGGATTGATTTAATTGACTTTTTTGGTGTAATCATTCTGATATGAGTTTCAGAAAAATCAATTATTGAATAGTGTCAAAATTGACATAAAAGAGTTTTTAAAAAAATATTATATTATTAATTGATATTAAATTCCTAAAAATCTAAGGTTTGTCCAAGAGACTTATATAATGGTTTTTTATAATTAATTGACCACTTGGGGGTATCATGGATGTATATAGTAAGTTTATTAACCTTATAATATAAAAATACAAAGAGACATTGTAAAAGTGAAACTAATGAACTATGAGTTAATAATTAAAGATAAGGTTAATATAATGACCCAAACCTGTATAAATTCTATTGTTTGAGTGGTTCGAGACCTATCCCCACCTTAAACTTTAAATAATCCACTTTTTATCCATTAGAAACTGAAGATGTATTTATTATAAAATAATATTTCTCGCTTTTCCAAAGGTGCCCCTCACCCCTCTTATAAAAGGGCACTCCTCCTTCTCATTACTTCACACCTTCAAAGCCTTTTGGCTCGGCCAAAATCTACCCCAATACTCTCTCAACTTCCCTCACTTCATCCTAGAGGCCTTCCCTTAGTCAGAAAGCCAACTTATGGATCCCTTTTGATCAAATCAAAAGGAAGAACCCGAATAAGAGGTAATGTTTTCACCACCCTTTTTCAAGTTCCATTCTTCTTCCACTTCTACTTTATTTGTTATTACCATTCTAAAATAATAACTCCAGTATCTTATATATACTGTGATGTTATTCTAAATATGGTACAATAATATTCAGTATTCTATCCATCCATTTAATAACATGTCACTATACGTGCGTACGTACGGGTTACCGTCTCCACGTCGTGGTGTAATTGTTATTCAATAAATTATTATTCTGATGGGTATAATAATGATGTGTAATTCATGTAAATAATAAATATAACATGCTAATGACTCTGTATATATGATATACCATCCAATTATATATTATTTTAACATCAAAATAATGATATAGTCGCTCGTGCGTACATACGGACAACCGTCTCCACGAATGTGATGAGATTCATTCTCCATCGTATCCATTAAAGAATAATTCTCATTTGATGATTAAAAATAATGTTTAATGACTTGATATAATTATATATATCAATAATATACAACCTATCCATAACAAACACGGCTTACATAACAATGAATATAAAGGAAAACAAGTAAGTTAACACCCGAAATGACGATCATACTAAGATATTATTAACAAATCAATGTTAAAAGATCATATATGATATCATATTAATGTAAATTATTCATGTATAATTCAATAAAAATTATTTCACCATTATAAAGGAGGTTAACCTACCGTCTACCAAGGAAAAAAGTACAAGGTAAGGGGTTTGTTATCTCACTTTTTATTCAATGAGAATTCCATTATTCACCACATATTTATTACATGTGGTGTGTGTACTGCCCATGTTTGTATTCATTACATAATACACTTTAATTTATGGATATTTATATCATCATTGTATTTTACTTCTTTCATGGTTGCATGTTTCATAAGTTACCAAATCGATAATGGAATTTGAAATTTCAATTTCCACTCATTTGGCTTTACGCATACTTCATTGATTATTTTACTCCAAGATTATTTGTGGAATAACTATTAATTTGATTATGTTATAATTTCCACTCCCCTTTCTGTGGATATACGTTTTATACACATAATCACTCCATTGATAAATTCTCAAGTCATCGATTTGAACTTCATAAGAGTAATTTTAACCCAATCTCCATTTGTTGAGTTAAATATCCAATTCATTTGTGTTGTTCTTACAAGAATATGTGTGAATGTCCTCTGGTTGATTTACACTGAATATCCAATCATTTTGTGTGTATTTATATTTTTCACACATAATTATACCATTGATATATCCTTAACCTAAGGATATGGTATTTATAAGAAGTTTCATCTCAAATTACATTCCATTGAGACTCCTTTGTTGTTATACACCAAATCACTTTTACATAGTGTATATAATACACTTTTATATAGTATATCATGAATCCATTTATTCTCATGATAATACAAAGTTTTTATTACCTTAATTAATATTATTCAAGTGTCACTCTTTTGGTTAGAAACTCTAACTACCATACATTTTTAAGTGTTTTAAAGATTGATTATTCTAAATCTTTCTCATTAATGTCCATGTTTTAAAAATGGTTTTAAGGATTTATTTATATGGAAATTAAAGTTTCTAAATCAAAATTCCTTTTAAAAGTTTCAAAGTGGTATGGGACACTTTGATTCAAAAATCTATTTTAAATGACTTCTTAACAAATAGTGTGGCTTTTAAATGTTTTCAAGAAAAAGGGGGATATTTCTCTCTAATAGTTTTGATGATTATTTTCATCTATGTCAATAATCGTTCATCATTCTCGACTGAGATTATTATGATAAAATAAAATCTTCCATATTGTATCAAAGGAGTTATGTTTGACAGTGGATGTGCTATTTTTGTACCATTAATGGTTTGTGGATAAAGTATTGACATTTCGTATGCTAGTTTTAATACGAATGTTTATGTTATGTTTAAAACATTTCCTATGAGGAATACATTGGACTTATTAAGTGACTGGTGGAGCCCTCTATAGCTCCTCAATGCATCGGTAGGTCTCATGAGATAAACTAGTGTCTTGGCACAAGGCCTTGGAAAAATCTTATTTGTAGTCTTGGCACGAGGCCTTGACTATGTGGTTATGATTGTATGGCATTATGCATTCCATCATTATGAAAGTGGTTATTGATATTGCATGTGATTATTCGATTAGTAGAATATCCATGTGAATAAGTAAATGGAATTATTTCATTTTTTTCCATACTATGTTGAAGTTCATGTTTAAAAGGCTTTTGTTTTAGTTATACATTGCCTTAAATGTTTATTCTTATTTATGAAAGTTTCCACTATATTGTTATCCTTACTGGGCATTTGAGCTCACCCCTTTCAATGTTTTATTTTTCCCAGGATGTGAAGAAGAAATTTATGAATGACCTGCAGGGATAATATGTGGGGACATGAGTGTGCACTATGAAGAAAAGATGTTTTTGTAGTTTTCATTTTATGATGTAATGTAAACCTTATTAATGTATCTAGTTATTCCAAGGCTGCTAAACTAATCGGTCTTTCGAGACTTGATATTTGTTATGATCATGCCAATGTTATGTAATAATGCACCGACTCTGGGTAACTGGGGTCGGGGCGTTACAGTTGGTATCGAAGGAAGTTTATTAAAAACTTTGGAAGCTAGATTTAGATAAACACTGATTAGAGCACGTAGAACTAAGATGAACTTTGCGGATTAGTATATAAGAACTTCCTATAATTTTGGTATTGTAGAGATTTTGTGAGTTTTCCGAGCAATAAATCCATGTCTGGATACGAGCAGGTAGAGGCGGCCCTGGCACAGATGTACCTAGGGGTAAAACCCGAAAAAACCACTTTGAGCTAGACTCGAATGGGAACTAGTGCATGACAACAGGTCTTGTTGCACTCTTGGTTACGACACCCTCGAGGGATATTCTTAGGATAATTTACATTTTCTTCACTAACCGATTTGAAGTATTAAATATATAAGATGAGAGTAAATGACCTTGATTAATCTTAATGTGTTTCAAATTGATAATATGGTGACATTTTAATCTCTAAAGGATTTTATGACTACTATTACTCACACAATGATTTCTGGTTTTAGTCAATGGCTGGATTCCAAGGAAGTCATAGTGACTTTGAGAATGATGTACAAGGTGGGAACAGTGGGGGCAATGAGCAACAAAATGGAATGTTGATAAGCGTAAAAGATATCGTCTTTATGCACAATCAATTTTCCAAAAATATGATCAACAATATATATATTAACCAATTACCGGACTCAACAAAGAAGATAAAGGTGATAAATAATAAGAGCTCCAACAGTGGAGACCATGGAGAAAAGAATCCTCAATTTTAATCATGCCGGAAATGTGGAAGGAGACACCCAGGAAAGTGTCTCAATGGGACAAAGAAATGCTTTACATGCGGGAAGGAAGGACATAAAGTGAATAATTATCGAAGAAAAATGAAGAGTACTGTGGAAGAAGATAAAATTGGTCCCAAGAATCCATTTACAGTCATTTTCCATAAATGTAGGGGACCTGACCATTACCCGAGTGAATGCCCTATTCTATAAGATATTTTTTTGGTCAAAGAAGAAGCTATGTGGAAATAAATGGTTGGAGAAATGTTTAAAAAGTATTAGTGCTCCTTGTTGATGGGTTTACTTTGGAATAATTTTCTTTTGTATTTTTAACCCTGGAGTTTTCCATGTGAGAATGATATTTGAGGAATAATTATCTTTTCTCTTGTGGATATAGTTATGAATAACCATTTGGTTTTATATGATCATTGGGTTTGAGGAAATTATAAGTTATTATAATTTGGGATGAAAATGTAAGGTATGACATAAAATTTGGGGTTAAATTATGTTATGGTTATTTTGAAGAATTTATCTCATTTTGATAATGTTATAAAATATAGTTTTTGAAAAGGACAACACACAGACCGTGTGACAACCAGTCGCGTCGGACAAAGCTATGGGAATCAAACCCCCAACCAAAGTGAGATTGGGATTTATCTCCTACCACTGGACTACGTGAAGTCCCTAGTTAGTGTGACTATTATTTTTAGTTAAATGATTTTATTGATCATTAATAATTTGATTTGGGATCTTATGTCTTATCAAATGAATACCCTTAGTATAGGAAAATGATTTGGTAATTAAATGATAAATGTTATTTTGGAAGTTGTTCACTTTGTTGTATAGAAAATAGAATAGTATGGGATTTCATTTGAGGAGTAATGGTGGATTTTGATCTGTGTTTTTATTGTGGATTTATAGTGATTTAGGTTGTTTATAGAAATTATTAGGTTAATTACTTTTAAGTATGCGACTCTAAGAGTAATTAATGTCATTTGGAGATACAATTTAACATGGATGACTACATTCTTATAAGTTTTGAGTTTCAATATTAGTTTGGATTATATTGAAGGATTTTAAGGAAAATTGATTATTGAATGGTATTTATTTATCTTTGGGGTATTGATGGTTTAATTTTAGAAATTAAGATTAGTGTTTTTTTATCTAATGGAATATCCATTTGGGGGGTCATCATATATTATACTAACCATTTTGGTTTTGATTAATATCTAAGGACAAGGTAAATATATAGTTTAACCAACGTGGATCATGTATTTATATAGAAGTTTATTCTAGCTCTTCCATTGTGACCAAGTATTCTTGAATACTCATTGTTCAAAAAAATAAGGTAGTGGTAAAAAGTTATTAAAGAATGAAACTCTACTGAAAAAGTAATTATATCTCTTTATGTTCTTAGTCAATATCATAAATGAATTTCTCGTCCTTATGTAATGTATCTTAAAAAATGTTGTCAGCTTACTTTTCCTACTGGGAGACTAAGGAACATTTGTCCCAACACAAGTTTGTGATTTTCTTATTGTTAACTTTATCCTGATCATGTTTTATATCCCTCTCTATCAGAACTAAACACTTAGTTTATCGGCCATATCCATGTTTTCCTATATGGAATCCTAGTATGGGTTATCTTGGGTGACCTTTATACCTATCTTCCTTTCTTTTGAAGTGATAGTTTTATTGACTCTTTTTCTGATGTGGGACATTCCATTATATTCTCAAGCCCAATTTTAAAAAAATTACGAGGACGCAATTTTTTGAAGGAGGGTAGAATGTTACACCCCATGCTTCTATGGTACGTTTCCCTTTGAATAATGCAATGACGTGCATCGTATGCAACTTCGAGATTCTAACACACCACAACCAATCAAACTAGCCGTTATGAATAGTAATATCTACTTTTTAAAATTTTATAAATTTTATCTCTCAAAATGGACTTCATTTTTGTATTTGGAGTATCGAATTTAGCCTAAGGTGAAATTTTGGTACTTTTTGGATAACTTTAATATATTGATGAATAGTGAAAATTTCTAAATTTTAATCAAAAACAACTTTTTTAATCAAAATAATTAATAGTGATAAATTATGAATTTGAGTGGTTTTAAAGTATAATTAGAATATATTTTTACCTTTTTATTCGATGGTGTTCATTAGAATTAATTTCACTTTGAAATTGGACATAAACAATTGTCAATCTTTTGATATATATTGTTTCTAAAAAACACGCTATTTCTTGTAACAACAGGAATTAATTATAAAATTAATTAATGAAACTTTTATGTTTGGAATTTTGTAAAATAGACATCATTTTGGAATTCGGAATATCAATTATAGCCTAGGGTGAAATTTTGGCATTGTTCTAAAAAACTTCTATTTTGATGAATAGTGAAATTACTATGTGGTAGTTAAAAAACTGAATTTTTCATAAAACTTAATTTTACCGCTTCTGTGATTGGAATTTCGAAAATCCGAGAGAAAACGGTTAATATCAAGTTGTAAAATGTGGTTCAATGAGATGAAAATAATTTTTGGTGAATAGTAACATTTTACTTTTATTTACCACGGTTAAAAGTAGACAGGGTAATTAAGGGTAAAAATGATATTAATATTACAATAAAACATGTCCCAATTATATTGGACAAGTTTATCTCGACCAAAAACAACCTTATGAATAAATTATTATCATTTAGTTCCACTTGGATTAGATTAAGACATTTATTATTATTTAATTCAAAGAAGAGTTAAAAGAGTTAAAATAAATGTTTATTTACTAAAACATTTTTAATATAGGGATACACATAAGATAAATTAGATTATATATATTCATTAGAAATCTAAAACGAGTTCCTAAATAATGATATTTTATTTATAATTTTTAGACATTAAATAATTTAATTTATTTATGATACAATGATGATGCAGTAATTACCATAATAGTGAAAAATTAAAATAATTGATATTATAAATACCCAAATAAATATTATTGGAGACTTTTATTGAATTAAACTAATTTTCTAGGTTAATATGACATATTAGGATTGATTTAATTGACTTTTTTTGAAGTAATAATCTGATATGAGTTTCACAAAAAATCAATTATTGAATAGTGTGAAAATTGACATAAAAGAGTTTTTAAAACAAATATTATATTATTAATTGATATTAAATTCCTAAATATCTATGGTTCGGCCAAGAGACTTATATAATGATAGGTTTATAATTAATGGACCACTTTGGGGTCGCTTGGACGTATATAGTATGTTTATTAACCATATAATATAAAAATACAAAGAGACATTGTAAAAGTGAAACTAATTAACTAAGAGTTAATACTTAAAGATAAGGTTAATATAATGACCCAAACCTGTATAAATTATATTGGTTGGGTGGTTTTTGACCTATCACCACCTTAACCTTTAAATAATCCACTTCTGAGCCATTATAAACCGAATATGAATTTATTATAAAATAATATTTCTAGCTTTTCCAAAGGTGCCCCTAACCCCTCTTATAAAAGGGCACTCCTCCTTATCATTACTTCACAACTTCAAAGCCTCTTGGCTCGGCCACACTCTACCCAAATACTCTCTCAACTTCCCTCAATTCATCCTAGAGGCCTTCCTTTAGTCAGAAAGCCAACTTAAGGATCCCTTTTGATCAAATCAAAAAGAAGAACCCGAAGAAGAGGTAATGTTTTCACCACCCTTTTTCAAGTTCCTTTCTTCTTCAACTTCTTCTTTATTTGTTATTACCATTATAAAATAATAACTCCAGTATCTTATATATACTATGATGTTATTATAAATATGGTACAATCATATTCAGTATTCTATCCATCCTTTGAATAACATGTCACCATACATGCCTATGTACGGCTTACCGTCTCCACGTCGTGGTGTAATTGTTATTCAATAAATTATTATTTTGATGGGTATAATAATGATTTTTAATTCATGTAAATAATAAACATAACATGATAATGATTCTGTATATATATGATATACCATCCAATTATATATTATTTTAACATCAAAAGAATGATATTGTCGCTCGTGCGTACGTACGGACTACGGTCTCCACGAACGTGATGAGATTCATTCTCCACCGTATCCATTAAAGTATAATTCTCATTTGATGATTAAAAATAATGTTTAATGACTTGATATAAGTATGGATATGAATAATATACAACCTATCCATAACAAACACGACTTATGTAACAAAGAATATAAAGTAAAATGAGTAAGTTAACACCCGAAATTACGATAATACTACGATATTATTAACAAATCAATGTTAAAAGATCATATATGATATCATATTAATGTAAATGATTATTTTATAATTAAATAAAAATTATTTCACCATTATAATGGATGTTAACCTATTGTATACAAAGGAAAAAATTACAAAGTAAGGGGTTTTCTTATCTCACTTTTAATTCCGTGAGAATTCAAATGTTCACCACTTATTTATTACATGTGGTGTGTATACTACCCATGTTTTTATTAATTGTGTAATATACATTAATTTATGGATATTTAAATCATCATTGTATTATCCTTCTTTCATGGGTGCATGTTTCAAAAGTTACAAAATTGATAAGGGAATTTGAAATTTCAATTTCCACTCATTTGGCTTTACGCATACTTCATTGATTATTTTACTCCAAGATTATGTGTGGAATCACTATTCATTTGATTATGTCATAATTTCCACTCCCCTTTCTGTGGTATACATTTTATACACATAATCACTCCATTGATAAATTCTCATGTCATCGATTTGAACTTGATAAGAGTAATTTTAACTTTATCTCCATTTGTTGAGTTAAATATCCAATTCATTGGTGTTGTTTTTACAAGAATATGTCTGAATGTCCTCTGATTGATTTACACTGAATATCCAATCATTTTGAGTGTATTTATATTTTTCACACATAATTATACCATTTATATATCCTTAACCTAAGGATATGGTCTTTATTAGAAGTTTCATCTCAAATTACATTCCATTGAGAGTCTTTTGTTGTTATACACCAAATAACTTTTACATGGTGTATATAATACACTTTGATATAGTAAATCATGAATCCCTTTATTCTCATGATATTACAATGTTTTTATTACCTTAATTATTTGTATTCAAGTGTCTCTCTTTTTGTTATAAACTCTAACTAAAATACATTTTTAAGTGTTTTAAAGACTGATTATTCTAAATCTTTCTCATTAATATCCATGTTTTAAAAATGGTTTTAAGGATTTATTTATATGGAAATTAAAGTTTCCAAATCAAAATTCGTTTTAAAAGTTTCAATGTGGTATGGGACACTTTGATTCAAAAATCTATTTTAAATGACTTCTTGACAAATAGTGCGACTTTTAAATGTTTTCAAGAAAAATGGGTATATTTCTCTATAATAGTTTTGATGATTATTTTCATCTATGTTAATAGTCCTTCATCATTCTTGATTGTGGTTATTATGATACAATACAATATTCTATATTGCATCGAATGAGTTATGTTTCACTGTGGATGTGCTATTTTTATACCATTCATGGTTTGTGGATAAAGTATTGATATTTCTAATGCTAGTTATAATACGAATGTTTATATTATGTTTAAAACATTTCATATGAGGAATTTGTTGGACTTAGTAAGTGACGGGTGGAGCCCGCTATAGCTCCTCGATGCATTAGTAGGTCTCATGAGACAAACTATTGTGTTGGCACAAGGCCTTGGCAAAATCTTATTTGTAGTCTTGGCACGAGGCCATGGCTATGTGGTTATGATAGTATGGGATTATTAATTTCATCATTATGAAAGTGGTTATTGATATTGCATGTGATTACTCGATTAGTAGAATAGCCATGTGAATAAGTAAATAGAATTATTTCATTTTTTCCATACTATGTTGATGTTCAAGTTTAAAAGGCTTTTCTTTTAGTTATACATTGCCTTAAATGTTTATTCTTATTTATGAAAGTTTCCGCTATATTGTTATCCTTACTGGGCATTTGAGCTCACCCCTTTCAATGTTTTATTTTTCCCAGGATGTGAAGAAGTAATTTATGAATGACCTGCAGGGATAGTATGTGGGGACATGAGTGTAGACTATGAAGAAAAGATATTTTTGTTGTTTTCATTTTATGATGTAATGTAAACCTTATTAATGTATCTAGTTATTCCAAGGATGCTAAACTAATAAGTCTTTCGAGACTTGATCTTTCTTGTGATCATGCCAATGTTATGTAATAATGCACCAACTCTGGGTAACTAGGGTTAGGGCGTTACACTAGGTAGTTTAAATTTATACTAATAATTAGTTCATGCTAGGTATTTTGATGTCTTACAACTCATACGTTTGTTTTATACAGTTTAATGTCTTAGATTTAAATCTATGAAACATTATTATATGGTACATATTCTATGGTTTAGATTATTCTTTTATATTTTCAATGAACATGGGTTTTTATGAAACATTGTTAGATTATTGACTTCCAAAGATTTTTAGATGGTTTAGATTATTATGTTATATATTCTCTATACATGGTTTTTTTTCAAGATACTGATATAGGGGCTGCATAATTTACAGCTTTTTCTTATTTTTAAATCTATATATTGTGGCGGTTTAAACTGCCACTAATGAAATGGAACATAATAATCAATAGTTTTAACCACTTCTATAAGTTGATATTTTATTATCGGTTTCAGTTAAAACTACTTCTAAATAAATTTGTGTTTTAATTTAGTGACAGTTTTGGTGGTTTTACATGTGGTTTTTATGTAAAAAATGGAAATATTTAGCGGTGGTTACCACCGACACTAAATATATTAATTTTTTACAAGAAACCACTACTAAAACCACCAAAAAAACAACTAAATATTATTAATAGGACACTTTCTAAAAACAACTGCTAAATTGAAGAATTCACCACGTGTTGGATGCTGACAAATGATTTAACAGCGACTTTTTGATACCATCACAAAATTATATCATGGAAGTTTAAACCATCACTATGTGGTGACTTTCTTTTATTGGACGATTGATTCAAATCCCAATACACCCCTATTGATGTTATTTCCCTATGGTAAAGCTATTACAGAACTATGTTCCATTTTAATATCAAGGAAAATATATATTTATTCTAAAAACAACATAATACATTACTTCCAAAACATTAGTATGATCATATAAACATATCATCAAAGTATAACATTGGTTTATGTTCCCTAATCATGTTTTATTAAATAAATCTTTCAAGGTTTCTACTAACATTTCTTTGACACCAACTGTAACAACCTCAACCCTGGAAGACTAGAGCTGGTGGTTAATTTTTAAATTGTCATGGATACAAGGGGGAAAATCCAAAACAATGAATAAGCGTAGTTTTTATAGAGATCCGAATACATAAACGATGCCCATTTTACATCAGGGATAATATATAAAATATACGAATGGAAATAATTCGACATCTTTGAACTCATTCAAAGAAATATTCTGCATATCCTGGGTAAAGAAAAAAGGAGTGAGATAAAATACTCAGTAAGGGTTACATATAGTAGAATATATTAGGAATAAATATTGAATTTTCAATATAGAAATGTAAATAACTAATCACACATTTCATTTAATCAATAACTTGATTACCATGATTTGATAAGGAATAATCAATATAGAAATGTAAATAACAGAACACACATTTCATTTAATCAATAACATGAGATAAAATTCACCTGCTGATAATATCAATGCAATAATATCATGTATAATTATAAATAAACATTCAATGATGAAAAATTATTCATATTTTATGTCATGGTATCAGAAACATGATATCTATACTATCAAGACCCTTCAAAATAAATTTTAAAACTATGGGTAAAAACCACATTTAATTTTTCCGAAATAGATTTCTCATGGGACATACTGAAGCATCAAGGGGATATATAATTTTGGCTCCCATTGGTCACTTAATTTCTAATTAAGTAATCATATATTGAATGATTATTTACTTCGGAACATGTGTTCTTGTTTTTAATCGCTATTTTTGAATGGTTTCCAATAGATTTGTTTATGGAACCGGAAACTCCAAAAGGTTCTATTTCCAAAGGGACCTACATTCCAAAGTAAGATGTCCATTCGGTATTTTGACCTAAAATACATAATAACTAACATTTGATGAGAGGATGGTAGTTCATGATTATTGCACACTTTTGGGGGGAATTATGGCCTACTTCGGGACTCAAATATATATTTAAGATATGTTCATGAATCCTTATTAATTTACCAAGCGTAATGTAGGTTTCCCTTGAAATTTTCAATCAATTATTAGCTTGTGTGGAATTATGAACCATCCATATATATTAGATCATATTCATTAATGGATATATCTATGTGTATTAAGGTTCTCCATTGATGGTATCCTCTTTTATTCTACTGAGTGATTTTTTTGTCATTATCGCAACAATGCTGGTTTATAAAACACTCAGTGGGGCACTCTGAAAATATATAGAAATCTAGGTAGTTGAATGTCACTCTTGAATTTATCATCATCCATAGAGATGCAAATTTACTCTGGTGTTTTATTGTCATCCAGGTAGACATAGGTTACACTCGAGTTTATCATCATCCAGGGAGAGGGAAGTTGTTTGGATATTGGGATCAAACCCATAGGTAGTCTTCCTATGTATCCTTTTGAAAGAGATCAGAACCCACTTAATTCGATTCCATTTAATGGGAAACATCATAACTTTTAATGTAATGTGATATGAAACAAATTTTATAGTTTAATGTCATGTGGTAAGGACATATAGGCAGATGATGCATAGTTAAATCTTGGTGTGGGACAAATATAGAAATAGCCCAATCAATTTGGAAGGAATATGAGATTCCAAGATGAATTAGATATTGATGGGAATGTGAACTATAGATAATGTGATTCATTTATATTACTAGGTTTGAACCTCATGGAGGCTTCCTACATATCCCGTTTAGATGAAAATCAAATACCTCATAGTTTGATAAATTTAATAGGAGAATACGACCCTTTGAGAGAAATATGATGGAGATTACTCATAAATAGAATGGACTTGTAATAGTATCCATAAGATATTTGTCAACTCATGTAGATTTAGGGATGCTTAATTCAAGGATTACCCCTAAGGAGGATGCTTGGATAATGGGAATTAGGATTGGACTCCTAAAGAGGATGTCAATTGAGTTCGGTCCCTAGGAAAAGGCTTCCCACATATCCTAGTTATGGTGGGAATTGGAGGTCTCATAGTTCATTACATAAGGATGATTTGTATGGGAGTTGTGATCATTACAAACCTCTAAGCCCACGTGATTCATGCTTAGTGTGAGAAACAAGAGTATGTGAAAGATTAAACAATCCAAAAACTATATCATCCACTTATGGAAGAGTTAGGGTCTATAGAAGAAGAGGACATCGCTATGGAGGAAGAGGAAATGGCTACGGTGGAAGAGGACATTGCTGTGGAAGAAGGGTCCATGGCTACGACGCTTACCTATCTATAATATACATTGATCATGGGTCCAATATATGGAAGGAGTGAAGGTGAATGGTGTTGATAGGAGTGAGACTGCATCCTTCTATGTGATTGGATAAGGGATTACACCATGATGGCTTCATTAAAATGGGACCCCATAGTGGGTAGGGAGACACCTCCATCGTCCAAGTTGAAAAGGAAGTGTGATCCTTCCCCTCTCCATCCGAGACCAGAGGATTCAAGTCTCAGGGATGAGAAGGGGAGGACACCATCTAAACCAAAAAATCCAAGACCATGAACTCTTCAACAATGTCCTTCAGGTAAAGGTCTATGTGATCATAGATATCCAAATCTACAGACACCTCATGGACCCTCACCCTTCGATAGGACAAGTGTGGGAAATCATTGACCATAAATAACCAAACCAAAATAGAAGACATGCATATGTGGACCTTCATAAGATTTGGAAAATTATGAGGTCTTTTGGAGGTTTCAACATGGTCTCTTAAAGACAAGACTGCCAGAGAATAAAAATCCTTTCCATGAATGACTCTGAGAGAGGCCTAATGGATTAATTGAGAAAGATTAAAGGTAGGGTGAACATAAAAGAAGGGTCCTCTAGTAAGTGGCGTGCAGGTGCGGGGTGCTCAAGTAGGATTGGGTGAACTGATTTTACCTTAAGTGATGAACAACCTAGATTACTAGACCTGAGAAATACTTGGGTCGAGCCATCAATAGTATTAACAGGTATTCATAGAAGTGAGGAGCACAACTTCTAACCTGAGGAAGGGTGGTCGTTCAATTATTATTAAATTATGGGGGTTTGTAGACTGATTCATGCAAGTGTAGTAAGTTGTTAATAGTTATAGAACCTAGTTCTCAGCCTCCCCCTCTAATTCCCTCACATTATGTGTTATGAAATTTCCATCGTGGTTTTAGAGAACCTGAGCGACGCTATAGGGATATCAATGTAGAAATTAGGATTCTAGTAAATTATTCCATACAGATGAAGACACCAAGGATCTATTTACAGGGAAATATGGAACCCTAAGTGATGGTGATATGATGTGCATGTGAGGTGGTGTGCCAGTACATGCACGTCGAGGATGATTTGGGATACCGTGGGAGAACTTAATTTTGATCCTTTGCAAATTTTAAAATATTCCATATTTTTTCTTCTATTTTTTCTAAGGAATTTCTGTCTATTACTTTTTCATCCATGTGATGGAATGGAGTGTCAACAAAATGAAACCTCGGGATTTTCATCCGAATGAGAATAGGGTATAAGGTCGCGGTAAAATGGGACGAAAAAAGGAAATGGTTCGGGAATGTTCTTGCTTTCACACAAAATGTTTGTCACAACCCGTCCCCCATGGCCCGTATCGTGACTACCCCAAGCCCGCCTTCCATAGACTAGGGGCATGCAGCTAGCTCCAAAGGTGTAAATCCCAAAACTGGGAAGGCATTGCCTTTATAACTGTAAAAAAACACAACAGAGTACACAGTTGGAAGCAAAAATATAAGTAAAAATTGTAAACAAAAAGTGTGATGGAAATTAAAAGGGGCTGGAAATACAAGCCCAACTGTAAAGTACAAGTACAACTGAAAAAGGGACAAACAAATCAAAGGTAAAGAGTAGCTCCTGGATTGTCCTCTGGGGTTCCTACCTGATGGGTAGGTACATATGACCACCTCAATACTCCATGCACGTCAGACTCCTCTATGTACCGACTCGTCCTAAGGTCCACCTCCAGGTACTGTCCAGTCCTAGCGCACTCAGCCTCTGTCAGCACTGTCCATCGTCTACATTTAACAGAACGAGGTGTGAGCATATCCCGTGTAGAGGTGAGTATAACGATACTCAGTAGGGACCCCGAGTCACTCAAGGTCTCAAAAAATCCAACTAGGATAAATCACAATGTTCTAAATCAACGGATATCCATTACATAAGTATATTCCCATACATATACCTAAGTTTTCCAGTAACCGATCTCAATCATGAGGAAAACACAAAATTCAAAGACTCAGTTCAAACCAGGAGTTTTATTATCGAAACCATGGATGGTGGAGTACTCCTCCTCTATCGAGTATAGTGGGCCAGCTGTGTCACATAGAGGTTCTTCCCCCTATCCTTGGAATGCTGAGGCACTCCTCCTGTCGAGTGTCGTGGGTCTGCTACGTCACACAGAGGCGCTCCCCACCATGGGTTTGCTGCATCACACAAAGGTGCTCCCCATAATAGCCTATAGAGGTACTCCTCCTATCGAGTACCACGAGTCTTCCGCGCTCACACAGAGGTGCTCCCCCGCCATTGGTCTGCCATGTAACACAGAGGCGCTCACCACTGGGCTAGTCGAGTCTCTCCAAGTCAAATCGGTCGAGTAGTCGTCAGGTCTCAGCCAGCTACTAGCTCTCTGTACTCTTCCTGCTCGTCACCGGAAGGATCCACTCGATGAGCTACTGTTCGATACTCCAAGTGTCATGATGTCTGACATAGAAGTATCTCAAAGGACCACCATGTCATAGGGGTCTTAATGCAACAGATGTAGTGTCAATCGGACACCCTGTCTGTGGGTAATTAGACTTTTAGTCCCGGGGGACCGGTTGGATTCTTGTACAAACCAACCTAACCTTATCTCAACTATTCCCCGATCTCTAGTGGGGTATACTGAAAGGGGCTGTCTCTCATAGAGATTACCAGCACCGTTGACGACTCGTCAAACGGGCCTCTTGTGCCACAGATATGGCCAAAGCACGGAAAGGGTCGGTAGTGGACCTAGGTCCTGTCCGACCCGGTCAGACCAACTCGGCCTAACCCAGTTTGGGCCGACCCGGCCTAGGTCATACTAGACAGACCCGATGTGTCTAACCCAGCCCGTTGTCAAGGTCATCCCGCTAAGTTAGTCCCAACCCAGCGGACTGCGAGGGCAGTTCGGCTCAGATGCCGCCACACATACGACAGGGCCCGAAGGCTGGGGCCGGTTCGTCCAGCGCCGCAAGGGACATAGCTCAGGGGGTCGGTGGCTGGGAGGACAGTGGGCAGGCCGACTGGATGCTAGGCAGGCCACTGGCATGGCGCGGTGGTGCCGGGCAGGCCACCGGTAGGGCTCGGGGGCAACAGACAGGGCGCCGGCAAAGCGGGGCAGCGCGCGGGGCATGCTGGCAGCCCGGCGCAGGGCACAGCGGCACGCGGGCATGCCTACATGGGGCATGGCGGTGCGCAGGCAGGCCGGCGCGGGGTGCGGTGGCGCGCGGGCAGGACGGCGCGGGGCGCGACAGTGTTTGGGTAGGCTAGGGGCATGTCAGAGCGTGCAGGACAACAAGCGGGTAAGGTCCGGATCGCGCGACGGTGTTTGACAAGAAGTATAGGTGCACCGCTGGGGCGGTGCGATTCGCGGTGGATGTAAGTAGCACGACCTTCATCGCTGCCACCTTCATTTTTGTCGCCTCATCGCTATTCCCCAGAATCATTACGAAAGAATGGTGGAGGGAGTCGGGCCCTGTTATTTTGGCATGCTCCCTCCTCATTTGGAGATGATATCATTTGGCTCATCAAAATGAAGTACAAAAATTAATTACAACACTTTGTATCAATTTTCATTCGTTGATGAGAGGAAGAAAATAGAATCATCAACAAGAAATAACCCCCTACCTTATTATATGTCGTTCGTTTTACGTTGATGTTTGAAGTCATGGGAAGAAGACGAAAGAATTTGTCATTCGGCGCGTCCGTTACGCTCTCTGAATCCCAAGTTGCGTCAGCCGTGGAAGGCACTCCACGTCGGAAGGATTCGAGTAAAGAAGTCGAAGAAGAAATCTGGTGTTCTTCGCGTTCTTATTTTGGTGTAGCGTTCTTCATTAGGGGAACTTTTCCCCCAATATCCTCTCAATTCCACCAAAAGTGAAATGCCAATGAAATAATATTATGATTGGTCCTCTAATATTACGTTGGCACCCCAATTCAAAAAGGATAATTAAAAACTCAGCTTCACCAAATTAAATGCATGAGTGTTGTCTCATTAATTTGGAGGTTGCCAAGAGGCTCTCCTTAATAAAACATATGTGTTGGCGTAACAAATTGTGCAGTGAGGTCAAGAGGCTCTCCCCCATTAATGAGGGAGAGTGGAGAGGTTTCATCCTCCACCATCAATATGGGTCGGGTGGTCCCCACCCATATCATTAATAGGGAGGTTCTGCGGCTCGGGTGGTCCCCACCTCAATTATCCTCCTGTGGGAGGTTATGCTCAGGTGGGCCCCACCACCATAACCTCTCATGGGAGGTTAGGATGTGGCGGTCCCACCACCAACTCCCAAGGGGATTTTTAACCAACACACTCAACACAAGGAATCTTAAAAATAAAATAAATTGTTGTACTTTATTTTATTATTTTTTTATAAAAATCCAAAAACTAACGTTTGTTCCCGATCATCTGCTATTGAGGTGAATGTATTATTAAGCAAATACCAGTGCTGCTAGTTCAACGGTGCCCTCAGATTTTAGTTTCGATCACTGGAACAGAAGTTGTAAAATCCAGCTCGTACGTTTACTGAACGTACATGAACAAAACTTCAGAAATTGATACCGAGAACACCAGGGCTCAGAATCAAGCGATGTCAATTTTCGCGGACTCATAAAAATCCCATGTATTTAAAAAACATTCCACAGAACTTCTGGGTCTTTACATTCAACCCACATTAGGGATTTGTGTCCTCGTAAGCTACAAATAATACTATGGGAACAAATCGTGATACTGAGCATGCATCTGAGACTCTCTCTCCCATGTGCTCTCATGGAGGTTCCCATGCTGCCAACGAATGTGAACTAGTGGTATCAACCGTCCACACAAGACCCTCTCCTATTGATCCTCAGTCTCCACTGGAACATCCGTGAAAGTTACCCCATCATCGATGTCCATCTCCCCATAGTCGATGATGTGAGAAGGGTTGTGCATGTATCTTCTCAGCTTAGATCTGTGGAAGACGTCATGAACCCGGTGCAAATGATGTGGGATAGCTAAGAGGTAAGACACCTCACCTACTCTGATGAGGAAATGGAAAGGTCCAATGAATCGAAGAGATAACTTTCTACCTTGGCCAAATCTCCATAGACCTTTTTGAGGTGAGACCCGTAGGAAGATGTGGTCGCCATCCTCGAACTCTAGAGGTCTCTGTCTCTTGTCAGCATATGACTTTTACCTGCTCTGTGCAGTCTTCATTTACTCTAGGATGATCTGCACCTTCTCGGTGGTAGCTCGTATCATCTCTAGCCCTACTAGTGATAACTCCCCTTGGTCTGTCCAGCACAAGGGTGATCTGCATGATCACCTGTACAATTCTTGGAAAGGTTCCTTCCCTATGGTGGAGTGATAATTGTTGTTGTAGGAAAACACTACCAATGGTAAGTGATCCTCCCAACTGTGACCAAAGTTGAGGACACATGCATGGATCATGTCCTCGAGGGTCTGGATGGTCCACTCGGTCTGGCCATAAGTATGAGGATGGAAGGCGATGCTCAGACATTGCTGCGTTCCGAAAGCCTCCTGCAACCCCTTCCATAGCCAGGAATTAAATGGTGTGTCACTGTCAGAGAAAATATAATAAGGTACACCATGTTAATTCACAATCTCCTGCACGTAGAGGTGTCCCAACCTCTCAACTGAACCATGCTCTCTGATCGGTAGGAAGTGGGATGACATGGTGAGTCAGTCGAAGAACACCCAAATCGAGTCATGACCCCGGGATGTACGTGGAAGAACCATCACGTAGTCCATGGATATCCCATCCCACTTATACTTTGGGATCTCTAAAGGCTGAACCAAGCCTCCTGGTACCTGGTGCTCCGCCTTCACTTGCTGACAAGTGAGGAACCATGAGAAAAACTCTGCAACCACCTTCTTCATATCTGGAAACCAATGTTGTTGTCGAAGGTCCTGGTACATATTCTGCACTCCTAGATGTACCATAAAAAGGGATGTGTGTAAATTCCTCAACACTTCCTCCTAAAGTTCTACTGGTAGCATATTACGTCCTCTGAAGAGAATGAAGTGCTCCCCACCTTCAGAAAATCCATCAGGTGTCTGTCCTGTGGATATTTGAGCATGTCATGTCTCGTAGTCAGCATCCCCATGCTGAGCTTCCCTGAATCACTGAAGGAGTGGGGGAGTTACCGTAAGAGGCTGTAGGAAAGAAGATCCATCCCAATCCACAAAGGATATCTGTAAGGCAGCCAGCTGCTCTATTGCCTCTCCTAGAAGCAGAATACCAGTCCACCTGTTAAGCTCATCTGCAACAATGTTCCCCTTTCCAGGAGTATAGACTATCTCGAAGACATAATCCTAGAAGAACTCAATACACCGCTGATGTCTCAGGTTCAGTTCCTTCTTAGAGAAGATATACCTGAGACTCTTGTGATCAGAGTACATGGTAAAACATTCGCCCATCAAATAATGTCGCCACATAAATAAGGGGAAGACCACAACTGCTAACTCCAGGTCATGGGTTGCGTAATTCTGCTCATGATATCTCATCTTCCAAGAACCATATGCGATCATAGCTTGCTCCTACATCCGGACACACCCGAGTCTGGTCCCTAATGCTTCACAGTATACTACGTAACCTACGCCTTCTTCTGGAAGCCTCAAGATGGGGGAACTAGTCATCTTCTTCCTCAGCTCATGAAAGCATTGCTGTCACATCTTCGACCACACGAAGGGTCTCCTATTCTTTGTCAAGGCTGATAGTGGTGCTGAAACTCTGGAGAAGTCTGGAATGAATCTCCAGTAGTATCTAATCAAACATAGGAAACTCCGTACCTCTGTCACACTCCTGGGTGGCTCCCAAGAAAGTACCACCTCGATCTTCGCTGGATCCACTGCAACCCCATCCTCCAAAACGACGTGTCCCAATAAGTGAAACTCTCAGATATATAATTGGACCTTCGAGAGCTAACCATAAATCAGGTGCTCTGGGAGTGTGTCCAGTACTACCCGTAAATGGTCTGCATGATCCTCCTCAGTAGTTGAGTAGATCAAAATGTCATCGAAGAAGACTACAACAAATCGATCAAGGTATGGCTGGAAGATCCTGTTCATGAGGCTCATGAACATTGTTTGAGCGTTGGTTACGCTGAAGGGCATAACCCAGAACACGTAGTGGATGTAACAACACCTGAAGTCCATCTTCTGCACATCCTCATCTCAAAATCTGAGTTGGTGATAGCATGATCTAAGGTCTATTTTCAAGAACCACTAAGATCCCTTTACCTGGCCAAAGAGGTTGTCAATCCTTGGGAGTGGGTACATGTTCCTCATAGTCACCTAGTTTAGGCGATGTTAGTCGACTCAAATCCTCAAGCTCCCATCTGCCTTCTTGGAGAACAGAATTGGTGCTGCCCGGGGAGAAACACTGGGCCGGATGAATCCCTTTCCCTGTGAGTCCTCTAGCTATACCCACAGCTTGTAAAAATCAGCGGGAGCCATCCAATATGCTGGTGTAGATATTGGTGATGTCCCTTGGTATAGGTCAATGTAGAATTCCAACTCTCTATGAGGAGGAAAAACTGGAACATCGTCAGGGAAAACATCCACGTAATAGTCCACCACTACAAGATAAGTCAGACTCTCCACATCAACTTCTCCGAGGCTATGGCAAGCCAACTGGTGAGTGATCAGTTGTAACCTCCTCTGAGTAAGTCCGTCCTATGCTGCAAAGGTTCCCTTCCCACTGATGAAGGTACACCTAGTCCCATTCGTGCAGACACACAGCACTTTGTGCCTAATAAAGTCGATCTGGGCATGGACTGTAGATAACCATTCCATACCCAAGATGACATCGTAAGGCCTCGACGCCGCTTCAAGGAGATCCCAGCCGAAGCTCTCTCCTCCTTGAGTAATGTCACACTGTCGGCACCAATGCGTAATCATCAAGTCTCTTCTTATAAGAGTATCTAGCTGTAAGGATCGAGCCAACAGCTCCGTCTAAATCTCCAAAATCCGAACGAGGGCAGTGGCAATGGAAGAGTGATTGGAACTTGTGTCTATAAGAACTGATTCTAAGGTGGAATAGTCAAAAATCATACCTCGTATCATATGTAGATCACCATGGTCATATGCTTTAGCTTCCTAAAGCTGAGCTCTCCCCTATCCACCTTCTCCCTGCGGTCGGGGTGGACCTCCTGGTGGTGGTGGCGGTAACACCTCGTAACTTCATCCACCACCAACTGCTCGACCATCTCCTCTACCACGCCCGCCTGCGCCCTGCAGACCACCTCGATCGAATTTATGCCACTTTCTAGGAGGTCCCTCAACTGCCTGATGATCATCAAACCGGCACGTCAGAGAGTCACGAGCCATGTGACCAAGCCCGCCGCATGAGTAACACATCCTGCTACCGGCATGTGTGTCTTTGCTCTGTGTGCCCCGCACATCCAATCCCGAGTCATGCGGTCGCCCACCGGTTGGTCTAGTCCTCTTGTACCATCGTTAAATCTTTCTACTTCCAGCTACATAAGACTCCACTGCATGTCATCTAGTGGGGGGTCTCGCTTCTGGAGACTTCTCAGCGGGGAAACTCTCCACTAGGAGAGCTCTCTCTAACACCCCCACCGAATTCGGGATGCTATGTGAGATCACCAAAGCTTTGATCTCCCACCTGAGTCTCTGATCAAAGGTATAGTCCCTAAAGAATGGGTCTCATACCATATCAGTGGAGTAGCGTGATAGGTTGGTGAACCTCACTTAGTACTACTCCATCGTCATGCTACCCTGTCATAGATGCAGTAGATCCTGTATCTGCACCACTCAAAGGGTGGCTGGGACAGACTCCGCCCAGAACAGGCACTCGAAGTCTGCCCAAAGTAGTGTCGCCTCGTCATGAACCTGGAGTATCAACCTCCACCATCTGCCTGCTTCTTCCTGAAATAGGATGGCAGCAAGGATCCCCATAATGTCTGCCGGTGTCCCTACTATCCTGAAGACTCTCACCACAGCCTCCAGCAAACCCTCAACTGCCTGTGGGTCCATCTATCCCCGGAACCTAGGTGGCCTCTAGTGCTGGAACTCATGAAACCTGATCATTCAGCATGTATCGTCTACTGATTGGGCTGGTGGCATCGGTGGCCCAATAGGGATTAGTACCGCTGGTGCCCCCACTGGTGCCTCAACTGGAAGAGGGCCATGTACTGAGGCCTTGTTCCTCGGTGGCCTGTCAGTGTGTACGACTCTTGGGGCTCTAAACGGTCGTCCATACGGAGGCATCTTGAATGAAACTGATGCGACATGGTCAAAAGACTATACCTAGTGAGCATACTTGGTTGAGCTGACATAAAGATAAAATTTTGAAAACATACACACAATCAGTGTTTTCGTGCCCTGAGTCGAAAATCAGAAGTCAGAGTCCTGGTGTATGGATATATCGTCTGCCCGTACCAACACTGGACTCCCTGAACTGAAAACCACAATTAGTACCCTTAACACTATTACTTCACAGAAAAGAAATACCAGAGTCCTAAGTTTTGCGGTAGAACTGACTCCTCTAATACCAATTTGTCACAACCCGTCCCCCAGGGACCATATCATGACTACCCCAAGACCGCCTACCGTAGGCCTGGGGCTGGCGACTAGCACCAAAGGAGTAAATACCAAAACCGGGAAGGCATTGCATTTATTACTGTAATAAAACACAACAGAGTACACAACTGGAAGAAAAAAACTAAGTAAAAACTGTATACAAAAGTGCACATGAATGTAAATGGGGCCGGAAATATAAGCCCAAGTGTAAAGTACAAGTACAACTGAAAAAGGGAAAATAGTCGAAAGGCAAAGAGCAGCTCCTGGATCATCCTCTAGGGTTCCTACCTGAAGGGTACATACAGATGGCCACCTCAGCACTCCACGTCTATCAAAATACTCTATGTATCGACTCGTCGTAAGGTCCACCTCCAGGTACCATCCAGTCCTAGTGCTCTCGGCCTCCGTTAGTGCTGTCCGTCGTCTGCATCCTACACAACGAGGTGCGGGCGGTGCCCATGCAGGGGTGAGTATAATGATACAGAGTAGGGACCCCAAGACCCTCAAGGTCTCACAAAATCCAACAATGATAAATCACAATGTACGAAATCCATGGATAACCATTACATAGGTATATGTCTAATCATATACCTATGTTATCTAGTAACTCAATGCAATAATGAGGAAAACACAAAAGTTAAAGACTCAACTCAAACCAGGATTTTTATTATCAAAACCATGGCTGGTGGCGTACTCCTCCTCTATCGAGTACAGTGGGCATGATGCATCACACAGAGGCCCTTCCCAATATCCTTGGACTGCTGAGGCACTCCTCCTGTCATGTGATGTGGGTTTACTGTGTCAAACAGAGGCGCTCTCCACCGTGGTTTTGCCACGTCACATAGAGGCGCTCCCCCTAAGAGCCTACAGAGGTACTCCTCCTATGGAGTACTATATGTCTGCCGCGCTCACACAGAGTTGATCCTCCACAATTGGTCTGTCGTGTCCCACAAAGGCGCTCCCCACTGGTCTAGTCGAGTCACACCGAGTCGAATCGATCAAGCAGTCGTCAGGTCTCAGCCAGCTGCTAGGTCTCCATACTCTGTCTGCTCATCACCGGAAGGATCCGCTCCACGAGCTACTGCTCAATACTCCAAGGGTCACGAAGTCTCACGTAGAAGTATCTCAATGGACCGCCGCGTCCTAGGGGTCTCAACGCAACAGACAACGCGTCAATCGGATGCCCGATATGTGAGTTATTTTTCTTTTTGTCCCAGGGGCCTGGTTGGATTTGTGTACGAACCAGACCAACCATATCTCAACTATACCCCGAACTCCAGTGGGGTATACTCAAAGGGGCCATTTCTCATCGAGATTACCAACACCACTGACGGCTCGTCAAATAGGTATCTGGTGCCACAGATATGGCCAAAGTAAGAAAAGGGTTGGTAGTGGGCCTGGGTCCTGTCCGACCTGGTCGGACCGACTCGGCCCAACCCCGTCTGGATCGACCTGGTCTAGGTCAACTCGGACAGACCCGATGGGTCTGACCCAGCCCGTTGGGTAGGTCATCCCGCTATGCTAGGCCCGTTCCGCTGGGCCCGGCCCAACGGACTGTGAGGGCGGTTCGGCCCGGATGCCGCCACACAGGAAACATGACCTGAAGGCTAGGGCTTGTTCAGCCAGCACTGTGAGGGGCACTACATGGTAGTTCGGTATTCGAGAGGCCACCGTGCAGGCCAGATGGATGTCGGGCAGGCCGTGCGTGCGCCGGGCAGGACGCGGTGGTGCGCGGGCAGCACGCGTGCGCGCCGGGCAGGGCGTGGGACCGCCGGGCAGGCTACCGATAGGGCACAAGGGTGTCGGGAGGCTGCCGATGGGGAGTGGGGCGCCGAGCCGGTCGCCAACAGGGTGTAGGGGTGCCAGGAAGGCCGCCGGCAAGGCGCGAGGGTGACGGGCAGGGCGCCGATGGAGTTGGGCAGCGCGGGGGGCGAGCGGGCAGGCAGCGTGGGGCACGGCAGTGCGCGGGCAGGAGGTGTGGGGCAGGCCGAAGTGCGCGGCCTGGCCGGCGCGGGGCACGTCAGGGTGCGGGCAGGTTGGTGCGGGGAGCAGGGGCACGCGGGCAGTTCGGGGCGCGGCGCGGCGGCGCACGGGCAGGTCAGGGCACGGCGCGACAGCGCGTTGGTAGGCTGCGAGGCAGGCCGGAGCGCACAGTAAAGCACGCGGTTAAGGCAAAGGTTTGCGCAGCGAGGCATGACGGTGTTCGTCCAGATGTATAGGTGTGTCGTGGGGGTAGTGCGATTTGTGGAGGCCGCAGACAGCGTAGCCTTCATCTTTTCTTCCTTCGTTGTCGTCGCCTCATCGCTATGACAAAGAATCATTATGAAAGAATGGATGAGGGAGTCGAGCCATGTTAGTTTGGCCCGCACCCTTCGGGTTTAGAGATGATATCATTTGGATCATCAGAATGAATCTCAACAATTAATTACAACACTTTGTATCAATTTTCATTCATTGATGAGAGGATGAAAAGGGACACATCAACGTGTAATAACCCCCTACCTTATTATTTCTCATTCATCGTTTGTTG
The DNA here is from genome assembly GCA_963277665.1 of Viscum album. Taxonomy (NCBI): domain Eukaryota; kingdom Viridiplantae; phylum Streptophyta; class Magnoliopsida; order Santalales; family Viscaceae; genus Viscum; species Viscum album. Next base: position 1,957,009,901 of record OY728153.1, read on the forward strand.
ATGTTTGAAGTCACAGGAAGAAGATGAAAGAATTATTCATTCATCGCTTTAGCCACACTCTCTGAATCCGAAGTTGCGTCAGCCGTGGAAGGCGCTCCACATGAGTAGGATTCAAGGAAATAAGCCGAAGAAGAAATATGGCATTCTTCACGTTCTTTGTAGGAGGATCATTCTTCGTTGGGAGAACTTTTCTCCCAAGCTCCTCTCAATTCCACCAAAAGTGAAATACCAATGAAATAATATTAGATTATTCATCTAATATTACGTTGGCTCACCAATTCAAAAAGGAGAATTAAAAACCCAACTCCACCAAATTAAAGGCATGATTGTTGTCTCATTAATTTGTAGGATGCCAAGAGGCTCTCCTTAAAAAAACACATGCGTTGGAACAATTAATTGTGTAGGGAGGTCAAGTGGCTCTCCCTCATTAATGAGGGAGAGTGAAAAGGTTTCATCCTCCACCATTAATAGGGGTCGGGTGGTCCCCACCCCTATCATTAATAGATATGTTATGTGTCTTGGGTGGTCCCCACCTCAATTATCCTCCCATGGGAGGTTATGTTTGGGTGGGCCCCACTACCATAACCTCTCATGGGAGGTTAGGGTGTGGCGGTCCCACCACCAACTCCCAAGGGGTGGTTTTAACCAACACACTCAACACATGGCAGCTTAAAAATAAAATAAAGTGTTGTACATTATTTTATTATTTTTTTATAAAAAGACAAAAACTTTCCTGATCATCTGCCATCGAGGTGAAAGTCTTCTTAAACAAATACAGGCGTTGTGTGTTCAATGGTGCCCTCATATTCATGTTCCGAGCACCGGCTCAAAAGTTATAAAAACACACTCATACATTTACTGAACGTACCCGAACAAAAATTTAGAAATTGATTCTGGGAAAATAGGACCTCGGAAGAAAGCGTCGTCAATTTTCATGGGCTCTTAAAAATAACATGTATTTAAAAAAAATCCTCAGAATTTCTGAGTCTTTAAAATGTTAGTGCATAAGAAAGATTCATTGTCTGTATATAAGGGAATCATTTCAATAAAAATAACAATGGATTTATAAAACTGATAACTGCAGGAACAAGTCTAATGCACCGTCATTTGTTTTGATGAAGCTTTTTCTTATTCAGACAAGTATATGAGGTATGATACTTCCACTCCCATCCTTGATTGACATATTTGTACGCTACAATTTCACTTATGTGTCGTAATGCATCTGTCAAATTTTCTTTGTTTTCTATTTTTTCAAGAGGAACCTACTATGAAATGAATTTCATATTTTTTTAGGTTCAAATGGATCCCAATATAATTTAAACTACTAATGAATTGTCTTGTAAGAGGACTAAAGGAATGGTAGAGATCATAGGGCATAATTACTATGATATCTGTGACGCTCCTCTTACTGATCTGGATACGTATTTAAAGAATTATTAACGAGAATTTATGAAGAGTAATTATCTACCACTTGATGGATATGGTCGTCTATGTGAAGCCAACATACCATATCCGAAGTGTTGTCTCCGGATCTCTTTGTTTCAGAACTACAATAAAATTTCATATTCCATCATTTCATATAAGGGAACATATATTGATGTTGGAATAGTAATCAAATCTGATGTTATGCATCACAGCCCATGTGATCCAGATTTGGAACCACGCACAGTCGAACTGAGGCCACACTTTTATTCATCCATATTACGAGATTTTCTAAAAAATCAGTGAAATGGGCTACATGAAATGTTGAGAATTTCACCCAAGAGGGGGTGTGAAACCCACATGGATGTGGGTGTACCAGGTCCAAAAAAAATGTTTATAGAGTTTAAAGATGATCTAAAAGGCTCCTAAATTTATGAAGCTATGTTGGTAGAGAAACCCTACATATATAGGAAAGATGATTTTACGGTAGGGCTACTAATCTAATGGATTACAGAGACAGACTCTTCTATCTAATGCATAGAGAAGTGAGCATTAGCTTGTGGGATGTTTATAAGATCTCTAAAGCATAGATCCTAGGAGATAGATATGACAAATTCATTCCTCCCAACGTAACATCGAATGATATAAAAAATAAATCACCCTTAGCATGTCAACTACTAAAGATACCTCACAATATCAAGAATTAAATGCCCCACGTAAGATGGGATATTCATCCAAAGGATTGGATGAAAATATTCCAAATGAGGAAGAATGATAAAGGACCCACCAACATGTGTCCATCAAGCTATCCTATGGAGGGAAAGGGAGATGTTCCTAGATCAATCTTGAAAATAATAGAGAAATGTGAGTTCTAAACATGGGTTATAAAGTCAACTCCAAAATGTCTTCCAAGAGGAGTCTTACAAGTTTCCTAGACATGTGGCTCAGTGTATATATGTTTCCTATGTGTGATTCCAAGTGTGGTGTAAGGCCTAGAACATTTTTCAGAGCATCCAAGCCAGAAGAGATGAAAGTAATGGGGTTGGCTACCCTTATTCTAGTAAAATATTCATATGAGTTTATTTTATATCAACAAATGGAATTATCCATTAATAATAGAAGGACCATTCAATGTTTTTTGGGGATGGATCCTGACTCACTTCAGAACCTATTCTATAAAGAGTGGGATCTTAGTCTTAGAGAGTTTATTCCAGCCATTTATTGAATATTTCTATGGTATTCCCCCCTATCCTTGACAAATCTTGAAATTATGTCATGGTCGGGTATGTTCAAGGAATTCTACTTTTTCCTTATCTAAATCTGCTTACAAAAATATTGTTTGATAATGGGACATAAAATTTAGAGATGAGGGTTTATATAATAGCTTTTAGGAATGGTGTATTGGCCACCATGATTGATGGTAAAATCAAACGTGAGGCCCATTATCCTTAATTATTTTCATGCGAATTCAAATTTCTTCTATAGATTTCTATATCTCCTCTGGTGCATGTTAGATTGGAACAACATCTGATGGTGGCTCAGTAGTTATGGTATATGACAACCATGGAGAAGACATGGGCACCGTTTAGTCTTCCTATATTTGATGAAGAGAGCATAGTGACTAGCTGATATGATGAATGAAACATCCTGGATCTAGGTGATGCCCAAAAGTTCCCCATACCTGGTTGGTCACATGGCCTCAAGCACATTTACCTGAACTCCAAAGGCCGCCGACTAGCAGCGAGGGAATTGGGTGTCATATTGGGGAAAATTATTACTTCTTAGATAGAGTAAGATAGTGGAAAAAATTTTAAACAGTTGTAGAAGTTGTAATACCGTGAAAAAAAATATAAATTTGAAGAATTTTAGTAATAAAAACTGAAACATATATATAAATAAATGATGCATGTCGCAAGTATCTAGGAACGCATCCAAACAATTCACAGTACTGGAAAAACAAATACTAAAACCAAGGTACAAAAAATATTAAACTCCAATAGAAATGCAAGCCTCATCTTGGTCCCATTCTCTCCAACTCCAATAGCACTCAAGTTCCTGATGAAGAAGGGAGGTTTCCCTTTTCTATACCTGCAACCATATAATCTGTTTGTGCCCAAAAAAATGACCCAAATAGCGTGTGAGACGAATACCAGTAGTAAACCACCAAAAGATCTCTTCATAACTACCAGTGAATATATATTTCAAGTAATAAGCATAAATAATGCAATAAACAAGTAATTAATCAAAATTAAACAATCCTACATTTTACAATACATTCATTTATATTTATTAATTATTCCGTACATTGAATATTTTAACCTCAGGACCTAGTCTAAGATCTGTATTCCCTTTTATAATAATAAAACAGACATCTCAAGAGATCGTATAAACAAACAAGTAAGACTGAGTCCAAGCTTATGCTTTGGTTTGGAAGACTCGTCACAATCATTCAAACATTAAAAGAAAACCTATGGGAATTTTTTTACATTCGTACCCCTCTAGTTTAACATATCACAAAATCAACGAACAAGGACGCATTGGGAAATATCATATAGTCTAACTCTTTTGGTTCCACATAGTACTAATCATTTACAAAAAACCTCTTAGGTTGCTCTCATGGTCAATACCCCCTTGGTCTACATAAGATAAATATATATTATGATGACCCTATGGAATCTCTCACAGTCAATTCCCTATGGTCCAACGTTCATTTAACAATGACCTATTGAGTTTATCTCACGGTCTAACCCCTGTGATCTATGACCACCTGGAAGCTATCACAGTTAATTCCCTATGGGTCAACATAACATCAATTATACATAAAAGTCCCTATCTTGAGAATCTGCCACAGTCAATTACCCTTGTAAACTTTCACAGTGAAAAACACAAGCATATAATATAAAAAACTCAATCCTAACATCACTAAGCATGGAAAAAAATCAACCCTATCATGCTTCCTTGACATAATTTCAAAAATCAATCAAACATGGGAAACACACCCATAATCAAGGTATAACACCTTTTTCATAACAAAATAACCCTATATCAATAAAACATGGAATAATTTTTTTTAAATAGGGATACATTCCAAAACAGGAAATACCGTAGACAAGGGTATTCTGTACTTAAGCATATATAATCCAAAGACTATCAAAGAAAAGCACAAACCACCAAACTAGATGTTGTATGATGAACACTCTTGAACGTCAGCCCTTGAATCAACCTAAAACGTTGTAGATCTAAAAAATGGTACAAATGGTCTATCTTGAATAAATCAAGAGAGAGGATATATTAGGAAGAGAGGCTCTATGGAAAGAGGGAACTCACTGGTGGGAATCCAATGCACTTGGCAGTCTCTCAATCAGAGCCCAGACAAATGAATGGGAGGATCTCAAAGATCTTCAGTCTTACTTCACTCTCTTATACAAGACACAAAATGAAGAATACTCTTCTAGAGATTATAAATGACCCTAGTATGATTAATAAAATACAATGAAATGTAAATGGCGCGTTTATTTAATGTACAGACCGTGTACTAGCCTCAATCGGCCCCTGCTTTAGGCGGTCTTCCAGGTCACCTACATGGTCATGTACTCAACCGTTAAATGGATAGTACACGGTTATGCATGGAAACTGGGTACACAACATGTACTCAAGAGTACACAATGTGTACTTAAGATTAAATGACTTATACTAAAGAGTAAAGGACGTGTACTTAGAAAATTTCCATATTCTTCCTTTTCCCCAAAAACAAGCTGAATTCAAGATCCATACCTGAAATAAAGATCTGGGTTCTTAAAAACATCCTCCTTAAATTTATTCATTCCCGAATTTTCCTTATTTGGGTGGAGAAATAGAATCAACAAACAACCCCAGTCACTATGATCGTATCCAGCCACTATGATCGTATGTCGGGCTCCCTCAACCATGTCTCATCCTGTTCTCGCATGTTCTTCCATAGCACCCATAGTATAGGAATAATCCATCCATGGATAACCTTCATTCTGTAATCCAAAATATGTATAGGGTGCTCTTAAAAGGATGCATCCACCTCTAACTCAACCTCCTTGAGTTGAAAAATGTGACATGACTCTAAAAAGTAATGTTGTAGCTAAGAAACATGGAAGATGTCATGCATAGGCCAGTACCTCTGAGGTAACTGCTACTAATTGAAAACTGGACCGACTCTTTCCAAATCCTCAAAATACCTAATGTATCTTGGTGAAATATTTCCCTATCTCATAATCCTCCTATGTCCCAACATTTGTGTGACACGTTAGAAAACTTGATCCGTGACCTCGAACTCCATAGGTGTTCTCTGTCGATCAGCATAAGATTTCTATAGAGACGGTGTAGTATCCATCGTCTTTTGAATTAACTCCACCTACTCTACGGTCTCCTAGATAAGAAGAGGTCCCAGAAGATCTACCTCTATTGCCTCCATCCAACATAGGGGTGATTGGCCTAGACTACTGTACAATTCATCATACGGTTCCATCTGATTCGTCAACTAAAAAATGTTATTTTGGGCAAAATCTACTAGGGGTATGTGTCTCTACCAAGAACCCCAGAAATCTAGGATGCATGCTTGATGCATGTTCTCCAAAATTTGAATCAGGCACTCAGACTGGCCATCTATCTGGGGATGGTAAGTAGTAATCAGATGTACCTATGTACACAAAATCCTCTATAGTCCCAACCAGACACAGGTAGTAAAACAGGAACCCTTGACTGAAATGATAGAATGCAGAACCCCATGCAAACGTATAATCTCATAGATGTACATCCTTCTCAACTCATCAAAACTGAAGGTTTTCTTGATTGGAAAGAAATGTGAAACCCTCTTGAGTCTTTCAAAAAACAACCCAAACTACATCATTCCCTCATGGTAGACTCAGTAAACCCATTAAGAAGTCCATTGTGAAATCATTCCACTTCCACTCAATAATGGGTCACCATAGTAAAATCCATGCTAGTCACTGATGCTCTGCCTTCACCTACTGATAGATGGAACATCTCATAAAAAACCATCAACATATCTCTCATACCTAGCCACCAATACTAATTGTGTAGATATCGATAAATCTTGGTGACACCAGGATAAACGGCCCAAACTAAATAATGACAATCTTATATCAACTCCTCGTGTATGTCTGCTGAGACCCATATGGGTTGATGAAAAGGCAAGATCTCATCTTTGCCTATGGTCCACCCTAGAGTAGGTTCCTCTCCTGACACACTCTCCCATAGGAATAGTAATTTAGAATCTGATAGCAGCCTCATTCACACTCAATCCAGTAGAGTAGAGGTAATAGCTACAGAAGAAGGAAATGTCTGCCCCTATCTATCGTGCACCTCCAATTTCATTTTAGATAATAGAACCATGATATTCAACTCATTGCTAGCCTCCCAAACTGCATTTTTCTGAGTCCTCCTACTCAATGCATCAGCCACTGCATTGCCCATCCCAAGCATGTTAAAAAGCTAAAATTCAAAAGACTAAAGGTACTCAAACCACCTTCATTGTCCCAAAATTAGGTCATGATGAGTAAATATATACTTTAGGATTTGGTGGTCAGTGTACACCACAAAATTTTCTCCCAAAGATAATGCCTTCAATGGCATAAAGAATTACCAACTACAGCTAACTCGAGTTCGCATGTCAGGAAGTTCCTATCATGTGGCCAAAAATGCCAAGACCCATACACAATGACTCCTTCCATCAGCATAAGCACACTACCCAGCCTGATACCTGATGCATCGCAGTAAACGTAGTAACTCTTTCCCATCTTTGAAAAAATCAGAATCGATGCAGACTTCAATCTCTCGTTCTGGTCTTGAAAGGATAAATCATTGGAATATATCCACAAGTACTTCACACCCTTCTTTGTAAGTCCCGTTAGTGGAACTACTATGAGTGAAATGTCTTGTATGAATCACATATAGTAACCATCCATCCCCATAAAACTTCATAGCTCAAAGACAATCTTTGGATTCCCATAAGAAATTACTGATCTCACGTTCTCTGGGTCTACTGAAACTCCTATCTCTGAGATAGCTTGACCAAAGAAGTGAATCTGATCCATCCAAAAGTGGAATTTTTATATCTTAGCATATAAATGATTCTCTCTTTGTGTAATCAAAATGATCTCAAGATGGATGGCCTGGTCGTGTCGATTGTGAGAGTACACCAAGATATTGTCCACAAAGACTACCACAAAATAATACATGTAAGGATGGAACACTCGGTTCATCAGTGCCAAAACAATTGCTAGCATGTTTGTGAGACTGAACAACAAAACCAAATACTCTTATAGACCATACATACTATAAAAGGTTGTAAGAGGTATACCTGATGGTCTTATTCCAACTCATGATAACTTTATCTCATGCTAATCCTCAAGAACACCTCAGCTCCTAGAATCTGATCAAATAGATCATCAATCCTCTAAAAGGGATATCTGTTCTTAACCATCAACTGGTTCAGCTTATGAAAATACACTCCAAGTTTGAGGGTACTATCTACCATATTTGAAAAAAGAATAGGCGACCCCCAAGGAGAAGTATTGGTTCGGATGAAAACATTTTCCTAAGACACCTCTAACTACTTCTTGGACTCCTATAACTCTTGTGTATCCATCCTATATGGAGGAAGGGACACTGGTGTCACTCATATCACAAGATCAATAGAGAAATCTTCATCTCTCTCTCTAGAGGTGAAGCTAAAAATTCATGTGGAAGGAAATCGATGATGTAATCCACCACTTGAGGAAAGTCCATCTATGAAGTGACCTGGTCATCCAGATATAAACTAGAAATTGGGGTAATAATTCATCCTAACCCAAGATTCTCAGGTTGAGATATGCTCGCCTGGACATCCCATTCCCCCTGATAAAAGACCCCTTTTATCAGTGCTTTTTTTAGCACTGATAAAAATCAAAAAAATCAAAAAAATAAAAAAATAATACTGCCAATCTTAGGGGGGGGGGCTTTTTACAGTGCTTGATCCCCCCTTTATCAGCGCTTTCCCGCACATCCAGTGCCCGGCCGCATCGCCTTCACCCTTTATTAGCGCTAGCCCTTTAAATCACCCTTGAGCGCGCGCCCTAGCCTCCACCCAGATTTGATCTCGAGACCTCCCCCATGTGCACCTAAAGACTTTGACACTACCCTATATTGACTTTTTCTCTTATTCATGATATATCTATTTATTTATATATATATTTAGTTATATTTATTCATACAGTAATATATATTTATTTTAATATATATAGTTATATTAATATATATAGTTATATTAATATATATATAGTTATATTAATATATATATATAGTTATATTAATATAAGGTAGTTATATTAGTATTCATATATTGGTATTTTAAATAAAATGGATATTAGTTATTATTTAGATAAAGCTAGTATAGTTTATATGTAAATATATTTAACTATTTATTTAAAAAAATTAATTTTTAGGTGTGAATATATAAAAAATATGTACATATAGTTATATATTTGATTATAAATAGAAGTGAATTATAAAGAATGATAAAATTTCAAATACATAATATCAATATGAATGTCATACCTTGTAATAAATTCAGTCCCCACCAAAAGAATCCAATAATACCCCCCATAAACGAGGCTGAAAATCAACAAAATGTTATAAAATCTGGGTGCCCCGACTAAAAACTCGGTTTTGGAGGCCTTCTAGGCCTCTTTTGGCCTCCAAAAATGCTTGACCAAGGTCCACCTGATCATAGAGATGTAGAGATCACCGCAGGCTTTGATTTGATATGTGGTAGAGCTCAAACAGACACCCAGATCAAAAGTTATGGTCCTTTGAAGTTTGAGTTGCATATTCAACATATTTTGGATCTTTTTTAATTTTTTTATGTTTTAATCTTCAAATTTTTATTAAATGACTATTACTACATAATAATTAGAAATTTATTGATTAAAAATATTTTTTAAATTTTTTAATAAGCCATTTTCACTAAATATCTTATATATTAAGTATAATAAGTGTAAATGTACATTTATACTTATCTAAAATATATTTAAAAATTAAATATTATATTTATATCAATATAACTATATAAAAATATTTATATATTAAAAAAATTAATTTTTTTTTTGAATTCGACCCTTCATCAGCGCTACTAAACAAGCGCTGATAAAGGGGGTCCCTTTAGTAGTGCTAAAAAAGCGCTGATAAAGGGGGGCCTTTATGAGTGCTAAAAAAAGCACTGAAAAAGGGGTACTTTTATCAGTGCTTTTTTAGAACTGATAAAGGCACCATTTATCAGCGCGTTATTGAGCACTGATAAAGCCCCCCCCCCCCTTATCAGCGCTTTTTCGTTAGCGCTGATAAAGGGGTGGCACTGGACTTGCCCAGTTTTGTGGTAGTGAAGATTGTGTAGAAAAGACCTGCCCTCTGGTGACGTGAAACTCACCCTACAGAGATAATAGTCAAAAAAGGCCTGAACTTTGACTAACCATTCCATTCCAAGAATGAAATCATAACATGTCATCTCTACGACATTGTTGTCAATAAAATTAATGACACTCGCTCATCTCAAGAGGGAATTCCTTGCACTAACGTACACTAGATGTCCTAATCCTCAACAGAGTGTCTAGCATCATAAAAACCTAATAAGTAATGATACAGAGCCCAAGGATCCCCCCAATAGTAACAGATATAAAACTATGGGAATCCCCATTATCTAAAAGGGAATAATCCAAAACGAATGCAACTAGAATCGTACCACTAAACGTATAGGGTCTGATATCCTACTCTAGGTGGGTATAATCCACTGAAAAAGTCTAACTGGTACCGTGGCCCTGTGACCCTACCTGAGTACCCTTAACTGATCCACCCTACTGTCACTAAAATCCTTCTAACTAGCTACCACAGCCACAAACTCCTCTTCAGCTTGAATGGTCAAACGAACTCCAGTTCCCTGACTACTAAGAAACTGGTGGTCCCGCTCCTGAATGTGGAATCATACCTAATCCCCTTTCATTAGATATTGGTGAGGACATGTGGAAAAAATGCTAAATATGGCCAATGTTGTCGCAAGATCAGCACTCAACAGGGTATCTGGGGCACTAAGGTCTTGTTTGCCCTCTATTCCCGCACTAGTAGTATACCACCTAGCTGCCTGAAGAAATAACACTTGAAAGCTCTCTACAGCACCTACTACTTTATTTAAATGGAGTAACTGCCATAAATGATGAACCCCCCTGGCTCAAAGCTCTCATCTCCCTCAAATTACGCTTGGTAATCAGGGCCTGGTTCACTATAGCCACCATAGAAGTCAGCCTGATGAAATTCCCCTGCGATCAGATGTCATACCGGGTACCATACTTAAACAGCATAGAAATTGATTCCTCATCACCTCCCAATGTAGGTGAGAATCTCTGAATCTCTTTGAATTGAGAATAGTACTCCATCACTGAAAGAGAATCCTTCTCCAAATTAAAGAACTCTTAGGATCAATCAGATCTCAGCGTCTCGGGATAGAAATTGTAAAAGAAGGTCCTCTAAAACTCATCCCAAACCATATCAAGATGAATTCAACCTTGTTTGATAACATCCCACTATATCTTTGAAAGCACATGTTGTGTGTATGTCGAGAACATCATCCTCATCTCAAGAGGTGTCTCTAGATGCTCAAAGATAGCTAGCATGGCCTCCAACCATGACTCTACAGCATGTGTTCCTCCATCCCTTAAAAATGTGGGAGGATGATACTATTGGAACACACATGTCATTTCAACTATAGATGTGGTAGGATTCGGTGCTCCCTAGAATGTTTGTAACATCCACAAAAGGCCTTCATGGAACAGTGCATCAGCACTTACATCTAGTATAATAGCTAATGCCAAGATAGGCATGACAAGAGGATCTGTTGGTAGTCCTTGATCTACTATTTCTGGTGTTTGATCATCTCTCTAAACCTGGCATACAACCATAGGAAGTCTCGGTGGTATGACTCTTCAAGGACAAGTGCTCACTTTAGTACAAGATTATCAAGGAAAACAACATAGAATTTAATGAGAGTAATAAGAGAAGTATACTATTTTTTTAAAAAAAACAATAGGTTTACATGGAGTGTATAACCCCTACATGGTGTTTTACCTTAAAAATTAGACATGGCAGGTAAATCTACCCAGCCTTGACATGTAACACCCACACACATGGCGTGCTCGTCCTGAGAAATAGTGTGTACTTGAATTTTCCATCCTTCCCATGTTCTTCAACATGGGTAAACCACACGATTCTCTCAGGGGTAACACTACACCGCGCGTTCACCCTAGACACGACGTGTTATAATAATGTTTTAACACCCATGTGTTCTTAGTTCACAAGACCAGATATATGGTCGACTCTACACAACTTGCAAGAATAGGACACGACGTGTACAACCTATGTTTTATCCACCTCTGTCATTAGTCACACGACCAGACACACGGTCCTTACGGCACGACATGTACTTCGTGTACACGACGTGTTCTACCAAAGTTTCCCAACCCTGTGTCTCTCCTCACAAATCCAGTCACACGATTAAAGAATAGACAACATGTACATACAGTACACAGAGTTTACTTAAGAAATGTTGTTTCTTCCATATTAGAATAAAACATAGCATGTGTTCATAACACCACAGGTCATGTAGTCTGGGTTTCCGAACTGTAAGCCTCTTAAATTTCTCGGGAACTTCTAAAAACATAATGTTTTGTCTAATTCATGATAAATTCAAACCTATTAGAGCTCATACTCTCACGAATCAAAGTTTGGCATCCTCATTCACATAATAACTTGAAAAAATTAAATTTAAGTTCAAACCTGATCCAAAAAATTATGATCCAAGAGGGCCCATAACACCTTAGGGACCAATGTTTGGCATAAATCAAAATTAAACTCTTCAATTTACAATACCCTATCAAATTAGTAGGTATTCTATCATGGAATCCATCACCACAACATGCATATCTAGAACAACATATATCACAATGACATGTAATTAGTAATACACCCTATATGGTATGACAAGAATGTATGACATGTGATCTCTAGAAAGTCCCAATATGATGCATGACATGGGACACCCTAATCTAATTGGTTTTCAACAAAAATAGAACTACAATGATATCAACAACAACAACCCAAAACAAGTGTGTCACCTAACTATGAAATCAAATCAACTACAAGAATTAACAAACCAAAAAAATTTAAATATTCGAGGTAACTTGGATTTTACCTATACACAAGTTAGATACTCCCAATCACAACTTATTAACAACTACCTATTCCTATTTATCCCAGTCTATAGGCTGAAAATAGTAAGATAAAGTAGAAAAGAACCACCTCTAATACCACCTTATAACGTCCCGATTCTGAGTGCCCCTCAAAGGTGCCCCGTACATGATTGGTCACATGGCCTCAAGTTCATTTCCCTAAACTCTAGAGGCTTTCGACTATTAGTGAGGGACTTGGGTGTGATGGTGGGGAAACTATTACCTCGTAGGTAGAGTAACACAGTGGAATAAATATTAAACATTAGTGGAAGCAGTAATACCATACCAAAAAATTAATAGTAGAAAAATAATAACAATAACAACTAAAGCATATATATAAATAAATTATTCATGTCATAAGTATATAAGAAATTATCCAAAAAAGTCATAATGCTGAAAATACATTACTGAAACCAAATTATAGAGAAAGGTAAACTCTAACAACACCCCAAGCCTCATCTTGGTCCTGTTCCCTCCAACTCCAACAACACTAAAGTACCTGATAAAGAAAGGCAATTTCCCTTTTCTACACTTGCAACCATATATTCTGCTTGGCCCAAAATCATGACCCAAATAGGGTGTGAGATGAATCCTAGTAGGCAAAGAACAAAATATTTTTTTCCTAACTATCAATGAATATATATATATATATATATATATATCAGGTAATAAGCAGAAATAAAGCAATAAACTAGGAAGTGCTTTAAATTAAACAATTTGACAGTTTCCAATACGTTTATTTAAATTTATTAATTATTCAATAAATTGAATAATATAACCTCAGGATCTATCCTAATATTTGTATCCCATTGTGTAATTATAAAAAAAAGGCATCCCAAAAGACCATACAAACAAATAATTTAGACCGAGTCCAAGCTTGTGCTTTGGCTTAGACGACTTGTCACAATCATTCAAACATTCAAAAGAAACCCTCTAGGAATGTTCTCAAAATATAAACCTTCTTATTCAACATATCATAAACTTAATAAAAAATGACCCTCTCAAAAATCCCACATAGTCTAACCCATTTGGTTCCACATAGCACTAATCATTTACAAATGACCACCTGGGTAAATCTCATTTTCAATACCCCATTGGTCTGCATAGCAGCAATATAAATTATAATGACCCTCTGGAATCTCTCAGAGTCCATTCCCTATTTTCCAATGTTCATTTAATAATTATCCTCTAGGTAGCTCTCATGGTTTAACCCCTCTGGTCAATGACTACCTGACAGCTCTCATAGTCAATTCCCCATGGGTCAATATAACAGCCATTATACATAAAAGTCCCTATCTCGTGAAGCTGTCATTGTCAATTCCCCTTGGTTAAATTTCACAATGTGCAACACATGCATCTTATATAATCAATAACTCCATATTAACAACAATAGGAATGGAAAATAAAGCAAACCTAACATTCTTCCTAGACCAAACAATCATAATAAATCAAATAAGGGAAACACATCCATAATCAACTTATGAAACGTTATTCATAACTAAATAACCCGATCTCAATAAAGAATGCAATAACATGTCTTAAAAAGGATAAAATTTCAAAACAGACAATACCCTAAACATTGGTATTTGGGACTTAAGCATATATAATACGAAAATAATACAAGAAAGGCACAAACCACCTACCTCAATGTTGTGCGATGAACACTCTTGAACATCAGCCGTTGAATCGGATTAAAATATCACAAATATAAAAAAATGGTCAAAAAGTTTCAACCATGAATAACTCAAGGTAGATGTGAAATCATGAAGAGAGGATATAAGGAATGAGATAACTCACCGGTGGGAATCCAACGCACCCAGCAGTGTCTCTATCAGATCTCAGATGGTGTAATGGGAGGATCTCAAAGATCTTTGGTCATATGTCACACACATGTATGAGACACAGGAAGAGGAAGACACTTTTGGAGATTAGACGTGACCCTGGTCTGACTATTCAAATAAAAAATAAAAGTACATGGAGTTTTCATTTAATGTACACGTTGTGTACTGGCCTCAACCAGCCCCTACTTTAGACAGTCTTCTAGGTCACCTACATGGCCATGTACTCAGCCATTACATGGTCAGTACATGGTTATGCATGTAAACTGGGTACACGATGTGTACTCAAGAGTACACTGCGTGTACATAGAAAGTTTTCAAATTCTTTGTTTTCCTTAAAAAAACAACTCGAATTCAAGATACATACCTGAAATGAAAATCTGGGTTATTATATTGAAGTTGGGATTGCATCATATCCTGAATGTGTGATAATTAATTTTGTCCCTTAGGTCGGAGTAAAGAGATGGATTATGATGGAATCCTTTCATTTGGAAGGTTCTTCTTCACCTTCATAGGTTGATTCCTCATAGTCAGAGGGTGAGGATAATGAGGATCCTAGCTCAAAAAATCGGCCTCGTTCATGAGGCAAACCACCCACCATAATCAATCAGGATACACCAGCATCACCGACTAAAGATTCACCTAGGCGGCCTTGTCATCATCGCCTATAAGAGAGTTGAGTTCCTTTTTTTCATCTACCATTAGGGAGATAAGGAATTGGGAAGCGTGTCAAATCTTAGATAGTGGCATCATCTTTATAGTATGATAGAATTTACTTTGATTATGTACAACTAGAAGTTGTTCAATCATGGTATAATTTGTATCATGATGCTAAAATTATATGGCTGCTTTTATGTGAGGGGTTATATATTCCGGGATTATGAGATCTTTGAGCCCCTTCTAATATTTTTTTTAATAATAATACTAATGAAGTAAGAATTAATATCTGGGAGTTGGATATTCTTATATATGTGATAAATAAATCAATTACAATCAGAAAACGTGTGAAAAAAATGATTGATCATGGTGTCACTGAAGTGATTGACCCTTCATCTCTTCAGAAATTGCATAATTATGCCAACCCTGAGATATAAGTGTACTTATTCTCATATTATTTTCTACTTTTCCTATTGAAATTAGTAAAATCATTATCCCTTAGTGGTAATACTATCTTAAATTCTATCTACCTAGGGGAATATCGACTGAAGTTACACCACCATGGCATAAACTTAGTGGTACCGTGATTGGGTTTGTTGAGACACCCCGTGAATTAGGAGATTTATCTTCAAGATGACATTACATGGAGTATGAGATGCTGGGAGGATTGTGGTCTCCAATACCTCTTTTTGGAGATGGTGATTATAGTCACCCCAAGATGGAAATGAACCTGAGAAACCGAAGAATGAAAGTTGTGGATAAACACTTTTCAGTAGCAGTACATCTTCTTGTTAGTATTAATTTTGGCTTCATCCATAGATAGTGCTTAAACATTTTGAATTGTACAAACTTCTACTTTTTCATACCATATAGATGTTAGGAATGAACCTCTGAGACCCATGAAGGGAACTTCTAATTATGTTCTGATTCCTGACAATGATGTCACTCCTTTGACTAAAGAGGCTTCTCGACCATAGAAAACAAAACCTACTTTCAGAAATGCTCTTATCCCTACTTTTTAGAGATAGGAGGCATCTGTTATATCATAAATGCTTCATGATAAGCTATATAACAATAACAAACCATAACTTCAGCAAATATTTAGGTTCGTCACATGGATAGAAAAATCCTGCGATGACAAATGCTGACCAAATGACTATCACTAAGGAGTCTATTTTGGTTCTAATGTTTTGATGGAGGGTCATGAACTAACCGCTCCATGTTCTCCCATGGGTGACACTAACATAGGTCTCAGGGGTGTCAATGGTTTCTAGGATGAATAATGGCATGTATTTTGAATAAGTAATATAACATTTTATATGTCTACTACTCTATAAGAATTTGAAGTTCCTTATATAGAACCAAATGAATGTGAATTTTTATTTTCCTTCCAATCAATCTTATTATGCCTAATATTTTTAACCATAAATGGTTGGAATGTGAAGCTTCATCTACAGAAGATGCTACAGTGATGGTGCCTAGAAGAGACATTAAAATTACTATCAATCCCACTGTTGAGGAGGTGCTGGCTCAAGTGAACCTTGAAATGTAAAATATTCAAGAGGTTCATCTGGATAATACTGAATAGACTAAAGAAGTTACTCCTCACCAAGAGGTTCCAACCAAAACTATTGAGGCTTGGAATATTGGGGAGGAGTCTCTTTCAAGCTGTTGACATACTATTGGGTAAGGGATACCAACCATTAGGATGGTTTCTAGTAGTTTCATTATATTGAGGAAAACCATGACTTTTATTTATCTTGATTGATTGTCAGCATCTATGGCTATGTCTACTGGAGAAGCATCTACATCAAGTTGACCAGCATCGAGAGGCTAGGAAGCCACTATTTAGGAGGGAGAAAAACTGGGAACTTGTTTAAGTGAATTAATCCCAAAGTAAATTACTTCTTATGATAGTGATTTTGAATTGGGTATAGAGTTGCTGAATACTCTTCTCCTTACTTGTCAAAAATCATGGAAAGATATATGGAATCTTATCTCTAAAAAAATCATTCTAAGAAATTCCTTCATGAAACCAATGGTTCTCAACATTATTCAATATATTGGTATTTAGTGGTTTTTATTACTGTATAATCAATACTGCGATGAAAGAGACTATTCAGCGGTGGGAGAAAGAGAAACAACATCGGCATGATCTCATTAAATCCAGACTACATTTTATCTTTGATAAATATTTTGTGGTAGTATCTCAGATTGAGTCCAGTCATAGCACAAAGTTGGCAACATTCAATCGGCATATCAAAGAGAAGACTATTCAAGTGTCACTTATTTAGAAATAGATGAATACTACTATAGAGGAACATAAAAACATTACTTCTCTGAGGGAGAATACCGATAGTAAAGGTTCAATTCCATTCTGACTACCGAAGAAGTGCTTCATCAGGCTAAGGATACTAAGGCTACTTGGCTGATCAAACTTCAACAGGTGGTTAATGGGGATCCGGAGGCCATTCAACTAATGAAAAGCGATATCGATGGTGTCTTCTAATTTATAATAGAGAGACACAAATTTTTGGATGTTCCTCTAGGTAATTTTTGTTTCTTCATAAATGAAAAAAAAATTATAATAAAATATGTCTTCATTCCTATTTTTCTAATTTTAATGTTTATACTAATCTACAAAACATGAAATTTTTATAATATATAACCATAAATACAATTAAAATAATGGAATGTTCTCTAATGTTAACCCAATCCAATGGGCCTAGTGGCTGTGGTTGGATTGTTCCTAGGGTTATATAGACATCCCTACAAACATTGTGTTTTATTAACCTAATTTTTTCTTAAGGCCAATATGGATTGAACTTAGTGGGTGATGAATTGGATTTTGATTAGGCTTCCTTGTTTATATTTGCATCCAAACAAATTTTCACTTTTAAACTTTTTTTCCCTCTAAATTGCCTAAACCGTACAAAGTGTAGGTCTCGCATGCTAAGACTTGATTTTTGTCCAAAGTTACATTTGTGGGTTTTCACCCTAGTGAATATTATGCATTTTTTTGGTATTATAAATTCATTCATTATGGATATATAAGGAATGTATTCAAAGATAAATAGCTTTGACCATAAATTCTATGATTAAAATCCAAACCAAGACTAATGGATAGGAAGTTTCCGATATTGTTTACTTTAGATTCTTTAAAAGAGAATATTGAGTAACGGTTTTTATGGTCACTAAATCTAAAATTTGAAATATTAGAATATATGTGGTCTCTTCCAAGAACGATGTTTCCTCTAACTTAAAAAACCCATTATGGGGGAAATATTATGAATGGAGAACTAGGGTGTGTGATGCATAACCAAATAGGGGAATCCTTATGTTGACATGATGGTTATGTAAGATAATTTTATGCAAGTCCAAGTGAGGAACATATTTCATTTCTAGGTAAATGATTTCCTAGAAAATTTGACATTCTATTACTGATATAAAAGGGGGTTTAGTATTTTGATTTCTTAAGACCATAGTGGGTGGCTTTGATAAGGAAATGTGCCTGAAAATAAAGGGAGTTATATGTGCTGATATAGGCCATGAATGAGGAACCAATCATACACGAATTAGGTCTATGAAGGGGTCATATTTTTTAGGATGGATATTTGTGATATTTATCTATGTAGTCAAAATTAATGAAAAAAGGACATTATGCTATGCAGTTTCAATTCATTCATTAAGGACATTATGGGTTTTGATAATATGCTATGTAGTTTAAATTCATGCATCAAAACAATTATGGGGTTGTGCAGTTTAAAGTCATGAAACAAGGACATTAAGGGGTTGTGCAGTTTATAGTCTTGAAATAAAGATATAATGGGGACATGTACTTTAAAGTCATGCAGCAAGGACATTATGGGGTTGTGTGGTTTCAATTCATGCATAAAAGAAATTATGTTCCCATCTAGTTTAAATCCATCCAGCAAGGGCATTGTGGGTATTTAATTTAAATTCTATATCTCTAACCAAATATTTAACAGTTTTCAAATTCTAGATAATTTTTCAGAAAATGTGACACTATATTAAGATATGGAAAGGGATAATTCTAAGCTATGATTTTGGGATTTTTTAATTTTAATAAGGACTTGGGAAAAAGGGCTACTAGAATTTAGAGGAGGTCTCTTTCAAGAATAAAGTTACCGCTATTTTATAAACCTATTATTGTGGCTATATTATGCTGGGAAAACTAGGGAATGTGATTCATATCTAGATAGTGGAATCCTTATGCTGATAGGCCCATTATGTAGGTGAATTTAATGCATGGACAACTGGGGAACATACTTCATAGTTTGATAAACCATCAATCAAGAATACAAACATTCTATTTTCTAAAAGCTGGTGAATGTTTATGGAGATTTCGATCCTCCCAAGTATAGAGTTTGGTTTATTGATAAATGTAATTGAATGTAAAAGGAGTATTTATAGTCATTATTTCGAAAGTATCAATGAAATAGCCTCTCTATGAAGGTATTACCCAAACGTGGGATGTATGGTGCCTGTTGTTTTAGATCATATGACTAGGACCATAAGATTATGGAAACAATGAATGATATTTGGTCGAATGGCTCAGGGTTATTCCAATATGATTTGAACATATGGAGAAGGAAAATGTAAACCACGGTCTTGGAGACTTTTGGGTAGGGAAAAATAATATGAGACAAATACAAAAAGATGGCAGCTGTAAATTATGTAGTTGTTGCATGCCTTCATTAAAGGTTAAAGGGACAGAAGAAGATTCTCCCACGAATGAAGTTACAGTTATTTGAAAAAACCATTATGGGGGCTGTATTATGCAGGGCCCACTAGGGGATGTGCTACATAGACTAAAAGTGGAATCCTTAGGCTAATAGGACTTTTATACTGGATAATTTTTTGCAAGTACAACTAGGGAACGTAATGCATATTCCGGAAAAAATAGATCTCAAGTATCATACATTCTGTAACCAAAAACTGATGAAATATTATAGACATCTAAAAGTATTTTAATATTTGTAGTATGATGTGTAGAAGGGGCATTTTATAGTGCATAATGTATCTGTTTAGACTGATACAAGCCCTATATTTAGATTCCCTTACAAATATATGACTCATATGTATAGAAGGGTACATATCATGTTTCGTTGATGGGTTCTATGAGAAAAGGACCCAAAATAAAAGTTTGTGTATAGATTTTGATCGCATGAAGGTGAGGGGGAATTTTCATTTATCCCATGGATAGGGATATGTTATGATGCCTAATTTTCACTATGTATCTCATATAGGATGGGAATCAAACCATACATAGTTCTTTGAATACCATGAAACTTAAATGTCATGCATTGTGGCCTGTATTGATGTAGTTTAATGTCTTGTAGTGAGGATGATGAATTACCCAACATGAAAAGGAAGGGCAGTTGTGGATCCATGTAGTTTTATGTCAGGTGGTAAGTACATTAGGTGTATTGACATAATATTTCAAAAGAATGTGGTTGAACTAGAGGATAGGGTCTAAGTGTCACTACATATCTTGTTGGAGCAAGAATCAAGCTGTGCATAGTTATAATCGATATGATTTCATGTAATATCTGAGAAATCATATTTGACCTCCTCATGTAGATCTGACTCATAGATGTCATAGTAGGGGTTTTTTTAGGTTGTGATATGGATGAGCTCATGATTGAAAATTATACATCACTACATATCTTGAAGGGATGAGAATAAAGACAATCATAGTTCTTAAATGAAGGTCATGCAGTTTATCATCAAGAGGTGAGGATATATAGTTTAACTTTTAAGATCGTATAACCAGGACCATTGATAACCCCAATAGAAATTGAGACATCATATTAATGCAGAGAATACATTTAACCAATTCCTAAGCCCACCTGATTTGTACTCAATGTGAGAAACATAGAGCGACAAAGGTTTCTTCTACAAAAAAGGGTAACACATGTAAAGGATAGGGGTATGCTGATTAAGTGGTGGATGAACTAGGAAATTGGTATCGAGTGTCACTATGTATTTTGATGGATAAAGAATCATGAAACCCATTGTTCTTAAAACAATTCCCTCGACCAGTCAGGTTTTGACGTGGGGAGGAGGCATTTAAACAAAATCCAGGTTGATGGTTGGGTCTGAAGAAAGATTTATACTCATCACCATGTATCTTATTATAATAAGAATCAACTAAAAATTCCTATATGATATCAATATGATGATCCAACTCTTTCATGGGTAAAAGGAAGAGAGTTTTATCTTCCAAAATCATGGTTGGGCCAAGGTTTGGAGATTTAGGTGTCACTTCGTATTTCATTTGGATGAGAATCAAGCAATATCCAGTTATTGAAATTTTCTCTATTCATGTTTGATTTATACAAACAAATAAAGGGGCATTTTATTTTATTTGTGGTAGGACCAAAGATATAAGATCTAGGTGTCACTACGTATCTCATTTGAATGATAATAAAAACATGCGTAGTTTTATTAAGATTATACCCCACACCAACTAAATTTTTAGGTGACGAAGGGTGTTTTTTATTTCAGTCATGGCTGGGTCAAATATTGGTGATATAGATGTCCATATATATCTCATTGGAATAAGAATCAACCAATACTTAGTTCCTTCTATGTAGTTTTTCATCATGCGATAAGGACATGGGTGACCTGACGTGAATGAAATATTTCGGCTACACCATGGAATAAGACTTGGGTGTCACTACGTAACTAGATGGAGAAAGAATCAAGCCACGTGTAGTTATTGATAGGTTCAATTTTTAGATCTAATTCATATATAGGATGTAAAGGTGGCTTAATAATTAAACTCAACTGGACCAAGGATTGGAGATCTGGATTTCACTACGTATCTTGATTGGGAAATAATCAAGCCACGTGTAGTTCTTGAAGGTGATCCCTATGTAGGTTTGATTCATATGAATAGTGGTTGAAGGGAATTTTTCAACATTGAAGCTGGACCTAGGATAGGTGATCTAGATGTCACAACATATTCTACAGGGGCAAGACTCAAGCCCTGCATTGTTCATGAAATATTCCAAATAGATTAATATCATATGGTATGGATGAAGATGACACGATTTAAAAAAAAAGAATATTACAGCTGGACTAGGGGTTATGACCCATGTGTCTCTACATATCTTGTTGGGGAAAGAATCAAGACAAGCGTAGTTTTTAGGGATGGTTCCCCACACCAATTGAATGTTTATTTGAGAAACATGGGATTTAATAATTTCCAGACTAATGGTTGGACCCAAAATACATAATGGTATGAGAATCAGGCCATATTTTCAAGAAGGTTTCCTTGTATAGAATTAACTCATATACGAGGAAAGGGTAAATTGTCTCTTTTTTGTTGTAGTTGGTCCCATGAGAAGAGATCTATGTTTCACTACATATCTGATTATAATGAGAATCAAGCCACATGTAGTTCTTCAAAAGGGGTCCCTATGAAGATCTGATTCAAACATAGGGAGAAATGGGGTTCATGTGGAACTAAGGAGTGGAAATTATGTGACTAATTATTATACATGTATTATACTCATATTTTAAGGGATCAAAAATAATTTTAATTTGGGGTATCTTGGGAGATTTAGTATGGTAAAATGAAAAATACATTAATCGTATAGTTTAAGGTTGTGTGTTGAGGAGAAATGGTGTTTTACAGAATTAAGTCATGAAACTAGGATGTCATGTCATGTAGTATAACATCATGTTACAAGGATGAATATACTATGTGTTTTAACTTCATAAAACATGGACATATATGGTTCTATGCAGTTTAACGTCCTGAAATTTGGATGTTGGTTGTTACATAGTTTAACATCATGCAACTAGGATGTACTTTCTGCGATTACACATATTACTTCTTCAAAAACCTTGCATTGGTTGGAGTATTAGTGAGTTTTCCATCCATTGATATTAAGAAATAATATCCATTATAGTAGACCATATGTATAGAGGGAGTTACTTCATTCTTTGTCTCATGTTTTGGAGGATTCTTTCCTGATATCATCAGAATTTTATGGACCAATACCGATTTTTCTTGGAGGAAGGAATGAAGGTGAACATTCTTATTGAAAGATTATACTCTTTGGTTCTGATAGACTTAAAAGTGATTCAAGGTATGTAATATAATTTCATTAAATCTCTGCAACTCATCTATTCACTTATTAGACTGCACATCTGTAGATAACAGATCACAAAAAGTAACTTGTATTGATGGAAATTGAACTTCAATAAGAAATAATACTTTTATTATATATACCAATGAGTACTGGGTTTACCAGGTTTCAGTACATGTATTAGTTCTATAATCCCATAAGTCATGAATGATTTTATCATTCCAATACTTTTTATCCTTATCCACCATCTTCTATAGTATGTTGGAAAAGGTTTTATTGAAATCCTATATCTGTCAATTTGTTGTATCATAATAGAGGGATGAATGGTTTTATTTGATATTGTATTCCTGATATAAAATCCCTAACTCATTATAATAGAAATTGGTTTTGTTTTCCATCAATATGGTATGAGGTACACCAAATATGGTAATGATATCAGCTTTGACAATGATAACAATTATTTTCAACCCAACTTCTTTTAAAGGTATTAACTCAGCCCATTTAGAGAAAAAAATCGGCATCAGTAAAGATGTACTTGAACTTATTGGTTTTAGCTAGAGGAGAAGGTCATAATTCATCCATTTCCCATATAGAAAATGGCATAGATTACTTAGATATATGTAGAATCTTTAGTGGTTGATAAATGATGTTGGAATGAACACGATATGGATAGAATTTCTTAGTGAAGTATCTTCAATCCTACATCATTAAATTCCAAAAGTATCCAAGCCTTTTGATTTGATTAGAAACACTATGCCCAGACTGTTTGGAACCATAGGATCTAACATGTACTTTTTTTATGATAGCTATAGTCCCTTATCCATTAATTCATCAGAGAAGAATTACATTGAAGCCTCATCTATAGAGGAACTTTTGGTGATTTTGGTCATCATAATGAGTGAAATTAACTGCTCATCCTCATAATTACTCTTTTACATATCTATCTAGTGGATGTCCTCTATCTTGGATATATTACATGTTATAATTCATTCATCACATTGTAGGACCAAATGGTTTGGGAATGGGACTGATTTCATTGATTTCCTCTATCCTGATTTTAAAAAATGGTGAAACTACATGATGAAGATCAATGTTGATGATTGTCTCATCTTGATTTGGATCATCCAGGGCTGTAGATTCATTTTCCAATGAGTTAACTTGGGAATTTTGTGACTGTGGTACATAAGACAATGTTTTTTGTGATGTAAATTCTTCTATTAACCCTCAAACAAGATCACACATGGGGATTAGTTATTATTTTCTAATGGTGTATTCCCCATTAATTTGTTTGATTACCAATTCAGAATTGACCTTCATTTCTAGGTGATCCACTGATACTTGGAGTACCAATTCCAAACCTACATTGATAGCCATATATTTTACCTCATTGTTGGTACCACCTTTTGATAACAAGAAGGAATATGGATATACTTATTTCTTTGGGTAAATATGTACAATTCCTAACCCAATCTTTGTTATGATTAGGGTCTTCTATTAAATTCCCTATCATAATTCTAGAAGCCCTATCAATTTACATTTTTTATGTTTGGGAACTATCCTTGATAGAGAATATTTATTCATCAATATGTTTAGTATTCAATGATGTTTCTTTATTAGATGGGTGTTTAGCAAGGAAGTATGCCATGGATTGACCTTTCACTACTTTCTGAGGCACAAACTATATATCAAAATGTTGTAGTATAATTTCCCAACATTCTATACATACATTCTACATTAGAAGAATAAGGATAAATTTGATCGGGTTATTGTGAGAGACCAAGTGGACCTCATGATGATTTAGGTGATACCTCTCCTTATTAATTGCAATGATTAATGTTAGGTAGCTCTATGCAATATCTGAATGCAGATTATATACATTGAGGATGGTTCAACTAAATTATAAATTCTGATTTAATTCCAAGAATTAGTTTTCTTTAAAAGGAAAGCATCCATTGATCATTCCAAGGTAGTCACATAAACAATGGGTGGGTTTCCTTCAATAATTGGCATCAATATCGGTGGTATCAAGAGGTATTTACTTAGGGTATCAAACTCTTTGTAATTTTCATTAGTCCATTTGTAGGTGACCCCCTTCTTCATCAATTTGGTAAAGGGAAACAATTTCCTTCCATATTGGATATGAATCTCCAAATGTAGGCCATATTCCCCTGAATTCCTCTCAACTTTTTTATGTTTCGAGTAGGTGACATTCAAAGGAATTATTTAGTATTCTTTAGATCGACTTCGATGATGAAATGGTGTAAAAAACTGATAATTTTTCTTTAGGTTACCCCAAAAGAAAATTTAAAGGGGTTCAACTTTATATTATGTGGTTGAAGATTGATGACTATGATCTCCAAGTATATCAGGTGATCAAAATGATGTCTGATTTAACCAATAGATCATAAAAATATCCATCAACAAATTTACCTAATTAGGGTTTTAATATGTGGTGCATTGC
This sequence comes from Viscum album, assembly GCA_963277665.1. Classification (NCBI taxonomy): domain Eukaryota; kingdom Viridiplantae; phylum Streptophyta; class Magnoliopsida; order Santalales; family Viscaceae; genus Viscum; species Viscum album. Next base: position 1,957,035,705 of record OY728153.1, read on the forward strand.
ACATTGGTATGTCGCCCTAGAATTTTTTAAGCCAAATGGAATTACCCGATACAAAAATACACCTTAAGGGCTCTAAAGGCTATATATTTTTCATCTTCTTGGGAAATCTAGATTTGGATATACCCAAAGTATCCATCAATGAATGAGATATATTTTTATCCATCTGTTTTATTAATCAAGTGTTCTGTGATTAGAACTAGGAAGTCATCTTTGGGACAATGCTGGATGAAATCATTAAAATCATTGAAAACACTGATTTTACCATTCATCATTTTCATCTTTAAAATATTGGATAAACACTTTCAATATTTCAACTATATGATTATGTTAGTTTTTATAATCATGAATACTTCAACTAAAATTTTAGGGGCATGAGTTTGGTGTGTTCTCCTTGACGCCTGATTATATCTCTAATGATCTTCTTGTATGACAAAATAATGGGAGGCCAAATCAGGGTAAAGAACTAGAATTTCTATATGATTTCATGAAAACACATCTCTATGTTTCTTCCAAAAGGAATATTACACCTCTTTCTCTTCTTTATTAATGGATCCACTAATTTGAGTGGGGTGTGGGTCTTCCTTTTCTCCTAGATTTATGTCTATTTGTTCATCCACAATGGTGGAGATGCCTTCGTAAAATGCTAGATGGGAATCCCAAAGGTATTCATTATCTTCTTCTTCTTATTCTTCATTTTTTGCTTCTTCTACCTCTTTTGGAATGGTATGTGAGTAAGGAAGACTTTCATGGGGAGGGTAGGGTCAGTAATTAGACATCCAGAATTGGTAGCAACCATCTTCGGCCCAACTAATGAAAAAGGGTATTTTGATGTTATTAAGGGAAGATAATGGGATGGGAATTGGAATCACTGTATATTTTCAAGAGTGAGATAATATCTTCTACCCTGGATGATGATGTAGAGACTTTCTGATGTTTGGCAGATTAAATGAAGACATCATCATTTATTCTTTCATTACTACTTAGTGAATCAATGATTTCTCATGTGCTGTCTAGTTTAGTATCCACAACTAACATTATAGAAGCCACTAGACGAGTTTTGGGAATTAGATGAACCCTTTCAACTTGATTAATGGGATGTACATAATATTCACTTAGATGCTTGAATGTGTTAGTAGGGATATTTTACCAACCATTCATAGTATTGATTATAGTAAAATCATTTGTCCTGGACTATTTTCCCATTGTTTGATACAACTCCACATCAATGTACTGAGATTCACATATTTTGAATGGGGACTTATCAGCATCAAATGACCCAATTTTACCATTAACACAATATGTGAGACATTGATGGTATGAGGAAGGAATATTTTCATGCTGATATTGCCAAGGCCTCCCCAATAGAATGTTGAAAGATGTGTAATTTTGGATAACCATTAACTCTGATTTAGATATGAGATCCCCTAACTGAGTTCTGAGTATAATCTTCATGAGTGGTTCTTTATCATTATTTTCATAACCTTGTAAAATTAAATTGGCGGTAGAAAATAGGATTTAGTGAGGCCCAATCAGTGAAGTGTCTGAATGGGAATGATATTAATTCCTGGTCTATTATCAATGAAGGCATGTTAGATATCAATATCATCGATCTATACAGATAGATACAAGGGTTTGATGTGTCCATGTACAACCACATCCTAATCCTAGTCTATGAAAGATATGACTACATATAGTTATGTTCAGTTATTAATTATATAGTAAACCTCTATGAAAGAAGCCTTGGTTTAAAACTCTTAAGTGTTTGACAATGCCTCAAAAAGTTCTTCCTGGAGATCTTTTGACAGATTCAGAGCATCTGGGATTGATAAAATGGTCGGTACATGGACTATTTTCTTCAACACATAATACTTTTGATCCATAGGTCATTGTTTTCTGATATAGAGATTCTCTTTTCTATGTGCCTTGGAAGTTTCTGCTCCTGCTGTAGATGGACTATTCAGTAGGGTAGACATTTGAAATACATTTTCTCTTAGTGTATTGGGCTATCTAGGTCTTCCAAATTTATGATAAGGTGGTGGTATGACATTTAATTAGTCTTACAAAATTATCATGTTTGGGAAGGCCCTGTTATGTGTTGGAGAATTCCCTTATTCTTGCTGAGCCCAATGGAGGGATCTCCCATGAGTTTCTTCTGCATAAATAGTTTGAAATGGGGTGTGGATGTAGTAGTGGCTTCTAAAATACCCATGTCTTACCTTGTATCCTCGACCTTGATGACTAGCTCCCATAGTTCCCCAATCATGTATAGGGATATATTTTTCATAATCCACATCATCAGTTTCATAGATATCAATTAAGTGATCAATGTTAATGGAGTCGAAGATAAACTCCTAATCTGATGAATATTTTTCATGGGGGGTTGACAATTATTGTTCCATTTAGAAGGAAGGTGCTCATGATTTTGAGAATGTTCGAATGAAATCTGCTAAGGTCAATCATAACTATGGCCTTGAAACCACTCATATTCTTCCTCTACCTATTTATTCTTCCATCTATGCTGCTTCTTTGAGGGCTAACCTCTAGAATACTGAGCTTTTAATGATGAAGGATTTTTTATAACGGATATGGAAGGATACATAGTTAGTTGTTTCAATTGTGTTTGTAGAATGAAATGAGTTTGGTTGATTTTTTTCCTAACCATCCTATCATTGAATTTCTCAAAATTATTACTTTTGACTTCTTTCCATTTATCTTCATCATCTAGATCGGTAGTAGTAACACAAGCTATATGGTATAGTGAATTTTTCATCTAAACTTGCCTAGATTCCACCATATTTTGTTGGAGTTCCTTAAAAACTAAACACTCTTGGATTAGAGCCCTTACAATTGATGGAATGGAAAATAGTTTGGGAGTTCCTCATGTCCTTTTTGTTAGGTTTCATTGGCTTTAGAAATTGAACTATGTTTTTTTTCCAATATGAGATGAATTAGCTGAGGACTTGATCATTTAAAAAAGAATAGACCTTGTTTTTTAACTCCTAAAAATGAATCTGTGTTTGAACTTTTTTATCATATTAATAAAGAAGACATTACAGCTGATTCTCAGGAGGTGGATACCTACGGTATGATGAGGGATTTGATGTAGGAGAAGGTATAGGGGCCTTTTTAAGTGTGTAAGTAGAGGCATCTTCTTTTCATGTTCTTCTTCCCATAGCTGATGAGATTACTCAGGATTTGGCTAATTTCTCTTTTATGGAGTTTACACCCAATTGAGAAATCAAATACAAATCCTATAACCCTCCTATGTATTTCATAGGGATTAATGGTGTTCACAATTAATCATGGATATTTTCTACACAAATGGGAAACAACTATTCTTGTGGGAGAAGTATATTCAAGGAGTATTTTAATCCATTCCACCGAGCAATGAAATATGAAACAATTTCATTGTCCCTTTTCTTGTTGTTCTTAAGATCAAAGACTCTCATATTTTGTAGTGTTGAACTACATTGGAAAACAAATTTATGATAGAGATGTTAACATTCAGCAATTGATTAAGACTACATGATTGTATACCAAACAAAGTTTCGCCCCTGTAGTGATTTCAAAATTATCTGATCTTCAATGCCTCTTATTGGTCAAGGGTCCCCATCATGGGATCATAGTAAGATAAAAAATGTTTCAATTGATTCTATAGATCTTCATATCTATTTGTGATTGCAAATGTGGGATTACAAAAGTTTAGTAGAGGATGGGTTGGATCCACCCATTTAGGTTAAACCTTATTTTCTAGTTGTATTGATGCATTTCATCCATCCATAACCTCAAATCAGGTCATTAGTGACTCAGTGGTGTTTATGAGCATTTTAGAAATATCTGGATGATTTGGGACCTGAATAAGTGTGGCGGGTCGAACTTAAACATGTGCGATGACTGGTCGGACTGCTGGTGTAGGCACTGTTGGTATCTACCACGGGTAACCAATAGGGGAAGGCCAATAAGGATGTGCTTCACCCTACTCTGGTTGTACTGTTAATGGAGGGTATTCATTATCTGCAACATTAGTCAAAACAACCCCTCTTTTCTGAGGAGTTCCTACTGGATGTTGAAGTTGAGGATCTACATGTCGAGCATGTTTAGTAGGAGTGATGCTTCAGAGAAACTCTACATTAAGTTTTCTCAACTCCTTCATCTCCTCCTCTTGCTGAGAAAATATTTTCTCATGTGAAAGGTATTGACCTACTTTGGGGGAAAGGTGAGACATGGTTTTACCTTTAACTTTTTTCTTATCAGGTTCCTTTCGAAGAGGGAGAATTTGGTTATACGATGGGATACCAAAATTTTAGGTATTCCTTGGATTTTGGGTTTGCACACATCGTTCATTAACTTATTTGTGAACTATATTATGAAAAATAAATTTATCCTTTGAATCCATTAAACTAGACACATTTTTTGGAGGATCTTCCAAGATAGAATTAATAAAATTCACTGACGCATAATGCATTGATGGAATTCTGTTGGTATCCTTGTGTGATAACCATCTTTTATGCCTTCCCTGAGACCTTTACCTTTTATTTGATGGTTCCCCTAGAACTGTTTGGGAATGAGTAACCTGAATGGAGTCCTCATATAGTTTAGTAATGTGATAATTTTGTGGCTTCTTCTATAACAGGGATACAACTTACTTCCATTAAGGAGGGGATTGTGAATATGAAAAAATACATCAGCACTACAGGTTGGAGAAGTTCTTATTCTTATTTCAAAATCCTTTAGTATTTTTTATTGTCTGTAAATGTTGGGTTAATAAAGACCCCAACCCTGTGGGATGGGGTGTCTCCTGAACTAATATGAATGATATCATCATAGCTACTCTTTTGATTTTATGAATTCTGGTCTGAACATTGGTTGGGTGCATTATTCAGAACTCACATAAATCAACTTCTTCCAAATACCATGGTGTTATTTTAGACATTTCCTCAATATGATGGATGAAATCCTTTAATAAAGAGGCCTACTATATGTTCTCAAAAACATGATGACATAGTATCTGAATAACTTTCTCTATGTGGGTCAGAAATTAGTGGAATCTAGTCAAGGCATGTCCTCGTTGATCATATCTTTGGTAATGACCATATTTTCTTATTGTAGACAGACTGGGGAAATAACATTTCATGGGTCCACACTTAGCGAGATGTTATTTTTTTAAGCACAATGAAATGAAATTCTATCTATTCACCCCATCCTCTAATATGATCACCATATGGGATATATATGATGAGTGTTTATAACCTCATTAATGTATTGAGGCATTCATGTTGAAGGTATCCTTATTATTTCTCAATCAATCGATTTTGGGAAACAAGGAAATATGCCAAGTCAATTTGGCATTGAAACCTTTTTATTACCTTGAAATGACTTCTATATTCATCATACACTAATACTTTGGCTTTTATATAATGAAGAGTCTTCCATATATTGAGGTGGATATCATAAATATAGTCTTTTTCCAACATTTATGGAATGTTGTCTTATGATGTAGCCAATGGTTAGAACGTGACTAATATTTCACCCTTAGCTAGTTGTCTCCTCATGTTCAATATATAATCATTGTCTTTTTATAGAGGATTATATACTTGATTGGGAAAAAGTTAGTGTTTTCCTTCAACTTTATCAGAATTACCAAGAATGATATAGATTTCCTCTAGTGAATTGGAAGATAAATAGCCCATGGGTGGTTCAAAGAATGATTGTAGCCTTGGGATATCCTCTAGTTAAGAAATAATTTCACCCACCAGTGAAAAGGAATCATACATGACCGACATTGAATTTTCAAGTGCCTCAAGATAATAGGATTTTCTCATAATGACATTGTTAGTTAGACAATTCACTTGGAAATGTGAATCACTACATCAGAGAGAACATCCATAGTGAATGCCACCATGGAGAGGACCACCATGGTGGATTACATTAAGGGATAAATCCTCATTATCCCTTGTATTTTGTCTAAATGGAGGGTTTATGTGGCTCTCATCAATATATATGTTCTCTAAATTGACCGAATTTTCATGAAGTAGTCCTTTTTAAGGAATTTTTTATTGTGGACCTTTAGAGTTATTACTACTTCTCCCATAATTTTGTACCGAGAGGGTACGATCTTGAGTTGCAACAGATAAATTTCTAAGGACCTCAAGAACTCTAGTATTAAGTGGATCAAAATCACAAATTGGATCTTGATTTCCCAAATTTGTATGATAATACTTATTTGGATGCCTTCTTACTAGAATTTAGGGCCACATGTTTGGAAAAGTGGTTCTATGGGAAGGTGTTTATCCCTAATTTGGATTGGACTTCATAACAAGATGATTATCTCCAATTGGAATGGGAGTATGTCCCTAATATTTTTCTCTGTATGATATGGGGGAATATACCTCATAATCATCCAGGATGATAATATAGGTATGAATATGCTCCGGGATGAAATGTTGATGAGACACCCTGCTTGGGGGGGTAGAGTTATAACGTCGTGATGATATTTTGGAAAGTCTTTAATATATGAGAAAGAATATGTGTCTTCCCTTTCAATATTTCCAACATGTTCTTGGTTACTTCAGCAGTTATAATGGGAATATACACTCATTCCACATATTGAGTAGGTGTATGTACCTTCTTCTATCTTCCCTTTCATGTCAGTGGATAGTGAGAATACTCATGTTTTAGGGTAGAGAGATGAGTCTTCCCTATTCTTGACATCAGAGTTTTCTGACTGACTTCTTTGGATGCTACCAAATAAGGCTTTTGAAAGACTTGATTGGTGTAGGCAGGTGTATGTTCCTACATGTTGGTTTCCCCCAAATTGGGTCAGTGGGATTTTTTGAACATTGTGAGATGAGTCTAATGGTAGTCTTGTTGATTGTAATAAATTTTATGTTCTTTACAATGGTACTCCACTAGATTTGAATGGTGGCATTGGTTGGTTGTTGCCAGATGATTATGTTGGATGACGTAATGATGGTAGATGGGTATATGTATCCACTCACTATTTTCCACCAAACTAAGTTGGTGGGATTTTTTGGAGGGATAAAAGGTATAACCCTGATACTTGTTAGCCTATAGTTTTCCCTAGAGGTCCTTCTTTCATGTCTGGGTCTATGGAACTAGACCAGTATAGCAGATGGCAACACCCTCGTCATGTTGAGAGATTATTTTAGCGTAGTGCTGGCAGCGATGATTATTGTCAAGATCCCTTGGGATAGATTGTTGTGTCTCTGGGATGAGGTCATAGGTGACCTCTTGGACGAGATCCCTAGAACAGGGGAGGGATCAGGGATTGAGTTTTGTGGATAAGCTCCTAAAATGGTTGAAGATGGTGGTTGGAACCGTACTCTTCGGAACAACCGGTCCTCACTGACCGAACGATCAGGGGTTATTCTTAATCTAGAGGGATTTTATAGAATCCTCTACAGTTTTAATAGTACCATGTTGATGTTAATCACAAAATAGTGAGTCAGATATCCAACATTGAAGACACAAAGTTGGTGATGAAATCCTTTGAGTGAAAGAGGATCCAATTTGATTAGCAGCCAGGGCGTTTGTTGGTGAAAATCAAAAGGAATACATTTCGAATCCAGGGAGTTCATTGTAGGAAGTAAATTTATATATGAAAAAATCAAAATAATGAACTCCGATAAACAGACAACATTTGTTTGAACACATGAATGATTTATTTCTTAATATGTCCGACTTTTATCAATTTATAGGGTCCTGATAGATGGGTGAAAATATCATCTTTGTTAAGGATTCACGTTGTGTTCACTATATTTGTGTTGCCTTCAGAACGTGTGTTCTGGTTTGGAATTACTCTTTCCAAACGATTACCAATGGATTTTTTATGGAACTAGAACCACCCAAAGGTTCTGTAGCCAAATAGAACTAATTACAAAGGATGGAGTTCGTTAGGTTTGATGACATATGATACTAATAAACTTGTATTGGTCGAGGATATGGGAGGTCGGGCTCATCTTACCCTTTTGGGGGGAGTTATTTACAACTCTTGGACTCTCTTATATAGTTAATATATGTTCATGAATCCTTATTAATTTATCGAGGAAATGTAGTTTTCACATGGAATTTGTAATCATTTATTAGAATATGTGAAATTTAGAATCATTAGTATGTATTCTAGGTTCCTCATCACTAGAGATATCTGTGTGTATCAATGTTCTCCACTGATGGTATACTCTTATATAATACTGAATGATTCTTTGGTTGTTATCATGAAAATTCTAGTTTTTAGGCCACTCAGTGGGGCACTCAAGAATATTATGGCTATCCTAGTAGAATAATGTCACTCTGTAATTTATCATCATCTAGGGAGACAGAAATTATATTTGGAGTTTTAGTGTCATCCAGGTTGATAGAGGTTACATAGGGGTTTATCGCCATCCAAGGGGATGTAAGATCTTTTTGACATCAAACCCATAGGTTGGATTCTTATGTACCTTGTGAGTGGAATCAGAACCCATGTAGTCCAATTCTACTTAATGGGACACATAATACATTTTAAGGTCATGTGAAAACTCACAAATGTACAGTTTAATGTAATTTGGTAAGGATATGTAGGTAGACATTTCCTATTCAATACTTGGTGTCAGACGTTTGTCAAAATAGCCCAAGGAACTTGGAAGTAATTTTATATTCCAAGTTGAATTGGACCCTCCTCAGAATGTGAAACAGATAGGATAGGATTGATTTCAAGTACTCGGTTTGAACCTTATGGAGGATTCCTATGTATAATTTTTTGATTGGAATCAAATCCCACATAGTTTGGTAAGTCTCACAGGGGAGTACGACCCATTAAGAGAAATATGCTAGGGCTTAATCCTAAAGAGGATTCCATTGTAATAGGTTCCATGAGATATTTCATAACTCATGGAGATTTAGAGAGTCTTAATTCCAAGCTTAATTCTATGGATGATTACTGAATTAAGGGAATTAGGATTGGACTATAAGGAGGATTCCCATTCAGTTCGAGCCTTAGGAGAATGCTTCCAATGTATCCCAGTTATAGTGGGATTCATATTTCTCATTGGTCATTCATTCAGATGGATTATATGGTTTTTGTGATCATGACCAACCATTATGCACATGTGAGTCCTGATTAGTGTGAGAAACAGTAGGATGTGAACGATTTTACAAACCACACACATTCTCCTCTGCTGATGGAAGTGGTTGGACCTATGATGGAAGAGGCCATGGCTATAGAAGAAGAGGTTATGGTTATGGCAGAAGAGGTTCTGGATATGGAAGAAGATTCCATGGCTAAAATTCTTCCCTCCCTTCAATTTACATTGAACATGGGTACAATGTAAAGAAGAAGTGAAGGTGAAGAGTGTAGAGAGGGAAAAGACTGTAACATCATACATGAATGTTTAGGGTCTTACACTTGGGTGACTTCCCTAAAATGGGTCTCGTTATGGGGAGGGAGACTTCTATATTTACTGAATGAAAAAGGAAGTGTGATACTTACCCTCCCTACTAATGATCAGAGGCACCAAGACTTAAGGATGGGAAGGGGAGATAGAGTCCTATCTTCAGAATCTAAGACTGGGAACTCCTCAACAGTGTCCTCAGGGTAAGGTTATATGTAACCATATATATCCAAATCTACAGATAGTCGAATAAGTGTGGGAAACCTCTGACCATAGATATCAAAATCTAAATGGGAGACACATAGTTGTGCTATTCCTTATGATTTGGTAAATCCAGATCTCTTGGTGGATGATTCTATATGGACTATTTCAGACAAGAGAGATAGAGAAAAAAGGAATTTCCATGAATGGATTTGAGGGAGGCCTAATGGATGGGTCTATAAGGATGAATTATTTGGTTAACATCATGGAAGGGCCCTCACGTAAGTGGCGTGCAAGTGGGGGAACTCAATTAGGCTTGGGAAAAATGATGTAACCCTTTGTGATGAACAACCTGAATTACTAGAATTGGGTGATACATGGATCGATCCATCAAGAGTCTTCCCTTGTATTCCCAGAAGTGAGGAATGAATCTTCTTACTTAAGGAAGGGTAGTTGCACAAGTGTTCTCAAATTGGGGGAGTTGGCCGAATGATTCGTGAAATTGTTGTTTATTTTTAACACTTGGAGAACCTAAGTATCACTATCCCCCTTTAATCCCTGCACTTTAGGTGTTATGAAACTACAATGTAGGTTTTAGAGGACTTGAGCGAAGCACTAGGGAGACCAAGCACCAATTAGGCTTTAAGGAAATTCATCCTTACAAATGAAGACCCCAAGGGTCTATTTATTGGTAAATATTGTGCCCTGAGCGGTGCATAAGTGATGATGTGGCGCTTAAGTGAGGTGGCGTGCAAGTACTTTCACGTCGATGGTTATTTGCTCTACCATTTGGAGAACTCAATTTGGAGCCTTTTCAAATCTTAAAATTCTCCATATATTTTCTCCTCCTTTTTCTAAGGAATTTCCCTTTATCACTTTTTTATCCATGTAATGGAGCGAAGTGTCATCAACGATAAATTTAATTCAGGAATAAAAAAGAAATATTTGTAAATATCTGTATTCAGTAAAGGATTTGGATTTATCAATATTTTCCTCATTAATCATGTAACATTAATATTAAACACCATATATAAAAATTTCATACCGTTTATGAAATAATTATATGCATGATATAAATAATATTTATATATTTAATATATATAATTTCTAATAAAAAATGATCACATTAATGTTATTTTTTAGGGAAAATTAATAATCACTAAATTAAACAAGAAATGATAGGTGACCATCATTTCATCAGGAATATAGGTTTTTGAAATAAATTGATTTTCTATTATTGAAGAAAGGAAATTAATGTGAAATAATAAAATAATATTTTATAATAAAACTTATTGGTAAAATAACTGAAAACATGTATAAGAATATATATTTCATAAAAACATTATGGTGGTGTGGAAGTTTTTTATCACCAAATACATTAAGAAAAATATTCCATATGACTTTTTGAATAAAATATACCTTTAAAAACATATAAATATTACATTGAATCCATTTTTAAAATTCAATGATAAATTAGAATATCCTTAATAAATGATTTAATTAAATAAAAGGAATTTTTTAATAAAATCATCAAAAACATTAACATTGAAGAGAAATAAATCCATATAAAGGTAAATAAAATTGGTTTTTTATTCAGACATTTTTTAAATTAAAGTACCAAAGAGAAGAAAACATAGAAGAAAATATGGAAAATACATAAATATCTAGATAATAATAAAATAAATGGATATTAAATATTAAAAATGATAATATTCCTTTAAATAAAGTAAAATCAATCTAAAAATAAAGTGAGGTTGTAAAATAGCTTCTGACCACTTTGGTAATTTCTATATTGTAACAACTTGAAATAATAAACTTTATTTGAAACATTAAACATCATGAATAAATATTTATATACATTATATGCATAAAAGGGATAGTATATACAACTTAAAAAATTGAATATGTGCATAATAACAAATACGACTTAATCAAATGGAAATTTAGATGAAATCCCTTACCTCACACTTCCCTTTAGTTGATCATGAATTAACCTCAATTATAATTGTTTTATAAATTTAACTAATTTAAAACATAACCATATTAATATTTACAATAAGGCACCAACCTTAAACATTACTTAATCTTGAGTTATTACAAGGTTACACCTTGAGGATCTTTTCAGGTTTAGAGTTTTATAGAATTTGATCATAAAACATGCATTACATTCCACATTTAAATAAAGTGGTTACATAAAAGATAGTATTAATTTTTCCCATCAATGGAAACATATTTAAAATAAAACATGGATTCTTTATTGACACTTCCTTGACACTATCTTCATATCATGTACCTTTCCCTTGACCTGTGAAAAACATTTCAAAAACTTTGGATGAGCATAAAAAGCTCAGTAAGGGAATATAAAAATATGGAAAGGAAACATGGGTACATATACACATAAGAATGAAATCATACTTTACCCATAAATTATAAGCACTTTAACATACCTCCTCAAATCATGAATAAATCATAGAAATCATAAGATATAAAGGTAACATGAGGTATTCATAACATTCTTACGTAGGGAGTAACCCTCTTGGTTACGTTTGGAATACCCATCACAATATATTCCCTAAATCTCTTCGGAGAAACCTTAAAGTTTAACACCTTCGCGTTACCCAATGCATTGGAGAGCTATATCGGGCTCACACACCCTTAGTTTATCACGGAACCACCCTTCTTCATAACAATGCCCATGAACCATAACATAACTATATCACATAAAACATGCATAAAAGAAACATAACATTTCCAACATTCAATCAAAAGATATAAATACAAAAAATTCATATAAAAACATTATGAAAACCATTTTCAATACCAAAATAAAATAGAAGTAAAACATGGTATTTATTTTTCTTTAAAAAAAGGTATGGCTTGTAGAGGAAGAAGAAACTCAAATAATGGTCACGACGGTGGAGAAGTCATTGTCGCCGCATACGTACGAAAAAAACATTCCCTTTTGTCGTTTTGTAAAACGCTTCGTATAAAAAAGATTTATTTTGGATATATGTAAAAGTCAAAGGGGTTTATACACCGTATAAAAGAAAGTGGTGTATAAAAAAAATATGCCTCAATGAAAGGAGATTGAGACGAAGTCCCATACCTCGGGTCTGACTTGACTCGATCATTCTTTAACCTCATGAATAATAAACTTGAGTTAATTTATACTTTCTTAAGAACCTTTTTCAAGTTCATTATTCCTTCTATATAACTTATTACCATGTCATGAACACTATGTAATTATTTAAGTTATTAACGGCCGTTTTAACGATCATTGGTACTTGAGTCAAAAATATGCTCTTTATAATTACAGGTTTTTCATGTATCCATTATATCCAAAGTTATAATCATGATTTATATATCATATATATCATATATATCCAGTATATACATGCATTTATAAAATTACATAACGTTTAGAGGTAAAAAATGAAATGCACCGTTCATTGAGACGATAAGCCGTACGTACGCATGAACGCTGCTTTCATTTCTATTTCTTATTTTATGGAATGGAATCATAATGATATAATGGTATATTATAATAACAGTATAATATCATATATAAAATCATTAATTACATCCTTTAAACGTCCCACATATGGTATTAACGAATCAAATCACTTTGAGGGGGCGGTAGTCCGCACTTCTTTAAATGAAGATATCGCGTTTACCCATAATGGAAACCATAAAGGTATGCCCAAAATAAAAAATAAAGAATCTTAAGGAAACAATATACATATTATATATTATATATAAATATAGTGTCATATTAATGGCCACCTTTTAAGGTGTTAAAAAATGTTGAACAATCATTGTTTCGGGAGGCACAAATTCACCATACACGGAAACAGTATGTTCTTTAACCATTAGATGTAGGTGTGTGTAAGTGTAGCTCAAATATTTCTTATAAAAACATCCTAGTATATTGATGATACTGGATTTTTTACAAAATAAATGGATAAAAAGTGTTTAGGGGGTTGGAGAAGAAAAATAAAACAAAAGGACTCAAGTGAAGACATTACCTTAAAATCGGGTAACTCCCTTTGGATTGAGCTCAAAAGCTTCTTTGGGAAGCATTATGCACAAAGTAAGGCTTCAAGGAGTAAGAGAGGGATGTGGAGAGACAAAATGGTCAGTGGTTGGCCGAGCCAAAAAATTCACAAAAAGTAAATTAGATTAAAAAGTGGTTTTGAATTAAAATACAACATTTTTCACTATTCATTAAAAAATGAACTTTATCGGAAAAATACAAAAAATTCACAAAAAGTAAATTTTGATGTCCCAATCATAAATAATAAGTTTATTTTGACAATCATAGATTATAAAATTGTCAAAAGGTAGATTTAAAAATGGTTTGCCATTAAAAGGCAGTATAAAAATCTTTTAAAAATATTAGGGTATTCCATGCTTAAGATTGGATTTATTTTCATTTTAAGCCTCTAAAACACAATATAATTCATTAATAGGAATAGATAAAAATATCTATTATTCGTTACTTACTTGGGATGTTAAATCCTTCCCCCCTTTAGAAAATTGCATCCCCGCAATTTATTTACTTATCGAATAAGTCGGGGTATGTATCCCTCATTGAATTTTCAGATTACCATGTTGCCTCTTCAATCATGTGGTTATTCCACAAAACCTTTACCTGATGAATCACCTTATTCCGTAACACTTGCTCCCTGTGGTCAAGAATCTGGACCGGTTGTTCCTCATAAGATAGGTTCTCTTCCAGCTGAACTTCCTCTGGACTCAAAACATGAGATAGATCTGGCATATATTTTCTCAACATCGAAACATGAAAAACATTGTGTACATGAGATAAACTCGGAGGTAAGGCCACCCGGAATGCAACTGATCTAACTCTCTCCAGAATTTCATATGGTCCAATGAACCTTGGACTCATCTTTCCTTTCTTACCAAATCGCATCAAACTTTTCCATGGTGAGACTTTGAGAAAAACATGATCACCTACCTCAAAAGATAGATCCTTCCTCCTGTTGTCCGCATAACTCTTCTGCCTGCTATGAGCTGTTCTCATGTGTTTCTGTATCAGTTGAACTTTTTCTTCCAACTCTTCTACCAATTCTGGTCCCATCAGTTTCCTTTCACCACTACATCCAAAAAAGTTTGAGTTCGACACCGTTTCCCATATAATGCCTCAAATGGTGCCATATGTATACTGGAATGAAAACTGTTATTATATGAAAACTCAACCAAAGAAAGGTGCTGGTCCCAACTTCCCTGCTAATCCATCGAACAAGCTTGTATCATATCCTCTAAGGTCTGAATTGTTCGTTCGGATTGCCCATCTGATTGAGGATGAAAAGTTGTACTAAAATTTAATTCAGTACCCAATGCCTTTTGAAGGCCCTTCCAAAAGTTAGAAGTAAAACCTGGGATCACGATCGGATACAATGGATAGAGGAACTCCATGAAACCGGAATATCTCTTTAAGGTACAATCAAGAACGTTGATCTAGAGAGAAAGTATCTCGAATAGGAAGGAAATGAGCATATTTAGTCAAGCGATCAACAATAACCCTGATTGCATTATTACCTCCAGATGTCTTCGGTAATCCCACAACAAAGTCCATGGATATATTCTCCCATTTCCACTCTGGCACTGGTAGAGGCTGAAGCATCCCATTCGGTAACTTCTTCTCTGCTTTAACCTGCTGACAATTCAAACACTTCACAGTAAAATCAACAAGATCTCTTTTCATTCCATCCCAACAGTAATACTCTCGCACATCTCTGTACATCTTAGTACAGATAGGATGAACGGAAAATGGAGAACTATGAGCTTCACATAACAACTCTCTCTTCAACTGTGAATCAGAAGGAACACACAATCTCTTCCCAAATCTCAAAACACAATCACTATCAATGTTGAATTCAGGAAACTTACCCTTGTGAACCAGCTCTACCTTTTTCTGAAACTCACTGTCTTGCTTCTGTGCTTGCTTGATTCTGTCTGATAGAGAATATTTCACTGATAACTGAAACAAAACAGAAGGACATCCTTCACCAACAACATCTATGCCAATGTTCATCAAATCCTTAACCAAAGGATCACGTTCCAAATGCAACATTGTTAATGAAGCATTACTTTTTCGACTCAAAGCATTTGCCAGTTTATTTGCTTTTCCCGGATGGTAATGAATTGTAAAATCACAATCCTTGATTAATTCTAGCCATCTAATCTGTCTCATGTCCAATTATTTCTTAGTGAATATATACTTTAAACTTTTTTGATCAGTATATATTTCACACTTTACTCCATACAAATGATGCCTCCAAATTTTTAAAGAGAAAACAACAGCAACTAATTCGAAATCATGTGTAGGGTAATTTACCTTATGAGTTTTCAACTGACGTGAAGCATAAGCAATTACCTGATCATTCTGCATAAGGAAACAACCAATTCCTTTCAATGAATCATCACTATAGATAACAAACTCCCCATTCCTGGAAGGTAGTGCCAAAACTGGAGCATTCAACAATCTTTTTTTCAATTCCTGAAAACAATCATCACATTCTTTTGTCCAGATAATCTTAACACCATTTCGAGTTAGCTTCTTCATTGGACTTGATAAACGTGAAGAATTTCTAACAAACCTTTGGTAATATCCTACCAAACCAAGGAAACTACGGATCTCAGTTACATTGGTGGGTCTTGGCCATTCTTCAACAACCTTTGTTTTTGTAGGATCAACAGTTATCCCATATTTAGAAACAATATGACCAAGGAAAGAAATTTGTTGCAAACATAACTCACACATTCTGAATTTCCCATACAATTTATTTTCTTTTAAGGTTTTCAAAATAACCATTAAATGTCTTTAATAATCCTCTTTACTTTTAGAAAACACCAAAATATCATCAATGAAAACAACCATAAACTTATCCAAGAACTCATGGAAAATTATATTCATTAAGTCCATGAATAAAGAAGGTGCATTGGTTAGCCCAAAAGGCATTACTAAAAATTCATAATGGCCATATCTTGTACGAAACACGGTCTTCGGAATATCTTCTTCCTTTACCTTCAACTGATGGTACCCCGATCTCAGGTCAATCTTTGAAAAAAACTGAGTTCCCTGGAGCTGATCCAACAAATCATCGATATGAGGCAAAAGATATTTGTTCTTAATTGTGATGTTATTCAAGGCTCTATAATCAATGAAAACATTCCTTGAACCATCATTATTTTTAACAAATAAAACAGGAGCACCCCTTGGTGATGTGCTAGGTCGAATGAAACCGTTCTCTAATAAATCTTGCAATTGCTCCTTCAACTCTAAAAGTTCAATTTGAGCCATTCGATAAGGGGGTTTTGAAATTGGCTTAGAATTAAGAACTAAGTCAACAGTAAATTCAACTTCTCGATCTGGTATTATTCCAGGAAACTCATCAGGAAAAGCATCAGGATACTCATTTACCACTGGTACATCATTAATCTGAACAGTTCCCTTTTTTTCAAAATTATGTGCAAGGTAACATTCCTTTCCATCTTTTACAAGTTTCTCGGCCTCTTGATAAGTTATCAATATTAAGGGTTCATTATTGTACACAAACTGAAAGTCTTTCGGAAAAGAAACATCTTTATCTCTACAGTCAATCTTAGCATGGTAAATAGAGAGCCAATCCATACCCAGAATAACATCAAACTCTAATACAGGTAAAACAATAAGGTCCACAAGTAGTTTCTTTCAACAGATAAGGATAGGAAGATTCTTATAAATTCTTTTTGCCTCAACGTTTCCCCCAGGTGTTTTTACCAAAAGTTCCGGAGTCATTTATTGAGATGATATTCCCATTTTACTAGAAAAGTTTTTAGAGATGAAAGAATGTGTAGACCCCGAATCAAAAAACACACTGGTATAATCTGAAAAACAAAAAAAGTACCTGATACAACTTCTTTTGATGGCCTGACATCTGCTGAAGTATTTGAAAAGGATTTCACCACCCCTTTCTACTTGTAGTCTAACTGCTTCCCATTACTCAAGCTCTTTGTCGGAAACTCGTTTGCATAGTGACCAATCTCATTGCACTTAAAACATTTCACTAACTGTAAATCAAATTTGGTCTTACCTTCACCTTGATCTTTTTGAGTGCAATCACGAGCCTTATGTACCATCTTACCACATTGGTAGCACTTTCTAGAACTTAAAGGACATTCCCCAGCATGCCTTTTACCACATTTATCTCAAATTGGAAACTTAATTTTCTTACCATCAATTTTTTTTGAAGAATTCTTTCCTTTCTCATGCCACCTCAGTATCTTCTTCTGTTGGTTGTTATAGAACACTTGATCATCGGAAAACTCTATTTCCACCTTCTCAGCACATTGAACAAGCTTTTCATAACTTTTGAACTCACGAGAAGATAAATACCTTTGATATTTTGGCCTTAATCCTAAGTAAAAACGATTGATTTTACTATCAAGGTCTCAGATAAAATTTGTAGCATACCTTTCCAATCGAGTGAACCTTTCTTCATAGGTAGCCACTGAGTCTTCCTCTTTCCTCAATTCCAGGAATTTATTTTCCATCCTAAGTCGAATAGCCTTAGGAAAATACTTCTCAAGAAACATACCTTTAAATTCATCCCAGTCGAGAGCATCAATCTCATCAGCGTCACTGATATTTTTAACCATCGACCACCACTGATCTGCTTCACCCTCCAAACAGTGAATAGCAAGACTAACCTTTTGATTGTCTGAACACCCCAGGACATCGAAAATCTTCTCCAGTGATTTAATCCACCCTTCAGCTAGCACAGGGTCAGATGATCCTCTGAATGATTGGGGATGTTGCCTCATGAAATGTTCCACCACTGACATGTTCCTCTGCGATTGATCTGGCTGATCTCATGCATGGATACCACCACCATTTATCGCATGATTCAACTGTGCCATCACTGAAAAAAACAGTTCAGTTCCAATTCCGACCATCTTAGGATGCTGATTGGGAAGGTTATTTCCTTCTGTATTCCTTCCTAGAACAGCTTCCCTATTTCCTCTATGGAAAACCATTCAGAACAAACATGTCTTAGATGAAGCAACATGGTAATATTCAAATTCTATATCATTTCAATTTGACAATAAAAAAATATTTTTCGATAATCATTTAACATAATTTTAACTCCTAAATTTATCTAAACCGACCTCTGATACCAACTATAAGGCCCCAACATTAAAAATTACTTAATCTAGAGTTATTTCAAGATTAAACCTTGAGGATTGTTTCAGGTTTAGAGTAATAGAGAATTAGATCATAAAACATGCATTACATTCCACATTTAAATAAAGTGGTTACATAAAAGATAGTATTCATTTTTCCCATCAATGGAATCATATTTAAAATAAAACATGGATTCTTTCTTGACACATCCTTGACACTGTCATCATATCATGTACCTTTCCCTTGACCTGTGAAAAACATTTCAAAAACTTGGGATGAGCATAAAAAGCTCAGTAAGGGAATATAAAAATATGGAATGGAGACATGGGTACATATACACATAATAATGAAATCATACTTTACCCATAAAACATAAGTACTTTAACATAACTCATCAAATCATGAATAAATCATAGAAATCATAAGACATAAAGGTAACTTGAGGCATTCATTAAATTCTTATGTAGGGAGTAACCCTCTTGGTTACGTTTGAAATACCCATCACAGTATATTCCCTAAATCTCTTCGGAGAAACCTTAACATTTCACTCCTTCGCATTACCCAATGCATTGGAGAGCTATATCGGGCTCACCCGCCCTTAGTTTATCACGGAACCACCCATCTTCATAACAATGTCCAAGAACCATAACATAACCATATCACATAAAACATGCCTAAAGGCAACATAACATTTCCACCTTTCAATCACAAGATATCAATACAACACATTGATATAAAAACATTATGAAAACCATTTTCAATACCAAAATAAAATAAAAGTAAAACATGGTATTAATTTTTCTTTAAAAGAAAGGTATGGCTTGTAGAGGAAGCCGAAACTCAAATAATGGTCACGGCGGTGGAGAAGTCGTTGTCGCCGCATATGTATGACAAAAACATTCCCTTTTGTCGTTTTGTAAAATGATTCATATAAAAAAAGATTCCTTTTGGATAGACATAAAAGTCAAAGGGGTTTATACACCCTATAAAAGAAAGTTGTGTATAAAACAAAATATGCCTCAATGAAAGGAGATTGAGACGAAGTCCCATACATCGGGTCCAAATTGACTCGATCGTTCTTTAGCCTCCTGAATAATAAAATTCAGTTAATTTATACTTTATTAATAACATTTTTTAATTTCATTATTTCTTTTATATCACTTATTACCATGTCATGAAAACTATGTAATTATATAAGTTATTAACGGTCGTTTTAACGATCATTGGTACTTGAGTAAAAAATATGCTCTTTATAATTACAAGTTGTTCATGTATCCATTATATCCAGAGTTATACTCATGATGTAGATATCATATATATCATATATATATATACATATCCATTATATACATGTATTTATAATATTACATAACGTTTAGAGGTATGAAATGAAATGCACTGTTCATGGAGACGGTTATCCGTACGTACGCAAGAACGCGACTTTCATTTCTATTTCATATTTTATGGAATGGAATCAAAATGATATAAGGGTATATTATATTCCCAGTATAATATCATATATAAAATAATTAATTAAATCCTTTATATTTCCCATATATGGCATTAACGAATCAAATCACTTTGAGGGGGCGGTAGTTCGCACTTCCTTAAATGAAGATATCGCGTTTACCCATAATGGAAACCATAAAGGTATGACCAAAATAAAAAATACAGAAGATTAAGGAAAACATATAAATATTATATATTATATATAAATATAGTGTCATCTTAATGGCCACCTTTGAAGGTGATAAAAGAATGTTGACCAATCATCGTTTCGGGATGCAGAAATTCGCCATCCACGGAAATAGTATGTTCTTTAACCATTAGATGTAGGTGTGTGTAAGTGTAGCTCGAAACTTTCTTATAAAAATATCATAGTACATTGAAGATACTGGATTTGTTACAAAATAAATGGATAAAAAGAGTTTAGGGGGTGGGAGAAGCAAAATAAAACAAAAGGTCTCAAGTGAATACATTACCTTAAAATCATGTAACTCCCTTTTGTTTGAGCTCAAAGGCTTCCATGGGAAGACTTCTGCCCAATGTGAGGCTTCAAGGAGTAATAGGGGGATGTGGAGAGACAAAATGGGTAGGGTTTGGCTGAGCGAAAGGCTTTGGAAGTGTGGGTAAATAGGTATAGGTGGGGGCCTTTTATAAGAGGAGAGGAGGAGCTCTCTTGGAAAGTAAAGTAATGTTACTTTATTTTAAAATGAGATTCGGATTTAAGAGGTCCCACATTGATATAATTCGAGGAAATGTGATAAGGGTTCGAAATATACCCATCCAATAGGTTTTGGACATGTGTAGGTCATAAATTTTACATTATCTTTTCTTTTTATTTAAATCCTTTATTAATGAGGTAATCGCTTCATCATCATGATGTCATAAATAATTTAATATATTTAATGTCTAAAATTATAAAAAAAATATCATGATGTATGAAATCGTTTTATCTTTCTAATGAATATTTATAGTCAAAATTATGACTTGTATAACCCCATGTAAAAATTGTTTTAGTAAAACATCTCATGTTTGTGTAATTTTTACTTTAACATTAAATAAAAAGTTATTTATGTCATTTCCCAATCAAAGTGGCTCCATGGGGTACCCAAGTTGACCCATGGATTTTCTTGGTCAGACATGACACATCCAATTAGGGTAGGACATGTGTCAAGCTCATATCATATTATTAAAACATTATTTTTACCTTAAACTGCACTAATTACCTCTAATCGCGATTAAGAACTTAAAAGTTACTATTCATCAAAAAATTATTTTAATCTCGTTGAAAAAAATTTTAATTCTTAATGACACCCATTTATGTCTGATTTTTGAAAATCAAATCGCAGAAGTGACAAAGTTTCATTTAAATGAAAAACTAGTTTCTTTAACTACCACTTAGTGGTTTCACTTTTCATCAAAAATTGATGTTTTTCAGAAAAATACCAAAACTTCAACCAAAGATATATTTGATATTCTGAATTAAAAAATGATATCTATTTTAAAAAAATTCAAATCATATAAGTCACATGAATTAATTTAAAAATTAATTCCCGCTGTCATGACAAATAGCGTGTTCTTATGGAACAATAAGTATCAAAAGATTGACACTAGTTTAAGTCCAATTTCAAAGTGAAATTTATTCCAATGACCACTATTGGATTAAATGGTAAAAATATATTCTAATTACACTATAAAACCAATTCAGAAGATAATCTAATCACATAAACAAATTATATTAAAAAGAGGTTTTGAATTAAAAGACAACATTTTTCACTATTCATTAAAAAAATGAACTTTATCGGAAAAATACCAAAAATTCACACAAAGTAAATTTTGTTGTCCCAATCATAAATAATAAGTTTATTTTGACGAACATAGCTTATAAAATTTTCAAAATATAGATTTAAAAATGGTTTTCCATTAAAAGGCAGTAAAACAATCTTTTAAAAATATTAGTGTATTACATGCTTAAGATTGGATTTATTTTCATTTTATGCCTCTAAAACACTATCTAATTCATTAATAGTAATAGATAAAAATATCTATTATTTATTACATACTTGGGATGTTACATTTATAATATCACATATGATCCTATTATAACATTTTACAACCCTTTCATTAATAATATTCTGTTATTAATACTGTTTCAGGTGTTAATTGTCTTATTTTATCATCATCATTTATTATGAAAGTTCTAGTTATTGGGTATAGGATAGATTTAGATAATATATATAGTTATATTAATGTTCTAATATATCATATTTAATCAATAAATAAATTTTTATAACCATTTTTTAAAGTTGTACATGGAATATTAATCGCATCACTTAGTGGAGATGGTAAGCCTTACGTACACACGAGAGATGATATCATTCCATTAATGGGTGACCGGTTGAGGAAGTGGAAGATATATTAATTATATAAAATTAATATGATCCTATATTTATCATATATATTCATTTTTTCTATAATTAATAATATGCATGTGAGTTTGTGATGGAAAAAAATACAACAGTTTGTGAGGCGGTAGTCCGCCATACACACGAGTGATGCATATATTTCCATTTAAATCAAGATAGACATGGATTAATATTATCAAATTAACCTAATAACATTTCATTATATGGTGAATAATATTTTTGTTATATTAAAATTTCTAATAGATAATTGAATCTGGTAAAAGAAGAAATAAAAATAAAGAGCTTCGTTAAGACGATTCCCTTCTCTTAGAGAAACATCCTTTGGATCTTTTATTAAGGACCCTAGGGATGGTATCATGGGAAGACTATAAGATATTGAATTTATATAATGTTGTTTTATAGATATTTTCTGGTTTTTATTGACCCAATGTTATTGAGAACTTTGAATAGGTGATGGGAGGGAGTGCCATTTTATAATTGAGGAGGAGCGGCATTTTTATGAACACTGTGAACTATTCAATAATGGGAAGTCACTATCACCCAATGTGAATCCAAAATTAATATATAATGTATTTAAGGATGTTATGTCCAATCCAAACCTACAACACATAAAAATAAACATATTTTAATCATTTTATTCCCTTATCCTCCAAGTTTACATAATTTTACAATTTTTATTTTCACTATGATAACTAGTTTTTTTAACCTAGGTAATTAGTCACTTATGCCTAAAAATTTGAGATTTATTTGATACATTGGACCATGTAATATAAAATATTATATCAAATATATCAAATAAAAGATATATCTATTTGGAAAATTATTTTTATCAAAAGAACATGTAACGTAAAAAACCTCGTTTTAACCTTAACTAGGTTAATTAATTTCTATTATTTTTTCTAATGAGTATGAATAGAAATTAAGTTTAACTTATTGTATATTATTAGTTATGATTTTTAAAAAATAATTATCCATTTTACTAAATTATATTTATATAATATAAAAATTTTAGTAAAAAGATAACATGAAAATAGTGCTGAAAACCGTTTTTTCATGAAATTCAATTTTCAAGAATAAGTTGATCTTATATTAACTACAAGATAATAAATAATTATTAGATGGATTTAAATTATTATATATATATATATATAATATATAAATTTAATTTATTTCATTTGTTATTGAATGTTATTTTAATTAATTAAAATGGATAGACATTATTCGTTTTAAAACAAAAAATAGTTTTCTGAAAATAAAACAATATTTGGAAAAATATCCATTTTGCATTGAAATAATATTATAATTATTTAAATACAATTTATTGTTTTATAAGTTGAAAAGTTTTATATATTATTAAAATTTATTCTTTCTAAGAGGTAAAATTTTAATATAATATGTTTTTTATTCTTTATAAAATTTTATTTCTGAATGAATTGTTCACGAATTCATTGTAGGCTTATTTTTACAAAGTAAGATCAAAATTAATATTCATACAATCAAAATATAACTTTTTTAAAAGTAATATTTAAATGTTCATTGTATTTTATATTTATTAAATTATAAACTTTTCTTACAATAATTGAGTCTTAGGTGTTACACTTACATTATTCTTGTTATAGATTATGTATCAAAATGGGTGGAAGACATGTCACCAAGATTGGTGATGTAAAGTTGTTTGTGATTTTTTTAAGTCCAACATCATTTATTGGTTCCAGATTCCTAGAGACGTTATCATCTGCCAAGATAATAATTTTTTCAATATACTAATATATGATATTTTTAAGAAGTATGAGGTTAATCACAAGACATCTACACCATACTATTTCCAAACAAATGACCATGTTAAAGTGAAAAACCATGAAATTAAAAGTATTTTGAGGAAAAATGGTTCAACACAACAATAAGTATCAAATAAAAATATAGGAAGAAATCTTGTTGGTATACCATATATCCTACAATACACTTATAGATATGATCCCCTATTGGTTAATGTTTGTAAAAATTTATCATCAACTAGTGGAGTTGGATCACTAAGCTTATTAGGATTCAAACAAGATAAAGATTTATTTGGAATTTTCTAAAAAGGATAAAAAAACATAATTGAAATTATCTAGAAAAACATAGAAGATATGATATTGAAAATTATATAATTAACATTGAGATAACCTGAGTAGAAAATGATAAGATGATTCAGCAAATGCCCTTTCAACCCGAAGACAGACTTATTCTACATAATTTCATATTAAAGTAAATGTAGGTTAATCTTCATTACTAGTGGTAAGGAACTTTTATTGTTACTCATTTCTAGACCAATGGGGTCATTAATATCAATAAACAATAATAATAATTACCCATTAAATTTCAATGGAAAAATTATAGAAAATTACTTGCGAATGTACCCTACGATTCAGTAAATGAGCTCAAACTTCTCCAACCAATATTCTAATTACTTCTAATGAGGCTACATTGGTCCAATGATGATAAAAAAAGGTTATTATATGAGGAAATATTATTTGTGATATTTTAATATGTTTTTTTATTTAATCAGTGTTTTCCTATACCCCTTTCATTTTTAATGAAATGGTTTTTACCATTTTATGTGTTATTTTGTTTCTATCTGGGAATCATAGAAGGAAGTCACTTGAATGTCCGAATAAGAAATGTTATTGAAAAATATCTCCATGTGAAAATGGGTTTTCACTTTCAAATTATTTATTTCTGAATCTCCTTAAACTTTTGAAAATATTTTTTGAGTTTCAAAATAGAAATTACATTCCATGAAAATAAATCTCCAATTATCTGATCTATGACACTTGAGTTTCTTTGGAATACTATGATGTTGTGTTTTTTATTTCATTGATAATCAAATTTAATTAGTAAGATGAAAAATTAAATGATTATATTGACTCATACATATTAATATTATGAATCATAATTTTATAGAATTGATTGATTTATGTAAATTAAATTTACTAACTATGACAAGATGTAATATCTATGTATGAAAAGAAGGGGTCTCTATAGTTATTATATGAGAAAAGTTTTACATAAAATTTGGAAAATTGGATGATAAAACCATAGTGAGATCTCTATGGACATGTCTAAAGATAAGACTATAAATGAGTCAAAGTATATGAAAATGTCCTAAAATTTTGAAAAGGGTAAAGTAGTTGGTTTCTTAGAAATACATCCCTATCTGGATACTTCAAGTGGATGTGGATCTGGCATAGATATACCTAGGGTTAACAATATAAAAAAAGCAATATTGTGCTAGACTCGATCATGAATTGGTGTTTGACAATGGGCTCTGTTGCGCACCGGTTTAATACTCTTGTGGGATATGTTTTGGGAAATTAAAAACCACTTTATAACCCTTCATGAAGGATTAAAATATAAGATGAATATAAATGACCTAGGATAAACTTATGTTTCCATTGAATAAATAAGATTCCATAATGTTGACATACGAAAATTTATTTTTCAAGATTATATGGTTCCCCACTACGACTATTGTTTCTTACACTATTCATTTTACTTTTCGTCAATGGCTTGAACCCAAAAAAACTATGTTAATGATGAGTTATATGGGCAATGAAATTATTATATTCCTGATTATCTAAATTTTATGATATATGGAAGAAGAAATATTGGTTTTATGCTCACACAACTCTCTCAAGCTATGAATCACGTTGGACTTACAAATGAACAAAGGATAGAACAACATTATGTTGAGTCTTTCATGAGTCATCGTCCACCTTATTTTAGTGGGTCTTCTTTGACACTATTTTTTGAATAATATATTAGTACCACTAAAAATATATTTTCCATTCCCCATTTTTTGGACCATGAAAAATGAGCTTTGGATGTCAACTATTTGGAAGGTGAAGTAGATAAATGCAGGAATCTAATCAAGAATACTAGAAAACGAGAAAAAATTGAATCCATGGATGGGGATGACTTCATCAACTCTTATTTCAATAAATAATTTCTTCATATTATTTGTAAGAATATGGATAAGGAGTCACTTGAGTTATATCCAATGGATGAAGAAACTGTTGGTACTTATGAGGAAAAGTTTACAAGACTTGTCTGGCACGCTTACATCATTATCATCCAAATTGAAAGTATGGTTGATTGATTCTTAAATAGTTTAAAACCAATCTATTAAGGGATTTATCCATAAAAAATTCAATATATATGAATAGATTGTTCGATGTGAAATTAAGGTGGAAATTCAGATTGGAGTTATGTACCAATCTTAGGATTTTGAAAAGAAAAGAAAGATGGGGTTCAATGGAAGATCTACAAAAAATAGAGAGAATAATATGATCTTTCATTTATTGGCAATGTATGGGAGGAATCATGTCGGAAATTTCATGAGGGAGATTAGTATAATTTCTATGTAAAAATGGTATGTCCATCAGAAAATTACTTGCCGAAGTGATGGGAATCACTTAGTTAACAATGTGGATAGAGATAAATCTACACAAAATTAATGTCTCACACTTTATTTCGTAATGTGTAAAAACAATGGGAATTATTCTAACTAATTCCCTAAACTAAGGGTTAATGATAATTATCAATTTCAGAAACCTCTTAAAATAATGGACAACGAAAATCTCATGCGATCACTGTTTTTGATGAGGGGCGTGGTAATGATGTGGTCAAAGGTACTAATATCATCCACTCTAGAACTGTAAATTCCATATTTTACTTTGTATCTACCCATTCGTTCATAACTAAATAATTTTTTAAGGGTACCATTATTCCACTCAAATTATTATATGTGTAATTAGATGTGAAAAAACATAATGGTATGATGATCACATCTCATGTCTATGATTTCTATTATATTGATGTTGGAGGGAAATTCATCTTAAAAATCTTGTCTTTCTTCCTCTGTTTGAGTTTTATGTCATCTTAGGCATGGATTGGAATTCTATTCATAAATCTCAAATTTATTTTTAAGTAATGAAAATCACATTTGGGGTTATAAACCAACCATCGATCATCTATGAAATTGATGGTAGGTAAAAACATCTAATGGAGATCACATCCATTGTATAAAAAATATTAATTCCCATATAGAAGGGTTGTATATCTCAAATGTTGGGTAGAAACATGGAATCGATGATCTGACTATTTTTAGGAATCTATAAATGTATTTGTAAAACAATTTCCTTATCATCCAAAAAGACGTGATTTTAGGGTTTTAATAGAACTCATACTTGGTGCCACCCAAATTTCAAAGACTCCATATTGAATGGAATTGATTGAGTTGCAGGAATTGAAAAAGAGACTCCAAAAAAACATGACAAATGATTCATTCAACCATGTGTGTCGCATTGGGGTGCACATATTTTTATTTTTAAATAATAATGGGTCAATGGAACTCTTTATTTAATATTGGGAGCTGAAGAAGATCATAATTAAGAATAATTATCCTATTATTTGTATAGAAAACTTATTTGGTCAATTGTGGGAAGATTAACAATTTTACTAGATTGACCATCATTATGGATATAATCAATTGAGGTACAGGAAGGAGGATTTACCCAAGACAACATTAAATACAATTTATGGACACTATGAATATATATTGATTTCTTTCAGTCTTACCAATTCCCATTTTAACTTCTTGGATTTAATGAATATAGTCTTTAATGATTTCCCTATTCATTTTATGGTAGCCTTTATAAATTATATTCTTATCTATTTGAATATTAAGGAAGATCATGAAGACCACTTGACAATTATACTAATAAACCTAAGGAAGGAGAAACTATATGAAAAATTTACAAATTTTGAATTTTAGCTATAAAATGTATCACTTTTTGTTCATATAATATCAATAGATGTTATACCAGTAGATCCATTAAAGAAGAATGTTATTTAATGTTCACCTAGACCAACCATGGTGACTAAGATCCATAGATTTCTTGGTTTAGATGGATATTATAGATGATTTGTGGGTAATTGTTTATGTCTATCTAATCCTATGACATGTTAACTTATAAGGGACCCCAGTTCCTATAGAGAAATCAATGTTATGAAAATTTTAAGTAACAAAATTGAATATTAGTCAGTGAACCTATACTTACATTACCCTATAGTAGAGTAGGGTTTGTAACCTATAGTGAAGCATCCAAGAAGGGGTTAGGATGTGTTAATATGAAGAATAATATTTTTATAGATTATTGCACATGCAAATTAACAGTTTAGAAGAAAAATTACCTAAATTCATGATTTGTAGGTAGAAATGGTTATTTCTTCATTAAAGATATGGAGGCATTATCTTTTCAGATAAAAGGGTAATATATAAACTGATCAGAAAATTTTAATGTAAATATTCATAGAGAATGAGTTGAATATGTGCCAAATAATATGGTTAGATATTATTAAATATTATGAATACTCATTAAATTATCATCATAGGAATGTGAACAAGGTGGTCAATGATTTAAGTCAAAAGGACCATGCTAACTTATCCATGTTTTTTCTCACAAAAGATCCAATAGTTCTAGAATTTAAAAGGATGGATCTAGAAATAATGAATTAAGTAGAATAATCTTATCCTTATCAATTTAATATATAAACATATATCCATGTGATGATTAAAGAGGTGTAGAAGGAAGATGAGGATCTAAAAAATAAGGTTAGAAATGTTCCTGAGTTTTACATTGATCAGGATGGATTTGTAAGGTTCCTTCCATACTATAATTTAAGGAGTTTCTAGAAAAATATCTTAGTTATTCATTTTCTATTCAGAAGGAAAGTAAAAATATGTATAGAAATGTGAAACGATAATTCTGGCGGGATGGAATGAAGAGATATATCATATATATCATGTCTCATTGCTTGGTATGACATCATGTTATGGATGAAAGAAAAAAATATAAGGGGTTGTTGCGTCCATTTACCATAACAGAATTGAAATGGGAGAACATCACCATGGTTTTTTATTAGACTCCCCAAATTTTTTAATGGCCAAAATTATATATCAGTTTTAGTCAACATGATTATTAATTAAGCACATTACATCACTATCAGAGAAGTCTTATCTCTGTATTATCTTTCTAGGATATACATTAAAGAAGTGGAATGGTTTCATGGAGTACCACATTTCATTGTATTGATTGAGATCTGAGTTTTACATTAAATTTCTAAAAAAATATTAATCATGATCATGATATTGAATTTAGTTTCATTATTTTTCATCATCCCCAAATAAATGGTCAGTCTGAAAAACAATTCAAACACTATAGGATCTGTTCAGATCTTTTTCTAGGGATTTCAATGGTGGTTGGGATCAAAAACTTCCTCTAGTTAAGTTTTCATTGAATAATATATTTTAATCAATATTTTAGATGGATTATTATCATGTCATATATGTAATCAAATGTTGAGCTCCAACATGTTGGAATGGAGTTTGAGAAAAAAGGCTAATGTGACCAGGGATAGTTAAAGAAATGGTAGAGAATGTTAGATGCATTCAAAAACAAATCAAGGAAACTCCAAGTCAGATAAAAAGTTATTATTATAATAATTGGAATGATTTTGAATTTATAGATGATGATAATGTGTTTCTAATAATTTCTCCATGGAAGATGGTTATGATATTTGGGAAGAATGTGTTACTGAGCCCTGGGTATATTGGCCCCTTTGTAATTCATGATCATATAGAAATTATAGCCAATCACTTGGTGCTTCCAAAAAACCTATATAACTTACATGATTTGTTTCATTTATCTATCTATATGAATTATATATTTCCCATTAACTTGTACTAAACTCATATATCATGCCACTGGAGCATGATCTTTTTCATGAGTAACAACTGGTAAAGATTTTGGATCGAATATATAAGGTTCTACAAAAAATACCACTCACATATTTAATGTTTTGTAGTGATCCCACAAGTATAAGGAAGATTCATATAAACTTGTGGATATTATGAGGTAGAATTATCCTCATATTTTTGTACGACATTGATGGCATTTGATGTTGAAATTCATTTTAATGGGGATAGAATGTAACACCAAGATATTATTAGCGAATTATTTTTTCAAAAAAGATTAAATTTACTTGATGTATTTAATTAAATGATATACCAAGTTAATCCTGCATTATATATAACACCATTTTAATTTTTAACTCTATACAACACTAGCTTAACTTATATTACACACAACAATTCCTTTTAAAAAACATGATACATTATTACATTAGTTATTTAAAAACAGTTGTTATAATGTATCTATTAAAAAAAGTGATATGAAGATAAATAAATAGTTTATAAATATTTAGTAAAATAATTTTATATAAATAAAACAAATTTATATTAAAATACATGATTTTTGGTAGAGTCATTATATGTTTTGAAAATATTATTTTTTCAAAACAACTAATTTTATATATTTTATTAAAAATAATAAAATTTATTATTGAAACTTTTAAAATATTAATTTCATAAAATGACATAAATATTTTAATTTAAAATTTCCATAGTATATTAGTTTTATTTTTTGGGGTTTTTATGGAATGTTTTAATTTGTCAGGAATAGTTTAAAATACTGAATTTTAATTGAAAACTGCATATTGGTTTAATTTATTTGTAAAGTAAAATTTTATTTTATATTTATTTATATATATAATTTGTAAAATTATAAAATTATTAATCTAATTTATTTCATTTTAATTAATTTCATATAGCAATTGGACATAAAAACATTGTAAACGTTTGATCATCATCACTGAAACAAACCTGCATTCTTATCATGGCTATGGGATTAATATTAAATTAACCTTTTAATTCTATGAATGTAATTTGGAAAAAAGGATTCCATATTTAGAATAATTATAATCTATAATTTATAATAAGTTCAAATTATTGTTTGACCAAAATGAATAGTGAACGTAGTGAAATATGAATTCACATAATTAAGGTAAAAACGAGTTTATGAGGGGTTAAACATAAAATATAAGGGTATAATTTACCTTAAAACAAATAAAATAAACATTTTATAGCCATATTTATAAATTATAATTTCCATGGTTATAATATTATCCATTTAGTACTATTTTTCATTGTGAAAAAAATGGGAGCGCTTATTTATTTTCAAAAATACTATGTTTGTCATCTCCCCTACTTATGATATGCCACCCACTCTCCTAGTTTATTCGCACATTCAATCCTATTTATTTAATAAAATAACTACCCAAATTACTTCTAAAAATCCTACCCCTCATCCTAAAATCCATAATTTGGGAATAAATCCAACATAAAAGGGGTTTTCGTGCAATCCTAAGTAGGATACCCAATGAAGATGTAACATTCATCAACAATTGTTTTTATTTTATTTCTTCATCAAACCCAGTTATTTACTTTTCTACCATAATTATATGACAAAATAATTATTATTTTTAAACATTTATTTGTTTTAATGATATGTTAATGACCTAAAATCATCTCCACTTCAATAAAATGTGTTACGAAGTCTTCTTTCTTGTATATGGTGGACTATCACCTTATGAACTGATATCATTTGTCATTCCATCACAACCTATAAATGATTATAATAATGATGAAATTATTATTTATATATTATATATATGATTTTTATAAATTTATTATGATTCTTTAATTATCATATCACACATAAATTCTTGTTTTCCATTTTGTGAGATTATGATAACGTCGTTTAGGGATACGACAGACTACTGTCTTGTAAAGTGATGTGAATCGTTCATGCATTACATAGAATGTATTAAGGATTTTTTTTAAAACGATATGTGATATATATGACATAAAATAATTTTTTAATGATAATATATCATATTATATTCTTCATTTCAATCTGATAAATAAATGGAAACATTGTTCATGTGTATATACGACATACCATCTACATGAAGGTTGTCTTTCATTTTCTATTTTAATGTTGTATGGATTGTTAGAATAAAATATATACTAAATATATATTATATTTATATATATTTTATAATTATTGAAGTTATTAATTCAATATTATAATAATATAACTACAAATATAACAAATCATTACAGTAATGAAAAATAGAGTAGTTATTAACTAAAACAAAACATTAACATGGAATTGTTAATAAATGGATAATAAAAGGTCAAAAAAATCATAAATGGAATTATTTATATGAATATTATTCAATAATATATAAATTAGAATCTTATATTTATATAGATGAGGTTTTCGTAAATATTATGGAAGTCAAGACATAAGGAAAATGATTTTTGTCTTAATTTTTCTTCTATGAGCCTTATATTATGTTATGCACCTATATTAATTCACGACGTGGATATACATCCCCTTTGACATGTAATATCATGAATTAATTCATCATATTTATATTTAATGGTCTATTTCATTTTATTTTCTTCATGTGTCTTATGGTTCAATGTTACAAATGTGGTTAAAATTTTATTTTTAAATCCCATCATTAATGAGGATTGATTACAATTAAGTCTTCAATATTGAAATATTATGATATACCTCTGTATAATTATAAATATTTTTCATCCCCTTTAGTTATTCATAATATAAGAATGCAATTGTACAATTTTTTCACTCTTTGGTACTTAACATAATTAATAAAATTATTTTAATAAAATCTAACTTTATTTCTCATTTGGCCGAAAATCTTTTTTCTTCAAAACCATGTTTTTGAAAATTGGGTTATTAATCAATTATTATTTTTAAATGGTATTTTTCCCATGTTTTAGTTTTTAAAAAATTCAAATGAATATTAATATCTTTTTCCAAACAATACGCTTATGGATTTTATCTAAAACGTAAAAGGAATATTCCTTTTTTACTTTTGCGGCATGCACAAAATTTTTCGACATCATGAAAAATTGTTGATTTTAAGATTAAATCATATGGTTTCATGATTATTTTCCCGGAATTTTTTTTTATTTTAAAAATATTTTATTCAAATAAAAATAAAATTTTCCTCAAGAAATGTTTTAATGATCTTTCAAAATTAATTTCCTTATATGATGACATCTATTGTTGATACTTATACCTTAATGGGGATACTTTCCAAGGATACCATTCAAATTATTTTTCTAAATGTTTTATGTTATGTTTGAGTGATTTTTATGAAGATATTTTCTCTTCCATGGGTTATAACCTAGAAATTGATTATGAAACCTGCTTCTTTTCACAAGTTACGCTATGATGAAATGATTATGTAACCTGTCTCTTTTCCACAGGTTATGATATGATGGAATATTTTTTATACCAATTTAATTTAATGGGTTTTGATTTTATGAATTTTTATGATCTTATGGCACACATATGTATGATTTCATTATGTGATGGGGGGAGCAATATCTCCATCTGATGTATTTTGTAAGTATTTATATCTCATGAGGTAGAAATGATTGGAATGAGGATTAAACCTGATTTAAGAATATGAGGTTGTAATAGGAAGTGAACTTGGATTAGTAATATAGGGATGGAACATGGTGTAATATTGGATTAGTTAAGTACATTATCCACTATTATAGTCATGGAAGTGATTCTTGACTAATATAGAAATTATTTTTTGTACTTATGTGTAAACAAAAAATTCCAAGGAATATTCTATAAAGTCTCATATACTATTTTTCCACTATCAATTATGTCTTATGAACTTCTAATATTTATTCTATGACTCATGGTTATGATATTCGATTGGTAGATCCTGGCATTCAAATGTTATGACCATGTTATAATATCCTTATTTTAATTTTATGCTTATGTATCTCCCTTGTTTACCCTTTTTGAGAATTCGACCTCACCCATTCTTATGTTTCCTTTATCTTGGTTATAAAGATATCTGTAATGTTTGATATGCCTAACAAGGTTACTATTTGTGAATAATGTATTGGGAAATGACATAACACAGTTATGGACTATGGTTTATTTTTTAATTTTTCCAAAGGAACTAAACTTTTATAGTTATCTGGTGTGTATTAATGAAATGTATAAATATTCATAAAAAATGATATAATAACAATGTATGAAATGTTCAGATCACTATATTTTCTTAAATTCATTTGTTTTATTATTGAGAATATTATTTATACTAAATCATTTCAATTGTATCTTGAACAATTTTCATGTGTGATATTGGGAAATGTTACAGACTAGAAAATGTCTTGGAATTTGTTGAGGCTATTATTGAATAAATTAACATTTAATATGATTGATAATTTTTTTATAAGCCTTCAACCTTGTGAATAAATTTTACAATAATCCTTGTTTAACCCATAAAATCCTTAAATGACATTATTATTATTAATCAATATTAAATTCTATTTATGTCCATTTCTCCCCTACTCTTATTTTTTTAATTATATTTTAATGTAGAAGTATGTGGTGAGGGAATTAATTGTGGGAGGAATGATCTTAATTACAAGGAATAAATGAGGGGTGTTATTTTATGTGTTTCGAAAGCATGATGATTCATTCATTATTCATTTATTGTTTTACATTATTATAAAAAATTAAAAAAAGTGAGAAATGAAAACATAAAAAAATAATGGTTTTTGACTTTAAAGAATCAAAAAAAAAACATTAAAAGACCAATTATTTTTATAATATGAGGTTGTGTTGAGGATGCATGACTTGTTTTTCCAAAATAACTTTTTTAAAAGTAAAAAAAATATATAAAGAGTTTGAAAATGAAAAAAAATAAAAACAATTGGAAAACAATTCAATAGGTTGCACATCATTCATTTTGATATCATTATTCA
The DNA here is from genome assembly GCA_963277665.1 of Viscum album. NCBI lineage: Eukaryota > Viridiplantae > Streptophyta > Magnoliopsida > Santalales > Viscaceae > Viscum > Viscum album. Next base: position 1,957,071,189 of record OY728153.1, read on the forward strand.
TGACCTTTACTTTGATATTGGGAAGAGATTATTGTCATTTTTAGGGGATGTTTTCATTGTACTTATTATGTTACGATGATTTATTCTTTAGAGTTAACCTCCTCTTTTGATACTTAATTTGTTGAAAATCAATACATACGAACCTTAAGCCTTGGAGTCCTTAGAACATTAATTAAAATGTATTCTGGATTTCATGTGTTTTATTATTTTACAAAGAGTAAATTGTATATACTTTTAAATTTTATGGAAATAATCATGTAATCATAGTATGAAAATAACTCTATGTGATTTTTTACCTTACGTGATTAGTAAAAAAATATTAATTTGTGATAAATCCCGACTTTTAATGCGTAATAATAATGAATTGAGATTCTTGAATGGAATGAAGAAGAAGGACCATGATTTCCCATTAGTAAATATTGAAATACATGGGTTGATAATTTCATTAAAAAATATAGGATTTTATTCTTAAATTGGAACTTGAATTTTTAGTTTATAATTGATAATCATTTTGATATATTCATTTGAAATTTAAATATTAGTACCATTATTTCAATATTTAATTTAATTTTTAGATCCAATGATTAAGGATAATCATATTTTATGTTGATTGGTACTTGATGAACTAATGTTTCATGGAAAATTTAAAAAAAATTATTAGTTTTTAATATATTCATTCAATTTTTCCTAGAAAATAATTGTTTTGTTGAAATGTTGGAAATTAAATTTGAATGTTAAATTTAGATAAAAGTGAATAAAAATATGGAATTTTATGGTTTTATTTCTCTTATTAAATTATGGTGAATATTTATCGATGTTTTTTTAGAAAAATTAGATTAATATATAGGTTAACAAATTCTATCCCTGAACACAAGGGTGTAACACACAATGCCAACCCAAGGTGTTAGCTGACCAAGGGATCCAAATATAATATCCAATAGGGGTCGTAGGAGGAAGAATAGTCCATGAAGAGAGTTGGTAATATCCTGTTAGTCTGATGTGTGATGGAACATACCCATGATAGTGTTAGGTGTGTGAGTGTGTGTGGTAACCCATCCTAACTGTAGGCTTCTTATCCATGGGATACATGGGCTAATATATATCGAAGTTCATGACAGAACTCAACTCTAATGCGGGGCATAGTTTATTTGGGTATTGTTACCCACTAACAAATGTGATGTTGTTCTACCTCAACTCTACATACCCATGTTTAAAAATTTCTCAAACACCACCTTTTCATCTTATAACACTCAACATCATCGAACTACCACTAGTAGTTTCTATAGAATATGATGAACACCACTTTTAGAGCTCAAGATTAAGAAAAGAACCAATTCCATGGCCAGGGATCACCATGGATCACATCTAGAACTAGGAAGATAACCATGAAGCTTAACATCATATCTAAATTCCTTTTGTGATGAAAAGTAACTCAATTAGACCATTTAGAATTCCAAATAGTATTGATAAATATCTATAAACATGGATATTCCATTTATGACACTACTAGACTATAGGATCTCCAAGGATGAATAAAGATGAGCCAAAATTATGAAAGAAACCATTCCTATGTATAGGTATCCTTATATTACCCATATGCAAAAAAACGAGATGTACCCTCACTTAGCAATGAGAATAACATTAAATGGGTATTGAATGTTTTTCTACAACCCTTACCCAACTGGCTAGTGACCCTTAAGTGAAATGAAAAAAAATTCATGATAACTTTATACAAGTCCAATAAAGACCCATATGTTGTGCCACTTGAATTATGGTATTTCATCAAAGAACTTGCATAGTCCCACTTGTGTAATGGTAATTTTTAAGACCCTTACACAACACCACTTATATAAGTGTAAAAAGACTAATAAACCTTAAAAAAATATAGGGGTTAGGTGTGTATATAAGGATACACCATGGTGGGTTTTCTTACCCCGTAGAGATACCAGAAATGGTAGTGGGGATGAAATAAAAGAGAAGATATTTTTTTTATAATTTTTATAAACTACATCATTTCCATTTAAAAGAAAATCACATCAGTTATGTGTTTTCATATGGGGCTTAATCGACACCACAATGGTTCTCAATTTTATAGTAATAAATAAAGTGACGTAGATGAAAAAAATCATCTTACATAGTGGTGAGTTTGGATATGTCATGGAGATTCAAAATATGGTAGTATCGAGGTTTCGATTAATAAAGGGAGTTGTGTCGTGTGTGTTAGACTAAATTGTAGCCACTCATGGAAGGAAATGATTATGCTGAAATTATTCTATCAATATTGTAGAGTTTTATACACTTAAAATATTAAAATCCTAATATCCTAGGGGATTCTATGAGATACTCCCTAATCTCTAGGAAAAATTAGGAAACAAATACAACGGGCTTTATTCTCATTTAGGGAGGTTAAACCACTCCTAAAAAAGGAATTGATGATCTGTTGACCACTTTGGTTGATAAACAAAAAAATATGGACAAAGGAAAGGGTTAAAAGGGATATATTTGGATCATAACGATATTTTGAAAGGAAGAAACTAGAGATATCCTTAGGGATTAATTTTCCAAAGTGGTCGGTTGTTGTAATGAGACTATTGGAAGAGAGAACATACTGAAGGTTCGAGAGGATGATCAACTTTTTATTGCTTATGATTTTATGACACCTCTCTTTCTATGTTTATATTTTCACTTGAAGTTTACTGATTATACCTATTTTTCTTCTTTAATATAGGGATAGAAAACTAAAGTTATTATGGAAGGGGATGTGACCCAATGGAGATGCTTGAGTCTAGGATCTTTATTTAAATTTATTGATATATATTCTTTGTTAATGGTTTTCAATATTTTATTTTAGAGTATAATTAAAAAGAGATTGTGTTTGTAATTATTTATGTATTTTAATTAATACCTTAAATAATTTATGTTTTTCTACCTTTAATTATTTTTTGATCATATCAATTGATTGGTATAGAGTCATGTGGATAGGGAATAGAAATTACAAAACACATGGGGAAGAGGTGCTTATCAAGATCAGTTTCTTAGTAATTTCCATACCTGGTTGGGTATTTACTAGGTAATTGAAGGGATATTCTTTGTGGATTTCACCCATATGAAGGATAGTAGTATAAATAGAGGAAAAGTTTAGGACTCTAATCAACATCATCAAACATAATCATGTGTGAAGAGGGATGTGATTTTTAATCCTATAATCAACTAAATTACAAAAGATAAGAGATTTATTTTAAAAATACTATGAGTGTATTAAAAATGGAATGAAAAACTTTAACCAGATAACTTTTCTCTCAAATTGATTGTTATATGTCCATATTTATTTGATTTTATATCACAAAAATATTAATCTACATATCAATTTTTCACCTATGAAAAAAGATTAGAGCACCACTCCTTGGATAAGATTTGGGTTACTACTACTACATACCTTAAGGAAAATCATTTAGATTTTGCCAATCCCCTTGAATATTGTATGTCATAACTTCCTTTCTATAATCACACAGTTTTGATAGGTTCAATAATTTTTTATTTGATCCATGAAGAAAAATTATTTAGACTATATATATTTTTCCTAATGTTAATTGTTTTAACACCTTTGATATTCAATGAGATATAATTTCCCATTTTCACAAAATATTATTGATATTTCTCTACATTCTAATGATTTATTATATCAATTATAATGTGAGATAAACATCTACTATCCTTGATCATAGTTTTAACTAATTTATAGGTTACAAAAGAAACATCAAACATATTTTCCTATTTCCCAAAGTAACTTTGCTTCTATTTTCTAAACAAACACTAGCATATATTATTTTATTCATGGATAAAAGTAACAAATATATCTGATTTTTTCCCTTATTGATCACATATTCCATAGGAATCTTGAATCCTATTATATATTTACCATATCCAAATTATTCTTATTATATTGAGCTATGTTTTGTGTTTTGATCTATTTTTTTGTCCACCCCTTTATTCATGCTCTCTTCTAAATCCAAGTAATGAAATATTAAACTCACAACTATATGTCTTATGACCAAAATAACCACAACACCATTAATAACCCTAAAATATTTCATTACAAAAAAATTCTACTTCTAAATGGGTTATTGTATTATTTGATTTTCATCCCTTAGGTGATCATATTTCTCAAAACCCTTTTGTGTGAATATTCCCATATTTTTTTCTACTATAAAACCATTTTATGAATTTGTTTCCTTCCATATTTGAGAAGATTGTACCATATCCTCAATACTATTGGTACCCATTGATTTTATCTTCGAATTTATGTTTTTGGTATATATAGATTAACTTTTAAATATTTCTTATATATACTTCCCTTATTTATATATTACAGCTTATTTAGATAGGCTACTTACTGTTTGTTACTGAAATTATTTTTTTTCTTCTCCAAATGATTTTCTCCTATTACATATATTTTATTTAAATACCTTTTTATTTTTTAATTCTTCTATATATGTTTATAAATTTATTTATACCCTATGAAAATGGTGGAGGTCACTCAGCCTTCATATTTCTTTCAAACACATATAGATCTATATCATCATGGTGTATTCTTTAACATTCTCCCCATTATTAAGTTCACACTCACTATTGTATTGAGAATCATATTCTAATAGGTTATCCTATTATTCCACTTATTCCATGGGAAATATTTAAGAGAAATGTTTATGATCCTCATAACACTTCCTTTTTCACTATTTGACACACCTTATTTAATTGGTAGAAATTTCCTTCTAAATGAACTTGGTGAAATATTCTTCATTCATATTGATTGATCATATAATTGATCTGTAGTGGTGGTTTTCCAAGAAACATCCTTGTTCTCATTTTCTGTACCATATTTCATAGTGTTTATAGATGAAAAATATCCCATATTTCTACAATTAAAGTATTTAAAAGATATTTTACCTATAAAATTATCAGTTCCACCTATTGGGAAATTTATTGACATGAGAGAAATTTTATTTCCCAAATATTCCGAAATTTCTTTTTCAAATAGATAGACTTGTATTACATCAATATTTTTATCATTTAGTGAATTAAAATAAATTACATTTTTTATTTTGTTTCCTTTGAAGGTCGTTTCCTCTTCTCGTTTCATAAATAATGAGAGTTCCATTGATTTAATCAATGTTGAATTCATAAATATATCTATCTTATTGGTCTAAGATATTAATACCAAATTTATCTGGTAGGATCCTAAATACCTTTTTCACCATATTAAAGTCATCAAGAGTATCATCAAACCCATTGATATTGTACAAAATTATATTAAACCTTATAAAGAATTAATTATTCGTTTAATCCTTATTTATTCTAACATTTCAAACTATTTTTAAGTTATTTTCATCTTTTATTCTTTTACCTTTTTATTTCCTTCATAAATTCTATGAAACATATTCCAAATGGAATAAAATATTCTTTATCCCATATCATTTTTCAACTCTTTTTTTGATAAGTCCAACAATAAAAAATCAATATCCTTAAAATTATTTTCAATATTTATTTTTTTATTTAGGGTCCATACCATGGAATAATCCAGAATACGGAATCAATATTGAATAGAATCAAGAATATCAAGACCCATATAAAGAATACATGATACCATCCTTTCTTTCCATTAATGAAACACATTTCAATCAGATGTTGGAATTTCATTATTGTGGATATAATTATCATGATTCATAGGAGGAACTAAATAGAAATATGATAATTTTATTAGATCTTATACCCATTTTTAGATCAATTGAGTGTTATAAAAATAGATAAGTGGGGATAATCATTGTGTAATATTATTTAAATAAACTTTTACTATTGTTTTTATTTATTAATTATCTCTCAATATTCTCATAGATAAAAAAGATAAAAAAGGTAAAATGACTATTAATGATGTTTCTGTAAGGACCCATCCTTAAAAATTATATAATATAGTGTCATTAGTATAGGATTAGATTTATTTCATTTCCAAATATATTTTCGGTTTTAAGTTTTAATAAATTTGGACAGAATATCATATAAAAAACTCAGAAAGTATGAAGTTGACACTTCTACTAAGTGTCTATTTTCCCCAAAATATAATAATTTTTAAATGAAACACACTTTCTTGTCATGAATCATCTTCATGAAATTTATCATGACTTATTCTATTTGACTACACATCCTGAAACCCTGTGGAAAATATCTGAAAATATGGGATGAGAAAAATTTATAGTAAGGAAAATATAAAAAAAATGAAACCCATTAGTTTATGAATACTTATTGATTATAAACTAAAATATGCTAATATTCACTATTTATATTATAATATTCATGTGCTTTATTATTTATAAACACCATTTTTAGTGCATTTTACACTTTGAACATTATTTAACGTTATGATTATCATTCCATCTTAAAATTTCCTATTACATGGTACATTTTTGAACTCCTCATAAAACACAAAATGGGCGTGATTTTATTTTAATATTGTATTTCACGCTATAAGGAATAATTAATTTTTTTGGAACACTTGAAGATTCACAACGTAAGACCACCATAGTGGGCCTTGAACCAACAACATTTTGGGTAAAGTGAAATGGACAACTACCCAATAAAAGTACATTATTGGCCAAAATTCAGGCACAAAAATTATAAACATTTAACTTAAGATAGGGGAAATCTTGGGGAGGATTTTATTAAATAGTGGACCAACAGAATTCATATGTTTTAAAGGGATTCTTGCTAGCCCATGTTGAAGATGAAATTATGGACCGGATTTTGCGGCCCAAACATATAGCCGACCATTTAAATCATAACTCGCAAACCACAAGATATTTTAAAATGAACATTTATAGGCTATTAAGAGGCATTATGGGATCCATTTTATCCTCATACGACCCACTCAAATTCATCCACATATAAGGTCATTTGGGTTCATTATTTTGGTGGGTCCAAGTTGGCTGCCACTTCGGGTTAAGAGTGGAAAGGTCTCATCTCAATTAAATTTCAACCAACTTAGGACTACCACCACTAATTAAATAAAATTTTTCAAATGGGAGATTCACCCAAGTCTTCCCAAATTCCTATTTAAGGTTGTGGTGTTTGAGTAGTTGATCAGCTTGAAGCATTGTTTTCATGTTAATGTTATTATGTTGATTTTTCTTTGTAACGTACTTCATTCTCATGTATGTTGTTCAAATAACCATATTTTTTAAATTAAAAGATCTTCTTCTACTATTAATTTTTACTTATTCATATCATTTTGATAATATTTCTTTAAGGTGTGAACTTATTCACACCAAACAATGTGAAATTCTTCACACAAAGGTGGAGTGATCGTTATTTTTTGGTTTTTCCTTCTTCAATTCTGCCCTTATGAGTCTGCTACCCACTTCTTTGGAGAACATGTCATCAATAAAGGGATTACCCTTTTATGAGTTGATTAAAGGGAGTAGAAAGGGGATAGATTTGATGTCATTTATTACTCTTTAAAGTATTATTAAATTCTTTTATTTGAGTTTTTTATTCATTTATTTTCTCTCCCTCTTTTCCTTATTGAATTTTATCGCCCCAAGTTTATTTTCTAATAAGATACTTTACCTTGGAGAGCTCCTGAAAATCATCCTACAACTATATAGGTGATTAAAATGTGTCTGTGAAGGTGTTTAGCCAGTATGGGATGAGGTTGGTTTGAATTCATCAAATGAATCATACTCGATTTAATGAAATTGATTTTTTTAAGAGGAATTTCATCCAATCCGTCATTTCTAAAAACCAAGGATCTATCCTTTCTCAAAAATTGAATTCACATATACCTTTTAGTGTTAATTTAAACATAACTAAAATCAACCCAAGTTGGCCACTTCATATCCAAAAATCCATCTCTTAAATTGTGTGTCTATATGTTCTTCTTAGGTCTCTTAGGATTCGACAACCCAAGTTACATTGTAACCGACCACTTAACACTTTAAACATGGGTAAATTTGGGAAAGTGAAAATTTTGGCACCATTAATGGGGATCAATTATGTTCTATAGACCAAAAACATTATTTAATCACCACCATTCTTCTATTCTCACCCAAATTCCCTTATCTGTTACCTTTATATCGTTTTTGGATCATTTCCATCTACACCCGCGACAACTAAAATAGATTAATTAGGGTGGAAATTCTTAGAATAGGGGACTCAAGTGCACCTAAGGGATTGTTTACATTAGATAAAAATCTTCTTCAAAATCCAAAGCCACCAATTAAAACAAGTCAAATAGAGGTTCTTCTAAGAAATCAAATTGTAAACCATATGAGGGATAAAATGGAAAATCCAAACCAAGAAGCTCCAAACATAGGGAATTTAGCTGATCAAGCCATGAATGACTACCTCACCACATCTTGGACCAATTCCCCCTCAGGCATTAAAAATATTCCCTCAGAGATTCCAACTACATATTTAATTCCCATGTCCAAAAGCACCTTCCATATAATGGAGTCCGAGATTCCATAACTTCATGTTAAGGAGCTCGAATACATTGTAAAAACCATGTGTCCCCTACATCAATGAGAATTAGGTAAGATAAGTCTCTTTCATTTTAATTTAAAGGATCGAGCTAAAAAGTTTCTAAACAATTTGAGACCATCATCCATCAACTGTTGCGACCAATTACATGGAGAATTATATAAAAAATACTTTCCCCACCACCAAACAATTTGACTTAAAAAGAGAATCCAATTCATTTTTAAAAAAAAGAGAGAGATTCATTCTATGAAACATGTGAGAGGTTGAATGACACCATAAACCTGGTTGCACACCATTGTTTTTCTATTCATGAACTAGTGATAATTTTCTATGAAGGTTTGGGCCCAAAGAACAGACAATTCATTGATATGATTTGTAATGGGACCTTTACAAAAAAATCCCTAAATAATGCTTCTGAGTATCTAGAAGGCTTTACTGAACAAAACCAAACATGGGTAATATCACCTTATTCTGAAAATCTACAATGAACTACTGGAAGGAATACACTTAGAGAAGAGGGAATCCTTAGGGATAAACTCACATCACTCACTAGGAAGGTAGAAGAGATAGACATTAGGAAAATCCATGAAATCCAAACTGTAGGACCAGTTTCACAATTTGTGACAAACATAACCCAAAAATAGGAAACTACCCAACCATTCCAGCCATCAAGGATATTCTTATAGGAGGAACACCTACCGAAGTCAATTACCTAAAGTTAAAAAATTCTTAATACTAAAACACATTCAACACATGGTATAATGACCACCCATGATTCCACTAGAAAGACGAACAACAACCTAGTGAGCGACAAGGACCAAACCCCTACCCAACAAATCTTTTTCAAAAAGAAAACTAATTCCAACCAAAACTAGTCTAATACCAACATATCCATTCCCAATACCAAAAACCAATCAGGAAACCCATACAACAACAAAATTATCCTCCTAGGATAAACCAACCAATACATGAACCCTCTTAATCATTCCCTCTCCCAATGCTTGAATAGTTGGGTAAACCAATATAGATAATGAACTCAATGGTCTCTTCCCTTAAACAAAAATATCAAACAATAAAAACTAGAAAGGCACCCATTCCTACACATGCCATTCTTGAAAAAAAAAATTAACAGGAGAGTCATGTTTCACTAAAAAAACTCATGAACAACTAAATATTGTGATAGTTTTAAGAAGTGGGAAATCAAATGGGAAACTAGAAAAAATAATTCAGAAACCATCTAAAACATCAAACTCTAATGAATATTCAAATGAACCACATTATCAAACTGAAAACACTGATAACAATGTGAATGAAAAAACACTTCAATAAACAATCCCACAACATGTACCACTTCCTCAATACATGAGGGGAAAAAGAATCTTGAATTGATTGAAACATTGATGGAAATATTCTCACATGTAATGTTGAACATTCCACTCCTCGATTCTATTCAAACAATTAATTAATACTCAAAATACCAAAAATGTACCTCTATACATTTAAAAGGAAATTCTCACATAATAACCAAGTCATTCTGGCATAAAATATTATCACAAAAATCCAAATAAACCTTCCACCAATGATGAAAGACACAAGATTCCCATACATCAATGTTAAACTAGGTGAGAACAAAGTTTTCAAAGCCTTATGTGACCTAGGTTATTGTTTCAATCTTATTACCTATGTTGTATACTTCCAATTAGTCCTAGAAGAGCTCCAACACACATCTATTAGACTTCAACATACTGATTGTAGCATTAGGTTTTCAAATGGGATTTTAAAGGATTATTTGGTAAAAGTAAAAAACTTCATATACCCTGTTGACTTCATTGTCCTTGAAAACAATTCAAATTTTGAAAATAATGAACAAACTCCAATCATCCTCATTTATCCCTTGCAAAAATAAACTCTGTTATCTTAGTCTAAAATGGTAACATAACCATCACCTTTGGAAACATGAGTCTATATTTGAACATATATAATGCATGCTCAAAAATAGGGGGTGATGAGGATATTCATGAAGTAAACCTGATAAGAAGCATTGATAATGAATCCATACAACATAAAGGAATATTTGAGGAATGTTTAAGTCAGGGCGAGATTAATTTCCTTGGTTCACTTGAAGGATGTTTTTCTCCTTGGATATAATAACTTTCAAATTTCTCCTATGATGAAATATTAAGACCAATAATTAGTGAAATATTTTTGTAAACCACGTTCATAGGAACCACTCCAACTCCTTTCTATAACACCAATCAAACCAATCTGGTATATGACACTTCTATATATGGGGAATCAATACTATCAGCAACTCTAAAAAAAGAAATTGATATTGATCCAATGTCACAATCATCTACTGAAAATATGAACCAACCTGATCATGAGTTGAAATATCTTCTTACTTCACATAGGTATTCCCTCCTAGGAGAAAATAGAACACATCCTATTGTTATTTCTTCTTATCTTCAATCCAATTCTGAGAGGATGATTCTAGATGTTCTTATATGACACAAGAAATCCATTTGATGAATCCTATCTGATATTATTGGTATTAGAACACTTATCAAGACTCGTTGTATTTTTCTAGAATCTGATTTAAACCCATTTCATCGACCTCAGTGACGACTCAATCCCAATCTAATGTTAGTAGTGAGTAAAGAACTTCTGAAATTGTTAAAAGCTGGTATCATTTATTGCATACTGAAGGTGAGTGGGTCATCCCAATCCAAGTGGTTCTAATGAAGGCTAAAATCATAGTGATAACTAATAATTATGGATATATTGTTCTAACTATGGTGATTAGTGGCTGGAGATTACATATCGACTATAGGTAGCTAAACTTATTTAAAAACAATGACCATTTCTCTTTACCATTCATTGACCAAGTCAATGAGAGAGTGGAAGCTCTTGCCTTATATTATTTAATAAATGGATACTCAGGGTACTTTCATATTGAGGTCTCACTAGTGGATCAATGTATATCTATAATCACTTTTCCATTCTACACATTTTCCTCCAAATGCATGCCCTTCAGTTTATGCAATGCCCCTGGAACCTTCTAGTGGTGCATGATGGGAATCTTCTTGGCTATGGTAGGGGATTTTATAGAGGTATTCATGGATGAATTATATGTGTTTAGGTATAAATTAGTGGGATTTTTGAGGAATTTGGGGAGAGATTTGTTAAGATGTAATGAAAAGAATCTGGTCCTAAACTAGGAAAATGCAATTTCATTATAAAAGAGGGACTAGTCCTTGTCCATCTAGTCTTAGGTAGGGGGATTGATGTCCATAAAGCCAATGTTGACATTATTCATCCACTTCCATCACCCAAAACTATCAATATAGGGAGGTCATTATTAGGACATGTTGGTTTCTATATAATATTCATTAGAAACTTTAGATCAATCGCTCGTTCCCTTTCTGGCCTTCGAGTAAAGGATGTTGCATATGTTTGGACAGAAAGTTGTGGGGGTTCATTATTAACCCTTATATCATCACTCAACTATCCTCACATCATGAAATCCCCAAATTGGAACCTTCCTTTCGAACTCATGTGTGATGCTAGTGAATTTTCTTCATAATCCACATTTGGAAAACATTGGGATAAAACTCCATATATAATTTCTTATGCAAACAAATCATTAAATGATGCCAAAGTAAACTAAACCACCACTGAGAAGGAGTAACCTTTTTCTGAGTTTTCCTTAGAGAAGTTTAGTTTCTACCTCTTAGGATCCCTTATCACTGTGTTCACTGTCCATTCAATACTAAAATACCTCTTCCAGAAACAAGATGCTATGGCTAGACTGATTAGGTTGGTCCTTTTCTTACCCGAATTTGAACTCACAATCAAGGAAAATAGGGTGTTGAAAATTTCATAGTTGATCATCTCTATAGGCTGGAATTTAAATAAAAATTATCACACTATTATGTTTCTAATTCATTCCTTGATGAACAACTGTACTCTATGAGTGACTGCCCTTGGTATGCTGATATATCTAACTTCTCAGTTACAGGAGTCATTCAAAAATTCTTAAGGACTCATGATTGATGGAAATTCATTTATAATGTTAGTAACTATGTTTTTGATGATCCATACCTCTATAAGCTTGACTTAGACCAAGTAATTATGAGGTGTGTCCCAGAATCTGAACAAGAGTCCACCAATAAATTATGTCATAGTGAGGGGTGTATAGGTCAATTTTCCTCTATGAAAACTTGTTATAAGGTTCTTCAATGTGGTCTCTTCTAGCCCAACATCTAAAGGGAATCCTACACATTTTGTCAAATCTATCTTAGGTGTCAAAAAGTAGGGTTCATCATAAAAAGGAATCAAATTCCACTCACTCCCGTCTTAGTGATTGAAATCTTTGATGGATGGGGAATTGATTTCATGTGTCCCTTCCCAAAATCTAGGAGATATCTGTACATTCTTTTAGCTGTCGATTATGTCTCCAAATGGTTTGAGTCCATTACTAAAAAATATAATCATCCTCAAAATGTGATTATATTTCTCAATGAAAACATCCTCTCTATATTTGTAATTCCAAGGGCTATCATTAGTGATCGTATAACTCATTTTTACAATCATACATTCTCAGCACTCTTGGAAAAGTATTGAATTTATCACCAAGTGTCCACCACTTACTACCCACATAAACATTTTCAAAATAAGTTATCCAATCGTGAAATAAAAAAATCATGAAAAAATTGTTAATCCATCTAGGAAATATTGGTTGAGAAAACTATTATATGCTCTTTGGGCCTATCTAATATCATTTAAAACCATTTTAGGAATGTCCCCATACATGTTGGATTATGGTAAAGCATGCAATTTTCCATTGGAGATTGAATATTAGTCCTTTTGGGAAATTATGAAAATGAATTATGACCTCTCATTGGCCGAAACAAAAAGGAAATTAGATCTTAATGAACTTGAGGAACTTAGGATGGAGGCTTATGAAAATTCAAGGATCAATAAAGCTAAAGTACAAGCCTACCAACCTCAAAATCATACAACCAAAAACATTGTACCGGGTAAAAATATTCTTTTATATAGTTCTAAACATCATTTACACCCATGAATGTTGAGATCCATATGGTCAGGTCAATACATAGTGCATAAGGTTTACCCCCCTGGGGTTGTAGAAATTCAAGATCCCACCAATGGTCAAAACAATAATGTTAATGGTTATATAATCAAACTATTCATTGAACCAGTCCAAAAACATGTAGTTGATGAAGAATTGTTTGTACCAGCATTTGATGGGTAAAATACAGAATTAATTAAGGGTCTATGTTGATCTAGCGATGTTAAACAAAAGCATTGCATGGGATTCAATCCATAGTTTTCATGTTTCCAATCATTATGAATCATCTTTATTTTTCAAATATGATTAATGAATCATTTTGATATTTAAAAAAATTACATAATCAAAAAAATCTTAACATGATAGTACCTTATATTTTTTACAAGTTATTCTATTATAAGTATGGATAGGTATGCAAGGAGAGCGTTGTATTCATCTGTGTCACGTTGTAGGATTCCTAAGTAATACCTTACACATAAATTTAAAAAGAAGACAATGTATCAAAATATTATTTTATTTTATTTTTATGTCTTTGAAGGTTAAAATAAAAATAAAAATAAAAATAAAAAAAATTATTAAAAAAATTTAAAGCACTCATCGTATGTTGTGGGGAAACCCAGTCACAACTGGCGAAGAAATGGGGACTCGATCCCATGATCGATGGGAGATAGGGGAATACACTTTCCACTAACCTATGGCCTATAGTGGTTCCTTCTTCAATTATATTTGTATGTATAATAAGAGTTTAATTTTTTAAATAAAAATTAATAAATAAATATACATATTTTTTTTCCTGTATTCCACTATAGAACTCTGCGAGTGACATGCATATAAAGGGATTAAATTGAAAAAAGATGAACCCCCCAGGTCTATAGTAACGCACAACAGTTTATCATGCTTAATTGAAATTGGATGAAATGTGGTCATGAATTTTTACAAAGGAATGGGCTTGGGATTGGAATATTCCTCTACTCCTATATTGTTTTAAATTATTTTTATGGTCTTCAAAATTGTTTGTAATGAGGTATTTGGGTGAAAATTCATATTATAATGTTTTTGGAAAAAGGAATTTGAATTTCAAATTGTTGAGATAAATTTTCCTAGGGACTTGAAAAACTAAAGTTAGGGGTTGTGATTAGACACTAAAAGGGGTAAATATGAATTTTTTATATTATAATATTCATGTTCTTTATTAATCATAAACACCATTTTTAGTGCATTTTACACATTGAACATTATTTCACATCATGATTATAATTTCTTCTTAAAATATACAATTACATGGTACATTTGTAAACACCTCATAAAACATAAAATGTTCTTTATTTTATTTTCATATTTTTATTTTAGGTATTTCATGTTATAAGTAATAATTCATGCTTTTGGAGCATGTGAATATTCACATTGGAAGACCACCAAAGTGGTCCTTGAACCAACAACATTCTGGGCCATGAAAACTAGAAAATAACACAATAAAATTACTATAGCATCCAAGATTCAAGCCCAATTATTCAAAAAATTTAATGGAAGATAAGGGAATTCATGGGGAACATTTGGTTAAAAAGTATCCCAAGCTAATGTTTATTTGTAAATAGAGTTATAGGCGTCCCAAGTAGAAGATTAAATTCCTGGACAGATTATGTGTCCCATAATAAAATCCCAACATTTCAATCATATCTTGAAAACCAGAAAATATTTTAGACTGAAATTTTACAAGCTATTATGATATATTCAGGGATTAATTTTATGCTTATATATCCCAATAAAAGTATTCCCTCCCGAATGTCATTTTAGTTCCTATTTTCAGTGGATGCAAGTTGGCTGCCACTTCGGGTCAAGAGTGGAAAAGTCTCCACTCCATTAATTTTCCACCCACCTAGGACAACCACCCTTAATTACAGAGACTTATACATATGAGGGATATACCCAATACATCCAAAATTCATATTTAAGGATTTTTTGGAGGAGTAATTGATCATCTTGGAACTTTTTTTACATTATAATGTTATTATGCCGATTTGTATTTGTAACGTTCTTCTTTCTCATGTAATTTTTTCGAATCACTTTAGTTTTAATAAAATTTCTTCTTACACTATTATCAGGTTATTCTTCATATCATGATGATACTATTTCCTCAAGGTTTTATTATATTCACACCAAACATTGTGAAATTCCTTACAGAACAATGGAGTGATCATTATTTTGTTGTTTTTACTTCATCAATTCCACCCTTATGAGTCTACTTCTCAATTCCATTGAGTACATGTCATCAATGGAGGGATAAAAAAATTATGGATTGATCCACGGGACTACCAAGGAGCTATATTGGATGTAATTTCTCACCCAATAAATTTTTATCAATTTCTTTTATTTTTGTTCTTTTATTCAATGAATTTCTCCCTCTCTTTTCCTTATGGAATTTTATCACCCAAATGTTATCTGCGAATTTGCTTCTTTACCTTGGAGTGCTCATAAAAATGATCCTAAATGTTTTTATGTGATTATAATGCGTTTGTGAAGATGTTTAACTAGTAATTGGTGAGGTTTGTTTGAATTCATTGAATGAATCCTGCTCGAGTTAATGAAATTGAGTTTGTTGTAAAAGAGAATTTCATCCAATCCAACCCTTCTAATAACATATGATTAACCCCTTCTCATAAATTTAATTCACATAATCATGTTATTGTAAATTTAAACCCATATAAAATCAACCTAATTTTCCTCTTCATAGCCTAAAATCCATCTCTTTAGATTGTGTGTCTATAGGTTCTTCATAGGTCTCTTAGGATTCGATAACCTAAGTTATACTGCAAGCGACCTCTTAAGCCTTAAAACATCGGTAAATTCTGGTGACACCAATTACACAATGTTTTAATTTTCAAAATTATACACTAGAATCAAAATAAAATTTCATCACCCCATAAATCAAATTTTCATCCCAACTATTTTAATAAAACATTACCTAAGAAATCATAAAGGAAAAATAAAACTCATAAAGGTTCCCTTTCTGTCATGAAAAAATTAAGAATGATTTTTCAAAAATGTTTTACATTTCACCCTTAAGTAGTATCATATATTTTCCTTTAAACATAATCTCAGGTGTAATCACATGGGAGTATAACATAAAGAAAATTTTATCAGAAGATCATGAAAACATAGAAAATGTGGTATAAACATAAAACATGACATAAGAATAAGTCAAGGATACCCCCAAGACAACATCACATTGTGGAAATAGTCTCTTAAAGTATTAGGTTTACTCCTTAATCCCATAAAAATTTCTCATGTGATAAAAACTTCACCAAAGGCATTGGAACACTATTTGGAGTTACCCATAAAAACAGTTTTATGATTATGTGTGATACAAAATGAAAATCAACCATAAGTATTAAACACATTAATTTCCCATAGAAAGATAATGCATTATATAATATTGTGTCATATCATAATCAAAATACATTTCTTAAATAAGGAATTTGAGAAATAATCATATTTAATGTATTACACCATAAAAGGAAGGGAGAATAATATAGATATATATATAGGATGAATATATAAATAATTTATTGGCATTCAATAACATTAAAGAAACAAAGAGAGATATAAAGTGGGTTAGAGAGAGAATGGTTGTAACCAAAAAAAAACGTTGGTTTAGAAATATCTTTTACGCCCATAAGATAATAATTTCTAGAAAAAAATACTCCTTCCATTTAACAACTTTTTTTGTATAAACATAGAATAACACAATGAAATTATTCTTAAATAAAAACATGAAATAATATAAAGGAATCCAAACATTGAGTTAAAATTATTGTAGGGTTAAAAAAATATTTTTGTCATAGTCATTAAAATAGTACATTCCCTTTTTATTTGGTAAACAAACTCAAAAAAATTCATATAAAATATGTAGAAAAGTTTCCTTCGAATTTTTTTTTAATGAAAGTTAAAAGTGACATAGAATGTTCTTTATAATTTATTTATGGCCACATAAATACATAGACAAAACAATTTATTGAATATGGTCATGAAAGTGAATGATTCCAAAAATAAACAATTAAAAAATTTAAAACAAGGTTCTCAAACTAAAGTGTCCCTTACGTAAAACATTTAAAATATTCCTTTTCGTTGGAGTGAGTAACTCAAGATGGTGGAGGGGGTGGATTGAGTACTCAATAAGAATTTCTATTTAAAACAATTTAAAATTAAATCACCAAAATTAATAATAAAAAAAATTAATCGAAACATTAGAAACATACAAGTTTTATCTTTAAAATAATTTATCCAAGCCTAATTAATTATGAATTTAAATAATCTTTTAAGTCACTTAACTATTTAAGTAAATTACATAATAAAAAAATTATATAAACAAAAATTAAGACAAGCAGTCAAAATGTAGTTTTGTATACATATTTGTAAATAGAAATTTATTTATTGTCAAAAAAGTTTAAATAATACATCGTATAAATAAAAAAAGGGTGCAGTCTTGTAACATCCCGATTCTAGAAGCCACCCAGAGACGCCTCGTACCCAGTTTGTCACATGGCCTCAAACACATTTCCCCGAATTCCAGAGGCTACCGACTAGCAGTGAGGTCCTTGGGTGTGATAGTGGGGAAACTATTCCATCATTGGTAGATTAACACAATGGAAGTAAAGAGATAGCAATTACAGAAGCAATAATAATACCATACCATAGTAAATAGCGGAAGACTAAAGTAAGAACAACTAGATCACATATAAAAATGATGCATGATATATATGTATTGGAAAATAGCCAAACAAGTCACAATGCTGGAATATAGCACTAAACCAAGTACAAAAGAAAAAAACAATCAACTACTCAGAATCGCAAGCCATAGCTTAGTCCCTTACTCTCTATCTCCACATCAATCTTGAACCCGAAGTAGAAGGGCGCTTTCCCTTATCTACACCTTCAACAATATAATCTTTTTGGGCTCAAAAGCATGGCCTAAAGTGGGTGTGAGACTAAATCCCAGTAGGAAACCACCAGAAGATCTATGCCTAATTGTCAGTGAATATATGGAAGGTAATAACTAATGTAAGCAAAAAATAAGGATGTACTCAAAAGTAAACAATTCCACGATTTTAAAGCATTCATTTCCACATATAAAGTAACCAGATAATCACAAATAGGTATCCCTCTGGGATGTACTCATAGCCTAATCCCTTCTGGTCCAACCTAGAAAAAAAAGTAACCCTCTAGGATATACACATAGTCTAACCCATCTGGTTAAGCTTTAGTATATACTCTATGTTGAAGCACTCTCTTTCAGTTCATCCTATTGTATCGTTTCAGTATCTAAAGGCACTGTAGGGAAGCACTTACATCACATTCCCCATGTAGCTCATGTCGAGGAACTAAAGACACTCTGAAGAAGCACTTACGTCAATTCCCCCTATGGTTTCGCATCATACCAGTAAAACAGACACTTTGGAGAATCCCTTACATCCATTCTACCTATGGTATACTACCCCATGTTCTCATGGCCCTGTGTAAGTCAAAAAAGAATAAAAAAATGTATCGGACAAAGTAAACGTCATGAACTACTTAGCTAGAATTCTACAGCATATCAGCATGTCAGATACACAAATCACTCCATCCTAAAATACTAAGCATGGGGGAAAAAATAAGGTAGCCTAACAGGATAAGGAAGACCAAAT
The DNA here is from genome assembly GCA_963277665.1 of Viscum album. NCBI lineage: Eukaryota > Viridiplantae > Streptophyta > Magnoliopsida > Santalales > Viscaceae > Viscum > Viscum album. The sequence goes on from OY728153.1 coordinate 1,957,090,491, forward strand.
AGTAAAAACTAGGCATGCAAGGGAAAACACTTCCAAAGCATAGCAAATAACCCTATTCACATTCTATGAACCTCTACTCAAGCATACAAGCATAGCAGGAAATTAACAGGGCCAAAACAGTAAACATGAAATACCCTATTCAAGGGTATTGGGATATTTTGCACATATAACTCAAATACTTTCTACTGAAAGGAACAAACCACCTACTAGGGTGTTTCAGGATCGTTATACATGAACCTCCAGCCTTGAATCACTCAATAACATCACAGATCAACAAAAACATCTAAAAATTTCAACCAAGGATAACACTTGAAAGATAAGGAATCAGGAAATGAAGCTCCATTAGAAGGAAGATCTTCCCAAGGTGATCCCAACGCAATCAACTATGGTCGATTCAAAGAACAGATGCTCAATCAGGGTCTTGGAAAATAACTGTGACATACATATTCTCTTCGAAGAACTAGGTTGAGAACGAGACAGTTTTATCTATCAGAGGAGACACTGGTACATTTAATGAAAAAATGTAATTACATGGCTTATACTTGCCTTCACTGGCCCCTGAATTAGGCGGTCTCCAGGTCACCACACATGTCCATGTGCATGGTCGTGAGACGTCCAACACTCGACTACCAGCGGTAACCAAGTACACATCATGTACTTATAAAGTACATGGCATGTACTTATAAAGTACAGAATGTGTAATTATAATGTACATGGCGGGTAATTAAGAAATTTCCAGAAAAATCCTCTCATTCCTCAAAAATACCAAAAAAAGGTAAACAAACCTGAAAGGAAGATCTGGGTTCTTACAAACATCCCCCCTTAAAGATATTTGTCCTCGAATTTCTCTAAAAAGGTACCGTAGAAGAATAATCTTCGAAAAGCTTTGGCCATTGTGATCATACATCGGCCTCACTCTCCCAAGTCACATATTGTACTCACCCATGCAACAATAACACTCATACCGAAGGAACAGACCATCCATAGAGAACCTTCACACTACAATCAACAATACAGATTGGATGCTCCACAAATGATGTGTCCACCTCTAACGCAGCTTCTTTGGGCTGAAGAACATAAGACGATTTAGAGAAGTAACATCGAAGCTTAGAAATGTGAAAGATGTCGTGCATAGCCCGGTTTTTCTGAGGTAACTGCATATGATAAGCAACCGATATGACTCTCTCCATAACCTCAAACAGCCCGACGTACCTCGACGAAAGATTACCCTATCTCCTAATCCTCTTGTTCCCCAACCTTAGTGTAAAACATTGGAATACCGGATCCCCGACCTCGAACTCTAGAGGCCATGTCTACTGATCATCATAAGACTTCTATCAAGACTGTGTAGAAGCCATCCTCTTCTGAATCAACTCTATCTTCTCTGTGGTCTCCTAGACAAGATGAGGTCCCAACATAGCTACCTATCCAACCACTAGAAAATAGTAGGGTGATCATCATGTCCTGTCACACAAATCCTCATAATGTTCAATTTGAATAGTTTCTAGAAAACTATTATTGTAGGAAAACTCCACAAGAGGTATGTGCTTCTCCCAAGAACCTCAATAATCAAGGATTCACGCTCACAACATGTCCTCAAGAACTTTAATCGTATGCTCGGATTGACCATATGTCTAGGTATGGTAATCCATACTCAAAAGCACATGTGTCCCTAAAGCCTTATGAAGCCCCTGTCAGACCCGAGATGTAAAACGGGCATCCCTGTCTAAAACAATGGATTGTGGAACTCTATGTAGACGTACAACCTATTGGATGTACAACCATCCTAGCTCATCAAAACCTAAGGTCTCCTTAATTGGAAATAAGTGAGAAACATACATGAGTTTGTTAATGACAAACCATACTACATCATTCCCCTGAGGTGACCTCGGAAATCCTATCACAAAATCTATCGTGACATCATTTCACTTCCACTCCGGAATGGGTAACTACTGAAAAAGACTTTCTGGTCGTTGATGCTCTGCCTTCACCTAATGACAGGTGGAACACCTCATTACGAAACTAGCAACATCTCTCTTCATACCTGGCCACCAATAATGATGCTCTAGATCATGATACTTCTTGGTGACACCAGGATAAACTATCCAAACTGAGGAATGAAAGTCTTACATCAGCTCATTGGATATGTCTACTGAAACCCTTACACTCCCTTAAAAACACAAAACCTCATCCTCAGCTACTGTATATTTTGGAATAGGGTCCTCTCCTAACATACTCTCCCATAGGACTAGGCCTTTAGAATCTGTTAGTTTCCTCATTCACACTTAATCAAGATGAGTATAAGTAATAGATACAGAAGAATGAAAATTATGTCCATGTCTGTCATGCACCTCCAAATTTATCTCAGAGAATAGAGACATAAGCTACCACTCAATATTGTCCTCCAAAACTACCTGAATCCGAGTCCTCATACTCAGCGCTTTAGCTACTACATTGCCTTTCGCAGGCGTATAGGAAAGCTTGAATTCAAAATATTGAAGGTACTCAACCCACCTTCATTGTAACAAATTCAGGTCACACTGAGTGAAGATATACTTGAGACTCTTTTGATTGATGAAAACCACAAAATGATCTCCCAGAAGATAATGTCTCCAACAACGAAATGTATGAAAAAAAATTTCCAACTCAAGATCATGCGTCGGTTAATTTATCTCATGTGGCCTCAACTGCCGAGACCCGTACAAAATGACTCCTTCTCCCTACATAATCAGTGATCCCATCCGGATACCTGAAGCATCACATTAAACAGTTTATCTCTTTCCCATCTCTGGAAATACTAATATCAGTGTTAAAGTCAGTCACCCTTTCTGCTCCTGAAAGGATAACTCGCAAGAAACTCACCACATGAATCTTTCTCCCTTCTTAGTCAGGTCCATCAGTGGTGCTTCTAAGTGTGAAAAGTCATATATGAAACGTCTGTAGTATCCATCCAGCCCTAGAAAACATTGTACTACAAAAAAAATTCTTCGACTGCTCCAAGAAAACTACTACTCTTACTTTCGATGGGTCTAATAACACTCCTTTCTCTGGGATAACATGACCAAATAAGTGAATCTAGTCCATCCAAAAGTGGCACTTTGAGAGCATATCACATAACTGATGCTCTCTCAATGTACTCAAATTATCTCTAGATGGGTATCATGGTCGTGTCAAGTGTGAGAGTACACTAATATATCGTCCATGAAGACTACCACAAAGGACTCCAGGTATGGATGGAACACTCAGTTCATCAGTTCCATGAAAACTTCAGGAGCATTCGTGAGACCAAATGGAATAACCACATACTCATATAGACCATACCTAATCCATATGTCTATAAGAGGTATATGAGATGGTCTAACACACCACTGATGGTAATAGGATCTCAAGTAAATCTTCTAGAACTCCAGTACTCCTCAAAGATGATCAAAGAGATCATCAATACTTGTTATGTGATATCGGTTCTTGACTATCAATAGGTTGAACTTTAGAGAATCCACACAATGTCTGAGTGTACCGTTCGCCTTCTTCGCAAAAAGGACAAGCGAACGCCAAGGAGAAGTACTGGGTCAGATGAAACCCTTTACATGAAACTCGTCCAACTGCTTCTTGAGATCCTGCAACTCCGTTTTAGCCATACTGTAAGGAGGAATGGACACTGGTTCCACTATTAAAATAAGATCAATAGAAATTTCTACCTCTTTCTTTGGAGGCAAACCTGAAAAGTCCTCTAGAAAAATGTCTTTGAAACAATCCACCACTGGAGGAAAGTCCATCTATGAAGTCCCCTGATCATCCAGATATAGACTAGAAATCTGGGCTGTATCTCCTCCCAACCCATGATGCTCGGGTCCCGCTCTGCTTGCCTGCACATCTCATTCTCTATTATAAAGAAACGATTCACCTTCTGGTGATGTGAAACTCACCCTACATCGATAGCAATCGACAATAGCCTGGAAGGGAACTAAACTGTCCAGTCCCAGAATGACATCATATTCTATCATCTCCAAGACATAGAGGTCCCATAGGAGGTGACACAAACCAACCTTAAGAGGGAACTTCGTTCACTAACGTACAGTAGCCATTCTTGTCCCCAATGAAGTGTCTAGCTTCATGATATCAGAATAAGAAAAGATACATAGCCCAAGGCTATCCATAACAACAAAAAATATAAAACTATGGGAATCTCCTGTATAAAAAATAATAGAATCCAAAATAGAGGCAACTAGAATCATACCTCGAACTGTATAGGGTCCGAAGTCCTGCTCTAGCTGAGTCTTCTCAACTAAAAAGGTCTGACGTACACTGCGGCCCTATGACCTTGCCTGACCACTCTGAGATGGTCCACCCTATTGTCGCTGAATGTCTGGAGACTGGATACCATGGGCACAAACTCCACCTTGACCTGAATGGCTGGAAGAACTCCAGTTCCCAAACTAAGGAGTCACTAGTTGCACTGCTCCTAAATGCGGAGTCATGGAAGATCCCTTGTCACCAGCTGCTGGTGAGAAGATCTGACAGAAGTGCTGAAGATGATCCATCTTTCCGCAAGATCAGCACTCCATTAGGTCTCTCGGCCAATGTGGTCTCATATGCCTACTCTTCCCGCACTAGTAGCACCCCACCTATCTACCAGAAGAAGTATCTTGTCTCATTGGATCACCATGCTAAGGCCCCTAGTGGTGATTCCTACAGTCCCTAGAAGGGATACTAAAACCTGATGTTCGGCCGCCCTGGCTCACAAATCCATGAATCCCTCAAATTTCACTCCGTGATCAGCGCCTGGTTTACTATAAAAGTAATGGAAGTCAACCTGATGGTGTTAACCTAAGATCAGATGTTTTTCTGGAGACCATCCTCAAACTTCTTTTCTAGGAATAACTCATCACCTCCTGGAATTGGTGTTAAGCACTGTAGCTCTCTAAAGTGAGAGTAATAATCCATAATTGAATGAATACCCTGCTCCAGACTCATGAACTCTCAGGCTCGAACTTTCCTCAAAGTCTCTGGATAGAAGTAGTCATATATGGCATGTTGGAACTCATCCCAAGCAATAACTTGCTGGAATCCCACCTGTCAGATCACATCCCACATCTCATCGGGTTTCGATGGAAATATAACCTCAATAACCTCAAAAAAAAAAACAACAAAAAACATGTGAATCACTCAATGTTCAAATCAAATAAACTGAAAAATTGCAAAACCGGAAAAATTGCAATAAAGTGATTGATTGGATTTTCCCTGTACACGGGTTAGTTACTCCTGGGCACAAATTATTACCAAGTACCAATTCTGTTCTATACCTAACAATAGGCTCCAAATAGTAAGTCAAGAAGAAAATAATTCCTCTGATACCACATTGTAATGTCCTGGTTCCAGAAGCCGCATAGAGACACCCCATACCAGGTTGGTCACATGGCCTCAAGAGCATTTATCCAAATGCCAGAGGCTGCTGACTAGAAATGAGGGCCTTGGGTGTGATAGTGGGGTAACTATGCTCTCATTGATAGAGTAACACAGTGGAAGTAAACAGATAGAAATAACATAAGTAGTAATAATACCATACAATTGCAAACAGCGGAAGACTAAAGTAAGAAAAACTTCAACACATATAAAAATGATGCATGATACATATGTCTAGGAAAATGGACAAACAGGTCACAATGCTGGAATACAGTACTAAACCAAGTACAAAATAAAAACAAGAACCAACTCCTTAGTATCGCAAGCCATAGCTTGGTCACCAACTCTCCAGATCCACAACAATCAAGTACCCGAAGTTGAAGAGTGTTTTCCCTTATCTATACCTACAATAATATAATCTGTTTGAGACCAAAGGCATGGACCAAAAAACGTGTGAGACTAAATCCCAGTTGGAAACCACCACAAGATATGTTCCTAATAGTTAGTGAATATGTGGTTGGTAATAAGTAAAGGAATTAGTAAACAATGAAGTACTCAAAAGTATACAATTCCATAGTTTCAAAGAAATCAATTCCACATAGCTAGTAAAAAAATATTCACAAATAGGTAACCCTCTGGGATGTACTCACAAACAAATTCTCTCTGGTCTTACCTAGAAAACACAAGAAACCCTATGTGAAGTACACACAGTCTAATCCCTCTGGTTCAGCTTTAGTATAGACTCTCTGAGGAAGCACTCGCCATCAATTCCTCCCCTAGTCTTGTATCGGCATCTAAAGGCACTCTAGGGAAGCACATACATCACATTCCCCTTGTGGCCTTTATCGAGGAGCTAAAGACACTTTGAGGAAACAGTTATGTCAATTTCCCCTATGGTCTCACAAAGAAACACTAAAACAGACACTCTGGAGAAGCCCATAAATCCATTCTCCCTACGGTCTGCTACACCAGTTTCTCACGGCCCTGTGTAAGTCAACCAAGCCTAGCAATGCGTATTGGAAAAAGTAAACCTCAAGAACTACTTGGCTAGAAGTCAACAACATATCATCATGTCAGATAAACAAATCACTCCATCCTACAATACTAGGCAAGGTAAAAACAGAAAGGAAGCTTAACAGTCTAAGTAGGACCAAACTATCAAACTGAGGCATGCTTGGGAAAACACTTCCAAAGCATTACAATTAATCATATTCACATTTAATCAAACTCTACTCAAGCATAAAATCATATCAGTCAATTAACAGGGTTAAAATAGTAAACATGCAATACCCCATTCAAGAGTATTGAGAAGTGCTTCACATATAACTCAATGAAATTCTACTAAAAGGGAAAAAACTCCAACATCGGTGTTGCAGGATTGTTATACATGAACCTCAATCCTTGAATCGCCTAAAAACACCTTAGATATACAAAAACATCTAAAACGTTCAACCAAGGATATCTGTTGAAAGGGAAGAAATCAGGAAACGGAGCTCTAACAGAAGGAATATCTTTCTGAGGTGATCCAAACACAATTGATAGCGGTCGATTTGGAGAACAGACGCTCGATCAGGGGCTCGGTGAAGATCTGTGTTGTACAGACGCTCTCGGATGAACTTGGTTGAGAAGGAGATGGTTTTGTCCATCAGACGCGACCCCAATAGGATTAATGAAATAAATAAATTACACGACATGTACTTGCCTTCACCGGGCCCTGCATTAAGCAGTCTCTAGGTCACCACACACGACCATGTGTAGGGTTGTGACATGGCAAGCACCCGGATACCTGTGGTTACCGAGAACACGACTTGTACTTAAGAAATTTCCAGAAAACTACACTTTTCCTCAAAAAACCCAGAAAAAGGAAAACATGCATGAAAGGAAGATTCGAGTAATGACATGTCTTAGGAAAAGCCTTAATCTCATCCACATCGAAATCAACTAATACCAAGCCTTGTATTATAACCATAAACAGATCCACAACTTGGATTAGATTTTACAATCCACAAATCCTAAAGCCTACCCAGAACAAAGAGCCTTCCATAGTTCTATGTGGGTAAAAAAGTTACCAAGTAACACATAAACGCTTCTATAGTTATTCATGGGAATACAATAAAAGATTTTTGAAATAATGTATTGAGCACACTCTTGTTTAATCACAAGAGATATTGTATTAAGATAAATAGATTATAAGAGAAAAATTCTCAAAAGTAAATAATTTAAAGGGAAAATTAATAGATATATGGATATAAAGTGTGATATATATTGATCTGTGATGATTTAGTTGTTATAAGCCTCTGAGTTTTTCTTTAGATGGTACACGGACAATTTTCTCAATATGATTAGAAAAATAGTGTTTCAGGAAGGTTCATTAATATAAATCATTTGTTACTCCCTATACGACATACAATTTTTTAATTAGTGCATCATAAATTTTTTTTCATGATTGAATTAATATCTTTTAATTATACATTTAGAATAAGTAGTCATTGGAGAATAATCATACTTCATTAAAAATTTTTATTCTTTATTTAATGTTTCAAAAACTAGTAATTTTGGATTTTAAATGCTCCAATAGTTTTTTAGAAATTGTAAGATATCTTCACATAATGTATGGTCATTTATGCACATGGTTACTTGACGTGGTTAGTTAAGGCTACAAGGTGATATAGTTAGTTCTTCACTTCATGTAGTAGTCTCATCTGAACATGTTATTAGCATAACTATCCATGTGGTTTGTTAATGATTTTATATAGTGAGATTTTCCATAATGTGGTCACTAAATTCAAAACATTCTATTAGAATATATTTTTTAATAAAATTACACAACTTAGCATGGTAATTTTATTTCCGCATGTAGTCAGGGAGTTTCCTTCTTATGGTAAGGTGGGTTCCTTCTTACGACAAAGTGATTTTCTTCTTTTAATAAGGTTATTTTCATATTATAGTAATGTGATTTTCTTCTTATGTTATGTTGGGTTTCTTATGGTAATGTGAATTTATTTTCATGAAATTTTGGTTCTTGTTGTAAGATAAACTGAGTCTTTTGTGTGTGTTCGGCTTGTGACATAGAAATATTTTTCTAATATAACTCATTGAAAGATCAATTTGCATATGGTAAGGTGAAACATACTGTGTGGTAAGGTGATTAGGTCACCAGACCTTCACATGAAAATTTGTCACCTAATTCTCGATACTTATTCATTATTTCAATTGTTACTAGTAAACTATTTATAATAGAAATCATAAAAGTGATTAATGACATGCTAAACAAGATTTGGGATCATTAAAATAATAAGGTTCCAGTCTAAGCCAATATTATCCCGCTTTTTATGATCACAAATCCTGAAATATAAATTTAAATGAATTGAATACATAAAAATCATATATTAAAATTAATGAAATATTGGTAATAAGTTTTTAAAATCATGAAAAGTGTTTCCAAATTCAATGACAGTTAATTAATCACATTATCCACCCCCATCACATTATTAATTAAATGATGTTTAATTTATTAAAATTCTCCCCCTAATCTAATTTTAAAAAAATAAAATTTTAAGGGAATAAAATAATTAAAATAGAATGGCATTAATACATCAAAATACAGTACAACAGAATATGAAAATATGTTATAAGAAATCTCTATCAGAAATACCGATATGAATCTGACTAAGGGTCATCTATCATAAATGTAAGAATGATAGTATAATTTACTTTAGAAGTAGGGGTAGGATTATAATTAGTCTTAGGATAATATAAAGAGGTAGGGGATCCAAGGACCATACACCTGGAAGATGGTCTAAGATACTAAAGGATTGGGTTGGAGTGAGGCTAAAAGGATTGATTGAAGAGGATGTTATTGGATGAGATAAGAATTTTCGAGGGAGATGAGATAGTAGTTTTAGAGGTTAAAAGTAAAGATTCCATTAATCAGGTAAAATCACTGACAGCTCAAGATCCATACTTCAAGGCCTGAAGGAATTCATCTCAATTCTCTATAAAGGATTCCAAAACAACATTAAAATATTTAATATAATAAACATGATACTTGAAATCTTAAAATAGATGGATAATCCGTAAATAAAAATCTTGAGTTTTAAACATCACAAATATGAATTTTAAAATATTCTACTGAGATGATAATCAATTTCCGTTTTGATTGTTTCATTACCATGACTAGATTGTTTGGAATCATAAGGAACTAAAGGGACAGTTTTAGAAAAAGGGTTCTAATACCTTTCATATACAACTTCATGATTCCTTTTGAATTATTCATGAAACACTTACATCACATTATGAATAAAATATTTTATTTTACATTCATCATCTAGAGTAACCGAATATATAGTATCTGGATGAAACACATCATTCACGAACCTTTAGTCTAACTAAATCATCATATCTCATATATTATCATGAAGATCACGCATCTTCACTCTCATATATCTAATATCATTTTTTATCATTTCTATTATGAAATTAAATCTGGGATAGAGATAATTAATGACCATTATAACATCTTTTGAAATATCCACTTATCTCACATTAATCAAAATGGTCTAAAATTTAACAAACGGTCATTAGAGTATCTCTAACATATCTAAATTTAATATAACCATTTCTTATTTAGTGACATATGAGTATTACAGAATAGAAGGTAGTGGATAACAAAAAGGTGGTTCTTTAGATGAATACCTACAATCTACCTTAGGTAAACTCTCCATTAGAACATATCCCATAGTCTGATCCTCAAGTCTTATAAAAACCTGAACTACATCATTTTAAAAATCATAAACAATCCTCCCATGATCAAAAAACTAAGAAGCTTCAATCCTATACTCAATATACACATCAAAAATCAAATATCCTTCTAATGTTATGTAAATAGAAATAGTGACAGGTCAACCCTGTTTAGGTGGACAGAATCCATGACCTTCATCATATTAACTAGGATAAGTCATGTTTAAACCGAAAGAATATAGGGATTACTCCCCTTAAGAATGATTATCTACTAATGTTTATCTAGGGGTACTCACAATAATAAAAGATCCCTCTAAGTTATATCTAGCAGCATCTTATCCAAATTATTTATCTCACACTGGATCATCTTCATGAGCTAACAAAGCTTCATCATTAAGATCAAAATCCTTTATTTCTTATTCATATAATTCATCTTCATTAACTTCTACTTCCTCTAATTCAATATGATAAGCATCATAAACAGTGTACTACACAATTTCATCAATTCATGAACTGGATCTACAATATTCATTAGTCAAATGAGATACCTATGTGGATTAAACTGTTCATACACTTTCTTTGGGTCATCTACAAATTCTTTTTTCATAGTATTCTAGTTAACTTTCATCTGCATAAAAATATTTTAATTAAGAAAGAATCTATCATAAATAGTTAATTTATCTTATTCCAAAATAATGTGTCCATTTTAAACTAACAGTGAAACAAATAATTTAATATATGATAAATAACTATACCTTGAATCTCCCTTACACATCCCAATCATATGCCACATAATAAATATGCAAAAACTGATTTGAACACTATTCTTCATTAAAAATAATAATAACATATCATGATTCATTTTAATACTAAATTATCATTTCCTCAAGTTTATAAAATGCTGAGTAAACATAACTATGATCCTTCATTTACTACTCATCTCAACAGTAGTGGGTCATCTAAGAGTTCCAATTCTATTGATTTCGTATAGGGAATTCTAAAAATTTAATTTTTTATGATTAATAGGATATGAACAATGATAATATTTATACTCACCATTTTGTGGTATGATGAAACATTTCATCCAACACTTAATTGAGAATTTGAAAAAAAAACTCTATAAATCCATGATTTTACATTATAATTATTCCCTTCAAGAAATAATTCAATATTCAAAAAAACTATTTGACAAGAATATAATAAAATCGTCCACCATTTTACCTAAACCATTCAACCCAATCATTTTTTGGAATTGTGATCCAATCTATTGATAGCCTTACCTTAAACCACAAAGCATTAACTTCTTTATTTTCTAAAAATGGACAATTATTGAGATGTGTGTTATTTGGATCTCCTAAAACACTCAAGTCATCTTTCATCTTCTTCATCTTATTTAAAATAAGTGACATAACTGGAAAAATAGTTTCTAATAAATTCATTATCATTAAATTTTTTAATTGAAATAAGATCTCAAAAGTTTTGAAATCAAGGGTAAAATATAGTGATTTTATATGAGAGAGTGAGTGTTTTGAGATGATTGAAAACTATCCAATTAGAATACCCTAAAAAGATATAAGATATTTGAATGAAAATATAGTTACCGTTTTAGTTTTAGATTCTAATGTTATGTTAAATAATTTATGGATTAAAATAATAATAAGCTTAAAAAATCCCACCAAAATATTTTCTGGAAAAAAAATTAAAAACACATGAGAATTTTGATGACCATGATTATATAAATATCATAAGAAAATTACTCATTATAACCTTATCCTATAGAAGGTGTTTCAACCGTACTAAGAATATGTTTATAATAAATACATAAGAAGTTTATGACCATATATTCAAGATATTTATATTGATCTTGGGATAATATATGATATGGAAATAAGTGTTCATGGTATGCATGATGATCATATCAATAAAAATTGACTCACCGTTATCATACCGACCGTTTGAACTATATTTTATAGTTATTTTCATAAAAAACATAGAAAAAATAAGCTAATACATTTAGTATCTAAATTAATAAAATATAATTTAAATATAATTTATCATTCCTAACTCATGTATAATATCATTGATTCTCTCAACAGTCAAAGTATTTGTAAATATATCAAAAGAACATGTTTAGTACCTACAAATTCAAGAGTCATATCAAATTTTGATTAATGATCTATTCGAAAGTGTTTTCTTATATCAATATTATTTGTTCTAGAATGAGATATATAATTCTTAGAAATATTAATCTCACTTCTATTATCACAATTTATAGGGACATAACTGAATAGATATAAATTTTATAGAAATTTGGTTTTATTTATAGAATATTTTCACAATAACTTCTTACACCTATATACCCTTCATAAACTATAGATAATTACACAATGTTATGTTTCTTACTACATTATGATACTAGATAATTTCTAAAAAATTGTCAAGTTCCAACAGTACTTTTTAAATATAACTTACAACCACCAAAATATTAATCTAAATAAATAACTCAATAAAATCCATGTCCAATGGAGTAATATAATACTAAGTTAGTTATATTCTTGATTTATTTAAAAATTATTTTTTTAGTCCGTATATGTGATTGTTTTGGGATTTCATGAAAATGATCACACATACACAAATGAAACATAATATCTAGTAAGATTTTAGTAAATTATAGAAATATTCCAATCATACCTCTATAAGTGGTTTGAAAAAAAAATCTTTATCTTTATCAAGAACCAAGATGCAGTAAATAATGAAGTGAGTATCACTAATTTTAGTATTGTCTATACCAATAAGTTTTATTAGGTATTTTCTGTACTTTTATTGACATAAAATAATTCCAATTTTATTTTGATTCTTTTGAAATCCAAGAAGGAATTTATATTCCTCAATTAAACTCATTTTAAATTCACTTTTCATCATTACCGAAAATATAGTACAAAAATAATTTCAGGAAGATCCAAAAATAATATCATCAAAATAAATTTTTATAACTAAAAAATCAATTTAAATAGTTTTAATAAATAATTTAGGGTCCTATATGACATTTATAAAACCATTAAAAATTATAAATGAATTGATACTATCATACCTTTTTCTAGGAGATTATTTTAAAAATCATAAATCATTAGTTAAATTAAAAATATAATTTAGAAAATGTGGATTTTACAATCTAGGGGGACATTAAAAAAATTACTAAAAAATATAATGATTTAATAATGGACTTTTGACAACCAATTAATATAGTTTTAAATTAAAATGTGCTATAATGGAAAGAAACATTTTAATGGATTCATGTATAGCTATTGGTGAAAATGTTTCTTCATAGTCAATACTTTATTGTTGATGATATCCTTGTGAAACCAATCTAGTGGTGTTCCTAAATATGTTCCCTAACTCATTAACATTGTTTCTAAACACCAATTTAGTGGTGATGGTCATAGTGTCTTTAGGACATTCATTAAGTTCTCAAAATTTTTTCCTTTCAAATTTATTATGTTTTCATATTTATATCACAAGAAATTCATCATTAATTTCATCATCAAGGTTCCTTGGTTCATTATTTTTAAATAAATCATAATGTTCAACAATATTTATAAAGGAATATGTAGTTAATGTTCCACTTTTTAGGTCTCCAACTCAAGAATTTAATGGATAATATCTATAAGGCCTAAAATTTATTGGAAGACAAGGGATAGATATATCATTATCCTCTACTATTTCATGCTTTAGTTATTCATTAGAGATGGATGAGTTCTTTATAGAATGTATAACATAAAATTTACCCTATTTAGTATTTAAGTCCCAACTAGATAGATCATCCTCAATATTTTATAAATAGGTATTGGGATCACTTGTATCTATTTCATCAAATTTTACATGTACATATTATTCCAAAAGGTTTTTAATTTAATTAAATACCATATATGACTTATCTTCTGTTGAATACCCAAGTAAAATTGTTTCATCACTCATGGAAGAGAATATAGAAATATTAACCTTTGTATTGGGAACAAATAATTTCCATCCAAAAACTCTAAATTAATTAACTGTTGGTTTTCTTATATTTTTTAATTCATAAGGGGATTTCATTAAAATAGATCTAATTAATACGTTATTTATTATATGCAATGGTATATTCACATATTCTTCCAAAAGGTAAAAATGTAAAACATAATCATTAATCATGGTCTAGGTAAATTATTTAAGTGTTATACTTATCTTCTCTACTAAACCATTATACTATGGGAAACTATGAGTAGAAAATTTATAATTATATCTATATTGTGGGAAAAATAATTTAAAATATTTATCGTCAAACTCAAAACCATGTTAACTTATTAATATCTTAATTATAAGTCCACAAATAGTTTCTATAAATATTTAATTCTTATAAAATTGGTATATACTAAATTATTGTGAACTAGAAAGTATACACAAGTATATCATGAAAGTAAAAATACTATAACTTAAACATAGTGCTTACCATTTAAGTTAGTATATATAAAGTGTATAAACAAATCAATGTGAAAAACACTAGGCGTTAGGAATATAAAACTTATTTCTTTGATTTAAAATAGATTTTGTGATATTTTCCTTTTTGAAAAGGTTTATAGACTTTGTTATCTCAGATTTTTATTTTTGGAATATCTGGGACTAACTCTTCCTTAATAATTTCTCTATATGAATTATTATTGAAATGTCATAGAATCTAGTTTCAATGATACTTTGTGAATAAAACATAGATATAAAATATTTTGAGAAAACAATGTATCTCAATTAACAACACAAGCATTTTCATTTCTTAAAGTAGTGAAAACAAAAGTATTTTAAAAATCAAAAACATTGAATGCATTGTTTTCAAAGGTAACATAGAAACTATCAACAAATTTTTTTGAAATTATGAGCTGATTATATTTCAACCAATCTAGAATAAAAACTTGTAAAATAAAATAGTGTCAGAGTTACTAATTTGACCAAGTCCAATTACCTTCCCTCGTGAATTTTCACTAAAAATGACATGTCCAACATCAAAATTGATTAGGTTCTTGAAACTTGAATAGTCCCAAGTCATGTTTCTAGAATAAAAAATTTCTGGATACCATAAGTAATTACTGGAACACTTCAAGAAGGTTTTCTACAAAATATATTAAGACAAAAATAAAATTTGGTGCCTGTATTTTCTTAGGAGAATAAATGATATTAATAAGATATTTTAGAATACATAAATATTAAATTAGTTTCCTATAAACTAACATTGGAAATTTAGAAATAAAAAACTTTTTTTGGGATAATAGAATAAGAATTATTAACAAAATAAGTATAAATATATATGTGGGTAAATTTTTTAATGGCCATTCATTGTTCAGGTAGGTATCCTATTCCAGCAGTATATTTAGTTATAATTTTCTTTCCATGAATCTATGTCAATGTATTTTTTCCAATTTAAAACCTTTATAAACATTTATTTAATTCCTCATTGGATAATTTCATCTCACTATTCGGTTTTAATAGTAGAAACTTTATATCCTTCTCTATATTAAGATTGATTTTAATGTGAGTAGACAAATAATGTTGCTTCTTTAAACTTATATATTTTTCATTAAGTTCATTAAATGTATTCTCCAATATATTACATTATTCAAAATTTTCATCACATGAAATATTATCCTCCATATTTTAAATATCATAAATATTTTGAATTTGAGATAGATATTCAGGGAAATAATTAATCCCTCTCATGTGTTTTTTTAAAACACATATTGGTTTCATCATGATTATTCACTATGATTGAATCTGATTCACTTGAATTATCTTCTGAAGAAATCTAAGTTGCTTAGATTGCATTCTTATATCTTTATTCCTTATCCTCGTAATATTGATTATACCTTACCTTAGTACAATAATATTTGATATGAAATTTTCACTTATGTTCATATAAAAATATTTCATTGGTTGAGTATTACTTTTTAGAATATTTTCTCCAGTTACCTCTATCATACATTCCTTTGTAATTAAATTTTCGAAAGATTTTCTTCCTTTTTTGATCATTTTTAAATTATTTCTTGAAGTTCCATTTTCTCATCACTATTATTATGTGAATCTTCATCACTAGATCTACCATATTTGGTCTTATCTTTTTGTTTCGAAGTAGTATCTTTAAAAGGTAAATATTTTTTTTAATACATCTACATATTCCTTGTTCACTTGTAATTCTTCTCCCTTCATTAGTAGCATTATAACAAGTAATTTTACTCGAATTGTACAAATATCACTTGATTCTTTTATTTATGCAGATCTTCCCATCCACCTTTATGGTAAAAATTTGGAAAGTTGCATAACTTGATCTTTTCCAAATATCTTCTTTCCAACTCATGAAATGTGTTCAATTTCTCATTGACCCTGAGATACATGTTAGATATCGACCCAATATTATTTATCATAAATGAATCATATTTAATAGTGTAGGATTTTATGTTAATTTCATTAATATTATATATCCCCTCATGAAATATATATAGTTTGTAGAAAATTTCAATGAAAGTGGAAACGTGAGATATTCTATTAAATTCATCTTCATCCAAATGAAAGTATAACACATTCATTGCTTTATTATTATTTTCATATGTTGTTTTTTTCACTATATCAAGTATCTCTAGCTATTCTTTATTTTTCATATTTATCTTTAATTACCACTTAAATATAAAAACCAATACTCCATAAATTAATTTTCATATTAATCTTTCAATGACAATTATTAGTGCCATTAAAATAAGGAGGTCAATTAGTGTATGTTCCATCTTGCCTGTTATTGTCCATAAAAAATTAATTTAGGAATGAAATACATTTATGATTTTTAAAATAAAACTAAACCATAGTTGAAAATAGTTTTTAGTTCCTATAATACTAAATGCCAGTCAGAGTGAGTAACTCAAGAGGGAGGTGGATTGAGTTCCCCATAAAAGATTCTACTAAAATAATTATAAACTATATCCCTAAATTAATTAAACCACCAAGATAATAAAAACATTAGAAGTATCTAAATTTTACCTTTAAAATAATTTTTCAATATATGATTAATGCTTAGATAAAATAATCTTTCAAAACACATTGACTTTTGAAACTAATTTACTTAATCAAAAACTTCATATAAACATAAATTTAGACTAACTATCAAAGTGTAGTTTTATTTACAGATTTGGAAAATGGAAAATTATTTTCTATTAACAGAATGAAAAAAACATAATACATACTATAAATAAAGAAATGGTTCAGTATCAAGAAGAGACATAATCCCCTCCACTTGGAAATCACCTACTTCCATGTACTTTATTATAATTGTAAACAAAAAAGTATCTTTAGTTGTGTTTTTAAATCAGTAGTACACCATGATTTCAAGAAAACAAATACTCTTCCATATTTATATGTAGGATAAAATGGTTCCAGGTCACACGTGACCAATTCCACATGGTCTCCTGATGTGGAAATGTTATTTGGTCAGTTCATCACTTCATGTGGTCATCTCATTTGAACATACGATGAACTCAAATCTTCATATGGTAAGTTGATGGCCTTAAATGATAAACGCTTCCAACATATAATCACTAAATTAGAAACATACTATTAGTATATCACATTATTAAAAGCTACATACATTGGAATGATAAAATTATTTCATTATGAGGTTTTATAGTTTCCTTCTAATGGAAGGGTGATTTTCTTCTTGTGGTTGGGTGATTTTATTCTTTAGATAAGGTGGTTTCCGTCTTTAGGTATGGCAATTTTCTTATTGTGGTAAATTAATTTTAATATTTTTGAATGTTGAACTTATTCTCATAGAATTTTGGTTCTTACTATATGGTAATATGGGTCATCAACATGGTGTCACCTAATGAATTAAACAATTTTCGATAATCCAGCTCCTAGTGGGCTCTATTTTCATTCAGTAAGGTGAAAAATAACATGTGGTAAGGTTATATAGTCACCTAACCATCAAATATTAATGTTTTATGTCAATATATATAGTTATCCATTCTTTAGATTTAATATAGTAAAACATTTTATAATCGAAAACATAAAAACCACTCATAACAAGACAAACATGACTTTGAATTATAAAAATAAAGAGATGATGGTCTAAGACAATAATTCCATTTTAAAAAATTATAAGGAAATTTAAATACGATCAAAATGACATTTATCATCCATTAAATCATAAATAAAAATTTTATTGAATCATTTAAAATAACTTGTATATGGAAGAAAAATATTTGGAAGGGAAACTTTAAAATATTATTATTTTTAAATAGAACATCCCTTATGTTGAGACTGAATCATCACATATATTCTTTACATTCTTGAATAATAAATGTATCTTAATTATTTAAATTATTTTTAACCTTTTTCATGTTTATTATTCCTTTTATTTTATTTATTTCCATGATACTTACAATTAATTAATCTCTCCTCATTCATTTTGATAATATTCCAGTTATGTGTCCAGAATGACTTTGGAATCTTGAATATGTTCAAAAAGATCTTTAATACATTATCTATAAAATAATAATCTCGAAATAATTATAATTTTTATACATAAAATATAATTTTAAAACCACCCATGAAATATGATTGTGAAAAATGATCTTCAATACAATCATGGGGAGGGTGGGTCGTACGTATGCATGAGTAACGTTTTCATTTTTCAAGGATCCTTATGGAATGAAGTTAAGTATTATTTTATCTTTCTATAATGATAATTATATCATAAATATCATATTATTTATTTAATTACACATATATATACCATCCTTGAGATAAGGTAATGAAAAATGAATCACATCACTTTGTGGAGTTGGTAATCCACACGCATACCCGAACAACATAATAATTTTTAAATGAATTGAAAGGTAAGAAAATATATATATTACATTATAGAACGTTAAATATTTCATAAATATCAATTATATAAATATATATTAAATCAATAAATATATCCAATAATCAAAATAAATGATGGAAAATGAATTACATTAGTCTGAGAAGAGGTAATCCTTCGTACACACTAAATATGGTTTATTTCACATTTGATGGAAGAAGATAAGGATGTAGTTTATTAAATTAATATAATAAAACCTTACAGTATGGTAGATAATTTGGCATTTTTATCATCTTGTTTGAATAATATTTGAATTATGTGGAACAATGGATAAAATCAAAACACTCAGTTAAGAATGACACCTCTTCTAGAGACGACATCTCTATGGTTACACCAAAAGCCATCATAGAAGGGTTTTGTTATCAAACAAAACCCTATAGGATATTTTTTGGGAATTAAGTAAGTGAATTGGTTTCTGATTTCTGGAAAAAAAGTATGTGCGGAAAAAAGGGGAGAGGAGGTTCCCTTTTATATGTTCGGGGATGGGCACTGTTGGAATTTCTTAATAGACTAAAATATGAAAATTTCATTCTAAGTTAAAATATTAAAAATGAATATATATTTTAATATATAGTATAATGTTTTGAAATACCTTAAACCATTAAAATTTTGACAAGTGTTAGGGTTTTTTTAAACCATATCATTTGGTTTAACCCCTTAGTTATCATATTTTACACTTAACAATAGTAAGGTCATCTTTACTCCAAAAGTGTTGTTAATTTACTAATAAGGGGAAAATAAGATCATAAATGGAAAGGGATGACATTTAAACCATATATTATCCAAGTTTACATAATTGAATGTTTTATGGTCTTTAACAATTTAATAAAATATTATTTTAATAAAACATCAATAATCTCATTTTCAATACTATTCAGTTAATTTGAATTTCATGATGCCAAGACAAAGATAGAATTATAATATAATTTTTTAAAACTTATATAATATATTATATGTATAAAAAAATTAATTTAATAGAGTAATTCAATAAAATTAGCTTACTTTTAATATTTCTAATTTGATTTATTTTAATTTATTATTAATTGAATAAATATTATGTCGGTGTTGCATAAGTATTAAATTTAATAATGAAATCACTAAAAATTTGAAATAAGTTACATCATGAAAATTATTTAATTATTATTAAAATAATAATTTATATTTATTCACAAATATATTTTGTCCCTATGTGAACACATGATGGAGATATTTGAAAGTGAGAGAGTGGCATTGTGTCTTTTTCACTACTTAAAATTTTATATAAGCCATTTTCAAAGAAAAGTTTATAATAAATAATTAAATATTGAGGATAAGGTGACTAGGATCAAAAGATATTCATAAAATAAGAACTAATATGAAACAAATGTGGCCATATCATTTAATTTTAACTAAGGTTAAACTGATATACACTTTTACTATGCTGAGAAAATTTTACTATTCAATAAGAAAAAAAATTTATTTTGAATTTATTAAATAATATAAATTATGATATTTAAAAATATGGAATATTTTTTATCAAGTTAAATCCCTATAATTTTATAAAATTAATTTTATTATAATTCCACAAAAAGCGATGAAACTTTGTGTTTTAAGAAAATTCAATTTTCAAGCAACAGATAAACATATATTAATCATATGAATAGTAATAATTAATATTTAAATTTAAATTAATTTAAATATATATAATAAATAAATACAATTTAAATAATACCTTATTTGGGGATATTTTAATTAATTAAAATTTATAGGCTCATAATTAAAAACGGTTTTTTGAAAAATGTGTTTTTTAGAATTAAAATAAACTTATACCAACATCATGAAAACTGTATATTAAAATGAAATTAGTTATATTATTAGAAGTAAAATGGTTCATATGTATATTTAATATTAACTATAAAATATAACATTAATATTAAATTAATTTATTTAATGATATGAAATTAATGTATTAGAAAAATAGGTACATTCATTATTCAATGAAAAATCAATCATTCTAAAGAAATCCCAAAAATTCAACTTAATATAATTTTTATATGAAGATTTCAAAAATGATAACTATTTTATAAAACTTTATTATTAAAATTATAATAAATTAATTATATTATCTGATCCCAACAACAAATAAAATAATGTTTCAAGAAAACGTACTTTAGAAGCACCAAATTAATTTACATAAAATTGAGTAATTATTTATAATTAATTAATAAATAAATTTAGATTATAGAGATCCTCTAGAGAAAATTTTCATAATATGTTATTCCTATTAATACCATTGATTTTAATGGACATGTTTTAATAATAATATTTTAATTGTATATAGTAGTGAAACGTCCCGACCCAGCTCACTCCTGAACAGATGACCGGATTGGTTTCCACATGACCTCAAGCGTGACTCCACATACACCAGATGATGCCAACTAGCAGTGAGGCTCTATGGATAGTCAGGTGGGAGACTATACCCTCTTATCTAAGTTGCGCAGTGGTATATCAAACTAAATAAAAAAAATGGAAATAAATAGCGGAAGCGGTCTAATAAATGATAAAGTAGTGGAAGGAAGATTTTATAAATCTTGTACAAACAAATATCCTACACTAATTATATAGTAGATCCATGCATGGAATACTAATGATACAAAAATGGGAAATAGTGAACAAAATAGCATTCTGAACATTTCAATACTAAAATAAATAAAAAATGACTCTAAGCCCTGAGGGCGGTCTCCTCAAGAATCTCGATCTTCCACTCAATCCTTTGCTCTTATCTTCTAAGTAAAATAAAACAACACAATCCTACAACCAAATACAATCTACTCAGGTACCCTAGTGCAATGGCGGCCCGAGTAGGGTGTTATATATTAGTCTCAGTAAGTCAGGACCACCAGTGTCTACCCCAAATCCGGACATTTAATAAATAATTTAAACTATTTGAAAACATCTATAAATAAAGTAATTAGTATAAATTAACTATACAACCAAGTACCTGCTTTATCCCTCAGCTGGTGTCTGAATGTGCATTATAAATTTTTCTTTCCTAATCAATAATCGTTAAATAATTATGTTTATTTTTCAATTAAACAAACCTCAGTAAATTAATAAAGTCTCGAGATTCATCCTAAGCCCGACATCCCCTGTATAAGTCACTCACCATAGATGTCTCTAAATTCTAGCTATGTAATCAAAGTAAAGACTGAATCCAAGCTTGTTATTTGGCTTGGATAACACGTCATAAGTTATTCAATTTAATCTTTCATATACTTTTTCTGAGCCCATACACTAAAATAGTGATTCACTCCTGGGTCCGTCCACTAATATTGATTTACCCAAATCATTAATAATTATGAACCCTTTCTTATATTCAATTGAAAAATCATTAGGTCACAACAGTTTTCATTAACCATTAATTCATTTCATGTACGAACAATTGAACCCACATTCCAATGTATATTAATGGGTGTAGAACATCGTGTCTAGCACCATCATGAGTATTTTGAGCAGCTGTCCTTGTCTCGCAACCCATGGGTATTTGGAGCATTATTCCCTGATCCATAAAAGAATATTTGTATGAATGCTGGGTGTAGAACTCCATTTCTAGCACCATGTGAGTATTTGGAGCTTCAGTCCTTGTCTCACAACCCGTTTATCAATCATACGTATATATTTATCATTGGTGTAGAACACCATGCCTAGCACACTTTGATTATTTGGAACATCATTCCTTGTATCACAACTCGTTTAACAATTATACATATATATTTATCATTGGTGTCGAACACCATGTCTAACACCCCAAAACCATCCATTAATTAATTCATAAATTAATTGATCCAATATGTTAGTTAATTCAACAATTAATTAACAACATAAATAACCCATCAAATAAGACAAAAATTAATGTCCCATTCAACATAACAATAGTAAATAATTAATTATTCTTATCGAGCCAACTAAATAATAAACTCAAATTTTAATTATCCAAATTCTTTAACAAATCTGAACCCGTCCACTCAATTAGTGATTCGTCCAGGAATTTAACAATTTACATTCATGTTATAATCATCTCAAAACATGATGATCAAAGCCCAGATATTTAGAATCCATCTCACCTAGCATATCATATTTTTTAACAACTCTATCCAAGACTAATTAAGGCATGAAAAAATAATATGCATCAAATGGTACCCTTGGCCAATAGTTGTAACAAACAATCAATTCACATTATTAATTTAATGAATGAAAATTAATTAATTAAAAAATCAATTAATTAATTAAATCTTATCTATTTAACCAATCATAAATTAATTAACCATTGACCATTTCACATGTTATAATTAATCCATCCATTAATTATAACTAGTTTCCAAGAAATATTATGAAAAGTTCATATATTAAATATTCTCAATAATTAGTAAAATACAAAATTTTATTACTACTAATGACTTGATAATTAATTATACAATTAATTAACCTATTACCCCTTCTACCCATCCAAATAATTTAATTATTTAATTATATCACATTAACCAAATTAGAAAAATATGATTAAAATCAACACATGTTCAAGTCCTCATTTATCCTATGTGTGAGGCATCATTTAGTAACACCAAAAGTATCATGCATCGACATATAATAATAAAGGGAACTCTCATTCTCAATTTATTTAAAGAAGTTATAATTCTTAAATAAATTGTTGTGGATTTTGTACCCTAACTCGGGGTGGCACCATTTTAATTCTAAAGCGCTTTAAAATACTTGGCGGCAACCAGTCCACAACTTGTCCGCAATCACACACATGCATGCCTTATATATATATATATTCACACGTTCGTCCTAGAAAAATATAAATAAAATTAAAAATATTAAATAGGCACTCAGAATCAAAGTAATAAGGACCATCACACCTTAAACTCGATACGAGGGACCCATATAAATTATCAAACCCTTAATTGAATGATACAAAAGCATACCACGATAATATAACCTTCCCCAAAACATTATGGAAAAAAGAAAATTAAACCCATCCACCTTGCCTTTTTTGGTAGATTCTAGAATATGGTCCAAAGGGTCTAGAGGAGCCCCTTGCACAACCCTAGAACTAAAGAAAGGACACACAATGAAACCTAAACCATAGGATTTTGACTGAGTAAATAGTGCGAGGGAGGTTCCAAAAAGCCAATGTGAATCACAAAAAAAATGTAGATGGACTCACCTTGCTGAGAGAGACAATATTTGAGAAGACATAGGGAGGATTCGATTGCACGAAGAAGAGCAAGTGAGGGGGCAGTGCGTGCCTCAAAGGAGGGGCCTCATGCATTTTTGTTTTTCCGCCCGCATGGTGGTGTTCCACCCTCGTGTTATATCCAACAATTATCAATTACATCGAAAATAATCTAATAGTTTTAATATAATAATAATAACATTTATTATTCTCATTTAATATAATGTTACTTCATTAACAAACCAGTAATTAAAGGATTCACAATAAATTCTGAAATCCCCCATTAATCATCCAATAAAATTAATACAATAATAATAATATCCATATTATTATTAATACATATTTCTTTTATTCAAAAAATAAAATAAATAAATAAATGCATTTTAAAAACCTGGTAACCGCACAGCAGACACGCACCATTTGACAAACCGTTCACAACCCAATATCAACATTTAAAATGGGTTAATTAAATTAAAACCAACCCTATATTTAATCCTCATTTAATATTACCATTTAAAATTTCCATTCTTTGATAAAGATGAACTCCACATTAACACATTATTTAATTAAATTCATTCAAAAAATTTAATTAAATAATTTTCTCACTTAATATTTTTTAATTTAATTCTCTTAACACAATTTAATTAAATTTGAAAACTCCAACTCATCATTATTTAATTAATTATCTCAACACAATTTATTTAAATAAAAAACTCCATTTCGTAGCGATTAATTGAACTCTTATTGACATTTAATTTAAATAAATGAAACCCCAAAAAATCATTATTTTTTTATTCATAATAATAATAAAAACCACTCATTAAACCAAAATAACAATAATAATATTATTATTATTATTATAATTATTATTATCCAACCTTAGATAAAACCCAGCACCTCTTATTAAATAAAAAAACCACTTTATTAATTACAAAACTCCTTATTTAATTAGAATATTATTTGAGAAACCCAAAAGCCATATTAATTTCACATAACTGTTACACCTTATAAAGATTCCAATTAAAATCATTTAACATAAATGTTACACCACATTTAATTTAAAACAATTATTCATTCATTAGTCTCTTAATAAAAATTTTATAATTAATTATGAAACTCATAATTTATTACAATGTCATTATTGTGATAAAAACTCTAACCCATGACCATTATTAAATTTCCATAATAATAATAATTATTACATTCATAAAACTAAAATAATAATAATCTTATTATTATTATTTTTCAAACTTTTGATAAACCCAACACCAATATTTAATAAAAATGCTTAATTAAATACTAAAATCATAATTTTAAAAAATATTTTTTTGAGAAGCTCAAAATCCACATTAAATTCTCATAAATGATACACTCCTTTAACTAGAAATTAAAACATCACAGTATCAAAATAATTTATGACTACATAATAATAATAATAACATTATTATTATTATCACATTCCACCATTTAATAATAAATGGTCATTTAATAATTCCTAAACTCTACATTTAATTAAAATGGTTCATCGATAAATCAATAATCCACATTAATTTCTTCTATCGTCATTTAATTAATTCTATAACATTCATTTAATTAAACAACCACAAGAATAATAATAAAAACTTCATTATTATTATTATTTAAAATTTCTTTTAATTAATCACAAAATCTCATATAATTTTATTTAATTAACTAAAACAATTTATTAAATATAGTAAACTTTATGGGTTGGACCGCAACCATGTGCTGCCCGTGCAGATTCATTAAAGTGTTCCTTTCTGGATCCGGTACTCTCAAGACTTATCAGAAAACTCGCTAAAATATTATGAGGGAATTACATAAGTCCAAAAACAACACATTTAGGTGTTCGAACAATAGGAATAAAATTCTGGAGCTCAGATTAAAAAAATGACATGTCGATAAATCGAAGAAAAAAATTCAAAAAACATCATATTTTAATGCAGTTAAAAAACAGAACATTACAAGTAATTTATTTAAGATCAGTGTTGTTTGTCATATATGATATTGAACATAGTGTTATTATTTTAAAATATTAATGTGTTACATTATCCTCTTTTAATAAATTATATCCTCACAATTTTAATTTGATGTAAATAATTATATACTTCATATTTTATAATACTTTATTAAAATTATGCATAAAAAAGTGTTAATAAAACATCTCTTGAAATGAGATAAAAGGTAACTATGAAGGTAATCTATAATAACAAAAAACTGTGCTTCCAAAAAGAATAACTCTAATGGTAAGTTAATATATGGGAATATAGAAGTGAATTAATGCCCAAGGGATAATTGGGAGTGATATAGAACATAGTTAGAAAAAATTTAATGAGAACAAATCCATAAATCTATGATTGATGAGAATTTATTTAGTTAATAAAAAACTGATGGTAAATGTATAGCCTTTTTATTTCAGTGTCATTCTATTAAAGTAGAGGTATTGTTTTACTTTCGAGATATAGAACACTATAAAATATAATTACTTGAAATCATTTTATTTCATATTCACAATTTCATCCTTTGGTTTTTATTTGATCAATTTCCACTTCATTTCATACTCTGATAAATAAATATCCAAGATGAATTTCGTTATTCCCAATGTAATAAAATCAACTTTTAATGGATTGAATAATTTATAAAATGACAAAAACACTTCCTCCAATCTTAATGCATAACGAAAACCAAAATAATTCACTTAGTATAATTCAAAAAATTAATAAACCTTCATATTAATTTTGAAAGTCTCTACAATAAGTCAGGGTGTTCAAATTAGAATATTTTATAAATAATTATCCTCAAAATTCTTCAGATATCCCTTATCATGTTTAAAAAAAAAATAAGAACTATTTGATCATGAATTCTTCCAATATTAATTTAACATTTATATTTGATCAAAATTATTCACATAAAAGGTCATAAACCCAAAAATGTATAGTACATAATCATATAAAATCCATGGTTTTAAAATAATTTCCATAAATAACTTGAATCACCATAGAGAATCATTATAACCATATATACATGAAAACATTAATTTAACTTTTATTTCTCAAATAAAATCTAATCTTATCCAAGATTATTCTTATTAGAATTAATTTCATAATGTTGCCAAAATAGTTAACTTCTTCAAAATAACATTAACCACTTTATGAATAAATCAATTTTCAATAGAATGGTTATCTATATAATAGAACACACACTCCCAAAATAAACATAGTCTGATATTTAAAATAAACTAAAAATATTATAATATTGACAAGGACATCATTTAAGCTGGTGTTAGGTGTTTCTCCCTTTTTAATCATATGTTGTAGGTTTAAGCCCTACGACCTTTCCAAATGTGATGGGTTTTCACTAAGATTAAATATTTTTTCCTTTTTAGTCAAACTATATTAATATAATTCCTATAAAATTCCAAAAATATGATTAACAACCTCAAAAAATAACATTTATAAATTTTTTTTATTAGTGTTTTAGTTTTAAAGGTTATATTTTACCTTTTACCTTACATTTAAAAATATAAAAACATTCTTCTAAATTAATACTTCATGTTAAACTTAATCATTATACATACCTCGTCCAAATAAAACATTTCCCAAAATATCACTAATAAAAAAAATCTATTTTTATAAACCAAAAAAATGGGCATCTAATCCATTTTAAATTAAGATCAACCTTAAACTTATAAACTCAATTTGGTATACATATCTCTTAAGATGACATATCATGAAAACTACCTAATATATAAATTTATCTAAAACATTATTTTGTACAAAACAAATAGACCCATCCATAAACGATACAATATATAGTGTCTCTAGACTATAATTTGCATTCTTTTATTCCCTAATATCATTTAGGTTTATAGTTTTACGGAATTGGGATAAAATTATACATAATAAACTCATAAATTATAAATTGTTACTTCTAATAGGTATCCATCTTATAATAATATAAAAAATTTAAAATTAAACTTGGTCTCTTATAATGACTAATCTTCATGACTTAAAACATGACATTTTTTTCTTACCCATATTTAAACCCTATGGAAAAAAATTAAAATTTTGGGATGATAAAATAATATTGGAAAGAAAAATATAGAAATGAAGAAAGAAAATCATTACATTGTGAATACTTATAAAAAAATTGTCTTTTTAAAATTAATGTTTGGGAACAAAATCAACATTTTAGCACCCAAGAAATCAACTTCTCTGTCAAATTATTTTCATGAAAAAACTCAAGAGAAATATTAAAGGGAAAAAGAACAATCATAAAGCTTAATTTTAAATCCTTAAAAACATATTAAAACATTTCAAAAAAGTTATAATTTTACCCTTATGATGTAGCATAAACGTTCCTTTAAACATAAACTCATGATTAATTATATGGTAGAATAATATAAAGAACCATGTATCATAATATAATTGAAATATATGAAATGTGGAATAAAAAAACAAGGAATAACCCTAAAAGTATAAATTTCAAGAGAATATCACACGGTTGATAGAGTCCCATAATGGATTAGTTTTACTCTCTAATCTGATACATTTAGTCTCATAAGAAAAACATTCCCAATTCATTGGAGCGTTATCTAGTCTCACCCGTCATAACATGTTCATGATTATTTATGACACAAAAATGAAATAAATAATAAGTAATAAACATTATAATTACCTATGGGAAGAAAATGGGTGACATTATCTTTCCTCATATCATAATAAAATAATATTTCTTAAGAAATGAATTTGAGAAATGATCCTAAGGCATGCATTACCTAGACAGATTAAGGGAGAATAAACTATGTATATATGTAAGATACATATATACAGAATTTAGAAGCAATAAATAACATTAAATATAAATCTATAAAGTGATTTACATAGACAATTATTGTAACATAAAGAAAAGGGTTGTTCAGAGAGATCACTTATACCGAATAACAAAACATTTCCAGATATCAAAAGATACATTCTAATTAAAAACATTTTTTTAAAACATAAATATAATAAAGGAATGATGTTTTTTTGAATAAACATTAAGATTATAAATTAATCTAGGCATTAGGTTGTTTTTATAATGGAGGTAAAGAACTTTAGATGTTGTATATGTTAAAATAGAGCATTCTTTCTGTCTTTTATAAAGACTGTCAAAACATTCTATATAACATAAAAAAATATTCATTATTAAAAAAATTGAAAGAAAGTAAAGCAATTAGCATTAATTATTCTCTATAATTACTTTATTTACACCCAAATATATCAAAAAACTAATTTTTAGAATTTGGAAATAGAATAGAACGATCCATAAAATAAATATTTATAACATTTAATGTGTGGTTTCTAAAGTAATGTTTATCTTATATTAATCCTTTAAAAAATTAATTTATAAAAAAAATATAAGGAAATTTATGTTTGGTAAAAATATGCAATTTAAAATCCATTTAGTCTTATATAATAAATTTATATAATCATTTAGAAGAACTTAAATATTGATGAATAATAGTTTTAAGGGAAACATTAAAAGCTGATTTTGTAACATAAAGACTCCTACCTTGAGTCTGACTCATCAAGTAAATCATTTATCTTCAAAAAAAATTATGTTAAATATTTAATTGATGGAGAAACTATTTTCTGTTTATTATTAATTTTATTTTATTCATTACTATGTTAAATACGATTAATCATGCTCTCATAACATGTTCTGAAGATATTCTTCTTTTGTGTCCAAAATAAATTTGGTAGGTTGACTAAGTCCAATAAGATAATTAATCCATAATATATAGAATAATAATAATTAAATAATAATAATTTTTATACAGAAATTTTAATTTTAAAAATAACCATGAAATATATTTATAGAAAATGATCTTTGTTATAATGATATAGATGGTAGGACGTACGTACTCAATGTAACGTCATCATTTTTCAGCGATCATTATATAAAGAAGGTAAGTAAAATTTTATAGTTAAAAAATGATTATTATATCATAAATATCATATTTTTTATTTAAATACACTTATATAAACCATCCATGTGATGTGATAATGAAAAAAATCACATGACTTTGTGGAGATGGTAATCCACACATACGGATTGATGATTTTATCATTTTTCAATTAACAAAAAGGTAAGAAAATATATGATATAACAATTTTTTAAAATGATAAATATGTAATAAATATCATATATATACACATAACATCTATCATTACATGCCTATGTGGTATGTGGTTTTAACACCTGAGATATTTATGAGAAATATTTTGTTTTTATATTATATAAATCATCAAAGAAATCATTCACTACAAACAACACTAGCTTGGCTTCCTTTACACACAACTGCGGCCTTCCTCGATAGCTTGCATCGTACGTAATACCGAGTTTCACTAAACAACGATAAGCTATTAAAATATTATTAAAACTATCCATTATGAATATTATTAACTGAATTTTTAATTTTATAACATTTTAATTCAACTTATGCATTCTCTAGAATGAGTTATAAAAGCAAAATCAGTTTTTTTGGATAAAAGAAGTATTTTTCCAAAAATGCAGTTTTGCCACCTTTTGATGGAGCACCCACATTAAATCTAGTTTTTGACATGTTTATAAGTTCAATTTCACAAAATAAAATTCTTCTTTTGAATCAGGGTATAAAAATTCACTTTGGATTTATTTTTTATATTTTTCTGATAACTTTCATATTTTGATGAATAGTAAAAATACGCTAATTTTTAATTAAAAACAACTTTTTTCATTGAGATACTTTATATGGATAAATTATAATATTGAATTATTTTAAAGTATAAATATAATATATTTTTACCATTTAATATAATTTATGTCATTAGAATTAATTTCACATTGAATTCTTAGGTAAAAACATTTCAATCTTTGACAATGTTTTAACTTCTAAAACTCGTTTTCTTAACAACATGATTTATTTTAAATTAATTAATGTAAATTATATGTTTTGAATTTTTAAAAATGGATTACATATTCAGAATCAGTGGGTCCAAATTATTTTAATAGGCTACTTTTTATTTATGGGCATTATGAATAGTAACTATGGTAAATTTTATTTACCATAGTTAAAGGTAAATCGGGTAATTAAGGGTAAATATAAGATTATAAAATTACCCTAACACCTGCCAAAATCCTATTGGATGACTAAAAGGTTACCCATATCACCTAAGGGTCGGATTAGATTCATTTAATGGACTTTTTTCTATGAAAATAATTTAATTATTATTAAAACCAAAGAATGTGACAACATGTCACTTTCTTAAATTTTATAAGTATAATAATTTTAATTTAGTGATAAACTTCATGAAACTTCTAACATAAATACGCTCCAGAAATATAATACAATTATATACATCATAGGAATTTATTTATAATTTTTAGGAATTAAATAAGTATCATTAAATATGTCACAATAGTGATGTTGAAATTATTTTATTAATTAAAATATCAAATAAATGGTGTTAAAAATATTAAAATAAATATTATATTAACTATTTAATGTGATGCACTAATTTTATAGATACATATGAAATTTTATGAATCTATTAAAGGTTTTAGTTTAAACAAATCTTCTGTATATATTTTATTTAAATTCAAATAAATGAATAGTGTCCAAATTGACACTATTGTTATTTTATACAAATAACATATTATAAAAATTTTTAAAAATCACAAAAATATTTAAAAATTATCAATTAAAATTTATATGGTCTAAAATGTCATAAAGTGTCAAATTATGTAAAATTCACAACACATATGTAATTATTTATAATAATTTAAAATTTAGAATATTATTACCACAAATAAAAATAAATTGATAAATAAGGATAAATCAAGTTTATAAAGTTTAAAATAAATTCCTAACATGTATAAATTTTATTGGTTGATGCAATTACAACCCTATCTCATTTAATATTCGGATATGTGTCATTTTGGAAGTTTTTAAGTGGGGTTGGGATTTAATATAAACTAATATTTCTTATATTTCCAAAGGTGCCCCTCTCCTCCCTTATAAAAGGGTACCTCCTCTGTCTCCTCCTCACACCGATTTGAGCATTCAAGATCGGCCAATACCTACCCATTTAACTTCCCCACTTCCATAGAAACATCCTAGAGGTCCTGGTCCTCTTAAAAGACCAATTTTAGTGCCCTAAGAGGAAGTCTCAAAGAGGCGCTTCAAAGAAGAGGTAATGCCCATTACCGATTCTTTCATCTTAGTTATTCTTCCACTTCTTCTTCTTTAGTTGTTTCATTATGAAGTAAAAACATCAGTATAACTCATAGACTGATATGTTATTATATGTGTGAAACAACCCTATTTCACCATCAATCCATCCTACGGAAAACGAAATCACCGCGCGTGCGTACGTACAGAATACCGTCTCCATGCCGTGGTGTAATCTATTTTACCCCACCAGCTTAATTGGATGGGTATAATGGTTTAAATAATAGCTATATATGATTATTGTACAGTGATATGGATTCTAAAATAGTATACATAAACTCCAATACAATTCTACGATCATGGGAACGATATCATCACTCGTGCGTACTTACGGAATACAGTCTCCACGATGTGATGAGACTCGTTCTACATGATCTTCATTGAATAATGATTATATATATGAATTGAATGAATGAATATGATATATATTACACTAATACCATTATGGAAATGAGGTATCTATAACCTAAAGAGAAGAATAATAATTTATTCGACAAAACACGCATAATAACAAAAAGTAATAAACACCCGAATAACAAGTAGTAATGAAATATTACTAATACGAAGCTAAGAATATGACCATATATGATATCATAACAATATGTATGATTTTATAATAAGTCAATAACATTATTTAAATCATTATACAGGAGGTTTAGACACTTACGAAGCAAATCAGACCTAAGGTAAGGGAAATATCAAAATCTCATTTTTATTCGAGATTGTTTATACTTTGGAATTTACTGGGGTGTATTTTATCATCCACATCCATTTTTCATCAATATGTAATATTTATATCCTTATAAAATAGTTTATATCCAATTTTACCCTTCTGTAAGTTTTTAGTAAAAGATATGAAAGGAATCTGTTGTCGTTTTTCGTACGAGGTACTTTTTGACTTTTCCAATAAAAGTATGAGAAGAATGTTTTCTTTTAACTTATACAGCATGAATGTATTTTTAAAACATTATTTACAAGAAGTTTCCCTTACAAGTTTTCAAGTTTATTTTAAATCAACAACTTTTATTTTAGAATTGTATGACATGTTAAGAAAGGAAAAGTGTTTTTAAAGTAGAAAGGATATTTTCCTCAAGAATTGAGTTCAAGTGTTTTATCAAAATTATTTTCCATCTCAGATAATAAAGGGTTCTGTTTCTATCCCTATTATTACATTGATTTGATTATGTTGTGATGGAATTATTTTTATGAATTCCTTTATCTTATATGAATTGTTTTATGATGTCACGATGTTTAAGATTCCCATTTTTATTACATGGGTTATGCTATAATTTATGGTTTATGATTTTGTGGCACCCATAAGAATGGTATCATTATGAGATGGGTGGGACCTATATCTCCCTCCAATGCATTGGGTAAAGATTCTATATCTCATGACATAGACATGGCTAGAACGGTAGGTTAAACCGGTTTAGTGAAGGAGGACTGAAATGAGGAGTGAACTCGCTTCAGAAATGGACTTTGTCCACTAAGTTAGTCTTGGCAATGAGTCTTGACTAATATGAAATGATTCTATATGATTATGTGTGTATTCCACAAAGTTTCATGTTTTATGTTATGATTATTGGGATTACATTTAACTACTATGATTTATCCCAAGTTATGAAATTATGATCTCTTTGGAAGGATAAGATTTCCAAAAGTTATGTTCTTATGTATATGATGTGATTGATATTTCTTTTGTTTACCCTTAATGAGCATTTGAGCTCACCCTTTTGTATGTTATATTTTCCCCAGGTCAGGAAGAAGGTTATTAAGTAGGATATGCCAAAAAGGGACTCTAGATATGATGAAATAAATGGGAGTCAAAGTAGATGCTTTATGAACCAGTTGTTTAGGTTTCCCAATTTCTAAAGACTCTTTACCTATATGATCCTTTCCTAGTTTTTTTATATGTTGTAATAAATATGATTCAATTCTGAAGTAATAACAATGTATGTAATGTATGGGTCGCTATAGTTGGTATTAGATGAAAGGTATAGTCAAACTTTGGAAACTAGGATGTGAAAGCCGTAGTAAGAACCCTAAGGATAAGTCTAAGCATAGAACACGATCTTAGTGTTTTAAAAATGGCCATGAACAACCTATGATAAGTCCTTAAGTGTGAAATTTTATTCTTCATTATGTGGTTTTCCTATTATAATTAGTGTTTCTCACACTATTCTCCTTGGTTTTAGTCATTGGCTGGAACCCGAAGGAACCGTGTTAATGCAGAATGCGAAGGGAAATTCAATGATTGTCCCCCTGTGCAACCACAAGTTATGGGAAATGGAATGAAAAATCTTGTATCCATGCTCACACAACTTTCTCAAGCTATGAATCATGCAGGACTTCCAAATGAGCAAAAGAAGGAGCAACATTATAGTGAATCCTTCATGAGGCAGCGTCCACCCTCATTCAGTGGGTCTACTGTTCCATTAGTTGCTGAACAATTGATTAGTACTACTGAAAAGATATTTTCAGTTCTTCAATGTTCTGAACATGATAAATTCATCTTAGCAGTGTATCGTTTGGAAGGTGATGCTGATCAATGGAGGAATCTTATCAAGAATACGAGGCCAAGAGATGAAATTGAGTCAATGGAATGGGACGAGTTCAAGAACTTATTTTTCAATAAGTACTTCCCTTGTATTCTCCGAACAAAGATGGAGAAGAATTTTCTTAAACGAAAGCAAAAGGATGATGAATCTGTTGGTAGCTATAAAGAAAATTTTACAAGACTTGCAAGGTACGCTTTTGGTATTATTATCCAACCTGAGAGTATGATCAATCGATTCTTTAGTGTCTTAAAACCAAGTCTTCAAAGGGCATTAGCCATAAGGGACTTCAATAGCTATGAGGAAATCGTTCGATGTTCTCTCAAAGTCGAGATGGAGATTGGAGTAACACATCAGTCATATGGGTTTGATAAGAAGAGGAAAATGGAATTCAAAGGAAAATATAAAGAGAACACTGAAAAGAAGATGAGTTTTCCCCTATTCTCAAAGTGTGGAAAGAAACATGGAGGGATTTGTCTTAAAGGGACAAGTAAATGTTTCAAATGTGTAAAGGAAGGTCATCGGGCATTTGAATGCCGCAATAATGGGAAGAAGATGTCTAGTGATGAGAACAATAAAAAGGCTACACAGAGTGAACCTCCTACACTTCAATGTTACAAATGTAAGGAGATGGAGAATTATGCCAATAAATGCCCAAATCCAATGGTTGATGATGATGGTCGAATTCAACAAACTTTTAAGGCTAAAGACAAAGGAAAGTCACATGAAATTTCTATCAGTGATGTGGAGTACGATAACGATGTGGTGAAACGTACACTTACCATCCACTTTAAAGTTTCAAATGTTTTATTTTATTTTGGATCCACCCACTCATTTATTTCTGAAGAATTTTCTAAGGGTATCACCGTATTACCTCATCAATCAGATGTTGAGTTAGCTGTGACAACCCCTAATGGCACAACAGTCACATCAAAAGCTTATAATTCTTCTCCGATTGAAGTTTGTGGGAAAGTGCTTGCTGCAAATCTTGTGATCCTTCCTATAGGGGAATTTGATGTGATTCTTGGCATGGATTGTCTTTCTTTATATTGAGCTCATATCAATTGCCAAAGAAGGGAAGTCATATTTCATATTCCAGATCAATCTATGATCGTCTATCGATGCAAGGATGAACATAACCTTCCAGTGGAAATTTCTTCCATATTATGGGTCTGGATTCCACTAAATGAAGGTTATTTATCTCAAATGGTTGGTGAGAAACTCACGATTATAAATATGCCCATTGTACATGAGTTTGATGATGTCTTTTTGGAGGAATTGCCGGGTCTTCCACCAAATCGTGAAGTTGAGTTTTCAATAGAACTCGTACCGGGTGCTTTGCCTATTTCAAAGACACCTTATAGAATGGCCCCAATTGAGTTGCAGGAATTGAAGAAGCAACTCCAAGAGAATCTTGATAAGGGATTCATATGCCCTAGTGCGCCACCTTAGGGAGAACCTGTTCTATTTGTTAAAAAAAAAGATGGATCAATGAGACTCTGCATTTATTATCGAGTACTTAACAAGATCACTATGAAGAACAAATATCCTCTCCCACGCTTTGATGACTTATTTGACCAACTACACGGAGCTAAATACTTTTCCAAGATTGATCTTTGTTCAAGGTATCACCAATTAAGGGTCAAAAGGGAGGATATACCAAAGACGACTTTCCGTACAAGATATGCACACTATGAATTTATAGTGATGCCATTTGGTCTTACTAATTCCCCTACTATCGTCATGGATATGATGAATAGAGTCTTTAGAGACTATCTTGATCATTTTGTGGTAGTCTTTATAGATGATATTCTTGTATATTCAAAGAGAAAGGAAGAATATGAAGATCACTTGAGAATTATATTAGAGACCCTTAGAAAGGAGAAGCTTTATGCCAAATTTACCAAGGGTGAATTTTGGCTTCAAAGAGTTTCATTTTTGGGTCACATAATCTCAAAAGAGGGGATATCTGTGGATCCAGCAAAAACAGAGGTTATCAAAAGATGGTCGAGAACAACAACAATAACTGAGATCCGATGTTTTCTTGGTTTGGATGGATATTATCGACGTTTTGTGAATGATTTTTCACGATTATCTAATCCACTCACCAAGTTGACTCGGAAAGGAGTTAAGTTTGTCTGGACGAAGGAATGTGAAGAGA
Source organism: Viscum album (assembly GCA_963277665.1). Taxonomy (NCBI): domain Eukaryota; kingdom Viridiplantae; phylum Streptophyta; class Magnoliopsida; order Santalales; family Viscaceae; genus Viscum; species Viscum album. Next base: position 1,957,127,772 of record OY728153.1, read on the forward strand.
ATTTCAAGGAGTTGAAAAGAAGGTTATCCAGTGCACCTGTGCTCACACAGCCTTGTAGTGGAGAAAGGTTTGTGATCCACAGTGATGCATCCAAGAAGGGACTGGGATGTGTTCTCATGCAAAATGATGTGGTGATAGCTTATGCCTCACGACAGTTGAAAATCCATGAGCAAAATTACCCAACTCATGGTTTGGAGTTAGCTGCAGTAATATTTGCATTAATGATTTGGAGACATTATCTTTATGGAGAAAGGTGTGACATTTATAATGATCATAAATGTTTAAAGTATATTTTCACACAAAGGAGTTGAATATGCGCCAAAGAAGATGGTTGGATCTGATTAAGGATTACGACTGCTCAATCCATTACCACCCTAGGAAAGAAAACAAGGTGGCGGATGCATTAAGTCGACAAGACCATGCCAGTTTATCCATGATGAGGATCACCAAAGAACCATTATTTATGGATTTAAAAAGGATGGATCATAGAATTATAATGGAAGGGAAAATATATAATCTTTCTCAAATGAATGTTCAACCTTCTATACATGTGAAGATTAAAGAGGCACAGAAAAAAGATGTCGAGTTACAAAAGAAGGAGAGAAATGTTCCTGAATTCAACCTTGATTGTGATGGGATAATAATGTTCAGGAATTGGGTTTGTGTTCCTCCCATCCCTGAATTAAATAAGGAGCTGTTGGATGAGGATCATAGTTCTTCATTCTTTAGGAAGCACGAAGAAAAATATAGGGACCTGAAAGTGTACTTCTGGTGGGATGGCATGAAAAGAGATGTTGTTGAATATATCTCTCGATGCTTTGTTTGTCAGAAAGTTAATGCTGAGAGACAGAAGTATAAGGGGATGTTACAACCATTACCCATACCAGAATGGAAATGGGAAAACATCACTATGTACTTTTTCACAGGACTTCCTAAAACATCCAAAGGAAATAATTCTATCTGGGTCATAGTAGATCATATTACAAAGTCTCCACACTTCATTGCTATTAGAGAGGATTTCTCTCTGGATCAGCTTGCCAGGATATATGTAAAGGAAGTGGTAATATTGCATGGAGTACCACTTTCTATTATATCTGATCGGGATCCGAGGTTTACGTCAAAGTTCTGGTAAAGTCTTCAGCATACTCTGGATATAGAGTTGAGAGCTTGCTCTATGGATTTCAATGGTGGTTGGGATCAACACCTACCTTTGGTGGAATTTTCTTATAATAATAGCTTTCACTCCTGTATTCAGATGGATCCTTATGAAGCTCTCTATGGAAAGAAATGCAGGACTCCAACTTGTTGGGATGAAGTTGGGGAAATAAAGCTATTAGGACCTGATCTTGTTGATGAGGTGGCAGAAAAAGTCAAATCTATTCAACAACACATAAGAGCAGCTCAGAGTCGACAAAAAGTTATGCCAACAACCGAAGAAAAGACCTAGAGTTTGAAGTTGGTGATAAAGTGTTCTTATGAATATCTCCCTGGAAGAGGGTCATGAGATTTAGAAAGAAGGGAAAGTTGAGTCCTAGAAATATTGGCCCTTTTGAAATTCTGGATCATGATGGGAAGGTATCTTACTGATTGGTTCTTCCACCGAATCTCTCTCAAGTTCACAATTTGTTCCATGTATCTCTCCTGAGAAAGTACATACCTGATCCTTCACATGTACTCAGCTCAGAAGTTATACCGCTGGAGCAAGAACATTCTTATGAAGAACAAATGATAGAGATTCTGGATCGTAGCGAAAAAGTCCTACAGAACAAGACCACTCGCTTGGTGAATGTTTTATGGAGGAACCACCTATTAGAAGAAGCTACATTGGAGCTTGAGGATATGATGAGGGAGAGGTATCCTCATCTGTTTGTTACAAAGTGATGAATTTCGACGACAGAATTCATTTCAAGGGGGGTAAAATGTAACACCCGAGACATTTATGAGAAATATTTTGTTTTTATGTTATATAAATCATCAAAGTAATCTTTCACTATACACAACACTAGCTTGGCTTGCTTTACACGCAACCGCATCCTTCCTCGATAGCTTGCGTCGTACGCAATACCGAGTTTCACTAAACAACAATATGCTATTAAAATATTGTTAAAACTAGCCTTTATGAATAGAATTAACTGAATTTTGAATTTTATAATATTTTAATTCAACTTATAGATATTCTAGAATGAGGTATAAAAGAAAAATCAGTTTTTTTGGATAAAAGTAGTATTTTTCAAAAATGAAGTTTTCCTGCCTTTTGATGGCGCACCTACATTAAATCTAGTTTTTGACATGTTTATAAGTTCAATTTGACAAAATAAAATTCTTCTTTTGAATCGGGATATAAAAATTTACTTTGGATAAATTTTTGATATTTTTCTGATAACTTTCATATTTTGATTAATAGTAATAATACGCTAATTTTTAATTAAAAACAACTTTTTTCATTGAGATAATTTATATGGATAAATTATAATATTTAATGGTTTTAAAGTATAAATAGAATATATTTTTAAAATTTAATATAATGTATGTCATTAGAATTAATTTCACATTGAATTCATAGGTAAAAACATTTCAATCTTTGGCAATGTTTTAACTTCTAAAACCCGTTTTCTTAACAACGGGATTTATTTAAAATTAATTACTGCAACTTATATGTTTTGAATTTTGAAAAATGGATTCCATATTCAGAATCAGTGGGTCCAAATTATGTTAGTAGTCTACTTTTTATTTTTGGGCAGTATGAATAGTAACTACGATAAATTTTATTTACCATAGTTAAAGGTAAATCGGGTAATTAAGGGTAAATATAAGATTATAAAATTACCCTAACACCTGCCAAAATCCTATTGGATGACTAAAAGTCGACCCATATCACCTGAGGGTCGGATTAGATTAATTTCATGGACTTTTGTCCATGAAAATAATTTAATTATTATTTAAACCAAAGAATGTGACAACATATTACTTTCTTAAATCTTATAAGTATAATAATTTTAATTTAGTGCTACACTTCATGAAACTTCTAACATGAATAGTCTCCAGAAATATAAAACAATTATGTACATCATAGGAATTTATTTAGTATTTTTAGGGATTAAATAATTATTATTAAGTATGACACAATGGTGATGTTGAAATTATTTTATTAATTAAAATATCAAATAAATGGTTTTAAAAATATTAAAATAAATAATATATGAACTATTTAATGTGATCCACTAATTTTCTAGATACATATGACATTTTATAAATCTATTAAAGCTTATAGTTTGAACATATCGTTTTTATATATTTTATTTAAATTCAACTAAATGGATAGTGTCAAAATTGACACTATTGTTATTTTATAAAAACAACATATTATAAAATTGTTTAAAAATCACAAAATTATTTAAAAATTATCAATTAAAATTTATATGGTCTAAAATTTCATAAAGATTGAAATTATGTAATAATCACAACACATATGTAATTATTTATAATAATTTAAAATTTATAATATTATTACCACAAATAAAATTAAATTGACAAATAAGGATAAATCAAGTTGATGATGTTTAAAATAAAATCATAACATGTCTAAATTTTATTGGTTGATGCGATTACAACCCTATCTCATCTAATCTTTGGATATGAGTCATTTTTGAAGTTTATATGTGGGGTTGGGATTCAATATAAACTAATATTTCTTATATTTCCAAAGGTGCCCCTCTACTCCCTTGTAAAAGGGCACCTCCTCCCTCTCCTCCTCACACAATTTTGAGCCTTAAATCTCGGATAATAGCTGCCCTTTTCACTACCCCACTTCCATAGAAACATCTTAGAGGTCCTATTCTTCTTCAAAGACCAATTTTAGTGCCCTAAGAGGAGGTCTCAAAGAGGCGCTTCAAAGAAGAGGTAATGCCCGTTACCGATTCTTTCATCTTTATTTCTTCTTCCACTTCTTATTATTTAGTTGTTTCATTATGAAGTAATAACAACAGTATCACTCATATACTGATATGTTATTATAAGTATGATACAACCCTATTTTTCCATCTATCCATCCTACGGAAAACGAAATCACCGCGCGTGCGTACGTACGGAATACCGTCTCCACGCCGTGGTGTAATATATTTTCCCCCACCACATTACTTGTATCGGTATAATGGTGTAAATAATAACTATATATGAATATTATAAAGTGATATTGATTCTGAAATAGTATACATACACTCCAATACAATTCCACGATCATGGGAATGATATCATCGCTCGTGTGTGCGTACGGAATACCATCTCCACGATGTGATGCAACTCGTTCTACATGATCTTCATTGCATAATGATTATATAAATTAATTGAATGAATGAATATGATATATATTACACTAATACAATTCTGGAAATGAGGTATCTATAACCTATAGAGAAGAATAATAATTTATTTGACAAAACGCGCATAAGAACAAAAAGTAATAAGCACCCGAATAACAAGTAGTAATGAAATATTACTAATAAGAAGCTACGAATATGACCATATATGATATCATAAAAATTGGTATGATTCTGGAATAAGTCAATAACATTATTTAAATCATTATACAGGAGATTTGGACACTTACGAAGCAAATCAGACCTAAGGTAAGGGAAATATCACAATCTCATTTTTATCCGAGATTGTGTATACTTTGGAATTTACTGGGGTGTATTTTATCATCCACATCCATTTTTCCTAAATATGTAATATTTATATCCTTCTACAATATTTTATATCCAATTTTACCGTTCGGTATGTTTTTAGTAAAAGATATGAAAGGAATCTTTTGTGGTTTTTCGTACGAGGTACTTTTTGACTTTTCCGACAAAAGTACGAGAAGAATGTTTTCTTTTAACTTATACGACATGAATGGATTTTTAAAACATTATTTCCAAGAAGCTAACCTTACAAGTTTTCATGTTTATTTTTAATCAACTTCTTTTAGTTTATAATTGTATGACATGTTAAGAAAGGAAAAGTGTTTTTGAAGTAGAAAGGATAATTTCCTCAAGAATGGAGTTCAAGTGTTTTATCAAAATTATTTCCCATCTAAGATAATAAAGGGTTCTGTTTATATCCCTATTATTACATTGATTTGATTATGTTGTGATGGAATTATTTTTATGAATTCCTTTATTTTATATGAATTGTTTTATGATGTCACTATGTTTAAGATTCCCATTTTTATTACATGGGTTATGCTATGATGTATGGTTTATGATTTTGTGGCACACATAAAAATGGTATCATTATGAGATGGGTGGGACCTATATCTCCCTCCAATGCATTGGGTAAAGATTTTATATCTTATGATATAGACATGGTTGGAATGGAAGTTTAAACCGGTTTAGTGAAATAGGACTGAAACGAGGAGTGAACTCGGTTCAGAAATGGACTTTGTCCCCTAAGATAGACTTGGCAATGAGTCTTGACTAATAAGAAATGATTCTCTATGATTATGTGTGTATGACACAAAGTTTCATGGTTTATGTTTGGATTATTGGGATTACATTTCACTACTATGATTTATTGCATGTTATGAAATTATTATCTCTTTGGCAGGTTAAGATTTCCAAAAGTTATGTTCTTATGTATATGATGTGATTGATATTTCTTTTGTGTACCCTTACTGAGCATTTGAGCTCACCCTTTTGTATGTTATATTTTCCCCAGGTTAGGAAGAAGGTTATTAAGTAGGATATGCCAAAAAGGGACTCTAGATATGATGAAATAAATCGGAGGCAAAGTAGATGCTTTATGAACTAGTTTTTTATGGTTTCCAGTTTTTAAAGACTCTATACCTATACGGTCCTTTCTTGGTTTTGTTATATGTTGTAATATGTATACTTAAATTCTTAAGTAATCACAATTTATGTAATGTATGGGTCGCTATAGTGGTGATTCAAAATGAATCACATTGGTTCGCGAGGCGATAGTCCTCCATACACACGAACGATGGTTTTATTTCAAATTTGATGGAAAAGGAGATGGATGTAGGTTATGAAACTAAAATTATAACACATTATTATATGGTGCATACCCATTTTATTATATCATAATAGTTTAAAATTATTTTAAGAATGTGGTAAATGAAATAAAAAACACTAAGATATGAACTGCAACTCTTCTCCAGACAACCACTTTAGGATTACACCACAATACTTCATAAAAGGGTTTCATAATAAAAAACGTCCTCTATGAAATGTTAAGGTAAGTATATAATGGATTTTTTCAGGGATTTTATAAATCAAAATACTTTTTATATGTTAATAAAAGAATATAGGAGGTTCCATTTTATAAATTAGGACAGGGGCACTCTTGGAATTTCTTAAAAGACCAAAATATAAAAATGTAATTCAGTATCCAAATGATTCAAAATTTCTCGAGATTAGAATATATGGTAGAATGTGGTTTAAATATCATCAAACAATAACATTTGGACAAATTTTATTGGTTATTTAAGACATATCATTTGGTTTAACCCCTTAGTTAACAAATATTAACCTTAACCTCTATAATATATTTTCCAATCTAAATGGTTTATTAATTTACTTATAAGTTTAAAATTGTATAATAAATGGAAAATGGATTTAATTTTAGACCATATATTACCTTAATTTCCTATTTCAATATTTTTATGATTTTAAATAATTTATTAAAATATTATATTCATAATACCTCAATAATGTCAATTTTTACACTATTTATTTAATTTGACTTCAAAGACACCAACAAAAAAAGGAATCAAAATATGTTTTTTTTAACATCATTAATTAAAATAAGTACCTAAATGTACATGTAACATAATAAATCACACATTTTTTTATTACTTATAATATTTTTAATATCTTTTATTATATTTTTTTTATTAATTAGAAAAATATTATGTTGGTGTTGCATTAGTGTTTAATTTAATTGTTAAATAAATAAAGATTATAAATATATTACTATCAGGAAATTATTTTTATTATAATAAAAATTTAAATTTATATTCATTCAAAACATTATTTATTTTTCTATGTGAATGAATATGAGATATTTAAAAGTGAAAGAGTGACATTTTTACACTTTCATTAAATAAAATATTATATATTTCATTTTCTTAGATAACTTTCTTATAAATAATTGAATATCAGTTTTAAGGTCCAAAGTGTCGAATTAAATTCATCAAATAAGAATTAAGCTGAAAAATGTTTCCGTTATCCCATATTTTTAACCAATGTTAACCAAATTTACCATTTTACTCTCGGAAAATGTTGTACTTTTTTAAAATATTCATCATGGCCCAAAAATTAAGACAAAACTATTAGATAATATAAATTTATTTTGATTCAAAATATGGAATATATTCTACCAATTCAATACCTTTTATTTTTAGAAGTACATTTTATAATAATTATATTAAATATGACAAAAAAGGGTTTTTTGAGAAAATTTATTTTCAACCAACAAACGATCCTATATTAACACTATGAATAGTAATCATCAATATATAAATTTCAGTTATTTTAAATAGATATATAATATAAAAATTTCATCTGCATCACTCATTATTATTTATGGTTTTAATTAATTAATATGTATAAACGTTAGGCACTTAAAACTAGTTTACTGAAAACTACATTTTTAAGAAAAAAAATTAACTTACTCCAAAACCATTAAAATTTTATATTAAAATAAAATTAATTATATTAATATAAATCTAATTATATTTAAGTCACTTTAATATTAAATCTTTAATATAAATCTACATTTATATTATGTGATTAAATGAAAAAAATAACAGTATTTGAAAAACTGTATTTTTTTCTTTTCACTGAAAAATAAATCATTTCAAAAAAAATAAACAAAATTCACCCTAAGATAATTTTGATATTATTATTTCAAAAATAATTTGATTTTATAAAATAATAATATAAAATTATTTTAAATTAATTATATTATCCATGCACAATAGAAATAAAAAACATTTTTGAGGAAACTGTATTTTTGGAGCCTACTATAATGCATTATTCAACATATTTATATTATATAAAACAGTTAATGATATTTTATATAATATTTTTATTCATATTTATACCAATTATTTTAAAATTCACTTTTAAATCATAATATTTTAACAGTATACATAGTTTTTTTGAGCTTGGTGTTATGTGTGATGTACACTATCGAACACAATGTTCTTCTTTTAAAATCTAGTGGTTTTACAATTATAATCCTTTAATTATGATGATGTACCTAGTGTGTCATACTTATTACCCACACACAAATTTAGCTTATTATTAATAAAAGTAACTCAATCAAGGGTTTGACCATGAATTCAAACAACTTCCCGAATGAACCAGTTTTGTGTTCACATCAACAGAATGAATAATATTATTGAATAATGATTACTAATGAAGCATGGAGTCCCTTAATTGAAACAATATAAGATTATCTTTTTACTATTTGAGGTAAATAATTCTCTTATAATTTCTCTCAGATATAATTTATCGATACAACAACATATTTGTTCTTCTCTCTGAATTCTTAGTATTCTCTCACCATCACTTTCTCCATTTTTGTTATTTATATTCAATGACTATTATGTGAATGTATTTTATATTAAATTATTAAAACCTCATTTATTTTTTATTTCTTATCCGAATCATTCAATTTCATAAACATTAGAATTCACATTATTCAACTCAACCTCTAAGACCAAATGATGACTTGACTTGTTTATTCATCCATGTGATAATTGAATAATTGTGTTCCTCATTCACTACAACCAAAAAATATATACATATCACCATTTAAATTTCTTTAATAATCTTTCAAAATACTAACAAGATATTTTAATATATCAATCTTAATATCTCCATTAATATTGTGTCTTTAAATCATTGAAATATATTTTCACATGCATGGTGGCATTTAGTACTAAAAATTTTCCAATCATGCCATTTCCCTGTCATGGTGTAGAACTCTTCTTAGAATTATTTTATATTTCCTCAGTCACACTCTACAAAAATGATCACGGTGTTTTATATTTTGAAATTTTTTTAAATATCATCATCTAATTCAATGTCCAATTATTTCTTAAAAATATGAATTTGTTAAATTCTTTTATTACCCTTATGTAGGTCCATATTGTAAAAAACCAATATTTTACCAAAGGAAATTACCTATATATAATTATGTAATATATTATAAACCATATAAAATAACTTTTTGAAATAAATAAAAACATTATAAATGACGAATGAATAAAATAAGAGGTGATTCTATAAATTAAATAACATATACCAATGGAATAGTAACTTTACCTTTGAAATAGTAATGTGACAATTTGGAATAGTAATCTGTATAATAGAAGAGTAACCTTATATATGAAATTATAAATAAAATTTAGAAAAATTATAAATGATAATATGACCTAATTATATCATGGTATAAGTAAATAAATATTTTATAAATTATTAATTATTTGTTGGTATTTTTATAAAACATAAGTTTTTTATTTTTTATTTTATAAATAATATAATAATGTAAAAGAAGGCTTATTTTCATAAAATCGGTTTACAAATTTTATGATACCTTAATAAATTTTTCCAAGTATTGGAAAATCTGTTATAATTTTAAAATAAGTATTGTCTAAGTAAATGATGGTTTTAATGAAAAATTAAATTTCTCCTAATTAGAAAATTATTTTCATAAAATTCAGTTAATTTTTTCAATTCTAAATTTTGAAAAAAATTTAGGGTGAATTGTTTATATTTTTCAAAAATATTTGAATATTTACTGAGTAGTGAAAGATTATAATTTACAGTATTTAAGAAATTCATAAATTATTCAGTCATAAATAAAGTATTGATTATGTAAGACCATTATCTATAACTATCCTTAATAATTTTAAATATTTTATTATTATGTTTCAAGACATTGGTATTCATGATATTAAACAATTAAATAATGAATAAAATATTGGAAAAACTATATTCTCTTCTACTATAAATACCCCCCTCACCACCTCTTCTCCTCATAACTCCAATGACATTAAGCTTTTCCAATTTCTACGCAATCATCTTCCCAATCTGATTCTTAATCCTCTCCTCGACATCAAGTATCCTTTGGTATCATTAAATTATTAAAAAAGATTTTCCTAAGGAGGTAATCAAAGGAGAATAATTATAGAGGTAAAATCCTATTTCTTTTCTTTTAATTTAGTTTCATGTTTTTTTATTTTCTTATTCTCTACTCACCTCCCTTTATCCGAGTGGAATGATAAAAACAGAATCTTATATATAATTTAATTTTATCATGTTAATGGGATAATCCATAATCAAAATTATTCTTTTCTCCCTTTAATTATAAATAAAATAGATCATTATTCATGATGTGTCTATTTACCCCCATTAAGGGTGATTCATTTTAATTTATATTTTTGCCTTCATGAATGGTAATAAAACCATTATAATGGCTGAAAAAAATTATAAAATTTCTGATATAAATTTTTTATGTTCTAGAACAAAATTATTTACATTATATTAAGTAATTAAACAAAACTAGTTTATTATAATAAAAAACTACCAAAATTAATATAAAAAATTATCATTAAAATTGTATCTAATGAATCACCCTTATATCTAAAAAAATTATAACACCAATTAATATTATATAAGTTAATTAATAACAAAAAATTTCAATTATGGATAATTTTTCCCTCTTTACATGAACTTCTATATATGTATACAGGTGAACCAATAAGGAAAACCAAGAAAATGGAAAATTTTGAATGATGCAATTAAACTCTATAAAAAATAAAAATAGCCATAAAAAAGCTTAATATATTAATAATGAATCAAAAAAATGTATAATAGGTTCTTGATTTATTAATTAATTAATATAAGTTTGTTATCTAGGATATTAATGTGAATAAATCATTCAGACACAAGGTGAGGGTATTCTAAAACCCAATTTCATTCATTTGGTTATTCTTCATTCATGCCAAATTCTAGTAAGAATATTAATTTAATACTCCTCAAAAATAATTTCATTTTTCATAAATTTTTTTTAATTATATATGTATTTACAATCTAATTAAATTAAAAATCCAAATATTTTTTTCAAAAGAACTCTTCTTTATTAAAAAATACACCTTTTTAATTCTGTTGTGAATGTTTCTTCTTAACTCAAGATTGATGATTCTTATACAAATTATGTTATTCCCTTTTATTTTGGGAACAACCAAGTTTATTCTCGAATATATTCTATATGAAATTCTCATGAAACCCATTCCACCCCATGGGTTATTTTATGTATATGATTGATATATGTTCTATGTATAAAGTATGATTATATAAATTTTATAATGTAACGGGTGTTCCCAGAATTATATAGAACTCCAGTGCATTGGTAATGTAATGTATATCATGATATTAAGTAAAACCTATGTTAATTTCATTCTATATTTTCTCATAATGATGATGTAATAATTAGGAATATATGTTATGTGTGATCATGATGCTAGCTTTGTTTAGAATTATGTGTGGTAGTTTATCACTAATACATGATGTTTCATTTTTATGAATTTATAAATTCCTTGACTTTATCTAATTCTTTATCCCATTATTATGATGATGATACCATGCTTTTATATGATTATAATTATCATTCTCACCTGTGTTATATTGATTCATATTCTTATCCATCCTATTACAAGGATTTTAGGTCACCACTTTCCTTGATGCATATCCTTAGGTAATTACTTATACTATGGAGAAAATAAGGGCCACTAAGAATATACAGAACAATGATTTAAAAAAATTATGTTTTATTATGTAAATGTATATGTTTTTTCCTAATTTTCCAAAGACTCTAAGCCTTTAGATCCAATTTTTAGTAACAATATTATATTTTTATCATTAAAATGATGTAAAGGAAATGTATGAAAAGAATGGTCACTATGGTTGGTATCAGAGCATGGTATATATAATTTGAGAGTTATGATTATTCAACATTAGAAAAAACCCTTAGTATGAGACTAGGTATATTAAAGCACCCAAGAAGCATTGATTTAGAAAAATTGCAATCATAGGGATCCCATAAGATAATACTTTTAAATTTAATTGCACAAAAGAATAATTTATTTATTCATAACAAGTGGACATATGTTTTTTTCAAATCTTTACTATTTTAGATAATGATTGGAACTAATTGAAACCAGAACAAAAAACCATGTAAGGGATAATGAACCGATTACCTGAATAGAATCCACATTGCCTTGGGAGGTGGAATTCATGATTTCATGGTGATTCTCACCCAACTATCTGATGTTATTAATTGTAACATGAATAATTTGGAACATCCTCTATCACCTAAGAGAAAGAAACTAGCTATCGAGTCTTTTATACGACAATTTACACCAACATTTAGGGGATCCTCTTATCCATTAGTTTTAGAATAGTGGGTTAACTCAATGGAGAATATATTTTATGTGATTCACTATTCTTAGATAGATAAGGTGACTCTGGTTATTTATCATTTAGATGGAAAGGCCGACCAATGGTGGGTGTTTTTTGAGAACACAAAGACAAAGGAAAAAATTTTAATAGATGGAGTGGGAAGAATTTAAGAAAATACTTCTTAACAAGTATTTCCATATAATCCTTCATAAAAAGATGGAGAGATAATTATTAGATACAAAGAAAATAAAGGTAAATTTGTATTGGATTACAAAGAAATATTCACATGTATTTCAAGGTATGCATCAGAGTTTGTTATAAAAAATAATAGAAATATTGATAGATTCTTTAGTTGTTTAAATCCACACCTTATATATGATCATGAAAATCAAGACATTGGGAATTTTGAAAAAGTTTTTTGATGTGATATGAATGTAAATATGAAGTTTGGATAATGGTCCCATGGATATGGAGATATGAAATGAAATATGGAGTTTCAAGATGGAGGATCTAATGACAAAGGTGGAAATAGATCTCAACCACTCACAAGTTAAAAATGTGGGAAAGACATCATGGTAATTTACTCAAGGGTATGGTTAAATACTTCAAGTATGGGAGAGAAGGCCACCAAGATCATGAATTTTGAATAGAAAAGAGGAAGATAGAAAATGTGGTGGAGGAAAGGAGATCACCACCAATGGATAAATGCATCAATTGTAGTGAGACGGAGAGCTTTGAAATCTAGTTCACTAAACCTTGATTCCCTGATGGAAATCAGCTTCAGTAGAAACCAATTCCAAAGGAGTAAGGGAATTATTATGTTATTTTTTCTCTTTAAGTGGTTCACTTCAGTGATGTGGTGGGACTTATGATGATATTTTATTTAATAATACAAAACATAATATTTTATATGGGTTTTACTAATTTTTTCATATCAGGAAATTTTATTAGAACCATTCAAACTCCACAACAAAACATGGATGATGAGTTAACTGTAAAAGTAGAAAATAGGGAAATAATTTTATTTAAGTATATAAATCCACCCTAGTTAATGTTTGGGGATGGAACCACTTATAAAATCTCATAATTCTTCCTTTGGGGGAGTTTGATTCTATTTTGGGCATTGGTTATCTATCATTATATAAATCCAAAGTAAACTGTTTGGAAAGGGAGATCACTCTTCACATTCTAAGGAATCCTACAATTTTTTATAAGTATAAGGACTGGAAAGAATATACTTTGAATCATTATCTCAAGTGTGAATATAATTTCCTTATGGGAAAACATAACTAGCTCAAATGATAGAGAAAATGGAGATAACCATGCTTGATAACATTCCCATTTTGATGGACTATACTGATGTGTTCCATTAAAATTTTTATGTCGTCCTCCTAACTAATAGGTTGAGTTATCAATTTAACTTATTCATGGAAGTGTCCCTACATCAAAGACACCTTATATAATTTCCACCATTGAGTTGGAAGACCTAAATAATTAGTTACAAGAAAATCTATACAAGGGTTTCGAATGCCCGAGTGCTTCCCCATGGGGTGGACCCATCCTATTTATCACGATGAAAGTTGGATCAATGTTAATTGGAATTGATTATTGTGAGAACAATAAAATCAAGATAACTAACAAGTATCCCCTCCATAGATAGATAACTTGTTCGATCATCTATGTGGGTCCAAGTATTTATATAAGGAGTACCTTCATTCATAATATCATCAATTAATGGTGATGAAGGATGATATTCCCAAGACAGCCTTTCAAAAAAGGTATAGACACTAAGAGTTCATAGTGATGCCTTTCAGACTCACTAATTCTCCATAAGTATTCATGGACTTAATAAATAAACTATTTATAGATTACATTGATAAATTTTTGATAGTCTTTATTGATGATATTATGATATACTCCACGAGAAAGGTTGAATATGAGGAGAATTTTAATACTATGATAAATAATTTTCAAAGGGAGATAATTTATGTAAAGTACATTAAATTTTAATTCAGGAAGGAGGAAGTATCATTCTTGGTGAATCTTATCACCAGCAAAGGAATATTTCTAGACCCTTCTAAGATAAAGGAAACAATTTAGTGGCAGATTCCAACATCTATAATAGAGATCCTTAGTTTCCTTGATCTAGATGAATATTACTTGAAACTTTTGAATAACTTATCACAATTATCATACCCACTAACCAGGCTAACACAAAATGGAGAAACGTTTGTCCTGTCAAATGATTGTGAATACTACTTCAAAGAGTTAAAAAGGAGTCTTATCACCATGATAGTACTCACACTTTCGACAAGGAGGGAACTTTTTGTGGTATACAGTGATTCTTAAAAGAAAAAATTAGGATGTTTATTGATGATAAATGATAAAGTGATATCTTAAGCCTCATGGAACTTGGAAAATAATGATAAAAACTATCCCACTCATAATCTGGAGTTGAAAGCAGTGATCTTCATGCTAAAAATATGGTGGAATTATCTATATGGGGAGAAGTGTGAAATCTATCATGATTATAATATCATCAAATGCATACTCGCGCAAAATGATCTTATTATGTTCTGGTGAATATGGTTTCAGCTCATAAATGATTATGAATTCTCAATGAACTCTCATCCTAGAAAAGTGAATAAAGTGTTAAATTCTTTAAGTAGAAAGGATCCTGCAACATATTCAATGATGATAATTGACAAGGATCTAATCTTCATATATTTTCAATGGATAGACATTGGAATCATTAATGAATGAACATAATAAATCCTTAATCAAATGATGGTTCAACCATTCCTCATGGTGAAAATAAAAGATGCTAAAAAATAGATATAGAAATTTAACTTATTGTGCAAGCCATGAGAAAGTAGAAATCACTGGAGTTTAATATTTATGAAGAAGGAGTTGTATGATTTGAGTCATGACTATGTGTAACATCCAATCCAGAGATAACGAAAGATATTTTGAGTGTTACACATATCTCTACCTTCTATATTCACCTAGGGATCCCAAAGATGTATTGAGATCTCCAAAATAAATATTGGTTGGACAATATGAACAAGGAAATAGTTGAATTTGCATTAAAGTGTCTGGTATGTCAGAAAGTGAAGGTTGAAAGTAAAAATTATATGGGGATGATTCAACCATTACCCATACCAACATAAAATTGGAAAAAATCATTATGGAATTTGTCATCGAACCTTCGAAGATGTATAGAGGAAACAATGATATATGGTTTAGTCTGGATCATTTCTCTAAGACAACTCACATTATTTCAATTCGAGAGGATATCTCCCTAGATCAAATTACATGAATATAAATTAGAGAGGTGTTAGGGCTACATAGAGTACCAATATCTATTATATTCAATTGAGATCCAAGATTCACCTCCATTTTTTGGAGATGTTTCCAACACTCTCTAAACACTAAGATGATCTTTAGTACATCCTATCATCCTCAAAATGATGGCCAATATGAGTGGATGATTCAGAAAGTAAAAGACATGTTGAAATCATGTTTTATGGAATTCAATGTTGGATGGGGCCGACATATAGCTCTGGCTGAGTTCTCTTACAATATTAATTTCTTCTTGAGAATCCAAATGGATCTATATGAAGCGCTTTACGGGAAAAGATTTAGAACATTGGAATGTTTGGATAAATCTAGTGAACATAAGTCTCTAAGACCTTAAACGGTCAATGAAATAATAGAGAAGGTGAGAACCATTCAGTAGGACATACAAGTCGCCCAAAACCAAAAAAAATATCTATGCAGAAAATAATCCACGGGACCTAATGTTTGAGGTAAGATAAATGGTATTCCTCCATATATCTCCATGGAACGGGATCATTAGATTTTGGAATAAGGGAATGATGATTCCCATTTATATCACCCCTTTTAGATTCTTGATCGTGTCTTAGTTATGGACTATCAACTAGAACATCCACCTACCATGTATCAAGTACAAGATGTCTTCAATGTATCCCATTTGAGGAAGTACATACCAGAACCCACACATATACTTTGTCCAGAGGTCATACAATAGGAAAATAAGCACTCTTACAAGGATTAACTAGTGAAGATATTGGACTATAGAGATAAAGTTCTATGAAACAAGACCACTCACCTGGTTAAAGTACTATGGAGAAACCATAAGTACAAAGAGGAAACATGGGAATCATATGAAGTGATGATGGAGAAGTACCCTCACTTATCTTCGTTATAGTGTGTAAAATGAAATTTCGAAGGAAAATATTCATATGGGGGAAAATGTAAAAAGATAGAATTTTATCAACATAATTCCTTTCTTATAATAATTCCATATAGTATAAACCACATAAAATCACTTTGGAAAACCAATACAAATATTATAAATGATGAATAAATAAAATAAGTGGTAATTTTATAAGTTGAGGAACCTATACCAATGGAATATTAACTTGACTATTAGAAATAGTAATCCAACCAATAGAATATTAACCTCAACTATGAAAGTATAAATAGAATTTAGAAATATTATAAATGATAATATGATATAATTATATCATAGTATAAAAAAATAAATGTTTTAGAACTTATAAATTAAGTGTTGGTATTTTTATAAAACAGAAATGTTTATTTTCAATTTATAAATAATATAATTATATAAAGAAATATATTGCTAAAATGGATTCGTAAGATAATTTTTTTTATGATTAAAATATAACTTTCTGAGAGCTTAATTAATTTTTTAAAATATTATAAAATCAGTTATAATTTCAAAATCTGTATTTTCCATGTAAATTATAATTTTAATTAATAATTAAATTTCTCATATTTTAAAAAATTATTTTCATAAAATGTATTTCATTTTTTAAATATACACATTGAAAAATGATTCAGGTTAATTTTTTGTATTTTTCTAAAATTGTTGATTTTTTTGTGAATATGAAAATAACGTAATTTATGATATTTTACATATTCATTAATTATTGAGTAATAGATGATTTATTTCTAATGTAAGCCCATAATGTTTAAATTTTATTCACTATTTTTATATATTTAGTTATATGTTTTAAACTATTAATACTCTTGATTTAAAATAATAAAATAATGGAAAACACCACTCTCCTCCACTATAAATACCACCCATCAACACCTCCTCTCCTAAAACACCATATCTTTAAATATTGTCCAATTGATTCCCAATAATCTCCCCCACATCCAAGATCCATTTTTCTCAACAAAATACCAAAACCAATTTCCCTAATTAGGTCCTCAATGGTGGGAATTCAGGAGGTAAAATCCTCTTTTTTCCTTTTCATTTCTTTTTATGTTGTTTTCTTTTCTTCTTATCTCATAACCTACCCCTATCCAAGTTGAATGATAGCTCTATTAACTTATATATACTGTAATTTTATTATTTTATTGTGATAATCCATCATCAAACCTATTCTCCTCTCCATTTTATTCTGAAAAAATGAAATCATTATTTCTGATGTGTCGATTTACCTCCATTTTGGATGATGCATTTTCATTTTATTTTACCCCATTCATGTCTGGCCATAAAACCATTATAATTGTTGACAGATATTTTAAAACTAATGTAATAAATATTTTTATGTTCTATAACTAACTTATATACACAATAATATTTAATAAACCAAAATGAGTTCATTGTGTTCGAAAAGAACCAAAATTAGTCTAAATGATTATCATTATCTTTTTATCTAATGAATCATCATCATATCTAGAAAAAAATATTTAAGAACAATAAAATTTATTTTTCTACATTAGTAACATAAAATTTCAATTCTGGATGATTATTCCGACTTTACATGATCATTTGAGCACGTATAAAAGGGAACCGATCATGATAACCGATAAAATGAACACAATCTGAAGGATAAAATTGAACTCTGTAACTCATAAAAATGGACGTATATAAACTTAATAAAATAATAATGAGTAAAATCCATGTATAAATGGTCATATATTTATTAATTAGTGAATCTAATTTTTTTCCAATATATTTAAGTGAAAAAATCATTCAGAAACAAGGTAAAGGGATTCTCAAACTGAATTTCATTCCTTAGGGTTATTCCTCTTTCATTTCAAATTTCATTATTTATATCAATTTTATACTCCTAAAATATAGTTTCATTATATGTTCCTTTTCATTTCAAGGGTATACATGTTTCCAATCTGACAGTATGACAAATCCAGAGACTTTTTCAAAATAACTCTTCATTGTAAATAAAATAATCTTTTTTACTTCTCTTGAAAATGTTTTTTCTTCACTCAAGATTGATGATTCTTATAATAAGTATGTTTTTAGTTTTTCTTTTAAAAACCACTATGTTTATTAATGAAGGTATTATATATGATGTTATCATTAAATACATTCCTCTTTATGGGTTATTTTATATCTATGACTGATATGCGTTCTATGTGGAATGAATGATTATGTAAATGTTGTGATATGATGGGTGTGCTCAGGATTATATAGTGTTCCAATGCATTAGGTAATGTGATTTATCTAATGAGATAAAGATATTTGAATATGATGAAATCATTTTTCATAATGAATATACTATGATGATGTATATATGTTATGAGGGAGTATGATGCTCTCTTTGTTCATAACTATGTGTGGTAGTTGAACACTAAGACATGATGTTACAGTTTTCTGAATTTACACATTCTGTTCCTTTATCTAATTATTCATATCATGATCATTATAATGATACCTTTCTTATAATATGATTATAATGAATATTCTTACCAATGTTATACTGATTCATTTTCTTAACCATCCTCTTGCTGGTCTTTTTGCCAAACCCTTTCATTGATGTATACCCTCATGTGATTTCTTGTACTAAGGATAAAATTATGGCCACTAAGAAGATAATGAAGAAGAAAATAAATAATATTTATGTTTTATTATGTAAATTTTATGTTTATTCCTAATTTCCAAAAGACACTAAACCCTTGGATCTTGGTTTTCTAACACTATTATATTTTTTATCCTTAAAATGATGTAACAGTAATGTAATAAAAGTAGGGTCTCTATATAGATGAAATTTATTTAGACTTCTAGATATTTGAGTTACCTTCACACATCTCATATCTACCTTGATATAGGTCTTGGATTACACATACACAACCTTGAGAACAAGCTCATTACCATAATGTGAGAGGTCTGTGACCTTTACATAGATAATAAATTATTATATTTACCTATATATAGGTATCAAATTACCTTGATATAGGTTTTAAAATTCTCACATCGATATTATATAGATTAGTTATATTCTAGGGTACCTTTCCTTATCATTGAAAAATTCGAAACATCTTTACGTAGAAATTGGATTCATGGTTAAACGTTTAATAAACCATGAAATTATGGAATTTCCATTACTAATATACATTAAATTTGGTAAGGTCCTCATACATCTCAACTCTATAGATCAACCATATGAAGCGTACGATCAATGGATAATTCATGAGGATAATCTATGTGTGTATGGAACAGCTATATATAGAAATTCAATCAAACTTGAGTAAAGTGATCACATAAACAAACATTAGGCCAACTACGTGAACTAATATCAAATTGATCGGGTTATGTTATGGTTAGTGGATTGAAAAAATGCACAAATAGAGTTAGTTAGTCATTATTAGATCGGTTTTTGTGTGGAAATTCTAGACATCACTCATTTCAAAAAGGGGCATCCAAAATTCATCTTAGAGAATTCTCAACATTAAAAATGAAACCAAAAAACATTGTTGAACATCATAGAAAGTCATAAAAAAAAATTCAAAACCTTTTCATAGAATATTCTACTTTATGGTCATATGGATGGATACAAAATGCATTGTTTAATTTCTTTACTTTCTTGGAAACATATATAATATTTTATAGAAAACACTTTCACTACATTAGTACAAGTACTATCATGAAGATGGGTTAATTAATCATCAAAATTAAACATGTATTGACAACAAATTCAACATTAACCGATAGGATTTAACAAAAATGAAATAGTTATAGGTTGATTTAATATTGTCTAAATTGAATTTAATTCTTCATATTTTGAACAAGTAGTGTCATAGTTGAACTTAACGTATCATTAGTTCAAGTGAAGGTCTCATAAGATAAGAAATAGTAGGATTAATTTTTAATATTAAAATATTTATTTACTATGATGTTTTAGGACTTTGTTGGTGATATGATCGTTAAAATGAATTTGTGAAAGCTATGTCTCTTGAAATTCCAAAGTCATACAATGATCTAGAGAAACAAATTTGGAAATAAATTCAAAAAAAAAATAAACATATGAAAATTATGACAGAAAATATATTTCCAATTTATCGCCCAAAATAGTGATTTTGATATATCATTTCAAATTATATCATCATTCATTTCAATCTTATGGATACCCATATCTATTTTTGTAACACCTTGAGATTTTGTGAAATATTGTTTTCTAATTATTTTATTATTTGAAATATTTTTCATTACATGAAACACTGAGTTTATCTTGTGTTAAAAAACATATATTTTATCGTATATTACATGAAATACAATGTTTGGCGTGAGTTAAATGAATCATCGGGTTTCAATGAAAAGCTGCATAATATTAAAATATTATTATATAATAGTTACTATCTAGAAGTTGGAATAGTGGATATGAGTAGAATTAATTAAACTATGAAAATATATGGTTTAAAAATGTATATAAAGTGACTTATTGTGCGATCAATTAATTAAAAATTAAAATAAAAACTATTTGAAAATAATGGAAATTGTTTTCTAAAAAACTATTTTTATGCGCACAAACATGTTTTACCTCAACAAATTAAAAAAATTGGGGGGATTATTTTAATTAAATAGTTATATTTTATATTCAATGAAATTTTTAACAATCATCTTATGTGTTATCTAGAAAAAAGATAATAATGAATCCAATTTTATGTTTAAAAGTTATATTTTGTCTAGAAAAAGATTTTTCCGCCGTTTTTGATGTACATATTTTAAAACTTATTTTTTTTCATAAATTTTAATTGAGAAAATAAAATTAATTTTTTAAACAATAATATCCAAATTATCTTAGAGTAAATGATTTATAATTTTCTAAAAAGATTAATTTTTTATGAATAGTGAGAAATAACAAATTATATTTAAAATAACTTTTTTTAAAATTTATTTATAATGTTGAATTACATTTGAAAATGGATTAAAGTAAAATTAGTTAAATTATACATCAATTAATTCAATTTAGGTCTTTGGAATCAATTTTTCATTGATATTTATTATAAAAACATTCTAATATTATTACATTTTTCTCTTAAAAACTTGTTATCTCGTTGCTTTTATAGGATTACTTTTTAATCCAATTCTACAAAATTTTTGAATTGAATTTCAAAAATAAGATAAAAATATTCTGAATAATAATAAATTAAATTATATAATAAGTTCACCTTTTTTTTAGCATAATTATTAGTGAAAAATCTATAAATATTTACCACGATTAAGGGAAAATCTAGTTTACTCTGGGATATGCTTAATAGATAAAGGCTAAAGTGACTTACCAACATGCCCAAGACCTATTTTATAGCCATATTTAGACACTTATAAAATTTGGTTCTATTTTTATGAGTGTTTTGGACACTATTTCATTAAATGGGCCTACATATTAAGTTAAGTAAATAAAAAGACAAAAAAGAACATTCATTAACTATAATATATATAAATATTTAGGATAGGAAAAAAATAATATGTTTATTTATAAATATTATTTATGAAATATAAATTAGTTTTTTATCATGATAATTAATTTTAATTTTGTTAGATATCAAATAATTACTTTAAATGCTAAAGAAACCCCAATATAGAAATTATATAATTAATAATTAAATAAAAAATGATACTGAAAGTATTTATTGTGAACTAAATTATATAAATTATTGTGTTCATATTGATTTTTATATTTTTATATCATTTTACATAGGTTTGAACATAATATATTTTAATTACATAATTTTTTAATATTTTGTAATTCAAATTACAGGAATAATGTTAGAATTGACATAAATATCATTTTAAAATAAATGATATTTCATTAAATGATTTAAAATTACTAAAAATCTTATCTTTTGAAGAGTTTTTTTAAAATTATAATAAATATCAAATCTGTTCCATTTTTTGTTAAATTATTCTTTTATAATGACTATATTGACAACTATATAGTATAACTCACTTACCTTGATTAGGGAAAAAATGGTATTTTTGGATGTTACATTTTCTTGTGTTAAAATTAATTTTCAACACACATAGAATTTTTGTTTTAAAACATGGATTACATATTTATAATTTCTGGGTCCAAATTATTGCACAAGGATCATTTTATTTTAATCTTAAATGATAAATTAACTAGGTTAAAAATATTTGTTACCACAGTAAAAAACATAAAGGGTAAAATTAAGTAAACCCAAAGACTAAAAAATAACATGATAAAAATTGTGTCTCTTCTTTGTGTTGGGGGTGTTAATAGACCACATAATACCTCCAATACATTACCAATTTATTTTTGAGTCACATTATGTAATATTTACCTCCCATTAGTGAATATGTTTTGGTGTTTACAAAAATGTCACCCTCTTCAATTATAAAAGGGAACTCACATCCCTCACATACTCACACCTCCCAAACCATTTGTCTTGAACTACCCCTTAAAAAACCACTTCCTAAATTTTATATTCTCATTATATAGTTCATATTTTAAAAATGAAACCAACTTCGGAAGGATTCAGTGTAAACCTAAAGAGGATACTCCAATATGAAGTAACGTTCTTCAACAATAATTTCTATTTTATTCATTCTGCCGCATACTAAACTTATTATTAAACCATGATGATAAAATAACACAATTAAATTCTAAATAATTAGACTATTTTATGTTTTTTCATGACCTAAATCAGACTCTACTTCTGTTAAATGGGTTGTGAAGTCATCGTTTGTGGGTACAACGGACTGCTACCTCGCAAACCTATAAAATTCATTTCTCGATTACCACCTATAAAGGATAGAAATTGTGATTTATTGATTAATTATATATTATTTTTATTTTTTTATTTTTATTATAGTAGTTTTATCTCACACACAACATCATAATCTCAATTTTTTGGGAATACGATAATATCACTCCAGTGTATGATAAACTACCGCCTCATGTAGCGATGTGATTCATTCACAACTAATTTTTTTATTAAATATGGATTCTATAAAAATATGTGATATAAATGAAATAAAATGTATTATATAATTATAATATATATTTTACCATTATTTCATTCAAACTAACAAGAAAATTTAAATAGTATTCATACGTACGTACGACCTATTGTCTCAATGAACGGTGCATTTTATTTTGTATCTAAAAATATTATAGATGACTATAAATAATTAATTACTGAATATATTTTATATTTATGTCATGGTTAAAAATATGGAGATTTTGAAACCATGATCTATGTAATAGGATAAAAAATAACAAGACAAAAGATTGACAAAAAACAAAGCAGTTATGACCCAAAATATAAATTTTAAATGGAATTTTTAATAAATTAGTAAAAAATGGTCATAATAAATTCATGTGTTGAATTATATATATGTTTATAAACTAGATCTAAAATAAAATTATATTTATTATAAAGTATTGTTTATTAATTAAGGTGCAATTCAAGACTTATGGTAAGGGATTTTCTTCTCACTTTACTTCTATGAGACACATGTCGTATACACCACATACTTATTTTATGTGGTGTATATACTAAACATTAATGTAATTTATGATATTTTTACTTAAGATTATGGGTACTTATATGTCAGATTTATTATCTATCTTTTAGGGTTTTGAAGATCCAATGTTAACAAATCAATAAGGTATTTTTTTTTCTCAATTTACCTTCTTTTGGAAAAAAGTTGTGTTATATAATTATCCATTCCAGTATGGATTTTGTGTGGTATTCTTGACATGTTATATCATAAATACCATTATTTTCATGATATTTAATTTTTCATTAGATTTTAATCATTTTTTGGTATTGTGATTCAAATGATTACTAAAGCGTTAAGGTATATTTTCCTTAATTTTCCTTCTTTATGACTTATGTCGTGTTATAAACTTATATTATTTTATGATGTGTATATAAAACCATTTTTAAATGTAATGTCCTTAATTTGTTATTTATAATGATATTTTTAGTTTCATTTAATTTTATCCATTCACGGGGAAAATGATTCAATGTTACAAAAGTGGTAATAATTTTATTTTATAATCTCATCATTTATCAAGATTCATTATGTTTATGTTTTCGATGAATAAAATATTATAATCTAACTCGTAATAAACTCATTAATTTTATTCTCCTAAATTTATTAATGATATTTTCATCTAATTTTACCATTTTAACTTCTTTATAAACTATAATAATTGAGGCAGTGTTTTTAATAAAATCTGACTTTAATTCTTTCTTCAAACAAAAATACATTTTATTCAAAAACTATGTTTTCAGAAAATGTATTAAATAATATTTTACTATTATCAAATGATTTTTAAAATAAATATTTGCCGTGATTTAATTTTCTACAAAAGGTTTTGAATTTAATAATTATGATATTGTGAAAACAATTCCAATTTTTATTTTATTGGAAAATGTGAAAGGAATCTTTGTTCTAACATGTATGTCATGAATACAACCACCCATAATATTCACTATTTATTTATTTGAAGTTTACTTTATAAATTTTCAAGGTTATTTAAAATGAAAAATATTTTTATAATGTTTTAGGATTCAAAAATATTTTTTCATAGTGGAAATGATATTTTTATCAAGAGATTTTTTAAATTATCATTCAAAATTGTTTAACATACAAGATGACATACGTCGACATTAACTATGCTTTAATAGGTATATGATTCAAGGATTCATTCATATTCTTTTTATTAATGGTTTTTTTTATATCGAATAATTTTTTGGAAACACATTTCTCTTCCACATGTCATACCATGATAACAGTTTTATGAAACCCACCTCTTTTTTATGGGTTATGATATGATGAAATGATTATGAAACCCATTTTATTTACACATTTTTTAATATGACTCAATTCATTTCAAACCCATTTCACTTATGGGATTATAATAAGATAAATTTTTTTATTATATTATGGAAGATATAAAATGGTTTTCATTACGAGATTGATGGTTCCTATAACTCCCTCTAATGCATTGGGTAAATATTTAGAGCACATGAGATATATAGGGATAGAACCAATAGTAAACCTGATTCAGTAAGGTAATATATAAATTATCATGGTATTGGGAGTAAAAATATACTACCATGATAATGTATTGAGTGAACCCATTCCACTAAAATAGCCTTGGTAATGATCCTTGAATAATATAGAAATGAATTTCTATGATTATATGTATTTCATAAATTCCAGGTATTAAGGAAATGTCACTCTATCAGGAATCAGGTTCTTTAACATCATTGTGATTCATGTCTTATGAAATCCAAATATTTATTCCATGATTCTAGATTCTGATATTTGATATGCATGGTATAGTTTTTATATGTTCTGATCATGTTCTCATACCCTTATATTCATGTTATTATTATGTATATCCCTTGTTTATCCTTACTGAGAATTTGATATCACCGTTTATTATGTTTCCTTTCCTCAGTTTATGAAAAAATGTATTGTGTACTATTTTTATGAGAAGGGTTATAGATATATTGAATTTGGTGGTAGATTATTTACCTCACCTATGAACCATTTTATAGGATTCCATATTTCCAAAGGTAATAAACTATTGTTGTCCTCGGGCGTGTGTATATGTAATTTATTAAATATTCATCTAAATATATTTAATATTTATATCTATGAATCATGGGATGGTATAGTTTTTATTAGAGGATGGTTTTAGTTAAACATTGGAAATTAGGATTAGAAAACTTCCGTTGGGTCCCTAAGGATATGTATAAGGACAATTTTATGGATGAGACAAAGTATAGGAAAATGTCATATAATTTTGGTCAAAGATAGAGCGAGTGGTTTCTAAGAAATTATATCCCTATATGGACGCTACAATTAGAGGTTCTGTAGAACAGAGGTTCATAGGATTAATAACATTTAAAAGGATGCATTGAGGTAGACTCGATCATCACCTGCTGCATGAAAACGGTCCTCATTACTCACCTAGTTTGACACTCTTGAGGGATATGATTTGGAAATTCAAAAACTCATTATAAACCATTATGAAGAATTTAAATAGATTATGACTATTAATTACCTAGGACAAACCTAAGGTTTAATATATTAAAAATTATTTTTCAATATTTATAAACATGATAAGTGATTTTCATGGTTATTTTGTTCCCCATTAGAATTAGTGTT
The DNA here is from genome assembly GCA_963277665.1 of Viscum album. NCBI lineage: Eukaryota > Viridiplantae > Streptophyta > Magnoliopsida > Santalales > Viscaceae > Viscum > Viscum album. The sequence goes on from OY728153.1 coordinate 1,957,154,691, forward strand.
TCTCACACTGTACTTTCTGGTTTTATTCAATTGTAGGAACCAAAAGGAAATAAGTTAAATTGAATGTCATGGATAGTTTTATGATGAGTAGTCCAATGGTATGATGGCTAGGGAAGGTATTTTATTATTATTCCTAATTAGATATAAAAAACATGACTAATTATTTTTACTATAACCTACTCTACCACCCACCAAATAAAAGAAGGATAGAGTTCACTGTGTGTTGAAGTTGTGGATACCATAGAGGAAAGAAAATTTAGTTTCTTATATTTTGGGAATATGTGAAGAACCACACAAGGTAATGTCTCAGAGGAAATATAATATATTTTAATTGTGGAATATATGGACACAAATAAAGTAATTTCTGATAAAAAATAAAAGTTTAGTTAATATAATGGATTGGAATATCACTCTTCCTAAAGCACTATAACAAGATCAATGTTTGATATTTTGAAATTATGGGAATTATGAAAATCAATGTGATATGTGTAAATCTCATGAAGGAAATAAAAACGTTAGTTAGATAAATTGTTATATTACATATGATGAAGATAATTTGAATGACATATAAAAGGAACGGCGTGTTAAGGAATTATATGATGAATCATGGTTAATGGTTAGAAAAGAAAGTTGGATTATTGAATCATTTATGTATTGGAATCCAAGAATTATGAAATACCTAAGGATTTTTCAGTATAAGTTTTTCATTAAGGATTTAAAATAATATGTTGAATAATTATAATGACCTAGAAAAGTGATTTAATTGAATGGTGATACTCAGGAAAACAGATGATTAAGGGACGGATAACCGTTATTATGCTCTAGATAATGATGTTGAGATAAGGAGATGATTGAAATGAATAAATTGAATTGGATCTTATTGTTTACCTTTGAAATAATTAATGATTGTTGAAAAACTTTTTTACGATACAATTTATGGATTCTATAACATTTTTTAATTTATGGAATATCTCTAAACATATGTTTTTAATTTATGTAATAATAAATCATGTATGTTTTCAAAAAGGATTTATGGAAATTTAGGTCATTACTATGTTTCAAGAGAATACATGATGAAGGTATTCATATGTACTGTATATTTCAATTAAGAGATGCTTCATGTTTTCTATGGTACTAATAGTAATATAATATTTGAAATTTAGTAACCTTATTTCTAAAGTTTTGGATTTTAATCTTTTCTATGGGTCATAAGGTTAATCATTTATGAAATGGTTTAAATTATTAATTGGTTGAGGTTTTAAATATTCATGCATTTCTTCCCCAAATGAATATTTGTGCATAACTTGTGCTAACAATTTTGTATTCATAAAAATTATAGATATAAGGACTAACTTATAATTATTTTATAGACATTATTTTATGATTTAGACATGAAACCTTCATCTCTAGAAGTAATAAATAAAGTGGAAATTGATAATGGAACAACAAAAGGATGAAATTTTGCATATGAAGTAGAAAGACATAAAGTAATAAAATTTTCATAAGTTGTCAGTCTATATGGTAAAGCAATCCATAAACATTAGGAAAAGTGTATGGAAAAAAAATTGTAATCCTAGTACTTTCATTTCTGATGAATAAAATGGTAACTTAAATCATCACATATTTGTTATTTTTTATTTATTAACATTATCTATATATCCCACCTTCTTGTGATTAGTGATCTCTATAACACTCTATAATTATTTATGATTTTTGTTCTATGTCCAAATCATTGCTTCCCACCAATGTTCTCATATGTCTAAAACTAGTTATGCGTAATTTTAGGTAAACATTACTATTGGTCAGAGTGGACACTCAAGAGGGGGGGTGAATTGAGTTCCAATTAAAAGTTTTGTTAAAAATATTTCTATTAAAATCCCCCAAATCGAAAAACAAGATAAATTGTAGTGAATTTATAAAAATTTTAAATGTTCAATTAGTTTCACTAAGATTTATTAGGTGTCAGTTAATTTAATCAAGGGATTAAATTAATGTTTGAAACTAACTTACTGGTTCACAATAAGTATAAACACTTGCTAGTTTAGCTATCAAATTAACTTTAAAACAAATAGTATTTCAAAGTAATTAGCAGCGGAATATTCAATATAGTTTATAACCAAAAATAGATAAGAACAATAGTTTTTGAAACTAGAGGTTCAGCCTCAATCTTAGACTTAGTCCTCTCAAACAATTTATATAAATTTGATCCACACCCTAGATCGGGGTAAACAATAGTGAAAACACTATCCAGGTACAAATACCTCTACCACATTTCTTCATCGGAAAACAAAGACAACAGAACAAAGTTTGTCCTGGTCCTAATTGACCTCTACCACTATCCTCAGTGGGGCACAATAAGGTGTAGAAAGTTTGGAATGAGGATTTTGTATCCTCCAGTTCAACACAGGAGACAGTGTGTGTGTAAAATAAACATAGTAAACACACTACTTGAAAAAGTAAATAATGAATCACTTAGAGGGATTATATGAAAGTTTATAATTCTTTAGTGATAAGTAGTGTAGCTCTGGAATCCTTTGATTTAGTAGAAATGCTTCTGAGTCCTTCTATGGTTTTTGTGTGGAAACACAGAGTGTCCTGGTTCTCCCTCTGTCACTTACAGTGTAAGTGTTCATCTCGAGTAGAGGTAAATGTTATAGCTGTTTCACTTCTTCTATGAATTTCTGTTCTTTATGAGTATGAGTGTTAATTGTGTGTTATTATTTTCATACATGTGCATACATGGAAGAGTTCCCTTATTGTTTCTTGTTGATTTTTTACTACAGCTCGATCTTCCTTATATTCCACGAGCTATGGAAATAGGAATGATTTCCTTTTCATAGGTATGAGGTATCGTTCCCTGACATGCCAACAACTAACATTAAATATCATTAATTGCATTAAAAACATCAAATATGACCGTTGGAATTAAATATGAGTTAATAGAAATTCAAACAGTTTTTATGACTATCAGTGAGTCATGGGATCGGTGAGTCATTTTGAATCTGCATCGGTTTCAGTAGTTCACGATCATCAGTATCGGTAGCTCCTTCGATCATCGGTATTTGTAGGTCCTTTGATCTTCAGTATCGGTAGATCCTTTGATCATCGGTGAGACTATTCATCATCAGTGCGACTGTTCATCATCGGTGGGACCGTTCATCATCGGTGCGACCGTTCATCATCGATGCGACTGTTCATCACCGGTGCGACCATTCGTCATCAGTGCGATCGTTCTTCATCGGTGTGACCGTTCGTCATCGGTGCGACCGTTCATCATCGGTGCGACCGTTCATCATTGGTGACTCAGGAAAATAACTAACGGTGAGTCAAAACATGGAATTTTCACAATGTGTCTGTTCAGTCCAAAATACTTCCAGGTCAACAGTAAAATATAAATTAACATAGATAAACATATGTAAACATGATTTAAACATATATAAACACATTTAGAATAATTTTAACAAAAGACTAAATTTTAATAAATAGAATAATTATTTGGGATTATTAAAATAACCAGCTCAGAGAGAGTTCAAAAATCTCCTCCTTTTTGATAATCACAAATCAATGGAATAAATGAATAGAGAAGATATAATGTCATTTAGTATGCTCCCACTAAGTCATTCTCCCCAAATAATATAAATTAGATAAAACGATTCATTCTCCCCCTTTCATCATTGCTCGCACTGAGATATATGGTCCACATTTCTCTCATATGTATATGAATGCATGTAGTATATAGTGAAGAAAAGGCTCATATTCTTATTCAGTTCACCACAAATGAATATTCCTGATTTTACTCCCTCATTAATAGTTATGATTTCTCCCCCTTTGGGATTATCAAAAAGAAAAGAGAAGGAAGAAAAGCAAGAAGAAGAGGCCACTAAAATAATATTTTAAAAAGAGTACTGGAACCAGATATAAAGTTGTAAAGGACAAGAAACAGACACCCTATCAAAAATGGACAGACACGGCTATTTCTGAGGGTCAAATGGAGCTTTGCCTTTGGCAGTTGGAGTAATAGATGGTCCAGAAGGAGACTTTGTAGAAGGTTGATCTAGTCGAATGGAGAGAGGAGGCATGAAAGCCCTAGTTGGACGAAGAGTGGGTTCTAAAGTCACTTGCTGAGGAGTAGAAGATCTTTCTAAAAGTTGATGTTGAAAGATTGGTCAGATATTTGATAGAGATTGAGAGACAGATAGCTGACTAGGGGTAACATCTGATGGATTAAGAGGCTTAGTAGAAGGAAACACAATGGCCTTCTCTTGTACATGAAGGTAAGGTTTGAGCAGATGGATAAAATATTGAATACTTCTCCACCGTACTTCATAGCCTTTTCAAAGTCATCGTTATTCTGCAAGAATCTTTCCAAAGTAGGTGTAAAATCTTTTAGCTGTTGAACTTGAGCCTTGAAAGCTTGAGTAACCAGGGGAAGCCTAAAGTTTTCATCCAAAACCTTGAACTGATGGTTCACCTCATGCTTGGTATAAATCTTAGAGAATTAAGGATCCACTTTCTCTTTATTCTCTTTCTGAGCCTTGGCAGCATCGGCTAAATACAACTGCACCATTTTGTGAATATAATCATTGTTCTCTTTCATCTTTTTCAAAGAATCTAAATCTAATTTTTTTCCAAGAGTTGACAGCTCTTCCTTAATAACATCCTTTAAAGAATTAATCTCATGACCAGTAATCTTGGTCACCTTTAAAGAACTAGCCTGAGCAACGACTTGGGTAATCTCAGGTTTCAACTTTCTCATGTCCTCCTTCTTCAGATGTTCTATCAGATTTCTAAGCACGTCCATCATACCAGAGATGGTTTCTCTAAACTCATTTGACAAGGAAACCAGATTATTGCCTAAATCTGTGAGTGTTTGATTCAAAGAGGTAATGTGACTGCCAATCAATTCACTCGTATTGCACAGGTCTGGCTTGATACGGTTTACCACTCTTTGAGCCAAATCATCCATAGCAGCTTCAGGTAAACACACAGGAATAGGAGTAGGAACATGAGAAAACTCATCTTTTATAGTATCTTTAACTGCTTGAACCAACTCAAACTTAATTCTGTCAAAATAAGATTAAGAAACTGTAGGACTAGATCTGGCTTGAGGAACTGAAGGATCGGGTTTGGATTCTTCTCTATGCATAAACATAGCCACTAATTGATCCTTAATCGAATCACTTACTCATATAAGATCAACTTCTACTTATTCTCCCATTGGATAATCTAAACCCAAACGTGTAAGACCTGTGTGTTCTTCCTATGCAGCTTGGCATGAAGGATACAGAGGTTTCAAAAACTGAGCTCTTCCAGAATTTTTAGGAGAGACTTCTTCATTCACATCAGTCTCTAACTGTTCTGTCCTCTCAGCCTTAGGGAAATTTTCTTGATCATTTGATTGGGGTTGAGGATCATCTTGGTTCACATTCTGACCTTCTAAAGGTCGAGCATCGGCATCATCAGCATCACCATTATCACCATCACTACTACAACCATCACTATCACCATTAACATCAGGATTATCCTAATAACCATCATTTCCTTCAACATCATAATTATTAACTGAATTCACACATAAACTATCTGTACTACTAGATTCATACTTCTCAGGGTTTTATTCTTCAGTCTCAGCTTCTTCTTTATCATCACATAATTGAGGTTTAATCTCTGGTAAGTTAAGATGAGGACTAGCTGGAACAAATTCCATTTTTCTCTTCTTCGGGCTAACTGTGTCAAGATCAAACCTCTCATAAGGAGACGATTCAGCCTCCTTCTCAGTATTAGCCTCAGCATCAGCTTCATCTTCATATTCTTATGTTCCCTTATTACTGGACTCACCAGTTTCCTTATGAACTTCTCCTTCCTCTTCTTCATCAGAGTAAACCACTTCCTCAATAGGTTTGAAACTAGGATCTATCATCCCCTTTCATCTCTTAGGATGATCAGTAGGATTTAAGGAGTCATAAATATTCTCGTCATCAGTGACCCAAGCCTTCTTCCATGGGTTCCAGTTGATTTTCATCCTCTTACAGATATCCTTGTTAATACAGAACCTAATGGATGAGATGAACTCATCTTCATCATCAACACAGCCCACGAATTTCAGCATGGCAGAGATTTTCGTAGAATAAAACAATGTTGTATCTTTCTTTGATGGATTTATCATCTCTGCAATATGCTCAGCAAAATATCTACACACGTTGATATTTTCACCATTCAACAATAGGAATAACATAAAATCATCCGGATAATTTACTAAAGAAAAGTCACCTTTTCTTGGATAGACTTGGTGCTGAATGAATTTATTCAAAATTGTACTCTCACCATCCAATTCTGCAGTAGATATTTTTCTCGATTCAGACATACCAGTCAACATATCCAGAGCTAGATCCTAATAAAAGTAATCAGTTGTAGGAGGGATATTACCAGGGTAATCCTCATATCTTCCATTGTGAGGAACTCCCAAACATTCAGCCCACTGCTTCGATGATAAAGTAATATTTTCCCTGTTTCTATTGAAGACAGTCTCACAGATTCTTCTCCATCCAACAATATACTTAAGTTTAAATAGAAATCTTGCACCAACTTCGGGTAATTGACTCATTCATTATCGTAGAACTAGTTTTTCTAACCTTTCATTTCCAACACATTCAACAGAGCAGACATACTGGATAATACCCATTCTGAAAAAACTTCTTTTTCAATAGTAACTACCGATTGTTCCAGCTCCGGGTTTATGGACCTTTGTGTCATGCTTCAAGATTCTCCGAGAGCATTTTTTATAGGAGAGGAACATTTATATTCCTTTCTTTGTCGCTTTTGCTTCTCTATTTAGAGGTTCAAGGGGACTAAGCATTTGGAAAGGTTTGAAAGGTTCAGAAGGTTTGGGATTCGAAAAAGAAGAGAGAGTTCGGTGGGAGATGGAAGGTCAACAGTCATTTAGAAATAGCTGCGGGTCATTATTTTTATCATTTAGGGTTACGATAATAATAAAAAACAATAATGATTTAGTAAAACAATGTCGTTTTGATAACCACTAATGGTTTCACTAACTGTACAACTCAATCGATAGCACAGATCGGTTTCACAGATCAGTTTCACAGATCGGTTTCACATATCAGTTTCACAGATCGGTTTCACATATCAGTTTCATGGATTGGTTTCACATATCAGTTTCACAGATTGGTTTGATAGATCAATCATACCTAACTCTTGTTTAATAATGTCTAATATTTCAGAACATAACGGTTTAGTGAAAATATCATCTATCTAATGTTCAGAGTCAATAAATTCTAGAGAAATATCACCATTTTGATAATGATCTCTCAAGAAGTGATGTCTGACATCAATGTTCTTAGTCCTAGAGTAAGACACATGATTCTTAGAAATACTAATTGCACTAGTGTTATCACAATTAATTGAAACATGCTTAAAATCATATCCATTATCCAAAAGAGTGTGTTTCATCCACAGAATTTGTGCACAGCAACTACCAGCAGCAATGTGTTCTGCTTCGGCAGTGGAGAGTGCTACAGAATTCTTCTTCTTACTACACCAAGATACTAAGGACTTACTTAGAAAATGACATGTTCCAGATGTTCCCTTTCTATCTAACATGCAACCAAAAAACTCCTCATCTGAATAACTCATTAATTCAAATGAATGTTCTTTTGGATAAAACAAATCTAAATTTATAGTGTGTTTAAGATTCTTAAAAATTCTTTTAACAACAAGTAAATTAGATTCTTTTGGACTAGCTTGAAATCTTGCACCCATACATACACTGAACAAAATATCTGGTCGACTAGAAGTAAGGTAACGTAAGCTTCCAATCATACCTCTATAATTTCTTTGATCAATTGGTTTCCCAGTTTCATCATCATCCAGCTTACAGGTGATACTCATAGGTGTGTCACTTCCCTTAATAATATCCAAACCAAAATGTTTTAAAAGATCATTTGTATATTTACTTTGATTTATAATAATACCACCCTTCTTTTGAAAAATTTGAAATCCAATAAAATACATGAGTTCTCCCATTAAACTCATTTCAAATTCATTTCGCATAATCTTTGAAAAATCAATACATAAAGAGTGTTTGGAAGATCAAAAATTAATATCATCAACATGGATTTAGACAATCAAAATGTCTTTTGAATTTTTTTTAATAAAAACATTGGGATCAACAATTCCTTTAGTAAAACATTTTGAAATAAGAAAATTTGTAAGTCTATCATAACAAGCTCTTGGAGCCTATTTTAAACCATACAAAGCATTGGAAAGTTTAAAAACGTGATTTTGAAAATGGGGGTTTTTAAAAACAGGTGCTTGTTCAACAAAAACAATTTCAATTATAAACCCATTTAGAAATCCACTTTTGAAATCCATTTTATATAACTTGAAATTAAGATGAGCATCATAGGCATGTAAGATCCTAATGGCTTCTAATGCAGTAGCAGGTGTAAAGGTTTCTTCATAGTCTATACCTTCATCCTGACTATACATTTTTTCAACTGACCTAGCTTTGTTTCTAACTATATTTCTTGTTTCATCAACCTTATTTCTAAAAACCCATTTAGTGACTATGGTCAAGGTGTCCTTAGGTCTTTCTACAAATTCATAGACTTTGTTTCTTTCAAATTGATTTAACTCTTCTTTGATATCCATTACCCAAAATTCATCATTGCTTGAATCACTGATATTTTTATGTTCTAACTGTGAAAGAAAGTCATGATGTTCAACCTGATTTCTGAGAGAATCTCTAGTCAATGTTCCTCTATCAATATTACCAACAATATCATATAAAGGACGATTATTTAGAATCCTTGTTGATCTAGTAAAGATAAGACTAGAGATTTCTGGTTCTTATTGAGGTTCGAGTTCATAAGGAGCTGATTCTGAAATATTTCCAGAACTGGTTGTCTTTACAACAGGTTCATTGATTCTATCATTAAGGTTTAGAATAGACATGTCGTCTTCAAGATTTTCAAGAGAAGGTTTAGGTTCATGTGGATCAGTTTCATCAAATATGATGTGAACAGATTCTTCCACACACTTGGTTCTCTTATGGAAAACTCTATAGGCTTTGCTAGTAACTGAATATCCCAATAATATTCCTTTATCACTCTTAGATGAAAACTTGTCTAGATTATCCTTTGTATTGAGAATAAAAGCTTTGCAGCCAAAGACTCTAAATTAACTAACTTTGGGTTTTCTATTGTTCCACAGTTCATAAGGGGTCTTCTTAAGAACAGGTCTAATCATTAGTCTATTCATAATATAACAAGATGTATTCACAACTTCAGACAAAAAATAAGTAGGTAGGTCATACTCATTGAGCATGGTTCTTGCAATTTCTTGAAGGGTTCTATTTCTTTTTTCTCCAACACCATTCTGCAGAGGTGTTTTAGGGGCAGAAAAGTTGTGGCTATAGACATTGTGTGAGAAATAAGACTCAAACTCATGATTTTCAAACTCACGGCTATGATCACTTCTTAGGGTTTTAATCTTAAGACTATTAAGGTTCTCTACAGACTTAGAGTATTTGAATATATAAGAACAAGATTCACATTTGTGAGCTAAGAGGAATACCCAAGTAAATCTTGAAAATTCATTTACTAGGACATAGACATAGTGCTTCCCATTTAAACTAGAAACTCTAGAAGTTCCAAACAAGTCCATGTGAACCAACTTGAGAGTTTGAGAAGTTGAAACTTCTTTCATTAACTTGAAAGAAACTTTATGTTGTTTTGCCTTTTGGCAGAGATTACAAACTTTGTCTGATGGGAATTCGAGTTTGGATAGGTCTCTAACTAAGTTCTTACTAGTAAATTTTCTAAGTGAATAAATGTTTCAATGTCTTAATCTTCTATGCCAGAACCATGATTCTTTATGAAAATCATTTAAATAAGAAACATTTTGTTTATCTAATGAATTCAAATTAATAGCATAAACATTTTCATTTCTCAAGGCAGAAATTACAAAAAAAATTTAGAATTAAAAAAATTAGATGAATCATTTTCAAATTTAACATTAAAACCATCATTACATAACTGATAAATACTAAGACATAATATTTAAGTCCATCAAAACATAAAACTTTTGAAATTAAAAATAAATCAGTGTTACCAATCTGACCTAGGCCGATGATATTTCCTTTAGAGTTATCACCAAAGGTAACATGGCCTCTATCAACATTGATTAAACTCTTAATGCATGAGTAGTCCCCAGTCAAATTCCTTGAACATCCACAGTCCATGTACCATATCTTCTTATGAGAACTCTTTAACCATGTTTCCTACAAAACAAATTTACTTGGAAAATGATTTTGGTACCCAGATCTTCTTGGGTCCAGATAGGTTAGAAAGCAAAGCTTTAGGTACCCAAATTAGTCTTATGGGTTTCATATAATTTATAGAATCAATAAATTTTGAAGGATAAAAATTATTTGATCTATAACTATGTGAGTAACTAGGTGAGACATATAAATTTCTAGAACTTGAACAAGCCCCATTCTGTTCAGAATTAGAAATAAATATAATTTTAGTAAATTGTCTCTATCCAGTCCAATAGCCTATACGAGTAGTATACATTGTTTCCATTTGTCTTCCTAGCATTTGAGTAAGAGTATCTTTTCCATTTGTGAATTTTTCTAAGTCCTTCTTTAATTGCTCATTAGATAATTTTAGTTCATTATTTTCCTTCAGAAAATTGGGAATTCTTTTCCTTTTCAATCTCAAGGGTGGATTTAACAGTGCTAGATAAAGCATGTTGTTTCTTCAATGACTTATATTTTCCCTTATGATCATTACTGGTTTCTTCTAGAATATTACATTATTCAAATAGTTCTTCACTAGACATAATTTCAGATTCAGAATCAGATTTAACTTCAGAGTGATATGAATTTAAATCAGGAGGGTCCAGAGTTACCTCAATTGTGTTTGTCATAAAACACATGTTATCTCAATTATTTTTAGAGTCAGAAACATCAGATTCACTTGTGTTGTCTTCTGAAGAACACCAGGTATCTTTCATAGCTTTTGTGTACTTATTGACCTAGTAGTTAGGTTTCTTATTGAACTTCGATTTTGGGTAGTCATATTTAATGTGACATTTTCTTTTACATTTATATCAAACAGCCTCATCATTCTTATCAATTTTCTTCCAATCCTTTTTCTAATGACCTATGTTGTCATATTTACCTTTGTAGTTTGATTTTCTGAAGAACTTCTTCTTCCTATATAATTTCTTAAACCTCCGGGCTATTTAAGATATCTTAGCACCACAATCGGATTCTGAAGTTTCACTTGTTGAACTTTTAGTAAGTGTTTGAACTTTCTCCATATCCTTGCTCTTTGTAGTATTATATTTAAAAGACACTAACTTCCTCTTTGGATCATCATCATCTTCCTTGTTTAATTTAATCAGTTCATCATACATCATTAACTTACCAATCAGCTCTTTAATATGTAAAGCACCAATATCACATTATTATCGAATTAAAATAGATGTGCCTCTCCATTAGTCTAGCATACATCTTAGTATCCTCATGATTTGCTACATTGTTGGAACAACTTTTCCAAGTGAGCTCATAGTATTGAAAATCTCATTGAACCTAATATACATGTTAGAAATGGATTTATCGGGCTTCATTTTCAAATTATCATATTTAATAGTATATGTGTTGAGTCACATTTCTTTGACATTGGTTGTACCCTCATGGGAAATAGTCAACGTGTCCCAAATTTCTTAAGAAATTTTACAAGTAGATATTCGATTGAATTCTTCATCTCCTAAAACACAGTACAAAGCATTCATTTCTTTACAGTTATTATTGTTTGCAGTCATAGTAGCTTCATCCCAAGTGGTTCTATTAGTTTCTAGAATCATATATTGAGTTTCTGTAGTAGTCCAGATATCAAATCCTGTACTTTCCAAATGAATTTTCATTTTAAGTTTCCACTGAGCATAATTTGTACCATTGAAGAAAGGTGGCATATTGGTAGCAGCACCTTTTAGTCTATTGTCCATAACTAGATTTTAGAAAATATATTTAAAGAGATAAAATTTAGAACTAACAGAATTTTATGATCTTTCAAGATTCAACTAATATCACATTTGGAAAATAGATTGTTATGAAATAGTTAATAATAAGCATTTCTCTAATCCCAAATGTTAGTCGGAGTGGACACTCAAGAAGGGGGGTGAATTGAGTTCCAATTAAAATTTCTGTTAAAAAATATTTCTATTCAAATCCCCCAAATTGAAAAACAAGATAATCTGTAGTGAATTTATACAGATTTTAAATGTTCAATTAGTTTCTCTAATATTGATTAGTTCTCAATTAATTTAATCAGGGGATTAAATTAACTTTTGAAACTAACTTACTAGTTCACAATAAGTATAAACACTTGCTATTTTAGCTATCAAAATAACTTTAAAAAAAATAGTATTTCAATTTAATTAGTATCAGAATATTCAACATAGTTTATAACTAAAAATAGATAAGCACAATTGTTTTTGAAACAAGAGGTCCAGTCTCAAGCTGAGACATAGTCCTCTCAAACAATTTATATAAATTTGATCCACACCCTAGATCGGGTTAAACAACATTGAAAACACTGTCCAGGTACAAAGACCGCTACCATAGTTCTTCGTGGCAAAACAGAGACAACAGTACACAGGCTGTCCATGTTCTACTAGACCTCAACAACAATCTTTATTGGGACACATGAAGGTGTATAATGTTTGGAATGAGGATTTAGTATCCTTCAGTTCAGCATAGGAGACAGTGTGTGTGTGTAAAATAAACAGAGTACACACAATGCTCAAAAAAGTAAATAATGAATCACTTAGAGAGAGTATATGGGAGTGTAGAATGCTCTAGTGTTAAGAAGTGCATCTCTGGACTCCTTCGATTTAGTAGAAATGCTTCTGAGTCCTTCTCTTGTTTTTTTGTGGAAACATAGAGTGTCAAGGTTCTACTTCTTTCACTTCCAGTGTAAGTGTTCATCTTGAGTATAGGTAAACATTATATCCCTTGCACTTCTTCTTTGAGTTTCTGTTCTTGATGAGTATGAGAGTTCTTTGTGTGTTCTTCTTTTCATACATGTACATGCATGGAAGAGTTCCCTTTTATTGTTTCTGGTTGATTTTTTACTGTAGCTCAATCTTCCTTATATTCCACGAGCTCTAGCAATAGGAATGATTTCCTTTTCATAGGTACAAGGTACAGTTCCCTGACATGCCAACAACTAACATTAAATATCATTAATTGCATTAAAAACATCAAATATGACCATTGGAATTAAATATGAGTTAATATAAATTCACAAACAGTTTTTATGACTATCAGTGAGTCATGAGATCGGTGAGTCATTTTGAATCTGCATCGGTTTTGGTAGGTCACGATCATTGGTATTGATATCTCCTTCGTTCATTGGTATCAGTAGGTCCTTTGATCATCAGCATTGGTAGGTCCTTTGATTACCAGTGAGACCATTCATAATCGGTGCGATCAGTCATCATCGGTGGGATCGTTCATCATCGGTGCGACCATTCATCATCGGTGTGACCGTTCATCATCGGTGTGACAATTCATCATCAGTGTGACAGTTCATCATAGGTGTGATCGTTCATCATTGGTGCGACCGTTCATAATCGGGGCGACTGTTCATCATCGGTGCGACCGTTCATCATCGGTGCGACCATTCATCATCGGTGCGACCGTTCATCATCGGTTCGTGCGTTCATCATCGGTGCGACCGTTCATCATCGGTTCGACCATTCATCATTGGTGACTCAGGAAAATAACTAATGGTGAGTCAAAACATGGAATTTTCACAAAGTGTCTGTTCAGTCCAGAATACATCCAGGTCAATAGTAAAACATAAATTAACATCGATAAACATATGTAAACATGATTTAAACATATATAAACACATATAGAACAATTTTAAAAAAAATACTAAGTTGTCATAAATAAAACAATGATTTGGGATTATTATAATAACCATCTCATAGAGACTTTAACAATTAAGTTTCAAAATTTACCTTTTTAAGGGTTGTTTTATTATTCATTTGTATGATTTGGGTTTCTATGAATTAAATTTCAAACTTTAAATATGTGGTGACTGAGATGAATCTCATTGGTGAAATTCATATTAAGGGGGATAGAATAGAATACCCTGAGATTTTGTGAAAAAAAATTTCAAATTAAATTTTATCTTTTTAATATTTTACTTTCCAAAATACAATGATTTTATCTTGTGTTTCATGCAACCCAATTTCTATATTTCCTTATATGAAACACTAATTTAAGATTACGTTACACCCAACATTTGTATTAAATAAATGTTTCATATTATTAAAATATTATTATATCATTGTTAGTACCAAGTTGTTTGAAAAGGTGATTTGAGTAGGATTAATAAAATTATGAAAATAAATTATTTAAACATGTATATAAAATTAATTCTATGGTGATCAATTAATAAAAAATAAAAAATCTATTTAAAAATTAAGGAAATATTTTTCATAAACAAATTTTATGAAAAAAACATTTTTTACTTCAATAAATTAAATGAAATACTTTTTGAAAATGCTATTAATTAAATTTATATATTATATATTAAATAAAAATATTAATTTTAATCTCATATATTTTCTATACAAGAGATATTAATAAATCAAATTTTATGCTTAAAATTTTTATGTTCTCTAAAAACCATTTATGCCCCCTTTTTGGTTAAATTATTTTAAAAAAAACTTCTAGACTTTTAGAAAAAAACTAAAAAAATAAAATTAATTTTTTATTTATTCATATCAAATGTAACGCCCCAACCCCAGTTACCCAGAGTTAGTGCATTATTACATAACGTTGGCATGATCACAATGGATCAAATCCCAAAAGACCGATCCGTTTAGTAGCTTTGGATGTACTAGATATATACATAAGTTTTACATTACATTATAAAATAAAAAACAACAACAACAACATTGTATCCATTGACCACATTCATATCTCTTAGACTATCCCTATTGGTCATTCATAATATACTTCTTCGCATCCTCGGGAAAAATAAAACATTGAAAGGGGTGAGATCAGATGCACAATAAGGATAACAATATAGAGAAACTTTCATAAATAAGAATAAACATTTAAGGTAATGTATAAGACTAAAACATAAGCCTTTTAAAAATAAACATCAGTAATATATGGAAACTATAAATAAAATAATTCCATTTATTTATTCACATGGATATTCTACTAGTTGAATAATAACATGCAATATCAATAGCCAATTTTATAATAATGGAATGCATGATGCCAGACTTCATAACCACATAGTCAATGCCTTGTGCCAAGACTACAAATAAGATTTTTTCAAGGCCTTTTTCAAAGACACTAGTTTGTCTCATGAGACCTATTGATTCATCGAGGAGCTATTGCGGGTTCCACCCGTCGCTTACTATGTCCAATGCATTCCTCATATGAAAAAGTATAAATATAACATAAAAAATTGTATTAAAACTAACATATGAAATGTCTATACATTATCCATATACCATGAATGGTATAAAAATAACAAACCCATGGTGAAACATATCACAAAAACTTCAATACAATATGGAAGATTTTTATCATAATAAATCAACTTCAAACATGTTTTAAATCCATCAAAGGATGTTGACATTGATGAAAATGATTTGTAAAAACCGTTGAGAGAAATCTACATTTTTCATGAAAATAATTAAAAGTCGCACAATTTATAAAATAATATATTTAAAGACATTTTTGAAATCAAGTGACCCAAACCACTTTGAAACTTTTGATAGGAATTAACATTTTAAAAACATTCATGTCTACATAAATAAATCTTTAAAACCCATTTTGAAAACATTGAAATTAATGAAAATGATTTAGAATAATAGTTATTTAAACAATTTAAAATGATGATCTAGTTAAAGAGTCACATTAATAAAACGTTAAAATATTCCTTTTGAATTTTTTTTTTCTGAAACATGAATGGGGATGAGAAAGAGGTCCCAGTAGATATTCACATAAAAACAACATCGGATAATATAGAGATTGTGAAATTTAACTCTTACCGTGTACTTTTCCTTGGTCCAGGGTAAGTTAACCTCCTTTATAATAGTTAAATAATTTTTATTAAATTATACAAGAATCACATACAAAAATATGACATCATATATGATCTTTTAATATTTATTTGTTAATAATATTTTAGTAGTATCATCATTTTGGGTATTAACAAATTTGTTTTCCTTTATTTTCATGGTTATGTAATCCATGTATGTTATGTATAAGATATATTTTATTAATATCCAAAATTATATTATGTTCTTAAACATTATTTTTAATCATAAAATGAAAATTATTCTTGAACGATTACGATGGGGAATGAATCTCATCGCGTTCGTAGAGGCGGTAATCCGTACTTACGCACGAGTGAAAATATCAATATATTGATGGTGAAATCTTATGTAATTGGATTGTATATCATATAAAAATAATTAATAAAATTTTATATTTATTATTTACATCAGTTATACTCATTATTATACCCATCCATATAATGAAGTGTTTGAATAAAAAATCACACCACGACGTGGAGACGATAAACCGTACGTACACACTTATGGTGACATTGTCATTTATAGGATCGATAGAATAATGAATATTGATGTACCCTATTTATAATAAATTTTAAATATGTATGGGGTACTGGATTTATTATTTTGGTATGGAAACAAAAAAGAAAGGGGTAGTGGGAGAAGAAAAGAATTCGAAAAAGAGTGGTAAAATCATTACATTTTCTTCAGGTGTTTACTTTTGAGTTTGTCAAAAGGGATCCTTAGGTTGTATTTCGGATCAAAGTAATGACTATAGGTTGAATTTATGGAATTTGGGAAGATATTTGGGAAGGTTTTGGCTGAAAAAAATGTCTTTGGAGGTGTGATTTTGAGGGAAGGGGTAGTGCCCTTTTATAAGAGGGGTGAGGGGTACCTTAGGAAAAGCTTGAAATATTATTTTATTATTAAATAATTTTCAGTTTATAAGGGACCCAAATTGATTTATTTAGAAGCTAAGGTAGGTATGGGTCAAAAGTCTCTTAACCAATAGGTTTTAGACAATGTTAGGTCACTATATTAACCTTATCTTTTAGATGAAACTATTACTTAAATAGTTTAACTTTTACTGTGTCTTCTGGTATTCTTACACAATATGGTTCATAAACGTACACTAAACTTCTAAGAGATTCTAAAGTGGTTCATTAATGATATATATAATATTATTTAATCTCTTTGGCTGAACCTTAGATTTTTAAGAATATTATATCAACAAATAATATAGTATTTTTTTAAAAAAATTAATTTATATCAATTTTGACACTATTTCGTATTGTATTTTTGTGAAAGTCATAAAAACCTTATCTATTCAAAAAATATTTATCTAATCAACCCTAACATGTCATATTAACCTAGAAAATTCGTGGATGGCATAAAAACCTTTAAATTCAATTTATTTTAATATTCATAATATAATATATTTTAATATTTCATTATAAAGTAATTACTGCATCGTCATTGGGTCATACATAAATTTAATTATTTAATATTTAAAAATTATAAATAAAATAAAATTATGTAGGAAATATTTTTATCTCTATAATGAATTTTTACAGTCTAATTTATCTTATGTATAACCCTATATTAAATATCGTTTAGTTAATAATCATTGAATTTAATGATTTTAACTCTTATTTAAATAAATTAATAATAAATGTCCCAATCTAAACCCAGTGGAAGAAAATGATAACATTTTATTCCTAATGTTGTTTTTGGTTGAATTAAACTTATCCAATAGAATTAGAACATGTGTTAGGGTAATTCTAATATCATTTTACCTATAATTACCCTATTTACATTTTAACCGCCGTAAATTAAAGTCAAAAGTTACTATTCACCAAATAATTTATATTTAACTTATTGAACCACATTTTAATTACTAATTTCAACATTTTCCCTCAGATTTTTGAAATTCAACTCATAGAAATAGTAAAATTATGTTTTATGCAAATTTTCAAATGCTCCTAGATAGTGGGTAAAAGACGATAAAAAGTTCAATAAAAATTTATATATCTAATTTTACTATACAATGACTCCAACGAATTAAATTGAACTTATAAAATTATTATATATATTTTTTGATTTAAAAAAAATTTAAATAGAAGAAATAATTATTTAAATAAAAAGTCAGTTTTAAATAATAACACAGTGTATTTTACTATTCATTAAAAATTGAATGTTTTTAGAAAAATACCAAAAATTCACCCAAAGATAATTTTGATATAATGAATTCAAAAATGAATCATATTTTACCAAATTAGAAACATAGAAGTTTTATTTATTAATTTAAAATTAATTCCCATTGTCAAAACCAAAAAGCGGGTTTCTAAAAAGTAAAAACTATCAAAAGATTGACATGTGTTTATTTAAAATTTAAATATGGAATTACTTATAGACCTACATTGTATTAAATGATAAAAATATAATATAATTATACTTCCAAATCATTCAAATTTTTAATTGAACACTATAAATTATTTTGATTAAAAAGTTGTTTTCATTTAAAATTTTGTATTTTTCACTATTCACCCAAATATAAAAGTTATCAGAAAAACACCAAAAAATTTATCAAAACTAATTTTTTCTGTACCAATTATAAATAAGAAGTTTATTTTGTCAAATTTAATATATAAAAGTGTCAAATATGGGTTTGAAAAAGGGTTCTCCATTAAAAGGTGATAAAATTGCATTTTCTGAAAAATACATCCTTTATCTGAAAAATGAATTTGTTATTATATTATGTCTAAGAAACACATAATATGGATTTTAAAATGTATATGGAATATATAAAAATTAAAATGCAGATAATACTATTCATAACCGCATTTAAATAGCTGGTTTGGTAAGTGGTGGTGCACTTGAACTCAGTGTTGCATGTAGCGCAAGATATTGAATTACATTGAAGAAATAATGTACTATGAAATCTTGTGGTGTTATGTTCTCCCCTCATTCAATAAATTGCATCCTCGCAATTTGAAATGTTTCTTCAAAAATAAAAGGTTAAAAATATAAAAATATTTTTGTGGAAAACCCATATCATAAATTGGTTTAATAAAATATAGTCTTAATAAGAGGGAAAAGGAATAAAAAATGTGACCACCAAATTATGATATCAATTAGTAGAACATTGGTGGAAATTAGAGACACATAATTGGAGGGAAAATGTAAATATTTATAGGGAGTGAATGAGGTCCTCAATCACAAACATGTGTAAAATTGAGGGCCTCAATGCCATCAATCTATGGGGATTTAAACTATCATTAGTTCAACAAAACATAAGGTATTAGGATAAAACATTTTTTGGTTTTAAAATGCCTTCCCTAAAGTTTAAGAATTAATTTACTTATATAATAATAGGAAAAAATATACATGACAAGTAGATTTTCAACCTTCAACTAATTCCTACCACAAACTCATCATTCGCACCAAAAGATAATATAATTCAAAATTATTTTATTTGTCCTCATCGTATAGGGTTCCAAAAATAATGAATTTATAATTCATTTTTCATACTATTTAAAAAAACAACATTATAAAAACCGGGACATCATGTTTTCAAGTAGTAGGTGATCCAACCTTGTCGGCCTTTGGTTGTGGGTTTATGTCTCGCGGCATTGCCAGACGCGACGGGTTGTCGCCCGACCTCTGGGTTGTCCTTTTTATGACAATCCCAAAAAGATCTGAACAAATGATTTAACCTTAACAAAAGTATCCAATGTCAAACTTAATTGATTCCAACATTTATAATTATCCAAAATACTTCTATCCATACTATCATTACAAAATATATAAGCAAGGTAAACACAATAAAGATCTTTTCTTCATCATAATAACATGTGAATACCTTCATCATGTATTCTTCTAAAACAATATAATGCCCTAAATTACCATAAAACAATATTTATTACATTCATGCTCCCTTATTCGTTATATAATATTGGATATACTCTTTTTATCCGAAAATGTAATAAACTCCAACAATGATAGAATATACAAATCTTTAATCAGTTTCAAGGTAGTCAAGAATATCCAATATAATTTATCCAAATCAATAATATCTTATTCCAAAATCACTACCTCAGTATCAGAATCATTTTAAGGTTTATCTTTATCTCAGCCATATATTTTCCAAAAAACTAACCTGCTATTGAGTCACTTTTCTTGGTTCTACACAATCTCAAGTCCTTAATGAAATAGTACTGCAGTACAATCCTTATATACTCAATAGTTCTTATAAGATGAACATCATTAATACAATACTCAAATGACACTATACTTTAATAACAACATAAGAAATCTAATCATTCCTCTGCATCTTCAGTATTATCATAACTTTATTATTACCCAACAACAGCAATTGGGGTATACTCTGATGATTTGGACATTGATTCACATAGTGTCCCAACTCCTTGCAGATGATGCATTCTCCATTGAAAACATTTTTCTTACCCTTGAAATCACGTACTTGGTGTCCTTTTTCTCCACACATATAACAAACTCACATTCCCTTCAAGCATTTACCAAGGTGACTCTTTCTACAATTATCAAATTTGGGAAAATATTTGTTTTCCCTTTCCTTTTATCCATCTTTCTATCTTTCATCCTTTTCTTCTCTTGCTTCCCTTCAAAGCCATAGGACTACGAGAATTATTTACATATCTGATTAACATATGATATTATCTATTCATATGATGAGAATACATGGGAAACTATTTCCCTTTTAAATATTGTCTTAATACAATAAAATATATAATCCTTCTTAATCTTTTGATAAAGTATATTTCTAGAATTCTCATTCCTTCAACTAGGTTCCATTTCTAAATAATGGCATACACTCGGTTTGTTTATGAATCACATTGCATAATTCCAAACTTCTAAAATACCTAACGTAAATTGAATAGATTATGCATATAATCTACAATCATAAAATGATTTCTTTGAGAAAGTATTTAATCTTAAATCCTTCATAATGGCTTGTAATGAAAATGTTAATTATCCTAAGCATATCCCCCAAGAGTGTCGTAACCAAGAGTACAGAAAGGCCCGTTGTCGTGTACCAAGATACCACGAGTCAATCCCGAAACTCCTTGTCAGAGTTTTCACTCCTAGGTACATCTGTTCCAGATCCACCTCTATCTTCTTGTATCCAGACAGGGATGTATTTCTAGGAAAATACAAAAAATCTCTACATTACAAAAATTCAAGGATGTTCTTCTATACAAATTATCAAAGTCTATATTAGGGTAATGTTCTCTAATCAGATTTTATCTTAATCTATATCCAAGGTTGTTTCAAAACATCCTCTGATACCAACTGTAATGCCCCCACCCCAGTTACCCAGAGTTGGTGCATTATTACATAACATTGGCATGATCACAAGGGATCAAATCTTGAAAGAATGATCAGTTTAGTAGTCTTAGAAGTACTAGATACATTCATAAGTGTTACATTACATTATAAAGTGAAAAAAACAACAACATTGTCTCCATTGACCAAATTCATATCCCTTAGACTATCCCTGCAGGTCATTCATAATATACTTCTTCGTATCCTAAGGAAAAATAAAACAAATAAAGGGGTGATCTAAGATGCTCAGAAAAGATAACAATATAGAGGAAACTTTCATTAATAAGCATAAACATTTAAGGAAATGTAAAAGAATAAAACAGAATCCTTTTAAACATATACATCAGTATAATATAGAAAATATAAATCAAATAATGCCATTTACATATTAACATGGATATCCAACTAGTTGAGTAATCACATGCAATATCAATAGCCAATTTCATAATGATGGAATGCATAATACCAGACTTCATAACCATATAGTCATGGCCTTGTGCTAATACAAAAAATAAAATTTTCTCAAGGCCTTGTTCCAAGACACTAGTTTGTCTCATTAGACCTAACGATGCATCAAGGAGCTATAGAGGGCACCACCAAACACTTACTATGTCCAATGCATTCCTAAAATGAAAAGGATTAAACATAACATAAAAATTCATATTAAAACTAGCATATTAAATGTCAATAATTTACCCATAAACCATGAATGGTATAAAAATAACACATCCATAATAAAACCTATCACAAATCCCTCAATACAATATGGAATATTTGTATCATAAAAATCAACTTCAAACTAGTTTTAAATCCATCAAAGAATATTGACATAGATGAAAATTATTTGTAAACATCATTGAGAGAAATATCCCTTTTTTCATGAAAACATTTAAAAGTCACACAATTTAGAAAGGAAGACATTTAATGACATTTTTTGAATCAAATTCTCCAACACCACTTTGATACTTTTGAAAGGAATTAACATTTTAAGAACATTCATGTCCATATAAATACATCCTCAAAAATCATTTTGAAAATATGAACATTAATGAGAATGATTTAGTAGAATAATATTCAGACCATTTATAATGATGATCTAGTTAATGAGTCCCTACTATAAAACCGTAAAATATTTATTTTGAAAATACTTTTATGAAACATGGATGTGGATGAAAAACAGGTCCTAGTAGATACTCATGTAAAAACAACCTCGAATAATAATGAGATTGGGAAATTTAACCCTTTACTTGTACTTTTCCTTGGTGGAGGGTAAATTAGCCTCCTATATAATAGTTAAATAATTGTTTTTAAATTATACAATAACCACATACATAAATATGTTATCATACATGATCTTCTAATATTGCTTTGTAAATAATATGTTAGTCATATCATCATTTTGGCTGTTAACTGATATGTTTTATTTTATATTCTTGGTTACATAAGCCATGTTTGTTATGGATATGATGTATTTTATTCATATCTAGAATGATATTATGTTCTCAAACATTATTTTTAATCATAAAATTAAAATTATTCTTGAACGATTACGATGGGGAATGAATCTCATCGTGTTCGTGGAGATGGTAATCTGTATGTACGCATGAGCGACAATATCAGTATATTGAGGGTGAAATCGTATGTAATTGGATGGTATATCATATATACAGAATAATTAACATTTTATATTTATTATTTACATCAGTTATACTCATTATTATACTCATCCAAATAATTAAGTGTTTGAATAACAAATTATACCACGACGTGGAGACGGTAAGACGTACGTACGCACGTATGGCGACTTTGTCATTTATAAGAAGGATATAATAATGAATATGGTTTTAATATATTTATAATAAAATTAAAATATGTAGGAGGTATTGGAGTTAATATTTTGGTATGGAAACAATAATGAAAGATGTAGTGGGAGAAGAAATGATCTTAAAAGAAGGTGGTGAAATTATTACCTCTTCTTCAGGCGTTTCCTTTTGATTTGATCAAAATGGATCTTTAAGAAGGATTTATAATAAAATTAATGACTCTATGTTTATGTGAGGGACATTGGTAGGATATTTGGTCAGGGGTAGGCCGAGCCAAATGGCTTTGGAGGTGTGATTTTGATGGAAGGGGAAGATCCCTTTTATAAGAGGGGTGAGTGGCACCTTTGAAAAAACTAGAAATATTATTTTATTATGAAATAATTTTTGGTTTCTAATGGATCCAAATTTTTAATTATAATATAAGGTAGTTATGGGTCTATATCCTCTTTACCAATAGGTTTTAGACATTTTTAGGTCACCATATTAACATAATCGTTTAGATTTAACTATTAGTTAAATAGTTTATCTTTTACCGTGTCTTCTTGTATTCATAAACTATATGGTTAATAATCGTACTCTAAACTTCCAAGAGAACCAAAATTTGTTCATTAATTAAATAAATAATATTATTTAATCCCCTTGACCAATCCTTAGGTCTTTAGGAATATTATATCAACCAATAATATAGTATTTGTTTAAAAATTAATTTATGTCAATTTTGACACTATTTGGTATTTTGTTTTTGTGAAAGTCATAACAACCTTATCACTTAGAAAAAACTTTATATAATCAACAATAAAATGTAATATTAACCTATAAAAGTAGTGGAATGCATCAAAACCTTTAAATTCAAATTATTTAAATATTTATAATATAAACTACTTAATATTTAATTAAGAAGGTAATTACTGCATCATCATTATGTCATAACTAAATTTAATTATTTAATATCTAAAAATTATAAATAAAATATCATTATGTAGGAAATCTATTAATATTTCTAATGAATATTTATAGTCAAATTTAGCTTACTTATAACCCTATATTAAAAATGGTTTAGTTAATTAACATTGAATTTAATGCTTTAAACACTTCTTTTAATAAAATAATAATAAATTTCCTAATCTAATCCAAGTGGATCATAAGGATCAAATTTTATTTCTAAGGTTGTTTTTGGTCAAATTATACTTATCCAATAGAATTATGACATGTGTTAGGGTAATTATAATATCTTTTTCACCTTTAATTACCCTATTTACATTTAACTGTGGAAAATAAAATTCAAAAGTTACTATTCAATAAATGTTATTTTCATCTTATTGAATGAAATTTTACTTACTGATGTCAATTATGCCTCAAGAATTTTCGAAATTCAACTCACAGAAGCAGTAAAATTACGTTTTATACAAATTTCCAAATGCTCCTAGAAGGTGGGTAAAAGACGATAAAAAATTCAATAAAAACTTATACATCTATTTTTATTATAAAAGGACTCCAATTAATTACATTACACTAGTATAAGTATTATATTTATATTTTTAATTAAAATAAATTTAATTAAAATAAATAATATTTTAAATAAAAGTCAGTTTTAAATAATAATGCAGTATTTTTCACTATTCATAATTAATTTAAAGTTTTCAGAAAAATTAAAAAAAAAATCACCCTAAGCTAGTTTCATATTCTGCATTCAAAAATGAAGTATATTTTACCAAATTAAAAAAATATAAGTTTAATTTATTAATTTAATATTAATTTCCGTTGTCAAAACCAAATAGTGGGTTTTTAAAAAGAAAAAACTATCAAAATATTGACATGTGTTTATGTCAAATTTAAATTTGAAATTACTTATAATGACCTACATTATGTTAAATTATAAAAATATATATCTAATTATACTTAAAAACCATTCATATGTATAATTTAACACTATAAATTATTTAAATTAAAAAATTTGTTTTCAATTAAAATTTAGCATTTTCTCTATTCACCCAAATATGAAATTTATCGGAAAACACAAAAATTTTATCAAAACTAAATTTTTATGTCCCAATTCTAAAGAAGATGATTATTTTTTCAAATTGAATATTTAAAAGTTTCAAATATTGGATTGAAAAATGGTTCTCTATTAAAAGGCACTAAAATTGAATTTTATGAAAAATTCTTCCTTTATCTGGAAAAATGAATTTGTTATTATATTATATCTAAGAAACGCATAATATGGATGTAAAAATTTATATGGAATATATAAAATTAAAAATACAGATAACACAATTCATACCCGTTTTTGAACAGCTAGTTTGGAAAGTCGTGGTGCGCTTGAACACGGTGTTGTGTGTAGCACAAGTTATTGAATTACTTTGAAAAATAACATACTATGAAATCTTGGGGTGTTACATAAAAATTATCTTAAAGTGATTTTTTATAATTTTATAGAAAGATTATTTTTTTCGAATATTGTAAAAACTGAATTTTAATTAAAAAATGCCTTTTCATTTAAATTATTTATAAATATTATTTATATTTTCAATTTTTTTGTAGTTAAATTGGTTTAATTATAAATATATAAGCAAAATATAGGTCATTTTAAGCAATTTTTTCATTGAAATTGGATTCCAATACATTCTATATTGTTTTAACTTTTTCTCCATAAAAACATGTTTTCTCATCATATCTGCAGAATTAATTTTAAATTAAATTATACCACTTATATAAATTTAATTTGGGTGATAATAATAAATATTTTTATTTATAATAAATTATATAATATAAAAAGGTGAACTTTATTTTTTACCATAATAATTACTTAAAACAATTAAAATTAATTATTGTGATTATTGTAAAAATAATTTTGTTGTGGGTTAAACATAAATGATAAGGGGTAAAATGACCTTCAAACATATCCAACACCCATTGGATGGATTTATTTATACCCTTATAACCTTAATATATATTTTAATCAGTTCTTCTGACATGTTTCAATTAAAGTGACCTATATAATATGAAAAGTATTAAAAAAGGGAAAAAAGAAACATTCCTTGACATTAATATATATAAAGCATTAGGATAGAGACAAAAATATCATATGTATGGTTATAAATATTATTATAAAATATAAATGAATTATTTTTATAATTATAATTTATTTTAATTTTTTATAAATAAATAATTTCATTAAATGATTAAGAAATTCCAACATATGAATTATTTAGTAAATAATTAATTAATATAAATGATACAAAAAATAATAAAACTGCTGAAAATTGGATGAATTATTTTGTTCCATTAATTTTTTAAAGGATTAAATCATTTTCACGACTTTAAATGTAATATATTTGAATTATATTATTTTCTTGACATTTTTAAATTTAAATTAATTAAATAATGTAAAAATTGACAGTAATGCTATTTTATAATATTTGATATTTTATTAAATGATTTAAAATTACTAAAAACCCTATATTATTCAAAGTGATTTTTAAATTTTAATAAATATAAAATATTTTCCACTCATAGACCAATTTTCCTTTTATAATTACTATACAGATCGTTGAATAGTAAAAATTTGGTTAGCAAAGTTAAGGTTAAAACATTATTTTTTTAACATTGCATGTGCTTCAGTTAAAATTAATTTTCAACATGCATGTGATTTTTTTTTGATAAATTTGATTTGATATTTATAATTATTGTGTCCAAATTATATGAAAGGATCATTTTAATTTATTCTTAAAGGATAAATTAACCAGGATAAAAAGATTGGTCACTATGGTAAAACAACTAAAAGGTTAAAATTGTGAAAACATAAAGACTAAGGAATAACATAATGAAAAATGTGTTTAATTTGGTCCGTGGATGTTTTTTAATGATAAATTAATCCTTCCAATACATTTTTAATCTATTTTTTAGTCACATGATGTAAGAATAATCTCTCAATAGTGAATGTTTTTGGGTATTTACAAACCCCCCCCCCCCCTCAATTGTAAAAGTGAACTCACTCCTCTCACTTACTAACACCTCCTAAACTCATTAAATCAATCGAATCCTACCCATATCAATTTAAAAAGTCTATAATATCATTATAGAAGCCTTATTTTGGGATTAAATGCAACCTAAGAATGATTTAGTGCAAACCTAAAGAGGATACCCAAAGAAGAGGTAACATTCTACAATGGGCATTGTTATTTTATTTCTTCCTCCGCCTCATTAGGTAATTATTAAACCATGATGATATAATCACTTTTGTGTCTTTAATGTATGTATATGTTTCTACGTTATTTTCATTACCTACATCATCCTTCACTTCCATCAAATGGGTTATGAAATCATTGTTTGTGTGTGTGGCAGACTACCACCTCACGAATTGATGTCATTTGTTTCACCATTACAAATCTAATAAGGATATAAATAATGATGTATTTACTATTTTATATGATATGTATTATGTTATTATTAATTTTGAATTATTATATCACGTATACCTTCATACTCTCCATTTTTTGGAATACTATAAAGTCGCTCATATGTACGACGAACTACCACCTTACAAAGTAATTTCATTCATTTATTCTTTACATTCAATGTATTAAAGATGGGATTAATAAAAATATGTGATATATATTATATAAAAATTATTCTTTAATTACTGTATAACATTTACCTTCGTTTCATATAATCCAACAACAAAATAGAAAGAGTAATCATGCATACGTACGACATACCATCTCCATGAATGATTCACTTTATTATCTATCCCTAAATATTATGGATTACACTAAATAAATATTTACTAAAGATATATTATGTTTATATCATGTTTTAATTTCTATAGATGATGAAAATTGGAACTAATTAAGAGGAAAAAATAATAAGTAAAAACATACACCAAAAATAATTTTTTATTACTCCAAACATAACATTAACATGGGATTTTTTATAAATGGGTAATAAAAGTCCATAATTAAATAATATATTGAAATGAAATATAATTTTATGTAATAAAGATATTATGAAATTATTTTTGAACATGTATGACAAAATTCAAGACATTACGTAAGAGATTTACGTCACTTATTACATCTATGGGATACATTCCATATTCACCACATATTTCTTTTATACAGTGTATATAATAAAAATTAATATATTTCCTGATTTTTATCCTAAAAACTAAAGGGATTTAAATATCCATTTTAGTAGCTATCTTTTAGGTTGTTTATTATTCAGTTGTTAACCAATTTATGAGGTATTTTTGTCTAAATGTTTTTTCTTTGGGATATAAGTTTTGTTATGAAACTATCCTATTTAATGTGGTTTATATACTTACCAATTAATATGTTATATAAAGAATATAATTATTTTAATTATATCTAATGTTTCATTTAGTGTTATGTTTTATTGGAGATTACGATTTGAAATATTACTAAGGTATTAAGGGATTTTTGTCTCAATCTTCCTTCTTTGAGACTTATGTCATGTTAAGTACCTATATTATTTTATGAGGTGTATATGTAGACCCTTTTACATTTAATAAAATAAAATTATTCATTATCATGAAATTTTATGTTTCATATAATGTTATCATTTCATTAGGTGTATAATTCAATGTTACCAAAGTTGTAACGATTTTATGTTACAATCTCTTAGATTACTAGGATTATATATGATTATGTTCCTGATGATAAAATATTATGATACAAATATTATGAAAATCATTAATTTTATTCTCCTATGGTTATTTTTGATATTTTTAAGTAATTTTAAATATTTTCTACTCCTTAGTACTTAAAATAATTGAGAAAATGTTTTAATAAAATTTGAATTGTTCTCTCTCTATGGTCATAAATCTATTTTCTTCCAAAATAATTTTTACTAAATATGTTTTCAAAATAATTAATATTATCCAATTATTTTTAAAATAATTTTTACCCATATTTGAATTTTTTAAATCTTTTTAAAATTAATCTTCATATAATTTTCCAAATAATTTTTTTTGGATTTTTCTAAAAAGTGAAAGGAATAATTGTTTTATTATGTATAATATAAATTATACATCATGTCATCTTTACCATTATTTACTATTAATCTTACATTATAATTTTTCAATTTTTTCTTTAAAGAAAAATATTTTCAATAGTTTTTAGGTCTAATGAAGTTTTTTTCAAATACAAAAGGATATTTTCCTCGTGAATTTTTTTAAATGATCATTTAAAATCATTTTCATCTAATATGACATCAGCTGATTTTAACTATGCCTTACTAGTGATATTATCTAAGGATACCATTATTATTATTCCTCAAAGTGTTTTGTGTTTATAATGGAGTCATGTTTGTGAAGTCTATTTTCTTCCATTGGTTATACAGTGATAAAACCATTATGAAACCTGCTTCTTTTTCTACGGGTTATGCTATGATGAAATTATTATAACACCTATCTCTTTTCTAAATGTTATGATATGATGAAATTTTTTAAACCCATTTTAAATCATGGTTTCTGATATGATGAATGTTTTATAATAGTTTGGAATACATAAATATGGTTTTCATTATAAGACTGGTGGGATTAATAGCCCCCTACAATGCATTATGTAAAACATTATTTCTCATTTCACAGATAAGACCGGAATGGGCAGTGAATGTGGTCCTATAAGGGACTTAATCTTCTATAATGGAATTGGGTGTGAACTTTGATTACTTTGATGGTTTGGTGTATTGAACCCATTCCAATATGATATCCCTATAAATGATCCCTGACTAATATGGAAATGATTTTCTCGGCTTATGTGTATGATGACTCCACGTCTTATTCAAATTTCATGATATCATGGATCAGATTATTTGATTTACTTATGATCAATTTGTTATAAACATACAATTTTTATGTCTTCACTCATGTTTAAGATATTTGATATGTACGTTATGGTATTCCTAAGTTATATTAATGTTATTATAATAATATTTTTCATGTTATAATTAAATATCCCCCTTTTTATCCTTAATGAGAATCTAAGATAACCCTTTGTTATTTTTCCTTTACAGAGATTTTCAATATATGTATTATGTATGTTTTTTATATGAAAGGTGATTGATGTGAATAATATATTAGGATATGATGTTGCTCACATATGAACTAGTTATTTATGATTCCATGTTTCCAAAGGAACTAAACAATTACATTCATCTAGAAGGTTTTTCTGAAATGTATTGAATATTAATCTAAAAAGATTTAATAACTATGTATGATAATCTGGGGTTCCTGTATTTTTCATCTATGAGAGATAATTAAAATTAATAGAATTAAATTTATTTAGGGGGAGGGGGTATGTAACATCTCCTACGTAAAACCTTAAGATTTTAAAATAGGAAAATCATGATTGATAGAGTGTATGAAATGAAACAACGATATTAAATGAGAATATAAAACCCCATATGCCTAATAATATATTTATTTTTGAATAAATTTCATATCATTGATTTTTTGTGATGTATACCATGTCGGGTTTAAATGAAACACTATACTCTATTTCAATACTATTCTCTACACATGACCATTATAACCTTGTAATTATGTTTTCAGGTATGAATATGACTTAATAAATTATTAGAATTATATGTTTCACACTTTTAAAAATGGTAATTTTTTATTATAAAAAAACTAGAACCATTTGAAAGAAAAAAAAGAAATCTTTTTGAAAAGTTGTGGTTTTCTAAAAAGTAG
This sequence comes from Viscum album, assembly GCA_963277665.1. NCBI lineage: Eukaryota > Viridiplantae > Streptophyta > Magnoliopsida > Santalales > Viscaceae > Viscum > Viscum album. The sequence continues at coordinate 1,957,185,726 of OY728153.1, forward strand.
TTCGGTCACTCTTTGTGAACATAATTTAAAAATAATTTTTAAATAATTTAGATAATTTGTTTGAGAATCTAAAATTAATTATTTATATATAAATGTCAAAATTATCCTTCAGTGAATTTTTGGTATTTTTATAAAATGATTTATTTTTTATGAATATTGAAATATAATGTTTTTTATTAAAAAAACTAATATTTTCAGTTAAATTAATTTAAAAGGTTATATTAAATTTTAAATTTTTTAAAATAAAAATAAGTTCAATTATATTATAATTTAACAAATTTATTCCATAATGACCAAATTTAATTTGAATTTTGATTTAATGACCTTTAAAGCTTTTGAAATATTTCTTCAAAATAATTGTTTCTTTGACGTGCCTACATGTTTAATTTTAAATTAAATTTTGTCAATTTTTTCAATTTATGTTTTAAAAATGGATTAAATATATGGAATCAGAATAATTTATATTATCTAATATGTTCAACTTAATTTTTTACCAAAACTAATAGCAAAATCAATAAAAGTTAATTATCTTTATTTAAGTAAAATGGGTTTACATTGGGGTAGACTAAGAAGATAATGGTAAAAAATGACCCAAAACATGTACAAGATCCATTGTATATAAATATATATACCATAAAACCTGTTTCTATAAGGATTTATATTGGAGGATTTTTTCATGACAAAAATGTGTGAACCACTATATCTTTAAGAAATTCCATGTGTGTGCTCTCCCCCACTTACAAAAATCCATGTCTATCCTCCCATATTCAGTCATAAAAAAACATTGGTTTGGATAATATCTACCCAAATATATTAATTACTTCCCTTCCCAAATCCTATAGGAAATGATTTCATTATTAATCCCTCATATTATGGCTTTACCTATAAACCTAAAGAGGCTCTTAGAAGAAGAGGTAAAATTCTTAAACATGCATATATTTTATTTCTTCTTCCACAACCTTAAAATAATATTAAAATATAATACTATAATGACAGCATTATACCATATATACTTATATTTTATTATTTTAATTTCATAATCAATATCCATGTCCACTTCTATATATTGGGAAATGAAACTGTCGATCGTATGTACGACGGACTATCGCATTGCGAACCGATGTAATACATTTTCCATAACAACCATTAAAGTATTAATTTAATGATGGATTTAACTTATTTATACAAAATTTTTTGACAATATTATACTCTTATAATAATGATATGACATATAATTTTTTATTTTCAGTTTATTGGGGATACGATAATGTCACTCATGTGTATATCGGACTATAGTCTCACAATGAAATTTGGTTCTTCTTTAAGATAATATTTACATGATAATTAGTAAGGCTTAGTCTAATAAATATATTTTTTAGTTATCATATAAAAAATTTTATGTAAATATAATATCACATCTAACATTTTACCTTTTTTTTTGAAAACAATAACATCGGTTGTGCTTATGTGTGTACTATCACCTCCACATAGTGATGTGAAATATTTTTTCATTTTATTTTAACATAGATGGTAGTAAGGATGTATTATTTTAATATAAATTATTTATATTATATAATAATTATTTTTTAATGATTTATTAATATTTATTTTCGTTTTGTTAAATCCATTGAGAAAAAATGGAAACATCGTTCAAGTGTGCATACGATCTATCGTCTCCATGAATGGTGTAATCAATTTACTATCTATAACATTAATAGATTAATATAAATACATATATAATCGACATATATGATATTTATATCTTATTTAAAATTCTTGATATTATGTAACCACGATCGAATTAAAATTAACAAAATTACCAAACTAAAACATACATGAAAAACTAAGCAATTATCACTCAAAATAATGATTTCAATAAAGAGTTTTTAATTAAGGGGTGATAAAAGTATATAAGTAAATAATATATGGTATTAGATATATTATTATAGTTATATAATATATTTATAAACTTGTATTTATTATAAATGATTTTCAACCATATACGAAGGAATATGATCCTAATATATGGGTTTCTCATCTCACTTTTACTTCTGTGCAACATATTCCATATTCACCAATTATTAATTTTCAGGGTATTTATACTAAAACCATGATATGTTATATCATTAATAAATTTATATTCATGTTTTTTAAGTTACATTTTATTATTATTATATTAATGGGGCTTATGATTCAGATGTTACCAAAGTGGAAATGGTTTATTTCATAATCTCATCATTATTTTGGATAGTTTTTTTCAAGTCTAATTTCGGGAAATTATTTAATATTTATATCCAAAACATAATCTATTTTATTATACACTATTTATTCATTAACTTATTTATTTAATAGTACTATTTTTACACACTTTTTTATTTAAGATAATTGAGAATTGGTTTTAATAAAACTTGACATTATTTCTCTCTTTGGTTGAAAATATTTTTTCAAAAAATACAATTTTTTTCTTGAAATGTTTTAATATATTAACAATTATTTATTAAAAAATTACCCATTTTAAAATCTTATAAAAAATTAAAAGTGTACTACATGTCATTTTCAAAATAAGGACTCTTTGGATTTCATCAAAAATACGAAAAGAAACTTTTTTTATGTGTACAGAATGAATTTAATTTTATTTAATTTAGAGTGATCAATGTTTTAAATATTATTTTAAATTTTTAAATGTTTATTTAAGAATAAAATATTTTTGTACTTTTTGTTTTAAATTATTTTAAAAGAAAAAAGGTTATTTAATAAAAAAATATTTTAATGAAATTTTTATGGTATTTATATTTATAGATGACATCAACCCTTTATTGTGCTTATGATCCACTAAGGATTTATTTTATTGATATCATTATTGTTATTTATTTGTATGGTTTAAGATCAGTTTGATTGATGATGTATAATTTTATTACCATTCACCATATTACTCTAGATGGTTTACAATTATGTTTATTTGGCTGAGGTAAGTGTCAAAAAGTTTTATATTTGTTTTTTTAATATTAATGTATATGTCGATTTTGTTTTAAAAAAATTATATGAGGAATTAATTGTAATTAGTATGTAATCAGTGGGTCCATGTTATAGATAGTTCATTAATTCATCAACAGGTCTCTTGAGACAAATTAGATGGACAAATTAAATGGTTTTCAACCCATAGATTTAAAGTACCTTGTGGAAGGTTTTGATAGTGTGTTTCTATTTCTGGAATTATAAATTCCCTCATTATTAGTTCATATATTGGTTTTTTATTGATTATTTTATTATTTAGAATATTCATGGATACGTTTCAAGCTTAAATTATTATTTATATGGATTGATTTGATCATCATTTATTCCTACCATATCGTGCTCAGGTTTTTGTTTAAATATAATGTGTTTCAATTATTTACCTTTCCATATTAATTATATTTTTTTATTAATGATATATTCCACTATACAAATAGACTAACAGAGCATCAGTTCTCACCCCTTTCATATGTTTTATTTTCTGTGGGATGGTAGGAAGTGTTTTGTGATTGATATGTTAGGATACAGTAAGGGGAATATTGGGATTCTCAAAGAAAATAATTTGGGTGTTTTATGTTTTGAGATGTAATGTGAATTTTATGTATTTATATAGTTTACCAAGGCTAATACATTATTTAGTTCTTTTCTATGTTATTTTTTTGTATCTAGTGACAATGTAATGATTTATACCCTGACATCGGGTCACTGAAGTCGGGTTCATTATAGTCTGTATAAGAGAAAGTTTTGTAGAATACTTGGGAACTCTATTTTGGAAAACATATATAACGGAACATATCTCTATGATATACATTTATTATAATAATATAATAACATAATAATGTTTTGGTAAGGTATATATTATGTGGTTTACTTTGAAATACATCTCTCTCATGATGATAAAAGTTGATTTGGTTCTGGAATTGATGTTCCTAGGGGTAATAACTATGAAAATGGAATACCTAGATTTCCTCAATAATTACATGGTACTTCAAAATGATCATCACAGTTCCAATGGTTTGATAATTTTGGGAGATATTATTGGGTTAATGCACATAAACTTTATAAACCACATTGAAGGATTTGGAAATATTTTATGATTTGGGAACTTTCTAAAAGAAAATCTGTTTATGAATATAAGATTATCCATGCATAAATTTTTTCATTTATGTTAAGTGATTTACTATTTATGGGATTATAAAATATGATACATAATTTTATGATAAAATATATTGTATAACATTGTTTATAAATAGAACCTACTATAAGTAATGGGAACCAAATCATTGCGCGTAATCCAAAAGATTAAGGATGGTCATTTCTTTGATGGGATTAAGACTATATATTTATGGAAACTAGTATCATAAAAATCATTATTATAAAAGTACCTAATAGAATGAGATATAAATACATACAAATAATTATATATGTATTATAGCTCTTAGGGGAAGAGAGAGAAGAAGAGGATGACTGAGAAAAGAACAGATAAGGCAATGATGGGAAAAATTGCTTTCCCATGTGTGATAAATTTGAAAAGAAACAACTTGGTATTTTATTAAAGGTAATGGTAGTTCACAAGAAGTGTGGAGGGAAAGGACACTATTCTCATGATTTCAGGGGAATAAACGAAAATTTCAATTTTCAATGCTTCAACTGTAAGGAGATGGGTTATTATGAAGACGAATTCCCCAAGAGTCATGGGAATATACCTCTGAAGAATATTTTGAATCAGGGTTAATTTGATAATGTTACTAAAGATATAGTGGAATGATTAATGTTCCTATTTTTGGGTTCATGAATTATTTTATAGTATTATTTTTTTAATGATATTCTGTATAAAATAATTATGAAATGTATATAGATTGTACTATAGTACATTTTATTTAAGGATAGAGAGATTATTTCAAAGTGTAATTATGAACAGGAAAAGTAATTCAGTGAAAATTTATACATCTTATAGAGCACATGATTGAGAAATTATAAAACAGAATATATTTTCAATGTTGAGATAATAATTTTAAAAAATATATTTACATGATTGTATTGGTATCATTAAATTTTTTTATTGTTTTGATATTTTATGTTATCCTTTCTTGAGTTTATATATTGTTTGGATTTATGGAATATATTTGACCACTTAAGAGTTTATTTTTATAAGAATTCATGTTTTAATTATGTTTTTAGGGTGATTAGGGTATTCACATTGTGTGAATGTGACATTAAGTTCAAATTTATTGTGTTTAGGGAATATAATGTTGATTTAGTGACCTACCTTATAAATTATTTGACATTGAATTTGGTCAGACGTATTTTGGATTAGTCTTAAGGTTAGATATTTATAGAATAGATTAAGTTGAAAATCATTTACTATCAGATAACTTGTGTTATCCATTTTGGTCTAGGAAAATATATAGATACATGATGAATAGCTTGATACTCTTTATATATTATAGGATCTCTAAATATTAATTCTAGTTCTTTGAAAATAAAAATATTTATTGGATATTCATTTATTAGAGTAATAAAAGTAGTGTAAATTGACCTAAGCTCATTTAAAAGATTAAATTATAATTATATTTTCTAGTGTTATCTACCATAATGGTAAATAAATTCCTCAACTCTATGAAAATGATCTTGAAAAAAAATTTATCTTGTTACCATGTTATTTTCTAAATAAAATGGAATCTTGACTCATTATAGAGTTATAGATTTTTAGTACTTAAATATTTATTAATCATTCACTTTACAATGATCAATTATCTCTATCAATCTCTAGTAATCCTTTAGCGTTCATATTCCCTTCCATGTCAATGTTTTCATTTCATACCAATGTTCTCATACTTAGAAAAACCATAATGTCTTATTATGGATGGACTTTATACATAGATTTCTCTCTTATAATGAATTATTTTTATAAATCCTTCTTATAATGTGAGTTTCCAACAAAGATATTTTAAAATTTAATATCCTTTTTTATGAAGATGGTGATTAAATTTCTAGGATTAAATTTCTTTACTCGGTAGAATGTAACACCTTAATATTTTAAAAAAGTTAAATCATGTTCAATAGAATATATCACGTGAAAAGGCATGTGTAAAATATAATGTAACACCCTTAGACTCCAAAATATATTTCATTTTAAATAAATTCAATCTCCTTGATAGCTTTTGAGGCACACAATATCGGGATTAAAAAAACATGATTCTCTATTACAATATTATTCTCTAAACATAACTATTATGAACTGGATATAATTTTATTGGGTAGGAATATGACTAAATAAATTAAGAAAATTATTTGGTTTACCAATGCATAAATTTATATATACTTATTATATATGAAATAATAACTTCTTGGAAGAAAAAATTTGGTCCCAGAAAAATTTCTTTTCAAAAAAGAGGTCATGCTGAGCATTTCATGCATACTTAAAAATTAATTTTTAACCGTTTTATAAAATTTATCGAAAAAGTAAAAAATATAAATATACATTTTAAAATTTTCACTAGTTAAATCTTATGTATTTTTCTAAAAATTCTTATTTTTTTATGTTTAGTGAAAATATTTTTTTTTCAAAACATTATTTTTAATTTAAATAATTCGCTGTGTAATATTACATATTAATTCATTTAAAATAGAAATTATTTCAATTATATAATCTTTTATCTAATTTAGTTCATTATAATCAATTTAATATTTAATTTTTTTAGAAAAACCTTTAAAACTTTTGAATGTTTTGCCTTAGAAAAATCATTTCTCCGATACACCAATATGTTTAATTTTAAATATAATTCTGCCACTTAAATTAATTGAATTTATAAAAATGGATTTAATATTGGGAATAATTATAATTCATATTATCCAATACTATAAAATTATGTTTTTACCATAATGAATAGTGAAAAAAGTAAAAATTAATTACTACAGTTAAGGGAAAAATAGGTTTACCTGAGGGTTATACTAAGATGATTGGGGTTAGAAATGACCTAATACTTGTCCAACCCCCTTGTATGAACATATTTAAACCTTATAACATCTAAGGTTATATAAATTCTATTTTTGGAGGCTTTACATGATAAAAATTTGTTTATCACTTTATCATTTCAAAAATCCCATTTGTATCATCTCCCCCACTTATAAAAGGCCACCCACTCCCCTCCCATATATACAATTGAAAAACCTCTTGGTTAAAAAACTACCTTCCCAAATATAATCTATAATTCACTATACACATTATCTAAGCCTTATTTTGATTAGGAAACCCTCTTATGAAATATTTATGAATAAACCTAAAGATTCTCTCTAAAGAAGAGGTAAAATAATTAAATGTGCATAAATATTTTATTTATTTTTCCCACATACTTAAAATAATATCCAAATATGATAATATAATTAAAATAGTATAATATATATAATTTTTTTTATTATATTAATTTTATAACTCGTATCCATCTCCACTTCTATAAAATAGGAAACGAAACTGTTAATCGTGTGTACGAGAGACTACCGCCTCATGAATTGATCTACTTCATTTTCCATCACCTCCTTTAAAGGAAGTATATAATGAAGGATTAAACTTATTTTTATTATATTTATGAAATTATTATACTTTTTTAATTGTGATGTCACTTATTCCTTCTTACATTCCATTTCATGGTGGATATGTCAACATTGCTCGCGTGTATATTAGAATACCGCCTCGCAAAGCGAAGTGATTCATTTTTCTCTTCTTCATTTAATAAAAGGTATTCATATTAAATTTATTGAATATATGTGATATTTATGATTTTAAATACTTGTGAAAATTTAATATCACATCTAACTTTATACCTTTTGGTCAATTGGAAAATAACAACGCCACCCATGCATACGTGTGGACTACCGCCTCCAAATAAGGATACAAAATGTTTTTAAATTTTTACATGGATTGTAATAATAATATATTTTAATAATATAAAAGATATTTAATGAGTAATAATTAATATTTATTTTACTTTTGTTCAATTCAACAGTAAAAAATTGAAATAACATTCATGCACATGTATGGTCTTCTATCTCCATGTACTATGCAATTGAGTTTCTATCTCTAAATATAATTGATTGATATAAATAAATAGATAATGAATATATATTATATTTATAAAATTTTTAACATTATATATATCATTTTACCATTATAAAATTAAAATGACAAAAATTACAAAATAAAAACATTCATGGAAGACAAAGAAACTATAACTTGAAATAGTGATTTTAACCAAAAAAATTAATAAGTGGGTGATAAAATACTATAATTAAATAATATGTTTTATGAGATATTTATTATGGTTCTAAAATAGATTTATAATAAAACAGAATTTATTATAAATTAGTTACAAACACATATGAAGGATGTTTAAACTCAGGTATGGGTTTCTCTCTCACTTTTACTTCTGTGAGACTAATGCCAAATTCACAAGTTATTCCTTTACAGGGTATATATACTTCCACTTTTATATGTTATATAATGAATTTATTTATTTACATGGTATTTTAATTTTCATTTTATTATTATTACATTTATGGGAATTATGATTCAAAATTTACAAAAGGGATACGGGTTTATTTCACAATCTTATCATTATTTGGGATTATTTTTGTTCAAATATATATTAGAGGAATTATTTGATATTTATATCATAAGATAAATATATTTTCTTCACCAGTATTTATTCATGAAATTTTTCATGTATTATTATCATTTTCCCACTCTTCGGTACTTAAAACGATTGAGAAAATGTGTTTACGAAAATATGACATTATTTCTCTCTTCGATCGAAAATCCTTTTACATCAAAATTAGTGTTTTCTAAAAATATTTTAAAAATTTTTAACCTTTAATATATGGTTTATTAATGTCATTTTTACACATTTCTATATTTTATAAAAAAAATTAAAGGAATCCTCATTTCATTTTCAAATGAAGGATCGTTTGGAGTTCACCCAAAATGTGAAAGAATAATTGTTTTAACGTGTTTAATATGAACAGAAATTTCCACCATTATGACCACCCTATATTTTATATATTATTTTATAAAATTTGAAAGGTTATTTTCAAAGAACAATATTTTGAAAATATATTGTGAACTTTTTTTAAATGATGTTAAATTGAAAAGTTTATTTTCCTCAAAATATATTTTTAATGATATTTTTACGATATTTTTATTCATCAATGACATCAACCCTTTATTTTACATATGATCCACTATAAATATTTTTTACTAATATCTGATGATTTAAAATTTTATAACTATTCTCCATATTGCTCTTGATCGTTTCTGAATATGTTTATTTTATTTGGGTGAGTATTAAAAATTCATATTTTATTTTTTTATATAAGTGGTATGTCGATTGTGTTTCAACCCTTTAATATAATGAATAAATTTTACTTGTTATATGATGGGTGGGGCTCGGTTATTAATATCCCCTTAATTAATCGATAGGTCTCATTAGACAGATCAGTTGGAAAAATTTAAAATTATTCTACCCACATATTTAAACTGTCTTGCGAAAGGTCTTCACAATATGTTTTAGATGTAAGGAATTATTAATTACCTTATTTTGAGATAATTTATTGATTTCAATGTTATTATTCGACTATTTATAATATTCATGTGTAGGTTTAATTCTTATGTGATCATTTATATGGATTTATTTGATCATCAATTATTCCTACTATATTATGATCATGTTATTGTTAAAATTGAAAGTGTTTAAGGTATTCATCTTGTCCTGTTTAATATGATTATTTATTTGTGATATATTCTATTATACACATACCCTTACTAATCATCTAAGATCACCCCTTTCATGTGTTTTATTTTTTCTATGATACTAGGACCCGTTTTGTGATTAATATGATGGGTCACACTAAGGGGAATAATAGTGTTATAAATAAAATAAATTTTATGTTTTATGTTTTAGAATTTAATTTTAATTTCATTTAAATATCTAGTTTACCAAGACCGCTAGACTATTTGGTCCTCTAGGATGTGATTTATTGTATTTGGTGATAATATAATAATACATGCACCATATTTGGGATAATGGGGTTAGGTTTATCGCATCATATTTAAGTATACATCTTTTTTCCTGACGTTATAAGTTTTATTATGTCTTAATTTAGAGAAAAAGAAACCATACAAAAAAATGAATCAAATTAAAATAGTATGTCACCGTACAGTATAATACCAGTAAACATATTACAAACTCAGAATTATAAGCATATAGTTGATATAAATAATGTTTATTTTTTTCTTAATTATATTTATTTATATTTATATTATAATTTATTTATTTGAAATATGATAAATGAATTTATAATAAAAATAATAATTCATTTGAGAAAATGCCTTTTATTCTAAAGAAATCAATTTATACCTTAATCACTTTATTAAATTTATTAATTTTAATGAATAACTAAAATAAAATTGTCTAGTAATATTGAAATATTGATTGGAAATATTAGTAAATAATTTATACTAAATAATAAAGTAATTATAATTAATAATAATTTAATTATTCAAGGTCAATGAAAAATGGTTTATTTATAAGAATTCATTTTACTTATATTATATTGTTTTATTTAAAAGATAATTTTTTCATATTTAAATTTTAAAATTTAATGAAATTAATTGTTTATATAAATAAAAAATTAATAAGCTTTGATTCAATGGTTATTAATTATTTAGAAATATATATCATATTATTTAATGTTAAAAAGACATATTTGTAAAATATTTATATATATAGATATTGAATATTTTTATGTTAGTAAACTAAATTAATCTTGATTTCATAATTAATTTAATTTATTTTATTATTAATATATATAAAAATATAATTAATGATTTATTTAATTATTAATACTTGATAAGGATGAAGAAAAAATCCATTTTTATGCCTGAAAAACAATTTTCAGAAAACAAAATATTTTCAATGCATAATGCATTATATATTTAAACAAATTAACAATTTTTTAAATTTATTCCAATAAAATAGATTAAATATTTTTAATAGTCATGTACAAAATTATGGAATAATGTAAATTCTATTTATAGGGCTGAAAATAAGTTACTGAGGTAAAAGGTGGTTATCACAGTAAAAGGGTAAAATGGGATAAATATTTAATGTAATGACTAAAATTGATAAAATATGTAAGTAAATTGACACTTAAATATATGTATTAGATAAATATCCACCTATATTTATTCCATGAATTTTTTGTGTGGAATATTTTCCAAACATAGTTGTCTTACAAAAGAATGAATAATTACATTTGAAAATAGAACTCCTCCTCACTTATAAAAGGACCAATCCACCCTTTCTAAACTAGACCTGAAATTAGAATACATTACCGTAATATGAGATATATAATTTTCTATGATGAATTTAACATTATTTTTATCCCATTTTCTGAATAGTAATTCTCAATTCCTTCAAAACAAAAAAGGATTGTGAGAGAAGATATGATTTCTTCTTTATAGGTAATGAATTATTATCCTTATTATTATATTAAATTCTTCATATATATCTTCCAAATTATTATTTATAATATTAATAATATCTAAAAAATATCATTTTACTTCGTTAAAAATAATTTTTTTAAATCCCATCATAATCATACTTTTCCATTAATTACAACAAGTTCTTATTTGGGTAGGATTAACCACACACAAGAAAAAAGATATAAAATTTTATCATGGATGATTATGGAAACCTAGTTACTGGGATGATGTGATATTCATATTGATTTATTTTTCATGGTTATGGACTGTTTGTATTAATATTTTACTCACTATTCATATAACACATTTTGTTTGGTAAAGATAATTCAAACAAGATTGTTTTGGATTTCATCCTTGTGAATCATATTAGGAACTCCCATGGAATGATCATGTAACATCAAAACACATCATAGAACTTCTATTATTATATCATTACTATTATGTAGATGATTAAATCATGAACATGGATTAATTAATAAATGGTTATATAGAAACAAACAATTAATTGTTAAAAAAACTAATAATTTATGATCAATATAAACTAAGATAAGTACATTCAGTGTAATAAGTGAATATGAAATATTAATACAAATGGGAATAGACTTTAATAAGGTTTTGAAATATCAAATTAATGATTATTAGATAATTATAAAGGAAGTTATAGTATGTTCAGGCTTGAAGGAATCTAATGTAATGTTTTTTGTTGACACAATATTATTTCATCGAGTCATATACATTATTCTTTTAATATTGAAGAACCCAAGCTTGTTAAGATCCCTAAGAAGGGGAGGGGTGAATCGATGATCTCTTTTATTTTGATAAAGTTTCTTTTTTTAGATCTTCAAATTCTATTACTAGAATATTACTTTTTCCTCTCTTTTTTAAAGTCTTTGGCATACCTCATATGTATTCAATTAATAGCATGAAATAAGAACATCATAATTTACAAGGTCTGAAATAAAATCCTACTACATAAAAATTTTGTCATACAATCCAACAGTGATTCTCTAGTAACTTCAATATTATTTGGCTATACACCTTAACCAGAATCTTTACATGACTATTTATACACCCCATCATTTCATTCTCAATTAGTAATACATCCAAATTGAAAAATCATTTAGTTATTTTTTATACTCCCTAGACACAATCTTCTAGTAGCATTATACACCCCTATCACAAGATGATTTTAGAATTTGAACTGGTGTAAAAATATTTTTTTATTAAGATAATATTCTTCAATAATAGAATTTAATCCCCAGTTCTTGTGTATATTTTTTTTTAAAAGGTGGTGCTTCAGTCAAAGACTAAGGAATAATTTATTGATCCAGAAAGAAAATGAACTACAAAAGTCTAAAAGACGGAATCTTATTACAGTCCTTATTAAATAATAGGAGAAAATCACTAGGCAGATCATCCAGTCTGGTAAAATCCTTATTAACCCCCTTGTTGGCATGGCTATCAGCAACCCTATTCGCTTCACGGAAAGCATGTGTGGCAATGAAGTTGAGATCCAAGAGTGAGGTAATATAATTCATCCATCTAGAGGTGAGTGTCCAGGCATGGTGTGCTACCCCTTTCCATATATCTTTTTCAAGATCTTTAACAACTTCATAGAAAGATATACTGGTCTTGAAATTTCATATGAATCTTCTATGATCTATATCTAATATATACTCAAACATCCTATAATTATACCAAAATGACTTCTTCTTCAATAACATTCTTATTTTAGGTCTTCGTTTCTAAAACGTGGTTTATATGATTCCTTAGAATTCCATTAAACCAAATGTACTTCTAACAAAAATTGTTCATAAAATCCCTTTCATAAACTACTCTTCTCAAAAAATCTAAGTATCTAGTTCAAAATACACTCTCACATTTTTCATTGTTAACTAATTTTTCATTATTTTATTTATATATTGAAGTTTCCTCTAATAGTAATGGGGATCTAATAGGATTAAATTTGAACTTCGCACAATATCAACTCATTAGATTGACCAAAGATTAATATGTTAACAAACATATAGGGATGCCATTTCTAGAAAAACATAGTGTTAATAATTTTCAACTCTTCCAAAATATCAACTTGAAAAATGAAATTGCATTCCTTGAATGTCACACTTTGAACATTCATCACATAATTTCATAAATGTATGAATTTATAATAATATAAAGTCCTAGAATTATTTTATAACATGTTCTTTGTATTCAATAATGTTTTTTCTGGTTCTTCCTTTTCCTTAGCTTAAACATATTCATTCTTCGATGTTTTGAACAATCTTAAGAAAAATACATTTTCTCATTGTGGAATCTATCTGATTCACCTTCATGAAATTTAAACATAATATTTGAGCTTATTCTTCAGATTGAATAAACGTCTAGAAACTAAATCCTCATTATTTATATTTTTAATCTAAATATTATTCATCGAGAACCTATTAATCCTTTTTGTACTTTTACAATGATCCATTTCCCAATACATTCAAAACTCTATGATACTTGATCTGAATCCTCAAATTATAATGAGTAAAACATTGTAAATATAATTTGAATTGGATCAATATTGGTATTTCCACAAAGTGATGTACTTCTAATGAAATCATTTCATAAAATAATTTGACTTGTTCTTCCAAAAACATTAGTGGTTCATAAAAATACTTTAATAATCTTACTTCTACAACTCATCTAGTGAAGTAATTATAAATATTCTTTCTAAAAACTGAAGTTTTGTATTACATTCTTCGTAAAAAATATCCTTTCAGTGACCTTACATAATCTTAGTTAAGTGAAATTACCTTTTATAATTTCATAACTCCTTTCATTGGACAGAAGAAAGTAATTATAGAAAACCCAAACTATATCCTTTTGAAAAAATAACCTTTTTTTCAAAAAAAACTTATTATGGTAAACTTAATTTGTTTCATCACCCAAAAAACGTCACATTAATCTATAAGGATATATCTATCAATTGAACTCATGAAACTCCTTCTATACCTCTCCTTTATAAAAAAAATATTTCATCATAAAAACAATCTTTAAAAAACATAAATTTCATCTTTAGAGACCTTCTTTCATAAATAAATGATTCACCATATTCGGTAAATTACATAACATCTCCATGATACATTTATTTAAAACATATATAGATATATTAAAAATATGAAACCAAAATAATTTTGGAACAATAATATCCCCAATTAGTTTTTTTAAATATCATTATAAATCCTAAAAGATAATATGTGTGATCATATATTTATCCTCTTTATTGATAATAAAATGAAAAGGGGAACATATAGGTATTTTCAAGTTTCTACTGAAAATTAATTATCCTCATCATTCATCTAAATTTAAAGAGACAGATTATATCACATAGTTATTAATATATATATTCAATTTTTTAAAACCTTAAGTCTCTATGAGATAACCCTTTGTAGAAAAAAAGGGATATATAACAAGGGTTTTAAATGTTTTCCTTAAGTATACGATCATGTGTTACCAGGACAAATAATTACAAATTATAATATTTTTATTTTTTATTAAATAATATTTATCAATGAAATGAAAAAGATTGCACTCAATTCCACAAACACATTAAAAAGTTTAGTAGAAAGATAAAAAACTCCCACTTTGTCTCATCTTTTCAATAACCCCCCCTCCCCATAATTAATACATTCAAGAAAAAGGGATGAGATTTCTATTGGAATACCTCATGTTAAAAAGTTTCTTAATGATATAATTATATATCACCTACTTGATAATATTTTCCCCATATAATATTAACCCCATGGGTTTCACTCAACTTCTCCTCTACATGGTTGTTTGTAAAAGTCCATGAGGGTTCATTCTTCTAACAATCATATCAATAGTAACCCCAAAAATCTCTTTAGGATACCTATGGGTTAGTACAAAAAAGACCAAAATTAACAGGGAATAATTAGCAACCTATTTTTTCTTTAGATCCAACATTCATGATGAGAATTTATTCTCCATACATGTCATTATTTTATTCTAAACCCATAATTATTCTGATAAATATTTACAAAGAAACATTTAGATAAATAGTTAAGAATTTCAACCGCCTTACCTAACACAAAACTCTTTATCTTACCTTTATCTTTTGTATTATATTCTATTATTTTATAAGCATTGTCTAGTTGTAAAGGAAAACATACATGGAAATCTTTCCCCAATTTATATATATATATATTATTCTCAAAATATTTATGGTTAGAATTAGAATTATAGAATTTTTCTTCACTATAATAATAACTTTCATCTCTTTTATACCATAAGTAAATTTAATCAGATTATTAGTATTGTAATTCTTAGCTTTTTGACCTACTAATCCACACATATCACAAAATTCCTTCAAAAATGTAAATTTAATTTTTATGGGTAAATTAGATGTAGATATTATCTTATCAAGTTTTTTATTGAAATTAGTCTATATTTACACACATTAACTCCCCCCTGGTTTGTTCCTCTTACAAATTAAATAAATATTGAACCAATAATTATATTGTTTTTTCCATGGAATTTTATAAAACCAATATTACGGGTTAAATTTTTATCATTCATATAGACTTTTACTGGGGCACTACCATTGAGGTTCTTTCAAAATGTGACATTCTTCATCCATTTTTTGTAAAATTATTTTTCAATAAAATACTAAATTCTTTTGATTTCTTTTCTCAATTAACAGCAATTCTAATTTCATTTACAATAGTTATTCTTATTACTAGAGGAAAATTTTTCATATACATAATTTATATATTATAAGACTACGAACAATGAACAACATTTCACACAGATTTTATAATTTTGGAAAAATTATATTTATTAAATTTATTAATGCTAATTTCTCCAAAATTTCTTGATATCTGGATTTTAACATTTATTTCTTGGTATAAATATTTATTCAAATTATTTTAATTCTATTATACAAAGAAACTTTATTTTACCTTACCTATTTTTTATTCTTTATAAAAAAAGTTCTCATCATAAAAGTTTAGTAGTTTTTCTTACTCAATCACTTTAACTTTAACTAATTCAATTTCATCAAGATATCATTATTATTTTTTATGGAAATATTCACTTACATTAATAACCATATTATTATAATTTCAATATTTCTATTTTCTATATTTTTTTAACCTCCTAAATACATGATTCCATCTCATGCGTCAGTTTATATTCATGTTTGGTTATACATTATCCATATTCATCAGTTATTAATGTATCGAAACAATTCATCATTGTAAGAATGTCCATCTCATTATCATACGAGACAATTGAGGGTGTATGGACTTTCCTATACTGTTTCATTAAATTTATTTTCTTACTATTGGAATTTTTCTCTTTATTATTATCCATTTTCTATTTTCCAAAAAATCATATCCTATTTATTTTCATATTATTATATTTTATTAATTGCAAAATTATGGGAAAGGATTCTTAGATTATCTCAATTACATCAATTTGATGATTTATCATTTTTCTATTTGACTTTTTTAAATATTTTTGAGAGAATAACAATTATTTTTTTAAATTACTATTCAATTTTATCATCTTTGGAATCATTTTACTCAATAACTTATTATTCTTTAGTTTTTTATCTTTCCATTACTTCAAATTCCATATCAAATTTTTCCTTTTCCTAGAAATATGAAAATTTCCTCATATCATATTTTATGAGTATTTTGTATAAATTATCTAGATTCAATTCATCTAATTCATTTGGGGATGACATTTTTTAATAAAATCGATCTCAGAAATTTCTTATTTGATTATTTATAATAATTTAATCTAATAAAGTTTCTATTAATCTCTTGTTATTTTTAAAATTTTCATTCACCATATTGAATTACTCATTTATGGATTCTTCTTCGAAATTTTTTGATCTTCAAAATTACTTCTATATATGTCAATATTGTTTTCCTTTAATTTTATAGTTATTTCAAAGATATTTTATATTGTGTTCCAAGTATAAATTTCTATTTACAGACACGTGTGATTTGTATAAAAAATGTCTTACTAAGTCATAATAATAACATTATGAGCCTTACCATCAATCTCTGAATTTATTATATCAGAAAACCCTATTCTTAAATACTTATCTCTGATTGTAAATACTATAGTTTTTTCATATAAAACTAGTAAGAATAGGGATAATAGATAGGGTATAATTAAATTCTTCCAACCATGATAGTTATTGTCGTCAAAGGTAGAAATAATTCTACAATTTACTAAATTTAAATTCTTTGTCCTCACTAAGAGGATCTATAGAGGATCCTAGATATGATACCAATTGAATAACCCAGGTCAGGTAGGATCACTAAGAGGGAAAGGGGTGAATTAATGATATTTGTTATATTTATAAAGTTATTTACATATAATTAATTTAAGCTTTGTATCCAGTTAAATCCTTAATTTACTAATATTTAAAGTTTTTCCTTACCTTATATATATGAAAATTAAATCACAAAACAAGATCATGAGGAACATAAGGTTTGGTATAAAATTATACTCATTTACATGTTGGTTATACTCACCAATATGGAATCTCTACTAAATTCCAAAGTAATAGGTTATACACCCCAAATATAATTTTTCTTCAACTGGTTATACAACCTATCCTTTCTCCAACAATCGGTTAAATACCCATATTACAAAATACTTTAGTTATTTGTTATACACTATAACCACAAGCCTCTTGCATCTGATAATAATCTCCATCCACTAGATCCTTTTCAAATTTTCTCCAATGTATAAATGCCTTCTACTTCAGATAGGATTCCTCTAGAAGAAATATAGATCAACATATCATATGTATAGCTTCTTCAAGATATTTAGAAGCTTTATGTAAATATCTTCATGTATTGAAACTTCCTCTAGATCTTGGATGTTTTGGTATAACTAAATACTCAACAAACTAGAACATAATCATCTAAAACTACTTCTTCTTGAATTTTTTTCTTCTGGTTTTCTTTCTTATGAAACATCTTGATTTAAGTTCATCAGACTTATGTTTACTGAAATGTACTTATGTTGAAATTATCTTATAAACTCTTTTTATTCAACACTATTTTTTAGTATCTATAAATGTTATATTCTAAATATTCTATCACTTTTTAGTAATTAATTCAAGGGTTGTTCCCCCTATATAGAAGAACATTTCCTTTGATACTTATTGGGAATGTGTGGGCTTTAATTTTAACTTCTCACTATCTCAAATCATTAAATTCACTACCATTATTATCTATACAAAGATATTTATATTTTACTTTTTAAAAAACTTTATATCAGTAATCATTAACTCATCCTCAATTATAAGCATGAATCACAAACTTTACTTCCATGAAAACCACACTTTGTAAGTCTAGATTATCATAATTAGAATATATGACATTATAATAATGTAAATTATGTATCACCCCGACCAAAAATATCCTAGAGGTGGTGTATACTAATATTACATTGCCATGATTACAACAAATTAAATTCCAAAAGACCCAGAGTTTATTAGTATTTGTAAAGTGGACACATACATGAGAACATAATACACTAATTACAACATAGTTGTTTATTATTTATAAATAAATTAGTCTGAGGATAACTCTAAAAAATATAGTAAATCTCTTCAAATAATTAATAGTATGCTTTTTTGATTCTTGGGGAATGAAACTTAATAATGGTGAATTTGAAGGCTCGATAAGGGTAAATTATAGATGAATCAATAACGAGTTAATTAGAATAATAAATACGGAACGATAAATAACTAAACACACATTCCATGTAATTAATAAAATAAATGTGAGTGAATAAACAATATAAGAAGGTAATAACTGAAAACGCATTCCATTAAAAAAATGATTTAAGGAAAAATAAACAAGGAGAGGTAAGAAACTAAAACACATTCCATATAAATAAATGAAAATTAAATTCATCCATCGATATGTCAACGAAAAATCTCATGGATGAATAATAAATAAACCTAAATGAGGGTAACACTTTATTAATGGATGTAATGTCTAAGGTACATGAAAACCTATACTGCCAAGACCATTCACAATATGGTTTACAATATTATAAATTACACAACAAATTTTTCTATTGATTACATGATGATGCATCGAGGATCTAAATAATGTTTGGGTTCTACCTTTCAATTCCATTCTAAATCATTCCTCATATCGAATAACCAAAATAAATTATATTCCTGGTCAAATATCTATATTGAATAAATAATACGAATTTATCTATATTTTCCAAAATAATCTAATAAATATCAAAGTAGACAATGTTTTTAAAATGGTTTATTGTTTAGGAAATAGTAATATCCATGATAAATGAAATGGGTAATTAAGGGGAAATACAATGTTTAACGATCATTGGAGATTGAATATTTAAATGGGAATGAAAATTGATTCAATTATTGAATGTGAATATTATCCTTGTCCAAATAAATTATAACCCATCTGGAGGAAGAATAAGGATGGTATCAATACAATATATCCCAAGTGGAGTAAAATATATGGTTTTTGTCACTGAAAAATAAAAATATTTTAAAACTATCTTTAAAAAATATTTATGAGGAAAATATCCTTTTATTTACAAAACCATTTTGAAAATCCATTTCTTTGGAATATAATTTTTTTAATAAATCATTAATAATTAACCCTTTAAACATGAAAATTTACATCATATTAATGATGTCGGGTAAACCTATAAATTTTGTAAAAGAACATTCCTTTTTCATGGTAAAAAGGCTATAAAAATGACTTCTTTAGAAGCAATTGGAATATTACATTGAAAACAATTGTAAAATACAAAAGGGTAAAAATAAATTTACCAAATCAATTTCAAAACTTGTATGAATTTTTTTTAATAAAACATTGTTTTTAGAGGGAAACGGGTTCTCCAACTAAAGAGAGAAATAAAGTCGGGTTTTATTATAAACATTTTATGAAACATTTTGAGGTGAAAAGAGTTGGAAATGGTAATAATACATGAAAATGGTTATTAATAACCAACTAATAATGAAATATATTATTGAAAAATGTTTTTATAATTTCATCAAATGGAAATTCCATTTAAATATCATTAGTATTACTCTTGAGTAAAATAATCTTAACATTTCAATGTATCACATACCATGTCGAAACATTTTAAATCATAAACCTAGTTATAGAAAAATATTAAATAATGTTTAAAATATCATAAAGATAAATGGATTAATGATGTAATATCAAAAAGGGAAGTATATACACCACACAAAATATGTAATTGGTGAACAAGACATTTTTCTCACAGATGTGAAATGTAAGATAAGAATCCCTTACCTTGTGTTTTCTTTTTGGTAAACAACCTTTAACTTCTTCTATGATATAATTAATTTAATTTTGTAATTTCTTGATAACATTTTTCAGGTTTATCAGTAATTTTATTTCACTTTTTACTATATTGTATAAAACTACTTAAAAAAGTATGTTTACGTTAGGTCTTTTGAAAAAATTCAATTTATGTGTCAAAAATAAGTTTTGTAGGTCAACTATGGTTAAATGGTTCATTATATAACATCTCTATAATAATAATAATGTCTTTATTGTCATATTTATTAATCAATTATGATTTTAACATCAATCAATAAATATGGTTATGAAAAATGAATCAATTTTACAATCATGGAAATGTTCGGTCATACATACATTTGAGTAATGATCCCATTTTTCAATGATCGTTATAGAATAAAAGAATGTAACACCATATCTTTACATAATTATAATTACATCATAAATACCATATCATTTAATCATATGTACTTATATATATATAATTATTGTGATGTAAAAGGAATCACATCATGTTAAGGATGAGGTAGACCACAAGTCCACGAACGACGTTATCAGTTTTTTAGTGTGTAAAAGGGTAATAATTAAAATTATATATGCATAGAATATTTCTAGAAAGGTAATTATTTCATGAATATCATATAGTGGTTTTTTATGTGTATATTAGGGTTTATTGTTATATTATGTCTATCAAAACTAATGAATGAATATTAAAAATATTTGATCGAATATATAAAATATAAATTTTGTTAAATTCAATCACTACTTGTAATTAATTATTTTTATTAAGAAAAAAATACTTTGGAAGAATACATATAATAATATTTCTTTTTATATTCAAATAGTTATTATATTCATTTTTAAATAATTGGAAACTGTGGGATAAATTTTTTATTTATATAAACCATAAATCTTCCATAGTTAGTTAATAGTATTCATAATAGCTAACATAATATCTAGGTTATATAATATTATATTAAATAATATTACTTTAATAATATATTGTTGTTTCATGATGCTTGGTCTTGTGTATAACATAATCCATTCAAGAATGATTCGTTTTCATGTAACTCAAACTATCGAGGAAGGTCTCTCTTGCATGTAGTGCAAAATTACTCGGTTTTTCGGGCATTACAAGCTATATCATGAATTGAATTTATTTAAAATACTAAATATATTGCATAATCTTAAGATATTATATTATATTATTTTATTGGTGATGTTTTTCATACACGTTATGGAATACAATGTTGTACTTATGAATTTTAGGGTGTTACATTCTCCCCACCTTAATTAAATTACATCCACACAATTTAAACATGATCTTGGTGAAGATTGTTAGATATTTACAACATTAAAATACCAAATTGTGAGAAGGTTTCATAATTCATACTCTATTAAAGAGATAATAAAATTTAAAAAGGGCACGTGGACTACCATGTAACTATGTCTCTAAGTAGGATAACATCAGTGGGAAGTGAAAATACACACTTTGAGGAAAAAGCATAAATATTTAGAGGGAGATAATGAATTAATCAATGAGAAACAATTGAATATTCAATTGAAAGTTGAGAACCTCAAATCCATAAATCTCTAATGACTTATAAGACCATCGATTCAACAGAAATTACCATCATTGGACACCATTTTATTTCTATTTCATTCTCAAAATTTTGGGGAATTATTTTACTACCTAAAAATATATAGAAATATTATTACATAACATGTTTCTATTTAATATGAAAAATCCTAAATTTTCATTTTTATTCAATCAAATTTTATTCCATTAATTTACTACCATAAATTAATCAAAATAATGAATTTTTTTATGCTTGAATCACTAAAAGAAACTTTTAAAGGATTGTATGGCCTATAAAAGAGTTTCACGTCTAAATATTTGTCTTTAACTATATTCCAAAACTAATA
Organism: Viscum album; assembly: GCA_963277665.1. Lineage (NCBI taxonomy): Eukaryota > Viridiplantae > Streptophyta > Magnoliopsida > Santalales > Viscaceae > Viscum > Viscum album. The sequence goes on from OY728153.1 coordinate 1,957,208,556, forward strand.
TAGTTCATATATTAATAGATAATCCTAAAAATGTATACTACTAGTTGATCATTAATATTTATTCATTAATTTTTTAACTAAAAACAATGAAAAATTAACCGGGACATTGCATAGGTTAGTGATTGGAGTGAAACCCTTTTCATCCTTTAGTCATGGGTTCAATTCCCATGACCATGTAAGATTTGATTTGTTTACACCAGACATATAGGTTTTCCTTTTATAAAACCATATTAATATAATTTTTAAAATAAATGTAATTAAAATACTTGAAATAATGATAATTACTAAATATCCTTTTATCTATGGTTATAAATACACCCTCAATACATAAATAATAAACCATTTATTTTCACATAGGTCCTTCTGTGGTCTAGGGTTTATCCATAATATCATTAGTTATATTTATAAACCAAGACACCTTATCTTCAATGCAAAACACCTTAGGTTTGACCTAGGTTATTAATTGACAAAATCCTTCATAGTGTTTTGCAAAGAAGATGTGACTTATCCTGAGTGTATCCCCTGGATTGTTGAACCAGGTGTGTAGTGCGGCCATTTTAGTGTACCAGGTTATCTTATATCTGGATCGAGACACCTTCATAGGGTTATTTCTCATATGTACACTTGTTCTAGAACCAATTCCACTTATAGTATCTAGATAGAGATGTATTTCTAGGAAGAACCACATAATCTCTACCTTACCAAAATTCTAGGATATTATTTTATACTTATCCTCAATTTCACCAATAGGGTTATGTTCTCTAACCTATGTTTTTCAAAAATCTAGTTCCTAAGGTAGATACTAAACTTCCTCTGATACCAACTGTAGTTCCCCGACCCAAGATAGCCCAGATATAGTGTCTACTACTAATACATTGGCATGATTACAAAGAATAAAATCCCAAAGGACAGAGAGTGTAGTAATTTTACTAATCCAGATATATGCATGTGAAAAGAATAAACTAATTAAAACATTTTTCTTTTTTTTTAATAAATAACTCTAGGATAACTCTAATCCATCTATAAAATCCCCAAATATCATTCTAAGTAATCTTCATTGATTCTTAGGGAACAAAACATAACAAGTGTGGGCTCAAATTCTCAATAAGGGTAAAGTATGGAAGAATAAATAATGAAATAATGAGAATAGTCAATATAGAAAGTTAAATGACAGACCACACATGCCATTTTATCAATATTCTGATTAGATGTGTATAAACAATATATAAAGGTAATAAATAGAAACACATACCATTCAAATAACTTTTTATGTAAATATAAAAGAAACTGAAACATATATCATATAAATAACTAAAAAGGTAATGTATCCATAGATATATCGATGAAAAAATCTAATGGATGAATAATAATGGAAACAAAACGGGAGTACAACTTTATTTTTTTACATCATTTCTGAGGCAAATGAAATCCTATATAGTGAAGTCCTTTCACAAGATGGTTTAAACTATTCATATTTGTTAAACTTTGCCTCTTGAGAACATATTGATGCATCAAGGATATATATAAAGTCTGATTTCCACCCATCAATATCAGTCAAAATAATTCCTCATATCAAAAAACCAAAATAAATAATATTCCTTATCAAATATCCATATTTAATAAAGATTCTAGAATTATTAGTATTTCAAAAAATAATCAAATAAATTTCAAAGTAGACACCATATGTTAAATGGTACATGGTTTAGGAAATATTAATATCCTTGATAAATGATACAGATAACCAGGGTAAATTCAATGTTCAATGATAACTAGAGACTGGATATTCCATGGGAATAATGAATGATTCAAGGAATCAAATTTGAATACATTACTATGCCAAATAATTAATAATCCATCTAGGGGAAGAATAGGTATAGTATCAATACAACATATTCCAAGTGGAGTAAAATAATGGGTTTTGTCCTTGATGAATGTAAAAATAATAAAAAGATATTTTTAAAACATTCTTGGGTAAAATATCCTTTTTTGAAAACTATTTATTTGAAAATCAATTGTTAAAAAATTTTCTTTAAGATTTAACCTTTTAGATATGAATATGTATATGGGAAATAGTGACGCTAGGTAAATCCATACATGTAGTAAAAGAACATTCCTTTTGCATGGTAAAAAGGATATAAAATGAATTATTAGGAAAGTGAAAAAAATAATCCATTGAAAACATTTTTAAAATAAAAAAAGGTTATAATTTCATTACCAAATACTTTAAAAAATAATTTTTTAAAATATGTTTTTTAGAAGGAAATAGGTTCTCTGACTAAAAAGAGAAATATTTTCATATTTTATTAAAAACAATTACAAAAATATGTGAGTTCCAATGAGTGAAAACTGGTACTAATACTTGAAAATGTTCATTGATAAATAAGGAATAATGAATGGGATTATTGAACAATATTTATATAACTTATTTTAATGGAAATTCCATTTAAATTTCATTATGATTAGTTTGGAAAAAAACAATCATTAAACATTCCAATGTGTCCCATTCAACATTTAATTTTTTTTAAATAATATACCTCATTAAATAATAACATTAAATTAATGTCTAAAATACCAGGAAGATAAAAGGATTAATGATTTAATATATCAAAAGGGGAAGTAGACATAACAATCAAAAGATATAAGTGGTAAAGGAGGCATTTATCAAATGGATGTAAAAAAGAAAAATGAGAATTAATTGCCTCACATTTACATTTAGGTAAATGTCTCTTAACATAAAATATGATATAATAATGTTAATTATATACTTTATTGAGAACATTTTTCATGTTTATAATTGATTTTATTTGACAGTTTACTATATTGTATAAAACTTCTTAAACAATTATGTTTATATCGGGTGTTTTGACGTAATTCAGTTTATGTGTCAAAAAAATATTTTCTAGGCCAATTATGGTCAAAGGGATCATTGCATAGAATCTCAAGAATAATAATCATGGAATAATTCTAATATTTTTACATAAATTATACTTGTAATATCAATAATTAAATGTGGTAATAAAAAATAAATCAATGTTACAATCATGGAGGTGGTAGGTTATACGTACGCATGAGAAACATTTGATCGTTATGGAAATAAGGTAAGTTTCTCCATATCTTTACCAATTGATAATTAAATCATATATACATATATATATATGATTCTTATGATGTCAAATAAATCACATCATGTCAAGGAGGTGATAGTTCACATGTCCTCAAATGATGTTATCACTTTTTAATTGTGTGAATGTGTGATAAAGAAAATGATATATATATATAGTATATTTATATAAATATAATTATTTCATGCACATCATATAGAGTATGTTTATGTGTAATTTAGGGTTTGTTCTTGTCATATGTTCTTCTAACCTAATGGATGAATATCATAAAAACATTAATTGAATATATAACATAAATATTTCTTTAAAATACTTCACTAATTGTAATAAATTATTATCAATAAGAAAAAAATCCTTTAGAATCATCAATATACTAATAATTATGTTTATGTAAAATTGGTTCTTATTTTCATTTTTAATTAATTAGAAACTAGTGAATTGATTTTATATTTTTATATACCACAAATTTTTATAAGTTAGTTAATAATATACACAACCAATCACATAATGGATATGTTATATCATATTATATTTAATAATAATATTTTAATAATATATATTTGTTTTGTGAAACTCTTCCTTGTGTATAACATAAGCTATAGAGGAATGTGTCTCTTTTATGTAACATAAGCTATCGAGGAAGGTCACTCTTTCCTGTAACGCAATATGACTTGGGGTTGCATGAATTACATGTTATGTAATGAATTGAATTTATTTAAAATTGTAAATATATAGTAGAGACTTAGGATATTATATTCCCTTATGATCTTGGTCATGTTAATCATACCTTCAATTGAATACAAAGTTGTACATTATTATTCCATGGTGTTGCAAAGTTCATCTATAATTATTTGAGTACTTGTTATTCAAATTCAACTATGTTCATTCTTGTTCTGCCGTTTCCTCAACATAAACTGCTATTGACTTTCATGTTTCAAACATTTTTTTGGGATATACATGTTCTCACAGTGGACTCTATCAAATACACATTCATATAATTTGAACTGGTCTTGCAACATCTTCTTATTATTAACTAAACTTCTAGAAACAAAATTTTCATTCTAGATATTTTTCCACTATATATTCCTCATTAGGAACATCCCCATTCTTCTAGTAAATTTAAAATAATCCATATTTACTAACTTAAAAAATCCATGATTCTTTACATGCATCTTCAATATATAGTGAGTATGAAATTATAAAATCAAATTAGCTTGTATTGTTTTTTCTTATTTTATCAAAGTGACGTTATTATTATATAAGAATTGTAGAGAATCATCAGAATTTTTTTCTAAATCCTTCAGTGGTTGGGACACTCATTCTAGAATCTTTATTACTCTACTCATCTAGTAAATTACCTTTTAAATATTCTTCCAATAAACTGATGTTTTTATTATGTTCTTCATAAAAAATATCCTTTTAGTGAAATTATAGAATATCATTTTGGTTAACATACCATTTCACCTTCAATAAATCCATTTACTTGACCATGAAAATGTCTTCAAGAAAATACACAAAATCTTCGTCCAATGGATTTAGATTTTTCCTTCCAAATTAATTCCTTATAAAATCAATGTTTTCATCTCCCAAAAATATTCACATTCATTGATCAATATTCCCCTATATGTTGAACTCTATAATATCCTTAAATATTTATCCTTCCAGAAAATAATATTGTATCATTATAAAAAAATATTTTACAAATTCACATTCCAACATGATGGGTTATATTCTAAAAATTTATTTTTCACCTTCTTTTTAAAATTCCATAACTTATAAAAAAAATATACCTTAAACACATATTAACATATTGACAACAAATGAAACCAAAATACATTGGGAGTAATAGATATGTTCTTATAAGTTTGGATTATTTTAACCACTATTATAAATTATTTTATCTCCTCCTTATTTCTTGTGGATTTTTATTTATTTCTCTTTAGATTATTTTCTATATATTATTACTTCATAAAATATATAATTTTAATAGTAATTCATTATAATTTTCTTTCATTGAGACATGTTTAATATTATGCATATATTTTCATTTATATGGTGTATATACTTCCTATGTGACATATTGTATCACAATTTCCTTTTTATTTATTGGATTTAAAGTTATATTTAAAATTTTCTATTTCACCATCAAATACCTCTTTCATTTCTAAATTCACAAGTGTTTTTTTAATAATTATTATTACCTACAGTCATAATATTTATTCTTCAATAATATCTCTTAAATTTTAAATATCCCATCCCTTTTCAATATTATATTATATTTCCTCTTTTTTGGGATATATTACAATTTTTTAGCAATTTATTATTATTTATTGATTGAGACATGATGTTTTAGGAGAAACCTACACCTTTCTATTTGAGGTATTTTATTCCATATCCCTGTTATTTCTTAATATAAATGTTCTAATTACTCATTTTGAAAGATAACTGTGTGTAATCTTCTGAACCTTTCATATCTCTATTTATCTAAATATAAAAATTAAATTTTCAAACTCATTAATTGATTAAGGATTCTTAAAACATCCTAATAAGTTTAAAAAAATATTTCTCTCTACAATAATATAGTTTTTATCTTCTATTAAAATTTTTTATTCATTAAATTTATATACATTTCAAGAATTTATTATTGAAACTTCTTTTCAAAGTAATATTTTGAAATTAATTCTTATCACCTTTTGGAAAATTACTTTTGTTGTGGAATATAACTTTGTTTTAAAACAATATTTCCAAACTACAATGAAATTATTTTTCATGATTTCTCTTCCATTTTTCTATCTTTCATATTTAGGTTCCTTTTTTAAATAATGTATACATATATTTATTATTATTAAAATAATAAATTTATATAAATATACTTATCTTGATTTCATTTTTAAAATATTATTTTAAGGTATTTCATCATTTATTTTCCTTTATTTCAATTCCATGTTAGAGATAAAAAATTATGTTCATGAATATTATAGAATATCTTATATTTCTATGAAATATTTTTTACGTATATTGATACTATTTTATCTTCTATCATTGTATTTGTTTCCTTATATTATTCCACTAGCCATCATACCTTTTTTAGGAATATCTTAATTTTAGATATTCCTGTTATTTATCATCACAAATGTCATGTATCAATGGTGATCTCATTGAGAGTTTTCGTAGGATTTGGTTTTTTAGAACAGTTATAATTTTTATTTTATACTACATGCATATACGGAGACTTGAATATCAAATAAATATATTATCACATGATAAATTTTATTCTCTTTAACATTAAAATGATAATTTATTTAGATTATATGCCATAATAAGATGTTATAGTAGTATCAATTAGTAATGAGAGAATCTAATTTCTATGATAATATTCATAAATTTTGGGTGTATGTATGGATGGAATTTATCTAATGAGCAATATATATGATGTTTTTATATTATGTGTTGAATGATCATAAGACATTGAGACTTCTTCTCATTAATTTCACACTTGGTAATCTCTAAGTGATGTGGTTTTGATAACATACCCAGAAATAAATTTCCATATATCATTTGTTTCATTACGTATTAGAATCTGTGGATATGGGTATTGGTATTTAGACATGATATTTTTATTAATGCATATCATGAATCACATGCTATTATGAATGGATGAAAACTATGACAGCATATACTCATTATGAGGTAAGAAATTTTAGATGATTCATAACTGATATGACATTAATGAAGAAGTTAAAAAGGATTTTTACCTTCCTATACTAGAAGAAGATATCTTAGGCACTTTTACTGAAATGGAATTTTCTGTTTAAGTCCATGAACATAGTGATTTATCTACAAGTTCATTTCAAGAATACATAGAATGATATATGATCATACAGGTTAATCACACACTCATGCAAACCACTTGATTTGATGTTGATATAAAGGGATTATATTACATGGGAATCATCTATATGACGCTATTTTCGTTTTTATTTTTATGTATTTATCAATGGGTTCCTTGAAATATTGATATTTATTTAATCATAATTTTTTATTTAAAACAGAGCTAGAATATACTAAGAAAACGAGTCACGGGGGGAAAAATGGTGGAGGATAAGTGGATCCTCTGTAACCACAATATTATAGTCTTGAAATTTAGGCCATGTCATGTAATTCTTCTTGGAAAGATGCCTAGAGGTTCACACACTGAGTGTATGAATAACGGGAATTAAATTTTGTTTGGATTTACAATTATAATAAATATTATTCTCCAGATTGAGTAATAATAATTACTCAGATTATGTTGATTTTATGAAGTCAAACACCAGTTATATAGCTGTAATATATGTGAGTTGAATACTAAATAAATATTTATTTTCCAATTAATTAGTATAATATTTATTAATTTATAGATTGAATAATATATTGTTATTTTTTATTTAAATAAATATTTTTTATTCAATGTTTCATTAATGTTGAATAGGATTTATGTGTTGAGTTAAGATTCTAGAGGAAATGATATATATTTTATTTAATATCATTTAAATAAATATTTATAAATTAATTAATAAAATGATATTCAAATATCATTTAATTGGAGAACATAATCAAATAAAAATATTATTATTATTAAAATACATTTGGTTTAAATAAAATTAATAAATTATTTAAGGTCCTATTTCCAAGAATAAATTGGCCAACTAATGTACACAACCAAACTTATATCATATCTAGGGTTATAGATTTTTTGTATAAAACACATTATCCAAAGTGTATTCCCTCAATATTGAAGAGAAAACTCTACAAATATCTTCATAATTAAAAGTGTTATCCCTATCCTCCATATCATGGATGAGAAAAATAGAATTAATCGTTCAGTATGAATGGATTATTTTTGCCATAAATAACGAATGATAGAGGATGATTAAATTATTCATGCTACCACTCAGTCTTCTAAACATTGATGTTATGAAGTTTATATGGAACGTGTGGATTCTTCTTGAAGAATTTTAATTTGGATCCTTCATCAAAATAATGATGAAAACATTTTATACATACATTTTTATATGTCATTTCATTAATTTTAGAATTTAATTGGTATGTTTTGGGTGATGTTTTTGTTATTTTATAATATTTTTGGGTAGTATAAATTTTAAATTGAATTTCAGAAGAAGGAATGAAATAGAATAAAACTTATATAATTTTTATGATTTATTTTGAAAATTTGATAAATTTTTTTATAAGTGAAAAAAGTTTTATATTATATCCAGTAGCCAAGGAACTAAAGGGATAATCACACACACATACTAGCTAATGTAGGGAGCACATATAGTGGAGCACAGTTCAAGCATGGAGGGAATGAGTAGGTGTGTTAGAGGATGGTTCTTAGCCTCTCACATGAGGGGTGTAATTAGAGTATGAGGGTAAGAATGAACAACCTTATATAATTCACTCTCGTTATAAGAAAATAACACAATTTATTAGTTAGAGCTTGTGTGGCTTAATTTCTGATGCGGGACAAGTGAAATCCATCCCTATTCATTATTTACTCAAATGGTCTTGTCCTTAATTTCCATTGGTCATATCCTGTAGGTATATAAAATGTTACACTATCATCATAATTATAATTTAATCATCCAAGGATGGTTCCAAGGGACCATTGGTTGGTGTGTATTGTGAATAAAATTGCATCATGGGACCCTATATTGAAACAAAACCCACTGTAGAACTTAGTAAGATATTTATTGGTTGAAACCTATATTATTCATTAAATAATAGAAGGAATTTATGGTTAAATTATTAATCCTTTATTAAGGCTTATATGTAATGGTGAATGGTGTTTCAATATAGAAATAGATCGAAGATTGTTTTCCTGGGAGTGTTGCGATGTAGAAGACTTGTTTCAATGTAAGGTGAAGTTAATAAAATATTGGTCTACATGGCGGAATGATATTGTGATATCGAGTATTTCTATTATATAGAGGTGTTGAAATTAACATATATTTTATTTTTTATGATGGAGTTTCCCTACACCATAGTACCATATCCACACCACAATCTAATGGTTAGAAAATGAGAGTTTGATGCATGAATAGTACCACACTATAGAATTCATATGTAGACAGATATATAGATTAAATATTTCCATTTTATTCATGTTATTATAAGTTAAAAATGGGAGTGATATAGAGGAGATTGAAGGATATTATATATGATGATTTTTAATATTTTTTTTTAATCCATCAAAAAATTGGGAAGAAAGGATCAGGATTCAATTGGTGATACAAGTTATACATACAGAAACATATTCCCAATAGATATGAAATATTGAATCTATTTACTTGATATGATATGAGAGATGATTCATGATAGGTATAATGTATTTTCACATTTGGATTCTATCCATAACAAGTGATATTAAATTGGTTATATATTTGGAGAGGGATAAGAACATATAGATAGAAGATACTAGATGGAGATATCTTCAGTATTATTTGTCTATAAATTATATTTGTATCCCTTGTATAGGATAAAAAATTGGGTGAGATATGGATATATAATTCTAGAATTTATAATGTAAGTAAGAGTTTTTACATTAACCACTTGAGGCTGTGTAGTTTAGGTTTACAATTCCATTTTTTAGTTTTGTAATAGTGAAATTCATGTGTGGTTGAACAAAATATTACAATAAGTGTTTCAACTTTATTCAACATATTTCATTTATTATAAATTTTCTATTACCTTATCTATGATTCTTATTTTATTAATAGTTGATAAAATTCAATCATGGATGGTTAGGTGTTGTTAGGGAAGGTGGAATTGATGAAGAGGATTTGTGCATAATGATTAAATTTTTGATTCTTTTGAGATTATAATTTTTATTTTTATTTCAATGAGATTAAATTCTATCATATTCCTTAGTTTTATAATGATATGGAAGGTAGTTAGGGGAATATACCCAATGTGATAAGGGGTTGTGGGGGAGGGATAAAAAAATGCATTCCTCCTTTCACTTAGAGATTGATCTTAATGAATCTTGGTTAGTAAATGATCGCTTATAGAAATGGATCACATGGATTGGGTAGTTTATTTTGGTCCTATAGGTAGAAATAGATAACCTTATAAGTATCTTCGGTAATTATTTGATTCATTTCACAAGTGGGGTTTAATTGTGTTAAATAATTTGAAATAATCCTTAGATTCAATATCCCTCTCTTCTTATTTTTATGCGTCATATAATTTGTTCATTGATTAAAGGAACTTATTTAATTTTGATCATTTTTTATTTTAGTGAAAATAATTTCTTTTAAATCATATTATTCATTTTAATCATGTGTTTGAACTCGAGACTTGCATATCTTATACTACATTCATTATTTTTAGTAATTTTTTTATTTGTGTTTTAAATTATAATCAAATTTAAGACCATAAGAAGTAGTGATAAATGTCAGCATGGTCATGTTTTTTGTTCCTTTTTTAGAGAATTGGTAACATCCTTAATTTTGAAGTTATGAAAATACTTATAACTCCCTCTTTTCTATTTTAGGATTTTAGAGTATTTATTATTTTTATTATATATTATGTACTTGCATGTTTATGGTTTTGTGAGCATTCTAAAAAAATGAAGTCTCACATTCTGATGGTTATTAAAAATTAAAATTTTTTATAGTATATTAATTGACTCTAATAAAATATTCAAAACTAAGGATGGGGGTGACCAATTCACTCCTTGATCTGACAAACAATCTCGACTTTGGACGATCACATCCTGTAGAGAATGAAATATAAATTAAAGGAGGGTTTTATGATTTGAGAGAGAATGGCAAGGAAGTTGAGGAACCAATAGAAGGATCCAAAGTAAAATATCACATTGAAAACGAAATTTCAAAACCATTTGAAATCACTACTGATCTTAAAGCTTAATCTGTGTAACCTTTTATTTTTAATTCGATATAAGAATTCAAATGTAAAATTTCTAGGGAGAGTACCTTTAGAAATATAGAATACAATGATAATGAATATTAATTCTCCAGTGAGAAATAAAAAGAATAGAATGATAAAGTGGATAAAAGGGTTCTAGATTCTGAAATATTGATGGATATGATCAATCGTATGGTGGATTATTTTGTCACTAAATAAATCACAAGACGTAAAAAAGTGATCTAAGAATACAATAAAGAATAAGATTAAGAGGTTAATGAAGTTTTTAAGAAACATTTAATACTTTTATGAAGTGAATCCAACAGAATATAAAAAATGGTGGTAGTATGTTGTGTGGGAATCACATGACTTACTTATTCAAACTATAAATTTGTCCATAACTTTTTGTCCATTTAATTTTTATGGGTATTTGAAAGAGGTGGTTAAAAAGATGAAAAATGGATGAACACAAAAGTAAAAAAATAGGTTAATCCAATATAGTTTTCTTTATACCATAATCATATTATCAGATCCAATGAGTTAATTAAAATATTAATGACCTTAATAATCTTTATGAGAGGAAACTTTATTTTTTATTTATTACTTTAAAAAATTTAGTATTTTGATTAGGAACCTCTTTTAGTATGTATTGTTGATCCCTTTATCTTTTTATATTAAAAATGCATGGACCTTATTTTTTCTTATTTTTTAAAATTTTTTAGGTCTATGATGAAAAAGGTACAAAACATAATAATAATTTGTTTATAAGAAATGGGGGTGTATTTTTAATTTTTCTATATTTTACCTCCCTGTATTTTAATCTCTATTTTAGAAATATGACTAAAATTGAAATACCCAATGTAGATTTTTTTTATTTTTAATTAATGATTCAAATATCACTCAGAAATCCTATGATTCCATGTTTTATATTTCATTATTGAGTTTAATGATTGAGATATTTGGTCGGGTTATATGGTTAGTGATAAACAAAGGGGTATGAAACTGAGGAATTATGAATTTTAGAGGTTGTTTGATTTATATTAATGAAAGTACCATACATTTTCAGGATTCAAATTCCAAAATTCATATAGATTAGTTTAATATTATTTTAAATGCCATTAGGGATTGAAATTTATCATATGTTTTCATTTTTGTAAGGATTATATACCTAAAATTTCAAATTCCTTCACAAAAAAATTTAATTAGAGGTACTTTGCATATATAAACTATATATAACTTTTTTTGGTATCCTGTTGAAGTTATACTAAAGAAAAAATGAAATTTAATATGGTTGAGGAAGTTTATTATTAACCCTGTATCTTTTAGGCCTCCCTAAAAAATATATCTTTCTTTAATACCATAAAAACAATTAATGGCCATGTATGGGAAGAGTGACTTCACAATCTATAATTATCCTTTACTACACCAATCGTAGTGTTTTTCATTACATTAAAGAGTTTAAGTGTAGGGTAGAGGTTTAGTATGGTGGATGAATATGTGCTACATTGTAGACAATATTTAAGGGGTTTTAATCCTTAATTTTGGTAAATTTTTCATTATATATTCTCAACTATATTCTATTTACTATCCCTCTAGAAAAAAATTTTAATTAAAAATATAAAAAATGAAAAGTGTCTTGGATGAATCACTAATCACCATTCCTAGACTATTGATCTTATTTTAACTCATATAATTGATTTCATGAGAATATCATATAGGGTTGGGTGAAATATGTCATATTTTCCTCAAGCACAACCTTTATAAAAAATGGTGAAGAAGTAAGAAAAACACAAGAGTGTATTCATTCATAGTCTTTTTATTTTTTATTTAGTACTTAATTGGAGTTTTAATGAAATTAGGGTAATACCATTGGTGGATATTTTCATTGATTTCACTTTTGTATATCACTATAAATTCGTAATATATTAACCTCCTTTTAAGCCTTAATTTATTTTAAATAATTTTCCAATCTTCCATTAAGTCTCTAATACATGTGATCCTATATTATAATTCATAATGATTATTCCTTACATTTTTCTTTGAAGGGTGGAAATTTGAACATAATTGTAAGAATATGGTTTTGAGTATATACTTGAGGTATGATCATAAATCCATTAAATTGTTACCTTGAGTGATTAGTGAAAAAATAAAATTCAAGTAGATAATGGTGGAATGCGTAGTAATAATAGATTAAGAATCTTAAGTGCATGTTAGGAGAAGAACCGCTAATTTAAAAAGGGAAATGTAAAATACATGATTGATTTGTTTCCTTAAATAGTGGTAATTTGAATTGATTTAATTTTATATATATATTGAATTTTTATTTTTATCCATTGATAATTATTTTATTTTGTTAATAATTTCATAGTAATATTTCTATCATGGGCCTCCTTTTAAATTTGTGTGGTGGTGAATGCTATAGGTCATGGATAATTTATGTGTGAGGGTATTTGATGAACATATTTTATGCATATATTTTTCTAATGTAATTTCATTAACATTATAATTTAATTACTATGTTATGCCTATGTTTTTATTGTTTTACTATATTTTTGGGTAACATAAACATTAAATAGAGTTTTAAAAAACAATAAAAAAATAGAATGTAATTTATATCATTTTTAAGAGGGATTTTGAAAAAGGGAAATGGTTCTTAAAGGTGAAATTTTTTTGCCTTTTACCCATTGTTCAAGAATCCAAGGACACAATCACTCAGACTGACCATCCCACATAGGGATCAAGAAAAGGAGATAACAGGACATGCATTGAGTACATGGTTAGGAATATATGATAATATTATGTATCCTCTCATATTTATTATGCAACAGGAGGCCAAGTGTGATCATAGACACCACTATATAATTCTCTGTCTGGATAAAGAAATGTCCCATTTTTTAGTGGAGAGTTCATGGAATCATATATAATATAGGACTCATGAATATTGAAACATCTCATAATTTTCTCAAATGAAGTCATCCAATTATGTCTTATGCCTCCTTCCTTAGATATATCCACTAAACCTCTTTCCTCATGATTTTTCATTGATCTCAAATGGTTGATGTTAAGGTAAAACTATCAATGGTATATATTTTTTTAAAATTACTAAGTGGGCCACTAAATTGAATCATAAGACACTATGGATGTCATTTGGAGATTGCGTGGTTTCACTCTATCATGTTTATTTCAAGGTAAAATACATGTATGGGGAAATTCTCAAGGAGTACTTATGTCAATTGTGGAATGATTTATGGAATTTATGCATAGAAATATAGAGAATAAGGTTTACATTAGAGTGTTTTGGAATTGATGATTTGTAGAACCATGGGTGGAAGATATGGAAATAATGATTTATATGGGGGAAGGATCTTGCAGTTTTATGTATTTTTATGCATTGGAGATGTAAAAATTAACATATATATTTTTCATGGGGTAGTTTCCCTATGTCATAGTACCAGGTCTATGCCACATATTGAACATGATAAGATGATACTTCCTAACAGAATATTTCAACACTAAAGAATTCATATCATCATAGATATGTAGGTTCTACATTTTCAAACCATGCACATATTGTTATGTTTAAAATGGAAGTTATATAGAGGAGAATCATAGTTGTTATGCATGAGGAAAATACTTATATTTTTTTCGGATGCTTCCCAAAATAAGAAATACATTATCAATATTTAAGTTGAGATAAAAGTTACAGATACAAAATATGTTTCTTTCTAAATAAAAAATAATAAAATCCCTCTCTTGGATATAATTTTAGATATTATCCCTATAACGAATAAGGGATATCACATATGGGTTCCGTGTATATTAAGTGAGATTTAAATGGTTTGATATTTGGATTATGATAAGGAGATATTGATATAATATACAATATATAGATATATTTGGAGTTATTTGTTTATAAATAAGAATATTTGTATCACATTTAGGGGATTCAAAAATAGTTAAAACATCGCATTCCAATTTAGGGAGACAAAATTGAAGGAGGTGGTTCTACATAAAAAAATTAGAGATCAATAGTTTAGGTTTTCTTTTTTATATTTATTTTTTTTGTAATAGTTGAATGAAAGTATGGTTGTAAAATGAAATACAAGTAAGTGTTTCACCTTTATTAAAAATTATGATTTTATTCAAAAACAATTAGTACATTCTTTATGATTCCATGTTTATTTATGGTTGAGAGTCAATAAATCATGGTTGGATATGTGTTATAGTGTATAATGAAATTTATGAAGAGGATGTGTGTGTAATTATTAGTACTTCAATTATTATAAGATATTCATGAAAATTAGTTTTTCATTAATATTATTATATGTAATTTTCTCTAGTTTCTTAGTGACATTGTGGGTGGATTGGGGATGATACCCAAGGTGATAGATGGGAGTGGGGGAGGGATCCAGCTTAACTTTTCCTTTAGCTTAGAGATTGATCATAATCTGTCTATATTAGTTATTGTTCACCTATAGAAAGGGGTTAGTGGGCATATATTGTTTTTATTTATTCTTAAAGTTACAAATATACATAGTTAGAAGTCTCACAACTAATAAGTTGATTTATTAAATAAGTGGTTTAGAAATGTGTTAGACTATGTAAAATTATCCATGTATTTATTTTCCCTGTCATCGTCCTTCTTGTTTCATCTAACATGTTCATTCATTCAAGTAAATTTTATAGTTTAGTTCAGTTTAAGTATTTCTGATAAGTCCTTTCTAATAAATATTATTTTTGTTTTTACACATGTGTTCCACCTGAGTACTTTCATATCCTATACCACTTTTTATTAGTTGTAGTGACTTTTTGATTAGTATTTTTAATTCTATATTGATTTGAGACCATAAGAAGTAATAACCCATACAATCCCAATAAAATTATGTTTTTTTTAAATGATCAATCCTAATTTTCAATAAAAAATAATTTCAAGAAAATGTATTTATTACTTATAAATTATTTATAAATTAAATGCAAAAAAATATACTCTTTGAATATCCTTGGATTGTTTTCATTAAATTATGATCATCTAATTTAAATAAATATCTAAATAAAATTATTTTTCATCATCCTGATCACCTTCATTGTACCTCTAAAACTTCAAGTGGCATCAGACCAGTCAAATAATAATTTATAAAAATTTATTTCTTTTTGAATGATTCCTACTTTTATTTGTTATTTATCTATTTCATGTTTACTGTCTTAATCAAAAAATCAAGAAAAATGATCATTACATTTCATATGGACAAGAAAATTTCATCAAAAGGTTAATAATTATAATGAAAAACACTGTTACTGGTCAATAAAAACTATGTAAAATTAAAATTTTTAATTTTTTACCGCAAATATGGGGTTGTTTTGAGAATTAAGACATGGGTCTAAATTATAATAATTAGAAAACCTTGGTTATTATTTTTGATATGGTCTGAGGTTTGTGGGATGCCATGGGTACTAGGGTAAATGTGGGGATAAAGATCCATGTAATGTATTATGTACATAGAAATGAGAAATTGGACCCAATTGGATTATTTAAGGGTCATAATTGGTATGGGAATTGTGTCCTGTGAATTTTTCTTGGTTGGAACAATTATTTTTGTAGGGTCCTAAGTATTTATAGAATAATATTTTTTATATCTATTAATATTTATTAATAGTAAATTAATTTTACATTAAAGGGTATACTTTTTCTGATACCTACTCAATACCTAACCAAAGGTTTCTCTAAAATCTTACGTTGCACACAACATTGAGTAATACCAAAAAATAGTATAATGATATTATTATTTTAAATGGTAGTTTATGCCTAGTAATTGTATTGGAAGAAAAAAATATTACTAACAAAAATATTATCGTACATGTTTGTTAAATATTTTTACATTTATCTAATAAATTTTTGGTATTTAAAATGAGAAGGAATCCAATTTTAGGCACACAATACTATAATATTTTTAAAAGGTTGTTTTTCTGAATTTTGAAGGAGAACCAATTTAAAATCTTGTTTTGACACTTTTATATGTTCTATTTTACATAATAAAATTATTCTATAGAATAGGTACATAAAAATTTAATTTGGTTAAATTTTTCGTATTTTTCTGATAAAGTTTATCTTTTAATGAAGAGTGAAAAATACTACATTTTAATTCAAACATGCATTTTCATATAACTTATATATATGGTTGGATTATATTTTTAATTGGATTTAAAATTTAATAGTATTATATTTTTATAATTTAATCCAATTTTTTCATTGGAATTAATTTCAGTTTTAAATTGGACATAAACACAAGTCAATCTTTTGATAGATTTTACTTCTTAAAAACTCGCTCCTTGGTTTTGACAATGAGAATTAATTTTCAATTAATTTTTAAAAATTTTATTCTATGAACATGGGAAAATAGATTCCATATTTTTAATAAGAGGGTCTATATTTTTTAAATTTGTACATTTTTTTGGACATTACGAATAGTACCTTCAGTAATTATTTTTATTTACCATGGTTAAAGAGTGAATCTGGTAAATAAGGTTAAATATAATATTCAAATAATAGTAAACTATCCTAAAATATATAATAATACTATTGGATGACATATTTATAACCATGGCCATCCTTGGGTCTATTTTAGGACCCCATGGATTCATTTGGGTGTGATAATGACATGTTATAAGAATTAATTTAAAGTAAACAGAAATATAACCTACACATGTATCTTTTACTAACACAATTTTAATATAGGGATATATAACTAATATCTTTTACTATAAATAGATATTAGAAATATAAAAATATTTCTTACCTTATTTTATTTTATTTATAATTTTTAGACATTAAATATAAATTTTATTTATGACACAATGATGATGTAGTGATTTTCTTATTAATGAAAGATTCATAAAAATGATATTATAAATATTAAAATAAATTTTATTTGAATATTTTGATTCCATAATAAACATTTATAGATTATATTTACATTTTATATTTTATTTAATTATTTTTTTAAGTAATCAAGTTTTTATGACTTTAACAAAAATCTATTACTAAATAGTGAAAAAATTGACATAGATGAGTTTTTAAAACAAATAATATTTTATTAAATGATATAATAGTCCTAAAAATATAATATTCAGAAAAATGACTTATATAATGTCAAAATTTAATTAAATTATCCACTATTGGTAAAATTATAATTTTATAGAAATTATAACCACCATATATTCTGAAAATACAAGAACACATGGTAAGAGTTAATGTTTTTAACTAAGGCTTAAAGTTAAAAGATAATGTTAATTGTGTGACCTAAACTTGTCTAAAACCTTTTTATTGAGTTTAGTTCTACCCATTAACATCCTATACTATAAATATATCACTTTTTAACAATTATAATTCTAAAATAAGTTTATAATAAAATAATATTTCATGACTTTCCCAAAGTGCCCATCCTCCCTCTTATAAAAGGCCTCCACTTATACCCACTTACTAACACCTCTCAATACCATTTTATCATCCAAATTATACTCAAATAATCTTAAAAAATCACTCACTTAATCAATGAATACATAAATTGGGAAGAAAGCCTTTTCGCTCAAATCAAAAGTAGTTACCCGATTTAGAGGTAACGTCTTCTCTCAAGTTCCTTTATTTTATTTTCCTCCTTCACTCCATATACTCTTATATTTATATGATTACATAAAAATATAATTATCATAAATATATTAATCTATTTTTATGAGAATGTTTCTAACTACACATATACACACCTCCATATAATGGATACGAATATATAGTTTCTGTGCACGGTGAACTATTGCCTCATGAAACGATGATTATTCAATTTTCTCCTTCCACCTCTCATAGTGGAAATTAATAAGGAACTATATTTATATATTATATATATATTTATATTTATATTTCCTCTATTATTCTGTATTTTTTTTAATTACATCATACATTTAGGCTTTCCATAATGAGTAAATTTGATAATTTTTTGAGGAAGTGCCGACTACTGCCCCCTCAAATTGATATGACTCGTTAATTCCATAAGTGGAATGTATAAAGTATATAATTAATGAACATATATAGAATATATAATTAATATATTATATTTTAATTAGAACATAAATATGTATCATTTATTTTTCATTAGTTTAATATGACAAAGAAATGAATGTAGCATTCATGCGTACGTATGGCCTACCATCTCCGTGAACGTTGAATTTCATTTCTTATATAGAAATGTTATAGAATATTATAAATACATATATAATATATATATAGGATCTTAAAATCATGAATATCATTATGAATATGATTTAATTTTGACTACATGGACAATTTACATCCAAACAAGTTCATTTTCGACTCAAGTATCAAATATCGACAGAACCACCGATAGGAACATGAATAATTATGTGACTATTATAACAAGGTAATAAGTAATATAAAAGGAATAATAAAACTTTAAAGGTTCTAAAACAAGTATAAATTAACTAAAGATTATTGTTCATGAAGAATAAGGAACATGCGTGATGATTTGGACTCAACATAAGAGACTTCGTCTCAATCTCCTTTCATTGAGGAATATATTGATTTATATATGACCTTATTTTATACGATGTATAATAAACCCCTTTTAAGATTAATTTCATTCAATGGTTTTCAAAAGTAGTCTTTTCATTACAAATTGTTTTACTAAAAGACAAAATGAAATGTTTCTTTTTAACATACGTGGTGACAACAACCTTTACAGCACTTTGAGAATTATTTGATATTTTGCATCCTCTATAAACCATAATGTTTTTTAAAAAGAAAACTAAATACACCATTCATTTTTAGTGTATTTTTGTATTGAAAATGGTTTTTGATAATAGAATTAATTATGTCAATATCTTGAACTGATATCTTAAGATTGCAATGTGGAATTGTTATTTTTCCTTTACGACTGTTCATATGTTATGTTTATGTTATAGTTAATGGGAATTGATTATGTATACAAGTGTTTTAGTGATATATCAAGGGTGGGTGGTCCTATTATAGTTCTCTAATTCAATGGGTAATGTGATAGAGGTAAAAGTTAAGGTTTCTCCATTGATATTTAAGGAATGTATTGTGATGGGTATTATAAATGTAACCATAAAGGTTACTCCCTATGTGGTTGTGAACGCTATAATGTAAGTATGTAATGGATGCCATAAGTTACCATTATTATTTATGACTTCTATGAGATATTAAAAAATGTTATGATTTCATAAGGTGTATTAAAGATATTATGTTTTTATGAGTGTAAAGTAAGATTTCATTGATTTGTATGTATTCATCGACTAATGTTTTATTTCCTTATTTTATAACCCTCAGTGTGCATTTTATGCTCATCCCATGTTTTTGAAATGTTTTTCATAGGGTATAAGGAAGGGTTAGTTAATGGAAAAATTCAAGAATATTTTTATCAAGAAAAAAAATCTTTTTCTAAGGCATTTTATTATTGTGAAATAATTGGATAAAATAAGAGTGTCCACTATGTAATGTATGAGGTGTAATGTAATTTTTGTGGGCTAATTCTCTAAAACACTAAACCTATATAGATCATCAATGTTAAAGAAAGTAAATTATTGATCAAAAATCAAGATTATATAATGTTTAATGTTAGGGCCTTATAGTTGGTATTAGAGGTCAGTTTAGATAACTTTAGGAGTTATGATATTGTTAAATGAATATCCATAAATTATTTTTACATTATGGTAAGTGTGAAATGATATAGCATTTTAATATTACCATATTGATTCTTCTAAGAAATTATTGTTTTTAGAATGGTTTTCTGTAGAATAAATAGGGAAACTATGATGGGACGACATCAAGAGGAAAACAACCGACTAAATGAGCAACAAGAAATGGTTGGAATTAGAAGTGAACTGTTTGTTCAGTGATGGAATATTTTACTCAGGCTATAAATGGTGGTGGTATCCACCCATGATATTAGGGAGATAAAACACAAAAGAACATGTTGGTAGTGGATAATTTCATATGGCAGTATCCCCCATCATTCAAAGATTATTTAACCCTATGCAAGCTAAAGTTTTTATTAAAGCACTATAAAAGATTTTCGATGACATGGGGTGTTCATAACATCAAATGGTTGGTGATTTTATTTACAGTTTAGACGATGTGGCCAATCAGTAGTGGTAGATGGTTAAACATATCTAGTATTGTAAGGATATTGATGTTCTTGATTAGGATTAATTCCAAGGAATGTTCCTTGAGATGTAATTTCCTATAGCGGTTTGACTTAATATTGAAAAATAATTCTTAGAATTGAGGCAGGAGGATGACTTAGTGGTTGCTTAGGAAGGAAAATTCACTCTAGTCACAGTGTCTGCTCCAAATTTCATACTGCATCTATATGGTAAAATCAATTGTTTTTAATCGGGATTAAAGATAATGTATCGAAGGGATTTATCTTTTTGTGAGTTCCAAAGTTATGAAAAACTTTCTTGATGTACTCATAAGGTATAAATGGGGCTTTCCGATTATCATATTTTATTTGAAAAACGAAAAAATAAGAGATCATGGTGGCAGATAAAATGGATGAACACTTCAAAAAATTACGATGGTAATAAACTTAAGTCTATAGTTTGTGAAAATTGGTGTAAAAGTACATTGGGGATGACATCTAAATTCTGGTAAGTGCATCTGATGTGTCAAAATGAGACATAAGGCTCATAATTTCACAAAAAAATATTAGGGTATGGTATTATAAAATATTATTTATATACAATAAAATTTTTTAAGTGAAATGCGATGGGTCATTATGAAAATGAGTGTCCAAAGAAGAAATCAAATAATGTAAAGCAGCTGAAATACAAGTAGAAAGGGATGGTACTATCTTTCGAAACTCCTTCAGTAGATGTTGAGCCATAAAATAATGTTGTACCAGGTATATTGATTATTTATTCCAATTATGTCATTGTTTTGTTTGATTTCATGTCTACACATTCTTTCATTTGTGAGAAATTTTCTAGGAAATTGGGAATTCCATCTCAATATATTAATGCTAAACATTTTGTAAAAACACATGGAGGAAATGTTGAGACAAAAAGAAATTATTAGAACATTCATGTCTTTGTGTGCAGAAAGAATCTACTAGGAAACCTTATTGTTTTTCCTCTAGTAGAGTTTGCTATTATTTTGAGGGCGGATTGGAATTCCGTTTATCATGATAAGAATGACTGTAGAGCTAAAGAGGTTTATTTTTAGAAATAATTTCAGTTTGTGTACAAGAATGAACCCTTACATTAGATAATATATCAGGTAGTTGAGAAACTAGTAAAAGATTGAAATGAAGGTTACCTTGAACATATTGTTGAATAATAATAAAAATATTTCATATTAATTATGTGTCAGTGGTAAATGAGTATCTTGATATTTTTTCTGATGAGTTCTCTGGTATAATACCTAATCAAAAAGTTGAATTTACTATTGACATGGTTCCTGATGCTAATAAAATTTCAAAACCCCATTATCGAATGGCTAAAATTGAACTTTTAGAGTTAAATAAGCAATTACAAGAGTTATTAAATAATGTTTTCATTCGACCCTGCACATTACCATGGGGTCCTACCATCTTTCTTGTTAAAAATAAATATTGTTCAATGAGACTTTTAATTGATTATAGAGCCATTAATAACATCATTTTTGATAACATGTATCTTTTTCCTCATATCGATGATTTGTTAGATCATTTCTAGGGGGCTCAATATTTTTTGAATATTGACATGATGTCGGGGTACCATCAGTTGAAGTAAAGGAAGCTTAAATTCTGAAGACCACATTTCATAATATATATGGACATTATGATTTTTTAATTATTCCTTTTTGGTTAACCAATGCACCTGCTATATTTATGGATCTTATGAGTAGAATTTTTTGTGATTTCTTGGATAAGGTTGTGGTGGACTTTATTGATGATATTTTGGTATACTATAAATGTAAATATGAGCATGAAAGTACTTTAATGGTTTAATTATAATCCTTAAAAGAAATAAACTATATGGGAAATTCTCAAAGTTTGAGTTTTGGTTACAAAAACTTTCATTCCTTGTTCACATTATTTCTAAAAATTTCATAATTGTTGATCCTACTAAAACAATAGTTGTTGAAGAATGGATAATAACAACAAATATTACCATGATTCATATATTTCTTGGTTTATCCGTTTATTAATAGAGTTTTATTGATGTTTTTTCATGAATATCTATCCAACTGACAATGTTTACTCGAAAAGGTCTTATGTTCATCTGGATAAAAGAATCTGATGGTTGTTTTCAGGGATTGAAAAGAAGATTGGTGAATGCTCCTTTTTTTTTGCACTGCCTTCCATAAATGGTTAATTTGTTGTATATATTGATTCTTTGTTGAAAGTAGTTGGTTTTTTACTAATGAATAATGATTAGATAATTTATTATGCTTCACTTCAGTTGAAAACTCGTGAGTTAAATTACCCTACACGTGATTTGGAATTAACTTCTATTGTTTTTTTCTTTAAATATTTAGAGGTTTCATCTCTATGACATGAAGTGTGAAATATATACTGATCAAAAAAGATTGAAGTATATATTCACTCAAAAAATAATTAAACATGATAAAAAGGAGGTGGATGTATTTAATCAAGGATTATGATTTCACGATTCATTACCATCCAGAAAAGTCACATAAAGTGGTTGACACTTTGAGTCAAAAGAGTAATGTTATATTAAACATGATAAATTTGGAATGTGATCCTTTGGTTTTCGATTTGATGAATTTTGGATTCGATGTTGTTGGTGTAGGGAATTCCTATATTTTTTTCAGGTGGAATTGAAATCATCTCTATCAGATAAGATTAAGAAAGTGCAGAAAGAAGATAGTGAGTTATATAAAAAAGTTGAATTTGATTAGAAGGGTATGTTACCTGAATTTAACATTGATAAGGACAATTTTTTGATATTTTAAAAGAGATTATGATCCTTGAGTTTGTCTAACTCTTATACCATAGATTCTTCTGAACATTCATCCTCTCTTCAAAGAAGATTCTTTTTTTGAAGAACTTTATCATATTACTTATCCTCCATTTCACATTTGATGAATACTAATTTTGAATAAGATTATAATTTTAATCATAGAACTTCTTAGGACAATTTGTTTCAAAATTCCAAATCTTTCCGCATCGAAACCATGAAAATTGAAGATTACCTTTGAACTTCCCTTTTCCCCTTTGCAGATTAGAAGATAAAAATGACATGAAATCATCCATATTGTCCTCCTCAAGACTATCTTCAAGAGAGAGATTCTGCATGGCATTGAATGCCAATTATTTATACTTACCCTTTCTACTGCATCATTATCGTCATTTCTCATTTCATATTCTACAAGGGTATTGTGTAGGTTATCTAGTGTCAACTCTTTTGGGTCTTTGTATACCAAAACTAAATTTTTTTGATTGAATTGCAATATAAGTTTCCTCAAGATACATTTCGAAATATTTATATCTTCAATGATTTCTCCAAGACCCTACATGTCTTCCACAATAATATTTATCTTGTCGAAGAATACATCAACAGTCTTACTGGGATTCATTCTGAGATCCTCATTCTTATTCCATAGAACCTACAGCTTTACTTCTCAGAATTTTATGTCACCCTCATAAATGTTTAACAATTTTCCCACATTTCATGTGATGTTTTACAGGAAATCACCTTTGTATAAATTTCATTTGATAGGGCTCCCACTAAATCATTGATCTATTTATCATCATCATCCAATTCTCTTCATTTAGCTTCAAATAGAGCACCACTATTAATGTCAGCTGATATTCCATGCATAGAAACTGTGAAGACATCCATCCCTACAGATCAGAGGTAGTGCTACCACTGATTCTTCCATAGTTGAAAATTACATTTGTCAAAGATCGTAAAAACTTTATGATTAACCGTCTCTATTTATTTTTCTTGAGAGAGAACCACTGACTTTCAACCTTTCTCTCTAATACCAATTTTTAGGTCCACTAGGTCGAATACCCTAAGAGGGTGTGAAATAGGGTATGGAAGATTAAAACATTCTCTATTTTGGATCCTATTTCATTGTTAGAAAAAACTCAATTCTCTCTTCCTCCCATATAAATACATAACCATATATGAAATAATTCATATGACAGAGCAATTTTTAAATGGTTCACCCTCACTGGGCTATATATAAGGAGCATACAATGGCGATGTGTTGATATACCAAATTCACTAAGTATCACATCCAATAATGAGTTCAACATTTATATAGATCTTATATTCCCAATATCACTACATTTAAAAGGTTTAGGGTATCCCCACTACATTCTCAAGGGTCACTCCTAATGCTTCTTTCTCTATCTCAATGCTGGTGGAAAGGCTCACCATCTTCCTCTACCTTCGCTCACTGCTCTTGGAATGGAATCCAAATATAGCTTATTGACTTGTAGGTAAAACATAGCTTATGGACATGTAGGTGCCTTCATTTTCCTGAATTCTTGAATCCTCAAATATTGGTAGATTCCCTGTTGAAGTTCCTTTTTCACCCATAGATTAATTCCCCCTTCCTGAGTACTACTTGGAACCGGAAAATACATTCTCAAATTGATTTGAAGGTTTTTCAAGCTTCCATGTGAAAATCGAGAACCACATGCTCCTCCCACGTACTGCGTACAGGTTTTGGTACGTGGAACACCTCACCCATGTACTGATGTCACTGCTACAAACTGTTATCGCCTCTACGTACTGCTGCCTTCACTCCACCTCTGCAAACTACCCTCTGTCCACGAACTATTCTCAGTTAGCATACTTTCTTCCCATCCACACATTGGATCTCCCCCTCTGTGTATAGCTTGTGTAATTATATTTTTTGTGTATTATAGATTCTTACTCCATATACAAAGTCTTCTTTTGCTGGTTAAGAATCCCTACAAACACCTTCGATGGAATTTCTTCCATGTGAAACACTTCATCTTTCATAGAATTCTTCCTTCCAAACCTCTTTCAAAATTTTCCAAAATTCCAGACCAAAAATATGTTCTCTAATGATATTTAGTCTCTGCAGTATTCAATGGGATTATCAATTCTTATATAGGAAATGATACCCACAAAATCCTATAATATAAGATTTACCAAATCTTCAATCCGGCCATCACCGCAGACTGATCATTCTGTCGTCGCGAACCGCAAGGGACCCGAGAACTATTTTTCATATGCACTATGCGTACTTATTTTTCTCATACATGGTCGATCTCCTCTCCTGACGCCCAAATCAAACTGGGAGGACACATTGTGTGATTTTTTCCCAACAATCCCCCCATTTGGGTTTTATGACAACTCTTCTCATAAAAAGTCTTTGCATTTTGTTATCTTGTTAATGATCCTTCCGTCTTCATCCATCATTCGCTTCATGCAATTAAAATATTGATCAAGGATTTACTCATCACATACTATAATCCCACATGATCCATTCTCGGTGTGAGAAACAAGAGTATAATGAAATGTTCATCAATGAATCACTTCATCGCTAATCGCAAATTGCTAATACAATGCTGAAACACTGATATTAATGAACTACCTTCATCACAAACCTATGCCTTCCTGATATCTAAACATTGAGAAATAACTTATAGAATCGTTAAATACAATAATCCCTGTAAGATTAAACTCCTACAATAGCTTCAACTCAACTTCAACTCCCCTTATCTCGCTAATCCACTTAACAACCTCTCCTCATGTCATTTCTCCCCCGGAAATAGTCAAACTTCCTCCCCCATTCTAAACTAAACCAAAGGTCACTTCAAGGTTTTCTGCAACATTGTAATGAACACATTTCAAGAATATTAGGGAAAACACATCATACATCAGGGAGATGGGGACCTACATCCACACTTTTTCAAGTGTAGGGATTTGACTGGGATCCCAGAGACAGTTGATTCATTTCAAACGCTTATTTGGGTAAGGCCTTAGTTATAATATTTGTAACCTATTGTTCTATAGGCACATACTCCAACTTCACAAGCCCTTTATACACTTCCCCATTGATAAAATGATATTTTATTTCAATTTTCTTTGTCCTTGAGTGTTGGACTGGGTTTTTTCGTAGATTTATAGCATTTGAATTATCTCAATAGATTCTGATCATATATTTCACTTAAATTCCTATATCATCAAGATGTTACTTCATCCACAATCGTTGTGTGTAGGCTTGAGTAGCCTCAATATATTCATCTTCTTTGATGATCAATGAAATGAAATCTTGTTTCTTTCTCAACCAAGAAATACACAATCCTCAATGATAAAAGGCACCTCCCAATGTAGATTTCCTTTCATCTGTTGGTCCATCCCAATCCGCATTTGTATATCCCAACACCTATGGCTGAGTTTTTCCACTATAAATTAAACCAAAATCAAATGTTCCATTTTTATACCTAAGTATTCATTTTTACTTCAATAAGGTGGATCTCCTTTGGATGTATTTGATACCTTTCTTCTTGGCATGTGGAAAATACAATTTCCGGACTTATTGATGTCAGATAAAACAGACCTCCTATGATGTTCTTGTATTTTGTGATATTAAATGCCTTGCCTTCATCATCCCGTGACAACTTCAATCGGGTAAAAATTGGAGTCTTTATTTATTTGGAATTAACCATTACAAGCCATCTCAAAACCTCCTAGACATATTTAGATTGAGAAATAAAAGTGGCATTTCTTTCATGCATCACTTGTAAGGCAAGGAAAAAAGGTCATCTCACCAATCATCAACATTTCAAACTCACTTTTCATGAATTTAGAAAACTGTCTACAATGTGCTTCATCTGATCCACCAATGATTATTTCACTAAAATAAATCATCACCATTATCCTTTGAATATTTTCATTATTCAAATACAAATTTTAATTAACTTCACCATGATGAAAACCATGCTTCTTTAGAAACTGATCAAGCTTAGAATACCATGCTCTTGATGCTTGCTTCAATCCATATAACGCCTTCTTCTGCTGAAAAACGCTATTATCATCTTCATGAAGGAGAAAACCATCCATTTGATCAATGTAGACTTCTTCTTCCAGAACTCTATTCAGAAATGATGACTTGACATCCATCTAGAAAATTTTAAAATTTCATTGCACTACTATGGTCGGGAATAATCTGATTGTCTACAGCCTTACAATTGGTGAAAATGTCTCATCAAGATCAATACCCTCTATTTGAGATTACCATTTACACACCAGGTGTGATTTTTTTCAAATCACAACACCATATTCATTCTTTCTTTTTTGCAAAAGACCTATTTTGTCCCTATAACATTCTTGTCTGCTGGTCTAGAAATAATCTCCCATGTTAGATTCTTCTCAATTTGATCAAGCTCTTAATTCATGGATTGAGCCCAGTTCTCATCTCCAGTTACGTCACTGAAACATTTAGGTTACACCTGTGATAAGTATGATTCTTGTTTTATAGTCTTCATCCCATTATCTGCATTGTTGTTGTCTAGTCACCAATTATGTTCTGTCTGTCAATTTCAGCTCTTTTTTCTAGTCCCTTAATAGACACAGATTTATTCTCATCATCTAAGTCTTCTTTTAAATCATCCTATAGGGTTGGAATGTCTCTTGATCTTATCATCTCTTCGTCACTATCCTCCTAAGTCTGATCATGTATTTTCTGATGATTTGGTTCATTTTCTTCTATAGTAACATCATGACATTAAACTATTTTCCTAGCCTCTATTTGAAGCATTTATATGCTTTAATTTTCTTTGAGTATCCAAGAAATATCCCTTCATCCCATTGTGATTCGAATTTCTTATGTTTCTACTTATTTAGAATAAATAATTTACTTTAGAATATTCAAAATTACTTTAATGACAACTTGTTTCCATACCATAACTCGTATGGAGTCTAATCCTCTTTTGGAGAGAGTAAATCTCTGTTTGATGTGTATACTACTATCATTTCTGCTTCTTTATAAAATTTCTCTAGATGGACTTTTTCAATGAGCATTGTTCTAGCCATATTTTTGACAATCCAATTTATTCTCTCAACTACTCCATTATTCCATGGAGTTATTACTAATGAAACTTGATACTTTATCCCATGTTTTTCGTGATAATCCTTCACTTGGATATTTGTGAACTTTGTTACATTATCTATTTTAATCGTATGTATTTTCTGACCAAGCATCATTTCAAATTATCATAAATATATTGTAATGAAACTAACCACTTAATATTATAGGGTGATTATTGAAACCCCAACCATTCTGCTATAGTCATCAATGAAGAGAATGTAATATCTCCTCCCACCAATAGCTCTGGAAAACATTGGCCCACACACATCAATATGCGCCAAGTCAAGCAATCTTTTGGACCTTTTCTCCTATGGCTTATATGCCTTTTGAATGATCTTACCTTGTAGATTGGCATCACGTGTATGAGTATGATTACATGATAATAAATTGAGATTTAGAGCTGCATCATATTTCACCAGATATACCAAGGAACCTTGGCTTATGTGGCTAAGACGCTTATGCCATAGCATGTTTTCTTCATCCTTGGAAAGAAATCACATATCTTCTTCTCCACTCACAAGGTATGGATTCACATTATTATTATTTCATTGAAACACAAAAACACTATCCTTTTCATTGATGATTCATAATTTCTTGGAAACACTAATGGCATGCCCTGAGTCACACAATTGACTGACACTAAGTAAGTTGTGACTAAGCCTCTCAACAACCAATACAGCTGCTTGTCTCATGTCTTTTCCTCCAAACAAGGATTTTCCTAAACCAATAATTTTCAAGCCCTCGTCATTACCAATCATATGATACCTTCTTTATCGTAACTGATCACGGTAACTATATCCTTATTTCCAGTCACGTGGGAAGTTCATCCACAATAAATGATCAATATCCCTGTGCGATCTGATGCTTTGAACGCAATTTTTACATCCACCCCCTGTTTTTCCATTTAAATTTTTTCCCAAGTATTTAGCTTCATGTCTGACATGGAATGGTAGTCTTCATATTCCGCAGTTTGTGATAGACCAGCTTCAAACTGTAGCGATAAAAATTGATTTTCAATTTTTTCTCTCTTGAAGATACATTTGGCTTCTTATTATGATTATATTCAATCAGCCTCTGCACATTTCCCTTCATTATTTAGGTGCAATGTATTTCCATATTTCTATGTCCATTACACCTAAAATAATGGCCTTAAAATGAAGACCTAGAATTTTGAAATCTATACGACCACCTCTATTGTTCTCTTTCCCTTTGGTACCTCATTTCTATGGAACATACATTTTGTGAGTGTCCCGTATTAACCTAACAATAGCATCTTTAGTGAGGTATATTCTTATGTGTAAATGATGCATCAATAGTTGTGACTTTGGTTCACTGACTCTTTTTATTCTTCTTCATACCCAAATCAATATTCAATAATCATGTGGGTGCTTCTGGTATAACTTGAACCATAACTTCTTTTTGTCTTAGATCAAGCCCCATACCATCCTTATCATTCAAAATTGATTGTTTCTTCTTTTCTGATGGACCAGTCTTCTAAAATATCATCTTATCTATTGCATTTATGATCTTCTTTCCTAATGTCAAATCGAGAGTTAGTATTTTATCCTAATCATAAATTGTTTGTTGTAGATTGATGAGTTCTTCTTCTAGTTGTTTGATACGTTTGATTTTATCTTTTCCAATTTTAGTCAAAATATCAATTTCTATTTTATTTGCTTCAATTTTTAGTTTCTACTCAGCCACATTTTCTAATATTTCTAAAATTGAAGACCTAAACTTTTCAATTTATGCATTCAAATTATAATTCTCTTCTACCTGCTGTTGTATAAAAAGTTTGGAATCACAAACAACTTTGTTAGCTTAATTTTTTTTGGCTCTCAAAATATCTACCTATTCAAGGGAAGATTCTAATTTAGCATGAAGATCAAATCTTCCTTCAATTTATCCTTCTCCATTGTCACTTTAATCTCTTATTAATGAATTTTTACAAATTTCAACCAAAGAATCTATTATATGATCCTTACAATCCTCTAACTCTTCTACTTCATATTTTTATGAACTTTCAGCCAATCTTGAAAGCAGATTCTTCCTTTTGAAGAACATTCTCTCAGTACTTCTCCTCCCTCTCTCATTTTATGAATTATTATTTTGGGTAATTTCATCATTTTCTTCATTTTCATCATCAAACTTCTTAGGACAATTTACTTAAAAATTCCCAATCTTTCCGCATCGGAAGCATGAAAATGGATGTTTACCTTTGAACTTCCCTTTTCCCCTTTGAAGATTGGAGGAGATAAATGACATGACATCATCCATATTTCCATCCTCATGAATATCTTCAACAGAGATATTCTTTATGGCCTTGAATTCCACTTCCTTAAACTCCCCTTTTCCACTAAATCGTTATCATCGTTTCTCATTTCATATGCTACAAGATTACTGTATAGGTTATCTATTGTCCACTCTTTCGGGTCTTAGTCTTCCAACACTGAAACATTCAGATTGAATTACAGTGGAATTTTCCTAAAGATACATTTCACAATCATTATATCTTCAATGAATATTTCCATAGACCGCATTTATTCCAATATAATATTTATTCTATCTAAGAACACATAAACAGTCTCATTGGGATTCATACTGAGATCTTCATACCTGTTCCATATAACCTAAAGCTTTGCTTCTCGGACATTTGTATTGCCCTCATAAATATTTAACAATTTTTTTCCACATTTCAAGTGATGTTTTACAAGACATCACCTTCGTATAAATTTCATTTGATATTGATCCCCCTAAAGAATTGATCCCTTTATCATCAGTAGCCAATTCTCTTCATTCAGCTTCTGATAGAGAACCACTATTAATGTTAGCTGATATTCTATGCATAGTTGCGGTGAAGATATTCATACCTACTAATCAAAAGTACTGCTACATCTTATTCTTCCATAGTTGAAAATTATTTCAATCAATGATTGGAATTCTTTTATGATTTAACACCTCCATTTATTTTTATTGAGAGAGAACCACTGACATTCAAAATTTCCATCTGATACCTATTGTTAGGTTCACTAGGTCGAATAACCTAAGATGGGGGTGAATCAAGGTATGTCAGATTAAAACTTTCTCCCTTTTGGGTCTTGATTAATCATTAGAAAAAACTCAATTCTCTCTTCATGTCATAGAAATATATAACAAGATATAAAATAATTCATTGGACATAGTAAATATTACTTGGTTCACCCTCACTAGGATATGTCCAAAAATCCTAAAATGGCGATGTGTCGACGTACCAAATTCACTAAGTCTCACAACAAATAATTATTAAAAAGTTTGGGCTATATTTTATATGCCTAGGATAACAACCTCTATAAGTTTTAGGGTCTTCTCACTGAATTCCCGAGGGTCACTCCCTATTCCTCTTTCTCTGGATCACTGTTTGTGGAAAGGGTCACTGTCTCCCTCCTCCTTTTCTCTCTACTCATGGAATGGAATCCACACATAGTTTATCAACTTCTAGGTAAAATACAGTATATGGAAATGTCTATCCCTTCATTTTCATGAATTCATGCATCCTCAACTATATGTAGATGCTCTGTTGAAGTTCCTTTTTCATCCGAAGATGATGTCCACCTTCCTAAGTACTACTTAGAACCGAAAAATAGTTTCACAAATTTATTTGAAGATGTCATAAGATTCCTTGTAAAAATCCCAAACCACCTACACCTCCCACATACTATGTACCAGGTTTGGTATGCAGAACACATCCTCTGTGTGCTGATGAGAATGCTACAAACCGCTACTGCCTCCGCGTACCCCTACCTTCGCTCCACCTCTATGAACTTCCCTATATCCGCGAACTATTCTCTGTTTGAAGACTGTCTTCGCTTCCATGTACTGGAGCTCCCCTACTGCGTACCACATGCATAATTATCTCTTTCTCCTAATATAGATTCCTAATCCACATACCAAGGGTTCTTTTGTGAGTTAATAATCCCTACAAACACCTTTGACCGAATTTCTTCCACACGAGCCACTTCAGATTTTGTGGAATTCTTCCTCACAAACCTCCTTCGGACTTTGCCGAAATTCTAGATCAAAAATATTTTCTCTAATTATATTCAGTCTCAGCAGTAATCGGTGGGATTAGGGACTCTTATATAGGCATAGATAACCAAAAAATATTCCTAATCTAAGATTTACCAAATCTTCAATCCATCCTTTACTGTATTCCGATCCTTCTACCGCAATGAACCGCAGGCCACCCGCATACCATTTTTCATATGTGATCCACTTACCGCCTTTACTCCTACATGGTCGATCTCCTCTGACAACATCAATCCATCCATGTAATGCATCTCCTTCCGCCTTGAACCTTTTTTGTTTCATGAACCGCTCTGGCATACCGCTCTCGTCGCTCTAAATACGGTTCCCAGAACATGGTACACGGTCCTCATCCTTTTACAATTTTCTTCATCATTCTTCATTTTTGACGCTCCTTTCCATCACAAAGTCCAAAGGAATGAAAAGAGAAATACCTTGAACCCAAAAAGATTCATACATTGAAGAAACATCAAAAATTGACACAGGAATGAACCAAGATTCAAAGGCACATGGGTCACGCAAGTTCCACCAAGCTCGCGCCAGTGTACTTGCGCGCCGCCCAGTGGTCATTCAAGTGACTTTAACAACCTCTTAGAAATTTCACCTAGGGTCTCTCCAGCCTATAAATACCCCTATGGCCCCCCATAGCGATAGGAGGAAAAATTTCCAGAAATTCAGATTTGATCTCCCGAAGCCCTAGTCTCTTCTCAAAGCTTTCGAACACTTCTAAGGAAATTTCTAACCTAGAACGGAAGATCTAAAGAGGGGGAGGAAGGCCTATGTTTTGAAACTCATCAACAATTATGTGCATGAGTGGCCAACCCTTAATGGAAAAGGCCACACTTTCATGCCGCTTTTCTCCTTCACTAGAACTTGTGTGCCATCCTTTTGGAAACCTCTAGGAGTAGTAATTAGGGTTTAAGCCAAGTCACGCCCAATTATTACCCCAAGGGTTAAAAGTCGTGAAAGTACCCATGTGTCTTGCAAGTATACTTGTGCGACCAGGACCTGCACAACAACGCAGTACTTACGCGCCCACCATGACTTGTGCACCCCTATCTTGTTGGATGCCCCTCCTGCCTATTTTCACCTCTCTTATGCCTATCCGCCTATCCACTTCAAGATTAATCCTTCAGAACATTCTCCAAATCCATTCATGGCATGATTTCTTGATTTTCTTCCTTATCTGAAAATAATTCTGTGGAAAATCTCTCAAAACCTAGTGATGTGCATATATTTATGTCACCAAGTTTAGAGATTCCATTCATTTTAACCTCATACTATAAGATGAGAGGATCTATAACATGCGATTCCTCCTTAAGATTAAGCCCCAAGTCCCTTAACCTAGGATTCCTTTTCAGGAATAAGCCCCAGTCATAATTCCCTTAATCTGGGCATCCTCCTTAGGAGTAAGCCCCAAGTCCTCATTACTTTGGGCATCCTCTTTATGAGTAAGCCCCAAGTCCCATAATCTGTCCGTCCTCCTCAGGATTAAGCCCCATTCTTAAAGTTCCCAATATATGGGCATCCTCCTCATGAGTAAATGCCAACCATAATTTTTGCAATCTGGGATTCTTTTTCAGGAGTAAGGCCCAGTCTCAAATATGGGCATCCTCCTTAGGAGTATCCCCCAAGTCCCTTAATTCTAAAATTCCTTTAACCTGGGCCTCTTCTTTAGGAGTAATTCCCAGTCTTAATTTCTCTTAACCAGCCTTAATCTACTCTTTGATATGGGATTCCTTCTCAGGAATAAAACCCAATCATAAGTCCCCTCCTAATTTGGGCATCTTCTTCAGAAGTATGCCCCAAGCTAGAGTATCCAAATCTCTATAATGAACATATACCTTTATGGACCTTGTTCCCAGGTTTTTTCCCTGAATTAAATCTTACTCTTCATCTATTTGGCCAGTCATACAAACATAATCCCCACATAATTTTCCATGATTTCATATTTCATGTCACAATTGTCTGGTTTCACCAATACTTCTTGTTTCTCACACCAATCATGACTCACGTGAGATTAGAATGTAAAATTAATTGTGACATCATCCTTTGATCCATCAATCATACATAAACATCATACTCCCTTACTCAAACTACGTGGGTTTTGATTCCTTTTCTAAATAAAGGATACGTAGGTAGCCCATCTGCAGGTACGATCCCAACTCTAAAATAATCTATGTCCTTCTGATTGACAATAAACTCCAAGTGCCCCACTAAGTGGATTTAAAACTAGAATGGTCATCATAATGACCAAGAGACTTTTATATAATGTATTAAAGGATACCACTGACTAAGAGTCTCTAACAAATATAGATGATTCTCTATCGATGAAGAACCTCGAATACTTATAAAAGATTCTCTAAATTTCCTACATATCAATCATTGATTATCAGATCTAAATGAAATCTCATTTTATACTTGGTAATTTAATAAGGATTAACAAACACAACTTAAATCTATAAATAGAGTCCCGGAGTAGACAATAATTCCCCTAAAAAAGTTGTGATGAGTCCGACCTCCCATACTCTCGACAAATGAAAATTCCTAAGCCTCATCGGTCCACAACTAATGACTGCCTACCTTTGGAAAGTAAGTCCAAATGGATATGGAATCATTGGATGTTTACGGTTCTACAAACAAACCCATTAGAAACCGATTGGAATGTTTGAACCTTAAATCAACAAGGTCATCCCCAATTCGAGAGGAGAAAAAATGGTGAACCCAACGTGAATCCTTAACCAAGTTAAAATGATGTTTTTACCTATTTGTTAGGCCCCTATTTAAACTCAATGAGAGGGACAACAAAGCAATAAATAATATGTGTGCTCATCCAGAATATGTTGTGGCTGAATTTATCTTGATTACGTCTGTTATATCAAATAGACACTCTTTTCGAAGATCTTCAAAAATGGCTTCTCTTAAATTTACACCCGTAAATACTTCTGCCGTGAATAATTCTATTGGGAAGGCCTCTCTGGCTACTCCTGCTGGATCGTCGTCCGCTCTGAGGATGATATCACCTACTCAGCATCTTCAACGCTGGGTATCATATACACTTGTTAAGGAGTACCATCAAAACAATACTATTCTAACTCTAGAGGCTGCTCGACAAGCCCTCCCAGTTAATAATTCAACTTGGTTGTTTGGACAGTGACGACCAGAGATCAAGAAACAGGTGGTTCCAACCATCGTCTCCAACCATTTCGGGTCATTATCCCCAGAACGCAATCACCATTCACT
This sequence comes from Viscum album, assembly GCA_963277665.1. Lineage (NCBI taxonomy): Eukaryota > Viridiplantae > Streptophyta > Magnoliopsida > Santalales > Viscaceae > Viscum > Viscum album. The sequence continues at coordinate 1,957,244,997 of OY728153.1, forward strand.
CCCATATTATGGGGAGGTGAATGAGCAGGTCCCTCAGGGAATTAATTCAATGAGAAAGGAGTCATTCCCGAGGGCTCCAATTAATAATCACTACCAGACTTGTGCGGCAGTGTTCCCTCAAAATGATGAGGGTATCGTCTCCAGGAATTCGGCTCAGGTTCCTCGAACCCGAGTAGGAAAGACTAATCACCAGAGATAGAATTAGGTCAACAGTGATCAGGTTCTCATCTCTTCCATCTCCGAAGAGGTCCACCAACCTAACTTGGTGGCAAGCAATGAGCGGGCACACACACCCGTCCGTTTTAATCCCGTTGTCCATCAGACTCATCTGGAAGCAGCACACCAATCCCTCCAGGAAATTATGGCAGAATACTATAGACAAGAACATAATCCTGTTTATAAATCCTCACCTAGTCATCAGGCTCGTCTGACTTCATATGATGGATTCCACCAACCCAATGTGTTGACAACTAGTAAAAAGGCACATACACCTACTTACACTCATTAATCATGCCAACAGCCTCGTCTGTCAGTATTGAAAGAACCTCATCATCCACATTCGGCGAAGTGCAATCAGAAGGCACATACACCTACTAGTATTTATCAAGCCTACCAATAGTCTCGTTTGGTATCATTCGGAGAAGTTAGTTGGAAATCTCCGGCGACAAATAGGAGGCATAATCATTTCTATGCGCCCACACGTGAGTACTGTTAGGATTCACTGATAGGAAAAGGAGGATAGGAGCAGGAACACACGCCTACTCCAAGAATGGAATGGATGTATATCCCCGTTTCGGCAGATGAAGTCACCAAGAATATTTTATCAACGGTGAATGAGCAGAAGCAAATCCCAGCTCATATTCTGGACGCCTTCGAGGATATTATAACAACTTCAGCAGCATCTCAGGGAAAGACACATAAATCTATCCCAACCAGTGGAGTGAAAAATCAACAGTTCACTCCGGAATAGACACACACATCTGTTCCAGTCCAAGAGGGTTGTGGGGCATACTCCCCCATATCATAAGGACAACCAAATCAGGAACATACACCTGATTTGAGTGGAGATAATCATCCTAACCTGATCATTTCTCCTTAGTAGGAACATAAACCTGCCCATAATGACCACTTTCGTCAATAAGTGGTTCCTTAGTTGAGTAAGAAGGCATCTAAAAAGAAGACCCTCCCTGCACAGTCAAGAAATCAGAATCCAATTTGTAATAAGGCCTTGCTAGACGCTGGAGTTCTTGAAGCCCTCAGACAATTATCTATTGGAATTAAAGATTCTACTCCCTCATTTACCAATAGTGGAAACATTTTTTTGAAGGTCTTCATCAGAAACTACCACATGGAGGCTTTCTTCATGACAGTTTGGTCGATCTCGAAGTTTCTTCTTCATGTGAGAGCCACAGGAACCCTCTGTGTGGCCAGAAGACCAAGGAGAAAAATGTTTCATCTTCTGTTGTAAGCCACTATGGTGGTCCTCCCCATGATGATGAATTTAGCTATGAAATCCCTCTCCGAATTAGTAATTCACATTGCCTAGAAAATGCTCCAATGGACAATGTAGTGACGAGAAAGCCCTCTTATCTTGAGGCACTATCAAATGCGAAGCCAGTCATGTCTGATGCTTAACCACTAGCAGGTGAAATACTTTATCAATCAGAAGATAGCCCGGGGTGTAGGTCATTCTTCGAACCACCCCAAGATCGTTCATCTTCTACTTTGCTCAGTGGATTCTGTATCAATCTTTTTGAATCCGATGAACCCACAAAGAAGCACCAGCTCTAGTCTAAACAAGTAGAAGAATCTTCTTTGAATGATAAAGATGAAATGTTGAACATGAGAAAACAATTAGTGAAAGGTGAAGTGTTAGTCATGTTTTGGCCTTCGGCTGACTCTCAGTATGACATTCCAGCGATGTTGACGGAAGATGGAATTCATGATATTCATCTCAACATATGGAAAAATCTTTTCAGTTGAAAAAGAAAATATTATCTTATGATAAATATGAAAATCATATCAAGATAATATATGGGTTAGAAATGCCAAATTGACTTGGATTCTCTCTCAGTTTCCCGATATCTGAAGGTTGAAAAGCAGTAGAGAGACCTTCTGCGTTCATGCCTTGGGGCACTAAGAAGATTGCACCAGTTAATTGCCAATTACCCATTGGGTATTAATATCAGAGGATGAGGTGTTTATGGATCACTACACTTCACTGTAATCTCTATTCATCAAAGCCCACCAAAAATGGTCTCATGAAATGTTATTCCCCATGGCCGTCCACAATCAATTGGCTTTGTTTGTAATCAAAGGCTTGATCAAGAACAGGATTCAACTATTTCTTCTAAAAATCAATCATACAGAGAAAAGGTTATTGAATTACTCCTGCATCAAGAAAACAAGAATATTGAACAGACCTATCATTTGGATCAAGCACATCATCAAGTGACAGAAGTGTCAGAAATCATCCAACGGACTTTTGAGACGGGTGATAAAAGAGAATGCAGGTTGATGCATCAAGCCAATTTCCGGACTAATGTATGCAAGATCAGGAGAGCTTACAAGAAGGTCTCAGATATAGCATATCAAGAACCACCCCAGCTTTCCGTACTAGGGACTCTTTTAACCCAACCCTCAGAATCAACATATAGGATTCAAGGAGTTGAGCAGGAACAACAGAAACAGCCGCAGTCCACCGGACTGGGGACTTTTTCAAATCCTCAATCTCTACCTCAGAGAAAGTCAGTCTTCTCTCGATTAGGTAATAATTCTCAAGAGTAATGAAGTACCAAATTATCAGAAGATTCCCACCAAATTACGGTTCGTCATGAAGTTCCCAAGGGATCAAATCGACAAAAGGAAATGTCTCATCAGGGACATAGAAGAAGACAATATCACAGAAATGCTGATAGACAGGATGCAACGCATTATGCATCAATTAATTTCGTCAATGAAATTGTTCCTGATCCACCAGATGAGTTTCACTTAGAGGGATCAGATGAAGAGGTTCCTGCTCAAGAAGTTATACACACAGACACAAATGAAGAAGGTATGCGTACACGAAATCAAAGGCTTACCCAAAATTTGGGTGTTCCTTCATGTAACCCACTTCCCCCTCTTCAAAAGGGATCCAACAAGGGGAATGGAAAGAATCATATTACATACCCTTCCTCTGGATAAGTCTAATCTCTCTCATTAGAGAAAATATTTTCACAACAAGAGGAAGAAATGAAGGAATTGATGAGGATGAATGCAGAACTACTTCAGGGTATTCTTCCTCCATAGCGTGCTGGAGTCCGTCACCCAAAGGAATTTGTTCTGGACACTGAGATGGATCAAGAATATCCTCCATTATCAGTACACCCTCTCAGGTCTAATCCTATGGGTCAAGTGCAACAATAATCAGTATTGCTGCCATCAGTTTCAGTACCAACTACCACATCTGTCCAATCTCCATTCATTTCACCTGTTCAGTTCTAGGCTCTACTAGATGTTTCTCAAAATTTAATAACTACTATTGAGTCATTAACAGCTCGGTTGGAAGCTATGGAGGGAAAACGAGCTCAAATTCAACTAGAAAAGAGATATTACCATGAATGGGTTGATGCAACCCCCCCCCCATCAAATTTTTCATGTACCACATTCCCAATCTTTATTGGTTTGGGAGACCCATAGAAACACTTGGCACATTTTGTTTCTTATTGTGATCCTATGATGGGAACCCTTCAACCACAAGAAGCAGGTAAGCTCAGGTGTTTTGTACAGTCATTACAAGGGTCTGCATTTGTTTGGTACACAAGCTTGCAATCCCGGTCAATTACCGAATGAGAGGATCTTCGCCAAAAATTCCTTCTTCAGTTCAAATCAACGTTGCCAATGAATTTTTTTTGATCTTACAAACTTTAAGAAAAGGGATAATGAAAGGTTTTCAGATTTCATTGCTTGTTAGAAGGGATTAACATATTCCCTGAGCTTAGAACTCCCTCATGAAGAATTGTTGCCAATCTGTGTGGAAAATCTGCATGATTATATTCGCACGCTGTTGATCCCTGTTAAATACAAATGATGGTTTCGAGACCTTACTTCAATCGCTCAACAGATTAAAGATTATCTTATAAAGACTAAGGAAAAAACTTGTGTAATTTCATCAGTTCCAGGAATGAGAATGGAGAGAGAAAAGACTGCTACAATCATGCTTAAACAAGCACTTGTACCTTCTTTTACTTCGAAAGTTTCATCTTCCTGAAGGGATCCACCTCCTGAACGTCAGGAACAGAGGAAATTTCATCAAGATGATCAAATAGATCAAATATGGAAATAGTTTGATGAGTTAAGGAGCAAAGTTTATTCATTCCGAAATGAACATGTTCCTGGTTACTTTATTTCAGCCCTGGAGAATAATTTGGTTCAGATACCGAGGCCTAAGAGTCCAAAAAAGTAAGGAGATGAAGACCATCCCAAATATTTCCCATTTCATCAGATATTGGGGCATCCCATTCAGGAGTGTTTTGTCTTCAAGGACCTCCTACAAAAAATGTTTGATTCGGGACAAGTCAAAATGAATGGTTCTTAAGCACAGGTATCATGTGTTACTTCTAAAACTCCAGAGGAATAAGGTGAGTGGCAAGAAGTAAAGAAAAAAATGCACAAAAATATGATGATTGGATGGTCAGAAAAATGATCAACCGAACTCATGCTATTTTTCAAACACAATTAAAGATACCAATTGTGTCTTCTGCCATGAATTTCGTAGAAAACCCCTCTTCATTAGAGGGAAAATCCTCAAAGAAATGGCATGATTCAACTAAATAAGAAGAATCAGAAGAAGATGAGTATGTTCCAAAGACAAAGTTTTCTTTGACTCTGGTAGATTTTATGCAATCTACTTCGAAGCCACGGGCACCGCCCCACCAAACAGAACATCCTAAATTGGCTAGTCAGTCAAAGTCTCCATTGGATGAAGAATTAATCTTCAGTTCTGTTAATATGATTCACTTAACAGATCCTTATTCCAATCATAGTTTCGATCTCGATGAACCTAGGTTCCCTGTAACAAACAGAGGAATCAGAGGAAGTTCCAGAGTCTCAGGATATAGAAGAAGATGTGGATATTACAGAGGCCACTATTCCAATTATACCCCTGCTAGAACTGTGTATGCAGCAGAAACTCTTGGCAGAGCCCTTCAACGAGCTCAACAAGAATAGGTAAGTTCTTCCTCAAAAGGAAGATTCAGTCCTGGCATAGTTATTTTGGAAGATCGGTTGGAAGTTACACCTTCCACCTCTTAGAAACTAAATAGACCTATTCTGTCTAATCTTCTAAAGCCAGGAGTATTACCAACTCCTACCATGATACAAGATGCATCAACTTCCAAAGCATCAACTTCCAAGGCACCTGCTAAACCACATGTTCCTGTTGGGAAATGGAGACATTTGGATCAAAAGTATGATGTATTGAAACAACTAGCCCAAGTACCATCCAATATATCAATTTTGGATGCCTTGAATTTATCAAAGGATATTCAGGAGGCACTCATTGAGGCTTTGTCAAGTCCTCAAGAGTTTGAATATGAAATTACTGCAGTTGAAGCCTTCCATATAGAGAATAATCCTGCAGAATGCCATGCAGTGATATCATTCACAGATGAAGATGAAGATGATGTCGTGCATGGACATATTAGACCTTTTTATTTATCTGGAAAGTTCAATGGTGTATACATCTGAAGAGCTTTCATTGATAATGGTTCAGGAGTCAACCTCATGCCCATTCGTACACTTCGTCGATTGGGACTCAAGGAATCTCATTTATCTCCTTCTACTATGATTTTATAAGGATATGACAAAAATTAATAAGAACCACTGGGTGAGATTATACTCAGAACTCATTTTGGAGATTTTGTATCCAATTCAGATTTCATGGTTGTTGATCAAGACTCAGCCTTCAACAACTTGCATGGAAGACTATGGCTACATCAATGTGCGACTATCCCTTCATCATACCATCTGTGTCAAAAATATTGTTTCGATGGTCATGTTGGGACATTGTATGGTGATAAGGCCTCGTTCATGACATGTGAATCTCAATATATTGAGGCGGAATTCTATCACATGAAGGGAAAGGAGAAATCCACAACAATGGAGATTACCAATGTTAATGGTCCATATGGTTTGGAAAAGATTCCAGTGAATCCATTTGCACATGTGAGTACATATTATGTGTTGCCTATCAGTCAAATTGACAGGATAGAATCAAATCCAAATACTCTTATGGAAGCTTCTATAATGTAAATTACATCAATTAAGCCAGACAGCATGGGAGAAAATGGTTATTCACTAAGCAAGGATGAAAGCTAAAATGGGGATGTCTTCATTTCATCTGCTTAAATCCAGCAAGCCTATACTTCCCCAACCAGGACAGAAGAAGTTATAGCAATGTCAGAGGTGAACGATGATGTTGATTCTCAATCCATCATCTCCTCCTTAATTCCCAAGAAAGACCCTTCATCATCAATCGGGTCGGAAATGGAAGCTTCTTATTAATGATGTTCAAATATTAACATCTCTTATGATCATGAAAATTATAATTCATCATCTACTATGCAAGTAGAAATAGAAGAAATAACACATGTTGAAGAAGAAGAAGAAGATCTTAGGGATACTCCTCCAGCATTTGAATAGGGTATCTCTACTACTCTGTATGAACTCAGAGAAATAAATCTTGGTACAAAAGAAGATCCACGCCCCACTTTAATTAGTGCGGCCGTGAATCTTGAAGAACAAGAAAAATATATTTCTTTTTTGAAGCAAAATTGAGATATATTTTCTTGGAACTATACATATATGCGAGGCCTTGATCTTGATGTTGCTACTCATCATTTGGGTTTGCCAGAAGAACATTGAGGATTCAATCAAGCTGCCAGAAGAACACACCCATCTTATGCTTCCAAAATTAAAGCTAAAGTGGATAAGAATATCAAATATAACTTTGTAATAGAATTTCATTATCCCAAATGGTTGGATAATATTTTCCCTGTGAAGATGAATAATGGACAAATTAGAGTTTTCATTGATTTCAGAGATCGTAATCGGCATTGTCCTACAGATGATTTTCCAATTCCAATTACAGAACTGTTAATTGATGCAACAGCTAGCTATGAAGCACATTCCTTCATAGATTGATATTCTAGGTATAATCAAATCCGAATGGCTCCAGAAGATGAAGAATCTATAGCCTTCAGAGCCCCCTAGGGCGTGTTCTACTATCGGGTAATGCCCTTTGGCCTAAAGAATGCAGGTGCAACATATCAGCATACCATGCATTGTATCTTCAAACCCTTTATAGGGAATTTTGTTGAATGTAACGTGGATGATTTGGTGGTCAAATACAAAAATCATTCTAATCAAGTGGCTGATTTGAATGTCATATTCCGCAAGCTTTGACAACATATTTTGAAGATGAACCCCTTAAAATGTGTTTTTGGGGTAACCTTAATAAAATTTCTCGGCTTTTTTGTACGCTATTATGGTATAGAAGTCGATCCTGAGAAGACCAAGTCAATCCTTGGTGTGTCACCTCCTCAAAATTTGAATGAATTGAGAGGGCTTCAAGGATACTTACCTTATATCTGGCGTTTCAATGATAATTTAGAAGGAAAAAGTTTACCCTTCACCAAATTGATGAAGAAGGGAGTCACTTACCAGTGGACAGAAGAATTCCAATAAGCATTCGATATTCCCAAGAAGTATCTCTTGATTACACCGGTATTAATGCCACTTGTTGAAGGAAGACCACTTATCCTCTATGTGACAACTTTAGAGACATCATTAGGTGCATTTCTTGCTCATAAAAATGATGCTGGGAATGAAAACAGCATCTACTATCTCAGTCGGACTATGCTTGAAGCAGAGACTCGATATTCAAGTATTGAGAAGTCCTGCTAGCATTAATCTTTTCAGTTCAGATGTTAAGCCACTACATGCAACATCATGAGGTCCAATTGTTATCTCGTAATAACCCGCTCAAATTCATCCTTAGTCGTCCAATACTTACAGGACGTCTGGTAAGGTGGGCAGTTATTTTGCAGCAATTTGATATCCAATATGTGTCTCAAAATGCAATAAAGGGACAAGCTCTAGCTGATTTCTTTGCTGAACACCCTTCCGTAGAATATATATCTTCAGATATTGAACTTCCTGAGGAAGACGTCTCCTTTATTCAAGATAGTCTACAATCATTGGAAATGTACTTTGATGGTGCTTCCAAAAGTCCAACAGTGAGGAAAATGGAAAATCCTAAATTCAACAAAGTTGGGTTAGGATTTTTGCTCATTTCTATAAAAAAAGGAAGTGTTACCCTATTCCTTCTCATTATTGGGAGGCGGTACAAATAATGAAGTGGAATACCAAGCTCTCATGGAAAGCTTGGAGTTGGCGCTTAAAGCACAAGTGAATCACTTAAAGGTGAAAGCTGATTCAGACCTTGTAATCTAACAAGTAAATGGGGATTATGCCATCAGAAAAGAAGAACTAATACCTTTGTATGATTACATCAGATAATTAATGGCAGAATTCCCTTTGGAACCAACATTTTCTTATGTCCCGCGGTCACAAAATTCCCAAGCTGATGCACTGGCTAATATCACCACACCTCTGGAAGATCCAAATCGGGACAAGACAACCATCAGTATTGCCCACCGTCGTACAATTTCACCTTATGTTCAAATCAGAATAGAGGAAATCAATGAAATTAGTCTCATTACTAAACCATATGGTCACACTACAGGACGGATGACACCTATTAGGGAATACCTTCAAAGCGGAACACTTCCACCTGATAGAGCCGAGGAAGAACAAGTCCAGAGACGTGTGGTCAGTTTCACTCTTTATGATAGCCTAGATCACCTAGAGAAAATTCTCTACAAATGTGGGTTTGATGGGGTTCTCTTCAGATGCATTGATGGTAAAGTTACAATGGTTGTCATGAAAGAAGTGCATGCAGGAGTCTGTGGTGCCCACCATTCTGGACATAGACTATCTGATCAAATTCCAAGGCTTGGGTACTTTTTCCCTTCAATGATACAAGATTGTGTTTATTTCATGAAGAAATGGCATTCGTTCCAAGTGCATGCAAATTTCATTCATCATACCCTAGATTTGCTTCATACAGCTAAATACTCGTGGCCATTTGCCACATGGGGAATGGATGTGGTGGGACCTAATCCTTCAGCTACAGCCAAGCATTTTAAGTATATTCTAACTGTTACTGACTTCTTTTCCAAATTGGCAGAGGCAATACCTCTCAAAGTAGGTAGTTCTAAAAGCATTGTTAGCTTCATCAAGTCTATCATCATTACCAGATTTGGTGTCCCTCATACCATATTGATGTACAAAGACACCAACTTCTGTTCATCCGAGTTGAGGAAGTTGTATCATGAATACCATATCAAATCCAATCATTCATCTCGGTATCATGAAAATGGCCAGATAGGAGCCTTCAAGAAGACTATTTCAAACCTACTACAAAAGATGTAGGATAAAGATAAGTGTTCATGGTCTGATAAAAGCTTTCATGCTTTATGGGCTTATCGAACCACCACTCGCACTGCAACGCGGTCAACTCCATATTCACTGGTATATGGAACGGAAGAAGTCTTTCCCATTGAAGTTCAATTAACTTCTCTTAGAGTAGCCATTTTTGATCAGTCATCTATAGATAAACAATATCAAAATCAATTGGATTAATTGGAATGGTTATATGAGAAAATATTGTGCACCCTGCACCACTTGGAAGTCTACCAGAATCGAATAGCATGAGCTTTCAACAAAAAATTTCATCTTCATTCATTTAGGGAGAATTGGTAATGGTTCTCAGAACTCCAATGATAGCAGGAAAAAAACCTCCCAAGCATGAACCAAAATGGAAAGGACCTTACTCAATACATAAAGTCTATTACAATGGAACTTATTCTTTAATCTCAATGGATGGAGAACTCATCACTACTCCAACCAATTCTAGATTTCTGATGAAGTATTTTGTATAAACACAAAATACATCATCATTACGGTCCCGCATGACCTTAAATTGCACCACCGTCCTACATGACATTAAACTTCTCATCACGTCCAGCAAGACATTAAACTACACCATTATGGTCCATGCATATGACCTTAAACTATTTTGCACTTTCATCCAACATGATGTTAAACTGTGTCCCCTTCATCTTCCTTGATATATGACATTATACTATACAGAAATGGTCCATGCATATGACCTTAAACTATTCGCACTATCTTCCAACATGACACTAAACTGTATCGTCCCTTTTCATCCAACATGACATTAAACTGTGAAAAAGTCCCTAATATGTCCAAAATGACATTAAATTGTGTCCTCGTTTGTCCTTACTACATGACATTAAACAGCACAGTCCCACTTTTTTCCAACATGACATTAAACTGTATTGTCCCCATCATCCTAACTACATGACGCTAAACTGTATAGAAATCCCTTAATACATCATACATGACGTTAAACTGTATTTTGTCCCTGCTACATCACACTAAATTGTGAAGCACCAATAGTCCTAACTACAAGACTTTAAACTGCATAGTCCCTTCAAATGTCCTACATGACATTAAACTGTGCATCATTAAGGTTATTTCTACCTCTTGTTTCTCAAGCTATGTATGACTCACATGAGCTAAGAGCAAACTTCAACCATAACACCCTCTCTGGGCCGTTAACCATGCGTAAGTCCCAACACCATTTTTTAGGTCGTTTTCCCCAAGAACAACTTCATCACTAATTCATTCTTTAATTGAACTACGTGGACTTTCATCCTTGCCTTCCAGGATGGGTACGTAGGCAACCTCCCAAGGTTCAAGTCCAAAACCAATCTCTTCACATTGGTTCACCTCCATCTAATATGATGTTGATTCGTGAAACCACCCCCAGAATCAATATCCATACATTGGTTCACCTTCGTCCTTGATATACGGCATTAAATTATACAATACTTTTGTCTGGTATGACAATAAACTACAACATTCCTTTGATACCCTCACTTGGGAGGAAATGATTATTTACATTGATTTTCAATAATGTTTCATTCCAAAGACTATGTGTATACAAGGCAATGCTCGAACCATTTATCTTGGGTCAAACCATCATTGCACTAAAGTACCCTTTCACCCTTCACATGTACGAACCAAATTTGTATAGATGGTATTTCTAGAACTACGTGGGCTTCATTCCCATCCTTATGGGATACATAGGAACATTCGATTGTACCTCGAATCTAGCCCCATGTCATTTGGTCCTAACCCCAAATTCCACTTTTAGTCCCCTGGCTGAAAAGTCCCAGTGAAAACACACACTGTGTATTTCTTATAATGGTCCGAGTTTTATGACCCTAAACTGAGATCTCTTACACGTTCGTCCCACATGACATTAAACTGTATTTCAAGAACTATGAATGGCTTAATTCCCATCTTTATGGGATATGTAGTGAAGTACAACATTTCAATTCAGGACCCATCCACAACGTGATTATGGTTATAATTGATCTATGTATCTTTACATACATTGAATAATAGCCATTTTTATGTCTCATAATCCTAATGTTAAGTATTTTCAGATCTTCATAACCCTTTTCCTGAATTCTAATCACAAAATGTTCAAATTCTGAGAATTATTTTGCCTGACCCTATAGTACGTGCCCTTAGGCGGCCTTGCATAAACAGTCTACATAATGGACCTGTCAGCCAAAAGATACTATTATTTGACTATGCAGCCAATTCCCTTAGGTGGCCCTGAATAATTCAACCCCATAATGGGTTGGTTAAATAATGTTAACTTCATTATTAGGATGAAAACCTCTTTTTTTATTTAGTTGTCTTAACAACAATATATATGGATCCACAAAAATAGCCATCCTTAATATATTCGTCTCATAATCGTTTTCATGATTTGAAATTATTCAAGTATATGGTTTATATTTTCTTTCCCTATGCTTTGGTTAGACCTTCGTAGGAGTGACATTCATTCAGTTCTTAGTCAATCTTGTTTGGAAATGTCTTCTCCATATTCAAGTACCTCTTTCCATACAGAAAACTTTATACTTTGGAAAATTTGAATCTCTATAAACATTCACTGGCTTTTAGCACTTGAAAAGTAAATTTCCGAGAGTTCTTTTTCCTGACTATGTAGCACGTGCCCTTAGGCGACCTTGAAAAAGTAGTCTACATAACGGACATGTCATCCAAAAGATGCTATTATTTGACTATGCAGCCAATGCCCTTATGTGGCCCTGCATAATTCAACCCCCTAACAGGTTTGTAAAATAATGGTAACTTCATTCTTGGGAACTACTTATTCTAATACTTTTTTCCCTTTTTCATATCATTCCTCAGATTCATAATTTCTTAATCCATAGTTTACATTTTTTTCCCTCATACTAGAGTGTGGTAATATGTTTCCAGATAAATTATCAAGGAATTGAGTCAATTTTAATCCATTCATTCAAAGCTATTTCGAACTTAAACATTAGCCTTTTTTATGTCTGACATGCATGAATTTAAACTTCCCACAAAAGACAAGGGAACTCTGAATAAAAGTCAAGTTCCAGCTCACTAAACATAAATTTTTTATGATTTAGGTAATATTGAGAAATTAAGAGATTCAAAGTTTGTAGGGTTATTTATAATAATCCTAGTAAAAATCTAACTATGCTTACTAGGCCAATTGTATTAGGTAAAAATTTAAAGCAGGTAGTAGTAAAATACGTGCACAAATGATTGAAGGTGAAAAAAGTTTCTTCATTTGATGCACAAGAATTAGAAGGATGTCCACAGATTGGAGTCTCTTCTATTTTTCATGAAATTACAAGAGGCTGTCAACATAAGTATTCACTTGATGTACAACATCCCAAGCTTCCTCAAATTGATGGCCCTGTATAATCAATCAAAAGCTTTGGTTAGTTTCGAAGAATAAAAAAAGTTGGTTGGCTGTCTTGAAAATTATGTAAATTCGCAAAAATTGTTATATCTTACCCAACGGAAGTTCAAAAAAATTATAAGGCTCCTCCCCGTCTTTCCTAGCTTCAATAGGATTTTCAAGACAAGTTTGAGGAAGCTCTACGGGGTTCAGCTCCACTTATGCTAATGTCTCTACAATAGTAGGGTTTTCTATACCCCCTTTAGGCATTGGTAGTTCATCAGTTTGCTCCAATAAAACTGCATATTCAAACCGATCATGATTAGACATGTAATAAGAAGTTATTTTTAATAGGACAAAGGATAACACACACATCCATAATATTCTAAATTACGTGGAAATTTAACATGTTTTATAAAATCATTGAAAGATGCGCCAAGTTCCATCATTTCATCTAATGTCATCTCAGATTCCTGGTTAATCTCACCAGTGGGAGCATTTGATGTGTCTTCTTGGTGACCTTCATCCTACGGTCTCTAACCTTGGACATCATCTTCAGATAAAATAATGGCATCAGTTGTAATGGCCACCAAAAGCTCTAATGTAGGGGTTGAACCTGAAGTATTATATAATAGAAGTCAGTCGATGTTTCATTCAACATTTTTATGAAGCATTGATAACTTACCAGAAGCAAGATCTTCTATTCTTGCAATAGTAGTAGGAGGTATACTGGGAATAGATGTTGTCTCTTCTCCAGGAGCAGCCAAGGCAGCATGAACTTGTGATTGTTCACCAGTACCCTCTATGGTCCTCAAAGGAGGGTCAGTCCTCTCCCTCAGAGGATAAATTGAAGAAGCTGCTGAAATCCCAAGGAAAATGAGAAATATTTTCATGGTTTAAGACTCATGATTCCAAAAGGACTTACTACTACTGATGAAGCCTTTAACTGTGGACTTCCTCCTTCATTGATTTTTATTTCTTCGATTTTTGGTAGTGTCGGCAGTCTCCATTATAGGTACCTGAATTGGAGAATGGAAATGCATGTGCATCTCCTCATCCATGGCTTGTTGGCCTAGAGATATCTCGCTTGACTCGCGAGGAGATTCAGCAGCAGCCCTGATGGAAATACCACCAGGGATATATTGTGGCGAAAGAACCTCAATAGTTCCATTATATTCAAGCTACAGGATGAATAAAATAATTTCATTGAGTAACAAAGATTTGACTAAAATCAAGTTGCAATGAAAATAAAGAAATAAAACTTACATCTTTAGGAGCCACGTAATCATGCCACTCCTCATCTCTGGAAGCATTAGTCCCCTCAACAGCACCACGATATATCATTTCCTTCACCTGATTGGTGACAAGAATGGAATTGTCAGTGACATATATGAGCATTTTCAGCTCTATGATGTAATTCTACGCTTCATCGGGGTTATTCTCGAAACATATATCTGTAGAATCCAGGAGATTCCCTAATCCAGGGAGATGTAGCCCCTCGCACAAATCCAGCCAGGCAGTTTCAACACCACAGTATAAACTCTGCCATGTCTGGACAGCCTCTGGTTATAGATATTCCGTACGTGTACCCGAAGGCTGCGGGGAAGGTCCTACAATCATGGACTTCAGTTTCTTCACATCTCCTGCAACTACTGATAGGGAATAAGAAAATAATACATGTTTCTCTATAATGTAATGGTGATTAAAATTTCTACAATGAAGTAACTTACCAGGAGTTGATGGAGTGGGTCTTTTGATTCTGACTGGAGGATTATATCAGGCACGAGGTCGCTTTTCCATTTGTTTTGCCTCATCATCCCCATCTTGGGAATCCGGTGAGTTAGTCCTATATGAGGAATCTAGTGAATCAGCTTCAGGTGGGGAAGCATCACCTTTATGAAGAAGGGTTTCTTTCTATATGGTACTCTTCCTTTTCCCCACCTGAAAAACCGGGTGATGTAGCACCACTTTACAGTATGATTCTTTTCAGTTCATGGCATACCATGTAGTCAAGTTATGTGCCGCATTTTCAATTGGTATCTCAAACACTGCCCCGGTCATCTCCCTAGATGTCAGCAACCATAGTTTCCAGGAAACCATCGAATGTTGCTCTGACCTGACATGAACAAGGGGAGATACATCAATCTTCTGCAAACACTTGAATTGACTTGAAAATCTATATGGATCATAGGACTTGCATATAATTTCTCCATCAATCCAGGCTACCAGCACACCATCTCTGTAGGCTAGAATGTATGCCCTTATATCCAGACTAGTTGTTCCGTCATCAACAAACTGCCCAGTTGGTGGATTTCCATAAGGAAAGAAATTAAATTCCTTAAACATTCTCAGCCTTACCTTCATGTCATAAGGGTTGAGAGCTAATGGAGAAATTCCAAAGAATTCATGCACTGATGTCCTGAAAGAACTTCCAGGAATCTGTACTCCATTTTGTACATTATACATCCTGAAATGAGTGGTGATCCATCCCCACAAAACTTGGAATGGTCCCACTATTCTCAAAGGAGACTTACCCACGAAGACATGGAGTAAGCTCCTATGAATCTTTGCTAAAATAGGGGTAGCCAACCCATCCATTTTCCCCTCAGTCAACTTGGTCGCGATAACGAAGGTCCCTGGACTAACGCCTCCCTTCGATTCCTTGACTGGCAAAAGATAAACACTGATCCACAAGGCCAAGAGCCCTCCAAAAGAGTCTTCTTTGGGATCCTCTGATTCACCTCATATCCCCACTTCTAAAATTCTCCTAGTTCTATATTCGTCCATAATGTGCCAGGAGCACCCCTCTTTTCTATTTCGGGGTAGGTGATAGGACGAGTGGGCCTCTTCTCCTTGGGCCCCTTCTTCTTGGATCCCTTCTCCTTCGATCCCTTATACTTCGGCTCCTTCTCCTTCTTTTCGATAAGAAATATATTCATCCACTCCGCTTGATGAATATCCTTTCTAGAATGAGTTAAGGAGGTCTCTAAACTGTTGAGCTCGTGGAAGATTTTAAATAATTCCAGAGCTAAAACTGGAGTCTTCTCTAAATCATTCCAAGTCACCTTGGGAGGGATGAATTCATCATACATATCACCCAAAATTGGAGCCCCTAAGATCTTGTGGACATCCCACAGACTGATGCCTACTTCTCCATGAGTCAGATGGAAAGAATTGGTTTCTGGGCTCCAATGGCTGAGTATCTCCAGTACGAAGTTATCATGCTTGTAAAAATATGTTTTCCAAACCCAGATGGCTTCATATATCGCAACTCCTTTCAAATCCTCGACAAACTCTGCACAAGTTTGTCGCACCCAATATTACCACATCCAAGTTGGCTTCACACCTCCTCCAGGACGAAAGTCCCAACTTCTCTTCTAGCCTTGGGATTAATCCATCTGAGAGTTTCATAAAATTTAGGGATAACAATGTGGTTGCAGCTCGGGCTAATGAGGTTTCAGATCTGCCGTAAAAGGGATATGATGCATCATATGGGCCTTCTCCACTATTTTGGCATTTATAAATCCTCCTCCACATGAGATATTTTCTAAAGAAAAATTGGTGTAGTTCTAAAACCAAGAAATTGGGAGATAGTACTTTGCCTCTGGAATGGTAACTTCTCGCAGATGAACATAGCCATACAAAGGCATATAAATTCTCTGGGGGAAGTCATGATGATACTTCTTAAAATACTTATCCAACTCCAGGAGAGTGTTGTCGCAGATGGTATAGTAATCATGGCCAATGATGCTCATCATATCATCAAGTCGCTTTCTTTCCAGTTAATCAGCCATTCTGATTCTCTTGGGAGCCATTGAATCTGCACAGAAGTTGAATAATTAACTCTTTAGTAAGTTTATTTTTCATAAAATTTGTGAAGGAATTTGAAAAAAATGGGTAAGGCATTAAGGCACACAAGTCTAATTTTAGCACGCAAGTATGGATGTGTCGCGCAAGTTTTTGACGCGCAAGTTTCACCACGTAATTCCAATTACCTCTACAACAATGCAACTGCAGTGAAACTACGGAAAACAAGTAACTTGCACGACGAGACAAACTTGTGCGATGAGAGAAAGAAATTCGAGATCCAGTGGCTTTGCACGAGAATGACTGTGTATTTATAGGCCAGTCCGCACCCTTGCGCGCCGACGCCTGCGTGCTCAACACTTGTGTGCCGCCCGCTACGCGGTCAGCACCTGCACACCGTTTTTCCCTTGTTTTTCTTCTTTCCTCAGATTCACATCCTCATTTCTTTTCAGATCCAAATCTGAGGGGGGGACTTTTGTTGATGCTCATTTCTATCACAGAGTCCAAACAAATGAAAAGAGAAATACCCTAAACCCAAAGTGATTCATCCTTTGAAGAAACATCAGAAATTAACAAAGGAATGAACCAAGATTCAAAGGCACTTGGGTTAAGAAAGTTCCACCAAGGTCGTGCAAGTGTACTTTTGCGCCGCCCAATGGTCGCGCAAGTGACTTGCGCGACCACTTTCAAATTTCGCCCAGGGTCTCTCCAGCCTATAAATACCCCTATGGGCCCCCCATTTCGAGAGGATGACAATTTCCAGAAATTCAAATTTGAGCTCCTGACGCCCTAGTCTCTTCTCAAAGCCTTTGAACACTTATAAGGTAATTTCATACCTAGAATGGAAGATCTAAAGAGGGGGGAAGGCCTAAGTGTTGAAACTCATCAACACTTGGGCGCCTGAGTGGCCAACCCTTAAGGGAAATGGCCACACTTGCGTGCCGCTTTGTTTCTCCACCAGAACGTGTGCACCATCCTTTTGGAAACCTCTAGGGGTAGTACTAAGGGTTTGAGCCATGTCTCGCCCAAGTATTACCCCATGGTTTAAAAGTCGCGCAAGTACCCATGGGTCGCATAAGTATACTTGCGTGACCAGGACTTGCCCGACCGCGTAGTACTTAAGCACCCACCAGGACTTGTGTGCCCCAATATTTTTGGGTGCCCCTCCTGCCTATTTTCACCTATCTTGTGCCTATCCACCTATCCTCTTCAAGATTAAGCATTCATAACTTTCTCCAAAGCCATTCATGGCATGATTTCTTGATTGTCTTTTTTATCTGAAAGGAATTATGTGGAATATATCTCAAAACCTAGTGATGTACATATCTTTATGTCACTAAATTTCCAGATTTCATTCATTTTAACCTCATCCTTTAATATCAGAGGATCTATAACCTGGGTGTCCTCCTTAAGATTAATCCCCAAGCCCCTTAACATGGGCTTCCTTTTCAGTAATAAGCCTCAGTCATAATTCCCTTAATCTGGACATCCTCCTTAGGAGTAAGCCCCAAGTCCTCATTAATTTGGGCATCCTCCTTAGGAGTAAACCCCAAGTCCCATAATCTGGGCATCCTCCTCAAGAGTAAGCCCCAATCTCAAAGTTCCCAAAATATGGGCATCCTCCCCAAGAGTAAGCCCCAACCATAATTTCTCAAATATAGGCTTCCTTTTTAGGAGTAATCCCCATTATCAAATATGGGAATCCTCCTTAGGTGTAAGCCCCAAGTCCCTTAATTCTAAAATTCCTTTAACCTGGGCCTCTTCATTAGGAGTAAGTCCAAGTCTTAATTTCTCTAAATAGGCCTTAATCTCTTCTTTGATCTAGGCTTCCTTCTCAGGAGTAAAACACAATCATAAATCCCCTCCTAATTTGGGCATCTTCTTCAGGAGTAAGCCCTAAGTTAGAGTATCCAAATCTCCATAAAGCACATATACCTTTACGGACCTTGTCCCAAGGTTTCTTCCCTAAATTAAATCCTACTCTTCATATATTTGGGCAGTCATACATACATTAGCCCTACATAAGTTTCATTGATTGCATCTTTCATGGAACAATTGTCTGGTTTCACCAATACCTATTGTTTCTGACACCGAGCAAGACTCACGTGAGCTTAGAGTGTAAAAGTAATTATGGCATCTTCCTTTGAGCCATCAATCATACATAAACATCATACTCCCTTACTCGAACTACATGGGTTATAATTCCTTTTCTAAATAAAGGATACATAGGAAGACCATCTGCGGGTACGATCCCAACTCTGAAATAATATATGTCCTTCTGAATGACAATAAAATTTAAGTTCCCCACTAAGTGGCTTTAAAACTAGTATGGTCATCAAAATGACCAAGAGACTTTTATATAATGTATTAAAGGATACCATTGAATAAGAATCTACAACAAATAATTATGATTCTCCATCGATGAATATCCTTTAATACATATAAAATATTCTCTAAATTTCTTACATATCAATCATTGATTGTCAGATCTAAAGGAAATCTCATTTTATACTTTTTAATTTAATAAGGATTCACGAACACAACCTAAATATTTAAAGAGAGTCCCAGAGTAGACAATAATTCCACTCAAAAAGGTGTGATGAGTCCGACCTCCCATCCTCTTGACCAATGCAAATTACTAATCCTCATCGGTCCACAATTAATGAGCACCAACCTTTGGAAATTAGGTCCAAATGGATAAGGAATCATTGGATGTTTCTGGTTCTACAAACAATCCCATTAGAAACCGATTAGAATGTTTGAACCTTAAATCAACGAGGTCATCCCCAATTCCAGAGAAAAAAAGCTTACCATTCACTCTTATGAATAAATCCTTCCTTTTCAAACATCAAACTTCTGATTCTGGGTCCCAAAAAATTTCTTTAACACTGGGAAACTGCACCACCAAAAAACCTAGTCTCTGGAAAACACCAACCATACACATTTACAATCGTCTAAGTTTATCAACAAACACAAACACACCCAAAACATATTGAGAGGACACATTGTGGGATTTTTTCTCAATAGTTCTCTTAAGCTGTTTATTTTGGGATGAAGCCTTTATTTGATTGGGAATTCATTTAATTTTGTGTCTGAATTCCCTAGTAATTTTATTTTGGTATAAAATGGATTTAAAAAGGTTTTTCAAATATTTTATTTTATATCTATAAAGATAGGGTGTATTTTTTCCTTAAGGGGAGGTGGTTTACTTATTTAATTTTACACCCAAATAGATCACTTTTTATCATCTATTATTCTTGTGAGCATGTGTTAAATATATATGAATGTTGATTCATGGTTTTTTGGATTTGATTAGATCTCATTATTATAGGGGGTGTATTGAGGGTGGAAGTAATATGATTTATTTTTTTTACTTTCTTTGGGATATATTTTTTTATATGAGGAAATTGATTTAATAGTGGTCTACCACCATAATTTATTACGTAAGGAACACTAGGATAATAAATGGGGATAAAGGTATGTTGGATATTCAATTTGAGGGTTACGAACTAGATAGCAGCCCCTAGTTGAATGTTATGACCTATATATGGGATGTCACTGATGACAATAGTTGAGAGTGATATGCGGGACAAGTTTTTTTATCATTAACCTACCGAATGTATGTTTTGCTTTTTCATGTCTAGTACTAATGTCGTTAGCCCCTATG
Source organism: Viscum album (assembly GCA_963277665.1). Taxonomy (NCBI): domain Eukaryota; kingdom Viridiplantae; phylum Streptophyta; class Magnoliopsida; order Santalales; family Viscaceae; genus Viscum; species Viscum album. Next base: position 1,957,265,411 of record OY728153.1, read on the forward strand.
TTTTTTCTTCACGTTATATATCATGTGTAAATACTTTTTTGTATATTTATATGTGATTGTCTTAAATTTCTCTTGATTATATTTTGATTTGTTAGTTATTTATTCTTGATAATTATTATTTCAAGGTTTTCTTTGTTTTATTATTTTCACTTATTTGTAACTCTTTATAAAATTTAATTTTATTATTTTTCCCTTTAAAATGTTTATGTTGGGTGCGTGTTGAGTTTGAAAAATTATAATGGAGACTATTTATTATGATTTCATTGGGGCGTACATTCATCTGTCAAGGATGAGAAGCTGTTTCACCGCATTCCCGCTTTCCAAAGGCAGGAGACATTCATCACTTATTTAGAGATATTTTCTCCTTGATCAAAACAGGATGATGGGATTTTAGTTCCTCCTTATGTGGATTCTTCCTCGGAATTCATCGCCCAGTCCGGGTATCCCACATACATTTGAGTCGTGGTTTGTGAATCTCATTCTTGAAGCCATATCTTTCTGGGTGCCTGGTAATTACACTGCGCCCATCAAGACATTCCATGGGGTCTTGATAGGGAAACAACCTTCGTTCAATGTAGATGGTAACATCAGGCATGTCAGGGAATCTATGGATGATGGAATATTAGAGAACATGTATTATTCTTCATAAGAGGGCTTCTCAAGGGCACAAAAATCCAAGGAATCCCACTTTGATTGTGCAGTGTCTTATGCCTGAGGCATGTCTTCAATGGTTTTCCTTAATAATACCATGTTTAAAATGGGGTAATCTATGTTTTTAATGTATAAAGGATATATTTATTCCAAAGGAATTTATTCTGAGGTTTTCCTTATACATCCAATATTTAGCATGGGGTAGGTCGCAGGTTTAACGTCTTGAAGAGAGGGGCATCGAAGGTGTAGTTTTTAAGGTTTTCCATAGACATCCCGTGTTTAACATGATATATGTCATAGGATTAATGTATTCAGAATAAGAAGGAATTAATTTGGACATCAATGTGGGCAGATCATGGACGTGCACCCCTAGGATGAGGAACCTAAAAGGTTTTCTAGCTGGGCGGATCAGAACACCGAAAAAATAGTGAACCCTGTATGGTGTGTCCCATAAAATGAAGATGTAACTTCATAAAGGTATGTTCCAAAAAAGGATTACCATATGGATGGATCAAAATACATTAAAAGAGAGGACCCAGGGTGGTGTTCCCCCTAAAGGGAATATGCACACTGGGAAGGTATGTCCCAAGAAGGGAGTACCGGATGGATGGATCAAAATGCCCAAAAATAGAGGACCCATGGTGGGGTGTCCCATAATTGGAATATATCACACCATAAAGGTATGTCCCAAAAAGAGAGTACTGAGTGGATGGATCATAATTCCCAAAAAGTGAGGACCAAGGGTGGTGTGTCCCATAAATGGAAGATGACACACTGGAAGGGTGCATCCCAAAATGTTAGGACCATTATATGGACTGGGGATTACAAATGGATTGTTTCTTGAGTTCTACATAGAGTAGTGATGATGAAGATGGGGTGGCATGATTCTACCAGGATGTGGAGGCCCATATAAAATTAGGATGGAATGAATAATATGGACGGTTGGGTTGGGGGTGTTGGGATTAAACCCTTGGGAGGATTCTTACGTATCCTAGAGGAATAGGATCAAGGTCCACGTAGTTCTGGAAGGGGTGATGAGACACCTCAGGAGGTGGATCATGAGGAATGGATGCATGAATGAGACCTGATGAATGTAAGACCTTCAGGTTGGGGCATGATGGTCCCGAAACAAAAAGGCTCTAAGGAAAGTCCAAGATGGGAAATGGGTGAGGGGCTTGAACCTCTGAGTGGATTCATATGTATCCCTCTGGAAGAGAATCAAAGTCCATGTTGTTTAGGATGGGGCATAAAATCAGGGTGAACACAAAAGAAAGCAAACTGAAGACATTCTTAGGGATTACATGTGGTTAGTATCCCATCGTAAGAGGGACACTCTTGATTAGAGGAGTATGGATTGAGGGTGGATCCTATGCATGGTTAGATTCCCAAGAACTGCTCAGACACTGCTAAAGGGAGGAACAAGGATATGGGTCCCAAAAAATTGGATGATGAATTTTACAAGTGTTTGGGGTTGAACATCTGGTAGGATTCTTACATACCATATCTGGGAGATAAGGATCAAAACCCACATAGTTCAAGAGCATATAGTTTGATGCCATGTGGGAAGAAATGAGGCTTATAGTTTAACATCATGTGGGATGAGGGTGAATCAGCTTGTTATGAACGGAACAAATGGATGATGGGCTTGAACCTCATGGAGGCTTCCTACATACCTTGCTTGAAAGGGGTAAGTATCAAAGTCCACATAGTTCGGTGGATGGTGTGGATGAGTGTCAAGATCCTATTAGGATGTGGCAGCCCGGGGAAAATCAAGGTGGATGATGAATGATAGTAGATGGATCAGGACACCTTGTGGAGCTGGGTTCGAGGGGATGTCTCCCACAACGAGAAGATTTCACTTCATGAGGGTTGATCAGGACCCCAATGGAGGTGGATCAAGGATGGTGTACCCCTAATAGGGGGCATCAATTTTTACCATTGGTTGATTCCGAACACCATATGGGAGCATACCCAAGGTGGTGTGTTTTATAAATGGAAGATGTCACCCCATGAAGGATGATCTAGACACTAAAGGAGGTGGATCAGGGAGGGTGCACCCCAAGGAGGGGGTAAAAATGTTTACCATTGGTTGGGATTGAACATTAAGGAGATGTCTTACATACCCCATGTATAAGATAGGGATCAAATCCTAGATAGTTCAAAAAGGATTGGGTGTGGTTTCGTGGTCACTACTAACATCTAAGATCACATGAGTCATACTCAGTGTGAGAAAAAAAAGGATTTATTAGACCATACAAGCATGTCAAAAAAAGGTATGCACCTAGGGGGGATGTGGGGATTATGCATAGAAGGTTACTGGGTTCCTCTAAGGAGTGGCAATGACAGATGGGGATTATGTTTGGAAGCTTCCCGGGTGTTGTTATGGAGCTGAAATGATGGATGAGGATTTGTCATGGAAGCTACTCGGGTGCCTCTAAGGAGCGGCAATGGTGGATGGGGTTACACATGGAAGATTCTCATGATATCTTCCTCATGTCTATCCGTGATGGAATCCCAACTCGTTGGTGGGTCGAGTAATATAATTGGGGAATAGACCTGTGTGCTAGTTCACAATCAGGATAATGCCAAGGGTGTTGGAATCCATCCAAACAAAGGGAGATGAAATGTGTAAATCATATTCCCAACATTTGGAACATAGTGAGGGTGGCATGATGATGGAGGATAACTTTTGACCATGTCCAAAAAAAAAATTCTCCATATCGTGTTATCCTAAAATGAGGGAAAGCAAACTAGGGTCGACTATTGAATATGTTTGATACATAAGACCTAATTTTAAGTGTCGTAAAATTTCTTTTGAGGAGTTAGCCCAGGATGGTAAGCGATCTATGAGGCCAAGAATCCATACAATTGGGGTCCCTTCATAAATGAAAAACATTGATGATCCAAATGAAGGACATGTAAAGCATGAGGTAGAGTTATGTAATGTTAGATATGATTCCAACCCTCTTGAAATTACGCCACTATGATCATGGATGTGGCATCATATTCTTGTCACATAAGGAATATATTATTTGTAAGATGTAGAATCCTATTATTAAATGATAGGGAATGATACAATGCTACAGTTTAAAGTAATGTAGTGATGAAATATAGGTATAAGTCACCTAGAAATGGCTGGTGGTGGGACATAAAAAAGAATAGACCTTTCTGGTTAAATATGGAATAGGAGTCAAGTGATGGGATTTGGATGAGTTTATTGAGAAATTGTTCGACTCAAGGTACTCGGGGAATTGAAGATGAGGATATCTACTCACGACATGGGAATGGGAAAAATGGGGAATATGTTGACTCAAGGTGAATCAAGGAGTGTAGATCAGTATCTCGAATAATGGATTTCCCCAGGTGGAAGTGGGATGTGTATAAGGGCGTAATGTAAAATGTCATTGACCCGACCTGAAATGTTTGCAGCGTGACTATCGATTTTTCATGGGGTCAGTGATGGTAGCGAAGGGACTGGCCCAGAGTGCTAGGATAGTAGCCCGATAGTGATCCCGAGCGAGAGTGTGGGGGAACCGGCATTGTGGTATGGACCATATAGCACAGGCCAAGATACTGTTGTGTGTAAGATGTGCTGCATGTAGGAAGGGCTGCGCACAATATTGGACTATGCGGCATAGGTGCGTGCAAGATTGGGCACCTTGGCACTGTTTCGCACATTATTTATTTTTTTCATGTAATATTGGGAGTTTTGTGCATAGGATTGAAATCTTGTGCACAAAAATAGAATCTAGCATGCAAGAGGAGATCTTGCGCACACATGAATTAGCCAAAAAAGAGGTTTTGAGAGGATCAAACCACTATGGTCCCACATGAAGGTGGACCCATATGGGACCTATCACGTAAGATCTCACATGGAGGGTTCCATTCCTCTACACAGGTGCAGAAGAGGTGGTCTTATGAGTAGTAGAGAGGCGGATGGCCACTGAAGACATACCCTGAGGGGAGCGGTGCAATTTTATTTATTGGAAAAATATTTGGTGGTTGCATGTAAAATTTTATGCGCATAAGAGATCTTCAATGCGACCTGGGGTGGGTTAGTACGCAAAGGGGAATTTGACGTCACATTGGGCATGTAAGATTCTTGCATGCAGATTCCAATCTTCCAAGAACTTCTAAAAACTTGTGCGCGACTTCTTTATCCATTTTCCCTAGACTTCATAGAACATTCCTGAAATAAGTCTTATTGGGGGGTGTATGATTCTTGCGTGTGGATATCAATCTTTGCAGGCACATCTTGAAACATTTTCACACCTTATTTAGTTGTTTTTTTTGGGTTTCCAGGGTGTAAAATGGCATTGAAATTTGCAGATAATGGTTTGTGTAGTGGGTTGTGCACAAGATTCAATTTTTTCATTCCATATTTCATTCTTGTGCACAAAATTTCAATTTTTTCATGAAAAAACATCAATTATTGCACTCAAAACAATACATTGCCCCAAAATCGCCCCAGCATTCCATTTTAAGTAGCCTGACTTCAAAAGGCCGTAACTTATATTCCGTAACTCTGTTTGAGCTCGATGACCAGTAAAATCAAAGCCTACTGAACCAACTATTCTCCTGGATTAAGTATGAAAGCATTCAGTACATCACTCCGATGTTTTTTCTAGTTCCAAAGAAGATATTTGGTTTAAATTAAAACCTCTTGAAATTTCTATCTTGAAAACGTTTTAAAACTAGATGAGGTTTATTTTACATAAAGGGGTGTTTTTAGTTGATAAAAGAATTTTTAACTTGTTTCCTTTTTAAATACAAGTAGTTTTATTATATAAGATTAATGACTGATTTTGGAAATTAAATGTACTTGGTAATGACTCTTGTAGTTATATTTTATAAAATGTGATCTTCAAGATACGAAATAAGGTATTATATTCTTATTCCCAATTTTTATAAAATTAATAGAAACCTATTTTCTATATACATTCAAACTAGTTTACTTGATTTTGTTAAAGAAAATTAATGTAATGTACTCATTGTGGTATTCCACTAGATTATGGATCACATCCTGTATACTCATATCAGTGGGTATATAGTCTTTATGTTTTCTACAGGTTCTCAGGTAATGGATTGTGGGTTTTTTCACCACTCTCATTTAGGAAGAGGGTTTTGTTCGAGTTATGGTGGTGGATTGACAGTCAAATGGACATATTGCGGTTTTTTCTATTTATTTCAAATATTTTTACGTCATGTGGTGTCCTAGCCTCATAGGTCACCTACTTTTCTATTTAGGTTTTATTTCTATTTTCTAAAAATGTAAAAAAATATTTTTATTAAATACTTTAGATTATATATATATATAAATTAATTGGTTTTTCTTTTTTTGATCTTCATGCCTTATTTGGTTGCCTTTTTTCATTTTGTCTTGTCTATTCTGGAATAGTCATCAAATGTATAAAGACCTTATGTAGTGTTCTTGGTTGGAACCATTATTGATCTTAGATCTCATGAGGGTGAAATAATTCACATGTTCTCACTTGTGATACCCAAGTGCATGTTTCTAACATGGGATGATCAAGAACGCACCTCAAGCCTTATCGAAGCCTGGATTGGGTGGTAGGTCAATTCATCCTGGGTCGATTAATTATAGATATGAGGATATATTCCTCTCATAGTAACACGCTATACTCTCACTACTAGTTGATAACATCTTGGATATGGGGAGGCACACGTGAGGTCACATAACACTATGGATGATACACAGATGAGTGGTATCGAGCGAGGGACATTACAAAGTGGTATCAAATAATTATTTTATTATTTTACTATTTGGTATATGGTAGACTAAATATATGACTAGTTAAATCATTGTATGGACTCTATGTAATGTTCATGGCCATCACCATTATCATCTGATGTAAAAGTTACTAGGGAGTTGGGATTATTGTTCTTGGTTTCCATTGTTACATTTGAGTTTATTACTCTTTATAATGATTTTTTGATGTATTGATTTAGTGAATAAAAATTAATTTTTTATTAAGATAAACCCCCTTTTAAAAGTTGAGGGGAACCCAAAAATTCTTCAAAGACTTAGATGAAAATCAAAACCACAGTCCAAATCCCCATGGCCAAAAAAAAATCATTTCATGCTGCAATTAAAGGTCCCTCCCCGGCATTAAAAACATTAAGATGAGATTCCACCATCTCATTGTTGTTTGATATGTTGTCTCGTGCAAGGATACTTGGGCTTAGTACTGATGGAAATTTTTGTACCCTCTAAAACATCCAATTCCAGTTACACATGATTAGATTAATGGTTTATGCTCTAAACCTCTTATAGAACTGTCCCATGTAGATGAGTTGAATGCAATGACCAAAAAAACCACAGACCGTGGAGCTACAAATCAAACAGATCAAACCAAAAATATTCCAAGTATTTACAACTTCAACTCCAACATGCTGCCGAACCTGCACAACAACATTAGCACAATTCCACCTCCACTATGAATCCTTAACCATTTCATTGTCCCAGAACATCTCACCAAAAAACACAGTGAGGATCCGAATCACATAAACAATCATGAAATCAAAGATAAACACCAGAACCACCAGCAAAGATTTACTCCAGAATAAAAATCTCCATAAAAGAACCAATCCAAGAAACTATCACCACCATTGCTCAAGGAGACCGCACATCCACCCACAACACACAGATGAAATAGCAGCTGCAACCTTGGGCTACAACAAATCAGAACTCATCCACTCACCACACCAACATGCGGATTCTGAGCCAACTAAAGTTCATGGTCCTTTGACACCGCATTATCCTGATGATTTATTCTACCCAAAACTCCACCAAAAAACCCATGACACCAAGGAGTTGAACCTTGACAATGTTGAGACTAAGATTGTCAACCACAATGTTTCCACAATAGGAGGAGCCTGCCCAAACTCCCAAATAACTGAGGAATTGAGTCGTTGTTGGCTGAGATGAGATGACGGTGATGTGGAAACTCTATCTCCACAGCAAATCCTCTTACGGGCCCATCAACATTTTTTGTGGCTTTGAGAACATCTCATGTATTGATTCACTGTTTTTTTATATTGGCCTCGAATTGTTAGAGGTACGCATTCAAGCATCATTTTTTATGGATGAGATTCTCATGAAATTTTAGTGCTTGTGTGTTATTGATATAACGAATAATAGAGGTTTTAACTACTTAATGTTTTATGGGAATCTTATATAGTGTTTACACATATTAATTTTTGGTGGAATTATACTCAGCTACACAAGGGTATATTATTTTCTTGTGATAGGTCATGTGTATTTTAGGGAGGGATGTTCCTTAACAATGACTATATAGTCCCTCCATGTAAGGTATGTTCAGTGACCCCCTAGTGGGTCGGTATGTTCATTGTATGTCCAAGTAATGGACCCTTTGAGGGAGATTTTGATATCAATTCAGTTACTTAATGTTTGAAAAACAACTTATATTATGTATCCATGTATAGATACATGGTGGAATTATACTTAACTAAGCCATATGAATATGATTATATTGATTTTCATCATCATATATTGATATCATTATATTTTGATGTTTGAGATACCAATCCTCTAGGGGTAGTACAACAAATAGATTCCCAGTGGAGATTGGTACCCTTGAGTGGGTAATGTCTTGAGTATGAGATGAATGATGTGTGTGTGTGTGAAACCTAAAATTGGTGTTTTGATATGTCATATTCCTTATGATATCTGAGACTAAATCATCAATATTGACCCTTGAGTATGGTCCAATATGAGATGTCATTAAAGGACTGTGTATGTAGTGAACTATATATATGACTCTGTATATTTTGGAGTTAGGTATCATGATTAAATTAGAATATTTTTCATATTATTTTATGAGATAAGTTTTGATATATGAGAGTATCCTAATAAAGGGGTTATCTAAATCTAATGATTTTTTAGAAGTAAGAGGCAAGGGTAAATGCTTCAGTTTATAAAATTGATGAATGGGATGTGTTGTTGTGTTTTGGATATTGGTATAGGAAATCCTTAGTTATTGAGAATGTGAAATCATATACAATATATGTGTTTTTATGAGTTTGACATAAATGGGAGGCATGTTCTACTGGCTGATTAGGATAGTGATCTGAGGATTGATTGGATATGACTCTAGATATGATGAGTTGGAAGGAATAACGGGGTGGATATAAGGTTCAAACCTACTTGAGTGTGCCTTATTTTTGAACAGGATCCATTTAAGAACATTATAAAGAAAAAATTGGGCATTGGCATGAGGTGTTCATTTAATGGTTTCATATGTTGGTTTCACATGAAATGGATCATGATGTTAATTTTTTGAGATGGTTTAGTGAGGGAATGGTTACTAGAGGATACAAATGTAATTATAGTATTTCCCCCTTTGGTGTGAGGAAAATTTTTAGGTGTATTAGAGTATAGTGTTATTACATATTTTAACCTACCTCTTGATAGGGGTTAATCATATAGATGAACAAGGGTCTAGAGGAGTAGCACATGTGTAATATTGAAATTGTTTATTGTTACACTAAAGGATTGATTTAAGGAAATTTATATGGTGGAGAGAAAATCATATGTGATATAAACATGTAGTTCTTGGTTTTATTTATTTATAGTTGAATTTGGTGATGTTTTTATAGTGGAAACTTCATGGATTTTGTTCTAGATTTAGGGATTATGCATGGATGCAAGTGGTCAGGTTATGTGTGGTAAATATAAAATACCTACATTGTGGTATAATTAAATGTAAACTGTATTAATTTTGTGTGAGTGGTAACTAATAATAATTAGACTCGATATGATGGTCAGGTGGTAGGACCAGGTATGTGTTTCATGAAATAATCTAGTGGGTGACTAGGTCTAGGAAAATTCAGTGCTCATATGTAGAAAATTAATATGTGAAATAGGGAAACTGTGTATACTATGGATGTGATCTCATATGTGAGACACTAGATTATAATGATAATAACATAGTGATTATCACGTGTTATTTTGTGCTAATGAAAATATTATAGAGAAATATAACATCAATTGATGGGTGTGATATCATTAAATTGTCAATTCATGAATTCCAATAGAAGTGGGGTTTAATTTTGTAATTGGTGGAAATTATTGAAATTGTGACGTATGGGATGGTGGGATATTCTATAGTGGATTCATCTTGTATATTTTATTGGAACAACCCTAACCACTGAGAAATATAAAATTTTGGTCATACATAAGGTCTTGGTGACTGGGATGATTCAAGAGGGATGCATGATGAGACTTATCATGGATGATAATTTTTATCATGGGGAGGTTGTAATGACCCTTACTACTACAGTTTCTAAAAAAAGAGGAAATTTAAATTTTTTTACTTGTTAGTCCTGAAAAGGGGGTGTTTTGAGAATTTGGACTTAGATGATAATCCTAAGAGTTGTAACACATTGAGGTATTTTTATTGATATGGTTAAAAGTACATGGAGATCCCATAGGTGAATAAGTAATTTTTTAGAGACGGGTTGGTGTAATGTCCCATGGATGAATAAATGAGAAATTGGACTTAGTATGGGTGTGTAAGTGTCATAATTGTTTGGGAATTGAGTCTCAAAATTTTTTTTTGAGCTCATTGACATTCTTGGTACTATTTTTCAATAGCTTATGGATTTTATGGGATTCCTTAAGCACTAAGGAAAATTCATATAGTATTTTTCCAATTAGATATATTGTATTTTTTTAATAAGTAAGACTAACATTGTATTTTTAAGACATTAATATGGTTTATTAAGTTGCTAATATGTTCTAGAGGTACTACCATGTTAAATAGAAAAGGGACTTGAGGCCCCATATTTCAGATTAATCTTTTACAGATTTAAATATACTTCTAATGATTTAAGACAAAGAGGTATTTAATATTTGATGACTATGGATATGATTATAAAAAATTTAATTTTAAGTCTTGGTGGATGGAGGAACACTATCTATAACATTTTAGAAGTGTTTTTGAATTTTTTTAAAGGACTTAAAATGAATTGAAATGGTTTTTGGCTGAGTTAAGTGAAATATAGAATTATTTTTTAAAGTAATTAGAAAAATGAAAAATGAAATCATCCTATTTAAAGAGAATTTCACCTATGCATAATAGATTTGGATTCGAGTAGAATATTTGTGCCAGCACATAAAATAATCCTCCTTTTACTCAGATGTTTGAAGAAATAAAAAAAATATTTATCCTAAATGTATGATATTTCATTTATGTGGAATGTGTAAGTTATTTTGGATAAATTCAAAATAAAATTATCCAATATATATGATAATTTTCATGTGTGTGGGACATTTCATTTACACAAGGAATTATTGTCCAGCATGTAAATCATTTTGGTCTCCTATGTGTAAATTCGATTTTCCAAAAATTTTCAATTGAAATTATCATATGAAGTATAATATTTTGATATGAAATAAGACATTTGAGATTGAAATAATTGATTTTGACTATATATGAGTAATTTCTCAACTCGTATGATATTCACACTTAGATAAATTTCAATTTAATTGTAAACTATAAAAGATCTTGTGAGAATGAATTTTAGTCGATAAAATAAGGAATATTCAGAATTAACAGTCTGAAAAAATGAAGAAGAAAATAAAACAGTGTTCATGATGATGGTTCCCCCAAAAAACCATCCTATAGTCAATTATATTCCAAAGGGAAATTTTTTTTTGTGGATGATGATGGTTTTCAACCTGTTCCTCCCAGAAAATCGAGATGTAGGAAAGACTATTCCTATCTAAAACCAACTATGGATATAAGGTCTCATCGTCCCTTAGAATCTGATTCTGAATGGTATGGAGATTATGAGGATTATTATGAGTATTATTATGATATTTGATCTGCTATGGTATCTCATGGCATGAGGGCATGATGCTTGTATGACCTCATCCATCTTCTTTCTGTATTTTCATTGTTTTTCAATAAAAAGGCACTACCCAAACCTTCCTAGTATAAATACACATCATAGTTATTCAAATGAACTATAATTAAATTATAAACTATAATATGAGAGAATCCATGCTATAGTGGAATTCATGGTGCATATAAAATAGAAAGAATATATGGCATATTTTGTGGGTGTTTTAAAGGAGAAGGCTACATGTGAGTAGTGATGAGGTGGAACAAACCATGCCCCACTCCTAGTGAAAATTTTGAGATTTTTTATTCTAATATGAGTCCTCCATGTGGCTAAGGATTCCTATGTCACAACTACCATTTATGTGGAATTTTTCAAGTAATTAAAAGATGGCGATTTCCTGGTGATTTAAATGGTTTTTTAAAATGAATAAATCTTAGATATCTCAAGTAATCATGACCCAAGATTTTTGATGAAAAGATAGAACACAATTATTTCTATTCTAAATTAAGTGAGAGAATCAAGAAGTTTACTTTTCCTTGAATTAAATATCATTCTTTATTTTATAGAAAAAATATCATGATAATCATACGCCTTTCAAGAAAGGATATTTGGAATTTATAAAAACATAAATGTTTGAAAGAATATTCATATGATAATTTATAAATATATAAGATGTGGGTGAGAGTAATAGATAATTAATTGCATACATTTGGGAGATCTATACACTAGAGTATTGAGAGGAAAATAAGATTTTGAAGTATGGAGTCAAAACATAGTATAATAATTCCTATATACATAACTGTTTAGAATTTTTAAAAATAACTAGGTTGTATAGAATATGGAGTGGGTTTTGAGAATGAAAAACGTTCTAAATAATATTTCTAGGTTCATGAACACTATCCATGATAAAATATGATCATTTAGGGTTGTGGAAAAATGTTATATGAAGGATAATTATAATAATCCCTGAAGAAGAATTTGGAATTTATATGACCAGAAAATAATTTAAGTATCTTATGATTAGGGTATATGTCCATTCACTAAAGTGTAATTTTTAATTGGGGTGTATAGACAATTTTTATAAGGGATATTTGTGATTGGGGTGTATAACCAGTTACTAAAGGGTTGTAGTTGGGTGCCTAACCTACTGATGTTGTAGTAATTTGTGTCTATGATGGTTAATCTATGTTGGGGAATCTAATAAATACACTAAAGAGTAGGTATTTAAGGTCAAATGTTTTTAATCATTATGGTCATTTTATATGGAATCATTTATATACATATGATTAAATGTGAGATTATTATTTTATAATGGATTGAGACCTTAAATAGTTCCATAGGATGGGTAAAAAAGAGTAACTCATAAAAGAAAAAAAAAATCAATGATTCACCCCTCTCCCTATAAGTGATCCAACCATATTTTGGAACTACAATTGGTATTAGTGTAATGGTTCCCTCTAAGTGATCCATCAATTTTTTTGGATGAATAATATATTTTTTATGGGTGTTCCAACTATTTATGGTTGCAACTATTATATCTAGAAGAATATGATTCTACCTGGCCTTCCGTCACATGGAATGTAAGTGATTGATGTGGAAATTTTAATGTTATAGAAGAAATGATTTAGGTTTGGAGGAGTAGGTTTGAAGATATCAAAATTATATATTAAGAGAATATTAATGATAATATCCCTTGGGAAATGAGATAGTCCACAACATTTGAGGATTTGGGGAGAACCAAGAAGATATTATCATTTTTAAAAATCATATGAGAAACTTTTCATATTGGTTTCATACAAACTTTTAAGACCTATAATATAGATTGGATTTTATGTTGGGTGCGATTCATAATATTCTCATTTTATATAGAATGAGAAATGTATAAGATTTAAAGAATATAGAAATTATTAGATATATATTGATTATATTTGAAAAGGAAAAATCAAGGATGAGGTGGTTGAAAAAAAATTTAAAAGTTTGATAATGATGATGAGTGAATAGATAATATTGTTTCTCTTCATTAAAAGAGATTAAAAAAATAAAGTGATAAGGAAAACATAAATGTGTATCTATGAACTAGAATTGTGTTGGTAGTGGATACATTTTCTTCCACTATCCATAGAAGAAGTAAATTTATTCTTAGTATGATGAAGAAATAAAGAAGATTAAAAAATAGAAAAATGGTAATTATAATAAGATAAATTTTAGTATTAGGAAGATGAATTTGATTAGGAATTATAAGAAATGAAATTAATCATTACATTTCCCAACAAAAGATGAAGTAAATTTCATTTCTTGTAGTTAAAAATACATTTATTTCTCAATTATTGATAATTATGGAGAACAAAGGATATATATGGAATGGATATATGAAAGTGAGTTTGGACTAAAATCATGAGAATAATTTTAAAATCATAAAATAAAAGGGAAAATTAGTGAAACAAAATAAAAATTTATCCATCGAAAAGTTTAGTTATTACCAAAAAATATTGTAAACAATATTAAGAAAAAAATGGAAAGTGGTTAAGAATGAGAAAAGGGTAAGTGATATTAAATAAAAACCGACTCCAAAGGAGGAAGGGATATCCTAGACACAAATTATCAATATATAATCCTAAAATATTAAATATAAGAGTATATAGTACATCACTATTTCAATAGAGATTAAAAGTGTGTCTTCCAATGTTGGTTATAATAATGGTTCAGTAGAATAAAAAATCATCACCTGATCAGTTTTCAAAAAGATATGTTATTTTTAAATGTTTAGATGTTTAAAGAAATTATGAGGTTGTTTGGGACAAAATAATTGATATGAATTCTCCCATATAAATTGAAGATATGAATATGTAAATAAGACCACTACCCCATTGGAAAAGTGATGATAAAGTTGATGGAAGATAATTGTAAAACAATTCAATAAAAAGTTACGGAAGAAAAAGATTTTAATGCTTCTACAGGTGTTGTGGAAGGAATAGACAAAAATTAAACTATTTTTTATTAATATTTCTTTACTAAGGATGAAGAAATAACTAGGGGTTTTGTTAAGAAAATGAGGATAATATCTCAAACAAGGAAATTCATGACCAAGAATATATAAAATATATACACCGAAAATAGATATTGATGCTTTGAATAAATTTGTGGTAGATGTGGCCAGGAGGATATAAATATGAGATTTGTATGACTATGATAACAGTAGAAGTTTTGTATTATGTGAAAGGGAAGTATGTTCCAAGGATAAAGTAGAAAATGTCTAAGAGTAATAATAAATCTTGTAAAACACCAAAATAATCTGAGAATGTTAGTAATGATTTCCTAACTATTTTTCCTCATCAATTAGAGATTTATAATATAATAGAAAAATAAAAGATAATTTTAAATGAAAAGTAATGTAAATGGGTTCACCAAAAGAGTTGAAAGTTCATGAGAATCTATACAAAAATGTGTATATGAATTTTCGAGAAATTAGATGTATAGTATGTGGGAATATCAAGAATTTTATGAAATATTTAATTAATATCCTTCCTATATAAAAAGAAATCATAAAAAGGATGATGTAAGAAAAAGGCAGCGAAGTTACCTAAACATTTAATCAAAATATGAGAAAGAAACCTACTGAAACAATTGATGGTAAAATAATTGATGAGGTTAATAGGAAATGGTTACACAAGTTGATAATAAACTCTCAATCTCATTGTTACTCCTACAAAACTTAGAGGTTACCCCTTATTGACCTTTTGTTATGTTTTTTACACTAATATGCATGTAATTATAGGAGTAAATTGAGTATTTTTACTATTAGAGAGAAACTAATAATTTATTTATGGTATATTTAAATTTCAATGAGTTTAAGGAATTTAGTTCATCCCTTCAATGGAAGAAAACATTAGATTTACCTATCCAAAATTCACAAGTTTTGTGAATTTGGAATTTTTAGATAGCCCTATGAAATCTGGTGAATATGGTACTCAATCACAATTACTAGACTTTTTTTATTCAAATATGTTTATAAAGTGGGAGTGTTAGATGATGAAAATATGAGTAAAAGATGGATTCATGTGTCTTTCATGTGAGGTTTCTTATTTTTTAAATTAATATGTGATGGATAAAATATTTCATGAAAAATATATTTCCATATAAACCCTTATTTGAGAAATATGAATATATAAACTGATATCACATGCATGGTTTCTTACAGATACCATTGACAACATAGGTTATGATCTCTTGTTTTTAATAAATTGTTTTCCCATATAGACTTAAATTTATTTAACTAAATACTCTTTGTTATATAAATCTTGTGGAATCATATTTATCTCAAGTGGAACAAGCTATTTTTCTAGTTATAAAAAGGGAGAAGAAAATGGTTTCAAAGGAAATTTAATGAGTAGTACCCTACATTATATTTTTATTTTTTATAAATAAGGGGGAGAAAGAGAAGATGTAAATATATTGACATAATAATTTTTTAGTGGTATTGAAAAGAATTGTGGAGATTTTTATTCACATTTATATAATTTATTTGTTATCAATACAGAATATTACCTTAGTTTTGAGAATATTTCAGTATATGTTATTGAGTAGTTATGATTTGTTTCTGGAAACTTCATTGTTAATTGGAAAAAATATATTTGAATCTACAGCTTGGTTATTAATTTTAAATATATTTGAAGATACATGTAATGATTTAAGATAAAGAATAAATTAATATGCAATGATTATTGAGATGATATTCAAGGAAATTAATAAGAAACGTTGGCGGATGAAGTAAGATTCTATAAAAAAATTGAAAGTATTTATGAATTATTTATAAGTTCTGAAAATTATTTGAGATGATTCCAAGTTTAGTTAAGTGAAATCCTGAATTTTTTTTCTAGTTTCGAGAAAAATTAAAAATAAAATCATCTTATGCATAGGGTATTTCACTTACACATAATAAATATAGTGTCTAGTAATATATTTTCACTAGTTCATATGATAATTCATCAATGTATATGAATAATGAAGATAGGGAAAATGGATTTGTCACATGTGAGTGATATTCCATCCATGTATAGTCCATAATTAATTTTGTATAAAATCCAAGAGAAATTAATCTACATGGAAGTGAATTTCCGAAATGTAGAAGATTTCAAATAAATAGAGAATTATTCTCCAACACATAAGATATTTTGATCTCCCATGTAAAAAATTATTTTATAGGAATTTGTTTACAGAAAATATTATACTATGTATAATATTTTGACATGATGTAAGACATTAAAGATGAGAATAAGAAATTTTTACTACCCATATAGTATTTTTATTCTCATAATATATTCATATTTTGAGAATGTTTTGAAAAGACAAAAACTAAAAAAATCCCTTAGGAGGATGAATTTTAGTCTACAAAATAAGGAATACTCAGAATAAATATTTTGAATAAATGAAGAATAAAATTTGACAATGCGTGTGATATGATCTTCATAGAAATATTAATCCTAGTGATTATAATCAACTCTAATTATATATTAGATAATAAAATGAAACAAGCCACACAATAGTGGAAGACATGGATAATGAAAAAATAGAAAAAGACATATACCACACCATGGTGTATTTTCATTGGTTGTTTTAGTATTTCCTTTAAACCAAATAACTATATATGAGAAATGATGTGGTGGGTCATGTTACGGTACACTACTTGTGAACGATTTGAGAAGCTATAGATACTAAGATGAGTATTCCACACTACATAGGATGTCAATGTTATAGCAATAATATACATGGATTTTTTCAATGAATCAAATACAGAGGATTTCACGGTGATTTAAATATATTATTAAATTAGATAAAATCATAAAAATTTCAAGGAGGGTTGACCCAATATTTTAAGATGAGAATTTCGAATAGGGTTTTGTGCCAATATTAAAATCAATTAGATACTAAATTATCTAAATTTACAGGGCATATATGATTATATATTATTTTCTATAAAAAATGTATTCTGATAACATTAACCAGTCATAGAAGGATTTATGGAGTTTCCATAAAAATAAATACAGATAATAATATTTTTATGAAATTCTATAAAGATATAAGTTTAGTGTACACGAAATAATAAATTTGTTAAATATTTTCTAGGATACTCAAACATAAAATTATTGGGAATAAGAGAAAAATTTAATGTTGATAATTTAAACATATTAGAACAATTCATGCATCCTTGTGTATTAAAAATTCTTATCAAGAAGCATATTACAAAGAATCTATAGTGAGGTTTGAGACCAGAACACTTTCTCAAGTGATAGTTAATGTCCTTAAAGACTATACTTGAGAAATCCAGATCCTATAGGATTTTATAGGAGGATCATTTCGAGGATGTTTTGAAGTATCTCTAGATAAGAAATTACTTTTATTGATGGATCAAAATTTAAGGTTATTGTCATCAGTGTTTTAATTAGTCAATAAAGAGAGGTTTGTAATTGGGATGTATAACCAATTGTTGAAGAGGAAATTTGTAATTGTGATGTATAACTAGTTGATAAAGGATTGTAGTTGGGGTGTCTAACCAGTTTCTGTTATAACTTCTTGTGTCTATAGCGGTTAACTTTCATTGGTATATCTAACCAACATGGTAATAAGTAGGAATTTAAGTTAGAACCTTGCAAATATTCTTATTCCATTTTTTTGAAATCTCTTGCATGCATGTGGGTAAGGGTGTGATAATTATTTGATCATGGATTATGACCTCAACTAGTTGGAAAAGTTGTGTTAAAAGGGATTAACTCATAAGATAAAAATAGATCATAAATTCACCCCTTCCCCTCTCTATTATCCAACTAGATCTTGAAACTATATAGATTTTGCAATGATTATTTTCATTTTTTACTTTTGGTAGTTTTATAAAAAAATTCTAATTTATAAAACAAAAATTCATATGGGAAGGGAAACTCAATGATTCATATGAGGAAAAATATGTTATACATGGAAACAATATACTACATATGTCTTTACATCTAAGTGAAAAACATTAAATATAAAATATACACTATGTAGGGAAATAGTATGTTATGTATGAAATTTCTACTAAGTTAAATATATTATTTATCATAGAGAAGGGGTGAAATTATCTTATATATGGAAAATTATCTTACGTATGGAAAATTAACTTATGCATGGAAGAAAATATCATATGTATAAAATTTTTAATAAATTAAAAATGTTATGTATTAAAAATATATTATTTATGGGTTAAATTATCATATTCATGGATATATTCCTAAGGTAATATCATATATATTTGAGAATAAAATATATTACATATTGATTTTATTATAAGAAAAATATAATATATATGAGTAATGTATTATGTTGGAAGAAATTATGTTATGTATGGAAATTTTTCTTAAGGAAAATATCATATGTACAAAATATATATTATGTATTGATTTTATTCAAAGGGAAATATGTTATATATAGGAAAATATTTATGGGATATTTTACTAAGGAAATTATCTTACATATTTGAATTTTGTTACATATGAAAAAATTCTTTTAGTAAAATATATTTTTAATTGGAATTAGCTTTTGTATTTTTAATTTAGCAAATGGAAATATCATAAATAGTGAATATATATAGTGTATCACATTTTAATAAGTAAAATGTATTATGTATGATGAATTACTTTATGAATGGATTTAAAATTTATTATATATGGTAATTTTATAAATAAAATATCCTATATAAGAAAAATATATTATATATTAAAAAAATATGTTATACATGGGATAAAATATGCAACACTTCAAGTTTTATATTATATATAAATATTTTCTAAAGGTTAAAAAATTATGTATGAGATAAAAATGATATATATTATGTTTTTTTAGAAAAAAACGTAAAAATTGAAGGAAAACCTCATATTTGTGAATTCGGATAATGTAAAGACTTGGTGCGTGACATTATATATTTCATATGGAGGGAAAACATTATGTATTAGGTTTTTGAAAAGTAAAAACCTTACATATGTAATACAAAACTTATTCTTGGGAATAATTCTAAATATCTAATTTATATAAAGAAAACATCTTATGTATGGGTTTAAAAACCTAACATATGGAGGTTTTATTTTGAAATATATATTAACATGAATAAAATTGAATGTTATATGTTTTAAAATAATGAGAGGGTTTCTAATCTTGTATAGTAGAGCATATTCCCCTTCACACCTCTCACAATATACCCTCTTCTTTGATGGATTCTCCCTCGATTATCAATAGATTCAAGTTTCATTTGATCTAGAATATTTCTTGAGGTAAACATAATACCCTTATTTTAATCATTCATAATTTCTACCCTCGTCCCTCGTGGATGATTTGTTATTATTGGAAAAATCGTTTTAATAATTATTTCAATGAGTCATAGTCAAATTCTCCCAATGTGAAGGGGATTTTTCTCATCTTAGATGTATATGATACCGATTGAATGATCACACTATGTTTTATATTGATTCAAAGAGGTATGTATCTACCTAATTTATTTTGGATTTTCCATCATATTGATTGAAATGGAAGGATCGATGGTGATGAGAAATTATGGAATTTATGTACTAAAGGTTTGGAAGGATGTTGGGGGTGTTTTACATCACCTTTATTAGGAATTTAATCCATAGAATGTTTCTGAGATAATGGTTGATGGAGTGTGGATGTATATAATTGGATAGGCCTTAGAGGGGATGTATGGGTTTTTATTTAAGTTAATAAATCCATGAATGATATAGGTGATCCCATGAACATCTCCCTAAGTTTATATATTTTATTCTATATCCTGTGATATGTGGTCACAATACTTTTTTATATTGACCTTTTAGTTAAATATTAGATATTTCCTTTAATATCTATGGAATAAAAAAGTTTCATTGGGAAATATTTACCCATGTAGACTAATTAGTGACTCATCCATTAATGGATGAGGGATCGATCATAAATGTGTTATATGAGATATATTGATCCTAGAGGGGTATAAATAAAATAAGTGGAATGTAATAGACCTCAAATGGGTTCCCTTAGACACCTCCTTTAATAGGATAGTATTGGGATAATAATTATTATAATTAGTAGGCTATGATAGAACCATTAGATAACTTATATCTCCTAGGATAATTAATTAGAGAGTGCAGAGAGCATTCATCCCCCACTACAATGTGAGTCCCCAGGTGGGAATACCTTGGGTGGGATTTTATGTATAGGTTGGGCATGATAATACTGAACTAAGATGAGTTGGGAAGTAATATTGGCATTATATTACCCCTATAGAGTGAATCCAATGTGATTTTTCTTGATGGTCTAGTGAGGATGTGATATGAGAATGACAATGCTAAGGAATGTTATGACCTCTGAGTGATTGTTATCATTCTAGAGATGGAAATGAGATTGAGGAACCTATATAGGGTGTCCAGGACACAATATTCCTTAGGAGACCTCATTAGTTACCCTAATCATATGTTTACCCCTAAGAGGGTTATTATAGTGAGGCTATCCTGATTGTATCCTAGTTTGTATATATTGGTGGTTGTAGGTCGTATGCTTGAGAGGATTACCATGGTAATGTGTGAAAAATTTTGGTGGATGACCAATCCATTATATTTTTAGGAGATGTTATGGGGTGGAAGTTGGCCCCCAAATTATTACATAAGATACTCTTGGGTGTCCACACCTCATGTGGATGTTTACGTGAGGTAGTCCTGGGTGAGTCTATTGTTCCCCTAAAAGGGTCATATGGTATGTACTTTGGCAGAACTCTTCACCCCCATTTTTTATATAAGATCATCGAGTGTTCTTCTCTTCCTTCATCATTTTTTATATGAGATTACCTAGTGGGATACACATCCCCATGTATGTTATTCAAGTGATCATCAGGTGGGTAATTATTCCCATGTTCACATTTCATCTGAGATCACTGGGTGGGAGTCTCTTACCCTACACACATTTTACATGAGATATTCAGTTAGAGCACTCGTCCCATTTGCACATTCTGTCTATGATTCAGTTGGGGATTCTCTTCAACGTGATTATTTTTCATGAGATGATTCAGGTGGTTCTATTTTCCCCAGAGTGATCATTTATATGAGATTCTAGGGTTGTCTTCTCATCCCTATAAGTTTTTTATATATGAGATGATCTAGGATGGCTTCTTTTACACCTGAGTGATCATATATACTTATGTATTATTGATATTCAAGGGTATGGAATGTATTCCAAAAATATATATGTGACTATAGGTATTGGGGCACCCAGCACAATAAAATAGGCCAGGGATTTAAAAAAAATTGTTTGGTCAATATAAGTATGTTGAATTCAATGATGTGAAGCCTAGTATAAAAGGATGATGATCACTCATTAAATTATTTGAGCACAAAAATAAAACAAAAAAATATCACATTTGATTTCAAGGAAATTTTGAAAATAACTCACATTTGGAGACTGTTTCTCAAGGGAACTGATCTTAGATCCTTCTAGATCATCCACACTCTTAAAATTTCTATGGGAATATCGATCATTAAAATATAGTTTATAGTGTGGAGATTTGATAAATTCTTCAACATCTCAGTGATCACCACGATGTTTTTCCTTCGATCCATAAAAGGGATATTTAATTGATTTCTTGGAATGGGTACTTTTCTATCTATAATATATGAGAGATGAGAGAGGTTATATCAAATTAGATTGGATTACTATTCACTCAAAAAAGAGATCTCTCTTTCTTATATAGAGGATATAGAATTCTTAGAAAGGAATCCCTAACCCCCGTATAAGTAATTCCCTTGAAATAATCCATAAATGAGATGTTATGACCAACTAACTATGTCATAAACATTATTTATATTTTTATCACTTCCT
The DNA here is from genome assembly GCA_963277665.1 of Viscum album. Lineage (NCBI taxonomy): Eukaryota > Viridiplantae > Streptophyta > Magnoliopsida > Santalales > Viscaceae > Viscum > Viscum album. The sequence continues at coordinate 1,957,287,833 of OY728153.1, forward strand.
TGTAACATAATAAAATATATTACATGATAAAATAAATCCATTAACACATCTTAATATCCCCAAAAAAATTAAATTAATCTTGAATATTAAAATAATATGTTTTTGAGTAACTAGTATTCCTATTAATATTAAAGGAACCCCATATATTTAAATAAAATTAATTCATTTTTTATTTTTCCATGATTTCACTTTAATACCAGTAAACATATTAAATAAGTAAATTCATCTCCAATTATTTTATACTAGAATAATACAGATTTTATTTATTTATTATATATTGTTTATAGTAAAAAATCACCCAAACCCCATTGTGGGGCCCACCATGTCCTATACTCATATTATATGGATATGCCTTAAATTTTGAATATAATAAGAATTTGACCCTCTATGTCATTTTCTTGATAGAAGTGAGTGCTATGAACATAATAGAAGTGATGTCTAGAAACCCTTCTAAGCCCCAAATGAGATAAGGAAAAGTTATAGCAATGATAACCTCCTACGAACACACGCTGCAAAATATAATATTTTTTCCCTTGTGATATCTCATAAATCACGATTCACACATTGTGTCATTATCCTTTCTCACATTGTTATTAATTGACCTTGCAATATGGACTTTCCATATTCTACCATACCCATGGATTTAGTGAAGCAACTACCATCTTAATCAACTAGGCCAAATATATCACTTCCATTTAGAAGTAAAAAACGTTTTTCTTGATTATTAAATCAATGTTATGCTACCAATGGCGCACCCAATTCAACATACCTCACCCCGACATAAATTTCAGGGTTTTAATGTTGCATATAAATACATAATCAAATTTTATAGACTGATAAAAATTTCATTTTAGGAGACTATTACACATGATCACAGATATTAACTACAAATAACACTTGAAAGATGTGGTGTTCCTATTGGTGGGTAATTTCATATATTATTGTCTACTCGATATCACTTGGTGTAAACATCATAAGAAGAATTATCGATACTTATGATCTCCCATAACCTAATGGTCACACATCATTTATGTCATGTCAAAATGATGTATATGAGTTATAGGACAAAATTTTAATATGACCATCCTATTATCTATAGGTTCTCATTGTATCTCAGTAGCAACTATAACCTTTTGATACACCAAATAATCCCTGAACATTACCATGAAAATAGTGGATGTGGATATATCAACACTATTATGGTAAGGATACATCATGAATAACTCACAATATGAATGATATGGTATTCAAAAATAATATTCAATTTGGGTCTAGGACACAAAATATTAAAATAGTTAAGTGCTCATATACATCTAAAATTATCAGAAGCTAGTTTGGTTCACCTAGGGTGTCACCTTTGAACCTGAGATATTTGTAATGGCCATGAAACACGTACATCTAGATAGAGTGCTAAAAAATAATAATTACAATACTATATTTGATAGTGATAAATGTGACCCAAATATTTTTTTAATAAAAAAATAAAACATGAAAATAAATTATAAGATCACTTACACACCCTAAGACCTTTTAGGTTCAGAGTGTTAGATAATTAATAAAATCACTTAATGACATGGATTTATAAAAACATGTCTCATAAAGATCAAAATTATCTCCCAATATACCCAAATTGTATTATTTTAAAATAGTTCATCAACATAATCCTTGTGACATCCTTATCAACATAATTCATTTAACACCACTCCTCATGACCTATGGAAAAGAAAAAAGAAAAAGGGTTAGCTCAGATGCTCAGTAAGGGTAAACATATGAAATATCAAACTATGATTATATGAAATCATAAGATAAGAATAAGGGTTTTTTATCATGAAAATAACCTAAAATTTTCAAACCCAACCTATCATAGATCATAAACATGAGTCATTGAATAAAAAACATTCATTTTATAAAAACACGTACCCTAAGATTGAGAAATAATCATAAATCAATCGTCAACCTTAATCACATGTCATAAAAGTGTGGAAACATCACAAATATAAAAAAATAATATTTCATGGTTAAATATCAAGACAATAAGTATGGAAGATCAAGACTTATCCCCTATTTTCCATTTTGGATCAGGATGCTCCTTTTTCCCATTATAGAACAATACACACCTATTTCCGATTTTGGATCAGGTCTCACATATTTCCCATAGTGTATCAAGCCTATAGAATTATTTACCATTGTTATATCATGAGATATTGTGATTTATCCAATGCATCGGAGGAGATATAAGTCTAAACCATCATATAAAAAAAATTACATATATGTGCCACAAAATCATTAAACATTCATCATATAAGAACTCATTAAAATAAATGGGTTACATAAATGTATCATTTTCTTATCATATACACAAACCATAAATAGAAATAATAATGATAGTTTCCTTGAATAATAACCATGGTAACCTATAAGTAACATTAAATGAAATCAACTTAGATGGAATATTATTTTAACATCAAATGGAAATATTCATGAGGAAAATAATTGTTCAATTCTAAAATCAAATCTATTTAATAAAACTATGTACTTTTAAATTAAATAATTTTCTTTTAAAGTAAACTTGTAAACTTATAAATAACGATTTATAGAATTTTTTAGAATTTTCTATGGTATAATCCACTCATGGTGTATGGGTTGGAAAACAATCCTTCTATATTTTTGTTTGAAAATACCTAAAGAATCTCATTTAGAAAAGAAAAACAATATTCATTTAAAATGGTTTTCTAAAAAGTATAAAATGGGTATAAATAATTTTAAACCAATAGTAAAAAAACATTCAAAAAATTTATAATACATGTATATGGAAGATAAATATTCCCCAATTGATACATAAGCATAAACGATCTCGAATAGCGATGAGATTTTTGAAATAAACCCTAACCGCTATGGTAACTTTTGAATAATAATCATCATGAAATGAATATGGATTTATTATAAATATATTAAATAAAAATATATATATATCATAACATTTATCATTTATTTATAACATATTATCACCAATTATTTAAAAATTTGTTACTAAAATCATTGTTTTGGATCTTAACTGCTTTATTTTTCCAAGCATGATTTGGTTCGGAAGACTCAATACTTATACATTGATCTTGGACTTATATTTTTCTGAATGTTAATAATGGTGTAAAAATCATATACATTCTTTATATACATATTATAAATAAATCAAAAAAATAGAGATATAAAAATGAATTGCATCGTTCATGGAGATGGTAAGTTGAACGTACACATAAACATAGTTTCAATTTTTTAAATAGTGTAATAAAATAAAGGTATATAATAAATCATCTATAAATAATAATTATTATATAATATATAACATATAAATTCATAAAATTAATCCCTATTACCATTCATGTGAAATATAAATGAAAAACGAATCACATCACATCATAGAAATGGTAGTCCACACATAAGCACGAGCGACATTATCTTTTTCCAAAAGATTGGATGATAAAAGGTAGATATGATATTATCATTAAATATCTATAATTAGGTCATAAATATAATAAATAAATATCAAGAACATCATAATAACCACCCATAAAATATTGTGATGAAAAATGAATTGTATCATTACGTGGAGATGGTAAGTCATACATACGCACAAGTGATACTTTCACTTCTTGTTTGATTAGAATGGGGTGTATAATTATGTTTTCAAAGTCATGATAACATTTAAAAAAAATTTTGATATTTATTTTTAATTTTAGGATAAAATTATATATTTCTAGGAGTAGAATAAGAGCGTAAAAAATAAAGTGATTGGTTAGATCGATTACCTCTTCTTTGGAACTACTCTATTAGATCTCCTCTAAAGGGATCTAGAGTTGGTCTTTTGGGAAGATCACCACCTCTATAATTTATCTAGGGAATTTTATAAGATAAAATGGTAGAGGTTGGTTGGTCTAGGATTCTCAATTTGAAGTAATGAATTGAGGGAGGAGGTTCCCTTTTATAATTGAGGTGAGGGGAACTTTCAGAATTTCCAAAAAGATAAATTAAAATAAATTATATTATCATAAAAACTGACTCCAAATGGAAATTTAAACTAAGATAATACATTTTAGGGTTTTAATACCATTAAATAATATAAATATTCACTTTTTTTGACATTTTAAATATTTCATTTTGATTAACCCTTAGTTATCCTATTTTAATTTTAACTATAATAATAATTTTTTAATATTGAAATTTTTTAATTTTTAGTTATAAAGTGTAAATTAGACCATAAATGGTCAATTTATGATGTTTTAGACAATAAATTTTCCTTTTATTCCTTATTTAATATTTTAATTATGTATAAATAATTTAATAAAATATTATATTCATAAAAGATCATTATTGTCAATTTTGACACTATTTATTACTTTCACGTTAATAAAATTTATAAAACATATAAAATTATAACAAATTATTTTAAAAATACTAAAAATATCATTTTAATTTCGAAAATTTTTGTATCACCTTGATTATCTCAAATTATAATACATTTAATATTTTTAATATTATTTATTTGATTTTTCCCTTAATTAAAAAATTACAACATCAGTGTTGTATAAGTATGTAAGGTAATTATTGCTTCACTAAATTTTAAAAATTGATCACAATGATGTAGATAAATATTTTATATTTCTAAATACTATTTATATTCAAACACATATTCTGTATAACATCATATTAAAAATATTACACTTATTAAAAACAAGAGTGAGACATGATTGACTTTTCTTTAAATAAAATACTCTAAAAGTCATAATCTCGTCTATGTTTCCCAGAAAGGCCTTAAATTTGACCCTTGGATGATTATGGTAGATATATAATCATCCAATAATATTTAATTAATTTTTTTTTCATCTAATGGTTCTTATAAATTTATTTTTAGAGTTTTTAAAATCATTTTAATGATTTTTTTAATTTACTTGCACAAGCACCGTGTCAATGTTGCATAAAAATTTAGTGTAATTATATCATATATAAAAATTATAAATAAATTAATGTAATAAAAATAAATTAATTATTCTCAAGATAATCCTTTATATTCATTCATTACTAATTTTTTCCCTTTGTGAAGTCATAAATAATATTTAAGACTTAGAGAGTAACATTTTGTCACTTCCTTTGGTTTAAATAATACACAGGTAAATTTCATGGAAACTATACATTTAAAGACTAAATTTAGAACCATAGGTGTTATTTCTCTAAATTAATACATCTAATAAGAAATATTATGCATAATTATGGCCATATCACATAGGTTTAACATAGACAAACTCGATTTACCCTTTTAATGAGGTGATAAGATTACTAAGGTTCTTATTCATATAGACCAAAAACAAAACAAATTTTTTTAATAATTTTAGACCTCATAAATCCAAATATGAATTCCATTTTTCAAAATTTAAAACACAAAAGTGGCAGAATTTAATTTAAAATTAAATCATAAAAACACAATGAAAAATAGTTTTTCAGAAAAATTACCTTTTATGTGTAAAAATATTTTTATACCAAATTAAGCAATTAAATAAATCAAAAAAAATACTGGGGTTATTAATAATATAAAATTACTAATTTTACCTTGAAACCATTTTAAAATAAAAATGATCTCTTCAAATAGTAGAAACAAAAAGACATATTTCAATAAAAATATGCATTTTTAACTATTCACTAAAAAATAAATATCCTCATAAAAAATCTGTAAATTTCGACCTAAGATATATTTGAATTTATGATTTAAAAATGGTATTATTTTTTATAAATTAATATTCATAGACAATATGGAATTTGAATAAGATATTTTCTCAATAAAATCTTTTTTTTTGATGAAAACGGATTTCTAAAATCTAAAAATACAATTACTGAAAATTTAGTTTTAATTTCATAATAATTAATCAATACATTTTTACTTGAGTATCTCATATATATATATATATATTCATTATTTGGTTAATAATATTCATACCCAAAAATTTAATTGCTTGGTTATAATAGTCATATAATATTTTAAAAAAAGCATGTTGTTCTTGTAAACATGTTTTTTCATACAATGAAAGATATCGAAGAAATAAAATTATTTGAAGAGAAATATTTCATAAAAATATAAGGGTGTTACATAATCCCCTTCCCAATTTAAAAAATTTCTTCCTCAAAATTTGTGCTAGTTGATTAAATGTGTTTTCATTTGAATATACCTTTACAGAAACCCACATCGTAACAAGGGATAATAAAACTACCTCTTGAAAAGAGAGAAAGGATAATGAAAAATTTCATCTAGGATTGCACATAATAGGCTTCTAAATATGGGAAGATTGGTGATAATTGAAGTAACTTCAAAATATCGTTGATCCTAGGTAACTGAATGATATAGAAAATTTTAACAATCACAAAATCATCAACTACAAATGTGGAAAAGACCGTCAAATCATCATAATTGAAGGTTAGAGGAACACACTTTTGTACTAAGATACTTCTCATAAAGTTAATGAATTAATTTAATTCTTAGTCAAAGAAAATGAAGAAATATACTTACTTTAAAAATCATAGTTTCATCCTTTAATAAATTCCCCCCATAATCTCAAATTTGTATACAAATATTGAGTATAAAAGATTAATTTATCAATTATGAATCACTAAAATATACCACTAATATATCTCATAATCCATAAAAAATCTTCCTCTCTTTAGGTATTAATAAAAAACTAAATAGTTAGCACATGACAAGATGATTCCAAAAAATACTAAACCTTCATATGAAGAAATAATTTAATAAATAACTATACATAAAATTACTTAAAATTTTCCATACTAATATAGAAAACCAAAAATCTAAAGTATTTTATCACATAGTATTCTAAGAAAAAATTGGTATTTTTTTCCAAAATATACACTTCATAAACATGTAATCTCCAAGATACACTAATAATTTTAATAAATAACCTAAATCACCATAAATAAACAATCATATATATGTATCCAGTAGACAATTATAACTTAATTTCTCAAATAAAATGAAATTGTATTCTATTTAATTTTATAATATAGGTTTCACAAAACAGTGAACATCTTCTTAAAGTACATTAATCATAATATCAATTTCAAATATATTGGCTATATAAATGATAAAACATATGTTCCCAAATTTTAAAAAAACTTTTATCCATCATTTAATTTAAATAAATAAAAACAGTTTCATACTCACCAAGATATCACGTAGGCTAGTTATAGGTGATTCACACTTATCTCCCTTCAATTTCGGATTCAAGTCTCACAACGTTACTATTTGCAACGGGTTTTTACCCAGACTGTGGGTTGTCTATTTATACTGATATATTCCTTATAAAATTCCAAAAAATTTAAAAATCTTACTCAAAATAACATTACTATATTCAACATTAAATAAAATTTTAAACCTCAAAGGATATCTGATACATTTCATTTTACATCCCAAAAATGGAATAACCCATAACTACCCAAAAATAATAGATTCTATAAACACCAATGGTTAACCATACCTTCAAACATATATACAAAAAATAAATAGAATATTCTTCCTCAAATAACATTTTCTCATGATAAACATAGGGCTCAATAAGAATGTCTTCGAAAAATGTCAATATAACCTAAAAATTGCATCCCTTAAAACCTAAAAATGGGCATTCTAAGACTTTTAAATAATGATCCACCTCAAAATTATATTCCCTTATTGATATCTATTACTATTAAGGTAACCTAACATGAGAACACGATAATCTCCATTGTTATCTAAACCCTTTTTTGATACCAACTGTAACTTCCACAAAACCTGTAGTTTCAGATTCGATGCTAACAAAATTTACATTTCTGGATTTGATATTGATAAACGTGACCCAAATTTTTTCATCAAAATTATAAAATTTCAAAAGAAAATAGTATATCACTTACATACCTTATGACCATTTAGGTTTTGAGTTTTATAGAAATTTGAAAACCACTTAATGACTTGGATTTATAAACAACTAGCTCATAATGATAAACATTATCTCCCACTATACCCATCATTTCTTATTTTGAATTAGTTCATTAAAATAATCCATGTCAAATCCTTGTAGACATAATTAATTTAACATATCTGTTCATAACTTGGGTAAAATAAAATAGAATAAGGGTGATATTAGATGTTCAGTAAGGGTAAAAAATGGGATATAAATCTATGAACATAAGAAATCATAAAATATGAATAAGGTTATATGATCAAAAACATAACATAAAAATTTTATAACCAAAATATAATATATCATAAAAATTATTCATATCATAAAACACTATCATTTCAAGAAAACATGAGCCATAAGTGTGAAAAATAAACATTAATCAATCATGGCCCATAATCTGAGGTCATAAAAGTGTGGAACCATCATAAATATATAAAATCATTTAATATTTTGAGGTCAATTTCCAATACCATCTGCATAGTTGATCAGGAATTATCACCTAATTTCATATTTTGGATAAGGATACACCTATTTCCAATTATGGATTAGGATGCACTGGTTTACCAAAGGGGATCAAGACCATCGACTTGTTTACTATTTTTATTGCATAATTTATAAAGATGTAACCAATTTATTTAAGGGATATATTATAACTACCCTTATTTTTATTACACATTCGTACATAATTTAGTTTCATAAAATTACACATAATACAACTTGAAATATTTATAATTCTAGTGTATTGGTAATTAGGTACATTATATTACAACTTTAAACATGAATTATAACAACTTTATTGAAAACTTATTTAACATGATTGATCTTAAAACTGCATTGGATGACCATAGAAAAATAAATTAAAAAATGGTTGATCCATAAATCCCATTAAGGGAATAAAAATAGAAAAACATGAAGATAATAATACATTTTATAAAATTAATATCAATGATTCATAAAGTAACATGAATAATAAGGTGTGATATAGCCTGGTAATCATAACATGGGAAATATAAAAACAACATAAAACACTACATCATAGGTCAAGGATAAACTGCAAAGACATCATGGTGAAAACATTAACTTAACGAAATAAGGTATACCCATATCCCAACATGACATATCATGATAATAAACATTACCCAATGCATTATATTGTTATATAATTCTGGGTGCACCTATCACTTTTATTTCAATCTAATTCTTATGTGTGCCACATAGATTTTAAAACATGGATTCATTCATTATCATAATTTATTACATGAATAATTATAGTGGAATAAATACATGTAAATCTCAATAGAAAGGTATATATTCATACAAGTTAACACCCTTGATAGGAAATGAGTATTACATTCACTGCATAAATGGTTTGGCATGGAAAATCATAGTAAACATTTAACAGTATAACAACATCACTTAAAAATAAATAAAATGTTTTGATGAGGTATAAATGGGTCTATAATCATTTTTATATTAACTATAATGTATTAGTGACTTTTTAGTAAATGTCCAGACATTTATAATTATAAAAATAAGGCATCTGATAATAAATAATCTTGAATAAAAAGAGAAAACAAATGATGCTTATGAAATTTTGGCACGGTAAAAGATGTATATGGAATGAATTAATGATAGATAAATGGGTATCCTATTATTTATAAATAGTAATGGAATATTGGGGAGTTTATAAAACATACCATATCATAATTAATTTAAAAATAATAGGGCATAACATAGAATATATTCTAGAATAAAAGAGAGAAAGAGAGGATCCCTTACCTTAAGAGTGTGACACCATAAGTTTGAAAGGGTATTATTGAGATCTCATGGAATATTTGGAGGATTATGGAGAGAGGAAGTAATATTAAGGTATTTCTAAAAGGATTTTTAGTGAATATAAGTGGGATCTTGGGTGGGTTTATATCAGAAAAGAGAGGGATTTCCTTAATATTTAGGTTTTGGACTCTATAAAATAAAATATTTCAAACCCCAAACCTTCCCATGGTTTTTACCCATGGGTTTTTCCAAATTAGAGAGGTGTTAATTATTTTATTTGGATAAGGGCCAATCATTTTATAATATTACCCTTTCTTATGTTGAGGTGAGTCACACTTTTAACGAAATTAATTTAAAATCATAAAATATATTATATGTTATTGAGGATTCATACAGGAATAATAAAATTAATCAAGTAAACATAAAATAAAATTATTTTAAATTTAAAACATATATATGTCTGAATATACTGAATATAGTTTTTATTACATCATTTTTGGGTCATTATGATGTCATAAAACACACAGTATGTTTATACAATATTTAATTCTTACCTAAATATTTGACTATCTCAAAAAATTATAAAAAAATCATCATTGGAAAATTTTGAAATTATGATTCCAAAACTAATATTCATTTTATCTAATTAATTTTCTAAATAGGTTATTTTTCACTTTTAAAATAATATTTTACATTTATTGAAAAATGATGAGTTTTTTCACAATAAAAGACTTTGAACCCATATAAAAAAGTATATTTCACTTCATAAAAATTATATGAACATTTATAATTAATAACAATTATTTAATTATAAAATGATATTTAAATACTATTTACTTAATAAATCCATTAATTCATCAAAATAAATCCCTTAATTGAGTTTAAATATTACCCGAAAATACAATTTGTGTTTAATTGAACCAAAATCAAAATCATTTAAAAACTAATAATTAACAAAATGTAAAAAATTATTATTATATAAAATATACATATTATTTTTATTAAAATATTGATACATATCCCTTTATTACACTAACTTATTCCCTAAGTGCAAGGTGTGTGATGGTAATACTTTCATGGAGTTTTTTGGTAAATATGGTTTGGGCTATGATCTTGATGAGCTTAAAATTCTACCATAAACAATTTCTCTCATGCTTAAGTTGTTGGATCTCATCTTGGTCATGATCAAGTGTAAATCCTAGTGATGTTATCTACCTTTAAAGATCTGATAAAAGGGATTTGTAGGGTACAATCCTCCTGGATGAGACAATCACTTTGTCTATGTCAATTGGATTCGTTAAATCCATATATTTATGCTAATTATGTGTTCGCTGTTTAAAAGATATATTAAAAATTGGTAATATTTTTAACAGTCTTTTAGATCAAAATATATAACTTAGTATGTTCATGTGTTTTCTATAACCATATTACTTAATCATGCATTTAATGAAATAACGTAGGGAAACGTCATGTATAACAGTTTGGGTCATTACAATCTCCCTCCTTAAGATATTTCACCCTTGAAATCTTCATTTCACCCCCCTTAAAATAGGTGACTGTAATTATATCTCATCACTTATTCCATTTCCCATGGTTCTTCAACAAAATTTAGTTTCACTATAACACTTTGACAAGGTGCAATGTCTTATTTCGAAGAACTTTGTCTCTACGATCTAAGATCTTCATTGGTTTCTCCTCAAAAGAAAGTTGATTCTCCAATGGTACCACATCTGAAATGAGTACATATGAGAGGTAAAATATTTACTTCCTCAATAGTGATACATGGAATACATTTTGAACTGAAGATAGGATAGGTGTTAGTGTAAGTCGATAGGCCACCACTCTGATGTGATCAAGGATCTCGAAGGGGTCGATGTATCTCGGACTAATTATTCCCTTGTTTCAAATCTCATCACCTTCATCAATGTAGATATGAGGAGAAGTAAAATTAATTTAATAATAAACTATAGGCCTCATCGATGGTTGTTATTATAACTCTTTTTTTACTCTATGAAGTTTTTATGTGTTGCTGGATGGTCTTCACCATTTCCACCATTTCCTCGACAATTTTAAGACCTACTGGTTTTTGTTCCACAACTTTATCCCAGAATTTTGGTTTCCTTCACCTCTTCCCATAACGGGTTTCATAGGGATTCATTTCGATTATTTAGTGAAATTGTTGTTGTAAGAGAACTATACTAGTGGAATATGTATATATCATCATCCTTTTAAGTCCATTGATATTTTTATCAAAATTTCCACAAGTGCCTTGATTGGTCACTTGGATTATCCATCATATTGAGGGAGATAGGTCGTGTTTAAGTTAAAATAAATATTTAGAGTCTATTGGGGACTCTTCCAAACTTAGAGGTGATTCTTGGACCTCAATCAGATACAATCAATAGTGGTACTCTATGCATCCTGACCACTTCCCTTATGTATCTCCATGCAAGTAGATCCAATGAGAATTCCTCTCATATCACATATAAGTGTGCAATATTTATAAGACAATCCAACACAAACCAAATATAATTATTCCCTATTTATGTCTTTGGAAGATCAGTGGCAATTTCCATGGTAATGTTTTCCCATTTTCATGTAGGTATGGGTAGTAGTTTCATCATCTCCTTGGATTTTTTATTTTCTAATTTCACTTGCTGACATACAAGACATCTTGATTTATATTATATGATCTCCTTCTCATATTGTCCAACCAATAGTATTCATAGAGATCCCAGTAAATATTTGTACTTTTGAGGTGGATGGAGAAGGTTGAGCTATGTGTATCATCCAATAGCTCATTCTTTAACTCATGATTTGATGGTACACATAGTCTTGACCCAAATATCACAACACCTTCATCGTTAAATTTGAAATCCTAATATTTCCTTTTCCTTATAACTTCAACTTTCTTCTAAATTCCCACATAAACTCATAGAGCATCCTTTAACCTCTCCTTAAGATACCGTTGATTAATCATTTGTTAAAGGATTGATGATGTTCTTTCCATTATGATTCTCATGTCCATCTTTTACAAATCTAAGATGATTGGATCTATCTCAATTCTCATCAATGACTAAATTTATTGATCCTTTCTACTTAGAGTGTCTTTGAATTTATTTGTTTTACTAGGAGGGTAGTTAATGTAGCTATCATAGTCTTTGACCAGCTCTAACTATATTCATTGGAGCATATTTACACTTTTTCTGTGAATATATACTTGAGGATTTTCTGATCCGTTTATATTTTGTACTTCTCCCCAAATATATAACCACCAAATTTAAATAGAAAAAACCAATACATATGACTACAAATAATGTGTTTGGTAGCTCTATTCATGAACTTTAATATGACTTGAAGCATATGCAATGAATTTGTCATTTTTCATCAACACACAACCTAGGCCCTACTTTGGACCATTTCTAAATACCACAAAGATATCTCCACTTGTGGGTAGTGTGAGCACATGCATAGTGATAGGCCACCTTTTTAACTCCTTGAATATTTCTTATCATTGTTCATTCCTATAAAACATTAATCCCTTGCATGTTAGTTTGGTGATAGGTTTTAACAATCATGATAAATTTCTCATGATTCGCCGATAATACCCAACTAACCTAAGGAAACTACTGATATTTGTCACATATGTTGGCCTATAAGGGTCTAAAGATATCCCATTTCTTGTGATGATATTCCCCAAGTGGGATACTTCCTTCGACCAGAACTCACATTTTATGTACTTGGAAAAAATGTTTTCCTTCCAAAAAGTATTTATCATAGTATTCAAGTGCTCAACATTCTCCCATTTAATTTTAGATTATATTAGAATATCATTTTTAAACACTATCACAAATTTTTTGAGGTAATCTCTAAGGACTTTATTCATCATGTCCATGAATATTTTTGGAGCATTAGTGAGTCTGAAAGGTATTAATATTAATTCATAGTGCTTATACCATGTAAGAAAAGAATTACAGGGTATATCATCCTTATTTACCCTAACATGGTTATATCCTTACCACATATCCACCTTGCAAAAGTATTATGATTGAAATATCTGATCAAACATGTCATCAATATGAGGTAGGGGATACTTGTTATTTATCCTTATCTTGTTGAGATCATGATAATTAATGCAAGGGCACATTGACCCATCCTTCTATTTTACGAAGTGCACCAGTTCACCCCATGGTGAAGCACTTGGTCATATGAAACCTTTATCTAGATTCTATTATAGTTTTTTCTTCCTCTGCCTGAGTTATATAATATCAATTCTATATGGAGTCTTGTATAATGGCAATTCCCTAGGTATAAGCTTGATCTAAAATTCACCATCTCACATAGGAGGAAGACTAGGAAAATCCTTAGAAAACACATCAACGTTTTCCATCACAATGGTAATGTATTCAAGGATGATTCTTTCCTTAGACTCAATAATTTGAGATAGATATTATTTCTCATAGGGAAATAATATTCATTCCTGAGATGATAGTGCTAAAAAATATTCATCCTTCTCCTTACATTTTTACAGTATCTTAGGAATATTCTCAATACGAATAGTGAATTCCATCTTATGGAAATTATGGTTGGCTCTATATATAGAAATACAATCACTACCCATAATTTCCTCAAATTACACCAAAGGTGGTATGATAAGGTTTTTTGGAAAATTTAGCAAAATCAATTTGACTAAGGAGGAGTTATATATTTGTGATGTTAAAAATTTCCCATTTTTCATTTTTACCGACATCTCAACTTCTATAATTTTTTGTGTCATTTGAATAGTTATACTAAAATTTCATGATAGGTAGGAATGCATACAATTATAATCAAAAATTAATTTCACTATTCGTGATTGTACAACTAGCATACATGTTAGTACTCAATTACTGGGATTCACTTTAGTGGTAGTGATGGAAAAATCTCGCCCTTTCTACCTTAGAGGTTGTTGGTTGTCTTAAAAAACCATTGGCTTCATGCATTGGTTTTTAAAATTCCCTAGATCCTTTCAGTTTTATAAATGAAAAATACATAGAGGGTTGACTAGAGCATTACTTTCCTCCTTCGTAGTAGTGGGTTTCTCCTATCAGTAATCACTGGATAGGTGCCCTTCCATCCCATGCCTAAATTATTTCCTCATCCCCTTTAGGAAATTTATAGGGTGCTTATTTCCTCACATTGGAAAGTGGGATGCTAAAATTTCTTATTACCATTATATCACTCTATTGGACCACTAGAATTGATCTCAAATTTCCTCTTCTTATCCCCATGATACCATTGGGATTTAGTGATCTCTATTTCTACTTTGAGGGAACATTGAAAAATTTATTCATAGCTATCAAATTCATGGATCACCATGGAATTCCATAGGCTATGTTTTATCCCACCAAATAAGCGGTAAACCTTCCATTCGGGTGTAACGACCAAGTTGAAGGTGCATTGTGCGATCCTTGTTAAGTTGTATTCATATGCCTAAATAGATTCATTGTTTTTCAGTTTGAGGGAAAGGAAATCCCATTCCATTTTATGTTATAGTTTTTGGGGAAATATTTATCAAAAAACATTTTCTGAAAATCTATCCACACTATTTCTTTGATCTCCTCCTCTAGTTTTTTATTTTTTATCAATATCCACCATTGATCAGCATCACCCTCTATACGATAAACAACCAAAAGAACATTCTATCATTTGGAGAATTGAAGGACAATGAATATTATCTCAATGGAGTTGATCTATTGATTGGTGATTAAGGGAATAGATAATCCCTTGAAATTTGGAGTCCTTTTTCACATAAAGATTTTTATTATAGCGTATTCTCATTAGATGGAATTTCGATGATCCTCTTAATCTAGGATTCTATTCATAAACTAAGTAAGCTGAGATTTTTTCACCATGAAATGTGTGATTCATGCTCTCATTGGGTTGGGCATCTCATTGGTATAATCATCACATTACTCTTCACAATGATTGTTCACCTAATTCCTACTATTTATGGCCATTGTCTAGAATAAATGGAAAGTTATGTATTAGCATAATTAACTTTTAAAAACATAAAGTGGAATTTAATTTCATTAATTGGATAACTTATAACATACAACTACTTTCTTAAATTATGTATTTATAGGTTTACCATTGTGTTACCCATGATCAATTTCATAACATGTACTCTTTTATGTATATTTTTAATCCCTTAATATTGTTTTGTAACAATATTATGAATTACTAAAGAATATCCCCTAGGATTATCAAACTAGGTGCACAGTAAGGTCCGTAGTCATATACCAGTTTACCTCAAGTCAGGCCCAGAATACCTTGTCAAAGGTGGTACTCCTAGGTATATAAATTCCAAAACCACATCAACTTTTAATATCCATAAAATTATGTATTTTATTGATAAAACACTTAATCTATACTAGCTAAAATTTTAGGGATGTATTATTATGATTAGTCTTATCTCTAATTATTTTTCTAGAGTTTTCAAATCCTATTCCCATAAATAACTAAACATTTCCTATGATACAAACTATAACAACACTTATTTTTATTACACATTAATATAAAAATTAATTACATAAAATAACACTTAATAAAACCCAAAATATAGATATTTCTAGTGTCTTTGGGAATTAGGGATATTTCATTACAACTTTAAACATGAATTATAACATATTTATTGAAAACATAATTAGCATGCTTGAGCTTAAAACTGCATTGTATAACCTAGAGAAAATACATCAAAAAAGGGTGAGCCATAAATACATATAAGTTAATAAACATGGAATGACATGAAGATAATAATAAATATTATACAAGTCATATCAATGAGGCATAAATGAACTTGAATAATGAGATTTGATATAGCATGATAATCATAACATGGGAAATATTGCAACAACTTAAAACACTTCATCATAGTTCAAGGATAAAATTCAAAAAATTCATGGTGGAAAGAGTCCCATACAGAAATTAGGAATACCACTATCCCAACATAGTATCATGATACTAAATATTTTCCAATTCATTAGAGCGCTATATAATTTTGTGTGCACTCGTCACTTTCATTTGAATCTCATGCTTAAGTGTGCCACATAGATCATAAAACATGGATTCATTCATAATAATAATTTATTGCATGATAAATAAGAGTAGAATATATAATTTAATTCCCCAAATAAGGGTATGTGTTAATAAAATTTATTTCCCTTGATAGGAAATGGGTACGACAGTCACTACATAAATGTTTTGGCATGGAAATCACAATGAAAATTCAGCAGCATGATGACGTCACTTAAAAATTAATAAAATGGGTTGATGAGATAGAAATGGATCTCTAAAAATTTGGACATGAATTGGAATATTTTAGGGACTTGGTTGGACATTTCCACACAATTATAATTATAAAAGGAAGGAATGTGATAACATATTAGCTTGAGTAAAAAGAGAGAAGTAAGAATTCTTATGATATTTTTTCAGGGTAACGGGTGTACATGAGAGTGATTAATGAGAGAAAAAAGGGTATATAATAATTTATAAATAACAAGGCCATCATGGGAGATGATTTAAAATATACCCCATAATTATTAATTGAAAAATAAATGGGTATAACATAGAAGAGATTCTTGAATAAAATAGAGAAAGAGATGATCTCTTAGCTTAATCATATGACACCAAAGGATTAAAATTTTATTCTTGAGAGCCTGGGGAACGTTTAGAGGGGTATAGAGAGAGGATTAAAGAGTAATTTCATTCTAAAAAGATTTTTAATGAAGGTAATTGGGAGCATGGGTGTCTTTATATTGGAAAATAGAGGAATTTCATTAATATTTGGGTTTTGGACTCTTCAAAATGAAATTTTTCAAACCACAAACCTTACCATGGTTTTTGCCCATAGTTTTTTCTAAATTGGATATATTTTAATTATTTTTTTATCAAAAGTTCCTAAATTATAAAAATATTACCATTTCTTATGTGGAGGTGAGTCACACTTTTAATGAAATGAATTTAAAATAATCAAATATATTATATGTTATCGAGGATTAATAAAGGATTAATAAAAATAATAAAGTAATATAAAAAACACATTATTTTAAGGGTAAAACATATATTTTCTGATTATATTCATTATATTAATTATTAAAACATTTTTTGGTCATTATTATATCCTAAAAGACATTGTTTGTTTATACGGTATTTAATATTTACCCAAAAATTTGAATGTCTTAGAAAATTATGAAACATTCACCATTGGATAATTTAGATATTTTGATTTAAAAAATAATATTCATCTTAACTAAATTTTTTATAAATATTGTCATCTTCACTTTTAAAATAATATTTTACATTTTTTGAAAATTTTTTGGTTTTTTGACAATAACAGTTTTTGAACACTTAAAAAGTGTATTTCACTTTATAAAAATTATATGACCATTTATAATTAATAAACCTTATTTAATAATAAAATTTATTATAATTTTATTTATTTCAAGAATCCATTAATTCAATAATATAAATCATTTAATTGATTTTTAATATAACTTAAAATGAAATTTGTGTTTAATTGAATAAAAATAAAAATCATTTAAAAAGTAATAAAAAAAAATTAAAAAAACTATTATTCTATACAATATACATATTCATATTTTTAAGGTATTGGTACATGTCCCTTTATTACACCAATGTCTTCCTTAAGATTAAGGTATGGGAGGGTGAGACATTCATGTGGCCTTTCAACAAACATGGTTTGGGTCATGATCTCAATGATCTTGAACTTATCTCGTGAACAATTTCGCTCATCCTTAAGTTGTTCGATCTCATCTTGGTCTTTGTCAAGGGAAAATACCTTTAATTATATCTCGCTTGAAATCTCTGATAAAATGGTTTCATAGCGTATAATCCTACTAGATGAGGCAATCAATTACTTTGTTTGTTTCAATTGGATTTGTTAAAGCTCTATTTTTAAACTAATAATGTGATCATTGTTTAATGGTTATGTAAACAATGGTAAAATTCTTAACTATATTTTTAATACAAATACTATAAATTGTAAGTGCATGTGGATTCTATAACCATAATACATAATAATAAATTTAATTAAATCACAATGGAAAACTTCATTTTTAACAGTTATGATCGTTATAGATATAGGTCCCACCCATCACATAAATAAAATCATACATATGTGTGAAACAAAAATATATAACATTCATCATATCATAACCCATGAAAAGAAATGAGTTTCATAAAAATTTCATATTTTTGTGATAAAAATAAACAACCCAAATAAAAACTAAGGGTAGTATAATTGATTTATAATCCAAGTAAATTAAAACTAATATCAAAGGATTTCATCTTATATGGAAAATCATTGTAAAGTCACTTGGAAAGATTCATGGGAAAATTATTATTCTATTTTTATATCACGTATATTTAATGATACTATAAACTTTTAAATGGAATCATTTTATTTGAAAATAATATTTTAAAAATTTATGTTAAGCTTTAAATAATTTCGGTTACCTGAAATTGGGAATATCCTCTCATTATGTGTAGGTTAAAAAAATATTTTTTTTTCTATTTTTTTCAGAAAAGTCACAAAGAAACTCATTTAGAAAATGTTAAAAAATTTATCTCAAACCATTTTGAAAACATTAATACATGGTTAAAAATTATTTTAAAAAATAATAAAAACCTTTTTAAATTTTTTTTATAAAACATGGATATGGATGATAAATATTACTTAACTGATACTTAAGCGTAAACAATCCCGAATGATTATGACATAGGGAAATAAACCCTTACCACTTTGGTAAATTTTGAATCATAATCCTCATGGAATAAATAAATTTAGATGGATATTTATATCCATTAATTTTTATCATAATAATCATAAAATACATTCATGGGTTGTATATACACCACCAAAAAGAAACAAGTAGTGTATAAGTCATGTTTCTCACAGATATAAAAGTGATACAAAAATCCCTTACCTCGTGTCAGAATTCCTTATTCATGTTCAAAACTCATGTATAATAAATATCGATTTATTATAGCTTTATTATATAAATATATATCTATAATTATATTTAATATTTATTTATAAAATATTATCACCTATTTTATAAGAATTTATTATTAAAATCACTATTCTAGGTGATAACTGCTTTAGTTTTTCAAGCATGTTTCCGTTCCAAAGTCTTGATCCTTATAATTTGATCATGGACACATATTTTACAGAATTTATTCATGGTATAAATTTAATATATATTCATCATATACATATTGATAATCAATCATAAAATTAGATATAGAGAAATGAATTACATCGTTCATGGTGATGGTATGTCGTACGTATGCATAAACATTGTTTCCATTTTTTGACTTATAGAATGAAATAAAGTTATATAATAATTAAAATTTATAGAATAATTTTTATTTTATAAATATTTTATATATTAATATAATTCATCATTAACCATCCATGTCAAATATAAATTAAAAATGAACCACATTGTATCATGGTGATGGTAGTTCGCATGAGTTCACCAGCGATGTTATTATTTCCCAAAAGATTAGATGATAAGAATTTTGATATGATATTATCATTACATAAGTATAATTATTTCAAAAATATCATATTAAACTCTAGAGACATCACAATAACCATCTATAAAATATGGTGATGTAAATCAATTGTATCATTATGTGGAGATGGTAAGTCGTGCGTACGCACGAGCGGAACTTTCAATTTTTTATGGGAATGGGGTGTATAATGGAGTTATCATAATCAAAATAAAATTTAAAAATATTTATGATACTTAAGTTAATATATTTAAATGAGGTAAAAAAATTTATAAAAAAGATAGTGATCAATTAGATCTATTACCCATTCTTTAGAATAACACATTTAGATCGCCTCTAAATGGATCCAGGGTTGGTCTTTTTGAAATACAAGAACCACTATAATGTATATAGGGACGCTTCTAAGATACTTTTTCATATTTTGGTTAATCTAGAAGGCCAAAAGTGGTTTAATTAATTTTGGGATGAAGTTCCCTTTTATAATTAAGGTGAGGGACACTTTTGGAATTTCTCAAAATATTAAATTATAATAAATTAATTTCTCCTAAAAATTTCATCCAAATATAAAGTTATTAAATTATATGATAGTATATTGTTATAATAACATCAACCAATATAATTTATATAAGTTCTTATGTCATTTTAATCTTTATAATTTTTATTAACCATTAGTTAACTTATTTTAATTTTAACTACGGTAAAAAAATTTTCAATATTACAGGTTGTAATTTTAACTTATAAATATTAAATTGTAAAATAATTGGCCAATTTATGATATTTTATACCATAACATATGTTATTTTTCATTATTTAATATTTTATTATTTTTAAATAATTTTATAAATTATTATTTTCTTAAAATATCATTAGTATCAATATTGACAGTATTCATTACATTGAATTTTCTAAAATCAATAAAACATGTATAATTAGAAAAAAAATATTTTAAAACATCCCAAAATTTTCATGGTCATTTAGAAAAATTTTGGATCACCTTTATTATCTCAGATTATAATACGTTTAATATATTTGATATTATTTATTTGATTTTCCCTTAATTGAATAATCATTGCATCAATGTTGTGTACATATTTATGTTAATTATTTACACATTAAAAAAATAAAAATAAATTAAAATGATGTAGATAAATAATTTATATTTATAAATACTATTTATTGTCAAAAAAATCATCTGGATAACATCATATTAAAAATATTATACTTATCAAAAACAAGAGAGTGCCATGTTTGACTTTTTTTAAAATAAAATATTATAATGGTCATAATATCATTTATGTGGACGCAAAATGTCTTAAATTCGACCCTAGTATTATTATAATCTACATATACTCATCCAATATGTTTAATTCTAGTTTTTGGGTCATTTAATGGTTCTTATAATTTTATTTTTAATGTTTTAAAAATCATTTTAATGATTATTTCCTTCTACTTTCACAAGCACTGCGTCAAAGTGCCATAAGAATTAATGTAAATATTTCACAAATAAAATTTTCAAAAAAATCATAAAAATAAATTAATTAGTCTCAATATAGTCCTTTATATTAGTTCATTATTAATTTTTTCCACAACTGAATACATAAATGATTTTTAAAACTAAGTGAATAATATTTTTTACTTCCTTTGGTTTAAATAATTAATATTTTATTCTCAGGGAAAACTATACATTAAATGACTAAATTTTAGACCCTAGGCATTATGTCTCTAATTTAATTAATCCAATAATAATTAGGATGAATAATTATGGTCTTATCACTTAGTTTTAACCTAGATTTACCTGATTTACCCTTTTACCAAGGTGATAAAAATTACTAATGTTTCTATTCATATTGACCAAAAATAAATGGAAATATTTACTAAATTTAGACCTCATGATTCCAAAAAGTAATTCAATTTTTTAAAATTTAAAACATATAATTTTTATAATTAAAATTAAAATTAAACAAAAAAAATACGATGAAAAATATTTTTTCAGACAAATTCCCTTTTTAAGTACAAAATTGTTTTTATACCAAATTCAACTATAATATTGATTCCAATTAAAAATATTGTGTTATAAATAATATAAAAAGGATAATATTATTTTGGAACTACTTTTAAATATAATGGAACATTTCAAGTGGTTGAAACAAAAATATTGTTTTAAATAAAAATTAATATTTTTTACAATTAACTGGAAGGTAAATCATTTCTGAAAAAAATATAAAAATTTTACCCTATGATAATTTTAATATGATTATTTAAAAAATAAATATTTTTTATCAAGTAAAATTTATATTAATTCCATAATTTAACAATAATATTTTCTCAATAAAAATCATATTTTTGAAGAAATCATATTTCTAAAGCATAAAATAACAATTTTTAAAATTTAGTACTTATTTCAAAATAATTAACCAGCATTGTAGTATTTGAGTATGACCTTTACATATATATCATAATTTTGTTAACACTACTCATACACACCAATTTAATGGTTAGTTTATAATAATCACATAATATTTTACTAATGTTATGCAATACGTTTAACCTTGTTATGGCTTGCAATGAAAGATATTGAAGAAATAAAATTATTTAAAGAGAAATATTTCAACAAAAATATCAGGGTGTTACAAAATTGGTTATTTTATTATCCTTTTGCTTTTATTTATTATCTATAATGATCATATAAAATGAGAATATATTGCTTTACTAATTATGTTAGGGAATCCAATGGTGTTCGATCACATATTTTTACTAACACCCTACTCGGGTTGCCATGGTACTGTGGTGCCCGGCTAGACCTCATTGTTCATAGGTTGAGGTAATCAGGAGGCCCAAATTTGGATTTTTTTTAATTGGATAGATTTAATAGATTTAGGATATATTTTATACGATACTCAATGGTTCTAGTAGAGTCTCCCTATATTGGTATTCATTTGTTTATTTGTATATGTGATCAGATCAATAGGAAATCAGTTTGGATGTGTAACTATATACTTCCAAATTTCCTTTTTTATAGCATGATTCTTGAATATTGATTATGCGAAAACTTATTATCTTTATTTTCTCACCATTATTTTTCACCAATATATGGGTATCTTATCTCCATTATAACACTCTATATCATCACTGTTATTCGAAAGCCTCTGGTGTATGACGAAGAATGCCTAAGGTCATGTAACACTTAGGTCTAGATATTGATGAGTGATCTAAAGCTAGTGATATTACAAGAATAGTTGAAAATACCATCTAAAGGTTATGAAGATTGTGTCAGGATGATAGAGATGTGTATAATGTAACTAAAAAGTACATATCATGTATTCATAGTTAACCAAACCAGGCCGATCCACTTGAATTGTTGAATAACATGTTCATGAATAGTACACAACATCATTACATGTCATGTATTGACCGAAAATTATCATGAGTTATAATGGGGTTATATAGTGTGTACATGGTGTACACACCATAAAACCAAACAATGTTAGGCCCCATAGGAATCATAGAATCAGTGTGGTCAAAGTATATGGATGGTAATTAATAAACACTATGTATTGACATCCAACTGTTCAATATGGGCCAGATGTGGTAACATGATGTTTAGTTTGTGTACAAGAAATGTAACACACAAATATCATAATAGGAATAAATTTTTATTCCCTAGATATGTTGTTTGAGTGCTTAGAGATAGGAGAACACAACATTTATCTAGTTTTAAACATTATGTAACTCATACCATCTCACACAAGGTAAACAATGATATAGGAATGTCATGGGATTCAAACATGTGGAGTTAAATATTAATTATATAAAAATAAAACTACTACATGTGTATCTATTTGTATGCATCATCTAACAAATATTTTCTGATAAAATATATGCTAAGTGATTTTCTACAGTTCTCTTGGAATTAAATGCTTAAATAAATTATTTTCAAAATTATTCTAGAAATTCATTAAAGGTATAGTTGTTTCACACTTCATGTATTTCATGGTAATTTACAATGGTGAATGACACATATATTAATTGAATTTTGTGTGGCCATTCATGTCATACAAACAATACAATGCTACCCATGGAACAATATACCTTGTAATATAATGGCACACCATATAATTAGACAATACACAACAAGGACTACATAGAGACTAAGTGACACACCAAGTGAGTGATAGTATGTGTCATTTAAATTATAACAGTACATGTCTTGTTGCCTCCAGTATAAAAAATGTTATTAAATTCTAGATTAAATTTAAATCTAACCAAATGTGTACATGTTGTGTCTATATTTGTATACACCATGTAAAAATTAATTTTAAATTATTTTATTTTATTTTATTTTATTTAAAATTACAATGTATAATAATATAAATGAATTTTTTAATGGATAATTAAGATAAAAGAAATAATTAATTAATAAGATAATTAATTTATTAGTTTAGTAATTTAATATTAAAAAATAATAGATTGAAATTAATTTTAACTTGTTCTAAATTCATAGTCATTACATGTGTGGATGATCATGATCTTAACATAACTATGTATGTGTTGGATTTATATTTAATTGAATTAATATTTTTTGTGTTTTAGGATAATTTTTTATTAAAATGAATATGATGATATGTCTATCAACCCTCACCCCTTTTATGTTTGGGGATATGTGTCCACAATTTCTTTTATAGAACCCCAAACCCATGGTTCTCCTCACCTTCATGTGAGTATGAATATGTAAATGAAGGATATCCCAAGTGAGAAGAGATGGTTCAAGATAATACTGAGGTCAAACCAACCAAAGAGATATATAAGCTAGAGGTGGAATAGTAAAACTCAAGACAACAATAAATTGAGGAGTTATTCTCATAGCGCCAATGGTTAATTTATCATCCTCTCAATAAACTAACCTAAAAATATAATCTTGTGATAATTCCACCTATTTATTTTATTATTTATAATTATTGTTATGTTATATGTTTATGTGATGCATGTTTATTGGATATCTATACATGATAACATAATGTAAATAAATTAACAAGAATGCATTATGGAATAAAATAAATGGATTGTGCATAAATTATTTTATCAATAATGGTTTATTAATTATATAATATCCACATAATATTAATGAGTATGTAAAAGGGTAAAATATGTATATTTTTCACACAAGATAAAAAAATACCTGAATAATTATTAACTTATAAAATCCCTCCATTACATGAGTTAAAATGTAATATTACTTAAAATTACTTGCGCTGCCCAATTTTGTGTTCTTTCAATTATTGAGGAGTTCTAAGTAATGTTTGGGTAAATTTAACCAAGTTTACATTAAAAGATATTTTCCTATATAATACTTAGTGTAACTAGGAGGCATGTATTGAAGAAATCTGAGTCTAGGATTTTAGGATTGGGGAGTCTAATCAACAGATAAAGAAGCTATGAGTTAATGTAGTTGGTAATACAACTTACTAAAATACCTTTGAATAATTTTCTAATCCAAAGTATATATTGTGAGAAGGTAAATATTTATCCTTGCCACTAGAGTATCCATGTGTTGGGATATATCAAATCAAATGTCATGGGATATTTTTTATTTGATTAAATAATAGGAGACTAAAAAATAAAAAAAGTATTATGTCACATTTTTGTAATTAAGATAAAGTAATAACACTTTATTTTATTTTTTATAGAAAATTTCATGAAATACAACCTTAACATTATTCATATCATTAATATTATAGAAGCACAATCTACTGACAGATGATGACTTATAGGGGTGGTATATGTTTTTATGAATTTTATTACACCAAGAGAGAATGTTTTATATGATGGAATCCACAATTATAAATAATGATACCTCTATGTAGGCTAATGAAGATGATCATAATATCTCATTGAAACAAGTTTATGATGAATTGGAGGTCAAATTCCTCATGACATCATCCATTTATATTGGTCTCTAGAAGCTTTATGAGAACCTAGATTCACACACCATGTTATCTCATCTCTCTCTTTATCAGAAGTAGTCTATAAAGGATATTCATGAGATATCCCAGACACTTTTCACATGAAATCTAAGAAAAGGTGCTCTATACAACCCCATGTAGTCAAGATGATTGAATTTTTTGAGCTTTTAGAGATTCTATATTTCAAGTTACCCAAATAATTATGAATCAACCTCATAAATTCGTCACTAACTTATAATCTCTCATGTTTTATTAGAGATTTTAATATAAATAATATTGAGAAGTTGATTTAAATTATCCTTACTCTGATTATCTTGGAGGATAAGGATAG
Organism: Viscum album; assembly: GCA_963277665.1. NCBI lineage: Eukaryota > Viridiplantae > Streptophyta > Magnoliopsida > Santalales > Viscaceae > Viscum > Viscum album. The sequence continues at coordinate 1,957,314,472 of OY728153.1, forward strand.
GTGGTTAGAAAAACATGTATTCCTTATGGTGACAAGATAAGTGGAAAGGATAAAATCCCTAAAACCAACACCAAGTCTTTGAATTCTTTTCAATTCCCTTACAAGAGGTGTAATGTCTAGAGGTGGTCTAAGGAACAAGACATATAATATTTCCATGCGGAAAGAAGGCCAACTATAAGAATAGACACACCTTGATGAATAATTAATGATAAGATTTAAGTGATTTTGTTATCAAATGTAGCCTCTTCATTTATATAATTTGGGTATTATATAAAACATTTGGTTCTTACATTTGTTCCCAAATATAGGAACTAGGGAGAATTTGGAAGGTTCGTTGAGTTGAGGTGTATTTTTGATCTACCAATGGAGAAAGAATAGTTTTAGTAGCTATTGGATAATAACATATTATTTTAACAACATGATTTATTTTAGTCATAATTATTTTATATTAGGTTCCTACTACAAAAAAACATTATATTGGTTCCAGTTTGGAGATTTCTAGATCTATTTTTATATTTGTAAATTACAGTTGCTAATTTTATGAAGATAAAATATTTTATGGAATGGAAAATATTAATAATTGTATTTTTATACTATAACATAAAAATTTGTATTTCAAATTGATAATGAGTCATGTTCATGTGAATAATATCACTCCCAGTTGTGGAATCACCAACTTAGTCATGTAAATGAGAATCATTTAACAAATTTAAATCCAGAATTGTATTTTTATTATTTTAAACTAAAACCACTTTATATGTGGTATTCTTGTTTTAAATTGAAGTGGAGAAAACATCCATTTAGTGGAAAGGTAGAAAGAGGAACATAACTTATTGGATTAGTTCATATAGATATGTGTGGACCTTTTCCAATTGAATCTAGAGGTGTACACTCTTACTTAATAACTTTTACTGATGAATTTATTATATATGGATATGTATAATTAATGAGAAAGAATTTTAATTCATTATTTAAAATTTAGGAATACATGAATATGTATAATTAAAGATAAATAAGTTTAATTCCTTCTACAAATTTAAGGAATATAATAATGAAGTAGAGAATCAGCTTAGTGAAAAGATAAAGATCATAAAATCAAACATATGTGTAGAATATCTTAACCAAGAGTTCTTTTATTATATAACGGAGTTTGGGATTTTATCTCAACTCACTCCCCATTATACATTGTAGTGTGGTGGTTTTAGTGATATGGGGAACCATGAGTTATTGTACATGGTGAGATTGGTGATGAGTTGTGTGGATCTTTCATGATACTTTAGGGATACACATTATTGGCTACACAAAAAACACTAAACTATGTGATAACTAAATTGTAAAATGGTATTCCATTAATATTTTGGAGTTTAAAGAAACCTTTTTTTCACATACACAGGTTTGGTGATACAAAGGATTTGTTAAGTCTATACTTTTCAAAAAACATGCACCCAAAAGAAAAAATAGTTTCTTTATAGGATACCCCAATTAATTAAAGGGATATTATCTATAAAACCCATTCTAAAAACATTTAATGGTGGAATGGAATTTCATATACCTTCAGAGTGAAAAAATCATAAAAATTGATAGTGGTAGAAATATCTACTTTAGTAAAGTTGATTCTCAAGATCCACAAGATTTGGAAACAGAAAAAATTCCACAAGTATCTATGGAAAAGGCTATTCTAGAGACACAAGTACAACATAGGAACACCGGATTGATTAGATGTAGAGACTCAAATTTTCCATGTATTATTTTGGGATATTTAATGGATTATTTTCGAGACCAATCATTAAGATGGGATGAATTTTTTAGGCTCTATGTTCCCTGAATTAATATTTGAATATATTAAATATACTAAATAGCATATGAATAGATTTTTCCTTAATAAGTAGAATAACTCTTAAATGGGGGCCTCAGATCAAAAATATTATGGAACTGTTGAGTTTAGAGAATGGGTTTTAACCTATTCAGGAAACAACCTTTGTAGGCATAGGGAGTTTTTGGAAATTTCATCATAGGCATGAAATGAATAAAATAATTAAATAAATTATTTTATTTTTTATTTCATTGATGAAGTGATTTGTGTGTCTTTTAATAGACGATTTTGATGGAATTATAGGGTTATCCACAAAACCATATATCCTGTAGAGAGCTGTTAAAGATAGATTTAGAGGATCTCTCCCAGGAGAATGGAAACCAGATCATAGATCCATGATCAGCGAGCAACGAGATTAGGGATATCTATAATGATAACGACGTAGGATCATTATTCATCAACAATCGATCCATCATGAGGTATTATGTTTTTTTGTTTGGATTATTTCCTCATTCTTAGTTCCTATGATGAAGATGAGTCAATCAACCAATATATTGATCCATGTTTTGGTCATCATGTGGGATGGGTTTATTTTTGGGTATATTTTAGGAAAATTTCTTTGTGATATTTGATTCATCATTTTCATTCTAACAGGGATGGATCAAGGATAACATGAACATTGGCCAAGGTTCATTCATTTTGTTTGTGTTTGTGCATTTATCACATTTTTCTTCATTCGCCATGAGTATTCTTTGTTTGGATCATGGTTCGACATACACAAAGAAATATATTATTTATAACCCATTTAATGTCACAATGAATTGATATGGTACCTATAGGATTGGAATGACATGATGGTGTTGTGATGATGGAACTGATGGAAGATTTAATTGTTTTGGTTACCTGGTTTCTTGTTCTTTAGTGCACAATGATGTACTATGTTCCATGGTGTTTTCCAAATTTATTTGACGGCTAGAATGTGTTGTTTGTTGACTGCAAGGCTCAGCTGACATGGATCCTTAGTTTTTCATTAATTTTAATGTCCAGATCAATGGATGGATGTGTGAGAATGGACACTAAATCTATAGATGAGATTCTAAAAAATTCTATAATAGACGATGTGTAAGTTGGAGTGACATGACGTGTGGGACCCTCTCGGTAATGACTAGGGTGTTAGGAATAAGATAAGTGTCAAACTGCATAACACCTCATCACATGGCATGTGGTCCCCTTTTTTGAGCCTGTTGAGTACCATAGAGGGTACATAAACATGGGTCGGAGTACACAGCATTGGCCAGTTGTGTACTCTCACACGAACACTACATGGAAAAATATACAAGGGCTAATAAATGTACTGGTACATAGGTATAATTTCAATGGAATCAACAATCCATGTACTTCTATACAAACATGGAAATAAGCCTTTTTATATGGGCAGGACCCAGGGTCAAAGGGACACGACATGTAACCCTAACACATGTTGTGTACTCCTTGAATCATACCTCGAAGCCCTTTTACCCTATTTCTTGGAAAATTTTCATTAGGGTGCATTCCCCATATCCATTCCTTGAGGGTTAATATGTAATCACCACCTACACATATGAAAACTATCCCTTTAGCAGGAATTCATGGATAGAGTTGTTAGAATCCCTCTATCAACCTTACTGTGAAATCCTCTATTCATCTTCATTCCTTGGGTGGAGTTCTTGGTATCTTCTTAAACAACACTATGTGAGCATTGATCCTCTACCTATCATGTTAATCCAAATTGAGTTTTTGGTATACCTTGTGTCATGGAGTGTGATCTTCATCTTTATATCATATCTCTTCATAATTTTTGTGTGTAATTCCTATGATGAGACCCAATGATAAGTACCTCTAGAATGAACATATACAGTACTATGAAACTCAGGGAGAGTGGTCTCGTAGATGAGTGCTTTGTAGAAACTCTGAGGTAGAATCCTAGGTTGGAATTATGGTTATGAAATTACCTCTTGACTATGTGTCTTTGTTGAGTATATCTGTAAATTCTAGTTATATGTGTTGTTGTTATATACCTATGTATAGTTTAATGTTTTCTTTTTTGTATATTTTGTGGTTTCAGGGTGTCCTTCTAGGTATTGTTATACTCACCACTACACAGGATTTTCCCACACGTGTCATGTCTTGGAAAGACGATCAACCTATTGATAGATTCCTAGATGGACTAGGACCAGACGATGAATAATGAGACCGAACCAACCAAGTTGTGTTCCTGGTGTATATTGAAAGCAGTCCCTAATATTTCTTTAGGTTGGACTTGTTTTCAGACTCTTTGTTCTGGGATTATATTTGGCCCTATTTACTTTCCATCACTTATTGTCGTACTCTGGTTGGGGGATTTAGACATATGATTTCGTGGTTCTTTAGGTTTTTTTACATTTAAAAATTTGTATAGGATTGGAGATCTATTCATGTGTTCTAGTGAATAGGCCAAGGCCTCCCATGTTAGTGATATGCCTACTTGGTGCTAGTCACCACCCTCTGTCCAATTGGAGGCGGGATTTGGGACTCGCGACATATGACCCTTTGGGATAGGTTGTTATAGAGTGGTATCGAATTTCATTCTATTATATATTATGACTGGAGTCTATAAGATTTGTTTGGGGAAATATTATTAAGTTGTTTGAGTTCATATTTTAGGCTAGGGACTCCATTTTTGGGGTAGCGACCTATGTATCCATACAACAGAAATATAAACACATGCTTTTCAACTTGGTACATGAGAGAAATGGTTTCATGGGAAAATGGTCCATGCATCATATAGCCATGGGTTGTAATCTTCTTGCCCTTCTGTTTTCATCTCTCTAGATATACATGTTGACAGTATTATATCTTGTTTACTTTTTGGAAGCCTCTATAATATAATCTAGCTAGGATTCAGCCTTGGGATCACAAGGATGATCCCCTTAGTGAAGAGGCATTAATAACGGGACAAGTTATAGAGGTTCTACCTCTAGGTGTTGCACTAGTTATAACCCCAACTGTAGAGTTATAGATGGTACCCACAACATCAGGGGATGAGGTGCACTGGCAAAGCACAATTAACGGATTTTAGCAAATGCTTCCCTTGGTTTCCAAGTTGATTCCAACCCATATGTGGCCAAAAACTAGCTTAAGGTGGTGACTTGAGTTTCCTCTCTAGTCAAGACAGCAGTGGATCAAATGGTGGTCCAGGAAGAAAGCCTTCTTCATGTTTTAGAAACATGGTGGGGGTTATTGATTCAGTATTATGAAACATGACTCTAGCATGGTCATAGTTTTTTTGTGTGTTCATAGAGGAGTTATCCCTAGCTACACTGAGGGTTGTACGTATGCAAGAGCTTCTATATCTCCAGTAGAGCACCATGATAGTAGGTTTTTATTCATTGAGGTTTACCAACCATTCGAGGAAATCGATGGATACAGTATATAATTTGTTCTTTAGATATCATACCATTGAGAAAAGATTATTTAGAGACATCTAAACCAATTTCAAACATCTATGAAATCATACCTATGTTTGGTTTGTACATCAAGATTTGGTGTTTGAGATTTTCTTAGATGAGAAGACACCACTAGTGATCACTGGTGGTGAGAAATTAAGAGAAGATACCTTAGAAGTAGGGATCGAATAAGAGTCTCGGGGACTTTGATGTGTGAGATGTTTCTTGAGGAGGTCCCTGGACATAGGATCTGTGGTTTAGGGCTCTCAAGATGGGTCTTGTAAGCCCAGGGAGAGTAGATAATACTCATTTTATGGAAGTGGACATCTTTCCTGAGATTTTCTGAACTGCTATATGGTTTATTGACAAACCATGGATGGTCCATTTAGGAAGAGACAACAAAAAGAGAAGATAGGTCCATGGGGCAGTAGACATGGAAGGGGAGTTGGGATAGAAGAAGGTGGTCGTGAAATATTTGACTTGTTACCACATCCACCCTAATGTGGTCCACCCCATGCTTATAGAGATAAATGATAGAGGTGGGGAAAGCTATATAAGGTCTTGGATTATGACCTAGAAAATTTGGGAATGATATAAGGTATGATCTATGTCTTTTATACCTTAACTACTATACTGATAGACATAGGTTTGGGTTATTCCTTTATTGTCACATAAGTTTTTCAATACATATAGATTATGATTGATACTTTAGATATACCCCTGTACATGGAGACTTATACTGCCTTTAGTGTTGGCCCTATGGTTTCCCAATTGAAGGCTAAAACACTTGAAACTGCTTAGGGTGATTTTAATGCAGGTACCTCTAACATATATTTTGTTTCTTCTATGATTCAATGTGGAAAGAAACCTAGTCTGATCATGTTAAAAATTTTCAGAAGATCTTCTAGGGGGAAGGGTTATAGAAGTAAAAAAAGAGGATTCCAACCCCAAATTCATGTTCCAATGAATTTTCGTTTTTGAATTATCATAGTATTTCCAACCATGACACTTTTATTATCCTTAAAAGATTTATTAATACTCATCGAACTAAAAATTTTTTATTACTGAACATAAAATCAAATTTTCATAGAACATTATGCACCTTGGCACATATGGTTATAATTTTTTAAGTGTGTTAAAAGAGGTTATTTCTTTAGAAACACTGGATTTTGTAGCATTCCTCTCTATAGAATGTGAATGTTTTCAAAATTTATGAGAAGATGTATACTTGTGACATTTCTTTTGATTGTTGGAACATTTTTTGTTCTTTGGATTATGCCAAAAATATATACCAAGATAGAAGACCACTAGGGTATGACCTTTATTATATAGCTAACAACATTCATGATCCCTGGTTTGTGATAGGTGATTTCAATGTGATTCATACCTCTAGTGAGAAAATTGGCCCACCCCACTCTTCTATATCTTCAAGATAATTTAATTCCTTAATTGAGGATAATAATCTTGTGGAAATAAACCTTACTAGTTCCAATTTTACTTGTTATATAAGGCACTACAATAAGTTAGTTTCTAGAAAAGTTGATAAATCTTTCATGAATGAGTCTACTCTGGATAAATGGGACTCTATCACTAGCATTACCCTTCCTAATATTAACTCTAATCAGCATCCCATCTTTGTCAATCTATATATCAAAATCCTAAAACACTTTAATTTTTTTATATTTAATAACACTTGGTCCTCTGAACCCACGTTTTCTAAAATCATCATATCAGTTTTGGCATATATGAATCATTATAATGATGATGTGCTTTTATCATCAAGATAAAACATCTTAAACAGTGTCTTAATGGTTGGTGTAGTTCAAAATCTAAACAAATTTACAATGGAATCTCTTTTCTTGAGAGTGAACTTATCTAACTTCAAAACACAACTACTAGATCTAATTTCACTATGGATCCTCAACATGAAATCAAAACTTCTATGAAACTTAACACATTTCTTTTCCTTAAAGAAAACATGCATAAGAACATCTTCAAAAGCATATGTAAATAGGATGGTGATAGAAACACTAAGTTCTACAACTCAATTAAATGAATTGGGAAATTTTTTAGGCATATGTCATTTCTTAGTGATGGGGAAAACCTCATTGATACTGATGATGTAATTTAAAATCATGTTTTCTCTTATTATGAAAATATTTTTAATGTATTGGAGGTCAAAAATACCTTCTTTTATATTTCATACCAGCTATGGAGAATGGAGAAGATATCACTTATATTTTAAGCATCCCTATTGATCATGAATTCAAAGATACTATTTTTAGCCTTAATCATGGTAGTGCTCTTGGCCCAAATGGTTGCTATAATGGCTTCTATCATCACTTCTTAGTGGTTATTCAAACTAATTTTTGAAAACTTGTCAAATGTTTTTTTAATGGTGTTCTTACTCAGGGGTTGAATGTGATATTTCTCTCTAAATCCTAATGTGGAAAATTCTTCTGTGATTAATCTCTTTAGGCATATTGTTCTTATTAACACTCTTTACAAAATCATCTGGATAATTTTTTCTAATAGACTTACTGGTATAAAAAATAAAATTTTCTCATGGAATCAATTTGGATATACGAAGTGTAGGTCTATACAAGATTGCATTTTTATTTCCATTGAATGCACTAACACTTTAAACAGATCCACCCGGGGAGGAAATATTTCTATAAAACATGATATCAGGAAATCCTTTGATACCATTTATTGGAGTTTTATTTTCAAGGTTCTTTAGATCTTTTTAATGATTCCTTAATTAGTAGAATAAATTATATATTCAAATCAGATACCATCTCCATCCTTTTCAATGGTTCCCCTGAGGGTTACTTTAAATGAACCATGTGAGTTAGACAAGGTGATCCCATCTCTATCATTATTTTTTCAATTGAAGAAGATTATTTAAGTAGATTGCTCACTTTTCTTGTCAACCAGAATAAACTTAAACCTATTTAGGCTTCTAGGAACTTAAATGTGCCCATGGATCTTTTATATGCTGATGAAATCATCATTTTCATACAAGTAGATAAAAGGAATATTCAAAGCCTCAATAGTTCCCTCTCACATTATGAAGAAATCTTTGGTCAAATCCGTATCTAGAACAAATCTTTTTTATTATTTAGGAAAAAATTTCTATCTAATAGAAATTATAATATTATCAATTATTTAGGTATCAAATAGAGATCCTTCCCTTTTACTTATCTCAGTGTGTCCATTTTTTGTGGAAGTCTTAAACCTAGTTACTTTTCTAAATCTTTTGACCAAATACTCAATAATATTTCCTCTTAAAAGTGTAAATCCCTATCAATGGCTAAAAAATATACCTCGTTAAATCTAAAATTTAATTGAAAATGTTCTACTCATTGATGGATTATAAATCACCTATAGGTCTCCTTATGAAAATTAATGTTTACATCAATAAATATCTTTGGACCTTAAGCTCTACTGAAAATAAACTTATGATAATTCATTTGACTACTTATTATAAGCCTTTAGATAAGGGAAGTCTTGGCATTAAAAACATTAAACTCATTAATGATGCCTTACAATCCAGAATCAATTGGAACCTGATTCACAATAACTATGATTCCATTTTTTTTCTCAAAATAAAATTCCATGAAAAGTTAATGAAATGAAATATGGATTAAATTTGCTCTTTTATTTGTTCGTCCATTAGGAAATCCTTTACCAACATCATGATCAACTCATGATGGATGTTTAGTACCAACTATTCCATGAACATTAGGTTAGACAACTGGAATGGTGTTATTTTAATCTCCAGGCATCCTCTCAATAATTTATCGGAGCATACCAACTATACTATTAGGGATGTTTTAAATTCTCATAACATCAGTCTTTCTAATAACACTATTAATGTTATTGAAAATTATCACTATTCCAATTCTAAATATTTCCAAATCTGGGAACCTACTCATAATGTCATCCTAGACTCCAAAATATTTTATAACCAAAACTTTCAGAATTATGAGGATAATTTCTATTAGTTAATTTTTTTTGAAAATTCAAGGATCAATCCCTTGTGGATTACTCTTGTTTGGTGTATTAACCATAGAATATTCCCTAATAAGGTTTGTCTTTAATATTTTGTGATTTAACATTTCTCTAAGTTTCATCTTTCTAAACCATGTCGTGAAAATACTAACAATCCATTTCTGTCTTGTGCTACATATTCAGCACTTTGAAACTACATTTTTGACATTTTTATTACAGATGGATGCTTATTGATTCAATTATCTCCCAAATAAAGCATTGTGTTGATATAGAAACATATCAATCAAACAATAATCTTTTCTTGACTACTTTTTTTGAGCTTATCCATGTGATATGGTATGATATAAATACTCTTCTTCATTATAATGTTTCATCCGGTATAAATGCAAGTCCGACGCGGATTCTCATTGCTATTTAGGAAGCTATCTCGATTCAGAAGGATAATTGTGACAACACTATTATAGTCTTTGGACTCCTATGATGTATTCATATTGACAGAATATGTCATCAACTACATTCAATTTTTAAGTTCATTGGAAATCCCCACTCCCAGGTTGTATTAATGTGAATGTTGATGGCACTTCTAAAGGAAATCACAAACCCTTGGGTTGTGGTGCTATTTCCAAAAACCACCTTGGGCAGTGCCTCATATGCTTCTTTGGAATATATGGAATATCCTTGTCTCTAAAAGTTGAAATGATGAGTGTGATACACGATTTTTACTTTGCTAGGCAACAGGGTTGGAACAATATTTGGGTTTAAAGTGATTTGAAAACTATTGTCTAGGATATTTCAAATGGTGTGGTGCATCTATCTTTGTGGTCTACAACCCATTGGAAGAACTGCCTCATTTCACTTATGGAGATCAGCAACATTGTCACTCATACCTTTCGTAAAGAGAACATGGTTGCAGATGACCTTTCTAATAAGGGAGGTAACCATTACGTAACCTAACTGGATGACCTTATATTTTATTTACTTCCTCTTTATGATAAGGATTGTAAAAATATTATGTCATTCATACTCATGTAACCCTTTTATATGAATAATAATTTGTGCTTTGGTCTTTCACCAATGTACCACATTCTTCAAAAAACAATAGTTCATGCCCGGATTGACTATTTCAGGTAGAGGATGTGTTGTGTATATAGAAATGGGACTATGTTCTCATTTTTTGGTGAAAATGAAACTTAGGTAGTGTAGTATAGACTCATGCATATAAGGGTGTAGAAAATTACTCATCAGTTTGCTAGAATGACCCTAGGTGAAGTGGATGTTATGAGTTCCTAGTTTCCTATAGTGGTGGTGGAGTGTGAGTAAATATTCCTTGAGATGTTCTAGGTTTACCACACCACTGAAAGATATTCTTCTACATTGATCTACACCCTGGGATGGAACTAATATCTTTGCTATCAAATCATATTTCTCATGTAGATCTTTGTGATATGAGGGTACAGTTAGAGGACTTCAATAGGAATGGATTTTTTAGATCCAACATTTCACTATGGCTAGCCCCAGTTTTGTTTTCCAAGAATGGAAATGTGATATTGAGGTTCTTTATGGACTATCGGTGATTTAACCTAGTGATCATGAAGGAAAAGTATCCAATATTAAGGATTGATAACCTCTTTCATTAGTTGATAAGGGACAGATGGTTCTAGAAGGTTGACCTCGGGCCAGGCCATCACCAGTTGTGAGTACGGGATGATGATATACAAAACAAATCATTTATATGTAAATATGTTCACTATGATTACTTATTGATTCCCATTAGAATGACAAAATCCCCAATAGTAATCATGCGACTCATAAACCAGATCTTCCATCCTTTCTTAGACTGGTTTATAGTATTCTTCATCATTGATATCTCAGTGTACTCAGCATCTGAGGAGGAGTATAAGAGACACTTGAGGATGGTTGTGGACATACTTCTAGAGAAACTACTTTATTGTAATCTCTTGAAGTTATAGTTTGGGATTTAGGGATTCAACTTTTCGTGACATGTTATCTCATAAGATGGTGTGGTAGTGAACCCAACCAAGGTTGAGGCATTGTTATCTTGGGATCCACACAATAGCATGACAGAGGTGTGGATTTTCCTTAGGTTTGAAATCTATTTATAGATATCCATACTCAATTTATATAGGATATCATCAAATATGATAGCTCTGACCCAAAATGGTAATACATTCATGTGGTTGGAGAGGATCTAACCGAATTTTTGTATTCAAGGCTGAAATTGACGAGTGCTACCATATTGAGATTTATAGAGGAGGGTGTCAATTAAGTAGTATTTTCTGATGCACCATGGCCCAGGCTTGGTTGTGTTCTAGTGAAGAGGAAGTCATTTATTTCCTATGGTTCATTTTAGTTGATACCAAATGAGAAAAACTACATGACTCATGATCTTGAGTTAGCAGTGGTAGTCTTCTCACTAATGATATGGAAACACTACCTAATGGGTGAGTATTTTATCATCTATTATAATTAATGTATTCTCAATTATATCTTCACTTATAAGAATCGTAGCTTGAGAGAGAGGTGATGGTGATATTTCCTCTATGGTTATGACTTAGTTATTGTCTATACTCCTGGGAAGGGGAATTTGGTAGGAGATACTCTCACTGAGAGATCTTGTTCATAGTTTTTGAACTAGGCATCAAGTTCGTTGGCATAATTACTATTATCCTTTGTGGAATGAGATAGATTTTCTTACCTCCAGTCAATGTTTTTCACCCCTCCTCTCTTGAATTGAGTCAGGGAGGCATATGTTGGGGATACCACTGTGAGAACCTACATACTCAAATATCTACTGGACATGCTTTAGATAGATTTTATGATGGTGGAGAGCATATCATAGTTTTCATATAATGAATCATGGAACCAGTGACATTTTAGGTGGAGGTTTTAATATATTTTCATACATTTTATTTGGGAGTACATCTAGGTGTGTCAAAGATGTACCAAGACCTCTAACATTAATTTTGGTTTCCAGAGATGATAAAGAGAGTTGAAAAATTTTCCCCTTGATGCCTTGATTGTCATCATGTGAAGGATAAGTACCAAGTCCTTATGTGTTTATCTCAAAACCTTGAGGTTGTATAGTGGAAGTGGGATAGGATATCCATAAACTTATTGGTGGGCTTACCATGTATGTATAGGGGAAACGATTCCATTTGGGTGATCATAAGATACCTCACCATGTTATCCCACTTCCTAGATATTCAAGAGTAGAGTTCATTAGAGATATTTTGACACCTCTATATGTGTATGATAATATGACTCTATGGATTTCCATTGATGAGAGATTAAGATTGTGATGCATGTTTCACATCTTAGTTGTGGAAGGGATTTCGGGAGGTGTTTAGGACTCAGTTATGTTTGAGAATAGCATTTGACCCCCAAAATGACATCCAGACTGAGTAGACCATTTAGATTCTTTAGTATTTGTTTTGAGATTGAATGTTAAACATTGTACATAGTTAGAATGATCACCTACCACTGAGGAAGATTGTGTACAACAACAGCTACCATTCCTAAATTGGTAAGGAACCATTTGACGATTTTTATGGGTGAACCTGTAGGTCGCCACTCTGATAGACTAAACCAAGAGACTCAGCACTTATGGTTCTAGATTTGGTGTGAGTAACTATTGAGAAGGTGCATATCATCCAATAGTATATGAGGACTACACCGATCCATTATAAGTCTTATGTGGAAAGACGATAAAGGACATTGGAGTGTTAGGAAAGAGATTATGTGTTCCTATGGGTTTCACCTTAGCATGGATTACAGATATTTGGATATGGTTTCAAGCTATCTTTGATATTCATTGGCCATTCCAAATATTGTGTAGATTTGGAAAGGTGGTGTATTTCATAACTCTTCCTCTTCGGTTAGACCAGGTACATGAAATCGTCTACTTGTCACATATGGGGATGTACGTGCATGACCCATCACACATTATCAACTGGGGAGAATTGGGCATCGAGGATAGATCTACCTTTTGTAGTACCCAATAGGGACAAAGGATAGATAAGAGAGGATCCTACATGGGCAAGAGATTCCTTTTGTGCATGTTCAGAGGAATCACAAAAATCTTCCGGAGAGTACATGAGAGTGGGTGAATTAGATTCATTCTTAGTACCCATATCTCTTTGTGTATCCTTTGTTTTATCTTTTTGGGAAAATATACCCAAGGTGGGGAGAATTTAGTGACTTGTATTATCCATGTATTTTGTTTTGATTTTGTATGGATTGATTTTGAGACAATGATCTGAGATGGTATGTGATTCCAAGGATTGGTGTTCCCATAAGAAATGTTTTAAATAAATTAAATATATTAAATATAATGGGAGTGTAAATTTCTTGAAAAAGAGGAAAAACTTCTAAATGGGGGACCAATCAGAAATCTAAGGGCATCATTGAGTTAAGAATGTGGGTTTTAACCTAGGTTCAACATAACAATTTTCAGTGCAGGTTGTTTGTGGAGAAGTTATCACCGGCATGAATTGAATAAAATAATTAACTACATTATTTTATTTTTATATTTTTTATGAAATGACTGGTATGTATTTAAGTATACTATTATGATAGAATTACATAGTTAGCCACATAACCTTGGAGCTTTTGGAGAGCCTTTAGAGAGAGAATTGGAGGATCTCTCTCAGGAAAATGACAACAAGATCGTAGATTGGTAGGCAAGGGGATTTTGGATCTCACCAACAACAATGACTCAGGATCTTTCTTCATCATTGATCAACTTGTCATGAGGTAGGATTTTTGTTATGTTTGGATTATTTCCCAATTATTAATTCCAAAAAATAAATAGAAATCATGAACCAACAGATTGATCTACGATTCACTCATTTGGCAGGATGGGTTTATTTGTGGTATTATTTTGGGAAAATTTCTTTGTGATATTTTATTCTTTATTTTTATTATAACAGCGATGGATCGAGTAAAACTCGAAAATTGGACAATGTTTTTTCCTTCTGTTTTTTGGTGAATTTATCCCCTTTTTATTTTTTCATTGTGGGAATTCCTTGTTTAGACCGTGGTTCAAATTCCACCAATAAATAGATCATTGTGCTCATTTTTCTTATTACAATGATTTGATATTGTAGATCTGGGATTGATACGACATAAATGTGGTGTGATGATGGAAGCGATAGTGGATCAAAAGATTTTGGATTCTCGATTCCATGTTATTCAGAAAGTAATGAAGAATGGAATTTGATGGAGTTTTTTGAATGGATTGTATGGATGGAATGTGTTTTTCATTAATTGAAATTCTCAAATGACATGGATTCTTGGATGTGTAATGAGGTGCATATATGATTCAATAGTAGGAGTCACATGAAGAGTCATAGAATCTAGATCTGAGATTCTGAAAAATTCTGAAGTATATAGTGTGTAATTCTGAGTGACATGGAGGGTCACCCGTCTCAATTATAGCTACTTATTGGGGAATAATATAAGTGTCACACAGCATGTGAACTTCTCACATGATGTGTTTCCCCATTTGGGGAGATTAGTGTGTACCTTGGAGGGTACACAGACACAGGTTGGAGTACATGGGCACATGCATGTCATTTACTCCCACATGGACATGACATGGAAAAAATGTACACATGCCTAGACATGTATTAGTACATCGGAAGAAGTACATGGTAAATAACATGCCATGTACTTTTACACATACATGGACATAAAAAGTTTTACATAGGCATTACCCGGTGTCTAAGTGACATGATGTGTAACCCTACTACACATCGTGTACTCCATAAATCATGTATTAGAGTCCTTTTCCTCTATATATTGGTCAAGAGTCATTACGGTGTGTTCCCCATATCCTTTTCCTCTATGTTAGTATGGAATATCCACCAACACATAGAGCAGTGATCCCTTCTGTTTGAATTCTTAGATAGAGTTGTTGGAATCCCTCCATGAGGCCTGAAGTGTGATCCTTTATTCTTCTTCATACCCTAGGTGGAGTTCTTGGAATCTTCATAACCAACACTACATGGGAATCAATCCTCAACTTATATGGTTAATCCAAATTTATTTGTTGGTATACCATGTGGGATTAGGTGTGATCGTTATCTGTATATTGTATCACTTAAGAATGTTAACATGTACTTCTAATGATGAGACTCAGTGATGAGTACCTCAATGATGGACATCATCAGTTCTATCAGACTTGTGGAGTGTGTTCTCCCGGATGAGTGCATTGTGGATCCTTTGATATAGAATCCTAGTCTAGAATTTTGTTTGTGACATTACCTATAAGTTGGGTTTCTTTTTTGAGTATATATTGATATTCTTGTTATATGTTTTTTATACATGTACCAATATAGAGCTAAATGTATTCTATTGAATGCTTCTGGTTTTGGGTTGTCTTAATGGGTATTGTTATACTCACCCCTACAAAGTATTTCTCCACATTTTTCATGTATTGTGTGGAAGATCAATAATTTGGTAGATTCATAGACGGACCTTAACCAGATGGTTCTTGGTGAGACCAGACGGATCAAGGTGTGTTTCTGTGGTAAATTACCACCAGTCTCTAGTATTACTTTTACGTTGGATTTGTTTTTAGACTCTTTGTGGTGGGCTTGTAATTAGACCTATTTAGTTTTATTTATGTATTATCGTACTCTGGTTGTGAGATTTAGATATATGCATGCATGGTTTCTTAGTTGTTTTTACATTTAACATTGTATAGTCTTGGAGATGTGTGTGTGTGTGTAGGTATAAAGGCTAAGGTCTCCCATGTTCGTGATATGCCTACTTAGCACTAGTCTTTATCTTATGGCCTATTGGAGGCAGGGGATGCTAAATAATTATTTTTTTCTAATGATTAACCTCTATTCTACAAGTAAGTAGTAAGAAGCTATGAACTTTCATGTTTTCGAGAAACCATGAAATCAATAATGGATTCCATATACTAAAACCGATTAGGGGTTTGAGTAGCTATTTTAGTTAGAATAAATATTTTTTGGTGAAAATTCGTATTTAAGAAGAAAATATACATTTATGGTAAAGTCAATACATATATGGAAGGAATGGTGGAAATAGGGTTTAAACAGCATCAAGGTATATAATCTGAAGAAACCTTTTCACTAGTCACTATTATAGAATCATTTAGAATCATTCTAACCATGGTAGCTTCCTATGACTCTGATATTTGGAAAATGGATATCAAAATAGATTTCCTTAATGAAAACCTTCTATAATATATATATATATATATGACACAACCATAAGGTTTTTTGACCCCAAAGTATTATAATAAGGTAAGAAAGTTTCAAAGATCCTTTTATTAGTTGTAGAAAGCTTAAAAATCATAGAAAATTTTATTTTATGAATATATAAGGGGATATAGTTTCATAAAGAATGAATATTAGTCATGTGTCTATAAAAGATTTAGTGGGAGTGAATTCATTTTCTTGGAATTATATGTTGATTATATATTACTAATGGGAAATGATATAATAATCTTAGACACTATTAAGAAATTGTTTATAAACGCTTCTCTATGAATGACATAGTTGAAGTATACAATATTCTAGGGATCAATATCATTTTTGATATATTTAAATGTCTTATTGAACTAGTTAAAGGTATATAAATTGAAATTGTACTGAATATATTTAGTAAAGAATACTCTAATATGTGATTTTTTCCAATGTCACATGGTATAAATCTATCCAGGAAAATGTTTATTTTGACACAAGAGGGTGAAGAGGTTGAGTATAATTTCTCATGCTTCTATGATAATTTCTATCATAGATGTGATGTTATATACAAGTCTCGATGTTTCCAATACTCTGATCAGGGTATAAGGATATCCAAAAGACCTATGTGAGATACATTAGAGAGGTGTAAAGACTATCTTAAATTATGTGAGGCATATTCAGGATATATTTTTAGTTTATAGAGGATTTGGGGAACTAGTAAACAAGGAATATACATATTTTATTTTCTACACATACCTTAATGTTATAAAATCAAATTATGGATATGTATTCTTCCTTAATAGAATATTTGTAAACTGAAAGATCTCTAGGTAGTTAACAGTCACTAATTCTACAAGAGAGTATAAGTATCTTACAGTTTCAAATGAAATCAAATAATAATTATAGATATGAAACTTCATCTAGTATATTAATTAAGTTACTAGAATTAAATATTTTATTACACACTATTTTTATAATACTATAATGATTATCCTCACTAAGGACCCATGGTCATATCAACAAATGAATAATATATATCAAAAGTATCACCTCCTGATAGATTTTTCAAAAAGGGGTAAGGTCACTATAAAAAGAGTTTTTTTAGAAGATAACATGGTGTATAAATTAAATAATGTATTTTCTCAATAAAATGATGAATATCTTGTATGATATCATAGACATAATGTTATTAGCAGTTGAATCTAGTGTATGTGAGTATTTGTTGTAGTTGGTTCCCTTGAGCTAACTTAATTTATATTTTTTATTATCTATATATTAAAAGTACCGAATATTAAATAAATATCTTACCACATGATTATCATTCTTATAAATAAAAATTATATGATAATTACATTGGATTATTTCTTAGCCAAAAAGTTATGGGTGTTCCTTGGTATAATGAGAATCTTAAAGTGTTGTGATAATATTCTTAAACATATGTTCTATGGATGGATGGTATCCATTCGATAGAACATATATGACATTTAGATATCATGTGTGACGGGATAATAATATATCGAGACTTCTTCTCATGAATTTTACACTTAGTAATCTACAAGAAATGATGTTATGAGAACAAACCCACCAATAAGAATTCCAAATGTTATATGTGATATTGGATATTCCAATATATGGATTTTTTTATTGATCCTTAGTCTGTAGAATATTATTAATATATATCATTGATCACATACTTTAATATATGAACAAAAAATTACTATAAAGAAATATTAATTATTAATAATAAAAATTTATGATCATGGAGAGGTGGGATATGTTGGATGCATCATAATTGATAAGAAATTAATGAATAAGTCAAGAAAATATTTGTCCCCTCTTGGATCAAAAATAGATATCTCATTAATTTTTGATTAAAATGGAATTGTATGATTAAGTCTATGGACATTTTTATTTATATATGAGTTCATTTTAGGATTTAAAAAATATATATATTAAGAAAATAGGTTAATGACAAAATTATGCAACCTGGTTGATAATAATTTAAAAAAAAAGTATTTTATTAAATAATGAGTTTCCATAAGATGTTTTTATCATTATAAAATTAATTTATTTATCAATGGGATCCTTTATGTGTTTATATATGTTAATCATATATTTCAGTCTAGCTCTCCTAATTGTTGTACCTCGCTCTTCTCTCTCTCATTATTTTCTCAAGATATCAAACACTAAATTTTGTATCTAATCGTTTCATTTGAGTGGATTTCAGTTGTTGTTAAAGTATCCCTTTTATTGAACATGTATATAATGTTTATTCAATTGAACACGCTTTCAATATCTTGTTCAAAATGGGTATTATGTGACTATGTAAGGAAATTTAAATGGTATAATGAAGGATTTAAAGGAAGATTAAGGATGAAGGTAATGCTTTAAAGAGTGTTGGAATCATTAGAAGGTCGATGTAGAGTCACCTGAAAACTCGTAGTGATGGATAAAAAATCTAACCTCTAGGAAGTCCATAAGTGATCTAGTGGAGAAAGGTAGATCCACATAATCCCAAAAAATCCTACAACCACGCTGGTGGGATCGAATATCTATCCAATTACTTTGATCCAAAAGAATCATCATAGATTTATTAAAGATATTAAAATCTTTTACACGGGCCATCAAAGCCTTGTCTCAACCCAAGAGACCTCCATATCCTATAATGGCTATAAATAGAGACCTAGAGAAGATTTTATCTCATCAAAAAACATCTAAAGATACTCTTGTATCTAATAAAAGTTATCCTCACACAAAATATTTATAAATCTCAAAGTTATATCAATAGATAATGTAATTTTTTCTTTAATATCTAAGACTCTCTTATTCCATAATTCATCAATATCTCATGTCAATTATATAAAATATTTATAAGATATTATGAAGTATAGTTTTACTGGGGTTTTTTCAAGAAAAAATCTATTCTTCTCATCCCTATCTTAAACATATTACCACTACCATAATAGCTCATTTTGATCCCCTATATATACTACCCTAAGGTTTATATTTTTGTTTTATTACTCCCTTAATCATGGTGGTGATCAAGAAACCCTTCCATCACAATTATTGTTGTGATGACCCTCTTGAACTTCATCTGTATCCAAGGATATTGACCCTCAATTTTATGCTTCTGAGAACCCATTGTAGAAGAATATTAGAAGAAGATAGTTTTCATGGAACCAACCTTTTACAAATATTCTCATTAATCTCTCATAAAGATTTAATATGATTGATATCATAGATTAAGAGATGATGGAAGAATATATCCTTAGATATTGATGAAAAATTGATATTCTATCTTGAGATAACATTGATATTTCTAGATATTTGGTGTGAGAGTGACATTGATTCGATTAAAGATTTATTACACCTGTTATTTGAATGAATCCAAGCCTCCCTAAGTCTTTATTTATAGGATTAAAAAGAGCATGAGATCCCTTGGGTCTAGGTAAGGATTTAGTGATCTAAGTAAAAGATAGTTGGATGATCCCATCAGCTAGTTATTAGACTTGGTGGGGAATATCTGGCTCTTTCTGACTTCACTAGGTTGTTGGTTCCCCTCCACGAGCAGGTTGGTGGAATTTCTCAATCTTGTAGCTTCTTTTCATCACCACTTGTTGGTTGGTGTCTCTTCACTATCTTGCCGGAGTTACCTAAAATATTTAGATCTTTACCATTTTCATTTAAATTCCTTATAATACTTCACTAGAACCTTGAAACTTTCATATATGGTTTCATCTCACCCATTAATACTTAAAAATCATCTTCAAGTCCTCTTCAATTGAATCCAAAAGATCATCAATATCAATACATGGGATCCTTTAATATAAACTGATATCCACTCAAATTAAACTCTTAAATACATAATTGAATGTTTTTTATTATGAAAACACCATTAGAGAGTTATAGGTACAACAATCTCCCCCTTTTTGATGATTATAAACACTTAACGAAAATTATATTTCCATTGTAAATTAAGAGTTAATGATATAACAAGTGTATTTAACAAATCAATATATACAAGATATTAAAAAATCAATATTCAATAAGATTAAGAAGTAATTAAATCAAAACAAGAAATATTTCAGTCAAGAGAAAAATAATTCACTCCACCTTGAAGAAACAATTATGAAATAAAACATATTATAATAAAATTTCCAACAATTTATCCCCCATTAAATTTTAATAAATTTTATACTTCTCCCCCTTTAAAGATGAAAATTTCTCCACCTATGGGATTATAAAAAATAAAAAAAAGAGTTAAAATAGAAAACTTCAGATTGATTTTGGAAAAAAAATATTTTAAAAATAGAGAAGTAAAAACAAAAAAATTGGAAAATGAGAGATAAAATAAAAAAATACAAATAAAATTTGATAAAGAAATTTAAAAGTTAGAAAAAAAGAAGAAATGTAAAAATATATAATAAAATTTTAAACACCCTTTATCTTTTAAACTTCCTCATAGTAATATCATTGGAGAGATATAGAGATTTAATTTTTAAAGAAATGTCTTAAAGGATATTTTGATAGAATAAAGGTTACAAAATACTAATAGATAAACAAAAAATAAATGAAGAATAACTGAAATTGACAAAAAAATATTGATACATACCTTTTCCAAAACACTGATTCACACAAAACATGGTTTTACGACTATTGAAAGATTGAGAAGGTTAAAGAATTTCCTCTGGATATAAAAAACATATTGAAAGAATCCTCCCATTTTTATTTTTTAAAAAATAAATTAAAAACATTTTTTGAGATACAAGTATATATAGAATATTTACTCATTATTAATCTTACTTTAATGGAGAAAAATATAAACTCCTTTATTTAAAAATTAAAGCATATACATAATTTCTCATATAATTTTTGAAAACAAAATATAAATAGTTTTAAAATAAATATAACATACTAAGTGTATTTAAAGTTTGAAAAAAAATATTTTAAAACCTTATAGTAGTAAAATAAAATGTATTTGTTTAGGAAAATATTACATTAATTTTGAAAATAAGGGAAAATAATTGTTTGAATTTAAAATGTAATTTTAAAATAGAAGTATCTCTTAATAGAAATTTATGAAAAACAAATAAGTCTCACACATAAATGAATATAAAAGTGAGATATAGGGACTATAGACAAGATATAAATAGAGATAATTTCAAGAACATAATTCAAGATAAATAAAAACTTTAAATATATAAAAATAAAATATAAAATTATATAAAATACGATCAAGATTTAAATAAAAAAATATTTTAATGATATTTCTCACGTTATCCATAGTCAAATGAAAAATGTCACAAGTATACCATTTTTAATTATACTTTAATTAAATTCAAGCAATATAGAGCTATAGGTTTAGGGATAATAACAACAAGTTTAAATCCTATCTAAACAAATTCAAACAATATATAACCCTTTTAAAAATCATCTCTTAAGAAATAGTGTCTAAGGAAAATGTGTTTAGTGAGAGAGTGTTGGATATGATTTTTGGAATTAGAATTTCATTATTATTATCCCACCAAATAAGTATGTAGTCATATATAATCCCAAATTCTATGATATTGTGTTTCACCCATATTATTTGGGCATAATAACTTCCAGTGTCTATATATTTTTCTTCAGATATAAAAAGAGTAACAGTGTTTTTCATATTACTACTCCATGGGAAAAAGGATTTCAAAACTAAGTAGAAACAACCACTGATACTTTTCTTATATATTAGGAATCCACCAAAATCCTTATAAAAAAACTAGTTAATTTAAATGAATTTCATTTTAGATAAAAAAAACCAAGATTTTTAGTTCCTTTTAAATAATGAATATTAAATTTAACATATTTAAGATGATATTATTCTAGATTTGAATCAAAATGATCAAAAAGGAAACCAATAAACATTGTTTTATGTCGGGTATGTTTTACAACTGAAGGTGGTCATATGGTTATTCATATATAAAGATTTATTCATACACTTTAGGTGGGTTCCAATGGGGTTTATTCATGGAATAAAAAACTCTCAATTGTTCCTGCATCTTTGATAAAATATGGACTTTCTCTCAAAAGGTATTTGGTAACTAGGTGTTTTTCTAGTGATTCTTATGAACTCACATTTGTAGTGATGATTTGAGTTCTGGATCATCACACTCTATTGGATGGAATTATTTCCTACTTTGTAACTCTCTTATAGATTTAAGAATTTTTCCTAAATCCATATAAACTACTAATATAAGCTAGTATCCCTTTAAATTTTCAATCAGTCATTTACATATGTAGTTGTGATCATCTATATGTATCAAATATTCTCCATCAATGGTACCATATATATATGTATCGTAGGTTCTTCATAAATTGGAAAATCATTGTGTATTTGAGGTTCTCCATAAATGGTAACATCTATATGATTCAAAGGATATCCATTTTTTTTCCTTAATTATTTTGTGATGTTGGTTTTAATCCACATGGTTGGGAACTCTGGAAGTTATCATCATATAGGGAGATGGTTCTTATTTTGATGGTGGTATTGGTCCCCTAATGGGGATTCCTACATATGTTCATGAAAGGAATCAAAACCCACATTGTTTATTTCCACTTAATATGAAATGTTTTCCTTTTAAGTTCATGTGATAGGGACTAAAAATTAGATTTAATGTCATGTAACAAAGACATATTGGAGAAAGGTTCCTAGTCAGGCTAGTATGTGCCTTGCACATGAGAATACCTTTATGGTTGATACCAAATAAAATATAGTTATTTGAGATCAGGTTGGTCTTTCATGGAATTTGAATATGTGAATATATATCTGGTTGATAATATTTTCTAACGAGGTTTAAGTAAAAAGGATCATAATTACATTTAGCCTTCCAAGAGGGGACATCAAGTTACTAGTAATATGAACCAACAAATATGTTAATGGATTAAATATTTTGGGTTTTAACCTCAAGGATTAATCCAATATATCAAAACCTAATGAGAGTCAAAGGTTATGTATTTCATATGTGTTGAAGGTTACACCTGTAGGGGATGTCCAAAAAAATATATTTTTTATTATTTTAGTGACATGACCATTATTGATCTCTAAGCCTGTGTGATTTGTACATAGTGTGAGGAAAAAACTTCAAAAAATATTTCATATCAGAAAATCTCATTTGGATAGGACTTTCATTTGGGACTGATAACTAAATTTGAATCCCATGATTGATCTTCCTTCCTCATCAGCTGATGGATGAGGGAGGGGATATTGAAGTCAGTAGAATTATGATATCCTACGAGAAAGCCTAGGAGATTAATCCATGGGGGATACCCAAGATAATTTTCTCCTTATCCATTTATGGTTGAGGGAGATAATTTGGTATGGAATCTGTGAAGATATACTAGGGTGATTACTCTAAGAAGGGTTATTTTTTTTATCAACCATTGTGTTTCAAAACTCCAGATTAGATATTATATATCCATATATTTGGAAACAAAAGGTGTGTATATTTTTCGATTAGCATCATATTATACGCATCATATGGGATATGAGTATCACTACCTAAAACAAGAAGGTTCTTATCACTACCTCCAGAATTGAATCCCTCATTACTAAGGGAATCAAAAATTTTGAACATCCTCAGGACCCCACCCTCTATGGAGGTTATGTGGGGGACATATCATACCTATTTAATTCACAATCAAAATAAGTGGGGACATTTATGTGTCCCATTCCCTAACCATGTATATATGGTGATTTTGGGGGGTCTTACTGACAACATTTTCAAATTTGAGGAATTAGTAAATGAGTGCCTTTTTATTTATATGTCAAAGGTCATGACATATGGATTGGAGGAGGATTTTCTTATGTAATGGTTGGGAGTAATAAAATGTACTTCGACCAATTGATACTTGGTTGAACAAAAGGTTACTTCACCCAAGTGATACTTTAGAAAACTAAAGGTCACTTCACCCAAGTAATACTTGGGGGAGATAAAGGAATTTCACCCATGTGATAAATGGGTGAACTAAAAGGATTTTTTTCTAATTTATAATTGGGATAACTAAAGATGATATCACCATAGTGATACTTGGGAAAAATATAATCTATGAGATTACACTTGGGAGATGTTTTTACCTGATGATAAGGGGTATCTTCTTATGATTTTGGAAGAAATGTGCACAAGTATATGGTCATGTAAGGTTTATTATCCCCAATTCTCGTAGAATAAGGTGGAAGTGGTTACACATAATTTTTCTTGGTGATTTAGACCTTTATGATATCAAATTTCATTCCATTGATTAATAAAACTTATTTTACATCTTAGTAAGAAACTTAAAAGTTTTTAGGACTTTGTGCAAGTGTTTTCTTAGCAGATCATTGATCTATCTTTTTTTAATCTAAAAACTACAAATTAAGAGCCCAAGGGACCTATTTATCTGTAAATTGGGGACCCTGGGAAAATTATTAACCTCGCGCAAGTGAGAAGTGCATGTTGAACTAATGTGAGTTAGAAGGTTGTGCAATTGAACCACATATATGGGACCTGTGCAATGTTTTGGTCTCATAAGTGATCCATGTATCTAGGACTTGTGTGAGATTGGAGAAGGTTCTAGGTGGGCGAATTTCATGTGAATTTGAAATCCTCTATGAAAAAACACATCTTATGATGATCATAACTTTTTATCTCTAAGTCTGTTTGGGATCCATGAGAAGTCAAATAGAATTTTATGAAGTGAAATAGGACCTGGATGTGGTGTATACACCCCATAATGATATTTTATTATTCCTAAAAGTACCTAATGTAACTTCAAAATGGGTTTTAATGAATCAAATCGTTTGTTTTCAACAATTTGTGAAATCCATGACCAGATCCTAGAGGGAGGTTCTCACCACCACATAACCATATTAGCCAATCTTTATAAGGAATATCCATACATTAATGTGTGAGAATTCTCTCAGTACATTTAAATCTAATAAACCTATTATTTGAGAAAGGTGACACATTTCTACTCAAACATGACATGTGTTTTCTAGGTTAGTATAACATCGTGGATGATGCATAAAAGTGCATGGCATGAATTTTTTTTGATTCCAAAAGGGTCAAAGTAAGATAACGTGTGCTACCAATCAAACTTATATAAATTTTTTGTAACTCAGATTAATAACTTCATCCAAATTAATTTTATGAGTTTCAATCATGGGTGTACTAATTCCCTTATCATGATAAATGTTGAATTACTTTAAGATTATATTGGTTTATTTCCCTTAGTTTAGAAAAATTCCCTCATTATTTTGAGAAAGTTGACATCAAAGAAAAAATTTTAGTTCACCCTAAATATAATTTCTATTTACTATTACATCAAATCATAAAATTAAAAACAAATAGATTCATTTCTTGATTCAAAAATCACACCATCAATATAAATTTGGACTAGTAACAAATCATTTTATATTTGTTTTATGAAAAAATTTGAACTGTATTTTCCTATTTTAAGAAAGTGACAAAATAATGTTAGATAAACATTCATACCAAGCCTGAGGAGCTTCTTTTAAACCATAATGAGCTTAATTTAATTTTAAAACATGTTATTAAAAATTATAATCTTTAAAAACATGATGTTTTTTGACAAAAAATGTATTTTAATAAATCCATTTAAAAAATTTCTTTAACATACATTTGAAAGAGTTTGAAATTAAGGTGATAGATGAATTCCAATAAGATTATAATGTATTTTATCCAAGTGGTGGGATTAAAACATTCACCATATTCTATTCCATCTTCTTATTTTTAACCTTTATCTATAAGATGGGATTTATTTCTCATTATGATACCAAGATCATATAACTTATTCCTAAAAACAAATTTTGATACCATGATGGGAACATAATTATATCATTATATTAGTGTCCATACATCATTCCTAGTGAATTCATTTATTTCCTATATTATGGAAAGAGCCTATTTTTCATCTTTAAATGAGTTATTGATATTTTGGGGATCTAAGTGAGAGATAAAGGAAAGATGTTTAACCTCACTTAGGATGATCTTCTTGTACGATTCCCACTTGAAAATATCCAATGAAATTTCCAAGGGGTCGTCTTATGATTTTTTTAAAAAAAATTAAGTAATGAATTTTAAAGAAATTCTTGTTCTATGTTATCTTATTTATAATGAAAAGGTTCATTTTAATTTAAAACTTCATTTTTCACAAAAAAATTGATAAAAATATTTTATTACGTTTTCAAAATAAAAAACATAAATTGATTCTTATAATGTATTGGTAATTGTTTAAAATACTCTATATTCCTTTATTGAGTTTGTGTACCCATGAAAGATACCTTCATCATATTTTGAATCAAAATTTCCATGATTGTCATTGGTTTTGAGAATAAAACATTTATAACTAATAACTTTAAAAAAAAAAATAGGTGTTTTATTTTTCCAAATCCCATAAGGTGTATTTTTTTTAACAAATTCCATATGAGAATGTTATTAATTGTAAGGCATAATATATTGAAAAACATAGCCCATAAAAATTTAGTTAAATTTAATTAATTAAAAAGAGTTTGAGTAATTTCTTGGATAGATTTATTTCACCTATTTACTACATTGTTTTGTTTAGAATTTGAGGAGCATAAAAATAATCATTATAGCCTTGAGAATAATAAATAATCAAATTCCATTTTAAATTCTCCTCCATGATAACATCAAATATAAATAATTTAGTAAACTTTTTATTTTTTATTTTTTTTAGAAAAAAATCTAATGTATTTTAAATCATCACTTTTATGAGATAATAAGTAAGCCCATGTCAATGTTGTAAATTTATCAATAATAAAAAATGACTATTATTTTTTCCCAAAAAATTAAATTTGATAATTTTTCGATAAATAAATATGAAATAATTCAATATATTTAAAACAAGAAACTAATTTTTTTTTAAAAGAAGATTTTTATTACTTATGATTTTGAAATGCATTACAAATCAAGTAATATTTGAAATTTTTTTGGGGTAAATATTGTATTAATATATAATGTTTGAGTTTAATAACTGAGTGGATGTTATAGTGACCAAGGTATATATTCCAATGACACAACTCATTATCATGTGCACTTAAGAATTTTATGTTTTGGATAGTGAGATATTTTAAATTTATTGTATGAAAGTTTTAAAAAATGAGATGCATTAAATATAATATTTAAATTTTAGTTAAAAAATTTACAAAATTCATTTTTAGTAGATATTTTAAAATAGTTATCACACAACTGACGAATGCTTAGAAGATAAATTTAAATACCTTTACAAACAAAACATTTTTATTAATAGGTTTGTTAGAAAAACTGGTGTTGCCTTCACTTATTATCATACCTATAGATTTATCTTTGAAGGATACATTACCTCCTTCTAGTTTTTTGATCTGATTGAATTAAGATAAGCCTCCAAACATGTGTCTTGATAAACCACTATATAGGTACCATAATGTTTCTTTTTCTTTGATCTCAAGTATCATTCCCTCAATGTATTCAATAATATTTTCCACGAGGCACTTAGCACTTGAGTCACTTGAAGATGTTGAAGAGGTTAAGTTCATGGAGTCATCTCTTGGACTTCAAGATGTATATTAGAGAGACTTCTTACCTAGTTTCTTTTCGTGGACATTTTTTAATTGATGGGGCACTAAATATTTATGTGATTCTTTTATTGCATTCATAGAATATCACTTATAATTCCAATTTTTAATCACCTTATTGGTTTGATTAAAATCTTTCATTTTCTTAAAAAAAATATTTTTGTTGATGGGGTGTTAAGAAATTTCAAAACATTCACCTCCATATGAGTCATTGTTGGTAGCCTTAAATTATATTGTTTTCTTTACATATGTGTATTCATTGTCCTCACCAATTTGTCACTTCATATTTGTTTCATCCATCATTAGGGATATAATAAGTTCTTCAACGAATATTTTATTCACAACCTTTGGTACTTGTATAACGGTGAATTTGGGTTCCAAATTTCTTGGTAAGACCTAAATCATATTTTTTTATCAATTTTTATATAGATAAATCACCACCAAGAGACTCAAAATTTTCATACTTAAGTAAACTATGTAAAGATAATAATTATAAATTCATCTGTATGAATATAAAATCATTCAAAAAAATTATTATTCACGTCTAATATAGTATCATTGTATTTTTTGGTTCCTTCATGAGTTAATTCTATCAATTTACATATTTTATTGGATGTTATATGTGTATAAATCTTATTAAATTCATTTCGGTCATGATCGTAGTGTAGAGCATTCACGTATTTTCCTTTAAGCACACAAGATTTTATATCATTAGTTATATATTTATCTTATGGTTTATTAGTAGGATAATATATTCATAAATAACAATTTTCTATACAATGTATCTTATGTTGTAAAGAAACTTTGAGATGTGATTTCTCCAATATTAATAATCCATGCCATAAAATAAAAGAGAATGTGAATAAGATTTAAATTCCATTTTAAAAATATTAATCTTTAAAATTGAATAAAATTTTAAAAAGAATACAAAAAAAATATGTAAACACATTTTATAAAATAATAATATTTTTTTAATACTTAAATAACATTATGATACCACTTATTGGATGGACTATAATGAACTGATGGGGTGAATTTAATTTTAAAAATCAAAATAAATCCTATATTTAAATTTAAAACTAAATTAAATATATTTGATAAAGTGATAATATTGATATGTATTATGAAGTAATTTTTAATAATAATTCAGTGAGTATGAATAGTGGAAGATGGCATATTGAATTTATGAAAATATGAATATCAATTATAAATGATGTGAATAATAAATTTAAATAGATAGAAAACATTGTTTAATAAGTGAGTTAAATTATAGCTTGGTGTGAGCCCCTAAATCCCCTCCCCTTGGGCTGGCATGTTTTTTTTACTCCCTTGATATGGGAAGTGATCAAGATATTTGTCCCTCACAATTATAGTTGCGAGAACCCTCTTGAAATTTTTAAATTTCCAAGGAACGTTTCCTTCACTATTGTGGTAGTGAGATCCAATTGTTGAACGAAATTAGGAGAAGATGAGCATTATTGTAACAAACCAATTGCAAAGACAATACCTAATCTCTCATGAAGGTCTGATACAATTGAGATGGGGTATTGATAAATCATGTAAGAAGAGAGCACATATATTGAATAAAAAATTATATTGGATATTGATAAAACATTGATATTGTTATATATTCTCCATGAGTTAATATTTGATTCGATCAAAAAGCTGTTTCATAGGATTATTGATGATATCGAGGCCTTCCTAGGTCTATCTTTATCACCTTTATAGGATCTATTGGTCCCATGGGTCATACCAAGTCTATAATGACTCATGTAAAATATTTTAAGGCCTCTAATAAATGTATCTTTATTATTATAGATAGAATCCACTGGTTTTTCTGATGATCCCACCAGCTATCTGGTAGGCATTATAGAGATCACCTCCCTATTCTTTCCCCCACCATCTATCCAATACTTTTAATACCCCAAATTTTAGGTACTTTAACTTTTTATTATATATTTTGAAATTATATAATAGTTGGGTTGAGGTTTAGGAGTTTCTATATAGTTTTGGAGTTTTTTTGAACAGTTTTTAAGGTAGAAAATTTTGAGCATGGTTAAGAGAAAATATGAAACATATATAAGAAAAATATTTATATATTCTTGGAGTCACCGGTCAGGCACATGGTTGGAACATGGTTTTTCCAACACTTGTGGATTCCTAATATAAACCATGTGAGAGGAGAAAAAGGTAAATCATGATTTGTGAATGGTTTTTTAAACTGTGCACAAGTCTTGTAATGGGGTGGTTGGGAGACTATATCATGTGCATATTTAGTGCATGGTTTAACAAACCATGTTACATGCATAAACTACCCCAAATATTATATCTTAACTTGTTTTTGGCACTAAAACCATCATTTTTCTTATCCTCTCTAAGAAACTCAATGTACTCTCCATGACTAAGAGTTAATGGCAATTTATTATGATAAGAAAGATGGATTAGGCTAATCAAGGTGCATTGGATCTCCAAAATTGATGGTAATTCATCACTCTTACTTATTATCTAAATATCTACTCATCTTTTCTCTCACGAATCCATATATCTAATCTTTTATATATATATTTATGTCCATCTATGTGTATTTTTAGTGTATCTTTTTGTGATCTATTGAATCAAGAGAAATTTCAAGGATGGATAGATAGGTTTCATTCATTATTCTTCATTTTCATTAATTCTTATAAGGTTGGTGGCTTCTCTCCCATAATGGTAATTATAAAACATTAAGAGTTTAAGTTTAAATCACCATCTCTTACTATTTTGGAAAAACATTCTTAGTTTGAGTACTTAAATATTTGATTTTTATGTGATATGAATAAGGAGTTTGATAAATATATTGAAATAAAAAAAATAGAAATGGTTTTCATTGAGGAATTGGAATGTGTAGTTGAAGTGAGTTCCTGAAATTTCATTGTGAATCCTTGTTGGGTTCGTTATTGGAGTCATTATCAAATTGGTGCGTAGTATTTTCCATCAGGTGATGACTTGGCGATGGTATGGGTCTCTTCTATTAAGTATTGGGACATTAATTGGGCATGTGTGGGTGTGAGAGTTATAGAATGATGCTTCCAAATGGTTATGGTTTTGGAATGTTATTTAATTTATTTCTTATGTACTTTTTTAAAAATACATCTTCTTATTTGGTATATAAATATAAATGTGAGAAAAAAAATATTTTCCCTAGTGGAATGTGTTGGGAAGTATTTTTGGGATTGACTAATGAGTTTTACACTCACCCCCTACTTCGAAATGTTGGTTCATTTTCATGTGTTGTAAACCTAAATACAGGTAAATTCAAAGTGTCTTACTTATATAATGATGATTTTTTATATGAATGTCATAGTTCATGTAGTGAGAGCTTATTTTGTGTGAATCATGGGTTAATTTCACTTTGGATTCATTTATTTTCGATTTCCTTTATTGATTCTGTGTTTTAGCTTTTTATTCTATCTGTTAATATAATGTTTCTGTCTAGTTGAGTTTTATATTATTACATTACATGCATTACAATTCATATTCTATCTTTGTTTATAGTTTATAAGGTTGTTATTATCTCTTGGAAAATCACCCCTCAATTGTCTAGTATTCCCTTATCACTTGTTTCCAACCTTTGGTGTCCTGGGGACGTCACCTTAGATGATTAGCACCTCAGACCCAATCTAAGCTAATGGGTCGTGTGGGGTTGTTTAAAATGGTATAATTCTTGGTCATTCCATAATCTTGGGATGGTATCAAGGAGATAAGAATGTTTGAAATTTAAATTTATATCATAAGAAGATAATTTTAATCTATTTACGTTGAACATAATGTTACCCGGGTGGTTTGGGTATAAAAAGTGTTCTCAGACACTACTAGGTATGTTTTTATCTCATCATCATGGGTTTAGATAATGAATGTAGAATATCATGAATTAGTAACTAGACTTACCACAAGGACTACATTATTCATAATTTGATTTAATATTTTGGAAATTTTTTATGGTGTTTGTTTCTTTTGGTGATTTGGAATATTCTAATACTAAAATTTCAAGTGAGTGATGACTATGTGGGGTGTCTTTCTTTCTTGAAAAATAATGGAAATAGTTCCGTCACTAGGGAACCCATAGGAGGAAGCAGCTAAGAATGTGTTTAAACCTAGACCATAAGTAAATTATAAACTTATCTAGAGCATAGTCTATAAATTTCAATCCATGGATAGGCAAATCAGATTCCATGTCCATGACATGAAAATTCATCCACGGAATTTAATAAATAGAATTGGCTAATATTTTATGGAGATTCAGGACCAGAATAAGTGGAGTCATGGAAATGTAAAATAATTCCATTTTATCCTTTCTTGGTAACCCTAATTGAAATGAAAGTGAAGAAAGTGGTTCATATGTTGGAGGATATTTCTATGAAAGGATAGGATATTATTTTCTAGGAGAAACAAGACTAGGACCTAAATTTTCCAAACATTGAGTAGTACTTTAACCAACAGTTATATCCTCACACCTTGAATATCAAAAGTGTGATAGATTTATTTACTATAAAATAATACAACATTTCTATGGTATAGTTTGTAGATCAATTCATGAGGTTGATTACTTTTTTTCTGGAATTTTCCACTAGTGAGTACTTGAAAGCAAGGATATTTGAAGAAGATCCGTGACCTAACATACGCTCAAATTTAGTTGTTTTTTGTAATTAAAACTATTTTTATATGGTTAATAGGGTAATGATATAGAAAATTGATATCTTTGGATCCTATATAAGTTTAAATGATTTTTCTTACATGTGTAAAAGTGGTAACTCCATCATGGGGAATAATTAGAAGATGAAAAATTAGTCCCAAGCAAAAAAATAACCAAGAAACCAATCAGTTGGTTTTGTATCATTTCCACCACACCAAAGTAATCATATAATATGTTGTCTATATAGATCTTATGGGAATATCAAGTGGGGATTCATGTCAGCTCAGTAAGAGTGTCTTAATTTTTGAAATTTATGACATATAAAATGTCATTGTACTATGACTCGGAGGATGACTAATGGTAATGTATTGAATATTTATCAAGATTCTTATGCCCATATGGGTCAATCAAGATGCAATGATAATCACCCCTAGAACTAAGAAACCTAGGGTGACTCTCATATTACATTGACACCTTAGCGGACATCACAACCATAGCAGATCAATAAAGAGTTTTTGGACACCCATAGTAAGGAATTTTATGGTGCTTAGAAGATGATCATTGAGGATAAATATGGTAATTAAACATTGTGAGGTGTTATTATCTTTGACACTAATCTCAAAAAATATTTTTTTGATACCAGTTTTTCCTTTTTTTATTGATGCTAGTGTTATTGATCATATAGGATTTCATGTTGAAATGATGCCTGATGTGATGAAACATCAAACGCCTATTAGCCAATGAACATTTAGATCATATATGTGTTAGGAATGTTATATAAGAATGAATGTGGAATAATTTATTTTATATTTCTATGTTCTTAAGATGGAAACTTTGACTTGATTTTTAGGAATGGATTGGTTAATATCCTTAAAGAACCCCATCAACTAATATACTTGGTTGGTTAGTTTCACAACTTCATATAGTGTTATGAATCTCTTTAAAGTGGATTGGGTTTTTAATTCATGTAGAGTGGGACATTTGGAATCAGTTTTTTGGGACTATCTATTACTAATTGGAATTAGTTGATTTGGAAATTATTGATTCGATCAAATATATATATTTTCCAACTATCTTGGATAAATTTCTTAATGTATTATCAAAAAAAATCTAGTTTACCATTATATAGAGAAGTGGAATTTATGATTGATCTTTTACTAGGGACCAATCCTATTTAACTTATATGTTATAGGATGGACCTAATGGAATTATGTAAATTCATGTTTAAAATAGAATAACTATAAATAAAAGGATTCATTCAACCTAGTACATATCTATGGATAGAACCAGTTATTTTGTAAAGAAAGTTGATGGAACTCTTCATATTTTTGTTGATTATCATAATCTAAACCAGGTTATGATAAAAAAAATATCATATTCTATGAATTGATGAACTATTTAATCAGTTTAGGGGAGCCAAATGGTTCTTTAACTTTTATTTATGATCCTAGTACCACCAAGATCAAGTATTAAAGTTGGATATTTCAAAGATATCATTTCCTAGTCATTATAGTCATTATAAATATATGGTTATGCAATTTTTTATGAATACACCAGTGGTGGTTATGGAATTTATGAATAATATCTTTTATCGTTTTCTTGACTAATTTGTGGTGGTATTTTTCAATGATATTCTGGTGTATTCTTAGACTAAGTCAGATCATGAATAACACTTGGTAATAATATTGGGTATCTTGTTGGAACATCTTATTTATTCTATGTTTTCAAAGTGTGATTTCTGGATAAAAGAGGAATATTTCTGTGGAAATTTTACTTTAGAAAGATGAGTCTAGGTAGATTCTAAAAATGTGGAAGATTTTTTCTCATGGAATCCATTGATGAACATCTTTGATATATTTAGTTCCCTCAGACTAAAAGGGTATTTCGATTATTTATTTATAAATTTTCACAACTTTCCTCTCTGTTGAAATATTTGACAGGGAAAGGTGTTACTTTCTAATAGATTAATGAATTCTAAAAAAATAAGGAGATTAATGTTTGGCTTACATCGGCACTCAATCCTACATTGGTAGAGATAGGATGAGGCTAATTGGTCAATTGGGATGCATCTATATCCATTTTGGGATGTATTCTCTTGCAGGGATATCATTCTATAGCTTATGGGTTTCAACAGTTATAGGTTCATGAGAAGAATTTCCTGATAAATGATTTAGAGTGGATATTTTAGTCCAAGACTTGAAAACATTACCTCATTATCTCTTTGGTGAGAAGTTTACATTGTTAACATATCATAAAATATTAAAACACGTCATATCATGGAGATATTAGAATTTAAGATAATGATGATCCATGAAATACCTTCAGATTTTTGACTTGGACTTTATGTATACACCAAGTAAAGGAAATCGAGTGGATGATGAATTAAGTAAGAATTTATATTATTAATTTTCTAAAGAGGCTTTGAATAAGTGGAAACATATGATGGTTATAATTGATATAATTATCGATTCTCCTGAGCAAGGTGATGTTGTGGTTTTATTTCTAGTTTCTCTTGTTGCTAATTTGATTGAGAATTTTAAAGATTCTCAAACATCTAATCCTTAACCACTAACCATGAGGTTGAAACTCAATAGTGCGGAGATCATTGTGGGATGTATTCTATAAGGTAGATCAATGTTTCATTTTAGATATTAGATTGTGGTTCCTTCAACTTATTAGGAACATCTTCTTTCTATATACCACCACTCGATATGGGGTTTTTATCCTAAAATTCAGAATAGTTGTAAGGAAATTATAACACAATTTTTTCGGGATGCAATAAAAATGAGGGTCTCATATTATGCCTCAAAATGAATCTCCTGTCAGTATGTAATGAAGAACCATTAATGGTTATCAGGTAAATTGAAATCATTACCTACGCCCTTATAGAAATGGGAGTATATAGTTAAGGATTTTGACATCATCCTACTAAGATTGGTTTGAAAACACGATGATTGTTTATCAGCTCATAATGTTATCTCACTTCATCACTATTCATGAATAAAACATAGTGGAAGAGTATGAAAAATTATACATTTGATAATTTTTCAAGTTTCATGTTTTTCCCATTTCAATTATGTCTAAATCAGACCCCATGTTTACATCACAAATTTGGAAATCCTTGAAGCTATACCTTAGAACCTAGTTAACCATAAGCACAACTTTTCATCCTCGAATGGATGAATAGTATGAATGAATAACCTAAATGGTTTAAGGAATTCTTAGATCTTACGTTATGTATTTTGGAAGCTCATGAAAGGATCATATACCTTTTATGGAGTTATCAAATAATAATAATAGTTATTTAGACCAACTAAATATGGCTCCTTTCAATGATTTGTTTGGTAACCCTTATAATTCTCCAATTGTTTTGTGTAAACGGGTGACACATCACATATTAGACCTAGACTTGTGCATGAGATGGTGGTGAAAATCGTGATTATCAAGAAAATAATGGAAATGTATCAAATCCATCATAAAATTTATGCAAATGAACAGCATTGGTCATTATCACTTAATATGGGTGTTCATGTTTTTTAATAGACCCTTCAATTATATGGTATCATTATTTTATTAATAAAGAAAAATGGTTTCCTTAGTACATTGTACCTTTTGAGAGACAAGAACTAATTGGTGATGTGGGTTATAGGTTGTATTTATAATTAAGATTCAGTTCTATGCACAATTTATTTCATGTATCTCAATTGAAGAAGTATCGGCCTAATCATGACTATGTTATTCAATGGGTCCATGTTAATCTAGATGATACATTTATTCATGTACTGATATGGATTATGGATAGATAGAATAATCTATTTTGTTGGAAATTATTAGTTTGGGTCAAGTCTACAAACAATTTGGTTAGATTTAAGATGAGGCATGGGAATGTGAGAAGGAAATGTTGGAGCAATGGCCTGCACTCTTCCAAAGCACTAAAAATTTTCAACTTTCTGAGTATGGAAATAAAAATGGTGGAGAGAATGTAACACTTCCAATTTCATGTAATTTACCCTTTCATTATTTATTTTGAAGTAATATAATAATTGGGTTGTGTTTCATGTGTTTATGAATGGTTATGGAGTTTTTTAAGCGTTTTAAGGGTCTATGGTTAGGAGAAACCATGATACATCTCTAGAAAACCTTTTTGGATATTCTAGGAGTAACTGGGAAGGAAAAAGGTTGGTACATGATTTTTCCAAACCATGTGGATTCCAAGAAAATAACATTTGAGGTGACATAGTGGAAAAACCATGGTTGGATCATGATTTTTCATATAATGTGAAATCTATGTGATGGGGTGGTTTATAGACAATATCATGCACCGAATTAGCACACAGTTTTTCAAACTATCTACCCTAACTATGTTACATGAAATAAATTCTTTGAAATTAGAGTTTAATTCGATTTTTTCCTTGAAACCCTCAATTTGCTTCTCCTCTCTTAGGATCTCGAACTCT
This sequence comes from Viscum album, assembly GCA_963277665.1. Classification (NCBI taxonomy): domain Eukaryota; kingdom Viridiplantae; phylum Streptophyta; class Magnoliopsida; order Santalales; family Viscaceae; genus Viscum; species Viscum album. Next base: position 1,957,351,741 of record OY728153.1, read on the forward strand.
TATTATGTCCCATGTGTTGTTATGAATTCATTTTCATCTGGAAGATTGTTTTTATGAATCTAGGTGCATTAGATCTCTAAAATTGATGGTATATACTTTTTCTTTCATGTTCTCTCTTGATCTACTCATATTCTCTCTCATGGGGAGATAGATCTAATCTAGTATAGATAGATTAATGAATTTTTATGCTTATTATGATGATATGTTTTCGGGGATATATTGGGGAGGAAATTTCAAGGTTTTATCTTGAGTTTTTGTTTTCCATACTTTTTTTTAACTTTTTTGTGGTAGGTGGCTTCCCGCCCACACTAATTAATCTAGAGATTGATATATTGAGGTTTAAATCACTTTATATTACTTTTTTGGAAAAAATTTCTTGATTTTAGTACCAAAATATTTATTTTAAAATGATACACAAAATGTGTTTGATAAAATTATTGAATGAAAATGGTTTTCAAAAGGAATAGTTTTCATTTAGGAATTCACATGGGTGGTTTTTATGAGTTAAAAAAAATACATTATAGAGCCTTAATGCATTCAAACTTGGGGTTGATGCCAAAGTGGAGCATGGTGGATTCAATCAAGTGATGTCTTTGTGATGAGATTGGTCACCAATCATGAGTATTGGGATTTTCATTGGGAAATCATGGTTTTATGAGTTATGGAATGATTATGAAAACTTGTTATTATTTTAGAAACTTTTTTAGTTTATTTGTTATGGAATTGTTTTAAACTAAATATTCTTATATTTTATATAAATATAAATATGAGAAAATTGTTCTTCTTATTAGTGGAGATTTTTGGGAAGTATTTGTAGATTACCTACTATGTTTTATACTCACCCACTACTTGGTCACTTTTGGGTGTTTGTAGATGTTGTGTACCAAGATACATGTAAAAGGAAATGTGATGTAAATCACTAGTGATGCATCTTTGTGATGTGGGAATGGAACATGGATTCAGATCATATAGCTTTTTTGGGGTGATTATTAGGTTGATGTCATGTTTTTTTCATTGAGTTATGCTTTTCTATATTAATTTAGAGTTTTACCTTTTTATTTAGTCAACTACTCTAATGTTACTAGCTCTTTGAGTTATATTGTATTCTTTTAAATGCATAATAGAGTGTTTAATGTATTTTTTTCTTCTTCATAATATTGTTATCATCCCACGTAAAATAATCCTCCTACAACATAGTATGCCTTGGTAACATTTTTCTAGCCTTTGGTGTCCTAAGGATATCACATAAGGTCTGTATAACCTCTTACCCGGCCTAAGAAAATGTATTGGTTCGGGATGTTATACCTCTCCTCCATTGATTGACTAGTAGAATTCCTAGAGATTAGAACTTGTATCCATAAACACTATTTAGAAATTGGCTTTTTACTATCTATTCAGTTTTTCTGCAATATTGATAGGTTTACCATGGTCCTTCAACTTTCTTCCAAGCCTTCATTAAACGCTTAAAACTTCCAACCATGGTTTCATCACACTCATTATGACTTAATCAAGATCTTAAAATCCTTTTTAAATGAATAAATAGGATCTCCATGTTCAATACATGGAATCTCTTAACAAAAACTAACATTCATTCAAATAAAATCATTAGATACATAATTGAGTGTTTTTTATCAAGAAAAATCCATGGGAGAGAGAGAGTTACAAATTTTTTCCACTAATAAAGAGGAAGAGAGTTTGACACACTGAATGTATCTAAAAACCTGGTTAAATTTATGATTATTTTAATATTAAAATAAATATTACTCTTAAAATCAAGGAATATTAATTATTCTGGTTATATTGATTGCATAAATTCAATCACAAGTTGTTTCGGTTTGAATATATGTGATTTGAATATTAAATAATTATTTATCCATGAGTTTGTTCATATAATATTTATTTATTTATTTATAAAATAATCTTTCAATATTTAATAATTTAAATAAATATTTATTATTCAAGGTTTGGTAAATATCAATGGGGATTCAAATGTCGAGTTAAGGTTCTAGTTGAAATTATATATATTTTATTTATAATCATTTAAACCAATATTTATTTATTCATTTCGGAAAAGATATTTAAATATATTTGAGTTAGTAAACTGCATAAAATATTAATAATATTGTTATGATTATTTGATTTTGTTTTTACTTAGAGTTAATAAATTAGTTAAGGGCATTCTTGCAATAAATAATTATCAAACCTAAGTATGTAACTCAACTTATATAATTGTTAGGATAAGGAGTTATTGTGAACTACACATTCTCCCAAGATAATTCTCATAATATCAAAGACAAATCACTCAATAATACTCTAAATAATGAGAATATATCATCCTCCTCCATCTCAAGACCATGAAAACTATAAATAATCCTTTAAGACTGAAGGTATTATTTTTATGATCAACATTTAATAACATATGTTTTTAGATAATATTCCCTGTTATTATTAGTTATAATGGTGAGATTATGAGGATTTTGAAGCATGTGTGGATACCACTAGAGGATTCTATTTGGGATCCTTCATTCCAGTGATAGTACAACAACAAGTTTAGTTGTAATCACCACTGAATAAATAATTCCAAGTAAAGGTAATTATAATTTATAATTTAATTTTAATTTATACGTAAAATATATTATATTCAAATATTATGTGGTTTTATTAATCTAATAATGAGGATTCAAAACAATGAAATAAATGAAAACCTTTTTTGGGAATGGGTCCAACCGCTTCTATTGCACCCAAGAACATTCATTTTTATCCATCAAAACTTTTTTTTCTTTACTGATATCATTGTGTAAAGATAAAATTTATTCCAATTAATTTTCATTATGAATACCTTGTACATATTTATTATGATGGGATATTATTCACCTAGATAACCCTAATTTTTTATTGGATGTGTAAAACTATTGATTAAGCCAATATTACTTTATTCTATATAGGAGACCTTGTAATGTATTCATTAATTGATAATCTAGGTGTTTTTATGTTTGTTTTAATTCGTTGTATCAGCCAAATTATTTCATTTGATGAATTTTATTTCTCATTAATGTTTATATGTAAACCATTTTATTTTCATTGGTTAATCATTCTATTAATATTGATTGACTAATATGTCACACATATGTATAGTTTTTCATTTTTTGATGGGTGGACCTAGAATTATATATCACTCTAATGCATTATGTAATGTTTTATATCTCATGTGGTAATATGTAAGGGACTGGTTAGTGAACTTAATCCACTATCAGACTCAATCTGCTATGTTTATGAGAATGGGGAGTAAAACAAATCCACTATATTTATAGGAATGGTTAGTAAACTCAATCAACTATTAAAATTCATCCATAATGTGATGAACATATTTTAATAGATCCTTGATATAATAAATAATATTCTATGCCTATGTATGTGTCATATTTTTATGCTACGTTTCCATGTTATTCTATATTCCTACGAAATATTTCCATATCTTATGATAATTTTCATGTGATTCAACAATCTTATGACTCATTTTCCATATTATTTTCAAATCCTTATGTCGTGATTCATGATTTATGATCTGTGTTTTGTTGGGTATGATTTGTTATGTTATGTTAATGTACCTTGATTATATTATCATACCCACATGTTCACCATATGACCACTTAAGATCTTTAGCTGATATCACATATGTCCACCACTTACTGATCATATAAGTTCACCCTTTCTTATGTTTCCATTCCTCAGGTAATAAAAAATAGTATTATATATGTTATATAAATAAGGGTATCATGTGTGAAGACTATTTACTAGAGATGTTGAAGAGTTTTTTTATAATAAGTTGGTTATATATCTAACCTCTAAAGACACTAATCGTATAGGTTTTGGGATGTGATTTGTTATGAGTTGTATTTAATATGCTTATAAAATGGTTTAATTTGTATGTATTTTATGGTTTTTGTAACATTCGAACCCAGGAGCCACTAAAACAGTGCCCTGAGATGGTAGGTCATATTTCTTCAAGTGTGCCTCACTATACGCCAAAGGTTTCCGACTAGTAGTGAGGGTATAATGGGGATAAAGTTGGAATATTATAACCTCTGGGTTACTAATAAGTGCATCATGAGAAAAAAAGTGAAATGGGTGGAATATAATAATAACTTACAAACAATAATAAGTGATGAAATAACCATGCATCAACATGCTACAATGTAAAAGAAAAAAACAAATATAAGGTAGAATAATATACATGGATATAATAATAAAGAATAAATAAATAAGGACTCTAAATCTGGAAAGTATCATTAGTACATGCTCATACATTACTCCCAAGATCCAATGTCCATCCCATTTCCATAAATTAAAGGTAGCGTAGAGCACAGTCTAAGGTCCTAACCTACAGTGAGGAGATAATCTATTAGAGTACCCAATGGAGGCCTGAACAGGGTGTGAGTAAACATAGTAGGTCAACACCAGTAGTTTCTAATTCTTTCTATTCCATGAATATAAAATAATTTTGCTTGCAGGTATATCAAAATTAAGAAGTGCAGTATTAATAAATATAAACAATTTGGTCAAAAGTTCCCAAGGACACCTATTTGACTATACTTACTTCATCCTAAGATTGAAATATCTATTAACAAGTGTCTCTATTAATGTGTGTGTGTGTGTGTGTTTGTGTATTTATAAAGATATATATGTATGTATATGCAATATATATATATTGATATATATATAGTAATATATATATCCATATATGTATAAGTAGTACTATCGAAGATTGAGGTGTTACTCAGGCATCCATAACTAGTAATAATAGTCTCATAAAGTAATAAGGGACATCATGCCCGAGTATCACATTTAATAAGGGATTCCATTTTCAAGTATAACATTTAATAAAGGATACCATGCCTATGTATAATGAAAATTATGGAGAATGTTCACAACAAACATCCAAATTTAGGGGCATGGAACATCATGTCCAGCAACACAAGTGATTTGAATCACCATGTCCAATGTCATTGGCCAAGGGGGTTTAAATTTCCATGTCCACAACCCAAAATAGGATCCCTCTATAATAATATATTTTAAGTTAATCCAACTTACTTTTTGGTCCCTTAACTTAGTAATTCCTTAAATAGGAACTCGGAATTTCTCAAGATGAATTAGACAATCATTAATATATTACATTTATTATTTAAATATAGGCCCTGAGAACATCGATGACATAATATAGGTCAAACCCAAGTAATAAAATAAATTCCCTTATCAATTCAAAATTTTCATTTACATAATTTCATTTAAAATAATCAAAAATTCTAGGGGAACACCCATTCCATACCATAATTCATCACACACTTTAAATCATTACAATACAGTTTCCCAAGGGGATTATTCATTAGTGATATAATAAAATGTCTTAGTATAGTTCTTGGTTACATAGGTGAACCATAATGACAGCAAGTGGGTTATGTAAAACTCACATTTAAATCAAATCCTTTTTTAACCATGGCATAATTCATAATTTAATGTGGGAAAAGTATACATGCCATGTTGTAACTAAATCCATTCAATTACCAAAATTCAACCAATGTCGAACATGGTAAATTAATGGATGTACCCAAATTGGTGGAACCATTTTAGGCAAGATCCCAAGAAATAAGTTAATGACTCTAGAAAATATCAAGGGTATAATTTGGGAATTTAATTTAGAGCATTTCATAATTTAGGAGCAACATGTGGAAGGTTTTGAATGTGTTGCAACATTGATTATTTATAAATAATGGAATGTTTAGGAAAAATCATATAGATAACCTAATTCATGCTTAAGATGCTTCACTAGTCCATTATCAAGATTTTATGCTTATTGGAATGAGAGAAATCAATGAAAAAGACAGTCATCCAGAAAATAGGGAAAATTAGCTCTCACATAAATAGTATCTTACACAGTGTGATAAAATTAAAACTGAAACAAAATGAGTATTATAATCTCTAAGATGATTCCAATGTGATGAAAGGTATTCGATTCCAAGAAACAAAATGAGGTAGAACCCACCATGGAAGATAAAGACTAACGGGTGTGTATATGGGGGCCTCTTGGGCTAATAAGGAATGAAAATGGGGAAAACCCCATTTAAGGAAGGTTGGGGATAGTGAAATTTTTCCCATTTTTAAGAGTTGTATGTTTAGACCACATAATTAGTAAAATAATATTCCAACTATATGGCTCACTCTTTCAAGGATCCACACCCCACGTGGGCTCAACACACAATTCAAAAATCCTTCTACAAGTCATGTGCTTACCACTGTCCAACCCCCACACCCTGCATGGTTTGGCATATGGTTAGATAAAACATGTGCAATCAATGTGCTTCTCCTATGAAATTTATTCACATCCATTACATGTTCATGTGGACATAGAACATGGTTAAACAAACTATGTTACACCCTCTGCACCCTTGTAACAATCAGCACAATTTCCCCTATGGGGTCACACAGTTTCAACAAACATTCACCCTTATCTATTTCTCCTAAAAATAATTTTTTTGAGAAAAAAACATTCAAAACTAATCCAAACTACTGACAAATCTCTTGTCCTGTAACAATTATCCAAAAAACAGTTTAATGTGTTCCAAATCTCAAATTTATATTATGATGCTCAGTTTAATATTCTACCCACCCACCAGAATAAAAAATATAAACAATGTTGGAATTTGCAACCATGTCCAAAATATGAGATGTTACAATCTCCCCACATTATAACTTCTCATCCCGAAGAATCATTGGTAAACAATAAATACAATTCCTGGATCACTTGGCTCATGAATTCCTACTCAAACAGTAGTGTTGTGTGTCACAGGCCTAACGCACCTCCAAGTTCTATTTTAAACATGGGGTACATAAGTTAGTAAAACTCAATATAAAACACATAATAAAAATTTAAACATTAAGACAATGGATAAATAAGAATTTATAACATAATTCACTTTCATTTTTTCATTTATTTTATCATATGTCCTATGGAGATCCCCACTGTAGGTTCAATCTTCCCACGGTCAATTTTGAACAACAGTATTCCCACCACCAAAATTGTCTATTGAATCACAACCCTTTAATCCTAATTTTTCTTCTTTAATGATTCTGAATTCATTAAATTCAGTCTAACATGAGTAATTTGGTTCTAGTCTTTGATTAGATTGAAACAGTCAAATTCCAATCAACCATGCTTATCTTTGTCGCACAAGACTTTCCTCAAAATCCCCAGATAACCCATTAAGTTACACCAATATCATTATGATTGAATACCCAATGTGATTAATTTCCAATATTGTCCAACTATTTTAGAGAAATGATGTTTAACCACCTCTCAATAACTATTTTTAAAACTCTCTGCACATAAGGACAATATATCACTAAAACCATATTCAGAATCCTTATCCCAAGGAATACCGAGATTGTTCCAAGCTTGATCATTGAATAATGTGCTCTTCATTCCATGAAAAGTCCTGTATAAAACATCTCCCAAAAATTCATCATTGTGTTATATCACCAGCACTGACATTATCCCGATCCAACATCCATTAATCATTATAAGTTACACCGACCTTAATGCCCACATCTATATTTCACCCAAATCTATAATCGAATTTGTACCTGGAATTTACCATGTATTATATCTATACATTGATTCATTGATTAAATGGGATACAATATCCAAAACAACTATCCAATTACAGAACTCAAGATCCCATGGCCCTTATTACGTGAGGTTCGCCCACTATCACCTGATGTCCTACCCCTAATCTTAGAAGAATCCTAGTCATTGTTCTAGTGAAATGATTATTGGAGTTGGTGACCTAGGTCCAATTTTTATTAATTTGATTACATGTTTATTTTATTTATTTAATTTTATTGAAATATATTATTACATATTGTACATTTTTTAGTGTCGCACTAATACAATAATGACATAGAGTATTTGTCACATTAACAAGGTCTTATCATCTCCCCTCTATGATGAGAACCTTTAAGTTCTATGAAAATATTATAAAATATACTCATATAGAAGGATAACATACTATGATGAGACACATAGTATATAGAATGTCAGGTGTGAGTACTCGAAAGTGGAAGAGGCTTCTTATCTTGAAGTTCTCACTTGACAATCTCCAATATGAGAGATTATGAAAAAATTATAATTGATAGAAATTCATAATTTTTTGGTGTCATCGAATATTCCTATCTATGTGCTTTTTTAATTTTCCTTTGACTTTAATATTATCTTTAATTCATATAATGAATCATACTCTTAGATTTTTTGATAAAAATAGTGGCGTAATATCTTAGTAGATAGGTAAGGTATATTGGATTCATCTTGATTGACATGTTATTAATAGATTAGTTAACAATGGATTTTTCCCTTCAATCTTTATGTAATTTTATGTCTCGACCCTTTGATTGGAATAGAATATTAGAATTAAATTTAATGTTCATAGTGTAATGACTTGTTTATTTTAGATAGTCAAAGAAATACAACTCAAGTATAGAGGTTAGTGAAACGGATGTGAGACCTTATTAATGAGATATTTAGATAAAGGGATTATAATACACGGTGAGTGTTAGTATTGTATTTCTATCATTGATATGTCAAGTTTTTCTCTTTGTATCCTTGAACCATTTTTAAATAGTAATCATGTACTTTATGCAAGCCTTCCTAATTCCAATGATAAATAATCCTACAGGATCACACGCTATTTTTTCCATTGATCTAGATTGAATTTCATTTGAATTTAATTAATAAAATAAATATTATTGAAAATAATGAGGAATAATTTTATTCACATTTTTATTGATCAAAAATATTTAATGATGAATAAAATATTTAAATTAAATATTTTTTTGGGTATTTAATAAATATCGAGGATGATGGATGAACCAATATTGCATCTTTTGATATAAAAAATTTGCAATCTAGTAAATATTATCTATCATTACACAGATTAGATCACACCAAAAAATAACATTATTATTATGTGTAATGGGTTTTTTTAAATATTAATATATAATTTAAGTTGCATCATGAAATTAAATAATATTCTAACCAAAACCCTAGATAAAAATAGATGGTTATGTCTAATGTGTATGGTATAAGTCGCTTAATCACAAATTGAGAATAGAGAATCATTGTGCATAATAGTATTCCCTTTCTCCCCCTCTCTAATTCCTCATATATCCCTCTCAAGAATGAGAAGAACTTATTTAAATCCAAAGGATCTTGATGTTATCAATAAAAACAACGTAATAAGATTCATGCACTATGCTAGAACCTAGAAATCAATCAGTATTGCTCAAATATCAAAGGAGCATATGTGGATCACTGCTATATGGATTCTACACTTCAATCCTACGAACACAATGATGGTAATATGGGAAGGGGTTTACATATGGTGGACATCATATTAGAAGAAAGATCCTTGAAAGGGATATTTATTCTTTTGATCTAAATAAATTAATTATAAATTTATCATGCAATATCATCTCTCGGGCTTTTGATACATTTTATTTAAAATAAATTTACAAAATATCACCCACCACTTATGATTCCACTATGCTCGGAACCAACAAGTGGTATCTGAGAGGTCACATTCAAAATTTATAATTATTTTTTGATTGTTTATCTAGGTGAAATATTAGTTATATTTTCATTTCATATTATTAATTCTTTTATCTTATTTTAATTTACATGTTATTGATATATTAATCATGTTCATTCAATTATTAATTTTTTAAATGTCTAATAATAGAAAATAATTACTAGAGATTCCATTAGGAAGTGCTGAGGAATATTGATAGATATCATGGGACTACAAAGTGTGTAGCCAGAGTACACTCCATGTTTCAAATTTCACAAAACCTGGTTATGTCAAGTGATATAAGGCCCTTCAAATAGTAAATTACACATGGTGAATTTATTACATGTTGTGTGTTGAACAAGACAACCTGGAACATGATATATTAGATTAAACGGTTTGTAGTTGGGGTACATGTTGTGTACTCTACATGGGATAGAGATGAAAGTCACACAATCTATGTGGTCATTATACATTTTCAAACTATTTGAGGCTGACAGGTCGGAGCGTTAATGATATACAAGAAGTGAATGCATTGTAAACAGTGTGTAGTTTATCATTTTCTACTTTTGAAACACAATAGGAACCATTCAGTTAGTTAAGAGGGCATGTGACATAAGTGATACACAATATGTTACTGGAATATACATGTTTTATAGTCAATCATCATAGAACACATTAAGTGTTTTAGCATATTGCATGGGAACATGTCATTCAGACCACATGGTGTGTAGCTAGCCTATACATGTTCTGTAAGCATTCTATATGCATGCTAAAGACTGAGGAATGTGTCAGGATCATATGGAAAGTAGAACACATATAGTTTAGTTGGTAAGTAAACATCATGTATTCTATACAAGTTACACAATAAAGCCCTAGAAATGTACCCTAGATACACAGAAATCGAGATACATGGTGTGTAGGTGAACAATAAACGTCGTGTATTCTCCCAAATAATGACAAATTTAAATTACATTAAATTAAAAATTGTACCATTAAAATCATATTTTATTGATTTTCAACTATTGTGTTTGACAATTTAATAATGGTTTTAATGAATTGAAAATGATTCATTAATTTATTATAATAAAACTCTAATCATTGGTTCTCTCATTCATTTTCCATGAATGAAATTAATGATGGGTATCTCCAAATTAATTAATATCTTAATTGAGATACAATGGAATTAATCAATTGGTTTATTGATTAATTAATGAAATCATTTTTATCTAAATAATAAATAACTTATAAAAAATTAATATTAGCCAGATACTTTTATGTATTCATTTCATATTTTACCAACATGAGTTTGTCCAATACCTGTGTATGTGTTGGAAATTTTTTAATTTAATTTATTTCATGGTTTTCAGTTATTAATTATTAAATTAAATTGATGGATTGTGGGTCATCCTTCTATCCATTATTATTTAGGGACTGCATCTCCAAGGTTATTTATGTAATCCCCTTTAATAAATCCTTTAGTTCCCCTGACCAACATGTGAGTTATAAATACTTGTAATTAATGAATTGTCACAAGGTATATGTAGGTAGTACAATATAGAACTATAATCATATCAACTCAGGTGATACATGAGTGGACGGGTGGAATGCTATAACTCATTCAAAGATCGGGAAAATTACCTATTTCCCTATGTTATTTTTTCTATTTATAAATTATTTATACTATGGATGAAGGAACGTGATCATGTAAATAAGTGAATTAATAAGAAAATATTAAATTTAAATAAATGAATTATGTATAAATTTTTTATCCAACATAGTTAATTAATTATGTAAAATAAACTTAATATTAACAAGACATGTAAAGGACAAAACATGATTCATAATAAAATAAATTACCTCAACTAAATATTATTTTAGACTGGGACTTCAATTACTTGATTGAGAATTTAACCATAGAACTAAGTGTTTACAAGGCCAAAGTCTAGACACTTACTTTTATCAAAGAGTTCTCACGAGGATTTTGGGTTGAATTTACAAAAATTATGTTGAATTTAATGGAAAATGTTCATTCAATACAAATTTGGAGGCAAGTGTTAAGGAAATCCAAGCTAGTATTTCAAAATTGGAGAGTTTACTTAATGGATCAAAGAGATGCATTCCAAAAGATAAAATTACCACTTCCTGAAATAACGTATTATGGTTTTCATGGACAAAGAATGGATCATAAACATAGTAAATGTGGATTTGTTCCACTAGAATGTCTAAGAAACTATATATTTTGAGTTCAATAGTGATGACTATTGGTACTTGATAAAATAGTTAAAGATTTAATAAAAAATAATTATTATTATTTATCAGATATTTTTTAGTAAAGCATAGTACTAATAATATGCCCTTTTTGAATTGTATAAAATGGTAAGTTCTTCATCCACACTATCCCAATGATCTATAATGAAGACAGAACATCGCCTCAATGGCAGTAACTTTCAGAAGTGCTTTAGTCCCCTTTAGGATGTATTATTCCATGAATAGAAAACTTACATGCTAGAGTCCTTAATGCCTAATCTTCTTTCCAAGGAGTTAAGTGATAAAGAGTTCCTATTCTATGAAAAACATATGATGAAATGGTAGAAATTCAATGTTTGATATTATTATCTAGATCTAGTGAAATCATGATGTCTCGATAAAACAAAGATGCATATGGAATGATCAAGCATATCTATGTTCTATATTATGATAGATATAGATAGGAGGGGTTTGAGATATGTGAGTCTCTTTTTAAGGTAAATCTTATATAGGGATCCCCAACTAGGCCTCGTGTAGTCAATCTCATAGATACATTATAATTCAAAATGTTATAGGGTTAAAACTCCCTAAAGAGTTTGGAAATATTCTCATTCTTTCATCACGCCCTCATAGATTCTTATGGTTTTTTATTAACATTAATATAAATAAAAAAGAGAATTATTCCTAATATATGCTTAATCTTATTTACCAAGTTAAAATTTAAAGGAATTTTGAACATCATTATGCCTTTATGGTGAATACCTAGAATGGGAAAGTGAAGAGATACAATCCCAAATATTATTTACACCCTTCCAAGAAGTGGAATATCAAGGGCAAAGCAAGGTAATGGGATGATATTAATATTTCATGGGGGAAGAAGGTTCACTATAAGAAAAACTACACATATCAAAATAATTAAAGTGAATATTCAGGTGCATTTTTTATCAAGTGAAATTTATATCAATCTATAAATTGGTAATAAGAAACACTTTTCGGTTCTCACATATGTATTAAAATATAGTGACCAAGTAGATTTAGAAATATTGACCTAGAGGAGGTAGATCTATTATCATCCTACTGATCTAAACTTTCTATGGTAACTATTAGGGACTACCACCTCACATTTCGAACTATAATGATCTTGGTTTTGATAGGATGTTATTATGTATCATTTATTACAAAAAATAAATTTTTTTTGTATCCATACATGATAAAGAGGGATTTATTTTCATGTTTAGGAAGAAATGTTTCTTCTTTTATAAAGATGGAATTTTTTGTGGTGAGGAAAATTTAAATAATGGACTTTAAGTGGTGGATTACACAAACAATGTAATAGTAATCGTTAAAAAAACTACTTCACATGACTAATACCTCACCCACGTTTGGAATCACCAGATAGGTAATGTAAATCAAAATTTCTTAAATTAATTATACCAAGATAGAGATTTAAGTTCATTTGAACAAAAACCAATTGTTATATTCCATCCTTGTTTACAAGGTAAAATGACCAAATTACTATTTAGTTTAAAAGGTGAAAGGGGAAAAGAGCTTCTTGAATTAATTCATTTAATTGTTTGTGTACTATTTCATATTGAAGCACGGGGTTGGAACACAAACTTCATAATTTTTACTGATTATTTTTAGTAGATATGGATATTTATACTTGATAAGGTATAAGTTATATTCCTTTGAAAAAATTATGGAATACATGAATGAACACTAGAACCATTATAGTAAGAATATTAAGAAACTCCACTCTGAATATGGTAGATAATATCTTATCAACTCTTTATTGATTTTTTATGGGATTCTGGGGTTGTATCTCAACTCACTCTTCTTTATAAACCTTATCGGAAAAGTATAAGGTAATGTATAAATATAACCTTTTTATACATGGTGATATCAATTATGTGTCATTAAAATATTCCATTAACCTTTTGGGATACAAATTACAAACACCATCATAAGTACTAAACTAAGTACTAACTAAAGAGATGGATGGTATACCATTCCAATTATGGAAGGGAAAGAAACTCATGTTTTCATACATAAATGTGTGGAGTTTAAAATTAAAGTGTTTGACATGAGTAATAAAGTGTATATTTATAGGATATCCCAATAAGGCAAAGTGACACTACCCATACAATCCTTCAGAAAAAAAGGATGTGGTTGATACACATCCCACATTACTTGAGGCCCTCCATGACTATGAGATTTGAAAAAATGTATTTCAAAACAATCTTAAATAAGGTGAATCTATAAGTATATGTCTATATGACACATCCTAAAGGGTTTGTGACTCTAAAGGATTCCAAAAAGATATGAAAATAGAAAAAATAAATTTATGGATTAAAGAAAACATCTAGGTCATGGAACATTTGGTTTTATGAATAAATAATATAATTTGGGGTCATAAAGAATTAATTTGATCCTTATTTATATAAATAGTTTAGTTGGTGTGTGGTTGTGTTATTAATAGTATATATTAATGACATATTATATTCTATAAATGAAATAACAATCTTAAATTCTATTAAGGAATTGTTGAATAAATGATTCTTTGTAAAGGACTTAGTTATGGAAATATATATTCTTAGGATAATGATTAATCATGATATCACTAAGTGGACGCTAAACCCAAGTCAAAGTAAATATATTTACAAGATACTGAATAGGTTTAGTATGGAATAATCCAAGAGTAGATTCTTTCAAGTATCATATAGAATTCATATATTTAGGAAAATGATTCCTCATAAACACGAGGAAATAAATATAATGGAAAGGGTCTCATACTTACTTATTATTGGTTTAGTCATGTATATTATTCCATGGACTTGGATATATATTTATTATGAATTAACTATGGAAGGAAGATATCAGGAAGACCTGGGTGATTTCCATTAGATTATAGTAAAGATTATCCTTACGTATTTGAGGAATACTAAGGATATATTCCTGGTCTAAAGAGGGGATGAGGAACTATTAATCAAATGATATTAAAATTCTAGTTTCCAAACATACCAAGATGGTATGAAATCAAAAATTGGATACATGTTCACCTTGAATGGTGTTGTGAGGTAGAAAATCTCAAAACAGGTGATAGTCGCATATTCTATAGCCGAGTCCGAGTATATTATGGATTTTGAGGCATCTAAAGAAGAAGTATGGATACAAAAATTCATCCATGATCATGAAATTGTACCTAGTTGTAAATATCATATCAAACTTCATTATGATAATAATCTAACTATGAACCATGAAAAAGAGAAAAAGTCATATTCGTAGATGAAGCATATACTTTGGAAGTATCATCTATTGAGGGATTTATCTCAGAGTGGTGAAGTTTTAGTGGGAAGAATTTCCATAAAATAAAACATGGAGGACCCATTTACTAAATCCTTAACTTATCAAAAACATGATTATCATGTGAGGTCTAGAGAATTGAAAGTTGTAGGTAGTTGGAACTAGCCCACGTTAGAGTTTGTTATAGTTGGTGTCTTAGGACCATCTATTTTTTCTTTGTCTTTAGGTTTATTTTATATAGAGAATATTAATGAAATATATTATTAGATATTGTTCATTATTCTATAATGATCTGATGTAATAATTTCTAAGAGTATTCATCGCATTGACAGGGTCATAACAGCTCCCTGCTATGATGATAACCTTGATGTTCTGTGATGATATTCATAAATATAGTCTAGCAATAGGATAATGAACTATGATGGGACACATATTATATAACGTTTCTAGTATGATTGTTCATAAGAGGATGAGGATTATTCTCATGAAGTTCTCACTTAGTAATCTCTAATATAGGAGATTGTGATTATATTCTTTCCAGTAGGAATTCTTCATGTTTTATTTTCATCAAATATTCTAATCTACTAGTGTGTGTAATTTTGATTAGACTTTAAAATTATAATTGATGCATTTCATGACCTAGAAACTTAGATTTAATAACCAAAATCAAGATTACATATGTTTTTGGTGAGGTATGGTATGTTGGTGCATCATGATTCACATGTTATTAATTGATATGTTGGGGAAGGATTTCTCCCTTCTATCTTTATGGAAGTTTATGTCTTGGCCCTTTGATTTGAATAGAACAATATCATTGAATTTCATGGAAATTGTGTAATGACATGTTTATTTTATATAGTCAAAGGGAGAAATATCAAGTATATAGGTTGGTTACATGAATGTGCAACCTTCATAGAGAGATATTATGATGAAGTGATTATATTACACAATGACTATTTGTATGTGGTTGTCATCATCATGTAATTATGTTCTTTCTATTGGGAGCCTTGACACATTTTTTAGATAGTAATACTATACTTTAGGTGATCCTGCGTCATTCCAATGAGAAAAAAACCTAGAAGGTCACACATTAAGGGTTTCTATTTATCTAAATTAAATTTTATACGAATTTAATTATTATAATTAATATTATTCTCAAGACCGATAAAAAATATTACTCGTGTATTTATCAATAAAAAATATTTATTTATGAATGAAATATTTAAATTAAATATTTATATGGGTATTAAATAAATACCAAGGAGTATGATTAGACCAATATCGCATCGGTGGATAAATATTTATTTATTATCCTGTAAATATTATTTATCGTTGATCACATTAGAGTGATTCTTAAAACAAAAATATTATTATTATTTGATAAGTGTTTTACTAAATATTAATATATTATTTAAGGTTAGGAATGTAATTAAATAATACTGTAACCTAATCCCTAGGCCTATTTATATATTGTTATATCTATTGTGTAGGGTGTGAGTCTCTTAATAGGAAATTGAGAATAAAAAATCATTATGCATAATAGAATTCTATTGGTCTCTTGAATTCATCTTCTCCTCCTATAAAGAATGAGAATAACTCTTTCAATAATGATGTATCTTCAATCAGTCAATATGAAAAACTCAAGATGATTTATTCCCCGCACTAGCACTTGTAAATCAACCAACATTTCTCATAGACAAAAGGTGCATGTGTGGGTCACCTCTATAGATATTCTACACTTGAATCCTCCTAACATAATGAAGGGTAGTACAAAAATATTTCATATACAATCAAAATAATATTCAAATAAATATCCTTGATTGGAATATTTATTCTTTTTATTTAAATAAAATAATTATAATTTTAACATGAATGATCCACTCTTGGGGTTCCAGGACATTTTATTTAAAATAAAATTTAAATATATCACCCACCACAGGTGCCTCCATTATACCTAGAACCTTCAATGATTTCCCAATCACAACCTCCAATGACTAGTTAAAATGGATTGCATGGAAAAGAACCTCCTCATACCACGGACTAATATAAATATGATTAATAACTCATTATTATACCCTAAGAATAGTTTATATGATGTTTGATGATTCCAAGTAACAACAAAAGTCATCATCATTAGAGTGCCACTACCATACTATACACCAGATGGATTATTTTAGACCACTCCTGGAGTGAAACTCCCGATGATTTATTCCATTACCCCATAAATTATATTTGGTTCCATAGATCAGCGTATTTCATATTTTCTATCATCATACCTAGGACGATATCACGTTAGGTGTCTTGATAGCCTCTAGACTAGAAGTATGATGTGATTTAATATATAGGAAGGTATATCTCCCTCCGAGTCATACTCACATGAAATATGGATATATTTTCAATTAAAAACACCTAATACCACATCTCACAATGATGCGGGTCATGGTCCTCCCATGGTTCAAGCACCACACCTCACCTGGTTATTTTTTAATTATACCTTATCACATGGAAATTTAATTAATTTACCTCAAAGATACTGATTACTATGCCAAAAAGCATCAATAACTTTTAACCATCGATCCCTGGCTCACCCCTAACCATTTCCAAATGTTAAATTTTAAATAATTATCATGTTTAATCTCTTTGAACTAACTTATCATTCGCAGTAGGGGTGATATATTATATCACCCAGTTTGAGACCCAAATGTCACTTCAGTGGGTCATCCATCAACCAGGTCATGCTGAAAATTCTACATAGAACGTAAGCTTTAATTAAACTATAATTTCCCTTGGAACTCCTCATCAAAATAGATCATCTTACCTATGCCATGATTTATCAAATTAGTGCCCACCTCATGGAAACATTTCCAATAAGGAAGCATCAACCAAGAACCCCCTAGTCAACTAAGCTAGAAACCTGAAATATCCAACCAATTGAATATAGTTTCAATATCCAACACCTGATGTGATTCCTAGAAATCCAAATGCCTCACCATACCTATATCATAAAAAATGAGCACCTCACTCGCATCAGTCTAAAGACATGTATAAAACCAAGCTCATTCCCTTTAAAGAAAATGTAAATATGAGATAACCTCTCTCAAAGATTTCCCTTGATCAAAGAAACATAGATGACTTTGTTGGGTCTGATTCAATGTTAAGTACTTCTAGGTCTCCACCTATCCTCATCAATAAACCTCAAAACAAGCCACTAGGTCCGACCACCTATCCATAAGTTTTCTCGCATAATAACTATATTCGATTTAATGGAATTTAATACATTGCATCTAATGTACCTAAAAAAACTCTTGTAGAAGTGGTTAAACTGAAATGGGTTAGTAATCATAGACCAAAAAGCTTCACAACACCAATATAAATAAATAATATTTGCCACTTATTAAGTATCTACACACGGTAATACCCCATTGAGGTTTAACTTACCTAACAACCACCCACCCACCCAGGGCTATTGTCTCTTTAATAAGAGTCATATCCAACTAAAATGGTTAAGGAATGGAACTTAGTATTCTTATATGCTTGAATAAAAGTTCAACAAGTTTACCATCCCCAATGACACTACCAAAATGTGTTAAACACTCTTTAAATAATAAATCATTGACTCTAAAACTATGTTCATGCCTAAAAGGTCACTAAGACCTACCACATATTCTTTAGGTTCAAGAAATAATAGGATGAATCCAACCAAAACTGACAATAAAAATTCATATCCCATTTCAAGATAACAATTTTTAAAATATCTTTACTCGAGGGTTTAAACTAATAAAACCACATTAAGGTTTCAGGTTTATTTCATTTAATCAGTGGTCATTTATCATAGCATTTAAACTACCTCGTAATAAGGTATATCAAGTACCATTTGTAATGGAACACTATTCTAAACAAATTCTTTCTCTAACTCCATGAAGTTAAATAAGAAAACTATCCCATAATTTACTTTTTTCCATTTAATCATTCTTTATTTAACCAATAAATTATTACAATTGGCTTATTCAAAGAAAATTTCTTTTTCACGATATATAGAAAGATACCCTTCTGATTGTAATTAATATTATTATTAATGGATGACTATTAATAATAAATCAAAAAAGAAAATAAAATGTATTTTATCAAATAAAGGGAATTTTTTAATAATATATCCCCATAAATTTATACATAACACCATATAAGTGGTCATTGGCACTTTAAATAACCATCCCACGTAACATGAACATACCCCCAAGGTGTTTTTTTACTGAGGAATAAAATGAATATGGAAACATATGAGGGTTCTTCTATTTTATTCATGAATTTAAGATACCCTTGGGTCCTATTTTTCATTTAGGGAACTAGTCATACGGGTCATCATACCAAAATTATATAGGTATTATCCTTCATAAAGGTACCCATTTTTTTATGAAATTCCAATTAATTATATATGTGTGTGTGTGTTTGTGTCATGGTTTATTTAGATGAATTTTCATTCCAAAATTATAAAGGTATAAGTCTTTATAAGTTAAAATTGGAATTCATGTAAATTCATCCTTATTTTTCCCCAGTCTGAAAATATAATAAGATTATATAAAAGTGTTTCATTATTAGGGTTAACTTTCCCAATTTATAAAGTCTCATACACTTTATAAATTTTTATTGGTACTCATTTAATTACAGCTATAAATTTTTTGACTCATGTAACCAATGTTCCATGGCTCAAACATATCATAATTGGTTTGTTAATGTGTCACCATCAATCTATTCAAGAAAACACCATTTAGGTTGATTCATACACTTTAATAACCAAAAATATATCATAACTATAACTATCATGTTATTTCACATTAGAGAATACAGGTGAGTGATAAATTTTCACACAAGCATCGAATATAGATGGGCATGAAATTTATCACCCAAACATGGTATACAGATGATCATTCTGATAATTCAAACAAAAAAAGGTATGATGTATCAAGAAGTTGAAAAATAAAACCTACAAGGATTGTAATATGTATAGAATGTGAATCCCAGTGTGCCTATAATGATGCATGTAATGACAATTCCTCGTTTTACTGGGCCAAGGGTAAAAACCCATAAATTAGTATCTAGTTAAAATAAACCAATATCCCGATGTGAAATAATAATCAACCATAATTAAGAAAAGTATGAACAACAGTCTCATCCCAAACAACTTGATCATTATCTCATGCATGGTTTTTTTGGGCCCAGACACAAGCTATTTACCAAGTGTTGACACATTCCTATTCTTCTATCAACCATAACAAAATATTAATACAAAATGAAAATAAAGATTTGATACCACTTTATAGTATCCCATTTAGGGATCCACTAAAACTATGCTCCATGCCAGTTGGTCACATTACCTCATGTGAACATCTCCATATTCTAGAAGATGTTGACTAGTAATGAGGGTCTAAAGTGGGTATAGTATGGAGAGTATACCTTCTATATCAGTAATAAGTATAGAGAAAGAATAAATAATTGAAATCAGTGAAATATAATAATAACTTACAAATAATAATAATAATAAGTGAATAAATAACCAAGATGAATATGGTACAATTTACATGAAACAAACATATATCATGTAGAACAATATATATGTCTAGACTGAAAATAAATAAATAAATAGGGACTACAAATCTGAAAGGTATCCCAAGTACATGCTCATTCGCTACTCTTAATCTCACATGTCTATACCTAGTTCAAAAATGAAAAAAAACAGAGCATAGTTCATGCCCTAACCTACAGTCAGGAGATAATTTTTTCAGGACCCATTGGTGGAACGAACAGGGTGTGAGTAAAATTTTGTAGGCCTCCACTAGCTATGCCTAATGATATCCAGTCCATGAATATATAATAAATTTTTGTGTAGTTATATCAAAATTAGGTAGTGCAGTATTAATAAATGTAAACAAGTTAGGCTCAAGTTTCTTAAGGACACCTAGCTGACTATACTTGTTTTGGCATAAGCCGAACATGTCCCTAAACAAGTGTCACCATAAGCATACATATACATAAATATATATTTTGGTGTTTTCATGTAAGTATAAATATATGTATGTATATATATTCAATATATACATAGTAACATATATAACCATATATAGAGATACATTGTGCTATCCAAAACCCATGTCATTACTTAAGCATCCATGCATAGTCACAAGTGTCTCATATAGTAAAAATGAATTTAATGCCTAAGTGTCACATTTAATAAGGCATCCCATGCCCAAGTATCACAATTAATAAGGAATTTCATTCCCAATAATCATGAAAAATAAAGAGAAGGGTCTTTCCCTACATCCTAATTGATGGGGCATGGAACATCATGTCCAATAACCTAGGCTTCATGAATCACCATATCTGACATCCATAACCAAGGGGGTTTGAAATTAAATGTCCAAAACCCTAACTAATATTCCTCTGTAATAATCCAGTATAAGTTAATTCCACTTTCATTATGAGCCCATATACTTGGCATTCTATAAATAGTAACCCAATATTTCTCAAGGCATAGTAGACCTTTATTAATATGTTACATTTATTATTTAACAAAAATCCAAAAAAACATCCATTCCATAATATAGGTCAAACATAAGGAATAAAATCCATGCCATTATCAATTCAAAATTTAAAGTTACATCATTTTATTTGTGAAAAAAAATCCATTTGGGAAACATCCATGTCATAACCCAATTCATCACACACTTTAAATCATTACATTATATGTTACCAAGGTGATTATTCATTAATGATATACTAACACACCTTATGAGGGTGTTTAGTTACATAGGTAAATCATAATCATGGAAAGTGGGTAATTTGGAATTCACATTTAAATAAAAACTATTTTTAACCATGGAATACCTTATAACTTAATATGGGATAAGTATATACATAACCTATTATATTGAAATCCATTCTTTTTCCAACATTCAACCAATGTTCAACATGGTAAATTAATGGACACACCCAAAGGGGTGGCCCAATTTTAAGTCACATCCATCAATCCATGTTAGGGGTCTAAAAATATCAAGGGTATGGTCTAGGCATTTAATTTAGGTAATCTCGTAATTTAGAAGCAACATGCGGAAGGTACGGTGTGTGGTACAATGGTGATAATTTATAAATGATCCAAATTTTATATAAAATAATCTAGACCTCCTACATATTGGATAGGAAACTGAAATCATCCATTATTAGGCTTTGATTCATTCCAAAACAATAGAAATCCAAGATTTAGACAATCACCCAAAAAATGAGGAAAATTAACTTATAGGAAATTATAATATAAAGTGGTGATAAAAACATAAAATGGAATCAAGAGAAGTCTTAGAAATATTGAGAGGCTTATAATGAGATTAAAAACATTAAATTATGAGCTCAAATTAGGGATAAACCAACATGTAATATGTTGATGAAGGGGTGCATGCATGGTGGACCTCCCAAGTGAATGAGGGGAGAAAATGGTGAAACCCCATTTAATGGTGATGGCCAACGAGCCCGTAAATGAGAGGTAAGGGCTTCTTCTTGGAATCCAAGAGACCTAGATTCAAAACCGGGTAGAGGTGAATTTCCGGGGTACTATAGCAGTACTGTAGCAGGTACTGCTCAACACTGTAGCAGCCAGAACTATTCACCCGATTTGGGCTTTTGAGCCACCTGTTTGGGCCTACAGGTCTCCAGGGCCTTCGGGTCATCAAAGGTCTGTGGGCCTCAGGGCCTTTGGGCCAAAAAGACCATAGAGTAGCCCAGTTCACATAGAGAATGCCCTAGAAGAGGATCAGAGCAACAAAGACTAGCAGTCACCAGATGTAGAGCTACCGGATTGGAAGAATGAGAGGGTATGGAAAACGCCATCGAGACCAAGCACCATGAAACTTTTTATGGGGTAATGTTGCTATTCAGCAATGAAAGGTGGGGAGTTATGTGATCAATGATGCAGAAGCTAGGGGAGGGGCAGTTCTTGTGGGTTGTGCCTACGGGTCATGTATTAGGCATAGTATGCCTCTGGGCCTTCGGGTCATGGATTGCGAGTCGTGTCGGTCCTTGTGCCTTGGGCCTACGGGACATGTACGAGTTCCTCTTCATCCCTTAAAATGGGGATTATATATAATAAAATAAAAAATAAGGCCTTCGGGCCGTTCGGTCCATTTAATAGTGATGGTTGAAAATAGTTATTTTTCCCATTTTTATGAAGCATGTGATTAGGCTACACATTTAAGAAAATATTGCACCTACCATGTGGCTCCCCCTACTAAGGAGCCACATCCCACATGGAATAAGTGAAAAATTAGACAAACTAAGTGAAATCTATGTGCTTGGCACTTCCTAACCCCTAAACCCTATACAGTTAGAAATACTTTTTGAAAACTATGTGGTTCTCCTCTGAAATTTATTATAAATCCTCCATATGTCCATGTGGCCTCATCACATGGTTAAAACAATCATGCAACACCCTCTCTACCGTAGAACTGGTCCACTTGGTTTCCCCTATAGGGAAGCACAACATCAATAAACCATGCACCCTTGTCTCATTCCCATTAAAATGGGTTTTTAGGGCCCAACACTTATAAAACTCATCTGAACTCACAAGAAATATCTTGTTCCATAAAACTCATCCAAAAACAACACATTTAAGTGTTTTAGTTCTCAAATTTTGATCCAAAAAATGAAAATTCCAAAATATCCTAGAATTTTCAACCCATTAAAAAACACAGTATGTTACAGTTGTTTCATATTTTATAATTCCTATAAGAATATAACATGACATAAGAATATATCACAAGATAGAATTCGAAGTATTATGGGTATTAGAAACCAAACATAACCATGAAAAATAAATAATAATAATTTTTTAGTAATAAAAAATCAACAGGATAGTTAAATAATTATGAAAAGTAATCCTAACATGTGCGAGTTTATCTAGATGAAAAAATTCAAGGAATCCAAGAGTATTATTTAAGGGAGGGTTTTTACAAGAATAATAAAAAAATTACAAATTGAAAGGATAATTTTTTTGGGATAACATGGTCAATCTATTTCTCTTTATGATGGAAAAAAATGTGTTCCATTATTAGTGGATTAATTTGAACCTTTCTTGGTCTCGTTTAGTTTTACTAGGGCATACATTGAAGTAGCTTTACTTGAGGTAGTCTGGTAAAAACTTGTTGGGAATTGTTGGTTATGCTTATGATGGGATAGAAAAATGTGGGTATTCAAATACTTCTTATGTCAATTTTCCTCACATGCCCAGCCTAACCATGTGTTCTAGACCCTCCATCCAATCTTGAGCCGCCTAATCCATGATTTCAATGCTTTAACCATCTTTTAATCCTTCTATTGAGCACCTGGTGGGTGACTCGAACAAGAACTTCAAAATATCCATCTTAGGGAATATAATAGTGAACTATAATAGTGATGAAATAGAAAAAAAGTGTTTTGATTTTAAAAAATAAAATCAGGTCTCTAGTGAATGTAATAAACAAAACCAACTCCTAATGTGTTGCAGTGATACTAGTTCCTCTAGCCTCCCAATGAACAATAATAATAATCTCAAAACCCACTAACCATATAAACATTTAGTATGCTTGTTGAATTAGAAAACTAGGCCCCCTTAGTAGTTTCACACTACCAAAATTGAAAACATGAACATGAAGTAGATGATCCTTTATCTAGTTGACAACAGTTCCATGAATAAAGAGTTGATCCACTTGAATAGAATCCATCGAGGTTATGTTAATTCTAACTCATTGATATGACTCATCAAAAATCATCCAACATTGACCCAAATCCCTTAGACTTGCATGAAATATATTTTTACTAACATGAATCAGTGTTCATTAGTGAACCAAATAGTCTTGAAATCACATGAAACCTCCTTTAGGGATCTTCCCAAGATATACCAAATTTTCTATCATGCCACTAGAAGAACACTTATGTTAGGGGTTTCATTATTGTAGTAGTATCTATTCAATAGGCAGGAGCCACTAATTTATATTTATGTTTATGGTTTTTTTAATAATAATTTTATTATGAAAATAGAAACTAAAGTTGATTAGGAATATTAATATGACTATGTTTTAGGAAGTAAATAATGGAGAAAAGGGGATACTAGAGTATAACATACTTTGGTTTTCATTGAACCAATGTGAATGGAGACAACACCACGTCATGTATATTTATTATACAAAAGAATATTAGTAGATACAAAAAATCATAAAGTAATAAAGGACCAAATTATCTAAAAAAATGAGGCCTAGTTAAACCAGGAGACAATCCTTAAACTCTTCATATATAGTTCATGATTCATATTATTGGATATCCACACACAACGCACCCAATCATAAAAAGGATACATCAGAAAATAGTAGAATAACCAAGAAATAAAATGGGAAATTCTATTATAGTTTTGGGTATCAATTAAAACTACCTAAAAATGGAAAAGATTAAAATATATAGCCTCTAAATCCATTATCTGAAAGATTATCCTAATTCAAAGGATCAAATGCCACTAATAATCACCATTAGAATGGAAAACTGGGAACCAAAATCGAGGATCATGGTTTCTACCTTCAACAGAGAAACCAATAGATCCTCGAACCAAGTATTCTCCACCACCAGCCTCTCAAGATATCTATATCTCTCTTTGAATAGAAAAATCAAAGTTTTACACTCTATTGGGAAGAAAAAAAAACCACACAGTGAAAAACTGAAGAGAATAAGACATCATCCTTACAGGAAAAATAAAATGAGGGAAGGGGGACATGGAGGATGTGAAACATATAGATGATGCAGATGAAATGAACCATTTGAATTAAAAAATTCAAAACCACTCACAAGGCATTTGGAAACCCTAGATATTCTATGAATGTAATAGTTTAGATGGAGTCTCCCTAGGATCCAAATAAAATACACCTAAATAAATAGACAATAGAATTAACACAGTTGCATGATCAAAATGATCAAAAACTCTGAATATCCCAACCAACCAAACAAGATGTTTCTAATCAGTTAGGAAAGAAAATACCCTAGAATATTTCATTGATAAAAATAAAAAACATGAACATAAATAAATTCCATACAGCATTTAGAAGACATAGATACAACAATAATGGACAAATTTACATAATAAATTTAATTGTAAATAAATGTAAGTATCTATATTTCACAAATATACACATTTATAATAAAATATATTCAATAGAATGGTATTATTTAAAACTATATTATTGTACTAGGAATTTATTATTCCAATCTAAACAATACTTGAAGTTTGATAACAGAACGGCCTTTGTTATACTATCATATAGGTGATCAAAATTATATTTTTTTGTTGAAACACACTATGATAGTCTCAATAACCACCCTAAAAATGTAACCAAATATCTATATACTTTGTCACTCCATGAAATAAATTATTTTAAAATAAGTGAAGAGCTGACTGACTATCAGAATACACATCTATACATCCAAAAGATAAAGATAATTAATTTATCAAACCTTTTAACCTAATAAGTTCTTTAATAGATTCTGTTAAAGAAATGAATTATACCTCAGTGGGGGATAAAGAAACATAAAATTACATGTTATGGTTCTATGAAGTAGGATCGACATAAACAAAAAACATAATTAGTAATATATCTCCAAGTATCAACATTAATGGAAGATTCAAAAATAATACATCCCATTATATCATTATAATAATTTTTATTGCTTAAAAACAAATTCATAGGCCATAAGACATATAAACTAACATTAACAAACATTTCAATTCATGATAAATGGGTTTCCTAGGTTTCCAATAAACCTACTTAAAGTGAAAAAACAAAAGAAATGTTTGGTCAAAATAAAATCATAAAATATATAAGGATAACAACTACTATAACTTAGGGTATTTTATTCATAAAGATCACGTCTAACTCGTTGTTAGGGAATTTACAAGACCAAATTAAATTACTATACCAAATGCACATTAACTAGTTTTATATGTTCAAACAGATAAAATTTTAACACCTTCTTCACATTGGAACATTAAGATGGATTCAATTCTTTAGTTTATATATTACTCATTATTTTCATGCCTAAAATTTCATTAGCATTTACTATAGCATTAATTTGAAACATCATGTAATTTTGGATGTTTACATGATTTATCAACCTCATATTCTGACAATTAAAAAGCACATCATCAATATATAACACCAAGTAACTGATTCTTAACATGTTTAAAATAAACACAAGCATCATACTTGTTTCTTTTAAAATGTTTTTCAAGAATAAAAGATTCAAATCATTCAATAACCCTATGATTGTTTATATAATGTCACTGACCCGACACTCTCTCACATGGCCAAACTGAGTTGGTTATTAAAGGTCAAGCATTCCTCCCTACATGAAAAAGGCTTCTAAATAGCGATGGGGGTGTAAATAACATAGTGGGAAGACTATACCCCCTTGTATAAAAGTGCGATCACATTTTAGATAATATAATTATCAAAGTAATGAAAATAGTGGAAACACTACAACATACAACAGAAGGATAAAACAAATAGTGAGGGTAACTGACGAGTCTAACAATATGGAAAATAATGTAATGATAGGATAGAATGTATCTAAATGTCCTGCTGAATTTAAAATAGATAAATGATAAAAAAAACTCAAGAAAAACACCAAAGACCCTAGTCTTTATCCCAATGTTGGTCCCATCTACAAGCTCTAACCTATCCAACAAGAAACAATAATTACAAGGTCCTTTCCCCTTGTCTAAAATTATATCAATGTAAACTGATTAGGTAGAAAAAATGTATCAAATAGGGTGTGAGTATAACTGACCAGGATGGAACCACCATGTCTAAACAAACCAGTTTGATAGTACTTTCATGAAATAAAGAGATAATAGTGTATTAATTAATCAATTAATAAGTATAAAAATAAACCCTCTTTAGAAAAAAGTTGGAATATCTTTAAACATGTTGCATTACCATTCCAACCATAACCACAAGTCCATGGTTTAATCTCATAACCAATAAAACCCCTCTTTATAATCATTTCATCATAATCAAACAATGTCCTTTTAAAATAATTTATGAATAGTCGGGCCATGCCCTATGAGAATTACAGCACAGCTAGGTCAATCCCTATAATCATTATAGTATAATTTCTCCATGCCCATTGCATAATCATTTCAGTGTAACCAGGTTAATCCCTCTATATAATCATTTTAGCATAACTGGGCCAAGTCTTATACCATTATAGAATAACCGAGCTATGCCCTATAAGCATTATGATATACCTGAGCTAATCCTTATAGAATTATGTATAACCAAGACGAGTACACTATATAATAATTTCATCACAACATAAAACATAAGTCATAATGGAAGTAATATCACAGCATACATCATAATCCACAAAGGTCAATTCAACCAATTACATTTTATCTTTCAATTCCCTTTCATTCATCCAATTATGTATTTAACCATTAATATACCAGTGTACAGAACCATATCATATCAAAGTATCACCAGTCATTTCAAAAAATAAATAATCTATTTTAAAAATTTACCCTATCATAATCAATCACTTGAGGTATCATATCATTCTAATTCAGGTTTTAAGACAATATATAGTTCATTATTATTCAAGGGTATGCTCACTCTATGGGTGGTCACAAACCAGGTTTTAGCATAGTTGGATCCAAAGGGTTCCATGTAGTGGTCCAAACACATGATTATCATCACCAATTAATCTATTAGTAAGATCACATGTTGTTTCATCACAATCGCAAATTATTGAACGTACTTAAACAAATAAGAAAATACCATAGGGATGTCTTCTTAACCACCAACCATTATTAGGTGATCAAAGAAACACCCTCAATAGGAAACTCCAATGATGAACAAAGGTGGTGTAGATAGAAAAGGAATACCTATATCACACAAACATCAAGAACAAAATATGATTCAATAATGGTCAAGAGATCACACTATTATAATAGATGATAGCGGAAGAAAGTGGAAAACCAAATAAAAGGAACTCACCAAAAATATAATGCTAGAATGATATTTATATAATAGAAGGAATCACTCCAAAAAAATTTGTATTGTCCGTAGGTTTTGAGAAAGGATGTTACACCCTAAATGAAAATAAAATCATACATATGGTGGGGTTTAAAAACACTAGTCCTAATATATTCAGGACGTGAACCCCTTTCATAACATGAATTTCCTAATTTATAATGTATGCTAAATAATTGGTTACCCTAGGTTAAAATAACCCCAATCAACCATTTCACGATGTGAACTAGTTTTATAGTCTGTAAATATTTCATTATCTAACCCAATTCAAAATATCTTCCAAGAATCAGGTTAATGTCATGTAACACATTCACAATGTGAAAGTGTCTTATAGATAGATCATAGCCTAGATACTACACACAAACAAATTAAACCACCTATGAAGCTATCAAAACCCATGGATAACCTTTAAATGCCTTTGACACATTTATAGCCAAAATCCATTAATTCAAAAAAAACATACATCACTGAACTTTAAGTCATTTTTTCGAGGAAAAGATCCTTATCCCCAATAAAAATTCTTGACCATATAATGTCTAAATATGAAAAGAAAAATCAACTAAAATATGTTCAACCAAATTTCAAAGAGGTATTCTCATGTAAAATATGTTATATTATAGCCTCCCCATTATATAACAACTTATAAATGAGCTACTCTATGGATCATTATGATGGTCTCAGAAAACAAATCAGGCTACAATGATCCCATATTAGATCCCCTCACATAGGTCTCCTCTTGATAATTACCTTTCTTCCACTAAACTCAAACTAGATGTATGGTATTTTCTTAGAGATACTTCTCATTATGGTAAACAATCTGTATAGAATACTCCTAAAATGAAACATCTATACCAAGATCAATGTCATAAACATCTACCACATGAGAAGGGTCAGTATCATATCTTCAAAGATGCAATACGTGAAATACATTCTCCATGGTACTCTAGCTCTGTAGAAAGGACAATTGGTATGCCAATAGGTATGATAGGCCACATCAAACTATTGAGTTCATCTCTACTAGTCGGTGTTATATTTCTTCCTTCTCTACATTTCCACAAAATACTTCCAGATAAACATGAACCACTCAAACATCTCATGGATGAGACTAGGTGAAACAAGCACTGAATCACCTACCTCCAACCAATAAAGTGGTGACTTACATAACCTAAAAACCAAATCCTAAAAATTTCCATATGGATCAATGATTGGAAGATGTTATTATAATCATGATCTATGAGTTCCATATGTTCCTCCCACAAACCACTAAAATCCATCAACAGGGATCATAAAATATTATCCAAAATACAAAAATTCCATTCAAATTGGTCATCAGTATGAGGATGATAGGTTGTAATTAAAAGAAACTGAGATCCCAGATCCTTATGGAGATCCTTCCCTAATTTATATTCAAAATAGAATAAAAAATAATAGGAGGTACAATATAATACATAGTCAAAGAAAAATGAATAAAAATCACCATGGGAGATACCCATGAGTATCCTAAGTTCAGGCTCAATCATTTACACCTAATAGTTTCAAGTATTATGCACAACACAAGTAATAACCCATGGACCTACAAACATGTGGTCTCCTCGGGTACCCCAGTGAAATGGTGGCATGAGAAGGATGTAAGATATACTCAGTAGGCCACCCAAAATGGTTTCTAAATAATAATATAGTATATTATTATAAATAAAATAGTGTGAAGGCATAATAAATAATAAGTAACCATGCAAAATAATAAATACTAGTTATATTGGGTCCTTACAGGACACCTACCAGGCTCTACCTGCTTCGGCATAGGCCTGTGTATGTATGATCTAAATACCAGATATATATTTATACATAAGTAATATATATATATATATATATATAATTATATATTGTATACACATATATTAACTGAGTATGTGAGAACATAAGTTGGAATATACATGGATACTAGGTACAAGCTTGACCCAAGGCATAACTCAGGTGTCTATAACTAGCCTAATGAGCTATAGGCTCGAGCAAGGGTACAATACCGGAATCTCATAATGAATGTGTTTCATAAATCCTATCACTCAAGATAGGTGGGGTGAGTCATAATTCCAAACACATGATATATAAGAACATGTAATGTCATTCCCATCGGCCAAATTAACGTATAATGGTTTGAGACGTCATGACCAACACCTAATGTAAGGGAAAGTAAAACATCATGCTCTAAAGTTCCATTATCCATCATCCAATGACCAATATCCATGGTCTAACAAAGATAATAATAATTATGTATTACCTGTTAAGCACTATGATTAATAAAACCAATATATCTATGGATTTTACAGTTTATATAATCCTTATATAGAAACATATATCACTTGTTCTGCCCATGCCACCCATTATCATTCATTGAATTAAAAAAAGCCATTATCATAATTCGATACAAAAAAATTATAAAAGGACGTATCTTAATCATGACATTTACATATAATGGGTATATTGAATAAGGAGTTCCAAAGACAACTACAAGTATTTGGGCCTGGTGTACTACTCATAACCAATATACACCAAACATGAATAGATATCCATAGGTCATGGTATATACATTCCACACACCAATTAACATGATAATTTAATAAGAAACAAATCACAATCACCCAGTATATTTTTAGGTCACTAATAGATAACATATTATAGGTCCACATCCTTCCACATAATCAATTAGTTAATTCATTATCATTTTATAATATATCCCACATCATAAAGGGGTTTTATAAAAAAAATAATTCATTAATTAAGGGTATTCCATGATAACACCATTAAATATGGTTAAAACATGAAGTCCATGACCTGAAAACATTTCAATAGTATATGGAATGGGTAGAAAAATTAGAACATTATGTCTGACATAAGAAATTTCAGATTTTTAGAGCAGTGTATAGAGATTCTAGCATGCATCACTATGATTTAAATTATAAATTAGTGGAAACTTGAGGGAATAACTATCTACCATCTACCATATATCAAAGACTCTCTAATCATTCAATATTGAATCTTGATTTGGTTTGTTTTGATATAAATTGAATACATGGACATTCACCCTCAAAATAGTGCAAATTATCTCGCATGAAGATAATGCATATAAGGGGAAATAAACTATGAAAGGAGATAGAGGAATGATGAGAATACCATTATGTATTCAATGATATTGATGGTGGTTGATTCCGACATCGTATGAGGGAGAGGGATCCAAGCCTAGAATAGAGGAAGAGGAGAGCTCATGGCTGGAGTAGAGGAGCTTCATGCGTTGAAGCATAAAGGAGGAAAAGAAACTTAATGGTAGAAGAGTAATTTTGGTAATTTCTATCCCCTTTAATGAGACTAAGTTTTTATCCACTTTGGAAAAACTGTGCAATAGTCATTCTTCTTATACTACCTTGAAAGGGGGATCACATGTGTCATGGGCATGGTTTTGAAAACCATGCAAAAAATATACACTTTAACTCTATCAAGACATTTGAAAAAAACCACACAGTCATGTGGATACTCTCAAATTGTTAGAATAAACCATTCAAAACATATAACTCTACTAAAAAAGCTTCATGGTTTCACCAGGGAGTTCCATGTTATCATACAAAACGTGTGTCCTAACCAATTCTTCTTGTTTTTTATTTTTCATATCCCAATGCTCCATAAACCCTACAAAACACCTGAATACCTCATTCCTTTAACCAAATATATAAAATTCACTTTTAATATCTAAATTATTGGATTTAGATTATGAATCTTGGTTTATAGAATGGATGACCCACCAAATATAAAAACTAAAACTCCTCATGAAATTATAACTTGTTATAAACATGGGTCATTACAATCTCCCACAATAGAACTTATAATCCCTAAGAAACCTTGAGGAAACAAAAAATTTAACACAGGACCTACTTGGGTCATGAAGTCTCATTCAAAAGGTCACATTGTGTTTCCAAATTCCCAACACACCTCTAAGTATCACTTTATACCAACAGTACATAATCCATAGAAACTCAATCCAATGCTCATTCTTCAAACTAAACCTTCGAGACAGTGCTTAACTGAGCCCATATAACTAGATATATGATCAATACATATTTTATTTAACCATATAACCTATGGAACTCCCCACCATTGTTTCTACTGTTTAATAGACAATTCTAATTCATTGTACCTATACCATCGGAAATTTCCATTTTGTGCCAATAGCGTTTTAACAATGCCTACAGCATGATTCTCAGCTTGAATGAACAGTTATCTCCGAAATCACCCCATTTAGGTAGGTTATGTTGGTTTTCATAAAATCACATTCATCCCAAACTACTCTTTCCTAATCCTAATGACATGCCAAGAGCTGTTCCTTTCCTACTATATATGAAAAGGGAGAGAGGTGAAGTTGGCCTATCTCTAGTTGAATACCCTCAAAACACTCATCTTAGATAGTCGGTGCATCCCAAAATCTATATTAAATGTGCTATCATGGGAACTCTAATTGTATGTGTAATTTTTACTTCTTAGCTACAGAAGAGTGGATGAATAAGGTCATCTCTCAAAGGAGGAAGTAATTTAAAAAAATATTGAAGGTATTTTAAAATAAAATTGAAAAACATAAACACACTTTTTAAAAGTATGGGGGTTGTTTAAAATTTATAAAAAAATAAGAATTATTATGGAATAAAATTTTATTTTTTTATTTTTTTGGAAAAAATATTGAGAAAACTCAACGACAAGATTTTTTTTTAAAAACTAAATTTTAAAAAAAATAATTAATAAAAATATACCTATTTACATAATTATTAATCATTATAATTTAAATTTACATCCACTTAATTATGATCCCCTGGTTTTTTAGCCCCTGAACCATATGAGAATTAACTTTACCACAAAGAAGAAATAAATTAAACCCTGGGATAGCTTCAGGACATGCAATCGTAGCACCCTGCTTTGATTATTGTTCCAAGGATAGCTTATGGTTAGTGGTGAATTAGGGATCATATATATAATATAATTGAGTAATAATTGATTTTATAGATTATATTTTAACTCTACAACTTTATCCCATGTGGTTTTTTATTGATTAAAAATGTGTTATCATAATTCACACATTACACAAGCTCACGAGTTTGGGGTTAAATATTAAATTGAATGATTAGATTCATTTGATTTAAAAACTCAATTCATGGATCATATTATTTCAATTATAATATCTCATTGATTCAAAATAATTAAATAAATTAAGTAGGAGATTTATCAATTAATAAGAAAGAAAATCTACCATGGGTGGTGTAGTCATTGTAGAAACAAATTGCATTCGTAGAGGTTTGAAATGGGTACAACCCAATCATGTTTCTACAAATGATTTCCCGACCAAAGAAATTAATTAAATAGGACGAAAATTGAACAAAAAATAAATTTAATAGAAACTAAGAAGTTTATTTCATGAATGAAAACATTAAAAAAAAGAGAGGAAAAGAATAGTATTTTAGAAGAGATACAATTTGGATAGATTCCCTCCTCCAATGGGGTATTGAAATAGAAATGAAGCACTTATCTTATTTTTCCAATCCTATAAGATATTTAAAAACCCCTATAAAAATTAAAAAAACAAAAAATTATAGAGTGGAGGGGGGCTAGGGTTTCAAGACTTTTCATATGTAAAGGGGGGATTGGAACAAAATAATTATCCCAATTTACACCTATTGTTTTACCTAAAAATTCATGAACCATATATTATTATATAATAATTATTTTTTAGAAATTGGGATCTCAATATCCTCTATGAATTTGGGTCCAATCCAAGAAAGGATAACGAATTTATCACCCAAATACAGAAGTGGTTTCAAATTAGTTTAGATGGTCCATATTTGACTTCATAGCCCATTTAATCCAATGAAATGTATAATTTAGCTCATATTTCCAGAATCAAATTTTTATCCCATTAAGGAACATAGTAACAAAAATTTAAGATGAAATAATACACAAAAAATATTTATGTTTAAAATACTATAGTGAACATCAAAGGGAATACTGGATTTTTTTCAAATTTTTATATGAATGATCTAATCCCAAATATTTTAAATATATATATATATATTACACAATGTGAGGAAATTATGTCATTTATTGTCCATAAAATTATGTTTTATCAACTCTCCCACACATACCCTTTTTCACATGAGTAAAAAACATCATATCATGTATTCCAACAAAAAAAATATGATTAGATATACATGTTCATATTCCTCAATCCAAATTGAAAATATAGGAAAATTAAGAACATAATCAAATGTCAATTATAATAAATGTGAAATTCATTATCTCATTAATTTTGTCAAAATAAAATCAGGTGATATTAATGACACTAATCATAGATAAACAAGTTATGGGTTTACCATGCCATTAATTCCCCGCGTGTTTGTGTGTGTGTGTCAACCATTTCAAGCTCATATATCCATCCTTTATTTAGTATATTCTAGTCATGTAAAATAATTTTACTTAGATTTTTTAATTCATGAAACTTGTTCTATGTTACTTTATAATCATGATTCAATAACAACTCACTTAAGAATTCCTAAAATTCAAACCTTAAGCTCCTAACAAGATATTCACACGTGTTGTACATTTCATCACCCCACTCTTTATTAATATTTTTTTATTTTATTTTTATTTTATTTGGTTTTTTTTGAGGGATTAAAAATATTGGATATCATGTAAACAAACATAGGTCAATTTTTTATATTAATGTAATTTAGTGGAATACAAATGAAAGAATGGACCAATAATTGATATAAGATGAATTTTTTTACCTAACTTATCTATACCTTCAATTGAGTATGAAAAATTTTAAAATTCATGGTCGAGTCAAAGGATGTGTATGAAAATAAATGACACAATTAACCATGCGAAAATATCACAAATATTGGTGTCATAAACTAAAAGTTTTTATAATGAAACAACCAATCATATCATTGATGACTTCTATTTTAAAAAAATGAACCCTTGATGACCAAATATTACTCATTATTATCATTCCAACAATTAATTTTGAAAAAAAATATATTTTCCATATGTTCTATAAGTAATTCATCATGTTACATAGTATGTTTGTTTTGTGTTTTTTATTATTTAATAGAAAACCTAAAATAAAACACACACAAAACACACAAATGAAATTCCTAAATATCTACCCCAAAATTTTGTCCCCTCCCCCTCACATATAATATTTAATTATCCTCAATGTGAATCTATGATATGATATCTTCACATGAAATTTATAATTTTAAATAGGAAAAATAATATAAAAGTGAAAGGGTTAGGAATAGTCTGATATTCTAAAGTGATGATGGGATCATACAGTATGATGAAATCAACTACATGGGTGGTAATTCCTTCAATGTATTTCTTAAAACATTTTCCATTGAATATAAATATCCTTTATATGTCCTCTTGTGTGATGTCCACTACGCCATAAGGAAAAACATTATAAATAACATAAGTACCTAACTATATGGAAAGCAATTTAAAAGGAACCAAATTTAGTCATGAACTATAGAGTAGGAATTTCTCTCTTACATAAAACTCTATTTTTTGGATCATTCTATCATGATTGGATTTTGATATTTCCTTTTAGAGCCTTGAGTTCTCATATGTTGAAAATTTAATCTCTTAAATCTCTTAAATTTGCAACTTTTGTTGAATTACATCTTGAGCTAAATCTATGTTGAATTTATTTATAGACCAATATTATTGATGTTAGACCTCCATGGGGTAATGATATTATTTCCAAAAAACAATCTGAAATAGGGAATATAACACCTCAAGATTTTATGAGATAGATTATTTTTAATTTCATTGATTTCTTTTATTTTACACTAAACCAAGATTATAATGCGTTATATGCAACACTATATTAGCATGCAGTATACACAACACAATTATTGGATTTTTTTAATAGAATTTTAATTTCTTTTTATATAATTCATTTCACGCAAGACCGAGTATAAGTGATAACGAAATATTATAACCTATTCATTATAATGATAGGTATGAATAGTATTAACTTCCTTCAAAAAAACTATTTGAATGAAAATAAGTGAGTCTATAAAATTACTAATATCACACATTATAGATTTTATTAGTTAAATATATATGTAATATGTTCAATTTAATTTTTTAAATTCATCATATATGTTCTCTGGATATTATATAAGAACAAATTAAATAAAAGAAGTATTTTTCAAAAAAATTCAAATTTTCTGCCTTTTGACGGAGAACCGTTTTTAAAATAACGTTTTTGACAATTTCAAAAGTTCTATTGGAAATAATTAACTTCTTCTTTTTAAAAGGTTCATAAAAATTTACCTTGGTTACAATTTTGGTATTTTTCCGATGGAATTCATATTTTAATGAATAGTGAAAAATACTACATTTTAATTCAAAACTCTCATTTTGAATAATTTATTTATATGGATAGATTTTATTTTTAATTAGTTTTAAAGTGTAATTGGGAAATTTTTTAATCTTTTAATCTAATATTGGTCATTTTAAGTAATTTAAAATTTAAATTGGACATAAACACAGGTAATTATTTTGACAGTTTTTTCTTCTTAAAAACCCACTTTCTGTTTTTGACAATAAGAATTAATTTTAAATTAATTTCTTCCAATTATGTTATTTGAATTTAGAAAAATGGTGTAATGCCCCAAGATTTCATAGTAAATTTTCTCATTAATTTAATTCAATAGATTGCGCTACACGCAATACTGAGTTCGAGCGAACCACAACTTACCAAACTAGCCGTTCAAAAAGAGGTTATGAATAGTAGTAACTGCATTTTGAATCTTATATAATATATATAATTTTAACATCCATATTATGTGTTTCTTAGAAATAATATAAGAACAAATTAATTTTCTCAGATAAAAGGCATATTTTTCAAAAAAAAACAAATTTACCACCTTTTAATTCATTGGAGTCATTTTATAATAAAATTTTATGTATAAAATTTTATTGATCTTTTTAACCACTATTACCCACCTTCTAGGAGCATTTACAAATTTGCATAAAACAGGATTTTACGGCTTATATTAGTTGAATTTCAAAAATCTGAGATACATGGTTGATATGAATAAGTAAAATTTGGTTCAATAAGATGAAAATAATTTTTTGTGAATAGTATCTTTTGACTTTTATTTACCATGGTTAAAAGTAAATAAAATGATTAAAGGTAAAAATGATATTATAATTACCCTAACACATGTTATAATTCTATTGAATAATTTTATATCGACCAAAAATAACCTTAGAAATAAAATATGATACTTTAGTTTCACTTGGATTAGATTAGGACATTTATTATTATTTTATTTAAAGAAGAGTTAAATGTGTTAAATTCAAAGTTTAATAACTAAACCATTTTTACTATAGTGTTACACAGAGTATAAATTCGACTATAAATATTCATTAGAAATATAAAAATATTTACTACATAAAAATATTTTATTTATAATGTTTAGACATTAAATAATGTAATTTATTTATGACACAGTGATGATGAAGTAATTACCTTATTAATGAAAGAATCAAATAAATGGAATTATAAATATTACAATAAATATAATTTAAATGTTTTTATGAATTCCGAGAATTTTCTAGGTGAATATGAAATGTTAGGGTTTATTAAATTTATCTTGTTCGAATTAAAAAAATTTTGATGACTTTCACAAAAACCAAATACCAAATAATGTTAAAACTGACATAAACTAATTTTTTATAAAAAATACTATATTATTGGTTGATATAATATTCCTAAAAATATAAGGTTCATCCAAAGGGATTAAATAATATTATATATGTCATTAATTAACCCCTTGAGCTTCTCTTGGATGTTTACAGTAATTTTATTAACTATATAGCGTAAGAATACAAGAAGACACAGTAAAAGTTAAAATATTTAACTAAGAGTTGAATCTAAAAGATAAGGTTAATATTGTGTCCTAAACCTTTATAAAACCTATTGGGTTAGTGCGTTTTGACCCATCTCCACCTTATCCTATAAATAAATTATTTTGGAGCCATTAGAAACCGAAAATGTTTTTATTATAAAATATTATTTCAAGCTTTTCCTAAAGTGACCATCACCTCTCTTATAAATGGGTACTTCCCATTATCTGAAAATAACACCTCCAAATCAATTTGGATCGGCCAAACCCTGCCCAAATATCCTCAAAACTTCCATCACAAAAAACTAGAGTCCTTACTTTCATCATAAATCCAACCTAAGGTGCCCTTTTGATTAACTCAAAAAGAAACACCCGAAGAAGATGTAATAATTTCACCACCCTCTTTCAAGTTCTTTTCATCTTCCAATTCGTATTTATTTATTTCTTTCATACCGAAATAATAACTCCATTACCTCCTAAAAACTGTGATGTTATTATAAATATGGTAAAACCATATTCGTTATTCTATCCATCCTCTAAATGATAAAGTCATCATACGTGCATATGTACAGCATACCGTCTCCACGTCGTGGTGTAGTTTGTTATTCGAACACTTCATTATTTGGATAGGTATAACAAAGGGTATAACTAATTTAAATAATAAATATAACATTTTAATGATTATTTATATATGATATAATATCCAATTACATATATTTTCACCATCAATATAATGATATTGTCGCTCGTGCGTACGTACGGATTACCGTCTCCATGAAGCAATGAGATTCATTCCCACAATCACCATTCAATGATGATTATAAAAATATATATTATTAATAAGTATGTAATATATTACATAATAATTCTACTGTAGATATATATATACTTACATATATCTTATTCACTTACTTTCGTTCAATACGATACGAAAACGGAAACTGTGTTTATGCGTATGTACGGCATACCGTCTCCATAAACGGTTCCTTCCATTTCAAATATCTATATATTATAAATATTTTTATTCTAAATATATAAGATATATAAATAAAGGGTTATATTCTAGAATTATTTAAATCATTATCTAAATGATACGGTCAAGAATAACAAATTAAAACATGTACGATAAAGAAAGTAATTATTACAAAAAATGTTAATTTAACATGGAAATCATTATTAAATTAGTAGTATAAAGTCATAAATTAATCATGTATGATATAATAAATATGAATATGGTTCTGGTATAATTCAATAACCTACTATGGTCAATATACAGGACGTTAAATGCAACCTCGACCAAAGGAAAGTGCAAGGTAAGGGTTAATTTCACAATCTCTTTATTATCCAAGGTGGTTTTTACGTAAGTATCTACTGGGACATATTTATTATCCATGTACATGTTTCATAAAAGTGTGTTAAAATATATTATTTTTAAGATACATTTTACTAAAACAAAATTTTAAATATTTTCATTATTTATTCTTCTAAAACATTCCCATTAATGTCCATGTTTTCAAAATGGTTTTAAGGATTTATTTATATGGACATGAATGTTTTAAAATGTTAATTCCTTTCAAAAGGTTAAAAGTGTTATGGGACACTTTGATTCAAATATATCTTTTAAATTACTTCCTTTATATGAATTTTAAATGATTTCATGAAAAGGGATATTTCTCTCAATGATTTTTAATGATTAATTTCAACTATGTAAACATCTTTTATGGGATATTATTCTTAATTGAGGTTGATTTATTATGATAAAAATATTTCATAATGTATTGAAGGTTTTGTGATATGTTTGATTGTGGATGTGTTATTTTTATACCATTCATGATTTATGGATAAAGTATTTACATTTTGTATTCTATTTTTAATACGAATGTTTTTGTTATGTTTAAACCTTTTCATATAAGGAATGAATTCGACTTAGTAAGTGATGGGTGGAGCTTTCTATAGCTCCTCGATGCATCGGTGGGTCTCATGAGACAAACTAGTGTCTTGTAACAAGAACCTGACAAATTTGTTTTGTAGTCTTGGAACAAGGCCTTGACTATTTGGTTATGAAGTCTGGCATTATGCATTCCATCATTGTGAAATTAGCTATTGATATTACATGTGATTATTCGACTAGAAAAATATCCATGTGAATAAGTAAATGGCATTATTTGATTTATCATTTCCATATTATTTAGAAGATTAAGTTTAAAAAGGTTTTGATTTAGTTTTCTACATTGCCTTAAATATTTATTTTTATTTATGAAAGTTTTCGTTATATTGTTATCCATACTGAGCATCTGAGCTCACTCATTTCTATATTTTATTTTTTCCAGGATGTGAAAAAATATATTATGAATGACCTGCATGGATAGTCTAAGGGATATTAAAGTGGTCAATGGAGACAATTTTGTTGTTGTTTATCATTTTATAATGTAATGAAACATTCATGTATGTAATCTATTTTCGAAGACTGCTAAACTGATTGGTCCTTCGGGACTTGATTCTTTGTAATCATGCCAATGTATTAAAATAATGCACCGAATCTGGGTAACTAGTGTTGGGGAATTACAAATGAATTCCATATTTGTAATAAAAAGTTCCAAATTGTTTAAATAGGTACCTTTTATTTTTTGACATTATAAATAGTAGCTTTAGTAATTATTTTTATTTAGCATGGCTAAAGGGTAAATCAGGTAAATAAAGGTAACAAATAATATTATAATAATATAAAACTACCCTAACATGTGTCATAATCCTATTATATGAGATATATACTTCCATGAACATCATTAGGTCGATTATAGGACCCCAGGAAGCCACTTGGGAGTGATAATTACTTTTGTTATTTTTTAATTTATAGAAAATGGAAATGTAACACAAACATGTATCTCATAATTAGAACAATTTTATTTTGGTTTATATAAATGATATATTTGAATATAAATATTAATTATAAATATAATAATATTTCCTACATCACGGTATTTTATTTATAATTTTTTGACATTATATAAATAAATTTATAAATGACACAATGATTATGCAGTGATTACCTTATTAATGAAACATTCAAATAAATGATATTATAAATATTAAAATAAATTTAATTTGAACTTTTTGATTCCATCGACGAAGTTTTTTGATGAAATTGAAATTTTATGGATGATTTAATGCATTTTTAATGAAGGAATCATGTTGTTATGAATTAAAAAAACAATCACTAATTACTGTCAAAGTTGACATAAATGAGTTTTTAAAACAAATACTATTTTATTAAACAATATAACAGTCCTAAAAATCTAATATTTGGGAAAATAAATTATATAATGTCAAAATTATCATTAATTATCCACTTTAGGTTCTCTTGGAATTTTAAAGTAGTTATAGTAACCATATATTATGAAAATACAAGAAGACATGGTAAGAGTTAATGTTTTTAACTGAGGGTTAAAGCTAAAAGATAAGATTAAATTTATGAACTAATATTTTATAAAACCTATTAGTTGAGTGTATTTAGACCCATACTCATATTATAATTTAATGTAATCACTTTTTATCCATTATAAACCAAAAATAAATTTATAATAAATTAATATTTCTTGACTTTCATAAAGTGCCCCTCACCTCTCCTATAAAAGGTCACTTCTCCTTCTTTTTTATTCACACCTCCAAAGACCATTGTATCAGACAAACCATAACCAAATATCCACCCAAATTCCCTCACTTCATATTATATTCCACCCTTTAGGAAGAAAACAAACATAAGGATTCCTTTTGTGTAAATCAAATTGAGACACCCAAAGAAGAGGTAATCGTTTTATCTCTTTCAAAGTTCTGTTCTTTTTCTAATTACTCTTACTAAGTTGTTACCATACAAAAAAATAACTCCAGCATCTAACATATGATTAGATGTTGTTATGATTATGGTACAACCATATTCATCCTTTTACCAATCCAATGAAAAACAATGTTACCATGTGTGCATACGTACGGTATATCGTCTCCACGTCGTGGTGTAAACTGTTTTTCATCTATAATTTATTTAGTAGGGTATAATGAGGAATATAAATGAATTAAATAATAAATATAACATGTTATTATTTCTTTAAAATTCATATACCACCCAATTCCATTCTATTTAACCATCAAGGGAATGATAGCATCGCTCATGCGTACTCCATGATGCGATGAGATTCATTCTCCAGGTTAATCATTAAAGAATGAGTATAGAGTATATATAATAAATAATAATGAAATATATGACATAATAATTCTACTGTATTTATGTATGTATATTTACATATATTAATTTACTTTCTACAATTTAATTAAATAAAGAAACAGAAACAGTGTTCATACGTACGTACGGCCTACCATCTCCATGAACGGTGTGTTCCAATTGATTTATCAATATATTTTATAT
Source organism: Viscum album (assembly GCA_963277665.1). Lineage (NCBI taxonomy): Eukaryota > Viridiplantae > Streptophyta > Magnoliopsida > Santalales > Viscaceae > Viscum > Viscum album. The sequence goes on from OY728153.1 coordinate 1,957,395,371, forward strand.
ATTTCTATACTGAATATTTTGATATATAAATCATGTATTACATTCTTAAATTAACTAAATCATTATCAATTTAATCATATCAAGAATAACAACTCAAAATAGGTAAGATAAGAAAACTATTATTACACAAAACAATACTTTCACATGGAATTATTAAATAAGTACGTCATATAAAGTCATAATTTAATCATATATGATATAATAAATATTATTATGGATCTATTAAAAGTAAATAATATGTTTAAAACCAATTTATTTGAGTTTTAGGCACATATAGAAGAAATCAGACCTAAGTTAAGGGATAATTTTTCAATCTCGTTATTTTCCATGATTGTTTATATGTAAGAATTTAATGGGGTATATTTATAATTTACATCCATGTTTCCTAAATATATAATATTATTTATATTATTATACTATTTTTTAAATTCAATTTTACCCATTGGTGAATTTTTATTAAATGGTATGGAAGGAATCTTTCTTTTATTTTCTATACGAGGTACTTTTTGACTTTTTCGACAAGAGTATGAGAAGAGTGTATTTTTTAACTTATATATAAGGAATAGATTTTTTCATAACACCTTATTTCCATAAATATTACTCTACATGATTTCAATTTTATTTCAACTAAATCAATTTCTCTTATAATTGTGGGGTATTTTGAGAAAATAAAACAGTTTTTAAAAATAAAGGATGTTTTCTTCAAGAATTAAGTTCAAGTGTTTTACCAAAATTATTTTCCATAAAAGTTGATGGTATTTAAATAGGGTTATGTTTCTATCCCTATTATTAATGTTGTTTTATTTTGTTAATGATGGAATTATTTTTATGAAATTCATCGATTTTATATGGATTGTGTTACGATAGATTCATGTTTAAGAAACCCATTTTATTTCATGGGTTATGCTATGATGAATGGATTTAATTTTTGTGGTACATTAATAATTATTTCATTATAAGATCGGTGGGACCTATATATTCCTCAAATGAATTGGGTAAATATTTATATCTCATGAGATATACATGAATAGAATTGGATGCAAATCTGGTTCAGAAATACAGGTCTGGAAAAGAATGTAAATCTGGTTTAGTAATATAGGGTTGGAACGGAAAGTATATCTAGTTTAGTAATACAAGGCTGGAACGACAAGTAACACCAGTTCAGTAATGGACTATTTCAACTATGTGTTGGAACCATGGATGTTCTATGCAAGAATTGGAGTTTGGTTTTTGTTTGTTTTCAATCCTCAGTGGAAGTTCCAAATGTGTGCCAGCAAAGTGATCTTACAGTTCAAGTAGACAACAGTTTTGAAGGTGGCGTTGTTTCCCAGTGTTTGTCAATTTTTTGGGCCTCAAAATCGGAAAATGAAGACATGGATTGTCTTCAAAAGGAGGTGTAAACAAAGAGGATGTGGTGCGCGGAATATAAGGGTTGTGCGCGGAATAATTCAGTTGGGCACGAAAAAAAGTGTGGTGCGCGAAATTTCAGAGCAAAGTTTTTCGTGCAAATAGTGTTTCAGAATCAAAACGTCAAAAAATATCAAAGGCACGGGCTACACGAAATATCTTGACAGGTGCGTGGAAAACGATACCAGCGCAAAATATTATGCACCAGATGAGAGGTTTTCGCACCTAAGGGTATTTTGCGTGCGGGGGTCTCAAATGCCTATAAATATGAGGTGACCCCCTTCATTCCTTACAGTTGAAGACTTTGAGAAGATCTGAGGTCTGATGCCCGAAAAAGGATCACGTAAATGGGTTTGCGCAAAAAATTCTGAGTTGTGCGGAAAATTTTGGGATGCGAAAAAATGAAGAGTTGCGCGTAAAAATTGGGTTTTCACATTAAATATCCAGATGTTCGAAAAAAGGGTTTTTTGCACGAAAACGTTTTCCATGCGAAAAGTAAAATTTGCGCGCAATAGGAAGGTTTGCACAAAAAGGGTTGGTGTTGTGCGCAATTTTCAGTGAAGTTTGTATACACGTTCTGGTTTTCCGGTTCAGTGGTTCTGTGCATTCTAGTGCATCTATTCCGGACATCGATGCAAGAAGATTCTTGTGCTGAGTAGAGGCAAATACTTCAATGCAAATCTATTAAAGAGACCTTCACGTCTATAAACTGAGTGTGACTTCACCAACGGCAGTGAGCCAGGGGGAGTCAATGGGAGTGACCCGAGGGGCGCAGTGAGCTATCCATAAACTTTTGTAAAGGCACTGATCCTGGGATAGAGTGACTGTACCCGAACATTTTTAATCTACAGGTAGTGAAGCATAGTGGATTTTGGTATGACCGACAACCTGTCGGCGTATGCTCCTTGGACGTAGCCCTTAGTGGTGAACCAAGTAAAAATAGCCGTGTCATCTCTCTGTATATGAATGTTTCACTACTAATCATATCCATCATATAGGTTTAACGGGTTCCTACTAACGTGGGAACAAGATCCACAACTTTAAGAAGAAAAATTTGACACCATTATTCACCCCTCCCCTCTCATGGTGTCCCGGGGTTCTACAAGTGGTATCAGAACCAGGTTGCCGGTGTTGAATCTGTCCTTTATCGTCATGGAGAATGCAGTCAATGTCAGTGGAGTCCCTCACTTCGATGGATGTAATTTCTATATCTGGAAGAAAAAAATGAGATCTCATCTAAGATCTCTTGTAATGGAAGTTCTTTTTTCTATTTTGCAAGGAATACAAGTCACTGATCCAACTGGCTTGGCTATGAGTGAAACAGTTAGGAAAATTCTTGATGCAGATGTTAATGCATAAAATGCACTCACTGTAGCCCTTTCTGATCAGATCTACCTAAAGGTGATGAATTTCACCTCAGAAAAATCCATGTGGGATAAAATCGAGAATATTTATGAAGGAGATATCAAAGTGATGGAGGTGAAGCTACAAGTGCTGCACAATCGGTTGGATGATCTGAAAATGCATCTAGATGAGAATGAAGTCTCATTCTTCAATCGTATTACTTAAGTGGTTAGAGCAATTTGGGATCTAAGAGAATAAATCAAAGACATTGATATTGTAATGAAAATATTAAGAAGACTTCCACCTCTGTACAATGCAAATGTTTCAGCTCTTGAGGAAAGAGATCATTCCAAACATTCTCTGGATGATCTACTGAGCAGCTTGGTAGCATATGAAATGAGAGTCAAACTAAGAGATGCTACAACTCGTGTGATCAAGGAATTGGCATTCAAGGCCATGGATAAACTGAAAATCTCAAAAGATAGTAGTGGTTAAGATGATGAAGAAAAAGAAATTCTTTCTCTCATTGGAAAGAAGTTCTAGAAGGGAAAAGGGAAATTCAAAGGGAAGTTACCTCTCACGTGTTTTTGTTGTGGAAAAGTTGGGCACATTGCCTCTCACTGCACAAGAAAGATCAGTGATGATGATAGTGAAGGTGAAAGCTTCATGAATCCTCATATATGTTTCTTTAAAAAAGGAGACGTCAAATCTAGAAAGAAAATGCAAAGGAAGGTTTTTGTCTGTGAAGTGGAGGAAGATGATATTGAATTCTGTGATGATGAAGAACCAGAATTCAAAACTGAGAACCATGCTTCCATGATGGCCACTATTGCAAAGTCAGAAGATACTGGGGGAGAAAAACAACTGAGAACTTGTGTAGATCCAGAGATAAAACTTAAGGATGCCGTTAATAAGGTTAAGACTAAATGTAAGAGTTGCAATAAGTTGAAATCAATTGTAGAAGAATCAACTGAATACGTTGATCAACATGAAGCTGAAATTGTATGACTGGAAAAATCTGTGAAGGTACAGTCTAAAATAATTGAAAGCAAAGATGATGTAGTGGATCTGAAGCTGAGAATTGATGAGCAGGAAAAGGTCATCAATGACCTCACCTCCAGACTAGATGAAAAATCCAAGACTGCTGAGGGTCTTGAGGAGGAATTTGTTATTCTAAGGAGTAAACTAGAGACTGAATCAATACCAAAAGAATCGAGGAAGAAAATACATTTTGGAATATTATCATATGCAGAATTACTGGAAAGAGCCAAATGTGGTTCAGATGGGGTTGGAAAAATCTTGAGTGATCAAAGACCCGCTTGCATGGAAAGGAGTGGAATTGGATGTGAAGCTGAGACATCAACTTCTGGAAGTGAAACGATCTAAAAGAAAGATAAGATGAAATTTGAACATGTTGAAACATTGCCTCAAGTGCTTAAAAAGGAACCCGCAATCCAAACTAAAAATAGAACTGAAAATTAACCACAAACACTCAGAAATGACAGACAGTCTAACTATTCTCCCAAGGAAAAAGGTATGAGGATAAATTCAAGTGAGAAGACATTTCCTCTCAAGATGTGTTAGTTCTGTGGCTATATGGGTCATACCATGTCTTATTGTGAAGAGGCAAGAACCTATCTGAATGGAGAATATATAGAAGTTCAAAAAGGATAACAAATTCATATCCTAATTCTTATAGAAGAAACAATTTCTATGGATAATGTTATCGTTGTTCTAACTTTGGTCATAAGGCTGATAATTGTAGGAAGGGAAGGGACATGGACACCTCATACCGAAGTTCAAGAAAAGTCTAGTCTCGATAGCAAGACAGTGTTTCTCTCTCAAATAGGTTCTCTCCTCTCAATGAATATTTCGACTATGATGAACCTGGGTATGCGGAAGAGATAATTGAAAGGCTATCAGTTCTATATACTCAATCCAATTTCTCATGGAAGGAAAGGAAGAAGATTGAGAAATCCAACCTTGCAGAGGAGGCCCTCAAAGCTACAAAGAACAACAGTACATGGATTCTATATAGCGGTTGTTCATCTCATATGACAGGTAATGTCGGTCTGTTAACGGATATCAAAAGGAAGGATTGTGGAAAGCAGTGATGTTAAGATAATTAAAGATAAAACCACCAATGCTTTAAGGATGTCATACGCTGATGTGATAGAAAGTCAGGAAGAAAGTGAATGTGATGAAAATACAAATGCAAAAATAGAAGAAGTTGTTCAAAACACTCAGTAGTCACATAATGATGTTGACTCAGAAGAAGAATCTGAAGAAGAAACTATGGCTAAAGAGAATTATACTGAACTTCGCAGGAGAAATCGAAGAAATAAGATTGATCCATCCGATATAATTGGGGATAGGAATGCACCAACACAAACAAGAAGAATGAGGAATAACACACAATCTGCATTTCTGTCAGTTGTGGAGCCAACCTCATTTGAAGAAGCTTCAAAGGATGAATCATGGGTAAAAGCCATGAATGAAGAGTTAGATCATATTGACAAGAATCAGACATGGGATCTTGTCCATAGACCCAAAGGTCACAATGTGATTGGAACAAAATGGATATTCAAGAACAAGTTTGATGATCATGGAAGTGTTATCAGAAACAAGGATCGACTGGTATGTAAGGGGTATTCTTAGATAGAAGGTGTTGATGTTGAAAAAACCTTTGCTCTAGTGGCCAGACTGGAGTCAATCAGGCTGTTCCGTTCCATGGCTCTCTAGAGAGGATATAAAGTATATCAAATGGATGTCAAGACTGCATTTTTAAATGGTGTACTTGAAGAAGAAGTCTACATTGAACAACCAGTGGGTTTTCTTCTTGGTGCTGATGAATCAAAGGTCTGTAAGCTAAAGAAAGCACTTTATGGCTTGAAACAGGAACCACTGGCGTGGTAATCCAGACTAGATTCATATCTCAAGAAGCTGGAATTCAAAATAGGGGGAGTAGAGCACAATATCTATGGGAAGAATTCTACGAAAGATCAGTTCATGGTTCTCGTTTACGTCGATGAAATAATATTTGGTGGCAACAGGCAGAAATAAGTGGATGAATTTTCCAATCATATGAAATAAGAATTTGAAATGTCATTGATTGGGGAGCTCACATATTTCTTGGGACTGCAGGTGACTCAAAGGAAAGACTACACTTTTATCTCTTAAGAAAAGTATGCAAGAGAGCTACTGAAGAATTTTAATATACAAGACTCCAAACCAATGTCAACTCCGATTGCAGTTGGAACCAATCTTGGAAAGCATGAGAATGAGAAATCTATAAATCCCACCATGTACAGGAGGATCATTGGGAGCCTACTGTTCCTGACAGCGACACGACCAGATATTGTCTTTGGCACATGTCTTGCAGCCCACTTTCAGAGTAATCCAAAGGAGGAACATTTGGCAGCAGTAAAAAGAATCATGAGGTATATTCAAGGTACTCAAAATTATGTCTTATACTTTGCTGCAGGAAGGTACTGTGAATTATCAGCATTTTCAGATGCTGACTGGGCTTGCGATGTTGTGGAAAGAAAGTCCACTAGTGGTGGAGCATTCTTAATTTTAATAACTGTGTCGGCTGGTTGAGCAAGAAATAAAAAGTACTTCTCTTAGTACTGCTAAAGCTGAGTATATATCCGCCACAAAGGCATGCACTCAACTTCTATGGATGAAGAAACAATTAAAAAATATTTGTGATGAGGTAAAGCAACCAACGGTATTTTACTATGATAACAAGAATGCAATTGATCTTACGAAGAATCATGTTCAGCATTCTCGTACAAAACATATTGAAATCAGGTATCACTTTATCAAAGAAAAATTTGAGCAAGGGATGATTAGAATGGATCACATGGGAACTAATGAGAAAGTAGCTGATATCCTGATGAAACCACTGACAGAAGCTGTGTTTGAAAGGCATCGGTTGAACCACGGTGTTCAACCACCACCTACTGCATAAGGAGGTTCTGAAATTCCCCTCTCCCCGATTATGGTAACTATTTCTATCTGTTTACAGCTATGATGCAGGTATATGGGGGAGATACTATCTAGGAGGATTATGGTTTGAGCTGAACATTGATTAAATTACCGGCCTTTGGGTTTATTGTCAATGGGGGAGAATGTAAAGGAATAAATTTAGGAATTCTGGATTGTCTGTGGACATGTAATGCTTCTGTGGTCTGTGGACATGTAATGCTTCTGTGGTCTGTGGACATGTAATGGTTCTGTGACACGTTGAGAATTCAGTGTCGGTGATAGGATGAGATGGAATTAACACTGTAAGAAAATTTCTTGAGTGTCTTTGATCATTCCAAAAAATAGGAACCCAATTCAAGATTCATATTGAGTTTTCTACACTAATCAATGCTCACATAGACTTAGAGTGTTGGCTGAGTTGATCCTTGCATTTTTGGTATTCATGTGGATGGTGATATATTGAATTTATATGGTGATTTCCAACAAACCCAAAGGGGGATATTGTTGAAACCATGGTTGTTCTATGCAGTAATTGGAGTTTGGTTTGTGTTTGTTGTCAGTCCTCAGTGGAAGTTCCAAATGTGTGCCAGAAAAGTGATCATACAGTTCAAGCAGACAATTGTTTTAAAGGTGGTGTGGTTTCCCAGGGTTTGTCAATTTTTTGGGCCTCAAAATCAGAAAATTAAGACATGGATTGTCTGCAAAAGGAGGTGCGCACAAAGAGGGAGTGGTTCACAGAAAATAAGGAATGTGTGAGAAATACTTGAGCTGGGCGCGAAAAACAGCGTGGTACGTGAAATTGCGGAGCGATGTTTTTCGCGCAAACAGTGTTTTGGAATCAAAACGTCGAAAAATGGAAAAGGCATGGGTTGTGCGAAATATCTGGAGAGGTGCGTGGAAAACGAAACCTGTGCAAAATATTACGCACCAGATGAGTGGTTTTCATGCCAAATGGGATTTTGCGCGCAGGGGTCTCAGACGCCTATAAATATGAGGTGACCCCCTTCATTCCGTACAGTTGAAGACTTAGAGAAGATCTGAGGTCTGATGCGCAAAAAAGGATCGCGTAAAGGGGCTTGCGCGAAATATTCTGAGTTGCATGCAAAATTTCAGGATGCACGAAAAATGAAGGGTTGTGCGTAAAAATTGGGTTTGCACATGAAATATCCAGTTGCGCGAAAAATGGGTTTTTTGCGCGAAATATTTTTCCGCGCGAAAAGTAAAATTTGCGTGCAATAGGAAGGTTTTGCACGTAAAGGGTTGGTGTTGTGCGCAATTGTCAGTCATGTTTTTCTGCACGTTCTGGTTATCTGGTTCAATGGTTCTGTACGTTCTAGTGCATCTATTCCGGACATCGATGCAAGCAGAGTCTCGTGCTGAGCAGAGGCAAATAATTCAATGCAAATCTATTGAAGAGACCTTCACGTCTATAAACTGAGTGTGACTTCACCAACGGCATTGAGCCAGGGGGAGTCAACGGGAGTGACCCGAGGGACGCAGTGAGCTATCCCTAAACATTTGTAAAGGTAGTGAGCCTGAGGCAGAGTGACTATACATGAACATTTGTAATCTACAGCTACTGAAGCATAGTGAATTTTGGTACGACCGAAAACCTGTCGGCGTATGGTCCTTGGACGTAGCCCTTAGTGGTGAACCAAGTAAAAATAGTTTTTTCATCTCTCTACATGTGAATGTTTCATTACTAATCATATCCATCATACAGGTTTAACGGGTTCCTACCAACGTGGGAACAAGATCCACAACATTAAGAAGAAAAGTAGACACCCTGATTCACCCCTCCCCTCTCAGGGTGTCCCGAGGTTCTACACTATGATTGTCTTGGAAGAAATTCCTTAGATACTATGTAAATCATATTATATGCTTATGTTTTCCACAATTTCATGTTCATATCAGTGTTATTTTATCATGGACCATGTTTATTTATGATTTTTTCCTTATGAACATCCGAGACTTATTTCATGACTCACAATCTTGATATTCAAAATTTATGTTCCTATTTTTACATCTTATGATTATATTTTCTTTGATGTTCTTCATGTCTACCCTTGCTGAGAATTTATGCTCACCGTTTTTTTGTTTTCCTTTTCACAAGATATAAAGAATGGTTTTAGGTAGGAAATCTAATGGGAAAGATATTTATACAATATATTAAGGATCTTCACCAAGCTTGAAGAATGTGTTCCAAGTTTCTAAAGACACTAAACGAATACGGTATTTAGGAATCTATTTGTGTAACATATTAAGTATTACACAAAAGAAATATAATGTCCATGTACGTCAAGTTTGGGTCGTTATAGTGACATACCGATACGAGTGTTTTATGTTGTCATATAATCCCAAAGTTCATCATCTAGGCGATTTCATTAATCCTTCCTATTAGGCTGCATGGTTTTATACAAAAAAATCATCCCACGACTTGAACCCTTGACATGACTATTTTTGGGGGGGTGGTCTGGAGTTTTATTTTTACGCATCACCCCATACTTCCAAAGTTGGGTGGAAAAATTCTGATTGTAAAAGTGTGTCCCTTGGTCACTGATGTTGGACTTTGGTACTCCAAACCTTCATAAAATTTGATCCTTGACAAAATACACTACAACCTAAGAATAATTAGTCCTGTTGGAATTGGTCTCCACCCAAATTCTAACATAATCAATGGAAAAAAATTTACAAAAACTAAAATGAACTTGGAAAAGTACACATAAAATCAATTCCCCATACATAAAAAATCTCATAGAATAATATTGGTTGTTGGGGCATCTTGTGTCTCCTAAAATGCTTCATGTGTTTTGGTAAGGTGAGAATGAATTACAAAAAACATGAGCATCATCGAATAATCTTTGAAAATACAATCCAGAGTCTAATACTTTCCAAACTATCCATTGGGGGTCCAATGTGTCCTCTACATAAATGTTTATGGTAGAAATGCAGAAAAAAACTCATGATCAGAAATATACCTCCTAATAACTTGATTCACTTTACACATGTTGGAGGAAGGTATAATCCCACACATAAAATCTAGAATCACTCTTTAATTTTTGGAAATTATGTTTCTTCAAATTTTCCAGAATTTCATAGGCAAAATGTTAGTTAACTAAATCTGCATACCAATGATGTTTACTTGAGAGTTCATAAATTTTCTCATCGGGAAAAGTGTCCTGAAGTGGTACCTAGTTCAAAGTTTTATCCTCTAGAGTGTGAGTAATTATACTCATATTGTCCATCACCAGGTTTTCAAAACCATTCCCTTCATTTATCTCAATATTGAATCATTGAATAAGGATCATCAATTAGATAAGCCTGGGATTTGCGTCTGTCTTCTTTAAGAGGTACCTCAGAGCTGCATGTTCAAAAAAACAACTAATTTAGAACCTAATAAATATGAATTTAATTTATCTAAATTTAATATAATGGAAGGAAACTCATTTTTCATGGTTGTGTAGTTTGATTGGGCTGAATCCAATTTCCTCTAATCATAGGAAATCACATGTTAATGTCCCTCCACCCTCTATGATAAGACAACTCCAACTAAACATTTAGAAGCATTACACATAATCTCAAATGGATGGTCCCACAATGGGGTTGTATGATTGATAGAGTGGTCATAAGCTTCATAAGATCATAAAAGGATACCCTTCATGAATCTTCAAAAATGATGTCAATATATTTTTGAAGAAATCAGGATAAGGGTAGTTCTATATTTCTGAAATCTCTGATGAAGTATCGATAAAAGGATATAAGACCTATGAATAATCTAACATCACGCACTCATGGATAATATGGATAGGATGAAATAATATCTACTTTAGATCTACAAAACACTCTTCAATTTTTTGATATTATATTACCTAATAAAATTTCATTCTCTACCATGAAATGGAATTTTTCGAAGTTAAAAACTAGATTATTTTAAATATAATGATACAACACCTTTCCTAAATTAATGAAAGATTCATTTCATGAAGATACATACACTGTAAAATCAAAAACAAATACATCCAATTAGGTCTCAATGAAATCTGAACAATACTCACCATGCACGTATGAAAGATACCTCAGACATTGAAAATTCCAAATAGAATCCTTCAATATGAAGATGTACTTAATAGACAAGTGAATATTTTCTTATCCTAATCATATATATCTATTGGAACCTAACAATATCAATAAAATCCATCCAAGAAACAATATTTTGTTTCCCAAGATAGTGTCTTGAGCATTTGATCAATAAATGGGAGGGGAAATGGTCCTAGCAAGTGGACTGATTTTGTTTCCTATAATAAATAAACACATGACAACTGTTTGTAACCCTCATTGGAAATAACTCCTCTCTCTCATTTATATCAACAGAAACACCACTTTTCTTAAGAACGGCCTAAATAGGAATCACCCATGGGGGTTTTTAAATGAGATAAATGATACCTTCCTAAATGAATTTTTCAACCTCTTTTTTAAAAACTTCCAAAAGAGTTGGAATAACTTATCTTTGTGGTTGTCTAACTGTTTTAGCCCCATTTTTTAAAATAATCCCATAATACCATATATTTCATCCAAGTTCCACCCAAATTTCTTAATGTCATCCCTCAAAAGATTCAAAAAAAAATCTTCATGTTCAAATGGAATATTTTTAGAAATGATAATATGTAATCTCTCACCACTCAACAAGTATGAATATTTTATATTTTGTGGTAATGGAATGAGTTACAATGTAGGGGGTGTTGTGTAGATAGTCACATTAAAGGAACTGACATATGTGCACAATGAACATCAGTGTTTGAATTTAGATCATCATAATTAGAGAATAATTCATCAAATCAATAAACATACTCAATAACCATGTCATAATTGGAGTGAGTATGATCAAAATCAGAATATGAATCCACATCAAATCAAATGAAAGAGATTTTTCTACATAAAAATATGTATGGAAGTTCTCATAGACATAAAACTAGAACCAAAGATCATTATCTCTTTAAGTATATGAAAATAAAATTCTTGGGGTTTTTTACTTGGTGGTTCAAATGGGAGATAACAAAACATAACGGTATTCTGAGGGGTACTTCAGGGAGTCCATAACATTAAATATCATAAATTCATCTCCAAACTCCATAGAAAGTGTACCCTCATTGACATTTATGATACTTTAAACGTTTTTGAAGAAGGTTCTACCTAATATAATGGGAGCATAAGAATTTAACTGATCATCCTCCATGTTATGAACATAGAAATCTACTAGAAAGATCATGTATCTTTACCAAAAAGGTACATCCTCAAGGAATCCCTCAAGATATGTTGTAGATATATTCCCCAAAAACACCACTAATCTCATTGAATTAAACTCACCAACCTATAAAGAAGATAATATAGAGTGAGGAATCAAATTTATAGAATATCCCAAATCACATGGATCATTAGAAAAGTGTAACTCTCGTACGGTTCATGGGATGGTGAATGTCTTGGGATCCTTGCACTTTGTAGGAATTTATTGAGTAGGTTTAATGAGTACTGATACATTCTTTCCAATATTGATCATGCCATTTCCCTTGAACCCTATTCAATTTTTACATCAATTTTTTAAGAATTAGGAATGCCTTGGAATTTTCTTAATAGCCATTATAAGGGTATGTTTTTCTTAACTCTCTTGAATATATCCAAACCCTCTTATTTCATTTCATATTCATCCAAAGCATGGTTTGTAAAATGTTATTTGTAAATATAAGGAGTTTAGGAGGAAAATAATCAATCTTCTACTTATGTTTTCATTTCTCCTTGGGTTTCTAATTAGTTGGTCTTTAATGGGGATTCTCCACGGTTGAGGTGAATACTGGAGGAAATGTAGGTCCAGATGTATTAGTTGTTTTATTCCCACTTCTTAATGTGATGGTAATAAAATTCCCCTTGGGATTTGAAGTAGGTTGGGAAGAAAGGTTTCCAGAGATCTTATATACCATTTCATAGAGGACGGTGTCAATCTGACTCATTTATGTCATAAACTCCCTCAACTCTAAAGCCTAAATATTCTACACATTCTGTTGATTATGAACATTTGTTTTCAAAAGTTCATTAGTATTAGAATCTAACATTGATTAATAATTCCCTTATTGTTGAACTTATTATTCTTGGGCTTTAAATCTTTTTTGGGGTTGTTGAAAACCTTGTTGGTAATGTGGAGACTATTAGATGTTTTGTTGAAAAGGGAGACTATGTTTTTGTCTAGAGCCATACCTCATGTCTGATTAATCCTTACACCCATGGTAGTACGTTGTATAAAAGGAATTATACTAATTCTAGGGATGTGGAAGTTTTTTATAATGATATGGTCTCCTAGAGAATACGACTGTGCAATCCTATGACTCTAGTAATTAAGGGATATAGTCATTTGGGTGGTCTATTTTAGTGTAAGATCAACAAGGCCTCATAGGATTGGGTTGAGATGTATTTTGAGCCAAATAAATCTTCCCCTTTGATATCCCCATGGGGCATCATTAGTTCCCAAAGATACTATGAAAAAATAAATTTATAAAAACTCAACTCTACTACTTAATTAATTAAAAATGTAGTAAATCATAAGTTCTAGTTAAATACCCAAGGATGAATAAATTAGTTTGATTTGGTTTTAAATGATATCTAATTTTTTTTTAATTATAGAAATAGGTGAAGAAATTCATTGTTTGATTTGAATAAAGAAAATGAAGCATATTGATTGGGTTTTTGAAAATAGATTTTGAAATACTATTGGGTTTTTTAATATTATGATTTAGGTGCAATTGGATTTTAGAAATTTTTTCGATTATTTCATTACATGTGTTAGAGTTGATAAGAGGAAGATCCAATGGTCATGGTATATACTCTTTAATGTGTAAATTCCCAGTTTTCCTTAGTACAATAATTTTCGTTGTTGTCTAGTTAATTTTGTATTGATAGCATTTTTAAACTTGATTCCCCCTAAAGACGATAATGGTCATTCCTTCTTTAGCATTGTCAGTTGCACAATATTAATGTTTCTTTTATATTCAATTATCAATGGTCAGGATATAATAAGAATGAAAGGTATTGGAAGTTTAAAATAAATTGTTCCAAACTAAATACATGAATAAATTAAATCTATCCAATGGCACATTCCACTTTTATTTACAATACCCTATCACTAGTCGGGTGTACCCATTAATCATAATATGAGAAGAATAAAGGTAATTATAAAAATAAAAATAAATCATAAAGAAAAAGAGAGAAAGGATATGGAGAGGGTGTAATAGCTTCACTCCAAGCTTCAGTCTCTATCTGATTCATAATTATACAAGGATCACCATGAGAAAATAAGGAAGGACAATGAAGCCGATGTAAGTACCACTTCTGAGGCTTATTTTTATTATAATAAATATGGCCTTGATTTTTCAAGTTCATAAGATGATGAAGATGGATAAATTACAGCATAACCTGAATGGGATGAAGCACACTTCAACAAACAACTACATCCAATGGCCCGAAGGCCTTCATTTTTTTATTGATTTTCATAATCCACCTTTCAAGAGGGAGGTGGAACCCTTACAATGCATGTAGGCGCAAGTATTACATGGACTGTAGGCCTTAGAGAAATTCATTTCACGTAGGCTTAAAACATTACATACAACCCAGAATAACTCTTTAGAACTACTCCTCCCCAGCATCTTCATCGTGAAATAATATATCCACCTTCGCATGGTTGTTCGGCTAGGCTATTTCATGCATGAACATGCTTATCCGGATGGAAGGTGCTATACCCTTTCATTCTTGCAATCTGTGTAGCTTCTGCAGTGGTGAGAGCTCCTTGCTCATCCTCCATAGATCTTGTTTCTTGTAGGTTTTCTTGTTTTTATCTGCACTTAAGGTAGCCCTAAGGCCTGGAGGTGGCCTGAAGGCCTTACTGGCCTGAAGGCATGGGTGCCTCGAAGGCCTAAAAGGACTTGGGAACCAATTCGGTGGCCCGAAGGCCCAAACAGGGGAAAATTACCAACTACTACAGAGCCTACTATAGTTCCCGCTATAGTAACTACTATAGTACTGCACAGTTCCCACTACAGTACCTGCTACAGTAACCCAAAAATTGTGCCTCCACCTGGATTTGATCCCGGGTTTCCTGGATGCACTTGAGAGTCCTCACCAACCGGGGTGAGGCTCATGTGCACTTCAAAAAACAACTGCAAGAATAAGATTATGAGGAGGAGGAGGAAGAGATAAAAACTGCCCCATTTATCAAACTTTTTAGAAATTTTAATTGTGGGACAAGAAGAATAAGGCGATCTAGATGAACCCTTTGTTGACTATGCAGAGGATAAAAAAGAAGCTTTATCAATACAATAAATTAAACCTATCTATCCCATAGTTAATTAAAAATAATTTTACTGAGTCTGGATAGATGCTGAATTTTTTTTGGTGATGCTCATGTTGTTCAGACTCTAGTCAAAACCATTGAGATCCACACCAATTCCATTGAGTAGAAGTAAATATGAGTTTGGTGGATTTTAAATTCATGGTTTGGTAAATAATATGTAGTTATAATTATATCAATCTCCAATCAGCTGACCCTGGTGTGGTCGAGCTAAACTACCCTTAAAAAAGAACACCTTCCAGGAGGCAACTCGATTTTTACTGCTTTTTAGGATTTCAAAATTATTGATTTATTAGTATTTAATTTAATATTTGGATTTAATTTCAGATCCCCTATTATTTTTAGCATAATTGAAATGAAATTTACTTTCACTTTTTTATATTTATTTCCAGTTCCATAAAAGGAACAGGTAGTAAGTGAAACGGTGTAGGCAGAACCTCCACAGCTAATTTTTAAGCATCAATTTACAGGATGATTAAGTATTTCAATTCATAATTTTTATATTATATTCCCCACATTTTAATTTTTTAAAATATTTAATTTCCAATTTCATTCCCACATTTGAGTCATTATTTAATCAACTAAACTAGGAGACATAAATTACCTAGGATCATTATCATGCTATGAAATTATATTTCTTTTTCAATATGGTGAATTGAATTAGTATGAATGATAATGTGGACTAGGATTTCAAAAATCATGACTTGAGGAACATGGTGATCATAGTAAATTTAATTTTTCAAAATAGTTGGCCATGCTTTGAATTTATGAAAATTTTATTAATTGGTTTCATTTTTTTTATGAATTTCCATGAGTAATTATTCCAACCTGTCATCTCATTCCTGACACATCCACTATGCCAATAATTTTATTTCATTCTTAGTATATTTCTTGAGAAACTCGGTTATGTTTACTTCTAGAACTTACACTGCATTTTATTAAATCTATGACTGAACAGAGTCACTTTTAAAATGATTGAGGAGTTGATTTTTTTTATACCATATACTTGGACCTATCTTACATTAATCCTTTTTAAGACTGTAAAAGAAATGAATTTCCTTTTTAGGAAATGGGTCGTATTACAAGCATATTTTATCCATTCCTACCTTCCTCTAAAAAAATTTCTTTATATTTAAAAGTATAAGTGTTAGGGAGGAAATTTATTTTGTGTAACAGGATATAATTCATTGAGAATATTTTTCTAGGGTGTTTCTATTGTGATATGGGGAAGACCATTACATATTTCATTTTATTTTATTATTCACCACTCTTGATAAAAAAAATTGAAAAAAAATTGTGTTGTGTTTTAGGAGGATAAAAAATCATTATTTCTCATACTGATGATCTTTACATCGTATGTGGATAGGTGATGGAAATGTTATTTTCATTAGCATAGATTTCAAAAAACACTATAAAAATGTAAAAATAAAAAAATGAACAAGATATGTTGATTATATCATTGTTGTTACATGTATCATGAGCTCTCTTTGAGATTTTTGGGGGAAGAGAGAAATGACATTTGTCAAGGGAGAAATTTAGTGAGATATTTTTTATTGTCAGCCAAACTTATTTTGAGTCAACCCTCCTTTTTCAGATTTATTTTACATCATTTACCTACCTGTACTAAATACTCATATTTATTTGAACAATAATGGTGAATCCCTCATTATTAATTGAGATTTTTTTCTTTGTGCGATGAAGATGTTGGATTCCTTACAAGCCTTTGATATGTTTCATGTTCTTGAGATATGTTCTAAATTATATATACAATTGTACCTTGATGATGAGGATAAAAATTAATGTGACGAAAATTACAAGTTAAAATCATATAAATAATGGATTGAAAAATAAAAATGGATGATTAAAAATGATTGTCTATTTCAAAATAGGAAAAGTAAAATACAGGATGGACCTGTTTCTTTGAAAAGAAACGTGTTGAATAATTTTCCTGTGTGATGCTTGAACATTTAATTTTCCATTTGATCAATTAATTTTGTTGAAATTTAATTTTGATCAAGGTAAGGTGAATTTTATTTGTACTATATTGAGATTTCATCTATGAGGAATAGGCTGAATTCAAGTGTGGGGTGTTCGATAAGTATATTTCATGCATACATTTTAGAGTGTTTATGTATTGATTTTAGTATTTAATTGAATATTCTTGCCAATTTTGGAATGTATTGGCCTGTTTTATGATTTTTGGTAAGAAATAATGAATATTTTAAAGAGGAATAAAAATGGATTAATAATGGAGAAAAAAGACACTTCGCGTCACGAGTTTCTCTTGTGCCACTATAATGGATTTTTGAGGATGAGAAAAGATGGAAAACTAGAAAAGATATGATTATACAACATGTAATTCCATTACTCATCATGAGTTTTTTAAGTGAAGAAGATCTGCTAGGATAAGTCTTGATGAGGATACATGCTATGAATGTAGGATACACAACATGAGTCCCTATTTCACATTGTGAAATGAGTCAATGTTCAAATTTATGTATGAGATTCACATGAGATTCTTGA
Organism: Viscum album; assembly: GCA_963277665.1. Classification (NCBI taxonomy): domain Eukaryota; kingdom Viridiplantae; phylum Streptophyta; class Magnoliopsida; order Santalales; family Viscaceae; genus Viscum; species Viscum album. The sequence goes on from OY728153.1 coordinate 1,957,413,024, forward strand.
AGATGTGGAGGAAACATGGATCATAATTACCCAATGTGTAACCCACTTACATATCATGTATGTATCTACACTATGAAAACATTAAAGATATGACAGTCATGGGTTTTGACGAAAACACCTAAAAATTGATCCCCTCAGCCACCCATTTAATGCATTCTATAGCTGGACAGAGGACCATCAACAGACGCCTACAGAGCTATACTTTTCATTGATCTTAACATTTTATTTTATTCTTTTTATTTTTTCTCATAATCTAATAATTCTATCACTAAATTATTATTATTTTTTAATAATTGTCTTTTTGGTCATCTATTTTCAACCCATAGAGATAGGGTTGGAGAAAATATTAATTAAATAATATAAACATATACTAATTAAAATTTAAATAAATTGAATCTAAGCTAGAGATCATTAGATTGTTGAAGAATGTAGAAGAAGAAAATATAAGATGAGTGTCGGGTAGCAATGAATCAAACTTCATGGGATGAAAATTTATGAAATAATTTAATAAAAACATGTAGTCATCGGAATTGGGTCTATGTTAGTTCAATGGCCATTCAAAACACTCTCCATCCTAAGTTCTCATTTTCTCTTGGTCAGGTACGTCAGATTAAAAAAAACAAGTAACATAAAACCTTATTTAAACATAGGTAAAGGACAAACCCAATGGTCATGGTGGAATTCCAGACCCTAGATCACATATTAAACAAATTCATTCAATCAATCTAGGAAATTTTCATGTGTAAAGAAAGAAATAAATTGAACCCAATCCTTAAACCTAAACACAATTTTCATACAAGATGAAATTAGGGAGAGGATAGAATTAATGAATAAATATGGAATCCCGGCCTAAATTGAATTAAAATATAAAATACTTCATACAATCAATCCATGTTCATCATGCATGCTCTGACATAATGATATCACCCACTCATTATAATCATGAGCGTGTATAGAAAAATAATAAAAGAAAATATATATATCATGGTGAAGTAGATCTCCACAGGTTTTTGTTGGCGGTCCTTCGTCCAGGTATAGAATGCCTCAAAGTGGCAGTTGAGGAGATCCATTTATATTTGTTTCCATCAAAACCCGTGGCCACTACATCTTCAATTTTTTTCATCACGTCACACTTAAACGCTATGTAAGTGGGTTAAACATCATGTAATTATAATCTATGTTTCCTATTCATCTATGAGAATCTCTCATGAATCATGTATATAAATTTGAACATTGATTCATTTAATGGTGTGAAATAGATAATCATGTCGTGTAACCTACATTCACAGTGTGTATCCTCATCACAAATTGTTCTGGAAGATCTACTTCCCTTAAAAAAGTCACCATGTGAAATGGAATTACACATTTTGTAATTATTTCTTTTCCAATTTTCTAGCTCTCCTCATCCTCAAAATTCCATTGTTGCTCTACTTCGCTTCGTTCATGGAACAAAGTGTATTATTTCTCTATTATTTTTCCCTTTTTATTCCTCTTTCAAATATTCATTATTTCATTGAAAAAATCATAAAACAAGTCAATACGTTCCAAAATTGAAAATAATATTCAATTAAATACAAAAAATAATACATAAACACTCTAAAATGTATGCATAAAATAGACTTATCACTCATCACAGTGGTCAATTATTATAACCTAGAATAAATTAAATGGTTTTCAATAGAATATGGACTCACCTGATGTACTCTTCTAACATGTAGCATTCCTCGATCGCCAAATTTTTGGGAGTTTTTTGCCATATTATAGATCAATGAATGTAAAACTACTAGTGTTTTTTCTACCAATTCACCTCCATCCACGATATCCACTATAATCCTCCCTATAGGTGAGATGCCTTCAAATAAGTATTGTATGAGGATTTTTTCACATATATGGTGACACGGGTAAATTGTACACAGCTTCTTGAATCTCTCCCAATAATCATAAATTGACTCCCCTAGGGATTTCTTGATTCCTAATTTTTTTTAATGTATTGGTTCTTGATATTAGAAAAAATCATTGCAATAAAATACAATACAAATCATTCCAACAAGTTACATATTCATGTTTTAAATAATACATCTAGTATTTTTCAGTTCCATTAAGTGAGAATGGGAATTCTCTTAGTTTTATTTATTATTCAGATAAATTTCATAGTTTTACGGTTGATAAAACCACATTAAATTTTTTTAAATATTTTTTTAGATCCTCATCAGCTAATCCATGAAATTTTGGAAGAAATTTAATGAACCCATATTTTAGTCCAAAGCCTGATTCGAGATTTGGGTATGTAATACAATTTGGATAATAGTTAATATATAGTGCATCAAATTCTAAAATGGTTCTATTAAGATCATTATTAGTATTTGTATAATTTTTTTCTTGTTTTAGGTTTGATTCATAAGTGTTTACAATTTTAGTGTTACCAGAATGGAGTAATTCTCCAACTAGTTGAACTTTGAAACATCTTGTAGACTGAGATTGTCTGATTTGATCCCTAAGTCTATGTTCAATATCAGAGTTAATATCTGAGATGTCCTTTGGATTATTTCATTTGTTAGGTCCACAAGGCTGAACACCCTGAGAGGGGGGGTGAATCAGGGTATGACTAATTTAAAATTAATGCCCGTTCTGATCTTGTTTCACTATTGAGAAAAACTCTCTTCTCTCCTTTTCCTGTTGCACAAAGTAAATAGAAAGCGAAGTATGCACAGGACACAGCAATTTTACTTGGTTCACTGCAAAGGGCTATGTCCAAGGAGCATACGCCGACAAGTTGTCGGTCGTACCAAATTCCACTAATCTTCACTAGCTATGGATTACAAGGTTCGGGCTAGATCGCTTCTATGCCCAGGCTCACTGCCTTTACAAAGTTAAGGGTCAGCTCACTGATTTCCCAAGGGTCACTCCCTATTTCTCTCTCTCTGTCACACTGCCGTTGGAGAGGATCACCATCTTCCTCTTCCTAAGCTCACTGCTCTAGAAGGGAATCCAATCACAGTTTATAGACCTGTAGTTCTCTTCATTTGCATGAAATAATGCATCTTCAACTTCTGATAGATGCTCTTTTGAAGTCCAACTTTCATCCACTGATGAATAGCACTTTGCCTCTGACCACTGGGCAACTACCTTTGGAAAGTACCTTCGCAAAGCACTCTACTTCGCGAAACTCCCAATTTCGCGAAGCTCAAACAAGCCTTCGCGAAGCTCTTTCATTTTCACGAAGCTCTCTCGCGAAGCACTCTCGCGAAGCACTCTCGCGATGCTCAATCTGTTGTAGAGCAACGAACCTCGCGAAGCTTAGTAAGCCAATGCGGAGCTCGCAGGTTTCGCGGAGCTACAATAGCCGCCGCGAAGCACCTCTTTCGCGAAGCACACTGGCTCCGCAAACCACCTTCACAAATCGAGAGAGAATGATCTTCTATGAAAATGCTCTCATCTTCTCTCGAGGCGGTCGGCCTCTATTTATAGGCAATTCCACCGACCCTCGTCCCTTCCGCGCGAAGTCAACGCCATGTCATCTCAAATCGCGAAGCTCCAAAGATTCCACTAGAATTTTGTCCAAATCGCGAAGCACCACGACAATTTTCCGTTCGTGAAGATTGACGTAGTCGCGAAGAATCACCGTCAACATACCTTCACGACTTCACCGTGAAGCTCCCTCGCAAAGCCCAACATTCCTTTGCACCTTCTCCGCGAAGCTCCCTCGCAAAGCCCTTCACCGCCGCGATGCGCTTCAGCCTCTGCCGTTCGCGAAGGTTGACGCAATCATGAAGACTCACCGCCTCCATTCTTCTGGTCTTCGCGATTTCCAAACCATGAATCCTATCTTCGCGAAATTCATGCCTTTTCCATATTAAATTATGATCTTCATGGAAGTCCACTTTTCGCGATGCTCACCAAATTCCAAATTTTGGACCCCAAAAATTTGGCAAACACTAGGAAACGGCGCCACCTTGTACTGCTCTTTTGTACCACCTCCAGGTCGTCCTTTCCTTTGTCATCGTTCTTTGTCAACAAGTATTGTCAACAAATTCTCAGGAACTCGACAATTCTCCATGGAAACCTGCTTTGTCAACAAACACAACCAACCCAAAAATACTTCAACGTTACCTTGAGGGATTTTTTCCCAACATCATTACATAAATAAAAGGAAATTTAAATAAGTATAGGTAGACCATAATAAAAAATAAGAAGTGTGTGATGATTTTCCAATAAGAAAATAATAGAAAATAAAAAAATAAATTGATAAAGGGGAAAGAAGAAAACAAATAAGAGAAGAAAAGATTAAAATGAAAGAAGAAAAATACCTCTAATTGGATGAATAAATTAATTTCCTCCCTTGAAATGGCACCAATTTGATAGCTTCTTTCATGGGTGTTTTCATGAGAGCTCTCAAATGATATTTAATTTTTTTTACTTCTTAGGTGTATCCGAGTGGTTGACTAAGGTCGTCTCTCAAAGGAGGGAGTAATTTGAAAAAAAATATTAAAGGTGTTATAAAAATAAAATAAGACAACCTAAAAAAACTAAATAAAATGATCAGGGGTTTTTTATAATTTATAAAACTAGAATAATTATAGTGCAGGAATATTTTATTTTATTTTTTGAAATAAGATTGAGAAAACACAATGATAAGATATTTTTTTGAAAACAATTTTTAAAAAATGTAATAGATATAACTATACCTCTAAAATTACTTTTGAATCATTATAATTTGAATTATTATCCACTTAATTATGATCCCCTAATTTTTTAACCCCTAACTCTATGATAATTAACTTTACTATAAAGATTATATGAATTAGAACATAGGCTAGGTTCAGTACATGAAATCGTAGCACCTAACTTTGATTGTCATCGAATGGATAGATTATGTTAAATGGTTAATTAGGAATTATATCCACTATATAATTGATGATTATTTGATTTTAGGGGTTATATTTGAACTCTAAAAATTTATCCCATGTGGTTTTGTTTTACAGATTAAGATTGTGCTCTCACAATTCACACATTACTCGATCTTGCAACTTTTGTGTTGATTATTCAGCTTCTTACTTAGTTTCATTTTTTTAAATAAAAAATTCATGTATCATATTATTTTAATTATATTATCTCATTGATTTCGAATAATTAAATGAATTAGGTTTGTGATATATTTATTAATAAGAAAACTACTCTTTCAAGGGGTGGTGTACTCATCAAGGAAGTAAATTGCATTCACAAAGGATTAGAATGGGTATAACCCAATCATGTTTTTACTCTTTCATTCCAGAAATAAATAAGTGAATAAAATTATAATTAAATTTAACAAAATAGAATAAATTAAAGAAATACTAATAAGTTTATTTCATGAACAAAAACATTACAACAAAGAAGAGGAAAAGAAGATCATTTTCTAAGAGATCCTATATTGAGAAATTCCCTCCACAAATTTTTTATTTAAATAGAAAATAATAACTTATATTATACTCCCAATCCTCTAATTCACATACAGCCCCCTATAAATTTGAAAAAACAAATCTATAGATTGTTGGTGAGGTGAGGGTTTCATGACTTTTCAAGTGTGAATAGGGAATTCTTCAAAATATGATAACCCAATTTTCACCGCCTAATGACCTAAAAAACACATGAACCATCTATAATTATAGAAGGATAAATTTTTAGAAAAACTTTTTTTGGGATTGTCTACAAATTTGGTCCCAATATAAGCATGGATGAAGATGTTATTGCGCAAATATTGAAGTGGTGTCCAATCTGGAATGTCCAGTCCATCTTTGACTTCATGGCCCATATATTCCAATAAAGTTCATGATTTATCTCAGATGTCCAGAATGAATGTTGTAGACCATTAAGTCAAAATAAAATTTAAATCATTTTAAGTTCAAATAATACAAATAAAAATATTTAGGGAAAAAATAATATAGTTAAATTTAAAGGCAAAAAAGTGAATTTTCATCAAATTTTCAAATGAATTATCTAATACCAAATACATTATAAATAAACATATATAACATAATGTGAGGAAACTATGTCATTTATTATCAGTAAAATATTCAATAAAATTTTGTTTTATCACCAGACTCGGTGCCTTTAGAAGCAAGAACCTAGAGATTTTCCCTGAGCACGCTTACTAATGCTCATAACCGGATTTCAGTGATTCCTCTTGCCAAAACATGCATTTATGTTGTCATGAATTAGCATGACCATTGGTGTATATTCGATCCATAATACATGGATATTCACCCTTTAAATACCCCATATATTCCCAAATAGAGTTCTGTGTAACCTTCAAATCATCACTGGATTACAAAGAGCTTATCCAAGGTATACCATACTTAGGTACTTACAAATGACACATCAGTACACATATGAAACATCCACACACCAATAACACTAATAGATATCGAGTAGAATCTTTCAAGGGATAAATTAAAAATAAAACTACTGGTGTCCATGAGTTTATCCAAGGTGTTACTACTTGGGAATCTAGGTATCACTCAGGACTAACCATGCCTCTACAAAAAACCATGCTTTCAGCGTGCTCTCTGATAGATTACATTTAGCAAGCCGAACAACTTTTAAAATTTAGAACGACATATAACCAATGCTATCCTAGTATATTCTATATTATTTCAAGATAGGGGACATTATTGTCACTAAGACAATTTACACAAATAGGATAATAAGATTTACATGATATACCATAGACACTTCCTCTATACCCGAGGAAAATTGCTCACTGTAGTTACCAACAAACCGTACTTAGCTACCAGAATGAAGAGCAGTCGAACCACAACTAGTTGACTCCTTTTGAAGAATCTTGGTTACACCTATCTATGAATCACCAACCTGAGCATGATGCACTTATGAACTAAGTCATAACAAGACTGATCAAGATTAACCACCAAATTCCATCCATGACTAATGGTTTTTTCAACGGTTGCATACACGAACAACCACTTAATCATTATTTTACCTTGAAAGAACCAATGTGTTTGAAATTTTACTAGACTCATAGGCATTTGAAAACAACAAATACTATTTTTGTATTTTCAAACTTGTTTGTGTTCCGTCTACTTGGAAGGAAAACTATTTCATTAATTGGCACGATTCTTTACACCTTAGGAGTGTCCTTATTTCCATTTACTGAAGAAGGAAACCCATATCACGGTACACACTCTATTGAGCACTGAACATGGGTTATGGATTCATCTATCATGCTTTAGAAATCATTAATGTGAAAGGGAGATCAACTATCCACTTTCAAATGTACTAGGATCATATTCACTTTGGAAACACTTGTGACACTCCCCTAATTCACACCCACATACATCATGGAATTAGGTGTAAAACTCAAAACCAACCAACCAATGTGTAAAAACACCTAATCCTTTCTACAAAAACACCCTAAGCATTTGGACAATCCCAATTTACTATAAATACCAAGTAACTATACCACAGATCTAATCTATCAACATAGAATAATGGCTCAAGGTCATAACGATTACCAATGAACTCAAATGGATCATCGCGCCACTTAGAAACTCAGTAATTATCATGTGTATCGACCCACACAACCTCGAGAAGTCATGATAAAAATGTCTCATCATTGATACTATCTATAAGATCATCATCCCCATGCATACCAGTATATGATGTCTCATAAAGAAAACCAGTGCAGACTAGAACCATCTCATACGACTGCCAAACAAGCTGATGACATAACAAGACATCCAACACTGAATAAGGAGAAAGGGTAACATGTCCTACTAAATGGTCTATCATGCCCTAGGAATTTATATCCCACTAAAACCAAGTGGTACATGATTCTCACATGAATAATTAAATTCAAAACACTACATGACTATCCATATAACTTGGGTTTTTTATTTGGAAACTAAGAGTCCTAATATGGACATTAGCACCCAAATAGAATCTTTTGTCTAAAATAACTCACAAGATTTTAGAATGTTTTAAATGGTTATGAGGTCACTACCTACCTTAGCTTATCCCCATACCAACACATAAATCATAAACCCTATAGCTAGGTCACACTGAAAAGATCATTGGAATTACCTCCTATCATTTTCGGATATAAAAAGCCTACGGACAATGCTCTCGTTCCGATTTTATGGAAAATTCATAATGATTTAGACTACCTTTAAATGATGGTTTATATTAAAACATCATATCAATGTTTTAATTGAACTAATTCACTAAACTACATTTATTATATAAACATTTAAAATTTTTCCACTTAAACATTAAGTACCAGTTATAAGGAAACCGCAATAAGAAAATTATTTAAAAAATTCTACAAGGCACATAGGAAAGTTTATCAAAATTACTTTAAAAAATTATTTAACTGAAATACTATAATAGATAAAAAATTGTCAAAAAAATTCCCATTTACCCATTTTATTTATCCACAAGTTTATCAAAATTGGGATTAGTTAGAGAAATTTTCAATTCCAATCTATATAAGAATACACCCTTTAGGCTATAATTGGAATTTTACTTAAAATAAATATCACCTACAATGGTCCCGTTCAATTCATTCCAAGTTCATCAAAATGAAACCTATTAGCAGCATTTTTATAAAATATTTACCCACCCTCAAAGGGTTGTCTCATAGGAGCATGCCCCAACTGACATGTTTGGGTCTAGTTGTACATTTATAAATTTAATTAGTAGTTTATCGTGACTAATTGATATAGTTAAGATCCCTGATAAAGGTAAACAATTCATTTAAGGTCAAAATTTTATATATTTTATATTTATACTACAGTATCCATGTATATAAAGTTCATAAACAGTGCTTCGATCATATGTATTTCCATTTCTCTATTTAATAATCACCCTAAACATTATAAATTGAAATTTTGATCCCATATAATCACAACTAAAATTTTTTATCCCATGAAATGAATGGTTCATGGATAAAAAATCTCATGATTGGTTAATTAAGGTGTCACCATCATTGTATGTGTAAAAACATCGTTTAGATTGATTCTGACACTTTAATAAACAATTTTTTTATGTTTAGTTAGGAATGATAAATATATAAATCCATATAGGTAAACATGTAAATAATTATAGAAGAATGGAAATTATACATGTAAACTACTACTTAAACAAGTAAAACCCCCAAGCATGGTAAACAATTACATAAGTAAGAACCAGAGAAGAATTTTTTACAAGTGAACTTGCTAAATAAATCACACATCATGTTATATAAAAAATAATTATAATTAAATACCTATTAATGTATTAAAATTATATATGATACTAAAATAAATAAATTGCTATATATAGGCATACTAATAAATATACAAGGCACGTTAGCAAATCTCAAGGAGCCTAGAAATGCAATCTACATGGTATGGAATATACATGAAATGATAATTTCTATGTGCCTAGAATGATCCATGTAATTCCAGTTCATTTACATATCGGTCTAGGGGTAAATACAAAAAATTTAATAAATCAATAAGTAGCGAAAGGTATGTCAATCACTCATGGTGAAATCATAATCAACTATAATAGTAAACAACATGAACAATTTCCCATCCATATTCACAAGGACCATTCCCCGTGCATGGTTTAATCACACCAGAATGGAAATTCACTAAGTGCTTACACAATACTAGTCTCCTGTCTACTAGACTATTGGATCCAATTTGAAAGGAAGTTTTTTTGGAAGCTTAATGAAGTTTGTACTAAAAGTTTTTTTTTTTGTTTTCAAAGAAAATAAATCAATTCACATTGTAATTCATTATAAATAAAACTCTCCATCACAATAAGAAGATCATATTCTCAATCCATAAGAAATTCCATCATATTTGGGAAAACCTTTCTGGGATAAAAGGCTCATCATAAACACCTCTAATCCGAAAATAATATTATAATCGTAATAAAGAATTATATCAGAGTTTGAATAAATCAGATGGAAATATGAATATGGTTATTGATCCTGAAATTATCATATGTCATAAGTTGTCTAAAAACCCTGTAATGCAAGCCTTATAAAATAAAATGGGGGAATAAGTACTGCTGATTGGATTAAAGTATTTTTGGAAGGAAAGAAGAAACTGGAAGGATGGGAAGTAAAAAACATTCCAATGTAATTCAGATGATTCTACATTTATCCAAATGTTCTCAAAGTCATAAAGAAGTCATGATACATGTTTTAGTTTGTGAAAGAACGAAGTTGATGAAGTTGAAGTTTTTCTAGTCTCAGTTTATTGGGGTGTGATAACTTGATGCAGAATTGCTTAAAGGCTATGATGTTTTGTTTGAAATTTGGGAAGAATAATATGTTGGTTTTTAGATATACCAATAATCCACAATATGCAAATCTTCAGATAAATAAGTTGGTGTGAACCACAATAAAAAAAGGAAATAAATTTCTGAAGTCAAAACTGTTGATATCGCCCCATTGGATGCGATGTTCTATCTATCATTGGAGTAATCATCACACTGATCATCAGATGTAATGATGGTTAAAAAAGTTAATTTGAGTTAGAATTGTTTTTTGGGATTTTTTGGGACAACTTAAATGTAAATAAATAGATGTTGTTGGAACGAATGAAATATGGGATCATAAATCAATCAACAATACAGTCGACCATTTTAATCAGGATGAATTGTTTGCAAATTGGGACATTAAAGAAAGAAAAACGCTGATATATTTTTAATTGGGTTAAGAGATAAAGAAAAATTGTCTCATGATTTTAGAAATTAGTTCAAGTGTCATCATATAGGCACTAAAAAAGATTATCAGAGTGAAGTAGAGACTGATTCATTATATATAGGCTAACACTGGTAACTTCATTAGATGCAGAATAATCTGTCTAAGGAAAATATAAAAAGAAGAAATGTTTTGAAGTAGTTGAAAAAATGATTGAAGAGTTTGAATATGGTTTTTAAGTTTTTCCAATAAGTGCAAGATCCATTTGAAGTTGCGACTATGTTTATGGTAGAATGGGTTAAATGTTTACATATATTTTTCTTATCAGTGGGTAGGAAAAAAATGAAGAATCTATTGTTATACATATTTCTTCATTGTAATGATTAAATTGGATTGAAAATCATAATCAGACTAAAGAATGATAATAATTTATAAAGATAGATGATGTTATGTGAATATTCTATAAGGTTCAAGAAGAATCAAGATCAGTGGAGAAGCACTAAATAAGACAAATATGTATTTGAAATAAATGGTAAATTGAATATTTGGGAAATTTGGTTAAGCAGGGAAGCTTTTTAGAATCCCTCCTAAATGATATTTGGTGCACCTCTTAATAGTAGGAATTAAATTGTACTTTCCGACACATGTACTATTCATGGGTGAAGAGAGAAGGAAGAGTGTTAAAACAATTTATAGAGAAGGAGTTTCCAGATTGAGAATTCATGAGGAAGCATTCCAAACTGAATAAGAAGATAAAGAAGGAAGATCATATTCAGTGGGTTATCAGACTGACTGGGGTTATCAGATCATGAAATCAAACTGATATTTTCAAACTGAGATAGAAATAGTTTAAATTTGTTTCAACTCTATAATTTCAGAGTTATATTTATGGAATGAAAAATTGGACCGGGTATCAGACTGAGTATCATTATAAATTCCCCATAAGTTCTTACCAACTGTTGGGTACTAAGGTGAAGAACTTTTTTAAAGATCATATTTGTGAAAGTTGACAGGGTAGCATAGTAACTTGTTTTGAAAGAAATTGGTTAATGTTTCTCAAACATGTTACACGAATTTATATTAAATCATTCCATGAAACATGAAGTAAATTTACTATTTTATTTATCATAATGTTTTAAAGTGTAAGGGAAAATTTTACTTGTATGTATCCAAACAAAAGAGTTGTTTTCTAGTGGATTTTATGGTATTAGATTGTTTCCAAGCCATATCAAGGATATATCTAATCTTTTTGAGAAGTGAACTTTGTAAATTCCTGTGTTCATGTGCATGTGTCATTAGTTTTGTTTTTGGAAAAGTGACAACTCTTCATCAGGAGGTGAATTTTATTTCAAAATATAGGAAACTTAAAATAAAAAATATTTCATTGATTCACCCACCCCCTTTTAGTGATAATTAAATCTTGGATGAGCAGTATCAAGTGGTATCAGAGTGAAGGTTACCTTTCTTTACTTTTTGATAATTTTTTCCAAGAAACTTTGTGATGGATAATCTAAATTTTGTTAATTTATGGGGATTTTAGACTTCTATTGTAAGAATTAGCGTATCTAGAAAAATAAAATGTTTCATTATCTTATGTTTCTTGTGTATGGTGTTCTTGAAGCTACGACAGATGGATTTCCTCCTATAAATTAAAAAATTCCACTTAAATCTAATGACAATAAGAATCATAAGAATTTTCACGACCTGACCTCGGGGCCCGTGCCATGACTACCCCAAGCCCACCTTCCATAGGCCAGGTGCTGGCGACTAGCACCAAGGCGTAAATCCCGGTAAAAAGGGAAGGCATTACCTTTCTAAAGTAAACAAGCACCACAGAGTAAGCATGCGGAAAAAGTAAACACTAAGTAAAAGATGGTACAACAGTAAGTGCAGAAAAGTAAAGCGGGCCGGAAATACAAGCCCAACTATAAAGTACAACTGAAAGGGGAAAAACAGCAACTGAAAAGTAAAGCCACAACGTCAAGCTGTCCACTGGAAGTCCCACCTGAAGGGTCGGTACAGATAGCCTCCACTGCTCCTCGTGTCCACCTAACCGCTTCGAGTACGTCCCGCCCAGTGGTCCACCTCCAGGTACCATCCTGCTCCGCAAGCCTCCACCACGATCAGTGTTGTCTGTCGTCTGCAACCAACACAACGTAGTGCGAGCATATCCCGTGCAGGGGAGAGTATAAGCTACTCAGTAAGGACCCTGAGACCCTCGAAGGTCTCCCAGAATCCACAAAGGAAAGATACAATCATGAAGTAACAACTGAAACTGCTTAGGTATATGCCCATACATATACCTAAGTCATCAATTCCAGTACGCTCCAACCTTCGAGCCCAAGTACAACCCAGTCCACACAGGAAAGTATATGTATTCCACATAGGAAAGCAAAATGTAATCCACATAGGATAGCACAACAAAATCCACACAGGAAGCAAACAGGTTTCATCTCACACAGGTATACTTCTTCGAATGATGATAGAGATGATCACTGATCCATCTAAGTCGTCGGACCCACAACGGATTGATCGGTACTAACCCCCGAAAAGACCCACACAGGATCGGGCCCACACAGGACCTGTAGGCGCTGGCTCACACAGAACCGCTGAGCATTGACCCACAAAGGATCGGTAGCACTGATCCACACAGGATTGCTGAGTGCTGTAGTCGTCGTCGTCGAATCCATTGAGGATCTCTGTACAGTTGTCGTCGTCATAGGAGCAGTCGCAGCCAGCTCTAGGGTTCCCGCACAGAGCAAGCTCGTTCGGGAGGGTCCGCTCCATGAGCCGAGAGGCAGATACAGCAACTGACACATATTCCAGAGTTGATGTATCCAAAAGTTCTGTATCGTCAACAGGAACTCAACGTCGCAGACAGCGCGTCAATCGGACGCCCGGTCTGAGAGTTATAGGCTTTTTCGTCCCAGGGGGCTGGTTGGTTTTTAAGGAAAAACCAACCCGACCATACTCCACCTGCGTCGAAACCTCGTGCGGAGTATGCCAAAAGATCTGTCTCACTTAGAGGAAAACAACAAAGTCGACGGCACGTCGATCAGACGTCCGAAGCTCAAGATATGAGTGTTTCCGCTCCGAGGGCCCGGTTGGTTTCGTGTACGAACCAACACGGCCAAACCCAAAGTAATCCAAAACCATGAGTGCAATATTAAAAAATGACCATCTCGATCCAAGGATCGCATCGCCGTTGACAGCGTGTCGTTCGGAGGCCCGTAGCTCAAGTTACCGGCAAAAGACTGAAAACGGTCAGAAGATGGGGGTCTGGGCCCGGACCGACCCGACCCAACCCCCCTGGGTCGGCCTGAACTGGGTCTACCCGACCCGAGTCGGGGTCCGACCCGGTTGGGCGCGACCCGGCCGGCGGGTCGGCTCGGCCCGGCTCAGCTCGGCCGAGCGGCTGAGCGAGGGAGCCGCGGGGCGCTGCCCCAGTGGGATGAAGGTGCTGCAGCCCCGCGTGGGGCCGCACTGGATCAGCAGACACGGAAAAGCTGCGTCCTGTGTGTGTCAGACCCGCGCGGCCGTGGGTCCGCTGGCTGCCGCCGCCGTGGCTTCAGCCGTGGCGGCCCTGTCTGGCGGCACGCCGGGGCGCCGCCGGCGATCCGCGCAGCCGGTGGGTTCCGCGGGCCACCGGGGTTGCTCCGGTGGTCCGATTTCGTTTCCGTCTGCGCCGTAGTTCCTCCCAGGTCCCGAACATCACTAAGGAAACAACAAATCAACTCTGCGGCATGTTTTGTCACCGCCCTCCAATCCGCACATCAACGAAGAACTGCGGAGGGTTGTCGGGCCGGGTTTGTTTAGCCCGAACCCTCTGCGTTAGGTGATAACAATCGAGAATAAAATATTCAACACATGAATAACAAGCAAGGAACAATTTTAATGGAATTAAAATTGAACTTGATCTGGGTTCTTTGTTTTTAAAAGAAACAATCACGGGAATAAAAAAATTATTTCACAAACAAACCCCTACCTCGTCAAGTCGTCACACGTGCGTTCTTCGCGGAATTGATCACCGCGGAAGGAGACGATCGTCGCATCGCAGAAGGGCATCGCGTCATCGCGGAATACAGTGTCATGTTGATGAACTCCGAGGTTCAAGAACATACAGATTTAATTAATAATAATTAAATCCATATTATTGTTAAAAAAACACAAAGAAGTTAAAAGGAGCGCAACCCCCTACCTTGTCTTTGTCAATTGAAGGTTGTCGCGGGGTTGGATTGTCGCGGAAGAACGTCGAGGATGAAGAATCGTTGGCATCGCGGTACTTGGCATCGCCTCATCGATCTGCAAGGGCTCGGCGTTCTTCATCTCCCTTCGTCGAAGGCCGGTGTTCTTCACGTTCTTCACGTTCTTCGCATTCTTCGTGTAGGAGGATTAAGAACTTGAGGTTTCTGTCAAATCCTCTCAACGAACAACACTTAAGAAGAAAAGAGTTGGTCTTATTTTATTAACATGCCAACAAACGAAAAAAGAGATAAGTTATGTAATGACCCATTAATTCATATAATTAATTCAACGAATAAAACCGCCCAATTAATTAGTGCGTTATGAATTTAAGAAAATGCGTAAGTTGACTTTCATAATGACGGGTTTTCGTGGGGGCATTACTTAGCGGAAAAGAAACGGTGGGCTCGTGCGGGCCCCACACCACAAATATCCTACCAAGAGGGTTGGATATTTTGAATTGTACCATATCCGCTTTAACTTACCTTAAGCAGCTTTAAGTGGCTTTTAAGTGGCTTAAGTGAAATAAAAATAAATTTGTCGCACCACTTTATTTTATTTCTTAACATAAAGCCCAAAAATTAAAAACCACACCCGAGCAAACGCAACTTCGGAAGAGGCATTTCTAAGCAAGTACCAGCGCTGCGATTTCATCGGTGCCCTCAGAATTCGATTCCGAGCACTGGTTCAGAAGTTAGAAAAACCTGCTCGTTCGTTCACTGAACGTACCCGAGCCAAATTTCGGAAAATTATTCCGGGCACACCGGGCCTCGGAATCAGGTGCCGTCAGAAAATGAGTTCTTATAAAATTCCAAAGAAAATTAAGAAAAAAATTCCTTGAAATTTTCCGGTCTTTACATCACTCCCACCTCAGGGCTTTACGTCCCCATAAAGATACATCAAGCTAGGGAAACAAATTTGGGTACTGAGCACGCATCTGATCCTCCCGCTCCCAAGTGCTCTCCTAGAGGTTCTCGTGCTGCCATCTGATGCGCACTAGAGGAATCGACTGTCCATGTAGGACCCGCTCCTGTCGATCCTCGATCTCCACTGGGACCTCCGCAAAATTCGCCCCATCATCAACGTCTAGCTCCCCATGGTCAATGATGTGCATCGGTTCGTGCACATATCTCCTTATCTGAGATACCTGGAAGACGCCGTGCACCCGGTGCAACTGAGGTGGTAGATCCAGGCGATAAGCCACCTCGCCAATCCTGCTGAGGACCTAGAAAGGCCCGATGAAGTGTGGAGACAACTTGCCGCCTCAGCAAAATCTACGTAATCCACATCAAGGTGAGACACGCAAGAAGACGTGGTCGCTATCCTCGAACTCAAGTAGCCTCCGCCTCCTATCAGCGTATGACTTCTTCCGGCTCTGAGCTGTCCTCATCTTCTCCTGGATGACCTGGACCTTCTCTATCGTGGCCTGTACCATCTCTGGTCCCACAAGTGCTAACTCCCCAGGGTCTATACAGCACAAAGGAGATCTGCAAGTTCTACCGTACAACGCCTCGTATGGTGCCATCCCGATGGTGGAGTGGTAGCTGTTTTTGTACGCAAACTCCACCAAGGGTAGGTGGTCCTCCCAGCTGCGACCAAAGTCAAGGACACATGCGCGGAGCATGTCCTCAAGATTCTGAATTGTCCTCCCCATCTGACCATCCGTCTAAGGGTGAAAAGTGGTGCTCAGACGTAGCTGCGTCCCGAATGCCTCCTGCAACCCCTTCCAAAGATGGGAAGTAAAACGAGCATCTCGATCGGAGACGATAGATGATGGCACACTGTAAAGCCGTACAATCTCATGAACGTAGAGACGCCCCAATCTCTCCCCTGAGCCCTTCTCCCTGATGGGTAATAAGTGAGCCAACTTGGTGAGTTGGTCAAAAATAACCCAAATGGAGTCGTGACCTCTGGAAGTGCGTGGATGTCCAGTCACGAAGTCCATAGATATCTCGTCCCACTTCCACTTCGGGACCTCCAAGGGCTGTACCAAGCCAGCTGGTACCTGATGCTCTGCCTTCACCTGCTGGCAGGTGAGGCATCGAGAAACGAACCCTGCCACAGCCTTCTTTATGCCTGGCCACCAGTGCTGTCGTCTAAGATCCTGGTATATCTTCGCCACTCTAGGATGAACCACCAAAGGAGAAGTGTGAAACTCTCTCAGCACCTCCTCTCGTAAAGTGACTGGTACCAAGGTACGTCCTCTGAAAAGGATGTTGTGCTCTGCTCCAAAGGAGAAACCATCAGGTGTCTGTCCTGAGGATATCTGTGCACGCCGCGTCTCACAGTCGGCGTCCCCACGTTGTGCCTCTCTGACCCGCTGTAGTAGTGGAGGAGTGACTGTGAGAGACTGAAGGAAGACTGCTCCACCTCTATCCACGAAGGATATCTGCAAAGCGGCTAGCTGATCTGTCGCCTCCTCAAGTAGCTGAATGCCCGTCCTCCTGCTGAGAGCATCGATTACCACGTTCCCCTTCCTAGGAGTATAGACTATCTCAAAGTCATAGTCCTGGAAGAACTCGAGCCATTGCCGTTGTCTCAAATTCAGATCCTTCTGAGAGAAGATGTATCTGAGACTCTGATGGTCAGAAAAGACTGTAAAGCGCTCGCCCATCAGATAGTGTCGCCATGTCTTCAGAGTGAAGACCAATACTGCTAACTCCAGGTCATGGGTAGCGTAGTTCTGCTCATGTATCCTCAAATGAAGTGATCCATAGGCGATCACTGCCCGCTCCTGCATCAGGGCACAACCGAGTCTGGTCCCTGATGCATCGTAGTAGACTACGTACCCTACTCCCTCTTCAGGCAACCTCAAGATAGGTGTGATGGTCAATATCGGTCTCATCTCCTGGAAGATCTGCTGACATCTGTCTGACCACACAAATGGTCTCCCCTTCTTCATCAAAGCTGAGAGTGGGGACGCAACTCTAGAGAAGTCTGGTACGAATCTCCGGTAGTATCCAACTAGTCCCAAGAAACTCCGCACCTCCGTCACGCTCCTGGGTGGCTCCCAAGATAGCACGGCCTCGATCTTCATAGGATCCACTGCAACTCCCTCCTCATAGATGACGTGCCCCAAGAAGTGGACCTCTCGTATCCAGAACTGACACTTCGAGAGCTTTCCATAAAGCTGGTGCTCTCGGAGTGTGTCTAGTACAACCCGTATGTGGTAGGCGTGCTCCTCCTCAGTGGTCGAGTAAATCAAAATGTTGTCGATGAAGACCACAACAAATCGATCGAGGTATGGCTGAAAGATCCTGTTCATGAGGGCCATGAACACTGCTGGAGCATTGGTTATGCCGAAGGGCATAACCACGAACTCATAGTGGCCATACCAACACTTGAAGGCCGTCTTCTGCACGTCCTCGTCTCGAACTCTGAGCTGGTGATACCCACACCTGAGGTCTATCTTTGAGAACCACCGTTCTCCCTTGAGCTTATCAAAGAGGTCTTCATTTCTCGGTAGCGGATACTTGTTCCTCACTGTCACCTGGTTCAGGCGATGATAGTTGACCCACAGTTGCAAGCTCCCTTCTGCCTTCTTGGTGAACAATATCGGGGAAGCCCAAGGTGAAACACTGGGTCGGATGAAACCCTTTCCCTTCAAGTCCTCCAACTGTACCTGTAGCTCTCGAAGCTCATAGGGGGCCGTCCGATATGCTGGAGTCGATATCTGGGTTGTCCCGAGGTACATGTCAATATGAAGGTCTACCTCTCTGTGAGGAGGTAGCCCTGGAACGTCGTCGGGAAAGACGTCCATGTACTGATCCACCACTGCAGGAAAACTAGGACTTCGCACGTCAACTTCTCCTAGGATGAGGCTAGCCAACTGATGAGTGATGGTCTATCCTCTCCTCTACGGAAGTCCATCCTGTGCTGTGAAGGCTCCCTTCTTGCCGATGAAGGTGAACCTACTCCCATCGGTGCGTACACATCGCACCTTGCGCCTAAAACAGTCAATCTGAGCACGAACTATAGATAACCAATCCATACCCAAGATGACGTCATAAGGCCTCGACGCCGCTACAAGAAAATTAGAGCCGAAGCTCTCGCCTCCTAGAGTAAGTTCACACTGCCGGCACCAGTGCGTAATCGTCGAGTCTGCTCCCGTAGGAGTCTCTAGCCGTAAGGATCGAGCCAACGGCTCTGTCGGAATCTCCGAGCTCCGAACAAGGGCAGCAGCTATGAAAGAGTGACTCGCTCCTGTGTCTATAAGTACTGCAACAAGGGTTGAATAGACACAGATAGTACCTCGAATCATCTTGGGCGCATTGTGGTCATAGGCCTCTACTGCCTGGAGCTGTGCCTGTCCTTTCCCGCCAGCTCCCTGTGGTCGGGGTGGACCTCCTGGTGGTGGTGGTGGTAGAGCCTCAAAGCGTCGCCCACCACCTGCTGCTCGGCCAGCTCCTTTGCCTCATCCTCCTGCTCCCTACGGACCGCCACGGTCAACCCTCTGCCTCTGCCTCGGTGGTCCCTCAACCGTCTGCTGCTCCTCTGCACGGCGGGTTGGGGAGTCACGAGATATGTGGCCCTGCCCGCCGCACGAGTAGCACTGTCTACCTCTCGAAAGACTGACTCTGCGCTGTGTGCCCCGCACTACTGAGCCAGTGTCCTATGGTCATCTGCCTGAGGGTCTGGATTGCCTGGACCCATGAGTCATCCGTCGACCGCCTGTTGCAGAAGACTCTGCTACGTGCCACCCTGCGGTGGGTCTCGGTGCTGGTGTAGACTCAACAAGAAAACTCTCGATCAAAAGGGCCCGCTCCAGTACTCCTTTCTGAGTTGGAATGCTGAGGGAGATCAGTGATACCCTAATCTCATGTCTCAATCCCTGCTCAATGGTCCGGGCCCAGAAGATTGGGTTCCGTAACATATCGGTCGAGTAGCGCGAGAGATCGGTAAATCTCGCCGAGTACTGGGCGACTGTCATGCTGCCCTACAGCAGCTGAAGAAGCTCCTGAATGTGCACCGCATGGAGGGTGGCTGGGAAGAACTCCGAGCGGAAGAGGCTCTCAAAGTCCGTCCAGAGAAGAGATGCCTCATCGTGCACTTGGAGCATCAAGCTCCACCATCGGCCCACTTCCGCGTGCAGTAGGCTTGCTGCGAGAATCCCCATGAGGTCTGCTGGTGTCCTCACTAACCGAAAGACTCTCACTACTGGCTCCAGCCAGTCCTCGGCTGCCTGGGGGTCGGTCTCCCCGCGGAACCTGGGCGGTCGCTGGCGCTGGAACTCATGCAGTGCACTAAGGCGACGTGCATCATCAGCAGATGGGGCTGGAAGCATCGGTGGCTCGGCGGGTAGAGCTACCGCCGGTGCCACTGCTGACAAAGGGCCCTACACCGAGGCCTCGTCGCTCGGTGGGTTGTCGTCACACTCGACTCTCGGAACCCTAGCTTGCTGCTGTCGTGGGGCCATCCTGAAAAAAAATAGGTGCGCCACGGTCAGAACAAAATACCTGGTGAGCTGATACAAGTAATCACAAAGAAAACTTGAAACACACATGCAATCAATTTTTTCGTGCATTAAGTCGGAAATTAGAAGTCAGGGTCCTGGTGTATGGATACATCGGCCGCCGCACCAACACTGGACTCCCTAGACTGATAAACACACCCAATACGCTAAACACTATTGCTTCACATAGAAGAAATATCAGAGTCTGCGGTAGAACCGACCACCTTTGATACTAATTTTTCACGACCCGACCTCGGGGCCCGTGCCGTGACTACCCCAAGCCCGCCTTCCATAGGCCAGGGGCTGGAGACTAGCACCAAGGCGTAAATCCCGGTAAAAAGGGAAGGCATTGCCTTTGTAAAGTAAACAAGCACCACAGAGTAAGCAAGCGGAAGAAGTAAACACTAAGTAAAAGCTGGTACAACAGAAAGTGTAGAAAAGTAAAGGGGGCCGGAAATACAAGCCCAACTATAAAGTAAAACTGAAAGGGGAAAAACAGCAACAGAAAATTAAATCCGCAACGTCGAGCCGTCCACTGGAAGTCCCACCTCAAGGGTGGGTACAGATAGCCTCCACTGCTCCTCGGGTCCACCTGACCGCTCCGTGTACATCCCGCCCAGTGGTCCACCTCCAGGTACCGTCCTGCTCCGTAAGCCTCCACCACTATCAGCACTGTCCATCGTCTGCAACCAACACAAAGTAGTGCAGGCATAGCCCGTGCAAGGGTGAGTATATGCTACTCAGTAGGGACCCCGAGACCCCCGAAGGTCTCCCAGAATCCACAAAGGATAATCCACAAAGGAAAGATACAATCACGAAGAAAAAACTGACACTGCTTAGGTATATGCCCATACATATACCTAAGTTATCAATTCCAGTACGCTCCAACCTCCAAGCCCAAGTACAACCCAGTCCACACAGGAAAGTATACGTATTCCACATAGGAAAGCAAAATGTAATCCACACAGGATAGCACAACACAATCCACACAAGAGGCAAACAATTTTTAGCTCACACAGTTATACTTCTTCGAATGACGATAGAGATGATCACTGATCCATCTAAGTCATCGGACCCACAATGGATCGATAGGTACTAACCCCCGAAAAGACCCACACAGAATCGGGCCCACACATGACCTGTAGGTGCTGGCTCACACAGAACCGCTGAGCGCTGACCCACACAGGATCGGACCCACACAGGATCGGTAACAGTGATCTACACAGGATCACTGAGTGTTGTAGTTGTCGTCATCGAATCCACTGAGGATCTCTGCACAGTCGTCGTCGTCACAGTAGCAGTCGAAGCCAGATCTACGGTTCCCGCATAGAGCAAGCTCATTCGGGAGGGTCCGCTCTATGAGCCGAGAGGCTGATACATCAACTGACACATAGTCCAGAGTTGATGTATCCAAAAGTTCCGTATCGTCAACAGGAACTCAACGTTGCAGACGGCGCGTCAATCGGACGCCCGGTCTGAGAGTTATAGGCTTTTTCGTCCTAGGGGCCCGGTTGGTTTTTAAGGAAAAACCAACCCGACTATACTCCACCTGTGTCCAAACCTCGGGCGGAGTATGCCAAAAGATCCGTCTCACTTAGAGGAAAACAACAAAGTCGATGGCACGTCGATCGGACGTCCGAAGCTCAAGATATTAGCGTTTCCGCTCTGAGGGCCCGGTTGGTTTCGTGTATGAACCAACCCGGCCGAACCCAATGTAATACGAAACCTTGAGTGCAATATACCGAAACGACCGACTCGATCCAAGGATCACATCGCCGCTGACCGTGCGTCGTTCAGAGTCTCGTAGCTCACGTTACGGGCAAAATACCGAAAACGGTCAGAAGACGGGGGGTTTGGGCCCGGACCGACCCAGCCCAACCCCCCTGGGTTGGGGTCCGACCCGGTTGGGTGCGACCTGGCCGGTGGGTCGGCTCGGCCCAGCTCAGCTCGGCCGAGTGGCCGAGCGAGGGAGTCGTGGGGCGCTGCCCCCGCCGGATGAAGGTGTCGCGGCCCCGCATGGGGCCACGCTAGATCAGCAGACGCAGCAATGTTGTATCCCGTGTGTAACGGACCCGTGCGGCCGCGAGTCCGCTGGCCACCACCACCGCGGCTTCAGCCGCGGCGGCCCTGTCTCGTGGCGCGCCGGGCCACTGCCGCCTTCGGCCACCGGTGCCGCCGTGCCGACGACCCGCGCCGTCGGTGGGTTCCGCGGGCCACCGGAGTTGCTCCGGTGGTCCGATTTCGTTTCCGTCTGTGCCGTAGTTCCTCCCAGGTCCCGAGAATCACTTTGGAAACAACGAATCACCTCTGCGGCATGTTTTGTCGCCACTTTCCAATCCGCACATCAACGAAGAACTGCGGAGGGTTGTCAGGCCGTGTTTGTTTGGCATGCACCCTCCGCGTTAGGTGATAACAATCGGGAATAAAATATTCAACACATTAATAACAAGCAAGGCACAATTTTAATGTAATTAAAATTGGACTTGATCCTGGTTCTTTGTTTTTAAAAGAAACAATCACGGGAATAAAAAAATTATTTCACAAACAAACCCCTACCTCGTCAAGTCGTCGCACGCGCGTTCTTCGCGGAATTGATTGCCGCAGAAGGAGGCGATCGTCGCATCGTGGAAGGGCGTCACGTCGTCGCGGAAGGGCATCGCGTCATCGCGGAATACGGTGTCGCGTCGAAGAACTCTGAGGTTTAAGAACATACAGATTTAATTAATAATAATTAAATCCATATTGTTTTTAAAACACACAAAGAATTTAAAAGGAGCGCAAACCCCTATCTTGTCGTTGTCGATCGAAGGTTGTCGCAGGGTTGGATTGTCACGGAAGAACGTCGCGGATGAAGAATCGCTGGCGTCGCGGTACTTGGCGTCGCGTCGTCGATCTCTGAGGGCTCAGCGTTCTTCGTTGCCCTTCGTCGAAGGCCGGTGTTTTTCGCGTTCTTCACGTTCTTCGCGTTCTTCGCGTTCTTCGCGAAGGAGGATGAAGAACTTGAGGTTTCTGTCAAATCCTCTCAACGAACAACACTTAAGAAGAATAGCATTGGTCTTATTTTATTAACATTCCAACAAACGAAAAAAGAGATAAGATAAGTAACGATCCATTAATTCATAGAATTAATTCAATGAATAAAACTGCCCAATTAATTGGTGTGTTAAGAATTTAAGAAAACGCGTCAGTTGACTTTCATAATGACGGGTTTTTGCGGGGGCGTTACTTAGCAGAAAAGAAACGGTGGCCTCGTGCGTGACCCACCCCAAAAATATCCTACCAAGAGGGTAGGATATTTTGAATTGTACCCTATTTGCTTTAACTTAGCATAAGAAGCTTTAAGTGTCTTTTAAGTGGCTTAAGTGAAATAAAAATAAAGTTGTCGCACCACTTTATTTTATTTCTTAACATAAAGCCCAAAAATTAAAAACCACACCCGAACAAACGCAACTCCAGAAGAGGCGTTTCTAAGAAAGTACCGGCGCTGCGATATCATCGGTGCCCTCAGAATTCGATTCCGAGCACTGGTTCAAAAGTTAGAAAAACCCGCACGTTCGTTCACTGAAAGTACCCAAGCCAAACTTCGGAAAATGATTTCGGGAACACCGGGCCTCGGAATCAGGTGCTGTCAGAAACTGCGTTCTTATAAAATTCAAAATAAAATTATGAAAAAAAATTTCCTTGAAATTTACGGGTCTTTACAAGAATGATGGAAGAGATAATTATGATTTACTCTCATCACTTTATGAAAGTGAGTTTTTTATAGTGAAGGGTGTTTCCACTACTAAAGGTATATGGGATATGCTGAAGAAAATTTATGAAGGAAATACAAAGTTGAAGAAGTTCAAGTTACAAATATGGAGGTTGATGTATAAAGATATCAATATTAGTGAGTATGAATCTATTTGTGAATTCTTTTCCAGGGTAAATGACATTTTTATAAATATTATAATTCTGGGAGAAAAGTTAGAATATTATATTATTGCTTAAAAGATCTTGATAATTATTCCTGAAAATTTTGATTCTAAATTTTCCTCGTTTTAAGATAGAGATATAGAAACATTATCTATGTTTTATTTTCATAGTACTATCATCACTTATAAAATGATAACTTAGAAATAGATGAAAAGAAAAAAAATTTGATAGAGAAATTTCCTCCAAGGATTATAAGAAAGGAAAGTCTAAGAAGGTTCTTGGAGAAAAAGAAGTTGCTGAATCTGATTCAAAAAATGATGTATGTAAAAATTTTGATAAATTCTTACCCTTTTAATTTTGAAAATGTGAAAATTGGTACAGTTAAGTATAAGGTAAAATTTAATTTTAAATTTTTGGAATGTGGATTCCTTAGAGCCTTGGTGGAGAATTTTTCTCTATTTATAAAAGAAGAAAATAGTGATCATTATGATAGGAGTCAAAGAAGATCTTGGAAGAATAATGGGGATAAGGATAAACCTTATCTTAAAGGGAAGGATAAAAAGTTCTCCAAATACAAATGGAGATGTTTTTCTTCTAAAGATGATGAAGAAGAATATAGTGATGTTGAATCCAAAAAATATACTTAGAAGGGTGGAGAGAATACATTCATTTCAACAGTTAACTATTAAGGGTTAAGAAGTAGAAGTTCTTAAGAAGAAGAAACTCGATTTAATTTCATCTGAAAGAAGAATTAAATGAATGAATGAGAAAATTTGGGAACCTTGAGAAAGAATTCAGAAGTTGAAAAATGAATATTCTTTAAAAAATCAATAATTTTTTATTGATGATAAAATTAAACTATTTCAAGAGATTGATGAGTTAAATAAATATATTAAAAATGAAAGGAATCATAATGAACATCTATAAGTGAAGTTAAAGGAAAAATAGAAAGAGTTGGAACTCTTCTAAAAATATATATAAATCTGGAAAGAGGGTTAACAGTTTCAATAATTCCATTTATGAAGTTTTTGAAATGTATGGAAAGGGTAGACATGAGAAGGATTAAAATATATCTTTAATGTTTGATAAGAATGTTAAAATTGTTTCTGAGAAGAAGAAATCTGGGAAATTTATGCATGTGGTCAAAACCAACAAAGTGGGGAAGTCGTAATTTTATAAAAAAAATGAGTCCAAAAATGTTATTAAAACATATGGTTACAATGTGGTTGAAAATAAAATAAAGATAAAAAAGAAGATTTTGGTTGATAATAGATTGGTTGGTGGTCAACAATGTTTGGATAAGAATAACAAGAAGGTTGTTGAGAAACATGATCACAAATTCAGACACTATGAAAGCTATAGAGGTTAATATTCATTCTATGAGTACTGATGGTATTGTGGTGGATTAGAACATATGAAAAATACATGTTATTTTAATCAAAAACATTACTAATATTCCCCAAATTACAAAAGATAAATTTTTATGGGGATTCAATCCTCTCAAAAGAAGAAGTATGAGAAATGTGTTTTGAAAAAACATGATAAGGATGGTGTGAAAGTGGAAAATTTGTTCCAACCTTTGGAAACTATATGTGAAATATGTGAACAACATGTAAATCTTTAAAAAATTTGTTTTTTTGTTACCATCCCAGCAAAATGTTTTTAACAAATCTCAAAAACTAGATGTGAAGAAAGATAAAGGTGAAGAAAAATATCTTTTGGTAGAAACCACTCTCAGTGATACAAAACTAAGATAACATTAGAGTTTTTATAGTAGTCATTCTTATCATATGATAGGATACTTAAAATTGTAAAATAATATGAAAGACTTAAAAGAAGTAATAGCATCATTTCACAGTGATAAATCTCTTAGAATTAAATATGTTGGATTATCCATCATTGGGGAAGAAAAGTTGAAATCATAGAATATTTTGTTTGTTGGTTTGTTGAAACACAACCTACTAAGGGATTGAAAAAAATTATTAAGTAAAGAAAGGTGTTTTCAGAAAATATGGGTTTTTTATGAAAATAGAGGTAGATGGAAAGATAGTTACAAGAGGTCAACGTACAAAAGGAATCTGTTTCAATTTGGTAAGGTTTAAAACTCTTGTTACCTTTGTATGATGGAATAAAATAATAATACACATGTTTCATAAAAACATGAAAAATTTATCAAATTGGGACAGTGTCGATGGAATTACTAATATTTCAATAAGAATAGGTTGGTGTTTCAAAAAAATTCAGGAAATAAATATTACAAACTTTGTGCATAATAATGTTTAAAATTGTTCATAACAAACCCCATAGAACTTATTCATTCTGATATATGTGGGACAATGATAAAAAAATTAACTCATTGAGATAATTACTTTATTGCTTGTTTTATGTAAATTAAACATCAGTCATATTCTCTAAAAATGTTTAAATGTTTCAGGAGGAAAGTGAGATGGAATGTGAGTATTCAGTAATGAAGTTTAGAACATATAATGGTGTTGAATAAAAAATGAATAGTTTTAAAGATATCTTGAGAATCATGCAATTCTAAATAGGTTTAGTAAACCATACACTCCTCAATAAAATAATTTTTTTTTTCAAAGGAAAATAATTAATTTGGTTTAAATGGGGTAAATTATATTACTTGAACAAGATATCACTCATAAATTTTGGTGAAAATCCATGAGAACTATTGTTTATATTCTGAACTAATTCATTTATAGGTCAAGTTCACACATGACTCTGTATGAGATGTTATATGAAAAAACTGAATGTTTAAAACACATAATAGTTTTTGGGAGTCCATGCATCATAAAGAAAGTGTAAACCTAGGAAAGATTGATAAGATAGGTGAAGATGGAATTTTTATTGACTATACTCAGGAAGGAAGAGGATATAACTTTTCTTAAGAATAATAATCAAACATAGATGTTTCTAGTGATGATAAAGAATCTTCAAGATCTCATCTAAGGCTGGGGAATAAAGTGGGAGCTCAAAACATAATTGGTGATCAACATAAAAAAGGTTCAAAAAAGAATAACATCAAAATATATTACACATACTTCCAAGTATTCAAAATTTGAGTTGAAAGATGTGAATGAATCTTTTGACCATCTAGAATGGATTTAGGCTATGAATAAAGAGCTAGATCAAATAAAAAAGAATAATACATGGGAATGCATGCATAAACTAAATAACAAAAAATTTATCGATACAAAGTGGGTTTTCGGAACAAGATGAATGGACATGGTGAAGTGATTAGAAACAAAGAGATATTAGTGGAAAAGGTTACTCATATATTGAAGTCATTGATTTTGATGATACTTTTGATTTAATGGAATGGTTAGAAATAGTCAGAATATTTCTTTCTATTTCTACACAATGAAGTTACAAACTTTTTCATATAGATGTGAAATCTTTATTTTTGAATGGTGATCTTGATGAGGATGTTTTTATTGAACAATTATGTGGAAAATTTGTTAGGAAGGATGAAAGTTATGTGTTCATGTTGAATAAATACATGTATGGAATAAAGAAAAAACTAAGGGCATGGTACTCCAAATTGGATACCTAATTAAGAAATATGAGTTTTAAAAAATAGAATTGTTTATTGTAATTTATACATCAAACAAAATCATGAGTTTTCCCATATTGTAATTGTTTAGGTTGATGAAATTATATGTTTTGGGAATAATAAAATAACTTATGAAAGATGTGATAAAGATATGAAAATGTTGTTTGATATGTCCATGCTGAGTGAAATAAAATACATTCTTTAGTTTCAAATACTATAAATAAAGAAATTCATTTTCCGTTACCAAAAAAAGTATGCTAATTAAATTATTAAGAAGTTTGGCATGGAAAATTCAAAACTACTTTTCATGCCAATCTCAGTGGGAACCATGTTGAATAAAGATATAGAAGGTAAAGAAGTTTACTATAAAGAGTTTCAAAATCTGATTGGGATTTTTTTTATATTTGACTACCTCAAGACCTAACATTGTTTATGTTGTTACCTTATGTTCAAGATTTTATAGTGATCCAAAATAATCACATATATTGGCTGGGAGAAAAATTATCAGATATATCAAAGGCACAAAAATTTCATAATTAGGTTTGATAGCATAGAAATTATATACTTTTATAGGTATTTTGATTCTGATTGAGTAGGAAATGATTATGGTATAAGATCCAAATCTGGTGATTTTTTTGTTTCTAGAAAAAAAATTTATTAGTTGAAATATAAAGAAAAAATATTTAGTGACGCTTAGAATAGATAAAGAAGAGTATGTTTCTACCACTCAATATTCTACCCAACTTATATGGATGAAGACTTAGTTGTAATACTAACTTGTTGAAATAATGTTACCCTTACTCTTAGGTTGTGATAATAAATGTGAAATTAACCATACAGGAAACCTGGTACAACATTTTTGTTCAAAATATATTGACATCAATCACTTCAAAAAAGAGCATGTGGAGAAGAATTAATTGAATCAAGATTATGTTCCTAAATCGGAACAAGTTGCTAAAATATTCACAAAACCATTTCCAAATGAATCATTATATAAAATGAGGTTGAGCATGGGTGTCCAAACTCATTATCGTCATGTTTGAGCTATGTTTTTTTATCCCCTCTCTCATCTAGTATTTGGATCATTTTTAATGGGTAATAATTATTTCATAAATCTATCCATTAATATGTGCTAAACGTTTTAAGAAATCATTTATATAGGAGGAGTTCTGGGAAATCTATGATCTCCACATGTAAATGTGTGAACTATTCGAATAGTTTGTTAAAATGGTTTTTTGAAAATTTTTCTTATAGGTAAGTATAATAATTGAATAATGATGTTAATAAAAGCTATGTTTGTTTCATGTGTCACTATTTGGGACAAAATGGTTTTTCTGTCAATGATTCGTTTTTCCTACAATGAGTTAGCTCACATAGACTTAGAGTTTTTTATAAGTAATACAAAGCTTGAGGTTATAAATTTGAATGCTTTATGAAACTTGGTTGCCAAAATATCTAAATGGGGGGCGTTTTGGATGAAATTGATAGGAATTTATATTTGGAAGATTAAAGAAGTTTTTGATGAAATTGTTATATTTTTTAGTCAAAGAAAAGAAATCAGTCCACTTTCCAGTGGTGATGTCTTGTTGTAGCTGAAAGAAGTGGTTATGTCTTGTTGAAGGCTAAATGTAGTGGCATGGTTATGGTGACCGGTGAGGGATTGAGGAGAATTCAGGTGTCCGTGATGACTGTTTGAGATGTTTTGTTTTGTTTGATCTGGTTATTTTGGATTTTGGATTTTGGATTTTTGAGTTTGGATTGTGGGTGATTGGTTGATGTTTTTAGGTTCTTACTAAACCAAAAATGTGACTTATTTTAAAATCAAAAAAATAAGTTTTAGTCATTGTAAACAAAATATCAGACTCTCAATGATTAAGAAATTCCATCAGATATGGAAGAATTTTTCTATAAGAAAAGGCTCATCAAACTCACCTTGAGTCTAAAAAGAAAGTTATGATCGTAATGAGGAAGTGTATCATAGTCTGAATGGATCTGATGTAAATCTAATAATTCTTTACTAATCATGTACTTCTCATAAATCAAAAATATTCTGAAAAGCTTGTGATTAAAGCCTTATAAAATAAAGGGGGAGAAAAGGTTATGTCAATCAGATTAAAGTATGTTTAGAAAGAAAGAAGTTGTTGGAAGGATGGGTAGTTACAACACTTTCCAATGTAATTTATATGATTATACGATGATCCAAAAGTTCTCAAAGAAATAGAGAATTCATGATAGAAGTATGAGTTTGTGAACCATGAAATTTATTGAATTCAAAGTTTATTCAGTCTCAGTTTTTCAGTGTGACATCACAGGACATAGAATCTCTTTAAGGATGGGAATTTTTGTTTGAAATGTGAGAAGACGAAGATGATGGTTGTGGTGAACCAAATTTTCATGCATTATTATTACATTATTTTAATAGTAAACAACATAACAGTGTTATGAAATCAAGATCCAAAGGTTTAGTGTCTTGTGAAAATTAGGACCATACGTAAATTTTACATAATAAAACATAGACATTATTTAATTCCTTCTTCTCTAGCTTCATAGTGGCCCTTTTTTCTCCTTAGTTCAAGTAATCACTTGAGGATATACATCAAAGAAATGGGTGAGCTAAACTCTAAGTTATAATATAGAGAAAGACATGAATAAATATAACATGGGGTGAGAAAAAATAATCATCATCATAACATAATAATGGTATTATCATCGTAATCATTATAGGAATCATTAGATAAAGGAAGGTAATGGGGTAATTTATAGAAATAAAACATCAGGTCTTGTTGGTAAAATACTACACATAGTTGTGAACAAAGCTATCATCATGTTCACGCATAACATACAAGAATAATCATAACATCATCATAATTATGAAAAATTTTAGAATTATATTCATGAATATTACACATTATGTCATGAGATACATCACATTTACCTACGAATTGGTGTTCTATATAATTCTGGGTGCAGCCGTCACACCATAACATTTACATAATCATGTATGCCACATAGAATGTATATCAATGTTAGACATAAAATAACCCATGGAATGAAAATGGGTTACATGATAATTTTATAAAGAATAAGTTCATGAATAAACCTTCTAGTTACCAATATAAAAGGTTAATAACATACTAGGCCTAATAATCATCCATATTGAATGTAGAAGAAACAACCTCAAGAGAAGTAAAACATGTGTTTTTAGAACGCAGATTTATTTTGGAAAAATCATTGTATTTTTCATAAAATAATATTAGAATAATTTAAATCCAATAAATGAAAATGGTAGGACAATGATATTATATTTTAGAAATATTAAAATATAATCCATACTAAAATTTGGTACGAAATAGGAATAACACATGGAAAGTAAATTAGGCTCGGAATCTCTTTACCTTATGTATGAATATTTTCTTAACATTAATTTCCTTGATAATAAAATTATAATCACTAATTAATAAATAAAATCCCTATTATAATTTTATTTGATTCATTATAATTTTTTTACATTCATTTATGTCCATTTTTATGAGTTATAGTGCTCAATTTCATCGTTCAAGAGTGTTCATTTTCTTGATTTTCATGATCAGTTCAGTTGTATACATGTATGGAAGATTCAGTAAAATGGGGATAATTATATAGAATTAAAATTAGATTTTATTAATGAACATATGTAAGTTTAATTTTACTTATATTTTATTTTTTAATATATTTGGATTATTTATTAGATAAAATGTTAATGATAATCATTTAGATTAATTTTGGTGGTTTTCAATCACAACGAACTTGTTTTGATTTATTGTTTAATATTATGTATTTATATTAGTTCTAGAATATAAAAAAGGTTATAAAATACATTTTATATTCTTTTTAAAACCATTATAATGGTTTTATGACCAACCTTGATGGTAGTAAAGGAAAATGAAATCCTTTTGTCCTCGAAGGCAATAAATCAAAACCTTGGGGGAAATTTTTCATTTTTATATTAAAAGAGAGAGGAGAAGAGGTTTGATAATGGATTATTCCATTAACATAATAAAATTAAATTATATATAAGATACTGGAGTGATCATTCTACTTGTATGAGGGGAGTTGAGGAGAGAATAAGAAGCTAAAAGAAATTTAAAATAAATTATAATAAAACGAAAGAGGATTTTACATCTTGAACACTTCTCCTAGAGAAATTCCTTAATGAAATTAGATTTGGTATTTTGATGAGAAAAATGGATCTTGTATTTGGGGGAGAGTCTTGGTAAGAGGATTGGGCAGAATGTTTACAAGCTTCAATGCATTGGATATGTGAGGGGAAGAGGTGGTGAGGGGTGGTATTTTTAGGGGATGAAAGAAGAGTTTTTTATTATTTTATTTATTAGTTTATTATTTTGGCTCAAGACTATGAATAGTTTAAATTCCCATGAATAAATAAAATAAATATATAATGGGATTTAGATATTATTTTTCTTACATTAGCAATGAATCAATAAATAGTGAATTTAAATTATAATGTCATATGTTGTAAATTATTGTATTTCACTATTCACCAAAAATTCAATTGTCTTCGAAAAATACCAAAAACTCACCCTAAAAAATTTCCAACTTGTAGAATTTAAAAATAAACTCCATTTTATGAAAATAATTTTACAAATTTTATAAATTTAATTTTGAATTAAAATCATCATTTACTTCTAAAATACTAATTTTAAAATTATAATTGGTTTTATAACACTTTGAAAAATCGATTAGTCTCATAAAATTATATTACAATACTAAGAAAACACAATAATAATTTATTAATATTTTTTATAAAAATAATTTTTCTTTTAAAACATCATATTAATTAAAAAATTGTAAATAAACATTTATATTTTATTAAAATACATCCATTAACTAAATAATTTTCAAAACATTTATTTACTTATAGTATGATATAATTATATATTATTATCATTTATAATATGCCTAAATTTTATTTATAATTTCATAGATGATTTTACTATTCTATTTTCTAAATTACTTTTCCTAATGGTCATGTTACTATTCCAAGGATCAGGTTACTATTCCATTAGGATAAGTTCATTAATTTCATCATTATTTATTTAAGATAATGATTTTTTATTGAGATAACCATGCTATGTATTTGTTTTATACTATATAACATAATTATAAAAAGGGAATCAATTCCATTGATAAAAGTTTGGGTCATTTACCCCCTTTTTAAATTTCACCCTCAAAATTTCCTTTTACATAAATAGGTGAGGGTATTTATCTCCCATCACATCCTCACGTTCTCATGTTTCCTCTTCATACTTATGGTTTCACCATAGTACTACGACTAGGTGAGTAGTCTTGTTGTGTATAACTTTATCTCTACGATCTAAGATCTTCACCGCTTACTCCTCATATATAGCATCCCGTCTTTTTATAACATAACTTTTATTCTGTTACACGGAACTGAGGATCATTAAGGTTTAGTGTCTTGGAAACAAGGAACATAAAACTTGAAACAAAAAAAACATTCTTCTTAAACACATGAAAGGCTTCTCCTCATGTTCACTCTAGGCTCATTACTGCATCTCATAACCTGGGGACATACATCAAAAGAAAGGGTGAGCAGAAGGCCCAGCAAGGGAAACAAGTGACCCATTTTACATATGAACTTGAGATACATCAATAAAGTCATGAGAAGAACTTTAAGGCATGAAAATGAAATCATGAGGCATATCATAATAAAAATAAAACTTTTTCATAACTTGAAGATGTGGCTACATCATTTAACATAAACAATCATGAACATATCACCAAGGTCCATCCCCAAGGTTTCATTTGAATATTACCAAGGTTATTCACCAAGGTATCGTGAAAATTGTAATCTCTAGTGGTTACATCATTACCCAATGCATTGGAGCGCTATCAGGGCGCACCCTTAAATTTGCCTTTATTATCATGTGAGCCACATATATCATAATAAAGCATTTCATAAATAACACATATAGCATAAAATAAATGGGTTTCATTTCATAGTCATAACGTTTTAAAAATTGCTTTAAAGACATGATCTTTACGTCACTTTAAACCCACGGAAAGGGAAAGCGGGTCTCATGTATGTAAATACCAGAATTTAAAATAGAACATTTTGGTATATATGTGAATACCCCTTTAGAATAAAGATATTTGAGTATTCACTTAATAATATAAAAGATCTTTAGAAAAAGAGAGAGACATTTTGAGACGGAAATTCTGCGGCATAACAGCTATGTTACGAGGTTTTAGAAGACATTAAAAAGAGTGGGAAAATGGGTCAAACATTCATAAATGACCCATAAACAGTATATTGATAGAATAAGAAGGATACATGATCATGGTAATGAAATTTCAAGGACATACCATTTGAAATGAAAAACATGGAAGGAAGACAAAAATTAGATTTCTCTTATGAAAGTTCGGCAGCCTAACGACGTTACTTAAACTTCAAAAAAAATGATTTGAAAAGATAAAATAGGATATCTCATCATGTGAACATAAGAGTTCAGTATGATAGATATAGAGACAATTACCCAACATAATTAAAAAGGAACTTGAAAGACTTGACATGAAAGTAGAACTTTGAAAATAATGAGAAGGGTGAAAGAATCCCATAAAAATTTGGCAGCCTAACGACGCCACTTAAAACTTCAAAATATTGAATTGAAGAGATCAAATTGGGTCTCTCATCATATGAAAATAAGAGTCCAGTATGATTTATATAGAGATCATACCCCAACATAACAAAAAGGAACTTGAAATAATTGACATGAAAGTAGAACTTCAAAACGAGAAGGGTGAAGAACCACTTAAAAATTTGGCAGCCTAACGGCGCCACTTAAAACTTCAAAATACTGAATTGAAGAGATAAAATGGGGTCTCTCATCATATGAACATAAGATTCCAGTCTGATAGATATAGAGATAATACCCCAACATAACAAAAAGTAACTTGAAAGAATTGACATGAAAGTAGAACTTCAAAACGAGAAGGGTGAAGAACCACTTAAAAATACGGCAGCCTAACGGCGCCACTTAAAACTTCAAAATACTGAATTGAAGAGATAAAATGGGGTCTCTCATCATATGATCATAAAATATCAGTATGATAAATTTAGAGATCATACCCCAACATAATAAAAAAAGGAACATGAAATACATTACATGAAAATAGATCTTGAAAAATGAGAAGGGAGAAAGAATCTGTTACAAACATTTCGGCAGCCTAACGGCGCCACTTAAAACATCATAAAACGAAATAATGAGAGTAAGAGGGGATCTCTCACTATATTAACATGAAAAGGGCAGTAATAGGAGTATAAAAGAACATCCTACAACATAAGAACATGGAGCATAAAAGGAATGACATAAAAGAGATTACTTGAAATGAAAGAGAGAGGTCGGATCCCTTACGTTAAAATGTAACTCTTAAACCTCAATGGTTGGGACCTTGAGGGCTTGGGGGCACCTTGGGAGGACTCCTTGGGAGGTAATGAGACCAGAAATTCGTTGGGGAAGAGTTAGGAGTCGAAATAGATGAGAGGATGGGTTGGTATTTATAGAGAAAGTGAGGGGACAGGGCATTAATGGCCAAGGGACACCTCACATGTGCTTTTCTCAAACCCATGTGCTCTCCCTTGGAATTTATCATGGAGTTAGGCCACATGGGGCCCCCAAAACAATAATTCATCACCCTTGGCCGGCCAACCCTTAAAAGATCTCATGACATCATCATGACACAGTTATGATGTCATTAAACATACCGAAACCCTAAAACTGTTTTTTACTATTCATTGAAAATTCAACTTTCTCAGAAAAATCCCAAAATTTCACATTAACCAAATATCAATGCTATGATTTCAAAAATGAACTCCAATTTATAAAAATAATTTTCTAAATTCTTTTATTTTATTTTTAAATAAATACACTATTCACCGCAAATTCATTTTTTTAGAAAAAACCCCAAAAATTATCTTAACATAATATCGATACTCTGAGTTCAAAAATAAAGTCCATTTTATAAAAATAATTTTCTAAATATTTTTAATTTAATTTTTAATTAAAAAACACTATTCACCCGAAAAAATTAATACTTGAATAATAATTTATGAAACCCTTATTTAACCATTTTATTGAATCACATTACTTAATCAAGGTGCCTAGATTATTTTAAAACTTTCTTTAAGTGAGATTACTAATCCATTTGGTCATGTTACTAATCCTAAGCCAAAAATCACTATTCACAATTTACTATTCATCAAAAATCAAGTTGATCTTATTAGACTCTAAATTTCGTACTGGACATAATTGTAGAAGACCATTTTTTGGAAATCATTACACATTTTAAATTATTTAAGGATTACATAAACATTTTTTTTAAATTATCCTTTTGACAATTCATCAAAAATATGCATACTATTTTTATCCGGTCATTTGAAAATTCACAAACTTCATCATAAGAAGAAATCTCAATTTTTATTTAAAACAAGGATTACACAAGGCAGTTACGGTCTCATTACATAGCCCCTTATAATACCAGCATAGGACCTAAGAGTAAGGTGTGCTAGGGTGATAGAATTGTGGGGCGGCTCAGTCAACATTACCGGAGTAGTAATTTCTATCAGCATGAACTTCTCACGAAGGCGATTCCGTTCTAGCTTCACATGATGAAGTTCGGCTTGGATTTGGTCTAGAGCAAAGCCCAATGGTGCTACCTCCTTCCCAAGCTCTGTTAGATGGGCTTCGATCGGTCCAAGTCTACTTGGTGAGGTCATCGAATCTTCTTTCTATAATAATTAACCAAGATTACTTGTATTTAGAGACAATAATCCAAACATTTTTTTCACAGTGCTCATATTGACCGATGGTCATATAATAATCAAAACCCAATGGTCTCATTTTAATTATAATCATTCTTATCAAATAAAACATTTTTGTTGAGTATAAAAATAAAATAAAATAACACATGAAATTAGGAAACAAGACTTATTAAAAAAAACTTCGGGCCGTTACATCATAAGAGAGATCATTTTCCAATTATAACACTTAGAGATTCAGTACATGTGAGGGATCTATTAGGTAATTAATCAAGAGGGATATATGGAATACATTATGTAGTTGGTATATGGTTGGTGGAAGTGCTGGTCGATAGGCCACAACTCCAACATGATCAACAATATCAATGGAGATGATGTAACTGGGACTTATTTTTCCCTTCATCCCAAATCTCATGATCCTTAAACATGGAGATATATAGATGAATTCCATGTCTACAACCTTAAACTCTAATTCTCCTGGATGATTGTAAATTTTGATCTTCTGTCAACTTTGGGTTTCCTTGATGTGATGCTGAATGGTTTTCAAATTCACTACCATTTCTTCGACCATTTCAGATCCTAGAAGTTTACATTCACTGACTTCATTCTACAATTTTGTTTTTTTCATCTTTCCCCATAAATGTATTTATATGGATCCATTTGTATGCTCGATTAGAAATTGTTATTGTATGACAACTCAAACAGAGGTAGATGTTGGTCCCATCCTCCTTTTAAATCTAAAGAACATGCTCCCAACATTTCTTCAAATTTTTGAATATTCCAATCAGATTGGCCATCAGTTTGAGGATGATAATTCGTATTGAAGTTTAACTCAATGTTTATATAATTTTGGATACTTTTATATAACATGGAGGTAAATATTGGATCTCAATTATATACAATTGATAGTGGTAATCCATGCATACTTATCACTTTGCTAATGTATATTTCTATGAGTTTATTTAGTGATGATTCCTCTTGAATTGAGATAAAGTTATTTGTCTTTATGAGATGATCCACAACAACCCATATTTCATTGTTTCCTATGGATGTATTTGAATGTTTAGTGACAAATTTCATGGTGATATTTTCCCATTTCCATGTTGGTTTGGGTAATGGTTCCATCATCCCCTTATACTTTTTATTTTCATCCTTCACTTTCTAAAATAATTTGCACTTTAATGTATATTCAGAAATCTCTTTCTTCATATTGCCCCGCCAATAGTGTTCTCATAGATCTCGATACATCTTTGTGATTATTGTGTGAATAGAGAAAATTTAGATGTGTGTATAATTTAAAAGATCTTTCTTTATATCTATATTATATGGTACACATACTCATTCTCCAAATATTACAACTACTCCGTCATCAATTTTTAACTCAAAGGATTTCTCCTTTCTCACAACTTCTACCTTTTTCTGAAT
Organism: Viscum album; assembly: GCA_963277665.1. NCBI lineage: Eukaryota > Viridiplantae > Streptophyta > Magnoliopsida > Santalales > Viscaceae > Viscum > Viscum album. Next base: position 1,957,451,152 of record OY728153.1, read on the forward strand.
TTCCACATCATCTCTTTGAGCATCCATTATTTTCTCCCTAAAATATGGTTGATAAATAATTTAAGAAATTATTGATGATGTTACTTACTTAATTATTCTCATGTCCATCCTTTTAAATTCTAAGAATATTGGATCCTTCTAAATTCTCATCATTGATAATATTTCGGGATCCTTTATACATAGATAATCTACCACTTTATTCTCTTTGTCGGGATTGTAGTAGATTGACTAGTCGTAATCCTTGATGATCTCTAACCATATTAAATGGAACATATTAATCTCATATTTTGTGAATATATATTTATTGCTCTTATGATCAGTATATATTTCATAATTCTCCCCATAAAGATAATTATACCTGATTTTTAACATGAAGATCATAGCTTCCAACTCCAGATCATGTGTGTGACATTTTTTCTCATGAATTTTTAACATCCATGAGGTTTAGACTACCACATTATCATTTTTTATCAGTACATAGAATAAGACCTTATTTGAAGAATCATTGTATACCACAAATATTTTCCCACTTGTCAGTAGTGTGAGTACTCGCATGATAATAATCCTCTTTTTAACTCTTTAAATCATTCTTCACATTCATTAGCCCATAAAAACACTTCTTTTTTTCTATGTTATCTTGGTTAGGAAGTTTGAAAATCATTATAAGTTCTTCAAAAATCACCGGTAATAACCAACCAGACCAAAACAACTATGGACCTCGATTATAGATGTTGTTATGGGACACTCTTCGATTGCCTCTGTCTTATAAGGGTCCACATATATTCCTTTTTTGGTGATAACATTCCCCAATAATGATACATCATCCATCTCTAACTCACATTTAATATACTTTTCATATAGCTTCTCCCATCGCAAGGTCTTTAGTATGTTATTAAAATGTTCCCCCTGTTCCTCTTTTCTCTTAGAGTATATCATAATATCATGAATAAATACTACTAAAAATTTATTAAGTTATTCTCTAAATACTATATTCATTAATTCCATGAATATTTATGGAGCATTAGTGAGTCTAAATGGAATCTCTGTGTACTCATAGTGTTCATACCTCATTTGAAATGAAGTATTGATAATATATTCTTTTTTCACCTTTAATTGGTGATATCCCAACCAATGTTCCATGTTAGAGAAATACTTGGCCTCATGTAATTCATCGAACAATTCATCTATCCACGTAAGGGGATACTTGTCCTTTATCATGATTTTTTCTAGAAAATGATAATAAATGAATAAGTGCATCAATCCATCCTTCTTTTTAATAAATATGATTGGTGCACCCCCTGGTGAAGCACTTGGGTGTAAGAATCCCTTGTATAGATTATTTTGTAATTGTTTCTTCAGTTCTTACAAGTCAATGTTTTCAATTTTATAAGGTGTATTTGATATAGGCAATGATACTGGAATAAGTTAAATTGAGTACTCAACCTCTCATTCATGAGGAAGACCAGACAATTCTTCAAGAAAGACATTATTTTAGCCCATCACAATAGGCATTTCATTGATCATGATTCTCTCCTTTGTCTTAATCATTTGAGCTAGATACGCTTCATCATAATAAAATAATATCCACAATTGAGATGATGATTTTGAAGGAGATTCATCTTCTGACATACATCTGTACAGAATTGGAGGATGCCTCAAGATGTGAAGATTTATATCTCTTTCCTGATAGTTTATGTTGGCTTTGTATAAATATATCCAATTCATTCCCAATATACCTTCAAACTCCACCAAAGGAAGTAATACAATATTTTCTAGGAGGTTCATTCCACAAACATTAACCGAGGAGGAGTTATATACTTTAGATGCAATAATTTCTCCATTTTTTATTCTCACAGATAAATGAACCTACATATTTTTAGTTGGGGTTTCAATTGTTATACTAAACTTGAAAGATGTGAAAGAATTTAGAAAACTAGAATCAAATAGTACATTTTGTATTCTTGAATTAATAACCAGCTTACCTATTACCGCATAATTTTCATGCTCCACAACAACATTAGTGATGGAATAATATTTCCCTTTCTCTTTTAAATTTTGTGGCTGCTGATGTTGATTACCGGAAAGTATTATAGGTTTAGTGCACTCGCTTGCATAATGACCTTTCTCCCTACAATTGTAGCATTGAACCATGGGTGGTTATCTCCTTTAATCCACTACATTATACAAATTCCTCATGTCTCTTTGACATTTATGAACATGGTGGCCTTATCTCCCACGCTTAAATGATTTATATGTCCTTTGATGAAATTACTATGATGATTCTTCAAAAAAAATTCCATGTGAGTGGTTGATTTTTATTTCCACCTTTGTCATTAGATCCTCCAACTCACAACAACATCTTTTTTTCTTATCTCCATAGCCATGGGACCATTCCCAAAACTTTATCTCCACTTTGAGAGAACATCAAATACCTTATTCATAACTCCAAAAGTATCAAATATTTAGAGCCTTTAGAAGGTGTGGTTTCAAACCACTAAAGAATTTATCTATTTTACTATCATTTTTCTAACACAACATGAGTCATACCTTGAAATCCTTGTGAAATTTTCTTTATAAACTATTTAATATTCACCTTCCTTTTGATTTAGCTCTATGAATTCTCTCTCCTTATTTTTACAAATATATTGAGGGAAATACTTATTATGAAATATTTTATTAAAGTCTTCCCACTTCATCGCTTCAATTTCATCCATCAGATTAGTGTTCTTAATCATCCCCAACCATTGGTAGGCCTTTCCATATAAATGATAAATGGAACGATTCACCTTCTCCATAACAAAGAAGTGAATAACAAAAAAATATATTCTCTGTTGAGTTGACCCATTGTTCTGTGACTAGTGAATTAGAAGATCCACTAAATGTTGGTGGTCATTATCACATAAAATACTCGATATCTAGTTTCTCCCTATTAGGGGTAAGTGGATGTCCCATATTATTTTGGTTATTTTTAATAGCCTAACATATCTGAGTAAGCATATCCATGAAGTTTTTAACTCCACCACCCAAGGAATTGGGGATGTAATTTAGGCAATCACTATGTTGTCCCTTGAAAAAAAATTTGTCCTATTTTATCCCAGTTCCCACCATTTTCTAAAATATAAATTTTTTGAGCAAAACATAATTCAACAAGTCATTGATAAATAATTTATTTCATTTTGAAATTAACTCTAAATTCATATCTTGTGGGATACCAATATATATCATTTTTATTAAACAAATCTTCTTGGGTGCTTTCATATACTTAGAAATATACATAAGGGTTTTCACTGATGTTATATAATCCTAGTTCCAAAATTAACTAAACCATGATTTGATACCAACTATAGAGACCCTACATTTTTTACATGATTATTATATTATTCTAATGGTAACCCACATAATATAGTTACAAAACTAGTATCCAAAGGTTTAGTGTCTTGGGAAAATTAGGATGGTACATAAATTTTCATAATAAAACATAAAACTAATTTAATTCCTTATTCTCTAGATTCTTAGTGTCCCTTTTTTCCTCAGTACAAATTATCACCTGAGGAAATACATTCAAGAAAGGGGTGAGATAAAATCCCATTAAGAGGATAGAGAAATACTTGAATAAATATAACATTTGTTGAGGAAAATCATCATCATCATAAAATAATAATGGGATCATCATCATAGTCATGATAGGAAGCATTAGGCATGGAATATTTAAATGCATAAAAATGAAACATTATTTCTTAGTGGTCAAATACCACACATACTTGTGAACAAATCTAGCATAATGTTCACATATAACATATGTAAATAATCATAACATCTTCGTTATTGGGAATAAATATTTCATCATGTTCATTCATATTTCACAATATACCATGAGATATTATTTCCCCCTTAGTGAATCGTTCTACCAACGGTCAATTGTAGGGGGTTGAGTTTTTGTGCAGTCATTCACATTGGGTTCACTATTTCTGAATGGTTTACAGTAGGTTTATTCATGGAACCAAAACACCCAGTGATTTTGTATCCAAAGGGACCTTCTTTCAAAAGGTAGGAACTCCTTGGGTATTTTGGTCAATTGTTCTTTAGAACTGACATTGGTTGTGAGGATGGGAGGTTGGGATCATCACACCCTTTTGGGAGTAATTATTTCCTACTCTCGGACTCTGTTATAGATTTAATAAATGATCTGGAATCCTTTATTAATTCCCGAGTATGATGTGGTTCATCCCAAATTTAACAATCAATTATTAACCTGTATAGATCTTAGAATCATCTATATGTATCCAAGGTTCTTCATCAATGGAAATATCATCTATTGTACTACTCAGAGATTCTTAGATCTTTATTATGATGATGTTGGTTTCCTAGACACTCAGTGGGGGACTGTAGATTTTATTTCCATCCAAGGGGATGGAAGTTGTTTTGATGTTGGGATCAAACACATAATGGGATTCCTATGTATCCTTGTGAAATGAATCAGAATCCATGTAGTTTGGTGATGTATAATGGGACACATCATAACTTTTATGTTTATTTGGTAAGGAATCAAACATATAGTTTAGAATCATTTAAAAAGGTCATCTAGTTGGAAGGTACCTAGTTAAAGATTTGAGTGGGACTTACGTTGAAGCTTCCCGGGTAACCTGGAAGGAAGATGGATTCCCAGGTTGAATTAATCCCTATGGGGAATATTGACCAATGAAAATACAGTTGATTTGGGATATTGGGTTTTGATTTTATGGAGGCTTCCTACATATCCCCTTAGATGGGAAAAAAATCCACCTTATTTTGGTGGTGAAAACCTATTCCTATGGATGAACTCAACAGTTTTTCATGAAGGGGAGTATATCTCATTTAGAGGATCAAGTTAGGGATTAATCTTGAGAAGTATGCCCAAACTATTTGATGACATGATTGAGGATTACTCCTAATGATTATTCCCAGTTAAAGGTGCCATGTGGGGTGTTTAAATCATTACGATTTGGAGGCTTGTTCTTGGGATTATCCATAAAAAGGATGTCCAGATTGATGGGAATATTATTGGGACTTACACTTGAGGTGGATTTCCATTGAGCTCAGTCCCTAAATGGGTGTCCTATATATCCTAATTGTAAAAGGAATCAGAGTTATCATAGTTCAATTAGTCTCATGGATAGTGAAAATTTTGGGATCATCGTTAATATCTACACCCACATGAGTCATGAACGATGTGAGAAACAAGAGGAAATAGAAGATCCAAAATATCACATAATATGCTTATATTCATGGGTGGAAATGGTGAAAAATCATTAAGGGAGAGTGATGGGGGGTTTAGTGTGTCCATCTCCTCTATCTCAAGATGTCGATCGAATAGGCTGAGGGTAAGGTACTTCCATCTCTTCACATTATCGTATAATGGTTCTAGGGTATGCAGACTAATGAGGGATGGAAGAATCAGAGGGCAGAGAGGGGAGAGGGCTTGGATTCCCATCCCATCTCTAACCCAATGGTCAGGAGGTAGAGAGAAGTGAGAGTGAAACCTCCTACAAGAAAGGTTATGGGATTACTCTCTGATGGATGCCCTAAAACTGGTTCCACATTGAGGGAGGATGATTCTAGTCCAAGTTGAATGGAAAAGAAAGAATATTCATCACCCTCCCTTCTGGGAACCATATATTGTCGGTCTCAGAGACGAGAAGGGGAGGATATGTCCCTAACCCTTGTTTCTGAGACTGAGAACTCTCTAACATTGTCCCTGGGGTAGGGTTCCTCTTGAACATAGAAATAAAAATCCACACATGCCTCAAGTATTCTAACCATCTGGTAGGACCATTGTGGGAAACCACATATTATAAAAATAAAAAATGAAATGGGAGACATGATGATGTTCCTTTTTCCCATGTATTTTCATGTCTAGAGGCATCGATGGAGGTTCGAACTTGCTCCCTTTCAAATAATTGATCCAAGTGGAGAGTGTAACGACCCAAAGTTTTTCAATGGAAAATTCCCTTCTTATATCTATGTCATAAAAACACAAAATAATGAACTAATAAGTGATAAGTGACCTTTAAACATAATTTTGTCACCCCTATGTTTGGAATTTTAAAAATTCAACATTCACGGTTGTGTTCAAGATAGTTTTTGGAGTCCATTGAAACAAAAATATTTTTTGGTGAATAGTAACCTACCCTTATGAATAGTAACCTACCCTTATGAATCGTAATATGACCCTTATGAATAGTAAATAAGAGTAACATTACCTATGAATAATAAAATAAAATTTAGACATCTTGACCTTAGTAAACATTTTTGGTATTTTATAAGTCATAAATAATTAATTATACTTAATTAATTAATTTAAAAGAATATTTATTTTCCTGAAATATATTCATAAATTATTGAATCAATGTCAAATAGTTTTTAGATAATTTTATAAGACCCTAAGTAATTTTTGAAAGAACTGGAAAATCAGTTTTAATTTTAACAACTGTTTTTTAAGTAAATTATGATTTTAATTAAATATTAAATTAATAATATTTAGAAAATTATTTTTGAAAAATGGACTTCATTTTTGGATTATACACATCAAAAAATGGTTGGGGTCAAATTTTGGGATTTTTCTGAGATACTTGAATTTTTTATGAATAGTAGAATACATTAATTTATCATATAAATACATTTTAATTAAAACCCACTATTCCTGACATCACAAGTGATGTAAGCACCCAAATCCCGAATTCACAAGTCTTATTTACTATTCTTAGTCATCCAAGACTCACTATTCCTTGTCTTAGGTGAAATTAATAAACTAATCAATTTTATATTAAGGAAACCCCTCTCCCCTCCACTATAAAAGCCACCCTTCACTCCCTCTTTTCCTCACATATCTCAAGCTCCAAGCCTTCTCTAAACTCTGCCCAAACACATTCCCTAGCTCATCCCCCACATCCAAAATCTTCTGGTCTCATCAAAAGACCAAGCCTAGCTTCCTTAAAGAGGATCTCAAGAGGAGGATTCTAAAGGTAATTTCTCTCTCTCTCTTCTCCTTTAATTTCCTTTCAAGTTCAAGTTCCTTTCTTGATCTCTCCCTACCTATCTTCGTCCAAATTGTTCTGTAAATCCAGTATTATATATATACTGTAATATTATTATTCTAATGTTATATTATATCACCCCACACCCTTTCCCGCTTCCTTTTATTTTATTAAAGAGAACGTTGTTCATGTGGTGGTAATTTATCACCTTCAAAAACGACATGCTCTCTTTTTCCATTTCTACCTTCAAATCTGGTCATGAAACCATTTTTAAGGTTGAAACAGAATATATTATATTTATTATGTTCTATTTTAATTTCTTTAAATAACCTATGGCCATATTACTGTGTTAAATGTTAAAACGAGTTTGTTGTGATCCAAAAACCGCCCAAATTTACCCAAATAACCATCATTAAAATCTTATCTAATGATTCGTCCACATGGATATAATATAACTCATTATAAAATCATTAAAGCTTCTGTAATATCATTAATTACATGTAATATCAATTCTGTATGTTTACCCATGATCTAACTAAACATCAATTTAAGAATACAAGTGGACCGCTCAAGAAAACCATAAAAACGAACATCCCCGAACAATGTTTTTAAACTCTATAAGTCATCCAAAGAAACATAATATGATATAATGAAACCATAATGAACCCTATTAATGTATATAAGGTTATGGAATTTCTAATTAATGAATATAATGTCATTATACCGGACATTAAAGAGAAGGAGGCATTCGAGTACAAGGTAAGGGGAAATCTCGAACCCAATTTTCTTCCTTTGGGTTCTCCCTCTTTCACTCCATTTTTGATATGGTTACTCCTCAAAGGTCTTTTTTTCATCATTTCCTTTACATTTCTGGGATAAACATGTTTGTCACTGGTTTTTATGTCCATCAAAATATTTTCCAAAAGAACTCTTCTTTCAAGATCTCACCTTTTACCTCTCATTCAAGGTTGATGGTTCTTATATCAAGTATGTTGTTCCCTCTTTCTTTTGGGAACCCAAAGCTTATGAATGTGTTATTATGAGATGAAACCCATTCCTTTCCATGGTTTATTTATGTACTCATTTGATATGTGTTCTATGTGGAAAGCATGATAATGATAATGTTATGATGTGACGGGTGCGCCCGGAATTATATAGCGCAATATGAATGTTTAAATGTGACGGGTGCGCCCGGAATTATATAGCACTCCAATGCATTGGGTAAAGTGATGAATCTCATGATTAAATGTGAAATTATGTGTGAACATGATGCTAGATTTCTTCACAAGTATGTTTGGTAGTTAACCACTAAGACATGATGTTTCATTTTTTATGCTTTACCACATTTCAAGTTTATTGTTTATGCTCCTCTCATGTTCAAGATCTTCTTCCTATGTCATGATTATGCTCACCCCATGCTATATTGTTCTTATCTATCCTCTTACTGGGATTTTAGCTCACCCCTTTTGATGTATATACTCATGTGGCTACATGTACCAAGGAGAGGACAAGTGCTACTAAGAAGCTATAGAAGAAGAGATTAAATGAATTCTTATGCTTGATGTTGTACATGTTATGTGTAGTCCTAGTTTGCCCAAGACACTAAACCTATGGATCCTCTATGTATAATACTATTATGTTGTTTGTCTTTGAAATTATGTAATAGTAATGTAAGAAAATTCCAAGTCGCTATAGTTGGTATCAGAGGAAAGGTTTAGTTAATTTGGGAATTAGGATTAGTGAACCCTAAAGAAAACCTCTAGCATGAGACTAAGTACAAATATGCACACAAGGATATTTACCTAGGGATCCCATATGTTATGTTTTTGGAATAATTGTTTAAATGAATAAGTTATTCATGACTTGTTTACTTATGTTTTGTTCTAACCTTTTCTATTTTAGAAAATGGTGGGAACCAGGAGGAATCAGGCCAACAACTCTTGCGAAGTCCAATGCAGCGATTGCCCGAACGACATCCCCAATGATTTTGGAGGTGGAGTTCAAAACTTCATGGTGATGATTACCCAATTATCTCGGGTTATGAATAATAACCATAATAATGGGGAATTTCCTCCTTCACCAAAGAGGGAGCAGCTAGCTATAGAATGTTTTATGCGGCAACGACCACCGACGTTTTGTGGAACTTCTGATCAACTAGTAGCGGAACAGTGGGTCAACTCCATGGAGAAGATCTTTTATGTTCTTCACTGTTCCGAGACGGAGAAGGTGACTCTAGCCGTTTATCTTCTAGATGGAGAAGCTGATCAATGGTGGGCTTTGATTAAGAACACGAATCCAAGGGAGGAAATTGAAGAGATGGAATGGGAAGACTTTAAGATAATGTTTCTTAATAAGTACTTCCCAAGAACTCTTCACACGAAGATAGAGAGAGAATTCATAGAGCTCAAGCAAAAAGAAGGAGAATCCTTCACAACCTATGAAGCAAATTTCACAAGGCTCGCAAGGTATGCTTCGGGTTTTGTTATCAACAATGATAGAAAAATTGATAGATTCTTTAGTTGATTAAAACCACATATTCGAAAGGCTCTTGCAATTCGAGACTTTGGGAGTTATGAATAAGTTGTCCGGTGTGCACCCAAAGTGGAGATGGAGTTTGGAGAATGGTCCCATGGCTATATTGAAAAGAAAAGAAAGATGGAGTTTCAAGCCGGTGGATCTAATGACAAGGATGGGAAGAAAACACAACGACCCACATGCCAAAAATGTGGGAAGTTTCACAATGGGAACTGCCTCAAAGGGATGGGTAAATGCTTCAAGTGTGAGAAAGAAGGACACCTAGCTCATGAGTGTCGAAGAGACCTGAAAAGGAAGGATAATGTATCCGATGAAAGGAGAGAACCACTCGTGGGTCAATGCTACAACTGTAGGGATCTAGGGCACTATTCAAACCAGTGCACTAATCCTCGATCTCTCGAGGGTAATCAGCGCCAAGAACCACCAAAGCCAAAGGAACAAGGGAAGACTTATGCCATCACTACTGCAGAGGTGGAACATGATAATGAAGTCGTACAAGGTACACTTCCTATTCACTCAAGAATGGCTTTAGTCTTAATTGATTCTAGTTCTACACATTCCTTTATATCTTGCAAGTTTGCTAGAACTATAGAATCGAAGCCCCGAAACTTTGAAGTAGAGATATCTATAAAAACACCAAGTGGTGCAATCATTGCATCCCAAGTGTCTGATTCTTCTCCTGTTGACGTATGTGGGAAGATTATTCCGGAAAATCTCGTAATACTTCCCTTGGTGGAATTCGACGATATAATGGGAATGGATTGGCTCTCTTTAGATAGAGCACATATCCACTGTCGGTAAAAGGAAATATATTTTCATATTATGAACCATATCATGCTCCTCTACAAATGAAAGGAAGATCATGAATATCCTTTGAAAAACAATTCAATGGTGTGGGTGATGATTCTCTATGAATAAGCATACCTCGCCCAAATGGTTGAGTTGAAGGAAGGTACCAACCTTGAGGAAATTCCCATCGTAAGGGAATACGGCGATGTATTTCCTGAAGAGTTGCCCGGAATTCGCCCGGATCGTGAGGTAGAGTTCTCAATTCAACTCATACTCGGAGCTAATCCTATCTCAAAGTGCCCCTATAGGATGGCTCCTATCGAACTGGAGGAGTTAAAGAAGCAGCTGCAAGAGCATCTGGACAAAGGGTTCATACACACTAGTGCATCACCTTGGGGTGCGCCGGTGCTATTTGTGAAGAAGAAGGATTGTACCATGCGGCTGTGTATCGATTATTGGGAACTCAACAAGATCACCATAAAGAACAAGTATCCTCTCCCAAGGATTGATGACTTGTTCGACCAGTTAAGAGGAGCTCAATACTTCTCAAAGGTGGATATTCATTCTGGATATCATCATGTAAAGGTGAAGAAGGAAGATATTCAGAATACTGCCTTCCGTACAAGGTATAGGCACTATGAGTTTTTGGTGATGCCCTTCGGACTTACTAATGCCCCTGCAATCTTCATGGATTTGATGAATAGAGTCTTTAGACATTACCTAGACAAATTTGTGGTTGCTTTTATCGATGATATTCTCATCTACTACAAGTGAAAGGAGTAACATGAAGAACATCTAAGACTTGTGTTGGAGACATTGAGAAAGGAGAAGTTGTATGCAAAGTTCAGCAAGTGTGACTTTTGGATGAATCAAGTCACGTTCTTGGGGCATGTGATCACAAGCGAGGGAATTTTTGTGGACCCTTCAAAGACAAAGACGATTGAAGAATGGCCCAGGACCTCTAGTGTCACAGAAATCCATAGTTTTCTTAGATTAGCTGGGTACTACTGACGTTTTGTGAGAAACTTCTCACGATTGTCAATCCTGCCAACTAAGTTAACAAGGAAAGGGTTAAAGTAAGTATGGACGGAAGAATGTGAGGGAAGCTTCAAGGAGCTAATGATAAGGCTGATCACTGCACCTGTACTAACACTACCGAAAAGTGGAGAAAGTTTTGTGATATACAGTTATGCTTCAAAGAAAGGCTTGGGTTGTCTAATCATGAAAAATGATAATGTGATAGCCTATGCCTCACGACGGTTGAAGATCCATGAGTAGAACTACCCGACGCATGATCTAGAGCTGGCAGCAGTGATTTTTTCCTTGAAAAACTGGCAGCACTACCTTTATGGCGAGAAGTGTGAAATATACACCGACCACAAGAGACTAAAGTATATATTCACACAAAAGGAGCTCAACTTGCGTCAAAGGAGATGGTTAGAGCTAATCAAGGATTACGATTGCTCTATTCACTATCATCCTAGAAAGGCGAACAAGGTAGCTGATGCTCTAAGAAGGAAAGAACCTGCTACTCTATCCATGTTGAGGATTGAGAAAGACCCTATCTTCTTGGACATGTGTAGACGCCGGAAAAGTCCGTTGTTCCCAAACGAAGCTCCGGATGCGGAAAGCGAGGTCATATTTGGAGTCGGAAGGATGTTTCGGAGGGCCCGGAGGCCTTGCGCGGAATTTCAGAGGCCCGCGCGCAAAGGTGATGTTCCGCGCGCAAACCCCCCGGGGATGCGCGCAATGCGCCGGTCCGGCGCGCAATTTTGCGCGCCGCGGGTCCGCGCGACTCCCTTGCGCGCCGCGCCCGATTCCGCGCCCGCGGGGGGAATTTCGCGCTCGCATCCTGGATTCCGCGCCCGGGGTTGCCTATAAATACAAGGCGACCCCCAACGTTTCAAAGGTTGCTGGAAGTCGAAACGTCTCCCGTGCGCGCAATTCAACCCCTTCCGCGCGCAATGACGAACTTCAGGTAACCTCCTTTCTTTCGCGCAAGAAAGCCTCGGGGTCCGCCTTCGCGCGCAATCCCCGCTGGCTCCTTTCATTTGAATAAAAACTCACCCTAAGGCCTTTGCGCGCAAAAGAACCCGCTTGCGCGCAATTGCCCCCGGGGTGCGCGCAATCCGGCCTGATTGCGCGCACCCCCCCTTCTTTCAAGTGGCCATTCGTTAAAGAATGAGCCGTTGCCCCCGCGCGCTATCCGAAGCCCGGTGTGAGCAATCTCAAGCATCCGCGCGCAAGGCGCTGGCCCAATTGCGCGCCAGCCGCCCCGATTGCGCGCCGGCCCGCAGTATTGCGCGCAAAGCTTCCTTTTTGCGCGCAATCTGCCAGGGTCGTCCCCGTTGACCTCCTAAGGGCACCTGCCTGCGTGGCACCCGATGATTCTCATCCCGGGTGCCCGCACCGTGCGTTGTCTTCCCGTGCGGCCCTCCAGGCTTGCGCGAAGTGACACGCACCTATGTCCAGCATGACGTTAAACTGCATACTCGTCCAGCATGACGTTAAACTGCCTATACGTCCTGCACGACGTTAAACTGTACATCGTCCGCGCTGCAAGACGTTAAACTGCCAAGTGCTTCGTCCGGCAACCTATGCCTAGCATGACGTTAAACTGCACACCCGTCCAAGCTGCACGACGTTAAACTGCCTAGCCCCCATCGTCCGTGCTGCAAGACGTTAAACTGCCAAGTGCCTCGTCCTCAACACATGACGTTAAACTGTACTTCGTCTGGCAAGACGCTAAACCGTCCGCAACCTGATCCCGTGCTCCGCACGCAGGGTCTCCCCCGGTTTGGACGTGGCCCCCACCCGCTCGTCTCTGCAGGGATGTCGGGATTGTCCCCCTTTTGGGACGATTTAATGGGAGTGGCTTTTCCCTACGGGGGCAGGGTATTACAAACCCCTAGTTTCTCGTGGGAGGCTGCACATGTGTATCTCCATTGCACCTCCCCACTGCCGAAGCCAGTAGAGGGTCTGACTGGGATCGAGGTGTCTTTTGCTTTCGGTCCAAGTCCCTTCCAACTGAGTTTTGCAGTATCCGGGCTGCCCCAAGTGCGTAAGTCCTGACAGAATGAACTATGTGGACTTTGATCCCTGTCTTCTATACAGGGTACGTAGGAAGCCTCCCTGAGGTCCAAGCCCACCACCTGGTCGTCCCGGTCGTATTTACGTCGGTTCGTCCATCAGTGGACCCCTCCAGGGTTCACGCTTGCGTTGATTCACCTATGAATCCGCCCCTGTGGAAGACTGCCCGTGTGTATCTCCACGGTGCCTCCCCACAGCCCCCCTTTTCCATTTCCCCTTTTATCGTCCAGCATGACGTGAAACTGTGATCCACCCGGCCGTTCCATCCCCCTCCGTGCGAGGTGGTTCGGTTCAATCCTCCGCCCGGCGGCCTCGACCTCTTCGTGAGTCGGCTTGCCGACGTCCGGCATGACGTTAAACTGTATGCCCGAACTACGTTGACTTTGATCCGTGTTAACGCGCGGTACGTAGGAAGCCCCTCTGGGGTCCAAGCTCTTTACTCCATCATCCACCCTGATCCTTACCCGGGCCGCCACATCCCGGTGGGGTCATGCCACTTCACTTCACTCCACGTTACTTGGGAAGCCGCCCATGTGCTGGCCCCAGCGTCGGAGGTTCCCCGCAAGGGGTTCTGTCATCTGATCCACTTTTCGTGTTGATCGGTCCGATGCCGTCCCCGCTGGACGTTAAACTCGCGGCATACCCCGTGTTAAACACGGGAAGCTGAGGAAAACCTCAGGTGACACAGTTCCCCGCACCTAGTACGGGATGCCTCAGGCCATCGTGCCTTCGAGAAGCCCTATTAGGGACGGAAGACAGACGTGCAGAGCCGCAGTGTTACGACACGCCCCCAGCACCCAGAGCCACCCGGCCTTCTCACCGCAGGTTGCTGCCCCGCCCAGACTCCTTGGAACGTCCGGGCGGAAGCAGCGTAATTAACCGGTGTCCATGAAGATATGGCGCTGGGAACGAGATTCACGAACATTCTTAAGTCTATGAGGGAGACCCGGATTAGGCGACAAGTTCCGAGGAGACGTCCAAGGAAGGAGAAGCCGACATCCCATCATCCCGGTTTCGATCAAGGAGCAGACGCCCCTGAATAAGGGACGGATGCCGCCCGCCCTTGGAAAGCGGGACTGCGGGACCACAAGCCGCGCGCCCATCCCCTCGGGTTGACGGGTGCACGCGCGAACGCGTCCTGGCGGAACAGCGTAACCCGACGCACATCCGCACCGAAACAGCAAAATGGTGAACCCGACGTGAATCTCTTCTCCTCGATACGAAGACCGATGGCTTTCAGAGGTGTTGGAAGACCGGCGTGTTGCCCGGCCAAGCATTCAGTCTTACCCGCCAGGGGCTGGGGAAGGGACATCGGGCACTCCGTCTCGCAACGTCGAGGGCCTGGGTTCCCCCCACGGAAGGCGTCGTGGCGCTAATGGTTGGTTGTCGATTCCTTTTTCCTGTCAGTATTAATGGGTCATTCTCCCTGCTTTCAGAAATCAGGTCGCCTGATCTAGTGCCCGAACGCCACCCGCCCACTGGCGCAGGGACAGGGGAAACACCGACGCGGCTACTCCGCGCGGTCCCGCCCGTTCCACAGCCGTCCCAGCAGCCGCAATTGCGGGACGACCACGCCCTCTCTCCCCCTCGGAGGTCATCCAGAGAGGGGTGATCAACACCCTGGTGCGGAGATACGAGGAAGAGGGAGTCATCCCCACTAGGGACATGGCTCGCCTAGACCTTGAGGAGGCTGCGCCTCGCCACCACCGCCGCCCCCGAGGGCCGCGCAGGGAGGCACCACTGCCTACCTCAACGTCCAATCGCTTCGGGAGTTTATCCCCGGAGCGCTCTGACAGTTCCCTTCCCTATGCGGATGAAGTGGAAGATGCCCAGGATCACCCTATCCGAGGTCCGCTCCAGGGATCCATGATAAGGGCTCCCGCCAGGCCACGGCGACATCGCCGCCAGGCCCCTCAAGTCGAGGAACAGGCTCTCCACCTGCCCGCGCCGCTCATCCCGGCTCGTCTGTCTCGACGCCAACGTCGGGCACGAGCGGAAGAGGATGCCCACCTTGGGGCTCTAGCAACAGCGGCCGCATTGGCCCAAGCCACTGCTGGCTCCAGTCGCCAGGCCTCTGTGCATCCTGAGCGGGGGAACTCCTATGCCCGACCCGGATCGAGGCCCCGACCGCCCCAAAGGCAGGTTGGGTTGACTCTCCCGGTTGCTGGCACTGGCAGTAGCCACCGCGGACCACCTCGCGGTAGCGCTATTCACCGGCAGGATCTACTCTGTGTGGCCGATCCAGGAGGCATGGGTCATCCCACCTCCCGATCCCGGCCCGGAGTCCTGCCCGGGATCATCTCTCCCCGCGTCCCCTTTGATATCTGTCCCGGTGCCCCTCGCACCTTGGTTCCCAGTCCTCTCGGCCCCAGCACCAGTGCGGCCGGAGGACGCCAGGACAGAGATCAGCCCTGCCCCGAAGAACCACCCAGGGGCAGGAAGGCAAGGCGTCGACGCCGAGGGAAGAATGTTGCGGAGTTCCGGACAGAGATCCGACCGGTTTGCTTCTCTGACTCAGAGGCAGAGTACGATTCGGCGACAGAGCCCCTTCCCCAATCCCGCCAGTCAAGGGCAGGGGTAGGAATGCGGCACGTCAGCCTCGTGCTCCCCGAGAGCGAGATCGATGTGATCCCCGCGTCTCTCCGAAGGTATATCCGGAGTAACGAGGGCCTGGTAGACCCCCAAGGATCAAACTTGCGGTTGGTACCGGCCCCTCCGGAAGTGCCTTCCGTCTCGATCAGAGAAGCCGGAGACTTTTTCTGGGGATCGACGGTCGAACCACGATCTGGTGCGCCCTCGGCGAGCACCGATGCTACGGCAGGATGTTCGCTCGCCGGCCCGTCCTATCGTGATGTGGTAGCTGGGGCACCGCCACCCTCAGGGGGAGGCCCGGGATATGGAGGCCAATCGGCCTGCTCGCCGTATTCACCGCCGGCCAGCCCGTCGGCCCGACGGCCCGCCTCGGCACCACTACCAGTTCCCCGTCCGTTCCCAGCCATGGAAGAGGACCGAGGAGATCTGGGTCCCGAGTTTGAGTCGTGGAGCTTCTGGACCGTCCTTGCAGAGGGCCACTTCCCTGAGAAGTTTTGGCCAGTCGCAGGACCGGGCTTTGATGCACCCGAATCGCTCACCCCGGATGAGTTCGAGTGCTTCCGCCGAACTCTCCGGGAGACTCACTCCCGTCTTCACTGCCTACAAATGCCATACCCCGGGAGTCAACTACACCTGGAGGATATTGGTGAGCAGTGCCGTCAAATTGACCTGGCCATGCTCCCCGCGGTTCGGCACCCCGGGTCATTTGGGCACCACGAGGCCCTCCAACAACGATGCGTTGAGTGCTTTCAAGTACTCCGCAAAGTTATCGAGGAAGCCACTCCCCACGTGTATATCCGTGGATGGGGGCAGTACGCTGCCCTACGCTTCAGTGTGATTCGCCGACAGCCCGATTCGTTGGGTGGCCCTGAGGGTATATCCCCAGGGACAGGAACAGTCAATATGGCTGACCTGTCGGGAGAGGGGAACGACTTGGAACTTCTCGACGGGGGCTTCCCCCCCGAAGACAAGCCGTCGTCAGACCCATCAGTGAGAGTTACTCGTCATCAGAGGAACCTCCTGGGGCTCCCCGCACCCACTGAAGCACTGACGTTGAGCCGAAACGTCAGCAAAGGAAAAGAGCACAGCGAGGCTATAAGGCCCGCCGACCCATCTGCCTCCATGCGGAAGGCAGAGGAGGATCCCGAGAAGGCTACGCTACGTCAGCAGCTCGCCGAACAGAAGAGGCTGGTTGACCAGCTCCTCGCCGAGCGCGCTGCAGAACGGCGGCCTGACTACGGTGATCCCAGGCCAGGGCAGCAGGGACCGGAACAACCACCCCTCGATGAGACTCTCCCGGGCAACCGTGATTACGCCGTGTTCGCCGACAGGAGAGAGGCCATTGCCTACGGCAAGAGGGCGCGGTATGTTTCGCCACACCCTCCCGAGCGGCGCGACTACCCGAGAGATCCCGCTCGGATTCCTCCCGCTGCCCCAAGGGCCGCTCCGCCAGCCATCCCACGAGCTGCCGAGTTCGACGATCCGGTCGACGACCCGATTGAAGGGCCATGCAATGCGCTCGTGGTTAGAGATCCTCGCCAGGACTGGAACCCATGTCCGGACGATCCGATGGCGGCACTCATTGCCCGCTTGGAAGCCTTGGAGACTCGGCAGGTGGCGATCCCACCGGACGGCAAGCCATACCCAGCATGGGTGGATGACATGCCGGCGCCTCCGGGATTCGGGAATCCCACTTTCGCCCCCTTCAACGGGACCGGAGATCCGCCACAACATTTGGCCCATTTCAACTCGAGGTGCGGGCCTATGTTGGGGACTCCGGCGCAGCAAGAGGCCGCTAAGCTTCGCTGCTTTGTCCAGACACTGGAAGGGCCAGCATTTGTCTGGTACAGCCAGCTCCCCGTCGGGTCGGTAACCAGCTGGGAGGACCTCCGTAGACAGTTCCTCTACCAGTTCAGTTCCACGACCCGGAAGACGAGTATCGCTGACCTCTTCAAGTGCAAGCAGAGGCCTGATGAGCGAGTCGCGGACTTCGTCGCCCGATGGAAGGGTCTCACGTATTCCCTTGACATGCCATTGACTCAGGAGCAGTTGCTGACAATGTGCGTCGGGAACGTCAAGACCGAGCTGGTCCCTTCCCTGATTACTCAGAATTACCCCGGAGGGTTCAGGGACTTCTCAGACAAAGCTCAACGTCTTGAGGAAGCCCTGCAACAGGCCAGCCAGGCACACCCGCTGCCTCCTATGATTCCTGCAAGGAGAGCCAGCAGGGCTGAGCCCGCTGCTGTGGCCCAGATAGAGGCTCCCAGGCCGTTGGAGCTGCTGCCGGTGAGGCCAGCTCCGCAGCCTCACAGGAATCCGCCTCCACGGGCTCAGTTCCCGGCCCAGCAACGGCAGCCTCAGAACCGGCCGGCCCCTCCGCGTAATGTACCGCCGCAACCCCGGCGAGATAATCAGGGTCCACCTCCTCGGCAGGCCCCTCCAGCCCCTCGTCAAGACCGCGCTCCCAGGGGCCCGCGACACCTGACGTACTCATTCCATGAGGATCAGGTCCCCGGTTATTTCCGGAGCGCCCTGGAGTAGAGGATTGTGCGATTGCCTGAGTGCTGGAGGCCAGAGGAGGCACATCTCACGGATAACCCCCGCTACTGCCCCTACCATCGGGCCCTGGGGCACACCATCCAGCGGTGCTATGTGTTCAAGGACTGGCTCCAAGACCAGATTAACAACAATGTAATCAGGTTGGGCCCAGCTCCAGCACAGGTAGCGGGCGTGTTCGTGGGATCAGATGACGATAGTGGCAACGAGGACGAATGGCAGCTGGTCTCCGACCGCGGGTCCCAGAAGTATAATAACTGGATGGCCCGCAAGACGACCATTCGCGCCCAGGGAATCATCCGTGCGCGCTTGAATCAGCCTGAGCCCCCAGAACCTGCGGGTGCTGCTTCGGCATCGTCGTCCCAGTCTGCCTCCTCCAAGAGGAGCAAACGGCGGCAGCGCAAGAAGGAAGAGCGCGCCCCGCCAGTTCCGCCACTATCCCGTACTCTCGGCGATTTCATGCCCCCGGGGATGGGGGTCCCTCCTCGGATCCGCCCGGTGATGGATGATTCGTCCGATGACGGTATTGGGTACGCTTCGGTTAACACCGTCGAGCTGGTAAATCCCTTTTCGGTTCCCGACGTTGAAGAACACCAGGTGGACCTCCCTAGTGTCCCCGGTCGTCGCCACCGTCGGAAGAACCGCAGCAGCAGGAGTCGCCGGGGCACAGCCGTCGGTACCTCCGGCCAGGCCGTGCACGCCACTGAGACTAGGCGGCAGGCTCAAGATCGAGCTCAACGTGCGCAGGCTCCCCATCCGGGGATGACGGATTCGCCTCCGCCACTGTTTGTGGTATGGGACCGGGCAGAACCGCCTCAGCCGCGTCGCGACCAGCTCCGCCCTGCCACAAGTCCATCCCGGCCTCCTGACTCCAGTACGGTGACCATTTCCCGGACTGCGACCAGTGAACAGCGAGATGCGCCAAGTACCAGTCGGCCGCCGATCCAACCGGTAAGGCCCGTCATGCCACCAACCGCAGAGCAATCTCCTGCAACCAGGAGCTCGCGCTTGGCCAAAAAGTAGGATGTCCTGAAGCACTTGGCCGACATCCCAGCAAGGCTCTCCATCCTTGAGGCTCTGCGCATGTCATCTGAGATGCGCGAGGCACTCGCTGAAGCCCTGAAGAGCCCCCTCCAGTTCGAGACAGAGGTTGCGGCTGCAGAGGCCTTCCACGCCGAAACGATCGAGGACGCCGAATGTCAGGCAGTTATCTCGTTCTCTGGTAAGGATGAAGACCCTCCTATACAGGGACACATTCGTCCGCTGTATGTCACTGGCCAGTTCAATGGCCATGAAGTCCGGCGTTGTCTTGTCGACACGGGGTCCGGGATTAACCTGATTCCAACTCGGACGCTCCGGAGATTGGGGTTGTCTGAGGATGACTTGATTCCCTCCGACCTCAGGATCCAGGGGTACGACCGCACCGAGCAAACCCCGGTCGGCAAGATACGTTTGAAGACCCAGTTCGGTGACTTGGTTGCCAACACCGAATTCATGGTAGTCTCTCAGGACACTGCGTATAACGCATTGATGGGCAGGCCATGGCTTCACCTTCATGCGGCGGTTCCCTCGTCATACAACCAATGCCTCAAATACTCCCTTAATGGTCGAGTAGGCGTGCTTCAAGGAGATGCCTCTCCTTTTGCCTCATGTGAAGCCCGCTATCTGGACGCGGACTATTACAAGAGCAAGGATAAGCAGATCCTGGCAGGTGAGGTTGAGCCTGTCGCTGTTGCAAGCGATCCCTGGGCAAGTCTGGATGACGCTTACGTCCTCCCGATTCACCGGTTGGACGTCGCCATGGTCTTGACGGTCCGCGAGTCTCCTGATGAGACGGCCGCGACCGCCCGCGCCAGCACCAGTGGCCCAGCAGGATCTGGTAGCCCCAATGCAGTTTCCAACGCAGTCTCTCCCGTGGATGATCCCTCCCCGAGTGGAGAGGGTATGGAAGACGCACCCCCAGCCTTTGAGGAGGGCGTCCCCGCCACGGTCGATGAGTTAATACAGGTGAACCTTGGAACCGAGGCCGATCCAAGACCCACGTTGGTTAGTGCCGCCATGCCCTCTGAGGAGCGGCAGCAGTACGTGGACTTTCTCAGGCAGCACCGTGATGTGTTCTCTTGGGGCTATGACGAGATGCCGGGGCTAGATCCTCAGGTAGCCGTCCACCGCCTTGGTCTCCCGGCGAACCATCGCGGGTTCAAGCAGCCTCCCAGGAAGATGCACCCATCCCACGGTGCCATGGTTGAGGCCGAAGTTGACAAGCTTATCAAAGCCAACTTCGTGAGGGAAGTTCAGTACCCCAAATGGCTGGCCAACATTGTGCCGGTCAGGAAGAAGAACGGGCAGATTAGAGTCTGCATCGACTTCCGCGATCTCAACCGCCACTGTCCGAAGGATGATTTTCCCCTTCCAGTGACAGAGCTGTTGATTGATGCCACGGCAGGGTTCCAAGCCCTCTCCTTCATGGATGGATACTCCGGATACAACCAAATTCGGATGGCCCCTGAGGATGAGGAGTTCACTGCCTTCAGGGCCCCCCAAGGCACCTTTTGCTACCGGGTCATGCCCTTCGGCCTGAAGAATGCAGGTGCCACCTATCAACGGGCGATGCACCGCATATTCAAGCCAATCCTCGGCACACTGGTGGAATGCTACGTCGACGACTTGGTTGTCAAATCGCGCCAGCGTCAGGACCATCTCAAAGATCTTGAGAAAGTGTTCAGCTTCCTCCGGTCTCGCTGCCTGAAGATGAACCCGTTGAAGTGTGCCTTTGGGGTCACCTCCGGAAAGTTCCTTGGATTTGTGGTAAGATACCGGGGTATTGAGATCGACCCAGAGAAAATCAGGGCGATTAGCCAGATGCCTCCCCCGGGTACCGTCCGGGAACTGCAAGGGTTCCAAGGCCACTTAGCCTATATACGCCGATTCATCGCGAATCTGGCCGGCAAGTGTAAGCCCTTTTCTCGGCTTATGAAGAAGGGTGCCACCTATGTATGGGATAAAGAGTGTCAGACCGCTTTCGAGGAAATCAAGCAGTACCTGCTTCAACCTCCGGTCCTGATGCCGCCCGTATCCGGAAAGCCGCTGGTCCTTTATGTGACCGCCCTGGAACGGTCCCTGGGTGCCCTTCTCGCCCAGAAGAACAACGAGGGAACAGAGAATAGCCTCTATTACCTCAGTCGCATGCTCCTCGATGCGGAGGTTAGGTATTCCCCCATCGAGAAGAGCTGCCTGGCGCTCGTATTTGCCGTACAGAAATTACGGCACTACTTGCAGCACCATGAGGTACAGTTGGTTTCTCGGGTAGACCCGTTGAAATATATCCTGAGCCGACCTATGTTGACTGGCCGTCTAGCGCGGTGGGCTGTGATTCTCCAGCAGTTCGACATCAGGTATGTGTCTCAGAAGGCCATCAAAGGGCAAGCGTTGGCAGACTTTCTGGCCGCTCACCCGACCTCCGCGGATCAGCCGCTGGATCTAGGCTTTCCTGATGAGACCATTCTCTCGGTTGATCGAGCCGATCCATGCTGGCAGATGCACTTTGACGGTGCCTCCCGGAGCCCCACCGGTAGAAGACTCGATAATCCTAAGCTCAATAGAGTGGGCTTGGGCATCGTCTTCATTACCCCGGAGCGAGCCGTGCTGCCATACTCTTTCCTGTTGTCAGAGGGCTGTACCAACAATGAGGCGGAATACCATGCCCTCATCACCGGCCTCGAGTTAGCTCTCGAGATCGACGTGCCCCGTCTGTGCGTGAAAGGGGACTCCGAGCTGGTCGTTAAGCAGATCAATGGCGACTACGTTGTCAGGAAGCCGGAACTTGTGCCATTGTTGGAGTGCACCCTCCTTCTGATGGCCCGGTTCCCTTCTCGGCCAGAAATTGTCCATATTCCCCGGTCGCAGAACGGTCGAGCAGATGCTTTGGCCAGCCTGGCTGCGTCACTTGCGGAACCTGAACAGGACAACCTGATCGTCCGCGTGACGCGCCGCAGGCTCATCGCTCCCGTTATCCCGGAAGAAGATCGCGGCCCGTTGGTAAGTAATCTCACCACGGTTGCCCCTATGCCCGGAGCCCCGAGTACCCCAGATATAGCAGTCGGATCAGCCCCTGATTGGAGGACGCCTTTGGTTGAGTACCTCCAACATGGCATTCTTCCGTCAGATCGGGCCGAGCGCGAGCGAGTTCGACGCCGCGCATCGCAGTTCGTCCTCCAGAGCAGTCCCGGCCTGGAGCAGATCCTCTACAAACGCGGATTTGATGGTGTTCTCCTCCGTTGCCTTCAGGGAGTTGAGATCCCACGAGTCATGCAAGAGGTTCATGCTGGTTCATGCGGCGCCCACCAAACTGGGCCGAAGCTGTCCCACCAGATTCGGAGGTTGGGATACTTCTGGCCCTCTATGATCCATGACTGCATCGAGTACGCCAGAAGGTGCCATGCGTGCCAGGTTCATGCGAACTTTGTGCATCGGCCGCCGGAGCCTCTCCATACCACAAGGTATTCCTGGCCCTTTGCAGTCTGGGGACTGGACGTTGTGGGACCTTACCCGCCGGCGACAGCTCGCCAGTGCCGGTTCATTCTGACCGCCACGGACTTCTTCTCCAAGTGGGCAGAAGCGATTCCGCTCAGAGAGGTCAAATCCTGTTCGATCGCTGACTTCGTGACCTCCAACATCATCTATCGATTTGGAGTGCCTCACGCTATCCTCACGGATAACGGAACCAATTTCCGAGCAGCCGAGTTGAAGAAGTTGTACGCCAAGTATAACATCCGCTCGAACCATACATCTCGCTATCATGCGCAGGCGAATGGACAGATCGAGGCGTTTAACAAAACCCTCTCTAACATTCTGCAAAAGATGGTTGGTCAGAACAAGAAGAGTTGGCCGGACAAGCTCCCCAACGCCCTCTGGGCTTATCGGACGACGACTCGCAATTCCACCCAGATGAACCCTTATTCCCTGGTGTATGGAGCTGAGGCCGTCCTGCCCATCGAGATCCAGTTACCGTCCTTGCGCACTGCGGTCTACGACCAGCAAGCGCCGGGCAGAGTTGCTGAAGCCCGTCTAGTCGAGTTGGAAGCACTGGATGAGAATAGACTTCGCGCTTTGCACAACTTGGAGAGGCATCAAAGCAGGATGGCTCGAGCTTTCAATAAGAAGGTTCGCCTCCGCTCCTTCCTGCAGGGTGATCTAGTGCTAGCCCTAAGAGCACCGATGATCCCCGGCAGGAAGCCGCCCAAGTTGGAGCCCAAGTGGGAGGGACCTTTTGTTGTCCACAAGGTCTATCCCAATGGCGCGTACTCCCTAGCGACTATGGATGGTGAGCGTGTCACTCCTCCCACCAACGCTAGGTTCCTCAAGCAATACTTTGCCTGAGTGTCACCACGTCCTGCACGACGTTAAACTGCATTCGTCCAGGCTACAAGACATTAAACTGTTCAGCATTCGTCCGCGCTGCAAGACGTTAAACTGCCAAGTGCTTCGTCCCGCATGACGCTAAACTGCACTACGTCCGAGCTACAAGACGTTAAACTGTTCAGCATTCGTCCTGCATGACGTTAAACTGCCTCTCCAGAACTACGTATGGCTTGATTCCCATCCTTATGGGATACGTAGGACCGCCTGAACCCTCGTGTTTCAGGCCCAGCCCCATCCTTCGGGAATTTCCATCCCATCTCGGGCCCTTGGCCCAGTTGCCCCGGGGTGTGCGGCGTATGGTGTGAGTGTGGGGCTATGCCCTCATTCACGTCGGTTTGCTCGTCACGCTGTACGCCCCCCTCCACGTTTGGGGATGCCTTCTGCTCCCCCCTTCTTTTTTTCCTCATCGTCCTGCATGACGTTAAACTGCACTTCAAGAACTACGTATGGCTTGATTCCCATCCTTATGGGATACGTAGGACCGCCTGGACATCATGTTTCAGGCCCAGCCCCATTTCCCGGGAATCCCTATCCCGCGTTGGGCCTCTGGCCCCAGTTCCCCTCCTTTTTGTGCGAGGCGTATCGCGTGAGCGGGGGATTATGTCCTCATTCGCGTCGGTCTACTGGCCGCGCCGTACGCCTCCCCCGTGTGTGGGACTACCTCACACCCCTCATCGTCCTGCATGACGTTAAACTGCCTTTCCAGAACTACGTATGGCTTGATTCCCATCCTTATGGGATACGTAGGACCGCCTGGACGCTTGTGTCTCAGGTCCAGCCCCGTCTCTTGGTTGATCACGGGGATCTGCCCCCTTTGGTTGCTCTCAGGGTGAGTCCTCCGACCCTTTCCGGAGATCTGTTAACATGTTTTGGGTGCTTCGGTCTATGACTCGTAGTGTCAGATTCAATCCCGACAAGTCCTGTGTTGCTTGTCAGGCCTCGCGCTTCCTCTTGTTCGAGCCTTCACTCAAAGGGATCCTCGTTAGCGGTTTGGGTACGATGCCTCAGTGCTCTCCCACCGCTCCGGGTCGATTTACCGGTGGGTCTTGGGCCGCAAATCGATATGAATCCTGCGATTGAGCGGTTGATGCTCGTTTGCTTGCCCCGTCTTAGGCTGACGCGATCGGATGTTGTGTTGCGAATGCGTCAGCAACGTCCTTGATCGCCATGTCAGCTCTCTCGGGCTCTGAACATTGGTTGCGCAGTCCTCATCACACTCCGCCTTTGTGCGTTGTAGTGGGATCTTGACACTCTCTTCATACCGACTTCCGGTACGCCTCTACACGTTAGGCAGACCAATCAGGGTAATGATGTCGTTCGAGGCTCCCATGATCTGAGCGCCAAGGATATATGCGGATGTTCTCCCCAAGGGCCATGCGTAGCTGGACCCTCGTCCCCATAAGGAGGAGGGAGTCGCCCGAACAATTGCGTTCTGGGCCCAGTATACCTGGAGGCTAGCATCTCTGCCCCTCGGGTGATGGACATACGCAGACCCCTATCCCAAGACTCTTTTCCTGGAATCGTGCGTGACCGCAGGGCTGGGTATGTTCCCACCTCCGCCGTGTCCGCCATACCGCGATAAGCGGGTTCCTCCATGGTCCGAACCACACGACCTTAAACTGTGTTGTCTGGTCCTACCACACGACCGTAAACTGTGATCGTCTTGGCCGCCCGACGAGAAACGGCACTGCATCGTGATGTCCTCCTCAGGGGACACTCATGTTGGGCGCTGGTTAATGACCACGCCATTCATCAATGCCTTCCATGGCTTGATTATTGTGGCGACGCCAGAGATTTCTCAATCACGGGCATGTCGCCGCACAAAGAAAAACCATTCATCTTTAAGGACAAACAAGAAATATCAAATGCCGCTCCTTTTGTGTGCGAGGGTCAGACCCGCACTCTTCCCCGCGCTGGTGCCCGATTGTGTTGCACCGCGCTTCAAGAACTACGTGCGGCTTGATTCCCATCCTTATGGGATACGTAGGAACGCCCGGATGTTTGAAACTTCGGGTCCAGCCCCCCACCTCTTAGAGATTCCCCCTTCTCTGGGGAATCCGCCGCCTTCAGGTCACCCTCAAGGCGTGTTCCCCGACCCCTTGCCGTGGTCCACCGGTGTCAAGAGTACTCTGGTTTATTGCCAGGAGGGTCAGGATCCGCTTGGTCAGGTTTCCTCCACTTTTCAGGCTTCGTGCTCCCTTTCATTCGGACCCATCGTCTACGCCCTGGGTGGAGCCCCCGTGAACGGTTCGGACATGTCACGACCCGCCCTCGGGGTCCGTGCCGTGACTACCCCAAGCCCGCCTTCCATAGGCCAGGGGCTGGCGACTAGCACCAAGGCGTAAATCCCGGTAAAAAGGGAAGGCATTGCCTTTGAAAAGTAAACACACACCACAGAGTAAACAAGCGGAAAGTAAACACTAAACAAGCAGAGTACAACTGAAAGTGCGGAAAAGTAAATGGGCCATAATACAAACCCAAACTGAAAGTAAAGTACAACTCGAAAAGGGAAAAACAGCAACTGAAAAGTAAAAGCCGCTACTCCGAGCTGTCCACCGGAATTCCCACCTGAAGGGTGGGTACAGATAGCTCCTCTGCTCCACGGGTCCCACCGTCCGCTCCGTGCACGTCCCGCCCAGTGGTCCACCTCCGGGTACCGACCCGCTCAACAAGCCTCAGCTAAGTCAACGCTGTCCGTCGTCTGCAACCAACACAACGTAGTGCGGGCGAAGCCCGTGCAGGGGTGAGTATAAGCTACTCAGTAGGGACCCCGAGACCCCTGAAGGTCTCTCAATTCCACAAAGGATAAATCACGAAGCAAAGTACAATCACGAAGTAACAACCAACACTGCTTAGGTATATGCCCATACATATACCTAAGTCATCAATTCAAAAACGCTCCAACCTCCGAGCCCAAGTACAACTCAGTCCACGCAGGAAAGTATACGTATTCCACATAGGAAAGCAAAATATAATCCACACAGGATTGCACAACACAATCCACACAGGAAAACAACAGGATTCAGCTCACACAGGTATACTTCTTCAAGGACGATAAAGATGATCACTGATCCATCTAAGTCGTCGGACCCACGAAGGATCGATAGGTAACTAACCCCCGCAGAAGACCCACACAGGATCGAGCTCACACAGAACCTGTAGGCGCTGGCTCACACAGAACCGCTGAGCGCAAGGACCCACACAGGATCGGGCTCACACAGAACCTGAAGCACTGATCCACGTAGGATCGCTGAGTGCTGTAGTCGTCGTCGTCAAATCCACACAGGATCTCTGTACTGTCGTCGTCAAATCCACACAGGATCTCTGTACTGTCGTCGTCAAATCCACACAGGATCTCTGTACTGTCGTCGTCAAATCCACACAGGATCTCTGTACTGTCGTCGTCGCAGTCACAGTAGCAGTCGTAGCAGAAGAACAGTCGCAGCCAGCACTAGGGTTCCCGCACACAGCAAGCTCGTACGGAGGGTCCGCTCCACGAGCCGAGAGGCTGATACATCAACTGTCACGAAGACCGAAGTTGATGTATCCAAAAGTTCCGTATCGTCAAAAGGAACTCAACGCAACAGACGGCGCGTCGATCGGACGCCCGGTCTGAGAGTTATTGGCATTTTCGTCTCCGGGGCCCGGTTGGTTTTTAAGGCAAAACCAACCCGACCGGACTCCACCTGCGTCCAAACCTCGGGCGGAGTATGCCAAAAGATCCGTCTCACTAAGAGGAACATTACACGACTGACGGCACGTCAATCGGACGTCCGTAGCTCAAGATATGAGCGTTTCCGCTCCGAAGGCCCGGTTGGTTTCGTGAACGAACCAACCCGGCTGAACTCAAAGTAAACCGAAACCTTGAGTGCGATATACCGAAACGACCGTCTCGATCCAAGGATCGCGTTGCCGCAGACGGTTCGTCATTCGGAGGTCCGAGGCTCAAGTTATGAGCCAAAAACCTAAACTGGTCCGAAACGGGGGGTCCGGGTCCGGGCCGACCCGGCCCGACCCCCCCCCCCCCCTCTTGACGGCGCGGCGGCCGGCGGCGGCGGACGGCGGCGGCGGACGGCGGCGGCGGTTGGCGGCGTGGCGGCGGCGGCGGGCCGCGTGGCGGCGGCGGGTGGCGGGCCGCGTGGCGGCGGCGGCTGGCGGACCGCGTGGCGGCGGCGGCTGGCGGACCGCGTGGCGGCGGCGGGAGGCACGCGGGGCTAAGCCCCGCGTTTCACAAAACGGCACGGCTATAAGCCGTGCCTTGCAAAAGAAACG
The DNA here is from genome assembly GCA_963277665.1 of Viscum album. Taxonomy (NCBI): domain Eukaryota; kingdom Viridiplantae; phylum Streptophyta; class Magnoliopsida; order Santalales; family Viscaceae; genus Viscum; species Viscum album. The sequence continues at coordinate 1,957,479,420 of OY728153.1, forward strand.
GCCCCCGCGGGGGCCGGCTGAATAAAACCGGGGGGGGCTTTGCCCCCCCCCCCCCCTCCTTAAATGAACCGCCCCCCTCATTAAGAGGGGGGTCTTGAAGGTCCGGCCGGGGGTTTAATCCCCCGGTTTTTATGACATCCGGCCGGCCCGCTGGCCGGCCGGTTTTTACCAACGGGACCGGAATTTCCGGTCCCGCCCTCGACTTCCGACGCCGGCGGCCCGGCCGCCGGTCTTTCCTTCCGCCGCGGCCCGGAACCGGCCGCGGTCTCCTCGTCCCGCCGCGGCCCGGAACCGGCCGCGGTCTTCTCGTCCGGCGCGGTGCGACGGCACCGCGCCCCATTCGTCGTGCCATGAATTCTTCCAACGCGGCGCGACGGCGTCGCGTTCTTGAAGACTCTCCTCGGCGTAGCGCGACGGCGTTGCGGAAAATTATAAGCATGTTCATCCGCGTGGTGCGACGGCACCACGCCACTTGCTTCCACCCGCTTGAATAAAACGAGAACTAAGGAGGGGGGGTTCGGCCGTGTTCATGCGGTCCGACCCCCCTCACGTTAAATAATACATAACTAAGAATATCCAAAGCCTCACGTTTAGTCATGCTAAAAACCACGATTCAAGAATGGAATAAAATAATCAATAAGTAACATCCCCTACCTCTGGATTCAAGAACGATGATCGTCAACGACCCGCGGAAGACGCGTCGCGGTGGTCGGCGTCACGGAAGAAGGACGTCGATGTCGTGAAGCGAGGATTCGAAGTTCTTTGACGACGATTTCGTCGTGGGAAATCGTCGCGGAAGAGATGACGCGGAAGAAGACGTCGTCGGTGTCGCGGGTATGGCGTCGCGAAAGACGATTCCCGAGAACGTGGCGTTCTTCGTCGATGCTTGAAGAAGAAGAAGATGAAGGCTCCAAATTCTCTCAAGGTGGCTAGAGAATTCTAACCCAAATAAAATAAGCTAAAGACTTATTTTATTCACACAATTATCAATTTGAATTTCAAAGGTTTGAAATTCAAACAATTCAAACAATTCAACTCCATTAATTAACAAAGTTGTCATGTTATTAAAAGAGGAGTTTAAGGGGGAAGTTGAGAGGTTACTAAAAGATTTAGGGGTTCGTGTGGGCCCCACCACACTTAATCCTCCCAAGGGAGGTTAAGTGGGTGTGGGTCCCACTTCTAACCCCCTTAGGTAGGTTTTTTTTTAATAAGTTTAAATAAAATTTGTTTTACACAATTTTATTTAACTTAACTGAAAAACCCCAAAACGTAACTTTCAACCCGCAACAAACGCAACTCCCGAAAAGGTCTCATTAAGCGAATATCGGCGCTGCGAGTTCATCGGTGCCCTCGGATTTCAATTCCGAGCACCGGATCAAAAGTTAGGAATTCCCGCTCGTTCGTTCACTGAACGTACCCGAGCCAAACTTCGGAAATTAATTCCGGGCACTCCGGGCCTCGGAATCAGGTGCCGTCTGAAACCGCGCTCTTGTAAAAATCCAAAGAAAATTAAGAAAAAATTTCCCTTGAATTTTACGGGTCTTTACATTACTCCCACCTCAGGGCTTTACGTCCCCGTAAAGCTACATCAAAAACTAGGGAAACAAAAGAGGATACTGAGCACGCATCTGAGCCTCCCGCTCCCATGTGCTCTCCTGGAGATTCCCGTGTCGCCATCTGTTGCGCACAAGAGGAATCGATCGTCCATGTAGGACCCGCTCCTGGATGACATGGACCTCTTTTGACGTGGCCCGGACCATCTCTGGTCCCACAAGAGCTGCAAGATTTCTTCTTTGCCGAAAAGAGAAACCTGGTCTCATCCCCTGGATGAACCACATTCTTTGCCTAAAACAGTCAATCCTAACATGGATGATACTAATCCATACTAAGGATGACGTCGTAAGGCCTCGACGCTACTACTAAGAGATTCAACCGTTACTCTCGCCTCCAAGGGTTGAGTCACACTGTCGGCATCAGTGTGTGGTAACTGGGTCTCCTCCAGTAGATGTCTCACAAGTGAGGGTCAAGTCAACAGCCAAAACTGGAACCTCTTAGTAACATTACGATAGAGGACAGGAACGAAAACATCACAAGGTATGCGTCTTTTATTATTGCAGCCCGTAAAACAAGACGCTACACAAAAGCAACAAGGAACCAGAAGTACAAAGGATGTAACCACTAGTTCTGCTCCTGTCCATCGGCTCCCAGAGCTCCATGATCGAAGGCCTCGGCTGCCTGAAGCTGAGCTCTCCCCTGCGGTCGGGGTGGACCTCCTGGTGGTGGTGGTGGTAGAGCCTCAAAGCGTCGGCCACCATCAGCTGCTCGTCCAGCTCCTCTGCCTCGTCCGCCTCCTCCCTGCGGACCGCCACGGTCGAACCTCTGCCTCTGCCTAGGTGGTTCCTCAACCGTCTGCTGCTCCTCCGCATGGCAGGTCGGGCAGTCACGAGCCATGTGGCCTCGCCCGCCGCATGCATAGCACTGTCTTCCACTCGAAAGACTGGCTCCGCGTTGTGTGCCCTGCACTGCTGAGCCAGTGCCCTGAGGTCTGGTCTGTCTGGACCCCTGAGTCATTCGTCGACTGCCAGCTGCAGATGACTCTGCCACGTGCCGCCCTGCGGTGGGTCGCTGTGCTGGTGTAGACTCAGCAAGGAAGCTCTCGATCAGAAGAGCCCGCTCCAGTACTCCTGTCTGAGTCGGTATGCTGAGGGAGATCAGCGATGCCCTGATCTCGTGTCTCAAACCCTGCTCGAAGGTCCGGGCCCGGAAGAATGGATCCCGTACCATGTCGGTCGAGTAGCGCGAGAGATCGGTAAACCTCGCCGAGTACTGGGCGACCGTCATGCTGCCCTGCCGCAGCTGTAGAAGCTCCTGGATGCGCACCGCTCGAAGGGTGGCCGGGACGAACTCAGAGCGGAAGAGGCTCTCGAAGTCCGTCCAGAGTAGAGATGCCTCATCGTGCACCTGGAGCATCAAGCTCCACCATCGTCCAGCTGCTGCGTGTAGTAGGCTCGCAGCGAGGATCACCATGAGGTCTGCTGGTGTCCTCACTAGCCTAAACACTCGAACCACTGCCTCCAGCCAGTCCTCTGCTGCCTGGGGATCCGTCTCCCCGCGAAACCTGGGCGGTCGCTGGTGCTGAAACTCATGCAGTGCGCTGAGGCGACGTGCATCGTCAGCGGCTGCTGCTGGAAGCATCGGGGGCTCGGCGGGTAAAGCTACCGCCGGTGCCACTACTGGAAAAGGGCCCTGCACCGAGGCCTCGTCGCTCGGGGGGCTGTCGTCTCGCTCGACTCTCGGAACCCTAGCTGGCTGCCGTCGTGGGGCCATCCTGAAAAGGAGAACAAGAGCACCATCGTCAGAACAGTATACCTGGTGAGCTGAATTAAGTAATCACAAAGAAAACTTGAGACTTTCGTTAAGCAGATCAGTATACCCGGTGAGCTGACACAAGTAATCACAAAGAAAACTTTGAAACACACACGCAATCAATGTTTTCGTGCATTAAGTCGGAAATCAGAAGTCAGGGTCCTGGTGTACGGATACGTCGGCCGCCGCACCAACACTGGACTCCCTGGACTGATAACCACACTCAATACGCAAAACATTATTGCTTCACATAGAAAAGATCAGAGTTCGCGGTAGAACCGAACTCCTCTGATACCAATTTGTCACGACCCGCCCTCGGGGTCCGTGCCGTGACTACCCCAAGCTCGCCTTCCATAGGCCAGGGGCTGGCGACTAGCACCAAGGCGTAAATCCCGGTAAAAAGGGAAGGCATTGCCTTTGAAAAGTAAACACACACCACAGAGTAAACAAGCGGAAAGTAAACACTAAACAAGCAGAGTACAACTGAAAGTGCGGAAAAGTAAATGGGCCAGAATACAAACCCAAACTGAAAGTAAAGTACAACTCGAAAAGGGAAAAACAGCAACTGAAAAGTAAAAGCCGCTACTCCGAGCTGTCCACCGGAATTCCCACCTGAAGGGTGGGTACAGATAGCTCCTCTGCTCCACGGGTCCCACCGTCCGCTCCGTGCACGTCCCGCCCAGTGGTCCACCTCCGGGTACCGACCCGCTCAACAAGCCTCAGCTAAGTCAACGCTGTCCGTCGTCTGCAACCAACACAACGTAGTGCGGGCGAAGCCCGTGCAGGGGTGAGTATAAGCTACTCAGTAGGGACCCCGAGACCCCTGAAGGTCTCTCAATTCCACAAAGGATAAATCACGAAGCAAAGTACAATCACGAAGTAACAACCAACACTGCTTAGGTATATGCCCATACATATACCTAAGTCATCAATTCAAAAACGCTCCAACCTCCGAGCCCAAGTACAACTCAGTCCACGCAGGAAAGTATACGTATTCCACATAGGAAAGCAAAATATAATCCACACAGGATTGCACAACACAATCCACACAGGAAAACAACAGGATTCAGCTCACACAGGTATACTTCTTCAAGGACGATAAAGATGATCACTGATCCATCTAAGTCGTCGGACCCACGAAGGATTGATAGGTAACTAACCCCCGCAGAAGACCCACACAGGATCGAGCTCACACAGAACCTGTAGGCGCTGGCTCACACAGAACCGCTGAGCGCAAGGACCCACACAGGATCGGGCTCACACAGAACCTGAAGCACTGATCCACGTAGGATCGCTGAGTGCTGTAGTCGTCGTCGTCAAATCCACACAGGATCTCTGTACTGTCGTCGTCAAATCCACACAGGATCTCTGTACTGTCGTCGTCAAATCCACACAGGATCTCTGTACTGTCGTCGTCAAATCCACACAGGATCTCTGTACTGTCGTCGTCGCAGTCACAGTAGCAGTCGTAGCAGAAGAACAGTCGCAGCCAGCACTAGGGTTCCCGCACACAGCAAGCTCGTACGGAGGGTCCGCTCCACGAGCCGAGAGGCTGATACATCAACTGTCACGAAGACCGAAGTTGATGTATCCAAAAGTTCCGTATCGTCAAAAGGAACTCAACGCAACAGACGGCGCGTCGATCGGACGCCCGGTCTGAGAGTTATTGGCATTTTCGTCTCCGGGGCCCGGTTGGTTTTTAAGGCAAAACCAACCCGACCGGACTCCACCTGCGTCCAAACCTCGGGCGGAGTATGCCAAAAGATCCGTCTCACTAAGAGGAACATTACACGACTGACGGCACGTCAATCGGACGTCCGTAGCTCAAGATATGAGCGTTTCCGCTCCGAAGGCCCGGTTGGTTTCGTGAACGAACCAACCCGGCCGAACTCAAAGTAAACCGAAACCTTGAGTGCGATATACCGAAACGACCGTCTCGATCCAAGGATCGCGTTGCCGCAGACGGTTCGTCATTCGGAGGTCCGAGGCTCAAGTTATGAGCCAAAAACCTAAACTGGTCCGAAACGGGGGGTCCGGGTCCGGGCCGACCCGGCCCGACCCCCCCCCCCCCTCTTGACGGCGCGGCGGCCGGCGGCGGCGGACGGCGGCGGCGGACGGCGGCGGACGGCGGCGGCGGTTGGCGGCGCGGCGGCGGCGGCGGGCCGCGTGGCGGCGGCGGGTGGCGGGCCGCGTGGCGGCGGCGGCTGGCGGACCGCGTGGCGGCGGCGGCTGGCGGACCGCGTGGCGGCGGCGGGAGGCACGCGGGGCTAAGCCCCGCGTTTCACAAAACGGCACGGCTATAAGCCGTGCCTTGCAAAAGAAACGGCCCCCGCGGGGGCCGGCTGAATAAAACCGGGGGGGGCTTTGCCCCCCCCTCCTTAAATGAACCGCCCCCCTCATTAAGAGGGGGGTCTTGAAGGTCCGGCCGGGGGTTTAATCCCCCGGTTTTTATGACATCCGGCCGGCCCGCTGGCCGGCCGGTTTTTACCAACGGGACCGGAATTTCCGGTCCCGCCCTCGACTTCCGACGCCGGCGGCCCGGCCGCCGGTCTTTCCTTCCGCCGCGGCCCGGAACCGGCCGCGGTCTCCTCGTCCCGCCGCGGCCCGGAACCGGCCGCGGTCTTCTCGTCCGGCGCGGTGCGACGGCACCGCGCCCCATTCGTCGTGCCATGAATTCTTCCAACGCGGCGCGACGGCGTCGCGTTCTTGAAGACTCTCCTCGGCGTAGCGCGACGGCGTTGCGGAAAATTATAAGCATGTTCATCCGCGTGGTGCGACGGCACCACGCCACTTGCTTCCACCCGCTTGAATAAAACGAGAACTAAGGAGGGGGGGTTCGGCCGTGTTCATGCGGTCCGACCCCCCTCACGTTAAATAATACATAACTAAGAATATCCAAAGCCTCACGTTTAGTCATGCTAAAAACCACGATTCAAGAATGGAATAAAATAATCAATAAGTAACATCCCCTACCTCTGGATTCAAGAACGATGATCGTCAACGACCCGCGGAAGACGCGTCGCGGTGGTCGGCGTCACGGAAGAAGGACGTCGATGTCGTGAAGCGAGGATTCGAAGTTCTTTGACGACGATTTCGTCGTGGGAAATCGTCGCGGAAGAGATGACGCGGAAGAAGACGTCGTCGGTGTCGCGGGTATGGCGTCGCGAAAGACGATTCCCGAGAACGTGGCGTTCTTCGTCGATGCTTGAAGAAGAAGAAGATGAAGGCTCCAAATTATCTCAAGGTGGCTAGAGAATTCTAACCCAAATAAAATAAGCTAAAGACTTATTTTATTCACACAATTATCAATTTGAATTTCAAAGGTTTGAAATTCAAACAATTCAAACAATTCAACTCCATTAATTAACAAAGTTGTCATGTTATTAAAAGAGGAGTTTAAGGGGGAAGTTGAGAGGTTACTAAAAGATTTAGGGGTTCGTGTGGGCCCCACCACACTTAATCCTCCCAAGGGAGGTTAAGTGGGTGTGGGTCCCACTTCTAACCCCCTTAGGTAGGTTTTTTTTTAATAAGTTTAAATAAAATTTGTTTTACACAATTTTATTTAACTTAACTGAAAAACCCCAAAACGTAACTTTCAACCCGCAACAAACGCAACTCCCGAAAAGGTCTCATTAAGCGAATATCGGCGCTGCGAGTTCATCGGTGCCCTCGGATTTCAATTCCGAGCACCGGATCAAAAGTTAGGAATTCCCGCTCGTTCGTTCACTGAACGTACCCGAGCCAAACTTCGGAAATTAATTCCGGGCACTCCGGGCCTCGGAATCAGGTGCCGTCTGAAACCGCGGTCTTGTAAAAATCCAAAGAAAATTAAGAAAAAATTTCCCTTGAATTTTACGGGTCTTTACAGGACACAATGCCTCAGTGCTCTCCCACCGACTCGGGCCGGTACCCCCAATGGCCTCGGGCAGCAAATCGATATAAATCCTGCGATTGAGCGGTCGATGCTCGTTTGCTGCCTCATTCCACCAACGGTTGGTGCGATGTTGATGCTGCTTTTCCGCCACGGTCGGCAGTATTCTCATATCGTCACGCCGGTGCTCCCGGTCCTCGAGTGAATGGCCGCATGATTCACATTTTCCACCTCCCATTCTGACCAGGCGAAACCTCGACACTCTTGACACTATCCCTCAGTGCATCTTCGCATATCCAGGGGATATGACCACGATGTGGCGTGCTTTGAGCCCTTATGGTCCGAGCTCTAAGACCTTAAACTAAGATCTCCCCTTATGGTCCGAGCTCTAAGACCTTAAACTAAGATCCCCCCTTTATGGTCCGAGCTCTAAGACCTTAAACTAAGATCTCCCCTTCTGGTCCGAGCTCTAAGACCTTAAACTAAGATCTAGCCCTTATGGTCCGAGCTCTAAGACCTTAAACTAAGATCCTCTAGCCCTATGGTCCGAGCTCTAAGACCTTAAACTAAGATCCTCCACCTTTATGGTCCGAGCTCTAAGACCTTAAACTAAGATCCAGCCCTTATGGTCCGAGCTCTAAGACCTTAAACTAAGATCTACCCCAAATGGGGTCCTACGTCCTGCATGACGTTAAACTGCACTCACAGAACTACGTGTGGCTTGATCTCCAGCCTGATGGAGTACGTAGGAACGCCCGGACATTTCGACTCGGGTCCAGCCTCAGGGATCGATAAGTCCCGCCCCTCCTCGTCGCCGGCCGTCTGGCCTGACTTCGGGTAGAGTGGTGCAGTTGTGATATTCTCCCCGATTCAGCTCGGGATGCCCCATCGCAATGATGGGAAGCGACAGTTTCCTCGTCAGAGAGGTGCTGTCTGAGAATTGAGGTGACTCACGGCCAGATTAGTGCATCCGCCCAATACGCTTTCCCCACGGTGGCGCAATTTTGAGAGCGTTGGATTCTGTCCGAACAAATCGTCACTTCGCCCCACGCTTCGCATGCCCTGTTGATCTGGATTTTCCACCCTTGTGTCTGAAGGAACCCCAAAGCGGTATTCATGATGACATGTGGTCCGCCTCCTGCAATATGAATGATGGCCTTTTTCGGTCCGTCTATTGCAGTTGTTATGGTCGATCCACTGTCCGCCTACCGTCTTGGGCATTTCCTGGAAGGCCGATCGTTGTGGATGTCTGGATTCGGGACACGCGATTCACCTTTTCTCATTTCCCTATGTTCGGATAAAATCTCAACGCCCCTAGCGTTGTCCCGCTCGTGTGATGGAACAAGTTGGGGGATGATACATTGGTTAGGTCTGAGGTCTCCTTTCCTAGGAGTGACCTCCCTCTTTTCTCCAGAAACCCAGGCCCAATTATGGATGCCTGATGCTTGGTTAACACTCCCGCAAGACAACGAATTGTGGTTGAGCATGTTAAACCAAAAGACGCAGATAAATATGGCGATTCATACAAGTGGATCAAAATATTAAGTAGCGGAAGCAAATGTTCTGGGAATGGCAAAAAACAGCCCTTAGGGATTAGCGTGCTGAATGAGCCTTTCTAATGCCGCTACCCTTTGGCTGGCGGCCTCCAGGGCTGCTTCTCGTTCTCTGCGTGCCCTCTCCTCGTCGGCGGTCGCAGCACGCAGTTCGTCAATCCTGGCCTGTGCACGCTCCCGCTCGACTTGGAGTGTGACCATCTGTTGGCCCGCCTCCGTCAGCTGTACCTGAGCGTCGATCAGTTGTGCCGATAGTTGCTCCACAAGCTCGGTACATGCTGCGACGAAGGCCTCCTTCTCTGCCGCCTGCCCTTCGAGGCGCCGGACTTCCTGCTCTGCCGCGATGAGCGCCTGCGTGCTCTCCGACATGTCCCGACTTTGTGCGACGTCGGCACGCCGGCGGCTCTCGCGCATCTTCTCGGCCATGAAATCACGGACCGTCAGATGGAGGCGTTGAGCATCAGCTCCCCCGGCACACAGGAAGCGCAGCCAGGTCTGAAGTGATCCCATGCGCCCCAGCCATTCCGATGGGTCTCGCTTGAGGAAGCGCTGGATGCACTTCCACCCCCTGCGTCGCGTTACCCGGCTATCCTCGACCGCCTCCGCGTCCGAGTCATCCATCTCCTCTGGGTCGGCAGGCCGGTAGGCAGGGAAGGCAGCCAGCAGGTCTGCTGCAGGGTCCGCCCCTGGGAGGTCCTCACGAGGGATAGGTTCCCCAACATCCGGGCAACCTTCTTCTCTCTCCCCAGCGGCACTGACACCCTCGTCAGCCCCCAACCTCTCTCCGATGTCAGCACCGCCGATGTCCGCAGCCCCTTGATCAGCAGTTGGTGGGGCCGGCTCGGTTTGGGAAGCCTGTTCCGGAGCAAGCGGCATGTCCACCACTGGTCCACTCGTAGATGGCCCGGGTTCGGCAACCCGACGAGCCTCCGATGTTGAGATCACTGCGCAGGGCATGCCATGGTTAGTCACGGATCGTCAATGGCAAGCACCAGCAGTAAAGTAGGGAGACTTACGGGAGTTCGGAGCGTCATCTTCCGCTACCCCGGTCGCCGCAGGAACAGTTGCAGCAGGGGACCCCTTAGCGCTTGTCAAATCGATAATGGGTGCCTGGCCCCCGCCTTGTCCTGCTGGCGCCTCTCCTACTCCTGTTGAGGACGCCTGACCGACGTCCGTGTGCTCCTGAGAAGGATGGAGAAACGGGTTAGAAGCTGCATAAGAGAATGGATGAAGCAAGTTGAGTAGGGAACGCGGGACCCAGCGCCCCTATTTATAGGCGAGGCCGGGTCCGCGCTGCGCGGAAAGCGCTTTGCGCGACCGCAGCGGCGAATTTCGCGACCGACGCCCCTTTTTGCGCGCCTAAGTCCCGCGCCGCCCAGGACTTAGGCATTCCGGCGTCTCCCTCGGAACCCGATCGTTGCGACCTCTCGCCGATCAGATTCCGAGGGGGGGCTTTTGTAGACGCCGGAAAAGTCCGTTGTTCCCAAACGAAGCTCCGGATGCGAAAAGCGAGGTCATATTTGGAGTCGGAAGGATGTTTCGGAGGGCCCGGAGGCCTTGCGCGGAATTTCAGAGGCCCGCGCGCAAAGGTGATGTTCCGCGCGCAAACCCCCCGGGGATGCGCGCAATGCGCCGGTCCGGCGCGCAATTTTGCGCGCCGCGGGTCCGCGCGACTCCCTTGCGCGCCGCGCCCGATTCCGCGCCCGCGGGGGGAATTTCGCGCTCGCATCCTGGATTCCGCGCCCGGGGTTGCCTATAAATACAAGGCGACCCCCAACGTTTCAAAGGATGCTGGAAGTCGAAACGTCTCCCGTGCGCGCAATTCAACCCCTTCCGCGCGCAATGACGAACTTCAGGTAACCTCCTTTCTTTCGCGCAAGAAAGCCTCGGGGTCCGCCTTCGCGCGCAATCCCCGCTGGCTCCTTTCATTTGAATAAAAACTCACCCTAAGGCCTTTGCGCGCAAAAGAACCCGCTTGCGCGCAATTGCCCCCGGGGTGCGCGCAATCCGGCCTGATTGCGCGCACCCCCCCTTCTTTCAAGTGGCCATTCGTTAAAGAATGAGCCGTTGCCCCCGCGCGCTATCCGAAGCCCGGTGTGAGCAATCTCAAGCATCCGCGCGCAAGGCGCTGGCCCAATTGCGCGCCAGCCGCCCCGATTGCGCGCCGGCCCGCAGTATTGCGCGCAAAGCTTCCTTTTTGCGCGCAATCTGCCAGGGTCGTCCCCGTTGACCTCCTAAGGGCACCTGCCTGCGTGGCACCCGATGATTCTCATCCCGGGTGCCCGCACCGTGCGTTGTCTTCCCGTGCGGCCCTCCAGGCTTGCGCGAAGTGACACGCACCTATGTCCAGCATGACGTTAAACTGCATACTCGTCCAGCATGACGTTAAACTGCCTATACGTCCTGCACGACGTTAAACTGTACATCGTCCGCGCTGCAAGACGTTAAACTGCCAAGTGCTTCGTCCGGCAACCTATGCCTAGCATGACGTTAAACTGCACACCCGTCCAAGCTGCACGACGTTAAACTGCCTAGCCCCCATCGTCCGTGCTGCAAGACGTTAAACTGCCAAGTGCCTCGTCCTCAACACATGACGTTAAACTGTACTTTGTCTGGCAAGACGCTAAACCGTCCGCAACCTGATCCCGTGCTCCGCACGCAGGGTCTCCCCCGGTTTGGACGTGGCCCCCACCCGCTCGTCTCTGCAGGGATGTCGGGATTGTCCCCCTTTTGGGACGATTTAATGGGAGTGGCTTTTCCCTACGGGGGCAGGGTATTACAAACCCCTAGTTTCTCGTGGGAGGGTGCACATGTGTATCTCCATTGCACCTCCCCACTGCCGAAGCCAGTAGAGGGTCTGACTGGGATCGAGGTGTCTTTTGCTTTCGGTCCAAGTCCCTTCCAACTGAGTTTTGCAGTATCCGGGCTGCCCCAAGTGCGTAAGTCCTGACAGAATGAACTACGTGGACTTTGATCTCTGTCTTCTATACAGGGTACGTAGGAAGCCTCCCTGAGGTCCAAGCCCACCACCTGGTCGTCCCGGTCGTATTTACGTCGGTTCGTCCATCAGTGGACCCCTCCAGGGTTCACGCTTGCGTTGATTCACCTATGAATCCGCCCCTGTGGAAGACTGCCCGTGTGTATCTCCACGGTGCCTCCCCACAGCCCCCCTTTTCCATTTCCCCTTTTATCGTCCAGCATGACGTGAAACTGTGATCCACCCGGCCGTTCCATCCCCCTCCGTGCGAGGTGGTTCGGTTCAATCCTCCGCCCGGCGGCCTCGACCTCTTCGTGAGTCGGCTTGCCGACGTCCGGCATGACGTTAAACTGTATGCCCGAACTACGTTGACTTTGATCCGTGTTAACGCGCGGTACGTAGGAAGCCCCTCTGGGGTCCAAGCTCTTTACTCCATCATCCACCCTGATCCTTACCCGGGCCGCCACATCCCGGTGGGGTCATGCCACTTCACTTCACTCCACGTTACTTGGGAAGCCGCCCATGTGCTGGCCCCAGCGTCGGAGGTTCCCCGCAAGGGGTTCTGTCATATGATCCACTTTTCGTGTTGATCGGTCCGATGCCGTCCCCGCTGGACGTTAAACTCGCGGCATACCCCGTGTTAAACACGGGAAGCTGAGGAAAACCTCAGGTGACACAGTTCCCCGCACCTAGTACGGGATGCCTCAGGCCATCGTGCCTTCGAGAAGCCCTATTAGGGACGGAAGACAGACGTGCAGAGCCGCAGTGTTACGACACGCCCCCAGCACCCAGAGCCACCCGGCCTTCTCACCGCAGGTTGCTGCCCCGCCCAGACTCCTTGGAACGTCCGGGCGGAAGCAGCGTAATTAACCGGTGTCCATGAAGATATGGCGCTGGGAACGAGATTCACGAACATTCTTAAGTCTATGAGGGAGACCCGGATTAGGCGACAAGTTCCGAGGAGACGTCCAAGGAAGGAGAAGCCGACATCCCATCATCCCGGTTTCGATCAAGGAGCAGACGCCCCTGAATAAGGGACGGATGCCGCCCGCCCTTGGAAAGCGGGACTGCGGGACCACAAGCCGCGCGCCCATCCCCTCGGGTTGACGGGTGCACGCGCGAACGCGTCCTGGCGGAACAGCGTAACCCGACGCACATCCGCACCGAAACAACATGCAAAGGATGGATTTGGGAATTTTAAGGGTAGGGGATACATCCTACCTTGCCCAAATGATTGCGCAACCATAAATCCAATAGAAGATTAAGGAAGCACAAAGGGATGATGTGGTGATACAAAAGAGGGTGAATGCAGTAAAGGAAGGGAAGCTGCCAGAGTTCCATATCGACGATGATGGTGTGATTCGGTTTGGAACGCGGCTTTGTGTGCCTTCATCACCCAGAATAAAGAAGGAGATATTGGATAATGCACATAGCTCAACTTTCTCTATTCATCCTGGAAGTACCAAGATGTATCGTGATCTCCGAGAACACTTCTGGTGGGATAACATGAAGAAGGAGATTGTGGAATATATATCAAGGTGCATGGTATGTTAGCAAGTTAAAGATGAGCGGAAAAAGTCCAAAGGTATGATGCAGCCATTTCCTATACCCATGTGGAAATGGGAAAATGTTACTATGGACGTTGTCATGGGTCTCCCGAAAACATCAAGAGGAAATAATGTGATATGGGTTGTGGTTGACCGACTCACCAAGACTGCCCATTTTATCGCTATTTGGGAAGACCTCTCACTTGAACAACTTGCAAGGATATATGTGAATGAAGTAGTGAGATTGCATGGTGTTCTGCTCTCGATTGTCTCTGATCGTGATCCAAGGTTCACTTCTAAATTCTGGAGGAGCCTTCAACATGCTTTGAGTACTGAATTAAATTTCAGCACGGCCTATCACCCCCAAACATATGGCCAGTCTGAAAGGACAATTCAGACACTTGAAGATATGCTAAGATCCTGCTCTCTTGAATTAAATGGTGGTTGGGATCAGCATCTCCCATTGGTTGAGTTCTCATACAACAATAGCTTCCACTCGAGTATTCAGATGGCTCCGTATGAAGCTCTTTATGGGAAGAGATGTAGAACTCCAACCTGTTGGGATGAAGTTGGAGAATGAAAGATACTTGGTCCTGATCTTATTCAAGAGATGACAGAGAAGGTTCATGTCATCCAGAAACACATCAAAGCTACTCAAAGTTGGCAAAAAAGCTATACTGACAATCGTCGAAGGGACTTGGAGTTTGATGTTGGAGATAAAGTCTTCCTTCGAATATCACCATGGAAGAGAGTCATGTGATTCGGGAAGAAAGGGAAGCTAAGCCCAAGGTACATTGGCCCCTTTGAGATCCTTGATCCTATAAGAGCCGTGGCCTATCGTCTGGCACTTCCACCGAATATGGCTCAAGTTCATGATGTGTTTCACGTATCACTACTGAGTAAGTACATTTCAGACCCCTCACATGTACTAAACTCAGAGGTGGTACAGCTGGAAGATGATCTCTCCTATGAGGAGCATCCGGTAAAAATTCGGGACCGAAGTGATAGGGTTCCACGCAACAAGACAACCCGCCTTTCAAAGTGTTGTGGAGGAACCAAAAGTTTGAGGAAGCAACCTGGGAACCGGAAGAGGCAATGAAGGAAAAGTACCCTCACCTGTTTGTGTAAAGTGAAATTTCGGGGGTGAAATTTCTTAAGGGGGGAAAAATGTAACGACCCAAAGTTTTTCAATGGAAAATTCCATTCTTATATCTATGTCATAAAAACACAAAATAATGAACTACTAAGTGATAAGCGACCATTAAACATAATTTTGTCACCCCTATTTTTTTAATTTTAAAAATACAACATTCACGGTTGTGTTCAAGATAGTTTTTGGAGTCTAATGAAACAAAAATAATTTTTGGTGAATAGTAACCTACCCTTATGAATAGTAACCTACTCTTATGAATAGTAATATGACCCTTATGAATAGTAAATAAGAGTAACATTACCTATGAATAATAAAATAAAATTTAGACATCTTGACCTTAGTAAACATTTTTGGTATTTTATAAGTCATAAATAATTAATTATAATTAATTAATTAATTTAAAAGAATATTTATTTTCCTGAAATATATTCATAAATTATTGAATTATTGTCTAATAGTTTTTAGATAATTTTATAAGACCCTAGGTAATTTTTGAAAGAACTGAAAAATCAGTTTTAATTTTAAAAACTGTTTTTTTAAGTAAATTATGATTTTAATTAAATATTAAATTAATAATATTTAGAAACTTATTTTTGAAAAATGGACTTCATTTTCGGATTCTACACGTCAAAAAATGGTTGGGGTAAAATTTTGGGATTTTTCTGAGATACTTGAATTTTTTATGAATAGTAGAATACATTAATTTATCATATAAATACATTTTAATTAAACCCCACTATTCCTGACATCACAAGTGATGTATATAACGACCCATACTTTACATACATTGTTAATACTTCAAAAGTTAAGCATACTTATTACAACATATAATAAAACCACGAAAGGACCATATAGGTATAGTGTCTTTAGAAACTGGGAAACATAAACAACTGGTTCATAAAGCATCAACTTTGCCTCCCACTTATTTCATCATATCTAGAGTCCCTTTTTGGCATATCCTACTTAATAACCTTCTTCCTGACCTGGGGAAGAAAACATAAAAAAGGGTGAGCTCAAATGATCAGTAAGGGTAAACAAAAGAAAGATCAATCACATTGTATACATAAGCACATAACTTTTGGAAATCTTACCCTGCAAAAGAGATCATAATTTCATAACATGGGATATATCATGGCAGTGAAATGTAATCACAATAATCATAACATAAAACATGAAACTTTGTGTCATACACACATAATCATAGAGAATCATTTCTTGTTAGTCAAGACTCATTTCCAAGACTATCTTAGTGGACAAAGTCCCTTTCTGAACCGAGTCACCCTCGTTTCAGTCCTGTTTCACTGAACCGGTATAACCTACCATTCCAGCCATGTCTATCTCATGAGAGATAAAATCTTTACCCAATTCATTGGAGGGAGATATAGGTCCCACCCATCTCATAATGATACCATTCTTATGTGTGCCACAAAATCATAAATCATACATCATTGCATAACCCATGTAATAAAAATGGGAATCTTAAACATCATGACATCATAAAACAATTCATATACGATAAAGTAATTCATAAAAATAATTCCTTCACAACATAATCAACTCAATGTACTAATAGGGATAAAAAAAGAACCCTTTATTATCTTAGATGGAAAATAATTTTGATAAAACACTTGAACTCCATTCTTGAGGAAAATATCCTTTCTTCTTCAAAAACATTTTTCCTTTCTTAACATGTCATACAACTTTAAACTAAAAGAAGTTGAATAAATATAAAGTTGAAAACTTGTAAATTAAGCTTCTTGGAAATAATGTTTTAAAAATCCATTCATGCCGTATAAGTTAAAAAAACATTCTTCTCGTACTTTTTTCGGAAAGGTCAAAAAATACCTCGTACGAAAAACGACAAAAGATTTCTTTCATATCTTTTACTAAAAACTCACCGAAGGGTAAAATTGGATTTAAACAATTGTAGGAGGATGGAAATAATATTACATATCGAGGAAACATGTATGTGGATGATAAAATACACCCCAGTATATACCAAAGTATAAACAATCTCGGATAAAAATGAGATTGTGATATTTCCCTTACCTTAGGTCCGACTTGCTTTGTAAGTGTCCGAAACTCCTGTATAATGATTTAAATATTGTTATTGACTTATTCCAGATCATACTTATTTTTATGATATCATATATGGTCATATTCTTAGCTTCTCAGTAGTAATATTTCATTGCTACTTGTTATTCGGGTGTTTATAACTTTTTGTTCTTATGCGTGTTTTGTCGAATAAATTCTTATTCTTATCTTTAGGTTATAGATAACTAATTTCCAAAATGGTATTAGTGTAATATATATCATATTCATTCATTCAATTCATTTATATAATCATTATTAAATGAAGATCGTGTAGAACGAGTCGCATCACATCGTGGAGACGATATTCCTTACGTACGCACGAGTGATGATATAATTCCTATGATCGTGGAATTGTATTGGAGTGTATGTATACTATTTCAGAATCTGTATCACTTTATAATAGTCATATGTAGTCATTATATACACCATTATACCCATCCAAGTAAGGTGGTGGTGGAAAATATATTACACCACGGCGTGGAGACGGTATTCCGTACGTACGCACGCGCGGTGATTTCATTTTTCGTTGGATGGATAGATGGTGAAATAGGGTTGTTTCATACTTATAATAACATATCAGTATATGAGTGATACTGACGTTATTACTTCATAATGAAACAACCTAAGAAGAAGAAGTGGAAGAAGAAATAAAGATGAAAGAATCGGTAATGGGCTTTATCTCTTCTTTGATGTGCTTTTTTGAGACCTCCCTTTAGGGCACTAAAATGGGTCTTTGAAGAAGACGAGAACCTCTAGGATGTCTCTAGGGAAGTGGAGAGGAGAAAGTGGCAAGGTTTGGCCGAGCTTGAAGGCTCAATGTGGTGTGAGGAAGAGGGGGAGGAGGTTCCCTTTTATAAGGGAGGAGTGGGGCACCTTAGGAATATCTCAAAATATTATTTTATATTAAAGTCAAAATCGGTTTATAATGGTTCCAAAGGGTATTATTTCGAAGGTAAAGTGGGGATGGGTAGAAATCCTATCAACCAATAGGATTTAGACAAGTTTAGGTTATTATTTTAACCTTATCAATAAGATTTAACTCTAAGTTAAATAATTTAACTTTTACCGTGTCTTTTTGTTTTCTTACACTATATGGTTAATAAACTTACTATAACATGCCAAAAGAACCCCAAGTTGTTTATTATTAATATATATATCTTTATCTAAGTTATTTGGCCGAACCATAGATTTTTAGAAATAAAATAACAATTAATAATATAATATTTGATTTAAAAACTATTTTGTGTCAATTTTGACACTATTTGATATATGATTTTTGTGA
The DNA here is from genome assembly GCA_963277665.1 of Viscum album. Lineage (NCBI taxonomy): Eukaryota > Viridiplantae > Streptophyta > Magnoliopsida > Santalales > Viscaceae > Viscum > Viscum album. The sequence continues at coordinate 1,957,497,263 of OY728153.1, forward strand.
TAGTCATAAAAGAATTATATGTTCGAACCAAGTTGATTACATCAACACTGATATATCATAGTAACCTAGAAAATTAGTGGAATTCATAAAAAGTCTCAAATTACATTTATTTGGGTATTTATAACATCAATTATGTTAAAATTTCCTTAAAAGGGTAATTACTACATCATCGTTGTGTCATAAATAAATTAATATATTTAAAGTCTAAAAATTATAAATAAAATATAATTACGTAGGAAATCTTTTTATCTTTCTAATGAATATTTATAATCGAATTTATCTTATGTATAAACCCATATTAAAAATGTTTTAGTTATTAAACTTTGATTTTAACTATTTTAACTATTCATTAAATAAAATAATATTAAATGTCATAATCTAATCCATGTGGACCTAAATGGTCATATTATATTCATAAGGTTGTTTTTAGTTGAACTACACTTATCCAATAGAATTAGGACATTTGTTAGGGTAATAGTAATATCATATTTACCCTTAGTTACCCTATTTACTATTAACCGCGGTAAAAAAAAGTAAAAAGTTACTATTCACCAAAAATTATTTTCATCTCATTGAACCACATTTTAGCCCTTGATATTAACCGTGTCTCTCGGATTTTCGAAATTCCATTCACAGAAGCGGTAAAATAAAGTTTTATGAAAAATTCAGTTTTTTAACTACAACTTAGTGGTTTCACTATTCATCAAAAATTGATAGTTTTCAGAAAAATACCAAAATTTCACCCTAGGCTAATTTCGATATTCTGAATCCAAAAATGAGGTCCATTTTGAAAAATAAAATTTATAAAATTTCAAAAAGTGGTTATTACTATTCATAACAGCTAGTTTTAATAATATAGCATATCGTTGTTTAGTGAAACTCGGTATTGCGTACGACGCAAGCTATCGAGGAAGGTCGTGATTTCGTGTAAAGCAAGCCAAGCAAGTATTGTGTAGAAAAAGATTCCTTTGATGATTTATATAACATAAAAGTCTCGGGTGTTACATTCTAGCCCCCTTAAAATGAATTTCGCCCTCGAAATTCGTCACTTTGTAACAAACTGATGAGGATACCTCTCCCTCATCATATCCTCAAGCTCCCATGTAGCTTCTTCTAATTGGTTGTTCCTCCATAAAACTTTCACCAATCGAGTGGTCTTGTTTCGTAGGACTTTTTCGCTATGATCCAGAATCTCTATCGGTTGTTCTTCATAAGAAAGATCTTGCTCCAGCGGTACAACTTCTGAGCTGAGTACATGTGAAGGATCAGGTATGTACTTTCTCAGGAGAGATACATGGAACACATCGTGAACTTGAGAGAGATTCGGTGGAAGCGCCAATCGGTAAGCTACCTTCCCAACACGATCCAGTATTTCGATAGGACCGATATATCTAGGGTTCAACTTCCCCTTCATTCCAAATCTCATAACCCTCTTCCAGGGAGATATTCGTAAGAACACTTTATCACCCACTTCAAACTCTAGGTCTTTTCATCGGTTGTCGGCATAACTTTTCTGTCGACTCTGAGCTGCTCTTATGTGTTTTTGAATAGATCTGACCTTTTCTTCCATTTCATCAACGAGATCAGGTCCTAATAGCTTTCTTTCCCCAACTTCATCCCAGCAAGTTGGATTCCTGCATTTCCTTCCATAGAGAGCTTCATAAGGAGCCATCTGAATACTAGAGTGAAAGCTATTATTATAAGAAAATTCCACCAAAGGTAGGTGTTGATCCCAACCTTCTTTGAAATCCATAGAGCAAGCTCTCAATATTTCTTATAGGGTTCGAAATGTTCTCTCAGACTGACCGTCTGTCTGAGGATGATAAGCAGTGTTGAAACTCAACTCTGTATCCAGAGTATGCTGAAGACTTCGCCAGAACTTCGAGGTAAATCTCGGATCCCGATCAGATATAATAGAAAGTGGTACTCCATGCAATCTTACCACTTCCTTTACATATATCTTGGCAAGCTGATCCAGAGAGAAATCCTCTCTAATAGCAATGAAGTGTGCAGAATTTGTAGGACGATCAACTATAACCCAGATAGCATTATTGCCTTTGGATGTTTTAGGAAGTCCTGTGACAAAGTCCATGGTGATGTTTTCCCATTTCCATTCGGGTATGGGTAATGGTTGTAACATCCCCTTAGACTTCTGTCTCTCAGCTTTAACTTGTTGACAAACCAAGCATCGAGAGACATATTCAGAAACATCTCTTTTCATGCCATCTCACCAGAAGTACTCTTTCAGGTCCCTATACATCTTCGTGCATCCAAGATGAATAGAGAATGAAGAACTATGAGCCTCATCCAGAAGCTCCTTCTTTAATTCGGGGATGGGAGGAACACAAACCAGATTCCTGAACTTTATTATCCCATCACAATCAAGGTTGAATTTAGAAACATTTCTCACCTTCGTTTGTAACTCGACATCTTCTTTATGTGCCTCTTTAATCTTCACATGTATTGAGGGTTAAACATTCATTTGAGAAAGATAAGATTTTTCCCCTTTCATTATAATTCCAAGATCCATCCTTTGTAAATCCATAAATACTGGATCTTTTGTGATCCTCATCATGGATAAACTAGCATGGTCTTGTCGACTTAATGCATCTGCCACCTTGTTTGCTTTCCCAGGGTGGTAATGGATTGAGCAGTCATAATCCTTAATCAGCTCCAACCATCTTCTTTGACGCATATTCACCTCCTTTTGTGTGAAAATATACCTTAAACTTTTATGATCAGTATAAATATCACACCTTTCACCATAAAGGTAATGCCTCCAAATCTTTAATGCAATGATTACCGCAGCTAACTCCAAATCATGTGTTGGGTAATTTTGCTCATGGATTTTCAACTGTCATGAGGCATAAGCTATCACCATATCATTTTGCATAAGAACACACCCCAATCCCTTCTTGGATGCATTACTGTAGATCACAAACCTTTCTCCACTACAGGGCAGTGTGAGCACAAGTGCACTGGATAACCTTCTTTTCAACTCCTTGAAATTATCTTCACATTCCTCCGTCCAAACAAACTTAACTCCTTTCCGAGTCAACTTGGTGAGTGGATTAGATAATCGTGAAAAATCTTTCACAAAACGTCGATAATATCCAGCCAAACCATGAAAACATCGGATCTCAGTTAATGTTGTTGGTCTCAACCATCTTTCTATAACCTCTGTTTTTGCTGGATCCACATATATCCCCTCTTTTGAGATTATGTGACCCAAAAATGCAACTTTTTGAAGACAAAATTCACACTTGGTAAATTTGGCATAAAGCTTCTCCTTTCTCAGGGTCTTCAATATAATTCTCAAGTGATCTTCATGTTCTTAATTGATCTTTGAATAGGCAATAATATCGTCTATAAAGACTACCACAAATTGATCAAGATAGTCTCTAAAGACTCTATTCATTAGATCCATGAAGATAGCAGGGGCATTAGTAAGACCAAATGGCATCACCATAAATTCGTAGTGTCCATACCTTGTACGGAAAGCTGTCTTTGGTATATCCTCCCTTTTGACCCTTAATTGATGATACCCTGAACGAAGATCAATCTTGGAAAAGTATTGAGCTCCGCGTAGTTGGTCAAATAAGTCATCAATGCGTGGGAGAGGATATTTGTTCTTGATAGTGATCTTGTTAAGTTTTCGATAATCAATGCAGATTCTCATTGATCCATCTTTCTTCTTAACAAATAGAACATGTGATCCCCAAGGTGACGCACTAGGGAGTATGAATCCCTTATCAAGATTCTCTTGGAGCTGCTTCTTCAATTCCTGCAACTCAATTGGGTACATTCTATAAGGTGTCTTTGAAATAGGCAAAGCACCCGGTACGAGTTCTATTGAGAACTCAACTTCACGATTTGGTGGAAGTCCCGGTAATTCCATCGGAAAGACATCATCAAACTCCCGTACAATGGGCATATTCTTAATCGTGAGTTTCTCACCAACCATTTGAGATAAATAACCTTCATTTAGTGGAATCAAGACCCATAAGATGGAAGAAATTTCCACTGGAAGGTTATGTTCATCCTTACATTGATAGACGATCATAGATTGATCTGGAATATGAAATGTGACTTCCCTTCTTTGGCAATTGATATGGTCTTTATATAAAGAAAGCCAATACATGCCAAGAATCACATCAAATTCTACTATAGGAAGGATCACAAGATTTTCCGGAAGCACTTTCCCACAAACTTCGATCGGAGAAGAATTATAAACTTTTGATGCGACTGTTGTGCCATTAGGTGTTGTCACAGCTAACTCAACATCTAATTGTTGAGGTAATACGGTGATACCCTTAGAAAATTCTTCAGAAATAAAAGAGTGGGTGGATCCAGAATCAAATAAAACATTTGCTACTTTAGAGTGGATGGTAAGTGTACCTTTCACCACATCGTTATCGTACTCCACATCGCTGATAGAAATTGCATGTGACTTTGCTTTGTCTTTAGCCATAAGAGTTTGTTGACGCCGACCATCATCATCAACCCTTGGATTAGGGCATTTATTGGCATAATGACCCATCTCCTTGAACTTGAAATATTGATGTGTAGTAGGTTCATTCTATGTATCCCTTCCTTTGTTTGCATCATTAGACATCTTCTTCCCATCTTTGTGGCATTCAAATGCCCGATGACCTTCCTTTCCACATTTGAAACATTTACTTGTCCCTTTAAGACAACTCCCTCCATGTTTCTTTCCACACTTTGAGCATAAGGGAAAGCTCATCTTCTTTTCAGTGTTCTCTTTAGATTTTCCATTGAATTCCATTTTCCTCTTCTTATCAAACCCATATGACGGATGGGTTACTCCAATCTCCATCTCGACTTTGAGATCACATCGAACGATTTCCTCGTAGCTGTTGAAGTCCCTTATGGCTAACTCCCTTGGAAGACTTGGTTTTAAGCCACTAAAGAACCTATCGATCTTACTCTCAGGTTGGATAATAATACCAGAAGCGTACCTTGCAGGTCTTGTAAAATTTGCTTCATAGGTACAAACAGATTCATCATCCTTTTTCTTCAGTTCAAGAAACTCTTTCTCCATCTTTGTTCGGAAAATACGAGGGAAGTACTTATTGAAAAATAAGTTCTTGAACTCATCCCATTCCATGGGCTCAATTTCATCTCTTTGCCTCGTATTCTTAATAAGATTCCACCATTGATCAACATCTCCTTCCAAACGATACACTTCTAGGATGACTTTATCATGTTAAGAACATTGAAGAACTAAAAATATCTTTTCAGTAGTACTAATCCGTTGTTCAGCAACTAATGGATCAGTAGACCCGCTGAAAGAAGGTGGATGCTGCCTCATGAAGGATTCAACAGAATGTTGCTCCTTCCTTTGCTCATTTGGAAGTCCTGTATGATTCATAGCTTGAGAAAGTTGTGTGAGCATGGCTACAAGATTTTTCATTCCAGCTCCCATAATGTTTGGTTGCTCATGGGGACAATCATTGCATTGCCCATCGCATTCCGCATTAACACGATTCCTTCGGGTTCCAGCCATTGACTAAAACCAAGAAGAATAGTGTGAGCAACACTAATTATAATAGGAAAACCACATAATCAAGAATAAAATTTTCACGCTTAAGGTCTTATCCTAGGTTATTCATGGCCATTTCTAAAACACTAAGATTATGTTCTATGCTTAGACTTATCCTTATGTTTCATACTAAGGCTTTCACATCCTAGTTTCCAAAGGATGACTATACCTTTCCTCTAATACCAACTATAACGACCCATACTTTACATACATTGTTAATACTTCAAAATTGAAGCATACTTATTACAATATATAATAAAACCACGAAAGGACCGTATAGGTATAGTGTCTTTAGAAACTGGGAAACATAAACAACTGGTTCATAAAGCATCAACTTTGCCTCCCACTGATTTCATCATATATAGAGTCCCTTTTTGGCATATCCAACTTAATAACCTTCTTCCTGACCTGGGGAAAGAAAACATACAAAAGGGTGAGCTCAAATGCTCAGTAAGGGTAAACAAATGAAATATCAATCACATTGTATACATAAGCACATAACTTTTGGAAATCTTACCCTGCAAAAGAGATCATAATTTCATAACATGGGATAAATCATGGCAGTGAAATGTAATCACAATAATAATAACTTAAAACATGAAACTTTTCGGCATACACACATAATCATAGAGAATCATTTCTTGTTAGTCAAGACTCATTGGAATGACTATCTTAGTGTACAAAGTCCCTTTCTGAACCGAGTCACCCTCGTTTCAGTCCTGTTTCACTGAACCGGTATAACCTACCGTTCCAGCCATGTCTATCTCATGAGATATAAAATCTTTAACCAATGCATTAGAGGGAGATATAGGTCCCACCCATCTCATAATGATACCATTCTTATGTGTGCCACAAAATCATAAACCATACATCATTGCATAACCCATGTAATAAAAATGGGAATCTTAAACATCATGACATCATAAAACAATTCATATACGATAAAGGAATTCATAAAAATAATTCCTTCACAACATAATCAACTCAATATACTAATAGGGACAAAAACGGAACCCTTTATTATCTTAGATTGAAAATAATTTTGATAAATCACTTGAACTCCATTCTTGAGGAAAATATCCTTTCTTCTTCAAAAACATTTTTCCTTTCTTAACATGTCATACAACTTTAAACTAAAAGAATTTGATTAAAGATAAACATGAAAACTTGTAAAGGAAGCTTCTTGGAAATAATTTTTTAAAAATCCATTCATGCGGTATAAGTTAAAAAAACATTCTTCTCATACTTTTGTCGGAAAAGTCAAAAAGTACCTCGTACAAAAAACGACAAAAGATTACTTTCATATCTTTTACTAAAAAATCACCGAAGGGTAAAATTGGATTTAAACAATTGTCGGAGGATGGAAATAATATTACATATCGAGGAAACATGGATGTGGATGATAAAATACACCCCAGTAAATACCAAAGTATAAACAATCTCGGATAAAAATGAGATTGTGATATTTCCCTTACCTTAGGTCCGACTTGCTTTGTAAGTGTCCGAACCTCCTGTATAATGATTTAAATAATGTTATTGACTTATTACAGAATCATACTTATTTTTATGATATCATATATGGTCATATTATTAGATTCTCAGTAGTAATATTTCATTGCTACTTGTTATTCGGGTGTTTATAACTTTTTGTTCTTATGCGTGTTTTGTCGAATAAATTCTTATTCTTATCTTTAGGTTATAGATACATAATTTCCAGAATGTTATTAGTGTAATATATATCATATTCATTCATTCAATTCATTTATATAATCATTATGAAATGAAGATCATGTAGAACGAGTCGCATCACATCGTGGAGACGGTATTCCGTACGTACGCACGAGTGATGATATCATTCCTATGATCGTGGAATTGTATTGGAGCGTATGTATACTATTTCAGAAACAGTATCACTTTATAATAGTCATATATAGTCATTATATACACCATTATACCCATCCAAGTAAGGTGGTGGTGGAAAATAGATTACACCACAGCGTGGAGACGGTATTCCATACGTACGCACGCGCGGTGATTTCTTTTTCTGTAGGATGGATAGATGGTGAAATAGGGTTGTTTCATACTTATACTAACATATCAGTATATGAGTGATACTGAAGTTATTACTTCATAATGAAACAACCTAAGAATAAGAAGTGGAAGAAGAAATAAAGAAGAAATAATTGATAATGGGCTTTACCTCTTCTTTGAAGTGCTTCTTTGAGACATCCTTTTAGGGAACTAAAATGGGTCTTTGAAGAAGACCAAAACCTCTAGGATGTCTCTAGGGAAGTGGAGAGGAGAAAGTGGCAGGGGTTGACAGAGCATGAAGGCTCAATGTGGTTTGGGGAAGAGGGGGAGGAGGTGCCCTTTTATAAGGGAGGAGAGGGGCACCTTAGGAATATCTCAAAATATTATTTTATATTAAAGTCAAAATCGGTTTATAATGGTTCCAAAGGGTATTATTTCGAAGGTAAAGTGGGGATGGGTCGAACTACTATCAACAAATAGGATTAGGCAAGTTTAGGTTATTATTTTAACCTTATCAATTAGATTTAACTCTAAGTTAAATAATTTAACTTTTACCGTGTCTTTTTGTTTTCTTAAACTATATGGTTAATACACTTACTATAACATGCCAAAAGAACCCAAAGTTGTTTATTATTAATATATATATCCTTATCTAAGTCATTTGGCCAAACCTTAGATTTTTAGGAATAAAATAACAATTAATAATATAATATTTGACTTAAAAACTATTTTGTGTCAATTTTGACACTATTTTATATATGATTTTTGTGAAAGTCATAACAGAATTATATGTTCGAACCAATTTGATTAAATAAACACTATTATATCATAGTAACCTCTAAAATTATTGGAATTCATAAAAAGTCTGAAATTACATTTATTTGGGTATTTATAACATCAATTATGTTAACATTTCCTTAAAAACGTAATTACTGCATCATCGTTGTTTCATAAATAAATTAATTTATATAAAGTCTAAAAATTATAAATAAAATATCATTATGTCGAAAAACATTTTAGATTTATAATGAATATTTATAATCAAATTTATCTTATGTATAAACACATATTAAAATTGTTTTAGTTATTAAACTTTGATTTTAACTATTTTAACTATTCATTACATAAAATAATATTAAATGTCATAATCTAATCCAAGTGGACCTAAATGGTCATATTATATTCATAAGGTTGTTTTTGGTCGAATTAAACTTATCCAATAGAATTAGGACATGTGTTAGGGTAATAGTAATATCATATTTACCCTTAGTTACCCTATTTACTATTAACCGCGGTAAAAAAAGTAAAAAGTTACTATTCACCAAAAATTATTTTCATCTCATTGAACCACATTTTAGTCCTTGATCTTAACCGTGTCACTCGGATTTTTGAAATTCCATTCACAGAAGCGGTAAAATTATGTTTTATGAAAAATTCAGTTTTTTAACTACCACTTAGTGGTTTCACTATTCATCAAAAATTGAATGTTTTCAGAAAAATACCAAAATTTCACCCTAGGCTAATTTCGATATTCTGAATCCAAAAATGAAGTCCATTTTGAAAAATAAAATTTATAAAATTTCAAAAAGTGGTTATTACTATTCATAATGGCTAGTTTTAATAATATAGCATATCTTTGTTTAGTGAAACTCGGTATTGCGTACGACGCAAGCTATCGAGGAAGGTCGCGATTTCGTGTAAAGCAAGCCAAGAAAGTATTGTGTAGAAAAAGATTCCTTTGATGATTTATATAACATAAAAGTCTCGGGTGTTACAATGTATGCACCCAAATCCCGAATTCACAAGTCTTATTTACTATTCTTAGTCATCCAAGACTCACTATTCCTTTTCTTAGGTGAAATTAATAAACTAATCAATTTTATATTAAGGAAACACCTCTCCCCTCCACTATAAAAGCCACCCTTCACTCCCTCTTTTCCTCACACCTCTCAAGCTCCAAGCCTTCTCTAAACTCTGCCCAAACACCTTCCCTAGCTCATCCCCCACGTCCAAAAGCTTCTGTTCTAATCAAAATACCAAGCCTAGCTTCCTTAAAGAGGATCTCAAGAGGAGGATTCTAAAGGTAAATTCTCTCTCTCTCTCTCTCTCTTCCCCTTTAATTTCCTTTCATGTTCAAGTTCCTTTCTTGATCTCTCCCTACCTATCTTCATCCAAATTGTTCTGTAAATCTAGTATTATATATATAATGTAATATTATGATTCTAATGTTATATTATATCACCCCACACCCATTCCCCCTTCCTTTTATTTTATTAAAGAGAACGTTGTTCATGTGGTGATAATTTATCACCTTCAAAAACGACATGCTCTCTTTTTCCATTTCTACCTTCAAATCTGGTCATGAAACCATTTTTATGGTTGAACCAGAATATTTTATATGTATTATGTTCTATTTTATGTTCTGTAAATAACCTATGGACATATTACTAAGTTAAATGTTAAAATGAGTTCGTTGTGATCTAAAAACCGCCCAAATTTAACCAAATAACCATCATTAAAATGTTATCTAATGATTCGTCCACATGGATATAATATAACTCATTATAAAATCATTAAATCTTCTTTAATGTCATTAATTACATGTAATATCAATTCTGGATGTTTACCCATGATCTAACCAAACATCAATTTACGAATACAAGTGGACCGCTCAAGAAAACCATAAAATCGAAAATCCCCGAACAATGTTTTTAAACTCTATAAGTCATCCAAAGGAACATAATATGAAATAATGAAACCAAAATGAAACCTATTAATGTATAAAAGGTTCTGGAATTTCTAATTAATGAATATAATGTCATTATACGGGACATTAAAGAGAAGGAGGCATTCGAGTACAAGGTAAGGGGAAATCTCGAACCCAATTTTCTTCCTTTGGGTTCTCCCTCTTTCACTCCATTTTTGATATGGTTACTCCTCAATGGTCTTTTTTTCATAATTTCCTTTACTTTTATGGGATATACATGTTTGTCACTGGTTTTTATGACCATCAAAATTTTTTCCAAAAGAACTCTTCTTTCAAGATCTCACCTTTTACCTCTCATTCAAGGTTGATGGTTCTTATATCAAGTACGTTGTTCCCTCTTTCTTTTGGGAACCCAAAGCTTATGAATGTGTTATTATGAGATGAAACCCATTCATTTCCATGGGTTATTTATGTACATGTTTGATATGTGTTCTATGTGTCAAGCATGATAATGATAATGTTATGATGTGACGGGTGCGCCCGTAATTATATAGCGCAATATGAATGTTTAAATGCGACAGGTGCACCCGGAATTATATAGAGCTCCAATGCATCGGGTAAAGTGATGAATCTCATGAGTAAATGTGAAATGATGCGTGAACATGATGCTATATTTTTTCACAAGTATGTGTGGTAGTTAACCACTAAGACATGATGTTTCATTTTTTATGCTTTTCCACATTTCAAGTTTATTGTTTATGCTCCTCTCATGTTCAAGATCTTCTTCCTATGTCATGATTATGCTCACCCCATGCTATATTATTCTTATCTATCCTCTTACTGGGATTTTAGCTCACCCCTTTTGATTTATATCCTCAGTTGGCTACATGTACTAAGGAGAGGACAAGTGCTACTAAGAAGTTATAGAAGAAGAGATTAAATGAAATCTTATGCTTGATTTTGTACTTGTTATGTGTAGTCCTAGTTTTCCCAAGACACTAAACCTCCGGATCCTCCATTTATAATAATATTATGTTGTTTATCTTTGAAATGATGTAATAGTAATGTAAGAAAAGGCCGGGTCGCTATACAGAGGGTCCCTGCCATGGATGGATTTTAAGTAGGTATGATGAGTGGTGCACATAGGATGGAGGTTATGTAGAACCAAGTTGGATTGTGCAGGGGGTGATCCACATAGGTAGGAATAGGAGAATTGGTAGCACCATAGGTGATAGACTACCTAGGTGACTACATTTTGGCGAGACATTTCTGAAGCCTTTAAGGGTCTCCACATGTGTTCCTGGAAATAACTCACATAGATCCTTGGTTGAGGAAGGGTTCCTCGCACTAGTCTTCATTAATCATAGGTTGAGTGAGTTCATCATATAGGTATTATTTATTTTAAACCCTAAGAGGACTTTAATTTCACTGTCCCCCTTTAATCCCCTCATCTTTATCTTTTAAAAATATACCTAGAAGATTTTGGAGGGCTTGAAAAAAGCACTATGGTGACTCGAACATTGGTTTGCCTTCGATAATTTTAATCCATACAAATGAAGACCTTAGGGTCCTATTTATAGGAAAATATGGAGACCTTTGGCGAAGGTTCTATCACGCTCAGGTGTATCAAGTATGTGCTTACAGATGTCAGTCATGCAGGGTTCCATGAAGGTACCATGAATGTCGACAGTTCTTGGGGTACTTAGGAAAAATATCCTTTGGGGGATTTTCTTATCCTTGGAATTGTATATTTCCCCTCTTCTCTTTTTCCTAAGGTATTTAACTTATCTACCTTTTCATCTATGCAAAAAAATGGAGTGTTAACAAAATACACTCCCCCCTCAACAAGATTGCATCTGATCAAAGGGAGAGGGTGTGATCCTCAGGTAAATGGATGAAAAGTATAGAATAATTGTTGAGGTTACCAATGAAATCCATTTGTGTAGGTATTCCATGCTTTTATACCGCTTAATCCTATCGTGTAGGTGGGTTTCACACACACAAAAAATAAAAAAACATCAGAGGTCTTTTTTAATATACGATAGAGAGATTCCATCTCATGGATGATCCTATATTTTTCCTCCCTAAATGAAAATAATTGTGTTTCCAATCATATATGTTTTCATACCTATTATCTTCTTGTGATCATAACATTGAATATAGTTTTAATAGTAGGACATATTCATACCATCTAATCATAATCACAATTATAGGGATGGGAATGCTCTAATTTTACATAAGCCAAGGGGCCTTGTGAGCATAGTTTGACTATTTCTATGGTTGTATGGACAACCCTACAAACATTATATCTTTTTATTTCTTCACCCAAATTTTTTCCTAAGTCCACATATAAAAGAGACTTAGTGGGTGACACATGGATTTTTCTTAGATCACCCTTTTTGGGTTTTTAGCCAAACAAATTTAGTGTCTATTTATTTTCATTTCTCTATTTTGTGTAAACCACACCATGTGAAGGTCTATCAATCTTAGACTCAACTTTTATCCATATTTACCTTTGTGGGTTTTCAATTTGGTTATTACTAATTATATTTTCTTGGGAATTTTAAATTCATTTACATTGGACTAATAACTCTAGTATTTTATGTCGAATAGCTTTGACCATAGATTTTGAAATAATAACCCAAATAGGGATTGTAGTCCAATAATGTTCTAACATTCTTTAGAAATCCAGTGTGGAATATTGAGATGTGATTTTGTTGTTCTTAGATCTAAAATGTGATATTATGGAATAGAATAGTTCTCTCTTTATGAAGAAGTTATCACTGATTAACCAAACCATTTTTTGGGATGCTTTATGCAAGTACAACTAGGGTGCGTACTGCATAGTTAATAGTTGAATTATTTAGATAATAGGCTGTGAAATTTTTGAGCAACTTATGGAAAATCCAATTGGGGAATTTAAATAATAGTCAAGAAAATAAGTTCTCAATAATTTCGACATTATATTTTTTATGTTTGAAGTTTAAGATTAAGATTTCTCAAGAAAAATATGAATGGTTTTTCTAAAAGTAGGTGTCTAAGAATAAAAATAATATCTATATTGGTACGGTCCCTGAATGGGGAACCTCTCTTACATAAATTCAGCTTGAGTGAATGAGGGTAAATTTTGTTAAATAACCAATTTTAGGGGGAAGTCCCCTTTATGAAAAGGTTTAATGCATCATGTAGTTTAATGTCATGTGACTAAGACATTGACCATATAGTTTAATGTCTTACAGAGAGGACATTATGTTATGTAGTTTAATTTCAGGCCAAAATGATATTAGTGGGAAATAATTTCAGGCCTTTTTCTTTGAATGAAAGTTTGATGATTCATCCATTTTTGGTAATTTTTCTGGAAATACACTTCCATATTCCGATGTGATAGGAGTAAGTTTTATGTTGAGATTTGGGGACATCCGGATCTGAATAGTGGTATGAAAAATGGGATTATGATGTTAGAGAAGGTCTCCACTAAGGATGAAGTTACCAGTGGTTAAAAAACATATTTTATGGGCTATCTTATGCAAAGATTATTATGGAGCATACTGTATATTCAATAGTGGAATATTTAGGCTGAAAGTCCCTAAACTTTATGAACAAATTATGCAAATCCAACTGGGGTGTGTTATATCATAGTCATGAAAACAATCCTCAATAATTATAATATTATATCGCTAAAAAACCAATAGATGTTTGCGTAGATTTAGGTTTCCTCGGGTACAGGTTTGGTTTGTGAAAGGAATTTACCTAAATATGATAGGATCATTTCAAGTAAGAATTTGAAAGGCATCAAGAGAATTGGTTCTCTACATAGGTATGATCCATGCCTAGGGAATGTGGTGCCTTTAGTTTTAGGTCATATGAATTGGACTATAATATCATGAAAAAGGTAGGTGATACATGGCCAAGTTAGACCAAGATCATTCTTTTATACTTTTTAAATGAGGGAGGAAATTGTAAACCATGGTCTTGGAGGTTTTCATATCAAGATAGAGAACATGGGAAAAATATGTGTGGGATGACCACTGACTTTGAATCATGGGTTCCAGCATATTTTCTTTACATCTTATAGGGACAGAAGAGGAATCTCCCAATTAATAAATTATTGCAATTTAAAAAACCTATTTTGTGGGTTGTTTTATGAAAGTTCAACCAGGGTGTGTACTCCATATACAAACAGTGGAATCCTTTGGCTGAACAACCCATTTTTTGGGCCATTTTATGAAAATTTGACTAGGGTGTATTGCAATGTAGTTAGGAAAAAGAGCTCTCAGGTATCATAAATTCTGCTACCAGAAGATGAGGAAATACTATGAAGATTTGAAAGTGTTCAATATTAGGAGTATGAAATGTGGAAGGGATATGTCTGAGCACAAAATATGAATTTAGAGCAATATCAGCCATGATTTGGAATTCCCTTATATAGATCAGACTTATAGATAGAAGGAAGAAATATTTATTTCCTTTATGAGCCCCCTAATGAGGGGACCCAAAATAAAATCTCTTACATGTACCTTTATTAATATGAATGAGTGGGGGAATTTTTTTATATAATGGATTGTATTAGGATTAAGGCCAAGGAATCACTACGAATCTCAATAGGATGAGAATAAAGCCATAAAAATTTCTAATAATAAATTCCCCATACTAATTAAATTCATGTATGGAGGACATGGTGGGTTTTGATGTGGGTTCGTGCGTAGGGTGATAACTCATATTGAATCTCCTCAGGTAGATCTAACTTTTACATGAAGAGTAGAGGAATATCCCATGTTGTGTTGTGGATGATCCTAGGATTGAAGATCTAGACATCAATATTCATCTCAAAGGGGTGAGAATCAAGACACGCATATTTCATGAAGAACCGTGCAATTTATCATCATGTAGCAAGGAAATGGGTGATTCTGACATGAAAAAGAATATTATGGCTACACCAAGGTATAAGACCAAGGTGTCACTACGTATATTTCTATGGAAAGAATCATGTCACATGTAGTTCATAAACAGATCATGTAGTTTATTATCATGTGATGAGTACATCTAGTATACATTTTATGGTCTTACATCTAGGACTAAGATAGTCCAAATGGGAATTGATACACCTTATTTATATGGATAAATCTATTACCAAACTTCTAATCCCTTGTGATCTATTCTCGGTGTGAGAAACAAGGAGTGTTAAAGGTTTCTTCTATAACATAAGGGTAACACAAGTAAAGGATTGGGGAATTTCAATTATGTGGTTAATGGGATATGAAATGGGATCTATGAATTTCTATGTGTCTCATTGATATGAGAATCAAACCATACGTAGTTCTATAAATTCCATTCATTTTAACTTCATGTGGTAGGTATGAAGATGAACCTATGTGAAGGGAAACAATATTGTGGCTGGACCAAGGTGTAGGACCTAGGAATCACAATGTATCTTGTTAGGAAAAGAATCAAGCCATATGTAGTTATTTAGGATTTGACATAGGGAAAGGAACTTCATAATTTTCTAGGATGGTGGTTAGGATTGAAACATGAGGTTTATGCATCATTGTGCATCCCATTATATTGGAAATCAAGCCACGTGTCCTAGAAAAGATCCTTATACGGATCTGATTTTTTCATAAGGAATAGGAGGGTTTTTTTCTTTAATCATGGATAGAACTAGGATATGAAATCTGGGCATCATTATGTATCTCATTGACATGATATTAAATCCACACGTAGTTCTGTAAAATGTTCCCTATGCAGGTCTGATTCTTACACACAGGGAGTGAATGAGATTTTTCTTTTTTTTTTGTGTTCATGGATGGACACAATATTAGAGATATGAGCATCACTATATATCTCATTGGAATAAAAATAAAGACACATTTAGTTATTAGAAGAACCATGTTATTTAATGTAATGTGATAAGGACTTGATAACATTGAGTATTATACCTAAAAAGGATACCAAGTGCCACTATGGAGTTCTTTTGATGTGAGTGGGGCTTATGCATGGGAACTACCCATCCTTTATTTTTCATATTTGAGGGACCACAGGAAGTGTCAACTCATGGTATTTTTATGGTTTCTTAATTTCAAATAAATAATGATGTTCATCCTATAGTTTAATTTCATACGGTGATGATAAATGGTAACATGCATTTTTTGGGTCGAACGACTATGAACAAATATGTTGTTTAAAATCTTGAACTAGGGACATATATTGTGCTCTGTAGTTTAATGTCTTGTATCTAGGATGAACATCATGATATTTCATGAAATATTTCATTATGAACCTTTCATTGGTTGGATTCATGATAACTTCTCCATCCCTTAAGATACAGGAATAAGCTTTGTTAGAGTGGAATTTCTGTATGGAGTAAGGTCCCTCCCACTTTAGATTATGATTTGGAGGATTCTTTCCTAGTATAATTGGAGTCCTAAGGACCAATACCAATTCTCCTTGGAGTAATGAATATAGATGGACCTTATTGTTAAAGGATTGTTCTACATAATTCTGGAAGACTTCTAAGTGATGTAAGATATGAAATATATTTTCATCTAGTCGATCCAATTCATCCAACAATTTATAGGATTGTTCATTTGTAGATAGCTGGTCACATATGGAAATACATAATGAATTAAATTTAACCTCAATGTGTAGGATTTATTTTTTCCCAGATACCAGTGAATACGGGGTAACCCTATGGCAGTAAGAGTTATAGTTTGGTAAGCCCAAAAGGAATGAAAGATATTGTAAAACCAAGACTTATTATCATTATCAACCATATTCTATAATATGTTCGATATGTTCTTGTTGAAAGCCTCTATTTTTCCATTATTTGATGCATGATAGTGGGAAAAGTGGTTGGATTTGATATTTTATTCCCGATTTAGATTTTCTACCTATCCAGAATAGAAATTTCTATCATTTTTCATCAGTATTATATGAGGTACAACAAATATAGTAATGATGTTGGATTATATGAAGCCAAAAATTATTTTTCCCTACCTTATTTGAGAGGTACTACCTCAACCAATTTTAGAGAAGAAATTGGTAGTAGTAATAATATACTTGAACTACTTGGTCATGGTTGGGGGTATGGACCCAATACATCTATCCCTATATGGACAATGTCCAAAAGTATTTTTCTATATGTAAAAACTATGGGGGTTGATGGATAAATTTGGCATTCACCCATATGGAATAAAACTTATTGGTTTATTATATACAATACTACTTCATCAAAGTTAGGAAGTATGCAAGACATTGGATTTGATCAGAAAGCCTATATCCTGACTGGTGTGCACTAAAGGGGTATACTTGTACTTCTTCCATAATAGCTTCAGTATCTTCCCAATAAATACATATAATAATGACTCCATAAAATACTTATTTTTAGAGGACTTTTTTGTGATTTGGGACATCATAAATATTGAAGTTGATTGCTCACTACCGAATTTTCTATCTCCCAACTCAGTCTGGTGGGAGCACTCCATATTGAAGATATCCCATGATGGGTGTCATCCATCCCATGGTAGGACCATATAGATTATTTAAGGGTATGAATTCATTAATATCCTCTATTATGGATTTAATATAAGGCAATACCATACGATGATTGGAAATAATGGTGATTGTTTCATCTCAGTTTGGATCCACTAAGGTTGTGGATGCATTTTCTAATGGATCAGCCTGGGCATTCCGTGATCATGGGACTTGAGTCAATATTGGCTCTGAGGGGAATTCAGCCATTAACCCTTGAACATAATCACACAGGGGAATTAGATCCACTTCTATGATAGTGTAATCCTCATTGATATGTTTTATTACCAACTCTGAGTTACCTTTCACCTCTTTGTGGTTCACCAGTATTTGGAGTTCTGATTCCATGCCTATAATGAGAGCCTTACATTCCACCTCATTGTTGCTACAACCTTTTGATAACATGATGGAGTATGAAAACACTGCCTTATCTTGGGAGATAAAGTCAATCCCTGACCCTACTTTGTTGAGTGTAGGGTCTTATATTTTTTTCCTATTTTTCTCTTAGATGCACCACTAAAATACATTTCCCACATTTGGGTGCCTTCCTTAATTAAGAATATTTCTTCATCTAGAAATTTTGAATTTAATGAAGTTTCTTTTACATAAGTGTTCTATGAAAGGAAGTTTTTGAAGGCCTATCCTTTCATTTCTTTATGATTCACAAACTATATATCAAACTACTGAAAAATAACTACCCACCGTACTAGACATCCTGTTAGTATAGGACAACTAGAGATAACTTTTATCAGGTTATTATGAGAAAACAAGTGGACCTCATGGTTCTACAGATAGTTCCTCATCTTCTAAACATCAACGATTAATTCATGTAATATCTTCTTGATATCTAAATAATGTTTCTAAATATCGATCATGGTTCGAATGGGATAATAAAGGTTGTTTTCATTCCCAAAATCATTATTTTGTGCAGGGAAGGCACCCATTGATCACTCCATGGATGTCACATAAAAAATATGTGGATTTCCTTCAATAGGTTCTATTAATACTATTGTATTCAATAATTATTTTTTGAGGTTATCAAAAACTTCCTAATAATCTGTGCTCCACCGATATTTGTTCCCTTTCTTCACTATTTTGGTGAAGGGAAAACACTCTCCTGCAAGGTTGGATATGAAGAATCAGATGCAGTCTGAGTGTCCAAGAAATCCTCTTAACTATTTCGTGTTTTGAGGTGGTGATGTTCCAGGGATAGATTTAGTTTTCTTATGATCAAATTCATTATCGTGATGGTGTACAAAAAAGTCGATAAATATCCTTGAGGTTACCCCGAAGTCACATTTCAATTGGTTCATATTTAAGTTATACTACCAAAGCTTTTTGAAGATGGTTTCTAGGTCAACCAAGTGGTTAGAAAATTATCAGGACTTGACCACTATATCATCAACACATAATTCAACAAAACTTCCATAAGAAGGGTTTTAAGATGTTAAGCATGGAACACTGGTATGTAGAACTGAAATTATTTAAACAAAATGGAATTACCTTATATAAGAATAATCCCTAGGGGCTCTAAAATCTATGTATTCATCATTTAATTAGTCCATACTGATTAGGTTATACCTTATATTTCCATCAATAAAGGATAGTTCTGGTTAACCGACCATTATAACAATCAGAAGTTCTATTATTGGAATTAGGAAATCATTTTTGGGACAATACTGGTTAAGATCTCTAAAATCGATGAAAACATTGATTTTCCCATTCTTCTTATTTACTGGGAAAATGTTGGTTAGCCATTTTGGTTATTATAACTCTCGGATAAATTCGGCCATGATGGTCTTGTCCACATTAGCCTCAACTCTGGGGGTATGAGTTGGGTGTGTCCTTATAGTTGCATACTCGTATCCCTGATGATCATTCGAAACCCCAAGTGATGTGTGGCCACATTAGGGTCAAAGCCTAAAATATCTGTGTAATTGCAAGAGAAAACATCCCAGTGCTACTTCAAGAAGGAGTTATATACCTCATTCTATTTGGGAGTTATGTTCTTACTAATTATAGTGGGTTGTGGATCCTTTTTTGTACCCATATTTATCTCTATGAGTTCATCCACAGTTGTAGATATTCCTTCATCAAATGCTATAGGGAAATCCCTGATATCTTCCTCTTTTTCCTCTTCCTCATTATTTACTTCATTCGATTGTACCTAGGGATTTTGTGATGGAGAAATTTCTTTAAATGGAATAGGGGAGTCTTTATTTGGGAATCTAAAAGATGAATCAATCATTTCTGGATCAATAAATGGTCATAGTCCTGTTTTGATCTACAAAGGAAAAATGAGGGATTGATAATGGGCCTCTTCACATTATTTTATTTCCATGATAACTTATCCTAGTCCAGATGAAGGATTTGGGCTTCATTGAAGCTCGGTGGATGAAATAAATACATTTTCATTCAATATTTCATTATCACTCGGAGAGTTAATAACTTCTTTACTGCCAACAGGCTCAACTATCATATTTGAAATCATATAATTCATTGAATGGGTGCTTGAATTTAGATCTTCCCCTTTTATTTGATTAATGGTAAGCACATATATTTTGTTTAACTAATTTAAATGGTTATCTAGGATCATCTCTAGTCCATTTCGGGCATTAATCTGGGAAACATTATCAATCATGTATTGTTTTCCTCCCACATGATATGATCCTATATCAATTTATTGTGTATTGAGGGATTTTAATGGGTCCTTCGCATCGTGAAATGTCCCAATTTTACCATTGATGTAGTATTTATGGCATTGTGGTATGACGAAGTAATAGTTTCATACTAATTCATCCAAGGTATTCCTAGTGGGGCATTGAAAGATATATACTAATGAGAAACCATGAACCCAGACTTGGAAATTAAATCCCTAAACTGAGTTCTGGATATGATCTTTACAATTGGATATTTCTCATTATTTTCATATCCTTGTAACATCTGAGTGGAGGGAGACCAGTGAGATTCATTGAGACGTGATTGGAGAAGTGTCTGGAATGGAATGAGTTTGATTCCTTAGCCATTTTCATTAAATAATAGTTGGATATCAATTTAATTTATCCTACAAGATATATACAAGGTCCTAACATGACATTTATGATAGCATCCTCATCTTGCTCTATGAAAGAGATGATCATAAGACATTTTGTGGGATCATTCTCTGTCTGATATACTTCAATAGCAACAAACTTGACTTCAAACTCCTGAGGTATTGACATGGCATCAATGAGTGATTCTTGGATAAATTTTGATTAACTCATGGAATCTAGGGTTGATAACTTAGTTGTTACTTTGTTCAATTTCTTCAAAACACCATACTTATGGTCCAAAGGTATGCGCTTCAAAACATGGGTGTGTTTTTTAGAATTTTTTTTGAGATATGATCTCCCTGATGTAGATGTACCATCCCTTAGTTTAGGAGTCAAAATTTCTTCCACTCCTGGTGGGTTAGGTCGACTGGGTCTTCGTACAAGTCGGGGTTGATCGAGTGATGAAAGATCCTATAATTGATCTTCTAGGATGATTGTTTCTGGTTAGATCCTCTCATAGATGGAGTAACTACATTATTACTTCTAATCTTGTCAAAGATCTCTTCCAAAAGTTACAGCCATGTAGACTATTTGAGAAGGGGTTTGGTTGAAGTAGTGACTTCTCGGATGATTGCATCCTCCCCTATACCTTTTGTTCTGACATCCTCTTACCCCAGTTACCCAATCAAGTGTAGAGAATTTGGGTTCATAATCATGATAGTATTTGGCGAAGGGGTCCATTAAGTGGATAACATTAATTTAACCATATATAAACTCATCATATGATGAAGATGTTGTATGATGGGTCGACTCTTGTTGTGTCATTTGACGGGGCAGTGCCCATGGGTTTGGAACTGTTGGCATGAAGTCAGCTAAATTTAACAAAAACCTCAAATTTTGTGTAGGTTAAACTTTTTTTTTGTTTTCTTCTTTATCCTTCATCCATGTCTGTTCTTGTATAATTGGAATTTGGAGGATTAAGATACCAGTGAAGTTGGATTTATTGTAGCAGAAGTGGATGGAGGCACAGTTGGTAGTTTTAACTTTTTTTGGATAATAACATGTGTTCGGTTGATTATTTTCCTAACCATCTAGTCATCAAACTTCTATGGAATCATTCTCTTAACCTCTTAAAATTCATTTTCTTCCTTTGTATTAACGGTAGAATCTTATATAACCTGAGTAGGTTAATTTTTCAACTTCACTTTCCTGGAGTCCACCATCTTTTGCAGTAGGTATTTGAAGAAAAAACAGTACTTGATGTGGTACCCCAATATTTAAAGGAGGGGGAAATAGTTTTGGAGATATATATCCGTTTCCTTCTCGATATTATTAGGATTTCAAAACCTGAGGAAGATGTTTTCTAATACTATTATGAAGTAGACATGGACTTCGAGCTTTTGAAAAAAATATACCTTATTTTTCATATCATCAAACTATTTCCACCTCTGATCTATCTGATCATCCTTGTGAGGCAGGTTTTGTTGCTAATATTCATGAGGTTGATCCATATGATATGGTATAGGAATTAAAATATGAGCAGGTACATGGGCCTACAGAAGTGTAACTATAGCGACCTCCACTTTTCATGTTCTTCCTTAAGTTGATGGAACTACTCAAGACTTTCCTTTGGTCTCTGTGATGGATTTTCCCACTTGTTGATCAATTGAGGAAAGTTCCTGAATCCCTCCTTTGTATTTCAAAGGGATCAATAGTGTGACCAATTAATCATGAATATTTTATACATATATGGGAAAGAACTCTTCTTGAGGAGGGGTAGGTTTAAGGAGTATGTGAATCCTTTCCACCAAGTAATAAAATATGAGACCCTTTCATTCTACCATTGTTTATAGTTTGTGAGATCGAAGATTATTGTCTTCAACAACATGATTCTAAACTATAAAATGAAATTTTGATGTAGGTCCTCTCATCTAGTGATTGTTCAAGACTATAAACTTTTGTACCAAACAAAGGCTAGTCCTTACAGTGATTGCACAAAGCACCTGAGTTTCACCACCTCCTTTTGTTCAGGGGTACCCATCATGGGATCACAATGAGAGATAAAATACATAAAGTGATATTATGGATCTCTTGATCCATTTAAGATGGGAAATATGGGATTTCTAATGTTTGTTAGGGAATATTTACATATATCCATTCAGGATAAGGTTTCTTTTTTGACTCTATTGGTTCATGTCATTCCTATATAGATTCAAATCGAGTCACTAGTGACTCAATAGTGTTCATAAGAATTCGAGGAATGTCTGGATGAGATGAATCCAAGATAGGTGAAGTAGTTGGTAGAGAAATCAGTGGTGGTACTTCTAGAACATGCCATGGGTAACCAATAGGGGTAGGCCTATAAAGATGTTCCTAAACCCTTGTCTAGTTTCACTCACAACGGAGGGAATCCGCGATATTTTTCCATTGGATCCAAATATTTTGGAGGTTGGCATCTTAAATTTAGAAAATCTTCCAAACCTACCTTATTTGTCGCAAAAAACTATTTTTTTTGAGGTTCATTAACTGGAAGTGTTGTATGGGGATCTTCTTACAGAACATACCTAGAAATAAGGTTTCCTCGAAGTAATTCTGCATTGAGTCTCCTCAATTCATTCATATCTAACTATTTCTGAACAAATATTTCATCCAGTGAAAGGGAATTATCGTATACAGGGGGAGTTTAGAAATTATTTTACCCTTACCTTTTTACTTTCTTTGCAGGGTTAAAGGTGGATTGTTCAAGGGAGTTCCCAAATTTAGGGAAATCCTCTAGTTTTAAGTATGCAAACCTCCTTCAACTGTTTCGGTGTGGACCACATCATGAACTAAAAATTCCTCTTCTAAATCATTTAAATTTTCATTGTGTTCTATGAAATATTCATGGAAATAATTGATGGTGTTAAATGATGTGAAAAATAATTATGGCAATTCTAACAGTGTTTTTGTGAGATCACCTTCTTCTGCACCCTCTATGGAGCCTTTTCTTCTCCTTTGTTGATTATCTAGGAATTTTTTGGTTGGTAGTAACCCAAAGAGAATCTCTAGATATTTTAGACATGTTTTTTCTAAGTGAATGTTTCAAATCATGCGATATGATGAACTTGGAAGATTAATTATACGATATCATTCTTATTCATGATAAAACTGGTTCTCACTGTGGAGGTGATTTTTTGAGGTGAAAAATCTCCCTGACCCAAGGGTTGGGGATATTCATATTCTCCTTTCACAAGGATTTGATCCTAATTTACTATCCTCCAAGGTTTGGATAAAAAAATACCCCATCCCTAAGGGGTGAGGTTTCTCCTAAACTTATGTGGATGATATTACCATGGATTCTCTTCAGATTTTAGGGAGTTTTGTTTGAACATGGGCTGGGTGAATCATTCTTCATGCACTTGAATCACCCATTTCTAAATCCCATTGTGTTGTCTCTGACATTTTCACTATCATACATTTTATTTCCTTTATATGAGATTCTTTCTTGATATTCTCATATTCTTGATGCAAATGTATCTCAATAGCCTACTCTCTTATGGCCAGATGTGGGTGAGATTCGGTTGAGGCCTATTCTTTCTAAGCATGTATTTGGTCATAAAATGATTTTGTTTGATGGAGCCGACCTAGGGATATGATATTGTAGTATACCACCTTTGGTGGGTGTTTGATTGGTTTTTAAGGTGTGGAATGTGTTTCGCTTGATGGTTTTATTTTGGGGGGATATGTTGTGCACAATAATGAACTTTGGGATACCATTGGCCTTTTTCTTTGAAGCTCCCAATGGTTCCCCCATTTATAGCTAGGTATAGACCTACTTTATAAAGGCATCCTATCATCTTGGTTTTAAGGCCCAATGACTCTTGGGGAATTTCATTGGTCGATAGGATGGGAGGTCGGACTCATCTCACCCTTTTTAGGGGAATTATTTCCTACTCAAGGAATCTCTTATAGATTTAAGATATGTTCATGAATCTCTTCCTAATCATGATGCGGTACTAGTTACCCTAACAGAACGATTTTTTATTTATTAGTCTCTTAAGAAAGAAATGAAATATCATTGTTGAAAAAAGAGAAGTTTGGTCCCATTAATGAATCCATCTATATGTATTTTATATTATCCATCCATTTCCCTAATGGTGGATAGATTCTTCATAAGATAAAGTCGTATAACTATATACTTCAGGATATGCTGCCATATAGGGAGGTGATTCTTATTTCATCGAGGTGATTGATTTTTTATGAGGTTTCCTACATATCCTGATTATTGCAGGAATCCAAACCCATGTAGTTCATTAACCCTATGTGGTTAAATGTCATGTGGATAGGATATATGTGTAGTTACTAAGATGCCAAATTTTTAAGCATGGGTCTCAATGATACATCCTATGTATCTTGGTTATGGCCGTAATTAGAGTTACTTATTTCAATCAAGCCCTTGGGACTGGCCTCAAGGTATATTCCCTCAAATGAGGGGTGTTTATATCAGGCCACTCATAGAGGCATACATACTGGGATTTCCCTGGATAGTGGAGATTCATGATTCCAAGTAGGTGTTCACTATGACACCCTAAGACCATGTGATCTATGATCAGTGTGAGAAATAGTGGGGGAACAGATTATTATCAATATGGTGTATAGTTATGGGACTTGTGTACTAGGACAGTGCTTGGGGTGTTTGATATAGAGCTTTGGGCCTTAAAGAGGTGTCATGTGTATCTAGATTATGGAAGTAATCAGATTCATCATAGTTCATTTGATTTCCTATTCACCCAAGGAATGAGGTACAATGATTATCCAAGGGGAATGATTGGGTCCTAATGTTTGAAATATCAAAGACATGGGGTTTCCATCAATATGGATGTTTATTTGAGCTCAAGCCTTTAGAAAGGAATCATATATATAGTGGTTATAGAGGGAATCATAGTTCTCATAGTTCATTTGATTGGGGCTTACATACTAGCCTTTCCCTTTTGTTGGGGCATATCATATTACTCCACTGGTCGGTAATTACACACTAATGTTACCCATTTCCTTTGTGGAGGATTATAATAAAAATGATATGACTATTAAAACTCCCTAACCCCACATGAGCTATACTCGATGTGGGAAATAAGGGATGTAAAATGATCAATTTCATTGAATTATGAATATGGGACTTACATATTAGAATGAATCTATAATGATTTGATACAGATATCTGGACTCGAGGAGGTTTCATATGTATCCTAGTTATTTTTAGGAATCAAATTTATCATAGTTCCCTTTATTGGGGCTTACACTTTGAGGTTTCCCTATGGTCATGCTTACACATTGAGGGTGGAAAAGTTTATCTTGCATGGGGATTCCCTTTGGTCTAGTCTTAATGCATGTCTAACATGTGTTGATTATCTACATGACAAGCCTCGGTTTCCTTCCTAGTTTATCGGAGAGTGTTTGTATTCCATAAACTAGGGGACCATATGATCCAGTTTTCTTTTCCATAGTATGTCACATATCCTAGATGGCATGAATGAGGGCTATTGCATGATCAGGATTGTATTTCCTAGAAGATGTCGCATGATCCAACTGACTTTCTCTGGTGTCATCAAAAGAGTTGACTGACACATATAG
Organism: Viscum album; assembly: GCA_963277665.1. Taxonomy (NCBI): domain Eukaryota; kingdom Viridiplantae; phylum Streptophyta; class Magnoliopsida; order Santalales; family Viscaceae; genus Viscum; species Viscum album. Next base: position 1,957,523,733 of record OY728153.1, read on the forward strand.
AAGGTTTCATGAGAGTCAGTATGACCCATCTCATAGGGTGTCACATTTATTGGACAACATACCAAGGGAATCGTGAGTCTCAACCAACATGTATGGAGGGAATTGTGAGTTGTAGATGACTCACTCAGAAGACCTCATGAGAGCATCCTTGACATAGCCAAGCATTTCCACGAGACATGGCTAACATGATCAAGAATTTTTATATGAGTCATGTGATGTATCTGAATGACATCTCATGGCTTGGGAGAAAATTCCATGTGGGATTTCATGAGACAATGGTGGTATGTCTGGGAAGACTATAGGACCCACTCTGATATGTCTATAAGATTTCTCATAACCCAAATAACATTCTTAAGTGGCATTGCGAGATCTGGGTGACATTTCCTAGTGTTGTTGTGTGTCTTGTAAAATTCTCATAAATTTCATGAAGGTCTATGAACATGTTTTCAGTTTAAGTATTCCACCTTTAATATTTGTTCTTACATTTTTAATTCTTTATATTAATTCAATGTTCGTTTATTTTCAGTCTTGCGTGATCTAGTGGGTGCGAGGGATGCTTTTCACATATCCTACTAGAGATCCTTCATGTTTTCTATAAATGATCACATGAAGTTCTTTAGGTCTAAAGGATGATTACTCCATATATTCACCAGTATATTACCTAATGGAAGACTGGCTGGTCGTGTGATTGGTTTCTCTGAGAAATTTTCTCTGGTACTCAGGTGTAAAGACAAAATTTTTCACTTGATAGTTCTCCCCTTTTTCATTGAGGTTGGGGTGGGGAATTTATAGGCCTATACATCCCAATTGTTTACTAGTTTGTGCAGGGTATCTAGTAAATATCCAATATGGAGTCAGAAAAGGGCTCTGGCACCACGCATCTTCACGAACCTTTTCCATGGATCGTTCCAAGGGTGCCACAAATTTTCCATGATTGTGAGTCCCTCCCATAAAAACCTACTTTATTAGATTATGGTAAATTAATGAGGACTTTTTTGACTCCTGAAGGCTACAAAAGTAATTTCATTTTTTTCATATTGACGTGTCAAAGGACTTCCATGAAATCAAGTCACCCGCTAAGAGAAATCCATGAGATGCTTGATGTATTTCATTGATTGTTTTAAAGTCATTCAAGACCATTCTAGGAACTTCCTTAGAATGTCTCAATCACTTTACAACCATAAGAGATCTCACCTCCTTCGTTTTTATCCATATTGTTTTATTTTACGAAGGTCAGGGATTATATATATTTTACATGGGTTTTGTTGAGGAAATGATCTATATTTTTTGGTGATGAATCTCATGACCAATGTGGGTCATATGGGAGTTTTCAATCATTTCTGGAATAAACTTATCTGTTTTATCCTTGGAGATCCAAAGGGATTACACACAGCTACCTAGACATACCTAATAACTTCTTCATGGAAAGGCTAAGAAGGAAAAGCGATTTCATGAGATGAGGTGGACATGTCCTTGAGGCCTCATGGTGTCTCTTGGATCATTTGAGGTGTTTCACATGTTTTTTATGATCAAGAGTACCTTCATCCTCCACCCTTTTTATCTCCTTTGTTTTATTTTTCAAAGGTTCGAGAGTCATGTGAATTTTCTTAAATTTTTCCAAGGGAAAATATTCTTCCATTTGTTGATGAGCTACATGATCTTTACAACCACTGGGGGTTTCTATCTTTTGGACATCATTCTCCAATTTTCAATGGATTTTCAAATGGTTTGTTTGGCGCTTTCCAATGATAAACTATGTGAAGTGGGGAAACTCGTTCATTTGTCACCACGTAGACACTAGTTTCCCATAGATCCTTTGTTAGAGTCAGAATACTTGTTGAAGGTTGTTCTATGGGATCTTCTATAGGTTATTCACTACTTGTAAGAAATTCGTGTTACCTTATGTTGTTCATGATATCATGATTCCCTTCGAGGCTTGCACGATTCACAGTTCTCTACCACCTTCTCTTTTTTTTATTTTTGGGGGAAAATAATACCCATATTCAGGCATTTATTCCTTTTTTATTTTGATGGTTTTTATTTTATGGGGATCAAAAATCCCCCCCACCCCCCTCAAGATCAATATCTGATGGGATAGGGGATTAGTTCTAAAGAAAGTAAATGTCTGCCTCAGTCTTTAGATATGTCACAAATTAGTGTTTTGGGTGAATTTTGGTCTCATAGGTGACTCTTGGTATTCCATGAACCCTGGTCACAAGCCTCATTCATGAGTCTAACCAAGTAGTTCATTGTTCTAGAGATCTTTTGCAAGATTGTTTCTTGATCAGGCGCCTATCTGACCCAACCATGAGCTTATACATGGTAATTTCTTGAAATTTGGTTGTGATTTTCCTTGAGGGATTCATGGGGTCTACTAGATTGATCTTATGATCGATGAGATTCCTATGAACATTCTTAGGTCACGTGATCACAAGTATACATGGGGGTCATTCACTTTGTGTGATGCCATGCGGGGGTTGTGAGACCCACAAATCCTCTGAAGGTCAAGTGTTTCACAAACTCCTTATGTGATTCATGAACCCCTTGTTGAATCATGCGATGTGAGTGATGCATCCATTTTATGTCATGTATTTTGAAAATATTTTTATTTTATCTATCTAATTTGTGACACATTCTTATTTTCATATGGATTCTTGTTCTCACAGAGGTTCCTCATTTTCGTCCAATCAAAGGTCCATGGTTTCTAGAAACTATAATATTGATCCTTTATACCATTTGTATACTGATAACAAGAGTATGAAGTCGTTCCTCTCACCTGGGATTCAGGACTATCCCATATCTCATCGACTTCCTATATACAGGTTTGGTTTTCTAGATGATTATGTCATACCTCATCAGAATTTAATCTTCCATCTCGATGGGTGTCTAATTCTCTTGACTTTGTTAGGACAATAATTACAATGGATGGTCATCTAGTTATAGCTCAATCCCAAGGTTTTTATTATCTATTGAAAAACTCACATATGAGTTTGGATGGTGGTGATATCACTCCAAAACCTATTTCTCAAAGTTATTCGTTTATAATCTCCTCTTCTCTAAACACTTCTAGAAGTGGATGAAACTCAAAATGGGATCTCTGTCCCAGTAGAAATTTTTCATAAGAATTGTCATGGACATTTTTTGGTAAGGAAAAGCTTCTTGGAGTTTTCTAATTATCTATATAGGTTTTATCTTTACGAAGCTATGTGGATCTCTATATTCTTCATTTACCACCAACCCAATATTCACCGAGAAATTATTAGTTTTTGGTGGCCTCGTACCAACACATTCCATTCCCCTATGACGAGGTAGGTATAAATTTATGGTATATCCATAAACTGGGAAGTATACTCCCCTCTTGAATAGATGTATGATGAATTTCCTCCTATTATGGATGTCTTGGATAACCCCTTGCAGACACTAGTTTTGGAAAGTGGGATTCTTGTTATTTTGAAGGAGAAATTAAAGAAAGAGATGATGATATGTTCAATCATTTCTTTCATGGACTAGATAGATATTTTCATCTACCATTGTGGGGTCACGCCAATTACCATATGCACTCATTGATTTCGCTCTCAATAGGCATGTGATAGTTTAGGCTCATATTGGTCCATTATAGAAGATGAGGATTATACTTTTTGGGGCTGCCGGTGAACCCAGAGGTCTCTTAGGACCTTGGGTTGGTAGGTTTTCAAGCTATGCTTATGAATGGGTGGATTTTCCTACCCGGGAATTCATGCTTATTGAACTGAGTTAGCACATTGTTAATGGCAGTGCGACTTGAGAAAGGGAAGCACCTCAGCATGGCAGTACCATTCCTTGCACTCCTCTATCAAATGTTGGGACACATTCAACAAGGTAACACACCTTACAAGATCTGTGGTCCTCTCCAGTTACTATTTTTCTTGATAGGGGATAACTTCCATTTTTAGAAACACTAAAATTATTCTAGGATCCTAGATTTCATATTCCATCTAGGATTTTTGAACATCTCTAGGTTTGAGGCTATATCGCAAAACCCTGCTGAGGTTAAAGATGCATTCTGTCAACCTAATATCTTTGACTTCACCACCTTCCATGTACCAGTTGGGATGATTATTGATGATGTAAGTGATTAACTTAATGAAATATCTTATATAATCTCCATTTAGGATGGTGGTTCTCATAGCTAGGGTGGATTATCGGGTGATCTATGATCCATACACACCATATATATATTTGTTCAATAAAATCGATTCATTCAAAGAGTCTCTCATATTCCTTTGGTCATTATTTGAGGGGAAAAATCCTAGAGTAATTTGTCAATTTGGGAATATATTGTCACCTGAAGATACTGAAGTAGGGATCATACATCCACATTTTGATTCTTCCATTTTCCTTAACAAGGATTATGACCAGGATTGGGTAACAACTTTTCCATTTGGTGTGCTAGTCTAGTTGGTCTGTCATTTGGACATGTCTTTCACATCACTAACCCCTTTTTCTGTGGTATCAACGGAATTGATTAAATTCATAAGAGAGGAATAAAAGAAGTGACCTTGCTCCAATGAAAATTATTCTGATAGTGGACTAGATTCTATTGATGGGATAAATACTCCCACACAGGTTACAGATCATATGCCTATTGAGACAAGGGATTATGGGGTTTTCTCTCCTACTTTGTCATTCGTTCATCTAATTAGTCCTCCATCTACCATGCCTACTCCATTAGTGGTTGAGGATTAAGTGAAACATAGTCTTAACTTGAAATATATTCATTCCTTGATCATTTAAACACTTTTAGAAGTATTCTATGACCAAGGGGAACACCTTCACCAATTATTTCATGACTTGGGGGTAGATGGTTTTGACCGACAACCTCTGTGTAAAATTATAATGAAATTTTTATTAATTTAGAATGATATGGTGGCAAGTGAATGAGATTGGTATGACCTTGTGGAAGATTCTCCCCTTTATAGATAGATGAGGGAGATATTAGAGGTACTAGATCAAGTTCATTATCTGATAACAGAACTTCAGGCTTAGATAGACACCTGGATCATACATATATGAATATGTGAGGATATCATTGCATGTTTGAAGTCTAATCTTTCAACATCACCTTATACAATAGTTGCTTCTCAAAATAGGGTCAAATAGTTGACTACCTGGGTCAAGACTCTTCATCCTAGAGAGAAAATGAAATTGGTGAGGAGAGTGGTACTCTAGTGCTCTATTGATTCTTCTCATTAGAGTCTTGATGACCTTTTCAGTGTATATGATTGAATATTTTTATAGTTTGACCTTCATAATCCATCTCATTTTTTCAAGACATTGGAGAGAATCCAAAATGTGGATATTCCTCCCCCCTTTTTCAGAATATAAATGGATTTAATGAAATTTTTACTTTTCTATCATGTTTCATTTCATCTATGATATGCATATCATCACATTGCTTTGATATTATTGGAACCGCCAAATATCCCCATCCTTTGCTTAAAATCATGTAAATTTGAATGTTTGTATCTGGATATTTGTTTTAGGAAACACTAATGAATTCCCACTAACATGTCATCCCTTACTGATGAATATATTTCTGTTATCTTGAGACCACCATATTTGTAGAAGGAAAAATGGGTATAATATATGTACCAAAAGGAGAGCAGTCTATTTTTTCCAAAGATGGTAGGCTTGCTGAGCATGGATTTAATTTTATTAATCTATATGATGAGCCTTATAATCTCTTTCAATCTGAATTTATATCGTTCATTAGTTTAGGTTTTTTATCTCAGACTTAATGTTCCTTTAGTTTAGGGTCTTTTAGCTTTGACCTAATGTTGCTTTAGTTTAGGGTATTTTATCTCACACCTAATGTTGATTTAGTTTAGGTTATTTTAGCTCATAATTAATGTTTCTTTTGTTTATGTACTTTTATCTTAGACCTAATGTTTATTTAGTTTAGGTTATTTTAGCTCAGACCTAATGTTTCTTTAGTTTATGGTCTTTTACCTTAGACCTAATGTCATTTTAGTTTTTGGTATTTTTGCTCAGACCTGAAATTGATTTATTTTAGGTTCTTTTATCTTGAACATAATATTTCTTTTAGTTTAGGGAATTTTATCTTGGACATGATAATGATTTAGTTTAGGTTCTTTTAGCTCAAATATGATATTGCTTTAGTTTAGGTTCTTTTAGATCAGACCAGATCAATGATCATGGGATGTGGTGTACACATTCCAAGAATGACCCAAAATATACTAGGGTATTGGGTGCTATTATAGTGTTGCAATAGATCACAAGGATCAGAAATCCCATTATTCAGAGTGGCACATTTGGTTAACGTCCATAGGCGCATATGCAAGAGCCATGGGAATGTATGCATAGTCAAGCAAAGGGTCCTTAATTTCAGGAATATTTTTCAAGGGATATAAAAGATTTATGGTGGTAGTATGTTTGAGGGAGAAATATTAGGGATGTTAGGTCTACCTGGATAGTGGGAACTTGGGTGATGTAAATCACAACCCAAAAGTTTGATTTTGTAAATATGAGATGGTGCTGACATGCCAGGTATGTAACATGACATTCTAATATTCTATGATTCGTTATGGTGTTTCTAGGGCTAAACAATATTGAAGATCCTTTATGTAAACAAGTATATGCCTTTCCTTGATGGGTCAAGTTTGTTATATGTCGATAAAATTCCAGGAAAAAGATGATATCAACTTCTCTCTGAGTGATATTATGGATTTGTGAAGACAAAAACATCCAGATGATAAGTTTGGGTATAGAGTGAAGGTAATCTAGGGATGGTTCTGGAACCCTGGGGAAATTCATCTCCTGATTTTTAAGCTCGAGGACTATGCCATGTGGTTTCGAATCATGAAGTTTGATTCCTCAAAGGTTCGAGAATGGATTGTTGCATTCCTTCTTTGAGAAAGAGTACAGAACAAAGAGACATAATGCTGAGAATGTTGGATATGATTGGATAGTTTTCTATGTATAATATAATTCATGGACCAAAGTACTCAGATCAGGAGAATGATATGGGACAGTCATATTGGTATTAGTTCAAATACCCTGAGGTGTTGTGTGCTACAGTGATTATGTTATGGCTGAAAAGGATTGGAATGTATTTTTAGAAGAGTCATGCATTTGGTTGAGGACCATATGCATATATGTAGAAGCCATATACATACATACATAGTCACGAAAAGGGTCCCTTGAATCTAGATATCCTTTCCAAGGGACATGGAAGGTTTACTGTTATCTGAGGTACCCTAAATCATGAAGTGTCATTTGTGGGAAGAGTAATATCCAATAAATTTACAAGCACCCTAAAGGTTTATCCACCACCGATAGAACATATTATCATGGTGAAGAAATGTGATAATCCATTTCTATAAATTTTTCCTAGACTAGGGGCTCTAGTGACCATATCTTGTATTTTATTAGGGCTAAAATGTAGACCCTATGAGTTTTATGCCTTTTATTTGTGTCCTATTTTTTCCTAAACTCTAGAGATCAAGAGTTTATCAAAAGAAGACTTGACTTTTTCTCTGAATGGACTTTGAAGGTTTTGATCCTAATAGGGTTTATGTATCTTTTGCTATAAGTTTAAGTTATTATGATTTAGACCATTATAGGAAAGATTTTAAGGTTCTTCATCTTTGAACAAAGTGTGGTCATTTTAAGATCATGACACTTATAAAACTATTGTGGGGGATGTTACACAAGAACCTAATTAGGTTATACATAGTTAAGAGTACCCCTTCATCCTTATATATAGGTTATGGAAATACTATAAATCATGGATTGAGGTTCTCAAGTCATGATTTATGATAGGTTACAGTCATTCTAGGATAGTTTCAGATCACACTGAGGTGTTGAGTTCTTCCACAACGGTGTCAGGGCTCACAATGATTGGAATACCTTTTTTCAGAGTGATGCATTTGGTTGATGGACATAGGCACATACGCAGGATCCATGGGTATATATTCATAATCAAGTAAAGGATCCTTGAAGTAGTATACCCCTTCCAGGGGCCATAAAAGGTTATGGTGACTTAAGGTACTCGAGGCGTGAAGTATGGTTTATAGATTGAGGTGTTTTAAAATACGATGGATGTACCCCATACTCTAGTTGAATGGGGTAAGGTTCTTATGGACCTTTGATAAGGAATGATTATGGGTGATTTTTTTCCCAGTTTAATGTCATATAGTGGGGATGTACATGCCTTCGTGCAATTTAACGTCAAGCAGTAAGGACGTATTACCATGTAGTTTATCGTCATGTAGTAGGGACGTTATTCCATGAATTTTAACATCATGTGGTAATTACATGGGAACTGATGTGAAAAAGGGTATTGGTGGCTAGAACCAAGGATGGAAATCCTGGAATCACTATGTATATTGTTTCAATAGTAATAAATCCACACATAGTTCTTGGAATCCCATGCAGTTTAGTGGCATGTGGTAAGGGTGTAGATTAATCGATGTGAATGTTAGAGAAATGTTACAGTTGGGTCGAATGATTGAGGCATGGGTATCACAACATATCCCATGAGGATGATAATCAAGCCACACGTGGTTCTAAATGAATTATCCTATGACGTTCTGGCTCATACACTCGGAGGGAGGCATTTTTATATTTGGTTGTTGTGATTGAGATTGGATTTAGAAATTCACGAATCACTACGTATCCTATGAGGTCATGAATCAAGTCACACATAGTCCATGAATTGGAAATACTCAATGCAGGTCTAACCTATATGTAGATGTGGTAATTATTTCCATTTAAATTTGTAGTTGGACCCAAGATTAGAGGTTTATGTGTCATTACATATCCAGTGATTATAGGAATCAAACTACACAAAGTTTGTTACGTTCCATGCTGCTTTACATCATGCGATTAGAATAGAGGTGAACTAACACGAATAAATGGAAATGTTGCAGTTGGGACCATGTATGAAAGTTTGAGAATATCTCTGTATCTCATCAGAATGAGAATCAAACTACATGTAGTTCTTAATGAACTGTGCACTTTAACGTCATGCGGTGAGGACTCATGGTGTGCCTTTTATAGTCTTGCATTCAAAACCATGATGGACCTGTTGTGTACTTTTATTCCTTTCTTGTGAGGGTAATCCCTTTCCACAATTACTAAGATCACTTGACCTATACTCGTTGTGATAAAAAAATAATGGTAATGGTTTACCTACAATGTAGAGACAGTTGAGGATACAACATGGGAAATTTGTATCATGTAGTGGTTGGACCAAGAAATAGGATCGAGATGTACCTACGTGTCTCATTGGAAATGATAATCAATCCATATGTAGTTCTATAAGGGCCAAGCATTTTAACATCCTGAAATAAGGATGTGGGTGAGTCAACCTGAATGAAGATGGATGTTATGGATCCGTGTAGTTTAGTGTCATGTAGTAAGGATAGAGGTCACCTGACATGAAGGATCATTTTTCCTATGCCCAAAACTAAAGGTTCAAGCTTCACTACATATCGTGTAATGATGGGATTCAAGCCTTACCTAGTTCTTGACAAACCATGTAGTTTAATGTCACATGTCTAGGATATCTATAATGCAGTTTTAACATCATGTGGTGAAGAAGAGTTTGTATTGTTTAATTTCATGTGATGAGGATGGATTTGTATAGTTTAACGTCAAGTAACCAGGATGAATTTTTATATTTTAATTTCATGTAACCAATATTAATGACTATACTTACATTGATGTTGACATCCTTGTGCTGATAGTTATGAAAATTATTTCCTGATAAATCTTTCATTAGTGGGTGGTGTGACATGCTCCCCATCCATTGTGTCAAATGAGTATGCCCTACTATGATAGACATTATGTATGATGTATTTTCACTCCCATATGGGTTTCATCTTTGGGGTATTCTTTGATATTATCATTTTAGTTTTGAGGACCAACACCGATTCCCCTTAGAGGATTGAGTATAGGTGATCCCTTTTATTGAAGGCTCATGAAATCTAATTCTTGTAGACCTCAAGGTTGTGTAGTGTGAGCAAACTGTTCTCATCAAATAATTTCAATTCATCCATCCAATTTTATGATTTCTCATCATATGATATTTTAATACAGATGTATATTCAAAATGAGGGAATCTTGAAATACATGGGTAACATTGCCTCAGTCCTGTACACCAGTGAGTATGGTGTTGCTTGTGTAGCAGTATGCATGATGGTACGGTAGGCCCATATAGCATGGAGTAGTTTTTCTGGCCAATATTTCTTATCCTTATTCACCATATTTTTTTAAATAAATTTGATATAGACTTATTGAACGCCTCTACTTTTCCATTTTCTATTACATGATAGTGAGATAACTGATTGACTCAATATTGTACTCCAGGTAGAGTTTCTTCAACTATGTAGAACATAAGTTGGTGTCGTTTTCCATCAATATTATGTGAGGTACCCCAAACCTGATTATGATATAGTACTTTACGAAGTTGATGATGGTATTTATCCCATATTCTGTGAGGGGTATTACCTCATCCCATTTTTAAAAGAAGTCAGCAGTCACAAGGATGTAATTGAGCTGCTTAGTTGTGGCTAGGGGATATGGCCCCACAACATCCATCCCCTAAATGGAGAATGGCCAAGAATATTTATCTATATATAGAAATAATAGGGTTTGATGGATGAAGCTTTCATGAATTTATAATGCATGATATTTCTTGGTGAATATCACATAGTCATGTATCATGGTTTTTCAATAATATCATAACCTCCTGATTTGGTGGGAGATCTTGGTCCCATATTGATGGGAGTCACAAGAGCCTATATGGACTTCTTCTATGATGGCATAAGATTCTCCTTATTTTATGAATCTAAGGAGGATCCCTTCAAATCCACACTTATATAGGGGTTTCTTCTCATTCAGGAAATCCTATAGGGTAAATTTTATTGCACAATGCCAAATATGTTCCCTTCCTTCTCTATATTTTTGGAGAGTAAAATTTTACAGATATCTGATTATGGGATCCATCTATCTAAGGGTGATCATTGGTTCATCATGCTCTAGGTTGGTGTTGACTTGATTTATCTCTTCTATATCATAGATGATAATCACTAAGACCATTCTTTGATGTGTGATATGGATGATTACTTCTTCCTGGTCAGGGTCGGATAAGATGGTGGCTTCATTTGGACAATGAATTGGCCCGATCATTCTGTGATCAAGGAACATGATTTAGTGTGGGATCAAATGGGAAATCTTCTATTAGTCCCCTAAAATAGATAGTGAGAGGAGACAGATCTTCGTTTTTTAGGGTGTATTTATCAGTGATCTTCTCTATCACTAACTCTGAATCCCCTTTGATGTTCATGTAGGCTATTTGTATTTGTAGGGATAGTTCTTATCCAAAAATGAGGTCTTGGTACTCTACCTCGTTATTTTTTTAGCTTTCGGATAGTGAGAAATGGTATGGTAATGCCACATTGATTGGAGAGGCAAATATGACCCCTAAGACAACCCGATTGAACCTCGGGTTCTCCATCTGTTTACTGATAGGACTTCGTGAGATGCCATCCAAATACATCTTCCTTGTCCAGGCAGTTTCATGGGTATAGAATACCTCTTCATATTGAATCTTAGTGTCTTCCAACATATTTGTTTTTAGTATGTGCTTCCAAGAAATCAGCCACATCTTTCCCTTTCATTGACTTATGTTGTAAAAAATATAATTTCATATTTCTAAAGGATGATCACCCAACTATTTAAGAACCTAGCCAGCATTGGACAGACAATGTTGTACTTTACTAGATTTAAATGAGAGACCAGTTGGACTTCATGGTACTGCATGTAACGCCTCCTCTTTTTCAATATGAAGATGAGTTAAAGGAAATTCTTCTTGACATTAGAATGTTAAGTATCCGTACCTAGAATAATATAACTGATGTAATAGAGGCTATTATCTCTTACCAAATCATTATTTTGTGAGAGGAGGGAACCCAATGAGCATTCCATGGTATCCATATATGATATGAGTGGCCTCCCTTCCACCGAAGGCATCATGACTGATGCGTGCAGGAGGTACTTCATGATACTCACTAAGGGATCTTGGAATTCATCATCCCATTGATAGGAAATTCCATTATTCATTATCCTAGTGAAGGGGAGATATTTACCATCTATTATGGAGTTAAATCACCAATTTAAGCATGGTTACCTTGGATCCCCCTTATTTCTTTGAGATTTATGAGGGTGACATTACTAAGATAGCACTATTCCTCTCTGGGTTTACTGTAATGTCATAGTGGCATACCAAAGATCTAGGTAACGTCCCTAATGTTACCCTGAAAGTTCATTTTAGTAGATTCATATTCAAACTATGTTGTCAGATCTTGTCAAAAATTGTTTGAAGTCCCGTGAAGTGGCCATATCACTATCTAAAATTAACCACCAAGTCATCGACATAACATTCAGATATATTTACCAAGAATGGATTAAAGTTATTATTCATGGCGCATTGATATGTGGTACCAACATTTTTAAAGCCAAAGAGAATGGCCTGATAGAAAAAGATCCCCTGGGGAACTCTGAATTTAGTGGCTTCTTCATCCTTAGGGTCCATCATTATCTGATTGTGTCTCGAGTAACCATCCATAAAATAAATGGATTAGAAGCCATAAGTTTCATCAATCAATATTTTTGTGATAAAAAATGGTAAATCATATTTTGGAAAATGTTGATTAAAGTCTCTAATGTTAATACAAACCATAATATTCCTATTCTTATTCTTGGAAGGGACAATGTTGGAAATCCATATCATGTATTTCACTTCTTAGAAAAATTTATATTTGATTAACTTGTCATCCTCTGTTGCTAAATTGGTGGCATGAGGGGGGTGCATCCTCTTGGCGACCTACTTGGAGCCTCAATTCTTATCTGGTATCCTGAGATGGTGTGTAGTCACGTCTAGATTCAGTTCAATAATTTCTGTGTAGTTCCCAGAAAACCCATATTGGTTCTACTTTATAAAATTGATGTAAATATTTTTCTCTTAAAGGGGAATGGTTCAACTAATATGTGTAGGAAACAGGTCTTTCATTGTTCCCAAATTTATCAACCTAAGTTCAGAGATGGTGGTGGAGACACCTTCATCGAATGATGGATCTGTGTTCTTGAGGTCATCCTCATCTTCCTACATCTCTGAGTCTGTGAAGACATTTTCAGACAGAGATTAAAATTTGGGGGCTTCCCTATAATTATCAGGGTGAGAGAGGCCACGAGAAGAGACATTATCATACCTTGTGGACTTATTCATTATAGATAGATGATGGAGCTGATAGTCTTTGATGTTGTCACTGGAGACAAGAGGGGCTTGGACCTCTGGGATTATATTTGTGACCTTGACCAGGTTTATGGGGGAACATAGTTATTGTCGAGCATACTCCATGGATTCACAAGGGTGATCCCCAAGCCACTGGTAGATGCATACTGTATATCATCATCTCTCACTGATTATTTGCATATATTTTTATAGAAATGTGATTTAGCATATGTGGCCGTATAAGTATCAAAGGGGGAACTATCACCATATAGTATGCTTAATTTTCCATCAATGGGATAATTCAGACACCGATGGAATGTTGAAGGAATCCTCATGTGGATATAGAGCTAGGGCCTTCTGAGAAGAACATTATGTGTGTTGTCTTACTAGATTATCATAAACTCAACAACTAATGTAAGATACCCAAACTGGGCTTCAAGCATGATCTTTCTAAGAGGTATTTTCTTACATTTATCATACCCTTGTATGGTCAACTTAGTTGGAGACAAAACCCCTTATCCATATCTCAGACATCATAGGGTTCAAACTGGGATAATATTGATCTCATAAACATTATCAATCATATCCTTTAGATGTTGACATTATTGAGTCATGATGATACATATAGGGGTATGATGTTCCCTTGAATGACTTCTTCCTCATATTGTTCAGTAAATGAGATGGTGATATGAAATTCTGATGACATGGTCTCCACTCGACAGACCTTGTCTACAGAGACTTCTGTCTCAAACTCTTGTGGGCTCTATAGGGCTTCAAAACGTTATTCCCTGAGTTATTTTGAAATATGGATTGCATCAAGGACTGATATATTGGATAGGGATACATCCATATATTTTATAATATCATACATTTATTATGTAGTTCAGCGCTTCCAGATATGGGGTTGCTCATGGGAATGTGGTCCAGGAGCCAAGGAATTTGAAGTGGGCAGGACAGGTGTATATACACAAGTTGACAAAATATATTTTTCCAGTGCTGTAGGTCACGCAAGACCTCTCTGTTGCCTATGATAATCAGGTTGACTCCCCGTTAGGTGGTCATGTAATAAAATTGGATGCGTACGGCTACTGGAATGTTTTGATATGCCTCCATGCTCTTTTTGGGATCATTGGATCACTTAACTAGGATTCTCAGCTACATATTCATTCTCCATAGAGATATGTCTAGAATATTGGGTTGGACCATGCCCATGATGTCCTCTGTACCCTTGGTTTAGATGTATACAGCCTCCCATTCCTCGGTTATGTGTAGGAAATTGATATTTTGGGGCTTTTTCTTCATTTGAGAAGGGTTCATTCAAGGGTATCACATTGGAAGAGAAAAATATAAGATCTTCATCTAATGAGGATTCCATTTGGTGGGCTTCTTCTTGGATTTTAGATGTTGTGGGAAATAAATCTGTAAGAGTTAGGGCTCACTTTGGAGCATATTATGATTCTTCCTCTTCTGTTTCTTCCTACTTATGATGGTCATTCCCACCTTTGGGAGGTATTTTTAATGTTAACTCTTTTGGTTGTAGATCTATTATGGTTTTGTGTAACTATGCTTTTAGAGTGACATGGACTCGATCAACTATCTTTCAAGTCATCCAGTTGTTGAATTTTTGTGTACACCTGTCCAGGACCTTCTATCAATCGCTCTATTCTCTTAGTTGGATCATAACAAGCAACCTATTATGGGTAGTTATCTATCACCACTTTTCCAAAATCAATAATTCTTTTATGAACGTCCTTTAAGAGGAATAAGTTCTATATATTATGACCTGAACATCTATAGAAAGGATAGTAATTGAGACAGTCAGTGAGGTTGGTCTCATTGGGATTACTGGGTTGCGGAAGCATGATAAAATTATTGTCCATGGATTCATAGAAATAACCAGGTACATGTTCATTACAAAATGTGTATTCCTTATTCCTACGTTATTCAAATCTCCGGAACCCCTAATTTCTCTTTGCTTCTAGCCAACGGGGAATTGGTGGTTGTCTCCAATCACTAGGAGGTTCTGGGTGGTTCGGGGTATACCTAGGTGATTGGACGAGCACTACTACTAGATTGAGAGTGAAAGATACAACTTCTTCTTTCACTGGCCTTTTTCCCTATGTTGTAGACATGAGTTAAGTTTTGGATTGTGTCTTCTAAAAAGGATTCTTCCAAACATTGGGCCTTTTTATAAAACTCGCCAAATCCACCTATATATATAATTATAATTAGGGGAATCTGTAACTCATTACTAATATTTTTAGCATAGAGATATAGTAGTCTCTCTTGTGAGAGAGGGATGCTAAGTGGGTAGGTTAAACTTTTCCATCTTGCTATGAAGTCATACGCCATCTCATTTTCATAATTATTACAGTTCATCTAGTCAAAGATTGTTGTCTTATTCAGTGTAGAAGTAAATTTATAATGGAATTCATGACAAAGGTCTTCCATTCCTGAAATGGATCCTGTTGGCAGACTGCTATACCAAACAAAGGTTGGCCTTATCAGAGTCTATACAAAACACCTCAGATTTGTCTCCTCTTATTGATCTCGAGGGCCCATTGGCAGCCCACATCAGGATAAAAAGTGTGTCTGATGTTGTTTAGGGTTTCACACACCATCAAAGGTAGATAAGGTAGGATTTCCAAAATTGGGTGGAGGAAAAGTTCCATCCACCTAATCGGGATATGAATTCCTCTCAGGCTACACAGGTGTGAATTTCCATTCCATGGATTCCATTCAAGTAGTGATGGACTTGGTGATGTTAAGGATATCTAGGGTCACTATTTCATAAGTCATCTCCTATCCTGAGGGAGTGGGTGGAAGAAGATGAGGTGGCCCCACTTTATCTCTAGTTGATTTTTGATTCATCCCAAGACTGAATAATTATCCATTTGAGGGAGAGGATTTCACCACAACAGATGAAAGTCACAATCATTTTTTAATTACTCGTTCATATAGAATGGATTCCTAGATCCAGATATAATGTGATGCTCAGTTACTACTATTGATAGTGTACCATCAATGAGAGTAAAAGTATTCATCTCTTCCTATAGATCATACCCAAAGGGAATATTACCCCTATGTAGCTCCTCATTGAGCTGCCTAAGAGCTTGTATATCACTCTCATATTGTGATAATTGTTCCTATGAGGAATGAACCTCAACTATTTCAGATTTTATCTTAGATTTTGTCACATCATTCCCTTTTCCATTGTCAAGTATTCTACTGTAGATGTGGAAACTCGGTACATGGAGGTGCCATGTTTTGGAGTAGTATTTGGTTCTGGGTGCATACATCCTCATTTGGTGCATCCAAATCATACTCCTCCTTGGGTATGTTTTTTTTGTTTTGTTTACCTATACATCATCACCTTGGTCCACAACATCTATCATGTTAATAGTGAAGACATTCATAGAGGCATATTGAGAAATGGTGGTAATTCCATTACTTTCAACACAACATGCTGATTATACACTTACATGTTTAAGGTAATTATTCAAACCTTGGCCATATTGGGACATTTTTTCATGAAACCCTGGTTGAGTATAATTTTCTTCAATATACGTTCCTCCCATTTTGGTAGATGAATAGTGAATCTGAGGGAGTTTCTGGTTGTGGTTATCGAACGAGCCCCGATCAGTAGGGGTTTTTCTTATGGTGGGAGGAGCTTGTGGAATTTTTACCATTAACTAATTCCTGCCAACCGGTAGAAAACTGATTCCCTATTTTTTTTATGATGATGATGATGAAAATTACTATAGTTTTGTGGGGTGGGGGTCATTCAGTGCCGCAATTGGCATTGATTTGTCCAATTTTTAAGGATCAAATGGCTCTATTTTGGGATTTGATGACACCTAGGATGGACATGTAGGTATAAATGAACCCGTCCTAGTGGGGTGGAGTTGATTTAGAATCACCACTTATGTATCTAGGGTCATCCTAGGGGATGATGAATCTGGTGATGGTGATTGAGATATAAATCTCCCATCCTAGTGGGTTGGGGTTTGCTTTCTGCTACTACGGATGTGTCCCGAAATCTCTCAGAAATTTATGATCCAAGAGGTGGAGGTTGTGGTAAATATTACTCTAGATCGACCTGATGGGTCTTCTCCTACATGATTGATATGGAAGTTATAGTCATGGAAATTTTGATATGGTGAAGTTGTGTTGGTGTATGATCTAGGTGCGATGATAGTCTATGATGAGAACCATTCCTTATAGGAAGTTGTTTGGGTGATCAAAACATTGGTCTTCATGTTTTAAATGCATTCCTATTGCTTTTAGGGTCCTAGTTTTAAATCAT
Organism: Viscum album; assembly: GCA_963277665.1. NCBI lineage: Eukaryota > Viridiplantae > Streptophyta > Magnoliopsida > Santalales > Viscaceae > Viscum > Viscum album. Next base: position 1,957,541,336 of record OY728153.1, read on the forward strand.
GTTGGCTATCCTCTCTCATCTTCCATAATTTCTAGGCACTATTGGAGCAAAGGCATTCTATTGTAGTGACCAAATAGCTCGAGCATTACTCGGTCCCCTGATCTTTCTAGAGGATATAACATTATAGGATATTGTATCTAAGGGGTTATGATATTTTATGGGAGTGAAAAAGTGTAACACTTAATACTATCCCCATCCTAGATTTCCCTATGGTGCCCCTCACCCCTCTTATAAAAGGGAACTCCCCCTTCCCTCAAATTCACACCTTCAAAGCCTTTTGACTCTACCAAACCCTACCCAATTACCCTCTCAACTATCCTCCCCTCACCCTAGAGGCCTTCCTTTTGTCTTAAAGCCAACCTATGGAGCCCTTTTGATCAAATCAAAAGGAATAACCCGAAGAAGTGGTAAATATTTCATCACCTCTTTCAAGTTCCTTTCTTCTTCCACTTCCTCTTTCATTGTTGTTTCCATTATAAAATAATAACTCCAGTATATTCAATATAATTTATGTTATTATAAATATGGTACAACCATATTCATTATTCTATCCATCCTTTGAATGACATTTCACCATACGTGTGTACGTATGGCTTACAGTCTCCATGTCGTGGTGTAATTGTTATTCAATACATTATTATTTGGATAGGTATAATAATGATATTTAATTTATGTAAATAATAAATATAACATGATAATGATTCTTTATATATTATATACCATCCAATTATATATTATTTTGATATCAAAAGAATGATTTTGTCGCTCGTGCATACATACGGATTACCGTCTCCACGAACGCGATGAGATTCATTCCCCATCGTATCCATTCAAGAATAATTTTCATTATATGATTAAAAATAATGTTTAAATACATAATATAATTCTTAATATGAATAATATACATCCCATCCATAACAAATATTACTTACGTAACAAAACATATAAATGAAAACTAATCAGTTAACACCAAAAATGATGATAATACTAAGATATTATTAACAATGAAATGTTAAAATATCATATATGATATCATATTAGTGTATATGATTCTTGTATAATTTAATAAAAATTATTTTCCCATTATATAGGAGTTTAACCTACCCTTGACCAAGGAAAAGTACAAGGTAAGGGTTAATTCTACAATATCTTTATTATCCGAGGTTGTTTATACATAATTATCTACTGGGGCCTCTTTATCATCCACATCCATGTTTCTTAAAAATGTATTTCAAAACATTTTTATTATTTACTAGACTATGTTTTAAAGTCATTTATACCATTTTTTGACTATTTATATAATGGTTGAAAGGAATATTTCCATCGTTTTCCAAACAAGGTACTTATGAACTTTTCGAAAAAATTAAGGTAAAATGTTTTTTTAACTTATACGGCGGGTGCGGCTATTTTCTGCCATTATAACATCATCGAAGATTCCATAAAAATCTTATAAGGATATTTTAAAAATAAATTTTTTCTTTTATAATTATATGACTTTTAAATAATTTCAAAATAAAAATAGATATTTTTCTAAAAAAGGTTTTGATTCCATCTATGTCAACATACTTTGATGGATTTTAAGTTTATTTGAAGTTGATTTATTATGATACAAAAATTTCATATTGTATTGAAGGTTTTTGGATATGTTTAACTATGGATGTGTTATTTTTATACCATTCATTGTTTATGGATAAAATATTGACATTTCGTATTTTAGTTTTAATATGAATGTTTATGTTATGTTTAAACCTTTTCATATGAGGAATGCACTGGACTTAGTAAGTGTTGGGTGGAGCCTGCTATAGCTCCTAGATGAATTAGTAGGTCTCATGAGACAAACTAGTGTCTTGGAACAAGGCCTTGACAAAATCTTATTTTTAGTCTTGGAACAGGGCCTTGACTATGTGGTTATGAAGTCTGGCATTATGCATTCCATCATTATGAAAGTGGCTATTGATATTGCATGTGATTATTCGACTAGTATAATATCCATGTGAGTAAGTAAATGGAATTATTTTGATTTATATTTGCCATATGATGATGAATTTTATATTGAAAAGGCTTTTGTTTTAGTTTTATACATTTCCTTAAATGTTTATGCTTATTTATGAAAGTTTCTGCTATATTGTTATCCTTACTGAGCATCTGAGCTCACCCCTTTCTATATTTTATTTTTCCCAGGATGCGAAGAAGTATATAATGATTGACCTATAGGGATAGTCTATGGGATCTCAGTGTTTTCTATGGAAACAATGTTGTGGTAGTTTTTCCATTTTATGATGTAATGTAATCCTTATGAATGTATCTAGTACTTCCAAGGCTACTAAACTAATCAGTCTTTTGAGACTTGATATTTTGTGATCATGCCAATGTTATATAATAATTCACTGACTCTGGGTAACTGGGGTCGTGGAATTACATCCATTATAGGTTATGTGCTTCTTTCAGGGGATTCATGTGACCTTATGATGGTCACTTGATCATGAGTCCCTTGGAGGCTCGTGGGATTCATAGTTCTAAGCCACCTTCTCTTTCCTTGGATTTTTTTGGGGGAAATAAAAACCATATTCAGGTATTTATTCCTTTGTGATATTACTAATATTTATTTGGTGGGCATCAACAATGTCCTTTCCTAGTTGGGGACAATGTTGAAATGTAGTACTCCATGTGCATCACATCCTCTGATACGAACACCAAATGGGTTATCTACGATTAGTTGTCACAACCTCATTAATGCACTAATACTTTCACAATGAAGGGATCCTGATTGTTTATTGATATTTTTATGTCATGAATCCAGGAGGGATTCCATTTTAATTTTTCATTTCAACCCTTCTATTACCTTAACATGACTTCAATACTCATTATAGGGCAATAATTTCTATTTTAAGTGGTGAAGATTTTTCTATGTATTGAGGCTGATGTTATGCATACAATATTTTGACAACACCATTGGAATGTTGTATTGAAGGGTTTCCAAATGCCATAACATGACTGGTATGTCATCCTTATCCATTTGTTTCTTCATGTTAAACAGGTCTTCTTCATATTTTTCTAGAGCTTCCTCTATATGGTCTGACCAAAGTTGATGTTTTCTGACTATTTTATCATAAGCAGTGAGATTATTTGGGATTTCCTCTATTGTGTTAGAAGATAGGTGATCCATAGGATGTTCATGGAATGACCATTGTCTTAGGAAATCTTCTAGTTGAAAATGGATTTCACCTTCCAATGAAAAGTCATCATACATGGATGACCTTGTTTTCACAAGTGCCTCATGATATGAGGGATTTCTCATCACTACATTTTCAATCGAATAATTATCTTGATAATGTGAAACACTACTATATACATAACTTTCACAACGAATTCCATCAGGGGGAGTACCACCATGGTGGATTATAGAAAAAGGAATACCCACTTTCTCCTTAATCTTTTGGCCATGCAGAGGGCTGTTGTAACTCTCATCAAGAGATGGTCTCTTGAGATCGATTGAATTATAGGCATAAAGAAAGCCTTCATGGTAAAGTGTCTGAAGAGGACCTTTGGAATTACTGCTACTGCACTCGTAATTGGGTAACAAGGGGGTTGGATCTTGAGCTATGATAGATAAGCATCTGATGTCTTCAAGAACTCTATCATTAATCGGAGTCGGGTTATAGATCTACTCATGATTTTCCATGAATGATTGATGAGGATTCTTCTTAGATTCCTTCTAATGAGAAATTGGGGAAACGTTTTGGTAGAATTTGTTAACATGGGTAGGTGTTTATGCATGCCTTAGAGAAGTCTTTGGTATAGGCCAATTACCTATAGTTGGAGTAGGTGTATGTTCTTGATCTGGTTATCCATATAATATGGGGGATTTTTCCCTATGACCCTCCTGGATGGGAGTAGGGTGTGTATCTTCTTTGGAGTGATATGCAGATGAGAAACCCCATTTTTGGGGATAGAGTTGTGTGTTTATCCCTTAGGGACTATTTTCATCACCATTATTATGTATTCTAAAGTTTGTAGGATGTGGGTATGAATTTGAATCTAACCTTTCAACATTTCCAATACATTATTCGTGACATTATTGACTAAAATGAGGATATAATCCCATTCTGTATCTAGAGTAGGTGTATGTGACTACTCATTTCCTCCCTTTTCTATAGGTGGGTGTTAACCGTACTCATGTGTGTGGGAGTAGAGTTGAGTTTTCCTCCTTCTTATCGTCAGGACTTTATGAATGACTTCTCCATGTGCTGTTAGATGAGGATTCTAACATGATTGCTGAATAAAAGAGGGTGTGTGCACTTGATCACTATTTTCCACCAAACATGGTTGGAGGGATTCTTCGAGTGATTCCAGAAATGTCTGCTGACATTCATGGTAGGTGAAGGTAGGAGTATGTTCCTACTCATGCTACTCCATAAAATTTGAATGGAAAGGTTCCTTGAATGCCAGCAGACGAGTCTATTGGCTGGATGACTGAAGGAGAACGAGTGTATCTACCAACTCAAAAGTTTCAACCAAATTAGGTTGTTGGGATTCTCCGAAGGGGGAAATGTGTTAACCTACTCCTTCATGGTCTATTGTCATCCCTGGTGTGCTATCTTACGTTCCCACATTTGAAGGACCTAGGATGGACATTCAAGGACAACACCCTCATCATGTTGACAGTTTAAAACAGAACGACATTGGATGTGTATATTGTTGGTAGGAGACCTAGAGAAAGAACCCCATGTCTTCTGGATGAGGACTTATGTGACCTCTTTATCTAACTCCTTAAATTAAGGTAGAGACTAGTTGTTGTTTTCCGAGGACAGGCTCCTGAAATAGTTGAATACGACGATTAGTGTTGTCTACGTCAGGACCAATGGTCATCTTTGACTAGATTATTGGTGGGCCATAGTGAACTGTATGGATTTTTGAGGAGCCACCAAGGTTGGGATGGTACCATTTTGATGGTACTCTCGAATCAATGAGTTTGAGACCCATCATTGAATATGTTGGGTGGGTGATGTTGTCCTTTACGTGGATGAAGATCCGAGTTGAGCATTAGTCAATGATTTCATTGGTGAAAGCTAAAATTACATCATTGGATAAAAGGGATATCTGAGTGTAAGTCCCTAGATATATAAAAAACACAAACTGGAAAAGTCTGTCAAATCAGAATCTTTTTTGGATGAACACATGCATAATATATTTCCTTTTATTGCTCTATTTTTTCATGTGAAAGGGGCATGATATATGGGTGACACTATCTTTATGATTAAAGATTCACGTTAGGTTCACCATTTTTTGTTTCCCCCTTAGAGAATCATTTTCCTAACGGTAAATTGTAGGGGGTTGATTTGTATGAAATCATTCATGCTAGGTTCACTATTTCCAAATGGTTCCCAATGGTTTTGTTCGTGGAACGTGAAACTCTTAGTGGTTCTATATCCAAAGGGACCTACTTTCCAAAGGTAGGTGATCAATGGGGATTTTGTCCAATGATGCTTAAGAACTCACATTAGTCGATAGGATGGGAGTTTGGGCTCATTTTACCCTTTGGGGTAGATTTATTTCCTACTAAGAGTCTCTCTTTTAGATTTAATAAATGTTCATGAATCCTTTATTAATTCCTAATTATGATGTCGGTCATCCCAGAGATAATAATCAATTATTAACATGTATATATTTTATTAACATCTGTATGTATCCAAGGTTCTTCATTAATAGATATATCCTCTTATATAATACTTAAAGATTCTTTGGTCTGTTTTTCAATGATATTGGTTTCTTATCCACTCATTGGGGCACTCTGGAATGTATTTTCATCCAAGGAGATGGAATTTTTTTATGTTGGGATTGAACCCATAAATAGGATTTCTATGTATCCTTATGAAAGGAATCAAAATGTATTTAGTTTGGTGCTTCTTAATGGGACATGTCATAAATTTTAGGTCATGTGATAAGAACCAAACCATACATTTCAACATCATGTGGAAAGTATTTCTAGGTGGAAGGTATTATTCAAATTTCAGTATGGGACTTATTCCGAAGCGGCCCAGTGAACCTGGAAGGAATATGGGTTCCTAGGTTGAATTAAACCCTACTGGGAATATATCCCAGAGAAAATATGGTTGATTTGGGGTGATGGGTTTGTATTTTATAGTGGATTCATATGTATCCGTTGGATGGTAATCAAATACCATGTAGTTCAGTGATGTGTTCTTATAACTATGGAGTCCCTCAGAGGTTTGTCTCATAGGGAAGTATGGCCCTTTGAGAGGATCAAGTAGGGGCTTAATCCTAATAAGGATTCCCAGACTATTCTATTACATGATTGGGTCTTACTCTTAAATAGTATGCCTAGTTAAAGGGACCACATGGTGTGTTTAAATCATGGTTGGGGATTACTCCAAAAAAGGATTCCTATTGGGATCGGGCCCCTAGTGGGTGTCCTATGTATATTAATTGTAATAGGAATCAGTGTTCTCATAGTTCAATAGGTCTCATGAATTTTGTATATGTAGTAATCATTATTAACCTCTTATCCTATGTGATTCATGATCGTTGTGAGAAAAAAGGGGAATTGGAAGATCTAAGATACCATATAATCTGCCTCTATCCACAGGTGGACATGGAAATAAATACCAAAGGGAAAGGGATGGGGTGTTATGTTTACCCATATCCTCTATCCCATGACAATGATGGAAGAGGTCAAGGGTACATAACTTTCCTCACTTTACTTTACCCTGGAATGGGTCCAAGGTATGGAGACTGATGAGGGAAGGTAGTAGAAGAGACGGCAAAGTGTTCGGGTTCCCATCCCCTATCTAACCCAATGTTTAAGAGGTAGATAGAAGAAATATTGAAACCTCCTGCAATAAAGGATAGGGGATTACACTATAAGTGGTTCCTTAAAATTTGTTCTAAAGTAAGGAAGGAGGATGGAATTCCATGTTGAATGGAAAATAAAGTGTAATCCTTACCTTCTCTACATCGAACCAAAGGCTCTGGGTATTAGAGACGAGAAGGGGAGTACATGGTCCTAACCCTTGTTTCTGGTAACAAAAACTCCCTAAAATTGTCCCTAGGGTAGATTTCATCATGACTATGGAAATAAAAATCCACATGCTCCCTGAGGATCCTAACCATCTGGTAGGACTAGTGTGGGAAACCTCTGACTGAATAAATACAAATAAAAATGGGATACATGCTAGGGTGACTTTTCTCATGGATTTACAAGTCCGGAGGCCTTGGTCGAGGTTTCAACTTGGTCCCTTTCAGACATGGGATCCAAGGGGAGAGGATCCCTTCCATGGACGGCTTTGAAGAATGCTTGATGAGTGGATTATGCAGGCTGGAGGTTAGGGAAAACCAAGGTTGTTCACACAGGAGGTTCTCCACATAGGTAGGCCTTGGTGAATTTGTAGAACCATGGGAAATGGACTACCTAGGAAACTAAACTTGGAAAAGACCTTTCTCAAGCATTCAATGGTCTCCACAAGTGTTCCTAGATGTGACTCATGTAGGTCCCTGGTTGAGGAAGGGTACATTGCACCATTATTCATTAATCATGGGTTGAGTGAGTGTGTCACATAGTTATTGTATATTTTAAACCCTAGTAGGAATTTAATTTCACTAACCCCCTTTAATACGCTCTTCTTTAGGTTTTTAAAAAGCTACCTAGAAGATTTCTGAGGGCTTGACCGAAGCTCTGTGGTGAACAGAGCGTTACTTGGACTTCAGGAATTTGTTTCCATACAAATGAAGACTACATGGTCCAATTTAAAAGAAAATATGTGACCTTGGGTGAATGGTATATCTTTCTCAAGTGTATCGCATAAGTGCTCATGCAAGTTGGTCATGAAGGGTTGTATGTAGGTACCTTACATGATAATGGTTCTTGGTGTACTTGGGTGAAATGGAATTTAGAGTATTTACTTATCCTTGGACTTCTTCATTTATCCTATTATAGTCTCCATAAGGTATCTCCATTTTCTGAATTTTCATAAAAAACAAAAAAAATTAGTGTCAGCAAATACGTCACATTACCTAATTCATTGGAGTGCTATTTAATTTTTGGTGCACCCATCACATCATAACATTTACATAATCATGCATGCCACATAGAACATATGAATCTTAGACATAAAATTAATCATATAAAGGAAATGGGTTTCATGATAATTTCATAAATCATATATTCATGAATAAACATTTTTGTTTCCAAAAAAAGGGAATAACATTCTTGGTATAAGAATCATCATTCTTGAGTGAAGAAGAAACAACCTCATGATAAGTAAAACATGTGTTTTTAGAAAGAAGAGTTCTTTTTGAAAAATATTTTCATTTATTATAAAATTAGATTATAAGTATTTATATCATAAAAATGAAAAGGTAAGTTTAGTTATATTATATTTTAGTAATATGAAAATAACATCCAAACTAAAATTTGGCATAAAAATGAAAAACCCAAGGAAAGATAATTGGGTTCGAGAATCCCCTTACCTTATGTCTAAATGATTTGTTCACTTTAATATCCTTTATAATCAAATTATATTTATTAATTAAAAAATATAAAACCTATACTACATGTATTTGATTCATTTTAATCTTATTATGTTTTTTATGGTCATTTTTATTAGTTATAGTGTTCAATTGCAACATTCAAGAGTGTTTGTTTTCCTGATTTTCATGACTGGATCACTTGTAGACATGTATATAAGATCATGTAAAATGGGTATTATTATCCATAATTGAAATTATATGTTATTAATATAATTTAATAAGTTTAATTGGACTTATATGTTATTTTTTTACATATATGGGGATGATTCATTAGATAAAATGTTGATGATAATCGTTTAGATTAATTTTGGCAGTTTTCAATAAAAAAACTCATTTTTTTATTATCTAATATTATGTATATATGTTAGTTCCTAAAAAAGGTTACAGAATACATTTAAAAGTATTTTTTCAACCATTAAAATTGTTTTATGAGCATCCTTGAAGGAGTTAAATAAAAATGAAAACTTGTTGTCCTCCAATGTGATATATGAACACCTCACACACAATGTTTTCATTTTTAGAATAAAAGGAATAATAGTAGAGGTTTGATGATGGATTATTCAAATAACATAATAAAATTATAGTATATATAAGATATTATAGTAATAATTCCACTTGGATGAGGTTAGGTGGGGAGAGAATATGAAAAAAAAGAACTTGAAAAGAAATTAAAAGAAAATGAAAGAGGATTTTACCTCTTGAACTCTTCTCCTTGAGCACCTCCTTAGGGAAATTGGATTTGATATTTTGTTAAGAAAAAATGATCATGGATGTGTATAAGATTATTGGTATGAGTATTCAGAAGACTTTGAACAAAATCCAAGGCTTTAGAGGTGTGAGGGGAAGAGGTGGTGAGGGGTGGTATTTGTAGGGGAGGAGAGGGGAAATTTTTTATTGTTTTACTCATTTTTTTTATTTTTTTGGATCAAGAATATGAATAGTTTTGATTCCCATGACTAAATATAGTAAATAATGAAGTTTTGTTTGAGATTATTATTCTTACATAAAAAATGACTCAATAAATAATGAATTTAAATTATAATGTTATATATTGTAAATCATTGAATTTCATTATTCACCAAAATTCATATATTTTAGAAAAATCCAAAAAATTAACCCTAAATATTTTTTGATGTGTATAATTAAAAAATTCACTCCATTTTAGGAAAATAATTTTATAAATATGATAACTTTAATTTTTAATTAAAATACTCATTTACTTAGAAAATACAATCTTTAAATTTACAATTGATTTTATAACACCTTAAAAAATTAATTATGGTCTTATAAAATTATATTATAATCATAATAAAAAAAATATTAATTTATGAATCTATTTTATGAAAATAAATTTTATTTTAAATAATCATATTAATTGTAAAATTTTAAATAAACATTTATGTTTTATAAAAATAACAACACATAAGTAATAATTTCTAAAAAATTTATTTACTTATACTATGGTATAATTATATAATATTATAATTTATAAGGTGCCTAAATTTTATTTATACATTCATATATGAGGTCACTATCCTATTAGTTTAATTAATTTTCACAATAGTCATGTTAATATTTCAAGGGTTAGGTTACTATTACATCGGGATAGGTTCCTTAATTTCTTGAAATATTACTTATTTCATTCTTCATTTATGAGAATGATGTTTTTATTATGATATTAGTGATATGTATGTGTTTTATACAATATAAAATAATCATAAAAAGGAAAACAATTCCATTGAAAAAAGAATTTGTAATTAAATTGGTTTCTAATTAGAACGATAAGCCAGAAGATACAAATCTTCATAGAAATAAGTTGGTGTGTACTGTAATAAAAAAAGAAAAAAAGTTGTTGAAGTCGAAGCTAATGATACTGGTCCATCAGACGTGGTGTGTCACCAATCGTTGGAGTAATCTTGACACCGATCAAAAGACATAGTGATTGTTGAAAAGGATAATTAGAGGCCAAATTGATTTGTTTGGAGTTATTGGGACTAGTAAAAATTAAAAGAATTAGAATTTGTTGAGACTAATGAAAGATGGGACCGGAGATCAAACAACAATATAGTCAACCATTTTCATTATGATAAATTTTTTTGTAATTGGGTTATGAATGAAAGAAGAAATATGATATTTTTTCAATTGGTTCAAGATATAAATAAAATTGTCTCATGTTTTTATCAATTAGGTCAAGAGTTAACAGATTGGTGATGACATTGATTGTCAGAGTGAAGAAAAGACTGATCGATAAAACGCATAATGAAAATGATAAATTCATCGGATGTAGGATCATAAATCTAAGGAAAATAATGAAAGGGGAAATATTTTTAAGTTGTTAAAAAATTGTTCTAAGAGTTCATAGCTGATGTTGATGTGTTTCTAAGAAGTGCAAGAATATTTATATGTTCTTACTATATTTATGGCAGAGTTGGTTGAATTTTTACAAAGGTTGTTTTACTATCATTTGATATGGAGAAACGTAATGAAGAATCTATTTTTATACATATGTCTTCATCATAATGATTAAATAAAAGTGACAATCAAATCAGACTGAAGAATTATCAGAAATGATGAAGTGAGATGAAGTTGTGAGAAGATTCGAGAAGGTTTGAGAAGAATCAATAAAACTTTAGAAGCACTGAAGAATTAAAATATTTATACAAAATGAATGGGAGATTGAGATTCGGTAAATTTGGTTAAGAGGGAAAACTTTTCATTACCCTGCCTTAACCATATTTGGTGATCCTATAAATGATAGGATGTATATTGTACTTTCTGATACTTTTTCTATTCACAGGTGAATATAGGAGGTGGATCGCTGATAATTTTTAGGGATAACGAGTTTTTGGATGGAACATTTTTTAAGAAGTTTTGTCAACTAAATAATAATAAGAATGAAGATCGTATTTAGTGGGTCATCATATTAGACTGAGTTATCGGTCCAGTAAATTAGACTGATATTTTTGTACTGAGACAGATGCGGTTTATATTTGTTTTAGTGGTATTATTTAAGAGTTGTATTTTTAGACTTAATAATAGGATTGGGGAATCAGATAGGGTATTGTATTAAGTATCATTATGAAGTATAGAGAAGTTATTACCTACTTTTGAGTTGGAAAGTAAAGAATGTTTTTGAAGATCATATTTGTGAAAGTTGAAAAGGCAACACAATAATTTTTTTTAATTAACTGGTGAATGTTTCATAGACTTGTTACTATAATTCTTATTACATCATTTCATGCTACTTGAAGTACATGCACTATTGTATTGATTATAGTACTATACAAGTATAATAGAATATCCTACTTGTTTTTGTACACACAAAAGTATTTTTTTCTAGTGTATTTTTTGGTAATAGATTATTTCTAAACCATACCAAAGATGTTGCTACTCTTGTTTTGTAATGAACCTTGTAAATTACTGTGTTCCTAAGGATGTGTGATTGGTTTTTTAGGTAAAGTGATAACTCTTTAATAAGAGGTGAACATTTTTTACAAAGAAAGGAAACTTAAAAGAAAAATTTATCATTGATTCACCCCCTCCCCCTCTCAGTGATACTTAGATCCTTATTGATCAATATAAAACCCCAAAATAATAATAATAATAATGAAAAGAAACCCCTTTGATACCACTTTTTTAATGTCTCGGTCCAACTACTTATAAAGCCAGTTTCCAGACCAGTGGAAAGACCTAAAACATGCCTCCCCATAAGTCAGAGGATTCTGACAAGCAATGAGGGTCTAAAGATGGTATGGTGGGGAGACTATACCGTCGTTATCAGTGTATCACAGTAGTATAATAATAAAGTAAAATAGATAATAGCAAAAAGAGTATATATAAAATAAAAAAAGAATCAGAATATGAATATAATAAAATAATATAATGGCTAACACTTAATTATATAATCAAGAATTCATTTCTAGATGAGGTTACATTACTACATAAGTAAATAAAAAATAGTAGGTGGTATAATACAATACATAATCAAATAAAAAGGAATAAAAATACCCAAGGTCAGCACCCATGAGCATCCTGAGTTAAGTATTAGTCTTGTGCTCCTAAGATTCCTTGTATGATGCACATCACAAGAAATAACCCATGGACCTATAAACATGAGGTCTTCTTGGGTACCTCAGTGTAATGGCGGCCCGAGAAGGATGTGAGATAAATAATAATATAGTCTATAATTATATATATAGTAGTGAGTGGGTATGATAAATTGTAAATAATCAAGATGAATAATAAATACCATCTGGCCCAGGTTTCTACAGGACACCTGGATGGCTCTACCTACTTCAGTAGAGGCCAGTATATATCAGATCTAAATACCACAGATATATATATATATGTGTGTGTGTGTGTGTGTGTGTACACACATAAGTAATAAAATATATATACGTATATATTATATACACATATATTCACTAAGTGAGTGAGGAAATTAGTAGGAATATATATGGATACTTGGTGCTAACTGGACCCGATGTGTAACTTAGGTTCCATAACTAGTATAATGAGATATAGGATCATGCAAGGGTATAAGAATTGAATATCATAATGAAAACGAGTCATCATGCCTGACACTGAAGATAGGTTGGTTGATTAATCATGCCCAACACCTGATACGGAGTAATTTGGAATGTCATTCCCATCACCCCAATAAAATTATAATCGTGTGAGATGTCATTCCCAACACCCAATGTAAGGGAGAGTGAAACATCATGCTCAATAAGTCCCTTATCCATTGTCCAATGACCAATATCCATGGTCAAATATTGATAATAATACTGAGGGGTTACCTCTTAAGCATTATGATCAATAAAACCAATATATCTATGGGTGTCAGAGTTTATATAAGCCATGCATAGAAATATACATCACATGTGTGGCCTTGCATCCCATTATCATTTATTGAATCAAAAAAATAAATTATCAAAATTCAATAAAAAAATTATAAATGGTCATAACCTAATCATTCCATTTCCATATACCTATAAAGAATAGGGAGGGCCAAACATAACTGGAATCATTTGGTCCATGTGTACTACTCATAACTAGTAGACACCATAAATGAAGGGTATCCATAGGTTAAGCTACATGCATGCCACACACCAATTAACATGCAAATTTAATAAAAAAATTACAACCACAAAGAAGATGGTTTTGTCACTAAGAGATAACATAGAGGAGGGTCATATCCTTCCACACATCAATTAATTAATCAGTTCCCATTTTATAAGATAGTGCATCCAATTGAGGGATTTTATTAGAAAATAATTCATTGATTAACACTACTACAAAATAGACATTTAACTTTGCTGACATTTATCAACACTCGAAAAAAATCACTGATAAAGGTCACATTTTTCAGTGGTTTAATTTAGTGCTGATAAAAGATACCCTTTATCAGTGCTTTATTTTTAGCACTAATAAATAGGACCCTTTATCCGCGCTTTATTTTTAGCGATGATAAAGGGAAAAATTTATTAGTGCTTTTCTAGTGCTGATAGAGGTCCAGAATGAAATGAAATAACTAAACAGATAAAAGCTTATTAAATATATAATAACAATTTTTTTAATTAAATAATTATTGATAAAAATGAATAAATTGAATATACATATATATAAATTATAAAAATTAATAAATAGAATATATTAAATATGTAGATATGTTAAATGAATAAAAATAAATAAACAAATAAATATTAAAAATAGTAAATTGCGAAAAATATAAAACATTTTATTAATTATATAATTATTGATAAAAATGAATAAATTTAATATATATATATATATTATAAATATTAATAAATAGTATATATTAAATATAGATATATAAAATGAATAAATTGTAATAATTAAACAAAAAACTGAATATGAATAAATTGGAATAATTAATTAAAAAATTATAAAATGAATAAATTACAAAATTATTTAAAATTTTATTAATGAAGAAATTATTAATAAAAATGAATAAGTATAATATATATATATAATAATAATTATAAATAGTAATAAATAAAATATATTAAATATACATATATATATATAATGAATAAAGTGTAATAATTAAATACATATTAATGTCTTATTCATTTTTAATGTTGTTTGATTTTTCAATTTAACATATATCAAACGTGTGTTACATTGATTTCCAATACATAATTTTAATTAATGCATTTTATATACAAATATCACACACAAATATTTATGCAATTAATGAAATCTCATATAGAAACACATACACCTAATATTTAGGTAAATTATTCAAAATTTTAGTATATTTTAGAATTTGATTATAACATGAAACATTTAATATATTTTGTTTTTAATCAGTCATTTTTGTCTATTTATTTTTAATATTTTTACTATTAGGTATTATTTATTCATTTATAATATTTCTTTATTTTTTATTTTATTTTTTTATTTTATTTTTGAATTTAATTAATTTCTATTATTTAATTATATATACATATTTACTATGTTTTACGGTTTTTAATATATATTCATATTTACTTCAATATATCTATATATATATATATCCAGATTTTTTAATAATTTATATTTATTTAAAAAAATTATCCAATTTTTTAAATATTTTTAATATGTACTCATTTTTAATTATTCAAAATCACTCATTTTTAAAATGCATGTTTTGAAGATTATATATTCATTAATAATGATAAAAATATATTTTCAAAAAAATATTTATAAATAAAAATATTTATAATTTTATATTTTCTATATTTATATATTTGTATATTTATAATTATTATAAATAAATAAATATTATTTTTTAAAAAATATTTATATTATTATAAATAAATAATTATATATATTTAAATAATTATAAAATTATAATAAATCTATTTAAATAATTAATATACTATATTTATATTTGTATATATATATTTATAATATATTTAAGTTGAGTTCAAAGCCTTATTTTATTTGGGGAATGGGGCTACGTTACGAAGAAAAGCAGGAAATATACAATGTAGGGATGTACTCAGCGAGACTCGAACTCAAGACATCGCCAGGACCCATAGGGGCAGCTACCACTTAGCTGCACCCTAGGGGTAGTATATATATATAATTAAATAAATATATAAATACTTTTTTTTTTAAATGTATTATTTATTTATTAATAAGTAAATAATTATATATTAAATAACAGTAAGATTATAATAAATATATTTCAGAAATGAATATAATTATATTTCTATATTTTTATTATATATATATAATTATATAAATATATTTATAATTATAAAATTATAATTAATATAATTAAATAATGAATATTTATTCAATATTTTTATTTATATATATTTATTAAATATATATAATTATATAAATATATTTATAATTATAAATAATTAATTATAAATAATTAATTATAAACAAATATATATATATATATATATTTACTATATTTATAAAATTATATAGTAATAATTATAAATAAAAATAATAATTTATTAAAAAATATTAATCTAATTATTAAAAAATAATTATATATTTAAATCATTATAAAAATAATAAATAGATATATAAATATATTTAAAAAAAATTATAATTAAAATTATAAATTATCTTCCAACGCTATTGTTTTAGAACTGATAAAGATTTCTTTTATCAGTGCTTATCAATTTAGTGTTGATAAAAGGGATCTTTATGAGTACGTTTTTTTAAAGTACAGATAAAAGTGTCCCTGGTCTATTTAAAAGAACCCTAACCACGACTCATTCATTCACGATTATCAAGTTCTCACTAAACACCCCTACTACTGATGCTACCCCTCTACGTTCTCTTGGAAGAATCAAGAATAGAATCTGAGTTATGTTATTTTCTCCTTTTTTCTCTCTCGTTGTTTGATTTTTTAGGTTCCACAGTTTGAGTTTTTCATTGTTCATAAACATGAAGAATACAACATTTCATATCTCTCTCACACACACATACCTATACATACGTAACACCACCCCTAATCTGTAAACTCATTCCATCTTCATAAGAGACCACTATGAACTGTATATCCATCCATTATTGCAATTGATTGTGATTCTCTAGATGTTTCTGTTATATTATTTTTTTACCTTTTAGATAGTGTGGATTTTCATTGTTTGAATGTTGTTTCCATAGTCTGACATCCACATGAAGATGAAAAAAGGGGTTAATATAATAAGATGAATTAGGAATATATATGTGTATCTATTGATCAAAACATCTTCATAAAATTTCATAAAATTATAGTTGCAGATTTTTACTTAATTAATATTGGATGATTAGTGTCTCATAGGTGATGTAGTAGAATTAATAAATGATGTTTGTTCCTATGTCAAAAAATGATATATTGTTTTGGTGGTTCCTATATATTTTCTTTCATTTGATTTATTTCATACACAATTTTAATATAAATGAGAATATAATTTCATATGCTGAATATATTATTGAATAATAAAATAATTATATACCAGATGCAAGAATTATTAAATGTGTAAAGTTAATCTTGTGAGAAATATTAGAAAATTTAGTGCTACTTAAAACTATTGTATTATATTTATGATAATTTTTAACATAAATGAATTGATAAATTCAATCCAGTTAAATAAATTGTCTTTTCGAGGATTAAATTGTGGATAGTGGTATGTTGTGATAGAAAGTAAATTATATTTTTGAAATGTGATATTTTAGAATCCATAATTAAAATTTCATTTATGTTATTTTTTAATATAATTGGGTTTAGAGTATACATGGGATAACATCTTTAAAAAATAATAAGTGGTAGGTTTTATTTTGTTTTTGAAATAAATTTGACTTTATTTTTTTGTTGTAATTAGATATACAAAATATTTTCTCATTAAATATATTAATTACTTCACATATTTTTTTTAAGGATAATTTTATATATATTAATTTCAAAATAATTATATCATTAAGGACATGTAATATTTTATAATGTATATCTTTTAGAGTATTTTTTGAAAATAGAGAATTTATTGTTTATTAACCATTGAAATATCTTATTCATGTATTAAATAATTCAATACTAATTAAATAACTCCATTAATAATGGTTTTAGATAGGTTTTGTACATAATAAATGAAAGTGAATGGTTTTAATGTTGTTATATTTGATAAAACATGGGTTATACATAATCTTGATCAATTATTATCTATTACACATGCTATAATAGAAATATTTAAGTGATTATAATATTTTATTATTTGATTAAGGAATTTGATGTTTACGATACCAGATTAGTTATAGTTTTTATATAAGTATTTGAAATTTTATTTTTTAGATTAAATTTTTCATAATATATATATTTTTATAGGATAAATATATTATTCAAATTATTTTACTGTAATTATACATTTTTTACTGATTGTTTAACTAATGTTTTCTATTTACTTGTCTAATAGTTTTTTCTCTAAAGTAATTTTATTGAAAAAAAATTGTGTTAAGCATAATATGTAACTAATTTTTTTGTTAAATTTAGATAGATCTTACCTTATAATACTTTCTTTTACTTATCACGTGACATTATTTAAAATGATTTTTAATATACCTCTCAATGTATGATTATATAATTTTTCCAAATGAAATACATGTGTGGATGTGATAAAAATAATTTTTATCATATATTAGAATATGATGGGTATTATGTCTGGGATAGGTATGGTATGTTAGAATATGATTTACTATAGACATGTTAGTGATTCATCGAGGGCTATGGTGAGGATGATGTGACGTTTGTGTTGTTTTTTTCTTCTTTATGGTTTTCCAGAAGTTAAGTTTAACTAATGTATTATTGTACCTATTTAATGGTTCTCTCATAAGGGAACCAATTATGTTAATACCTCCTCAAATTTCAAATTCACTACTTATGAAAAATATCTATGTTATACACATTTCATGATATGGATGCAATAAATACATGTGATGGTTATCCCTGAAGGATAGTCTTGTATTCTAGGTGTATGAGGTTGAAACTCATGGTACCTATGATGTGGTTATTTCCATAGGAAGATAAATAATTTTTCTCCTCCTATATTACAAATTTTAACCTCTTATTAGTGAAATAAAAATTTTAGGTAAAAACTATGGTATGAACTTACGTAATGATTAGTATAATTCAGTACTATGAAATGAAGTTGGTACATTTGATTATCATGGTGTCCTGATTGATACACAATGACTTGACTTACATATGTATTTTTAGTGTTACTACTTTGAACATATACTCAAATATATGTGTTTTATATTTTAGGGTCCATGTTAGTATTTACTTTTTAATTTGTATACTCACACCCTACACATGAACCTTAGTGTATATAGAGCTCTTATATTTGAGAATATGAAGATGGAGTTAAATTAAATTACCAATTTCCATAAAAATGGATACATGCTAATCATTTTTCAAAAGAGTATGAATATTGAGTTAAATATTTCATCAAGTTTTCAATATTACATGCATGAGACCCTTCTCAAATCATGTCTCTATGTTTACATTATTTTTTCTCAGGAAAAATTAAATGTTTGAATACGAATGCTGACAATGTCTTCTCCACATGAGGATGTTTCCGATCCTAAGGAAGAACAGACTGTTGATTATAAAACAATGAAATTATTAGGGGATCAATATCATGTTGATGAAAAAACAATGATGTAGAATCATAGTTTCTAATACAATTATCAAGTTAAGAATTCAAGGTATAAAATTTGAGGTTGGTTAGAATCAATGCGGCCAACCAATAGACCCCAAATATTAAATGTTCATTAGTTATGTTGGTATCACAATGAGGATGAATTTGTAGATTGATATTGATTCATGGTACCCTGTCTAAACTATAATGAAGAAAATCCTTTCGAAATATATAATAGAAAAGTAATGATATACTTTCTCTATTTTGCAAAAACATAATAATGAAACATTGATTTAGTTTTCATTATTCCTTGAAGAGTTTGTTTATTTTAGAATATTTTCATAATAAATTTGTCTTAATGGCCAATAGAAAATCCCATAGATGATTATGTACTCTTCTTACGAAGTAACATATTGGTGATGTTGAGTGGAATGTAAAGCCCCACCCACCAGTTAGTTATGAACACGATATAAAGCATGAATACTAGAATGCTTTCATCAATAATCACAATGATAAATCATTTCATGTTTATTATAGTTGCTAAAATATTATCTAACATTATTTATTTTGTTTAACTTGATTTAAAATTTTTAATTTATGAAATAGAAAAATAGCTATGAAAATAAAGAATGTGCATCAAAACCAATGTACCCTTATCGCAAAGTAAAGATGGGGTATGCTTAATTAGAGACTAAATTGGTATGTATTTTAAATAAATAATAAATGTTTAATTTTGTGATATCAAAGAACATATATTCCTTTATTTATATACATATTGATGAATAAAATATAAAGACACTTCTATCATACATCGTGTTCTATGGAATGAGGCTTGTGTAAATAAGGAGGGTAAACTAGTTGATGAAAACAAAAAAAAAACAGTATGGGAAATATGTGTAAGTATGATATAAGTATAATTTGTTATGATTTATAAAAATATTAAATAAAAAATTAATTTCTGTTCATATTTTTTTGTGTTTTATAAAAAAGAATCAATAATGACCATACCAAAAGAAAAAACGGCTTTCAGTAGCTTGGAAGTGGTCGGAACAGTATGATTGTGTTAGAGGATTAGGTTTTGTAGTATCTCCTTGAACATATTTCAATAACATAAAAAAAGACACATATAAATAGTGAGATTATTTCATACACAAATAGACTCACTATAAGATACTATTACTCAGTCTGGTTTGGAAGACTAATGTATGAGAAAGTATCAAAGCAAACTGGCGGTGGAACAAAGATCCACACATGAACCAAATGATCCCACTATCTTTGAGGCCAGTCATCCCCCCCCCCCCCACAAATCGCATACCCTACATGGGGTAATGAATTTTTTCATTAATCTTTCTCCTAAATGTGAATAAAAAAATTACGATAAATTTATATTACTGAAATTATGTAGGGTACAATTGTATGTGATTTGTATCTGTGAACACCCACACACTGCCTTATTTCTAGGGGTATAATGTATAATATCCCAAGTGACAAGATACACCATAAAGACCTACCAAAACAACACATGAGAGTTTATATTGAAGAATATCATGAGCTGAATACTGAGTTTCTTATTCCACTCGATGATCTGGACATTAGAATGGTTCATGATTCTATTGGAGCTATCCTAGCATGGACATCTAATCTTATTAAAATACATGAGGTGTGTATTTAAAAAATCATATAAAAAACCTATAATGTTTGACAAAAAAGGTTTGAAGTGAGATATGATATTACAGATGGATAAAATGGAGTGGAAATGGAAGGTTGGATAAAGAAAATATAGTGAATCGACCAAGAAATAAAAATATCATTCTGAGAGAACCTTATCCCCACCAAGTCTAGTGAAAAATTTATTATAACTAATATTTTTTGTAGAGACCAAATTTAAAGATGAAAATATTTCACATTCCATATGAATAATAAATATATGGAATTTTCAGTACATACTTAATTGTTCTCAAGTCTATAAATGAGATTCTCAATCATGAATGGCTATGTGTATCAATTGTAAATACATACATAAGGTACATTTTTATAATACATCTATCCAAATAGTGATCTAATATGTTTATTAATGTAAGTTATTATTCATATTTTCTGTAGGCATTTATATTATTACTATATAAATGGGGAATTGTGTGAAGTGTAATTTGAATTCCTTATTCCTTGTGTCATTTCTACGGAAAAACTTACTTTGGATAATGATGAAATTAATAAGAAAAAGGATGATATAATTGAAGCGTTTGGGAAAAATGTATTAGACGATAGAATATTTTTTCATTCTTATAGTGTAGAATTAAAACTATACAGTCTAATAACATGAAGTATATTTTTAATTGTTTTCTTTTTTTTGTTTTTGTTTTTCTCAGGTAGCACTGGATTCTGATTGCAATCAATACGAACACTTCAAATACTTATTTTCTTGATCCAGAGAATGAATATACAAAAAACCAACCAAAAATGATGTATAATAAACTAAAATCAATATTTTATAGATAAAATTCAATGTATATGTTTTAGTCTGTGTTTTAAAAGGAATTTTTTTATGATTGGGCAGTCACTAAACATAGGATAAATCATGATATGAAGTCAGTTTATGAAGATAGAAATCCTATAGATTTCTCAAAATGCAAAAAAATTAAGGTATATATTGAAGGATCTAACTATAAAAACATTTAAAAACAATTTAATTATTTTGGTCAATTTTTTTGCTGTTTCTGAATCAGGATAATGGAATTGATTGTGGATATTCTGTTTAAAATTTTATGTGAGAGATCATAAGTCATGAAAATTCCAACATCCCTTAACAGTTAATTTCCATATGTAATTAAAATTTTAATAAATATATTTCCTAGTCATTTTTTCCTATATTTTCTCAGTACTATCAATTTTTTTGAAAACCTTCGTATTCAAAAGATGAAGTAAATTTGTTTAGAGATGACTGTGAAGTGTGTATCTTGTTAGAATATATGCCAATAATAAATTTAGGTGATTATAAACTATGTTTATGATCTATTATGTGTTATAACCTTATAAATATATTTTTTGTGTGAAGGATTAGTGTCAAAATGATAATATATTATTTTTGATCTATTTCTCAAGGAGAAGTATAATGGAGGAAATCAATTTGTTCAGAAGAACTGACCTAAAAACAATAAAATTTTTAGGAAATGGTGGAGTCAGAGGCAGAGGTGGAGGCAGAGGAAAATACCAAGGTGGATGAGGAGATGAAATGTTGACTTGAAAACAATAAAATTATTGGGAAATTGAGTAGAATAAGGTTCATACCAAGATTGTGTTTGAGAAAAATTGTTGAAAAGGGCACATAACACTTTTTATTTAAGATAAGATCCATTGTACAAGTGTTTCTGGTGGATTATTAAAAAAATATTTGTCACCACATTTTTAAGTGAATTTATACAGGAATTTAAGTGGTGGAATTTTTTTAGACACAAAACAAACAACAATTATTTTTTAAAACTAGTTATCGTAGGATTCAATTTCTATTAGAACATTCAAAATACTCTAAAATATTACTAAAATGTGAAATTAGCCCCTCAATAATAACAATATGAATAAAAACAACAAAAACAAATTCATTTTCCTACCCCAGATTCAATAAAATATAAATAAAGGGTCTTAGTAGTTGACACAATAGTCAATTGAGAGTCATAAAACACCAATACAACCATAAAACAATTTTATAATTCAAATTAAATGTTTGAAAAAATATGTGTGTAATCAACCAATGGATCCATTAGGTGTATGAGAGAACTATTAGAGGATAACCATCATTGAGATATTGTGGTCATCGAGGAGGGATGGTGTCAAAGGAAACATGACGTCAAATGAAAAGAAACCACTTAGGAAGAAATCCCCAAAAATGAAAACCCCACTTTAAATGAAATCATGAATAACCAAAAAACCAAATGAACACCCCATTTTAAAAAGAAACTATTATCATTATGAAAAACCTTTACAAATATAAAATATAAAATTTCATTGACTGGATAATAAATTTTTATAAAATAACAATACATTAGTTTTACATTAGTGGGTGGTGGAATTAATTGGGATATTAAAACATCAATTAAATGAAGGATATAATATAAAAAATGCTTGTGAAATCCATAAAATTAACATTTATTATGAATGTACACATTCATTATATAAAATGATTCATGTTCACATGCTCATTAATAAAAAAATCATCATCATTCTCTATAGAAAATACATGAGAATAGGGATATTCCCATTTTCATGAACCAATTATTATGATGTTATTTTAGAGTTTATCATCACCCAAAAAAACATTCGGATTGTTTTGAAATTGACATTAATTTTAGAAAAAAAGACAACTGACATACTCAAAACCGAGAAAACGCATTCAGATTATTTTGATACTTCGGAAAAATGATCCATAAGTCACTTTTGAAATTTAAGAGTCATGTCCCCCTAAATCTGAATCATTATGTTCATGATATGACTCACATTCTCTGTTATCAGTTTAGAATTGACATTTTAACATAGAAAAAGTGTCACTCACTAAAAACTAAGAAAACACAGTCAAATTGTCTTGATAATTTAGGAAAAAGATTCATAATTAATTTTTTTTATGTTCATGAATTAGTCTCAAATAAAACCTACACATTATGTGACCGGTATGACTCAAAGATCCCATTTCCAGTTTAAAATGACATTTTAATAAAAAAACACAAGTGGCGTACTAAAAAATGAGGAAAAAAATTCTGATTATTTTTATAATTTAGGAAAATAATCCATAAGTTATTTTAGGGATATATAAATCAACCTTGACTCAATATAAATCATGGTGTGACTTTTATGCCTCCAAGTGAACATTTTTATTTAAAATTGACATTAATTTTATTAAAAAGGAAAAATGACATACTCAAAACCATGAAAATACATTCATATTGTTTTGGTACTTTAGTAAAATGATCCATAAGTCATTTGGGATGTATATGAATAATTTGAACACCAATCCGATGCACATTGTGACCAGTATGAATCCAAGTGCATCTTTTTATTTAAAATTGATA
The DNA here is from genome assembly GCA_963277665.1 of Viscum album. NCBI lineage: Eukaryota > Viridiplantae > Streptophyta > Magnoliopsida > Santalales > Viscaceae > Viscum > Viscum album. The sequence goes on from OY728153.1 coordinate 1,957,565,592, forward strand.
TTGATTTTAGTAAAAAAGACTTTTAACATAAAAAACCTTAGAAAATTCATTATTATTGTTTTGGTACTTTAGGAAAATGATCCATAATTCAGTTTTGATGTGTATGAATCATAAAAACCTCAATCTAATAAATGATTATTTTGGTATGAATCAAAGTGTCCTTTATTAGTTTCAAATTGATATTTTAGATCAAATGGTGTCACTCACTAAAAACCAATAAATTTCAGTCATATTGTCTTGATAATTTAGTAAAATTATTCATAATAAATTTTTGATGTGTAGTAATAATTCTCAAGTCAAACCCAAACAAAATGTGACCGTTATGACTAAAATTGTGTGTTTCCTGTTTAAATTGACATTTTTGTACAAAAACAAAAGCGATCTACTCAAAACAGAGAAAACACATTCATATTATTTTGATACTTTAAGAAAATGAAACATATGTTATTTGGGACATGTAGGAATCATCCAAAACTCAATCTGATGCACAATGTGACCGGTATCCTCTAAGTGCATCTTTTAATTCAAAATTGACATTATTTTTAGTAGAAAAGACAACTGACATACTCAATAACAAATAAAGTTCATTAAAATTATTTTTATACTTTATAAAAATTATATATAAGTAATTTTTGATGTGTAGGAATCTTCTAAACATCAATCTGGCATATGATGTGCCTATTATATCTCAAAGTGTCTATTATCAGTTTAAGATTGATATTTTAATATAAAAAAGTGTCAGTTGATAAAAATTAAGAAAACATGCTCGGATTATCTTGATAACTTAGGAAAATAATTCATAGTTAATTTTTGATGTTTATGAATTATCTTCATATAAAACCCACACACAATGTGACCAGTATGAATCAAAGTTTTTGTTTTGGGTTTAAAATTAAATTTGAGTAGAAAAACACAAATGGCATACTGAAGACTAAGGAACATCATTAGTCTTGTTTTTATGCTATTTTAAAATTATCAATAATTAATTTGGGATGATTAGTAATCAACTAAACCTAAATCTAATGCATGTTGTGACTAGTATGACTCCAAAATCATTTTTTAATTAAAAATGACATTAATTTTAGTAAAAATGACAATTTACATACTCAAAACTGATAAAACGCATTCGAATCATTTTGGTAGTTTAGTAAAATGATCCATAAGTCATTTGGGATGTTTATAAATCATCTAAACCTCAATATAACACACAGTGTGATCGGCATGACTCAAATTATGTCTTCTTATTTAAAATTTAAATTAATTTTAGTAGAAAAGAAAAATGACATACTGAAAACCAATAAAATACATTTGGATTGTTTTTGTAATTTATTGAAATTATCCATAAGTCCTTTTTTATTTTTAGGAATTATGCTCTACTCAATTTGATACATCATGTTCACAGTATGACTCAAAGTGTCCTTTATGAGTTTAAAATTGACATTTTAGTTCAAAAAGTGTAACATTCTGAAAACCAAGAAAACATGACTTCTATTAATGATTTAGTAAAATGATTCATAATTTAGGTTTGATGTTGAGAAATTATTCTCACAAGAAACTCACACATGATGTGATTAGTATGACTCAAATTGTATGTTTCATGTTTAAAATGACAGTTTAGTAAAAAATAAAAGTGGCGTACTCAAAAGAGAGAAAGCATAGTAAGGTTATTTTTTTACTTTAGGAAAAATATCCATAAGTTATTTGGGATATGTAGGAACTATATAAACCTTAATATGATGCACGGTGTGACCGGTATGACTCCAAGTGTTTCTTTTTATTCAAAATTGACATTAATTTTAGTAAAAAAGAAATTTGACATACTCAAAACCATGAAAACACATTCATATTGTTTTGATAATTTACTAAAATGATCCATAATTCATTTTTTATGTGTAGGAATCATCCCCACCTCAATATGTTACACTCAAAGTGTTTGTTATCTATTTAAAATTGAAATTTTAATATAAAAAAGTGTCACCCACTAAAAACTGAGAAAATGTGCATGGATTGTATTGATAATTTAGTAAAACGATTCATAATTTATTTTTGATGTTTATGAATTATGCTCATATATTACTCAAACGTGATGTGGCCGATATGGTGAAAAGTGTGTGCTTATAGTTTAAAATGATGTTTTAGTAAAAAAAGTGGCATACTCAAAACTAAGGAAACTCATTAGGATTGTTTTAATAATTTATTTAAATGATCCATAAGTTATTTAGGATGTGTAATAATTATATGAACCTAAATCTGACACAGAGTGTGATCGGTATGACTCCAAGTGTATCTTTTTATTTATAATTAACATTAGTTTTAGTAAAAAAGACAACTCACATACTCAAAACATAGAAAACACATTCAAATTATTTTTTTAATTTATATAAATGATCCATAATTCATTGGGTGTGTTTTTAAATCAGATAAACCTCAACCTGATGCAAGTTGTGATTTTTATGACTCCAAATATGTCTATTTATTTAAAATTGACATTAATTTTAGTAGATTAGACAACTGACATACTCAAAACCAAGAAAATTCATTCATATTATTTTGGTACAATATTAAAGTGATCCATACGTCATTTGTGATATGTATGAATCATTATCACCTTAATCTGATACATGATGTTCCTAGTATGACTCAAAGTATCATTTATCAGTTTAAAATTGACATTTTAGTTCAAAAACTATTAATCACTGAAAACTAATAAAACATGATATGATTATCTTGATAATTTATTAAAAAGATTCATACTTAATATTTTGGTTTAATAATTATTATAATATAAAACCCACACATGATGTGACTATTATGAATCAAAGTGCATGTTTCTAGTTTAAAATGACATTTTATTAAAAAACCCAAGTGGCATACTCAAAACCAAGGAAGCACATTCATATTTTTTTTGATACATTAGGGAAAATATCAATATTACCGACATGGAGTGACCATAATGTAATGCATGGTGTGACCGGCATGACTCCTAGTTCATATTTTTATTCAAAATTGACATTAATTTTAGTAAAAAACTAACATACTCAAAATGAAGAAAATGAATTCAGATTATTTTGATGATTTAATTTAACAATCCCTAAGTCCTTTTTTATATTTAATAATCATCCCCAACACAATATGATACACTATGTTCCTTATATGACTCAAAGTTTCCATTATTAGTTTAAAATTGACATTTTAATATAAAAAAGTGTCACTCACTAGAAACCAAAAAAACACATTTGGATTGTCTTTATAATTTAGAAAAAATGATTCTTAATTCATTTTTGATGTTTATGAATCAGACACATTTCAAACTGACACATGATGTGTTCGATGTGACTCAAAGTGTGCGTTTCTAGTTTAAAATGACATTACAGTAAAAAACACAAGTGGCATACTCAAAATAGAGGAAATTCATTCTGATTGTTTTGATACATTAGGAAACTGATCCAGAAGTCATTTGAGTCATGCAGGAATAAATCGTATCTCATTCTGATGCACAATGTGACTAGTATGGCTAAAAGTGCACCTTTTCAATATATAAGTTTCATTTTAGTTTAAAACGCGCACCACATCACAAAAACAAAGAAAACAAGCCTAGATTGTTTTATCATCATTATATATGATATTACTTAATTAATTTCCTTATAATTTTAATCTTATACTTATATTGTTAATTTTCACATAGATAATTCTTATAGATGAACAATAAATGGTGTGTCATGAAAAAATCAATCGTAACGCAATCTCATACATTGTGTTCTTGGTATGACTCAAAGATTACTTTAAAATTAACACTTTAAATTTAATTTATTTATTTATATTATTACAAACATAATAATTATTTTTTTATATAGATATGTTATTTTTCTCGATCAGGGTGGATTTTTCTTTTATACAGGTGTGGTCTTTTTCTCTATAATAGTGTTTTTCTTGTATTTGTGTTGAAAATTTTATTTCATTTAAATTTTTTATTTGAATCAAATTTTGGTAATTCATGGTGTTGTTTCTATATTATATTGTGTTGTTATAGAATACTACAATATGAATTATATTTGGTGTTTTAGTGTGTTGTAACATCACATTTCATTATTCCCTTTTTTTATCCCCACTGAATGCATTGATAAAGGGTCACTTTATCAGTGCTAAATAAAAGTGTAGATAACTGTGGTCTTTTATGAATACTTCTTTATAACTGATAAAGGCTTATTTTACCACTATTAAATGACTCTTTATTAGTTTAAGGTTTTTACATGTTCACATTCTTAAAGGTGGTTTAATCCTGAGTTCCATTACCTGCAATAATTCTAATAGTATATGCAAGGAGTACAAAAATTAGAAAATTAGGTTTTATATAAGAAATTTCACATTTTTGGAAAAAAACATGGATAATAAATCATTAGGAACTATGGTGTAAATTATAAAATAATGGAAACATGAGGGAAGGGTTGTAGACCACATACCATATACCAAGTATGCTTCACTCATCTAATATCAAAGATTGATTTGGTCTAGTTTGATAGAAATCAAAGTAATGAACATTATCCCTAAAAATTGACCAATTATATCACACAAAGATAGCTTATATGAGGGGAATAGAAATGAGGAAATGATATAATGTAATTAAGAGATTACTTGTATGCATTCAAGGAGACCAATAGTGGTCAATTCTGACAGGGTATGAGAGAGAGGCATCCATGCCTTGAATAGAAGAGTAGGAGAGATTACAAGTGCAGGAGAGTAGATTAATTCATGGGAGGAGAAAGGGGAAAAATATTAAAGGTAGAGGGGAAATTTTGGTGATATCCATCCCCTTTAGTGAGGCACATGGTTGGCCAAACATTCTACCATCCATGATTTATCCACTACCTTAGAAGGGGGATCAGATAGTTCATTTTCACAGTTTGGGAAAACAAGCACAAATGATGCATTTTCCCTCTGTAAAGACACCTAAAACAACTTTATAGCCATATAGTTACTCTTTAATGGTTTGACAAAACTGTACAAGACCTCTAACTCTATTGAAATAGTCACATGGTTTTACCTGTGGGCTACATGGTTTCTGAAAAATCATGTACCCTTGCTAGTTCTTCCCATTGTTTTGAGTTTTCAAAGCCCGATGCTCCTAAAACTCAATGGAACACCTCATTCACCACTTTATCCTTTAACTAAGTCTAGAAACTTCCCTTTTATGTTCTAAAAAGACCATATTTAGATTCTGATTCTGGGTTTAGAGAACAACCCATCCACCAAATCGAAAAAATAAAATTCCACTTGAAAATCTATGTTGGTCCAAATATGGGTCATTACACAAGTATTTTAAAAGGAGATCACAATTAATATTTGTTATTCATCCATATATCTCCAATATAGAAGCATGAAAATCCCTTATCAACTCCTCTTGAAATCCCATTGGAGCCCATATGTTTCCATGGAAAAGAATATAATTGTTGCTACCAGGATACCATCTTAACATTGGATCCCCACCATATAATTTGTACCTCATAGATTTTCCCTTTAGATCATATATCTTCTTGGTCTTGATCTATTATAAAATTATGGGTATAACTTATTTCAATGTTAGGGATACTAATCCATCAGAAATCTGAACATCTATATGCACCAATCTTATTTTTTAATTTTTAGAATAACCACTTCAAAGGGTAGTGGGGGGCCCATACAACCTATTAACCAGATAAAAAACAACCTAATTATAATGATAAAAAATTTAAATTAAAATTGTAAAAAAATTCACATCCATTTCAAATTTCAAAATTCAAACCCTTCTGGGCACACGAAGTGACTCCTCTGTCCCAACACCACCTCTATTCGCCTCAATCCCATTACCTACTACCGATTGTCACAACTTCTCTCCATCAATATCACGTACTAACTCTGAATTCTTATTCTGGCTCAAGACATCTATAATAATTTTTCCATTTCTTGGTGTATAAGCATGCTCGAAGTCAAAATACTATAGATAATCATCCCACCTCCTCAACTGAAGGTTCGAGTCCTGCTGAGAAAAGATGTACCTAAGGCTATTTTGGTCTGTGTACACCACAAACCTATCACACAAAAGAGAGTTTCTCAATCATCTTAGGGTGTGGATCATGATTCTAACTCTAGACTATGATTAGTATAATTACTCTCATGCGGTCTTAGCTATCTGGTGCTATAAGAAACCACTTAATCCTCTTATATTAGAACTAATCCTAATCTATCTTTGAATACATCATATTACAAAAAATATCCCTTATCCAACATAGGTCATTTTAGGATTGGTGTTGAGGTAAGGCTTCTCTTCAACTCTTAAAAAACTCTTTCTTGATATTCTGACCAAAAAAATCGTCACCCCTTTATTGGTCATCATAGAAATTGGTGCTTCCAAATGAGAGAATCCCTGAATAAAATGATTATGATGACCTTTTAAACCTATAAATATGTTAATCTTAAATACATTATCTAGAAACTCCCATCATATTACAGCTTTATACTTCTTTGAGTCCATTGACACTCCAGCCACTATGATTTCATGACCCAAGAAGTGAACTTTATCAATCCATAAGATGAATTTGGTTAGCTTGGTGTAAATTTGATGCTCTATCATTTTACTTGACATGGTTTCAATATATTAGGCATGATCATCTAATAAATAAGAGTACACTAAAATATCATCAATGAAAACCACCAAAAACTGATCGAAACAAGTATGGAAGATATGATTCATCCAGAACACAAATATTTCATATACATTCATCATACTGAATGGAATCACCATGAACTTGTAAAAGCCATACCTTACCCTAAAAGTTTTTTAAGGTAGGTTTGATGGTCTCAATATCAACTAATAATATCTTGTTATCAAGTAAATATTAGACAAAATTTGGGAACCTCTTAGCCGATTAAAGATATCATTGATGCATAGAAGGGGATATAGGTTTTTAACTATCATCCAGTTCAATATCTAATATTCCACTTACAATCACAAAGACCCAAAACCCTTATTGGTAAAAATAACTATAGACACCGATGGTGATGTACTAGGCCATATGAAATCCTTAGATTTTGGATCTTCTAACTAAACATTCAACTAATGAAGCTCTACCAGTGTCATCCTATAAGGAAAGATATAAAATATATCTTCTCCGGGCACCAACTCAATCATGAACTCAATCTCCAGCTCAGGTGGTAACTCATATAACTCATTTGGAAGTATATAATGAAAATGGTCTACCACTAAAGGAAAATAATCTTACCTTATTCCAACATAATCTAGAGAAATACATAATATTTTATCTATGAGATAATTTATTTTACACTCAATTGGTCATGCACAACCAACATGAAGATCCCACTCACCTTGGTGAAATAGATACATCCTTATGGAGATAGAAAATTAACTATGCTCTAATAATAGTTGATGTGAACCTAGTACATAACTAACCAACCCATACCCAGAATCAAATCAAAACCAGTCATTTACATCACAAATAGTTTCCTAAAGAAATGGTAACCACGAATTTATAGAGAACATGCCTTGAAAATTTAATATTCTCTGAATTCACCCCTAATGGGGTTCCAATTGTCAATAATTCATCCAAGACATCCAAAACCAATCCCAAAACAATTTACAAAAGTTGATATATAAAGGAATATTATTCTTGTATATCAACAAAAAATAGGAAAGGGTAGATGATACAAGAATTGTACCTCTTATGGTAGAAGGTCCTTTATCTAAACTAGTTGAAGTCAACTTCATAACATAAAGATGGAATACCCGTCGACCATGTGCTCCAGTCTAACTCCCATATGATTCTCCCTCATGATATCTTTTCTATTCCTACATTGTGGTACCACATCCCTTTCCTTAGCCTTAATGTCTAATGGAACTCCAGGAACCAGTCTGTTGAGGGGTAGTTGAGTCCTTCCCAAACTCTAGTACACGTCTTGATCCCCTGCCCCTATTATACTATTGTATGACCCTAAAAATCATTGGTAGGTGGACTATATTACCACAAGCATGAAACTCCAACAAATTGTATAGAAATTTATGCCTCTTGTGACCAAACTTTCCACATTGATATCACTATAATAGAACACATTTCTGAGATGGCTTCCCACTTCCCTAACTTCTCTTCCTGATGTTTCCTTGCTAATAACTATCATAGTTTCCCTGCTTTCCATTAGAATAAGAGTTCCCAATTTTCCCTGCTGAAATAGTCAGGCTTCTTCTTGTGGACTCTATCGAATTTCCTTCCATTATGAGAACATGATTCATCATGTTTGAAATTATACTCAATCAAAAAATGTTCACCTATGACCTGATCACATAGCAAAGACCATCATAAAAATTCCCCACCCTGTAAATATCATCAAATGATAAATTTGTCCCAAAGAACTATAAGTCAGTGAAACATCCAATATATTCCATCATTTACATCCCTCCTATGTTAGGTGTATGAACTGATGATCCTTATCATCCCTCAAATTTTTAGGATAGAAGTGGATCAGAAACTCTATCTCAAATTCATTCCATGGTAAATCCTATTACTACCTGAATTTCTATAGAATGTACCACCAATGATTATAAGGTCCATGAAGCATGTATATTGAAGGATTCACCCTCATATTGGTGGGTTTATTAAGGTGATTTAAAATTAGATGGATTGATTAAATCTAGAACTTGACTACCTATGGGATTCCCTCAAAAGTGAACATAGGCAGATGTTGCATCGAAAAATATATCGTCAGTTCAAACATCGAAGGTATTATGTGAACAATATCACTTTCCATGTATTTCATGACCCTCAAAAATATATCACAAATCTAAACATCTGTATGATCCTTAGGAGATAAGGAATCTCTAGTTTAGCTGGGTTAGGAGCAAGCTAATTGTTACTCTCCTAATGATCAATTTGACGATGACAATGAATCATTTTATCTACAAGAAAATTTCACTCCTCAGAATACTAGATTGCATCTATTTGAACCTCAATAGGTGAAAACAATAGAGAAACATTGGCTCATGGTATCTCTAATCATTTCTTAACAATTTTATTGTCATGACATACAAGTTATTTCATTTTATTTATTAGATATAATAGGGATCTCATTTCACATTTCATATAAGAAAATATATCACATGAAATAAATATGTCCCTATCATGAACAATTAATATAAATACGTATCCCTACATGCCTATAATGATGTATTCATACTCATATCACACCACATTGTTTCATGAGTATAAATATCAAGAAAAAATAACACCAGACAACATGGAAATCACCCAAGCTGGAATAATATCAATCGTAACTAGTGAACAACATGAACAATAATCACATCCATGGGTACATGGATTTTCCCCATACATGGCTTAGATAATCCCATTCACAAGCTCATTACCAAGTCCCAACACATTCTAATCTCTCTTATACCTTTCTTAAATAGTAAATCTATAGAAATAAAAACTTGGTTCTCTCATACCAATTTGTAACATCCCCTAGCCCATCAGTCTCTTGTGTGGCCAATCAAGGTTGGTTACTGTAATTCAAGAAATCCTCTCTATATGCCAGGGGCTACCGACTAGTAGAAAATGTGTAAGTATCATAGTGGAGATACTATTTCATATGTTATAGAAGTGTAATGACAATAGAAATAATATAAATATCAAATTAATGGAAATAACAGAAATAGTACAACATACAACTGAAAGATAATCCAAATAGTGAAGGAAACTGACCAATACAATAATAAAAAGAGTAATGTAATGATATTATGGAAGGTATCTAAATTTAAAGTTTATTTTAAAATAGATAAATAACAAAAAAACTCAAATAAAACACTAAATATCATTGTCCTGATCCCCATGTCAGCCCCATCTCCAAAATCCAACCCATCCAGCAAGAAACCATCAACAACACGGTCCATTCCCCTTGTGCAGAAATTCATCCATATAATATTATTGGGTACCAAATAGTGTCCGAAATAGGATATGAGTATAACTCAGTAAGTCTATACAATTATTTTTGAAGAAAACTAGTCTGATAGTAAGTGAATTCAATAAAGTGATAATAGGGGATTAATTTATCAATTAATATAGTTTAAAAATCAACCTACTTCATCACCATGTTGAAATATATCTGATCATGTATAATTATCATGCTAACCATAACCAAAAGTCTTTGGCTTAATCACATTGTTGCAGAAACCTCATGAGTCAGAGTGGAAAAAGGTTTGTAGATAAAGAAAATATAGAACAAAATAATAAGAATAAGAATCACATGGAATCAATGATTTATGTGGTTTATAAAATGATCCCTATATCCACGAAGAGGTAGAAAAATTAACTATAATTTGTTAGCAAAATTACTTGTATAGTTTTAGTGTTTCATACACACATAGAAACCCATGGTTGAATGAGATAATAAAGAAGATGAAGCACAATTCCACCAACTGCACAATAAGTCTACTATGATATAGTGACTAGTGGTTGGAAGTCTGCATTGCTATAGTGGTATGGACACCCAAGCCCAAGTTTTTATAGTTCTGGTGGAAATAATTCCACAAATAAAACATGAAATGTGGCATACTGTTATGGTATGTCTGCACTACTACAGTACCATATTGGTGCCTTTAGTTAGCTCTACTATAATTAGTCAGAGATGATATTGTTCCCCAAAATTTTGGTTGGGGACCTTCGACCCCAAGACCCCTGGAGTAGGGGTACATTGTCCCTGTAACCCATAATGAGCTCACCATAGAGATCAAACCATGATATTTGAGGTCTTTTGTATTGTATAAGGCGATAACATTCATCCCAACATCATCCAAAAAGATCTAGCTACACCAATCCAATAATATCTCAATTGGAGCCTGATCCTCTATGATCACCTTCTTCAATGATACTAACATAGAAAACTTTCTTGATTTGAGATCCTTATATTCTTCACTCTACAGTTCCTGATTTCCATTCAAAACTTTAATTTCAAGATGACAATTCATGAAATACTAGTTTCTTTCACTTCTGTGCTCCCATAGTGTCCTCCCATATTCTGCCTCTCATACTTCATTCATTAGTAGAGACCAAAATAGGCACAATAGTGCCTCAACATCTATATTACCATCAGTTTCATCAACATTTTTACCATATTGTTTGTTCCAAAAATCATTTTCAATTTTAAAAAACAATCTCGTATCAATCCATAGATAAAATGGTACTTTAACTAAATGTACTTCATATGATCATGAAACATTGGGTTCTTTGAAAGATATATATCACTCTGACTATCATGGTGTAATAAATATTCCTCACTTTCTACCCAACTCATCCAATAAGTTCTTCATCCAAACAACATCCATTATAGCTTCTGTTATAGCAATGTATTCTCCCTCTATGGTGGATGGAGCTATCGCCTTCTTTAGTGGATATATCCATATAACTTCATTTCCTCCATGGTTAAATACATAACATGTGGTACTCCTTCTATAGTAAACATCAACTCTAAGGTCCGCATCAAGAGACCCCTATAATGAATTTCCTTTCCCAAAGCACAAAGATACTTTATTTCTTCCCTATATGTATCTTAGTATCCACTTTATAGCTTCTTAGTTATTCATTATAGGGTTATCCAAGTTCCTACTCCCAACTCCCACTACTTTTGAAATATCTAGTCCGTTACAGAACATGGAATACATCAGGCTTCCAACAACTGATGCGTATAGAACCTTTTCCATGTACTCAACCTCTTTTTCCATCTTTGGTGATTTCCCTTTTTATAATCTGAAATGTATCACCATGGGAATAGTGACTATCTTTTATTCCAGTATAGAAAATCTTCTGAGAACATTTCCAGTTTATTCATTCTATGATAACATAAAGGTTACCGTTTCTCAGTCTCCCTTGATCTTCATCCCCATAATCTTTCCATCTTATCCAAGAACTTCCATCTAAAAATCCTCATCCATATGCCTTTTTAGCTCATAAATCCTCTACATACATGATCTCGTAATGATCATTTCATCCACATATAAAATTACTATAATTTATTAATCAATAAAATACATGGCGTAGAAACATTGATCTATGGAACACCATTTGTATTCATTTTTAGTCATAAATGAATCCACCCTTTTATGCCTAGGTGCCTACTTTAACCCATATAATCTATTCTAGAGTTTTCATGTTAGTTATTCCTTCCCTAACTCAGTGTATTCCTTTGGCTGCTGTATATAGATTTTCTAAACAAAATATCAATGAAGGAATGCAGTCTTAACATCAAGATTCTCAAGGTATAAGTCTTCTGATGCAACAATACTAGGAACCACCCAAATGGTGCTAATATTCAGTACAGGTGAGAAAAGTTTAGTGAAGCACACACATACCTTCTATTTAAAACATTTTACCAACATCCTTGACTTTTACCTTATCTTACCATCATGTTATTCCTTGACATGGTACACCCATTTATTCTAAAATACCTTCAGTCGTTATGGAATAGGTGTCAACCCCAATGTATTGTTTTCATGTAATGAAGAGATATCCTCCTTTACAGCCAACTCCAACTTGTTCAACTTCTTTATTTGTTTTTACTCTTCAAAACATTATGGTTCTCCACCATCAGTCAATAAAAAATAATTTAAGGATGGTGAATACCTCTGTATAGGCATTATCACTCTTATTGGTCTTATCAACTCCACATGAGTAATAAGATCCACTAGTTTTTTATCACATGCTCAGGTACACCATTAATATCCACTTTCTCAAGAAATTTTGATTCATTATTCCCATTACCAACTTCAGTTACATGAATTTATTTTCATGTGAAACCTTCATTAAATATCATGTCGTGTATTATGGTGATTTTCTTGTTCTTATCATCCTAAAAGTGATATCAATACTCCATAGAACCCTATCCAATCATTAAATAGGATTTAGGATTAGTATAAAGGTTTTCCCTTGCATCAGAATCAATGTGTACATATGCCAAAAAGTTAAAGACTCATAAATGTGAGATTCTTACCTCCTTTACAGACCAGAGCACCTCAGGTAGACATTCTCCCATTGGTACAGATAGACTCATGTTAATGAGATATATTTTCATGTTCAATGCATCATACCCGATAGAATTGGGAAATCCCGAGTGCATATTCATGCTCCTAAAATATTCATTCAGTGTCTTATTCATCCTTTTAGATACACCATTCTATTGTTGTGTACCTGTAAGATTCTTCTCCCATGAATTTTTTTTATTATAATATAATTCACTAAACTCATTCCTTCCATACTCTCCAATGTTTTCAAACCTCAAACATTTTATCTTTGTTCCTAACTCATTATCCACCATGGTGTTTCACTTATTAAACACATTAAACACATCATATTATCTTTTTAGAAAGTAAACTCATACGTTAAATGTTGATTCATCGATAAATTTCATGTAATATTATGATCCTCAAAGGGAATGTATTGGTGTAGGCTCCCAAACATCAGTGTACACCTGGTCTAGCTTCTCATCCTTTAGTGTTCTATATCCTTTCACAAAAGATACTTTTTTTATATTTTTTGAAGATAAAATATTAACACAATACAACATCCACTAACTTCATATTTCGTATCATTCCTTTTTTTCTAAAATTGTCACCACTTTCTCACTTATCTGGAAATGATTGTATTTCCATAGTTGTGAATCCCTATCATAATTTATTAATGTGATTATGTCTATAAAAGTATCTATCATATTTTACCAGTTACCATTATTTTCTGCATGATCTATGATTATAACGTCCTTTGTAATCTTCCATGCACCACAAGTGAATGAGGTGATAAAACTTGTATCATCAAGCATCCCAATATAAATAAGATTTATTCTTAATCCAGGGACATACCTCACATTTTCCAGAACCTACAAACTCCAACTATTGGTCATGATCTGTGCATTACCCTTACCTATGATATGAAAGGGTTCATCATCACTAAGATGTACCATTCTAAAATTTCAATAAACATAATAGTTAAATAAACCCTTCTCTGATGTGGAATGTAAATACACCCCTAAGTTAAAATCCATGATTATACAGGGGTGTCCACACTCAAAAAGAACATGTCATCAATTACTTTGGACACCGTGTTTTCTACATTAGTTTTAGGAACCTTCTATTTTTCACTACAATCCTTGATATGTCCTTTCTTTCCAAAAATCTAGTAGGTTAGACTAACCCCATTTTCCTTGACTCAGATCTTTCCTATTTACTTTGATCATCCTCTATGATTTCCTTATTGGGAATATATTCTTATTCCTTCAACGTTAAAATTAAAACCAGAGAATCTACCTGATTATCTTCTTCAAATAACCTCACAAAGGATTTGGCCCCACACATCCTTCAGTGCCAGTTTTTATTCCCCAAAGAAGTTATCACGGCTTTTATAGTCACTTCCCAACATTCAGGTAATGAATATTGTAAAATAGTGCACATACAATGTCATTAAGCATAATTACCACTAATTTAAATTGATTTGTGATGGTGTTGAATTCATTGTTGTGATATACAACAATCCTATATTAAATCATTTTTAGATTGAACTATCATCAAATTATGTATACCTTTTTCAATGCAAAAGGCTTCTCATATATATTTAGAAGATCTTTCAATATCTCAATAATTATCTTCTCCTCTATAATGCTAAACACCATGTTTGTTTTCCAACATAAGGCATAAAACTCATAGAACATATTGATCTAGTAGCTCACACACCTTCTAATCCATTTCTATTGTCTTTCCACCCAAAAACCGAAAATGAAATTTCATTTAGAAAAGGTAGTCTTCGATATGCATTCTTTATTAGATGAAGTCAGTTCCATCGAATCAGTAAATCTTCACCTTTACCTCTTCTATAGTCATTATTCAATTCTAGAAATTCTAACTCAACCTTTAATATCATTTATTTTAAAAATGCAGATAGTTTCAGCAATATAAGGTTCTCATATTATGAAAAAACATAACAAAGTAAGAAGAATAATAGGAAGAACATGAACACTGCGATTTATGTGGTTTGATAAATGATCCCTATGTCTATTGAGAGGCATAAAAATTTTCTAAAATTCAAGATCATAATTACTAGGAGGTTTTCAGAGTTTCTCAAACACATATAAATCCTAGATCAAATGACTTAATAAATAAAAATAATTATTATGCAACCAACCACATAGTAAGTTCACTATTATACAGTGACTAGTGGATGGAAGTCTTCATTGCTATAGTGTTGTGAGCATGCAACTTTAAGCTACTACAGTGTCAGTGGAAAGAATTTCATACAGTTATAGTGACATTTTCTATACTGTTATAATAATTTCACATTGTTATAGTTCCTAGTCAATTTCATTAGTTAGTTATTCTATAGTATGTCAAAGATTACACAGTTCCCAAAATTTGGGTTAGTGACCTTTAGCTCCTAGACCCCTAGATCATGGGTTCATTTACCCCCTATAACCCCCAACGAGCTCACCATGGAGCTCAAACCATGATATTTGTGGTCTAGTGTATAGTATGATCTTCTAGTATTTTGCATAACATTATCCAAAAGGATCAAGCCATTCCAATCCAACAATCACCCACTTAGAGGCCAATCCACTATGTTGAACAAATTCAATGCTACTAACTTAGAAAACATACATAATTAGATCTCCTCTACTTATTAACTCACTGGTGTGTGCTTTTCATTCATAACATCAATTTAAATCTAAGGATTCATTAAATACCAACTGTTTTCCCTTTTTTATCCCAAAATTTCCTCCCATATTTTGTTATCGATCCTCTATTCATTAGTAGATAACAATAGAGGAACCATGATACTTCAACAAATGTATTACCATCAGATTCTTCAATATGACTTCTAGATTCTTTGTTCCATAATATTATCGAATGTTAGAAACTCATCTTGTATCAAGCCTCTGATAAAATGGTACTTCAAATAAATGTTCTTCCTCAGGTATGAAACAATGGGTTCTTTGTAGTATGTATAGAACTCTAAATGTCACAGTGTGATAAATTTTCCTCTCTCTTTCTACCCAACTCATCCAAGAATTCCATTATCCAAAATATCTATTTTCTAACTTCTTTTCTTACAATGTGGTGGATAGGGAGACCTCTCTTTTTAGATAATATATCCAAATCACTTTAGTTCCACCATAGGTAAATACATAACCAGTAGTATACATTTTTCAATCGATGTCACCTCTATGGTCAGCATCCACATACCCCTGTAATTAATTTCCTTTCCCAAAGAACATATATACTTCCTGTATTCTCTCTAGGTATCTCAGTATCCACTTCACAGATTCATAATATTGATTTACAGGGTTAGAAATATACCTTATCACAACTCCCAATGTATAATCAATATCATGTATGGTATATACCATGGAATACATCAGGCTTCCAACATATTATGTGTATAGAACCTTTTACATATACTCGATTTCTTTTTTCATCTTTGGTGATCGATCCTTTGGTAATTTGAAATGGATCATGAAGTGCCCAGATCAGTGTGAATCACTAAGAGGGGGAGGGGGTGAATCAGTGATCCTTTAAAACTTTTTACTAATTGATTCTTAATCAATTAAACCTCTATGGCTGGTTAAAGCCTCGATCCACTCTTCTTGTATCTCTCAACATTTCCCGGTTAATGCAGTAATGAAAAGGCACAGGACACAAGGATTTACAAGGTTCGGCACCAAAGGCCTACATCCTTGCCATGCTCTCTCAGCATGGATTCTCCCATTATAATCTGTTAGTATTACAATGGTCGATACAGCTTCCCACCGTATCTCTCCTGAGTCCCACAGGAGGGTCTTTATACTGCGTCCCACAGTGTTACCAGAGTCCCACTGGCCTGCTCCAGAATCCCACTGAAGACTTCTTCTCCCTGAGTCCCACAGGGTCTTCTCTTGGCTCCTCGAGTAACACGAGTAGCTCTTCTTTACTTTAAGCTTCTTCAAGTATCTTCAGCAGTCTGGGATAAAGACTGCTGGCCTTGCTCTTCTTCTGATCACTTGTGGTGAACAGGTCTTCTCATCTTGCTCGGGCTTTATCACCTTCTTCTAAGGATGCCCCGGCTTCTCTCCAATTACTGAATGCTCAGACAAATAATATCTTTATCTTCAGTCTGGTCCAGTCTCAGATCACTTCAACATCATGCACTGAGTGCATGGCAACTCTTCAAGATCTTCAAGTCTTGGACTCCTCAGATGCACACCACTGATTTAGCACTGTTCACGTGTGCACGTGCATGCATGCATGCATGCACTTTCCCTTTCCTCTTCTTGGTGCAGTAGACCCACAAAGGGTGTAATCACTTTTGAGCACACCCCTACTTCTCAGACTTCACACACTTTATGCAATTAGCTTACACACTAGAATGTGTGTTCTACTTTAGTGTGGATGTCCTCCCTTTTCTTCTTCTAAGTGTATACCCAATTCTTAGTGCACACACCTAGGTTCGGCCTTCTTGTCTCTTTGCACACAAAAACTTCTTCACTTTGGCACACACTTGAGACTTGGCCTCTTCCCACTTCTTGTTGCACACCCTTAACCCGTAGGTTGTTCTTCAATGCTTACACACACACAAAGTTTGGTCTTCCACTTCACTTGGCACAACCACTTGGTGTTTGTTCTTTGTGCACACACATGGCCTCGGGTCTTCCTTCATCACTTGGCACACAACCTATAGGGTGTAATGCTTTTATTCTTCTTTGCACACACACCCAAGCACTAAGGGCTCGGTTCTTCCTCCTCTGCACACACCTACTGCCAACAGTCTTTCTCCTTTGTTTGCACATACACCCAATCACTAAGGCCTCGGTTCTTCCTCAATGTTCACACAAGAGAGACTGCCTCGGGTCCTCTTACTCCATTTGCACACACACTGGATATGGCCTCGGGACTTCACTTCTTCTTCAAGGCGCGCAAGTGCAAGGGCACAAGGGCCTGAGCAGGGTGTGGTCTTCTCTTCTTCAACAGCCGCGAGGTGCACCAGCACTCGGGTGTGCAGCATGCAACACCACGAGGCGCGCAAGCCACAAGGATGAGAACACCTTGGGTGCGCAAGCTACTCCTTCCGCGCAAGTATGCGGGCAGGGAGAGCTCTTCCTGTCGCGCAAATAATGCGCGCAGGGAACACTTCGGGCCTCGGGTGGCACCGGGACAACAGCCGCGCAAATAATTTGCGCGGGGCTTCTTCTTCGCGAGGCAGAGGCTTCGCGGGACTCTCTTCAAACTTTCAGCGCATCAGCAAAACATTTAGAATGCCTCGGCCTCTCTTTTTATAGGCAGAGGGATGCCTCACATGATCCGCGTGTTTCCAACTTAAATTCCCGAAGATTTCGGATCTTTGAAATCTTTAAGATCTTTGTGTTTCTATTCGGTGCACGCGGGTTCCTTCTTTATTTTTATCCTTCACGTGCATGCGATTTATAACACATGCACGGCCTCTGTTGAAACCCAATCCATGCAAAGCACAGACCCTCAAGGCCTCGGCACTTCGTTTGCCTTCGGCCTCGACTCGAATTCTCCCTCGATGCATTCATGCAACATTTTAAGGCATGGTTGTGTTCGATATGCTCAGACGATCCCAATGGACACTTCGGTTTGATCGGAGGTGGCCGGATACTCAAAATCTTCACTCGGGAGGCACTGGTTCAGCGGCGGCTTCGCGGGTGACTTCGGCTTGAGCTCGAGGTTGAGGACGAAGCGGCAGCCATCGGATCAGGTGATCGAAAGACATCGGACGGCTGGATCAGATCGCGGCGCCGCGGGATTAGATGAGCGGCTCGGATCGGCCGCGAGATCAGATGAGCGGCTGGGATTCGCTCCGGGTGAAAAATGCGCGTCCCGCATCGAATCCGTGGCCGGTTTTTCCGCGCTTTATAAGCCTGGCGCTCCCTCAACCCGCCAGTTGAATCTCCTCCCCTCTCGGTGCCGCCCCGCACCGAGTTCTTTAGCGGGCGCGCTCTTGCGCCCACCCTCTGCTCCTCGCGGGCGCGGTTCTAGCGCCCACTATGCCTCCTGCGGGCGCGCCACTGGCGCCCACTATGCACACTGCGCTCCTCCGGGCGTGCCCCTGGCGCCCTTGCGGTGTCTGCGGGTGCGCCCCTGCCGCCCTGGCTCGCCCCACGGGGTTCCCCCGGGCGTGGTGCCCTAGTGCCCATGCCTTGGGGTTGAACCCCCCAAGGTGCCTTGGCTGGCCAATTTTTTGGCAAAGGGACAGAATAGGACTTTGTGAAATACAAAGTTCTTCTCCATATAAAACATGCCAAATGCCAAGTGCCACTTCAAGCCTTCTTCCTCATTTTCTTCTTCATTTGAATTCCTCACTCCTACTCAACAAATAATCTTCACTTAGGAGGGAAATGTAGAAGGTTCATCTTCATCAACCGAGCTCCTTAGTCAAATAGATTCTTCAACGTTCTTCATTGATCTAATCAGAGATCAGATTGGTTCTTCTTCAAATTCACATGCACTAAGTGATAGTGCATGGACTTCATTAATGCACATCATCCACTTAGTAGTTGTGGATGGAACTCCTTTCAACTCCTCATGCATTGTGAAGACAATGCATGGTCTTCTAATCATGTTGTGACTTTGTATCATCTTGATACAAGTTTTTAGAACATAAAGATCAGTTCAGCAATCGTCAGATTTTCATGGAGAATGTTTCAACCATATTCTCCAATGCCACTTAGTGAATCTCCTAAGTGACATTCCTCTAAGTACCATGGCCATTCTCCTTCATCACCATCACCATCACATCCTTTGACATTCACATCTTGACTCCTTGACATCCATTCATTCCAAGACAACTTCATGCCTCATTGACAACAAATGCAACACATTGCACTTCAATCTCCCCCTTTGTATTTGTTGTCAATACACTCCTTCAGCACATATGAATGGGTAAATATATGTGCCAATATTTCTCCCCCTTATTGGCAATCAAATGCAAAGGTGTGGTGTGGTTCTCTTCCACAATATCTCTTCCTCCCTTTGAAAAGTATTTTCTTGAAAAACACTGAGAGAGGGATGATGTCACATGTTCTTCTTTAGCAAAGAACCTTTAGTTGATCAACTCTAAGTCTACTTGGGCTAACCCGGTGTAGAAAACAAGAGTGATGTAACCAAGGAACTCAATGCTGTCCAACATTCACTATACATATGAGATCATGCTTAGGGGTTTGAATTTTTTCAGATATTCAATGAATTGCTGAATCCTGCACATACTTCACAAAACTCATTAGAAAGTTCAGTGCAAAGATAAAGCTCCCCCTTTCATCCATTTGTCTTCAATCCATACTCCCCCTTAATTGACAAGATAAACTCAATTAAGAAACAAGGGATGAAAGTATGATTGGAATACCTTCAGCTTTTCTCAAGATAGTATTAAATCTTAGAATACCATCTTCTCCAGATTGGCTCCCCCTCAAGGGGTGCTCTCCATTTTGTCCAAACCACTCTCCAGATGAGAATGATCATCATCTTCAATTCCCTGCAATGTTAGTACATGTAAATACCAATGTATAAGGGAATAAGATGGAACCTCCTTGGTTCATCAATGTGAACAACAAGGTTGAGAAGATTCTCTCAACCGAGATGTCCCATTTTCACCAGTCTTCACACTTGCACATTTGATCTTCATTGATGTTTGTGCTGGTGTGGTTCTCAAAACATCTTCATGTGAAACCTTCTTCTTCCCTTTTGCTTTAGCAATTGCCAGAGCTTCATCTTCGACTCTTTGTAGTTCTCTGGCAAGTTGCAACTGATGTGGCCATATGACAAGTATATCATTTGGAAGAGTGGCCCCAGTTCTGGAAGTTTCACATGGTTCCTTAGATACTGTCAAGCTACCTTTCTTAGGCAACTTGTTTTCAATCAATCCCTTCTGCTTCTTCTGGATTGATTGTCTGTTTGAGTTCAGTCTGCCTCTATTGAATTTCATGGCTTCTTTACAAAGATCCATGATATGCCCTTTCTTTCCACAGTAGAAGCATTTCTTGGTGGTCCTACTGGATGCATCACCCTTCTTGGACTCAGACTCCAAGGACTTCTCTTTATTTCTCAAGTACTTCTTGGGAGCATTTTCTACTTTCTTCTGCTTGCTTCCCAAGGAATCTCTTTTAGCCAGGTTCAGTGATCTTCTCTTCATTCCAGCTTTGGATACAGTTGGAGATTGAAATGTATCATTCTTTTGACCACTTTTGCAATCATCCCAGATGTTGTCAAGTAATCCAAATCTGTTAGCAGTAAACAGATGTCTCTGGACCTGTGGATGCTGCTTCTTTCCTTCTGGCTTGCTCCCCCTTGGCATGGGCTTCCTCTGTGCTTTGGCATTCAGTGGATTGTACCAACAATCCTTTGCACAATGCCCATACCTGTTACAACACCAACACTGACCCACAAATCTTGACCTCTTCAGTCCTTCTGATTGTTGGGTTCTTGTCTTGAATTGTTGTGCTGCTTCAGAAGAGCTCTGCTTCTTCATTTTCTTCATCCATACTTGTTTGGAATCATTCTTCCATCCTGCACTTTTAGTAGAAACACTTTTAGAAACATGAGTACAAGATGGTATGGATGGTACCTTCTTGTTAGAAGTTGTTGCTCTTTCACTAGAGGATGTCTTTCTTTTAGAATCATTCTTCTCAAGGCATACTTGAGTAGCAAAATTTCTCCTTTCAGCTGACTGGGAGGCTTTAGCTTTGGGTGATTGCAGATTTTTCAATATCACCTCTAGTTCTAGGCATTTCATGTTAAGGGAGTTCTTCTCATCCTTAACTGTTCTTAGGCTTCCTTCCCATTTCTCTTCCAGCTGTTTCATCTGGTCTTTATGCACTTGCTTCATTTCAAGCAATGAGTTGTCCAGCTCCTTCACCCTTTTGACTTTGTCTTCTAGTTGAGCATCTCTGACAACCATTGACACTTTGTGCCTCTTTTCCAGTGCATGGAAAACTTCTTTGACCAATACTTTAAAGATTTCTTTCTCAGAAAGGCTTCTTTGCAATTCTTCAGCAGTGTCTTCATATCTTTCATTGCAAAGAGATACTGTTTCATCTTTGGCATTTACCAGCTTTCTGAGAGTGTTGGTTATGCCAACCCTTTTAGCCAATTGGACTTCCAGAGAATTGGATTCATCTTCTAGCTGTAATTTTTCTTCTTGAAGATCAAGGAGGCCTGTAGCTATACACATTGCAATTTCCTTGGGGACTCTCTTCTGAAGATATTTGATTGCATTTAGAAGATCATTGTTCCTTCAATCTTCATCACAGCTAGAGCAGGCTTCATCAGAAGAATGATAAAAGGAATTGTCATCTGATGTGACTTTCACATTTCTTTCCATAGAAGGAGTTTCTATGATTGCAGCAACCTTCTTCCTCATCTTCTTTGCCTGTTTCTTCATTCTGTTTTTCAGAGTCTTGGCAGATATCTCCATTTGAGGCTGTTCTTTCATTTCCTCAAATCTGCACTCCATATAGACTCCCTTGGATCTTTTAGAGGTAACCTCCCTCTGATACCAATTGAAGTGCCCAGATCAGTGTGAATCACTGAGAGGGGGAGGGGGTGAATCAGTGATCCTTTAAAACTTTTTACTAATTGATTCTTAATCAATTAAACCTCTATGGCTGGTTAAATCCTCGATCCACTCTTCTTGTATCTCTCAACCTTTCCCGGATAATGCAGTAATGAAAAGGCACAGGACACAAGGATTTACAAGGTTCGGCACCAAAGGCCTATATCCTTGCCATGCTCTCTCAGCATGGATTCTCCCATTATAATCTGTTAGTATTACAATGGTCGATACAGCTTCCCACCGTATCTCTCCTGAGTCCCACAGGAGGGTCTTTATACTGCGTCCCACAGTGTTACCAGAGTCCCACTGGCCTGCTCCAGAATCCCACTGAAGACTTCTTCTCCCTGAGTCCCACAGGGTCTTCTCTTGGCTCCTCGAGTCACACGAGTAGCTCTTCTTCACTTTAAGCTTCTTCAAGTATCTTCAGCAGTCTGGGATAAAGACTGCTGGCCTTTCTCTTCTTCTGATCACTTGTGGTGAACAGGTCTTCTCATCTTGCTCGGGCTTTATCACCTTCTTCTAAGGATGCCCCGGCCTCTCTCCAATTACTGAATGCTCAGACAAATAATATCTTTATCTTCGGTCTGGTCCAGTATCAGATCACTTCAACATCATGCACTGAGTGCATGGCAACTCTTCAAGATCTTCAAGTCTTGGACTCCTCAGATGCACACCACTGATTTAGCACTGTTCACGTGTGCACGTGCATGCATGCATGCATGCACTTTCCCTTTCCTCTTCTTGGTGCAGTAGACCCACAAAGGGTGTAATCACTTTTGAGCACACCCCTACTTCTCAGACTTCACACACTTTATGCAATTAGCTTACACACTAGAATGTGTGTTCTACTTTAGTGTGGATGTCCTCCCTTTTCTTCTTCTAAGTGTATACCCACTTCTTAGTGCACACACCTAGGTTCGGCCTTCTTGTCTCTTTGCACACAAAAACTTCTTCACTTTGGCACACACTTGAGACTTGGCCTCTTCCCACTTCTTGTTGCACACCCTTAACCCGTAGGTTGTTCTTCAATGCTTACACACACACAAAGTGTGGTCTTCCACTTCACTTGGCACAACCACTTGGTGTTTGTTCTTTGTGCACACACATGGCCTCGGGTCTTCCTTCATCACTTGGCACACAACCTATAGGGTGTAATGCTTTTATTCTTCTTTTCACACACACCCAAGCACTAAGGGCTCGGTTCTTCCTCCTCTGCACACACCTACTTCCAACAGTCTTTCTCCTTTGTTTGCACATACACCCAATCACTAAGGCCTCGGTTCTTCCTCAATGTTCACACAAGAGAGACTGCCTCGGGTCCTCTTACTCCATTTTCACACACACTGGATATGGCCTCGGGACTTCACTTCTTCTTCAAGGCGCGCAAGTGCAAGGGCACAAGGGCCTGAGCAGGGTGTGGTCTTCTCTTCTTCAACAGCCGCGAGGTGCACCAGCACTCGGGTGTGCAGCATGCAACACCACGAGGCGCGCAAGCCACAAGGATGAGAACACCTTGGGCGTGCAAGCTACTCCTGCCGCGCAAGTATGCGGGCAGGGAGAGCTCTTCCTGTCGCGCAAATAATGCGCGCAGGGAACACTTCGGGCCTCGGGTGGCACCGGGACAACAGCCGCGCAAATAATTTGCGCGGGGCTTCTTCTTCGCGAGGCAGAGGCTTCGCGGGACTCTCTTCAAACTTCCAGCGCATCAGCAAAACATTTATAATGCCTCGGCCTCTCTTTTTATAGGCAGAGGGATGCCTCACATGATCCGCGTGTTTCCAACTTAAATTCCCGAAGATTTCGGATCTTTGAAATCTTTAAGATCTTTGTGTTTCTATTCGGTGCACGCGGGTTCCTTCTTTATTTTTATCCTTCACGTGCATGCGATTTATAACGCATGCACGACCTCTGTTGAAACCCAATCCATGCAAAGCACAGACCCTCAAGGCCTCAGCACTTCGTTTTCCTTCGGCCTCGACTCGAATTCTCCCTCGATGCATGCATGCAACATTTTAAGGCATGGTTGTGTTCGATATGCTCAGATGATCCCAATGGACACTTCGGTTTGATCGGAGGTGGCCGGATACTCAAAATCTTCACTCGGGAGGCACTGGTTCAGCGGCGGCTTCGCGGGTGACTTCGGCTTGAGCTCGAGGTTGAGGACGAAGCGGCAGCCGTCGGATCAGGTGATCGAAAGACATCGGACGGCTGGATCAGATCGCGGCGCCGCGGGATTAGATGAGCGGCTTGGATCGGCCGCGAGATCAGATGAGCGGCTGGGATTCGCTTCGGGTGAAAAATGCGCGTCCCACATCGAATCTGCGGCCGGTTTTTCCGCGCATTATAAGCCTGGCGCTCCCTCAACCCGCCAGTTGAATCTCCTCCCCTCTCGGTGCCGCCCCGCACCGAGTTCTTTAGCGGGCGCGCTCTTGCGCCCACCCTCTGCTCCTCGCGGGCGCGGTTCTAGCGCCCACTATGCCTCCTGCGGGCGCGCCACTGGCGCCCACTATGCACACTGTGCTCCTCCGGGCGTGCCCCTGGCGCCCTTGCGGTGTCTGCGGGTGCGCCCCTGCCGCCCTGGCTCGCCCCACGGGGTTCCCCCGGGCGTGGTGCCCTAGTGCCCATGCCTTGGGGTTGAACCCCCCAAGGTGCCTTGGCTGGCCAATTTTTTTGGCAAAGGGACAGAATAGGACTTTGTGAAATACAAAGTTCTTCTCCATATAAAACATGCCAAATGCCAAGTGCCACTTCAAGCCTTCTTCCTCATTTTCTTCTTCATTTGAATTCCTCACTCCTACTCAACAAATAATCTTCACTTAGGAGGGAAATGTAGAAGGTTCATCTTCATCAACCGAGCTCCTTAGTCAAATAGATTCTTCAACGTTCTTCATTGATCTAATCAGAGATCAGATTGGTTCTTCTTCAAATTCACATGCACTAAGTGATAGTGCATGGACTTCATTAATTCACATCATCCACTTAGTAGTTGTGGATGGAACTCCTTTCAACTCCTCATGCATTGTGAAGACAATGCATGGTCTTCTAATCATGTTGTGACTTTGTATCATCTTGATACAAGTTTTTAGAACTTAAAGATCAGTTCAGCAATCGTCAGATTTTCATGGAGAATGTTTCAACCATATTCTCCAATGCCACTTAGTGAATATCCTAAGTGACATTCCTCTAAGTACCATGGCCATTCTCCTTCATCACCATCACCATCACATCCTTTGACATTCACATCTTGACTCCTTGACATCCATTCATTCCAAGACAACTTCATGCCTCATTGACAACAAATGCAACACATTGCACTTCAGATCACTATGGTAATAGAGAATGAATTTTATTTTAGAATGATAAATCTTCTTAAAACCATTCCAATGTAGTCATCCAATGATAACACTAAGGGTCCTGCAGCACAGTCTCTTTTGATCATCATCCCCAAAATCTTTCAGACTTCTCCAAGATCATTCATCTTGAACTCCTCAACCAGCTTCCCTTTCATCTCATCAATCCTCTGCATACATGATATCACAATGATCATGTCATCCATATATAGAAGAATGATAATTTTTTATCACCAAAATACTTTGTGTAGCAATATTAAACCATTACAATATATTTCTATTAAATCTTATTCATAAATTGATTAAACTTTTTATTCCACATCCTAGGTTCCTTCTTCAACCCATATAAGATCTTATAGAGTTTGAACACTAGGAATTTCTTCCCTGACTCAACATATCCCTCTGGGTGGTAAATATCTCCTCTAGATATCTATAAAGTACATCAGTCTTTACATCTAGTTGCTCAAGGCATAAGTATTATAGTACAACAATACATAGAACCAACTGAATGGTGGTAAGCTTCACTACAGGTGAGAAAAGTTTTGTGATTTCCACACATTCCTTCTATTGAAAACCTTTTACTGATGGCCTTTCCATGTACCTTATCTTATCATTAGGTTATTCCTTGAGATAGTACACCCCTTTATTCTTCAATTATTTATTTCCTTATGGAAAAGGTTTCATCTCTTAAGTATTATATTCATGTAATGAAGAAATATCTTCCTTCATAGAAAAATCCCACTTTTTCGACTCTTTCAGCTGCATTTCCTCTTCAAAACATTCTGGTTATCCATTTCCATTCAATAAAAAATAATATAAGGATGTTGAATACCTCCCCACAGGTATTATCACTCTTTTTTAACTCCTCAACTCCACTTGAGGAGTAGGCTTCATTGATTTTAGTGTCACGTGCTTGGGTACACCATCAATTTCTACTTGCTAATGGAATTTTGATTCTTTAGTCCCTTTATCAAATTCAGTTACTTGATGTTCCATATATGTGACACCTTTATTAAATATCACGTTTTGGCTTATGATGATTTTCATATTCTTATCATCCTAAAAGAGATATCCAAACTCCTCAACACTATATCCATTAAAGTATAGGATTTGGACTTAGCATTATGATTTTCCCTTGCATCAACATCAATGTGTACATATTTAATATAGTAAAAAACTTATAAATGTTAGAGTCTTAAATCCTTTCCATACTAGATCTCCTTGGGAAGAAATTATCCCATTTGTATAGATGAAATGTTATTGAAGAGATATGATTTCATGATTAATTAATTGGCCTAAAAGGTCTTGGTTAACCCTTAGTGTAGCCTCATACTCTTGGAATGTTCATTTAGTGTCATATTTATCCTTTTAGCTATGACATTCTGTTTTGGTGTACGTGGAAGAGTTTTCTCCCACTAAATTCCATTATAAGAACAGAATTCCCTAATCTCAATACTTCCATACTCTTCAGTATTTTCAGACCTCAAATATTTTATCTTTATTCCCAACTCATTATCCAATGTGGTATTCGACTTCTGAAACACCTTAAAGACATCATATTTTCTTTTCAAAAAGTAAACCCATTCAATCCTTTTTAATTATTCAATAAATGTCATATAATATTGTGAACCTCCAATTGAATTTATTGGTGTCAGACCCCAAACATCAGTGTGCACCATTTCAATATTCCTAACCTTCTAAGTTCTACCTCATTTCATAAAATGTAAATTTTTCTAATTTAAAAAGATACAATCTTCACACATGATAGCATCCACTATCTTTATCTCTGGTAGTATTCCATTCTTTCATTATCTTCATCCACTTTACATTCATGTGGCCTAGACTATAGTTCCACATTTTTTAATCCCTGAAAAAATTTATTAATGTGGTCATTACCATGAAAGTATCTTCCATGTTGTACAGGATATCATTGTTTTCTCCACAAACAATGACCATAGCTCTCTTGGTAATGTTCCATGCACCACTAGTGAATGTGGTGCTAAAACCTACATCATCAAGTTGAATGATAGAAATAACAATTTTTTAATATAGGGTTGTAACTCACATTTTCTAGAACTAAAAAAACCCCACTGTTGGTCATGATCCATGCATCATCCTTTCCCACGATCTGTACGGTTTCATCATTGCTAAGATGTACCTTGCCAAAATTTCCAAAAAAATAATTTTTCAAGAAACAATTTTACAGTGTGGAGTGGAAAGACACCCCTGAGTCTAAAATCCATGATTCTATGGGGCTATCCATACTTTGCAGCATCACATCATCAGTTCCTTCATCCTCCATCTTTGCTGAATTAGTTTCAGGTGCCTTCAACATTTCTTTTCACTCCTTATTAACATGTCCATTCTTTCTAAAAATCTAGTAGGTAAAACCAACCCCCTTTACCTTGTCACATTTATTTCCACTTAAATTTTATAATACTCTATGGTTATCTCGTTGTGAATATCATCCTTTTACTTTAACATTGGGAGAACAAAAAAAATATACCTAATTATCTTCTTCTAACATCCTCATTGAGGATCAAGTCCCACACATCCTTATGAACCAGATTTTTATTCCCTAAAGAACTGCTCATGGCTATTATTGTCTTTTCCCAACTATTAGGTAGCAAAGAAAGTAAAACCGGTAAACACACCTCATCATCAAGTGCAATTCACACAAATTTCAAATGACTTGTGATGGTGTTGAATTTATTGATAAGATATGAAATAATACTCCATTAAATCATTTATAGATTGAACATTCATCATATTAGGTACACCATGTTTGATGTAGAAGGATTCTCACACATATTTTTAGGAGATTTCATCATCCAAGTCATTGTCTTCTCTTATCTGATTTTGAATTCCATGTTTTTTGGAAAACATAATGTGCACAACTCCCAGAATATGTTGATCTAGTAGATCCCACTGCATATTCTCCCTTCCCATTTACTTTACACCCAGAATCAGAAAATAATATTTCTTCTGGTAAATGTAGTCTTCAATATGAATCCTCTTGTAGTTGAATCTAGTTCCATAAAAGTAGGAAATTTTCACATTTCCTTCTTTTATAATCATCATTCATTTGAGAAATATGAAATCAACCTTTGATAAAAGTTGTCACAGAAACTCTATGAGATTCAATGATAGAAGGTTTGCATAAGAAGAAAAGACTAAAAAAAAGAAGATGGTGAATAGGGACACAATGATTTATATTGTCACAACCCCTTCCAAAAAAGAAACCATAAGGAGGAGAGATAGATGATGACCCCTAACTCCCACCTCTAGTAGGCCCTAGGTTGGAAACTAGCACAGAGGGTATAAAAAAGTCACAGTATGGGAGGAATTAAAATCGATAAATGAAATAGGTTTGGGAGATAGTATAAACAAACAAAGAACAACTCTAGTAGAAAAAATAAAGGTAAACCAATAACTATTACACAATGTATGAATAAGTAAAAAATGATACATATAAAAGTCTCTAAACTAAATTCCAAAAGATAGGTCTCTGGTAGTGACTCAACTTCAACTCCAACCTAGCTAGTAATGTCCATATCGATCCCCAATGTCCTCCTAGAAAAATTAAAAACCATTTATATATGTATGGTGATCATAACAGGTATACTCAGTAGGTATATAACCAAGGCCTCAAGTTCACATATTTAAAGAGCATCTGGTCATGTTGGAACAGTAATCATGAAGATGTTGGCCTCATTCTCCAATAGGTCACATCCGATCTAAGATCCTGGAGTAATAAGAAATTCAGTCATTCTGAGAGGCACGGTGGTTTCCTTGAAAAGAAACTACACAACCTACTCAAGAAACCCCCATCCAATTGAAATATTTCCATGATTAGTTCCACTCAAAGAGAGCTGGACGCGACCTTGTGCATGAAGGAAAGCTTCTAGGCTACGAGGGCGCAGGATACCCACATTACAGAAGGGGATGAAAATACCCGTTATTTTTACCAGAAAGCATCAATTAGGCGCTAGAAAAATTGTATCAATTTAATCTCACAACTAGATGGGAGCAAAGTCTCAGACACTGATGGAATTCATGAAACTTTGACATGTTACTTCCATAACCTCTTCAATACAGGAAATCCTTTCATTTCGGCTGAAGTGGAAGAATGTATCAGACTAGTGATCACCAATGAGATCAATCAGTAGCTTACCAAAGATGTGACAGATGAAGAGATACGCCTGGCTCTAAAACATATTAACCCCACTAAGTCCCCGGGACCGGAGGGGTTCCACGCCCTATTTTTTAAGCAATACCGGAACATCAGCAGTCCTGACATCTGCAAAATGATAAGGAATATCTAGGCCGGGAGAACAATAATTTCCACCACCAATGAAACTATCCTTGTCGTCATTCCAAAAATTATGAAACCCCAGGTGGTCCCTGACATTAGGCCTATCAACCTCTACAATGTCTCTTACAATATCTTCTCAAAGATCCTTGTAAATCGGCTGCGACCATGGTTGTCTGATATTATCTCAGAACACCAGAGCGCCTTCATGGCCAAGAGGCTGATCACTGATAAAGAAATTGTGTCCCATGAAGTATTTCACCCTATGAAAACATACTCCACCACAAAAAGAGGAACCGTGGCTGGGAAACTGGATATGAACAATGCCTACGATAAAGTGGAATGGTACTTCCTCAAAGTAATGATGTTGAAAATGGGTTTCTGCACTAAGTGGATAGATACAGTCATGCAATGCATCTTGACAGTCTCATTCAGAATCCGGGTCAATGGGGAGCTCACTTGAGGATTTGTTCCATCCTGATGCCTTCGTCAGGGAGATCCCCTCTCCCCTTTTCTCTTCATCTTGGTGGTTGATGTATTTTCTAACCTTATTTCCAGGGCTGCATCCGCTAAATCTATTCATGGGGAAAAGGTCTTCCGCGTAAGTCCACCAGTGTCACTTCTCTTTTTTGCCGACGACTGCCTCCTCTTCTCTAGAGAAACTATTAATGAATGAAAGGTGATCATCCAGGGGATCCACCAGTACGAGAGGGTGTCTATCCAGTCAATCAATCACAGAAAATCAGAAATCTCCTTCAGTGCAGGGGTGCCTCGTACCAAGAGAGATGATCTTTGCACAGAAGTAGGCATACATATGGTTGAAAAACACCAAAAGTATCTCGGGCTACCCATGGTGATTGGACAGTCCAAAAAAGAAATATTTTCATCTCTGGTGGATAGGATTGAGGAGAATATTAAAGGCTGGACCCCAAAAATAATCTCAAAAGAAAGCCAAGAGACCCTAATTAAAGCTGTCATCCAGTATATCCCCAACTATTTTATGTCCCTATTTATGCTCCCAGCAGCCATCGTCAACCAGATCCATACACGGACTACCAACTTCTGGTGGGGGAAAATTATGGAAGGAATAGACCCCACTAGATAGCCTAGGAGAGTCTTTTCATACCCAAGTAGGATAGAGAGGTGGGATTCTGGAATCTTCTTCTCTTCAATGATGCACTATTGTCCAAGCAAGGATGGCGCCTTATTAACAGTCCATCATCTCTCATCACACTGGTACTATGATTTAGTACTTTCTCCATTCAGACTTCCATGTTTCCTCTCTTGGCCCTCATCCTATCTTCCTTTGGAGAAGCATCTGGGGGGCCCAAAAGCTCTTGGAAAAGGGACTGGGCTAGAGGATTGGGGATGGATCATCTGTCAACATCTGGACTGATCCCTAGCTGATCGATACATAAGGTATGTGGGATACATCCCACGCCCCACCAGGCTTTGAAGACGCCACTTTCAAATGCCTCCTTTCCAACCAAGGGACGGGGTGGTGTTTGGATAAGGTTCATGAATGGTTTAACAAAGGAGACCAAAGAATTACCCTAAGCATTCCCTGGGTTCCATACATAGGCCTCGACTATCTCTTCTAGAGCAATGACATGTTGGGTGAATACACGCTGAGATCTGGATACAGACATGCCCTTGGAAACCACCCAGTCGGCCGGAATGAGGGACCATGGAAATCGCTTTGGAAGCTCAACGTCCCCCCAAAAATATGCCACTTTTGGTGGTAGGTATGCACGGTCACCCTACCTACCATGAGCCTTCTCACTTACCAACATATGTCCAATGCCATTTTCATCCCTTTTCTTCCCGAATATCTCAGAGACCCCTATGCATGCCATCATTCACTGCCCATGAGCTAAGAAAATTTGTAATAAATCGGGCCTGGCTCTAGATGCATCACTGTCCATGGCTTCTAATCTCCCCGCTCTCCTAATGCGCTGGTGCTCCTCTCTCTCATCGGCTAATGCATGTTCACTCTGCACCATGGTCTATGTCATATGGGTCTGGAGTAATGATGTTGTTTTCCATCACATACATAAACCTCATGAATTCTGGAATAAACGGTCCACTTCATTGGTTGAGGGATGGAAACACCACAATGGACATCAAATTCCACATGTTCCCCCCTCTTTTCCCCCTCATTGTAACCCCCTATTGGAAGGGATTCGTAAGATCATCGTGGACGTGTCTCTCCCAAAGGATGGACTTGTCTCCCTCAGTCTCCTGGCCCGAAACCTTCTGGGGAAAATCATCGCTGCAAAGTATGAATCACACCATGCCTTTTGGGAACCAGCTGTTGCTGAGGCTAATGCCATCCTAGCAGGTTTGATGCTGGAATTGGAATGTGGATGGGTTGATATCAGCATCGAGTCTGACAACCGCACCATGATCGATTCCATTAACCATAATGACAGTGGACTCCAGTCATTTGGCCTCATCATCAGGAGAATTCTCTCGATCCTCCAATGTTTTTCATTCTGAACTTTCACCTTTACCAAAAGGGAAGAAAACAATGTGGCCCACCAGTTGGCGGCATCAGGCCCCTTCGATTCCAACCATCTTTGGTTGGACAATTTCCCTTTATGGCTTTTCATATGTACGTCTGCTGATATTCGTCATTAATGATATCAGTCTTTTCTATAAAAAAGAGCATTCTAATGCACCAGTGAGCAAACAACAAAACCAAAAAGCACCTATACAATTCATCTAACCAAACCCTATATTACCATAGCTTTCTCACAAATCATGAATCCAATATAATAATATAGCATCGAGTTCATAAAATGAAATGTTCCCCACTACTACTTCCCAACTGATTTTCCTCCCTCACACCCCAATATCAAACATCCTATACTCTCATCCCTTCCATACACATCACATCACATCCAACTCATAGACATATGGGCCAAAATCACATCATATCACATCTCACCCATAGACACCTAGGACATACATTACAACAGATCACGTATCACCCATAGAAACTAAGGCCACACATCACATCCCGCCCACACACACCTGGTCCAACACATCACATCACAACCAAAACCAGAGTAAATGGGAATCATGAAAGTGAAGGACATCAACCTCGTTCCCTCCTATTAACACACATGTCCCCCACCTGATATCACAACATACAACATCACGTCTCACTCACAGACACCTAGGAAAACACATTACATCCCTCTCTACGACACCTGGGCCATCACATCACTATTGGGTAATCTCCAACACTAACCCATATCACTATTATTAAAGGAGGAGAAGGGGAGAAGGGGTATCCATCCATATATATACTACCATCTTGAATTTTGGGGAAAACACCTGAAACTCATCATATCTGAGTGTTGGTAAGGTTATCCAACTCAAGGGGAGAAAATAAAATTAACATAAACATACATGGTATATAGATAGCATACAATACCCAACCTATGGGTTCACATCAACAACACTAGAACACACCACATCACCACCATTTACCATACATCAACCGTCTCAACTTCTTCCACCATTATATTCAATACCACATAACCACTATACAATACACATAATATTTCCCGCATTCAATCACCAATTCAACACATATAGGTGTTAGCCATTTCATTTCAAATTTCACAACTCATTCATTCATTCAATTCATTTTAATTCATTTCTCATTTATCTATTTATATTCTTCCTTGTTTATTTATCAGCC
Source organism: Viscum album (assembly GCA_963277665.1). NCBI lineage: Eukaryota > Viridiplantae > Streptophyta > Magnoliopsida > Santalales > Viscaceae > Viscum > Viscum album. The sequence goes on from OY728153.1 coordinate 1,957,599,582, forward strand.
TATTTTTTTATTTTATCATCACATTTCATCCCATGTCAAACCAAGAAACTAATGGAACCTTTCCACACAACAACTATCCTAACTCAGAAAACTACAACCACAACACCACACATCCAACATCATCATCGTGTTACATCACCCAAGCTATCTCACAATGAAACTGCCGAATAAAATTATTACCACATACCATAATAAAGCCACTATGCCCCAACTTGTGTTTCATAACCACTATGCCACAACCATTTCTCCATAACCACTATGCCACAACCACTCCACCACAACCTCATCACGCCATAATACTCAAATTCCCAAATCAAATACATGATAAAAAATCATTGCATCACTACCCCACGTACTATACAAACTATTAGGTCACTAACATCACTGCACAATATTCCAAACCATTTAGGGAAATCACAATAATAACAAGAACACAACGGAAACACAAATTGGATTCCACAATTATTCTAGGGAATTATCACATATCTTCTTTATTTAACATGGGTATTATCACACAAACTAGATATTCAGGGGAAATAAATTATTAGCTAAATATATATCCTTTTACCTTTTATTTAGGATGAAATCACACAGAAACACAGCAAGGTTCATTATAGCGTAACAACTACAATGAAATTAACACTTCCAATAGCTGTTATTTTCAGAATTGGCAACAGGAATACATAATAACATAAACATATATCGAAGTAGTAAACCATGTGATAACTCCCCATTCCCATTGATTTTAGATATTCTAATTAATTATATCATTATAATGACCCTTAATATTCCTCCAAAGGTAAGAAAAATCATGCAGGTCTCATATATATCACATAAACATGTGATAATAGGGATCCCCTACCTCAAGGAAGATATTTGATCTCACTATGAATTGTAAGGAGAAGAAGAAACTACCCAAAAAACACCATCACTCAAGGACCTCATGGATCAACCTACACCTCAGTAAAGGGTTGTTAAAAAAATGAACACATAAACACCACAAACCAAAAACATGCCACCGCAGCGGATCTCTGAAGAATAACGGAAGGAACCCAATGGGAATGATAGGATAACTCACTACAAATCACAATGGGAATCCATCAAAACACAAAAATTAAATTAAGGGGGAAGGGGGATAGAAGATCTACTTGGGGTGCCTATGGTTTTTTTGAAATGAGTGAGAGAGATCTTGGATGAAATAAAATAAAAATAGCTAAAAGGGTTTTATAATAACATAGAACCTAACACTTTCACATCACATAATACATTGATGACATGAATTCCCATTTTTCCAACATCCACCAAAATTCACATCACCTCATATCAAATTAATTACATATTGTGAATTAAATTTCATAAAATGAATCCATTTCACACTACACACCTCACACAATCCATGAATACACTATCTTCATAAGCCAAAAATCACCAATTCACGTTATGTAAATCATTCATGATGTGAATATATTACAGCTACTTTGTTGCACCTCTAACCACCATAAAAACTCCTCTAGACTCCTTAAAAACACCTTAGGAACCCAAAACTATAAATGTAATAGACAAGGAAGGCATAGACCATTACATTATATACCTATCAAATGATTGTTTCCCTCAATAATCCAAAACCAATCCCAGAAGGAAAGGGGTCTGAACAACCACCCCACGAGATACCTCTCAAGGATCTTGTTACTCATAGACACAACCACTAGAAAGACATACCAACCAAAACATACACAAAACACGCTACACGGACATATCACCACATCTCATCAAGAACAATACTATATCATCAGGTACCAAACACATCCACCACATTTCCACATAACCGTACAAACCTCTACACAAACCAAAACAACTACTACCACAACTAACACAAAACACCACACTAAGAACATAAATCAAGTAATTCCATAATCCATTTAAAAATATTACCATTAATGGGTGGTACTGACTCAACCACATGGGTTTTAATCGTATCATGGTATAGTGCATCTCAATTAGGATTCAAGTCCTTCCCTTTTTATCTATTAGAGGTTTTATTACAAATCACACACCAAGGGTTACATAATATCTCATAAAATAGCAATATATAAACATTACATCACAAGAAATACAGAGAAAATGAAAACTCAATAAAACTATAGTTACTAGTCATGCATCTACATCTGTTGCTCCCAAGTACTCTCCTCTAGGACACCATGCCTCCACAACATGCGATCATGGGGAATGGTCCACTTACATAGAACCTTCTCTTAATGATCCTAGTTCACTACTAGCTTCTCCATGATTGTTGTGTCATCCTCAACATCCAAATATCCATAGTCAATAATTTGGGAGTCATCATGAAGATACCAAAAATGTGATACATGTGGTAGATTTTGTGGATCCTCTCCCAGCATGGTGGAAATGAAAACTGATACACCACCTTTCTACCTCACCCCAACACCTCAAAGGTCCCAAAAACCTATGAGAAATATTATTCCCCTTAAAAAAACCCCTTCACACATTGAGGGTAGAAAATAAAGAACACATGGTCTCCAACCTCGAACTCTAGGGGAATTCTCCCATGATCATCATAGGAATTTTGATAGTCATGCACCACACTCGTTTGATCATGAACCAACTAAATCTTATTGGTCATTCTCTACACCACATCAAGACTAAGAACTGTCGACTCCACAACCTCCATCCATCATAATTAATAATGACATGATCTCCCATACAAATCCTCAAATGGATCTATAAAAATTGATTATTAATAGTTGTTGTTATTTGAAAACTCAACCAATGAAATGTTTCATACACAAGATCCACCAAAGTACAAGACACATACCCATAACATATCATTTGGAATCTAGATGGTTCACTCTGTATGTCCATCTATATAAGTTTGGAAAGAAGTGATAAGGTGAAACTAGGTGCCAAAATCATACTATAATACCCTCTATTCTCGTGAGGTAAAATCAGGATCCTAGTATGAAATGATATTCCTCATTACCCTGGGATGTCTAACCACATCATCCATGTAATTCCTTTCAAAAACACCCATGAAACATCACTCATGGATTTCCAAGAAGTGAACCAATTTCATCAGTCGATCCACTATCACTTAAACTATATTACATCCTCCCTAAGCTCAGGGAAACCCTATAAATAAGTCAATCATGTTTTCTTCTCATTTACACTCAGGGATATCCAAGGAATACAAAAAACCTCATGAGATATGGTGATATTCCTTCACCTGATGAAAAACTATACATTTTTATATAAACTCCACCAATAATCATTTCATCCATCGACACTAAAGTTATATTCTCAATCCATGATAAATTTTTTCACACCTGGATGTTAAGATAAAGGTAAGACATGAAACTCATGAAGAACAACCACATGCTTTTCCTGTGGAACAAACAAACTCCCCTGGAACAACACCCAGTTCTGACCATCCACTGACCATCCCTGAGGAGTGTCACTATAGCCAACACGATCTCACATCACCTCTACCTCTGAGTCTCCCCATTGTGACTCCTCCACCTGTTACATCAAATAAGACTCCATATTCATCTAAAAAACCTTGTCCACTACTCTCCCTAATGTCAATATGCATCACTTCAATCCCTTATATTCCTTTCTAAACATATATAGATTCTCAATACATATCATCTCAAGACTTATGAATCAACACATAACCAAATGAATTACCCTTAATTGGGTTGAGAGAGATCTCAAAATTGTAATCCTAAAGAAACTCCTTCCACCTCTACCGATTAAAAGTCAGATCACGCTAAGAAAATATATACCTCAAGATCTTATGATCTATGAAGACCACAAATAACTCCCCAATGAGGTAGTTGAACAACAATTTTAGCACAAACACATTTTCCATCAACCCAAAATCATGGGTGGGATTGTTATTCTTGTGGGGACATAACTACCTAGAACCATAAGAGATGAACTCTCTCTACTGTAACAACAAGAATCCTTGATCTAGAAAGGAAGCATCACAGAAAACCTTAAACAACACACCATCCTTAGCAAACAGAAGCACTGGAGCACTAACCAATTTCTCATTCAGGTAACAGAACACTGTCTAGCACTGATCTATTCACAAAAAAAGCCTAGTCCTTCCAAGTCAATGTTGTTAGTAAGGTTACAAAATGAGGGATATTGGGTAAAAACCTCCAATAATATCCTATGAGACTAAGAAACCTGTGAACCACTACAATATTCTTGGGTATTTCCCAAGATAAAACTACTTCAACCTTCGACGGGTCCACTACCACACCCTTATGACACACCACATGAATAAATGAAGACACCTCTCACATCTAGAACTAACACTTAAACAACTTACCATAAAGATAGTGTCAATAAAGTCCCTGTAAAACAACTTTGAGATACTCATCATGCTCCTCCTATGAATTTGAGTAGACCAATATAGCATCAATGAATAAAATGAATAACTCATATAGGAACTCATGGAACATGGAGTTCATAAGACCCATGAACATAGCTAGTTCACTCATAACACTGAATTGAATGACTATAAATTCAAAGTTACCATATGTCCATCTAAAGGTAGTATTTTAAAAATATTTATATTTCACCCTCAACTGGTAATATCCAGACTGTAGATCAACCTAATAAAACCAAATATCCCCTCTCGGTTTGTTAAATAGATTGTCTATACTCAAAATAGGGTAATAGTTCTTGGGTTTTACCTAATTAGACTTATGTTAGTCTATACACAACCTCATACTATCATCCACCATCTAGAAAACAACACTGGAGAACCCCATAATGAAATAATGGGTCAGGTGAAACCCCTCTACATCAGATCATCCACTTGCAACCTCAACTCGCGCAACTCTGTAGGTTTTATTTGATAGGGATCCATCAGAATTGGATATATAACTTCCTGTAACTCTTTCCTAAACTCTAAGTTTCATCAAGGACGTAGTGCCACAACCTATAATGAGAAAACATCCAGGAACTCCTCAACAACCAGGGGAACACCCCCAACCCAATCTTCTACTGACAACTCCACCAACTCTAAGGAAAGAGGCTCCACTTTCTTACCACTCAACTGATAACCTCAATCACAAATGAATGCCACTCATTAGACCTCCACATCAAAAAATGAAACTCATCTCTAAAAGAAGACAATGAATACATTCATGGAATACAACCAATATATTCCAAGGATAATATTGTATGGTTGTACCTAAAACATGAATAATTCCCTCACTGACTGGTGTTTCCCGATCACCAGTCCACATACCTGACGCACATCAAACAATGAATATTAACCTCCAAATAGTGTAGATAACACCAGGGGAACTGGAATTATATCTATTTATAGTCCTAACATATGGACCAAAGAAGGAGAAATGAAGGAGTGATAGGCTCCTGAGTAAAACAAATAATACACAAGGGTAAATGATAAATTGATCATACTGTAGACGCTGAAAAGTCTGTAATTACTGAAGGAAGTTTCTAAATGACAAAGCGAAGTCATATTTGGACTCTGAGACTCGGTCCAAACGGCCTGGAATTGTTGCACGGAAAAAATGGGTATGTGTGTGGAAAAGTAGGGTCGTGTGGAAAGGGTCCGGGATTCAGGAAGGGTCCCTGGCGCAGGCATGAAATACTTTCGCGCCCGCACCCCGTGAGGTTAACATTCCATGCCTCCCTATCTGGTGTGCAAGTTTTGCATGCCACCCTAAATTCCACACCACCGGAGGCCTATAAATAGAAGGAGAGCCCTTCTGTTTTAGTGTTGAGGAATTCGAACCGTCTCTCATGCGCGAAATCGGAATTCCGCGTGTGCAAGATGGACTTCATGTACTGATCCTTTTTAATGCCACCTCGCCCCAGGATCCGCCTTTCCACGCGATCCCACTGGCTTAAACGGAATTCCAAACCCTTCAGGGTACTTCCCTTGTGCACAATTCATTCAATTGCACGCAAAACGGTCCAATTGCGTGCAATCGCTTTCGCTGGGTGCGGCCTTTCCTTTGGGTCCAACCTTTTCCACTCACGTGCAATTCATATCCCTTGTGTGCGATCCTACTAGCTGCACACAAGCCCTCTACCCCGATTATGTGACATCCCAATGTTTTGCGCGCCAACCATTTTTTTGCGCGCAACCCCCAGGACCCCTCACCGTGATACTACCCGGGTGCCTCCCTATGTAGGCGCCTGATGTCCTCCTTCTGGATACCCCAGGCACACACAACGGGCATACACACCATGTGTTGTTTTCCCGTACGTCCTTCCAGGCTCGTACGAAGTAACCTCAAGGTCCATTGGTTAATTTTTCCAGTTGTGTTTCTTTTCATCATGATTCTTCACATAGGCACGCTAAAGGCTATTGCTTCTTCGCATAGCCACACTAACATGGACCACTCGATGGTTCGCTTTGCAACCCCCCTTTAATATGGCATTGCTGGTACCTTCCCTCTCACAAGGAGTAAAGGGTTCCGGTCATGTAAGTCCTAGGGGTGGGAGTAAACCCACCTCGTCCAAGCTATAGGATGTTAAACTGCCAAGAACCTCATCTTCAACACATGACGTTAAACTGTGACCCGACCCTATGCCTCACACGTAGTGTCCCCCCAGCCTTGGACAGTCAACATGCCCACTCGTCTCCATGGGTATGGGATCACCCCTCATAGGGGATGATATCCTCCTTATCGAAGTGGCATTTTTCTGCGGGGAAGGGCGGCCACCTTGGTGTAATCCCCTATATTTTCTTGTAGGTGGCAGCACCCCTGCTCCTCCTCACTTCCTCAGTGCTAAGGCCAACGAGGGCGTGATAGGGAATATGGCTCCTCCTTTCTTTGGTCCCAAGTCCCTCTCCCACTGCGCTTTGTCACCCTCGGGCCTCCATCCTCCCAACACCATGGGCCGCCCAACGAGTAAGCCCCTCTTCACTTCCCACGGATGCACCCTTCGCGACGTGACCGTTGGGTCCCTGCTGCCTCTTGTTTCCCACACAGAGCATGACTCAAGTGGTCTTAGAGCAAGCATCGACCATTACAACTGATGTACCACATGACGTTAAAGTGTACACCCAAACTACAAGGACTTTGATTCATGTCAAGGCATGGTACGTAGGAAGCCTCCCCGAGGATCAAGCCCAATACCCATCGGACCCCCGGTCCATCTTCACGTTGGTTCGTCGGCACCACCCGAACTGCGTGGACTTTGATTCCCTGTCACGTGGATACGTAGGAATCCTCCACGAGGATCAAGCCCACCACCCGGTCATTCCGACCTCTTCACGTCGGTTCACCAATCATTGTGGGCCGCCTTAGAGTTTAAGCCTCATCCATCCATCATTGTGGGCCACCACAGAGTGTAAGCCCCATCCATCCATCACCATAATTGTGGGCTCCCACATAGTGTATGCCCCATCCAACCATCATTGTGGGCCGCCTCAGAGTGTAAGACCCATCCATCATTGTGGGTCACCTCAGAGTGTAAGCCCCATCCATCACCATCATTGTGGGACACCTTAGATTGTATTCCCCATCCATCCATCATTGTGGGCCGCCTCAGAGTGTAAGACCCTTCAACCAATCATTGTGGGCCACCTCAGAGTGTAATCCCCTTCCATCCACCATTGTGGGAAGCCTCAGAGTGGAAGCCCCATCCATCCATCATTGTGGGCTGCCTTAGAGTGTAAGTCCCATCCATCCATCATTGTTGGCCACCTTAGAGTGTAAGCCCAATCCATCCATCATTGTGGTCCACCTCAGAGTGTAATCCCCATCCACCCACCACTGTGGGCCACCTTAGAGTGTAAGCCCCATCCATCCACCATTGTGGGCCACCTCAGAGCATAGGCCCCATCCATCCATCATTGTGGGCCACCTCAGAGTGTAAGCCCCATCCATCCATCACCATCACTGTGGGACGCCTCAGAGTGTAAGCCCCATTCCATCCCGAACTACGTAGACTTTGATTCCTTGCTACGAGGATACGTAGGAAGCCTCCACAAGGTTCAAGACCCTTCACTTCATCACCCATCCTGATTCTTACCCAGGCCGCCACATCCCGGTGGGATCATGCCACTTCATTCCCCTCCATAGCATTCAGGAATCCGCCCATATCCTGGACCCAACATCGGTGTACCCTCCAGGCGGTTCGTTAATCCGATCCACTCAAGATAGATTTCTGATCAGTATGATCTGTCTCCACTAGACATTAAACTTGCGGCATACCCTGTGTTAAACATGGGAAGCTGAGGAAAACCTTAGATACATGCCTATGGTGTACAATTCCCCGCGTTCGATGTGGGATGCATCGGGCTTCTGCGCCCTCGACAAGCCCTATAATAAGGGACATAAGACAGACATGCCAATCCCCCAGTGTCAAGACATGCCAGTGATGCCTCAGTGTGACCACTCCCCTAACTATAGGTTGCTGCCCCGACCAGACCCCTTTCAGTATCTCGATGGAAGCAGTGTAATTAACTGGTGTCCATGAAGATATGGCACTTGGAAGTGTTTCACGAACATGTCTTAAATCTATGAGGGAGACCCGGACTAGGTGACGAGTTCCAAGGAGGATTCCACGGAGGGAGGAACCGACATCCCATCATCCCATTTCGATCAAGGAACAGACGTCACTGTATAATGAGAGAATGTCACCGACCTTTCAAAAGCGGTAAGGCGGGGCAACAAGTCGCACGTCCTCTGCGTGACAGATGCGCGCGCACCTGTGCCCCGTCGAAAGCATCAGAAACAGAAAATGGTGAACCCGACGTGAATCTATTCTCCACAATACAGATACTGGTAGAGTTTAGGGCATTGGAAGATTAGAATGTCACCAGGTTCGGGCACCCAGCACTAGGACGTGAAACCCGACAGGGGTTGGGGCAGTCAGGATGTTGAAAACTCCATTCTGTGACGTTGTCAGCATGGATCCCTCTTACCAACCACAGAAGACAGAATGGCGTTGGGATTCTGGTTGTCGATTTATTTTCCTATCAATTTTAATGGGTTCATCTCCCTACCTTCAGGAATCAGATCACTGCATCTGGAGCACGATCTCCACCTGCCCACTGGCACAGGGGAAGTACCGACACAGCCACCTCGTGCAGTTCCACCTCTTCTACAGCTGCTCTGACCGCCATGACTACCAGGAGCTCATGTCCCCTCTCCCAATCAGATAATATCTAATGAAGGGTGATCAACGACCGTGTGCGTAGGTATAAGGAGGATGGGGTCATCCCCACCAGGGACATGGCCCGTTTGGACCTCGAGGCAGCTACGCCTCACTGCCGACGCCGCCCATGAGGGCCACACAGGGAGCCGCTGCACCCCACCCTGACATTCAACCATTTAGGGAGGTTATCCCATGAACGCCTTGAAACCTCCTTCCCCTACGCTGAGGTGATGTCTGGGTTGTCCCAATAGGAGACCCGATTCAAGGGTTCACGGTAAGGGCCCCCTCTAGGCTACTTCGACGTCGCCGCCCGACTCCCCGGGCTGAGGAGCAGGCAATCCATGTGCCCGCACCACCGGCTCCAACCCATCTGACCTGACGCCAACGCCGGGCACGAACGGAAGAGGATGCTTGCCCCGGGGCATCAATGTCAGTAACCACTGTGGCTCGAGCCACTTCTGACTCCTATCATCAAACCCCAGCACATGTTGAGCAGGGGCAGATATACGCCCGATCCGGATCGAGACCCCAACCGCCCCACGGGCAGGTTTGGTCAACTCTCTCGGTCGCCAGCACAGTCAATGGCCGCTGCGGACCAATTCATGGTAGTTCCATCCATTGTGAAGGCCTACTCCTTGCCACCATTCTGGAAGGTGTGGGCCCTCCCTTATTCCAACCTCAAACCGGAGGCCAGCTTAGCACCACCCTCACCGCAGGTAAGGGGCTTCCCCATGACAACAAAACTCCAGGTGGGGCTCTCTCCAGCACTCACTACACTGGGTACGAGGTCACTTTTCCTACCGCAAGCCATGAGTATGGAGTCATTGTATATCCAGTCATTCACCCACATGGAGGTCCTCCCCATGTCCCTTTCGAAATTTTCCCCGGTGCTCCCGGCACCCTGGCCTTTAGTCCTCTCCACCCCAGCACCAGTGCGGCCAGAGGACTCCATCACGGAAATCAGCCCTTCCCTGAGGAGCCACCCAGGGGTAGGAAGGTGGGACGTCGTCATCGTAAGAGAAATTTCAGGGAAGGCCGGATGGAAATCAGACCAGTCTGTTTCTCAGACTCCAAGGCGGAGTACGACTTGGCAATGGATCCCTCTCCTCAGTCCTCTAAGTCAAGGGATGGGATAGGGACGCGGCGTGTCAGCCTCGTACTCCCCGAATACGAGATCCATATGATCCTCTCCTACCTTTGAAAGTATATCCAAGAGGATGAGGACTTGGCGTAACCCTAGGGATCGAACTTGTGGTCATCATCGGACTCTCCGGAAGCACCTTCCACCTCGTCCAGAGACGGCGGAGATCATTTTTGGGGGTCGATGGAAAAAGAGTCTCGACATAGCACACCCCCGACAACCACTAACACTGTGACAGGAGGCCCGTTCTCTGGTCCATCCTATCGTGACGTGGCAGCCAGGTTACTACAACCCTTGGAGGATGACCTAGGATTCAGCGGCCAATAGGTATGCTCTCCGTATTCTCCGCCGGCCAGCCCACTGGCCCAGCGGCCTACCTCAGCACCGTTTTCAGTTCCCCAGCCACTCCCAGTTGATGAGCGGGGCCATCAAGGTCCGGATCCTGAACATCAGTCATGGAGCTTCTGGACCATCCTCACAGCAGGCCACATCCCTGAGAAGTTTTGGCCGGTCGATGGGTCAGATTTTGATACACCAGAATCACTCACCCCGAGAGAGTTTGAATGTTTCTGCCAGACCCTACGAGCGACTCACATAAGAATTCACCACCAATAAGTGTCTTATCTAGGGATCCAAGCACACCTCGAGGATATCGGCAATCAATGTCATCGGGTCGACCTAGTCATGCTCCCCGTAGTCCATCACCCCGAGTCACTTGTCCACCACAGGGCCCTCAAACTATAATGTGTTCAGAGTTTTCAAGTACTCAGCAAAGTTTTTGAGGAGGCCACCCCCTCCCCCCCGCGCGTGTGAACATATGTGGATAGGGGCAGTATGTTTCCCTTCTCTTCAGTGTGATTCGTTGGAATCCTGACTCACCGGGTGGCTCTGAGGTCATGCCCCCGAGGGCAGTGGCGGTCAACATGGACAATCTGTCAGGAGAGGAGAACGGTCTGGAACTTCTTGATGGGGACTTAACCCTTGAGTTCAAGCCGCCATTGGACCCATCAGGGAGGATTACTCATCAGCAGAGGAACCTTCTAGGTCTCCCCGCACCCACTGAGGCATTAATACTGAGCCGGAATATCGGCAAGGGTAAAGGGAACATTGGGGCTGTCATGCTCTCCGACCCATCTGCCTCAGTGCAGAAGGCAGAGGAAGATCCCGAGAGGGCCACGCTGCACCAACAGCTTGCTGAGAAGAAGAGTTTGGTCAATGAACTTCTGACTGAACGCATTGAAGAGCGGCAACCCAACTACGGGGATCCTATGCTAGGGCAGCAGGGGCAGGGACAACTGCCCCTCGGTGTGATTCTACCAGGAACCTTGATCATGACATGTTCACTGGTAGAGGAGAGGCCGGAGATCATGGCAAGAGGGCATGATATGTTTCTCCAAACCCTTCTGAGCAGCGTAACCACCCAGGAGACCCCGCTCAGGTTCCTCTCGCCACCCCAAGGGCCGCTCCACCAGTCGCTCCACGAGCTACTGAGCTTTTCTACCGAATTGAGGAGCCATAAAATGTGCTTGTGGTTAGGGATCCCTGTCAGGACAGGAACCCACATCCAGACAATCCGATGACAGCACTCATCACCCGCTTAGAGGATTTGGAAACTCGGCAGGTGGCGATCCCACAAGACGGCAAGCCATACCTAGAATGGGTGGATGATATGCCAGCACCTTCGGGATTTGGGAACCCCACTTTCTCCCCCTTTAATGGGACAAGGGACCCACCACAACACCTAGCCCACTTAAACTCAAGGTGTGGGCCTATGTTAGGTACTCCAGTGCAGCAGGAGTCCGCCAAGTTTCGTTGCTTTTTTCAGACACTAGAGGGGCCAGCGTTCGTCTAGTACAACCAGCTCCCTATCAGATTCATGACTAGATGGGAGGACCTTCGCAGGAAATTCCTCTACCAGTTCAATTACACAACCTGGAAGATGAACATCATAGACCTCTTTAGGTGCAAGCAAAGGCCCGATGAGCGAGGTGCAGACTTCATCACCCGGTTGAAGGGGCTCACATACTCCCTTAACATGCCACTAACTTAGGAGAAATTACTGACAATGTGTGTTGGGTACATCAAGGCAGAGTTGGTTCCTTCTATGATCACTCTGAATTACCCCAAAAGGTTTCGGGACATCTCAGACAAGGCCCAGCACCTCAAAGAAGCCCTGCAACAGGCCAGTCAGGCACGCCCACTGCCTCCGGTAATCCCAGCAAGGAGAGCTGCCAGAGCCGAGCCCGCTGATGTGGCCCAGATAGAGGCCCCCCAAGTTGCTATAATTTCTACAAGTGGATCCAGATCTGCAGCCCCATAGGGGTCCGCCCCTACAGGCATAGCTTCCAGCCCAGCAACGACTACCTCAAAATCGGCAAGCGCCTCCATGTAACGCGCTGCCACCACCTATGAGATATAATCAAGTTCCGTCATTTCGGCATGCTCCTCCAGCCCCCGTCAGGGTCAGCCTCCTAGAGTCCCCTTTTCGGACAGAATGAATCAGAAATACTTGTTTGATGAGGCTCAGGTCCCCGGTTACTTCCATAGTGCCTTGGAGCAGAGAATCATGCGGCCGCCTGAGTGCCGGAAGCCAGAAGAGGCACATCTCACTGACCCCCCCAACTGCTACCCTTATCACTAGATCCTGGGGCACACCATCATGAAATGATACGTGTTCAAGGACTGGATCCAAGACCATATTGACAAAAATATAGTCAGGTTGGGCCCAACCCTAGCACAAGTGGCAGGTGTCTTTGTGAGATCGGATGACAGTAGCAGCGACGAAGATGAATGGAAGCAGGTTTCCGACTGTGGGTCCTAGAAATATAAAATCAGGATGGCCCACAAGGTAGTCTCCCATGCCAATGGAATCATCCATGCACGCCTAAATCAGCCATATACCTCAGAATCTGCGGTTACTACTTCAGCATCATCATCTCAGCCAGCCTTTTCCCAGAAGAGCAAGCGACAGGGGCGCAAGAAGAAAAAACGCGCCCTGCCAATGCCATCGTCATCCCGCACTCTTGGAGACTTTATGACCCCAGAAATGGGGATCCCTCCAAGACTCCTCCTGGTAGTGTATTTCTCTTCAAGTGATAGTCTTGGGTATGCTTCGGTTAACACTGTAGATTTGGTAAATCCCTATTTGACTCCCGATGATGGGGAACGCCAGGTAGACCTTCCCAATGTCCCCAACCATTGGCAACGTCGTCGGAGTCGTGGTTACATGGATCACCGGGGCACGACAGTTGGCTCCTCCAGCTAGTTCGTGCATGTTGTTGAGACCAGACAGCAGGCCCAGTGTAGAGGTCAGCACACGTGACCCCTTCATCCGGTGTCGACAGGTCCGCCTCCACCACCGTTTGAGTTACTGGATTAGGTGGAACCACATCAGCAGTGTCGCGACCAGCTTCGCCCTGCCACCAGCCGACCCCAGCCTTCTGGTCCTCATCCGACAGCCACTCTCCGGGCTTCGAATAGTGAACAGCGAGATATTCCTAGTACCAGTCAGCCGCCGGTCCAGTCGGTAGGGCCCTCCATGCCTCTGGTCACAGAGCAACTTCCTGCAAGCAGAGGTTCACACCTGGCACAGAAGTACGATGTTCTTAAGAACCTTTTCGGTATCCTATCAAGTATTTCCATTCTTTATGCCCTTAGTCTATCACCAGATATGCGTGAGGCACTCGCCGAGTCTTTATGAAGCCCCCTCCAGTTTGAGACAGAGATAACAGTCACAAAGGCTTTTCACACTAAAGTGTTTGAGGATGCCAAATGTCAGCCCATCATTTCATTCTCTAGGGAGGATGAGGTCTCCCCCGTACATGGGCATATCCACCCGCTATATATCACCGGTCAGTTCAATGGTGTGGAAATCTGTCGCTGCCTCGTTGATACCGGCTCCAGGATCAACCTTATCCCCACATAGACACTACGGAAGCTATGGTTATCCGAGGATAACCTGACTCCCTCTGATTTAAGAATCCAGGGATATGACACCACATAGAAGACTCCAGTTTGCAAGATCTGCTTGAAGACTCAGTTCGGCGGCCTGGTTGTCAGCACCGTGTTCATAGTTGTCTCTCAGGACAACGCGTACAATGCATTGATGGGAAAACTATGGCTCCACCTTCACGCGGTTGTCCCCTCATCATATCAACAATGCCTTAAATACTCCCTTAATGGTCGAGTGGGATTCCTCAAAGGTGACACCACTCCTTTAGCCTCTTTTGAAGCATGCTACTTGGATGATGACTATTACAAGAGCAAGGATAAAAAAGTCCAGGCAAGTGAAGTTGAGCACGTTGCCGCTATGACCAACCCTTGGGTAGGTTTAAATGATTCTTACTTCTTCCCAATCCATCAGTTGGAAGCAACCACCCCCGATATGGGGAAATGTTTCATTATTTCCCGGACAAGAAGGAAGCATCCACCCAACTCCCGACAGTGTCGTAGGATCACTTTGTACTCTTATGAGAATTAGGCCTCAGTGATCCCGGAGCCTCCCACTCCCATTAGGTATCGGGACATCCAGCTAATGGAAATGGAAGTATGTCATACTTTTCTATTTCACAGGGCAAGAATAAGTCGACTTCGACCGATGCGCCACCACTTATTTGATATCATCATGTGTGGCCCTCTAGGCCGGAGACCAGATGTGATCGGGTCGACAGCATTCGTTTCTACAGTCATGGTGGTGTCAGAGTTCCTCGATGCAATAACCACTGCCGCACAAGTTGGTAGCATCCTCCCATCAGGACTTGGTAGATCAAAAGTAGGTTCCCCCATGGCAGATCCTTCCATAAGTGGATAAGAGGACGTGGAAGATTCCCCCTGCTTTTGAGGAAGGCGTCTCCCCCACGGTCGATGAGTTGGTATAGGTGAACCTCGGTAGCGAGGCGGACCCGAGACCCACATTGGTCAGTGCCTCCATGACCCCCGAGGAGTGGCAGAGGTACATGGACTTCCTCAAACAGCACCATGATGTGTTTTCCTAGAGTTACAACGAGATGCCAGGGCTGGATCCTCAGGTAGTCGTTCACCAACTCGGTCTTCTGGAAAGTCATCACGGATTCAAGCAGCCTCCTAGAAAGATGCACCCTTCTCATGGTGCCATGGTTGAGGCCGAAGTTGATAAGATCATCAAAGCCAACTTCATTAAGGAAGTCAAGTATCCCAAGTGGCTAGCCAACATTGTGCCATTCAGGAAGAAGAACGGACAAATCAGGGTCTACATTGACTTATGCGACCTCAATCGTCACTGTCTAAAGGATGATTTTCACCTTCCAGTGATAGAGTTGTTAATTGATTCCACGGACGGGTTCCAATCCCTCTCCTTCATGGATGGGTACTCCGGGTATAACCAGATCCAGATGGCCCCTGAGGATGAAGAATCCATAGCTTTCAGGGCACCCCAAGGTACTTTCTGTACCATGTTATGCCCTTCGGCCTGAAGAATGCGGGTCCCACCTATCAACGGGTCATGAATCACATATTCAAGTTGATTCTGGGAACATTGGTGGAATGCTACGTGGATGATCTGGTGGTCAAATCTCACCTGCACCAGGACCATCTCAAGGACCTTGAGAAAGTGTTCAGTTTCTTCTGTTCCCGTCACCTAAAGATAAACCCGTTGAAGTGTGATTTCGGGGTCACCTACAGCAAGTTTATTGGCTTTGTTGTCAGGTACCGATGCATTGAGATAGACCCAGAAAAGATCAAGGCCGTCATCCAAATTTCTCCCCCAAGAAATATTCATGAGCTTCGAGGTTTCCAAGGCCACTTAACCTACATACGCCGATTCATTGTGAATCTAGCTGGAAAGTGTAAGCCCTTTTCCTGTATAATGATTAAAGGCACCACCTATGAATGGGATGAGGAGTGCCAGGCCGCCTTTGAGGAAATCAAGCAGTATATCCTCCAACCTCCGGTCTTGATGCCACCTGTCTCTGGGAAGCCGTTGGTCCTTTACGTGATCACCTTGGAACGGTCCCTCAGCGCACTTCTTTCCTAGAAGAACAACAAGGGAGCAGAGAACAGCCTCTACTAACTTATTTTCATGCTCCTCGATACAGAAATCAGATATTCTCTCATCGAGAAGAGCTGTCTGGAGCTCGTATTTGCCGTAAAAAAATTGCGGCACTATTTGCATCACCACGAGGTATAGCTGGTCTCTCGGGTAGACCCATTGAAGTACATCCTAAACCAACCTATGGTGACCAGCCGATTGGCGTGATGGGTGGTAATCCTCCAGAAGTTTGACATCAGGTTTGTGCCTCATAAGGCTATCAAAGGATAGGCATTGGCAGACATTCTAGCTTCCCATCTAACCTCCGTGGATCAATCCATGGACTGGGAGTTTCCTGATGAGGCAATCCTCTCAGTCGATCATGCCATCCCATGTTGAAAAATGTACTTTGATGGCACCTCCTGGAGCCCCACCAGGAAGAGCCTCAATGGCCCTAGGCTCAATAGAGTAGGCCTAGGTTTCGTCTTCATTACTCCGACACAAGCCATCCATCCATATTCATTTATGCTGTCGGAAGGTTGCACCAACAATGAGGCAGAGTATCATGCCCTCATTACTGGCCTTGAGCTAGACCTCGAGGTCGACATTCCCCATCTGCATGTGAAAGGGGACTCCGAGTTGGTAATCAAGCAGGTCAATGGTGACTATGTCGTTAGGAAACCAGAGCTCGCGCCATTATTAGAGCATACTCTCTAGTTAATGGCTCAGCTCCCTTCTCGGTCGGAGGTTACTTATATTCCTCGGTCATAGAATGGTTGGGAAGATGCTTTGGCCAGTTTGGCTGCATCACTTGCAAAGCCCAAATAGGATGAGTTAATTATCCATGTAGACCACAGGAGAATCATATCTCATATTACCCCCGATGACGATGATGGCCCGCGGGTAAGCCATCTCACCGCCGGAGCCTCTACGTCGGAACCCTCGGGTCCACCGGGTGCAGTGATCGAGACGATTCCTGATTAGAGGACAACATTGGTTAAATACCTCCAACATGGTAATCTTCCATCAGACCGGGCAGAGCGCGAGCAAATCTAACACCGCGCGTTACAGTTTTCTATTCAGAGTGGTCCCGGCCTTGGGAAGATTATCTATAAATGTGGGTTTGATGGTATTCTCCTCCGTTGTATTCAGGGAGTTGAGATCCCACAAGTCATGATAGAGGTCCATGCCGGTTCCTACGGTGCTCACCAGGATGGGCTGAAACTGTCTCACCATATTCGGAGGTTAGGGTATTTTTGGCCCTCTATGATCCACGACTGCATTGAGTTCAATAAGAGGTGCCATGCATGCCATGTTTTTGCTAACTTTGTGCATCGGCCACCAGAGCCTCTCCACAGTACCATGTATTCTTGGCCCTTTGTAGTCTAGGGGTTGGATGTCGTAGGACCATACCCACCGGCAACGGCTCGCCAACGTCGATTCATTTTGACTGCTACGGATTTCTTTTCCAAGTGGGTAGAGGCAATTCCACTCAAGGTAGTCAAAGCTCGTTCTATCGCTGACTTTGTGGGTTCCAATATCATCTATAGATTTGGAGTACCTCACGCTATCCTCACTGATAACGACACTAACTTCTGAGTGGCCGAACTGAAGAAATTGTACACCAGGTACAATATTCTCTCTAACCATACCTCCCGCTATCATGTGTAGGAAAATGGACAGATCTTGGAATTTAACAAAACCCTCTCTAACATTCTAAAAAAGATAGTTGGTCAGAACAAGAAGAGTTGGCGGGATAAGCTCCCCAACACCCTCTGGGCTTATTGGACAACGACTCATAATTCCAACTAGGTGACCCCTTATTCCCTGGTGTACAGAACTGAGGTCATCTTGCTCATATAGATTTAGTTACCCTCATTGCGCACAGCGGTCTACGGCCAGAAAGCACCAGATATAGTTTTCAAAATCCGTCTAGCTGATTTGGAAGCGCTGGACGAGAATAGCCTTCATGATTTGCACAACCTGGAAAGGCATCAGAACATGATGGCTCTAGATTTAAACAAGAAGGTTCGACTCCAATCCTTCTTGCAAGGTTACCTGGTACTGGACCTCAGGGCACCAGTGATCTCCGACAGGAAACCACCCAAGTTGGAGCCCAAATGGGAGGGACCTTTCATTGTCCATAAGGTTTATCCCAAAGGTGCATACTCCCTGGTGACAATGGATGGTGAGCGTATAACTCCTCCCACCAATTCCAGGTTCCTCAAACATTATTTTCCTAAAATCATTGGTCCAACATGACCCTAAACTGTTGGGTCCTCCATGACCTTAAACTAGACTTCGGTCTCAGACGACTTTAAACTGCCATATCATCCTACATGATGTTACATTTTACCCTGCAGAACTACGTGTGGCTTGATTCCCATCATTATGGGATACGTAGGATCACCTGAGCACTTAAGATTTCAGATCCAGCCCCATCTTTTAGGGATCTGTCTATTATCTGGGGCCCTTGGCCTGCCTTTTCCTTAGGGAGAGGAATATATGGTGCGGTATGGGGCTACGCCCTCATTCGTGTTGGGCCTATGAGGACCACGCCATTTATTTCCTTCAGAGAGTCTCGTTCCCCCCATTATATGCCCTTTTTTTCAAATCGGCCCCTCTCAGGTTGCATCGCCCCTTTTGAGACCATTACAGTGGTTTGTCGATGTGTTTAAGGGTACTCTGGTCTAGGACCTGGAGTGTCAGATTCAACATGGGTAAGTTTCCATCCACTTGACAGGCTTCGTGTTTCCCTTCATTTGGGCCCCCGTTATCATTTCACACCTGAAGGGTCCCCCACAGAATGGCATGGATACCACTCGTAAGGGCTCTCCTACCGTTATGGGCCAATGCCCTTGAAGGTTTTAGATGACAAATTAAGATAGGTCCCATGTTGCGAACATGGTCAACGGTTGACGTTCATTTGTTTGTCCCCATTTTAGGCTAACGTGATGAGATGCTGTATTGCAAACATGGTCGGAAGTACTCCTCTGTCATCATGTTATCCCTTTCAGGCCTTGAATGTTTGTTACATGATTCACATTATGCTCCACCCCCATTATGTTCAGGTGGGATTTCGACACTCCTGGCACTACCCCTTAGTGCGCTTTCGCGCATCAAGGGGACAAGCTGCAATACGACATTCTCTAGGGCTCCCCACGGTCCGAGATCTAAGACCATAAACTAAGATTGTCATTAGGAGCTCTTGCGGCTCGACCCTTATCCTCATGGGATATGTGGGGTCATCCGAACATCATGTTTTCGGGTCCATCTCCAATGGGAGATAGCTCCTCTTATCCCTTATCCTCTGGACCTTTCCGGCCTCTTGGATTAGGGATTTTCTCCCGGGAATTGCATGCAGTGATGATGTAGACCTCATCCCCATTCATGTCAGGTACAATTTATCGCATCGTGCTCATTCCCTCAGGACCAATCCATATGACCTTAAACTATGTTGTTTGGTCCTATCACATGACCACAAACTGTGACATTATCGTCGTGGCCGCACGACGAAAAATGGCGCTGCATTGTGGTGACCTCATTATAAGGGACATCACGTTGGGTATTGGTCATTTTCCATAAAATTTTTCAATGCCTGTATATGGATTGATTATTTTGGTGATGCCTGGAATTTCCACCCTAGGCTTGTCGCTTCACAAAGAAAAATCCCATTCACCTTCAAGGAAAAACAAGATACATCAAATGCCGCTTCTTTTTTGTGTGAGGGCTAGACCTGCATGCCTCCTTTCATTCATGGCATTGGTTCCTTACCATGACCACATCTTATAACAATGTGTAGCTTGATCCCCATCCTCATGGGGTACGTAGGAACACCTATGCACTTTGTCATGGGCCCAGCTCAACTTTCGTGTTCGGTCCCCTCACCTGAGAACTTTCCCCAGGAACACGTGTTAATCGGTACTTACGTCCTCATTCAAGTCAGGTTTCATAAGCACCTTACCATGCGTCTCCTGTGGTCTTTTTGTTCCAATCTCTGAGACATTAAAACAAGACCCTCTCAAGAACTACGTATGGATTTATTCTCATCCTTATAAGATACATAGGAATGCCCAGACATTTCGTCCCGGGTCCAGCCTCGGGAATCCCAAATTCTATCCTTTTTCCCACTGCCGGACTCTTGGCCTGCCCCCCCCTGGGGAATTGTAAAACTGCATAATTTTCCAAGAACAAGTTAAGGATGCCCCATAAAGGAATTGGGAAGCAACAGTTCCCTCTCTAGAGGTCCTGTCTCAGAGTAGGAATGGTCCATGACCAGATTAATTCACCAGCTTAATGTGATTTCGTTGCGGTGGAATAGTTTCAAGAGTGTTGGATTCTGTTTGAACAAACCACCACTTCTCTTTACATGATTTGTGTACCCCTTTATTTGGATCTTCGTCCTCTTTCACGATTGAATGGACCCCCTAACAGTATGGATACTTGACATGTGGTCCGCCTGCTGTCCTGGGCCAATGTTCCGGAAGACTGATCGACGATATTTGATTTAGGGCCCGTGTTGCGAACATGGTCAGTGGTCAGCCCTCATTTATTGTTCCCATTTCAGGCTAATTAAATAAGTTTGATCTGTTTCGAACACGGTCAACATCCATCATTCATTGCCACGTCCCTCCACAGTTTTCCGAATTTGGGGTAACGTGATTTACACTTTTTCATTTCCCTATGTTCGGACTGATTCCAATTCCCCTTGCATTGCCTTGTTTGTGCGTTAGAGCACATTGAGAAGAAAATACATCGATCAGGTCTGAGATCCCCTTACCTTGGTTGGTGCTCCCACAATCAAATGAAGTAATAGTGAGAGCCTCCTTTGTATCTCATGACCTACGTGAGCTTAGAGATGGATTTCTATTTATTTTGGAATTGTGGTTGATCTTATTAAACCAAAGTGAAAAGTTTGTAATGAAAAGGGGAAAGTAAATGAAATTTTCTTATACATAAAAAGAGGAAATTACGAAGTAGTAGAGCGAGATAATTTTATCATTTCGACCAAAATAGGGCCCTTAAGGATCAGCGTTTTCGATTGATCTTTCCAATGCCACTAACTTCTGGATGGTGGCCTCCAGGACTGTCTCCCATCCTCTAAGGACCCTCTCCTCATCGGTGGCCGTAGGGCATAGTTCACCGACCCTCGCATGTGCCCGCGCCTGTTCAGCTTGGAGCTCAGTTATCTGGCGACTTGCTTCTACGATTTGCTCTTGGGAATCTTCCAACTAGGCCCTCAGCTGATCCACGAGTTCAGATAAGTTTGTTATGAATATCTCTTGTTCTTTCGCCTTCTCATCAAGGCGTTTCACCTCTTTCCCTACCCTCCGGAGTGCTCAGGTGCTCCCAGACTCCTCCTGGCACTGGATTATGTCAGAACGCCAGCAACTCGCATGAATCTTCTCAACCATGTAGTCACGGACCATCAGATAAAGGTATTGAGCATCTACTCCTCTAGCGCACAGAAAGCGTAGCCAGGTTTGGAGTGATCCCATCCGCTTCAACCATTCAGTCTGAGGCTAATTGAGAAAACGTTGGATGCAATTCCATCCCTTGTACCTCATCATCCAGCTCTCCTCGATAGCTTCTGAGTCAGAATTGTCAATTTATTTGGGGTCAGTGGACTGATAGACAGGGAAGACAGCCAACAGAGTAGCAGCAGGGTCCTCCTCAGGGATTCCTTCAAAGGGAGAAGGATCATCAGCACCAGGTGGACCTTCTTATGTCCCCTCGATCCCGGTGCCACCCTCATCAACTTTCGGCCCTGCCCTGATGGCAGCATCACCAATGTCTGCCTCTCCCTATTCACCAGTAGCTGGAGCCAACTCAGTTTGGGAGGCATGTTCTTGGTGGGGTAGTGTACTAGTCATCGGCATGCCCATGGATGGTCTG
Organism: Viscum album; assembly: GCA_963277665.1. Classification (NCBI taxonomy): domain Eukaryota; kingdom Viridiplantae; phylum Streptophyta; class Magnoliopsida; order Santalales; family Viscaceae; genus Viscum; species Viscum album. Next base: position 1,957,621,796 of record OY728153.1, read on the forward strand.
GGCTCAATAGCCCGACGGACCCCCAATGTCGCGATCACTACACAGACAGGAAGCACTCTGGTCAGTTGAGTTCTTCAACACTGATTATCAGCATTGAAGTAAGGGACTTACAAGAATCCAAGGCATCCACCTCTGGTGCATTGGCCACTCCAAGAGCTTTCGTGGAAGGAGATTGCTCAGCACTCGTTAGCTCAATAATGGGAACCGGTGCCCCGCCTGGCTCTATCTATGCTTCCTCCCCTCCTTCAACTGGAGACTCTTGATCAGCGCCAATGTGCTCCTGAGTAAGATAAGGAATATGGGATATGGGTTGCAAAGGGAAGAGAGTACAAGGATGGTTGAGGGTTGAAGCATACCTCGAGTATCTCAGTTATGTCTATGTTAGAGCCGACAATCTCACCGCTCTCCTGGAGGCTCCCTTGGTAGGGTGCCCCCTACGACCCCTCACCTTCGGGTTCTCCTTCACCTTCTCCTTCATCTTCTCCCTCACCTTCTCTTTCTCCTTCCTCTTCCCCTCCCACTTCCTCTCCGATCTCATCATCCTCCAACTCCTCACTGTCACCTTCTCTAGGCGGCATCATTTCCGGATCATGCTCTTGGACGAGCATCACTTTCACCAGGAAAGGTATCTCCACGCGCCGACCACATTGGCATGCATATGTTTCCATGGTCATTAGATATGCTTGCCGCTGGTGGAAATTTACTCTATCGGAAATCTAGAAAAGCCCAACTTCTAGCAGCTAGACTTTTTCCCGCATTATCTTCTGCCAGAGAGCTTTTGTGCTCATCGACTACCGTAGGGTTCACCAAGCTGACCACAGTTCTGGGAAGATTGCATCGTGGGAGGGTTGAAGCAGATACCTTATTTTCTTCCCAGGAAGTTCATTGGTCCCGCCATGCGATGCTCCCACTGCTGAGGTCCCGGCCTATACAGGCCTCACTGCTTGGCGTGCCCCTGGTCTCCCCCTTCTAGCGGCACCTTTCCTACTCTCTCATCACTCATTTTCCACGTGGGTAGTCTTGAGTGGTCTAACTCGCTTGTGCAAAATCCCCCCGGGGTATGCAATGACCCAGTGTTTGGCATACTTGGTTGATAGGCCAGCGTCAGACCCGTTGGGAGGAAGGGTAATGACGTCAACAAAGCCATAAGTTGTTAACATTAACCACATATGGAAAAGGATGCATGGATTCCTCTCCTCCTAGACGTCCGTGAATACCCTCTTCGATATTCCCTGGAGGCACCCGAACTGCCTGGCGAATCGGGACGGCACGTAAGGCTCGCAGAAGATCTTCCTGTCAATTTGAGCCACAAGCACCCTGCCTCTGATGCTCTGGAAGTATTATTACTTATCCAGCAATCCTTTCCCATTTTCTACCATTTGTCCGATCGGGGTGGGAATAGGATGAAGGTAAAGTTGACATGGTTACCAATTCTGATCCTTACTCCCTCCTTGCTGATTGTCATCGATGCGACCCCGACAATGTTCAGCAGAGATGGTTGTAGGCCATTGCCCGGAGGACGAATGGAGTTTAGGAAAGTGTACCTGCCAAGATGAGATGCCACCCAGCCATGGAAGATCTAGAATGGGTGATATACTCTCCAAGGTGACCCCCCTCTCAAGATGCATCCCAGGATGGCGTACAGCCGAGCTAGAATGGGGACCCCCAGATTAAACCTTTTGTTGGAGGCCATGGTTCCCGCTATCACCAGAGTTGCTGGACGGATGCCCATCCTTGCGTCCCACACCAGCAGGATCCACCCGCTCAGGAAGGTGGTGAGGAACTCAGTATATCGAACATTCGGGCCCCAGGCCTCATTAACGTGGTATCCCCATGATTGGTATTGCCCCGCCTCTAGGATCCTTCAGTACGATCCATTCTTTCTCCTCTACGCCACGGTTGGAAATAGTTTTCCCTGTCCCGGCATCTTTACCGCCGGATTCTTCTCCAAGAATAGGCTAAACCAGTCCTTGTAGGCGATGTCCTTCAGGAAGTCCTTGACCTGCAACCTCTCTTTGGCTAGCTTCAGTAGATGCCACGTCAGCATGGGGGTCCGTTATCTGTCCTCCCAGGTGTTTATCGGAGGAAGGAACTCGTCATATTGATAGCCCTCCAGTGGGATACCTCCGATGCAGTGGATGTCCCAGAGGCTAATTCCTACTTTCCAATGGTGAAGATGGAATGTGTTGGTGTCGGGGGACCACCGAGTGAATAGCTCCGGCCCGAGCTCAGGTTGGCGGTAGACGTGGAACTGCGACGTCCACACCGCCTCGAACAGACCAATGTGTCGCAGCACGACCCCAAATTGGCCGCACATATGGTGAACCCAGTATGCCCAGGACCACTCACTTGTGAAGTTTCCTCTGGACCGCAAATCCCAATCCTGCAGCCAGCCCTTAGTATCGTCCATGATTCTATGAAGGAATGTGCTTGTGTAGAGGGTTGGGGAACTCTCTGCAACAGGATCACACCCAACAATGGTCCTATTCCTCGAGTTCAGGATATATACATCCATGTTCCTGGTTTCTCTGATAGAGGGTCCATTGTTGGTGATATTGTATCGGGGAAGGTCATCCTCATGGGTCACCCATGACCGTGGTGTATCAACCTCAAAGCACGGCAGGGGAACCTCCTCCAGAATGCTGAAGTTCCATAATGGAAGTTTATTGAAAAAAGGTTACTCTTTCTGGAAGGGGGTTAGCAGGTTGAACAGAGTGTGGTTATTAGAGATAACCACCCTAGTGCCATAAACCACCTCGTTCGCAGCCATTGCAACTCTGCAAGCGGCGGATTCCCCCTCATCTACATGATTTGTGGCCATCTTCTTCCAACTGAGTTCTTCGAGAGTGTTGCACGGAATTTGGAAGTGTTTCATGGAATCTAGGAATGTTGCGTGAAATTTGGAAGCCTGGCGTGGAATCTGAGAATTCAACGTGGAAAATCCCGGGTTTGCGCGTAAGTACGACCAAAACTTCGAGAAATTTCGCGCTGCCAAAGTAGGTTTTGCACGCAGGCGTAGAAGAAATATTGCGCAAGAGAGCTCAGAGCCTGTCGCGTGAGAAAATTACATACAGAGCCTCAGACCCATGGACCCTTTTATAGGCGAAGCTGGGGTTCCGTGCGGCACGGAAATCGGATTCCATGCTAGCCGACTTTTTGCACAGAACACCATTTTTTGCGTGCGGGGGGCTCATGAAGCCCAACACTTCGGTGTTTCAGAGTTTCCCTTGGAATCCAATCGTTGCGACCCCTCACCGATCCAATTCCTAGGGGGTATTTGTAGACGCCGAAAAGTCCATAATTACTGAGGGATGTTTCGAAATGACAAAGAGAAGTCATATTTGGACTCGGAGGCTCGGTCTGGAGGGCCCGAAATTGTTGCACAGAAAAAAGGGGTATGCGTGTGGAAAAGTAGGGTCGTGCGGAAAGGGTCCTGGATTTGCAAAGGGTCCCTAGCGTAGGCGCGAAATACTTTTGCGCCCGCACCCCGTTAGGTTAACATTCCACGCCGCCATCTTTAGTGCGCAAGTTTTGCACGCCCCCATGAATTATGCACCGCCGGATGCCTATAAATAGAAGGATAGCCCTTCCGTTTCGGGGTTGAGGAATTCAAACTATCTCTCGTGTGCGAAATCAGACTTTCTCACGCGCAAGATGGACTTTAGGTACTGATCCTTTTTCGTGCCACCTCACCCTGGGATCTTCCTTTGTGCATGATCCCACTGGCTTAAACAGAATTCCAAACCCTTCAAGGTTCATCCCTTGCATGTAATTCATTCTGTTGCATGCAAAACGGTCCAATTGCATGAAATCCCTTTCCCTGGGTGTGGCATTTCCTTTGGGTGTGGCTTTTTTCCACTCGCGTGCAATTTATATCCCTTGTGCGCGATCCGACTAGACGCGCGCAAGACCTCTGCCCCGATTATGAATCATTTCGGTGTTTTGCGCGCTAACTATTTCTTTGCGTGCAACCCCTGGGGCCCCTCACCTTGATACTCCCTGGGTTCCTCCCTGTGTAGGCGCCTTATGTCCTCCTTCTGGATGCCCCGGGCACACACATCGGGCATACACACCATGCGTTGTTTTCCCATACGACCTTCCAGGCTCGTACAAAGTAACCTCAAGGTCCTTTGGGCGGTTTTTCCCATTTCTTTGCTTTGCTTCATGCTTCTTCACATAGGCACGCTAACGGATATTGCTTCTTCACAAAGCCACGCTAACGTAGAACCCTCGATGGTTCGCTCTGTGACCCCCCGTCACTACGTCATTTCTAGTACCTTTCCTCCCACTAGGAGTAAAGGGTACCGGTCATGTAAGTCCTAGGGGTGTGAAGTAAACCCACCTCATCTGATCTGTAGGACGTTAAACTGCCAAGCACCTCATCCTCAACAAATGACGTTAAACTGTGACCTAAACCCATGCCTCACATGCAGGGTCCCCCACACCTCAGACATTCTTCATACCCACTCATCTCCACGGGGAAGGGATCACTCCTCACAGGGGATGATATCCTCTTTATCGGAGTGGCGTTTGTCTGCGGGGAAGGGAGGCCACCTTGGGGTAAGCCCCTAGCTTTTCTTGTAGGAGGTAGCACCCCTGCTCCTCCTCACTTCCTCGGTGCTAAGGCTAGTGGATGGCATGATAGGGAACAGGTCTCCTCCTTTCTTCGGTCCCAAGACCCTCTCCCACTGTGCTTTGTTGCCCCCAGGCCTCCAACTTGGAGTAGGTCCCGGCACCATCGGCCGCCCAATGCGTAACCCCATCTTCGCTTCCCATGGATGCACCCTTTGCGATGTGATCGTCGGGTCCCTGCTATATCTTGTTTCCTGCACTGAGCATGACTCACGTGGGATTAGAGAAAGCATCGACCATGACAACTGCCATCCCGCATGAAGTTAAACTGTACACCCGAACTACGAGGACATTGATCCATGTCAAGGAATGGTACGTAGGAAGCCTCCCTGAGGTTCAAGCCCAATACCCATCGGACCCCCATTCCATCTTCACGTCGGTTCGCCGACACCACCCGAACTACGTGGACTTTGATTCCCTGTCACGGGGATACGTAGGAAGCCTCCACGATGTTCAAGCCCACCAACCGGTTGTTCCGACCTCTTCATGTCGGATCACCAAACATTGTCGGACACCTCATAGTGTAATCCCCATCCATCCATCATTGTGGGCTGCCTCAAAGTGTAATCCCCATCCATCCATCACCATCATTGTGGTCCGCCATAGAGTGTAAGCCGCATCCATCCATCGTTGTGGGCCGCCTCAGAGTGTAAGCCCCATCCATCCATCATTGTGGGCCGCCTCAGAGTGTAAACCCCATCCATCACCATTATTGTAGGCCACCTCATAGTGTAATCCCCATCCATCCATCATTATGGGTCGCCTCAGAGTGTAATCCCCATCCACCAATCATTGTTGGCCCCCTCAGAGTGCAAACCCCATCCATCCACAATTGTGGGCCGCCTCAGAGTGTAAGCCCCATCCATCCATCATTGTGGGCCGCCTCAGAGTGTAAGACCCATCCATCCATCATTGTTGGCTTCCTCAGAGTGTAAGCCCCATCCATCCATCATTGTGGGCCTCCTTAGAGTGTAATCCCCATCCATCCACCATTGTGGGCCGGCTTAGAGTGTAATCCCCATCCATCCACCATTGTGGGTCACCTTAGAGAATATGCCCCATCCATCCATCATTGTGGGCCACCTCAGAGTATAAGACCCATCTATCCATCACCATCATTGTGGGACTCCTCAGAGTGTAAGCCCCATTCCATCCCGAACTACATGGACTTTGATTCCCTGTCATTGGGATACGTAGGAAGCCTCCACGAGGTTTAAGCCCCTTCACTTCATCACTCATTCTGATTCTTACCCGGGTTGCCACATCTCGGTGGGATCATGCCACTTCATTCTCCTCCATATCATTTGGGAAGCCGCCCACGTGTTGACCCCAACATCGGTGTTCCCTCCAGGGGGTTCTTCAATCTGATTCACTCAAGCTAGTATTCTGATCAGTCTGATCCATCTCCGCTAGACGTTAAGCTTGCGGCATACCCTGAGTTAAACATGGGAAGCCGAGGAAAACCCCAGATACATGCCTATGGCGTAAAATTCCCCATGTTCGATGTGGGACGCCCTGGGCTTTCGCGCCCTCGAGAAGCCCTGTAATAAGGGACAGAAGACAGACATGCCAATCCCCCAGCGTCAAGACCCTCCAATGATGCCTCAGCGTGACCACTCCCCTAACCGAAGGCTACTGCCCCGACTAGACCCCTTGTAGCGTCTCGATGGAAGCAGCATAATTAACTGGTGTCCATAAAGATATGGCACCAGGAAGAGTTTCACAAGCACATCGTAAATCTATGAGGGAGACCCGGACTAGGTGACGAGTTCTGAGGAGGAATCCACAGAGGGAGGAACCGATATCCCATCATCCCGTTTCGATCATGGAGCAGACGTCCGTGAATAAGGAGAGAATTTTTCCTACCTTTAGATATCAGGAATGTGGGGAAACAAGTCGTGCATCCTCTGTGTAAAAAATGTGTGTGCGCGCGCGCCCCAGCGAAAGCGTCGAAAACACGTACCTTGAACAAATCCTGACTCGGTTGGTATATCATCATAAAACATGTTTATCTGACCACACATATTACCCTTTCTTCTCTATTTCTAGCCTCCATGTCATATCTCTATTCTAGGCCCCTTTATATTGGGAGCATAATGAGGATTCCCTATACCAAATCCTCCAACTCTCGACTATTGAACAACCTACAGTCTCTATTGATAAAACTACCTCAGAGGAAACTGCTACTACTGAAAAGGGGGCTAACTACCCATATGAAACTGACCTCCCTTGGTGGTTAGAAACTAAACCTGGTGGTTCCCATATCTCCAACAAACATGGATTGAAAATGGAAGACACCTCATAGGTGCTTGGAAACTAGTTGCCCCTAAAAGTCAGAAAAGAAACTATCGCAGCCAGTTCCCCACAAAAACAAGAAACTTAGCTGCCTGAATACCCATGTCCCAATAAAATAATATCTTCTACTCAATACCACCTACTATACATCCTACTAAGGCCTAACTCTCAAGGAAATCATCTTCTTGATAGCCTCATATATTTTTTATACCTGTAGATATGTCGGGAGGGTAAACAGAGTGACCGTATAACAGATCATTGGGTGCAAAGACCCCTCCAGACACTGTGATATAGATCCTCATCTAAGAAAACATCTAGATAAAAGTGAATAAGTTCATTTAATTGGATCAAAATCACTCATACACTCAGAATACCCTGTTAAAAGAGGAAAATTACTACCTCTTGAATTCCCACTTCATCGATGATAGAAACTCTACTCAGAACACTCACTAAAAGTATGGTCACAACACATTTGCCACCCTGTAGTCACCAAGAAACAGTGTCCAATACCGAAGTGCATCTCCCCACTTTTGACTAACTATCATTAGAACACAAAACTCAGCTCGTGCTCAGATTAGATCAAAATTGATCTTGAGATCCTCCATCTAATGATCTATCTCAATATCTAAGACACTCCCCCATACTTACCCAAACTCTTACAATGAAAGGAAAGAAAAGCCCACTACCATGCATTATCCTCCTCTGTCGGGTCAACCCTACAAAGATCAACCAGATTATCCTACTAAACCCCAACTACCTGTGTGAATCATGGATGATGAACATGAGCCATTCCTGAAATCAAGGAGAACATCCTAAGCTCAGTAGCACATAATTTTGTCAATGATTATTTATTTATTCATTTTATTTGTCCCAAATCATCCAATTCAAACACAAACACAATCCATCATGATTTATGTAACTCTCCTAGGTATCTACCCTTAAAATAGGCCCACCTCACCTGGTTAATCAATAAGCTCATATTCAATGAACTATATCATAGGAGGACCTAAAATCACATGTTCAAGACAGTCTTGCTAGCCTATATCATGCACCAAGGTTAACTGGTACTACTGCCATACCAACCCATAAAAACCTTACTATTCCTAACTCCAAACTCAATCCTATCTCTCAACTATCATCCTTCGATACCACTCTTTCATGACCCCCACTCGTAAAAGATACTATAAAGAGGAGAGACATATAATGACCTCCTATTCTCACCTAGTTGGACCTAGTTTTGCAACCAGTACCGAAGGTATAAAAATATCATAGTATGGGAGGCATTTCCCTCTATAAATGAACAGGATCCGGGGATTGGATAAACATCCACTGAATAAATCTAGAATTCATAATAAAGTTAATCTAAAAACTCATACCACAATGCATGAATAAAGTAAAATTGATACATATAAAAGTCTCCAAAGTAAATACCAAAATATAGGTCTATAGAAGTGACTCAATAGAAACTCCAAACCATCTAGTAATGTCTATCTCAGTACCCAAATTCCTCCTAGAAAACTGAAAATCAGTTTATATATGTAGGTTCATAACAGATATACTTAGTTGGGAGCTAACCAAGTCATCAAGGGAATATGTAAAAAGAGAATGCAAATGATCTAGTAAACAAATAGCAGAACCAACAAGCGCCTATACAGGTCATCTAACTAGAGATATCCTCATAATGGATCACTCACCAAATCATGCATCCAATATAATAATATAGCATTGAGGTCATAACAAAGGCACCATATTGATGCTTCCCAATTGATTTTCATCTCTCATGCCCCAACGTCAAATGTCTTATGGTCCCATATCTTCTACACACATCACATCATATCACATAACATCCCACCCATAAACACCTAGGACAACAACACATCATAAAAACATCTCACAAGTAGACACTCGGGCCACACATCACATCACATAACATCTCACTCATACAATCCTAGGCCACACATCACATCACATTACTTCTCACCCACAAATACTCGGGCCAACACATCACATCACAAACAGAAACAAAGTAGTATGGTATAATAAACATGAAGGAAATCAACCTCATTCCCTCTTACCACGCATGAACCCCACCACATGTCACATCACACCATATCACTTATCGCACATAGAAACCCAGGAAAACACATCACATCCCGCTTGAATACACCTAGGTCATCACATCATTATGGGTAATCTACAACACCGACCTGTATCACAACTACTGAAGGAAGTGTCTAGGAGAGGGTGTAGCCACCCATCTATATCAATACCATCTTGGATGTTAGGGAAAACACCTAAAACCCAGCACCTATGAGTGTTGGTAAGGATATCCAACTCAGGTGGGGTTCATATGAAACTAATATAAACATACATGGTATATAGATAACACACAATATCAAACCTATGGGTTCATATAAATAACACTAGAGCACACTAAATCACCACCATGCATGACACAAAAACCATGTCAAATGCTTCCACCACTATATGCAACACCATGAAACCACCACACAATCCACACAACATTTCCCAATTTCAATTACCATTTTATCGCATTTATGCGTTATCCATTGCATTTAACATTACACAACTACTTCATTGATTGAATTCATTTTAATACATTTATCACATTTTTGTTTCCAATGAAACTTGTTTACTTATATACCTATTTTGTTCAATTTATCATCACATTTCATCCCATGGATATTCAGGTAACTAAAACAACCATTCCACGCAAAAATTGCCCAACTTGCATAACCCCCACCGCAGCACCAAACATCCACCATCGTCATCAGGTCACATCGCCGAAGCCATATCACAACATAGCCACAATATAACACTATCACTACATACCATAATAAATCCATTTTTTCCTAACCACTATTCCACAACCACTACACCACAACCACTGCACCACAACCACTGCGTCACAACCACTACGCCACAACGACTACGCCTCAACCACTATGCCAAACCCACCATGCCACAACCACTATGCCACAACCACCATGCCAACCCCACTACACCACAACCACCATGCCACAACCAGTACTCCACAACCATTATTCCATAACCACAATAACACAACCACTACACCATAACTACTAGTCCATGCACAAGAGCCTCATCTCAATTGGTGAGGACTTGGCAAGTGAATCCAAGAGACCCGAGTTCAAAACCGAGAAGAGACATAATTCTAGGGGATATTGTCACAGGCACTGTAGCAGACACTATAGCGGGTAATGTATCAGGTACTATAGCAGGTACTGCTCAGTACTGTATCATCCAAAACTATTCATCTATTTGGGATTTTGGGCCACCGGTTCGGTCCACGGGTCATTCAAGGCCTTCAGGCCACCCAAGGCCTTCAGGATAGTAAGGATTTCAGACCATCTCAAGACCTTGAGGCCACCTCAAGGCCTTCAGGACACCTTAAGGCTTTTGGGGCACCTAAAATTGTGATTAATTGATTAGGAAGACTCTACAAGGAGCAGACTTCAAATGATGATTCATATCAGGTATATTCACTACAGCAAAAGCAAACAGATTTGGAAGAAAGAGAGGGTATAGAGTTTCCATTGGGACCAGCTTATGCATGCATCGGAAGCCTAGCCAAATATCCATACAAAGGTGGAGATTTGATATCACGATGGAGATGTTGGGGAGGAGTAGTTCCATTTAGTTAAATTCTAGATATTTCCTCTAAGACCTATGGGTCATATAATCTCTAAGCATATGGTCCTTATAAGGGTTCTCCCTCATCCATTGAAAGGGTTGTTATAAAAAATCCATAAGAAAAATAAGGAATTTGGGCCATTTGGGAAGTAACTACTAGTACACAACCACTATGCCACAACCATTGTTCCATACCCTCATCACACCACATCACACAACTACCCACATCGAATCCATTCTAATCAACCACCACTTCACTCCCCACGTACTACACAACCCATCTCATCACTAACATCTCCACACAATAGCCCATACAACAAAGGGTAAAGACAATAAACATAAGCACACAATGGTAACACAAACCGGCTTCCATAATTATTTAGGGGAATTATCACATATCTTATTTATTTGAAATGAGTATTATCACATACACCAGATGTCTAGTGGAAACCGATTATCATCCAAATATATGTTATTTAAATTTTTATTCATGGTGTGATCGTACAAAAACACAGCAAGGTATGAAATAGCAATTATAGCACAAAAAAGACTCCTAAAAGCGTTTATTTTTAGTATTGGAAACAAGAATGCATAATAACATCAACATATATAAAAGTAGTAATTCCTAAGATAAATCCCCAATCCCATAAATTTAAGGCATTCTAATTAATTATGTCACTACACTAACCATTACTATTCCTCCAAAGGTAATAAAAAAATTTCAAATCTCACACATAGAACATAAAAAAGGTGAGAATGAGGATCCCCTACCTCAGTGAAGCTTTCTGATCTCACTATACACCTTACGACATATAAGAAACATCTAAGAAACAACTAACACACAAGGAACTCATGGATCAACCAACACCGCACTAAACGGTTTTTAAAAATGAAACCCATACACATGATAAACCAAAACCATACAACCATAGTGGATCTATGAATTAGAATGGTAGGAATATACTGATAAAGAGAGGAGAACTCTCCATGAGTCACCAATGGTCGTCCACTGAAACTCATGGATCGAATAATGGGATAAGGGGAATAAAAGATCTCCTTGGGGTCCCTAGGGTTCATCAAAAATGAGAGAGAGTTACATCAGCTAAGTGAAAATAAAAAGAATGGAAATGGTTATATGATAACCTGAAACCTGACACTTTCATTTCATGTAATACATTCACGATGTGAATTCCCATTTTTCCATCTCTTGTCAAAATTCACATCATCTCGATCCAATTGAATTACATTTAATGTATTCAAATTTCATGACATAAATCTATTTCACACCTCACACCTCATTCGAACACAAGTCATGAAGTATCTATCTAAATATGTCATGAATCACCAATTCGCATCGTGTAAACCATTCATGGCATGAATATCCTGTAATATCTCTATTTCACCTCCAACCACTATAAAAAAACTTCTCTAGACTCCTCTAAAACACCTCTAACACCAAAAAAAGAAAAGAAACGGAATTGTAAGGCAATGAATATTACATAAAAGGTTTGAGAAATAATCCATATATACATGGAGAGGTATAATGATTAATTTTAATTTGGGAGAACAATTAACAAGAGGATTTTAAAGTTTCTCACATACATAGAAACCCTAGATCGAATGAGCTAATAGAGAAGATGAAGCATTATGCCACAAATTTCACAATAATTATAAAGTGATACAGTGATCAGTGGCTGGAAGTCCCCACTTCTATAGTGTTGTGGCCATCTAAGTCCAAGTTGTTACAGTGTCAACGGAAGAAAGTCTATAGAGCTAAAAAAACCCATCCCATGCTACTATAGTAAGTATACACTGTTATACAATCTTATTGATATCATCGGTTAGTTATGCTACAGTTGTTCAGAAATGATGCAATCCCCAAAATTTGGGATGGTGGCCTTAGAACCCTGGCCCCCCATACCAGGGTTCATTTCCCCATATAACCCCCAATTCGCTCACCACAGAACATGGCCTTTGAGAGTTGTGGTCTGGTGTGTAGTATGAGATCCTATAATTTGGCCCAACATCATGAAAAAGGATTGGTCTACACTAATCCAACAATCTCTCACTTGGATCCTGATCTGATATGCTTACATGCTTTGATAATACCGACTTAGAAAACATACATAATATAATCTTATCCACTTCTTCACTTGTTGGTGAATTATTTCTATTCAAAGATTAAATTTTAAGCCGAAGATTCAAGAAATACCCACTATTTTTATTTTTTTTCTCCCATAGTTTCCTACCATATTTTTCCTCTTATCCTCTATTCATTAGTGGAGCCTAATAGAGGCACAATTGTGCCTTAACTTTTGTATTATCATCGGCTTTATTAATATTTATATCATATTTTTTTGTTTCATGAATCTTTTATAATGTTAGAAACCCATCCTCTATCAACCCTCTGATAAAATGGTACTTAAACTGAATGTGCTTCGTCTGAACATGAAACATTGGGTTCTCTACAATATGTATAACACTATGAATGTCACAGTGAAATAAATTTTCCTCTCACTTTTTACTTATCTCATCTAAGAAGTTCTTCAGCCAAACCATCTACTTTTAAGATTCTATTACAGTAATGTATTATTTCTCTATGGAGGATAAATCTACCACCTTCTATAGTTGAGATATCCAGCTCTCTATAGTTACTTTATGGTACTCCTTCTATCCAAATCACCTCCAAGGTTAGTATCCACAAACCTCTTTAATGCATTTACTCTCCCAAATCATTTTGATACTGTATTTCTTCCCTTTAGATATCTCAGTATCTACTTCATAGCTTCCCAATGTTTTTTAGGGTCATCCATGTACCTTCTCACAACTCCCCTTCAATGAGCTATATCCGGTTGGGTATAGAACATGGCATAAATTAGGCTTCCAATAGATAATGTGTATGAATCCTTTTTCATGTAATCAATCTATTCTAGCATCATTGATGATTACACCTTTGATAATTTTAAATGGATCACTTGGTTAATAGATACTGGATTTTCATCCAACAAAATGAGTCTTTTTAAAACCCATCTAATTTAGTCAAACATTGATAACATAAAGGTTCTATCTTCATGGTATCTCTTCATCCACATCCCAAAAATCATACAATATTCTTCAAGATATTTTATCATTAACTTCTCATCCAGCTTACCTTTCATCTCATCAATCCTCTACATACCTGATATTGCAATAAGCATTTAATTCACATATAGAAGAGTAATATAATGTATTCATCACCAAATTTCTTAGTGTAGAAAAATTGATCCATGTCAAACTATGTGTATTAATTTTTAGTTAAAAATGAATCAAAATTTTAATTCAATTTCATGGGTGACTCCTTCAACCCATATAAGATCTTTTTGGAGTTTAAACACCATGTCTTCCTTCCATGACACAATGTATCCCTCTGGTTGGTGCATATTTTTTTCCTCCTCTAGATCACCATGAATAAAATTATTCTTAACATCATACTACTCAAGGTATATATCTTATGATGTAACAATACTGAGAACTACCTAGATAGTGGTAATATTCATTATAGGTGAGTAATTTTCACTAAATTCTACACCTTCCTTCCACTAAAAACATTTTAAAATAAAATTTTCATTTTTCTTCCTCTTACCATAATGTTCTTCCATGACATGGTACACCCGTTTATTTTAAAATTACTTCTTTCCCTATGTAAAAGGTTTAAACTCAAATGTATTATTATCATGTAATGAATAAATCACCTCCTTCATAGACAATTCTCAATTGTTCGTCTCCTTCAGTTACATTGTCTCTTCAAAACATTTTGGTTTGACATCATGGGTAAATAAAAAATTATGTAAGCATGGTGAATACCTATGCATAAGAATTATCACTCTTTTTGATCCCCCCAACTCCGCTTTAGGAGTAGGCTCCACTAGTTTTGGTGTCACATAATCTGGTTCACCATCAAGCTCCACTTTCTCCTGAAATTTTGATTCTTTATTCACATTATCAACTTGTATTGCATGATGGTCTTTTTATGTGACACCTTTATTAAATATCACATTCTAGATTCTGATGATTTTATTGTTCTTATATTCCAAAAATCAATATCCAAACTCGTCATCACTATATCCAATAAAGAACAGGATTATCACTTAGTATCAATATTTTCCCTTGCATAAGTATCAATGTGAACATATTAAAAAAATGATTCATAAATGTGAGAGTATTACCTCTTTATACAATATTTCTCCACAAGTAAAAATTCTCCCATTGGTATAGATAGACACCTATTGATGAGATATTCTTCCATATTCACTACATCATTCTAGATGGTCTTCAGTAACCCTAAGTGCAGCCTCATGCTCTTGGCACATTCATTCAGTTTCTTATTCAACCTTTCAGCTAAACCATTTTGTTATGGTGTAGCTTGAATATTCTTCTCCCATTGAATTCCATTATTAGAATAGAATTCGATAACCTCATTATATCCATAATCTCCACCGTTTTCAGACCTCAAACATTTTAGATTTTTTCCTGACTCGTTCTCTACTATGTTCTTCCACTTCATAAACGCCTTAAAACATCAAATTTGGTTTCAGAAAGTGAACCCATACCTTCATTGTTGATTCATTGATAAATTTCACATAATAGGTTGACCATATAAGTGAATATAATGGTGTAGGACCCCAAACATCAGTGTGCACCAGGTCTAGATTCCAAACCTTTGGTGTTCTTCCTCTTTTATAAAAGATACATTTTTATTGTTTCTAAAGATACAATCTTTACACAAGAAAACATCCAATAACTTCATCTCTAGTATCATTCCATTTTGTTTCCAACACCTTCATCCTCTACTAACTCATGTTTCCTATACTATATTTCGAAATTTGTAAATCCATAACATATTTTTTTTATGTAATCATGTCCATGAAAGTATCTTTCATATTGTACAGGGTGAAATTCTTTTCTCCTTGAGCTCTAACCATATCTCCCTTTTTGATCTTTCATGCACCACCACTGAATCTGGTTCTAAAACCTACATCATCAAGCTACATAATATAAATAATATTCCTTCTTAATTCAAGGATATACCTAACATTTTTCAGAACTCGCAAACTCCCACTACTGGTCTTGATCTGTACATCACCTTTCCCTATTATATGCAAGGTTCATCATTAGCTAGATGTACCTTGCTAGAATTCCCAAAAATAGATTTTTTTAGGAACCCCTTTTCTGACATGGAAAATAAATATTTCCCAAAGTCTATAAATGAAGATTTCATAGGGATATCCACTCTCAGCATCAACACATCATCACTTCCTTCAATTGTCGTGTTTTTTTCATTAGTTTAAGGTGCCTTTCATTTTTTTTCTCTAAACTCATTCTTGATATGTCCTTTATTACCACAAATCTATCAAGTAGGATAAAACAAATTTTAATTTTCTTGGCTATTTACTCTTTTCTTTGATAATCTTTATGATTATCTCATTTTACATATCTTACTCTTCCTTCAATGTTCAGAGTAGAACCATATAATCTTCCTAATTCTCTTATTCGAATATCATCATTGAGGATCATGTCCTACACATCCTTTTAAACTAGCATTGTATTCCATAAAGAATAGCTCACATCTATTATAGTTTCATTCCAAATATCATTAAATGATGATAGTAAAACCAGTGCATGTACCTTGTCGTCAAGCATAAATCCCACTAATGTCAATTGTCTCATAATGGAGTTGAATTCATTGATGTGATCTACAAAAATCCTCCCTTAAATAATTTTCAGATTGAACATTATTCTCTTTGGAACACCTTATTTGATGTAAAAGGATTATTGTACATATTCATGAGATATTTCATTTGCTGATCCATAATCTTCTATTCTATAATGTTGAACTCCATGTTGTTTTTCCAACGTAATCTACACAACTCCTAGAACCTGTCAATCCAGTAACTCCCACTCTGTCTACTCCATGTCCATTGACATTACACCCAGAACTAGAAAATGTAATTTATTCTTGAAAAGGTTGTCTTAGATATGAATCCTCTAGTATATGAATTCAGTTTCATCTAAGTGGTTAATATTAACCTTTCCACCTTCTATATCCATCATTTAATTCGATAAATATGAACTCAACCTTTGATATCAGTTACTGCAAAATCGCTAAGATTTTTTTGTGACAAAAGGTTTACAAAATAATAAAAGGCATCACAAAATAAGAAGTAGATGATTTACATGGACACAGTGATTTAAGTGATCTGGGAAATAATCCATACATCTATAGAGAGGTAGAAAAAATAACTATAATTTGGGAGAAATTTATAGGGAGATTTTCAAATTTTCTCACACACACAAAATATCTATCTCAAATGATCTAATAAATAATATTAAACACTATGCCAAAAACCGAAAAGTAAGTCCCATGTGCTATAGTGATCGGTGGTTGGAAGTCCACACTTCTATAGTGTAGTGCCTACCCAAGTTCAACCTAAAACAATGTCAGTGGAAATAATTACATGGAGTTGCAGTGACATGTTGGATGTTTTTATAGTAAGTTTTCAGTGCTACAATGACATTTTAGTGTCATAATTATATTATTATATAGTTTTTCATAAATGATACAATTTTATAAAATTTTAGTTTGGGGTACTTCCTCCCCCATACCCCCAAATTAGGGGATAAAATCCCCCTAAAACCCCCAATTATCTCACTATAAATATCATCCTACAAGAGTTATGTTATGGTCTGAATTATATGCCACTATCATTCATCCTAGAATCATCCAAAAGGATTGGGATACCCTAATCTAATTATATCCCACTTGGATTTTTATTATCAACATTGACTTGTTTCAATGCTACTGACTTAGAAAACTTACTTAATCTAAGCTCCTCATCTTATTTAATTTTTGGTGAATGATTTCCACTCAAAACTTCAATTTTAAGCTGATGATTCATGAAATACCAATTTTTTTTCTTTTTTGCTCCCGTAGATTCCTCTCATATTCTGCCTCTCATCCTTAATTCATCAGTGGAGACCAAAAAAGGCACAACATTGCCTCAAATTATATATTACCATTGGATTCCTCAACATATCTTCCATATTGTTTGTTCCATAATTTTTTTTTCAATGTTAGCAATGCTTCCTATATCAAACCTTTGATAAAATGGTATATCAACTAAATGTGATTTTTCATGGCATAAAACATTGGGTTCTTTTTAAAATTTATAGCACTCTAACAATCACAGTGTAATAAATTTACCTCTCACTTTCTACCAATCTCACCCAATAAGTTCTTTAGAAAAACTATCTCTTTATATATTCTGTTACACAAATTTATTCTTCCTCTATGGTGGATAGAGCTACAACCTTATGTAGTTGAGATATCCAACTCACTACAGTTACTCTATAGGTAAATGCATAACCTATGGCACTTCTAATTTTATCTACATTTCCTTCTAGGTCGGTATCCACATTCCCCTATAATGAATATCATTTCCCAAAGCATAGAGATACTTCCTTGCTTCCCTTAAGTATCTCAATATCCACTTCACAACATCCCAATGCTTATTTCTAGGGTTATTCATGTATATTCTACCAACCCCCACTGCATGATAAATACCAATTTGGTTACAAATCATTCCATACATCGGTATTCCAACAACTCATACATGTGTAACCTTTTCTATGTACTCAGCCACTTTGGTCATCTTCAATGATTGATCCTTTGATAATTTGAAATGGATTTCTAGGGTAATAGAGACTATATTTTCTTCCATCATATTGAATCTTCTCAGAACCGTCAAAATGTAATTATCCTATGATAATATCAAGGTTCCAGTTGTGTTTTTTCTCTTGATCTTATTCCCCAAAATATTTCCATATTCTCCAAGACCCCTTATCTCAATCTCCTCAACCATATTCCCTTTCATCTCATCAATATTATGTAGAAATGATCCTCTAATGAGAATTTCATCCAAATATAGAATCAATTTAATGTATTTATCACAAAAAACTTGGTGTAGAAACATTGATTCATTCCAAACTATTTGTATTCATATTTATTCATAAATGAATTAAACATTTTATTCCTTTATCTGGGTTCCTGCTTCAACCCGTATAATCTCTTCTAGATTTTTCACACTAGGTGTTCCTTTCCTAAATCAATGTATCACTTTATATATTACATATAGATATCCTCCATCATATCTCCATGAAGTAATGAATACATGACATCAAGGTTCTCAAGGTATAAGTCTTCTTATGAAATAATACTGAGAACAACCCGGATAGTGGTAAGCTTCACTATAGTTGAGAAAATTTACGTAAATTCCATACCTTTATTATATTGAAAACCTTTTAACACCAGCCTTTCCATTTACCCCCTCTTAATATCTTGTTATTCTTTGACATTGCATTCCCATTTTTTAAAATAAATTTTTTCCTTCTGTAATAGGTGTCATCTCCCATGTTTTGTTGTCATGTAATGAAGAAATATCCTCCTTTACAGCCAAATCCCACTTGTTGGACTCCCTTATATTTATTTCGTCTTCAAAACATTATAGTTCTATATTGTAAGTCAATAAAAAATAATATAACGATGGTGAATACCTCTTCATATGAATTCTCAACCTTATTGATCTTCTCAACTCCACATGATGAGTATAATCCACTGGTTTTGGTGCCACATGCTCAGTTACACCACCAACCTCCACTTGATCATATAATTTTGATTATTTATTTTTATTATCATATTTAGCTACATGATGCTCTTGGTGTGTGACACATTAATTAAATATCACATTCTGGATTTTGATGATTGTCTTGTTCATATCATCCTAAAAAGTGATATCCAAACTCATAAACACTATAACCAATAAATAAACATGATTTAAACTTAGAATCAATCTTTTCCCTTCAATAAGCATCAATATGTACATATTCAAAATATATAAAGTCTCAAAAATATAATATTCTTACCTCCTTTCCATATTAGATCTCATTGGGTAGGAATTTTTTCATTGGTACAGATGGACTCCTATTAATGAAATATGATGCCATGTTCACTACATCAACCTAAAAGTTCTTGGGTAACAATGAATGTAGCATCACGTTCCTAGATCATTAATTAAGTGGCCTAATAATCCTTTCAGATACACCTCTATATTTTGTTTTACCTATAAAATTCTTCTCCCATTGAATTCCATTATTAGAATAGAATTTTATATACACATTAATTCCATATTATCCACCATTTTCAAACCTAAAACATTTCACCTTTTTTCCTGAATAAATTTCCAACGTGTTCTTCCACTTATAAAACACCTTAAACATGTAATATTTTCTTTTTAGAAAGTAAACCCATACCTTACTTATTTATTCCCTGATAAATGTCACATAATATTGTGAACCTCTAAGGGAATATACCGGTGTAGGCCCCCAAACATCCTTGTGCACCAGGTCTAGCTTCTAAGACATTGTTGTTCTGCCTCCTTTCACAAAATATACCTTTTATCTTTTTGAAGATAAAATATTCCCACATGAAAACATCCACTAACTTCATCTCTGGTATCATTCCTTTTTTTCAACATCTCTATCCCCTTCTCACTCTTGTGGCCTAGCCTGTAGTTCTATATTAGTGAATCCCTGGTAGAATATATTGATGTGGGAATTTATATGCAAGTCTCTATCGTGTTTTATAGGGTTCTATTATTTTCTCCATGATATATGACTATATCTCCCATGGTAATCTTCCACAGACAACCAATGAATGTGGTGATAAAACCTACATCATCAATCATCCCAACAGAAAAATATTTCTCTTTAATCTGGGGATATACCTCACATTATCCAGAATTAAACAATTTCCACTGTTGGTCTTGATTAATGCATCACCCATCCCCACTGTCTGTAAGGGTTCATCATCAACAAGATATACCATGAAACAAAATCCAAAAAATTAATTGTTTAGTAAAACCTTCTTTGACATGGAATGAAAAGATTCCCCTGAGTCTAAAATCTAAGATTCTATAGAGAAATCCATGCTCAGTAGCAGTACATCATCAATTCCCTAATCCATCATGTTTACTACATTAGTTTTAGATTCCTTCTATTTTTTCCTACACTCCTTAACATGTCTGTTCTTCCCAAAATTCCAGTAGATGGGACCAAACCTCTTTTCCTTGTCTCGGATCTTTCCTCTTAACTTTGATCATCCTATGAGATTATCTCATTGTGCAGATCTTCCTCTTACTTAAACATTTATAGAATAACCATAGAATATACATTAATTTCTTCTTCAAATATCCTCACATAATATTAGGTCTCACACATCCTTTTGAACGAAATTTTTATTCCCTAAAGAACTACTCACGATGATTTCAGTAACTTCCCAATTTTCATGTAATAAAGTCAATAAAACCAGTGCACATACCTCATCATCAAGATCAATTCCCAATAATTTTAATTGACATGTGATATTATTTAATTCTTTGAGGTGATCATAAAATACCCTCCCTTCAATCATTTTAGATTGAATATTCCTCACATCAGGTATACTTTGTTGGATGCAATGGATTCTTGTACATATTCTCGATAACTTTCATTAGACCGAACATCGTCTTCTACTATATAATTTTGAACAACATTTTTTTACCAACATAAGGTGTGAAAATCCTAAAACATTTCGATATATTTTCTTCCACTCTATCTACACCATTTCCTTTGGCTTTAAACACAAAAGCAGAAAATGAAATTTCTTCTATTAAAGGTAGAATTTGATTTGCATCCACTAATAGCTAAAGTAATATCCATAGAAGCGGTCAATATTAACTTTTCCTTGTTCCATAGTGTAAGAACACAGATCTTCATTCAGGTATTTTTTTCCTTTTTCTAGGGTTTTTAAGGAAAATAAATTTTCTGGAAATTTCAGAAGTACACGCCGTGTACTTTTTGATTACACGCCGTGTACTTTTTCCCAGCTCGAAGCCGTTTTCTGGTCATGCTGGGCCACACACACGGTGTGTAAGGCTGAGGTGGATGCCGATTAATTCGGAGTATAGAAAACTGAAGTACACACCGTGTACTCAAGAATTACGTGCCGTGTACTTTCTTTTTTTCATTAAACGGACCGGGGTCACGCCTAACCCCCATGTTCATCTTCTTCCCCAGTTTTTGTCCGTCCGAGTGTGACCGTATTGTTGGATCTTCGACGAACTCCCACCTCACCGTCCGTTCTCCGATTCGAGCACAGTCGATTGCGTTGGAAGCGCAACGGTGAGTCCTTCCTTCTTTTTTATCCTTGTTAATTGATTCCTCCTCATTTCCAAGTTATCGTGGGATGAACGTTTTGTGCATTTTCTCAGATCTACATTGTTCTAAAAGTAATATATCATCATGGTTCACATATATCGATCTCCTAGGATCTAGGTAGGTGGTTTGTGCCTTTCCGTAGAAAGTTAATGAATATTATCTACAAATTCCACCAATACCCTTGAACGGGGTATTGCGTGTTTCCTGTTTTGCCTTGCTGTTTGCCTGCTTTGCTTGATTATTATTGTATAGGTTTATTCTTGTGAGTAGAGTAATTTATTTTGTGCTTAGATTGCTTTTCCATGATTGTATTTCCAGTTGGGAATTTTTCTAATTACCATGCCTAGTCGTAGGATAGTGGAACTGCTACTTTTTATGCTATTGAGCATTAGTTGATAGCCAAGTAGTTCTTGAGGTTTACTTGGATGATGCACACATGCTGATCATGTTTTACCTTTCACTTAGGACTGTGAGAACCTAGAGTAGTAGACCAAAGGGAGAATTGACGGAAGGGCTTCTCTAGAGTGTCTTTTAATTACGATGCGAGACTATAGGGGGAATTGACATTGAGTGCTACCCCAGAGAGTATGTAGATCATCGACGCGGGCCACAGGGGGATTTGACATTGAGTTCTTCCTCAGAGAGCTTTTAGCGCAATACGAGACTATAGGGGGAATTGCCGGTGAATGCTTGATCGTACCATGATTCACTGTTTCATTTTCACCCTTACACCGCTGTGCTAAACATATTTTGTATTAAAAATTATAAAAATATTATCAAATTGTGCTTCATGTTTGATTCAATAATTTTGTGTTTATCACTGTTAAATAGGGAAATGATACTTGTTTTGAAAATTACAATGTAGGTGGAGGTGATTTGGAGGGCCCTTGATGAAGTGAAAGAAAAATGGGCCAAAATTGCATGGATACATGGACATCTGTCCACTGTTTTAAATAGTACACAAACTCTGTGAATCCAAATGGGATGAACATTTGTGGGCCGTTCCAAAATTCAATAGGCTACATTTCATATGAAGGAACCTAATCTTGATTCGGCTTGTATGGGGCCCATCCGAACTGATCTGTCCAAGCCATCGAATTTGGACCAAGTCAAATGCGGTGTTCTGTATTTTATCAATAGCTTGAGCTTTAGTTGTCCAAACGGTGCCAAACCTTCGGTGGAGACAGTCAAGAGGTAGGTATACAACTTTTCTATTTTCTCCAAAGCGAGATAAGACTGTCTGAAGGCCGAAACGCGTCACTCAAGTGGACTGATGAAATCTGTGTGCCCAAAACCACCTCCCACATTTCCTATAAAAGGGCACCTTGAGCTCCTCATTTGTAAGTTCGGCCAAGAGGCAAGTATCTGCCATTTTGGAGTACCCAAGGAGTCTTCTCAGAATCCCTAGCAGTTCTGGAGGCTATGGGAAGTGCTACTTTAACATCTTCTTCTTCTTCCTCTCCCATGGGTTTTTAAACCCCTTGTGATCACCCGGGGAGGAATGTGATGTACATCCCGAGCTTCATGTTTGTAATATTTGAATGATCTTTTAAATTCCAGATTGTTGTGTTGTTTTTCATCGTCCTCTATTATTATTTTATTTATTTATGTACTGGTGTGTCATGCTTAAGTGAACGCCAAATTTTGGTTCTTGGGGTGTTATGGGCCATAACGGATCGGAATTTGTCACTTTTTCACATTGTTTTTAGTGTTTATGGAATTCTGTCTAGTTTCTAAGCTACTGCCCAGAAAAACACAGAATACACAGCGTGTATTTTTTGAGAACACACCATGTAGTTTTCAGGCCGTGTCACTAACCGTGTGAGCAGAACACAGTGTCATGGAAGTAACTACGGAAACACGCCGTGTACGGTTGCTACACACTGTGTAAGCTCAGAGCCATGTACCCGGCTGTGTTACTAACAACACGAGTCGGGGAAGCACGGGTAGAACTTGCCGTGTCCATAGGGAACACTCCGTGTAGTCCTATCCAAGTACCCGACCGTGTCACGAACAACACGGGCCGGCGTTACCTTCCTTTCCACACGCCGTGTTTGTTCGGAACACACTGTGTAGTCTTGCCTAGGTACTGGGCCATGTCATGAACAAAATGGGACGGTGTCGCATTCTACTATACAGGCCGTGCTTGTTCAGAGCACGCCGTGTAGACGGCCGTCTACTCAACAACATGGACGTTCAAGGCCTTGTCTAGTTCACGCCGTGTTTGTTTCGAACACGCCGTGTAGTCTCGGGTTAAGTCGGACCGTGTGGGTTAGCTGTGTAAGGAACTTGGGCAGGGGAATAGTTACAAGTACACGCCCTGTGTTGAGGTCAACAAGCCGTGCAGTTTGAAGTGTACATGACTTGTTGGTCAGGAGTACACGCCCATGTAACTGGCTTAAAAAGACACGCAGTGTAGTTTTTATACACGTCATCTAGTCATGTTTTTCAATCTTTTATGTTTTTCTTCCCCTGTTACCATTTTGTACCCTTGTGATCTCGGTCCTTGTTTTCCTGATCTAAGGTGGGATTTTGATCTTTCAGAGCTATGCCTTCGTGATGTCCTCCGGTCGTACGTCTATCATCAGGCAGTGATCAGATGCAAGATATGGCTAATCATGGACTTCCTGAAGATCCCCCAGCTGAGCCAGCCTTGGCACCAGCTATTGTACCAGTTGCGGGTGCAGATGCGTAGTTTAGGGATGGTTTCATGAGGATGATGGAGGCCTTACAGGGAACACCTCCTCTTGCCACATCTATGGAAGACTTGACGCGGGTCTTTCAGCAGCATCATTCTCCCACGTTCTCAAGGGAGGGAGGACCTCAGGCTGCAGAGTCATGGATGGAAGCCATGATGACTATATTCGAGCATCTAGAGATGCCTCTAGAGAGGCAGGTCAAGCTCTCCAACTACATTCTCTGAGACTCTACCAAGAGGTGGTGGGATGTGGTCTCACAGGCGGGTCAACAGCAGGCTATGACTTGGGAGGAGTTCCAGCGCGTGTTCTATGACTACTTCTACCTGGAGACCCTGAGGGCCGATCGAGCCTAGAAGTTCATGATCATAGAGCAGGGTACTCTATCTTTCATGGAGTATTCCTCTCATTTTACCATGCTTCAGCGTTTTACACCCCTTCAGGATGGGAGTGGGGTGTTCCTGGTGAGGATGTTTAAGGATGGACTCAGGTGGGAGATCCGCTCGCAGGTGAACATCTTCCAGCTCACTTCCATTACTTCCATCGTCAACCAGGAACTGATTGTAGAGCACAATCTGAGAAACTCTGGAGATGAATGTCAGGGCAGTTCTGCTTCTAGAGCTATCTTTCCTTCAGATGACGGCAAGAAGCGTCGTAGGGATCCTACACGCGGTGATTCGAGGAAGCGAGACACATGATCAGGAAGCAAGGTGACGTGCTACTAGTGTGTCCGAACAGGGCACATGAGTCCGCAGTGCCAGAGAGACCCTGTGGAGTGCCGATCTTGCTGCAAAATGGGTCACCTTCACCATTTCTGTCAGGTTTTCTCACCAGCAGTTGGTGACCGGGGTTCTTCCATGACTCCTCGTTCAGGATAATCCCCACCAGTTTCTCACCAGTCGGGAAACTGGAGTTCTTCCGACCATTTAGGCCAAGGTGGAGGTTGAGACCATGGCAGTCAGCCACCAGTTCCTCAGCACCAGTAGAGAGGTTCAGCTCAGAGTGGTCAGCCAGTGGCGCAGGGCCACGGTACAGTCCAGTATTTCGTCATGGAGTAGACTTATCAGGAGCAGGATCCCGACACTTCTACGGTTCGAGGTACGATTTTAGTAGCCTCAGTTTTATCATCAACCCTTTTCGATACAGGTGCTACGCATAGCATTATCTCTGTTGCTGTTGTTGAGAGCCTTAGAATCTGCATCTTTTCTTCTGCTAACTCATTGACACTAGACACACCTTTGGGAATGAGGACATCTAGTGTAGTCCCGTGTTGAGAGTGCCCTCTCAAGGTTGTAGGGTATCGTTTCTTATGGGATCTATTTGTCCTAGAGATGACAGGCTATGATGTCATCCTCGGCATGTACTGGTTGATTCCCATCCATGAAGTCATTGACTGTTATCACCACAGTTTTATTTCACCAGAGGGTGAATCGTTCCTTCATAGAGGAAAATGGGACGTTTGGGCGAGTCGGGTGGGACTCGAGCATCTTGGGCTAGAAGGGGTGACAGCCCAGATTGCTAGTCTTTATCTGGATGATCATGGGACTCCACAGTTGGACATTCCTCCAGTGGTGGATCGTTTCAGGGACGTCTTTCTAGAGGACTTTTCAGGTTTTCCTCTAGAGTGTGAGATATACTTCTCTATTAAACTCGTTCCAGGAGCGACACTGGTGTCCATTCCTCCCAATAGGATGGCCACACCTGAGTTGAAGGAGCTCAAGAAGCAGTTGGAGGAGCTACAGGATAAGGGTTTCTTCCGACCCAGTACTTCTCCTTGGGGTTCGCCTGTCCTGTTTGCGATGAAGGCCGATGGTACCCTTCGGCTTTGTGTGGATTATCATAAGCTTAACCAGTTGACGGTCAAGAACCGATATCCTTTTCCAAGGATCGATGACCTTTTCGATCAGCTTCGAGGAGTCTGGGTGTTCTTGAAGATTGAATTGATATCCGGTTATCATCAGTTGCGCGTTAGACCATCAGATATACCTCTGACAGCCTTCAGGAGCAGGTATGGTCTATACGAGTATACAGTCATGCCGTTTGGTCACATGAATGCACCTGCAGTTTTTATGGCACTGATGAACCGAGTGTTCCATCCTTACCTATACTCCTTTGTCGTGGTCTTTTTAGACGACATCTTAGTGTACTCTCACACTCTACATGACCATACCACACATCTTGATATCATTATGAGTACACTGAGAGAGCATCGGCTTTATGCTAAACTCTCGAAGTGCCACTTCTGGATGGATCAGATTCACTTATTGGGTCACGTCATCTCAGAGGTAGGAGTATCAGTGGACCCAGAGAAAGAAAAATCTGTAGTTTCCTGGGAGCATCCGAAGATCGTATTTGAGGTACGGAGTTGCCTAGGGCTGGCTGGATACTACAGACGCTTCATTCAGGACTTTTCTCGTATAGCATCACCTTTGACAGGTCTGACCAAGAAGGGGGTGAAGTTCTTATGGTCATATTATTTTGAGTCATCCTTCCAGGATCTGAAGGGGAGGTTGACGTCAGCACCGATACTAGTCTTTCCAAAGCCAGGAAAGAGCTACACTGTTTATTGTGATGCTTCAGGTATCGAGCTAGGAGCTGTGCTTATGCAGGGAGATGGAGTCGTTGCGTACGGGTCTCGGCAGTTGAGGCCACGTGAGAGGAACTACCCTACGCATGATCTGGAGTTGGCAGCAGTTGTTCATGCCTTGCGCTGTTGGAGACACTATCTCTTGGGAGAGCACTTTTTGGTCTTCACTGACCACAAGAGTCTCAAGTAAATCTTCACTCAGCATGATTTGAATCTGAGGCAGCGTAGGTGGGTCGAGTATCTATAGTCTTTTGACTTCGATCTTGCCTATACGTTGGGAAAAGGCAACGCCATGGAAGATGTGCTGAGCAGGATAACTCAGATTCAGGAAGTTTAGGAGGCCATTAGTGAGTGGCAGCTAATGGCTCTGTTCTCTGAGATGCATCTGGAGGTGCACGACAGATGGGGACAAACTTTTCTATCTTCTGTAGCTGTTACCTCCATGCTACTTTATCGAGTACGAATGAGGCAGCTATCAGACTCGGAAGGCTTAGCCCTGCAGGGGAGTGTGTCAGGAGAGGACGCTCTTCCTGGATTGATAGTGGGTGAGGATGAGATCTTGCGTTTCCAGGGACGCATATGGGTGCCAACAGACATAGATGTGGAGAAGATGCGGGATTTCCATTCCTCTGTTTGGGCGGTTCATCCTGGCATCACCAAGATGTATCGGGATCTTCATCGCCAGTACTGGTGGCCAGGTATGAAGAAGGATGTTACTGGTTTCGTCATTTGATGTTCTACTTGTCAGTAGGTGAAAGCAGAGTATCAACGACCAACGGGGCTTTTACAACAGTTACCCATTCTGGAGTGGAAGTGGAACGATGTTGCGATGAACTTTGTGACCAGGTTGCCAAGATCGCCTCGGGGAAACGATGATGTTTGGGTCATCTTCGACAGGCTTACAAAGGTTGCTCACTTCTTGCCGATCAAGGAGACCTTCATTTTCAATGATCTGGGATGAATTTACATCAGAGAGATTGTGCGTCTGCATGGAGTTCCACACTCCATTGTTTCAGACATAGATGCACGCTTTACTTCTCGGTTCTGGTAGGGACATCAGAAGGCCTTGGGTACATAGGTACTTTTGAGTATAGCATACCATCCCCAGACTAATGGCCAGTCCGAGCGCACGATCCAGGTTCTTGAGGATATGCTCCGAGCTAGCATTCTAGACTTTGGCGGTTCTTGGGAGAAGCATATCCCTCTGGTGGAGTTCTCCTAAGAAAACAGTTTCCAGGCGACCATTCAGATGGCACCATACGACGCTTTGTACGGTAGGCCTTGCAGATCACCCTTAGGTTGGCTGGAAGTAGGAGAGGCAGCTTTGCTGGGACCTCGTCTTGTACAGGAGACTTCAGAGCAGATAGAGTTGATTCGGAAGAGGATGGCTACAACACAGTCTCGGTAGAAGTCTTATGCTAATCAGCAGAGACGACCTCTGGAGTTTGAGGTCAGTGATTAGGTTTTCCTATGTGTCTCACTAAGGTTGGGACACAAAAGGATTCGAAGATAGGGTAAGCTTTATCCACGGTATGTCGGGCCGTTTGAGTTCCTGGAGAGAGTTGGGTCGGTCGCCTATCGGTTGCAGCTACCTCAGAGGTATCGGGCCATGCATGACGTCTTCCATGTCTCTCAGCTCCGACATTTCTTTTTAGACCCTTCTTACGTCTTCCAGCCTAAGGAAGTCGATCTTGAAGCAGATGCGTCATTCGAGGAGTATCCTAGACGGATTTTCAATTGCAGTATGAAGGTTCTTCGTGGGCGGTCTGTTCCTCTGGTACGAGTGTTATGGCAGCACGGAGGAGTACAGGACGAGACCTGGGAGAGGGAGGCCGATGTATGATCGCAGTGGCCGGAGCTGTTCGAGGTTTCTTCTTCTCCACCTCATTATGGAAATTCGGGGATGATTTTCTTTAAGGGGAGATGTTTGTAAGAACCCAGATCTTCATTCAGGTATGTTATTCCTTTTTCTGGAGTTTTTAAGGAAAATAAATTTTATGGAAATTTCAGAAGTACACGCCGTGTACTTTCTGAGTACACGCCCTGTACTTTTTCCCAGCTCAAAGCCATGTGCTAGCCATGCTAGGCCACACACATGGTGTGTAAGGCTGAGATGGAGGCCAGTTAATTCGGAGTACGAAAAACTGAAGTACACGCCGTGTACTCAAGAATTAAATGTTGTGTACTTTTTTTTCATTAAACGGACTGGGGTCGCACCTAATCCCCACGTTCATCTTCTTCCCTATTTTTCGTCCGTCCGAGAGTGACCGTATAGCCGGATCATCGATGAACTCCCACCTCGCCGTCCATTCTCCGATTCGAGCATGGTCGATTGAGTTAGAAGAACAGCGGTGAGTCCTTCCTTCTGCTTTAGCCTTGTTTCTTAATTCCTCCTCATTTCCAAGTTCTCGTGGGATGAATGTTTTGTGCATTTTCTCAAATCTACATTGTTCTAAGAGGAATCTGTCTTCATGGTTCACATATATCGATCTCCTAGCATCAAGGTAGGTGGTTTGTGCCTTTCCGTAGAAAGTTGATGAATATTATGTGCAAATTCCACCAATACCCTTGAACGGGGTAATTAGATCATGTGAGTTCAAACTAATGGTGTACATTAGTGATGACATAAGTAATAGTGTATTTAACTTATAATGTATAAATACTATAAATTACTGTATTTCACTATTCACCAAAAAATTCATGTATTTCAGAAAAATCCCAAAAACTCACCCTAACCATTTTTTATATATAGAATTAAAAAAATGAACTAAATTTAATTAAAATAATTTTTTAAATATGAGAAATTTAAATTTAAATTAAAACCATCATTTACTTTTAAAATACAAATTTTAAAATTTAAACTGTTTTTCTAACACTTTGAAGAATAAATTAAGGTCTCATAAAATTATCCCAAAATCATAAGAAATAAAAATATTAATTTATTAATACATTTTATAAAAATATATATTATTTTAATTTTTTTTAAATGATGATGCCTTGGTTAAAAGGCCAAAGCACACAAATAAATAAACATGGAAAACAAGATTACAAAAGCCTGAAAGAGGGAAATTTATTACAATCTGTTTCATGGAGCGGGATGAGATCTATTATAAGTTAATCCATCCATGTAATATCATTTTTAACTCATCTATTTTCAAGACAATCCAACACCATTTTCTCCTCACGGTAAGAATGGGTGATAATATGATTAATCTTAGTCAGATGTTGAAGGCACGCCATCCATATTGTTGTTAGGGGTCGTGCCATGTGAACCACCCCATGATGAAGAGCTTGAACGATGGTAGTGGAGACACTTTCAATCCACATATTATTCCATTTTTTTCTTGATGAGACTGATGGCGATAATGACGCTATACATTTCAGATTCTAAGGAGGAGACAAAACCACACATGTCGTAGCCACATCCCGAAATATGCCCATTGTGGTTTCATCAAACTACTCCATAGTCATCGGGGCCTAGGTTTCCTTTTAAGGTAGAATCCGAATTTATTTTGATCCATCTAGGGATATGGGGTTTCAAAAATACTTCCAACATACCTTCCATTATCTCCTCCACAAGTTATGGGAATACGAGCTTCCTTTCACCAACTCCATCCCAACAAGTTTGATTATGAAATATCTTTCCATATAATTCTTCATATTGTTCCATATAAATACTTACAAATCCTATAAAATATGTATGAAAAAATTAAAAACACATAAATCCAAAATATTTTATCAAACATTTGTCCCCAGACAACATAAAGTACCAAATAATGTCATATACGAAATATGTGAATGCCTTGATTATATATTCCCATAAAGCATAGTAATAACCTAAATTACAATAAAACATTAATTAAAACATGCATTCTTTAAAAAATAAAATCTTTTTTCATTACATAAATAAAATAATAATTTATTGAATATATTTCAAAAATCTAAATATGTTGTAAACTCAATCAAAGATAACATAAACCAATTTTTCATCAAACCACTAATTAGTTCCAAGTCCATCAATACTATACCATTTACATCAATATTTTCAATAATCTCAAAACATCAGTATCTCAACATTAGGAACATTTTAAGCATTATATTTATATTAATCATGTTTTCTCAACAAATATCACCTTACTAAGAAATCACTTTTCTGGGTTATCAATACCATTCAACATATGATTTTAAATCCATAAAAAAAATACATTAGTACAATTCATATAAATTATGTGGTTCTTATTGCTAGAATATAATTGATAATATACTCCTAAAACATAATTATTTAATCTAAATACATAATCACTTTAATAATTTCACTTCAACTACTGTAATAACATAATCTTGACCTTAATCACTTACCTTCTTTTGAGGTATATTCCCATGACTATAGGGAAATTCATTTTTGTATTTTCCTATCTCTTTAATGTTGAAACACTAGACAATAAAGATTTATTTATTTCCCTTTAATTCACGAATCAGGTGACCTTTCTCTCCACACTTAAAGAAAACCCATATTCCCTTCAATAAATTTCAATGGTGTTTCTTTCCATAATTACCACATTTGGGAAAATCCTTATTTCTTTGCTTCTCCTAATCCATTTTTTCTCTTTTTTCCTCTTATTATGTTGATTCACTTTGAATAAAATGGATCTCAAAGATTACTTATTTGTTTTGATGGCTCATAAATATATTTTATCATATTATGAAAAAGTTTGAGACATAAAATATTGGATATCAATATTAGATATATTGATATTTGGATTGAAAGAATGTATTATTTATGGATCAATTACAAGAGGGGGTGAATTTTAGTTTAAAAAACTTTAGTTTAAAAGAATTAAACTAAAAAGAATCATGATAATCTTTTAATTAAAAATATCTATTTCATACTTGGACCTCTGTTTTATTACCAAAATATCATAATCAAGATGACTTTGATACATCAAAGTATACTAATTGTAATCAAATAAGATTCAATAATGTAAACAGATCATATTTGATCACATTGTGATATAAAATATTTTATCACCCTTATAATTTTGTATTACATTTTTTATGGATTTAAGTATCCCATTATTAAAGCATTTTTCACACAATATTTGTTTTGAATCCATTGGTTAAAAATATGCTTAAGAGATGCAATTTCACAATGGCCCAATTTGAGAGCAGTTAATTGTTCCTTACATAACATTAACAACACTGATCCAAATGTTAAAATTCATTTTTTTAGGATTCTATAGTTTTGGGGATTCAATTCATATAACTAGTCCAAAATCTGAATGCTATATGAATGGTACCAAACATGGCCTACAAGTGAACACATTCTAGGCAGGCCAGATTGGATGACCCTTTAGTATTTTGGCCATAAATTGGGCCTATGAAATATAATTTATAGTATTCAACGTCATTTGGATAGATAACTCAAAGAATAACCTTTCCAACAAATTTCATGATAATTGAATTCTTTTTGGTTAGTCAACCATTCGGATAATGAAGGATTAAAAAGTCTACCATGAATAGTGACATAGTCCATTAAGCACTTGACTTCTATTGTGTAAAGTGTAATGTATTTGTCCATAATATCACCCCTCTCCCTCATTATCTCATTTTGCGATACTAGGGGTTAATTTTAGTTTAATTAGAGAGCTCTCTTCATCCATTTTACTTCTCGCCTCCCTCATGTACTTCTAAGCGTCTTAGTGGTCAATTTGGGGGGTGTTTCTTATTGTAATCCCGAGCTCCACGCTTGTAATCTTTGTAAGGTAATTGATTTTCAACATTGTTGTAAATTGTTCTTAATTTATAACTTCTCTGTTTTTGTCTATTCTGGTATGATAAAATACAAATTAAAGGAACAAGAATCCCCATGCTTCCATGCATAACCCGAATATTTTGATAATTTGAGTATAGTTGCCTCTTTTCTCACCCCTTCCCTTTCTTGAGTGTGCAAATAGATTTCATCAGTTGATAAAATCTAGGATCTTGAACATATGAATATGCATGTTATTTTATTTTGTAATATTTTATCAATGACACAAATCTATTCATCTCATCACATTTTTGATTTTATTCCTTGATTGAGTTCAATTTTTTATATCGATTCATGTTTGTTGATTTTGAGTGGTAACCGATAATAAATATCGTTGTTAAATCAAATCCTAGGTGATATCCTAGTAAGAACTCACATACCATTACTGGTTTCATTATATATAAAATCAAGGAATCAAGGATCTTTCCCTTTCCCTTGAGAGCGATGGCGGATTGAGCATCAAGAGACACTTACCCAGGTTGATCACGATTTCTCCAACCAGTTTCTCTCAGTTGTAATATAATTTCAATTTATGGTTTTAAAGAAAAAAACCTAGTTTTAAAAAACCCCTTCCAATTTTAGTTTCTTAATAAAAACCTTATTTTTGATTTAATTATCTAAAGTTCCATCGAGATATGACCTATGGTTACTGCTACACAGTAAAAATTCTAGTAAAACTAAACATCTAATTTCACATGCTCGACAACGTGATCAAATTTTCACACCATTTCTGGGGATCCAAGGTCATTATTTTCTTTTATTTATTTATTTTTATTCTTAATTAGTACTTCTTTCAATATCCCACCCCACCCCCCATTTGATTGTTTTTGTTTCGATTTTTGTTTTTTTTGTCTTTGTATGATCTTCCTTTATCTCTATACATTATCTCTCTCTATTATTCTCTATATCTATATAATTATGTAGTGTAACATTATATTCTTCTTTCACCATTCTTGAGTGCTTTTATTTTAACCATCTTCAATCTTAAAAAATTGAACCAAACTAAACCCAAGAAAACACGGTTGCAAATAACTGAACCTTAAAAGAACTGACCACCCCAAATTTGGAGTACCAATCTGCGTACATCCAATATCCTAAGGAAGCATCCAACATTTAGCTGAGATCATTCCTCATCCACATACTTCCTAAATTCCATGTTCTTCCTGGTGAGGACCCTCACAAACATCTTAATGTGTTTTACATAGTGTTCTCCACCATGAAACCCCAAAATGTGTCTGAGGACTTAATTAAGTTTAGGGATTTTGATTTCTCCCTTGATGGTGTATCCAAAGACTGGATATACTATCTACCTACCAAAATTGGGGGCTGGAATGACCTAAAAAGACTTTTTTTAAAGAATTTATTCCTGGCCTCCCAATATGTATCAATTAGGAATGAAATTTGTGTCATTATGCAATCACATGGAGATACCCTTCATGAATATTGGGAGAGATTCAAAACACTTTTCTCAAGCTTCCCCCACCACCAAATTAGTGAACAACTATTAATTAAATACTTCTATGAGGGACTTATCCAAATGGATCATGTAATAATTGATGTTTTAGCTGGTGGTTCCCTAGTTAATAAAACTCATTCCACCACTCGTGACTTAATAGCCAACATGGCTCAAAATGCACAACAATTTGGTACACGATAAATTGCACCCACTCGAGGAGTTCATGAGGTAAGTCATTCATCCCTAGAACAAAAGGTAGATAATAAACTTGATGAGATCCATACCCATCTATGTAAATTATCTCTAGAACAAGGTAACTCACACTCTTCTTCAGTTCCACTACATTGTGGTATTTGTTTTGACAGTACTCATTTTTATGACCAATGCCTGAAACTTAAAGATTCATCTTAGTCCTGTGCAGCATTATTCCCTGGGTGTCCATTCCAACAAGCACCAACCTTCAAGCAAGAACCATTCAGGAAAAATCCAAACCCCAGGTGGTAAGAACAACAACAATACCGAAAATGAGGAAACCCAAGCTACCCCAAATAGAATTCGTATCGACAAGGTCAAGGTATGCAACCTTCTTATCCTTTAACATCTCAAAACAATACTTCTCCTACCAAATATGATCCAATCCTTGAGGATATGGTGAAGAAAATGGCATCCCAGAACCTCTAGTTCTTACATACTACACAATCGGAAATTCAAGACCTACGAACTCAAGTGGGACAACTGGAAAACACCATCGGTGAGATTAATATGCAAGGTTCTGGACAACTACCATCCCAAACCATTTCTAATCTGAAGTAAAAAAGGTAATTTATGTTCAATTATAGTTCATAGTGGTAAAGAAGTTTCTCCTTCTACTAATTCTACACAACATGTAACTCCCTCACCTGTAAACTCTCTTTCTCTACCCTCAAAAGATTCTAATTTTGAAAAACAAATCACACATACTAAACAAATTTTCATTGAAGATTCCACTAAAAAAATCATTCCTCTCCATATCCCCCAAATAATCTCTAGATATAAGAAAATTTTTGATAATGATATTGAAAAAGAAATAATGGATACATTTAAAATGGTGAAATTTAACATTCCTTTATTTGATAAAGTTAAACAAATCCCTCACTATTCCAAATTTCTTAAAGAACATTTCACCCATAGATGAAGGATGAAGGGGAATGAGAGAGTAAGCTTGAAAAGAAATGTATCTACCTTGATTCAACCAACAATGCCAACCAAATTCAAGGATCCAAGAACATTCATGATACCCTTCACCATAGGGGAGACATTATTTTCAGATGCTATGTTGGATTTAGGTGCTTCAATTAGTGTAATTCCTTAATATGTGTATACTTTACTGTAGGTTGGAGAGCTTCAACCGAGATGCATCATAGTTAAAAATTCCAACTGGAGCACAACACACCAATCAAGAGTGGTAGAGGACATCCATGAAAAAGTGAAGAATCTCATCTTCTCCACTGACTTCTACATTCTTGATATGGAGGATACTAGAACACAAGGACATGCCTCTTTCATACGTGGAATTCCATTCTTGAAAACAGCAAAGATAGTCATCAATGTTCACAATGGTACATTTTTTATGGAGTTTGGTGGAGAAAAGGTCAGCTTTAATATCCTTGATCCTATGGAACACCCTATTGAAGAGCACTCCACTCTTCATATCTATTTGATGTAAGTGCTCTCAAATGATACACATGCACACAATTCTCTCCTCAACCCATACTTTGACTCATTTTCCTCTTCTTCACCCTTGGATGATTTTAGTTTTGATTCTTTTTTTGAGTGTTTTGTGGGTTCAAAAATGTATAAATTTTGTGATTTAATTTATGAGTGTGTTAATTCTGAGGTTCCCATGACGGTTGATGATTCTACAAATCTCATTTCCATTGATTCTCTTTCCTTAGAGAACAAATATGAGTAGATAGATAGTTTCATGGACCTAACTCCCACTAAATTATATCCCTCAATATACAAACCACCAGTTTTATAATTAAAAACATTTCCATCTAATTTAAAATATGCCTTTTTTGAGGGAATTGAGCAATTTTCCATCATTATTTCCAATAACCTCTCTCAATAGTTTGAATCAAAACTGCTTGATCTTTTGAGAGAGTGTAAAAAGGAAATAGGATAGATATTGGTTGATATTCCCAGGATTATCCCATCTATTTTTATGGAATGTATACTTTTGTATGATGAGGATAATCCCATAAGTCAATAAAAACTCCAGTAAAATACCACTCTCCTTGAAGAAGAAAAATTAGATGTCAGTAATTACTTGTCGCTGGGATCATTTATTTTATATCTGATAGTAAATGGGTTAGTCTGGTGTAAATTGTTCCTAAAAAACTGGAATAGTTATTGTGTTAAATGAACAAAATGAATCAGTTCTAATACATGTGCAAAAATAGTTGGTGATTTTGTATTGACTACCATCAACTGACTCAATCCACACGAAAGGACCACTTTCTTCTACCTTTTATTGACCAAATGTTAGAAATACTAGCTATTAAGTCCCATTATTGTTTCCTTAATGGATATTCAGGTTATTTCCAAATATATATATCCCCTAAGGATCAATAAAATACAACATTTACCAGTCTATTAAGCACATTTTCATATAAAAGGATGTATTTCGTTCTTTGTAATGCTCTTGGTACTTTGCAGTGTTGTATGTTGAGTATATTTTCAAAGTGCCTTGAGAATTTCATTGAAGTTTTTATGGATGATTTCACAGTTTATGGAACTTATTTTTATTATTGTTTGGCACATCTAGGTTCTATCCTCTTCCATTGCATAGAAAAAGATCTTGTGTTAAATTATGAGAAATTCCATTTCATGGTTGAGTGGGGGATAGTTCTTGGGAATGTTTTTTCAAATGAAGTAATTCAAGTAGATAAATCAAAAATTGAAATAATTTCATCCCTTCCATATCCAAAATGTTTTCTTGAGGTGTCATATTTCTTAGTTCATTTTGGGTTTTACCGTTGATTCATTAAAGACTTTAGTAATATCGCACTTCTCTTGTCTTGATTGTTGTAAAAGGATTATGATTTTTTTGGTAAAAATTGTGATGATGCATTCAATTCACTAAAAAGGAGTCTCACATCACCTCCCATCATCAAACCACCAAGGTGGGACCTCCCCTTTGAGCTTATGTGTGATGCCTCTAACTTTTCAGTTGGGGTAGTTTTATCACAAAAAGTTGAGAAGGCTCCTCATGTCATTATATATGTCTCACGTACCCCTGACCTTGCCCAGGAGAAATACACAACAAATGAAAAGTAACATTTTTCTATTGTTTTTTTTCTAGGAAAAATTCTATTCATATCTTATTGGGTCAACAAACATTGTCTTTTCTGATCATGTTACCCTTCATTTTATCCTAAAGAAACCTAAAGCAAAGCCCCGCCTCATTCAGTGGATGCTCCTCCCCTGGGAGTTTGAACTTAAGATTAGAGATAAGAGAGGAGTGGAAAATTTGGTAGTTGACCACATTAGTGGTATTTCTCTACCAATGGACCACCATATTGACTCATCCCTCCCCATTAGAGAATTATTTACTCATGAGAACCTTTATAATGTTGTGGAACTTTCCCCCTGGTATGCAAACATTGTGAATTTTCTAGAAACATCTAGGGTCCCCACTAATTTCAGAACATTACAATCCCATAGACTTAATCATGATTCAAGATGGTAAATTTTGGATGACCCTTACTTGTGGAGAATGTGTAGTGACCAAGTTGTTCATCGGTGTGTCCCTGACCATGATTTCACCTCTGTTTTGACCTTCTACCACACTTTGGATGGTGGTGGCCACTTTGGCTCTCAACATACAGCTTTAAAGGTCCTCGACTCAGGTATTTATTATCCAAAATTGTATAGGTATTCCCATCAGTTTTTCAATTCATGTACTCGATGTCAATTCACAGGGAATATCTCCAATATGAATGAAACTCCCCAATAACCCATGTTATTTTGTGAAATCTTTGATGCATGGGGCATTGACATCATGGGGAATTTTTTAAATTTATTTGGCTTTGTGTACATATTATTGGTTGTTAACTATATATCTAAATAGGGGGAAGAAAAGGCTACTAGGATTGATGAATCTTGATTTCTTTTTGATTTTGTGAGGTTTTAGTTTTTTATTAGGTTTGGTTGTCTGAGATTCATCATTAGTGATCAAGGTTCACATTTTTGCAATCTCAACATGAAAAATTTTCTTCGTAAGTATGGGTTTGTTCATAAAGTTTCCACTACATATCACCCCCAAATTAACGGACAAGTAGAAATATCAAATCATAAAGTTAATAAAATCTTGGAAAAACTATACAACCTAATAAGAAAGATTGAATTTTGCGCTTGGATGATGCACTTTGGGCACACTGTATAGCTTTTAAAACCCTGATTGGAATGTCACCATATAGGATTGTGTTTTGAAAGGATTGTCACCTCCCAATGGATGTATATAACAAAGAATATTGGGCTATAAGACAATGTAATCTGAATCTCTCATATGTAGGTGAACATAGGAAGTTAAATATTCAAGAGTTGTAAGAAATTCAGCGTGATTCATATGAGAAATCCTAAATCTATAAAGAGAAAAAAAGGCAATCCATGATGGGATGATTCATCAGTGTAAGTTTCATATTTGTGAGAAGGTCCTCATGTATAATTCTAGGCTAAATCTTCACCCAGGTAAGCTTCATTCCTTATGGCTTAGTCCTTATACTATTACTGATGCTTACCCTTTTGGTCCTATATAGGTTTTTCATGAGAAGAGTGGACAGAGGTTTACTATCAATGGGAAAAGGCTTAAACACTTCTATGAGGATTTTCCAAATCATCTCATAGAGAAAATCCAACTGATGAATTCCACATATAAAACCACATAGCAGGTTGTCCCTTCTCCCTACCTTTATTTATTGTCTATTTATTTAAAATACTTGCATTGAGGACAATGTATTTTTTATATGTGTGGGAGGGTGACATGTCATAGTTAGAATTAAAAATTTTCATTTTCATTTTTTATTTCTTTTTCATTATTTTTTGTTTTTTAATAAAATTTATCTTAAAAATAATATCCAAAATCATTTTTCATGCTTGAGTTGATTGTGTGGAAAATTACAATATTTTTTACAAATGTTTTTCAAATAAATGTTTATGTCTAATATTTTTCTATAATCTATGTTTTCAAATCATTCCAAGGGGTTTAATGGATTTTTTAAAACCATGACTCATTAGCACTTACAAATATTTTAATCCCTTATGCGAGAGACATGATAATCCCTTTATTGTATATTATTACTTTTAATCACTTTATTGAGAG
This sequence comes from Viscum album, assembly GCA_963277665.1. Taxonomy (NCBI): domain Eukaryota; kingdom Viridiplantae; phylum Streptophyta; class Magnoliopsida; order Santalales; family Viscaceae; genus Viscum; species Viscum album. The sequence continues at coordinate 1,957,661,597 of OY728153.1, forward strand.
TCTCGGTTCATCTAATGAAACTAGAACATTTCATGATTTTATTTAAAGCCATAAGATTATAGTATGCTACATTCATGATAGAGGAAATCATTCATTGATAATCCATTTTTACAATTAACCTATACTTTCAGCCACCTTGAAAGTTTACCCTTCTTAAGTCTTAGAGACCATGAAATGGATGTTAGGTAGACACATTATAAGCTAATTTATCCCTATATACCCATATCTTGTGTAAATTATTATTTTGTTTTCAGCAAGTGTGGGGGAGAGGGTGTTTCTTGGGGAATTCTTGGAAAATAATCATTGTTATTGGTTGACAGAAAGATTTCCTACATTTGTTTTTCATAGTGGGTTCACAAACCATATTATATCATTGTGTAATACAAGTTTCACTCTTTATCTCCAAAAAACTCTATATAAAAAAATATAGTTCTGTACATCGAAAAAAACATAACAAAAGAATAACATGGATAAAAGAGGATTTTTATTCATTATTATTCACTGCTTGGTTGGGACCCTCACAAATAGAACAAAGGGGAGAGTTATTTGGAAGTGATACACTCTGTGAGGGGTTGAGTGAGTAAATTCATTGTGAACACTTTCTGAATTTTGACATGTTTTCTACTTGAGATGTTAAACACTCCTATTCTACCTCATATTTTTATACATTAAATCCTACCAACCCTTGAACCTCATAACAACCTATTGGAAGTCCTCTTGAGTAGCACACTAGTTTCTTCTGGTAGAGAACATAGAATCTTGACAATCATATGGAAATATCACATGAACTCAGGAAAAAGAGCATAAATCTACTTTTGTATGTTCCTTGAGTGAAGAGGGAAAATTTCTAGGTGAGGTAGGTTGAAACATGTTTCATGGGGGAACAAATGAATTTGAAAAAATTGAATGTGATAGAAGAAAAATTATACGAAAATTAATTCTATAAATGAGACATTCTGAATTTCATTTCAAACAAATCTTGGAATTTTTCACACCTTTGATTTAGGAATGGGACATGATTAGGATATTAGACATTGCCTAGGAGTACAAAAGATTAGGTTTGGGGGTTTGATCGCATAGTGATATAACATATTTATCACCATTATACTGGTGTATTAAATTATTTATGGATTTAATAATCCTATTATTAAATCCCTTTTCACTCAATATTTTCTTTGAATTCATTTGTTAAAAACATGCTTGAAAGATGCAAATTCACAATAGGCCAATTTGAGAGCAATTCATTGTTCCCATCATAACATTAACTACACTAATCCAAATATTAAAATTCATTTTTTAGGATTCTATAGTCATTTGGATTCAATTCATATAACTGTTCCAAAATCTTAAAGCGAGAATAAGGTGCCCATACATGGCCTACAAGTGAAGTCATTTTGGGCGGTCTAGATTGGAAAACCTTTCTATAATTTATACATAACCTGGGACTCAAAGATTAAATTGGGCTTATTACACCTCCCTTGGATATATAACTCTAATACACACCTCTCCATCTAATTTCATGACAAATGAAATCATTTTGTTCAGTAAACCATCCGGATAAAGAAGGGCTAAAAAGTCTGCCATGAATAGTGACCTAGTCCCTTAGGCACTTGACTTCTTTCATGCAAAGTGTGACGTATTTTTCTATAAAATCACCCTCGCCCTTATTATCTCATTTTTCACAACCATGGGTGAATTTTAGTCTACTTGGATATCTCTCTTCATCCATTTTAGTTCTTTTCTCCCTCATGTACTTCTAAGCGTCCTAGTGATCAATTTGGGGGTGTACCTTACTGTAATCCTGAGCTCCACACTTGTCATCATTGCAAGGTAATTTATTTCTAGATTTTTTGTCATTTTTTATTCATTTATACATTATAAATTTGTTTTTATTATAGGTATGATCAAATAAAAATCAAAGGAATAAGAATCCCTATTTTTCCATGCATAACCCAGATCTTATGATGATTTGAGTGCGGTTTCCTCTTTTCTCACCCCTTCCCTTTCATGAGTGTTCAAATAGATTGTGTTGGTTGATAAAATCCAAAATATTGAACCTGTTAATATTCATGTTCTTGTATTTTGGAATTTTTTATCATTGACACAAATATGGTCATCTCATCACATTGTTGATGTGATGTATTGATTGAGTTTTGTTTTTACATCGATTCATGTTTGTTGATTTTGAGTGGTCGCTGATAATTAATATCACTGATCAATCAAATACTAGGTGGTATCCTAGTAAGAACTCACATAACATTACTTGTTTCATTATTTAAAAAATTAAGAAATCAATTATCCTTCCCTTTCCCTTGAGAGTGATGACATATTGAGCATCAAGGGACACTTACCCAGGTTGATCAATATTTCTCCAATCGGTTTCTCTCAGTAGTAATATAATTTCAATTTTTGTTTTTAAAAGAAAAAAACCAAGTTTTATAAAACCCAATTCCACTTTTAGTTTCTTAATCAAAATATTCTTTTTGAATTAAGGATTTAATGCTCCGTCGAGAGATGAGTTAAGGTTACTGCAACACTTCATAAATTCTAGTAAAACTAAACATCTAATTTGATGCGCTCAAAAACATGATCGAGATTCTCAAAAGACCCAATTAACCTTATAGTGTTTATCATATTTAGATGTGTTAAGATAAAACAATTAAAAATAAGCATAGTAGAATAAAATACTTGTAAGAAACAAGTAAAATAATTGAAATAATATAATAAGGACTTATATCTATTTTAAAAACAATATATCTATTTTACCCTTAAGAGTAAGGTAGCCACAAAGCTTGGATAAACGGATCCCTTATTTTATACTTACAAGAATGTTTTTCTTTCCTTATCAATGACATCCCATGATATGAATATCGTATTTGTTATATCTATCTATCCCTAGAAGCTATCGATCGAATGGATTGGCTCTATCATACTATCCATGCAAGCTCTCGATCGTAATCATGTATCAGATGCATGATAACAATGAAAAATAATTTTTAAGGGGACATCCTGACATGGTTCCATTAAAAATAAAAAACTCTCAAACAATTACAAAATACTAGGAACAATCCGTTCATTCTTTGTAATCATCACAGCTCTCACAGAATGAGAAAATTTAAAATGGAATCGATCAGCACATTAGCAACTGCTCCAAACTCTTTGAATGAATAGGTATTTATAGGAAAATCCCCAATGGTCATATTTCCCATCCCAATGGTCATATTTCTATGATTTTATCCCAATGACTTGGAAACTTGGAACTTCAGTGGATCTTTTATAACTGAATTTCAAACACCATATTGATTTACACCATTACAGTGTAAAAGGATTTCATTACATTAAAAATCAATTTTCCATATTCAAAATTTAAAATTTATTCAGTCTGATATACATCCATAAAAATTTCATTAAAATAATATTTATGAGTTCGAATCTGATGTGTATCGATTTCGTTATCATTTTGATTATAAATACTTTGTCAATATGAAAGAAAAGACAGAAAGTATTATATCTGATGTGATAAAGGCGAATCTGATATTTATCAAATTCATACTCATTATGATAATTATAATGATATATGTTAGTTTATATTCATGAATACTTGAGAACTAATTATAATTATGGAAAAAATATTATGTTTTTTACAAAAACATTCTAAAATAATTTGGACATAAAAATTTAGTAAACAAGTAAATAAGAAAGTGTTTGTGGTTTCATAAATAAAAGTAATGGAAAAGTCAGAAGTGTAACTTATGACGCAATAATATCCCCCTTTTTGGAAAACACAAACCTAAAACATAAATGAAAATATAACTTTGAAAAACTTATAGTACATTTGTTTAGGTAATTCATATTTAGAATTAAAAATTAATCCTTATCTCCCTTTAATTTTATGACTCATCTAAATATGATATTGAATATGACTAACTCTCCCTTAGGATAAAAATACCCCTAAAGATTGAATTCTCCCTTAGAAAAAATTTATCCTTAAAGAAAACCTCTCCCCCTTTTATTCACACCCTTTCTATAAAATTTTCCCCATTTGGTATTTTCAAATATGAATGGGGAAAATCCAGAGTATCCTAAAAAAGGGTTAGAAAAGAAACTATAGAAAATAGTATAATGAACTAACAGGTCATCCATAAAAATTATGAAAGAATATTAAACCAATATTAACTGTTAAAACATTCATGAAAATTTATTTGGATGAAAATAATAATTCATTCACTAATAAGAGTAAAAAAACACTACAAGAGTTCCGAAAAATAAAATCAGTATTTCTTCATGAGGGTTTTCACCAAAGATTTTATCTTCTTAAACGCATATTTTCCCTGCTTCATCTTCTTGATCTTTTATTCATGGATTAGAGTCTTTTCATCTTGTGACCAAAGATTCTCTTCTTGAACCTGAATCTTTTCTAAAAATTATTTATTCTAGTTTTTCATACTAATGATTTCCTCTTTATAAACATTGAATATGGATAACTCTAACTGCAAATATTTCCACATTCCTGCTAAATGTTTCACTTCATGATTCTGTCTATCAGTAGTTTCTTTGAACTCCTCAACAAACTTATCCCTTGCTTCCATAACTTTTGATACCTTACTAAAGGATTCATAGGTTTCATTTGTAATCTTCTTCAGTTCCTCAAAAATTATATTCATGCAGATTTACATTGGCATCAATATTGTGAGACCATTTCACAACCATATTGAATTCCTTTTGTGAGAATGGGAAGATTCTTTTAACACCTTGAGATCAACAGAAAAATGGATTAGCCTTTCTGTTAAAAAATTGATTGAATCTATTTTTTATTTTGTTTATCATGAATCAATTCCACCCAAACCTCAAGTCATAGAAATTATGGAATGATTCTTTAAAGTCTTTTAAAATATTTAATAATAAAATAAATATCTTTAACTATAATCATATTCACTGAATTTGGTTCTTCAATTTTAGGGAGCTGAGGATGATTGGTTCTGAATACAAATTATTTTTCTTTCCCTTTATCATATTTATTTGAGACTAGTTTTTCAACTAAATTTATGACATCATTTCCATCATATAATTCAATAATATCTCGATCATTAGTGTCAGATCATTCTCTTTATGTCTTAAAACTTTGATCTTGGTTATCTTTATTAGAAGATTTGAGTTCTACCTTTGATAATGAATTTTTCTTCTCAGAACATTCAGATTCACTACCCTTATTGATCTTCGAGGTTAAGGCTAATGAGGATGACTGTGCTAATAAAATTTTATCATACTGATTATTTTCTTTATCATCATTTTCATCTTCTTCTTCCAGATCCTATTCTTCATCATTCTCTTTATTTTCATCATCATAATCTTCTTTTTCTTCTTTAACAACTTCTTCATATACCACATTCTCACTCCCTTCAAATCCTGCTTATTTAGCTAAAACATAATTTCCTATAATTCCTTCTCCAGTTGATTTAAAAAAATCATACTCAAAATTAATTTTTATTATAAAATCATCCTTTACATGTAAAACCGATTATGGTTATTTTTTATGAAGAAAAGGTGGTGCCGATTCCATATGACCTACTATAGACTTTCCCTTAAATTTTCTTCTTTTTCTTATTCTTCTTTTATTTTTATTCATTGGAATTGGTAGAGTGGGTTTTTTAAGATAAGTTCTCTGCTGGATCAATACCAGAAACTAGATTCCCTTATTTCCTTTTATTATTTTTTTCTTATCCATTCATCCCTTATCTCATCTGGGACTTTCTTCTTCCTCTTGACTTTCTTAGGTAAGGAATTCTCTGCTTTCCATTTCTTTTCCAGATTACATTTCTCATCTTTTTTACATTTTTTGATCACTCTGATCATCCTTTTTTGAAGATTCGTCTTTTTAGACAAATAACATTGAATTATCATAAAAACTAATTATGTTCCTTTTAATAGTATCATCACTTATGAAAATTATTTTCATCTACTTCAACATTGACTTATTTGAAATATTGAAAAACATCATGCACTCAATAATTAACTTTATTATCACATACATAAAAATAATAATCTATGACTTAATGAAGGAAAACATGATTTTGCTGATGGTAATAAAAATGTATCTGATAAGATAAATATTTCTCATATTCACAAGAAAGTATAAAATGAAAACATCAGTGACCATTAAGGTATCATGATCACCTCTCCTCAGAAATAGAAAACCTTTCATCCATAATGAAACCACCAGATAATCCAGTGTTAGGTGAGAATCTTTCCTAACTCTTTTATAGTAATCAAATAGGGAATCCAATACCTTTTTCTTATCAAAGGAACTAATATCATCCGGTAACTTATGATAAGGAAAATGGGATTCTCCATCCAATGGAATATCAAAAAAACATGTGGCTTTTCTATAAGACATTTGATATCATTTTCTAAAAATTATTATAGAAACATTTTGTTTTCCTTATTCCTTGAAAACCATATCTGAACTATAAAATTCTTGAACAATTTCCAGATATAAAAAATCATGATTTGCATCATAATTTTCTATACACAAAGATTCTAAACCTTGATATTTTATAATTTTCTTCAAAGGAGAATAAAACCTGTTATAAAAAATATTTTACAGCTAACCAGTCTTTGAATATAAACCAATTGTTGAAGTATTTGGAAGACAGCACCATATTCAGGGAAGAAACTGTAGATTTTTACATAAGGAAAGATTTTGGATAGGAAACTTTTGAAGACAGCAACACCTCAGCACATATTTCATTGAGTAGGAAATGTGGGACATGCGAGTCCCTCATTTATATAGGAAATTGGTGAGATGCTTCATCTTAAAAAACATATTCAATGGATGATATGAAAAACCTTTTGATATGGTGGTTGAAAATACTCTCAAGATGTATTTAAGGTATTTTTTAAACTCTTGAGGTTTAAAAAACTTTTATTGTATTAAAATAGAATATGATTAACAAAAAATTGAAAAAAAACAAAGAGTATTTGTAAAAACATAATGAATAATAACAATAGCATAAATGAACAATCATAATAAGATAGTGCAGAAATTTAAAATATAACAAGAATAACATTTGGAGTTGGACGTTTTATCAGTATTATAATGAAAGTCTTCTTGATTTTTGTAAACTAATATATTATGATAGATTTAAGAAATTAAATTTGAAAACTTTTTTAATTCAAAAATTTTAAGAAACCTTGAGTCTGGTAAATTTGTAACATTTTCTGAGCCTGATTATCCTTTTGAGAATACTGAATCTAAAAATTTTATAATGAAAATTGAGTTCAGAACTTCATTATGAAAATTTTAAGAAAATTAAAAAAAACTAAAAACTAACTTTTTTTTAAAAACAACAAACATATATACTCCTCCTATGATTATGAGAAACTTAATTTAAGAAAATGGGTAAACAATAAGTATATGTGAATGATTAATTTACATTGATCATTCTAAGATTCTGTTTAATGTATTCAAATATATCAGATGATAAATGTTTTATAAAAATATCTGCATGTTGTTCTTTCATTCTGATGAATTGTAAAATGATATATCCTTTAATTGTTTGATACTAAAGAAATTGATACCTAATATCTATGTGTTTTGAACAAGATTGATTTGAATGGTTATTTATTAAAGCAATGGAACTTGTATTATCACATAGTATTTTGGTTTTAGGAAAACTCATTCCATAATTGGTGAGTGTGTATTGCATCCATAATACTTGAGCACAACAACTTCTAGCTTCTATATATTCAACTTCAGTAATGGAAAGTGCTACCGAGTGTTTTTTATTACATGTACAAGAAACTAATGAATCTCTTAATAAATTAACTATTATGAATTCACTTTTTCTATCCATTGTATAACCACCAAAGTTAGCATTAGAAAAAAAATTAATTCAAAAACATTTCCAGAAGAATAAAAAGGTCCTAAATCCATAGTTCCATTAAGATAATGAAAAAATTATTTTAAATATTTTAAATGTGATTCCTTTATTTTTTTTCTTGATATCTTTCACATAATCATACTGAAAACATTAAGTTTGGGTGACTAGTAGTTAAGTAAAGTAAATTTCTTATCATACCTCTAAAAAACATTTGATCAACTAGTTGCCCATCCTCATCAAGATCAAGTGTGTTTGAGGTTCTGATTGGAGTAATTATGCTTTTTTATTATGGTATCCAAACATTATATGAATATATTTTATATAGTTATGTTGATATATAAAACTTATTTCTAGTTTATTATAAATTTGAAAACAAAAAAATGTTAACTCACTAATCATACTAATCTCAAACTCATATTTCATAAGATCTGCAAAAGAATTTGTTAAATATTTTTGATTTGATCCAAATATAATGCCATTAATATGTATTTGAATAATAATAATATTTTTGTTAACTTATTTTTTGAAAAGTGTTGGATCTGTAGCTCCATTAACAAAAAAATATTATAATAAAAATCTTTTTAACCTATCATACCAGGCTCTAAAGGATTTTTTAAGTCCGTATAAAGCTTTAGTAAGTTTATAAATGTAATTAGGATGCTTTTTATTTTCAAAACCAGTGGTTTTCTACACATAAAATTCCTCTTAAACATATCCATTAAGAAAATCACAATTCACATCCATTTTAAAAAGTTTTAAATTAAAGAATGTTGCAATGGTTAGTAGAATACAATTTGTGTTAATTCTAGATATGGGTTCATAATTTTTTTCATAGTCTATGCCTTTGTGTTTATAATAACCCTTATCAACAAGTATTTATTTATTTATTATAATAATTACATTTTCATCACATTTGTTTCTAAAAACCCATTTTAATATAATTATGAATGTTTCTTTAGGTCATTCAACCATGGTTCATACTTTGTTTCTTTTTAATTCATTTATTTCATCTCATGTAACTTTAATATATTCCTTATTACCTATAACCTTGTTAGGATTCTTAGGTTCAAATTGGGAAAGGAAAGAAAGATGCACTATTTCATTCCTTATGTAACCTCTTGTTCTAATTTGTTGATCAACATCACCAATGATACTATCACTAGGATGATTATTAAGAAATAGCTGTCTTATTGGGTTTTGAAAAGGTTTTTCTTCAACATAAGGTAAAACATATTCCTAAGGAAAAACATTATAAACTATTTCTTAAGTTGCTTCCTTATAAGAATAATTTTCTAATAAATGTTGAAAATCAATTTTGGAAATAACATCTGAGGATTTGGGTTGAGGTTGTTTAAAAATAAAAGGGTTGGTTTCATCAAATTTAAAATGTATTATTTCCTCAACAGTACAATAACTTTTATTAAAAACTCCATAATCCTTAAAATCAGTGGAATAACCTAAAAATATCCCTTCATCAGATTTTGATGCAAATTTATGTGTGTTATCTATGATATTCAAGATGAATACTTTGCCTCCAAAAACTCTAAAGTAAGAAACTTTTGTTTTTCAACTAGTCCACAATTCATATGGTGTTTTATTAAGAAAAATCCTTATCAAAACATGATTTATAGTATAGCATGCAGTACTAAACACTTCATCCCAAAAAAATTAGTAATTGAGTATTCACCCAACATGGTTCTTGTTATTTCTTGAAGAATATAACTTCTTCTTTCCAAAAAATCATTTTTCTAAGAAGTTATAGGAGATAAAAGGTTATTTTATGTACCTTTATTACTAAAAAAGGTATTAAAATCATAATTTAAATATTATCCTCCATGATCACTATGAATAGTTATCAAGGGAATGTTTTTCTCATTTTTAAATTTCCCTATAAAAGTTTTGAAATAAAAAATGATTCATATTTATTTATAAGAAAATAAACCCATGTATATCTAGTATAATCATCAACCAAGACATATGCATAGTATTTGCATCCAAAACTCCATATTTGTGTAGGACCAAATAAATCCATGTGAACTAACTATAAAGAATTAGTGGTCAATACATCACTAATAGATTTAAAACTAGACTTCTATAGCTAATTGTATTGAAAAGGGTCACCGACTATTGAAGAATTAAATCTACATTCCAATAGATCCTAAACAAGTTTTTTATTATTTAATTTAAATAAGTTTATAAGGTTACAATTTCCTAATATTCTATGCAATAACCATGATTGATCTTCCATTGCACTAAGGTAAGGTAATTCTTGGATCCAAAGGTCTTCTAAGTTAAGTGTATTAACATTCTCATGCCGATTGAAAGAAAGAATGTATTCATCTTTGTAATTGTGTACTACACAATTATAATTTCTAAATAACAAGGTAACCTTCATCGCGTAATTGACTTATTATTATAAGGTTGTTATTAACACCTTTAACAAATAAAGAAATTGAAATTAATGATTTACTAAGAATAACTATGTTACCTATTCTGATAATCCTATCTGGAGAATTATCTCTGAAAGTAACCTTTCCACCTTTCAACTTGATAATATTTTCGAAAAATATTTATTAATAGTGATATTCCAAGAATATACACTATCCATATACCAAGTATTATTGTTTTTGGTACTTTATTTCTTTTCTTGAATGCAAAAAAAAAAAGACTTTGGACACCTAAGCCTTCTTTGGGTCTCGTAATATCAAAAAACTATATTTTAGGAATCCACATTTGTTTTGAAAAATAGGATTTGTGGAAATATAAATATTTAACTTTATTAATTGAGAAATTATTTATAAAATTTCTAACACTTTGGTATTTGGTGCAAAAGGTTTCACTCTTAGGAACAAATTAATTATTACTAAAAACTCTTTTTTTATAAGTATATCCTATTCTAGAACTAGTTCTATGAGAATGAATATGTTTATACATCTTATCAAAGTTATGTTTTCTAGTGGTAAATATTGATAATAGTTTCTTCAAAGAAGAAATTTCATACTCTAGTTTTGTAACTAAGTTCATATCCTCTTTAGTAAAAGATTCAAAATTTAATTTATCAAAACTAGTTTATAATTAATTTTTCTTAGAAATCACTTTTTATAGGTTTTTAGAAATAGATTATTTTTTAAAAGTTTTCTTATCAAGATATTTAGACATACTTGATATTTATTTTGTTAAAATAATTATCCTTTAATTATCCTTATTAAGTTTTTTATTAACTTTTCAATTCTCATTTTGAATGAGTTTAGAAATTAAAGATAATTCATTATAAGAAGGTAAGATATTATCATCTACTGAGGAATATTCTTCATCCGAGGATATAGAATCCTTCTCATCGGAATAATTAGAATTTAATGATAAGTTTTTAAGGTTCTTATAAGTGAATACCTTATTCATAAGACAAAATTTTATTTAGGTACCCTGGAAATAAGAGGAATGTTCCTCTATCTAGAACTATTATTACCAGAAGAATTATCTGAGGAATCTCCTCCACTTTCACTCTAAAAATCATTTTCTTTAAGGAATTTCATTCCTTTTGACTTATAAAACTTTTTTTTATTCCTATCAAAACAATTATCTTTTCTACATTTTCTTTTCATCATTGCACAATCCAGTCTAATGTGTCCATCTTTCTTTCACTCATAACATGTAACTTCATCCTTCTTGTCACTTATATCCTTATTAAATTTCTTGTACTGATATTTGAAATATTTCTTTCCAAAAAAATTATTCATCCTCCTGACTATATTTTCCAATTAATTTTTAGATTTTTCTAATGAACTTCAGTCCGATTATATAACTTTTTTCTTTTTGGTCGATTTCACTACTTTCTCAGCAGACTAAACATTATAAGGTAAAGTAAATGTTATTAAAAAGGCAACACCGGTATTTTTATATTTCTATTTTTTGACATCTCTAGTAAATCATCCCTGATAATTCATAAGGGTTCCAATAAGATCGTCACGAGTAATATTTTTCAACCTTATGGTATCATAAACAATTGTCCTCATCAACTCCCATTCATTGGGAATGATATCAATGATCTTCTCCCCGTGAATTTTATCATATAATCCTTTTTATCCAAGATATTGTAAACTATTTATGATAGTAATAAATCTTTTGTGAATCTTGAAAATGGATTGTCTAGTCAAAAAATCAAAATTTTGATATTCATCTCTTAATATAGATCTCCTAGTTTCAATAATCTTTGAAGTACCAAAATGTGTAACTTTTAAAGTTTTCTAAATACAATTAGCAGTGTCACAATATGATATTTGTCTATTGAAGATTCTTGTCATTGTATAAAACAAAGTGTTACTTACTCGATAGTTAAGTTGATATTACATATTTTCTTGATGGGTAAAAGATTTCAATTACTAAACTAGGATTTTTTATTCTCTAGTCAGCACCACAAAATTATCAACCCTAGTGTTGATAATGGAATTCTTCATTCTTTCTCTCCAATGTTCATAGTCATCGCCATCCAAAATTATTGATCTAATGGGATAGATATTATGTATTGATATGACATTAAAACATGTCATCTTAATATAAAAACATTCTTTTCCACAAACACGTTAGTGTAAAAAATATTAATAAACAAAAAGTTTTTAACGAAAATTAATATACTTGAAATAGTAAAGAAACAAAATTTCAAAAAATATATGAGAAATGGAAACCTGATTTGATACCAATTGTTGGATATATATATATATTATATATATTGATATTAGGATTTAAATATTGTGTTCTTGATGGATCAATTACAAGAGGGGGTGAATTGAATTTAAAAAAATAGTTTATAAAAATTAAACTAAAAACATTCACAGGTCTCTTTTAATTAAAAAGTTCACTTTAGTACTGGGCCCTCAGTCTAACTACCAAATTATCGTAATCAATATTACTTCAATATATCAGAGTATACTAATTTTAATCAAATAATATTTAAAAAATTAAATAGATCGGATTCTCAAAATATTTTATTAACAATTTTAGTGTTTATCATATTAAGATATGTAATGATATAATAATTACAAATAAGCACAACAGAATAAAAGACTTGTAAGAAATAATTAAAACAAAAGAAACAATATAAGAATAACTTATAGCTATTTTAGAAAGAATATATATCTTTTAATCTTAAAATTAAGGTAGCCACAAACCTTGTCTAAATAAATCCCTTATTTTATACTTACAAGAAAGTATGTATTTCCTTGGAAAGTAAATCCCTCAATATGAATATTGTATTTTTTATGTCTGCCTATCCACAATAGATCTCGATCTAATGGATCAGCTCTGTCTTTTATCCCCATAATCCCTCAATCTTAATCATAGATCGAATACACAATAACAATGAAAAATAATTCTTAAGGGTATAACCTGAAAAGGTTCCCTTAAGAAGAAAAAACTCTAAAACAATTACAAAAGACTAGAAACAAGCCTTTCACACTTTGTAATCATAAAATCTCTCGTATAATGAGAAAATTGAAAATGAAATTGATCAACACTTTAGAAACTACTCCAAACTATTTGAATGACTGGGTATTTCTAGTAAAATCCCCACTGGTCATATTTCCCTTCCCAAAGGTCATATTTCTCCATGTTTTTCGCAATGACATTGATTCCTAGAACTTCAAAATATCTTTTATAACTGAATTTCCAATGTCATATTGATTCACACCACTATAGTATAAAAGGATTTCCGTACATTATAAACCATTTTTCCATATTAAGGGGCTCCGCAACTTAGGGTTCCTTCCGGTGCCGCCTTTATCTCTCCTGTCTCAGGTCAGATCCGGTCCTCTCTTCGGTGCTTTGGTTTGGCACCCTCATGGAGTGCAGTCTCATCCAGTGGTAGTGACGTGGGGTCTCATTCTTCTTAGAAAACCCCATCATCTTCTGGACTCTTCTTTCCCTAACCTTCGAGTTGGCTAGGGCTTCCATAGCAGCACGATGTTGGTACAGGGTTCGAGTTTCTGGTGTTGTGGTATGGGGGGTCGTCATTACTTTTGGTGCTGGCTGTGAGTGTATTGGGAGGATCTGGTCTTCATGTGAGGATTTGAAGGCGGTGCCAGGATCTATAGTTGATTTGTGACGAGGTATTCTTCTAGAAATCTCTGGTTTGGGAGGTAGTATCTTCGGTGTTGTTTTGTTGATTTATCTATTGTCTGCATTTTTGGTTGTGTTGCTGGTTGGGTTTTGGTTTGGGGGATCGGCATTTTTTGGTTTGGATTTTCTGTTTTCATTGAATTCAGGCATGTGGGAGTGTATTGTTTTTGAGTTTATTTGAAGATCGTGGGGGTAGTGATGATTTGAAGGGGTGAATCAGTGTGTGGTTCTCGAACCTCTTGATTGCGGGGTTGTTCTGCCAGTATGTAACTAGAAAGCAGTACCTGCAAATGATTCTTTGAATGTTTGGGGGATTTCAAATCAACTTCCTGCAGCTGGTTCAAGGTTTGGGGGTCGCTACATTTTGTCTCTCAAGGGGTTACTCCAAATGGGGTTTAGAGCAGTGGGTTTCTTCTAATCTTCACTACGAATTTGGATGTTTGAGAGGGTATGTCTTTGCCATCGGTTCCAGGCCTGTGCATTAATGCATGAGATAGTTTGCCGGTAGCGAGGAGTAGGAGGAAGCTGATATTATTGTCTTTGATGCTGGGTAGGGTCTCTTCTGCAATGGATTGATGTTTGGCCTAAATCTTTTGTTCCATAGTGAGTCTTGGAGTCTTGTATGGTTTCTCACTTTTTCCTCAAAAGTGTTTGAACAATAAAAATTTAAATTTTCAATCATAATTTGAACTTTAGTCAGTATGATAGACTTCCATAAAAATTTCATTACAATAATATTTTTGAATGTGAATCTGATGTGTATTTGTTCTATTATCAGTCAAGATATAAAGATTTTTTTAGTACAAAAGACAAGAAAAAAATACTTATATCTAATATGATAAAGGTGAATCTGATATTTATCAGATTCATACTCATTACGATAATCGTAATTAATTATGTTAGTTTATATTAATGAACAGTTTAGAACTAATTATAAGAATGGTAAAAGATTATGTTTTCTAAAAAAACATTCTAAATTAATTTGGACATAAAAAGTCAGTAATCAAGTAAATAAGAAACTATTTATGATCTCTAAAATAAAAGGAGAAGAAAATTCATAAGTACAACTTCTGAATCAATATCAACACCCCTCTAAGACTTAGCTTAAGCCCTTCAGAGAAATGGTCAATCTTGTATTATGTATTGCATATGTATAATTCATTGCATGCCTAGATTATCTTGTAATGGTAGTCTCATACTTATCAACACTTTATTCTTCATTTTTATTTAAGATAAAGAACTTTATTTTCATTTTAGTTCATTAATCATGAGGGAAATATTTTTTAAAGAATGTTTATTTAAAATCATTCTATTTCAAGTGTTATATTTCTTCTTTCTCCCTAGTATTCTAGATCAATAGCCACCATTTATCAGTTTCACATTTGAGACAATACACTGCAATTATACCCTTTTCCTTTTCATAATATCTCAAGTCCAAAAATATCTTCTCAAGGGACTTAATTCATTGATCAGATACCACTGAATTATTAGTCTCTCTAAATGATGGGGGATTATGTCACATAAAGTGATCCAACATAAAAGTATCACACTATGGGGAAATATATTTCTCCACTTAGGAAGGGTTATTTTTTATAACATGATTAATATTCCCTAATATAGCCATGATCTACTGAGTTCCAATACCAGTGGTATTAGATTTATAAGTGGGGGAATCTCTACATTGGCCGTGAGTATTGATACTCTTATTTATTCCAAAAATCATTTATAAACTATATAATATACCAGATTAGCTCATAAAATTATGAATTTTAAATAATAATGTATAATTCTAAATATGGTATTATACATAACATAAATTGAAAATGTATACATTTTTAATCCCAGAATCATAAAATTGGTATCTTTGGGGGTATCATTATTTTCAAATCCTTCATAATTATTTGTAAATAAAATAAGAATTGTCTTAAGAATAACCCTTGGGGGTGTCAACCCAGGTGCGCAGTAAGGCCTGTTGTCATGTACCATGTGACGATCGAGTTAAAGCCTAATGATCCCTTTTTAGAGTTGTTACCCCTAGGTACATTTCTTTCAAAACTATATCCACTTTTAGTATTTATAAAGGGATTTATTTCTAGGAAAAACCCCATAATCTCATCCTTACCAAAACTTTTGGATGTTCTTCTAAACTTATTCACAAATTCAATCATAGGGTTATGTTCCCTAATTTATGTTTTCGTAAATATAATTCCCAATGTTTATACTAGACTTGATCTGATACAATATATAACAATCCTGACCCCATTAGCCTAGAGTCGGTGTCTACTTTATTACATTGGAATAGATACAAGGGTTTAAATCCTAAAGGTTTAATCAATTTAGTAGTCTTGGAGAACCAGAAACATATATGATACCCATTTTACATTGAGGATTAAAAAATAAAACATATTAATGGAAAACATTCTACATCCTAATACTCATTAAAGTAATTCATCTTCATATCCTAGGTAAAGGAAAAAAATGGTGAGCTAAAATACCACTACTATAAAATATTCTTTTTACAGTGAAAAAATGGCCTTTATCAGCGCTATGGTAGCATTGACTATCGGAGTGAGATTAAAATCCCTATTCTTTTATCATCACTAAAAAGGCACTGATAAAGGGTTCCTTTATCAATACTTTTAAAATCATTAATAAAGGGTCACTTTGTCAGCATTTTTATAAGCACTAATAAAGGGGCATGTTGTAGTGTGATGTAACAACACACTGCAGCACCAGTGCAATGTGATGTAACAACACATCACAACACAAGAAACACCACGAAATCATCAAAAATAATAACCAATACAAAATTTAAATAAAATAAAATTTACATCACAAATATAAGAAAAAACACTATATTATGGACATTTTAAACATTGTCTTGTACAATTACATTTGTAAAAACTATTACATACATTCAAAAACGTAAGTGTTCCTTTGTCTTTTGATTCCAACCCCTGCTCGAGAAATAAATGAACCTATATAAGAAAAAAATTCTTATGTTAGGGATAATATAAAGAAATAAATTAATATAAAGTGTTAATTTTAAACTAAAATTTAAGTCATACCAGGTTCACTATGTATCAGATTGAGTTGTGGTTGATTCTTGCACATCACGTCATTTCTTGTTCAACTTCAAGCATTATCTCTATGAAAATTAATAAATAATTATAAGATAAAAATGATAAGGATGTTAATTTAGTAATAGAATATATAATTATGAGAAAACAATCTAGGATCTTTTTCTTGGTTTTGGCAATGTGATGCATGTTCTAAACTAAAATGACACTTATTTATTGAAAAGAATCACTTGGAGTCATATCAGTCACACCATACATTAGATTGAGGTTCAGATAATTCCTACACATCTCAAATGAATTATGGATCATTTTAAAAAAAGTATCAAAATAATATGAACGTGTTTTCTCAATTTTGAGTAAGTCACTTGTGTTTTTTACTAAAATGTCATTTTAAACTAGAAACACACACTTGACTCATGATGGTCATATCATGTGTCGGTTTGATGAGATACTGATTCCTACACATAAAAAAATGACTTATGAATCATTGTCTTAAATTATCAAGACAATCTGAGCATGTTTTATTAGTTTTCAATGAGTGACAATTTTTGAACTAAAATGTCGATTTTAAACTGATAATGAACACATTGAGTCATATCAGGCACATAATGTATCATATTGATGTTTGGTTGATTCTTACACATCAAAAATTACATATGGATCATTTTATTAAAGTATTAAAATAATATAAATGTGTATTATTGGTTTTGAGTAGGTCAGTTGTCCTTTTTACTAAAATTGATGTCAATTTTAAATAAAAAGACACACATGGAGTCATACTGGTCACATCATGTGTCAGATTGAGGTAAATATGATTCCTACACATATAAAATGACTTATGGATTGTTTTCCTAAAGTATCAAAAACAATCCAAATATAATTTCTCAGTTTTGAGTATGTCTCTTGTCTTTTTTACTAAAATGACATTTTAAACTGGAAACATGAAATTTGACTCATAACGGTCACATAATGTGTTAGTTTTATGTGATCCTAATCCATAAATGTAAAAAATTAATTAAAAATCATTTTACTAAATTATCAATATAATCCATATACATTTTCTCATTTTTCAATGAGTGTCACTTTTTGAACTAAAATGTCGATTTTAAACTGTTAACAGACACATTGAGTCATACCAGGAATATAGTGTATTAGATTGAGGTGATCATGATTCCTACATGTAGAAAATGACTTATGGATCAATTTAATGAAGTATCAAAACAATTCAAATGTGTTTTCTTGGTTTTTAGTAGGCCAATTGTTCTTTTTGCTAAATTGATGTTTATTTTAAATAAAATAATGTACTTTGAGTCATACTAGTCACACCGTACATCAGGTTGAGGTGAGGCTAATTCCTAAATGTCTCAAATTACTAATGTATCATTTTCCTAACATATCAAAACAATCCAAATGTGTTTACTATATTTTGAGTATGTCACTTATCATTTTTACTAAAATGCCATTTTAAACTGGAAACATGAACTTTGACTCATAATGGGCATATCATGTATCAATTTTATGTGATACTAATTCCTACATGTCAAAAATGACTTATTAATATATTTACTAAAATATCAAAAAAATACGAGCGTGTTTTCTCATTTTTTAGTGAAACTTTTTGAAATAAACTGTCGATTTTAAACTGATAAAAGACACATTGAGTCATATCGGGGACATCATGTATGAGATTGAGGTGAGGCTGATTCCTATATGTCAAATATGACTTATTTATCCTTTACCTAAAATATAAAAATAATCTGAATGTTTTTGTTCAGTTTTGAGAAGGTCAATTGTCCTTATTACTAAAATTGATATCGTTTTTAAATAAAAAACACACTTTGAGTCATATCGGTCACACCGTGCGTTTTATTGATGTGTGAATGATTCCTACACATCCAAAATGAATTTTGGATCATTTATTTAATTATCAAAAGAATATAAATATGTTTTATCAGTTTTGATAATGTCAGTTGTCCTTTTTACTAAAATTAATGTCAAATTTAAATAAAAAGAAGAACTTCGAGTCATATCGGTTCCACCGTGTATTTTCTTGAGGTTAGGTTGATTCTGACATGTCTTAAATGACTTATGGATCGTTTTACTAAAGTATCAAAATACTATTAATGTGTTTTCTTGTATTTGAGTATGTCGCTTTTCATTTTTACTCAAATGTCATTTTAAATTAGAAACATGCACATTGACTTATACAGATCACATCATGTATTGGTTTGACATGAGACCAATTCTTACACATCACAAATGATTTATAAATCTATATCCTAAATTATCAATAAAATATTAGCATGTTTCCTCTATTTTAAATGAGTGATACTTTTTGAAATAAAATGTCGATTTTAAAATGATAATAGACACTTTGAGTCATATAGGGCACATCGTTTATTAGATTGAGGTGAAACTAATTCCTACACATTAAAAATGACTTATGGATAATTTTATTAAAGTATAAAAACAATATAAATATATTTTTCAGTTTTTAGTATGTCAATGGTCTTTTTTACTAAAATTAATGTGAGTTTTGTATAAAATGAAGCACATGGAGTAATACTGATCACATCATGTATCATATTGAGGTTCATCTAATTACTACATGTCTCAACGTCTCCAAAAAATCCAAACTACCCATGTTACCAAGATTTACATTGTATTTATTTGTCTAACTTCCAACAGTACATATTGAGTCGATGTTCATAGACGAAAAACCTTTCTTGTTGTCGATATCCATAAGAGTAGAGGAATCTCATGTTCCCATTATATCATGATAATTAACCATAATGGTCACTTGAGTTTCCTTTACTCTCTATATTTCAACAATGAGAAAGGCTTTTCAGCAAAGAACATCATCTCAATATTTATTGTTGGTAGTTCGACAATGAAAGGCAGTGGAAATGGAAATTGTGGTAACATTGGAAGAAAGAAACATTTTATCACTTTTATGGCTTGTTTTAGATAGTTGAAAGGAAAATATGACTTCCCAAAAGATCTGTCAAAAAAATAAGTATTAGATAAAAAATGATATGGAAATTAACTTAAAAATATTAGATAAAATGATGAAAAACTTGATTAAATAAGTAGGTTACATTCACCTTTTCATGATGGTTGTATGCATTATTGACACATTTCATTATTTTTCATTATCTCAGTTGTAGGCTCCTAGTCCAATCTCTCGTGAGAATGATTAGCTTTGAAAAAACCACCCCAACTCAAAAAAAAAGAATCCACCTGTATGAGAAAACAATTATTATATGAGTAATAATAAAAAAATTAAACATAAATATGAAATAATTAAATAATTAGAGGGAATATTATTTTACTAGGAAAACATCAAGATTAGATTTGTGATTGAGTAGAGTCATCATTGTTTCTCTTCCTTCAAAGGTAGTGGAGGGAACTTAAAGGAGTGTGATAAATGCAATGCTGAAGGGGTGAAATGGTTTTGATGGAGAAGAAGTGTTAGTATGTTTTGGGGTAGAATGGAATGAAAGATAGATAGAAATATCCAAAAATAAATAAAATTTTCAAGAAATAATGAAAATTAGATCTACGTTTTATTATATAATTTTTCAGTAAAATAGTGAAATTATACTGTAACACTACCTTTACATTTTCTCAAAGGGTTTCATTCATTATAGTTTGTTCTTACGAGGGATTAGTAACATCGCCATTTGTAGAAGACATTTTCTGCATGATTAGTCAATAATTTAATTTATATTATGTTAATGTAGTGGAGAAAATATAATATTATGAGGAAAAACATAATATATTAAAAAAATACATTCTCATTGATCTCTCTTTATTTTTTTAAATGTTTTTAGGGATTTTGTTCCAATATCGAGAATCCAAATATCCTATTTGTGATCCCCTATAATGTAAAAACCATTGTCTACATTGGGACCTACATGAACTTATTATGATCTTCTAATGGAATGGTCATCCTCAATTGTAATTCATTCAAAGGTGAAAGTTATAGATAATTGTCATCCCCATCATCTCGTCTCCTAAACATTTATCATTGCATTTTGTTGTTTAACACACATCATACATCTCGTGTGGAAATTCACCTATGTTCCTTGAAATAATCTAAAAAGTAGTCATCCATGGAATGAATAATTCTTAGAGTATTACAAGCAATATAAAAGAGATGGGGGTGAGTCTCAAGACAATAAAATTTAATAATAACTATTCAGGAGATGATTTTGATGAGGATGACAATAGTATTACATTATGCTCTATAAAAGGGGTAATGCCTCCCATTTGTAAACATTACACCATAGAAACTAGTTAATAAATTTTGGCCTATTAAAGGTGAGATTTGGTGGGAATAAACATTATTTTATATGATTAAATGGGTCTCAATGGGGATGTGTTATGATATATAAATCTTTGGGGCCTCTATGAATTCTATATTTATAGGAGAAATTTCACTTTTAATACTTTAAATCCTCTAACTAAGACTAGTCCTACATCTATTAAAATGATCTATAAAGTCTTTATTAAATCCCCTAAACAAATAAAAACATAATATAGGAAATTAAAGAGCAATAATAGACCTATATATGATAAATAGGAATAATAAACTATCATTCGATCAACTAAAATATATAAAAATCTATTGATAAAACATTTTAATAAATAAAGAGTTATTTCATATACATGGATGGTAATCAGAGATTCTTAGGTGTATAACCAATACATGTAGAACTAAAATGATTTTTCAAGTAGACGAAGGGCATCCTTAATAAGAAAATTTCATTTTCATGGAAATTATGGATTCTATAGTGATTTTTGGTACGTAGTATAAAATTTTAGTCATAATGAAATAAATAGTTGTAATTATGAAATATATAGAGTTTTAAGTTAAATGGGAGATGACCCACTCTTAAAAAAATATTTTTGAAGTAAGATGAATCTTCAAAACAAATTTGTATGTTTTTTTAATTGTATACATATAAATTTGTTTAATATATTTGTATAACATATTTGTATAATATATATTTTTATAATATAATTGTATAGTATATTTATATAGTATATTTTCATAATATATTTATATAGTATATTTACATAAGCCCGCGGGGGCTGGGTGAGTTGGTTCAAGGTGGTGGTGTCCCGTCGTTGAGGTTCTGGGTTCAAGTCCTCGCAAAGGAAATGTGCACCATACGCCAGCGATCCTCTCATCCCCTCGACTCTGTGGGAACTGGACCAAGCCCATGGTTGTCCACCTTGGGCCTAGATGGGGACGTGCGACAGGGGGTGGGGTAAGGCCGCCTCAACACCCTATAAACCTGAAACACGTTTATATCTAGTGTAAAAATAATAATTCACATTGAGGAGGATGGAGGAGTCGCAAGGCGGAGTGCCTGGGGGAAACCCTCGACTGGATGAACCTGATTCGAGCGCTCCAAAGGCTGATAATCCATTTCCTGAGAATGTTTCTTCAAATGCTATGAAATTCGATTGTGTTAGACATAAAGATATGTTTCAGTGTTCTCCTCCGAAGCAATCGGTGGTTGCCTCTGGTTCTGAAGTGCCGGGGCTGAGGAGGTTTGTGGATGTCATGAAATTGGTCGGTAGTTTCCCTGATTTTGAATGCCCTCCTCTTGGGAGAATCATTAAGAAATGAAAAAACACACATGTTGTTGCGGATCAGATTGCAATTGAAGAAAGAGTGAATCTCTTCCGCTTCTCGATTATTGCTCGGGTTGATCTTCTGAAGGGTGGGTTGCTCTGGAAGTTCAACAATCTTTCTCAAAGACTCTCTCATCTCTTGGGGTTTGAAGATTGGAATATGATTTCGATGTGTCGTGGATATTATCATGTTCTCTTTTCGTCCAAGGAATAGAAGATAAGGGCTTGGAGCTTCGGGTCTGTGTCCCTGAAACCTGGAGTTCTTCAAATTCAAGAATGGGTTAGAAACTTTGATCCTGAGAATGTCAAAGATACTCACGCCCAGGTTTCGATCTGTATACGCAAACAGAATTGGTTATACTGGTATGCTCAGATCATTTGGGATATTGCCTCATCATTTGGCATCCCAATTTGGATGGATAAGCATACAGATGATCCTAGGTTCGGACAGTTCTTGAGGGTTCTGGTGGAAGTAGACACAACCTCGACATTGGTGGAGGAGGTGGTTCTTATGAACAGGGATGATAGATTCAATTTTGAAATTCAGTATGAAAGAAGACCTCGCTTCTGTCTCAATATCCATTTCTTCGGGCATATGGATTTTGAATGTAATAGGAATAAGACTTGTGGTCTGTGCAATCTTAAGGGCCACACTGCTGAGTTCTGTCGGAAGGACATGTCCAAGTGAAAGCTGAAGGATAATGTTTCTCCTATTGTTGAACAAGGACTTCGGGACTTGGTTATGGTTGTTGAACCTGCTGGTCGGGTGGTAGTTTAGGCTTCAAGTGATTATGTTGTGGCTCCTCTGGGATCTGGACAGTTGAATGAAGCTTTGAATTCCTTGAGTGATGTTGTCGCTCAGTCTGGAGGGCAGGATCAGAATGCAGCTATTGATGCCCCTTGTGAATCTATATACAGTGCTGCTGCTTCTAGTCCAATGGAGGTTGGTTCTGTTGTGGCTCCCCAGGACTCTGTCCAGGTCAATGTCATTTGGGACAGTGCATAGGAGAAGAATTCGACTCCTCAGGTAGTGCAGGGTCAATTGGAGAATGCAGTGAGCATTCAGCCGAATGTTGGGTCTGTTTTTCATGGGTCTGGGTAGGCTGGTGTTGGGACTGTTACAATTGTTGTTACAGATTTGGTTGTCCATTTGGACCTGGAGTCTGCTAGACCAGATGGGCAGAAAATTGATGGTGTTCCTACTGATATTGTACAGGGGCTGGAACAGGTTCCAATTGCTGTTAATGCATTGGATTCTTCTTCTGCTGAGATTGTTAGTGGTGACAAAAATGATGATGGTTCCATTGTTCAGGTTCTTTTGTCTAAGGTTGCGCGGAAACCTTATTCCCAAACCAGTCAAGAGCCAGTTTCTTCTTTGAATAAGTTTACACCCCTGAATGGTATTTTTTGGTCTGATGATAAAGATGATATTATTAGTGATGAACAGTCTCGACCTTTGGAAGGTCCAGTCCTCATCACTGGTTCACATGCTGATTCAGATGCTGAATCATCAATGTTGAAGGATGATAAGCATGATAAAGCAGTGAAATTGCAATGGGATGGTGGGCCTATAACCAGGTCCAAATCCTCTTTACTATGAGGATTTTCTTCTGGAATTTCCAAGGGCTTGGGAATTCTCCCATGGTCACAGCCCTTAGGAATTTTATTGTGGCCAATAAGCCTCTCCATCTAGGTACTTCTGAGCCTCGTATGCCCTTCTGTAAATGGAAAGCATTCAAATGGTCAACCCTTGGGTACTCCTTGGTTTCCCATAATGTTGATTAGGGTTTTTCAGAGTCTCTTTGGGTTTTTAAGCATGATAGTGTCTCTTCGATTTCTTCCTGTTATGACCAATAGTCTATCACTCTTTCTGCTGAGATAGGTGGTTTTGGCATGTCTTTCACCTTTGATTATGCCTTGAATCAGTATATTTGGAGATGTACTCTTTGGGAATCTCTTGAATGTATAGTGATGGAAATGCGGCAAAATTGGGTCATTATTGGTGATTTTAACACAGTGCTTCTGCCTGAGGAGAAGACATGAGATTGTTTCAACAGTTTGGTTGTGTCTGATTTCTCTGCTTGTATTGATTCTTACAATTTGATTGAAGTCCCAATCATGGGGGATGATTTTACCTGGCGTAGATACACTCTAAATGGGTTACAAGCCAGTAAGCTTGATAGGTGATTCTATAATATTGTAGGGGGATCTCAGGATTTTTCTTTGTATTGTATTACTCTTCCAAGGGATAATTCTAGATCACAATCCTATTTTAATGGATTTGAATATCCGAAGTTTGATATCTTCTCCCTTACATTTCAAGGTAAATAATTCCTAGTTTTCTATTCAAGGTTGTAGGTAGGTTGTTATTGTGTCTTGGGAATCTACTATGATAGGAAGTCCCTTTCATATCATGGTTATGAAGCTGAAGGCTGTGAAAGAAAATCTCAAATAGTGGAGTAAGCAATCATTTTCATGTCTTGATCATGATATCCAAAATGCTGAGGATAATTTATTGCACTGTCAAAGGATCAATGAGGGTCAGGATTTTATACCTAGGGAAGAATTTCTTGCTCTTTCTAAATTTAATGAGTTACTGGCTTTAAAGGAAATGCTTTCTCAGGCACAATATAATGTCAAGTGGCTGAAAGAAGGGGATATAAATACAAGACTTTTTCATTGCTTACACATAGAGAAAAAGGTGAGGCATGTGATGAATGCCCTCATGGTTAATAGTTTTCTTTTCAATTATGAAAAAGACATTTCTGATGCTGATTGTAGAAATTTTGAGAATCTTTACACTAAATCAGGGCGTGATAATACTCAAAATATGTTCAAAAATATTCCATCTTCGGTTGAGGAATCCCAGAATGATATGCTCACTGATATACCTTTAGAGGAGGAAGTCTAGAAGGTGGTTTTCTCTATGAATCCTGATAGTGTGGTAGGTCTGGATGGTTTATCCAATAGATTCTTTATAGATTTTTTGGATATTCTTCACACAGAATTTGTCCATGCGGTTAGAGACTTCTTTTATCACTATTATTTCCCTTATGGTGACAATGCTAGCTTTATTACAATGATTCCAAAGAAGGATAATGCTCTTGACATTCAGTATTTTAGGCTCGTGGAAATAGGTAACAATATTCCTAAAGTTATCAGAAAAATCCTGGCCAACAGATTGGGAAGTATTGCTAAGGGGATTATTTTGACAAATCAATTTGGGTTTGTGCCTGGAAGGAACATTCAAAACTATTTGTATACAGCGTATGAATGTGTTAATGTTATGAGAAAAAAGGTGAAGTATGAAAATATGGCTCTGAATGTTGACATCTCCAAGGCTTTTGATACGATGAAATGGAGTTTCATTTTTGCGTTGTTAAGAATGCATGGATTTTCCACTGGCTTTATTAAGTTGATTAACTGCATCCTTCAAAGTTCGATGTTATCGGATCTTATGAATGGTTCTCCTAAAAGCTTTTTAAAATTATCCAGGGGAGTGCAGCAAGGTGATCCTTTATCTGGAGGCCTTTTTCCTATTGCAGAGGATTATTTGAGTACGTGTCTTTCAGATCTTGTTCATGCTGGTTTGTACCAACAAATGACTGTTGTAAGGAATCTTTTTTCTCCCTCACATCTCTTTTATGCTGATGATATTCTTCTATTTGGTAAGGCTGATGGATGTACTATTCGATATATTAAGGTGGCTTTTGAGCATTATGAAGTTTTTTCTGGCCAGGTTATCATCTAGGATAAGTCCTCAGTGTTTTTTGGGGAAGGGGTTATCTCATCAAAGAAAAACAGAGTAGCTCGGAAGTTGGGGGTTAAAAGAGGGTCTCTTCCTTTTAACTATCTTGGGGTTCCCCTATTTTGGGGTGCTGTTAAAAGGTGTTACTTAGAAAATATCTATCTCAAAATTCTAAATCAAATGGCTACATGGAAAGGTAAATCTATGTCTCAGGCAGGGCGGGTCTGCCTTGTCAACTCTGTTATCACCTCTATGTGTGACTATATTTTTTCCCTGTACAGATGGCATGGAACTCTTCTTAAGGATTTACAAAGGCTGATTCGGAATTTTATTTGGACCGGCTCAATTCATGAGATGAAGCTTGTTACAGTTGCTTGGAGTGAATGTATTCGGCCTGTTGACGTGGGTGGTATTGGGGTTAAGGACCTTAAGCGTTTTAATGAATCTCTCATCAAAAAGTTTACTTGGTCATTATTAACCTCTAGTGATTTCTCTTTGGAGTTTCTGTTCAACAGATTTGGATCCAATCTTCTCAATGGGTACTCCCTTTATATTCTTTCCTTGATATGGTCTTCAATAAAGTATGCTTACCTCGGCCTTTCACAATCCTCTAAATGGGTTGTTTGTCAGAACACTTCTTTGAACTGTTGGAGGACTGTTTGGTTGTCATGTGCTATTACTGAGAATACTGAAATTCCATATTCCTTGAAGGATCTTTCAATTGTGGAATTTTATAATAATGTTATGGCTCAGGGGATGCTTTCTGAGTCTCTGAAATTGGAGTTGGTACGTTATCAATACACTACGATGGATACTTTAGTCTGGTTGCCCCGTGTCACTGGATCATTCAGCACTAGGGAGGATTATCGATTCATGTGTACTGAGACTCTGATGGTCCCTTCTTGGATGCTTATGTTTCATGCTGCTTATATCCCGCCAGCTCGGTATTTTCTTATTTGGAGGATTTGGACGTGTAGATTACCTCTGCAACGGATGATACAGCGTGCTGGATTTTCTCTTGCTCCTGTTTGTTTTCACTGTCTTGCAGCTGATGAGACTATTGATCATGTTTTTATATCTTGGTGCTCTGCCTCTGGTTTATGGGATTATTTGCATGGTATTTTTGGATTTCATGTGAACTTTGAAGGTTTTGGACAACTTATAGATTCTATTTATCGAGCTGATTGCAGTTCTCAGGTGAAACCACTACTAATCCCTTCCACTTCAATGGTTGTTTCTTTTATTTGGAGAGCCCGAAATGCTCTGGTCTTTGACAAAAGAAATATCCCGATTTCTATTGGCATTCTGGAGCATCATACTTGTGTTCTTGATTCTGCACGGGATCACAAGGGGGTTATCCATAATGATGTTTCTAATCTGGTTATTTTGCGAACACTGGGTGTTTCTGGCAGGTGTAAGAAGCCAATTGTAATGAAATATATCTGGTGGATCCCTCCTATCTTTCGGTGTCTAAAGATTAATGTGGATGGGGTGGCTTCAGGTTCACCGGGGCCTTCTAGATGTGGTGGTGTCTTTCGCACTTATCGTGGGTTTGTTAAAGGTTGGTTTTACCACTTCTTAGGTAATAGCTTGGCTATTGAGGTGGAATTATAGGCTATGATCAAGGCTGTTCGGTATGCTTTTCTTCATGGTTGGATGACCTTGTGGATGGAGTCTGATTCAACTCTGTCGGTCGATATTCTTCGAACGCGTTCAAGGAATTTCCCATGGAGAATGCTTTCTGCTTGGGATGACTGCCTCAGGCTTGCAGATCAGATTTGTTTGGTTGTCACTCATGCTTACAGGGAGGCAAATCAGGTTGATGGTGCTCTGTCTAAGCATGCGATTGAGGATGTTTTCTCTCTATGGTCCTTTGTTACACCAACCTTCTGTTATGGTTTGGTTGATGCCGATGCGCGTGGTGATGTGTTTACATGCCTTTGTTGAACCTTTGTTTCTCCTCTTTCGCTGTATTTTCTTCTTTATATATAATATTTTCTAGGAGTAGGTTTTCATGCTCCTGAGTCTTCTTATTATATTTTCATAATATATTGGAATAATATATTTGTATAATATATATTTGTATATTATAATATATATATATATATTTGCATAATGTATTTGTATAATATATATCTATATTATATATGTGTGTGTCTGTGTATTTTTTAAATATGCATGTGTGTGCATCCATGTGTGTGTGTGTGTGTAATATATAAATATATAATATATAACATAAATATATATCTGTATTTTTTATATATTTGAATTTTTTTCAAATTTATACATATAAATACATAAATATTTAACATATTTATATATGCAATGAGTTAAATCCATTTAAAACAAAATTATAAATATATATATATATATATTATATACATGAAAATATATATATTGACATACATAAATATACGTGTATTTATAATCATGTGTGTGGGACTGTGTTTGTATGTAAATATAATTATATTATAAATTTACCATTATATATATATATATATCATTATATTGATATGTGTCAGGTGAGGTGGGAATGCACCGATATTTCGTTTCATAGACCCTATGTTCGAGTCTAACAGGAAGAGAATTTCTTGTTTTGGGTTGTATGTGTGTATAAGGGTGGCAGTGGTCGTCTGTGATAGCAGGAGCAAGCACTTGAGGGGGGAGGCGAACATGTGAAGAATTAGAGAACGGTGCAGATGAGATTTATTCTATTTTAAAATTATGAAAAACATTAAGGGTATATGATCTCATGAAGGAGTTTGTGGCATTGGGGGTGGGAAGGTTGCACAGAATCGACAAGCGGTGAGGGTGTGGGAGTGCAAGGAATGATAGACATATCTCTTTTCAACCAAACATCCACAATAAACATTGTTGACCATATGGATATGCTGACGATAAAGAAAGAATTATAATAAAAAACCCAAATAGATCTTTCCAAACATTCAATCAACAAGTGCGGTGGATGAGGAGAAAATAAGATACCTTGAATTAATGATTTGAATCATCATAGAGAAAGTAGAGATATCAAAAACCTGGAAAAATTTGAGTCTTGGATTCGTTCGACCCTTGAATCGTTCGAGCCTTATATTTGAGCCTTGTATTTGAGCCATGATTTGAGCTTCGATTCACCGAGGAAGATCATCAGAAGAGGGTGACATCTGGGGAAAGCTTCTGTATTGCAAAGAGGTTATGACTGGTTAGAGTTTTTTAAATAGACCGAGAAAATTTTATCAACACTAATAAAAGGCTTCTTTATCAATGCTATAGTTTTAGCACTGATAAAAAATTTATAATTATAATTATAAATAAACAAATTGTAAATATATTTATATAATTATATATATAATAAATATATATAAATATAAATATAGTAAATATATTCTTTATTTAAATATATTTATTATAATTTTATAATTATTTATTTATAATTATAGAAAAACTTTTTTAAAATAATATATATATCATTATATATATTTATATAATTATATATATAAATATATTCATATTTAATAAATAAATATATATAGTAAATATATTCATTATTTAAATGAATTCATTATACTTTTATAATTATTTATTTATAATTATATAAATATATTTTTTTTAAAAATATTTATTAATTTATAATTATAAATGTATAAATGTATTAAAATAGTCAATATACAATTATAAATATATTTTTATAAATATTTCTTACAAATATATTTTTAGCATTATTAATGAATATTTAATCTTAAGTACATGCATGTTAAAAATGAGTGAAATTAAATAATTAAAAATGAGTACATTTTAAAGTTATTGAAAACATGGACGTGTTTTATTAATTAAATATAAATTATTATAAAAAATTGATATATATTGAAATAAATATGAATACATATTGAAAATATTTAAATATAGTAAATAAATGTGTATAAAATAAATAATAGAAATTGGTTAATTTCCTAATAAAATATTTATGTATGTGAACTATACATAAAAATGTATTAATTGTGTATATGTGAAATAAATATAACACATGTTATATCTGTGTTAAATTGAAAAATCAAATGACATTCAATTATGTCCATTACTCAATGTAATTAGTTAGTATTTTTAATCCATATTAATTTTTAATTATAATCTATTATTCACTCAATATATTACTATTTAATGTAAAACATAAATATTTTGTGTTATATAAACCATATTTCTATACATTAATATATATCTATACATTTAATATATACTATTTATTAAGATTATCAATAATTATTTATTTAATAAAATGTTTAATATTTTTCTCAATTTACTTATTTCTAATTTTTATTTGTTTAATTTCCACTTTACATATATTTATATATTTATATACTTAATATATATTATTTATTAGAATTTATAATTATATATATTATAATCAATTTATTCATTTTTATCAAAAAATATTTAATTAATAAAATTTTTAATATTTTTTTAATAAAATCATCTTTATTTTTTATTTATTTACTTATTTCATTTCTTTCAGAACATTATCAACGCTACAAATAAAGTGCTGATAAAGACAACATTTTATCAGCACTTTTTTCTAGCACTGATAAAGGTCAACGTAGTTAAAAGCTTGTTTTGTAGTAGTGTGCTCAGTAAGAGTTGCATATAGTGGATGCTATCATGAATAAATAAGTCATAATCGATATAGAAAGGTAAATAACTGAATACACGTGTCATTTAATCAATAACTTGACTATCATAATTAGATAAGTCATAATCAATATGGTAAGGTAAATAACTGAAAACATGTGTCCTTTAATCGATAACTTAAGCACAAATGTATCCATGGATAATATCAATGTAATAATCATATTGATAATAATAACTTAATTCACAATGAAGGAAGTGCTGAATTTTAGATGTTATGATCTTAGATATTGTGATATCTATATTTTCATGGCCTTTCATAAGCTAGTTTAAAACTATAGGTAAAAACCCATTTAATTTAGTCAACTCATTTGTCTCATGAGAACTATCAATGCATTGAGAGGTTATTAATTTTGGGCCCCACCCATCACTGCATGTCCAACGCATTCCTCATATATTGAATGATCGATTTAATTCATGAATCAATATGTATTATCAAAAAATATTCATATTGAGTAAAGGGTAAAAATTTATCAATATTTCTCAGGTTATTCAAATAAATTTTAAAGTAAACATTGTATGTAAAAATGGAATATGGTTTAGGCAATAATCATATACATCATACAAGAATAAGGATACTTAAGATAGATGTAATTTTAAATGAAAAAAGTTCACAAGAAAGTAATTGTATCAAAAGAAAGTATACAATCACAAAATTGATCAAGAGGTGAGAGGTGACCATCGGTTCATCAGGAATATAGGTTTTGCAATAAAATAATATCCATTGGATGAATAAAGGGGATGGAAGTGAAATATTTAAATAATCTTTCATAAAATAATTTTAATCGTATAATGATTGAAAACGTGTTAAATAAGCTACATTTCATAAAACAGTTACAGTAGCGGAGAAGTATGTTATCAGAGTATACAATAAAAAAATTCCTTTCGACTTTTGTTGAAAATGTCCCTTTGAAAAAAATCAAAAATATTTCTTTCAAACCCTTTTAAAAATTCAATTATAACATAAAATTTCCTTGATAAATCATTTGAGTAAATAAAAGTATTTTTGTAAAACAAATTTGGAAAACATGGATATGGAAGAAAAATATATCCAATTTAAAGAGAAATAAAATTGGTTTCTCTTTTAAACATTTATTTTATTGATTCAAGTATCAAAGAGAGGGAAAGTTGTAATAAAGCATTGAAACTCCTTAGATTTCCAGTGGATAAGAAAATGATTGGCGTTTATGAAGGATAAATGATATGATTCCTTCAACAAGAGTAAAATCAATCCCAAAAGAGAGTGAGATTGTAAAATAAATTCTTACATCTTTGGTAACTTTCAAATTGTAACCCCTTGAAAGAATAAACTTGAATTTAATGATTTACCATCATTAATAAATAGGTACTCATGTTAAATACATCAAAGAGTCAATATATAAACCACATAAAACTGAATATGTTTATATTAACAAATATGACTCAATAGAATGAAAATTGGGATGATATCCCTTACCTCACATTTTCCTTTTTTTGAACATTATTTAACCTCATGTATAATGGTCTTAAGAATGCTGCTAATTTATACTAGAAACATATTCATATATATAATATCATATATGATCCCCTTATAACATTTTACCACCCATTTGTTAATAATATTTAATTATTTTCATTATTCCGGGTGTTGATAGTCTTGTTTTCCCCTATGTATTGTGTCGTAAAAGTTCTAGTTCCTGTATATAGGATATAAATCCATAATTTCCAAAATGATAATAATGTTATTAATATCATATTTACTCATTATATGCATTTTTATAACCATTCTTGAATGTTGGACATAGAAAATGAATAGGATCGCTCCATGAAGTCGGTAGGTCGTATGTACGCATG
Organism: Viscum album; assembly: GCA_963277665.1. Taxonomy (NCBI): domain Eukaryota; kingdom Viridiplantae; phylum Streptophyta; class Magnoliopsida; order Santalales; family Viscaceae; genus Viscum; species Viscum album. The sequence continues at coordinate 1,957,694,572 of OY728153.1, forward strand.
AGCGGCGATATCATTCTGTTAACGGGTGAAAGGGTAAGGAAGTTTATGATATATTAACTTTCCAAAATTAATATCATGTCATGTGTGTCATATACATTCATTATTTCCATCATTATGATTATCCATGTGATTCGGTGATGGAAAACAAATTACATTGATTCGCGAGCCAGTAGTCCGCCATACACATGAGTGATGACTTTGTTTCCCATCTAATAGAGAATGAGATGCATAAATATTATGTCATCAACATAATAATGTCTCAGTATATGAGAGATATTGATGTTATTATATTTTAAGTGTTAATACATAATTCAATTTTGTAAAGAATGAAATAAAAAGAAAATGCTTTGTTAAGATGATTACCTTCCATTAAAAAAACTCATTTGGATCTCTTCTTAAGGACCATAGGGTTGGTCTTTATGAAAAATCAAAATCTCTAGAATGTGTATAATGATTTTGGGGAGAGACATTTCCAGGGGTTTGTTGAGCCAAATAGATTGAGAGGTGTCAAGAAGTGAGGGGAGGGAAAGCCCTTTTATAATTGAATAGTAGTGACTTTTTTGTAAATACTCAAAATTATTCAATAATGAGAAGTAATTTGAACCCTAAGTGCCTAAAAAATTGATAAATAATGTAGGGGATGAAAGGTATGGTCGATTCACACCTCCACCAAAGGAAATATGTTTTAATCATCTTCTTTCCTCATCCTTTAAGTTTACTTACTTTTTTACCATTTTAGTTTCCATTACGGTAACTGGTTTTTTAACTTGGGTAATTTATCCATTAATCCAAAAATAAAATAATTATTATTAGGTAATTTGGACCAACTGATTCTAAATATTAAATTAAATTTATCAAATAAAATTCTATGTGTGTGGAAATTTAATTTTAACATAAATGCATGCAACATGCAAAACATCATTTTTCCTTTAACCACATTAATTAATTTATTACTATTTTTACTAATCATTATGATAAAAAATTTAGTTGACATTATTACCTAATATTAATTATGATTATTTCAAATATTAAATTCATTTTATCAAATTCAAATTATAGAAGTGATAAAATTTAATTTAAAATAAACCCGCAACACGTGTCGAAAATGGTATTTTAATAAATACATTTTTGAAGCATAAGACGATCTTATTTTAACTATATGACTAGTAATCATCGTTAGATGTATTTAAATTCATATAGTTAGATATATAATCTATTTATTTCATTTATTTCATTCATCATTAAATATTGTTTTAAATAATTAAAATTGATAGTCATTATGTCTTTTTAAACAAAAACAGTTTTCTAAAAAATATCTTTTTTATCTTCAAATGTTCTTATCCTTATTTTTATCAAATTGACAATTGATAAATTCTTAATTATACATATTATTACATATTATTATAAATAAAAGGGGGAATAGTTAAATACTACATTTTTTATTTTTCATGAAAGTTTGTTTCTAATAGAATATTTCAAAAATTCATTATAAACTTACTTTGACCAAATAAGTTAAAATTTGATTTTCATCCCTCCAAATTAGAATTTTTGTGTTACAAAATATTAAAACATGCATTGTATTATATTTATATTAAAATAGAATGTCTTCTTACTATAATTGATCCTCAGAGTTGCGTGTATCGCAAGCAATCAAAAAGATTGAATTTATTTGAAAGGAAATACATCATAACGACTCGAGTGTTACACAGAACAAAAATAATACACAAAATTGATATTGAAATAAAATGCGAAAAACTTACATGACATAAGAAGAACACATCACAAGACTGAATGAGAAGGACGGGGGGGATTCAAACACAACACACAAATAAGAAAATTGCGAAAACAGACTGAATTAATTGGAGAAATTCAGTAGGACAATTGAAGAATTCAAAAAATCCATCCCACCAAGTAGGATTTTATTTAGAGAAAAATAATTGGAAGAATATGGAGAACAAAAATAGGGGACCAAAATTTCTCCCTCATGTAAGGACCATTCCCAGTTCTATGAACATTGAAAAAACATTGTGCATAAAACTGTAGGAGGTTCTTAAATGGCATTAGGGGGACTTTTGGTCCTCCGTTGTCATTCTCCCAAATCCCAAAAGAATACAAGGTATCTAGGAGTCCGATTGGAGGGGAAAACGAACTCCAGTGGTGCTTGAATTTTAGAACAAGTGGGAAGATTTCAAAAAATAAACCCTGTATTCTAGTGAATTCAAGCCACAACACTAGCTTCCAACTTGTTGTAGTGCTACTTGGTCCTCCAACCTCCTAACGAGCTAGTACTGGCAACCCACAACCCACTAACTACAATAGCTGTATTAGGCCCGATGTAGCAGCAAACTGTCATCCCTTTGTAGCGGCATACCACCCAAATCGTAAAAGTGAACAAGAAACACACAATCCACCATCTAGATGACAGCAACACCTCAAATGTAGACCCAAACCACCCCAATAGATACTATGTCAGTGGAATAATGTTTCATTTCACAATTTAACAATCCATGTGAATTTACCATAAAAACAACTGTATTTACAAATTATTTATCCCAAGAAAATCAATTCCATTTTCCACTGAATTCCAACAAAAATAATAATTCAACGTTGTATTTCCAAATAATAGTCAAGAACATGTATTTTCCAAAAGAATGGATTCATAATTAATTCCAAAAAAATAAATTCAATTTAAAACATTTCAATCCCAATTATTCAAACAAATGTATTTTCATAAAAACATGCATGTATTTTTAGAATTTAAAATCAAAAATATATTTCAAATGTGAAACATCAAAGTGTGTGCGTATTTTCAACATTAATGTTCAAAACCAATTTAGTTATTCAACATAAGACACTAAAAAACACTTTACCCAAGTTATCAACATGAAAAATGATCGAGGGCTCACCTTGTGTCTATTATATTTGATTTCATTGGTGGTTAACAGTTGTCAATGAATTAGAATTATTTCATTGATGTCAATATGTTGAAGAGGTTGTAAATAAGAAGTTGCTTGGAAATTTGGTTGAAGTATCCAAATCTGTTGATGAAGAAGAAGAAACTTAGATGATTGAATGGAGATTGTGATAATGTAGAATATAGGTTTGTGGAATAAGAGAAGAGATTCCAAGTCTTGTTATCTTGGAAGAAGATAAAGATGTTCTCCCCTTTGAATGATTCAAGATATATTCATTACTCGATATATTCACTAAGGAAAAAGTTTGTTTGAAGATTTGAAAAACTTAAGACAATTGGTGAGTTGGCCTTAATGTCTCAAACAATATGCCTTGATGTTTGGAGAAACATATTTGTTAACAACATTATAAAGTTTCTTTATAAAGTTTTTGAACAGAATGTGTCTGACAGAGATGAGTGAATCTAGTGAACTGAGACAAATTAATGGAGAAAGCTGTGTCGAATAGACGGGGGAAACCGAATTGAGGCGAGCGAACATAGGCTAACATACAGTTGCTAACTGACTAAGGCTGGCAGACTAAGTCCAACGGACCGAGATGATTAGGCGTAGGAATAAACCAAATGATATCTCAAATAAATTTATAGTTCCATTGGACAAAGATCATCATACGTAAATTAGTTGATGCTTAATGATGTGTTCCTCTTTGATTAAACATCACAATGAATTGTTGTTGAGATAAAAAGTTGAATATTAGAAGAAGAAAAGCCAATGTGAAATGGAAGCAAATCGGGCAATGTTGTATTGTTGCTCAAAGTACCAAACATCATGACTATTCTAAGGAATTCATGATTCTAGCTTAAGTTGGTTGAAGTAATGAGTTGGTGGAACATTGGTGGAGACAAGGTTTCCGGACAGAGATTTCCTAACCAAACTTACTGGACAGTGCAAAGATAATTAGTTCTCTAGGTGAAGAATGTTTGTAAGTTCAACAGTCAAAAGAATGATTGTGAAGTCAACGAACATGAGTTTCAGAATGAATCAAATGGAAGCTCTCGAATGATCGAACAAAGGTTTCCCAATAATGTCAACAGTAGGAGGGAACATCTTAAGATCATCAGACAGAGGCTGTCGAGTGAAAACATTAGATAGAGGTTTTCGTGCAATGGCATTGAACAAAAAAATCCAAGTGAAGTTGTATCATACAAAACTCTCCGTATGAAATCATTGGACAGAGGTCTCCAAGGGACGTTCATTGGATATAAGTTTCTAAGTAATGGCATCAGATGTAAGTTTCTGAGCGATGTCATCAGACAGAATGTTATGAAGTCACCATCAAAAGTATTACAGTCATCAGACGAAGTTCTATGAAGTCATCGTATATAGGAAGTAGAACAACAGATTATGAGGGTTCATTAGATGAAGAAAAATGGACAAACATCTTGGAACCTGATGTGGTCGTATTTTGACTTAGTTTGCCACATATTTTTTATTTAATTTTAAATGATTTAATTATTTATTTGTACACTTTTTATTAAATAATCATACTTTTGTATTATTATAACTAAATTGTTTAACTAATTAATTTTTTTTATAATTAATTGTATTATGAAGATGAAACCACCGGAAGTACTGAGATCTGAGTCTACCTATTGACGTCACGCTGCATCCGCGGATGTCCGCCTGAGTTGTGAGCTGCGCTGAACCATGACCTCTCGCCGCTAGAGGGAGAAGGAGGAGTCTTGGCCGCTTCGCCGCTGCTGCGGTTTGCGGAAGTAGAGGCCGCTGGCCCTTACAGGGCTGAAGGATCTTGAAGAACCCCCTGCTGCGCCAAATTGGTGGGGGGAAGAAGCCAAAGTTATAAAAAACATAATAATAAATCAAAATTAAAACTTGTATAAAAACCTAAACTAAAATAATAACATAATTTATATATATATAAATATTAGTTACAAATAAATAATAAAAATTAGATAAATAATTTTAATAAAATAGAATTAATAATAAAAATTTAAATAAACTAAATTAATTAATAATAACTTCTAAATTAAATTCAAATAACTTATTATTTATTTAATAATAAAATTCATCAATAAAATAAATACTAATAATAATTAAAATATTAAATTATCATAAACTCTTCTAAATAACTTTAAATAGTAAATAATTTAATTTTCAAACTAATAAAAACTTTATAATTAACATTAATAACATTAATCAATAAAAACCAATAACTTAATAAATGTTAACATTATTAAATATTTTCAATACTTTTTAATAAAATAATAACTTTAACAATTTAATATTTATTTATTTATTTCCTTCGTGGTTTTAACTATTTTTTTGTCTTTCCTTTGCAAGTTCATACATGAAATGTAATCCTATCCAGGTTCACACAAGGAAATTACCTGAGTTTGTTATAAGGGAAAAGATTAAATGATGTGAGTTTGACTGAAAAATGCACGTGTATTATGCGAATGTGAGGAGCCAGCCTAATTCAGTGGAAGGTTGTGGTGACGAGAAACAGATGACCGTGAGTTTAAAAACAGAGAAAGAAACGAATTTTAGGGGGTGATGTGACAAATATTCAAGTAACAAAGGCATTACAAAGGAGATCATTCAGACTTTCGACAAATTCTCTCTCATCGGAGTAGAGAGATTTGGTGGAAAACCATGGAGTTGAAGGATCACAGGAGTAGAGCATCTTCGAGGAGTTCTTTTTCCCTCGTGTTTGTATTTTAACACTATGTTTTTTCATGTTTTCCTATGTAGTAATGATAATAAACACGATTTCTAGCTAGATCTTCTAGTTCGGGGATAAAATAGAGTCTGCTGGTTATCTTTCTTCTTCCTTCTCACAAATTGTATTTAAAGTGATTAGAAGTGACCGACAAGATCAATTCTAAAATAATTCAATTTCATCGTACCACTAGCACTTAACTTCAGAACTCCACAATCATTCAGTGAGTTTGATTGTGGATTAATTTTCATAAACATTTAAATTGAAATAAAAACTTTAGAACTTATGGCGAGTTTTCACTGTTGTCTTTTCCAAATAAAAATCTTCACATTTGATCTATATTGGAGTGGAAAACTCCAAGATTGTTCAGCTTGAGTGAATTATCCTCTGGTGAGGGAAATAAGTCACTCTCTTTCAGTGGTACTAGTTGCAATCATCACCATGAGAATTAATACATTTAAAATAAGTAGAATGTTGATTTTCCCCTAACATTTCTCTGTGATTGTCATATATCATCAATTTTAATCCCTGTTAATCTTTTTTTAAAACTATTCCTATTTCAGTATAGTTAAATAAAAAACATTTAAGAAAAGTTATTTTCTCTACTTTATAAAAATCATAAAAAATATATAAAAGTAAAAAAATAGGGAGAGTACCCCATTGCTGACAATAGTGGGGTCTTTTTGAATGTTTTTAGAAGAATAGTGGTCATAATATCCTTCTCTGTGGGTTTGACCCTACTTTCCACATATACAGTAGTTAGTAAGAAAATAAATTTTAAACTTCGATTGACTTCAATGATGGTTGGGTCATGTTTTTGGTGCCATTTCTAGGGAAGACACAAGCTATTCATTTTCTAAAAAAACTATAAAAATCATCTATAAAAAAAACTTCAAAAACTTCAAAAAATTTGAAAACTATTAAAATATTCAATTTTTTCAAATTCTCTGTGTTACTGTACTAATGTTGTTGTTTGTGCTGAATTTCACTTTTTATCACTTATTTCATGAACACTAGGTATACTGCTGATAGATTAGATCCCCTGAACCCTGAATTAGATAAGCACTAAACTTCTCTAAGAATGAAAAACAATTTTGAAATGGAAAATCTAGATGAGAGAGTTCATTCACCTAATGAATTCCAAAACAATCCATAGCTCTTAGAATAAAATGGATAGCCTAGGATGAGGGAGTTACAACTTCCTCAAGTTTCAAGCAATCTATCTTCCATTAGGTTATCTCCTAGAGTCTGAAACTATGATTTGAAATAATCACACATTTCATTATTGTTTGCTTTTAATGGACATTCTAATGAGGAATATCTAGCCTTTATTAGAGATTTCAACAATACTATGAAACAACTACATCTTTTAAGACTCAGAGAGAATGAATTAGGGATGAAAGTTTTCCCCTTTTTCTTAAAAGGGAATGCTGGGAACTGTTTTTTATGTATAGATGAAAACATTTTTGAAAACTGGTATCATGTATAAAATTCCTTTATAATGAAATTCTATCCCCTAAGATTAAAATGATATCTTATAACAAAAATCACTAGTTTTTTTCAAGTGTATGGAGATGATTTTCATGAAGCATTGGATAGATTTAGGGATCTTCTGAGGTAGTGTACCCATAATCAACTCCCATATCACATTCTCATAAATACCTTCTATGAAGGGTTGTCCTCCTCTGGGAAGAATCTAGTTGATCAAGCTGCTGGGAGTAACTATATTGATAAAACTAATGAAGAACATAGACAAATCTTTAACAATCTTTCCCTAAATTCAAAACATATGAATTCAAGATGAAAAAGAGTGAACAGAAACCCATAAACCGGTTCAATGAATAAAACTCTAGATCAAATTGATGAAATCACCAACCAATTGTAATCTTTAATGAACCAGGACTCTAAGAAAACTATTAACCAACTTGGATGTCAAAATACCAATCAATCTTTAAGAGAAAAATGTTCACAATGTGTAATTCTTGGGCATACTGAAAACTTCTGTCCTAACATTGATTTGTCATCCCATCACCAAGAAAACTCAAACTTTGTTAATTAAGGTCCTAGAATGCCTCCCAATGAAGATCCATTTTCAATCAATGATAACCGAGGATATATGAATCATCCAAATTTGTCCTGGGAAGATCAAGGTTTAATTACACAATCCACTGCCAGTAATTAATCTAACCAACAAATACCAAGCTTTCAAAATCAATAAAGTGGTGAGTCTTCAAATGCTCAAGGAAACAATGATAATCAAATGTCTTCTAATCTTGATTTAATCTTGAACAAAATTAAATCTCAATAGGAAAGATACATGACTCAGCTTACCAAACAAAAAAATCCATATGATTCAGATAATATGTAAAATGATATTAGAATGCAAAACATGGAAACATAACTTGGCCAACTTGCTAATGATTTCTCATCTAGGGAAAAAGGTAGATTTCCTAGCACAACTGAACTGAATCCTAGAGAGAATTCCATGGATTTTGTAACTAGCAGTGGGATAAACACTCATGTTATTACTGAAAAAGACCTTGAAAATGCGAAAAATGAAAATCTTCTTGAATATGGAACCAAAAATAAATCTTCTTTGTACACTTGCTGGAAATTCACAGAAAGCTATAGAAAATGAAGAAAATTTGAATTTGACTCCTGAAACTCAAGATGAAAATTCATTTAAAAATCAAATAAATAAATGAAAAATATAAATTTTAGGAAGAGGTTAGGGTGATTCCTACTGTACTTAATATTTTTCCCCACCCATCCCTTTCTCTGAAAAACTGAAACCTCAAGTAATTACGGGGATGAATTAAATCAGTTCCTAGGTCTCATATCAAAAATTCCAGTAAACATTCCATTCAACCATGGCTTAATTCAAATCCCATTTTATTTGAAATCTATTTAGAATAATGTTTCAAACAAAAATACCGTGGAAGAATTTCTACCTACAGCCTCACTGAAGAGTGTAGTGATGTACTTCAAATGAAAATCCCACCCAAATTGAAGGACCCTGGTAGCTTTGTTATTCCCTACACCCTATGAAATTATGATCAGCTCAACTATTTTTGTGATTTAGGTGATAGTATTAACCAACTCCCATACTCATTGTTTCAACATTTGAGGTCGGGTGACCTTCAACCCACCACATTCATACGACATTTTGTTGATAGATATTTCACTCATCATGTGGGCATGGTAGATGACTTGTTAGTTGGGGTTGGGAAACTATTTTTGACTACTAATTTTCTAGTTCTAGATATGGACTGTGATCATGAAGTGCCCATCATCTTGTTCAGGTACTTCTTGGCTATAGGTGGTGCTATTATTGATGTTTCTAAGGGTCAGGTTATTTTCAAAATTGTAGAAAAACACAATGAATTAAATGTGTTTAAAATGTCCAAGGACCATCCTTTTCTAAAAACTATTCTATGGTAGAGTCCGTAGAGGATTAAAACTAAACTAAAAACATTGAATAATATGAAAATCATTCATATATTGAAGAAATAAATTTGGAAGTTGAAAATCATGACTTAAATGTTTAACAAATTGAAACTTTTTCCCAAATTCTGAATCTGAAAAATTTTATAGAACAGAAAAAATTTCCAGTTCCTGCTATAGAAGAGTATTGTATTTTAGAAACTATGATATTTTTGAGTAAATTTGAGGGTGTTTCTATTAACACAAACCTTGCTGAGCAAAATATGTTTAGTTTGGATCTCTAAAATCTGGACAGTACACTTTTTTACTTTGGACATCAACACTGTTAAGTCTAAAACTGAACATAAAATTGAAAATCTTTCATCATTCAATACTCATTACAAGATATATATTGAATACCTTTGACCTACCAACCCTAAGAGTCATCCATCAAGTGTAGAACCACCCACTCATGAAATTAAACCAATCCTTACTCATTTGAAATATTCATTTTTGGGTGAGAATTCATCTTTTCCTGTCATTATTTTTTCTAAGATTAATGAAAACCAAGAATAAATATTGTTGAATGTTATAAAGAAATTTAAATCTACCATAGATTGGACCATAGAAGATATAAAGGGTATTGGTCCCTCATTCTTCATGCATAATATTCCTATAGATCCTAATCATAAGCCTATGGTTGATTGACAAAGAAGATTAAATCCACACATGAAAGAGGTTGTGAGAGAGGAAGTAATTAAGCTGTTGGACACTGGAATAATATATCCCATTTCTAATAGTACTTGGGTCAGCCCTGTCCAGGTTGTCCCCAAGAAGAGAGGTTTCGCTGTTGTCAAAAATGAAAATAATGAATAAATCCAAGTTAGAAAAGCCATAAATTAGAGAGTCTATATATATTATAAGAATCATAATACAACCACTAGGAATAACCATTTCCCAATTTTCTTCTTGGATCAAATGACTGAGAGGCTTGCTAGAAATGAATTTTTCTATTTCCTGGATTATTATTCTGGTTACAACAAGATTTCTGTTGCTCCAGAGGATCAAGAAAAGACTACTTTTACATGTCCCTTTGGGACATTGTTCTACAGTCATATGCCCTTTGGGTTGTGTGGACCTCCATACAACTTTCAAAGTTGTATTATGGCTATTTTTTCTAAAAATATTGAAATAATCATTAAGGTTTTCATGGATGATTTCTCCATTGTGGGAAGCATTTTTTATTCTTATCTAGGAAATCTTGAGTTAGTTCTGGAAAGATGAATTGAAAACAACCTTGGTCTTAATTGGGGGAAGTGTCAATTCATGGTCACATAATTTATATTTCTTTTTCTTAAGGTGTATAAAAGAGGTACGGAAGTTGATACTGACAAAATAGAAATCATTCAAAAAATTCCACCTCCTAAAAATGATAAAGCTGTTAGAAGTATTTTAGGGTATGTCGATTTCTACTAGAGGTTCATAAAATATTTTTTCAAAATAACTAAGCCCCCGTGTTTTCTTCTTGTTAAGGATGCACCTTTTAACATTGATGAAAAATGTTTGAAATCACTCAATATTTTATATTAAAAGCTCACTACATCACCCATCATCACTACTCCTGAATAGAAATTACCTTTTGAACTTATGTGTGATGTGAGGGACGTGGTTGTTGGTGTTGTACTTTGACAGAGGAATCATAATAAGTTACATGTGGTGTATTATTCCTGTAGATAACTAGATGAGACCCAAAAGAATTATACCACCACTGAAAAAGAATTTATAGATGTTTTTTTAATCTATAGAAATTTAGATAGTATTTGTTAGGCTCAAAATTCAACATTTTCACAGACCATTATACCTTAAATTACTTTCTATCTAAGAAAGAAACTAAACCTAGGCCGATTAGATGGATTCTATTCTTACAAGAATTTGATTTTGAAATAAGGGATAATCAGGGAGCTGAAAACGTATTTGTTGACCACCTATCTAGGCTTCCTCCTACTCAATCTTAATATCCTAGGGAAATAAACTCTACATTTCTTGATGAAAAACTACTCACTATATCAATCAGGAAATCTTCTTAGTATGCAAATTTTTCCAAATTCATGGTATAAAGTGTCTTTCCCAAATACCTATCTAATAACCAAAAGAATAAATTAATTTCTGATTTTAAATACTATCTATGGGATGATCCCATTATAATTAGAAGATATGTTGATGGTATCCTTAGGATATGTGTGCTTGGGGAAGATATGTTTCCTGTTTTAGAGAGTTGTCACTCCTCACCTTAGGTAGGTCACCATGGTGGTGAAAGGATAACTCAAAAAGTCCTTCAATATGGTTTTCATTGGGCCACTATTTTTTAAGGATTCTAGGAGATTTTTAGTTGGTTGTGATAGATGTTAGAGGCTATGAAATGTGGTTAAGAAACATGAGTTTCCCCATAAAAGGAATTCTGGAAGTAGAGATTTTTTATGTCTGGGGTATAGATTTCATGGGTCCATTTCCATAATCTCATGGGAATGCGTATATTATTGTTTCTATAGATTATGTGACAATATGGGTTGAGGCAGTTTCACTTCCCAACAATCAAGACAACTTTGTAGTAAAGTTGTGAAAAAGAACATCTTTTCAAGATTGGGAGTCCCAGAAGCCTTTATCACTGATAAAAAACACACTTTAAGAATTAAAAGATTAAGAATTTGATGAAACAATATGGTTTCATTCATAAATCTGTAACTCCTTATCATCCAGAATCCAATAAATAAGTTGAATTCTCAAATATAAAACTAAAAAAATACTTGAGAAAACTATCTAAAATTCTAGGAAAGACTGATCTCTTAAATTGGATGAAGCTTTATGGGCATATAGAACTTCTCTCAAGAGTCCAATAGGTATGTATCCTTATAGGATGTAGTTTGGGATGTGTTTTCATTTTCCCGTGGAGTTGCAACATAAGTCATATTGGGAATTTGAGGCTCTAAATTTTGATTTTAAGAGTGCTGGTGAGAGGATATTACTTGTGTTGAGTGAGTTAGATGAAATTAGGAGAGAGAGTTTTGATAGATAAAGAATATACAAATAGAGGACTAAAGTCTTTCATGATTTTATCATAAAAAACAATGAAGTCAAACTTGGATTGAAGTTTATCCTCTTTAACTATAGACTCAAACTCTTTCCTGGAAAACTAATGTCTAAATGGTTTAGATTTTTTAATATTTTGAGAGTGATTATGAATGGAGCTATTGAAATTGTAGGTGAAGAGAACAAACCCATGATGGTTAATTGGAAAACAGTTAAGATTTATTTTGAATCACAACCGAAGGGCTTGGCTACCTTCTCTGTGATTGAGAACTGATCTTAAATAAAGTCTGGTTGAAGACTTTAAAAATTATCACTACATGGGAGGTAACTCGTGGTTCTTTTTATCTTTACATTGTTTCATTTGAATCCTGGAATAATGTGCTACTTTTGTGCTCTGTTTATGGGAAGTTAATGTTACTGATTGTTCATGGCCTCCTAGTTCTGTTTCAGGGTTATAAAGTTGCTGGTGTTCTGTCACTAAAGGAGTGGGATTCCCTTGCTGAAGATTTTATGATAAACATTGATTCAAGGAAGTACTCTATTCTTTAGTTTTCATTAATTATTCTTCTCCTTTTTCACATTAATAAAATTTATTGCAATTCATAGTTTTTACTATAGGTGAGTCATTTACTCACCGATGCACCTGATCTAGCATTACACTGATGTCAGTGACTCATTAGTGATGATGTCAGTGACTCATTAATAGTACTTTTAGTGAGATAGTGACTGTTACTTTAAAAATTCTACTTGTACTGAAAGGGAAAATCTTTTGCTTGTTTTTCTTAAAAAATTATGTTTGTTTTAGAATGAATGTTTTCTACATGTCATTAAGTTGAATTAAAAAAAATTCATGTTCCTCCTTATTGAGAAATTGAATTTCACTGCTGTTAAAATCATTCAACTACTTGAAATTGATTAGTTTGTAGGGTGTATAGCATGCATCTTTCTACTATATTGAACAATCATTTGAATCAAACTTTCTTAAATTACTATGCCCAGTACAAAACCCATTGGGTGTATGTACTGTAGCATTAATGTGGCGTACTGTAGCGGCGGTGACACTGCAACAAAGGCGGGCACTGTAGCGGTGGCAGAGTACTGTATCAGTGGTGGGTAATGTCTAGTACTATAGCAGCGCAGGTACTATAGCAGTACTATTCACAGAATGGGCTTTGGTCTAAAAGAATGGGCCTACGGGCCATGTAATTGGCTAAATTCCCACTGGGCCTTCAAGATATATAATGGGTCTCCCTCTACCCTGTTATAACAGGTCTTTTCTTTGATTTAATAATAAATGAGGCTTTGGCCCCAACCTTTTTAAAAATGGAGAGGACTACACCCAGTACACAATGAACCCATATATTACATACTATTTCTTGAGTTGTATTGTAAATCTTTGTTAAATAACTTAAATATTAATGCATTTACTTGCTTGTGAACCTACTATTATTTTATCCATTATGGCAGAAACATTCTTTGAAATTCATTGAGACCCTTTAACATTCTATAAATCTAGTAAAATAGAAAATCTATTTTGAACTTAAATTGTCCTATTGATCTTCTCCATATTTTGAAGTCAAAATTGGGGACCAATTTGGATTTTAAGTGTGGGTGGCCGGGTCAATTCTTGATTATGCTGAACTTTGATTTAATTTGATCTCATTAATTCCCAATGCAACATCATACTTTTTGTAAAAATGGTTAAATTTTTCAAAATTTCTTTCATAATTTTATAATTTATACTATTTCTCAAATGGTTCTTGCCTTAGGATGATGCTTGATTAGTAGTTAAAAACTACTTTTAATTTAAAATTAATGCATATGGATGATTTTTGAGTGAGTTTACTTAGTGATTTAATGGAAATTTGGTTGCAGAAATATTTCTAAGAGTGATTTGCGTAATCTGTTAATGGTGTTGTGATCCTAACATTTGGAACTAGAAGTTTGATCTTGATCATAGGGGTCTCATTTTTCTTTTAATTATTAATGTAATTACCTTAATAATACAATGTAAATGATGTTTATATTAATCTTTTAAAATTGGAGTAGTTTGGTCTTCTAGGATCCCATAATGATTCTCTAAGACCCTAGATGCTGGGTGAATTTCGGTTTACTATAAGCCCTTTGTACACTTTGAATAAGTGCATTTCATAGTGCTAAGCACATGATACATGGATTAGGAAAAATAAAATAAAGTGTTTAGGGTCAAAAAATGAGTTCATTAATGTAAGGGGAATTATAAATTCCAAATGAAGAAGGGGTCAAATGGTTTATATGGGAGTCATTTAGGTTGTATCATTAAGGTGATTCACAAAAAGAAAAAAATTAATTATTTTTGGAACCTAGGTAAAAAGTCAAAGTATAAAGTTCCTCTGGTTATGATTTTTATTCCACTATTATTTTACCTCTTATCACACATGGACTTAGAACGTGAGTTTGGATTGAAATGAGTCATTAAGTTGTATCACATATGAGGCAGAACAATTTCTTTGATTTAAAAATCTTTTCTATCATGATAAAAATTTGAGTATTTGATCTAGGAAATACTTGATTTGAAAATTCCTATTCTTGATCCTAAACATAGTTTCTTGTCCTTTGTTTTCAATGTTCTGGACATGTTACATTTTGAGAAAAATTATAAACACATAATTCTCTTTCTCATTGACAATAAAACATGGGATTGTTTGAGGACAAACATTGTTTAAGTGTAGGGAAATTTCATGTGGCCTTATTTTGACAAAGTTTTCCACATTTTTTATTTATTTTTTAATGATTTAATTATTTATTTTTTCAATTTTTATTGAATAATCATACTTTTTATTTTTATAAATTTTTTTAACTAATCATTTTTTTATAATTAATTGTGTGTTTTTAGTGTTTAAAGCAATTAATTAATGACTTGATTTAATTTTGTATGTTTTATAAATTATTATTCAGTTTAGAAGTATAAAATCATTATTAAAATTTGAAATTCATATTATTTAATCAATTAACCTAAATATTTTCATTTAATTAACTAATTCATTACTTTAACTTTTAATCTTTTAACTTTATATTTTTAACATTTACTAACATTATTAATTACATTCAATCACATTACATAATTTTAATACTTTTAATTAAATTCATTAATGATTAATTAATTTAGATATATAATTGTTTAATTTAAATTCACTTTCTTATTATATTAACCTTAATGATTCTTAATTTATGTTTCTATTTTGTTTTAATTTAAGTTTTATAATTTTATTTTTTAATTATTTTAATTTTTATTTGTTTAATAAAT
The DNA here is from genome assembly GCA_963277665.1 of Viscum album. Taxonomy (NCBI): domain Eukaryota; kingdom Viridiplantae; phylum Streptophyta; class Magnoliopsida; order Santalales; family Viscaceae; genus Viscum; species Viscum album. The sequence continues at coordinate 1,957,710,020 of OY728153.1, forward strand.
TTATTTAAGTTTATTAGATCATTAGTTTTCAATTATCTTGGTTAATTATTAACTTCAATTAATTATTTTTTAGACATAATTTATGTTTTAATCTATTCTTAATTTTTCATTGTTTTGCAGTGTACCGGTGGCACACTCCTCACACCATTTCTCTCACGGTGGCACCATCCTCACCTCATGGTCTCACCCTTGTCACAGGCCCACAACATATCATGCACTATTCCTCCAGCACCAGACCTCTCCTACCGCACTTCTTCTTCCACTTTCCACTCACTATTCACACACAGTTTGGCACGGTGTCTCACGAGACACCACTATTTTCAACCCACACTCACCATACCTGTGTTTACTCACTAACACTAATCCTTCGCTCAATGTTTTCAGTCTCATGTTGTTGTTCTTCCTCCTACCAACTCACAGAGTTGGTCTCACAGTGTCAATCTCTGACCTCACACCAACGTAGCACTTCTACCCTTAGGCTACCCATACCTTCATCCACAAACAACATAATTCTGAGAATAACTTACCTTAGGTTCATGATATCACTATCACTCCCACACCTAACAAAAATCACAAAGAGAAATTGGGAACTCAATACAGATCAAACTAAATTTAGAATCGTAAAACACATTCACTATCACTATCCCCTAGTTCCAGATTTCTACATCTTCATTTGAGCCGAAGTAAACCCCAAACCCTTCATCCCTGCAGAAGAGGGTTGTGCAGTTGAATCTGCACCTCAAACCGGTCATCAGACTGGATCTTTACAGGGGATTCATTGATGTCTGATGCTGCTGGAAGGGTTCCACTGTGCTTAACTAACATCGCCACTGAGGAATCATTTCTGCGGTGACTGGGGAAACCTATCCTAGATCTAGTAAGGATATGCTGATGAAGATGACACCACATGAAGAACTAATATCTGGTCCTACCTATTACCACTGCGCCGCATCCGTGGAGGTCTTCCTGATTCATTATCCACACTGAACCTGAACCTCACGCCACCGGAGGGAGAAGGAGGAGTCCAGGCTTCATTGCTGCTACCGCGGTTTACAGAAGCAGAGGCTGCTGGCCCTTGTAGCACCAGAGGATCTTAAAGAACGCCCTTTATTGTGATAAATTGGGGGGGGGGAGGAGAATAATAATGTCCTAAAAAAATTGAAATTAAAACTTATATAAAAAACTAAAATAGAATAATAACTTAATTTAAATATAAAATAATATTAATTAATAATAAATAATAAATGTTAGATAAATAATTTTAATAAAACGGAATTTAAAATAAAACATTAATTAAACTAAATTAATTAATAATAAGTTCTAAATTAAATTTAAATAACTTATTATTTATTTAATAATAAAATTTATCAATAAAATAAATACAAATAATAATTCATAAATTAAATTAGCATAAACTATTATAATTAACTTTAAATAGAAAATAATATAATTTTAAAAATAATAATAAACCTTATAATTTATATTAATAACATTAATTAATAAAAACCAATAACTTAATAAATGATAACATTATTAAATCTTTTAAATACTTTTTTATAAAACAATATCTTTAACTATTTAATATTTATTTATTTATTTCCATCATGTTTTTACCTATTTTTCTTGTCTTTTATTTGCAGTTTCATACATGAAATGCAATCCTATACAAGTTCACATAATAAAATTACTGAAGTTTTTTATAAGGGAAAAGATTAAACGACATGAGTTTGACTAAAAAAATGCACGTGTATCATGCAAATGTGGGGAGCCACCATAAGTCACTGGAAGGCTATGGTGACGAGGAGTAGATGACATCATGTTTAAAAGTAGAGAATGTAGAAAATTTTAGGGGGTGGTGTGACAGACATTCAAGGAACAAATGAATTATAATAGAGATCATTCAGACTTTTGATAGCTTCTCTCTCATCGGAGTAGAGAGATTCGGTGGACTGCCCTGGAGTTGTAGGAGAATAGGAGCGGAGCATCTTCAGGGAGTTATTTTTCTCCTGTGTTTGAATTTTTAAACTATGTTTTAGCACGTTTTTATATGTTTTAATGATAATGAACATGATTTCTAGCTATATCTTCTAGTTTGGTGATAAAATCGAGTTTGTTGCGTATCTTTCTTCTTCCTTCTCACAAATCATATTAAATGTGATTAGAATTGATCGGCGAGATCAATTCTATACACATTAAATTGCATCGTACCACTAGAACATAACTTTGTAACTCTAAAATCATTCAGTGTGCCCGATTGTGGATTAATTTTCTTAAACATTTAAACTGAAATTAAAACTTCACAACTTATGCTGAGTTTGATCTGTTGTCTTTTCCAAATCAAAATCTTCACAGTTGATCTGTCTTGGAGTGGAAAACTCCATGATTTTTCGGCTTGAGAGACTTATCATTTGGCAAGGGAAATAAGTCACTCTATTTTATTGGTACTAGTTTCAATCATCATCATGAGAAGTAATACTTTTAAAATCAGTATAATTGATTGTTATCTATCAACAATTTTAATCTATGTTACTCTTTGTTTTTAAACTTTTTCATGTTTCAATATAGTTTAGATAAAAAATGTTTAACAAAATTCGTGTTCTTTAATTCCATATAAAAAACATAAAAAAATATAAAAAATTAAATAAAATAGAGATTTTACCCCCTGCTGACAACAGTGGGGTCTTTTTGAATGTTTTTAGAAGAATAGTGGCAATATATTCTTTCTATATAGGTTTGAACCTACTTTCCACATAAACAGTAGTTAGTAGGAAAATAAATTTTAAAATTTGACCAACTTCAGTGAATTTTGGGTCAGAACCCATCAAATGGAGGGGAGCCATGTGAATGTATTTCAGATTGATTTTTGAGGGTGGACAAAAGAGAGTTGTCGGGCGAAGAAGGGTCGGATGAAGAAGATCATTGTAAAGGATCATTGGGTAAAGTATTTCCTAGAGAAGGAATTACCATGAAGAATTAACTTATAGAGAAGCTCATATGAAGAAGTATCAAATGAAGGTTCTAAAAAATTTACAAACTCTTTTGTATAGTCCTTCACCGTGATGATGTTGAGGTGAATGTGAAACCCTTCATTAACCACAAAGGATAGATCATGATTATAGCTGTGATTTTAGGAAATTTTAAGAGGTCATTGACACCGAGATCTAAGTAGAGTTCATACAATGGTCATTGAATCCTATGTTTTAGGATGTTTGAAGGTGGTCAAGTGAAGAAATAATCGAGAGGGATATTCAAAATTGGAAGCGGTAATTTCAATTTTGAGTTTGTGATTCTCCCCAAGGTTTTAGAGAAATGACGTCTATATAAACGAACGTAAGTGCACCCAGTAGAGGTTTTTCAATATGAAATTGATCTTGAAGAGGATGTATTTTCACAAGTTCAACATATAGGTTTTGACCATAAATCTTGAGACTAATTATCATTTGGGCTGCACTATCAAGGAAAGAGGTATTAGACAAAGTGGAAGAATAAAAAATAACAGTAAAGCACCAGATGAAGAAGAAAAGGTACAAAGAGAAGAAGATGTGATCAAGTGAACTAGTATCAGATGAACTGGTATTGGGTGAACATCATTAGATGGAAAGTATCAGACAAAAAATATTAGATGAAGACAATTTGGACAAATAGGTATCAAACGGAAGTTTAAAAGAAGAACAAGATAAGAAGTCTTACAACTAGTGTAAGAAAAGTTGTGTTTAGTTTTATGTATTGAAGGGGAATAAGTTTTTATGCATTAGTCTTCATATAAGATAAAAAGAAGAAGAATCTCTTATATGGTGTTGTGTAAGTATGTGAAGAGGAACAGAAGGACAAAGAAACACTCTGACATTCATGTGAAGTCACATTAGTGTAAGACTTTATTGATGTTGTAAAGTATTTGAATAAGAAGTTTAATACTATATACAAAGGCAATATAAATAAATAGTAAGGAGATCAAATCTGGAATAAATTATCAACAGTTCAAGGAGTTAGGGTTATTTCCGCCCCAATTAAAGTGCAGGTAGCCACACATGGGCATTGAATTATTTCCAAGCCAAAACACTATATTTGGTATCTCATTATAGTAGAGAATCCATGTACAAGTCATAACTATTTATGGTATGGACTAGCTACTCTTATTGAGTAGTGAAAATTATAAAAATATTATGTTCTATCATTTTCTTCCTTTTATAAAATTACACAAGATAAAAAAAAGAGAACAAGAGAATCAAGATCCTAACATGTCCAAGAGGTAAAGGGATAAAAATATATAATTGGTTTAAAAAATCCCCAACACTGATTCACCCCCTCCCAGTGTTGATTATATCCTCAAGTGGTCCTCACAGGTGGCATCAGATGAGAATCTCACCTCTATTAGATTCTCTACATTTAAGTTTGATCTTTTTTAAAAGATTTTAGTTTTTTCCTGATATTAATAATGAATTTTAATTTTGGAGAAGAACCAGTTATCTTTTAGACGAATTATTTTTCTACCAAGATCATTATGAATAGGAGAAATAGACAGAAAGTAATGCTGGTGAAGTTATCCCTCTTGATCCATGAAGAAGAATAAAATTCAATCTCTCTATTCTATCCTAAAAACAAATATAAATCTTGCTTGGAAAGTGACGTATAGCTGGTTTAAGTTACCAAAAAGGATCATAATATTTCCACCTTAAGTGGATCAAGAATAAGTGATAATGAGGTATGTGAAAATTCTTATACAAGCTGTCCTCGAGAAAAAGAACCTAACAAAAAGCGGTGATGATGATCTTTCTATTACTTCTGAGATATATCAATTAGTACACTGAAATATATTCTAAATTATACCCCCAAAGAAATGGTATTTCTTATTTTTGGATTCTTTCAAAGCATGCATGAAGAGATCACCTACCTTTAAGAAGAAGTGGATAATATCGAGAAGGATTGGGAGGAAAAACTTATAGAATGTATAAATCTCTGGAAGAAGGTTGGGGCCTTTGAAACAAGAAATGAGAAGGTCAAAATATGTTCCTCAAAATTTGAAAACAAATTACTCAAATAATTTAAAGATAATGATAGAGTAAAGAATACACTTGAAGAGAAGTTTCATGCACTTGAAAATAATTTAAAAAACAATATTGATTTCAAGGATTTGAAATTGGATGTAAACCCCAAGAAGATCAATAAAATTGACTCATTGTTACAAAACAAAGTTAAGATGAATAATGAAGAGATTGAGAAGCGAATAAGGAATGTAAAGATAATGTTACTTTAATTTAAGATCAGAAGAACAACCTCAATATGAGACTTCTAAAATTATAATTCAAGCTTTTAAATCTTATGAACACACATATTGTTTCATCTAAAATGAATGATAAAGTCACTACTACCACACAATGATCAATAGAGGATTTTAATGATAAAAGAGATATAACATGTGATAAGAATATTATAGAATCATTTGGTGGTCTATCTCAAGCAGTTATGAAGAAAGAGGTACTATCCATAAATTTTTATAAGTTTTTATCTAAATTTGGTTTCATGAATAGAACATATATCAAAACAAAATCCGTATATGTATGAAAAAGAAAATTTTGAAGGTTATAACCTCCATATCGTGGGTGGATATGATAAGAAGTATAGAAGTTGATTACGCATGAAGAGCCTAACAAGTTGTGAAGAAAACTAAAAACCAGAATGCCCATTTTTCTAGATAATAAGAATAGCATGTAGTAGATATAAAAATATCAGGATCTATGGTTCAATGTTGTCATTTTTATATATTCAAAAATTGTGCAATGGATTATTGGTATAATCCTATAAATTAAAAATCACAAAGGAAGCCCAAACCAATGGATAAAAAGTTAGAGATGAAGAAACAACACCATAGACTATGAAAAGTATTTATAATTCAAATATATTTGGAAATCATGAAAATATTTTTGATTCATGAAATTATGTTGGTCACAATATTGGTTCACAATTTTCTCAATATGTATATAAAATAGATAAGATGATAAGGCTGCAAAAAGAGGTGAAGAAAGAGGAAGAAACCTTGGGAAGTAAGTAGAAGAATATTGCGAACAATAATTTTCCCAAGAAGATATCTACAAGTAAATGTGATAATTACATGGATTCCAAATCCAAGAAGTTGAATTAGAGTGTATCATTTTGAATAATTTATACAAATAAAAGGCACTTAGAAGAATCCACATGGACAACACAAACTTACTGCGAATTAGCCTAATGATAATTTAGTAAGTTGAATTTAAGATTTTAAGAGAGAACAAAAAATGTGATAAATAATAGGAAAGGATAGTTTTATAGGAAGGAAAAAATTACACATAAATAAGTCAATGTTCATGAGAGGCTTTCAAGAAAAATACAACACTTGAGAAAAATAATTTATTTGTGAGAGATACAAGAAAGGTGGGTATAATGAAAAAGGTTGCTTAACCATTTTTCCAAAATAATAAGAGGACTTATTTGAATTCAAGAATGAATTATATTTAATGGCTATTAAGAAGAAAATATCTATACACAAAGAATAAATTAATGTGAGATGATCCATGCTACCAAAAATTAGTTTTACCAAATAGATGTGTAACCATGAATACTGGTGGAGATGGAGAAACATGGTTGATAAGACTATATCAACCTTGATGATAAAATTAAATAAGTGAGGAATATAAACATAATTCTGTCACTATTTATATATTTTATTTGTGCTCAAAATTCAGGGAATTGAATGTGACGTATGATATCAAGGTGAGAACTCGATTCAGAGTACTGATTGTTAACTTTGGATAGTTGAGATAAATAAGCATTCATCCTAGAATGATCCATAAATTTTTATAATGAAAAATTTATAAGGGATTCATCCTCGATGAAGTTTAAGTGGTTACTATCAACAAAAGATAAAAATTTGGAAGAAGACCCCATCTTGGTTTGATATCACTCTTGGAATTCCAAAGGAATATATTGAAAAAGATCATCCTTAGTGAAGATGTGTAAATTGAGAAGTTTAGACAGCCACATGAATAATATCTATTTTGGTGTGTTCTCAGCATGGAGATCCAGAAGAATATCTATTAAATATATTCATCATTATAAAGGATCATGATAAAGGTCTCCTTGAGTGGGAAACAAGTGGAGTGTTATGAAAAATCTGTCGAAATAATTATCTTATATAGATCTGATTATTCTATAATTTTTTCTAAGGAGTCTTGTTGAATAATGTACATATTTCATAATATCCTACTCTTGGTTACTAAAGAAAAAATAGAAAAAAGGGGGAGACATTGAATTAATTAGTGACATAATAAAATTGTAAGTATGGAGGTGTTCTGAGGATTTCAATCGTATGTTTTGTACATTAATGTTTGTATTTTTTTTTTTAAAGTGTGTGTAGAAGTATCAACTTTATCTATCTTATAAATGATTTATATCTCAATTAACATCCATACACTAGATTATAAGTGGAAACCCATTTAAGATAATATTGTGAGTTATCATTTTCTGTGGTGTCAAGATCAAATAGAAAAGTAGTACTTTGTTATCTAAACCAAATCTCTTATTTTATACACTGATCATAGATTACATAGTCTTAGAGTGAGATCACTAGTGATAAATTTCTTAAGAATGAATTGATACCATTTTATCAAGAACTTTTTATTTCTTGTCAATAAGGGAGAGAGAAATTGAAATGAAATTTTTAAAAGAAATAGGGGAGATAAAGAAGATAAATACACACATATTGAAAAATTCACTAATATGGTGTTTCCACCAAATACAACGGGGGGATTGAAGAGACCACATGATGTTTATTATATTTGTTTTCAATGGTTGTAAATGAATTAGAATTATTTCATTGGTGTCAATATGTTGAATAGGTTATAAATAAAATGTTTCATAAAAGCATGTTAATAAATAATATGAATCTTGGATAATTGAATGGAAACTATGATGATGAAGAATCCAAGTTTTTTGAAGAAGATAATAGGTTCCATGTCTTTTTATCTTAGAATAAGATATGGTTTTATTGCCTTTGGAGGATTTTAAGTATATTCATTACTTGATATTTCTAATACATGAAGGAAAATGTTTTTCTAAAGTTTTTATAAACTTAAGACAATTCATGAGATGGTCTTAAAGTATCAAATAATATGACTTGATGTTTTAAGAAGCACATTTGTTAATAAATTTATGATATTTATTTATAATGTTTCCAGATATAATGTTCTATAAAGAGATTAATGGGACTAACATACATAGATGAATAGATGGATAAAGATATGTAAAATAGATAGAGGCAACCAGACAGAGTCTAGAAGATTGAGTCTAATGAGATGAGACTAGAGGAAAAATACTGTAAGACTGATTCTAGAAGACTGACTCCAGCATATTGAGATGATCATAAAGTGGAAGGAACTAAATGATATCTCAAATAAATTCATAGTTCCATTATACAGTGATCATCGAACATAAATCATTCAATTGTTAGTGATGTATTCCACTATAGTTAAACATCATAATACCATGTTACTAGGATTAAGAGATGAATATTGGAATAAGAAAAGACTTTGTGAAATGGAGTTAAATTAGTGGATTCTATGTTGTTCTTCAAAGTACCAAACATAATAACTATTCTAATGAATTCATGATTCTAAATTAAGTTGTTCAAGGGAAGGAGTTAGTGGAACATTGGTGGATCCAAGATTTCCAAACAAATATTTCATGACTAAAATTACAAGATAGAGAAAATATAATAATTACACTAGACAAAGAATGTATATAAGTTCATCAGATAGAAAAATGATTTTAAATTAATAAAATAAGAGTTTTAGAATGAACCAAATAGAATCTCTTGAATGATGAAACATAGGTTTCCTAATAAATTCAACTGATAAAGAAAACTTGTAAAGATCATCAGATAATGATTATTGAGTGGAGGCATCATATAAATATTTTTGAGCAGTGGTATAAGAAAAATGTTTCCAAATGAAGTTTATCAGATATAAGACATTGAATGATGTCATCAAAAATAGTTTTATATGTGATGTGTACATTATAGAAGTTTTTGAGAAAATACATCAAATAGAATTCATTGAGTGATTTCAACAGATAAAATTTTATGAAGTCATCAAATAGAGGATTATGAAGTCATTTTATGGATTTCAAAAAATTCATTAGATATAGGAAGAATAACAAAGGTTTATGAGGGTTCATAAGATGAAGAAAAAGGGACATGCATTTGGAAAACCATCAGATGGATGAAGAGCCTTGTAGAAGTATACTATAAAAACTTTCAAGGGCAAATCAACCAATGTTTTTGGAAAAATAATTGTCAGACACAAAATATCATTGTGGAGGAATATTAGAGAGATTATTACCAAATGGAGGAATTCTCATGAATAATTACTATACATATAAGTTCATATAAAAAATTCCAATATGATGGTTTGAATAACATTACAAAGTATTTTTTAAAGTCATTCAGTGCGATGATGCTGAGCTGGACATTCAATGCTTTAATAATCATAAATAAAGGATCATGATTATATCAATGGTCTCAAGAAGATATAATAAGTCATTGATGTTGATATCTAAGGATAGTTCTTATGAATATAATTTATTACAATCTTTTAAGAAGTTTGAAGGCGGTATAATGACGAAAGAATAAAGAAGTATATTCAAAATTAGAAGTGGGAAAATCAAATTTTGATTTTATGCTTCTCCCTACGGTTTCGGAGAAATGACGCCTATGTAAAGGGGTGAAGGCGCACCAAGAATATATTGTTTTAGATTTTTATTGATCTTGAATAGGAGGTATTATTATAATTTTAGTGTGGAGGTTCTGACCATGAAGCCTAAGAGTAATTCTCATTTGGGTTAAAGTATCAGAAGAAGAGGTACAAAATTGTGATGGGGGTTCCATATATAGTGGAAGCACTGAAAAGAGTATCAAAGCGCCTAATAAAGAAGAGAAGGTACAAGTAGAAAAATAATTGATCAGATGAACTAGTATCATATGATCTGGTATTAAAAAGCATTATCAGATGGGTAGTATCAGATGAAAAACATAAGACGGTGAAGGCTCAGACAAATAGGTACCGAATGAAATTGTAGAAGAAGAATATGAGAGGAATAAGTCTTGGGAATTGTGAAAGACAAGTAGTGTTCCGTTTGTTACTATAAATTTAAATAAGTTTATATTTATTAATTTCATACAAGATAAGAATTAGAAGAGTTAATTGTATACTTCTATGCATGTAATTAAAGAGGAATAAAAGAAAAAACTAACACTACGACATTAAATAGAAGTAACATCAGTATAAGAATTTATTTACGTTGCAAATTATTTAAATAAGAATTTGAAGACTATCTACATAACCAGTATAAAGAACCAATAAGGAGATACAATATTGACTATCCTTTCACTAGTCTAGGGAGTTAGGATTACTTCCAACCCTCATAAAGTGTAGGGTACCACACTTGGGTGTTGGATTATTTCTAGTCCAAACCACCATATTTGGTATCTCATTATAATATATAATCTTTTTACTAGTAATCAATAGAAATAGTAAGGAATAAATACTCTAATTGTGTAGTAAACCTTTTAGAAACATCATTATCTATTATTTACTTGTTTTCATATACTTTCATAAGATAATGAAAAGTGAACAAGAGACTTGAGATTCTAACAGTCTAAGGGGTAATGTTATAAAAATATATATTTGGTTTAAAAAGACCCAAACATTGATTAAACCCCTCATATTGTTGAGCATATCCTAAAGTGGTCCCCAAAAATGAGGAATTTTCAATAAATTTTAAATTAAATAAACTCCAAAACCATGTGTGATCACTATGAATGGATGAGTTACTAGACTTCATAAAATACAATATGGTGGTGGGGTGGGTCAGAAAAAATATCATGTGATATAGTTACCAGTATTAGGTGGTACCATAGATATTTCAAGGTCCTATTTTTCTATATTCTACACTAGTTTTAATGTTGGATTTATTTGAGATCTTCTCACTCCTTTATTTCACTTTCCTTGATTCAAGCATTGATAATTAATGTTGGTAGATTCTAATACCCTTGGAATTGACTACACCAATTAAAGGATAGTTGAGTTTGACAGAGTTCTATCTTGAATGTGAGATGATAATGGTAAATATAAATTAGTGGGATAGTTATACTAATTACATATGCAACCATATTATGTTCTCCTTTGTATGGATTGGTTTTATTTTATTCATGATTTTATTGATGTTTATTTGAGGAGTGTGGTTTTATTTTGCATTGATAGTGGGTGATGTTTGTTTGAGTGTGGAATTATTGGAAGAATAGTTAATTTTTGAATCATATATCATCATAGTTTGTGGGGGTGATTCTATGTTCAATAAAAGTGTAAGAAGACGAGTTTTCAAAAATTATAGAGGATTTTTTAGACATCTTTCTTACAGAGGTCACAACACTACCCCCTCGACGTGAAATCAAGTTCTTTGTAGAGGTGAAACTTAATATCTCTATAATTTCTATGTATCTTTATAGCATGAGGCCTTTTAATATATGAGTGTTATAGACACTAATTGTTGTTTTTTAAAAATAGATTCACCCAACTTATCATGTCCCCATGATGAGCCCTAGTGTTGTTCGTTAATAAGGAATTTGGTCATTTGTATATATGTATAGACCAAAAATGGTCAAACCATATTAAAATAAATAATTGTTACCCCTATAAGAATTGGTGAGTTTTTAGATCATTTTAAGGGAGTTATCTGGTTCTCCAAGATTGAATTTTGGTTTGGGTATCATCATATGAGGCTGACAGAGAAATATGTTCCAAAGGTAAATTTTCGGTGTCACTATAGACACTTTGATTTTGTAGTTGATGTGATACGAGATGATAGTGTATCATCGAGAGGGGGAGTGGTGTGGGTATGGGGGTTAATCAGTGTTACTCACTTTTTACAATTTCTTTTGAAATCAAACTCAATAGATTGTTAGAGTAAATATCCATTCATCTTTAAATCACACCCTCACTCATATGCAATCAAAATAAATAAAATAACTAAAAACACACATTATTTTTATAAGGTTCACCCCAGATGTGCATTACAACATCATTGTTATGTTTAGATCGATACCAAGACACAAATTTACCATTAATATTATAACGTTATTACAGGAATGTATGTTGTCTTCCTTAACCCCAAATCCATTTCCCAACAAAAAATTTCTCCTAAAAGATATTTAAACTAGATCCATTATTTTTAAAATGAGAATAAAAAATATAAGAGATATTAAATATAATCTAGGATACATCATTTAAGGTCTTGACCTTAAAAATTACAAGCTCCTTAGTTTTTAGTTAAGAATTCATTTTCTTACATTTCCAAGGATCTTTATGATTTAGAGTATTAGAGATTTAGTCCATAACTCATACAAAATAAACATAGACATTACAAGTGCATGCTTCTACTCAGTATCCATTTTTTCAACAATATAAATTTATTAAAATTAATCATGTTTTATTTTCATAAAAATCATCATGACTTTTAACCTGATTTCTTCTTTGTTCTCACCCATCCTTAAATCCTATGATTTATTTTCTTGATATGTGATGAGTTTAAAATTCTCAGTAAGGAACATAAATGAATAAATCCATTAGTTCAGTTAAAAACATGAAAACCGAAAAAATACCTATCATTAATACCATATTCTTTGATAATAAGAAATAAAACATTTTCATATTATAAACACACACGTTTTTCTCAAAAAAAACTTTAAAAATCAAGAAATAAAATTTAATCCCATTTTAGAAAACATTGAGCATGATATTAATAACTCTTTTTAAAACCATGTCAGAAATAACTGAAGACCAATTAAATCTATATGATAAACCACACTGATTAACTCCCTCATTATAAAATTTTAAGATAAGGAAGATTACCCATTTCATTGGAGAGGTATAAATAAGATCACTATTTATATAATCTATATTAGGATCACTCATCTTCATGAGCTATTATATGGATTAACCTATCATATAAGATATATCAGGATCACCTATTTCTAGTATATAATTATCAAGTAGCATATCATGAATAAAAAATTTTATTCTTGCACCTGTTCGCCATAAAACCATTGAATGAATCTTTTGAACACATATAAAAAACACTTTTGGATATTGAAATACCATTTCCTTTTAAAACCAAAATTTCAAAACTAAAAATTCTAGATCGATTGGAAATATGTTTTTTCTTTAAGGTAAACTTGAAATATTTTAAAATAAATCAAAAATCAAATAATGGTTATGGTGGCAAGGAAAAGTTGTTGTTTCAATGTATGTTAAAATGGAACATTCCCTTTTCATTTTGTAAATAAATTCAAAACATTACGTAAAAATATTCCTTTTAGAAACCAATAGAAGAAAGTAAAAATAGAAATAACAGTTCATTTATAATTGTTTTATTTCTATATAAATATATTAAAAGCATAAACATGAAAAAGTTTCTTAAAAAGAATATTTTTAAAAGAAAGTCCCTTACCTTGAGTCTGAATCATCACATACGTTCTATAACTTTTCTAATAATAAACTTATGTTAATTATAATTACTTAAGAAACTTTTTCATGTTTATTACTCCTTTTTATTATATATATTTCTATTTTATATTTAATTACTTAATAATTTAAGTTCATGTTATAAATTTTAATGATATTCACCTTATATGTCCAAAATGAATTCGGTAGGTTGAATATGGTCAAACAGGTAATTATTCCATAATATCCAGAAATAATAGTAAGAAATAAATATATTTTTTATATTTCAATTATAAAACCAATCATGAAACCTGGTTATAAAAAATGAACTATATTACAACCATGGAGATAGTAAGTAACACATACGTGTGAGTAACGTTTCTATTTTTCAATGATCATATTAGAAAGAATTTAAGAATTATTTGATCATTAAAAAATAATCATTATATTATAAATAGAATATTTTATTTAAATATACTTATATATATATTATGAATGTGACTTGGTGATGAAAAATAAATCACATCACTTCGTGATGGTGGTCGTGCACACATACGCACGAACGCCATTATCATTTTTCAGTGAATGGATAGGTAAGAATGTAAATGATATATTATTTTTTCAGAAAGAAAAATATTTCATTAATAATATATATATATATATATATTAAATCTATCATTACAACCATCCTTAATAGGAGTTGATGAAAAAAATTACATCGGATCGTGAAGTGGTAGTCCAACGTACACACAGATGGTGGATTCGTTTTCCATTTGATGGAAGATGAAATAAATGCAGGTGATTACATTAAATTAAAAATATCTTATTATATGGAAGATACTGGTGTTATTACTTAATCATGTTTGAATAATATTTTCAGGTGGAAAACCTCTTAAGGTTTACACAAAAAGTTTTCTTAGATTGGTTTTATGATAAAAAAGCCTCTAGGATATGAGGAGGTATGCAAGGAGGGGATTTGGATAGGGTTTGGAAGAACCAAAATGCTTTTCAAGTGTGAATAAAATATGATAGGAGGCTCCCTTTTATAAGAGAGGGGATGACACTCTTGAAATTTAATAATGTATTAAATTAATTTAAATTAATTTTCACATTAAAATTGTTCCAAATTGATAATATTCAAAGATAAAATTATTATTAGTCTAAATCCTTTCATCTAATTTTTTTGGAAAAGTTTAGATTATATATTTACAATTATAATTTTTTTAACCTTCCCTTAACCCTTTTGACAATTACCATGGTATTAAAGATTTTACTCTTTATAGGTTCATAAAGTTATTATAAAAGGGAAATTAGACCATAAATGGGCCATGATTGATTTTTTATACCATATGAATATAAATTGTCTAGAAATATGATTTTTTGGATTTTTTGGTCATTTAATTAAATTTTTTATTATAAAATAAAATTAATATCATTTTTTGATATATTTATTTAATTTGATTGTTAAAACTACAATAAAACAATGGAATTAGAATATAAGAAATTAAAATCTCTCTAATATTTAATTTTTATATGAAAAATATCATTAAATCTAATAATTAAATCAAATCATTTTACTTTTAACTTTTTAAAATAATTTATTTTATTTTCTTATTAATTCAATAAATACTGTATCAGTGTTTTGTAGGCATTAGAGGTAACTATTTCATCACTAAAAATTAGAAATAAATTAACATGATAAATAAAAATAATTTATATTTTAAAAGAATATTTATAAACAGACATACATTATTTTTTTCTTATGTTAAATATTTAATTATAATAAAACAAAGAGAATGATAATTTTTATTTTTCTTTACATAACATATTATAAAGGTCAAAATCATCTTCATATGGAAACAAAAGGCCAAATATTATAATTTTGGATGATTGTAGATAAAATATAATCATAAAATAAAATTAATTATAGTATTATTGTTACTTTATTGTCTTTATCACATTAGTTTTACCCTAAGTTAACCCATTTTTCCATTACTGTGGTAATAAAATTCATTAAAATTACTATTCATAATGACTAAACATAAAAGAGAAATATTTAAAAAATTTAGACCTCATGATTCCAAATATGGAATCAATTTTTAAATATTTAATTCTTAAAAGTGTTCAAATTTAATTTAAAATTAAACCTGCAAAACACGATGAAAAAATTGTTTTTTAGAAAAAATGCCCTTTTTAATTACACAAATGTTTTTATACTAAATTCATGTATAAAATTACTTAAATTGACTAAAATTGGATTATTTTCAATAAAATGAAACTAATTAAATTTTAAAAATAATTCAAAATAGAATTTTTATTTATTAATAATTTAAAATAAAATACAGTTTTCAAAAAAATTAGTATTTTCACTATACATTTAAAAATCAAACTTTTCACTAAAGTATAAAAATTTCATTATAATATTATATTTATATAATAATTTAAAAAATTATATCATTTTTATCAAATAAAATTTATATTTTTTTTGAAATTAATTATAATATTTTATGACAAAAAAATACCATTTTTGATGAACACCTATTTCTGAATAATAAAATGACTTTTCTAAAAAATGATTTGTTATTTTATAAGAATTAACATTAAAATTTTCATTTATTCTTTCCTTTGTATATATATATATATATATCATTATGTGGTTAATCGTATTCATACCCACAATTCAACGGCTAGGTTATAACTGTCATATTTAAATTATAATATTTCAAGGTTCGTTTAAGTTTGATTTTGGGTGTCGTACGCATTATAAAACATAATGTCATTCTTTTAAATTATAGGGATGTTACATTTTCTCCCCATTTAAAAAATTTCAATCTATAAATTTTAACTTGATCTTGTTAATCAAATTTTTTATCTAAAAATACCATTATTGAAATCCCACATCATAAAAAGGGTTAATAAAACTTCCTCTTCAAAAGAGAGAAAGGGAAATTCGAAGGTCATCTGAAAGAAATAGGTTTCCAAATAGAAAAATATTAGAAAAAATTGAAAATATAAACATGTAATAAAATGATATTTTATAATAATGATGGAGAGTGAAAAATAATTTTGATCATAATGAAGTGAATGATCATGATAAAGTCAATGACCACAAAACCATAAACTGAAGAGTTATAAAAAAGACTATCGATTCATCAAAAATAAAGGTAATACAATAAAATTTTTATTACAAGTTCCTTTTACTAGTGTTTAGTAATCATATTATAATCCGGACTAAGAACATAAAGAAATGTTCTTACTTGACAAGTATAATTTCATCCTTTAATCAGCTTCCACCACAATATTATCTTTTTCTCCAAATGATGAGTATTCAAGATGATAATTATACCTTAAGAACTAAAATAAAATTCCATAAGATCATATACTTACACAAAATGATAAAAGGATATTGATCCTCTGTTTAGAAATTAACAAAAACAAAAATGGTTAACACAAGGTAAGATAATTCCCAAAATGCATAAATTTTCATATAAAGAATGAATACAACTATATGAAAAATTTAACAATATCATTTATGGTTTAATGTAAATTATTTCGTAAATAAATATCCTTAAATTTCATCAAAATATTTCTAACTAATATTGAAACACAGATATTAGAATTATTTGATCACATATTATTCCTAATAAATTTAGCATCTATCTCCAAATAAAATAAATCACCTTTATAGTCTCATACCAAAAATGTATATGACACAATTATATAATCTTTAAGATATTCTAATTATTTTCATAAATAACCAGAATCATCATAAGGATTCCCAAAGATAATTTAACCTGTATTTATCAAATAAAATCCCATCTAATCCAAATATATTTCCATTTACCATAATCATATAAGGTTCCCAAATTAGTGAACATCCAAAATAACACATATCACTTAATCACCAAATCACTTTCAAATCCCATGGTTATCTATATGATAAATCATATATTCCCAACATCAACTTCAACCTTATTTTTCATGTCATTTACATAATATTATACAAACTTGGAGATCACATAGGCCATTATTAGAAATTGAAACCTTGTATCCTTCGGTTGCGGGTTCAAGCACTATGATCTTTCTAGATGTGATGGGTTAGCCTTTTTACTAAAACTATATATAATATCATTTATATAATGTTCCCAAAATTATGATGAACATCCTTAAAAATATCATTAATCATCAAATAAATTTTTATCCTATAAGTTTTTTGTTTCATCAAGATTTGAGTCATGGAATGGGTTTTACTCGATGGTTTGGTTGTGGGGAGAGTCATAAAGCCATAATCAATATCTTGTATCTGGTTTTCCATTTATTACACCTTTCCAAAAAACTCCAAATGGTTCCATCATTTATAGTTGGTTATGAATATACTTTCCAAATTTGATGTTTATATGTGTTTTCAAGATCAGTGACTCTTGGGGACTCACATTGGATGAGAGTATGGGAGGTTGATCTCATCACACTGTTTTAGGGGGAATTATTTCCTACTCTGGGGCTCTCTTTTATATTTAATATATCTTCATATATCTCTTCCTAATCTTGATACAAGATTGGTTACCCTATCAAAATGACTATAGCACTAGTGGAAATATCATATTTAGCGTCGAAGTATTGACATTATTTTTTTCTAAACCGACTCCAATGGTATGTGTGAGATTTTTTTTGAATTAGTTCAACTAAAAACCACAACAAAAAATTTCTAAGAGTGGTTTTTGGTGTCATTTTTTAGTAAAAACAATGAAAAAATACAAAAGTAATGATTTATGGGGTCATTTTTTAGAAAAATGATGCAATAAATAAAAAAACTTTTTGGTGTTGGTTTTTACAGAAACCGACGCCATAAATCACCTACTTGGGATCTTTCAGCATCGGTTTTTATAAAAAACAAAGCCATATATTAAAAAAACTTCCATTCATTCTGTGGAAAGAAAATTCCATATATTTAAAAAATTATTTTTGGAGTCGTAGGAATCAGTTTTAGTAAAAATCAACATCGAATGTCTTTTAAAAATATTTAGGATTGGGAAACCCTCATGTTTTTACTTCTTCAAAAGCTAAACCTGTGGTGACTTTTCTCAACTATAAATGAATTTGAATGCGTATTTGTGATCTACAATGGCCATTATTATCGATTTTCATCCTTTTTCAAGATCCGTTGTCTGAGTTCTTGATTATCTCCCCTTGTTTCATTATCTATGGATTATTTTTTCTTCTGAATTCTAATTTTGGAGACATTCAACCATGGTTTTATTTTATATTTTTTCATATTTATTTTCCATTTTTATAATAATTTATTGTATATATATTGAAATGTTTAATTTTACAAATAATTTTAGGGAACAAATTTCAGATTGGGATCTATTTTTGTGTTAAACTTTGAATTTTGTATGTTTTTTTTAAATTTTGAAAATAAATTAATTATTATTTAATTATGTTTTTGATTTGGTTAAATTATTAGTTTTTAGTTTCTTATAAATTTGTTGGAACATGGTTAATATTCATCGTTAATAATGATCATCCCATATACGATGAAAAGTCCAAGTGGACAGGGATGTGATTATTGTTTATATAGATTTTTGTTATGGTTTATTATGGTTTCACCTTAACAAATGTGGGTATATTATTCTTTTTTCTGATTTATGATATTTATGGTATTTAAAATTGTCTTGGTACATGAAGGATGTAGAATTACACGCATAATTATAGGAACATAAAATTAACATGTACTGTATAAGACATTCCATGTAGGTTGTATTACTATGCTATTTTAAATTTACCGATATACCATGTGTGTTTCATTAGAATGCCTTTTACATACCATGATGGGTTTTTATAAAAAAATATAATATTATCCTTTTTAGGTATTTGATTTCATGCTTATTTTCATAGCATGCTTCTATTATATAATTATCATGCATTGAATATATTATATTCTAGAGTGTTTCCTACTTATATAGTCACTTTCCATGCATATTTGTTATGCTGGTTCTTCTCTAGCATGTCTACCTATACTTGTTGTAGTATTCATGATTATTATATATTTATTAGTGGTTCCCATGTGCTTTACATATTTAGGTTATTAATTAGCAATCCATGGTTGTATTCCTTGCATCTATACTTAGACATTATGTTTTCTTTTATTTATTACATGGGATCTCATGCCCTGATATAATTTCCATGCACTATTAGGTCAAATAAAATGCTGGAATCAATCTAATTAAAGTAAATTTATAATTTAGAATCCAATGATAGAGAACCTAAACAATCTATGGTGTATTTTATTAGTAGATATATTTCATTTTAATATAAAATGATTTAAAAATGAATGTATGTTTTTATTGGGTTTCCTCCATTAGTATAAATGTTCTATTTCTTATTTTATAATATTAATAATAATAATAATTTCAGGATATAATAAAAAAAATAATGAATTAAATGTGTTATTGGATATACCAATTTAGTTATGTATTTAATTTCATCTATCCTAATTTTGGGAGTATTAGGATTGGTTTCACTTATAATACAAACATTTACTCTAATTATTATTTCATATTAATAATAATAACAAATTTTTTCCCATTAAATTAATAAAATATTCAATACTTTTGACACATGAAACATCGAGATAATGTAACAAAATTGTAAAAGGAACTAATAAATTTTAGAATATTGATATTATAATTAAATCATAATATCAATATAAAACATGTATATAATATGAAAATAAAAATTTTACTATTTGTAAATGTGTTTCGTATCTGATGTTTTATACATGATTATCAATAGCTTTTGTTAAATGTGTTTCTATTTACAATTTCTCTGTAAATATATATATTTTTAAATGTTTATATTTTTTAATATATTCACCAATTATATTATGATATCAGGTACTGAATAGATCATAATTGGATACATTTTCGAAGAACCACTAGTGTATATGAAAAAGGGGTTGATGAATTCTTGGAATTTGTTAAACGACATCTTCAAAATATTGATTGGATTTTTTTCCATGTGTAAAGTGTTTGAATATGAGAAAGTTAAACTCTAGAGAAATCAAGGATCTTCTCATTTTATATGGTTTTAGCCATAATTATACATGTTGGAACCGACATGGTGAAAGAAAATAAAATTCAACATCCAATGTTGATGACAATATTCATAATGAGTTAGAGGATCATATTGAAGAATTAATTCATGATTTAGGTGTTGAAAGCATAAAAATATCAACTATTGAATGATTTTATGGAGATTAGGAGAAACCATTATACCTAGGTTGTAGTAAATATACAATGTTTTCATCAGTTTTGAGATTAGTTAACATAAAAAAAAATGGGTGGAGTGATAAAATTTTCTCCACCATAGTTGAGTTTTTAAAAGATCTACTTCCAGAAGGCAACATGCTTCTAGGTTCTAATTATGAGGCAAAAAAAATAGTATGCCCAATGGGATTGGGGTATAAAAAGATAATTTCATTCCCCAATGATTGTGTAATGTATAAAAAATAATATGAATATTTATCAAGTTTTCCTACATGTGAGACATCACACTCTAAGATAGATGGGAAAGTAAACTCTGATTCATTCTTAGGTACTGTCATCTAACGTCATGAAAAAATAATTTTTTACTTTTTAATGATATCATCCAATATTTTTTGCATAAAATTCTGATAATTTAACTAGGATTCATTCTTAGTTACCAGAATCAAAACTCTTGATAAGGAAATATGGTACCTTCCAATAATTCCTCATTTGAAGCATCTATTTGAAAATTAAATTGACAAAAAAAGGTCAAGATGTCATACATATGAGAGCATCTCTGATGGTAACTTATGTCACCCTACTGATTCACCACTGTGGAAGAGTTTTGATAAAATATTTCATGATTTTGGAAGTGAAGTTAGAAATATCAGAATTGGATTGTGTACTGATGGAATGAATCCATATTGGACCCTTAGTAGCTAATATAGTTCATGGTCTATTTTTCTAGTAGTTTACAACTTGTCCCCACATCTATGTATGAATAAATAATATGTTATGATGTGCTTGATGATTTCCAGACCAAAACAACCAGGAAATGATATTGATGTTTTTCTTTCACCATTTATTGATGATTTGAAACTGCTATGGGAGGAATGTGTTAAAGTTTTCTATGAATAGAAGAAAGAGTATTTTCTTTTGTGTTCTATGATAATGTTAACTATAAATGGCATTCCTTCATATGTAAACTTATCTAGATATAGTGTTAAGGGACATAAATCAAGTCCAATTTGTGAAGAACAAACTTTATATTATTAATTGTAGAATGGAATAAACATAGTGTACAAAGGACATAAAATTGATTTGTAAATTGATCATCATTATCGTATATTGAAAAAATAATTTAAAGGTTTACAAGAATAAAACCTTCTCGCTTGGCAATTTTCATCTAAAGAATATTAACATGGTGAAAAATAATGATTCATCATTTGAAAAGAAAATACGTTTTTGTATTTAAAGAAATATCTGGAAGAAGCAGTTTATTTTTTTGAACTACATTATTGGATATTTTCAGAGATAAAACATAACATTGATGATTTGAATGTTGAGAAAAACATATGTGATAGTTTGATTGGACCTTTTTTAGACATAAAACGAAAGAAAAAAATGGATCGAATTCTAGACTGGACTTGATATTAATGAGAATACATTTGGAGTTATCTCCCACTGTGAAAGTAAAAAAAACATATTTAGCTCTAGATTTTAACACATTAAGCAAGATTGAAAAGATAATTTTTTGTCAGTGTCTTCATGGTATTAATGTACCCGGTGATTTTTCTTCAAATTTGAATAATTTGGTGCCATTGAAGGATTTTAAATTGATAGGTATGAATTATTATGATTTCCATGTATTGATGAAACAACTTTTACCAATAGTAGTGTGTGTTATATTGCCGACAACTATCATAAGGTTATGTAATTTTTTCAAATCCATTTGTAGTAAAGTCGTTGATCAAAATTTGTAAGATGTATTGGATAATGAAGCAAATCTTATTCTTTTTCAACTAGAAATGTATTTACCACCTACATTTTTTGATATAATGGTTCATCTGCTGATTCAATTTGGTGTACAAGATAAGAATATGTGGGCTTATTTATTTGTGATGGATGTATCCTTTCAAAAGATATATGTGAATTTTGAAGGGATATGTTAAAAATCCTTATTGACCAGAGGCCTCTATTTTTCAAAAATATGTATCAGAAGAGGTTATTGAGTTCTGTACTGATAATTTGTATGGGGTGGAGCATATTAGTCTCCCTATATCTCGATGTAAAATAGTTGATAGTGAAGGTAGAGGGGTTCGAGGCTTAAAGGTAAATGTTATTCCATATGATGAAGTGATACATGCACATTTATATATTTTGAACAACACATATGAGGTGCGATAATATATATCCTCACATATTTATGAATTAATGTATTGATATCAGAAAAGAAATGAAAAGTGGTTGATGATTAAGAATAATAATACATTTTCTTCATGGTTTAAATATAATGTCACTATAGATATATCTACATCATAATCATTGAAGTGGTTATCAAGGAGACTATCTATTAATGTGATCACATGTTCTGGTTTTGATATTAATGGTTACATATTTTACACAAAAAATTTGGATGACAAGAGTACCATCCAGAATAGTGATGTGATGGTTTTCACATAAACAGTGCATTTTTCATGGGAAAAAGATAAAAACACTATTTTCACATCAACACCATATTTTGGAGTTCTTGAAGAAATATGGGAAATTGAAGGCAACACATGAAAAACAAGTATTATATGTCATTGATCCATCAAATGAAAAGTGGTCCAACATATTTCAAGGAAAAAGATACCATTTGTGTGATGAGGATGATGCTGATGATGTTATTGATCTACATGAGCCTTATTCATCTATTACGCAATTTAAGGATGATTACAATGAGTATAATAAAGACATAGTGCATGAAATATGTAATGATCATGATAAAGGTATGTGGGAAAACACTAAATTAGTCTCCAAATTTTTCTTGTAAATAATTATATATTCTTATTTTTTTGAAACATACAAATGAAAGGATTTTTTTACTTATTATTTTCTTTCTTGTTTATAAATATTCAGTTTTCTAATGATATGTGGGTACACAAAATTTCATTGCACTTTCTAGTAGCAATGTCAGATACAGATAGATAGGATCAGTTATAAAGGTTTATCTATTTTTTCATATTATTAAATATTCAGTAATATACTTATCTAATGAATGAAAACTATTGATTTAAAAATTTTATATACAGGACTACTGATGTGTCCTCATTAGAGGAGACTTCTACTGTTACTACTAAAAAATCATGTTCTAAAGTTGGTAAATGTGGTATTACACATTTACCAAAACTATCACATGATTGTGATGATGACATATTACACATCTGTTTTGATGATAATAATAATGAAACTGGGTAAAATGTAGTTCAATTTATTAGTTATATATCAATGTAGAGCCGTTCCAGGATTAATATTTTATATCCTGATTGGAAGTCAATGGACAGGATAGAAAAGAAACAGTTTTGGGAGGCCATGATGGTAAAATATCTTAATTTATTTCTTTTATCACATTTATTGAATATTAAATATTTTAAATGAAATATTTAATTTATTCAATTACAGGTGACATTTAGTTTTTAGGAAACCAAAGAAATTAAGAAAAGACATATCTCTTTAGTAGCAGTTCGATAGAGAGATTTTAAAACAAAAACTGAAAAAAAAAATATGTTTTTGGAAAATAAGGTTTCAGAACCCATTCCTCAAGTATCAGTTTATTGATTTAGATACATGGAACCGATTTCCTGACAGTCATTGTGATGAAAAATTTTATGTATGATAATTATTTTATATTATAAAATTTATTATATATTTCTGTAATTACTTAGTAGTTTATTTTTATATAATAGGCCTCCAAGTAGATCTCATCAAGAGATTCAGTTGAGAAATGTATACCCTCATACTTTATCATGTGGAGGGTATCAATACTTGGAGTAGAAAATGATTGAAGAAATATTTGAATCATTTAGAGCTCGATATAGTAGTGGTTTAGAATAGGTCTAGTTTGGTCATACATATCCTCCCACTCAACATGAAAAATAGAAACAAGTAAGAAGAATGAGAAATGAACAGTATCTTACAGAGGAAGCTATGAAAGTAGATGATAAAATTATATGTATATATTTTTTATTTGTCATAAATTTTTATATTTTATAAATTTTAAACAGTAATATAAATTTTTCATTTTAATTTCAGGATAAACGTCAAGAACAAGTGAAATATGGATCTTTTATCCACAAGTGTAGGATGGACGTCCATGCCTCTGCTTTGGGAAAGGCATAACAATCTAGACGTGTTAGAATATATTAAGAATGCGTTAGTATTTAGAAGGTTTTTGGTTAGAGTAAGCAATCAAGAGACCCAAAAATAGAATCCATAAAATCCAAGATAAAAGATATGAAATTGTCTATGGGTGATCGAATTCCAGCAGCAGTGTATAAGGCTTTGTCATAAAACTCGGCAAGACAATCACAGTCGGTGTAGCCTTTCAAGATATATTATTTATTTTTCATTAATTTTTATATTTTATAAATTATAAAAACTAATATAACTTTTTCATTTTTCAGTCTTCCCAACCTGCTCACCTGGACTACCCTCCCCCATCTACCTACCCTATCACGTATGCACAGCCTTCCCATGTATATTATTTATTTTTCATAAACTTTTCTATTTTATAAATTATAAAAACTAATATAACTTTTTTATTTTTCAGTCTTCCCAGCCTACTCATCCGGAATACCCTGCCCCATCTGCCTACTTCGATCATCCACCTCCTCTCTTGGACTAATCGGTATATTATTTATTTGTCATTAATTATTCTATTTTACAAATTATAAACAAAAATATAATTTTTTTCATTTTTCAGCCTTCCCAGCTTGCTCAACTAGACTACCCTGCCCCATATGCTTTGATCATCCACCACCGTGCTCAGACCAAAATGTATATTGTGATTTGTTTACTAGATATCCAAATATATATGTTATTGCATTAGGGCTCATTCATTTTTTGTGGGATTCTATACATCACCAGCCTATACAGATAAGTATTGTTAGAGTATCAATACTTGATATTATAGATCCTAATGCTCTACTACCATTTCCTACTGAGGAGATCACCAGAGTTGGGGATTGTATGGTTCATTTTTTACGTTGTCCAAATGGACTTTGTCTTTATATTTCATATGAGGTATGCATTTTTTTAAATATTAATTTAAAATGATTCAAAATTACTTATAATGTTTTCTGACATTTAACTTATATAGGATAATCTTAAATAAAAAGAAACTGTATAAATGAAACAAAATGTTGATTAAAAATCAACGGTTGATACTTATAATATTTATTGTGGGACATAAATATTATCTCAGGCTTCTTCTTCATTGAATTATATCCATGAGTTTTAGATGAAGAATGATATATGCGGAAAAGAATTTCCATTGAAATTACTCAAAGAAGATATCATGCATCTAATTTATTTTCAAGAGCTTGGCCTAAATTTGGTACAGTTGTTTTCCCTATAAGTAAATTGACATTTGAATTTGTATTTATTTAATATAATATAGTTTTAAATTGACTAACTATATTTTCATTTTAAATTATGTATCTACACAAGATTCTTCTACAAAATTAATGTACATGAATTTACAGTTTTATAGATCCATAATTCATTTACATGGAAGTGAAACATATGTAGAATCCTGACAGAGTTGCATATATATTTGAGAGATGATCACATATGAATATTGAGTGTTGGTTCTTTCCATTTCTTGATAAGTTAAAATAGAAACATAATTATGAACTAATGATTATTATAATGTCATTAATTGTGAACATTTTTTATTGTATGGGGAATTGGATGTTTGGAATATTATGGCCAAGTGAATGCACCTTATACTTGGTTTTCTCATTATCAGGGAATGTTCGTAAAAGATTTTTCACCTTATTAGATAGGTAAGATTTTTTTGGTTTTTTATAAGAACATTATGTTTAATTCTAATTTTTTAGACATGTATTATGAGTTCATATATATGAAAATGTAGTTCATGGAAAAAATTTAACAAGGAATACATGTAGATAAAGACACTAAATAATATCAAATATATTCAAGTAAAATAATTAGTTTTTATATTAGATTTTATTATGATTTTTTTAATTATATATTGATTTTTAGTATTAGTTTAATTTTTTAAAACTGTTGTGTCATCATCAAAAAGGACATATTGAATGTGGTTATTATATTCTACAATTCATGTAAGAGATAATCACAACTAGGGAAACTACTTAATTTGATAAGGTTAGTTGTATTAATTTATTTATAATTTCTACCATTTGATTTTATTTTTTTATCTCATATCATTCAATGTTATTATAGGCATTCAATGATTCCCAGTCTTATTCTCAATCTGATCTTACCCATATTCAATATATTTTTTAAAACTATTTTATAATTTTGATTAGGATATGAGCTATGTATATTATAATATTTATTAATAATATTTCATATGGGTTTAAAAAACAAACTCTTTTGATATAATATGTGTTTAAATATACTGATAATCATATGAATGCTTCAAAAATAACCAACAATGAGCATGTTGGAAATTTTAGGTACTCTTATTTTAATACTACTTTATAATAAAAATGTGTAGATAATTTTTTGATTAAATAGATAAAATCATATAAGTTATAGTTTTTTAGTCAATGATAAAAACTTTTTGATAGTTTTATATTGTTTTTTTATTACCAGGGTTTCAATTATTTTGGAAGTGTAAGAATTTTAATTTTCTAATTTATTTTCACTTTTGACATCTGTTTTTAAAAAACTGACAATGAATTTTTTTTAAAAAATATTCGGGTTTTGGAGTTGTTTTTGGGAAAACCAATGCCTAAACCCTTAACAAAACTGATTTTTAGTTTTGGTTTTAGTAAAACTGAAACTAAAAATAATCTTTTTTACATCGTCTTTATAAATGTCAGTAAAAAAACAACGTCAAAAATAAAAAAAACTGACGTTAAATCCTTTTTTTGCACTAATGTTGGTTAATTCAATATCATGTTCAAAGGACTGGGGTCTCTTTAGTGGATCCATCTATATTTATCTGGGGTTCTCCATCATTTTCCAGCAATAGGAAGCTTCTTATGTGTTGAATACATATAGCCATGTTCTTTAGAAAGTGATTCCTTTTAATGAGACCATTAATATTATGAGGAGGGGATTGAGTTATTTTGAGGCATCCTACGTATCATGGTTATTTCAGGAATAAAAACTCACGTAGTTCATTCAACCCATGTAGTTTAATGTCATATGGAAAGGACTTATATATGTGCTCTAGGACGTCAAGTATTCAATCTCAAATCCATGAGGGACGTCCTACATATCCCGAGTATAGCGAGAGTCAGAGTTGTCAGAGTTCATTTGGTCAGGGCCTGTATATTGAGGTTTTCCCTATCATTATAGATAACCATGGTACAGATGATATGATTATTGAAACTCCCTAAGATCACATGATCCATGCTCAGTGTGAGAAAAAATGGATGTAAAATGATCATTACATTGCTCATGATGTGAGACTTATGTGTTGGGGCTTCCCCGAGATTATTTATCAAAGTAATCGGGTCTCTGAGAGATGTCCAATGTATCTTGGTTATGGTAGGAATCAGAGTCATCATAGTTCAGTTAATATTGGGGCTAACGCACTGAGGACACCCGTACCATTATAGAGGTTTATAGTACAGATTTCATGATCATTGCAACTCCCTAACCCCATGTGATCCACACTAATTGTGAGAAACAAGGGATAGAAAATAATCAGTTCCATTATGTAAGAACCCAGTTTTTGCTGCGAAAGACTT
This sequence comes from Viscum album, assembly GCA_963277665.1. Classification (NCBI taxonomy): domain Eukaryota; kingdom Viridiplantae; phylum Streptophyta; class Magnoliopsida; order Santalales; family Viscaceae; genus Viscum; species Viscum album. The sequence goes on from OY728153.1 coordinate 1,957,738,523, forward strand.
TGGAATATTCTTTATGTTATTCCAGAGCAGCGCCTCCAGACGACGTGTGATTCCGAGCCCCAGAGTGGCCGGAATTAAATTTTCAGTGCGTTCACACTAGAAACGCCAAATAAATGTGATAACTCCTAAACAGTGCTTCATATCAGAGATCCGAGTGTATGGATGGGTCCGGAATTGGGTTTTTACCCTAGGAACGATATAAAAATGTCGAAGCGGGACGTTCAGACCCCTCACTCACTTTTGGAACGTTAAACGGATAAATTAATTAATTTATTTATTCGTTTAATGTTGAAACACAGGTACCTCTTAAACGGTTGCTCGTTTTGGAAAACCAAGGTCACCTTTGAGTTTTGAGCATGCCGTTTACCCTAGGAGGGGTGTAAGTTTCACGGGCGCGGGCCATACGTGGAAAATGGCCCTATGGGCGTTTTCGTAATTTGGCAGCCTCGAGCGCTACGTTCTATAACTTTTGAATGGGGTCTTGTATTAAAATTCCGAGACCGCCGTTGTGCTTGGGAGGTGGTGTTTACCCTAGGGGAGTCTTAACCCATACCCTGCTAAGGGTTTGGGTTCAGGCCGACGGGCGGGTGGTTAAGCGTTTTCCATTTAAACGCTTAACTCACCCCTCCCTCTTCTTCTTCCTCACCTGGACAACAGTAGGAGGAAGCCCTCCCTCTCCTCCTCCACTCCGGCGAGGCAACTCCGGCAAGGCAGCAGTGCGGTTGGAAGATCCTCCGTGAAGCTCTGGGCAATGCCCAAGAGGTAGGAGTTTTTCTTTTGTTGCGTTTTTATTCCCGAACATCTTTTGAATCCAAATTTTAGCGTCGAATTGTTGTTTGATTTTCGAACGAACAACATGAATGCGTAGTAGAGTTTTTTCTCTTTCCATCACTTGTTTCGGTTTGAAGATTCGAGTTCTAGGGACCCAGCAATCATTCGCCAAAGATTGCGGGTTTAAGGTTGTTTTTCGGTGGTTTTTGGGGCGTTCCGGTGAGGTATCGCGGCGGTCCAACAAACTAGCGTGGGGGCGCGGCATCCCGGCGGTGGTCTGGGCTTCAGGCGGCTGGCGGCGGTGAGCTCCGGGCTTCAGGTGGCTGGCGGCAGCGAGCTCTGGGCTTCAGGCGGCTGGCGGCGGGCTCCGGCTCCAGGCGGCGACGGTGGGTGCAGCCCGCGGCACGGAGGAGCGGACAGGGGTCGCGGCACGCGACCCCGCGAGGAACAAAGACCAGCGACGTGCATGTCCTCACACGGCGGACCGACCGGACCTCGGTTCCGGTCTGAGCATGGACCGCTGGACCATAGCCGACCCGCGCGGCTAAGCCGCGGGCCGGCGCTGCGAGCCGGACCGGCCGGCGTGGACCGGTCTAGGTCGGTCCAGCCCAAGGGGTCCCCCCTGGTTTCGGACGCCCGTATTTACCGCTACGGGTGTCCGATTTGCATGTCGTCTGCGGTGGTTGAACCTTATCGACGAGGTGGGATTTTTGAGATGGTTTCAGGAATTTTTAATTCCAGAAACAGGGGGCCTCAGAGGCGCGACGCGTCTTTAATTGAGTTGTCGTTTTTCCGGGGGAACTTGTTTTGGACGGTGCGGAGGCGTTCGATGTCCAAATTGAGTGCCGTCAGTGGCGTTGGGACCCTGGCACCGGGGAGAAGGTTTCCAAAGTAGTTTCGGGCGTTGAGACCGGATATGAGGTGTGGGCCCCACAGTCATTCTTTCGAGCTACGTGCAGCGTTTCACGCCTTTCTCACCGGGCGTCCGTTCGGGGCGTGCAAACAGTCTATTCTGGATGTTTTTCCGATGGGATTGCAATGGTGAAATATGCCCGCTCTAATTCCGCACGCTGGTGCGGGCCCTGCGAGGGTCGTTTTGGGAGTGGACTGTGGTTTTCAGCATTATCACCGGGTGTCCGTTTTGGACAAGTGATTAGTCGAACTTGTGTACTTTTTCGAGATGATTGCAACGGTACGACCCGTCCGTTGAGTTTCGGGACCGGGATGCAGGTCCCATGTAGCACCATTCGTGTGCGGTGTGCCAGAATGCATCTTTTTCTCCAGGAATCTGTTCCACTCAAGCAAGTAGTGCTTTGGATGGGTTTTCCCAAGAGCGTAGCGATGGCGCAGTTCGCACGACCTTTTTCGGGGACGTGGTGTGGGTCCCACTCGACCCGGATACGGTGAATAGTACCTTTTTCACCGGGTATCCATTTTGGGCGGTTGAGTATTCAATTCCGTGTGTTTTTCTGAGGGGATCGCAGTGGCGAGATCCATTTGGTTAGTTTCGGGATCTTGGGGTGGGCCCCACACGGGTTTGGTTACTGTGAATAGTACCTTTTTCACCGGTTGACCGTTTCGAGTGAGTAAGTAGACTATCTTGCTTGTTTTTCTGTGAGGATTACAACGGTGTAATCTGTTCAGGCGGGCGGAGCCTTTTACACAGTCTTATTAAATGTGGAAATGTGAAGGTGCCCCGATGGCAGTCCTTCTACCGTGTTTGTAGCGGACCTTTGGAGAGTGATCACGTGCACTCCCGTGTGAGTGATGTAAATGCTTGAAGTGATGTGTATGGCTATGCCCCAGTCGATGAGGTGGTGGGTTGGAAAAGTTACGTATACGACCCTCGTTTTGACGTTGTGGTGCCGTGTGCACAATAGCATTAGGGCTGGAGACATGGTATACTCTGGGAGTATACAAGAGCGCTTGGAGGTTCGTGTGGTTTGTACCTGAGAATGTTTGTGTGCTTGGTTGGGGTTAACTTGGGGCCACATGTTGTGTGGGCCCCAGGTTCATGTCGTGTTCTGCTTTGCGTACATTGACCTCTCGCTACGTAGAGGGTCCCTCTGTGCTCGTTTGTTTGACCAGTAGGGTTGAGTGGTCTCCCCCTGGTTTCATTCTCGATGGATCGTCCAGTAGCGGTGCTAGTGGAACCCCGTGATGGAACAGGTGTTGAACCTCTTTTGGGTGAGTTGTTCTGGAGTTGGGTGGTTGCGCGATACCCACTCCACATTCGGTTGGCCAGTGTTCTACCCTCCATTGGAGATGGCCATAGCAGTTCTGAGTTATACCCTCCAGCGGGGCTGGGTAGTGGGTTACTCATCAGCTTCTAGGGTCTACCCTCTAGCAGAGACTGGGCAGTGGGTCACCCAATGCTCTTAGGGTCTACCCTCCAACAGAGACTAGGCAGTGGGTCATCCGACGCTCTTAGGGTATACCCTCCAGCAGAGACAGGGCAGTGGGTCACCCGACGCTCTTAGGGTCTACCCTCCAGCAAATACTGGGCAGTGGGTCACCCGACGACCTCTTAGGGTCTACTGTCCAGCAGGGCTAGGCAGTGGGTCGCCCGTCGTCTAGTTTTAGGTCTACCCTCCAGCAAGGCTGGGCAGTGGGTCACCTGTCGACTTATTCTAGGTCTACCCTCCAGCGGGGTTGGGCAGTGGGTCGCATGATGATATATTAAGGTCTACCCTCCAGCGGGGTTGGGCAGTGGGTCTCCGGATGATGTATTATGGTTTACCCTCCAGCAGGGCTAGGTAGTGGGTCACCCGATATCATATTATGAATTACCCTCCAGCAGGGCTGGGCAGTGGGTCATCTATTGGAATTCCAGGCTTAGTCCTTTCTACTAGGCTAGCCTGTGGTTTTCCTCCATGATTATCAGAGTGGGACCCTTGGTTATATGGGTCAGTGTTGTAACGACTTGACATTGAGAAGACCTCCCGACTGTAGGGCAGTGACAAGGTGTAGTTTGACGTTCCCCCGGAACTCTCAAGTACGTGGAGCACTTTCCCCCACCGAGACACGTCCCTGTGACGCGACCTAAAACCGTGCGGGTGAGTCAGTGCCCGCCCAAAGAGGATAGTGTTGAGGTGTGGTGGTTTGAGCCCCTTGACTTGCGGTTCGGGGAGGACGTGCGGGATGCTGGGCATCGATGGTGTTTTCTTCTAGGATTGTGGGCTACATGTTTACTTGGGCTGAGATACGGGATGGAGATCCCCTTACAACATTTTTCGGGCTTCTTGACAGAGCATATGGATGTATATACCTTGTTCTAGAACCCACTTCTTGGGTTTGGTTACTCTCCTTCCAGGAGAGGCGAAGACGTGTGGGGTATGCCACGTGCTTTCTGTTTCTAGATTCTCGTGGTTGGTCGAGTCTACTCTCCTACTATAGGTAGCAAAGACTCGATGTGATGTTCATCTTCTCACCGTTTCCAAACCCTTGTGTCTGGACGAGTCTACCTCCATTCCTCTTGTTGGGTTGAGCTGGAATCTTTACTGCACTCTCTGTTGTACTCATGTTCTACTCCCTGTTCGATCTACTTCTCACCCTTCGGAACCTCTTTTGTTGCTCCCTTGACCCTTTGGGGTATCCTACTGAGTATTTTTGTACTCACCCCTGCTTGGGTTTTGCCCGCACTTGGTGTTCCCTTGCAGACGACGGACTAGTGGAGCGTGACATTAGTGGAGTATAAGAGCTTGGGAGCTCGGACCGCGTGTGGTGGTCGTGTCTGGGTTCCATGTGGGAGACCTGTCAGCTGTTTCTTTCTGTTTACCTATTGCCAGGTTGTGTCACTTTTTGGTTGGGCGTGTGTTTTGCACCTTTTCTTTTCAGCTTGTACATTGTACTATTTAGAGGTTGATGCACATCTTTGGTTTATACATATAGCAGTTTTTCTTTTTACACTACTTGTTCTTCCTTTTACTCTGCACTTTTGCATTGAGTGTGCTGCAGGTGTGTGTACAGGTACTTAGGCAAATGCCTCCCCGAGTTATTGTGCCTTCGGCGCTGGTCACCAGCCCCTGGCCTATGGAGGCGGGCTTGGGGTAGTTGCGGCTCGACCCCGAGTAGGGTCGGGTCATGACAAAGTTTTATCAGAGGTGGTTCTTTCCTTGGGACGTTGTGATGATGTCCCTAAATGAGGAATTGATTGGCATTTAGGGCAACATTTTTAACGTGTCTCAAGAGTGGCTATAATGTCAGGGATTCCAGTGATGGTGAGACGGCCGACGTATCCATTCACCAGGACCTTGATTACCCGCTTGTCGACTCGGCATGCTGAGACACTTGTTGTAGGGAAAATTGGTTTGTGCATCACATAGGATTGAGTATTTGGCTATCCTTATTAAGTCAGCTCCCCATCATTGTTATTGGTATACATATATATGCGCATCGGATCTCGGCACTCCATCATAATATTCAGGATGTCTCCGCGAAGACAGCCAGCCAAGATACCAGCTTTGGTTCGTGACGACGACCCTGTGAGCTACGAGGCCACGGTCCAGGACCCATCATGTGAGCCCCTTTCTCCGGGTGGGCTGGTAGCAGCACCCCCACCTGTTGAGAAGCAGACAGCTTCAGCAGAGCAGGCTGATCTTGAGCGCAGGTTGAGCGCGCTCCGTGAGTTCCAGCGGTAGAGACCACTGAGGTTCAGTGGTGAGCCAGACCCTCAGGCAGCAAAGGTTTGGCTCGAGGCAGTTGTTCGCCTTTTCAGGCTTGTGCAGACACCGCCAGATCAGAGAGTGGCTTTGGCAGCCGACCCTTTTTCGTGGAGCAGCTTGGCATTGGTGGATTCCGGTGACTTGGTTTCTTGACGAGTCGTCGCTTTCATGGGGTGACTTTCAGTTGTTGTTCCGTGAGGAATTTTTCCCCTCCTTCTTGTGATCCATTTGGATTCAGGAGATCCTACAGTTTCAGCAGGGAGGGGTGACGGTGGCCGAGTACGCGGCTAGTTTCACAGACTGTGCATGCTTTTACCCAGACTTGGTCCATGATGACAACTTCCGAGCGTGAAAGTTTGAGCTGGGTCTCCACTGAGAGATTTGTGCTGTAATAGTACCCTTGGGCATTTCCATGTATGCTGGGGTGCTAGAGCAGGCGCTGGTGATAGAGCGCTTCCTGTCACGTTCTAGAGCTGGTGGTGGCAGCAGGCACATTGGAGCTGATATGTCTGCTGCAGCTTGCGGGTGTTGGCAAGCCGAACCTCGACGTAGGTGGCCTTCTGAAAAACGAACTCAGGGGCATGGTCTTACACCACAGTGGCACGGGAGGGCACCTGTGAAGCCCAGATAGAGGCGGTGCTATGCTTGCGATGGGCGAGGTCACATGGCACGAGACTGCCTGACCAGGCATGTAGAGAGCCTCGGGTAGGCACCAGGTGCCCCACCACGACGAAGGCAGCGTCGTGATCAGAGTATCGCCCAGAGAGGTGGTGCTAGCAGAGGAGCGGGAGGAACTGGTAGTGGAGGATGACCTTACGGGGTCTTCCCATCACCACTAGGCAGTCCACGTCTGGCTCTGGGAGCTGAAAGATGGTACCGCGGATAGCCGCGAGCTTTAGAGTTCTACGATCCTGGAGAACATGAGGTGTTAATAGGTACACTCTACAACTCTTCTGCTTTTGTAGTATATTTTTTATACTTTGTATGGGGAATTCTTTCCTCATTGCTCCTTGCTTGAGGTGTTACCAGGGTAATGCAGGGCATCAGGTGTAACCCTGTGTTTGTAAGGAAAAAGGTGTGGGACATTTTTCTCTAGTCGATGGTGTCGACTCCTTCACCTTTTGAGCGTGTAAGAGAGCCTTTGTTGTGGGACATCGACTGTGGAACCTTGCATGACCAGATATCCTTTGGGGTTTCACCATATGGATATTCTGAAGGAGGGAATCACCGGGCCTTGTTCCAGGTGCGGGCAGTGATTCCAGTCATGGCATGCGGTGTAGAGGTTTGGTCGGGGACGTGAGCTACCCCCGAGGTCCTTCGGACCGTTTGAGACCGTGCAGAGGGATGGAGAGGTTCTCTAACGCCTTGCCCTAACCCCAAAGGCTGGTTTGAGTGCATGATGTCTCCCACATGACTCACCCAAGAAGAAGTGTGCGTGCTCCTATGCACAACATCGGAAAGGGCCGACCTCGCGTGAACATATCAAATCCGTTGGTTTGTGTGTGGTGACGCAGAGCTGTGCGTGGGTTCTTCTATGTATGGGAAAGCCAGGAGTGGGCTTAGTACCCTATGTTGATCCCTAGTTTTGATTTTCAGGGACGATTATCTTGAATGAGGTAATGATTTAAGAACCCAGTTATTACTGCGAAAGACTTTGGAATATTCTTGATGTTATTCCAGAGCAGTGCCTTTAGACGACGTGTGATTCCGTGCCCCGGAGTGGCTGAAATTAAATTTTCAGTGTGTTCACACTAGAAACGCCAAATAAATGTGATAACTCTGAAATGGTGCTTTATATCAGATATCAGAGTGTACGGATGGGTCCAGAATGTGGTGTTTACCCTAAGAACGATATAAAACATGTCGGCGCGGGATGTTCGGACCCCTCGCTTGCTTTCGGAACGTTAAACGGATAAATTAATTAATTAATTTATTCGTTTAATGTTGAAACAATGGTATCTCTTAAATGGTTACTCGGATTGGAAAACCAAGGGCACCGCTGACTTCGGAGCATGCCGTTTACCCTAGGTGGGGTGTAAGTTTCGCGGGTGTGGGTCGTCTGTGAAAAATGGCCCTAGGGGCATTTTCGTAATTTGGTGGCCCCAGGCGCTAAGTTTTATAACTTTTGAATGGGGTCTCAGAATAAAATTCTGAGACCGCCGTTGTGCTTGATAGGTGGTGTTTACCATAGGGGAGGCTTAACCTCGACCCTGCTGAGGGTTTGGGTTTGGGCTGACGGGCGGGTGGTTAAGCGTTTTCTATTTAAACGCTTAACTCAACCCCTCCCTCTTCTTCTTCCTCACATGGACATCAGCAGGAGGCAACCCTCCCTCTCCTCCTCCACTTCAGCAAGGAAACTCTGGCAAGGTAACGGTGTGGCCGAAAGATCCTCCGTGAAGCTCTGGGAAACGCCCAAGAGGTAGGAGGTTTTCTTTTGTTGCGTGTTTATTCCTGAACCTCCTTTGAATCCAAATTTTAGCGTCGAATTGTTGTTTGATTTTCAAAAAAACCAAATGAATGCGTAGTAGAGTTTTTTCTCTTTCCATATCTTGTTTCGTTTTGTAAATCCAAGTTCCGGGGACCCCGCAATCATTCGCCGAAGATTGCTGGTTTAAGGCTGTTTTCCGGTGGGTTTCGGGGCGTTCCGACGAGGTATCGTGGAGGTCCGGTGAACCAGCGCGGCGGCGCGGCATCCCGGCGGTGGTCCGGGCTTCAGGCGGCTGGCGGCGGTGAGCTCCGGGCTTCAGGTGGCTGGCGGCGGTGACCTCCGGGCTTCAGGCAGCTGGCGGCGGTGACCTCCGGGCTTCAGGCGGCTGGCGGCGGGCTCCAGCTCCAGGCGGCGATAATGGGTGCAGCCCGCGACATGGAGGAGCGGACAGGGGTCGCGACACGTGACCCTGCGGGGAACAATGACCCGCGACGTGCGGGTATTCGCACGGCGGACAGACCGGCCCTCGCGGCCGGTCTGAGCATGGACCGCTGGTCCACGGCCGGCACGCGCGGCTAATCCGCGGGCCGGCGTGGCGAGCCGGACCGGCCGGCGTGGACCGGTCCAGGCCGGTCCAACCCAAGGCGTCCCCCTTGTTTCGGATGCCCGTATTTACCGCTACGGGTGTCCGATTTGCATTCCGTCTACGGCGGTGGAACCGTATCGACGAGGTGGGATTTTTGATATGGTTTCGGGAATTTTTAATTCCTCAAACGAGGGACCTCGGAGGCGCGACACGTCTTTAAGTGAGTTGTCGTTTTTCTGGGGGAACTTGTTTTGGACGGCACAGACGCGTTCGATGTCCAAATTGAGCGTTTCCAGTGTCGTTGGGACCCTGACGCCGGGGTGAAGGTTTCCAGAGCAGTTTCGGGTGTTGAGACTGGATTTGAGGCGTGGGCCCCATGGCCCATCTTTCAAGCTGCGTGCAGCGTTTCACGCCTTTCTCACCGGGCATCCATTCGGGGCATGCGAGCAGTCGATTCTGGATGTTTTTTCGAAGGGAGTGCAATGGTGCAATCCACCCGCTCTAATTCCGCATGCTGGTGCGGGCCCCGTGAGGGACGTTTCGGGAGTTGGTAGTGGTTTTTAGCATTATCACCGGGTGTCCGTTTTGGACAAGTGATTAGTCAAACTTGTGTACTTTCTCAAGAGGATCGTAACGGTACAACACGTATGTTGAGTTTCAGGACCTGGATGCAGGTCCCATGTAGCACCGTTCATGTGCGGTGCACCAGAATGCGTCTTTTTCAAGGGTCATCCATTCCACTCAAGCGAGTAATGCTTTTGACGGGTTTTTTCTGAGAGCATAGCGATGGCGCAGTTTGGCCGACCTTTTTTGGGGACGTGGTGTGGGTCCCACTCGACCCGGATACGAAGAATAGTACCTTTTTCACCGGGTTTCCATTTTGGGCAGTTGAGTATTCAATTCCGTGTGTTTTTCCAAGGGGATCGCAGTGGCGTGATCCATTTGTTCAGTTTCAGGATCTTGGGGTGGGCCCCACACGAGTTTGGTTACGGTGAATAGTACGTTTTTCACAGGTTGACTGTTTCGGGAATGTAAGTAGTCTATATGGCATGTTTTTTCGCGAGGATTACAACGGTGTAATCTGTTCAAGCAGGCAGAGCCTTTTATGCGATCTTATTAAATGTGGAAATGTGAAGGTGCCCTGGTGGTGGTCCTTCTACTGTGTTTGTAGCGGACCTTTGGCAAGTGATCGCGTACACTCCCGTGTGAGTGATGTAAATGCTTGAAGTGATGTGGATGGCTGTGCCCCAGCTGATGAGGTGGCGTGTTGGCAGAGTTATGTATACGCCCCTCGTGTTGACATTGGGGTGCCGTGTGCATGATAGCCTTAGGGCTGGAGACGTGGTATACTCTGGGAGTATACGAGGGCGCTTGGAGGTACGTGTGGTCTGTACCTGATAATGTTTGTGTGCTTGGTTGGGGTTAACTTGGGGCCACACGTTTTGTGGGCCCCAGGTGCGTGCCATGTTCTGCTTTGTGTACTTTGACATCTCGCTACGTTGAGGGTCCCTCTGTGCTCGTTTGTTTGACCAGCAGTGTTGAGTGGTCTCCTCCTGGTTTCGTTCTCGATGGATCGGCCAGTAGCGGTGCTAGTGGCACCCCGTGATGGAAAATGCGCTGAAACTCTTTTGGGTGAGTTGTTCTGGAGTTGGGTGGTTGCGCGATACCCACTCCATGTTCGGTTGGCCAGTGTTGTACCCTTCAGTGGAGATGGCCAGAGTAGTTCTGAGTTCTACCCTCTAGCGAGGCTAGGCAGTGGGTTACTCATCGGCTTCTAGAGTCTACCCTCCAGTAGAGACTAGGAAGTGGGTCACCTGCCGCTCTTAGGGTATACCCTCCTGCTGAGACTGGGCAATGGGTCACCCGAGGCTCTTAGGGTCTACCCTCCAGCCGAGACTGGGCAGTGGGTCACCCGACACTCTTAGGGTCTACCCTCTAGTAGATACTGGGCAGTGGGTCACCCGATGACCTCTTAGGGTCTACCCTCTAGCAGGGCTGGGCAGTGGGTTGCCCGTCGTCTAGTTTCAGGTCTACCCTCCAGCAAGGCTGGGCAGTGGGTCGCCTGTCGACTTATTCTAGGTCTACCCTCCAGCGGGGCTGGGTAGTGGGTCGCCTGATGATGTATTAAGGTCTACCCTCCAGCGGGGCTGGGCAGTGGGTCACCAGATTATGTATTATGGTTTACCCTCTAGCAGAGCTGGGCAGTGGGTCGCCGGATGATGTATTATGGTTTACCCTCTAGCAGGGCTAGGTAGTGGGTCATCCGTTGGCATTCCAGGCTCAGTCCTTTCTACTATGCTAGCATGTGGGTTTCCTCCATGATTACCAGAGCGGGACCACTGGTTATACGGGTCAGTGTTGTAACAACTTGACTTTGAGAGGACCTATCGACTACATGGCAGTGACAGGGTGTAGTTTGACGTTCCCCCAGAACTCTCAAGTAAGAGGAGCGCTTTCCCCCACTGAGACACGTCCTTGTGACGCAACCTAAAACCGTGTAGGCGAGTTAGTGCCGCCCAAAGTGGATAGTGTTGTGGTGTGGTGGTTTGAGCCCCTTGACATGCGGTTCAGGGAGGACGTGTGGGATGCTAGGCATCAATGGTGTTTTCTTCTGGGATTGTGGGATACACGTGTTCTTGGGCAGAGCTACGGGATGGAGATCCCCTTACGACGTTGTTCGGGCTTCTTGACAGAGAATATGGATGTATATACCTTGTTCCAGAACCCACTTCTTGGGTTTCGTTACTCTCCTTCCAGGAGAGGTGAAGACGTGCGGGGTATGCCATGTGCTTTCCGTTTCTAGCTTCTCATGGTTGGACGAGTCTACTCTACTGCTATAGGTAGCGAAGACTCGATGAGAATTTCATCTTCTCACCATTTCTAGCTCCTTGTGTCTGGATGAGTCTACCTTCTTTCCTCTTGTTGGGATGAGCTGGACTCTTTACTTCACTCTCTGTTGTACTCCTATTCTACTTCCTATTCGATCTATTTCTCACCCTTCGGTACCTCCTTTATTGCTCCCTTGAGCCTTCGGGGTATCCTACTGAGTATTTTTGTACTCACCCCTGCTTGGGATTTGGCCACACATGGTGTGCCCTTGCAGACGACGGACAGGTGGAGCATGACTTCAGTGGAGTATAGAAGCTTGGGAGATTGGACCGTGTGTGGTTGTCATGGTCGGGTTCCAGGTGGGAGACCCGTCAGCTGTTTCTTTTTGTTTACCTATTGCTGGGTTGTGGCAATTTTTGGTTGGGCGCGTGTTTTGCCCCTTTCCTTTTCAGCTTGTACTTTTTACTGTTTAGAGGTTGATGCACATCTGTGGTTTATACATATAGTAGTTGTTCTTTTTACTCTTCTTGTTCTTCCTTTTACTCTGCACTTTTTCATTGAGTGTGCTGCATGTGTGTGTACAGGTACTTAAGAAAAGGCCTCCCCGAGTTATTGTGCCTTCGGCGCTGGTCGCCAGCCCCTGGCCTATGGAGGCGGGCTTGGGGTAGTTGCGGCTCGAGCCCGGGTAGGGTCGGGTCATGACACATTAAATTGAATAATATACTTAAATGCTAGGATTTCCTAGGATGGTCAATATAGAGCTCAAAACTCGGGATAAGTGGTCTACCTATCTTGAATATGGTAGGAATCAGAGTTTCCATAATTCCATTTATATTGGATCTTAAAAACTGAGGCTACTTGTATGAACTGTAATGATTATCTAGAGGGTGGTACATGACCCATTTGACTTGTATAAGGGAAATCAACAGATCCATATGTTTTTTTGGGATCCATTTCTTGAACTGGATGGATTTTCTAGAAGGTGTCGCATGATCCACCTGACATGCCCAGGTGTCATTTTCAAGAGTTGGTTTGACATGTATGGAGGGTATCGCAAGAAAATATGACATGGTTCAGAGGATGTCACGTATCTTGGATAAATTACCTAGAGGTCATGGTAAGCCATGGACGACATGTTTGGAGGGCATCATGGGTCTCAGATGACTTTTCTAGAGTGTATTGTGAGAGTTTAGTTTTCATTCCCAGGTGAAACCATGAGATTTGAATGACATGAATAGGAACCATTATTTTTGTAAGGCAATGCATCTGGAGGACATCAAAAGGTTCAGGAAACAAGTCAAGTAGGTTTTGTGAGACTTAAGTGGTCTGCAAAATGGGTCTGCATAACTTGATTTAACATGCATGAAGGATTTAACATTCCCCAAATTGCATGCTGAAGGAGCGTCGCGATATCTAGGAAACATGTCCTGGTATTATTTATTGTCTTTGGATAACTCACACTAAGTTCATGAGGACAAAAAAAAAACAACTTTCTCTTACGTATTCCCCTTTTAATATTGGTTATAGCTTTTATATTTTTAATGTCTTATGTTTCTTCAATATTAGTTTATCTTTAGATATGCATGATCTAAGGGAAATGTGATATGTTTTTCACACACCTTACTATAAATCCTTCACATGATCTATCAATGAGTAGGAAAACTACCTTATGTATGGTGCATTATTGCTCTAAATTTTCACTAGTATATTACCTGATGGAAGGCTTTCTGATCTTGAGGTCATCCACTCCAAGAAATCCACTCTATCCCTTATGCTTGAGAGTCCAGATGTAATGGCCTGCTCAATCTCATTGTCTTGAGAGAACAAAGATTCATTACTTGGACTTAAGAGACATCTCCATGATTTCAAAGGCTACCAATAAATGATTAATTGTCTCAAATAAAAGTGAGGGACTATTTACCCTTTTTGAAAAAAAACCATTAACCAAAAAACTCACTATACGATGCATGAACAAATGAGAGACAACTAAAAAACTTTATATATCTTAAACCCACATCAAAGTGTGCAACAGCAGAAGAAAAACCAAGTATCAAAGTACACATAAAATAAATAACTAAAGATTCTCAAAAGACTACATGACTCTATTCTCTAAAAGCTCTAAGCTCTACAATCTAAAAACATCCCAAACATCACAAGGTAGTGCTAAAATGTGGGAAACATTAACTTTTCCCCTGTCCCAGAAGATAATATCTAAAAAAGCACCAAAGTGCCAAATAATGGGTGCGTATAAAACTCAGTAGGTTCTCCCTAATGAATTCCCTACTCACACCACTAGGATAAAAAATTTAACAACATTTATATAAAACAGTTTATATAAAACAATTTTCCAAAACAGTTTATAACCAAATACAAACAAGGACAAAAAACTCTTTGCAACCAAGTGAAAACAAAACTAAATGATTTTGTTTTTCCAAAAAGTAATTTTTTACAGAAAAATAACTAATCAAAGCTTTAAACCCAATTCTTATTATCATTTGGCATACCCATTACATAGTTCACAACACACCCACACATGCAAGCTTCGTTTGACAGTTCCATACTCATGATCGGTCTCTCATCCAATTACCTTGTGTCCTAATGACACACACCCCTAATCCAGGGTCACATAAATTGTATTCCAATGGTACTTGTCCCTGATTAAGGGACCATTAAGCATGAACTCACACCAAAACCATTTATGCCAAATATTTCCATTTCCAAAACAAACCATTTCAATAAAACTGAAATTTTATAGAAAATCAAAGCACAACCAAATTCCAAGAAAATATAGACTTAAATAAAACCTTCCCTTTTATTGAAAACATAAAATCCAATTCATGTGCAAAAAATCTAGAAAAATCCCCCTTTAAAAATCCATATTTTAAAACCAAGAGCTAAAGTACTTTACTCAAACACCCAATTTTTCATATTTCACAACCATCACTCAAAAAGGTTTCCAATAAGTGTTCAACAACCAAATAAAGATCAATTAAACACCACACATTAAATTGGAATTAATTACAACTAGTTATTCTAAGTTTATTAGAGAAATAATTCTTCTACCTTGAAGGTTTTGAATAAAACTTCAATGAACAAATAACGCACAAACAAACCGGTTCAACTATCCAAGAACCCACCATAGATCTATTCTCCTAGCAAGATAAATAAAAAATCACATTATATTTGGAATCCAAACACCAAGATATACACATGACAGGAGTAGATCTAAGAAACTTAAAGGAGAAGAGAAGTATATCTTAGTAGATATAAGAAACCGATTAAGAATGAAGAAGAATGGTCATATACCTCAAGAATCCAGATTTGATTCACCAAGGAAAGACTTCAGACTGTCTCCAAAACACTTAGGAGAGGATCTATTACCATTAAGGAAAAGAAATCCCGAGTTATGAACTCTTAGGAGAAAAAATATCCACTTTGAGGAAAAAACTTGTGAGATCTGCTTTTTTAGGATCTCACTTAAACCACCCGCACAGTTAGGTCACATGGTTAGAAAAACTGTGCACTAACCGTGCATTAACTATTGTCTATGAAGACCCTTTCATGGCTTCCTTACACGGTATCCCAAACCTTGATCCAACTATGCTAGAGATACTACCTGAAGATGAACATTTAGTACGGTTTGGTCGCATGGTTAAGAAAGTTGTACGCCACCCGTGTGACTTCCATTTTCCCCCAAAACCACTTCCAAAATTCTCCCAATTCTCCCATCCATCACCCTTAAATGTTATAACCATAAAATGAATCAAGTAAGGGATAATTACCAGAAACTGAGGGTACTAAATTCTCCACACCATTAGTCATTCCATCCTCAGAAAGTAGAAAACCATCACCCATCTGAAAGAGTTCCAACCATTGCTCTTTCATCTCTTCCTCACGTCCCCAAGTCTCTTCCTGAAGCTGACCATGCTGCCATAAAACCCACACTGGAACAGTGATCTTTCCATGAAACAATATTTCTTGATTTTCCACAATTTGTACTAGTATATATACCAATGAAGCATCTGGTGCTAGGTCAACATGATCCCATCTCATCACATGGCCAGGATGAGGATGATACTTTTTCAACTAGGATACATGGACCACATTATGCACTAAACTGATCCATGGTGTTAATGCCAATAGATATTCCACCTCTCCAACCCATTCCAATATATTTAAAATGGATAATGTATCTAGGATATAACATTCCATTTTTCCCAAAATGACGATGTCCACGCCTTGGAGATATCATCAAGAAGACATGATCACCCATAGAAAACAAAAAAAAAAGCCTTCGATGGTGATCTGCATAAGATTTATGATGACTCTGAGCCGTCTCCATCCTCTTTCAAATCTACTGGATCTTCTATATTGTTTCTTGGACAAGGTTTTTCCCAAAAAGTTATGTTTCCCTTCTTTCTACCCAACATAGTGGATAACAAAAAGGACACCCATACAATGCTTCAAACGGAGGCATATGTATTGAGGACTGATAACTGTTATTATATGAGAACCCCACTAAGGATATATACTCCTCCCATGAGCCAAAACAACCATTACACAAGCTTGAAACATGTCTTCCAACATTTTAATCATCTGCTCAGATTTCCCATCCATCTGTGGAGGATACACTATGCTCATAGTCAACTGAGTCCTAAGGGATTTTTGTAAGGATATCTAGAAACGATATGTAAAAATTGTATCTCTATCTGTGATGATTGAAACTAGTACACCATGACTCTTTATCACTTATCATATATATATATTTTACAGATCCTCCACCATATATGTTTCATGAATAAGGATAAAATGGGCCGACTTGGTAAGACGATCAACTATCACCCATATGAAATTGTATTTCTGAACCGTTCTTGGAAGATCTGTTACAAAATCTATCGCTATATTCTCCTATTTCAACACTGGGATAGCTAAAGACTACATCATTCCCACTGGTATATTATTCTCTACTTTAACATGATGATAAGTTAAGCACCATGAGAAAAACTCGACCACCTTCCTTTTCATGAAGTTCCACCAAAACTATGCCTTTATCGCCTTATCAATATTATGTGTACTTGGATGTATATCCCATATAGAATGGTGATAAGCATGAACAATTTGTTCCTGACAAGACATAGGTACAACCATCTGATCTCTAATGTAGAAAAATGAACTCCCATCAAGTTTTTAGTCCTCAATGGTCTTCCCACCATTGAGTTTTGAACTCATAACTAGACATTCTGCATCAAATGTTTTTTCCTATTTAACCATTTTTACCAAATCAGGAACATGATTATCTAAAAAGAAAACCACATCATCACCTCAGTCTTCACATTCCACATGCATGTCGTCTAGGATCGACATCAACTACCATTCATCTGAAGCAACTTTCTCCAAGTGAGCATATGAATTTATTCTCAATGCATCAGCCATTGAATTTCCTTTCCCTGGTGTGTACATGAAGTCATAGTCAAACATATGTAGATATTCCATCCATCTACTTTGCCTTAGATTCAAATTTTGATGTAAGAAAATGTGTTTCATGATTTTGTGGTCTTTGGACACCATATATTTCTCACCAAAGAGATAATGTCTCCATGTATTCAATGCATGGATGAAAAAAGTTAACTCTAAATCACGTGTTGTGTAATTATTCTCATTTAGACTCAAATTCCTTGAACCATAAGCAACCACAGGGTATCCTTGCATGATAACACATCCCGAACCTGATCCTGAAGCATCATAGTACACCACATACCCCTGTCCGAATTATGGAAAGATCAAGATATGTTACGATATTAGATGAAATTTTATCTCTTAGAAAGACTTATGTCATTCCTCTATCCATTGTAATTTAGAATTATTCTTTTTTAGATAAATCATTGGTGAATCTATTCATGATAAATCATGCACAAAGCGTCATTTGTAACCATGTAGTCCAAGAAAACATCATATCTCAAAGACATTATTCAGTGTTTTCCAAGAGATTATATATTTTATCGTTTTAGGATCAACATAAACACCTTTTTTAGAAATGACATGGACAAGAAAGCAGACCTCTAGTATCCAAATATCACACTTTGATAATTTGGAATACAAATGATGATCTCCTATGATTCCCAACACTATTTACTAATGTTTTTCATGGCCATCCCTTGTATTTGAATACAACCAGATGATGTCAACAAACAACACAACAAAAGAATCTAGATATCGCTGAAATATATTATTTATGAAATCCATGAAGACCACTGGTTCATTCGTTAGACCGAAACGCATGACTACATATTCATAGTGGCTATATCAACCTTTGAAATCTATCATTGGAATATCTTGCTTCCAGACACACAATTGGTGATATCCTGATCGCAAGTCAATCTTGGAGAACCACTGAGCTCTCCTTAATTGATCGAACAGATCATCAATGTGTTTAAGTGGATATTTTTTTGTTATCGTAACTTGGTAAAGCTTATGATAATCAAATCACAACTGAATAGTTCCATCTGCTTCTCGAACAAAACAGGTGTTTCCCATAGAGACGTACTTGGTCGAATGAAACCCTTTATTTCCTGATCTTACAACTGTACTTTCAATTCCCATAACTCTGTAGGCACCATCATATAATATGGAAGGGAAATAGGAATGGTCCCAAGAAGGAGATCAAAAATAAATTCCACTTCCCTTAAAGGTGGTAACCCTGAGTATTTTACAGGAAACACATCTAGAATTCCATCAACAACTGCTAGAAAAATATTTCCTTCAATCTTTTCCATTGATTCCAAATTCAACACCACCAATTATTAAGAGATTGTTCCCACTATTTCTGCCAACAAGCTCTTTTTACCTTTCTTTACCATCCTCTCTCCTCTGAAGAGATTCTCGATGTCGTCCTTAGTCATGAAACTAAATGATTTTCTATAAAAGTCGATGTGAGACATAAATATTTTAAACCAATCCATACCTAGGATTACATTATAGACATCCTTGTAAAACATCTAGAAGTCCCATTTCAACTCAACTCCATCAACAGTTATAATACATGCTCAACACACAAAGGCTTGACATTCTATTTCCCCGAGAAGAGTTTAATGTTTTAAAATAGAAGGCATCATTTTCAAATTTAAAAATTGGGAATCAATAGCATGAAAAGCAATGAAAGAATGTGATGCACCAGTATAGAATATCAATTTTACAAGGGTAGAATTCAAAATAATCACACCTCTTACCATAGATAGTCCAACTTGATCATCGACAACCATCTACTTAGCACCATACAATTGCTTTGTCATTATACTATTCTCTTTGTTTCCTTGATTAGATTGCCTTGGGTGAGGAGTCATATTATTTCTAGAATCACCATGTCTAGCTCTTTTCTGCTGATTGGACAGGTTCTGTTGTCCTCACCCTGTCAAAGCATATATTGCTTGCGATGCCTGAGAAGTGTCCTAAGAACCCAAACTTGGAGAACTGTGACATTAGCACTAAAGATATCATATCTTGTTTAAATTATGACATAATCTAATTTGTTCCATACACTCTCACTTTATGTGGTCAAATGAACCAAATTTACAAAAAACCTACTTTTTTCTGGGGTCATGGAGGAAATTTCACTGATCCAGCCATCTGGTTCTGATTTCCACATCCACCTTTGAAATAGGTGTCCCTTTTCTGATTTCTAAAAGTTTTTGAGTTTCCACCATTTCCTATAGGTATCATTATACCTCCTCCCATAGATCCTGAGATATCATGTTCAACCAAAATCACTCTGTTCACCATCTCTGTATAATCCATGATAAATATCACAATAATTTTCGATTGAATCTTCTATCGTAGCCCCAATTTGAAGATGCGCGCCTTCAAGGAATCACTTTCCACAACGTCAAGTGAAAATCAAACTAAATTCATGAATTTAGCTACATACTCTATGACAGAGAAACTCTCTTGTTTCAGGATGAAAATTCCCCCATTTTATGAATCTAGAACATGTGAGGATAAAATTGTTTATTGAATAATTCCACAAAAGCCTCCCATATAAGGACTTCATCTGATTTATCCTACACCACTAAATCCCACCACTGGCGTGCAATATCCTTGAGCATATATGTTTCCATCTTGAACTTTATCTCTACCGGTGTGCTGATGAAATTGAAGATACGATTCATCCTACTCAGCCACACCTCCACCTTCTCGGGTTAAGAATCACCCTAGAAGTTAGGTGGATTATGCTTTATGAACTGGATGGTATGATCCACGTGCATTGGATAATTCTTATGTTTCCCCATATCCATAGATTGAAAATATTGGAAAATACTATGAACCATCTCTTTTTTGACCCGTGGTTCAGGTGTAACCACATTCTCTATCTGATACCATTTGTAATGACCCTCTCAATCTCATTGGCTTTAAAGCACAACGAGTCATTAATTGGACTTAAAAAACATCCCCAAGAGGAAAATGGATGGAAATAAATGCCGAAGGGTTTCAAATACAAGGAGGGGATGACATACCATTTAATAATAAAACCATTAACCAAACAGATCACTATATGATGCATGAAAAAATGAGAGACAACTCAACAACATTATATATCTCAAACCCACATCAAAGTGTAAAACAGTGGAAAACCAACCAAGTATCAAAGTACACAGTAGATAAATATCTCAAGACTATTGAAATACCACAAGACTCCATGATACATAAGATCCAAGCTCCACAATCTCTGAACTGTTCAAACATCATGAGGTATTGCTAAAAATGTGGGAAACATTACCTTTACCACTATCCCAAAAGATAGAATCTAAAAAAACCAAAGTGACAAGGAAGGGGTGAGTATAAAACTTATTAGGTTTCCCCCAATTACTTACCTACTCATTCCACTAGGATATAAAAGTTACCCGCAATTATATAAAACATTTTATATAATTTTTTTAACCAAAATAGTTTATAACCAAATATAAACAAGTTCTAAAAACTGTTTGCAACCAAGTGAAAACAAAACTAAATGAATACAAATTACAACAAGTTATTTTTATAGAAAAATATCTAATCAAAGCTTCAACACTAATTATTCTTATTATTTGGCATACCCATTCCATAGTTCACAACAAACCCACACATGCATGCTTCGTTTGACAGTTCCATACTCATGAGCGGTCTCTCATCCAATTAACTTGTGTACCATTGATGCACACCACTAATGTAGGGTCATTTACCTTGTACCCCAATGTTAATCATCCCATATTAAGGTCGTTTTATTCATGAACTCACACCAACAGCAGTTATGCCAAATATTTCCATTTCTAAAACAAACTATTCTAATAAAATTAAAATTTTATTGAAAATCAAAGCACAAACAATTTCAAAGAAAAAATTAATTTCAATTAAACCTTCCCTTTTATTGAAAACATAAAATCAAATTCACGTGTCAAAAATCCATAAAATTCCCTTTTTAAAATCCGTATTTTAAAACCAAGAGTAAAATTACTTTACACAAACACTGAATTTTCCAGATTTCACAACCATCACTCAAAAAGGTTTTCAATGAATTCTAAACAAAAAAAACATGATCCATTCAACACCACACATTGAATTTGGATGCATTCCAATAATTTCTACTAAGTGGAGTTGAGAAAAAAATCCTCCCACCTTGAAGGTTTTGATGAAAACCCCAACGAACAAATAAATCATAAGAAATTAGGGTAGATTCTCCAAGAACCCTCCTAAGATCTATTCTCCTAGAAAGATCAAGACCAAATATAATCATATTTGGAATCCACACACCAATATCCACCCATTAATGATGTATATCTACGATATTGAGAGGAGAGGATAAGTAGATCTAAGCAGATCTAAGAAACCGATCCAGAATGAAGAAGAACAATCACATACCTCAAAAATACGGCTTCGATTCACCATGTAAAGCATTTGGATTGAATATAAAATTCTTGGGAGAGGTTCTCCTACCTTCAAGGAAGGGAAATACCGAGTTATGGCCACTTAGGAGCAAAAATGAGCCACTTAGAGGCAAAATTGTGTGGGATCCACTTTTTTATGATCTCACATAAACCACCTACACTGTTAGTTCAAACAGTTAGACAAACCATGTGCTAACTGTGCGGTAACCATGCATTAGCTACTATCTAGGAACAACCTTGCATGACTTCCTTGCATGATATGCCTAACCTTGCTCCAACCATGCTGGAGCTACTGCCTCAAGAGGACTATTGCACACAGTTTCGCTGCCCGGTTTGGCAAACCAAGTGCCACCCATGCGACTTCAATTTTATCCCAAAACCACTTCTGAAATTCTCCCTACTCTCCCATGCATCATCATTAAAATTTATAACCATAAAAAGAATAAAGTAAGGGTTAATTACTAGAAACCCGGGGCACTAAACCAGAGGCCGAGAGACTAATCGTTAAGAGTACTACTTTTTTCATGTTGGGGTGTGGAATTTATAGGAATCACCACCCTGTTTGTTCAGAACTTTGTGCGGTGTATCTGGAATGAGTCCATGATGGAGTCGGTGAAGGGAAATGAAACCATGCAGTTTCATGTGTCTCCATTATAGACCGCTTTGAGGGAACCACCTAATTTTAAGATACTGTGAGTACCTCTTGTCAATGCTTCCATTATTGGATTATTTCCAATTAATGGGGACTTGTTTGATCATGCAGTCATGTCAAAGGACTTCCTTATTGTCATGTTGAAATTTACGAGGGCCTTCGTGAGATATTAATTCCTACTGATAGGAATCTGTGAGATGCTTGGGGGATTTTCTAGTACTTTCCATGATACAGGGATGGTTTTTCTAGGGGTCTCACAGGACCTCAATGTGGAGAAACCATGTATGTGGTGCTAAATTAAATCAGATTGACATGGTGAATCGAGTCTTGAATGATATTTCAGGATTTAAATTTTTGGTGCATCAAACAAATTCTTGATGACTTGATCATATATGAATGCTGAGTTTTTGTCCACCATTCTTCATATAACAAAGTATGGAACAATTTAGTCTCTTTTTAGGTGAAGGCAGGATCATGATCTATTCTTGGTACCATGATCACCTGAAGAAGTACATACAAATAGTGAATTACCTCTCCACATGATAGGGTATGTGGTGCCACATCAATTTTTAGGAGGGGTTATATGGTGCCACATAATTTCATAAGAGGGGTTACATAGTTTTGCAGTGCTTTGTATGGATGAATATGTGAGTCTTACATTTTTCATGTTAATAACCATGATATTGCCTTTTAGATATTCCTCTTTAAATAATGGGCATCACATGACCTTCTTGATGACTTATGTGTGGTGAAGAGTTCAATTGGATCGACATGGTGCATCGAGTCTTGAATGATATATCATGATCCGATTTTGTGGCATATCAAACAATTTATTTATGACTTTATCATATATGGATGCTGAGTTTCTGTCCTCCATATTTCACATAACTTGGTATAAAGTAATTTAATCTCTTATCAGGTAGAGGTAGGACAATGATATATGGTTGGTACCATGCTCTCC
Source organism: Viscum album (assembly GCA_963277665.1). Classification (NCBI taxonomy): domain Eukaryota; kingdom Viridiplantae; phylum Streptophyta; class Magnoliopsida; order Santalales; family Viscaceae; genus Viscum; species Viscum album. Next base: position 1,957,761,328 of record OY728153.1, read on the forward strand.
TGATAGAGTAAATACACGCAGTGTGTCACCTCTCTGCATGATAGGGAATGCATTGCCACATCAATTCACAAGATGGATTATGTGGTGCCACATAACTTTGAAAGTGGGGTTTCATGGTACCACAACACTTCACGAGGATGGTTACATGAGTCTTAGATTTTTCACAGGAATGATATGCCTCTTAAAATAATATATGTCACATTACCTTCTTTTTATAACCCATATAAGGTCTGCGACACTCTGTTTTTTGTAAAGAAAGCAAGTGATATCCTTTCTGGAGTGGAAAAAATCCTCTCTTATTTTGATATACCTATATTTATAAGTAAAGGATCACATTGAATCTACATATTTTAGAAAGGTTGGATGTCTTACAAACATTCATTTCCATTCATAACATTGGATTTCATAGATTTTGATATGATGATTATGAGACATCAAAATAAATCTTCAAATCATCAAAAATATCAGTATTTTCATGCTATTCACATGTTGAGTCTGGCGAAATTTAGAAACATCGAATCATTCTTCTCATGTGGTGGCACCCATGTGATGTGATTCTTCATGTGATGACAAAATATCATGGCATGGATACATCTTGCTAACCAGCCTCCTGGAATAATACAATCTATAAAAATATCTTGTGAAAGCATGTACTATATACATATTAGTTTATCAGCCACTCTGTTTATCCAAATTCATGTTTCTGTATACTTTTTTTAGAGGGTGTACGTAGAACCTCATTTATCACATGTTTTATACCTTCACATATTGTATAAAGAGATCCATTCTTGAATTATGGTGATTCTTTAAACATGGAGCTTGCTTCATATGTTTTAGGATCATCCATGAGTAGGGCCTTCATACTGATGACCATGTATTATACACATATCACTATGATCACATCCATGAGAAATATTTACGGCATCTTACGTGTACCTGGAGGCTTCGTGTTACACCATAATATATAGTAAAAGATTCCACCACACCCTATGATATGCCATACTATAATGGTAGTTACCTGCATGAACCAAAGAGTCATGATGTGGGCCATTCTGTATGATAATATGAGAGAATGGTTCCATGGATGAGGATAATTCCCCAATTTTCATACAGGATGATGAAATGAAGCAAGCAATGATCCCAATAGCTGAGGAACCATGTATTATCCTCCCTTATAGTGGATGATCTAAAAATTAATGAAATATTATCATGCCTGCAAATTTCATATCACATTGTACATGGGATCTTGGAATGAAATGTGGATGAATGTGTGTTCAATGTCATCACATCTTTAGACTTCAGTGACTGTTTATAAATATTCTGAACTGTATATACTTATGGACACATTACATCTAAACTGATCCTCATGGACCATTAGAATCACACATCGGTTCTTTCCACAATATATTTTCACAACCTCACTATAGATACCCAAGATTGACGTACATGGACATTACATTACTTTGGCGGAATACTTAATACATAACAAAAAACACACACAAGGACCGTAATAGTTTAGTGTCTTTGGAAACTCAGAAATATAATCTTCTAATGATGCTGAAAGATCTTCAACATATCCCATAAAGATCTTCACCTTCTGTTTTCTTAACTAAAACCTTTCTTTATATCCTGGGGAAAAGAAAACACTAAAAGGGTGAGATAAAATGCTTAGTAAGGGTAAACATAGAGAACATAAAACAATCCATAAACATTTGAATGCAGAAACTTGAACATAAAATTTAAACATCAAAATCTTGAGCAAAGACATAAATCTTGGAAGTACATAAGGCATATATCATAAAATAACATCAATCATGATAAAATATCCCAGGGATAAAACATGTAATTTTGGAAACCATTAAGAACATGATATTATTTCCATAGTATCCAAGGCATTGTTTCCAAGACCATCTTAGTGGTCAAAGTCCCTTTCTGAATCATGTTTACTCCTCCTTCCAGTCCTGTATCACTGAACCATATTAACATACCATTTCAGCCATGTCTATCTCATGAGATATAAATCTTTACCCAATGCATTGGAGGGAGATATAGGTCCCAAACATCTCATAATGAAATCATTCTTACTTGTGCCATAACATAAACATAAACCATTCATCATAACCCAAAGAATAAAATGGGTTTCATAAACATCATCCCATCATAACATAATCCATATAAAAAAATAGATATAATTTCATCATAAGAAAAGTGGACCCATGTAAATCATAGAGAAGTTATACTTGAAACATAAAAATATTAAATAATTTCATCTTGGATGGAAAATGGTTCTGATAAAACAATTCAAATGAATTCTTGAGGAAAATATCCCTTGTTCTTCAAAATCATTTTCTTTTCAAAAAATGCCATGCAATTTTAAAAGAAAAAGATTATGTTGAATATATTAATGAAATATTTTATAGTAATATTCATGAAAATAAGGCTTTATAAAACCATAAAAATCCATTAATTCCATATATGTAAAAAAAACATTCTTCTCGTACTTTTGCCGGAAAAGTCTAAAAGTACCTCGTATGGTAAAAAAAAGAAAGATTTCATCCATAACACAAAGTAAAAGTCAAATAGGGGTAAAAATGGCTTTAACAATACCTGGAAGAATATTAAAAAATTTTAAAAAACATTTTTATGGACATTGATGAAAAATATAACCCCAGTAAATACTTACGTATAAGCAATCTTGGATAAAAATGAGATTTGCAAAATTATCCCTTACCTTAGGTCCAATATGCTTTGTACGTATCCGAACCTCCTGTATAATGATTTAAATAATTTCATTTACTTATTACAGATTCAGATTCATTTTTATGATATCATATATGGTTCACATATGATTTTATATTACCCCTTATTTTGTAAATTTCATGTTAAAGCAGCATTTTGAGTAAAATCGTTTCATTTATCATTCGTGTTTCAACTTGTTGTTCTTGATATTATTACTTATATCCTGAAGTAAATAATTACAAAATGTAAAACATGATTTATATATAATATATACTCATCATATAAATATATATGATAGATCGATAAATGGAAAGAAATACACTGTTCATGGAGATGGTAGGCCGTACGTACGCATGGACGCTATTTTCGTTTCCTTTTTGAATTGAATGGAATTAAGTAAATGAAACATATATTAAAAAAAATCCAATATCATTATTATGTAACATCTTTCATGATTATTTATTATATATACTTTATAATCATACTTGAATGGTTAATCATGGAAAATTAATCTCATCGTGTTCGTGAAGACGGTAGTCCGTACGTACACACGAGCGATGATATCATTCCCATAATTATTGAATAGAATTGAAGTGGATGATATAATATCTCATAATAATTATGATGTTATAATAAGAATATATAGTAATTATTTACACCATTATACCCATCCAAGTAAGGTGGTGGTGGAAAAACTGATTACACCACGGCGTGGAGATGGTATTCTGTACGTACGCATGCGTGGTGATTTTGTTTTCCATAGGATGGATAGAAGGTGAAATGGGGTTGTTTCATATTTATAATATCATATCATTATATTGGTGATACTTATTTTATTAATTTACAATTAAACAACTAATGAAGAGGAAGTTGAAGAAGAAAGAAACTTGAAAGAATCAGTAGAAGTGATTACCTCTTCTTCGACGTACCTCCTTTAAGCTTCCTCTTAAGGGACTAGAGTTGGTCTTTTGAGAAGAAAAAAACCTCCAAAATGTTTCTAGGGAAGTGGATAAGAGAAATGGGCAGGGGTGGGCCGATATTGAAGGCTCAAAATTGTGTAAATAGATGAGGAAGGAGGTGCCCTTTTATAAGGGAGGAGAGGGGCACTATTGGAAACCTCTAAAATATTAATTAATAATAAAATGAAACCTTACTTAAAAACCTCCAACAATGACTCAATTAAAATATGAGATATTATATGGCTCTAATATCATCAACCAATAAAATTTAGATATGTTCAATGTTTATTTTAAACCTTATCAACTTGATTTATCATTATTTAATCCATTTAATTTTATTTGTTGTAATAAACTTTTAAATTTTAAATTTCTATAAATACATAATTAAATGTTGTAAATTTACCATAATTGGATACTTTATAACCTTTTAGACCATATATTTTTCATTTTTTAGTTTTTAAATATTTTTGTGATTTTTAAATAATTTAATAATATGGTATTTTTATCAAATATTAATAGTGTCAATTTTGACACTATTCATTATTTGAATTTAAATAAAAACTAAACAGAAGATATGTTCGAACAAAAATATATATAATAGATTCCTAACATGTCATATTCATCAAAAAAATTCATGTAGCACATTAATTTGTTCATATATTAGTTATTTTAAAATCATTAAAACGATTTATTTGATATATCTCTTAATAAGATAATTGCTACAACATTTTTGTATAATTATTTAATATACTTATTTGTGGCATAAAAATTAAAAATAAATTCCTATGATGAAGATATATATAATACCTTTCAAAATAATATTTTTACTCTAATTTATCATCTTAAAATCACAAAATTTAAATTTTTATATTTATTAAATTATGAGGGTGACATCTTTGACATCATTTAAAATAAAATAATATAAATGTCCTAATCGGGTTTATAAGGCTCAAAATGGTCCAAAAATTTACCCTTGGATGATTAGGGTATAGATATACTTTACCAATAATGTTTTCGAAAGTTTATGGTCCTTTTTATATGTATTAGTATTTTAAGAAAAACTATATTATTGATTTTTCACTAAATAAAGAATTTCTACATCACTAATGTGTCAACATTTATTACAATTATTTAATCCCTAAAAATTATAAATAAATTTTCATGATGTATATAATTTTATTATATTTCTTTAGACTATTTATATTCGAGTTTTTATGATGTTTATCACTAACTTAAAATTATTACACTTATAAGATATAAGAGAGTGACATGTTGTCACTCTCTTTGGTTTTAATAATAATTACATCATTTTCATGGTCAAATGTCCATGAAATAAATCTATTTATACACTTAGGTGATATGTGTCGACTTTTATTTATCCAATATAATTTTGGAAGGTGTTAGAGTAATTTTATAATCGTATTTTTACCCCTTAATTAAATGATTTACATTTAACTGTAGTAAATAAAAATTACCGCAGTAACTCTTCATAATGTCAAAAAAACGTTACCTATTAACATAATTTGGACCCAATTAATCCAAATATGGAATCCATTTTTGAAAATTCAGATCACAGATGTTTCATTAATTAATTTAAAATTAATCCCGTTATTAAGAAAACGTGTTATAAAAGTTAAAACATTGGAAAAGATTGAAATGAATTTTCCTATGAATTCAATGTAAAATCAATTTTAATGACATTAATTATGTTAAATGGTGAAAATATATTCTATTTATACTTTAAAACCATTAATTATTATACTTTAACCATATAAAGTCTTACGATGAAAAAAGTTGTTTTAAATTAAAATATAGCGTGTTTTTACTATTCATTAAAATATGAAAGTTATCAAAATAATATGAAAAGGTTATCCAAAGTAAATTTTTATATCTTGATTCCAAAAAAGAATTCTATTTTTTTAAATTGATTTTATAAACTTGTCAAAAACTAGATTTAATGTGGGTGCACTATCAAAAGGCGGCAAAACTGTATTTTTTGAAAAATACTTTTTTTACCCGAAAAATTTAGTTTGTTCTCATACCATGTTCTAAAAAATGAGTAAGATGAATTATAATGTCATAAAATTCAAAATTTAGTTACTACTATTCATAACAGCTAGTTCATAATAATATTATAACAATATATTGTTGTTTAGTGAAACCTGATATTGCGTACAACACATGCTATCGAGGAAGGTCACGATTGCGTGTAATGCAAGCCAAGTCAGTGTTGCGTGTAGTGAAAGAATCCTTTTTTTATATAATATAATCCAACAAAATTTCCTTTATACATTGAATATATATATATATATACACTCAATTTTGCTTAGAATAACTAATATCAAATTAACATGAAATTGTGTGTAACACGATCCAAGAATAATGTTGCGTATACTGCAAGCTAATACAGTGTTGCATATAGCGCAAGATAATCTTGGTGTAGTGTAAAACAGAAGATATGAAAGAAATTAAAAAGAATATATCTCATAAAATCTCGTGGTGTTACATTCTACCCCCCTTTAAATGAATTTCGCCCTCGATAATTATCGGGGTTATAAATGGTTTATTACTTGAGAGTTTCTTTCATAGAATCCCACATCGTAAAAAGGAATGCTAAAACATAATTTTAAAAGTGAATGTTAGAAACAAAACGGACACCAAAAGTAACTCATCACTTGGGTTCCAACATAGGAGAATATATCTGAAAATATAGATATGGAAGAGAAATATAACCATAAAGTTCTAATGGAGAGTGGTAGAGAACATGGCTTTGAAAAAGCTAATAATCACAATGCCATTAATTTGTGATAATCTAAGGTACCATCTGATTAATCAGAATTGAGGGAAATAGGAAAACATTTTTGGTTTTCAAGATAATTTCCCTAAAGTTGGAAAAAAAATTTGGAATTAGAAGAAAAAATTTCTTGAATTTTTTACAATCTCACCATTGGTCATTCCTTGAACAATTTACACTTCATCTCATAAAGATATGAAGTTGAATTTTTCATTCGTGAAGTGTTAGCAGATCATCAGATAGAATGATAGGTCATTCAATCTATCTCAAAAAAGTTAACACAAATTTTTAAATATACATAAGTCCATATATAGTGAGATTAATCATATATGGTTCCTAAAATGGAATTTTACTTCATATATCATACCACTTAATAAATTAAAACTAATTTATACTAACCAGGGACTTCTTGTAGGATAGTGGTATACAATAAAGGCCTATCTCACTTTGGTTGTGGGTTCGATTCCCACAGCCTTGTCCGACGCGACAGGTTGTCGTCCATCCTGCAGGTTGTCCATTTTCTAAAACTACACTATTATAACCTTACAGAAATAGTATTGAATAATGTTCTAGCCTTAAAAAATATGATCTGATGTCCAACATAATCCATTCCAATCTTTATACTTATCCAAAATACATATGTACAATCTCATAGTATAAAGAAAATGATTACTAGAAAGGTCATCTACCAAGCATGTGAATACCAGCATTTATCCCCCATATATCGTAAGATATATCTTGTTGGTCACATTCCAAACATGTGAATAACTTAATCATGTATTCTCTTGAAAAATGAATACCCATCGAAACTTAGTGAAAATATGAATGCTTTCAAAAGTTAACCTTTTCCACTTACCAAAATCCCAAAATTTCTATATACTCATAACATAATATAACATTGTACTTATATCATTCATGAGCTTATTTAATTTTCTCTTTATCCCTTCATTATTCACATATCATCTTCTCTCCAAAAATATTTGAATAACCTTTCATGGATACTGGTACCATTCAACATATACTTTCAAATAGTTTAGGAAAAACCATAGCGTAACAATCCTTAGATGTTTCTTTATTCCATAGTTCCTTTATTCCATTGTAACAATAATATAACTCTTAGTAAACATAATATCATTCCACTACCTTCTTAAACCATTGACTGAGCTTCATCATTTTATTCCTCAACACTTCATTCATCTCATATATCATTTGTAGTTTCTTTATCATCATCGACATAAATACTACTCATTTGACCATGATGATTCTCTTCAAGAGATCTTCCCTTAGGGCATCGGTTTGCATAATGCCAATACATTCCACATTTAAAACATTTAATCATTGTTGATGTCGTAGCAATACCATTATACTTTTCTATGGTCTTAAATGACCTTTTCCTTTCCACTTACTAGCTTTGTGTCCTTATTTTCCACACACAAAGCATCTTTCAGTTCCTTTGAAACATTCTCCTTGATGCCTCTTCCCACATGATTTACATGAGGGGAATTGAACTTTCTTTCCTCTATGATCATCATGAAACTCTATCTTTCTCTTATTACCTGAGTCGGGATACTTACCAAAGTTGATATTATTGATCATATTATGAGATTGATGATTAGAAATAATAACGATGTTTGGACTTCCAAATCCCATTTCATTTGGTTTCTCATGAATAATTTCATTCCTTTGTCCATCATATCCTCCATTATCGTGAATCTTTCTGTTTCCATCAATTTTCTAAAACCCAAAAAGAATAGTATGAGAGGAAAAAATCATAATAAAGGGTGAGTACCTTCAATACCTAATATCTTAGGTTAAATTCTAAGATCGTTACCATAATTCTGGGACTATTACCTATACATATACTTATCCTTAGGGACATCCCTAGACATACCTTATAAATATCTATAGGGATCTCACTAATGTTTTCGCATCCTAGTTTCCAGATGTTAACTAAACCTTACCTCTAATACCAAATGTAGAGACCCAAGATTGAAGTATAGGGAAATTACATTACTTTTTCAGAATACTTAATACATAAAAAAAACAAACACACAATGACCGTAATAGTTTAGTGTCTTTGGAAACTCAAAAAAATAATCTTCTAATCACGATGAAAGATCTTCAACATCTCCCATAAATATCTTCTCCATTTCTTTTCTTACCTAAAACCATTCTTTATATCCTGGGGAAAAGAAAACATTAAAAGGGTGAGATGAAATGCTCAGTAAGGTTAAACATAGTGAACAAAAAACAATCCATAAACATTTGAATGTAGAAACTTGAACATAAAATCTAAAAATCAAAATCTTGAGCAAAGACATAAATCATGGAAGTACGTAAGGAATATATAATAAAGGAATATTAATCATTATAAAATAGAATGGAGATAAAACATGTAATTGTGGAAACCATTATGTAAATGATATTATTTCCATAGTAGCCAAGGCATTGCTACCAATACCATCTTAGTGGACAAAGTCCCTTTCTGAATCGAGTTCACTCCTTGTTCCAGTCCTGTATCACTGAACCAGATTAACTTACCATTCCATCCATGTCTATCTCATGAGATATAAATCTATACCCAATGCATCAGAGGGATATATAGGAACCACCAATCTCATAATGAAATCATTCTTACTTGTGCCACAAGATAAACATAAATCATTCATCATAACCCAAAGAATAAAATGGGTTTCATAAACATCACCCCATAATAACATAATCCATATAAAAGAAATGGATATAATTTCATAATAAGAAAAGTGTAACCATGTAAATCATAGATACATTATACTTGAAACATAAACATATGAAATAAGGTCATCTTGGATGGAAAATGGTTTTGATGAAACACTTGAAATGAATTCTTGAGGAAAATATTCTTTCTACTTCAAAATTATCTTCTTTTCACAAAATCCCATGCAATTTTAAAAGAATTGGATTTTCTTGAAAATAGTCATGAAATCTTGTATAGTAAGCATCATGAAAATAAGGCATTATAAAACTGTAAAAATCCGATCATTTCGTATATGTTAAAAAAACATTCTCCTTGTACTTTTGCCGGAAAAGTCAAAAAGTACCTCGTATGGTAAACAAAAGAAAGATTCCTTCCATAACACAAATTAAAAGTAAAATAGGTGTAATAATGACTTTAAAAATACATTGAAGAATATTAAAAACTTTATTAAACACATTTTTATGGACATGGATGAAAAATATAACCCCAGTAAATACTTACGTATAAGCAATCTCGGATAAAAATGAGATTTTCAAAATTATCCCTTACCTTAGGTCCGATATGCTTCGTACGTATCTGAACCTCCTGTATAATAATTTAAATAATTTCATTTACTTATTAAAGAACCATATTCATTGTTATGATATCATATAAGGTTCACTTATGACTATATATTACCCGTTCTTTTTTAAATTACATGTTAAAGCGGCGTTTAGGGTAAAATATTTTCATTTATCGTACGTGTTTCGACTTGTTGTTCTTGATATTATTACTTATATACAGATTTACATAATTACATTATTTAAAATATGACTTAAATATAATATATATTCAGCATATAAATATATATGATTGATCGATAAATGGAATGAAATACACCATACAGGGAGACGGTGGGTCGTACGTACGCCTGAACGCTGTTTTCATTTCCTTATTGAATTGAATGGAATTAAGTAAATGAAACATTTATGTACATAAATACAGTATCATTATTATGTAATATATTTCAGGATTATTTTTTATATATACTTATAATCATACTTGAATGGTTAATCATAGAAAATGAATCTCATCGCGTTCGTGGAGACGGTAGTCCGTACGTATGCACGAGCGATGGTATCGTTCCCATAATTATTGAATAGAATTGGAGTGGATGATATAATATCTCAGAATCAGTATGATGTTATAATAACCATATATAGTTATTCTTTAAACCATTATACACATCCAAGTTTGGTGGTGGTGGAAAAACTGATTACACCACGGTGTGGAGACGGTATTCCGTACATACGCACGCGTGGTGATTTTGTTTTCCGTAGGATGGATAGAAGGTGAAATGTGGTTATTTTATATTTATAATATCATATCAGTATATTTTTGATATTTATTGTATTAATTTACAATGAAACAACTAAATAAGTGGATGTTGGAGAAGAAAGAAACTTGAAAGAATTAGTAGAAGAGATTACCTCTTCTTCGACACACTTCCTTTAAGCTTCTTCTTAAAGGACAAGAGTTGGTATTTTGGGAAGAAAAAAACCTCCAGAATGTTTCTAGGGAAGTGGAGAAGAGAAATGGTCAGGGTTTTGCCAAGATTGAAGGCTCAAAATAGTGTAAAGAGAAGAGGTAGGAGGTTTACCTTTATAAGGGAGGAGATGGGCACTATTGAAAACCTCTAAAATATTAATTAATAATAAAATTAAACCCCACTTAAAAACCTCTAAAAATGACTCAATTGGAAGATGAGATAATATATGGTTGTAATATTATAAACCAATAAAATTTAGACATTTTTTAAGTTTTTTTAAACCTTATCAACTTGATTTATCATTATTTAATCTATTTAATTTTATTTGTGGTAATAAGATTTTAAATTTTAAATTGTTATAAATACATACATAAATGTTGTTAATTTTCCATAGTTGGATACTTTATAACATGTTATACAATATAATATTCAATTTTCAGGTTTTAAATATTTTTGTGATTTTTAAATAATTTAATAATTTTTTATTTTTATAAAATATCTATAGTGTCAGTTTTGATATTATTCATTATTTGAATTTAAATAAATACCACACAGAAGTTATGTTCAAACAAAAATATATATAATAGATTCCTAACATGTCATATTAATCAAAAAAATTCATGGAGCATATTAATTTGTTCATATATTATTTATTTTAATATTTTTAAAACCATTTATTTGGTATATCTCTTAATAAAATAATTACTATAAATTATTTTATAATTATTTAATATACAGATTATTTTCATAAAAATTAAAAATAAAATCCTATAATTAAGAAAAATATAATACCTTTAATAATAATATTTTTACTCTAATTTATCATCTAAAAATCACAACATTTAAATTTTTATATTTATTAAATTATGAGGGTGACAACTTTGACATCATTTAAAATAAAATAATATAAATGTCCTAATCAGTTTTATAAGGATATAAATGGTCCAAAAATAGTCCCTTGGATTATTAGGGTATATATATACTTGAAAAATAATTTTTGGTCATCTTTATGGTCCTTTGTATAGGTATTATTATTTTAATAAAATCTATATTATTGTTTTTTCACTTGATAAACAATTTATGCATCACTATTATGTCACCATTAATTAGAATTATTTAATCCTTAAAAATTCTAAATAAATTCTCAGGATGTAGATAATTTTGTTATATTTGTAGATACTATTTATATTCGAGTTTTTATGATGTTTTTCACTAAATCAAAATTATTACACTTATAAGATATAAGAGAGTGACATGTTGTCACTCTCTTGGGTTTTAATAATAATTACATCATTTTCATGGTCAAAAGTCCATGAAATTAATCTATTTATACCCTTAGGTGATATGGTTCGACTTTTATTTATCCAATAGAATTTTTGAAGTTGTTAGGCTAATTTTTATAATCTTATTTTTACCCCTTAATGACCCGATTTACCGTTAACTGTAGTAAATAAATATTACCGTAGTTACTATTCATATTGTCAAAAAAGTAACCTATTAACATAATTTGGACCCACTTAATACAAATATGGAATCCATTTTTTAATATTCAAAACACAAAAGTTTCAGTAATTAATTTAAAATTAATCCTGTTGTTAAGAAAATGAGTTTTAAAAGTTAAAACATTACAAAAGATTGAAATGAAATTATCTATGAATTCAATGTAAAATAAATGCTAATGACATAAATTATAAAAATGGTAAAAATATATTTTATTTATACCTTAAAACCATTCAATATTATACTTTAACCATATAAATTCATACCATGAAAAATGTTTTTTAAAATTAAAATATAGCGTGTTTTTACTATTCATTAAAATTTGAAAGTTATTAGAATTATATAAAAAATTTATCCAAAGTAAAAATTTTATATCCTGATTCCAAAAAAGAATTTTATTTTGTAAAATTGAACTTATAAACATGTCAAAAACAAGATTTAAAGTTGGTTCCCCATCAAAAGGCGGAAAAACTGCATTTTTTTAAAAATACTTATTTTACCTGAAGAAATTAGTTTGTTCTCATACCATGTTCTAGAAAATGTGTAAGATGAATTATAATGTCCTAAAATTCACGATGTATTTACTAATATTCATAAAGGCTAGTTAATAATAAAATGATAACCATATATCGTTGTTTAGTGAAACCCGGTATTGCGTACAACACACGCTATCGAGGAAGGTCGCGATTGCATGTAATGCAAGCCAAGTCAGGGTTGCGTGTAGTGAAAGACTCCTTTGTTGTTTTATATAACATAATCCAACCATATTTAATTTATATATTTCATATATATATGTATATACATTCAATGTTGCATAGAATAACTACTATTAAATGAACTTGAAATTGTGTGTAACACGATTCAAGAATAATGTTACGTATACTGAAAGCTAATACAACGTTGCGTATAGCGCAAGATAATCTTGGTGTAGCATAAAACAGAATATATGAAAGAAATTAAAAAGAATATATCCCAAAAAATCTCAGGGTGTTACATTCACATGTCTACCTAGAGGCCTTGTGAAATCTTATAAGATGCATATTCCCATTCTTATGTGATCTAAAACACATGAAATATACTATAAGTTCTCCATATGAACCTCATATTTGTGGTGGGGTGATTCTCATATGGAATTTCCAAGATATAAGTTCCATACACGATCCACTAAAACCTTATCACAACCAATATTAAGAAGAGAGTGTATGCCATCATTTATCCACCTCACAATATTCCCCTGTTATCCATATTCATACACTATGAAAATGGTACATAAATAGTTCATGATCGCTTCAAGACTGATCATCCCATATGAAACTAGAGAAACATGTGTTCTCTTGAGGTTCTACTGTTGTGTAATATTGATCCCAAACATAATAGGTGGGCCGAAACTTAGGTATGATGAGCTTGAAGAAGATAATTTATGATGTAATTTACTTATAGCCCAATATTCACAACATGTGTCTTTCCTAGGAAAAGTGTGTGACACACAAATATGAACATTAACAATTTTCTGTATTTATAATTTTCCAAAGAATTAAATATTCTTAATTGATTATCATTTCCTTAACATCAAGCACATTCTATCCCATATGTCATAAAACAATTTTCTCCAAATGTGTTACATTTTCCATACACCACTTTTTAAAGTTACCAATTCTATCTAACACATGTTTTCAATTTTTTTAAAAATACTATACTATACAATAATCCTCATGTTTTTAATTATTCAAATAATATTTAGAATTTATCATATTATCCTTGATAATCACATCATTCATTCAAATTCATTCTTAAACCATTAACCACGCTTTGTCATCTTTTTTACTTTATAATTTAATACTAAAAATAAATGATATGAAATATGTACCTATTATTTATAAATATCAAATCAATCATGTTTCATAATTAAAACTCATGAAAATTAATTCATCCCTTAAATCCAAGAATCATAGTATTCATTTATGTTGTTGATATACCTTTTTCCTTTCAACATGAAGTCCATATCTCAAAAAAAGAAATAGTCAAGTCCTTAGGGGTATTTCCTTATCAAATGGGATGGTTGAGTTAAGATTTTGAAATAAAATAAAATAAATACCATGATCCACAAAAATTTTAGGTAAATAAAAAGGTATTGGATAGTTCAAGTAGTTTGTTACAGGTGATTTGAATATTAAAAATTATTTCAAAATCATTTGAAGAAGATTTTACCATGATAGTGATGATTTAATCATTTAGAAGGTATAATAAGGTTTTCTGAGATCCTTTTCCTATCATCTTGATAAACGATCTTTAATCTATAGAAAATAACATCATTAAAACATGAAATGAATTTTTTCATGTTCATATCACAACAATATTTATAAAACAACACCCATAGAAATTATATAATAACATAACATTAAAATCCTTAAAAATAACCTTAATAAATTCAATATTAAATAATTTTATAATATGAAAGGTTATATAAAACCATTCTACTTACAACCCAATAATGCAACAACATTATTCAAAAATAACCCTTCATGTTGAACCTAAGGGTTAAATATATCTCATCCCAATAAAATTTCTCCAAAAATATAATTAATTACCTTAAAATTTCATATCTTAAAACCCCAAATGGGGTGTTTATGGATTTCAACTTATGATCAAATGTAAACTCATAATCCCCTGACAGTATCCATAACTCTTAATATAACCTCTGCCAAAAACATTATAATCTCCAAAGCCATCTGAACCCCACTCTAAAACAAACTATTATATCCAAACCTTAAACATTACATGATCCTATTTTTTTATTAAATAATTCATTTTCTTACATTAATGATAATATTTATGGTTTAGAGTTTTATATAATTTGTTCATAATTAATACATAATAAACTCATACATTAAAAGTTTATAATTATACTTAGTATACTTGTTTACCATAATATAAATATTTCCAAATGAAACAAGTTTTATTTTCATGGAAAATATTCATGAATTTCAACTTGACATCTTCAATGTTCTTAACCATCCTTACAACCTATGAAAAACATTTTAGAAATGTGAGATGGTCCTAAAAAGCTCAACAAGATACATAAAAAAGAAATATGTTAGTTCAGTAAAAACCATGAGGACCAATACAATAATTAATTTTATTACCTTATTCTTTGATAATATGAAATAAAAAATTTCCATATGAAAAAACTCACTTTATTTCTAAAAAAACATTAAAACTCATAACAAGAAAACTGATACCTGTATTAGGAAACCTATAGAATTATATTCATAACCCGTTTTAAAACCATGTTAGAAATAACTTGATCCTAGTTAAATATATATGATAAAACACACCATTTAACTACCTAATTGTATTTTAAGATAAGTAACATTACCCAATACATTGGAGAGCTATAATTGGACTCACCCTTTGTATAATCTATATTCAGCTCACCAATATTCATGAGCTATAACGGGGTTCTACCCAACATTTAATATGTATCAGGATCAACCATTTCTCATATATAATTCTCATTTACCATATCATTAATATTTTTTTATTCTTTAACCTTTTCATCATAAAACCTATGAAAAACAGTTTTTAAAACATATGAAAAACACTTTTGGATATTGAAATACCCATTCCTTTAGAAAACCCATTTTCAAAAATAAAATCCTTAGAACAAAGAGGTTATTATTCCTTAATATATAGAATAATAATAATGAAATAATTATCATTTTCACACTTACATTACACTTTTAAAACTAATATCTGAAATATGGTTCTCAAAATTTAACTATGCTACAATCATATAGACAGTAGGTAGTACGTACACATGAGTAACATTTCCATTTTAAACGACCATTATAGAAAGAGGGTAAAATTTATTTTATAATTATAAAATTATTATTATATCATAAATAAAAAATTATTTCATTAAATATAATTATATATATCGTCCATATGATGTAGTTATTACAAATGAATCATATAACTTTGAGGCGGTGGGAGTCCACACATATACATGAACGACATTATCATTTTTCAATGAATGGAAAGATAAGAAAGTAAATTAAATAAAATATTTTCATATTAATTAAAATTTAATTAATATCATATATATAAATTAAATCAATTTTTACAATCATTCATAAGAATAGGTGATGGAGATCAAATTACACTGGTTTACAAGGCGATAGTCCTCTATACACATAAACAATGATTTCATTTCCCATATGACGAAAGATGAGATATAAATAGGTGATTACATTAACATAATAACATTTAATTATATTTAATATTTTTTATTATTTTATTATTTTTTAATAATATTTTAATATGGTATAATAAGAAATAAAATAGAAAGTTTTTGTTAAGAACAATACCTCTTATTTACACAACCTCTTATGGTTTACTCCAGAAGATATTATAGGTTATTTTTCTGATAAAAAAGGTCTCTAGGACATGAGTAGGGATGAGAAGAAGGGATTTGGGTAGGTTTTGAAAAAAAGGCTTTTTAAGTGTGAATAAAAGAGGAGAGGATTTTCCCTTTTATAAGATAAGGGAGAGCACTCTTTAAATATCATGAAGTATTATATTATTATAAATTAAATTTCACATTAAAATGGATCAAAATTGATAATATTACAATATAATATTAGGAAGAGTTGATATAATTTAATATAATAAAACACTAAAAATTTTAGATTATATTTTTACCCTTATCTATTTGCTTTAGCCCTCCCTTAACCCTTTTGATATTTACCGCAATATTAAAGATTTTTCTCTTTAGGTGTAAATAAAAGTTACCATAAAAATGAAAAATGGATCATAAATAGAAAATGAATTATATTTTAAACCATATCCTAATCATTCAGATGAACATCGATTTTTTTAGTTTTTAATTATTTAATAAAATATTATTTGTTATAAAATTATATTAATGTCAATTTTAAAACTATTCATTCAATTTGAATTTAAAAAAATTGAAATTAAAATATAATACTTCAATATACCTATAATATATCATTTTTATTGAAAAAAATCATTAAACACAAAAATCCATTCAAATCATATTTCTTTTACCATTTTTACAATCATTTATTTTATTTTTCTGTTAATTGAATAAAAACTATATCGACATTATGTAGTAATTTAAGGTAATTATTTCATCACAAAAAATTAGAAATAAATTACCATGATAAATAATAATAATTTAAATTTCAATATAATATTTATAAATGAACATAATTTTTTTTTATCCTTTGGTTAAAGATTTAAAGACAATAAAACAAAGAAAATGACATTTTTGAATTTTATTTACATAAAATATTATAAGGGTAAAAATCAAGGATATATGAAAGAAAGGCCATATATTTGAATTTTGTATTATTATGGAAGAAATATACTCATAAAATAAAATTAAGGCAAGTTTTAGAGTTTCTTTATAGTCTTTATCACATTATTTTGACCCTTAATTAACCCATTTCACCTTTACCACAGTAACAAAATTGAATATGATTACTATTCACAATGAATAAAAATAAAAGAGAAATATTTATAACATTTGTAACTCCTTATTATAAATATTTAATCCATTTTTCAAGATTAAATTCACATAATTAGCATAATTTAATTAAAATTAAACTTGTAAAATGCAATGAAAAAATAGATTTTTTTCTTCAGAAAAATGTCCTTTTAGGTAGAAAAATGTTTTTATACTAAGTTCAAGTACAAGATTAATTAAAATGACTATATTTGGAATATTTTTCATCAAAAATTACTAATGAGTTTTTTAAAAATGATACAAAATATAATTTTACTTTATATATACTTTTAAAGAAAATGCAGTTTTTAATATAAAATCATTTTTCCACTATTCATTGAAAAATCAAACTTTTTAGAAAAATATAAAATTTTCACAATATAATAATTTTTTTATAGTTATTTTAAAAATTTATATTTTTTAATCATACAAAATTTCAAATTATTTTTAAAATTTGTAATAGAATTCACCCACAAAAAGTAATAAAGAACATTTTTGAAGAAAACAAAATTTTGAAGAATAAAATATATTTTTTAAAAACAAATTGAGTTCTTATTTCCTAAGCATTAATCAGTACAATTTTATTTATTAGGAAATTTATATATATTTCATAATATGGTTAATCCTATTCATACCCTCCAATTCAATGGCTAGTTTGTAATTGTTATATTGAAATAATAATATTTTGTGGTTTGTTTAAGCTCAGAGTTGTGTGTCGTACATGTTATCAAACATAATGTACTTATTTTAAAATCCAGAATTTTTACACTTAAACACCAATATTAGATATTTTATTTTACCCTTAATATTATTTATAATGAATTCAAGATCTCTCTTACTTTGAGAACACAAATATCAAGATAATCACACTAGAAGCATTAAATTGTTGTTCATAAAATCAATATTTTTCTCCCTCCACAACTAATTTAATTTTCATCATATTTTTTATAGAAAATCATCCAAATATTTTTTAAAAAATTCATGTAAAATAATATTCCCAATATTATAATTTTAATACTTTCATTAAAATCACAAGATTTTGATTCCACTTTTAAAACTAGTCAAATTTATTTTTTCCAGAAAATATTTTAGCTTCAATAATAATAAATTATTTCCAAATATTCTTATTTTAAACACTAGATTTATCAATAAGAGATATTATAAAAAAATACATTTTAATTATCCTCAAAATTTATCTTTATATATCTATAAATTTTCCTCACATAAATTTTCAATAGGACACGACCACTTATTCCTTTAAAAAATCCAAAAAATACAATTATTTATTTTTCCAAGTGAGTATGATCATATAAAAAAATCCTTGTAATTTAATGATTTATTTCATGGGACAAACATCGTTAACATAGATAGAATACATCTCATCTTGAATTATGATTAATAAAAATTATCATGATGTTTTAATTTGATAGAAAAACTTATCATTATCTTCATTTTATCTCATTTAAAATATCATTTTAAATATCTTATGATATTTATTTTTCAAATATTCAGGGATATAATCATTTTAATACCAGCAATTTTATCCTTTTCATTAACCAAAAAATATCATGTGAACATAAACAAAATCCCTTCTAAAAAATGGTTAAATATCATATGAGAGTAATTTACTCTTAGGTAGTTATTTTAACACTATAAATTACTCTTATAATGGATTTGATATAATGAAGTTACTCTTATGTGACAAAAAAATACACTTATTTGAGAACTAAAACATTTAAATTACTATTACGAAACTTCTGGTTATACATATGTATACTTATACACCTTCTTCTTAATCTTATATATTTTCATAATATTTTTACATAGCATTCAGAAATCTATTGTTTCACTTACACAATAATAGTATATCATTATATAGCTTTAGGTTATTATTCTATAAGATTAGTTTTATATTTCATTCCCTTTATAATTTCATAGTTTCCTATACAGAACTATAAAAAAATTATATTTTTACACCCAAATCTTTGAATTAATCAGACTCTTATACTTTCAAATTTTAGACACTCATATTCTTTCTCTTATAAAATAATATTTTGTTATCAAACATTTAGTTAATGAATTTATAATAATAAATGTATTTGTTCTAGACCAGATAAAAAATTGTAGTACACGTTTCTTCTTCTTCCATATGATATCATTATATTAAACTTTTTTAAATAATTATTATTCTTGTTCCATAAGTTGAATTTCCAAAATAAAATTTTGGAACATGATGGATTTTTCCAAAAAAATTAATTTGAGTTATTATCATGTAGATAGTGAAGCTTCTAGGACACTCTTTCATGTATTCAAGTTATTCTTATTTACAATGTAATTTTAAATTTTCATTAAAATCTGCGACCCAATATTTCCATATATCTTCCCCTACATTCTCAAATAATCTCTAATGAACCTCAAACACTTCAATTAATCTAATCAAAATATGAAATTAATTTCTAATTCATTTAAAGAGCCACTAACAATAAATATAATGAACCCTAAAAAATTATAAGTTTTATTAAATGTATCTATTTATATTTGTTTAAAACTCAAAAAACTCTCCAATTTGTATCAAATTTCAACTATTCTCAAGTAGAAATATCCCGACACTACACTATCATATAAATCAATGTTTTTAAATAATTTAATTTTTCAATGAAGAGTAATATATGGATTTCAACTTTGATGATCCCTACTTAATAAAAAGAATAATTTCCCCCCTTTTATCAAAGAAACTAGATTTATATTTCTTAAATAGATGTAAAGTAAGATTTTTGTACCTTTCCCCCATTTAAAAATAAAATCTAATGGAATGTGGGTAATTATAAAATTTGTCATGTTTGTTGGAAAGGATGAACATGCATTTTTAGCCTTAACTATTCAAATTTACCCCTTGGCCTAACCTTGATAAAAAAATTCTTCAATCTAATCCTTTATTGAAATACATTGTATTTTAAAACCTCCATATTAAATATATCATCCCACAGACATGAATATTTCATCCTCATAACATATAAAAAATATTCCATTATAAGTATATTCACAAAACTAATTAGGTTTAGTGTTTTATAGAATTAGGATAAAATGTAAATCTGAAAACCTATATTCTTTGTATTAATTAGAAACATTTCTCATTATATATGAAACTACTATATTTATAACGAACCTTTAATATATCCTACCAATTATCCACATAAGAAACTCTATCTACAAATCATACTTTTCCCACCTTCATAACCTATGGAAATGGAAACATAAGAAAGGGGTGACTTTAGATGATCACTAAGGGTAAACATAATAATTAATAATCAAATATCATAAGTGAGTATAATATGAACACATGTGTACAATTAGTATACATGAAAAACTTATACCTAATAATGTATGGATTATAAATTATGGAACAAGGCTTGTCTTAACATGATAAATGAGTAAAAAATGTATGGAAACATGATTTAATAAAAATGATCCATGAGAGAATAAAATATTCATTAGAATAAGAATATAACAATGGAATATTTTTAAAATATGACACAAAACATTAGTACAGGGAAACATTACTTTCATGAGTCATGCACTTGTACCCATGCTTATGGGACAACCTAATTGTACTTGCCTATACATCACCTTCGTGAGTCACAAACCTGCACCCATGCTTATGAAAAACTAAATTGTGCATGTGTATAAATATTTAATGAGATTTAAACATTTATATAATGAATTGAGGGGTGATATATGACTCTAACCATCATTATCCATACTTATGAATGCCACTTTAAAATTATTCACATATCCCATCATAACTATCCAATAGAAATAAAATAGGTTTCAAAAAATATTTAAATGAAAACCATTAAATTTTCATAAATAACCCACAAAAGTAAAAAAGGGTTTCATAAAAATTTTAATTGAAAATCATAGACCATTCATTTCATAAATAATCCATGGAAATAAAAGTGGATTTAATGACATTTCCAAATAGAATAAAAACATGAAATAAATCGATTCAAATAAAAAACATTATCACCCAAAAATAATCACATAATAGTTGAATAATTGAGGGTTTAAACATGAAACATAACTCCACTTGGGATATACATTTTTGAATATATAGAGTTACAAAATCAGAAAAAATATTTCATGATTTTCTTTAAATCATTGATGTAAAAGTCAGTTATAAGTATCTTTTCAAAACGTATCATTTGTTTTCATAAAAAAGTAAAAATAAAACACATTATGGAAGCATATTTTAATTAAAAAATATTTTCCCCAATGAAATATGAGAAAAATTAATTTAAAATGTAAAATATAGTGAATATAGGGGAAATAAAATTGATAATAAAACGTATAGCTCAAAGGAAGAATTTTTAGTTACCAAAACTATTACAACTTTGGTATCTTTCGAATAAAAAATAATTTAAAATAAAACGTGATATGGATCCAAAAACCTAATTAATATGGTAAAAAAATTATTAGGTAGTAATAAAACTGTATTAAATATATCATGGTGCAAAATAATAAATATGAGTCAATAAATTAAATTTGTGACAAAGAACCCCTTACCATAATTTATGTGTAGTCGAAATGCACTCGAACCTCCAATATAAAAAAGTAACTAGACTAATAAAAAATTTAAGAGAATTTTTAATATATATATATATATATATATTATAAATTTCATTTGTAGTTATACTTTACATTTATATTATTTAGTTATTTTTTATATTTGATATCGGGGTTGAGTAATCATGATTACTTCGAACCGGTTTCCTAATTACAGTGTTGTTATTCATTATTCTCCCAATTTTTGTCATTAAAATATCATTAAATTTACTATAATTTATTCTTAAAAATATTTATAGTGTTATAATTTCATTATATATGAGTTTTGGTTACGATCCTTATAGTTGAATTCAATGATGAACATGTTTGAATGATTCATAGCGAACGAAGGGTGTTTTCTAAAAGAATGAGTAAAATTTTTATATTACCATTAAAGTACCAAAAAAATAATCATTTATTTATTTATATAATATATTTCCATAAATTAAATTCTTCTAATAATCCATGATAAAAATTTATATCATTGTTCAAGTAGGTGGTTAAACCAACAAAAATAAGAACATATCGTAATTAATGGATGATTATAAAGTCATTTAGTTGTAAAATAATTATAAAATAAGAATAATGATTTTATTCAGAGTTTATTTTTTTTTCTTAGAATTTTAAATAATTAAAATAATAATATAACCCATAAAAATATTCTATTTTACGAAGAAATCATTTTTTTCTCTTACAATGCTCTTTTGGACGGTTGAATTTACCATAATTATTTATTACTCATATTATTTATAGGTTTTCAATTTTTTTTAAATAACCTCAATAATTTCATAAAAGTTATATTTATAAATTAAACCCATTATCGTGACCTTCTATGTAAGGTGGTGATAAAAATACGAAAATCAATAGAATCATGGAGGTGGTCGTCCCCACGTACGTATGGATGATGATTATTTTTTCCATAGAATGGGGAAAAGGAGTAATATGGTTTATAATGTTATAATATAAAATATGTAACAAATATAATACTTTTATATTAAATTCCAGATTATAACAATCCTTGTAGAGAGTTTAAGTAAAATGAAATACATTGCATCCTGGGGGTGGTAGTCTTCACAATGCCTGAATGATGACTTAGTTTTTCTTAATAGAAAAGAGAAGGGTGGTTAATTATTATATCATAATTATAATTAAATAATGGTATAATAATTATATTTATGTTATCATTTTAATATGGTGTAAAATAATTTGAGGAATAATAATTACACATAAGAAAATAGAAATGAGGAATGAGCGGTTGGAAATTTATACCTCACACCATAGATTATATCCATTTAAATGGGGTAAAGAATATGTGAGATGGTATTTTCAGAAGTTTAGAACCTATATAGTGTGAATAATATTAATTATAAGAGGTTCAATAATATTCTTTTTCTGAAATAAGTGGGTTGTGGTGTGAGGAGAATTGAGGCGATGAGTTCCCCTTTTATAAGTGAAAAGTTATATCATTTTTGTAAATACCCAAATTTTTTAACTAATGGGATGTACCTATCAAGAAATGTAGCTCTATTTTAAGGAAATAATGGATAGGAGAAGTTATCAATTTAATAAAGTCCCTAAACTACCATTCCCACACATGGTTTAAACATGTTTGTGGTCGTTCCCTCTTGTTTAAACAATTTTTACCCATTTTGATTTTTATTGTGGTAACTAGTTTTTACCAAAGTAATTTTTACTTTATGTATGAAAGTAAAGTAGTACTTATTACATAGTTTAGAACTAATTATTCAAAAATTTAAATCCATTTTTTTATATTAATTGTCTAAAAGTGATATAAATGAATTCTAAACCACTAAACTTTTAATGTATTAAAATAATTTTTTTGAAAATTATAACATATGTTTTATAATGTCAAATATGATTTTGTAAACATTTTAAAAAAACATTTATAATTATAATTTCACATATAAAATACATATATGGTCTTAGGAAATGGTTTCATGAATATCTTATTCATACTCATTGTAAAAACCCAAACTCTAGTAACCTAGAGCTGGTATCTACTTTATTACATTAGTATAATATACAAAGGATCTCATCTTGAAAGACTGATCAGTTTAGTATTATTTAAGAATCAAATACATACATGATTCCAATATTACATTGAAAATATAAAATACATAGCATAAAAACATTATTTCATACTTGATATTAATAATAATATCATTCTTCGTATCTCGAGGAAAACCAAAAAAATAAATGGAGAGCTCACATGCTTATTAAGAGTTATATGCCGTAGAAACTATAATGAATCAATAAGGTGTAATCAATATATTTAGGTAAATAACTAAAAACACATTCCATTAATCAATAACTCGAGAAATAAAATCATCCACAGATAATATCAAATGAAATAATCTGATGGATAATATTAACTGAATTTTCAATGAAGAAAATGTATACTATTGAAAATCATGATCTTAAACATCATGATATCTCTATCTTTGAGGCCTTTCACTAAGAAAATTTAAACTAAGGGTTGACACACACCAAAAACCCATTTAAAAAAGGATAACCAACTGGTTTTCTCATGAGGCTTGTCGATGAATCGTGGGGCTATCCATAACTAGGCCCCATCCATTACTACATGTCCAATGTATTCATAATATATTGATTGATGGATTAAATTAATAAAAAATATTCCTTATCAACAACTATCAATATTAAGAAAAGAATACATATTTATAAAGGGTTTTCACTATCAATTAGATAACTTCCATAGAAAACACCATATGTAGAAATGATATATGGTTTAGGAAATAATTATATACATAAAACAAATAATATGAATATTTAAGAAACATTTAATGTTATAATTATCAAAAGAAGGTGAATGGATTAAGAAAACTCAATGACTACAAATTTAATTAAAAAATGAACGTTGACCATCAATTCACTAGAAGATTATATTTTATAGTAAAAACATGTCTTTTAATGAATAGTTAACCATGTGAAGACTTTGAAGATGCAATTATGATAGAAGCTAATGGGGATGATGGTACAGAGAATAAGCCATTCGAAATGGAAGAAAAAGCTAGCGAACTAGGTGATGATTCTTTCGAAGAAACTTTGGTTCATGACACTATTGGGAAAAATAGAAAATTATAGATGCAAAGAAGGTTGAAAGGGGTCGACCCTATTGTTTTCTTCACAAATAAAGCTGTTATTAACAACATAAGGGAATTATATGGAATTGAAGAATTGTTTGGACTTGGGGACTTCCAAATCATGAGAAACACCAATGTCGGCGTATTGAAGAGAATATAATACATTTCGAAATCCACCAAGTAGTTTCTTGATTTGATTTTTTTTGTGAACCAACAGCTTAAGATTACTTCGGTTGGCCTAAAGATATTTGAATGTAAAACATTGAAAGAAATTATCTCGGCATCATGAATACTCTAGATATCATTAGAATGATTTACACTACCTCTCCCTCACATCACCAAAAAGATCTTGTTTCCACCATTGGTAGACTTGAATACCCTATTGCAGTACATGAGTGTAAAATTTGGTGATTTTGTGGATACTGAATTTGGAAAGAAGGTATCTAAGTTAATGATGAGTTTTTATATGGTGGTTTTGATTGAAGGCACTGAACCATTGTTAGTTCCTTTAATGGTGGATGCATCGACAATTGAGATCGGGTGCTGGAAGGGTAGGGATAGTTTAAGCATAATGGATATAGGGCATGACAGTTAGGAACTATTGGAGAGGCTTCTAGGGAAGATAGGAAATGAGGGGGGCTATTTGGAGCAGAAACCTGGCATGGAAGCACACGATGTGGGATATTTTTATGAAGGTGAAGTAAATTAAAACATTTCATCCACACTTATTTTCCTTAAGGTTATGTTTGGTGCTGATTAAAAAGGAATTGAAAGAACCAAATGATTTAGCTTACACTGATGTTTCCATTCACCTTTTCTATTTTCTTACATAATTTGTTTTCATGTGAAAAACATTGGTGGCTTACTTTTAAACAGCTTTGGTGCTCTTGAGAGTATTGTTTCATACATATTTCTCACAAATGTACTTTGTTTTTTGTCCGCATAATCATTGTGGGATAAAAAAATAAAGCAAGGGGTCGTTATTCATGCCTTCTAATTTATCAGGGTCTCCACCATGTTCTGTGGTGGACCACCAACTGAAACTCTACAAGGGGATCTTTGTTAGTCTCCAGATATAATTCATTTACTTGCTAATCCTTTCTGCTTTGGAATATCCTCTGTTCCCAAATTGATAGGATCCGCATTAGGGAGATGGGCCATGGAATCAGTAGTGGTGGGGGGTAGAGTTCACTCGGATACCTGTTTGGGGGCAGTGAGGCTCCAAAACATCTTGCAAAGGCTGTATTTATTACAAGTGAATTGTAGGGTGAACAAATATAGACTTCTCATGAACCTCATAAAGTTGTGGATTCTACCAAGAAGATTCCTACTAGCATACAAAGTAACCTAGAAAATAAATACTTTAGTGCTGATGGCCAGAACACTGGTAACTTCATCACGGAATTCCCTTTGATGAAGGATCATGAGGACAATAGTGGTGGGTCTTCCTTGGATTACCTGTTCAACAGCTATAGCAAGTGAGGTAACTGCTTTATTATAATGAAACTATTTTTCATCAATTTCCATGACATTAGTTGTTGTTTCATCAAGTGTTTGTTATTTAACCTTTTGTCATTAGCTGCTTCTAAAACCTTCTTTCCATGAAACTATAATTCATCACATTGACTGGTGGTGACAAAAAAAATGAGTAGAAGAAAATTAACGGGAAAAATTTTAAAAATAAGTTTTCATAAATAATCATTAAAAAATTTTATAATAAGATAAGGGATGTAAAATGGTTATGGCAATAGAGAAGTTCATTAATGTCATATATATTAATAGAAAACATTGATTTCTATTTTTTTATAAAGAATGTTAAAAATAGAAATTTTAATAGAATAGTATAAATATTACTTTCAAACCAAGTAAAAATTCACGGATAAATGAAAATGTACTTAATAAATTATTTGATTATTAAAAAATAATTTTCTTAAAACAATTCACTAAAATATGGAATGTTATGAAAAATATACCCATTAAAAAAGGGAAATAAGACCAGCTTTACTTTAAACATTTATTTTCCCAAAATCAAGTGAAAAGAGAGAAAAAGTTATAAGAAAATAATTAAAATCATTAAATATCAATAGGATAAGAAAATATATATAGTTTAATAAGGATATATAATATTATTCCTTCAATAAAAATAAGAGCAATCCAAAAAATGATATTGTAAAATAAATTCTTACCTCTTTTGTAACATTCAAATTGTAAGCCATTGAAATATTAAAATTTAATTAAAATATTAATAATCAGGAAGAAATTTATATTCCTATAAAATACCTCAAATAGTCAGTATATACACCACATAAAAGTAAATAGGTGCATTATAACAAATATGTCGTAATGGAGTGGAAGTTGAGACAAAATACCATACCTCATATAGGAATCATCACATACGTTATATAAATTCATGAATATTAAACTCATGTTAATTATTTACTTATTTAATAACATTTTACAATTTTATTATTCCTTTTATTTAATTTATTACGATGTTATATTTAATTACCAAATCAATTAAGTTCACATCATACGTTTTGATGATATTCGGTTCATATGTCTAAAACGAATTTAGTAGGTTGACTATGGTAAAAGAAGAATTTGTTCCATAATTTCAAAAAATAATCATGAAATAATTATCATTTTTATATATCAATTTTACTTTTAAAACCAATCAATAAATATTTTTATGAAATATGAACTACGTTACAATCACAAAGATAGTATGTCATATGTACGCATGAGTAACATTTCCATTTTTTAAAAATTAGGATGAAAATAAGGTAAATATTATTATATATTTATAGAATTATAATTATATCATAAATACCATATTATTTCATTAAATAAACCTATATATATTACCTATGTGATGTGGTGGTGAAAAAAATCACATCGCTTTGTGGAAGGGGTAGTTCACACGTACGCATGAATGACATTATCATTTATCCATGAATTTAATGGTGAGAAGAAATGTATTATATTAATTTTACATAATTATAAATAAAATATTAATATCAGATATATATATATTAAATCTATAATTATAATCAATAGTGATAGGTGGTGATGGAAAACAAATTACATCCATTCGCTTAGCGATAGTCTCCCACACACACGAACTACAATTTTATTTCCCACTTGATGGAGGAGGATATGGATACAGGTTATTAAATTAAAATAATAATATCTTAGTATATATAATATTAGTTTTTCACTATTAAACCATGGTTTAAAAATATTTGAATAAGGTGGAAGAAAAAGTAAAATAAAAACGCATGGTTAAGAACTAAACATCTTTTTTAGACAACCTCTATAGGTTTACACCTAAAGTATTACTAGGATGGTTTTATGGTCAAAATATGTACTATAGGTCTTTTTGATGGATATAAGAAATATATTTTATTAGGTATTGGATGAATGGAAAGGATTTTCAAGTGTGATGATGAGATTATAGGGGGTTCTCTTTTATAAGTGTAGGGGAGGAAACAGTTGGAATTAAAAAAAAGAATAAAATATATTAACAACTTACTAAAAAAAGGATAATAAAATAGAAAATTTCATAATATTAGATGATATATGGTAAAAATATATATATAAAATAGAATGTATATAGTTTTTGAGGTTATTTCAAACCTTATCACATTAGTTTAACCCATAGTAAACTGGTTTTAACCTTAACTTTTATGATTTTTTACCATTTTTAATTTTAATTTTAAAGAAAAAATAAATTAAACTTATTTAATATTATTAAATATTATAATTAAAAATATATAATCCATTTTATCAAATCAAATTCACATATTCAAGATAATTTAATTTAAAATAAAACCCGAATAACGTGATTAAAAATATTTTTTCAGAAAAACTTCTTTTTAATTATAGATTTCATATACCAAATTAAATTATGAAATTAATTAAAAATACCCTAATAAGATTATTTATAATATATTTGAATTATTTTTTCATTGAATCTATTTTTAATAAAAAATTATCCTTTTAAATTCTTGAAACTAAAAGGCAATTTTCAATAAAAATCAATATTTTTCACTATTCATTAAAAATGAATCTTTTTAGAAAAATACAAAAAAATCACTATAAGATATTTATGATGTGATGAATTAATTTTTTTTTTTAATTTTATCAAACTAATTTGGAAATAAATATTTTAAATAATATCATATAATTCATTAAGATCTTATTTGGTTAGAAATAAAGTTTTTTTCATTTTGATTGAAAAATTACCTGATATTTTTATAACTCTTTAAAATATAATTAATGAATATTAATATGACATGAAAATGATTTATTCTAAAATTACATGGGTTTTTACATTCTTCCCTCTTATAAATTTTTTTTCCTCTACATTTTCATGTATATTAATTTCTAAACAAATGAGGGTGGATTTTCTTCATAATATCCTCAGGTGCCTAGGTTGATTACTCCATTTTATGATTTCTCATAAGTTACATCACTAGTAGAGTCATAAAATTACTCAACACTTAATAGCGCGTGTTAATAATCTATATAGGATCTTTAAAGTATTATATATTGTGTTCCGGTTCTATTTCTTCAGAGATGAGAGCATGAATTAGGTCTGACATATACTTCTTTAACAAAGATATATAAAACACATCATGTGATTTAGAGAGGTTTGGTGGAATTTTCAATTATTATGACATAGATATAATTTTTTTTTGGAATTTCAAAAGTTCTGATATGCCTAGGTCTCAGTTTTCCCTTCTTATCAAACCTTATAACACCTTTATATATAGATACTTTTGAGAAAACCTAGCCTCCTATTTGAGATTCCAATTTTTTCATTCAGTTACTAGAATAACACTTTTTCTTGATTTGAGATACTTTAATAAAGATTATAAATAGTTTTTACCTTGGTCATTATATCATAAAAAAGATTTGATCTTACAATCACCCTTTCACCAACATCATCCAAACAAGATGGAGTACAACATTTCTTACTATTTAATGCTTCATAGAACACCATTTGAATACTTTTATGGAATCTATTAATATAGAAAAACTCTACCAAATGTTAATACTAATCCCACATAACTTGAAAGTCAAGATATAACAACCTAAACATTTATTTCAATGTTTTAATAGTACTTTTAGACTTCCTATCAGTTTGTGGATGATAGGTTATGCTCAAATAAACCTCGATATGAAGATCACTTTAAATACTTTTCTAGAATTTAAATGAAAACCATGGATCACAAATAAGAAAAATTTAAATTTATTCACCATTAATTCTTAAAACTTCAATAATATAGATATGTGTAATCTCATCAAGAGTTAAATCTTCCCTTTGTAGTGAGGAAATATATAGATTTGGTAAGGAGATCAATAATAACACACATAACATCATTCTTTCTAGAAGTCTTGGGAAATATAATTACAATGTCTATAGTAATATCATCCCATTTCCATATAGGAATATGTAATGGTTTTATGGATCATATTGGATCCTCTCTCTCAGAATTTACCTATTAAAAAACCAAGCATCATGATAATAATCGACAATTTCCTGCTTTATATTATCCCACCAAAAATATTCCTTCAAATCTCTATATATCTTGGTGCTACCAGAATGAATAGTGAACTTTTTCTATGAGAATCATACATTAATTCCATTTTTATCTAGGTATAGATGGAACTCATGGACTCTTTCAAAATTTCAGAACACCATCTTCATATATGGAGTCTTCCAATTTCCAATAATTCAGACTTTTAATTTTATTTTGAGAATTATCATCATTAGGTTGAGTACTTTTAATATTTTCTAAAAAACATGGTTTATTAATAATTTTAAAAAGGAGTTATGTTTAAATTTTTTAATAATTACTAGATCCTTATTTACCAAATCTATGAACATAAGACCAATATCAATCCTTATTTTGGATACAACTCCATATCTTTCCTACTCAATGCACCAACTACCTTATTTTCTTTCCCTGGGTTATAGTGTTTTGATTAATCATAATCCTCGAGTAGCTTAAGCCATCGTATTTTCCTCATGTTGATATATTTCTATTAAAATATGTATTTAAGAATATTATGATATTTTTATATCTATCATCTTCCCCCATAGAGATAATGTCTCTATATTTTCAAAGAAAAGATTAAAGATAGCAACTACAGATCATGAGTTAGATAGTTTTATTCACAAGTCTTGAACTAATTTGATTCATAAGTAATAACCTTATAATTCCATATAATTAAAAACCAATTTCCTTCTTTAATGAACCAGTATATTTCATAAATACATCATTTCTTGATGGTTGAATTGAAATCAGAGCATTGACCAATCCCCTATTTAATTATTCAAAACAATCTTGAAATTCATTTGTCCATGTAAACATAACACCTTTATATGTAATCTTGTTTAATAGGTTAGAAAATTGGGATTTTTTTGAACAAAACACCAATGGTAACCTACTAAACAAATGCAACTACATACCTCGATTATGTTTGTTTCTTTAGTCTATTCATTGAATGCCTTTTTCTCTACAAGATCAACTGAGATTCCATCCATGGAGACAATATTGACAAAAAAATAATACTTCTAAATCTATAATTCATACTTTCTTAATTTGACATATAATTACTTTCCTCTAAGAGTCTCAATAATGATTCATAAGTGACTCTCATAGTCCTCATAAATTTTAGAATATACCAATATATCTTTAATAAATACCATAAAAAAATTATCAAGATATTTCTTGAATAATTTATTCATTAGATCTATAAAAATAGATGGTGTATTAGTCTATCTAAGTGAATTTTTTATAAATTCAAAATATCCATACCTCACATAAAATTTTGCCTTGGGAATATCTCCTTTATTTACTCAAAATTTATAATCCCCAAAACGATGGTAAATCATTGAAAAACATTGAACTCCGTGATGTTTATCTAATAATTCATTAATATGAGGTATATAATACTTGTTATTTATCATAATCGTATTGATTTATCTATAATTAATGCACAACATCATATATCCATCATTCTCTTTAATAAAAAGAATAGGGGTTTCCCACACTGAAAAATTAGGATGTATAAATCCCTTACCACAAGACTCCTCTAGTTTTTTCTTTAACTCCACCAATTTAGAAGTAGATATTCTATTTGGATACTTTGATATAGGTCTTTAATAAAGGATTAAATCAAAGGAAAACTCATATTCTCTCTAGTTTATGTATAGGTAATTACTTAGGGAATACATTAATGTATTCCTAAAATATATATACATTCTCAATTTGAATATTACATTTTCCCTCTATAGGTTGTGTCTTCTCTTCTTCCACAATAACCTCAATTAGAAGATATACCAGGGTGGAACAAGAAATGAATCAAATGATAAAGTATTACCTCTAAAGGTAAGGAGTTCAATATCTTCATCATGCATCATAATTTGTTTCTCTTTGTAAAACATTTTTGAATCATATTTTTATATCCAATTCATACCAAATATTATATAAAAATCAACCAAAAGTATAATAAAAAATGTTTATAAATAGGGTATATTTATGTGTCATAATGCTAAATTTCAAACACATCCTTATTGTTGTGAGACTTCTTTTCTGAGTTTTGACAAAAAAACCCTTCTTATGGTATTAGGGAAATATATAATTTTCTTGGAAAACATGGATGATATAAAATAGTGAAATGATATTGAACCAAATAAAGAATTAGAGAAACTTGAGGCTATGATTATAGTACCCACCATATAATCTTTAGGAATGTAGACCTCAGATGTGGTGATCATATGATATTATCCTTCTATTCTTGGAATCATTTTCAGTAGATTCCTTTAATGATTGAGACATTGGTTTTAATAATTACCCATTTATTTAAAATTGAATAACTTGATAGTAGTGGTATATTTCTTTTCCATATAGTAATTATCTATATAAACCTTGTCTCCATACTTTTAATGAACTCCTATGTCCTTCATGTATGTTCTTGGAAATTTCATTCCAAAATTATTATATGATTAAAATTAATTTGTTCACTTATTCTTTGAATAGTTCCCTTTTTTTGGTGTTCATATAACTTCTTCTTTTCTTCATTTCCCTTTAATATATAAGATCTTGAAAATTTATTATTCATATTAATGTAAATTGATACTATATCATCATATCATTAAATTTTTGAGATACTAGTGCCCTTGAGAGACTCATCTTAAGACCATCACATAAATAGACAATATTTATTTCTAAATTACGTATATAGTCTGAAACATGCCTAGATAATTTGTAAATTTATCCTCATACTCTTCCATTATTTCTTCTTCTTTCTTCATTAATGTGTCTAACTTACTCTCCATTCCAGCTCTATATTCTCAATATAAGTATTTATCAAAGAAAATCACCTTAAAAGTTCCCCATCCATTATTTTTACTTATTCATACTCTTTAGTTTTTTGAATCAATGAACTCTATTGATTTGCATATACTTTCAAATAATACACCGCTATAACATATTTTTTTCTTTAATTATATCCCAAAGTAAGGAATATCTTTTCGAGAGTATTAATCCATTACTCAACTACCAATGGATTAATAGTCCCACTAAAATATGGAAGATTATGTTACCCGATGTGATCCAATATTGGATAATCACATTGTGGAACAAGATATTTTTCTATTTGGGAATGGTTATTCTTTATAACCTATGTCCATTTCCCAAATATGGCCAAGATCATCTTACATCTAATACCATATGCATTGGATTTCTAAATAGTGAAATCTTTACATTTTCTATGGGTCTTGATTCAATTTATTCTATTATGTTCCATGATGGAATAATAACACACACTGAGTTAGCTCATTATCATCATGAATACTGAGCCATAAAAAAATCAATATACTAGTGAGAGCTCTCAAATACTATAAGGTATTTTCATAAATTTCATGTCAGTTATAATAATTAAAAATCCAGTTCCTAATGTTTCTAATAAATATACTCTGATACCAACTGTAACAACCATAAATCTAGTAAACAAAATCCAATATCTAATTTATTACATTGGTATAAGATACAATGGATCTCATCATGAAGGACCAATGAATATAGTATTATTGAAGAACTAGATACAAACATGATTCCTATATTAAATTGGAAATATAAAATACATAGTATAAAAACATTATTTAATCCTTGATATTATTCATATCATCCTTACTCATATACTAGGGAAAAAAACAAATAAATCTTGATTTTAGATGCTGAGTAAGAGTTATGTACAATATAATCTATCATCGAAAAATAAGGTATAATCAATATGATAAGGTAAATAACCAAAAACACAAACAATTTAATTAATAACATTAGCATAAAATGCATCCATGGATAATATCAAGTACAATAATCTCCTGGATAATAATAACTAATTTATCAACGATAGAAATGTATACAATTGGATTTCATGATCACATAAATCATGATATCTCTACCGTCAAAAACTTATACCAAGATAGTTTAAACTATGGGTATTCATAAAGTAAATACTCATTTAAATAAGGTTATCCAACTGGTTTGTCTCATGATACTTAAAAATGCTTTAATGGGATATCTATAACCTGTCCCCACCCTTCATAGCATGTCTGATGCATTCCTCATATATTGAATGATTAATTCAATTCATAAACAATATTTCTTATTAATAAATGTTTGCATTGTGTAAAGAATACATAATTATCAATCTTTACCCTAGTCAATTAGAGAACATTCATAGTAAAACACCATATATAGAAATGATATATGGTTTAGGAAATAATATATCTATGATCCAAAGAATGTGCATATTTAATAGAAGTGTAATGTTCCAATTATCAAAAGAAATTGAATGTTATAAAAGAAAGTAAATGACTATAACATTAGTAAAGAGATGACATATGACCATTAATTCATTATAAATGATGATTTTATAGTAAAAATATTTATTTTAAAGAATAGAAAAAAATGAAATTAAAAAAAAAATCAATAATTTTTAATAAAGAATCATTTAAAACGTGTAGAATATGCTAATGGGAATAAAATAGTAATGATGAGGGGAGATTCTGTTAATTCCACATATGTTAAAAGAAATACTCCTTTTTACTTTTTTTTAAAGAAAGTTTAAAAATGAAAATTTCAAGAAGTAATTATAAATATTACTTTAAAACCATTCAAAAATTCAAGAATAAATTAAAATTTCCTCAATAAATCATTTAGTTAATTAAAAGTACTTTTATAAAACAATTTTGAAAAATATAGACATGGAAGAAAAATATCCCTGATCAAAACGAGAAATAAGATCCGATTTTATTTTAAATATTTCATTATAAGATTCAAGGGAAAAATATAGGAAAAATGAAGGAAAATATATAAAATACTTAAATATATAAGGGATAAGAAAATTTGTGGATTTTAAGTCAGAGAAATTATAATATTTCTTCAAGTAAAATAAGATAAATCCCAAAAAATGAGATTGTAAAATAAATTCTTACCGCTCCATTGAATTTTAAATCTTAACCCGATGAAAAAGTATAATTGAATTCAAACATTAATCATAATGAATAAATTAATATAATTATTTAATTCACTAATATAGAAATAGATACACCACATAAAATTAAATAAGAGCATAATAATAAATATGCCTTAATGGAGACGAAATTAAGACGAAATCCCAAACCTTAGGTCTCAATCATAACATATGTTATTTACCTTCCTAAATAATAAACTTATGTTAATTGTTTAATTTTTTAAGAACAATTTTATAGTTTATTATTCAATTTTTACTATGTTATATTTAATCACTTAATCAATTAAGTTCACATCAGAGATTTTGACAATATTCGGTATATATGTCCAAAATGACTTTGATAGGTTGACATGGTAAAAGACGTCTTAGTTCTATTATTTATTAAATAATCATGAAATAATTATCAATTTCATAGACCATTTATTTTTTAATAAACCAATAAATAAATATTTTTTTGAAAAATTATCTATGTTACAATCATGGAGATGGTAGGTCATACGTACGCATGAGTTACACTTGCATTTTTCAATGATCGTGATTGAAAGAATGAAAGAATTATTTTTTCTTTAAATAATGGTCATTATATACTAAAATAAATATTATTTAATTAAATAAATTTACATATATCAACCATATTATTATGTGGTTGAAAAAAATCACATCGGTTCGTGGAGGTGGTTGTCCACATGTACACATGAACAACATTATCATTTTCAATGAATGGAATAGTAAGAAAATATATGATGTATTAATTTTATAGAATTATAAAAATTTCATATATATCATACATATATACATTAAATCTACCATTATAACCAATTATGAGAGGTGGTGATGGAAAATTAATTACATAGGTTCGTGAGGCAGTAATCCTCCAGACACATGAACAAAAGCTTCATTTCCCATTTGATGGAAGAGGAGATGGATATAGTTTCTACCATTAAAATAATAAAATATTAGTATATATAATATTATGGAGTTATTATTTTTTATGTTTGAATAATATTTTATAGATATGGAAGAATAAATAAAACAAAAATGCATTGTTAAGAACTATACCTTTTCTTTCGACAACCTCTTTAGGTTTATAACTAAATCCTTCGTAGGATGGTTTTTTGATCAAAATAGGGACTCTTGGATATATAGAGGGTTTTATGGAAGGTATATGGGTAGTTAATTTCTGAAAATAATTCTCTTTAAATGTGGAGGGAGAGGAGAGTGGGTGTCCTTTTATAAGTGAGTGAGAGAAAATAAATGGAATTTTTAAAAAGAATAAAATATATTAATGTATTATTCTCGTAAAATGGATCCAAAATGGACCATTTTCAAATATTGATGGTCTAGGATCGAAATATGGCCATAATATATAAATTATATAAATTTTATGTCACTTTAACACTTATCTCATTAGTTTAACCCCTAGTAAATCAGTTTTAATATTAAATGTGGTAACCAATTTTTATTATTTTTACTATTAATTATAACTAAAAATTAAATTTAACTTATTTAATAATTTAATTTTTACAATTAAAAAAATGGAATCAATTTTTATTAAATTCAATTCACAAAATTTTTATAATTTAATTTGATATTAAACCTAAAAACGTGATGAAAACCCGTTTTTTAGAAAGACCTTTTTTAAGTATAAAAATGTTTTTATACAAAATTCATGGATAAAATTCATTAAAAACAGTAAATGTTTTATTAATAATATAATTTAATAACTTTTTCATTGAAACCATTTTGTTTTATAAAATTTATGTTTTTTAAATTCTTTAAATGAAAAGTTAGTTTTCAATAAAAATAAGTATTTATCAGTATTCATTTAGAAAACTAACTTTATAGAAAAATCCCAAAAATTCACCCTAAGATATGATTAAAATTATTAATTAAAAATTAATGTTAATTTTTTTCAAATTATAATTTTGTAATTTTTAAATAATTATTTTAAATAAAATCATATAATGCCTAAAAATCCAATTTGGTTAGAAATAAATCTTTTTGCCTTTTGACTAAAAAATTGCCTCATATTATTAGAAATCTATAAAGTATAATTAATGAATGTTAATAAGACATGAAAATGAATTATTATAACATTACTTGGATTATTAAACTTATATAATAATAATTTCATTAATTTCATGTAATTGGTAATGATAGTATTTTTGACTTTTCATCAAAATATCAATATTTTTAGAAAAATAGAAAAAATTAATCTCAAGTTAATATTATTATGTTATTTTCAAAAGTGAATTTAATTTTTTCAAATTCAAATTATCTGATTTAAAATTTAAACTTTAAATTAGAATCATAAAATATTGTGAAAGACAATTTTTTATATGAAATCATTTTTTAGTATATTATCTATTATTCTAAAATAAGTGTTAATCATAAATATATAAAATATTAATAAATTAAATTAAAAAAAATTAATCATAAAAAAATATTTTATTAGTTTCGTAGCTACAATTGTTGAAATATTATTAAAGGGAACCATTATTTCATAAGTTGGTTATAACCGTTTATACCCATTTCTTCAAAAGATACCATAAATTGGTCAATATATTTTTTTTATAAAACATTTGGTTCATTATAGTTTGGTGTTTCATGTTAAACGGGCTGTTACTACAATATTTATTTAAGAGAAATACATAGTGAAATCTCGGGTTTCTACATTCCCCACTTAAATTAATTACATCCTCATAATTTCAATCATTACTTGCTTAAAATGTAAGGATTTCCATGACTCATGATTTAATTTATATTGAGGTTTCATCCTCACTATTGTGGGTTTGACGAGTGAAATAATATTTTTACTCATTATAGGAATATCACTACTGTTAATTTTTTATTTAACCATGTATTCTAAATTCCCTAATACAATGAGGTAATTTTTTTAAAAGGGAGTTTCTAGTTATCCTTTTATTAATAAGTAATCATGGGTATAAATTTAGATTTTATTTTACAATATTATAATTTATCATTATTAATAGATCCAATCCATGCCTAATATCACATAAAATTTGATTAAAGGATAATACAATTAGAGAATTAAGATAAAATAGTAATAGAAAAAACCCATTTTCTTTATATCAATTTAAAATTTTCCCCATTATATAAAAAAATAATTAATTCATATCGAGTCTTAAAAATCTTCCACAATTTCTCCACATAATAAACTCTTCAGTACACGTCATACCTTTCCTACCTTCACAACCAGAGGAAATAGAAATAGAAGAAATAGGTGTTCTCAGATTCCTAGTAAGGGTAAATATAATAAGTAAAAAAACACCATAGGTAAGAATAACAAGAGAATATGGGTATAATAAGTATACATGAGAAACTTATTCACAATAACTCATGGATTATAAATCATGACATAAGGATTATAATCATATAATACGTGAATTAAAAGAGTGTGGAAACATGAGTCAATAAACATGATCCATGAGAGCATAAAATATTCATCATAATAAGCATACAACTATAGGAAATCTTAAAAATATGACAAAAAACAACAGTATAGGGAAGCATTACATTCATGAGTCACACAAGTATACCCATTCTTGAGAGGAAACTTAATTATACACACGTATACCTCACCTTCGTGAGTCACACACTTTCACCCATGCTTACAAACAACAAAATTATTTTCTAGTATATATATCTCATTATATTTTATCTTTTAACTAGTGCATTGGAGGGAGATATAGGATCCCACCCATAATTATCCATACTTATGAGTTCCACTTTAAAATAATTCACTTATCACATCATAAAGAACCTGAATAAATAAAATGGGCTTGATAAAACATTTAAATGAAAATCATTCACTTTTTATAAATAACCCCTGAAAGTAAAAATGGATTTAATAAAACTTTTAACTAAAAATAATTCATCTTTTAATAACATAAATAACACATGGAAATAAAAGTGGGTTTTATAACATTTCCAAATAGTATAACAATATGAAGTAAATCGATTGTCATTGAAAACATGATCAACCAAAAATAATCACATAATAATAAAATAATGGAGGGTGAAACATGAAATGTAACTCTATTAGAGATATATAATTTTGAATATAGTCAGGAAAATGAAAAAAAATGCACACAATATTTTTTTTGAATAAATTTTGAAATCATTGTTATAAAAGTCATAGTTATGAGTCTCTTTTCAAAAAATCTCATTTGATTTATTTTAAAAAGTAAAAATAAAATAATTCATGGAATTGGATTTTAATAAAAAAATATTTTTATCTAAGTATATAAGAGGAAAAATCATTTAAAATAGAAAATATAGTGAATGAAGGGGAAACAATTTGAGAAGAAAATTTATAACTTAAGGGAAGAAGTTTGAGTTACCAAAACACATAAAAATTTGAAATTTTTGAATCAAAATATATTTAAAAGAGAAATTAAAGTGAATATTCAAAAAAATAAATATGGTAAAAAACTTCATTAGTTAGTAATCACACCATAGTAAATATATCACAATTAAAAATAAGAAATATTACTCAAGAAATTAAATCTGAGTTGAACCCCTTACCATAATAATGGATTATTTGAAATGTGCTCTAAACTTATGTAAAAAAGAATAACTTTCATATTAACCATTTTCAGAATATTTTTAATGTATATAACATTTTATAAACTTAATTTATAATTATTTTTGACTTGTATATTAGTTAGTTATTCTCTACTTTTTACATATGGTGTTATTAATCCTGATCATTTTGAACTAATTTCATAATATCAATATTGTTATTCATTATTCTCCCAAAGTTCATCATTCATTCACTATACAAGGTAATGAAATTTATGTTTTATAATTACTTACAATGCTTTAATTTCATTCTATTAGTGTTTTGGTTATGATCCTTAAATATGAACTTGGTGATAAGCATATTTTAATGATTCTTAGCTAACAAAATGTGTTTTCTTAAATAATGATTTATTTATTTTAGAATTATAGAACAAAAAAACAAATTATTTATTTATATATTACCAGAAATTAATTTATTATTGTAATCCATTATATAAATTTATAGCATTGTTCAAGTAGGTGGTTAAACTAACCGAGAAAAGAACTTACCATAATTAATGGATGATTATGAAGTGATTTAGTTGTAATATCATTATAATAGAAGAATAATTGGCTAACATAGTGTTTATTAGTGTGTTATATCTAAATTTGAGTTAATTAAAATAAGAATATAACATATATGAAGTTATTTCATAGTATGAATAAATAATTTTTTACTCATAGAATGCACTTTTAGATATTTGAATTTACCATAGTTATTTATTACTAATATTGTTAATAGGTTGTCCAGTTTGTATTTATATAACCTTAATAACATCATAAATATCATATTTATCTATTAAAAGTATTCCCATGACCATACATATAAGTCGGTGTTGAAAAATAAATCATTCTATTGAGGTGGTAGTCTATATGTACACATGGATGGTTATAAAATAGATTTTAAGAAAAAAATATTTTATAAGTTGATTAGCGACCCTTGTAGAAAAATTATTAAAAGAGATATTTATTTCATAAATATGATATAACTGTTTGTACCCACTAATTAAATGACTATTATACATTGGTCATCATCTATTTTAATTAGCTGTGGTTTGTTAGGGTTTGGTTATTCTTTTGAAAAACACTTTTAACATAATATTTATTAATGTAAAATGCATTGTGAAATATCTGGTTATTACATTATTCACCTTAAAAAAATTATATCCTTATATTTTTAATCATTAATCTATTAAAAGATATGGACTTACATAACTCAAAATTTAATTTACAATGAGGTTTCATCCTCATTGTCCTCAGTTTGACTAGTGAACTCATATTTTTTCCTCATAATAGGAGTATAACTACTGTTGAGTTTTTCTTTAACCATTTTCACTAAAAAGCCCAATACAATGGGAGTAATTTTTTTCAAAATAAGTTTATATACAACCTTATATTAATAAGTGATCTTGGGTGGAATTCTATATGAAAATTTCCAATATTGGAATTTCTCATTATCAAGATAGAAAATCCATGCCAAATATGAAATTATATTTGATTAAAGGATAATAGTATTTTATAGTAATCACATATCGATAAACATCGATTAGAGGGGAGTTATATACTTGTAAAATAAAAGTTTTTATTAATAATTAATCATCTAGAAATCACAATGGTGATTTTATGTCCTTATAAAACACTTTAGTTATAATTAAGCTTGTTGAATAAGATATAAGTACAACACTCACATTTCTTGAGTGGATGGGCAGGGTTCCTCAATCTACATTTTGTTCATAACTCACTTCCACGGTTATGGTTTCATAAGAATTTCATTGTGTGGGAATTCAATAGTGCCTGTAATCAATTTTAGTATTTTTATTAAGGAATTGACTTAGATAACTCCAATGTTCACCACATTTGATAATGTGAACTGTTATTGGTACATTATGATGAAATATTTTTCATTTCATCGTGTCCACTGAGCTCTTCACATTTCCATGAAAATTATTTACTCTATGCTATAAATTTTCACATATAAAACATATAATATTTCATTTAATAGATTCCCCTTTGTTATTATTAACACATTTTTAATGTGTGGAGATTTGAACATTCTTTTATTCATTATCTTCATCACCCGAACCTTATTGAGACTCCATCTTTCTCTTCTTGGGTGTGTTTGGAAGATCTACTAATTTTACATTGTAAATCACAATTATTGATACCTAGTTTGACATGATACCATGATTTATCACTATATCTATGATCCTAATCCCTATAATATTACTTAAACTTACCTAAAGGGTTATACATACCATTCAAATTATAATCAACCTTAACTAATCAACCTTTGATGACATTTATAACTCCCAGTTTATCTGTATCATTATAATCTCCAAAGTTATCTATACCTCTATATGATACCAAATATATTAGACAC
Organism: Viscum album; assembly: GCA_963277665.1. Lineage (NCBI taxonomy): Eukaryota > Viridiplantae > Streptophyta > Magnoliopsida > Santalales > Viscaceae > Viscum > Viscum album. Next base: position 1,957,804,354 of record OY728153.1, read on the forward strand.
ATAAGTTACCATTTCATGTACATAATTTAATGCTAATATTCCATTATAGGCATGTTCATAATACCATTTAGGTTTAGAGTTTTTGAGAATTAGTCCAAACATTAACTGACAAAACCCATGTTATTTGTCTCAATTAGACATTTCCCCATTATATAAGAAAATAATTAATCTATGATGAGTCTTTAACATCTCCAAAAAATTATCCACAAATGAAACTATTCTATAAACTTCATACTTATGCTACCTTCAAAACATTGAGAAATGGAAACACAATAAAAGGGTGAGACCAAATTCCCAGTAAGGGTAAACATAAGGGTCAATAATAAAATTTTGTAAGTGAGTGTAAAATGAGCATATAGGTATAATTAGTATTCATGAGAAATTTATTACTAATAAATCATGGTATAAGTCTTATATGAATATAATACATGAATCAAAAGATCATGGGAACATGAGTCAATAAACATGAGTCATGAGAGAATAACATAATGATGAGGAAAAGCATAAAATTGTGTAACTCCTTTTAAATATGAAGAAAATAGTAGAATAGGGAAACATTAATTTAATATTATTACACAAAAATATAATTTTATCGACATATACATCACCTTCTTGTTTCAGACACTTGCAACCACACTTATGAACAAATGAATCATTCCTGCATATACATATCTTATGGGATTAAAACATTTAACCAATGCATTAGAGGGTGATATAATACCCCAACCATTATAATCCATACTCATGAGTTCCACGTTAAAATAATTAACTTATCAAATCATAAATAACCTATAGAAATCAAATGATTTTCAATTTTTTTTTAAATTAAAGTCATTCAATTTTCATAAAGAACACACAAAACTAAAAATGGGTTACATAAAAATTTTAACTAAAAATAATTCACCTTAAATAGCATAAATAAACCATAGAAAGAAAATTGGGAATCATAACATTTCCAAATAGTATAAGAATATGAAATAAATTTGTTGATATCAAAAAATTGATCACCTAAAATTAATCACATAGTAATAGAAGAATAACGGGTGAAACAAGAATCATAACTCCATTGTAGATAGACAATTTTTAATATAGAGAGTAAAATGAATACCAAATCAAGAAATATCTTTCTTGGAAACATTTTGAAACCATTAATGAAAAATTTCTAGTTATGAATCCATTTTTAAAAAGTATCATTTATTTTATTAAAATTGACTAAAAATAAAATAATCCATGGAAGTGGATTTAAAAAAAAAATTCCCCAGAGATATAAGAGATAAAATAATTTAAATTAGAAAATTCAGTGAACACATGGGAAATAAAATTTTGAAGAAAATATATAACTCAAAATAATAAGTTTGAGTTACCAAAACCTATACAACTTTAGTATCATTCGAATCCAAATCCATTTAAAATAGAACGTGATATGGATATTCAATCCTAATGAATATGGTAAAAACATTCATTAATAATTAATCACAAAATATTGATGATATCATGGTGAACAATAATAAATATGTTTTAGGAAATTAAATTTGAGACAAAGAACCCCTTACCTTAATTCATACTTATTTAAAATTTGATCTAACCTCTTGTATAACAAAACCAACTATCTTAATCCACCATTTAAGAAGTTTTTTAATATATATATCCTTTTATAAAATTAATTTACAATTATTCTATAGATGTATATTTTTTCATTATTATTTGATTTTGGTATTAGGTGTGAGTAATCCAGATTATTTTAAACTAGTTTCATAAATGAAGTGTTATTATTAATTCTTCTACTAAAGTACATCATTCCCAGATCCAATAAGGTACTGGAAATTATTTTTTATAATTATTTATAATTATCCAATTTCATTCTATTAGAGTTTTGGTTATAATATTTAAAGATTAATTTTGTGATGAGCATGTTTCATTTATTCTTTGAAAACGAAGGGTGTTTTCTTAAATAATGAGTTAAATTTTATTTATTACCATTATAAAACAAAACAAACTAATTATATACTTATTTCTATCAAATATTAATAAAAATAATATCACATATATAAAAAACCGCATTTTCAGACCATTTTAAAATTTTCTTGCATGAGTCATAGCTTTGGGAATTAAGGCGAGTTTCATCTTAAAATTACTAGAACCTGGTGATCATGTATTGATGAAAGGTGTTTCATGGTTTCTATGCGGTTTGAGCTAACTTTTTAGTCTCAAATATTTGGAAGTTTCATATGCTTAGTGGGCACTAAAAAGATAATTACGAGGGTGAGAAAAACTCATGGAGGTGATTTTGGAAGTGTAATAGGGGTTTTGGAGGTCATAGAAATGAACTAAAGGGATCAGGGATGGAGATAGGACTACAACATGGTACTTTTGTCTCATCAACTAACTGGTATAGAACTTCCAGGTAGATGGTGGACAACTAGTGGCTAGCTGGTGGCCTACCATGTAGTTTTTTTAAAGGTGGCCAAAATAGTCATTTCACCCCCTCAACACCCTTAAGCTTCTTCAACTCAATTATAGAGACCATTTTTATCCCATTACAATAGTGGTAAACACCCATCTCCTCTTTCACACATCTAAGTGGATCACCATAAATCTTATAATGAATCTTTTTCTATTTGATGTGTAGGAAGGCTAAAGGTAAGGCTTTTAAATATCTTCCTTCATTCCTCTTTTTCTTTACTTTACTAAATGTTATCAATGTGTGAGCTCATATTCTAAGTTATCAAGGGGTTTTTATGGTTTTATATTTTCTTCCATTATATTAATAACTTAGGGACTTTACCTGATGATAGAATTATGGCATCCCTCCTTTTTATTACATAACTTTTAATTACATTTTACAAACAAAGGATATTTAAAGACTAGTGTCTTGGAAATCATGAACATAAAACATGAAAACAACATAAAAAATTCTTCTAATACACTTTTAATTCTTCATAATAAGTTCATCCTAAGTAAAGTTACTGCATATCATAACTTGGAGACATACATTCAAAGGAAAGGGTGAGCAGAAGTCCTAGTAAGGGTAAAGAAGGGAATCAATTTACTTGTGACATTAATAATAACTTGAATAAAAACATAAGCACATGATCAATGAAAGTATAGGCATATCATAATAAAAATAACATGAATAATAACTTGAATATCGGGCTACAAAATTTCATTTAGACATTAATGAACATATCACTAAGGTTTTTCCCGGAGGTGTCATAAAAATTACCAAGGTTATTCACCAAGGTATCGTGAAACTTTTCCTCTAAAGAGATTAATTCTTTACCCAATGCATTGGGATTATATTAGGGAGTAACCTTAATATGTATTTACTTTCATGTGATCCAAATATATCACAATCAAACATTTCATAAATAACCCATGGAGAATAAAAGAATTGTGTTTCAATTCAAGATCGTGACATTTTAAAAGCTCTTAAAAATAAGATCATTATATCATTTTTAACCCATGTAAAGGGAGTGAGGGTTATATGTATATCATACCACCTTTTTATAACATAAACATTCATTACATTACACAAAACTGAGGATGTTTAATGTTTAGTGTCTTGGAAACCAGAAACATAATACATGAAAACAACATAAAACATTCTTATTAAAAACTTGAAAGGCTTCTCCTTAAGTTCATCCTAGGTTCATTACTGAATCTCATAACCTGGGGACATACATCAACAGAAGGGGTGAGCAGAAGGCCCAGTAAGGGAATCAAGAGAAACATTTTACATGTGAACTTGAGATACTTCAATAAGGCCAAGAAAAGAACTTTAAGGCATGTGAAAGGAATCATGATGCATTTCATAATAAAAATAACATTTTTCATAACGTGAAGATGTGGCTACATCATTTAACACAGAAAATCATGAACATATCACCAAGGTCCATCCCCAAGGTGTCATTTGAAAATTACCAAGGTTATTCACCAAGGTATCGTGAAAATTGTAATCTCTAGTGGTTACATAATTATCCAATGCATTGGAGCGCTATCAGGGAGCACCCTTAAATTTTACTTTGTAATCATGTGATCAACATATATCATCATCAAAAGTTTCATAAATAACCCATATAGCATAAAATAAATGGGTTTCATTTCATAATCATAACGTTTTAAAAACTTCTTTAAAGACATGATCTTTATGTCACTTTAAACCCACGGAAGGGGAGAGCGGGTTTCATGTATGTAAATCCCAGAATTTAAAAGAGAACATTTTGATATATATGTGAATACCCCGATAGAAAGAAAAGCTTTGATTATTCACTTTATAACATAAAATAATTTTGAGAAAAGAGAGAGGCATTTTAAGACGAAAATGCTGCAGCATAACGGCTATGCTTCAGGGTTTTAGAAAACATTGAGAAGAGAGGGGAAATGGGTCACCCACTCATAAATGATCCATAAAACAGTAGAGGGACATAATATTAAGGATATATGAACATGGTAATGAAATTTGAAATATGTACCATATGAAATGAAGAACATGAAAGGAAGACAAAAATAAGATTTCTCTTATGAAAATTCGGCAGCCTAATGACGTCACTTAAACATAAAAAAAAATAAGAATTAACGAGAACAAATAGGGTCTCTAATCATATGAAAATAAGAGTCCATTATGATAGATATAGAGATCATACCCCAACATAACAAAAAGAAACTTGAAAGACTTGGAATGAATGTAGAACTTTGAAAAGGAGAAGGGTGAAAGAATCCCTTAAAAATTCGGCAGCCTAACGACGTCACTTAAACTTAAAAAAAATGAATTGATGAGATAAAATAGGGTCACTCATCATATGAACATAAGAGTCTAGTATTATAGATATAGAGATCATACCCCAACATAATAAAAAGGAAATTTAAAGACTTGACATGAAAGTAGAACTTTGAAAAAGAGAAGGGTGAAAGAATCCCTTAAAAATTCGGCAGCCTAACGAAGTCACTTAAACATCAAAAAAAAATGAATTGATGAGATAAAATAGGGTCTCTCATAATATGAACAGAAGAGTCTAGTATGATAGATATAGAGATCATACCCCAACATAATAAAAAGGAACTTGAAAGACTTGACATGAAAGTAGAACATTGATAATTAGAAGGGTGAAAGAATCACTTAAACATTCGGCAGCCTAACGACGCCACTTAAAACTTCAAAATACTGAATTGAAGAGATAAAATGGGTTCTCTCATAATATGATCATAAAAGATCAGTATGATAGATATAGAGATCATACCCCAACACAAAAAAAGTAACATGAAAGTCTTGATATGAAAGTAGAACTTGAAAATGAAAAGGGTGAAAGAATCCCCTTAAAAATTTGGCAGCCTAATGGCGCCACTTAAACATTCTTAAAACGAATTGATAAGAGAAAGACGGGGTCTCTCATCATATGAAAATGAAAAGGGACGTAATATGAATATAGAAGAACATCCTACAACATAAGAACATGGAGTATAAAAGGAATGACATAAAAGACATTACTTGAAAAGAAGAGAGAGGTCGAGTCCCTTACCTTAAAACGTAACTATTAAAACTCAAAGGTTGGGACCATGAGGGCTTGGGGGCACCTTTGGAGGACCCCTTGGGAAGGAATGAGACCAGGACTTCGTTGGGGGAGAGTGGGGAGTCGAATGGATGAGAGGATTGCTTGGTATTTATAGGGAAAGTGAGGGGACAAGGCATTAATGGCCAAGGGACACCTCATTAGTGGTTTTTGAAAAACCATGGGATTGCCCATGGTATTTTCCCATGGTATTGGCCACGTGGGAAACCCTATACCTTATCTTACTATTCATAAGTCGAGCATATTGATTAAAAACTTAATACATGATTTAATGATGTAATTAAACACCCGTAACTTAAAAACTGTATTTTCACTATTCATCGAAAATTCAACTTTCTCAGAATAATCCCATAATTTCAACTTAATCAAATATCAATGCTCTTATTTCAAAAATTAACTCTATTTTATAAAAATAATTTTCTAAATATTTTTAGTTTATTTTTTAAATAAATACACTATTCACCGAAAATTCATTTTTTCAGAAAAAACCCCAAAAATTACCATAACATAATATTGGTGCTCTGAGTTCAAAAATGAAATCCATTTTATAAAAATAAATTTTTAAATATTTTTAATTTAATTTTTAATTAAAAAAATACTATTCACCCGAAATAACTAATACTTGAATAATAATTTATGAAACTGTTATTTAACCATTTTATTGAATCACATTACTTAATCATGGTGCCTAGATTATTTTAATACTTTCTTCAAGAGAGATTACTAATCCATTAGGACACATTACTAATCCTAATCATAAAATCACTATTCATAATTTAATATTCCTCAAAAATCAAGTTGATCTTATTAGACTATAAATTTTGTACTGAACATAATTGCAGAAGACCATTTTTCAAAAATCATAGAACATTTTTAATTATTTAAGGTTTACATAACCATTTTTAAAATATCCTTTTTTCTAAAATTCATCAAAAATATGCATACTATATTTATCCGATCATTTGAAAATTCATAAACTTCATCATAAGAAGAAATACCAATTTTTATTTAAAACAAAGGATTACACAAGGCAGTTACGGTCTCCTTACATAGCCCCTTATCACACCAGCATAGGACCTAAGTGTAAGGTGTGCTAAGGTGAGAGAATCTAAGGGAGGCTTAGCTAACATCGCACGAGTAGTAATTTCTATTAGTTTGAACTTTTTTCAACGGAGATTCCGTTCTAGCTTCACATGATGAAGTTTGGCTTGGGTTTGGTCTAGAGCAAAGCCCAGTGGTGCTACCTCCTTCCCAAGTTCTATTAGATGGGCTTCGATCGGTCCAAGACTACTGGGTGAGGACATCAAATATTCTTTCTTTAATAATTAACCAAGATTACTTGTATTTAGAGACAATAATCAAAACGTTTAGTTTACAGTGGTCATATTGACCAATAGTCATATAACAGTCAAAACCCAACGGTCTCATTTTAATTATACTCATCTTATCAAATGAAACATCTTTTTTGAGTATAAAAATAAAATAAAATAACACACAAAATTAGGAAACAATATTTATTCAAAATTTTGGGTCGTTACAATCTTCCCCCCTTAAGAAATTGCGGCCTCGCTATTTTTTTTAAAAATTGGGTTTTGAAATTTCATTGAAAGTCCCACATCGGAAAAAGAGTCAGTAAGAATATTACTTTTAAAGAAATAAAAGGAAGTACAAAGGTCACCCGAGAAAACCCATACTATGATTCCATGGAAGAAAACATGGACATGGAAGAAAAACAAAGGGTCAAGTTCTGGGGGAGAGTGATAGAAAACATGATTAGGAGAAAGTTAACCATAAGAAAATCCCAAACTTATGATATCTGTAAACGGTCTTTGATTACCTACTAGGAAACGTAAACCAACAAAGTTTTTGTTTTACATTCCTTTTCATAATTTTCAGGAATTCATTTACTACATAGAACAGAAACATAAGAAAATATACCTACATTCATGTAGAGTTTCATCCTTTAATAAGTCTCTACCAAAACTAATCTTTTCTCCAAATGACAAGAATTCAAAAACACTTGGTCCCATCAAAAGCACAAGAATCATCTTCTAGAGAATCACATAATCCACCAAATATTATCTATCTATTTCTTCTATTATCCCAAAAATATAAAGGGTAAGATAAAACAACTCATCAAAAAGAAAGAATCCCATAGGAAGGGAAACTTCTTTAAATCTTCAAAATTCCACGGTACTACCCAATGTTCATCATAGACCATTCCATAAATAACTGTCCTTAAAATTCCTCAAAATAACCCAAACTAAGATTGAAACCAAAATACTTGATTACATAGTCTTACAAAATAAACTTCATCTTTTATCTCCAAACAACATAAACCACTCCTAACATCTTATAACAAAAGTAGCTAACCTAAACATATTTTACCCAAGATAGGTTAATCATTCCCATAAGTAACCTATAATACCATATGTTCACCTTAAATTCATCGATTCTTCAAAATATAAGTCAACCTTACCCATCAATGAAAATATAGTAGTAATTTGTTTTCCTCGATCATATAGGGTCCCCAAAATAGTGAATGTCTTCCAAAAATAATAATCATCTTTTAATCCCCTAATCATCTCTGTCATATTAATATGGAAATCATCTCATTTCCTATCACATTGGTTGTTGGTACATGTTCTTCCATTTCCCACCATTAACTAAGAAGAGAAAGTATAATTAGGGGCTTAAATACTTAGCCAATAATCATTAAAAGGAACTTAAAGCATATAAGGATAACTTGTAGAAGAAATGTATTCCCTAACATGTGATCCCCTAGGTTTCAAACTTGGTTATCCATGATCAAATATTCTTATGTGAATCTTTATTTTATTTTATCTTTGTTCCTTTAATAATGGTTCATAATAAGCTTATTAATTTACCAAAGCATATCCCCCAGGAGTGTCGTAACCAAGAGTGCAGCAAGGCCCGCTGTCGTGTACCAGTTCCCATTTGAGTCTAGCTCAAAGCGGTGTTTTCGGGTTTTACCCCTATGTACATCTGTGCCAGGGACACCTCTACCTGCTCGTATCCAGACAAGGATGTATTTTCTTGGCAACCCATTACTCATTACTCACCAAAATACCAGGAAGATTTCCAATATATAAAATTTTCTATAGGATTCTTCCAAATGTTTTCATATCCTAATTTTCAAAAATAACTAAACCATCCTTTGATACCAACTATAGAATCCCACCTTTTTATAACATAAACATTCATTACATTACACAAAACGGAGGATCATTAAGGTTTAGTGCCTTGGAAACCAGAAACATAATACATGAAAACAACATAAAAAAATCTTATTAAAAAATTGAAAGGCTTATCCTTAAGTTCATCCTTGGTTCAATACTGCATCTCATAACCTGGGGACATACATCAACAGAAGGGGTGAGCAGAAGGCCCAGTAAGGGAAACAAGAGAAACATTTTACACGTGAAGTTGAGATACTTCAATAAGGCCAAGAAAAGAACTTTAAGGCATGAGAAAGGAATCATGATGCATTTAATAATAAAAATAACATTTTTCATAACTTAAAGATGTGGCTACATCATTTAACATAGACAATCATGAACATATCACCAAGGTCCATCCCCAAGGTGTCATTTGAAAATTACCAAGGTTATTCACCAAGGTATTGTTAAAATTGTAATCTCTAGTGGTTACATCATTACCCAATGAATTGGAGCGCTATCGGGGCGCACCCTTAAATTTTCCTTTGTTATCATGTGAGACACATATATCATCATCAAAAGTTTCATAAATAACCCATATAGCATAAAATAAATGGGTTTCTTTTCATAATCATAACATTTTAAAAACTGCTTTAAAGACATGATCTTTACGTCACTTTAAACCCACGGAAGGGGAGAGCGGGTTTCATGTATGTAAATCACAGAATTTAAAAGAGAACATTTTGACATATATGTGAAAACGCCTATATAAATAAGAGCTTTGAGTATTCACTTTATAACATAAAATAATTTTGAGAAAAGAGAGAGGCATTTTAAGATTAAAGTCTGCAGCATAACGGCTATGCTTCGGGGTTTTAGACAACATTGGAAAGAGAGTGGACATGGGTCACCCACTCATAAATGATCCATAAAACAGTAGAGGGAAAAAATATTAAGGATATATGAAAATGGTAATGAAATTTGAAAGATGTACCATATGAAATGAAGAACATGAAAGGAAGACAAAAATAAGATTTCTCTTATGAAAATTCGGCAGCCTAACGACGTCACTTAAACATAAAAAAATGAATTAATGAGATAAAATAGGGTCTCTAATCATATGAAAATAAGAGTACAGTATTATAGATATAGAGATCATACCCCAATATAATAAAATTAAACTTGAAAGACTTGGCATGAAAGTAGAACTTTGAAAAAGAGAAGGGTGAAAGAATCCCTTAAAAATTCGGCAGCCTAACAGCGTCACTTAAACTTCAAAAAACGAATTGATGAGATCAAATAGGGTATCTCATCATATGAACATAAGAGTCCAGTATGATAGATATAGAGATAATACCCCAACATAATAAAAAGGAACTTGAAATACTTGACATGAAAGTAGAACTTTGAAAAAGTGAAGGGTGAAAGAATCCATTAAAAATTCTGCAGCCTAACAGCATCACTTAAACTTCAACAAAAAATGAATTGATGAGATCAAATAGGGTCTCTAATCATATTAACATAAGATTATATTATGATAGATATAGAGATAATAACCCAACATAATAAAAAGGAACTTGAAAGACTTGACATGAAAGTAGAACATTGAAAATTAGAAGGGTGAAAGAATCCCTTAAAAATTCGGCAGCCTAACGGCGCCACATAAAACATCAAAATACTGAATTGAAGAGATAAAAAGGGGTCTCTAATCATATGATCATAAAAGATCAGTATGATAGATATATAGATCATACCCCAACTCAAAAAAAGTAACTTGAAAGACTTGATATGAAAGTAGAACTTGAAAATGAAAAGGGTGAAAGAATCCCCTTAAAAATTAGGCAGCCTAACGGCGCCACTTAAACATTCTTAAAACGAATTGATAAGAGAAAGATGGGGTCTCTCATCATGTGAAAATGAAAAGGTCCGTAATATGAATATAGAAGAACATACTACAACATTAGAACATGGAGTATAAAAGGAATGTCATAAAAGAGATTACTTGAAAAGACGAGAGAGGTCAGATCCCTTACCTTAAAACGTAACTCTTAAAACTAAAATGTTGGGACCTTGAGGGCTTGGGGGCACCTTGGGAGGACTCCTTGGGAGGTAATGAGACCATAACTTCGTTGGGGGAGAGTGGGGAGTCGAATAGATGAATGGATTGCTTGTTATTTATAGGAAAAGTGAGGGGACAAGGCATTAATGGCCAAGGGACACCTTCTAAGTGGTTTTGGAAAAACCATGGGCTTGACCATGGTATTTTCCCATGTTATTGGCCACTTGGGACACCTCATACCATATCTTACTATTCATAAGTCCAACATATTGATTAACAACTTAATACATCATTTAATGATGTCATTGAACACCTATAACTTAAAAACTGTATTTTCACTATTCATCGAAAATTCAACTTTCTCAGAATAATCCCAAATTTCACCTTAACCAAATATCAATGCTCTTATTTCAAAAATGAACTCTATTTTATAAAAATAATTTTCTAAATATTTTTAATTTATTTTTTTAAATAAATACACTATTCACCGAAAATTCATTTTTTCAGGAAAACCCCAAAAATTACCATAACATAATATCGGTGCTCTGAGTTCAAAAATGAAATCCATTTTATAAAAAAAAAATTAAATATTTTTAATTTAATTTTTAATTAAAAAAACACTATTCACCCGAAAAAACTAATACTTGAATAATAATTTATGAAACCGTTATTTAACCATTTTATTGAATCACATTACTTAATCATGGTGCCTAGATTATTTTAATACTTTCTTCAAGAGAGATTAATAATCCATTTGGACACATTACTAATCCTAATCATAAAATCACTATTCATAATTTAATATTCATCAAAAATAAAGTTGATCTTATTAGACTCTAAATTTCGTACTGAACATAATTGTAGAAGACCATTTTTCAAAAATCGTAGCACATTTTTAATTATTTAAGGTTTACATAACCATTTTTAAAATATCCTTTTTTCTAAAATTCATCAAAAATATGCATACTATATTTATTCGTTCATTTGAAAATTCTTAAACTTCATCATAAGAAGAAATCCCAATTATTATTTAAAACAATGGATTACACAAGGCAGTTACGGTCTCCTTACATAGCCCCATATCACACCAGTATAGGACCTAAGTGTATGATGTGATAAGGCGAGAGAATCTGAGGGAGGCTCAACTAACATCGCACGAGTATTAATTTCTATTAGTTTGAACTTCTCGCAAAGGCGATTCTGTTCTAGCTTCACATGATGAAGTTCGGCTTGGGTTTGGTCTAGAGAAAAGCCCAGTGGTGCTACCTCCTTCCCAAGTTCTGTTATATGGGCTTCGATCGGTCCAAGACTACTGGGTGAGGCCATAAAATATTCTTTCTATAATAATTAACCAAGATTACTTGTATTTAGAGACAATATTCAAAAAGATTAGTTTATAGTGGTCATATTGACCAATGGTCATATAACAGTCAAAACCCAACGGTCTCATTTTAATTATACTCATGTTATCGAATGAAAAATTTTTGTTGAGTATAAAAATAAAATAAAATAAAACACAAAATTTGGAAACAATATTTATTCAAAATTTCGGGTCGTTACAATATGTATGTAAATTATAGAATACAATATATCATCTTTATATATTTATGAACACCTATAGAAATGAAATAAGTTTAGTTAGTCACATAAATAAACATGGGAATTTATTGAGAGAAAAAGATTGAAAGTTTGAGATGAAATTTCCACAGCATAATGGCTATATAACATGGTTTTAGAAAACATTGAATCAGAGGGGACAAGGGTCAAACACTCATAAATAATTCATAATATAGTAAGGGTACTGAATAAAATCATGATATGGATATTTTAATGACACACCACATGAATAGGAAACATGAAAGAAAAAAGAAGATGTGATTTCCTTTATGAGAAATTCGGCAGCCTAACGGCGTCAGTTAAAATTACAGAAAACAAATTTATGAGAGAATAAAGGGTCTCTAAAAATTTGAAAATAAAATGGACAATAATAAAATCATATAATAACATACCCTCAACATAAAGGGATGGAAAATACAAGACACAACATAAAGGAAGTAATGGCTTAATAGAGGAGGGTGAATGATTCCCCTACCTTGAAGTGTAACTTTGAAAGCATGAAGTTCGGGACATTGGGAGGATTGAGGGAACCTTAGGAGGACTCCTTGGTAGGTAATGAGTCTAGAAAATCATTGAGTATTATTTTGGAATGAAAATCATGAGGTAAATGTCTTGGTATTTATAGGGAAAGTGAGTGATTAAGTTATTAATTTCCAAGGGACAGGTTATCGGTGGTATTTGAAAAACCATGGTCTTTCCCACGGTATTTTCCCATGTTATTGTCCACTAGGGTCACCTCATAGAATATCTCACTATTCCTAAGTCGACCTGAAATCATACATCCTTATTCCATCATTAATGATGTCATTAAACACATGAAACTCAAAACTGCATTTTTACTATTCACTAAAAATTCAACTATTTCAGAAAAAATCCAAAATTCCCCCTATCCTAATATTGATTCTATGAATTCAAAAGTGAAGTCCATTTTATGAAAATAATTTTCTAAATATTTTTAATTTAATTTTTAAATAAAATCATTATTATTCCAAAAATATAACTTTAAAACTATAACTCATTTTGTAACTCCTTAAAAAAGTAATCAAGGTCCCATAGAATTATCATATAACCATAAGAAAATAAAGTAAAATTTATGATTAAATTTAATGAAAATAAATTTCCATATTAAATTATTAAATTAATTATAAAATTGGAAACAAAATATTTATAACATAAAAAAATACCAAAACTTATACTATTATCATTTTTTCACTTTTAGGATATTTAAAATGTATTATTACATTCATGGGTGAAGTTTCTATTTTTTTTGTCAAATTACTATACATTACTATTCAATACTATTCATATGGGTTTGTTACTATTCCTACTTTACTTTTCACTAAAAACCATGTTGATCTTATTAGACTCTAAATTTCTTACCGAACACAACTTTAGAAGACCATTTCTTGAAAATAGTTTCACATTATTAATTATTTAATAAACAAAAATATTTTAAAATACCATTTTTCTCTAAATTCATCAATAATACACATCCCATATTTATTTGGATATTTTAAATTCAAAACTTTTCCATAAGAAGAAATAACAATTTTATTTATATAAAAGGATTACACAAAGAAGCTAAGGTCTCATTACATAACCCCTTAGTACACCAGCATTGGACCTAAGTGTTAGGTGGGCAATGGTGATAGAATATTGGGGTGGCTCGGACAACATTTCCCAAGTGGTGGTTTCTATAAGCTTGAACTTATCCCTTAGGAAATTCTGTTTAAGCTCTATACCTTGAAGTTTGGATTGGGATTGGTCCAGAGTAAAGACCAGTGATGCTACCTCCTTCCCAAGCTCCGAAAGATGGGCTTCATATTGCTCGAGTCTACTAGATGAGGCAATTCAATCTTTTTTCTATATTAATTAACTAAGATAACTGTATTTTTAAAAACACAATGTCAAGATTATAGTTTCCAATGGTAATATTGGACAACGGTCATATAAAAGTTAAAACACAATGGTCATATTTTAATTATACCTATAAAATTAGGAAACAAATATAATTAAAAGGTTCGAGTCATTACATTCTTCCCCATTAAAAAATTTCATCCCTGAAATTTTATCTCGTACCCTCTGATGGGAAAATGTGTGGGTACTTTTGTCTTAATGACAGCTCCGGTTCCCACTTGGCTTCTTCATATTTGTGGTTCATCCACACCACCTTAACAAGGTGGGTAGTCTTGTTGCATAGAACTGTGTCCCTATGATCCAAGGTCTCCACCAGCCTCTCCTCATAAGAGAGGTCATGTTCCAGTTGTACTACCTCTGGATTTAGTACATGTGAAGGGTCAAGTATGTACTTCCTCAAGAGGGATACATGGAAGACATCACGAAATTGGTCTAGATTTGGAAGAAGTTCAAGCCGATATGCCACTACTCCCACGTGATCAAGGATTTCATAAGGGCCAATGAACCTAGGGATGAGCTTCCCTTTCTTCCCAAACCTCATGACGCTCTTCCAAGGTGAATTCTGAAGAAAGACTTTGTCACCTACATCAAACTCCAATTCCCTTAGACGATTATCGTCATAGCTATTTTGCCGACTCTGAGCAGCCTTAATGTGTTGTGGGATAGCGTGGACTTTATTTGTCATCTCTAGTACAAGATTAGGCTGATGAATCTTTATCTCACCAGCTTCATCCTAACAAGTAGGTGTTCTACATATCTTCCCATATAGATCTTCATAAGGTTCTATTTTAAAACTCGATTGGAAGCAGTTGTTATAAGAGAACTTGACTAAATGGAAATGTTGATCCCATCCACCATTAAATTCCATTTATCATGTTCTCAGAATGTCCTCCAGTGGTTAAATAGCCATTTTAGATTGGACTTCATTTTGGGGGTGATAGGCTGTATTGAAATTCAATTCTCTGCTTAGAGCATGTTGAAGACTTCTCCAGAATTTTGATGTGAACCTTGGATCACGATCAGATATGATAGAAAGTGGAACTCCATGCAGCCTTACAACTTCCATCCCATAAATACTAGTAGGTTGATCAAGAGATACGTATTCTCGAATAGAGTTAAAATGGTCAATCTTGGTTAGACGGTCCATAACAACCCATATCGTGTTGTTTCTTTTGGAAATTCTTGGGAGACCAGTGATGAAGTCCATATTGATATTGTCCCACTTCCATGCTGGTATGGGTAGTGGTTGCAATATCCCTTTAGGAAATTTTCACTCTGCATTCACTTGATGACATAACATACACCTTGAAGTATAGTCAGTAATCTCACTTTTCATATTATCCCACCAATAATGATCATGAAGGTTCCTATACATTTTCGTGCTACCAAGATGTATAGAGAAATTAGAGCTATGAGCTTCATCCATCAGATTCTTCTTTATTTATGAAATAGATGGAACACATAGTCTTGTACAAAATTTCAGTACACCTTTTTGATCAGAATTCAACTCAGGAAACTTCCCATCTTTCACATAAACAAACTTCTTCTGTAACAAAGGATCTTCTTTATGATCTTTCTTGATCTTCTCTAGTAATGATATTTGGGAAATCATTTGGGTTAGGGTTGATGATGTCCCTTCCCTTATAATTCTCATGTCCAGCTTTACTAGGTCATTGATCAATGGATCTTTTTGAATCCTCATCATGGAAGGAACAACTGGGTATTTCTTGCTTAATGCATCTGCAACTTTGTTTTCTCTTCCAAGATGATAATGAATTTAATAATCATAGTCATTAAGGAGTTCCAACCATCTATTTTGTCTCATGATCAATTCATTTTGTGCGAAAATATACTTTAAACATTGACGGTTTGTGTATATGTCACATTTCTCCCAATAAAGATAGTGCCTCCATATCTTTAGAGAAAAAACAATCGTGGAAAGCTCCAAATCATGCGTATGATAGTTCTGCTCATGAGTCTTCAACTGTCGAGATGCATAAGCAACGACCTTGTCATTTTTCATGAGGACGCACCCAAGACCTTTTAGAGATGCAACGCTAAAAATAACGAATCCTTCTTCACTTGATGGTAGAGTTAACATAGGTGCAGTAACAAATCTCTTCTTTAGCTCTTGGAAACTTTCCTCACACTCTTTTGTCCAGATAAACATGACCCCTTTTCGATTTAACTTAGTTAATTGATTAGAAAGTCATGAAAGTTTTTTCACAAACCTCCTATACTATCCCACTAATCCAAGGAAACTTTGAATCTCATTTATTGCTATATGCTGAGGCCACTCCTCTACAACTTTTGTCTTTGCAGGGTCAACTGTGATTCCATCATTGGTAACAATGTTCCCCAAGAAAGTAACTTTTTGTAACTAGAAATCACATTTACTATACTTTCTAAAAAGCCTCGCCTTCAGTAGAGTTTGAAAAAAAAAACCATTATATGATCCTCAAGATCCTCAATAATTTTGGAATATATCAAATATCATAAATAAAAACTACCAAAAAGTTATCAAGGTAGTCTTTTAAGACTTTATTCATCAAATCCATAAAAATTTCAGGTGCATTAGTCAGTCCAAAAGGCATAACAACAGACACATAATGCCCATATCTTGATCAGAAGGTAGTTTTTTTGAATATCATCTTTCTTCACCCTCAATTTATGATAACAAGATCGAATATCAATCTTAGAGAAGAATTGATCCCCATGAAGTTGGTCAAATAAGTCATCAATTCTTGGAAGATGGTATTTGTTCATTACTGTAATTCCGTTCAGTTCCCTATAATCAATGCATAGCCGCATTGATCAATCCTTCTTCACAAAGAGAATAGGTTCTCCCCAAGGAGACACACTTAGGTGGATAAACCCCTTCTCCAAAAGATATTGGAGTCATTTCTTTAATTCCTCCAGCTCCACATTTTCCATCCTATATGGTGTCTTTGATATCGGGTGAGATCCAGGTACGAGTTCAATGGAGAACTCTACCTCTCTTTCTGGGGGAGGTCTAAGAAACTCCTTAGGAAATAAATCAACGTATTTCTGGATGATGGGGACATTTTATATCCTCAAACTCTCATTTCCTTCTTCTTCATCACCAATAAATTCTACAAAGAAGGATATATGAGGTTCTTCTATACAAAGATCAGGTTGAGATATCTCTCCTTGGAAGAAAACTGTAGGTTTTCCATTCAAGACTACTGATATTTCCTTACTTCTGCATTTGATCTTAGCATTATAATTTGAGAACGAGTCCATCCCTAGTATAATGTTGAATTCCAGAATGGGAATGACTACTATATTTGTGATAATATTTTGCTCACCCAAGTAAATACTAGAGTTTCTAAACATTGATGATGCTTGGATAATCCTACCAGGAGTCTTGAATGATAACTCTATTTTTATCAAGTCGGGGGTTGATTCTAAATTGATTTCAAACATGGAGGAAATAAAGGAATTCGTAGAACCAGAATAAAAAAATGTACTTTCTATCTTTGAGATAACAACAAGAGTACTTTCTACCACATCATTTGAAGCTTCTACATCAGCTATCGTGATAGCAAAAGCACGACCTTTCTCCCTTGGCCTTTGCTGAGGCTGATGGTGGTTCCCCTCCACTGCCCTCGGATTTGGACTGTGATCGGCAAAGTTCCCAAGTTTTACACACATAAAGCACTTGATATTAGGTAGGGACTACACTATCTTACCCTTGTCGTTAGTGTCTTGAAGATGAGGTTTCACCTCACAATGACAATTTCTCTCAATATGGACATCTCTCCTACACTTGTAACATTTCCCACTCCCGAGCAGGCAGTTCCCCAAATACTTCTTCGCACATTTATTACACAAGGGACATTGCACTTTCTTGCCTCCTCTTCCATGATAAAAGGTCCTCCATAAGCTAGGATCTATCGATCTCTATTTTTCATTTGATTTATGAGACCACTACGTCCCACGAAACTCCAGTTCTAATTTCATCGCACTTCACACTATCTCCTCATAGTTGTCTTAATCTCGGTTGGCTATATTCTTCTACAGATGAGGTCTCGGTCAACCGAATAATCTATCAACTATACCATTTGGATCCATGAAAAAGCTAGAGGTATATCGTGAAAGCCTTATAAGGTTCATCTTATAGCTTCCGAAAGATACGTTCTCCTTTTGTTTTGGCTCGAAAAACTCTTTCTCCATTCTTATTCTCATGGAACAAGGGAAATACGTACTCAAGAAGACCCCTTTGACTCTTAACACTCAATATCATCAACATCTACTCATTGCCTTTTGTTTTTAATTTTCTCCCACCATTGATTAGCTTCTCCTTATAAGCGATAGAGAGACAGGGTGACCTTCTCTTGCTCTGAACAATGGAGCACAAAAAAGATCTTATCGATGGAGTTGATCCACTGCTCAACAATAAATGGGTCAGTCGATCCACTGATGTTTGGTGGTCATTGACGCATAATGGACTCAACAGAATTTGGTTCTCTCTACGGTGTGATCGGTCTTTCATCTTGATTCAAGTTATTTCCAATAACTTGAGTCTGTTGGTTCATTATTCGCATGAATGTTTCCATTTCGGCTTCCATCGGAGGGCCATCAGCGAATGGTCCATTGCGGTCACCATTTTCATGGTTCCTCCAATTGCCTGCCATTTTCTAAAAGAATAAAACCTTACTGAGAAACTTATTTCATTTACAAATCTTTTAACTATAAATGATTTTATTTTCTTAAAACATCATGATTCGACAATTACATTTTTCTATAAATCCATCATAATGATTCATAAAAAGCTTATGATTAACCAAACATATCCCCCGAGAGTGTCTTAACCAAGAGTGCAACAAGGAATATTGTCTTGCACCAGTCCTCTTTCAAGTCTAGCTCAAATAAGTGTTTTCGGGTTTTACACCTATATACCTCTGTTCCAGAGCCACCTCTGCCTGCTCGTATCCAGACAGGGATGTATTTGTTCAATAAACCACTTACTAAATATTAAACAAAATTCCAGGATGTTTTCCTATATTTAAACTTTTCTATGGGGTTCTTCCTAAATATTTCATAGCCTAATTTCCATAAATAAATAAACTATCCTTTGATATCAACTATGGCATCCCGCATTTTTATTACATAACTTTTCATTACATTTTAAAAACAAAGGATCTTTAATGTCTAGTGTTTTCGAAATGAGGAACATAAAACATGAAAACAACATAAAAAATTCTTCTAATATCCTTGTTAGGATTCATCCTATGTTCATCCTAAGTACAGTTACTGCATCACATAACCTGGAGACAAACATTCTAAGGAAAGGGTGAGTAGAAGGCCCAGTAATGGTAAACAAGGGAATCAGTTTACTTGTGAAATTAATAATAACTTGAATAAAAACATAATGACATGAGAAATGGAAGTATAGGTATATCATAATAAAAATAAGTTGAATAAAAACTTGAATATGTGTCTAAAACATTTCATTTAGACATTCATGAACATATCACCACGGTTTATCCCCGAGGTGTCATAAAAATTACCAAGGTTATCCACCAAGGAATCGTGAAACTTGTCATCTCTAGAGATTAATTCTTTACCCGATGCATTGGAACGCTATCAGGGAACAACCTTAATATTTATTTACATTCATGTAATACAAATAGATCATAATCAATCATTTCATAAATAACCAATGGAAAATAAATGAAATGGGGTTCATTTCAAGATCGTGAAATTTTAAAAGTTCTTAAAAATAAGACCATTATGTAATTTATAACCCATGGAAATGGAGTGAGGGTTATATGTATGTCAATTCCAAAATCAAATATATAATCTTTATATATTTATTAACACCCATAGAAACGAAATAGGTGTGGGTATTTACATAAATAATAAAGGGAATTTATTGAGAGAAAAAGATATATACTTTCAGACAAAATTTCTCCAGCATAATGGAAATATAACATGGTTTTAGAAAACATTGAAAAGAGAAGGTTTAAGGGTCACCCACGCATAAATAATTCATAATACAGTATGGGTGATGAATAATATCATGGTATGGATATTTTAATGACACACCACATGAAAAGGAAACATGAAATAATAGAGAAGATGTGATTTCTTTTATGAGAAATTCGGCAACCTAACAGCGTCACTTAAAAATTTAGAAAACAAATCGAAGAGATAAGAGAGGGTATCTCATCATTTAAAAATAAAATTTATAGTAATAAGATCATATAATAACATTCTTTTAACATAAATATATGGAAAATATAAGACACAACATAAAGGAAGTTAAGGCTTAAAAGAGGAGGGTGAAAGATTCCCTTACCATGAATTGTAACTTCAAAAGCTTGAATGTTGGGACCTTCGGAGGCTTGAAGGAACCTTGGGAGGTCTCCTTGGGAGGTAAGGAGACAAGAAAATAGTTTATGATGATTTCATAATTAAAATAATGAGGGAAATGTCTTGGTATTTATAGGGAAAGTGAGTGAATAAATTATTAATTTCCAAGGGACACCTCATCGGTGGTATTTGAAAAACCATGGGCTTGCCCGTGTTATTTTCCCATGGTATTGGCCACATGGGACACCTCATATAATATCTAACTATTCATAAGTCTACCCGAAATATTACATCATTAATGATGCCAAAACTGCATTTTTACTATTCACTGAAAATTCAACTGTTTCAGAAAAAACCAAAAAATTCACCCTAACTTGATATCGATGCTCTAAATTCAAAACTAATGTCCATTTTATGAAAATAATTTTCTAAATATTTTTAATTTAATTTTTAAATAAAATCATTATTTATTCCAAAAATACAACTTTAAAACTATAACTTATATTGTAACACCTTAAAAAAGTAATCAAGGTCCTATAAAATTAACATATAACCATAAGACAATAAAGTTTCAAATTTTGATTAAAATTTATGAAAATACATTTCCATTTTAAATTATTAAATTAATTATAAAATTTCAAATAAAATATTTATGACATAAAAAATTACCAAAACTTAATCTATGATGGTTTTTTTACTTTTAAGATGTCAAAAATGTATTTATACATTCATGAGTAAAGTTTCTATTTTTTGTCAAATTAATATGAATTACTATTCATTACTATTCATATGGATATGTTACTATATATACTTTACTATTCACTAAAAACCAAGTTGATCGTATTATACTCTAAATTTCTTACTGAACACAACTGTAGAAGACTATTTCATGAAAAAAATTTCACATTATTAATTATTTAATGAACAAAAATATTTTAAAATAGCCTTCTTTCCTAAATTTTTCAATAATACACATCCTATATTTATCCGGATATTTAAATTCACAACTTTTCTATAAGAAGAAAAAAAAATTATTTATATAAAAGGATTAAAGAAGGTATCTATGGTCTCATTACATAGCCCCTTAGTACACTAGCATAGGACCTAAGTATTAGGTGTGCTGTGGTGATAGAATCTTGGGGTGGCTCGGACAGTATTGCTTGAGTGGTGATTTCTATCATCTTGAACTTCTCCCTTAGGAGATTTCGTTCATGCTTCATATGTTGAATTTCATCTTGGACTTGACCGAGAGTAAAGCCCAGTGATGCTACCTCTTTCCCAATCTCCGACAGACGGGCTTCATCTGGCTCGAGTCTACTGGATGAGGCCATTCAATCTTCTTTCTGTATTAATTAACCAAGATAGCCGTATTTATAAAAACATGACATTAAAATTATAGTTTCCAATGGTCATATTGACAATGGTCAAATAACTGTCGAAACACAATGGTCACAATTTAATTATACCCACCAAATTAGGAAAAAAATATAATTAAAAAGTTCGGATCATTATAGGAATCTTCATAATTCATAGGTTAGTGGATTAGTTTGTTTTTATTTAATGTATTAATGTTTTATAAAACATATCATTTATGTGTCACGTCGGCAACCCAACACTGACCTAGTTTTAAACATTAAATACCTTTGTCTCAATTTATATTGCTTAATTTAAATCATTATTCTTAGGTAGTGTCTTTTTTTATCAAACCATCCTAAAGAGATGGTATGGTTTGTGGTGAGTTCTCAAACTAACATAATCTAGGGAATTTATTGTGTTCACTTGGTCTTTTTCTCTTAATTGTGGCATTCCAAGGAGTTACTAGATCTAGGAAAATGGTTAATTGTCCCCATGGGAGATCCTTGTATGGTTCCTTGGGTTTTTATCATATAATGAATAATACTTCCATAACTCATTTATGATATTTAAAATTAAGGAAAATGTAGTAAATTTTAAGGGTTTCCTAAAGGTACTTAGTTAAATCTATATATCAGGAATGATCATGAGCCATGTTACGACTAGGTGACCCCCCCTTTTATCAACTAAACCTTAGATTAATAAATTGGTTTCCTTGAATGTTTTCATAATAATGAATTAATAAAACCTGTAATAAGAAATCCAATTAGCGGAATGTTTTAAAATGGTCTTTCTTTGCCTAACAACTCAAACAATGGATCAATGAATCCGTAGGATGCCTTTATACCAATTATTATCAAGTGCTAGGGTGAGTAATCATAAGACAAGTTTTTGGTTAATAAATAAACAGAAATTTCTTAGGACCTAAACCCAAGGATGTGTTCTCGGGATAAGTCATGTTATTTACATGAGTTGAATCACCGACCCACTATTAATTCCTTAAGTTTTATTTTCTATAGTTTTTACTATGTTTTGGGCCTTTATCCCAGAAGCTTAAACTTCCTTAAATATTTTCCCATTATTTAATTTTCTTAAAGTAATGTTTTGTGCCTTGGTTATAACAATCAATATGAATTATAATCTAAAAGTGAGACATTCCATGGGATCACCATAAATTCTAGGATGAATTTGATGAATAAACCTAATGGATTGAACATTATATATTAATGAAAATACATAGGGGAAATTTTTCCCTTGATTCATTCAATGACTTATATTTACGAATGCCTTGGCCTGATTCCATGGATTCACCTGGAATCTCTGGAAAAATTAAAATTCATTGAATGATCACTAAGATTTATCTTTATTTCATTGAACATGGAATGCCTTGGATCATCTCATTAGATACTAATAAATCCCTTTCCTAATATTATTAAGTACTTTATCCTTGGGTACAGTTATATCCCCTACAGAAAGTGTAATGTTGATGTTTCGTACCTTAGATTATACTTCGAATCTAGACAATGTGGCTTGATCACAATGGGTTAACTCGCTAGTTACACACCCATAATGCACTTTAGATCACCTTGGATTCACATGGTTTTATTTCATCAGAATAAATAGACCGGTTCCCGGGTTCACTTTTTTTTTCTGGATTTTGGATACCTAGGATATTTTCCATGGTTCCTAAAACCCCTTATCAGGTCACATGATTAGAGACAGTTATTATAGGATAAATTAGGTGGCATTTTTTGATTTACCTCCACTTTATTGATTTCTTATTTATATAATCCACACCATGTGTTTTATACCCAAAAAATATAAAACCCTCAGATATTGTTGGTGGTGTCCTACTAATTTTTACTCACATCCTAATCGGGGGACCTCTTAGTACCCATGTAGATCTCTTGGATTCAAATTAAGACTTTGGCTGGTGTGTTTTTATTTTACACATATTCGGATAAGACTTGGTATGAGAGTAGGGGACCGAGTGTTTACCCATAATGAAAAATGATTTGGGTTGTTTTATTTATTTATTTACTTATTTTTTCTTAGCCCAATTTCATGTGTATCACTTGTTATAGTTTTTGAATGCTTGTACATATATCATCATACTCCCCAAATTTTTTATTTTATTAGAACTTTCAAAGTTTTCACTTTATTATTATCCTCCTGTAGATAATTTTATTTATTCATCTATTTTATTTAGTGTTAATCCATTATGTATAGTCACCCCACTATATAACTATGGGCCCTAAATGATAGTCAGAAGCATTTTGTGTACGGTGTGGCACTCTTAAGGCCATGTGCCCTCCAATTCATATACTTATGAGTGAACCGGGTTAGCGATATCAAAAAGTGTTATTAGAGATACGTTTTTCCTTTACCATATTGTTTTCGGATGGTAGAAAGGATACTATGAATGTTCTAAAACATGGTAAATAGATCATGTATGGGAATGGACAACCCATGCACGAGGGAACCACCAAGTTTCTCGGGACGAGACTTGCAATTTTTTGAAATCCATTATCATAGTTGATTAGCATTCATGCATTATTTCTGGCACATATGATAATTCTATTATCATGTTTTCCATGTTGCTTAAATTAATTACTTGTGTGTTCACTAGACTTATTTATAGCTATGTCATATGGATGGTTAAATAATGTGTCTGTATCAAACTAAATAGTGTTTTACCATAAACATTGATGATAAAATTCTATCTAACCAACCTAATGTTAATTTAAGAAATAAATTGTCTTAATGTAGTCAATAAATTAACTATATTGAGAATATTTATAATGACAAAGGAATTGGTTATTCTTTATGATAAATCCTAGTGATAAATATAGGATGTCAATTAAATAGTGTTCCAATTACAACTTGTAAGGCTTGTACCTTTATAACTTGAGAATTGTGACTAATATAATTGAATCTTTATGTGCTTAACTCAACCCTTATAGGTTTATATTTTTATTATATGTATATTGTAAACCCCTTGATGCTATATATTGATTTGTTTGATGAAATTAATTAACTATTTACAGGTTGAACTTAATTAGGATGCCTATTAAAACTTATAATGTGGTTGCCTCTATAACTTGGGAATGAAAAACTATGAAACTGAACCCATTTTATTATGAATTAACCCTCACAATTTGGCACAATCTGTATATTAATTAGTAATTAAACCATTGTGGATATATATATTAAATGGATTTAATAGTTCTAAGTGTTGAAAACAATCTAATTGGTGTTTCCCCATATATATTCTTGGTAAAATACTATTTATCCAGATCTTATGACATCACTTAGTTGAGATGGATCATCTAGAGTGATGTCAGTCTATGAATACAAATAAATAATTAATGAATAATTAAATGAATTAGTACCAAACTTCTGGTATAGTAATTTTATTTGGTGTTGTAGACTAATAATCATCCTTAATTCTTATAATAAATGTTAACTAATAAAATACATTAAATAACACCTTATACATATGTGATTATAAAATAACCTAGTGTGGGGGTTAGTTTTAGAGTTACCTTGGGAGATGTCTTGGATGGAAATTTGGAGGTTTTCCACGAGTCTCAAATGACATATTTCTTTTTAGGTTAGGCTTAGATGTTATGAGAGAGATCCTAGTGACCCTTTAGGCATGAACCTAGATTTAGAGCCAATGCCTTGAGTTAAGTGAGGGGTTAGCTCAGTTTTTCTAGCATCCTTTTAAACTAAAAGCATCAGTGGATTCATAAATTTATTTTTGGAATAAAAAGTGCTACTCTTATACCATTTGGTATTGAGGGTGAATTTTAGTTGTGAAATGATAATTTAGGTAGGTGGGTGATTGTGCAGTGAGTTAAATCAAGTGATATCTATGAGCATCTTGGAAGATGAAGCTAAATGGGACTACCATTGAAAGGGTATGGTTGACTGTTTAAATAGTATTGTGAGTTTAATTTTGGAGATTCATGACTCAAGATGTCTTCATCCATGTTAGATGGTTGTGTGGTATAAAGTGACCCATGTGTTTGATATTTTAAGTAGGCTAGACCATACCAGGAATGCATGGTTATATTGGGCCTATGAATCTTAATAAATGGGTATGGACATTACATTAAGGTAATATCAAGGTAGTATACATATTCACACATGGTACTAATTGAATTAAGGATTAGTGGAACATGTTATGTGTGGTGTTGTGGTAATAGTTTACATTGTGTGGAAATTTTAGCAATAAATTTATTGTATCACGTTGAGGGATGTTAGTTCACAATTACATTGAAAGGGGTCATGGGTTCTTGAATGTTATGTTCATGTGTCACTCCCAAAGTAGTGTGACTTGGGTGTTAAAAGTTTTTTCATGAACATCATAGACCTGAGCTGTTAATAGTAACATATGAGTTATACCAGTTCCGGGGACAACCATATAAAAGGTTTAGGTTCTATAAACTTTATGATATGAGTTAGAGTTTTGGATTTATTGTTCGGTTATGACAATGTGTGTGAGAATGGATTGGGAAGATAATCATGCCCGTGTTTAAGAATAGAATTATTTAATTATGATTATAAGTAGATGGAGTAAATAAATGTGTTGGGGAGTTCACTAATAGTTTTTCATGGAACGAATATTATTCATGAATGAGATTCCATTTTGCTTTAAGGTTGGAGTTTCAAATGGGAACTTGGTAAGTGAGTTTCACCACATCCAGAAACCATGTTCGGTAGTGGATAGAGTTTTTTACATAGAAAATAGGTTTTTTATAGTAAGGTTATTACTAGGACACTCTTTTGGAGGGGAGTTTCATGTAAGTCATGGAATGTGTGACCTTTAAGGGAGAAAGATTATTATTTTAGAAGGAATATTCATTAATTCCTAGAACGACTCTCATAAGTTAGTGAGCTGGTAATTTCAAGTTTCCTAATATTTGAGGAGTGTTGAATTTAAGACTTAGGGAAGAGTTTGGATCAAGTATAGATGTTAGATTAAATATAAAGGTGCATAGTTGATATTGGAACTTTGATAGATTAGTGTCAAATTAGTTCTTTAAATATTTCATGATAAGGAAATGATTGGTGTAGTTTTTATTAGGATTAGTTTCCTCAACTGAGATGGTGGTGGTGAATTAGTGATGCGAAGTTTTTACAATTTCTTTTCAATAAAAATAGACCTCTATGACTTGTTAAATTACAATCCAATCAAAAAATAAATAAATTCTCCTCACATAATCATGAAAAAAAATAAATAGAAAGTAACACACATATTTTTACAGGGTTTAGATCTAGTGTGAAATCACACTACTTGTTGTGGCTAGTTAATCTCCCCAGCCACAGTTTATTTTCACTATATCCCCAAGTGAAATAATCTAAAAATAAATCATATGAAATCCCACTAAAAATGTTAGGAGTCATACCAAACTTCAAAACTTTATGATTTATTACAAAATATTATTACAAAAAAATGAAGATCACTGAATAAACCATGTTTCATTGGTAATGAATGATGTAGATCCACTTTTGTGAGCCTCGATAATATGAAATAAATAATCTACCATAGTGAAAAAATTTATTAGACCATGAATTTATTCTAAATTTGAAAAATAATATTTAGAAGTCATGAATTTCATGAAATTTTAATAACTAAATAAGAAAAAATGGTTTTGGACTTCCCTCTAATAAATTTTTTTGGTTTTCTAACTATCAAATATCCACCTAGCATATACTAGATCCACCCCATTTTCTATCCTTTTTACACTATATATCTTATGATTTTTACACTATCATATCTACACTATGCATAAAACGGGTGCACCATTTTTTCTATAGAAAAAAGTGAAAACATTAAATCCCCACAATCTTCATAACTGCAGTGAACATCAACATCTCTAACGATACATTATGAACTGAAGACTTTAATTATTGAGACATGTAGAACTATCCATAAAACGATATAATAAAATCACCTAAGAATACATTAATAATAAAAACCAATATAAATTCAGTCCATAAGTGTCAAATATTCTTAATAATATACATGGAACAAATAAATTTGTGAATCTCAATTGGAATCAACTATATAGATAATCAGTTACGCGATTCAGCGTTGAAATATGTCACAAATCGATGTCGTGATTCCAATAAGCTATGTAAAAAATTGGCTACATGAAGCATTTGGCTACGTGGAACCCCAAATTATCTATGTCAATCATTTGTCTAAATGATACATTCAATTACATGGATGAATCAGTTAAATGACATAACTGGATACGTGAATCACCTATACGAGTCACCCTTCACCAATTTAACTATATGATTCCTCCCTTTAAAAAAATTGATATCTATATGAAATATACACTCAAAATCAAATATAACTAATTCAACTAACCTACAAACCTTATAAAAAAACTTTATTTAATCATAGAAATTTATTCAATGTTATATAACTCCATAAAAACTAGATCAACCATCTCCAGGCTTATGAGTTCCTTAAATAAAATCTTCAAAAGATACAACTACCAAAACTCACCAATAACCATGGGAAATTTAATATTTGTCAAACCAATCAAAAAATACATGGGGTTCTTAAATACCCACCATTAAATTTATTGAAAATCAATTGGAAACCCCATAATAGTCCATTTATGAAACAATAACTTGGTTATTAAAAAAACGAAACCATTTCCTCATATCTATGGTGAATCATTGAAGCCCATAGATAACTTCAGCTATAATGGATAAATTCGATCTTAATATCCTACATTCATCATGATCTATATCCATGATTTATCATAATTGAGTAAACATCTTTAGAATTTTATGATTTTAATATTCTTATACAAATTATACTCATACTCCCCTTTTATCTTAAAATTCTATACCGTTTTGGAAATATAATCCAAAGGACCATGGGGGATCTCAATGAAATAGAAATTAAATTGTGTGATGAAGGATGGAAATAAAATTTCATCCAAAATTTCAAAAACCACTCATGTGGGAAAGAATTTTTAAAGATATCTATAAGTTTCTATTTTGTGAAAATATCTAAAAGTTTGATTTCACGAGAATCGATCTCCTCTTATATGAAATGATAATTAATGTAAATATATTTATGCAATGAATGATGAAAAATATTTTTTGATAAATAAACATCACTTGGATTTTACAAATAATCTTTAGCAGTCTTTGAATATAAACCTTCAAATATACTAGTTTAACTAACATCAATAAGGCCAGTATAACATCATGTGTAGCTTCTACATAATTTAATTCAGATTTACTCAAGGTCACTGACCTTTAATTCTTACTATATGAGTTAAAAAAATCATCACCAATAAAGAACACTCTTACTAATGTGGATCTATGGTCTATACAATCACCTTCCTAATCTGTATCAGTGTAAGTAAGAAAATCTTGATCCACACTAAACTTTTTTAGAAATCCATAATTAATGGTGCCTTTAATATATATTAGAATTATTTTAATTTCATGCATGTGTGAAGACCTTGGTTTAAATTGATACCTTATACTTAGAGCCACCACATAAGAAATATCTGGTCTGGATTCTATGAGATACAATATGATACTTATCATACTTTTGGAAATCTCTTAATCATCCATGTTGTAAGGTTAATTTTTTTCAATATTGTGCTAACGGATATAGGCATATAAACCAATTTAGTATACTTCATTCCAAAATATCTCAAAATTTATTTAGAATAATTATCCTATATAATTAATACATCCTCAGTATTCTTCTCAATATGTAATCTTAGAATGTAGTTCAGTTCCCCCATCATAGATATCGTAAATCTCTTTTCTATGTCTGTAGAAACTTTCTCACATAAGTAACTTTTATCATTGAAAAACATTTTGACATACACATAAACTATCGCCACTAGTGTCTAAAAATCCCTCTTTAAATATACTTTTTTTTATACCATGACATTTAAAAACCACATTTTTCTCTAACAATTATTATGTTTAGAATACCATTCCCTTTGAGTCTTTTTTAATCCATACAAAGTTTTATTCAATCTATTGGCCATTACTGCATCATTTTCATGAATTAAACCTTATAAATTTTCAATAAAAACTTATTCTTCATGATCAACATTTAGAAACAAAGGTTTTTCATTGATTTGATAATTTTTTTTAATTCTTATGAGCTACAACTTCCAAGAACAATATTATTATATCTGGTTTATAAACTTGTGTAAAAGTTTCTTCAAAATCAATTTCTTATATTTGAGAATAACCTTTGAAAACAATTCTAGACGTTTTTAGTGTGACTTCACATTTCTTATTCATCTTTTTATTTAAAATCCCATATATATGAATCACATTTTTTTTGATCTTAGCCCAAGATCCAATGTAAGTTTATTATCAATTTGATTAATATCTTCATTAAATGATTTTACCCATTCCTCATGATCAATATCCTTAGTCACTGATCTTGGTTTAAATTGTGATTGAAGAGATGTTTTATTTTTAAATCTTAGTATTCTATTGATTTGAACTTATGAATTCCGATTCCCAATGATATTATTAGGTTCAACATGCCTCTTTAGTCTCTGAAACTAATTCTTTTACCACCAACACCTTCTTCATCATCACTAGAACATTATAAATTGACATCAATTATTTCTAATTTTATTTTAGAAACTTTTTTATCCATTTATCTCTAAATCTATGAAATGTTTTTTTAAAGGAAAATAAAATTATTCTTGAAATTACCAACCTGTTTTACCTAAAGTTTCATCCATTTTCACATCCAAACACTCAAAAAGTTTATATAATCTTTTATTCCAACATCTGTATCCATTCCCACTAGATAAATAAGCCATAAAGACTATATGATTAGTATTTTATTAAAACATTCCTAACATGGTTTCTTTGATTTTAATATAATAAGAACTACCAAAGACCATAAGATATTTCTATGTAGGTTTATTTCGGTACTATATATCATAGGGTGTATCCTATATTTGGGGTCTTAAAAGATTTTTTTTTTGAATATTCACATCGGTACATATTTCTTCTCTCTAGAATAAATTTGATACATAATTCTCATTTAACATAGTTATTCCCATTTCCATAATACTCTCATTATTCATATCTATAATGTGATTCTACTGTTGTGCTTAGGGTGTGTTATACTAATACTTGATTCCATATTTCATAATTAAGGTTTCAAATGAATCACATGTGTTTTCTTTACCACTATCTGATCTCAGTTTTTTGATACACAAAACAAGTTATTTTTCAACCTTTCTTCTATAAATTTTAAAAATCCTCATGGACTCAAACTTCTGCTTGATGAAAGGAACATTATTCATCAGAGTGAAGTAATTTATGAAAGTAATGAAATAATGATCACCTCAGGTAGAATTGTTTTCATGGTCCAATAATGATCATTATGGAATAACTCCATTGGTCTTGTGGTAGTAATATCCAAATTCTTATGAGTATTTTACGTTATATTTCCCTTCTGACATGTTGAAAAGACTCTATATTGATCTATCTTTAACTTAGGTATATCTATGACAACTTCATGCTTCCTAATATTACTTAGGATTCTTTTACCAAGATTCCTAATTTTGTTATTCTATAATAAATTTTTATCTATATTTCTCAATTAAAATATATTGGATGGATCACCAATAAAGAATAATTTTCCATTTATTTCTATTACCTTATGAAAAAGTTCCTCCATCTCCTATTATTTTATTGATGCATGTATTTCTCTTGAATTTTAATTCATTACCATCATCAATAAGTTATATAACACTAAACTAGTTGTTTTTTATCCCTTCAATATAGAGAACACATATGATTTTTAATTATTATTCTCAATTTGAGTTGCTCTAATAAAATTTATTTTCAAGAAATATTCATTACAAAATGTTATTGAACCTCATTTATGTTTTTAGTGTTCTTCAGAATATTACAATCACCAGTAATGTGGGAAGAACACCCACTATTTAGTATACATGCATTTTTTATCTTTCTTACCTTAAAGGAAACTTCTTCCAAGTAATATTTCTCTTCATTAACCACTTTAAATGATTTCTCTTTATAGAGGGAACTGATCGGGTAAGCCTGCCATGCATTTATCTACTCAATGTAACTTTTGATCACACCTTCCACATAGCACTTCATGAAATTCAAACTTGTTTTGAGTTTTCATCTTATAATCAGTTTCCTTCCCAGTTCACATTCTTCCAAAATATGTTATCTTATCATTCTAACTATTCACCTTATATTCTTTACTTCTCTATAGTAAATATATGGTACACCAATATGTATATTATTTATGTCTGATCATTTCACATAACTATAAATAAAACTAAAATATTAATTTTCTTGAAAAAACAGTGTTGTGTCCATAAAGTTTCTATCCAAAATTTGACCTATGATATTTTTTTTGAGTCTTATTTAGTTTTTTATCAAGAAAACAGTTTTCATTAAATATTCTTCTTTCATAGGGAACTTTTTTTTTGAAAATTTCTCTCTATTTTTCTTGATCCACATTTTTTTTCTAGAACCAAGATTTAAACATAAATTATTAGTTTTAATAGTTTTTGAAACATGTTTTTCATATGGGTACATTACTATGAATTTTTAATATATCTGGAGGATTATACCTTTACTTAAATAGATCTTTTTATGTACTTATTGATCTTTTATTGGAATTTCACAGTATCAAGAAATTTTTATTGTGTCATTAATAATTATTCATCCCTAAAAGAGAGTGTTTATTTGAGATCTTTAATTATTTTCTCATATTACATAGCTTTCAATGTGGGTTTTTTATTTTATTCTGCATGATATACCTCTCTTTTTTATTTCTCACCTTTTTTGTAAACTAGTTTCTTTTATCTATTACAAGAGTATTATTCACTTCCTTGAGCATGGTGTTTTTCTTAAGGAATATATCAAGTTTCTCTTTGAGTCTGTATTCATAATTTTTTGGTCTTGAATCATCCTCCTCGTCTCTAAATGAATCTACAGTCTTCTAAGTATGAAAAATATTTTTTTAAAAACTTTATTTTATTTATTCATCTAAATCACTACATGAGATAAGATCAAAATCCACTTATTTTATCATTAGATTCATTTTTTTGGTTCATTAAAATCTCTTATTTCTCCCATAATCCATTTAAACTAATTTGTAATTTTTGGACCACTTATTTTCATAAGTATTTTCATCATTTTTAGATTCATAATTTGTTCCTTTACTCTTTGGAAAATTAATCTCAATGTGTGTAAGACTATTTAATTTATAACATAAAATAGAAAATTAACTTTTCTATTTATTTTTCCCTTAAAAAAACTTTTGGAAGTAAAATCAAAAAATATTTGATATTCTTCTTCATTCTCAGGATCACTTGATTCAAAAAACACTTCATAATTAAAATTTTCATATTCCTCATAACTTTAAAATTCATATATTCCTTAACATTCTTCTTGAATGCGGGATTTTTTTTTGAATTTTATAAGAAATGTGAATATTATATAGCTTATAAAGAGAATGATATTATTTTTCTTCATGTGTTAAAATTTTGGGATAAAATCTATCTAAAAAATTTCTCATCAATTTCTTCAAAACTGTTAAATCATCAATTTTCTCACCAAATACTCAAATATTACTCATAATTTCATTTACATGAGAAAATAAGTCATAAAAACATTCAACTTATATTATTTTAGTATCTTAATATTTTGTTCTCCATATATTTATCTTGGAATCTTTGAATTTTACACTGCCTCTGTAACTGCTCTCCAACCTATCAGATATTTCCTTTACAGTTTGTTAGCCCATAACATTCATGTAAAATTTATCTAATAATGAAATGAGAATATAATTTAGTGATTTTATATCCATTCCATATTCCCTTTTTTAGAAAAAATTATCTGATCATTATTAAGGAATGCTGGAAAACCCACTTTCCCTAAATCATGAACTTCCTGACCTATAGATAAAATATATAACAACATTGTATTCTTCCAATTGTGATAATTTTTTTTGAATATAGGTGCACCCCTATAGTTAAATATGTTGATATTATCCACGGACAAAAGGAAAATTTTTAGGATCCTATAATGTAACACCCTAGGATTCTAAAGTACAAACATGTATTCTATAGCGTGCACGACATGCAACACCAAGCATCTAATGTAATATATTATCCAGATACTTCATAATATATTTAATATTTTAAATATATTCAGTACATGATATAGCTTATAATAAAATAAACACCAGGATAACTTATGTTTCACGCAATAGCAACCGTTCTCAATAGATTGCGTTACATGCAAGAACAACCTTCCTTGATAGCTTTCGTTACACACAAGACTGCGTTTCACCAAATAACAATGCATTATTAAAATATTATTATTTAATATAATATGATATAACCTAGAAATTATTTTATAAATTATAAATATTATTAACTAACATATGAAAATTTTTGGTTTATATTAATATAAAATGAATTCATTGGTTAAAAATTAATGAGAAATAAAAATAAAACCAATTTGATATAAAAGGTAATATTATCATTTTAATGCATCCAGGGGAATTATTTCTAACTAATTATAATTAATTATAATTTGTTAGTTATTTTAATTAAATATTTATTTTATATATTCAATATAATATTGTTGATATTCATCCATTAACATTGATATGTATAAGATAAGAACAAACTCTATTTTACACATAAAAACCTATATTTTTATAAAGGCATTTTTATAGACATTTAATGGATAACCCATTTTAAATATAAATTTTGAACATTAATTGATTTAATTTGTCAAAATAAACATCAGATTTTAAATAGATACGTACTAATTATTTTAGTGTTAATAATTTATATTTTTCAAAAATATATCATTTTTTAATGAATAGTTAAAAATACTGAATTTTAGTTCAAAAATAATTTTTTATATAATTTATTTATAAATATAAATTATATTATATTTGGTTTTAAATATTAAATATATAATATTTTTTATTAATTAATACAATTTATTTTTATCAATTAAATTGATTATAAATATATAGAAAACTTTCAGATTTTTTTGGTTTAAAAACCCACATTGTCGTCCCACCTGCGCGATTAAATTAAAAACAATTGACACAAATTATGTGATTAGAATTTAGAAAATTTGATTCCATATTTGGGATCAGAATAATTTATACTATATAATAAGTTCAACTTAGTTCTTGACCAAAACTATTAGTGACAGTAATTAAAGTTAATTACAATGATTAAGGTTAAATAAAGCTTAATAAAGGACCAAAACTCTATCTTAAGGGCCCAAATGACCTAGAAAATTTTCCAAAACACATTATATGACAATATTTATAACCTATCCTCCCATTTCATGAATTCGGTTCATTATTGGATCCACTTTCAACATGAAACACATGCATGGAATATTACAAGAGTGACACTCCTCCACTATAAAAGTTCATCCTCTCATCCCACTCCCTCGCATCTCTAAATCCACATTGGATAAAAAAAATCTCTTCCAAAATATCACGTATAAATAATTTAATGCATTATATAATCCTCCCCCTGGGAAGGAAGCAATCTAATGAAGCTTTTAGTAGAAACTAAAAGAAGTTACACAATTAAGAGGTAACATATTCTCTCAAGCTCTCTAGTTTCATTTACATTCTACAACCCCTAAAATATCTTTATTCCATGATTATATTTGAAAAATATTATCCTAAATATAATAGGATTTTTTTCTTAAATCGTTAGACCTAAACATACACACACCTCCATGTAATGGGTAACAAACATACTGTTTTTGTGTACGGAAAACTACCACCTCATGAAACGATGATTGTTCATTTTTTCCTTACCACCTCTTATGATGACCATTATGATAGACACACTATTTATATATTATATATATTATTTCATTATAATTTATCAATCCTTTTATAACACATACCATTAATAATTTTTTTTATTTAATATGATAACATTGTTTGAGGAAGTGTGGACTACCCCCCCTCAAAGCGATGTGATTCATTCACACGATCCATGGAATGTATAAAAGATGATTACAATTAAAAATATGAGACATAAAAAACATATATATGATATTTATTACAAAATTATATTTATATAAATATAATATATATATATATCATTTTCTTTATTACCCTTTTACAGATATAGTGATGATGTCGTTCGTGGATGTATGGATTACCACCTCCTCGACATGATGTCATTTATTTTACATTAATAGAATTATATATATAAGTATATAGGTGTATATAATATTTTATTTATGATATAATTTTCATTATATAAATATATATTTTTACTTACCTTCTTTCCATAATGATCATAGAAAAATGAGAAGTACGACCTACCATCTCCAAGATTATAACGCTGATTAAATTTTCATAACCATATTTAATGTTTGTTTTTAAAAGTATAATGAATAAATAAATATTATAATTATTTCATTATTATTATTTTTGATATTTTATATAATGAACCCTTTGACCGTAGTTGACATACCCATGTTGTTTTTGACACGTAAACCAAATTTGTCCAATGCACCCGATGTAAAAGTAATAGACTAAGTTGTGGTATATAGCATGTTAATAAGTAAAATAAAAGTAATTATAAACATGAAAAAAGTTATAAAGAATATATAAAACTAATATAAGTATATTATATAGGAAGTTAAAATAATTTTACCCGAAAACAAGCTCATGGTAGGGGATTTCGTCTCAATTTACATTCCATTGAGACTTATTTTTGGTTATGTACCCAGTTTCTTTTATATGGTGTATATACTGCATTTATTCATTATATATCATGAATACAATTACTCTCATCATATTATAATTTTTATTAAATTTTATTCCTTCATTAGTTTTACTATTTAAAATGTTTTAAAGTGTTATGGGACAATTTGGAATATTTAAATATTATTTTACTCAATAATAACTTTAATGATATTTTAATGGAATTTTTTTAGATAAAATTTTATAACCATTTTTAATTAAAACATTTCATTATTATCTAATTATCCAGGACCATTTTCAAGTATTATTACCATTTTCCCACTCTTTAGTACTCAAAATGTTTTAGAAAATGTTTTTATGAAAAACTGAATATATTTCACACTTTATTTGGAGAACCAGTTCTCTTCTAAAAACCATGTTTTATTAAAATGTTTTCAAAAATGATTTTAAAATTATTTTGTAAAGAAAATTTTACTGTTTTATATTATACCAATGTTTTCAAAGGAATATTTTTATCTCTTTTCAAACATGGAATCTTTTTAAGATTTAACTGTGCAAAAAAGAAAGTTCTTTTTACCTTGTACAAATTGTACATATTTAGCTACCATCATTTCATTGAATATTACTTTTAATATTTAAATGGTTAATTTTTAAATAAAATATTTTCAAATGTGATTTTCATAGAAAAGGGTTTCATAAGTTTTGTAATAATAAATAGATAATTTCCTCAATAATGTTTTTTAAAATATAATTTTTGATGTCTCCATTCATCAGTGAAAACAAACCATTATTTTACTGAACATGGGGTATAATATATTGATACCATACTTAATCTTACTCTCGATGGTTTATGATTGAATTGGACAATTATAAAATTCACATTCAATTCCTTGATTCATATTTTAGTCCACTTAAAATATTCAATCACCTATGATCATCAAACATTTTATTTCCCCTAATTATCCATTTCATTTTTATGGATATTATTATTTTGTAAACCATAAACAATTTTATATATAGTTATGAAATTGAAAATAATTTTTTTTATTTGGGTAAATATTGATAATCTGGTATTCTTTATTTATTATAGATATTTGATAAGTCCCATTGTTAAATTGATTATTCAATATATAAGGAATCTTTTGGACTTGTAAGACACGAGTGGGGACTAGTTATAGATATCCCATCGATGCATCAGTATATTTATGGGATGATTCATTCAGATAGCCTCCTTAGATGAGTTTTTGCGCTATATTTTTTAAACCGTCATGTGAAAGGTCTTGACAGTAAAGGTACCATTTATTGAGGAAACATGAAATCCCATAATAAAGAATTTCCCTCAAATTAGTTTCAGTTATTATTTATCTAGGAGATTTTTTTTCAATATATCTATGGATACATTTAATTTTTAGTTATTTAGATGGAATGTATTTTAGTTTCTTGCTGTTCCATATTTATTTTTTCCTTATCTAGTTATTTAATAGCATGTTCTTCCATTTATTACATTTCCATAACTTTTATGCACTATAATTTAGTTTATTGATTACATGGAATGTGTGATCATTTATTTAATTTTCTATACTAACTATTCTCATTGATTCATTATTTCTTCTACTAATTTTTCCTTAATGAGCATTTAATATCCCTCTTATTATGTTTATTTTCTCTAGAATCCAATAAGAATACTATGGAAGATATGCATGGATTTACTAGATAGATTAGAGTAATCATTAAAGTTATTTCCATAAAAATAAGAAAAAAATTATATTGTAATTAGTGTAGTCTATTATAATAAATGTATCATGTATGTATCTAGTTTACAAATACTACTAAACTCTACTGTACTTTGGGGATTTATTCCTTGTAATCATGCTAATGTAATTAATAGTTGGCGCCATATTTGAGATTTCTGGGGTTGTGGCACTATAGTTGGTGTTAGAGGATGTTTAGTAGAAACATTGGGAACTAGCAATAGGAAAACATAGGTTAGAGAACAAGATAATAAAGTAGAATTTGAGGATAAGTATAGAATAATATCCTGGATTTTTTTAAGGTAGAGATTTTGTGGGACTTCTACGAAATACATCCCTGTTAGGGTACTAAAAGTGGATGAGGTTCTGGAAAAGATGTACCAAGGTGTAATAACTCTGAAAAAGTGTTCCGAGCCTAACTCGCGGCAACCTGGTACATGGAAATGGCACTTACTCCACACTTGGTTTGACACACTCAGGGGATATTCTTAGGAAAATTCAAATTTTCTTTAAAAATCACTATAAAGGATTTTTATAATGAATAATATAGGTTAAACCTATATTTTTTAGATTAAATATATGGTGTCATGGTAAAGAAATTGTATGAATGATATTATGGATAAACCCTAGACCAAGGAATGAAATATGTTGAAATAATTGGATGAAGTATTTGTGTATTGATGTTTTATTAAAAAAACCTTAGTTAAACTGTTATTTAGTGATTATCCAAATTTCAAAGATGTCTATCATATTTATTTTTTCAAATTACATTAATTAGGTTTCAGAAAATGAAAACCTATAAGGTGGGTGAAAAGAAATAAAATATGTCATGGTAGTAGGTCATGATCCCATGACCAAAGGATGATAATGGGTTCACGCCAACCACTGTGCTATATAATGTCCAAGATAATTTTTTATTGTTTTTAGTTAAATGATTTGATGAATAAATGTTAATGATGAATTAGTAGTATCAATTTTTATGACTACAGATTAATTTATAAACCATATTGGTTTGTATGATATTTATATTCAAATAGTTATACTTTTCACTCTTTTATATGCCTTACGATCCTTTAAAAGTTTCTTTTATTGCTTCAAGTATACAAAAAAAATTATTATTAGAAATTAATTTCTAGTATTAAAATGTTAAATTATAATTTGATCAAAGAAAAACCAAAATATAGGATTGTTTATATTAAATTGAAACCTATCGAGTAAGTATATTTTCATTATATTCTTTTTCAGTAATATAATTACCCAAAATAGGAAAAATAATTCGAAATAAACCATTTTTATAATACCTTAATTTTTGTTGAAATGATGGTCTCTTAAATCATCAAATATTTATGGATTTGAGTCCCTCAACATTATATTAATAATTTACTAGTTTTTGATTGATGACCTCATTAACTCCCTATAAATATTTACACTTTTCCTCATAGTACATATCTCTTATTTCTACTGATGTTCTCTTACTTATAAAACTCTTTACATGGTAGTCCATGTGACCTTTGTACTTCCCATTGTCTATTTTCTAGAGGATGTTTTATCAACCCTTTGCAGGATGTGGGATTTAAAATATAAAAAATAACAAATTATCTATCACCATTATCATGTTTAAATTGCGATGACATAATTTAATTATGGTGGGGAGTATGTAACACCCTAAAATTCTTAATTATAACATTGTATTTGATAGTGTGTATGACATGAAACACCAAACACATAAGGTAATATAAGATCTTGATACTTTATAATATATTTACTATTTTAAATATATTTAGAATATAATATATATTGTAATAAACACAACACCAAGATAGCTTATGTTACACATAATAAAAACCTCCCTAGATAGATTGCGTTACCTGCAAGAGCGACCGTCCTCGATAGCTTGCGTTACATACAAGACCGAGTTTCCCCAAATAAAAATATATTATTAAAATATTATTATTTAGTATAATATGATATAACCTAGTCATTATGTTAAAAGTTATGAAAATTATTCACTAACTTATAAATATTTGTGTTTTATAAAAATATAAAATGAAATAATTGGTTACCAATTAATGAGAAACAAAAATAATAACTAATTGGATATGAAAAGAAATATTATTATTTTAATGATTCCAAAGGATTTTGGTCTTAATAATCATAATTAATTAATATTAGTTAATTATTTATCGATGTATATATTTTATATATTCAATAAAATATTTTTGATATTCTTCCATTAATTTTTATATGAATAATATAAGAAAAAAGTCCATTTTACACATAAAAACCTATATTTTTATAAAGTCAATCTTACAACCTTTTAAAAAAGAATATATTGAGAAATTTTTGTTTTCAACAGTACATAATTATATATGGGTTAGATTTTTGAGAACAACACTCTATCACTTTATGATGATTTTGATTCTCACAAATATCCTTATTTGTTATTCTAATAATTTTACTTTGAATATATTTTAGGAAATTAATATTATTTGTTTCTATATTTTGAGATAATATTAAATCATTAAATTCACATGTAATATTTGGAAAACTATTTGGAAATCATTTTTAGCATGTTTTGGAAACACTATTCATTCTCTACATATTCAGAAATTACTTGAGCATGTTCTAAAAACACTGTTCATGACATACGTTGAAGATTGTAGAATAAGGATGGAATCCATCATTTACTTTACAGGTTATCAAAAAAGTATTGTTAAGAAACCATACATTATCAGAAAAGTATGAAATAAGGAACCTTACTTTTGGAAGGAACCTTACTTTTGGAAGGAACATTACTTTTTGAAGAATAGGAATACGTTTGGAAGGAACCATAAGTTTGGAAAATCAAAAAATTAATGAAGAATATCATTATGTGAGTACGGGATGTTATGTGTGTTTCTTAAAATTATGGTTCATAAACTATACTTTTGTGAACAACCAAACATTTGAGAGTTGAAGAGAAAAGTATGGTTTATCAACCTTACTTTTGTGAATGATCAATCTCACGTT
This sequence comes from Viscum album, assembly GCA_963277665.1. NCBI lineage: Eukaryota > Viridiplantae > Streptophyta > Magnoliopsida > Santalales > Viscaceae > Viscum > Viscum album. The sequence continues at coordinate 1,957,845,927 of OY728153.1, forward strand.
TGGAAGCTGATAAAAGTATGGATCATTAACGTTATGTTTAAGATCAACCTTACATTGTGAACCATACATTCAAAGATTGTATGTTATGCAGTTTAACCCTATGTAATATATAGAATATTTAAATTCTGGCTTTAATAAAGCAATGGTCTATAAATGAATTATTAGTCTGATTTCAAGATAGATTAACAAACCCTCTTCCAATGATCTCGCTCATCATCTAGAATGCTCATAGCCTTGGGGCCAGAGTGAATACAGAAATTCTCTCATCTGAGAGGTCTAAATTCAAAGATTTGATTGTTGTGTTCCTAGAACCCAAACAGTGCCCTTCCAAGATTTGCGAGTTTTCTAAAAGGATTGGTTTGCACTATTTTTTTCATAGCGACCCACTTAACCAACACATATGGATTTTCTGGCATTCTGGTTTGAGGGTCATAATTTTGGTGTCACCTGATCAAAATCTCTCGGTCAAGGTGATGGATGGAAGGCTCACCTTCTTTTGCTTCTTTGTTAATTCCAAGTGTGATGCCAATCAGCGAGAGAAACTCGGGTCATATCTCAGCCTCATCAACCTGAGGGAGGATCCATGGATTTTGGGTGGTGATTTAAACAAAACTATGAATGCCTTGGAAAATAAAGGTGGTTTATCCTTCCCCTGTAATGACAGGATGGCCTTCTCCTCCTTTGCTTAATGAAAGGGGCTCCTTGACCTCGGCTTCACAGGTGATAAATTCATGTGGTACGACAACCAGTGAGGGAATGGGGGACCTAGTGAAGACTTGACCGCTGCCTGGGTAACCTTCAGGCTATCTCGGCCTTTCAGAACACTGAGGTCTCTCACTTTTTCTGGGCGCTGTCAGACCACCCCCCACTCCTTCATCTCATAAGACAGTCCCCCCCAATATCGAGGCAGTTCTTTTTCTCCAAAGCATGGACTCGTAACCCAAGCTTTCTTGACACTATGGATCTTTCCTCAAACTCCCCTTTCCAATAAAGCAGCTGGGTGAGGCTTCACATGAAACTTCGACATTTAAAACAGGCTCTTCATGGTTGGTCCCCCTCCCTTAGACCCAACCATTCGGACTAAGATGACATTTCCAAATACATCGAGAGTATTGAAGTTTCCTTGGAAGATCAATGGGATGACAATGCCTTTTCCACCCTTTGCCTCAAGAAACAACATCTCAATGTGATTATTCTGGAATAGGAGCAGCATCTCTACAAAAGTGTTCATGTCTCCTGGCTGAGAGAGGGGGATCGAAACACTACCTACATCCACGCCTGTCTGAAGGAGAAGCACTAGGCTCACGTGCCCAACATCAGGCTCGAGGTTGGATCTTTTACCAACGACTCTGTGGTTCTTGGTGGTATGGTTTGTTCCCACTTCAAAAACCTCTTATGTGATCTTATCCACTGCTTCTAGGATGGATACCCCTCCGGGCACACAGAGATCTTTGACTCAATCCCCCATAACATTACCAATCAAGTTAATGATACTCTTAGTGGTATCCTGAATGAGAAGGAAATATGGGGAGCAGTGAATCTTCTCAACCCTGATAGTGCTCCTAGCCCAGATGTCTTTCTGAGATCCTTCTTCATTTCCCCCTAGAACATCATAATGAAAGATCTCTCTGAGTCCATCCAAGACTTTTTCAGACACAACTCTCTCTCACGGGTATCTAGCGAAACCACCATGCTTTTGATCCCCAAGGCCATCTCTCGTTCTTCTCTCTCGAAAAATTGGCCCATCAGCTTGTGTAATTTTTCATACAAGGTTCTGGATACAATCATTAACAACAGGCTTGGCAACTTCACTAATCAATGCATCTCTGAGGAACAAAATGCTTTTGTCAAAGGGAGATCAATCCAAGGGGTTGTTGGGGTTTCCCAAGAGATTTTTCGGGACATCAACAGAAAGGTAATGGGTTCAAATTTAATCACTAATCTTGACATGGATAAATCATATGACCATATGGAGTGGAATTTTATCACCCGTACCATGACATGCATGGGGTTCTATGAGGATACTATTGATATTTTTTTATACTACTGTAGCTTGGCCTGTTTCAACATTAATTTTTCTGGGAAGTAGTGTGGTTTCATCAAGTCGGTCAGGGGTTTACGTCAAGGGGACCCTCTCTCCCCGACCCTTTTTATTTTGACCCAAGACACCCTTAACAGACACTTCTCCCAAGCCATGGAACAAGGTGTTATTTGGCCCTTTCACTGTGGTTTGCATGTCCCCATTGTCTCCTATATTGTTTTTCACAGATTACCTAATGTTCATCATAAATGGGAGGAACCCCTCCATCAAAGGTTTCATGAAGATCATGGATGCATATGCAAAGTGGAGCAGACAATTAATCAACGGGGAAAAAATGGCATCTTCCTCGCTTCGAGATGTCCAAGCAGATGTAGGAGCCCCATTGAAAACATTATTGGTATCCACGATAAAAAGTTTCCCTTAACATACCCGGGGGACCCCCTTTCCCCGGGGAGGATTCGTGTCCATTTCTTCGAGGAGCTATTCAACAGGATCATAAACAGCATCAATAACTGGAAGAACCGATTACTCTCCTTTGGGGGTAGAATCACTCAGATAAATTGTGTTTTTTCCTCTATTCCTATGCACATATTGTTTGTTATTAAGGTTCCAAGGTCTGTCCTAAAATGGCTAGAGTCCACTTTCAACTCGTTTCTCTGGGTCGCCCATGGTGATGGCTAATGAATATGGGACTATTGGAATAAGCTGGCCAAACCCCTGGATCACGAAGACATTAATGTGAAAAGTATGGATGAGTCTATGTTTCTTCTTCAAGGTAAACTGGCCTGGGAGGTCATTGAGGGTCAGTATTTATGGGGCCGCTTCATCAGAGAGAATTATGGCTTTGGCCTAAGGGATAATGGCAGGTTGCCCTCTCCTATTTGGAGTTCTATTCATGACCATGAGTGCTCACTCTGTCACCACTCTCTTTGGATTCTTGGGTAGGGAAAGGTCAATTTTTGGTAATGGAACTGGGGTGGTGGTCTCATTACTTTCCCGGGCTACCCAGCTCCAAATATATCAGTCAGGGAGGCTTCCCTCCATCCCTCATTCCTTAGGGATGTGCTGAGCCCAGACCATGAAGATCATTTCCTTGAAATATGCATGGATGGATCTCTGGACAGGTTCATTTTTAGGTGCTCTCCTTTAGGTAGATTTTCAGTAAAGGATTATAAGAAGATCACATCTGTGCAACCGGCCAGCGACCCCTCAGGCTGCACTCTCTAGTGAAAATATATCCCTCCTAAATTTAGTTATCTTATCTGGAGAGTCTGGCACAATTCCCTTCCAACGGAAATGGACATCAAAGAGAAAAGTATACCTATGGTCTCACGATGCATATGTTGCTCATCCCATAAGGAGGAATCAGCAATCCATCTCTTCCTTCACAGTGACTGGTCCGACCATATTTTGAGTGTGCTTAATGAGTTCGTGGTCCTCCCACGGGTGGCCTTTTCATTTGAGGATTTCTTCCACCACTGGTTTCACGGATCCCCCTCCAGACATGAGGCAGATGGGCGGTCAATTCTAATAGTCATTGGCTTTTGGTTCATTTTGAAAGCACACAATCAGGAAGGCACCACGGGTATCATCCCTCCCTACAGGCTTTGGGTGTTAGGAACAGGCTACTTGCCTCTGATATGGGTTCTCTCTATAAACACCATGAGTTGGCACCTTCCCTTAGACGTTTTATTGCAAAGCCGCAACACCCTGACCCTCTATCCCATTCACCCCTGGGTCGTGGGTTCGACGGTTTCCTCATCCCAATGGGCTCAAACCCAATATAGATGGGGATTTTGTTTAGGGTATCATGAGGGGAGGTGGGGATGTTAGGTAAAATATGGGTTCATTCATCCTCGCGTTCAATGCATAGCTTGGGATGGGTGACTCTCTGGTGGCCGAAGCCAAGGCCATGCATGTTGGATTAGAGATCTGCCTAGCTCAGGCTAACCCTCTCACCATTGTGGAAACAGACTCAGAAATCAACTAGAGATCCCTTAAATGAGACACCCCCACATTAGAACATCACTTATATCATTCTCAAGTGCATATCTCTCGTCCCTCCTGATACAGAGATCCTCCACACGCAGCGTGAGGGTAACCATATGGATGATTTTTTTGATTCCATGGCCACCCAGGATTCTTCCCTCTCAACTTTCAACTCCCTCAGATCCCTGCCCCCAGGTGGTGTGTACGTTGCTCTCGGGGATGCTCTTGGCCATCGCTTTTTCAGACCTATGTGATCTTATGTTTCCAGTGACGGTTCTGTTCCATAACATGCTATCATGATGTTTTCTATTTAAATTAAAAATATATAATTTGTCTGTAAAAAAATATAGATTAAAAGCCCGAATCTAAAGAATTTATTTAATGAATTCAAATATGTTTATTTATTATTCAGAGGATCGATTTAAGAGGAGGTTTTCATGCCAAATTTTTAGGGGAGTTATGACTGCTCTATTCTTTAAACATTTGAATATTGAGAGTCAGAAGGAGACTTTTGTGGGTCTAAATATTTAAAGGAGAACACTCATCATTATTCTATATATACCTATATTATTTTTTATTACAGATATAGAGGTGAATCATCGAAAATATATATCAAGCTATTGAGTTTTTCACCGCTACAATTTACAGAGACAATCGAGACTTACATATCTATTGTTACAAAGGACGGAAAAGTTCTATTTTCTGATGAAGAAGAAACATGATTGAAGATTCACCGATTCTACATCAAATATATTTTGTGAATTGACAATTGAGTCATGTTTCAAATTATATTTCAAGATCTACTGCAATTAGATCGGCTCAGAACTAATTATCCCCCGAATAATATCTTTTCTGAAGAAAACGATCATTCTACTATCAATTGCGTTCTTTTGCAATTGTGAAGAACAACTGGAAAGTATTTCAATGAAAAAAATAATCTTTTACTTTGAGTAACGAGATTCTCATACTAAGTAGTGTATTTGGTCCTTGTGTATAAATCAGAAGGATCTGTTTAGCCTTAAACTTGTATAGGTGTCAACTTCCTACACTCTTTTGTGGAAAAGTTTATTGATAAGAGGACCATATAGTGAAAATCACCAAGCTCATGGAGTAGAGCACTAGTGGAGTGGACTAGGGGCCTTCTATTCCCCAAACCACTAAACATCGTGCGTCCTTTTCTATTTATTTTACACTACATAATCTTTCTAATAATGTTTAAAGGACTTAACATGATCTCATGGAGAAATTGTAAAAGACACAATTCACCCCCCCTCTTGTGTATATTTGGTATAACTCGATCTAAAAATTGGTATCAGAGGGGGGGATTTTGTCAAAGCTATAACAAGCTAAATGTTTATCGATTATACATCAGCACAACAGCTGATACATGAGAGGGAATTTCAATAGTTCGAGATCCCTACTTCAACGGTGAAAATTATGGAGGCTGGAAATCAAGGATGATCATTTATTTAAAGATCCTTGGATTCAGAGTCTACTTGAAAATTCTTACTCTCTATGTGATTCTAGAGAAACCTGAAGCATTGACAACTAATACAGAAGAAGAGTGAGACATAAACTCAAAATCCATGAATGCTATCATCTATGGTCTTGGACCAGATGAATTCAACAGAGTATCTCAGTGCCATAAAGCATTTGAAATGTGGAATACTATTACATTTTCTTATAAAGGAACTAATAATGTTAGACAGATGAGGTATGCTACTGATAAACTAAAATTTGATACATTTATATTGTTTGAAGGATAAAGCATCACCCAAATGAATGGATGGTTGAAAAATATTGTCAATAACATCACATATTTGGGAGATCTGATTAAACAAGATGATAAAGCTCTGAATATAATAAGAGCACTACCACCAAGATGGAATGGAATTTATGCTGCTATCATACAATCTGCACCTGTAAAATATTTGACAATGAGAGAGTTAATTAGAACTATAATGATGTATGAGGATGAGATGAAGGATAAAGAAAATGAGCATAAGGTTCTGATCAAGAGAGATGACATTGCCTTAAATGTGCCATCTCAAAGTAAAAGAAAAAAAGCTGAGGAAAAAGGAAATAAAGGGGAAATTATAAATTTTTCATTCATCCAATTTAGATGTGGAACTGGCTTAGATAGCTAGAAAATTCAGTAAGTTTTATCGAATGAAAAAAGGTTTTATAAAGTATTTTAAAAATTATGAGAAGTAAGTCAGATGTTATGAGTGTAAGAAACTTGTTCATATCAGACCTGACTATCCATAATTAAAGGAAGACAAGAAGAATAAATTCATTAAGAGAAATGATTATGAGAAAAAAGACAAGAAGGCAATGATGGCAACATGGAGTGTATTTGAATACTTTAGCAGCTCATCAGAGTCTGATTCAGAAAGAGAGGAATCGACACAGAAAGACAATAAGTGCTTTATGGCAGAAACTGACGTGGTAAAATCATATTACTCATCTGACTATAATTCAATCTACTAAAATGATAAACATAAAGCATACTGAAATATGTTTGAAAATATATATGATTATTTATTCAAGAAAAAACACAAATATTTAAATAATATTCATAATTCTATTTTAGGAGAGGGAGAGAGATAATATGGTAAAACAATATCACGAATTAATAGAAAAGTATAAATTAATTAACACAAACCATACAGATCATGAGTCTAAAATAAAAACACTGCAAACAGAAGTAGAAAAATATAAAAGTGTAGCTCTTATTTTTACAAAAGGAGAAAATAGAATAAATTAAATACATGGAAAGAATGTGATAAATAATAAAGCTATGGAATAGGTAGTAAAGGTGAAAAAATTAAACTATATAAAAATTACTTTATTCCTAGTACTAGAAAAGTAATCTATAATTATTATGGAACAAGAGGAAGCATATCTGAAAAATGTTAGTTAAGGCAACCTCAAATAAGTTGGATTAAGAAAGACTTTGTTTCAAGTAGTTTATATGATTCTATTGATTATAGAAAAAAAGAAAGTCTGGATTCCCAGGTCTTTGCTAGATTACACTACTGGACCCAACAGAATATTGTTACCAAAACAAATCCTTGTTTAAATCAAATTGAAAGATGTAGGTCACAAAAAACAAACTGAAATATAGTACATGGATAGTTACTGCTCCAGTAATATGAGTGGAAACTCATCAAATTTCATAACTCTAACTCAAAATGATGGATGTCTAGTCACATTTTCTGATAATGCCGAAGGAAATATTATTGGCATTAGAATAGTTGGAGATCTAGATGTTTTCTCAATAAATAAAGTACTCCATATAGAAGGATTGAAATACAGCCTGATAACTATCTCTATACTCCATGATGATAGTTATGATGTTGATTTTTCTAACAATTGGTGTTCTATTTTCAAAGATAAATTACTTAAATTTAGAGAACTCAGAACTGATAATGTTTATACCCTGGATTTAAATTCTACATGTAAACAAAATGTAAATATCATAACTAATAAGATAAATAAATCATGGATATGACATAAAAGACCTGAACGTTGAAATATATATACTTTAAATAAGTTATCTAAGAAACATATAGTTTTTGATTTTCCAAGTCTCAAATTTGAATGTGATGGATTCTATGATGCATGTCAACATGGCAAGCATCACAAATCATCCTTCAAATCTATTAACAATGTTGCTACATATAAACCTCTAGAACATCTATATATGTATCATTATGGACCTTCAAGGGTAGCAATCATGGCTAGTAAATTATATGTATATTTTTTAGTTGATGACTATTCTAGATTTACATGGATTTACTTTCTAAAATATAAAAATGAAACTTTTACTATATTTGAATGTTTTTGAAAAGTTTTTTAAAATGAAAAATCTTTTAAAATAATTTCATTAAGAAGTGATCATGGTGGAGAATTTTAAAATCTACAATTTAATTACTTTTTCTCAAATATAGGAATTAAACATACATTCATTGCACCAAGAACACCTCAACAAAATGGGTTTTTTATAGAAGAAATTGGACTATTCAAGAAATGGCTAGTACTTTTCTACATGAATACAGTATTCATACCTATTTCTAGGTAGAAGCTATAAGAACAACTTTTTATATAATGAGTAGAGTTTTAATCAGACCATTTTTCAAAAATACACCCTATAAAATCTAGAATAACAGAAAACCTAAATTAAATTATTTTAATGATTTTGGATGCTAGTTTTACACCTTAAACACCATGGAAAATCTTGGTATGTTTGATCCAAAATCTAATAAAGGAATTTTCTTAGGATATTCTACTACTTCCAAAGCTTATAGAGTTTTTCATAAAAAGTAAAAGATTATTTAAGAATCAGTTCATGTGAAATTTGATGAATATGCTGCCTTTGAAAAAATGAAATACCAAATTGATGAATAAAACTCTAATGATAACACGAGACATTAAAACATAAAAGATGATTTTGAAAAAGATATAAATGAAATCAATTACCATTCAGAATCACATGACATTGAGGAACCTAATAGTGTACTACCAAAACAATCTAAAATCCTAAATAATCACCCTTTAGAAAGTGTTATAGGATACCTAGACACAAGTGTAAAAACTAGAAGAAATGTTGGAAATCTTGTTGAATTCTCTTCCTTTCGATCCCAATTAAAACCTAAGACATTAAAAGAAGCCTTAGTTGATGAATATTAGATGATAACAATGAAAGAAGAACGAAACAAGTTCAAGAGAAATGATGTTTGGAATTTATTTGAAAGACCTCATAACTATCCAGTTATAGGAACCAAATGGGTCATTACAAATAAACAAGACGATCAATGAATAAGAACTAGAAATAAAGAAAGACTAGTAGTTAAGGGTTATAATCAGGATGAAGGTCTACACTATGATGAGTCCTTTGCACCTGTAGCAAGATTAGTATCCATTAGAATACTTTTAACCTATGTATCTCATATGAGATTTAAATTATTTTAGATGGTTTTTAAGTTTTTAATTTTAAATTGTTATTTAATCATGGAAGTTTATGTTGAGCAACCTCATGGTTTTGAAAATTCTCAAAAAACAGATTCTATTTTTAAACTTACTAAAGCTCTTTATGGACTTAAATAAGAACCTAGAGCTTGGTATGAAATATTAAGAACTTTTCTTTTAAAAATGATTTTAGAGTTTGAATGGAAGATCCAACACTTTTTAAGAAAACTAAAGATTCTAATGTTTTATTGGTTCAAATTTATGTTAATGATGTAATTTTTTGATCAAAAAGCTCCAAAAATTATCATGATTTTTCAAATTTAATTCAGAAGGAATTCTAAATGAGAAAGATAGGAGAATGAAATTTTTTTAGGACATAAAATTTATCAAAAAGATTATGGAAATGTTTTAAATCAAAGAAAATACATTATTGATTTACTAAAGAGATTTTTACATGAAAAAAACAAGACATATTCATCTCCTATGTGTACTAATACAACACTTGATTTGGATGAAACAGGAAAATAAGTCAACAAAATGTTATATAGAGGTATGATTGGTAGTTTATTATATCTTACTGCAAGCGGACCAGATATAATGAATTCAATATGTCTTTGTGCTAGATTTCAATTTGATCCAAAATAATCTCACTTAAGTGCTATCAAAAGATTTTTTAGATATTAAAAGGGAACTGTTTTTCAATCTATTCACTATCCAAAAACTTCTGATTTTAATTTAATTTCATATTCATATATAGACTTTGGAAGTTTTATATTAGATATAAAAATAACCTCATGGACTTGCCACTTTTTAAGAAAATATTTAGAGTCATGGTCTAGAAAGAAACCACACTCAGTTTCACTATCAACAGCCGAGGCCGAACATGTATCTGCATGCAGTTGTTGTGAACATGTTTTGTGGATGAAAAACACTATTGTTGACTTTGGAAAATTTTTTAATAATAAACCTATTTTATTTGATAATACAGTGCAATAAATATTTCAAAAAATCCTATTAATATTCTAGGACTAAGAATATTGATATCAGACATCACTTTCTAAGAGACCATGTTATTAAAAAGGATATATTCTTTGAGTTTGTAAGCACTAAAATTCAATTATCTAATATTTTTACTAATCCAATTCCCTCTGCATGGTTTTATTTTATTAAGGGTGAGCTAGGTTTATTTATTTTTAAATAATTTTTTTTCTTATTTTATTTATTAGATGATTAATTTACAAACTTCTTTAGTTCTACTTTAAACTTTTTCCACATAAATTTTTACATTAAAATTTGTAATAACTACTATATACGTAATGAAACTGGAATCAAGGATATCAGAAACCATTTCCCATTCCAAACCCGTTCATTTTCTCAAAACCCTTTGAAACCTGAAAAACCTTTTAACGATCTCCTCTACCCACAACTAAACCTTCGAACCCCTAACTTTACGAATCTTCAGAGATCTAAATCAGAAATATCAAAGACCAAGAGGATCGATGAGCTAGAGACCATCACTGTTAATCATCAGTGCACAATAGGAAGGAAAATTCCACAAGGAAAGACAATTGATTTAGAATGGCTATATTTGACAGATCTAATGCTACAGTAAGCCCTATATTTGCAGAACACAGAAAAAAAAATTGATGGAGAGAATATAGAGTTTCTATATGAGGTAGAACATCTTCATTTATTGTAATCTTTTATGTTTATCCTGGGAATAGAGGAAGACACTGTGATAGCAAATATCGAGGACATAAACTTTTCGATTTCCTCGGTAGAAATTGCTTAAATTCTTAATCTCCCTCATGAGGGTGTATTCGACTTTGATTTTAAGAATATAGGTGTTATTATACATAATTCAGAGGATATTATATATTTTTTGTTTGGATCAATGAATGTAAGGATTATGCAAGTGAAATATATAGAGCTACATTAAAATATTTTAGTTATGTTTTTGCAAATAGGGATTGCACCTCGTATATCAAAAATGGAGAAATTTTTATACCCTGACCTGTATATCATGTTCCTCCTGATGAGTGATATCTAGTTAAACATTTGGAGATATTTGGAGAGAATGAACTTTTATCCCTTTGTAAGATTCATTTCAATGATTTTGTTTAGGAAAGATATGATAAGGTTGGTGGATACTCGAGTGAGATGCCACCATAGAAACATGTTTAATGCTGTAACATTGAGAAATATTGGTTATTTTTGGAGAAGAATAAAAGGCTAGCTTATGCCCATAGAAGCAGAGGAAGAAGAAGAGAGTTCTCAAGCACAACCTGTAAAGTCAAAAGAAGGACATTCTCAATCGACAGTAAGCATAGTTTCAATGAGAATCAGATTTGAAACTGTTGATACACCTACAGATGGGGAAAATCAAGAAGAACTTCAAATAAAAAGGCATAGAGTGGCTTCATTTAGAGAGGAGTCTAATAAAATAAATTCAAATGAAACTGAACCACTTCTGAGCTATATATTTATTATAGAATCTACTATACAGTAAATTGCAATACAAATAGTTTCTTAGATTGAGGTGACTCCTCAAGTAGAACAAGAAATTATGCCTTAGGTGGAAATAGAGGTAGAACCAGATGTAGAGGTATAGGTTGCAATTGGAACTAATATTCAATAGAAAATTGATTAATCGGAATTATTTTTGGAAGAACCTATCTTGGAAGAGATCAATGAACAAGATAAATAGAAGGAGAAAGAATAAGTTCATATAGATTAAGCAGAGAACCATTATGAGATTTATATTGAAGTATTAAATGAAAATTTTTCTATGGATGATTCAAGGAAGGACTCTGAGGAATGATCTGTGGAAAAACCAGTGTAGGGAGGGGATGAAGAGAAATCAGATTCTGATCACTTTCCCTTAATATTATTACACCAAAATGAAGATGAAACAGAGAATCCACCATAGGGTTCCTTTGATTCTATGAATGAAGAAGTGGAAGAAATATATAGAAAGTTGAGAAGAGTTGAATCTGAGAATGCTTCTTTAAGGAGAGAATTGGAAAAGGAAAATCTGAGATTTTAAAAGCTAAAAGAAAGAACTATTTCAAAAGGAGAAGTTGAAAATTTCAAGAAGGAGATGACAGCTGAAGTTGCAAATCTAAAATCCGAAATGGTGATGAAGATAGTTTTAATAGAGTTTAAATCATTCATAAAGAAACAATTCACAGCTATTAGAAATAGTGAAGCCAGTATATCAGGTACTTCACCTGATTTGATCAGAATATTTCAGGCCGTTACATCATTTATGAGCAATATGAATAAAAAATTGTAGGAACATCATTGAAATAGTTCTCCTTTATCTGTGTTATTGGAAAATAAAATGTTTTTGGTAAACCAATTGACTTCCAGTGAACCCGTAATTAGAACTTTGCTGAATTAGTTCACAGACAAGTTAACTCTGTTTAAGGATAAGGAAGAGAAGGTTCATGAGTTCTTCAGAGTCAATCTGATTGAAGATCATCATCTAAATCAAGAAAACAGAGATCTCATAATCCAGTTGAGAGATATATTGATGAGCAGATTAAGAACTCGGTTAGTGGAGATCAAGGATACAGTTCAAAAGAGATGAAACCTAACCTTAACCTGAACTTGATTCCTGTTGTTGTAGTTACTGTATTTTTTAAAATATTTTCAATGAAGTTTTTTTATTTAATATTTGTGTGTAATCTATTTGTTTTACTCTCTATGTTAGAAATTATAGAAATCTAGATTCAGATATTGATAAACAGTTAATAATATCATTTACTTAGTTCAGAGTTACATTGAAATGTGTTATATATTATTCAATTATTCTTTTTTATATCACAAAAGGGGTAGAAATTTTAATAAAAACAACATTTTATTTTAAATTTATTTAAATTTATTTTTATTTTCCTTCACACAAAGGGAAAATTAAAATTTTGTTTGAAGCTTTTAAATATTTTTTAATCAGAGAGAGAAAGTTTTTAAAATTTTAAGATATTATTTTGTGGAGAAATTATAAACACATTTTATTACTTTAAACTTTTAAATATATTATGGGGGGATTTTTTTATCTTTGAAAAATTATAAACTATATGTAATTAATTTTTTATGTTAATTTTATTGGTTATTTTATGGGTTTTGTGATCATAAGAAATGGGGAGATTTTTGAGAAAGTGTTGTTTTCAACAGTACATAATTTTATATGGGGTAGATTATTGAGAACAATACTCAATCTCTTAATGATGATTTTGATGCTCAAAAATATCCTTATTTTTAATTCTAATAATTTTATTTTGAGAATATTTTAAGAAATTAATATTATTTGTTTGTCTATCTTGAGATAATATTAAATCGTTTAATTCACGTGGAATATTTGGAAAATTATTCGAAAATCATTTTTAGTGTGTTCTAGAAACATTATTTATACCCTACATTGAAGAGCATAACATAAGGATGGAATTCTTCATTTACATTATAGGTTATTAGAAAAGTATGGTTAAGCAAAAATACGTTATCAGAAAAGTACAAAATACGGAACCTTACTTTTAGATGGAACCTTACTTTTGGAAGGGAATGATACTTTTGGAAGAATAACCCTACGTTTGGAAGGAACCTTACCTTTGGAAAATCAGAAAATTATTGAAGAAGATAATTTTTTGAGTATGGAACGTTATGTTTGTTTCTTAAAAGTACGGTTCATCATCCTTACTTTTGTGAACAACAATATGTTTGAGAGTTGAAGAGAAAAGTATGGTTCATCAACCTTACTTTTGTGAATGGTCAACCTTACATTTAGAAGCTGAGAAAAGTATGGATAATTAACCGTAGGTTTGAGATCAACCTTAAGTTGTGAAACTTATGTTCAGATATTATATGTTATGCAGTTCAACCCTAAGTTTGACGTCAGATATTTAAATTATGGCTTTAATAAAGCAACGGTCATTAAGAGGATTATTAGGCTGATTTCATGCTATATTAAAAGCCTGAATCTAAAGCACGTCTCTGAAAAATTCATTCCAATTTATTTATGAATCAGAGGATCGATTTAAGAGGATCTTTTCATGCCAAAATTTTAGGGGAGTTGTGACTGCTCTATTATTCAAAATTTTGAATATAGCGAGTCAAAGGGTGACTTTTGTGGATCTAAATTTACAAAGAAGAATGATTGTCTTTATTCTATATATACATGTATTATTTTGTATTACAGATATAGGGGTGAATCATCGAAAATATATATCAATCTCATGATTTTTTCATGGCTAAAATTTACAGAGACAATCGAGACATACAGATCTGCTGTTATGAAGAACGACAAAGTTCTGATTTCTGATGAAGAAGAAACATGATTTAAGATTCATCGATTTTACATCAAATATATTTTGTGAATTTACTATTGATTAAAGTTGAGAATAATATTTCATGATATACTGCAACTGGATCATCTCAGAACTACTTCTACATGAAGACCATCTTTTCTCAAGACAACGATCATTCTACTATCAATTGTGTTCTGTTGCAATTGTGAATAACAACTGGAACGAATTTCAAAGAACAAATACTCTTTTACATTGAGTAACCAGATTCTCATACTAAGCTATGTATTTGTTTCTGTGTATGAACCAAAAGGCTCTAATTATCCTTAAACTTGTAATGGTGTCAACTACCTGCACTTAGTCGTCGAATGGTCCATTGATAAGAAGACCAGATAGTGAAAATCACCATGCTCGTGGAGTAGAGCATTGGTGGAGTGGAATAGGGGAATTCTGTTCCCCAAACCACTATACATTGTGTGTCCTTTTCTATTTATTTTCTACTACTTAATCATTCTAATAATGTTAAAATGTCTTATCATGATCTAGTGAAGAAATTGTAAAAGACACAATTCACCCCCTCTTGTGTATATTTGGTATAACCTGATCCAATAGAACCCATTTTAAATATTAATGTTTAAAATTTAATTAAATTAATATGTAACAATAAACTTCATATTTTAATGATTAATATAATAATTATGTAAGGGTTAACGTTTTATATTTTTTAGAAACATATCAATTTTTTAATGAATAGTTCAAAACCACTTTTTCATCAAATTTATTTATAAGATTAAATTATATTTTTAATTAGATTTAAAATTTAATTCTATAATATTTTTATCAAATAATAAAATTTATTTAATTTTAATATATTTAACGTCAAAATTTATTATAAATACATAGAAAACTTTCAGATGTTTTTTATATTAAAAACATGGATTGTTGTCTCTCATGCATGATTAAATTTTAAAAAAAATCTGACACTTCTATTATTGGAATTTTAAAAAATGGATTCAATATTTTTAATCATCATAATTTATTATTTATAATAAGGTCGACATAGTTATTGAATAAAAAATTTGTAATAGTGATTAAAATTAATTACATCGGTTAAGGTTAATTCAAGCTTAATAAAGGACTAAAACTTTAACTTAAGAACCCAAATAACCTATCCACTCATCCAAAACACATTTTATGGAAATATATATTACCTATAACCCCTTTTCAATAATTGGGTCCATTATTGTATACACTTTCAACATTATAAATATGCATGAAATTCCCTTTTTGAAAATACTATAAGAGTGCTACTCATCCTACACTATAAAAGAACCTCCTCTCCTACCACTTCCAAACACCCATAAATAAAATACTCCTTGAAATAGATCTACCCAAATAACTACTAAACATACCTCCCCTAATCCTAGAATCCTCTCCTTTGGTAGGAATAAATCCAAGTAGGATTTTGGTACAAACCAAAATAAGTTACTTGATTAAGAGGTAACATCTTCTCTCAAGCTCTCTAGTTTCATTTCCATTATCGACCCCTAAAATAGCATTTTCCATGATTATATAACAAAAATAGTATCCCAAATATAAGATTATGTTGTTATGTAAATTTTTATACCCACACTTACACACACCTCCATTTAATGGGTAACGAACATACTATTTCTATGTACGGCGAACTACTGCCTCATTAAAGATGATTGTTCATTTTTCCCTTACCACATCTCATAGTGGACATTGTGTTGGAAACTATATTTATATATTATATATATGATATTTATTATTTTCTTATACCTATTTAATCCTTTTATAACACATAACTTTAGTACGTTCCATTTTGTGTTAATATGATAACCTCGTTTGATGAAGTGTGGACTACTGCCCCCTCAAAGCGATGTGATTCATTCACATCATCCATGGAATGTATAAAGGATGATTATAATTAAAAATATTAGACATAAAAAACATCAATATTATGTTATTTACAGAATTAAATTTATGTAAATATACTATATATATATCATTTTTTTTGTCACCCTATCAAACAAAAACTGATAACATCATTTGTGGACATGAGAATTACCACCTCATCGACATGATGCGATCCTTTTAAATAAAAATAATTATATATATAAGTACATATGGTTAAATAATTTGTTATTTATGATATAATGATCATTCTGAAGAGATATATTATTACTTACCTCTTATCGATAACGATCATTGAAAAATGAGGACATTACTCATGCATACATACAACCTACCGTCTCCATGATTGTAACACAAATTCATTTTTCCTAACTATATTTAATGATTGTTTTTTAAAGTATAATTAATGTATAAATATTACAATTATTTCATGATTATTATTTTATAGATGTTATATAATGACCACCTTTTACCATTGTTGACCTACCCAAGTTGTATATGACACGTGAACAAAATTTGGTCAAAACACCTGATGTAAACATAATTGATTAAATAGTGGTGTATAAAATGGTAATAAATGAAATAAAAGTAATGATAAAAATGAATAAAAATCAATAAAGTATAAAACTAATATAATATTATCATACAGGAAGTTAAATGATTTTTACCCTAAAGGAAACTCAAGGTAAGGGATTTCATCTCAATTTACATTCCATTGAAACTTATTAGTTTTTATAAATCTAGTTTCTTTTATATGGAATATATACGACCATTTTCATGATATATCAGGAATATACATACTCTCATGATTTTATAAATTTCATTTAATTTTGTTACTTAATGAGTTTTATGGTTTAAAATGTTTCAAAGTGGAATGGGAGACTTTCGAATGTTTAAAGATTATTTTAATCAACAATAACTTTCATGATTTTTCAATGGAATTTCCAATTGAGGAAATTATATAAACATTTTTAGACAAACCCTTTCACTCTTATCTAATAATTCATGAATATTTTTAGGTATTAGTACCACTTTACACTCTTTAATACTTAAAATGTTTTTGAAAATGTATTTATGAAAACCCAAATTTATTTCTCTCATTAGTCGAAGAACTTTTTTTCTTCCAAAAACCATGTGTTATTAAAAAAATCAAAAATGATTTTAAAACGATTTTTTAAATAAATTTTACCTTTTTTTCTTTTACCAAAATTTTCAATGGAATATTATTTTCTCTTTCTGAATAAAGAATCTTTCTATCCTTTAACCATGAAAAATTAATGTACTTTTTACATCATACAACTTTTAGGGATTTACCCACTATCATTTCTTTGCATGTTTAAAAGGTTATTTTTTAAAGAAAATATTTTCAAAAGTGATTTTCAAAGAAACGTTTTTTCAAAAGGTTTTTCATAATAAATGGATATTTTTCTCAAGAATTGTTTATAAAATATCTTTTTATAATGTTTACACTCATAAATGACAAAAAGCCTTTATTTTACCCCAATTGGGGTATTTTTTATTGATACTATCTTTAATCTTCCTATGGATGGTTTATGATTAAATTGGCCAAGGATTATATTTAAATTCCCTTCCTCGATTCATTTGTTAGTCTTCTTGAAATATTCAATATCCTATGATCATAAAACATTTAATTTACCCTAATTATCCATTTAATTTTTCATTGATATAATTATGTCATAAACTATATAAAATTTTACATATGGTGTTTACTTTGATATTTATTTGATTATTTGGGGAAATATTGATAATTCTGTATTCTTTAATCAATATAGATATTTGATAAGGAAAATTGTTAAATCGAATATTTGATATATGAGGAATGTTTTGGAATCGAATGACCTTGGGGGGTCCCGATTATAGATAGCCCCTTGAAGCATCGATAGTCTCATGGGACGAGTCATTTGGCTAGCTGAATTAGATGGGTTTTTACCCTATATTTTTTAAACTATCTTATAAAAGGCCATGATGGTATATGCACCAGGTACCTAGGAAACACGACATCCAATACTCATGAATTTACTTTATATTAGATTCATTTATTATTAATCCATTTGATTTGGCGTTGAAATATCTCTGCATACATTTTATTTTCTATTATTTAGATGGAATGTGTTTCAGTTTCTTACCTTACCATATTTATTTTTCCTTATATAGTTATTAAAGGGAATGTGTTTCCATTTATTACCTTTACGTATTTTTATGCACTTTTATTCAGTTTATTTATTATATGGAATATGTGTTCATTTATTTACCTTCCCATATTGACTATTCTCATAAATTATTTTTTCATTCCAATATAGTTTTCCCATACTGGGCATTTCAGTTCACTCTTATTATATTTCTTTCCCTAGGAATCCAAGAAGCATACTATGAAAGATATGAAAGGATTTACTAGAAGAATTAGAGTTATCCTCCAAGTTATTTACATAGAAATAAGAATGAAATTATATTGAATTAAGTGTATTCTTTTATAATAAAAGTATCATGTATGTATCTAGTTTACCAAGACTACTTATCTAGAAAATACTTAGGGGATTTATTACCTTTAATAATGACAATTTAATTGATAGAAGACACCATCTCTTGGAATTGTTTGGCCAGGGTGCTACATACATAGGTAATCATCCCTACAACTGAAAATTCATTTTTTTATTTATCAAGAAACAATTTATGGTTAAGTGTGAACCCACCAATCCAAATCCATTTCAAAGGATAATGGATAAACCAAACCAAAAAACTATAAAAAATGATTCGGTCAAGGATCCAAGACCAGGATCGGACCTACCCAAAAACCAGAGGGGTGGGATGGGCCCTGAGGCCGTGCACAACACCAGCATCACACTTCCAACACCGAGCCTCCAACCAAAGTATCAATCAAATAGTTCATCCTTCACAAAATCCACCTGATAATCCCAATAATCATGGAATCCATCAAACCCAATGAAATTGGGGTCGTGTGTGAAGGAGCATGATACAATGGTATAGAAAACCAAGAAAATTCAAAACTATCTAGGCACAAAAACCCTCGACAACCATTGGGGATGCAAACCAGTCCCATGTCAAACCGCTGTCATCTGTGAATGTTTCTATGAGTGTACCGCAATATGGATGCCCAAAAGAACACTTTGTGGTGATCCTAAGCACTAAAGGGCACCACCTCAATGCCGAATAAGAAGTAAAATCAAACACATTAGATCTGATATAGGATCTGGAATGTAGGACCACACTAAACTAATATACTAGCCAAAAACATGAACCTATAATCGAACATTAGAGGAGAATGATGTTGGAAGGAAAGAACTATAATCAACACACAATTTAAGGATGATCACGGTGGGGGATTATTCACTAATAGACTGAGTGGGTGGTTTTGGGGTCACCTCCTTTAGGTGAATTTTCAAAAACAAGGTCCAGGAGGGCTGGAGGGTGGCACAAATTTCTGGAAATGACCTCAAAATGGGGAGATCCAGGAGGGATGTTGAATTTGGGTGGTCTCGTAGACAGTGACCCTCACAGGGTTAGTGGACCACACACCATGAGTGGTTGGCTAAACTACTGCATTGCATGATGAAGAGCTAGATGGAGGTGAAGATATGACACCCTAAAGCTAGTGCGAGTGTAGTAGGAGGTCAATATGAGGATGGATAAATGGATGAGGTAACCTTCCCTATAATAACAATTTATTTTCCTATTAGGATCAGTTTCCTCCACTTATAAGGGGTGTTGAATCGTTTCAGAGAATTTGTTACAATTTATTTTCAATATAAATAAAAATCTAAGAATTTTTAGAGTATAATACACTCAAAATATAAATAAATCATCTGCACATGGTCATATAGAAAATAAATTGCAAGGAACACACAAATTTTTATAAGTTCAAGATCTAGTGTGGAATCCTAATCTTTCGATTACTGGTTACTCCCCCAAACCACATATTATTTTTAGAAAATATTCTTATAAGAAATCATGCAACACCCATCACACATGTTAGGAGTCACACCCCACATCACAACATTATAGTGTATTATAAATGATGATTATAAAATAAATAAGGTCATCAAATAAAAAAGTTTTCCTTAATAATGAAATATATAGATCCACATTCACAAGCCTCTAAAATATGAAAGAAAGAGTTTCCAATAATGAAGACTTTTATTTCACTATATAGAAATTATTAATCTCAAAATAGATCTCTTAAAGGCATGAATTTTATTAGATGTTGGTTGTTGAAGAATCATCATCTTCATCATACTTCTCTCTATAAATTATTTTTGGTTTTATAACTATCAACTCTTTACCTTGCGTCTATAGGATCCACCCACTTTCTCTTTCTATATTTTATCACTACAAAGATCTTGTTTTTTTACCTTCAAATATCTACTACACGTCAATAGGGTCTTCTATTGTTTCTATATAAAAGTACACAAACATTAAATCCCCATGATCACCATAATTGGAGTCAAATTATGCATCTCCAAGGTGGATTTAGAAACTAAATCCTTTGATTAAAGAGGAATAAAGAACCATCTATGAAACATTATAATCAGATCACATGAGAATAATTTAATTATTAAAACCTATAGAAATTATATCTATAAGAAATAAATATTTTAAATTTGATCCTTGGAATAAAAAACTACATGAATGTAAAAAGGAATCAATTATATAGAAAAATCATTGTTTCCAATGCTTTCTCTAGGGCTTGTCCGCTCATCGAGCATCATTTTTGTTCATTAATAGACTGAACTGTAACCCTCATTCCCAATTTCCAAAGGTGGGAGATATTCATCACTTCTTCAGATATGTACACTCCTTGTTCAAAATGGGATGATGGGATGTCATTTCCTACTTCCATAGATTCCACCTCAAAATTCATTGCTTAGTCTGGGTCTCCCTTATTGATTAAAATGTTGTCTGTAAAACTCATTCCCAATGCCATATCTTTGTGGATTCTAGTTAATTACACTACTTATTTCTTGAAATTCCAAGGGCTCTAGTTAGGGAATAAAAAATTAGTCCAGATAGTAGTCACATTGGGAATTAGTGGCATGTCTAAATGTTGGAACATTAGAGAACTGATATTATTTCTCATTGAAGGGTTCTCAATGGTGGGGAACCCAAGGAATCATATGGCAATCATATGGTATCTTATGCCTCATGTATGTCTTCTAAGGGTTTCCTCGGGCATCCCATTTATAAAATAGGGTAGGATGTGAGTTTACTATCTTGAAGAGATATAGAGGGGTCGATTAGGACGTCCCATAGAGATGAATCAGGGAGGTACATTCCTATGAGGGAGAAGCTAGATGTTTTACCAGATAGATGGATCAGAATTCCCAATGAGGGTGTACCTAGGTTGGTGCATCATATAAAGGGAAATATTTCACACTGTGAAGGTTTATATAGACACCACTAATGGAAGATCAGGGAGGTAGTCCCCAGTGAGGTGGAAAATAGGGTTTACCATTGGTTTGGATTGAACCTCATGGAGGATTCCTATGTACATTGTTTAGAAGATCGGGTTCAAAACCCATATAGTTCGAAGGGGGGGGGGGGGGGTTTAGGGATTACACATGGATAACTTCCAATCTCAAGAGGATTTCACTTGCTGGATGAATATAGATTTTATGGGGCTTATGCACTGAGACTTCACAATTTCTACTAGGATAAATGATGACATGGATTGGGATGACGTGTTGAGATGACCCAAATGGATGGCATGATCCCACCAAAATGTGGAGGCCCGAGTAAGAATCATGATGGAAATGGAGGAAGTTTTGAAGTGGAATGTATGGAATGTATAAAATGTGAGGGTATATTTTTATTGAACCTCAAGGAGGCTTTATACATATCCTAGTGCTTGGGAATAAAATTCCACATAGTTCAGGACGGGATGATGAAACACCGTAGGATGTGAATCGTGAGAATGTAGGGAATGGATACGGATCCAAAGGAAGTGTAACCTATGGGTTAAGTCATGATCTTACTGAGACATAATTATTTGAGGGAAATACCAGGATGAGAATGGATGATGGGATTGAACCTCAAGAAGCATTCCTATGTACCCTGTATAGAAGATATGGATCAAATTCCACATAGTTAAGGATGACATAAGGTCTTACACAATGAAGCTAGCCAGATGGATATGAGGCATGTGGTTGGGGATTAAATGATGAGGCTACCCACGTGGATAGAGGTTGATGATGTGATCTCACCAAGATAAGGGTTAGGTGATAGAGATTGGATCAAGAATCCTCTGGGAGGTGGATCTGGGGGATGTGTCCCATAAAGGGAAGATGTCACATCATGAGGGTAAATCCCTTAGAGGGAACACCTAAATTACTGTTGACTAGGATTTAACATTGAAGAAGCTTACAACATACTCTATTTAAAAGATAAGGATCAAAACCCATGTATATTGAAAATGAGGGGGGAATGGCACTAACACAATGAGGAGGTCGAGGTGGCAGGTGTCATGGTCACTACTAACAACTACGCCCAAGTGATTTTTGATCGATATGGGAAACAAGATGTAGTAGTAGGACTAAATATTGTGTCATGAACAATGTTCCCATGAGAGGTGATTTGGGGATTATGCAGTGAGGCGGGCCAAGTTGATGGAGATTGGGGATTACTTCAGGAGGGATACCCGAAGATGATCTTATTCTATGTGAGGAGGATGTCATTTAATGTAAGGAGAGTAATGGATATCTCACTCTGTTGAAGACGAGTGGGGTGGAGAATGATCTAGGTGAAACACCCCATGTGTATTTCATGGGGATAAACTACAGTTTAATGTCTTATGATGAGGACGATGAGGCTTAGCAGTTTATCATCCTGTAGCTCGGATGGGGTGGACCTGCTCATCACCCCTTGGACTTACAAAAGTGACACCCAACCACACTTGGGGAAGGGAAGGCATCAGCAATACCCAAAGGGAGTGGAGTGGAGTAGTGGTCACTCATGGGGTCCATGATAGAATGAACATGCCAAAAAGAAAGATCCACTAGCACACATATCCCAAAAAGAAAGAGGAAGGGCATCACAATAAGGGACACCATAGGAGGGACTGAGAAATAACTACGCACAATCTTGGAGGGCTGAAAAAAATTGGATATCATGAAGCAAGGATCCTCTCTAAGAGAATCCTCACAAATTTTGGGTGATTCAAAAAAGAAAGGGGATTCACAAAGGAAAGGTCCTCATGAAGCATGGGAACACTACCTTAGCATGGATTCATGGATTAATAGAATAGTTCTTTGTTAAGGCATAATGCTTTGCAAAAGCGTCAAGCAACCTGAAGGGTCTCTTTGCATAATAAAGGGAGGTTTCCTCTATGAAATGCATCCCTACTATAGTTAAAGGCTATGAGGAACAAGGGAAATTATGGATTATAATACTGGACTACCTTGGGAGATCCATTTTTGGGTCAAGTTTACGGTTCATAGGAGTTTTGTGAAATGGGGGACCAGAATTTGAAAGTTTAGGGTAACCGTGACTTTGAGGTGGGAGAGAGTTTCATATTTATAGTCAATAAGGACCGTGATGATCGTGGGGCACGAAATGAAGGAAAACTTTGTTGTGAAGGGGCAGGGCTCCATCAGAATCATAGAGTTTTCTATCAAAGACGATCACATGGTGGTGGGGAATGTCAGTCTCCTAGATGAACTATCATCCACCTTCACATCTATAGTGGAAAGGGTTGTTCGTTAAGGATATTTACAAGGTAGACTAATGTGATGAAATTTGGGGCCGTTTGAGCTAGAATAGGTTTCGAACCAGTCGTGACCTTCTCCATTTCTTTATTCACATCTATTTCAGCACTAATAAATGATACCCCTTAGAATGGGATCCAATAGGGAGGGGGTCAAATTCGGATGATCAATATCCTAAAAACAGGGCTAGTTGTGATGTTGCTTTATGTTGATGGGGCACATACCATATACATGAGAGTTTTACCTGAAGCTCAGGGATTCCAAGGCCACCAGAATTCTCAATCAGCCACTACCTTTAAATATGGCATGAGGGGCCGATTGGTTGTACAATATATTTGTGAAAAAATATGATAGAGCTCTCTTTTTGTGAAGCCATCTTCCTGATGAATGCATCTCTATCAACCAAGTTTTAAGATCCTTTTCCTTATGAACATTTACTCATCAAACTGTGGTATCATGATCCACTACTACTTTGTGACTCAAATGGATCCCAAGGATGATATTAGATCCATAGATTTACAAACAATATTCATGAGGGATTTTCACAAATAGTACCTGAAAATTTACTATGCCTGATATATTATGGATACTCAAGAAGCTGCTTAGGAGGTCCTTGTAGATGATACCCGATGAAGAGAATTGGTGAAAAATATCATGATTGGGGAGTATGTTTAGATCCATTCAGACCATGAATCCCAACTAAAGATCTTGTCCAAAACTCAGATGGACTACCCCCCCCCCCCCCCCGTGTAAGAGGTTAACACTATATGGATTTATATTGAGGGTTGATGTATTCATCACAGAAGAAAGCAAGGAAGAACTGACCTACTGGTTTAGGGGCACACTGGGGAAATATCAGTGGTATAGGGCTACTGATGTCCTCATCAGGAAGGACCAATGATCCATCACTATTATTTTCCTCTAAAATTACCTCAAAAACATCGATGGGAAAACACTAGATAAATAAACATCTTTATTAAAGTATTAGAGAATCATCAAGGAAAGGCTTGGAAACCTATAGAATGGATGGATCAATGGTTGGGAACTGCGCTTGGGAAGAAACATCATAGATGAGTGGGAGTGAGACTACTGGATGAGCAGGTTTTATATATATTCTAGGATGGTATTGAGGTGAGTGGGTTTGTATAAAGTTACATGGGATTCCCAATTTAACATATCTTACCATTGGAAATCATGCCTAAACTATTGAGCCAATGGTCACCGGACACCAACACACT
This sequence comes from Viscum album, assembly GCA_963277665.1. NCBI lineage: Eukaryota > Viridiplantae > Streptophyta > Magnoliopsida > Santalales > Viscaceae > Viscum > Viscum album. Next base: position 1,957,871,140 of record OY728153.1, read on the forward strand.
TCATATTCACCATAGGGAGGTTGGAATCAGCCTTTAGGATCTCCATCAAATTTATGGAATCCATATTTTGGGGGACATATACAATGAGTTTCTACCTGTTGAAAATTCATCGGAGGATAAAGAGAAGTTTCCACATCTAGAGAAGGTGATTCTAGATCTGATGTCTCATATGAACAATGACAAGAAGATGACATGGGAAATCCATTTTAATAAATGGATTAGATATTTTCAAAACATTCTAGTGTGGGTGCCAACCAAAGGTGAAGAGTGATCAAAGAAGATTCTAAAAAGGCCTCATACCTACCCAAGAGGCCCCCAATGAGGCAAATAAGGGTCTTACTACCATATTCAGGAGGATATCCAATGGCTGTTATGGGGGTACAACATCAAGGATAAGAAATGATCAATAATCTGGTTGGATGGATTCTTTTTGGAACTCATCTGTGGATGGATTCTTTGGTTGATAGACTCGAATATTATAGTGTCGCCAAGTACATTTATCAGGAAGAATATGTTGTCCACTAGGATGAACATCAATACGAGGATCTCAGTGCACACGAAGTGGTATAAATTACTCTGACATATTGGTGAGGGGAAGTTTCCACTGCACGTGTGTGGTGTGTTTCACTATTTTTAATTTTGTATAATGAAACACATGAGAGGTTATAAATATATCAATACCATGTCACCTCTCAAAAAAACATTCAACCGGTGATTTTGAACATTTCAAGGACTTTTCCACTCAAGATAGGCTCTGTGGTCGTGCTGAGGAAGATCAGGTGATAAGATCAAGTCATCTTTCAACCATTCCCTCTATCAACAGGGGAAATCACTGATGATGGTACATGAGCTAGATATAAGAGATTGTATCTTAATGCCTATTGAGGTAGAGTCATAGTGGAATGGGTGGACTATGAGCCAATATGCGAACCGTACACCTCACACTAATTTGTGAGGTAGTTTATGTGTCTATTGATATAGACCCTGATTGTGTATTTGGGAGTATGTCATGAAGGCCACCCGTGCATGATGAGGCAAGTGAATATGGAAGTATGTGTAATGAACTACTTTCATCCACTATTGTATGCGGGCTAGTACATATGTATACACATAGCTGGGAAGCTGCCTATCCAGGTGAAATGCTGGAGCAGTGGATGATTCGAGCCAATGAAGGAGTGTCCCCTTAACCTCAAGGATGAGGTAGATCAACAGCAAGTGAGTTTCATATAGGTTTTTCTGATTAAAATCATGGTGATTAGGTTGTAGTAAAAAGGGAGGAAGACCATGGACTAGTAATGACCAAAGATGAACGTTTAAGAGAAACAATGCTGGATCCTGTGGTCCCAGCCAGGCGGTCCCAGGAGAAAGGGGAGGCATTAAGAGGGTTCCATATGATGTCAACTTAGGTTCTTGGGAATAAATTTAACTATTTGTAGAATCCATATGACACTGTATATCCCATGTCTTGGAAGACTTGGGATACCTACAAATAGTTCCTCAAAACTGGTATCCTATGGGATCATATGAATATGTATGGGATGAAGCTGGAAGGGAATAGATTTTCTAAAGGTGGTTTCAACACATCCCTGGAAGAGGGGTGTAATTCACGGAGAATATAGGGGATTAAGTGAATTCATGATGTGTTTTTCACCCAATTATATATCGATTATAGGTGCTACTGGACATTACTTCTCCCCCGATGTTGTCGTTGAATCAGCTGGATAAATTATTTCCCTTGTCTGATGACTCAGATGGATCTTGGGGGGAATAAGTCAATGAATAAAACCACTAAGAGGATAATGAGGTATTATCCATTAAGGAATCATCTTTGTAGGATGGTGAGGTAGTAGCCTCGGAGGAAGCCTCTTGGAGTAAGGATAGGTAGTATCCATGGAGGAAAATTCCTGAGAACGATTTGCTAAAAAACTTTAAGTAAGTTCTAACTCACTTCTCTATGCCATAATCATTATCATGCATTATTTGGATTCTCTAATAACATTCACTTAAAATAGGAGAGTATTTTTTGGTGACCTCATCTCATGGGGGTAAGGATGCAACCAATACAGAGAGACATGTTGCAAGGTTTGTGCCCAAAGAAGGAGAAGATGGTTGGATAGAAGGAGATGAAGAAGTTTGATCTTTCAACCCAGAGTTACTAGAGCCCTCAGTTGTATACAGAGGCCTTGCCTTGGTATCCCAACAATTTTAACCCAAGAGCATGAGAAACCATTGCTTGAACTTTGTAAGTTTCCTTCTTCACAGAGTCATACTTTTTGCTTATTCAACCAGATTGGATGATTAGACATCTGTCTAAATAGTCATGGGTGTAGTGGGTAATCTTCTAGTAAGAAAGGTTATAGAACATGGGGATCCTTTCCTAATAGGGGAACTGGTCTATACAGGGTTTGGTATCCATGCCAACCAGGCTATAGGTTTTGGTTAATAGTCAATCGTGATTACAGGTGGCATCACTGGTGGGGTGGAACCCGGAGTAGATAGGGATAACATTATCAAGATAGGATCAAGTGATGATGATCAACATGATGATATGGAGCTCAAAAAAATTGGACATGACTACAAATGAAGATCTTGCTATTGTAAACCTGAACACATTTCTAGATTACGAACCAACTAATCTGGTGGATCTAGAAAAGATCGATTCTGATGCGGTTGAGGATATTTGAGCTACCTGATGCTAATCATGGAAGTTAATAAAATTATTCATAAAAAACTACATAGTCATAGTGTATAATCTGAATGAGATCACTTTATCATTAGCTATGTGATCTGTTAACTGGAGGGGCAGATGCATGAGGTTCAAATATTCCAATTCAGACTACCTTTCGGATAAAAAATGGAAAATATGTCACCATATGGGTGTCTCCTAACATCAAGAGAATTCCTTCAACACTGTAAATTTTTAGAAGGATGAACATGGGATTCAACACCTAGAATAATGGTCAAATGAGTATTTATATTTCATTTCTACTTAAACAAGGCATGTCATGAAACTAAGGGCTTAAATCGCAAAAATGTAAGAGTAGATGAGGAAAGCATTACGCTAGATGGATGATCTCTGGATTGAGTGGGACCAGGCACATATCAGGGTGTATGAGCTTTGTTATGAGTCCATTGATGAAGGGGGGGGGGGGGGTGGGTTAGAAGATGACAAAAGGCCTTGTATTTCACATCCAATAAGGTAGTGAAGCTGAAGCGCTCCCTCGATGGGGCAGATCCATAAGGGCCATGTTTTTTTAAAACTTATAAAACATAATTTCTTGGTTGTTTTCACAGGATTTCAGGAATGGAAACATTGAATTCTTATTTCAAATATTTCACTTTAACATGTCTGTGAAACAACTAACAATCAACCCCTATTCTCAGATGGGTCATGCCTGATATGAGAAACAAGGGATGACTACATAATCATTCACTTTGAATGAAAGGGTTGGAATATAATCGAATACTTGGGGTCTAATATTGTTGACTGACCACCCAAAATATTTATCTTGAGAGGGGATGTGAGTAGAAAATGGGTCTCTTAAGACAACCAAATCACTTTACATAATGTGTACTAGTGCATGAGTGGGATAACGATAGGGGTGTTGGAATCAGTCTAAATAAAGGGGAATTAAAATTGTTAATCATGATTCCCAGAATATGGAACACAATATGAGTGGTGTCATGACACGGGATAACTGCTAACCATGTTCAAAAACACAGTATACATACCTATAGTCTAAAATGGGGACAAATAAATGTGGTTCGAACACTAAACATGTTTGAAACATGGGGACCCAACTCAAAATGTCGTCTGATGTCTTCCGGAACATTGGCCCAAGATGGTAAGTGAGACTAAGAAACATGAGAAAAGGTTATTAGGGGGTCCCTTCATATGTGAAAGAGGATGTGGATCTGAATAAAGGGGCATGAGAATCATGGAGTGGAGTGATGGAATGTTCGAAAGGATTCCAACACTCTTAATGTTTCTAAACCATTACTGAGTGCACACTGGTGTGAGCATATTGGTCCGAACGAAGATGAAACCTATTTTCCAAGAAGAACCTTTCATGCGAGAGCCCATGATGCCTTGGTGAAATTTCCTGACCCGAGAAGCCTGGATCTGGTGGATTATTTTAATGCATTGGCTTGATTATAAGGAATCATGTCCCAAGGACCAATCAGTCTTGTAGTCTTGGAAAATATATCACATACATGAATTTTTCATTACAATTAAAAACATAAAATAAGACATAGATAGTCCTTTGAGAATGTCATTATTCTCCTATATTAACCATGTATATCAATCATAATTTACATCTTAGCATCCTGGGAAAATAAAACATTAGAGAGGGCTGAGCTCAAATTCTCAGTAAGGATAAAAAATATAATGCAACCTATCAGAAATAAGAATAAACATTTAAGGAAAGGTACAAAACAAAAACACAAGACTTTTAGAACATTATCATGATCCTAATATGGAAAGAATAAACCAAAAATTACCATGTAAACATACATATGGATATTATACTAGTAAAATAATAACATTTAATAAATCACCTTATAAAGAGGGAATACATAATGAAGGACATCTTAAACACATCATCAAGGCTTCATCCAAGAAACCATACACAATTGGGTAAAACATTAGCCAAAACCCAAACATAATTATCTCAAGAGACCTACTAATGGATCAAAGGGATATATCGGGCCCCTCCCGACACTTAAAAAGTTTAATTAATTCCTCTTATGAAAGGGGTAAAACATAACCAACATAAACATTCATATTAAAACTAGCATATGAAATGTTAATACTTAAACCATAAGCTAGGAATTATATCAAAATAAAACATCAACAGTCAAAAATGTCATAAAATATTCAATACAATATAGAATATTTTATCATAAAATATTAACCATAATTAATCCTAAAATACAACAATGTATGTTGATATATATGAAAGAGATCTAACAAAATCATTAAAACTCTTTTCAGATATATCCATTTTTTACTTTTGAAATCATTTAAAAGCCGAAATAATTTTATAAGAAAACATTTCATTTGAAAATATCATGGTAAGATTGTAAGGGAATATTAAAAATTTTAAGGCATCATAATGGCAGAAAATATCCACTCACACTGTATAAGTTAATAAAACATTCATTCCTTAATTTGTCAAAAAGGTCTTATAGTACCTCATTTGGAAAATGATAGAAGGATTCTTTTCAAAATGTTTTATGAAATGTAAAAAATGGATATAAATGACATTAAAAATAGTATAGGAATAGAAATATTATTTTGAAACACATTTATTGGAAATATGGATGTGGATGATTAATATTTCTCAGTATATACTTACGTATAAACAATCTCAAAAAATAACGAGATTGCGAAATTAACCCTACCCTTAGGTCTGATATTCTCTATACATGTATGAAACTTCTATATAATGTTATTAAACATATTATTAACTTATATAAGAATAATAATAATATTTATGATATCATGTATTATTCTGTTATGACTTTATATTACCCGTTTATTAATAATTCCAAGTTAATTCAACATTTTGGGTAAAAATCGCTTTGATTCCCGCACGTGTTTTGACTTACTATTCTTGGTCATATAAAAAATATCATTATTTACTTACATAAAAAATGTATAATATGATTTATATATCATATATATTAATAATATAAATATATATAATAGATAGATATATGAAAAGTAATACACTGTTCATGGAGATGGTAGACCGTACGTACGGATGAATGTTGTTTCCATTTTCTTATAGTATTGAATGGAAGTAAGTGAATGAATTAAGTTTAAAAAAATATATAAATTATTCTAGTAGACCTATTATTTTATATATTTAATATTTATTTATAATATATATTCTTTTATAATCATTCTTGGATGGTGAATGTGGAAGATGAGCCTCATCGAGTCATGGAGATGGTAATTCGTACATACACACGAGCGATGATATCATTTCATTAATGGGTAAATGGTATAGAATTGGATGGAATGTGAATTTTAAAAAAATAATAACATTTTATATTTACTATTTAAGTCATTTATATTCATCATTATACATGTGAAAATAATGTATAGATGAAAAACATTTTACACCATGACGTGGAGACGATAATCTGTACGTACGCAAGTATAGTGATATTGTTTTTCATAGGATGGGTAAAATGAAGAATATAGTTATACAATAATCATAAAAAAATATCCACATATATTAGATTCTGGATTTATTATTTTATTATGGTAACAACTTAATAAGTGGAACTAGAATATGAAAAGAACTTTTGAAGAAGGGATAAAATGTTTACCTCTTCTTCGGGTATCTCTTTTTAATTTGCACAAAAGTACTCATAAGTTTATCTTATGCCCAATTTGTGTCATCTATAATTATTTAATGGAAGTTGGGAAGGGGTTTGGGTAGGTTTTGTCTGAGCCAATGGGCTTTGGATGTGTGAATACAGTATAGGATGAATTTCCCATTTATAGGAGAGGTGAGGGACACATTAGAAAAGTCTTGAAATATTAATTTATTATAAATATATTTTCGGTTTATAATGGCTAAAAGTGATTTATTTCTAGGAAAAAATGATTATGGGTCGAAATAATCTCACAGAATTGGTTTTAGACAAGTGTATGTCATGAATGTAATCATATCTTCTGGATTTAACCCTTAGTTAAATAAGTTAACTCTTACAATATCATCTTGTATTCATATACTATATGGTTAATATAACTACTATAAAATTCCAAGATAATATCATGTGGATCATTAATGAAAATTTTAACACTATATAAGTAATTTTGACAAATCTTATATTTTTATTACTTTTATATAATTTTATAAAACGATGCTTCTTTTAAAAATTCATTTATGTCAATTTTTATAATATTTAGTAATTGATTTTTTTTAAAGTCATAAAAACATGATTCCTTTAAAAAAAGTTAACGCATCCCTAAAATTTCAATTATATCCAATTAATTTTGGTATGACATCAAGAATCTCAAAAAGAAATTTATTTTAATATTTATAATATCATTTATTTCAATCATTCGTTAAAATGGAAATCACTACATCATCATTGTATCATAAATAAATATATTTATTTAATGTATAAAAATTATAAATAATTAAAATGACTTTGGAAATATTTTTATATTTATAATTAATATTTATAGTGTAATATATCATTTATATAAACCAAATTGAAATTTTTATAGTTAGGAGATACATGTTTATGTTATATTTCCCTTGTCTTTAAATTAGACATTATAAAAGGACATTATCGACCTAAGGATGATAATGGTCGGCCTTATATCTTCCAATAGGATTAGTACATGTGTTTAGTTTTATATTATTATAATATTATTTTATTACCCTTATTTACATGATTTACTCTTTAACCATATGAAATAAAAATAACTACTAAAGTTACTATTCATAATGTACCAAAATAAAAGATACATATTTAAAAAATTTGGACCTTATGATTCCAAATATTGAATCCAATTTTAAAAATTCAAAACGCATAATTTTCAGAAATTAATTTAAAATTAATTCCCATTGTAAAAACTAGAAAGCGAGTTCTTAAGAAGTATAAACTATCAAAAGATTGACATGTGTTTATATTTAAATTTAATGTGAAATTACTTCCAATGAGAGAAATTGAATGAAATGATAAAAAATACAATTAAACTTTAAATCCAATTAAAAGTAAAATTTAATAATAAAGATAAATTAGATGAAAAGGTAGTTTTGAATTAAAATGCAGAATTTCCCACTATTCATTAAATTATGGATTTTTTCAGAAAAATACCAAAAATTTATCAAAACTAAATTTTTATGTCCCGCATCTAAAGAAGAATTAAATTTTGTAAAATTCAATATATAAAAGTTTCAAATATTATATATAAATGGTTTCTCCTTGAAAATACGGAAAATAACATTATTTAAAAAATATATATTTTTTCTATAAAATTGAATTTGTACTTATATTATGTATAAGAAACACATAATATGAATATTAAAATTATATAGGATATATATATAATTAAAAATTTGGTTAATAATATTCATAAACACTTTTTAAATGGCTATTTTGATAAGTCATGGTGCACTCATACACGATGTTGCGTGTAGTGAAAGCTAAGACAATGTTGTGTGTAGCGCAAGCTTATATTGTTGTCGAATAACACACAAGCAATTGAATTTATTAAAAATGAAACATACCATGGAATCTTGGGGTGTTACACTTACAGTTTTATGTCATGTAGGTGAGGTTGATTCATGGAAAATGTTTACGTCATGTGATTAGGATGTGTCCCACAATTTAACATCACATGATGGGGACATTGCACATGGTTTAGAGTCATACTTCCTGGACCATGGAAAATAGTTTAGAGTCATGTTTCATAGACTTTGGAAATTTTTGTCTTTAGAATATTTTAATGTCATGGAGGAAATAAACGTAAATTTAATGATCTAAAGGTGGATTGTGAACCATAAATGTATTAGATAATAGACAGGAAGGAAGCACATGTGATATGAAAAAGGGATAAATCACAATGAAGATTTTAGTTTAAGGTTATGAAGTTTAAACCATGAATAAGTATGAGGGGTAAACGACTAATGATCCTATGGATGTGATTGAAGGCAAAAAAAAAATTTGTCACCATGTGTCCCATAAATATGCTAACCAATCCATACATAGTTTTTGAATTCTGTGCATTTTAACATCATGCAGTAAAGATAAGGATGAACTGATGTGAAAAGGGGAAAAGATGTTGCAGATGGAACCTATATTGGTGACCTAGGAATCACTATATACCCCATAATGATGGAAATCTATCCACTCAATGTTTTATAAGTGGAATTTCCCCGTGCTGGTCTGACCCATAAACAGAGATATGGAGTATCATATATTTCTTGTTTGTGCATTTGTTTGTTCTCTTTTTTTGAGCCTCTGAACTAGGATGGAATTTTTGGGGTTGCTATAGGAATAAATACATATGTAGGTATTGAAACATGGAATGGTGGATGACCTGTGCCATGGGTGATGTACTCTTAGGCAAGCACACCACAATTTTGTGTCGTTTTTCATCATGCACGTAGGACAATAAGGCCACAATTTATGGTCGTATGATAGTACTGGTCCGTGAATTATGATATCACGTGATAAGGACAAAGGTATGTGCATGTAGTGGAAGCTAGAAACCCAAACTTAATGGGGATCAAAGAGGTCCATACAACACCAAAACATTCTGAGAAAACCATGAAGAGGCTCTTACATTATGGTCATAGAGTTTGGACCCCAGAGTTCATAGTTTAAGGTCATATAGTTTGGACCCTAGGGTTGTGTATATTTTCCATGTGGGTAAAAACCCTACGAAGACTCTTAATCCCATAGGATCTATGCTTGATGTAGGAAACACGGAGTGATGTTAGGCTTTTCCCATCACATGTAGAAGTGTACAACATAGGATCCGCTCACTCGACGTGCACATATGCATTGAGGAGCAACACAAAGAGTGTTAGAGAACCACTAGATCATAGGGAAGTGGAAAAGATGTAAATAGAAACTTCCAAGGTCCATATTAGGGAAGGGGGAAATGATGGGTAGGATCACCGTTGACCATGTTCCCAAAAAAGTACCCACAAAATCATCATTCAATGGTGGGGTGTGCAAACTCAGAATCGAATGTTGAAAATATTCAAAACCCAAGATCTGCAAGTTGTTACTGAAAATACATTAGGGCATTGGCCCAGGACGAGAGGTGAGACGAAGTGGCATGAGACCATTTCTAATAGAGGGATTTTTTGGATGTGGAAGACGGTGGAAATTAGAAATTAGGAAGACTAAAATTGAAGATATGAGTTGAGGATATATCCCCATGGAACTTGAAACTTTCGAGATCGTGCCCCACCACATTAAGGCATGTCTGTGGTAGGACCCAACCGATCATAGGATAAAATGCAATGGTATTGCAAGTAGTTTAAGTTAGTATTTATCTCTAATACCAAATAGGCATTTAACAGCCCTAAAAATGGCCTTTATTAGAACTAAATAAGCACTGACCACAAGAGAGAGGTTAGAAGCCCTAGTCTTTTATCAGTGCTTATAAAAGCGATGATAAAAGGGCATACTACAGTATACTATTAAAACACATTTCCCCACCAGTGTAACATGATGTAACATCACCACAACACCAACAAAAACCAAAAAAATCAATAAAATAATGTATGAATTCATAATTTAAATGAAGAGAAAACAATATAGTCTTTCGTTCTCAGTTTTTGTGATATGATGCACAATTTGAACTAAAATGATACTTATATATTGAAAAAACACACTTAGAGTCATACCGGTCACACCATGTGTTAGATTTAGGGGTGGTTGATTCATAAACATCTTTAATGACTTATGGATCATTTTACTAAAGCATCAAAACAATTTGAATGTGTTTGACCAATTTTGAGTAAGTCACTTGACTTTTTTTTTTACTAAAATGTCATTTTAAACTGAAGATATCTACTTTGACTCATACTGGTCATATATTATCTTTGATTTATGTGATACTAATTCCTAGACATAAAATTTACTTATGAATCATTTTCGTAAATTATAAATTCATTTTGAGTGCATTTTCATAGTTTTTAGTGAGTGTCACTATTTCAACTAAAAAATTGATTTTAAACAGATAACGGGCACATTGAGTTATAATGAACCCATCATGTATCATTTTGGGTTGAGGGTGATTTTAACACATAAAAAATGACTTATGGATTGTTTTCCTAAAGTATCAAAACAATCCGAATGCATTCTCTTAGTTCTGATTTTGTGAGTGGTCCTTTTTAATAAAATTATTGTCAATTTTAAATAAAAAGAAACAATTTGAGTCATATCAATCACACCATGCATCAGATTGAGGTTTGTATAATTATTACATGTCCCAAATGGATTATGTATCATTTTCATATAGTATAAAAGTAATATGAATTCATTTACTTAGTTTTGAGTATGTAACATGTATTTTTTACTAAAATGTAATTTTAAACTGGAAACATGAACTTTGACTCATAATTACCACATCATGTACCAGTTTTATGTGATATCAATTCCTAAAATTCAAAAACTAATTATGAATAAATTTCCCAAATTATCAATAAAATACAAGTGTGTTTTCTTGATTTTTAGTGATTGAAATTTTTTAAACCAAACTGTCCATTTTATACTAATAACGGACATATTGAGTCATACCAGGAAAACTGTGCATAATATTGAGGTGAAGATGATTCCTACATGTCACAATTGACATATGGGTCATTTCCCTAAAGTATAAAAATAATATCAATCCGTTTTCTTATTTTTGAGTTGGACAATTGTACTTTTTATTAAATTTGATGTCATTTTTAATTAAAAATACACACATGGAGTCATACCGGTCATACCATGCATCAGATTGAGGTATAGATGATTAATACACATCTCAAATGACTTATAGATCGTTTTAATAAAGTATGAAAACAATCTAAATGTGTTTTCTCAGTTTTGAGTATGTCACTTGTTTTTTTTCTAAAATTGATTTCATTGTTAATTAAAAAGGTATACTTTGAGTCATATCAATCACACCATGCACCATATTGAGGTGAGAATAATTATTACACATTTCAAATGGATTATAGATAACATTTACAAAGTATCAAAATAATTTGAATGCTTTTACTTGGTTTTGAGTACGTCACATGTTATTTTTACTAAAATGTCATTTTAAACAAGAAACATGCACTTTGACTCATACACTTAACATATTGTATCAGTTTAATGTTAGAAAAATTCCAACACATAAAAACTGATATATGAATCAATTTAATAAATTATCATGAAAATCCATTCATGTTTTCTTTGTTTTCAGTGAGTGACATTTTTTGAACTAAATTGTCGATTCTAAACTGATAACGAACACACTAAGTCATATCAGGAACACCATGCATCATATTGAGGTGAAAATAATTGCTACAAATCAAAAATGACTTATGGATCATTTCCCAAAATAAAAAAAAAATCTGAATTCCTTTTCTTAGTTTGGAGTTGGTCAGTTGACCTTTTTATTAAATTTGATGTATTCATAAATTAAAATATACTCTTAGAGTCATACAGGTCACATTGTGTGTAAAATTGAGGTATGTTTGATTTCTATACATCCCAAATGAAATATTGATCATTTTAACAAAGTATTAAAACAATATGAATGCATTTTCTCAGTTTTCAGTAGGTGAGTTGTCTATTTTAAAAAATTGATGTCAGTTTAAATAAAAAGACGCAGTTTGAGTCATATTAGTCACACCGTGAATCAGATTAAGGTGTGGATAATTCTTACACAACCCAAATGGATTATAGATCATTTTCATAAAGTATAAAAATAATCTGAATGTGTTTATTCAGTTTTGAGTATGTCACAAGTCTTTTTCTACTAAAATGTCATTTTAAATTGAAAACACGCACTTTGACTCATCATAATCACATCATGCATCAGTTTTATTTGAGAACAAATCCTAGATATCAAAAAATAACATATGAGTAAATTTAATAAATTATCAAGAAAATTATATAATTTTTTATTGTTTTTCAATGAGTGAAATGTTTTGAATTAAATTGACGTTTTTAAACAGATAACAAACACATTGAGTCATACAGGGCACACCTTGCATCAGATTGAGGTGGAGTGTATTACTACACATAAAAATGACTAATAAATAATTTAAATAAATTATCAAAAAAAATATAAATGTGCTTTATCAGTTTTGATTAGGACAATTGTCCTTTTTATTATAATTGATGTCATTTTTAATTGAAAAGTCACACATGGAGTCATACCAGTCACACCATGCATTATATTGAGGTACAAATTATTCCTACACCTCTCAAATGACTTATGGAAAATTTTACTAAATTATTAGAAAAATATGAATGTGTTTTCTCAGTTTTTAGTATGTCACTTTTTTATGAAATTTAAATTTTAAACTGGAAACACGCACTTTGATCTACACCGATCACATCGTGTATCAATTTCACCTGAGACCAATTCCTACATGTCATGAACCAATATGGGTACCATGGAATCTTAATAACCAAGAAACACTTGACAGATCCCAAAGGTCTTTCCCAATCCCCATAGTTTGTCAACTAGCACTCGGAATCATATAACATGGAAGTGGGAACGTTGTTTTCACTAACAATAGAGAAGTAAAATAAGAAATATTGTATGAAAATAAAAATAAAACTCTATTCGGAGTAAATTACCAAAATAAAATAAGTCATGAAAAATCCCAATGTACTACAAACCAAGTAATAAAATACGTAAACACAACCCAGTTCCCTAAGGATTAAACTCACCAAGGCTACAATTCAGCAACTCGATCCACCTCTAAGTGATCCTTTAACTTTTCTCAAACCTAGAAGAATATAATCTATAAACACTTGAAGGCTAAAGTAGGGTGTGAGATAAAAAATATCAATAGGGTCTAACCACATATTCCATAACATATTACAATAATTGATTAACCAAATTAATTCTTTCAATTTTAATGTAAACAGGTTTGTCATTTTAATGAATGTTTAAGAAAAAATGATATATAGTTCAAATGATGGGAAAATAATTTAATCAAAAGATTTAATAATGATGTAATATTTATAAAAAAAATATGTTAAATAAAAATAATTACATAAAACAGTGTATGTAAATTCAGCAGGCATGTAAATCAATTCAAAATCATTGACATACATTTATATATCAAATGTAAATAACAAGAGAGAAACATGGTCATCTTCCAGATATGTACGATAGTATTTCTAGCTATAGGACTCCGAAATCTCTGAGTGATCATGAAAATATGTGTACACATAAATCCTCAATAAACTGGTCATAGATTACTTATCACCATCACATAAGTGACATGACCTGTTGCATGTATGTTTTAGAACATTGTAATAGCATAGAGTGTGTCCAAATAACCCACACACTACCTAAGGCTTGCATGTGATATCACACCATAAATGATGGAAATTTTATTTTAAGATTTCTCAAAATATAATTAATACCATTCTTCAAATTTTAATTACAATTTTCCATTTAAAACTAAAATGGGGTTTAATCAATAACATGCCTGTTTCCAAAATAAAACCACTAGGTTTCTATCAAAACATTTTAATCCATTTTCACAAGTTCAAAATCCATTAAAAAACCAATTTCATCATTCCAAAATTCATTTCAACAATTTAATTCAACAATTTAATTGAAATAAAGTTCATTATATATATAATTTAAATTCAATAATTTAAATTAACCAATTTCCAAAAGCCCACCCCAATTCAATAGAATTAGGGGATTCCCCATTTTTCATATGAAAACCATTTCCAATCTACCAATTCAATGTAATTTTGATTTATCAAATCAATTGAAATTGAATATAATAAATTAAATTTAAATCAAAAATTGAAATAAATCAAGAAATTCAATGTTAATCAATTTGGTTAATCAGGATAGAACCACCTACCTCAGGGACGTCGATATCATTGGAAAAGATAATCCGCCCTGTATGGTTCAATACACCCCCTCACGACCATATTATTGTAAACATTGAGACACCAATAGTCAAAATTCCTCAAGGGTTTCAAGAACGAAAACATTTAATTTCTTTCCTAAGAAAATAAAATATCACATATGATAACATTTTCTCTCTCCTGGATAATATCTGGATTATTTTTTTATGTCAACACATGTGTTTGAAATTATCCTTCAATAGTTCATTAAATTACATATTGATAATTTTATATTTAATAAAATTATCCTTAACATCCAAATTAAATATCAAGAATATTTATCCAACTATATATTTATATATATATATATATATATACATATATATATATATACATATATCTTTTTAAAATCAAAACAAATAATCTTAGATAATATTAATAAATTATCCAAAGTGTGTTTATCAATATATATATATATATATATAATTTGATAATTCATTATATTTTGATAACATAAATAATTATCATGTATTAATTTTTTATATTAACCTTTGATGATTTTTCACAACTAAAAAAATATAATTCGATGTGATTAAAAAAACATTGGGTAACCTGATGAAATTACCATTTTATAACCGATAATAATTATATTTGATAACTACGTGAAATAGTCTAATGATGATTATCATATGATAATTTATAAATTATTATTCTATAATTATATGTCATTTTTTTATAATCTCACTCAATATTTATCTACTAGTAATTATTTTTAAATATCACCTGATAATTTATTATATACTGTCAATGGAAATTTTTGGAATCATCCCTTGAAAGAGAAGAAAAATAATTATAGAATTATCTTTTGATAATAATGAGTTTTTATTATTTTATATTAAAACCAATTTCATTTTTTCCGAATAATTGAGAATAATAAAGTAAATATAGTTATTAAGATCAGCCTAATTGGGTTTACCATGATGCACAGAGGATATGAAAGGCTTAAATTGGTAGATTGAGCAGCTGGTAGGAATAATAACAACAAATTGCACCTTATGAGCCCCCCCCAACCATGGACATAGAGTCTCAATATCACTCATCATAAAAAACATCATCCGAAATGGAAAATGGGTTCAAGTATTTCAAATATCTATACCAAGTTAGATTTTTTCAAAATTTAAGATCATCAAATGTGATTAATATCCAACAAAGTGTTTTAAATAATCCCATTAATGATTTTTTAGTTCAATCAGGTCAAAAGTAGATTAAAATAAAAGGTTTTAAAACATGGATTCCTCATCAATGAGGGTACAACGTGGAATGGAAGAGGTGATGAATAGTGAAATCATTTTAACTTTTTTTAATTAATATGTCAATTAGTTAACATAAATATTAAATAATATTAAATGTCCACTAAGCATATACGTTATCTTCTTCCTCAGTTAAAACCCCCATTCTGGACCCAAATGTGGCCTCATATTTCGCAAATGATGAACCGTTTGAGAGATATTAATGGTTTATAATTTAAAAAATAAAACAAATAATTAATTAAAATAAAGGGGTTATTTTTGTGAGCGAGACGTTAAAATGCCAGATTCGTATAAATATTACATCCCTTATAGAGTAAAACCCTCATTCCTGACCCATTTGTGGTCTCAGATTTCCCATAAGATGCACTGGTTGGGAGATATTTAATTATTTTTAATAAAATAAAATATTAAATATTATTTACTAAATTTATCTATCAAGTGAGAAATCCAAATGTCCAACGACTTCAAATTTTTTACTCCTCCTAGGGTAAAACCCATATTTTGTACATAACAATCGTCTCATATTCTCATAAGATGCACCATTTTGGATTTTTTCTAATTATTTTGAATAAAAAGTGTGCACTTAATATATTATATTTAATATTTTATTCAGTCTTCAGTGATAATTTTTGCACCTCAGAATCTCATACTAACTCAGTGTTGAACACCAAAAAAATATTCAATTTAATAATCCAAGATATTAACAGGAATTTAAGGCCATGAAAAATTTTATAAAAAATTCACTTTTAAATCATTTTTCCCACTTAAGAAATTAATAAGTTAACCGAAGAGGGTTTTAGAATATTTTAATAGTAATAGTATGTTACAATCTCCCCAACATATGAACTTGATGTCCCTAGAAAGACAATAAAGAAGGATCCAATTCAATAAGATGAGGCCACTACTCTCTTATCAGTGCCTTCCTCTCCCATGTCTCAGGAGAATCAGAACCGTGCTGCCATAGAACATGAACCAGAGGTATCATCCTGTTATGAAGTAACTTGGTCTCAGAATCGACAACTCTAATTGGACATTCAGTCATAGATAAATCATGTTCAATCTCAATATCACTCATGCTCAAAATGTGAGATGAATCATAGAGATACTTTCTAACTGATCATTAATTTTTTATTAAAGAGGGAACAAGGCCCACCAAAAAAAATAAAGCCTCAAGGAGGACTAAAGTGGTGAAGTACCAGGGCATCCCCTTGGACATAACTTTTACATTCCAAAGGTAGAGAACCCAAACTATCAAAAATGATCAGCGTGTCATTCAGATTTACCACATGAGCAAGAGAATTTGCTGAGAAACTTGATTCCCGCAAAATATGCCTCACCAACTGACCACCCTTTGACTCCAGCGAACAACCTCTGGTGAGGCAAGCCAACTCCCAAGGAGTGCCGCATTTCCCCTGGAGAATTCTAACCAAGACCTCAGAGTTTGAGTCATTTTCCAACACCTGGAGGTAAAAATATCTACAAAACCTGAGACCAGTATGGAGCGCCCTAACTTTCACACCTAGCAAACAGCTTGTCCCATAGAAGGCACTAAAACAAAAACACAATGAACCCCGAGAGTCCCTAAGAAGCACCCCACCTTGCTTATGTCTGGTCAAAATGGATCCATCAAAATTAAGATTCAGTGTATCACAAGGAGGAAACCATATAATCCATCAACCACTGGTTCTGACATCCACCAATGGTCTGTTCAGAAAACCAGCAATGGTGACTGAGTTCTAACCCCCTTTCAGCAGGGAACACAATTCAACCAACAATGATTGCATTCTCATCTGAATATAGAGAATCGAATGACTATTACCCAATCTAACCTAGTTACAGGATTCCCAAAGAGTCCAGAAGATGGTCGTAAAAATAGTATTCTGCACCTTCAACTACATGCCATTATGATCTAGCCCATGCTGCCATGAAGATATGAAAGTATGTATGGAGAAATCCTCCTCAGTGGATCGAGTCTGCAGTCTAAAGATGAACCAAAGAGCATAGGTCCATTTGCCCTGGAAGAATAGGTGTACCGTCGACTCAACATGTGGAGCAGCATAGAAAAAACAACGAGGGGAAATGTAAATACCCCTCCTTTAGACATTCACATCAGTATAAATCGCCTGGTTCCTCACACGCCATACCAAAAAATTCATTTTAGCGGGAAAATCCTTGCACCATAGCCTTGCCTCCCACTCATCAAGAACACCCGTTGCAAGGAGAGACTTTCTATAATCATGAGTAGAAAAGAAACCTGATCTTGAATCAGTGAAACAACATCAATCATCCTCATCATTTAAGGTAACAGTTTCAAAAATCACCCATTTCTCTGGAGAGATAAGTAGCCGGATCAAATCCGGATAACCGCTCGCTTCCTTGAAAGAACTGTATGAGGATGAACATTCATGGAAGAAGATATATACACTAGCCCATTTCACATCCAAAATGTTAATATTACCTTTCCCCAAAATCCACCAGGATGATCACTAAAGCTCCTCCAAAATGGGAAACAAACATCGCGCTAAGCGAGAGGGACAACCTCTAT
Organism: Viscum album; assembly: GCA_963277665.1. NCBI lineage: Eukaryota > Viridiplantae > Streptophyta > Magnoliopsida > Santalales > Viscaceae > Viscum > Viscum album. Next base: position 1,957,889,566 of record OY728153.1, read on the forward strand.
GAATCATGCTATCCTCCCATTGATTACCATATCTGGACCAAAAAAGGGACACCCACAAGGAATCACCTTTAATGATATCCCATACAAGACGGGCTTTCATGCCCTGCATCATTTCGGTAATGTCACGTAAACCCACACCGCCTTCCACAATCGGCTTGGCCAGACATTTCTAGGAGGCCCAATGGTAGCGACCTATAGAATTGGAATCCCACAGAAAAGATGTCCTCACATTTTCAATCGTATCAATCGTACCATTTAGAGGGGAAATGTTTGCCAAGATTTGTATCAGGTTGGAAGTTAAGATGCTTTTATCAACGTAACTCTCCATCCGAATGAAAAGAATTTGTTCTTCCTGTTTTGAATTCTGCCCAACGTCCTGTTAATTATGTCTTCAAAATAAACCTTCTTGATGAAGCCAAAATAAAGGGTAGTTCCAAGATATGTCATAGGAAATTGCCCCTATTGAATTCCAATTATGTTTTGGATTTCTCTATATCTCCTGACAGAGAACTTTTTAGAGATAGAAACTCAGATTTTCATTGAGTTAATGTGTTGGCCACACAAACCCCCATAGACGGACATGTCCTCCAAAAACCCCAAAGTTATCATTTCTTTCCATTGAAGAATATCAAGATATCATTCGCAAACATAAGATGAGATACAATATCTCGACCCCTTTGGTTATGGAACAGAAAAATTCTCCCCTCTTACATACTGCAATGAAGATTCTTGGAGAGAGCCTCTTGAGCCCGAATAAATAGCAATGGTGAAAGGGGGTCACCTTGGTGAACACCATGCACACTTTTGAAAAACCCAAATCCGTTCCCCATAAGAGAAATAGAGAGGAAAGGAGAAGAAAAACACCTAAAACAAAGGTCATAGAACCACTAATGAAATCCAAAATTCCTCATAACCATATGGATAAAGCTCCACTAAATGTTTTCATAAGATTTGTCCATGTCAATCTGGATGATAACAATTGACCCTATGGATCTTTTGTTAATATCCTGAATCGTCTCATTTTCAACTGCAACCGCCCCTTGAATAGTCCTTCCTTTAACAAAGCCATGTTTTTCTCTAGATATCCCCTTTGGAATGAACCTGTTTAGTCTATTGACAATGAGACTAGAAAGGATATTATAGGAAACATTGAAAAGGCATATGGTTCTATAATGATTAATTATAGAGGGATACATGACCATCAGCACCATGATCACACTAGATGCACAAACACTCCTAGGGAGTGTTTCACCCCGATAAAAGTTTTGGATGTCCTCCACCACATGGCCACCCATGATCTCCCATGATTCCATATAGAAGGTCCCCGGAAACCCTTCTGGGCCGGGGGAACTATCATGAGACATCATGGAAACTGTAGACTTGATCTCATATCCATCTGGTAAAGCAATCAAAATGTCATTATCAGAGCTATTAACCAACATAGGAATTCACTCCATAAATCCCTCATCTAACTCCACCTATCTAGAGGCATCAACCCTTCTAGAGACTGTTCCCACCAACAATACTTCAAAGTGCTCAACGACCATCTTACCCCCCACATTCACATTCAAAGTAAAGGAACCGTTGCCCAAACTGATATGAATTTTTTTACTTTTATTCTCCTTCAGGCAGGCTGGAATGAAAACATTTTTCTGATCACCCTCTTTTAACAAACACATGTCGACTATTTTCTTAAAACCCCTTTCCAGGTCAAGTAATTTTTCCACCATAATCATCCTCTAATCATAAAGAATGGAAAAGGAATTCTCATCCCACCTTGCCTGAAGATTCTCCTCAACAATATCAATTTCCTCTTTCAACTTTTCCACCCCAATGTCCTCCTTTGGTTTGAGGACCAACCAATCTTCCCTTGCCTCTCAATCCATCAATGACCCAACCGTGGTGAAACCTTCAAGAATACCTAGTCAGCAAATTTTTGTTCAAAAGGCCTATAGTGGCGATCAGTGTAAGACTTATACCAAATCTAGGATGTAAACATTCTTTGAAAAATAAACTGAATCTTAATTGTTTTCACTTAGAAGAAAGTTGATCAAACCAAGAAAATTTCACAATCTATGACCAACATAATGGATATTTACATGGATTAACATACAAGGACTCAAAATGAGTCATTATAATTAGTAACTGGTAACGATTGTTATAATAAAACTCAAAAAACCTAAAATGATCATCCCAAACCCACAAAACTTGGGAAAAAAGTGCAAATAATATCCTCAAGAATATTGTACAACTGAAACATCACCTCTTTCAATTTAGTTAGTTCCATGCGGTAATAGGGAATTGAAACTGGTTGAGTACAAGGTGTCAATTCAATGGGAAACTCAACCTCTATTACTAGTGGTAAACCAAAAATATCAAAATGAAATATAGTAGGAACTCAATGTAAACTAGGGTGAGATCATCACTCATTTAATCTCTCTCCAGATAATAAATAATCCCTATATCACTTTCCACAACTCTGGATAAGAAGGTCTAACTTTGATTGACCTTGGGTCCCATTCTCCTTGAAAGACATAAGGCACACCACTGGTTGTAGTAAGGTAGAACCATTGAAGATAACAATAACTAAAATATTTATTGGCAATGAGACAATCCTTCTTGAATGTGGCATCAATATATTTCATTCAGAGTACCAAGAAACTCCATGAAAACTCGACATCTGATAGAGAGAAGATAGAAACAGGACTATAGAGACTCTAATAACTCTTTATACTAAGGGGTGTAGCAATATTCATTGCCTAAGATAGTTTCTCCATAAGAAGATAAAGTAGTCTAATGATATGGGTTGAAATAAATGAGTGAGGCACACCGATATCAAATAGAGAAGTCATTAATCATGAAGCTATATAAATAGTACATATCATGGTTACTAGAACATATCAACTTTCTCTAGAAACTCTTATACTTCATGAATAAGATTTTTTATAGATGGATGTGGTTGGAACCCTTTTTTACATGAAACATTTGATTTCACTGAAGGTTTAGGAGGAGGTGATGATTATGTTCCACTGTGCATAGTAGAAATTTTGTTGAAAAACTTCTTCATGTTCCATAAACATATGCAAGAGCTATAGTTCTTGGGTTCCTTAGTGAAAAACCTCTTGGAATTTATGAGTTTCCCACACTGATATAAAATCAATGAAATTACTCCAGGCATTGTAGGAGGTTCAGAATAACCCTGCCATTGAGAACTATGGTGAGAATCATCATGCTTCTGTTTTCCCTTGAAGGAACTCATGCTACCACTAGGAGAGGAAGAAACTCCCATCAACCCTAACTTCCCAAATATGTACATCTCAACCATCATCACCCTATCCAAAACATCCACACAAGTGGGTATATTTTATAAGAAAACCTGAGAACATAAATATGATCAGAGCCCTAACTTGAACCGGTAAGCCTTTATCCCCTCATTAGACTCAATCTTAGGTGCAGTTGTACCAACTCAGCAAAGTGATTTAAAAATTCATTCAAAGTTCTATATGTATACTCTATTTGGAGAAACTCCACATAATTATCCAACAACATTGACTATGGGTTGAACTAATCAGTGAAAAGAACCTTGAAGTCTTTCCATGTGAAGCCTTCATGTTTCTTCACCATCATCATCATGTACCACCATCTCTTGCTTGTTCCTTCAATAAAGAAGGTGGAACACTTTAATTTGATCTTATATGGGATCTTCAAGAACTCAAACATACATTCTATCATGCCCAAACATTCCTATACATGTTGAGGATCAGTGAAGACTTTGAAAACTAGTGGCTTCTGGTGAAGAAACTCTTGATAATGATTTTGAAGAACACCACCTTTAGGTTCCACAGTTGGAGGCTGAATGAGGACTAGTGTTGGTGTCCACCCCAAATCATGGGTTGTACGCATGATCACCTCATCCAGATTTGGATCCACAATTGGATTTTCATTCTAGGGTATAGTAGAATACCATTTGTAGGTTCGATTCACACATCTTCTCAGTGGAATGATTTTGTATAACATTTGTATAAAATAAAGTATAAATTAGATAAAGCTCAAACATAGAAATGAGGGAAACATAATCCCAACAGATAGAAAAAAAAGATTTGGATTTCACCATATCCAAATAAATATAGGGAAAATACTAGAACTAGTCCACAATATGTCTTTACCTGACTACACCTAGTGACTTAAGGTTAATTGTGGTGAGAGATGTCTAGGAACACAATCGCAACTACATCATATCTCCTAAAAATAATACTCAAATGCATACTTTCATCATGGAAATATTCTTAAACTCTTTTTGATACCAATATATCACGAACCATATTGGGTACCCTGTTAACCTAATTACTGAGCTAGGCTTGACATAGATAGAAGGTCATTCCCGATCCCCACGTTTTGGTGACTAGCATATGGAGTCATACAACATGAAAACGTGAATGATTTTTCCACTAAAAATGAGGAAGTAAAACAATAAATATAATATGTATATCAAAAGAAAACTCCATTGGGGGTAATGTACCAGAATACAATAAGGAATAAAAAATTCCAAAGTACCACAACCCAAGTACTAAAACTGGGAAGAACAACCTAGGTCCCCAAGGATATAACTCACTAAGGCTTCATCTCAATAGCTAGATCCACCTCCAAGTGATCCTTTCCCTTTACTCGATCCTAGAAGAAGATAATCGAAAAACACCCGAAGACACAATTAGGGTGTGAGATAAAAGTCCAAGTAAGGTCTCACAAAGGATTCCATAACAAATTCCAAAAATTGATTAAATAATACAATTATTTCAATTTTAAAGTAAATAGGTTTGATATTTCAATTCATGTGTAAAAAATAATGCTATATAGTTCAAACGAGGGAAAAATATTTTAGAAAATGCATTACAAATGATGGAATATTTCTAAAATATTGGTATAAATAAAAACAGTTACAAAAAACTATTTATGTAATTTCACAAGGCAAGTAAAGAAGTTCAAAAGCATTTACATGCATTTATATCTCAAATATAAATAACAAGATAGAAACATATCCAACTTCAAAATAGGTATGATAGTATTTTTGGCTATAGGACTCCACACACTCTAAGTGATCACGACAATATATGTACACATACATCCTTTGGATACTAGTTAGATAGGACTCATCACCATCACCTAAGCGATTTGACCTACTACATGTATGTTTTAGAACATTGTAATAGTGTAAAGTGTGTCCAAATAACTCACCAACTACCTAAGGCTTGCATGTGTTTTTACACAATCAATAATGGAAAATTTATTTTAATATTGTTCAAATAAATTTAATCCCATTCTTCTATTTTGATACCAATTTTCTATTTAAAACCAAAATGGGTTTCAATAAATAATAGTTCTCTTTCCAAGATAAAACCATTGGGTTGCTATCATAAAATATTAATCCATTTTCACAAGTTTCAAATCCATTCAAAAACCAATTACATCATTCCAAAATTCATTTTCATAATTAAATTCAACAATTTAACTGAAATCAATTCCATCAAATACATAATTTTAATTAAAAAATTTAAATTAACCAATTTCCACAGACACACCCCAATTCAATGGAATTGGGGGTTTCCCATTTTTCATGCCAAAACCATTTCCAATATACCAATTTAACAGAATTTGGTTTTATCAAATCAATTGAAAGTGAGTATAAGAAATTGAATTTAAATCAAAAATTGAAATAAATCAAGCAATTCAAGGTTAATCAATTTTGTTAATCAGGATGAAACCACCTACCTCAAGGTTGTCAATATCTGTGGTAAAGATAAACCACCCTATGTTGTTCAATACACCTCCTCAAGACCTTATTATCGAAAGTGTTAAATCAAAAATTGCCAATACCCATCCAGGGTTTCTAGAACCAAAAAATCTATTTTATTTCACAGGAAAATAAAATATCACATGTGATAATATTTTATCTCTCAAAGATAATATATGGATTATCATTTTATTCAATCACATGTGTTTGAAATTATCCTTCAATAGTTCATACAATGACATGTTGGTAATTTTATATTTAATAAAATTATCCTCAAATTCAAAAGTAATTATCAAAAATATATATCAAACTATATATATATCTCTCTTTTGAAAATAAAAATAAATAACATTAGATAATTTTAATAAATTATCCCAAGTGTGTTTATCAATATATATATATATCATTTGATAATTCATTATCTTTTGATAATATAAATAATTATATTGTGTGATTTCTATCTGTTTTGCTGGATTTCCATTTGGGGAAGAGACCAGATGCAATGCAACTTCTTTCAAATTATGTCCACCCTCATGAAGTTTCATAATTTTCAATGGTGAAGCCTGATTTTGAAGAGTTCCCAAAGATTGCAGCTTCTATGCTTCTTCAGTTCATGGTGTATATGGCTTATATTTTGGAGTTTCTAGATGTTGATGCAGCTTAATAAGTGTGGCTTTTAATGAAACTGATTTGCTGCTGTCTTTGATGTGAGGCTACTGGATGCAGAGAGCTTTTTCCCATGTTTGGTTCAATCACTGGAATTTGAAGACTAATATTTGAGATGGATGGCTTTGGAAGATCATTAGGAACTGCTATATGCTGGTGATATCATGTGGACTTGTTCCCTCTTTGACATTGGTATGCTTAATGATTTATCATGTAATCTTTATTTCCCTACTGGTGTAAGTGAATTACACCTCGTGCTTGTATTGTAACCTTTTATTTTTTAATAAATTCCCTGGGGGGCATGGATTGGGAAACCAATTCTTGTCATCACCTTTCTATAAAAAAAATAATTATCATGTGTTAATTTTATAAATTAGAATTTAATAACTTTCCAGAACTAAAAAAATGATAATTCGATGTTGTTAAAAAAAAATTGGATCACCCGATGAAATGACCATTTTTTAATTGATAATTATTTTATTTGATAATTGCACGAAAAAGGATAATGATTATTATCTTATAAGATTTTATAAATTATTATTTGATAATTATTTGTCATTTTCTTTTGATAATATCACTCCATATTTATCTACTAATAATTCTTTATAAATATCACTTGATAATTTCTAATATATATTCAATGAAAATTTGTGGAATCATCCCTTGAAAGAGAAGAAAAATAATTAATACAATTATCCTTTGATAATTATGAGTTTTTATTGTTTTATAATAAAACCAATATAATTTTTTAGAAGTTGATAATAATAAACTAAATTAATTAATTAAGACAAACCTACTTGGGATGACCACCACACACAGAGGAGAGGAAAGGTTTCGATGGGTAGATCGTTTGGCTGACAGGAACAATAACACAAAATCATACCTTAGGAGGTCCCCCAACCATGCACACAGAGTCTCATGATCACTCATCATCAACAAAAAAATCATCTGCAATGGAGGATGGGTTCAGGGATTTCAAATATCCATACTACGTTAGAGTTGTCCCAAATTTAAGATCATCGATTTCAAATGTCTTTAATGTCCAATAGAGTGTTTTAAATCATCCCATTAATGATTTCGATGTTTAATAGAATAAAAAATGGATAAAAATCAATGTTTTTCAAACTCATCTGCATCATCAATGGATTTGTGGCATGGAATGGAATAGTTGATGAACAGTGAAATCATTTTAACTTTTTTTAATTAATAAATCAATTATTTAACATAAATATTAAATAATATGAAATGTATGCTAAGCCTAGAAGTTATGAACTGTCTAATGAAAATCCCCAATTTTGGACCTAATGGTGGTCTCATATTTCACAAATGATGAACCATTTGAGAGATACTAATGATTTATTATTTAAAAAATGGAAAAAATAACTAATTAAATTAAAAGGGGTTATTTTTTCAAGTGAGAGGTCCAAAAGCCTGATTCTTACAAATGTTATTCCATGTCTAGGATAAAACCCTCATTCTAGAACATTGGTGGTCTCCGATTTCTTATATGATGCACCATTTGGTAGATATTTAACTATTTTTAATAAAATAATATATTAAATATTATTTAATAACTTTATATCATGATAACGACATCCAAATGTCCAGAACCTTCGAATGTTATACCACTCATAGGGAAAAAACCATATTTCAAACACAACAGTGGTCTCAGATTTCTCATTCGAAGCACCGTTTATGATTTATTTAATTATTTTGAATAAAATGTGTGCACTTAATATATATTTTTTTATTTTCTATTTTTTTTTCACTGAGACTTTTTATGTTTCAGAATCTCATACTAACTCTATGTCAACCTCCAAGAAATATTCAAATTAATAATCCAAGATATTTACAAGATTATATGACCTTTAACACATTTACCAATTTTTTTTTGATAAATCATTTTCCCTCTTATGATATTAATAATTTAACATAATTGGGTTTAGGAATACCTAAACAGTAATAAGATGTTACACTACATATCCCAAAGGACTTATGAATTAATGTATTAAATTATCATGATAACTAGAGCGTATTTTCTCTGTTTTCAATGACTGATATTTTTTGAACTAAATTGTCAATTTTAAACTGATAATAGACACAATTACCTAGAATTAAAATTATTTAAAATTAATATAATTTAAAAATTGTTATTAATAGTATTTTTTAGTTTAATTATAAAAATATTATCATATGTATATATAAATTAATTTATTTTACATTTACATAAATTTTAATAGGATAAATAATATACACACATATATATAATTATTTTCAAATAAATTTACCAATATAATATATATAACATATATATAATTTTTTTAGGTATATTCAATTTATTTATCTATGTACCAAATGAGGAGGGACCTCAATTTTAATGGTTTTGACGGTGGAAGGTGTGAAACCTTTTCAAGTATATTGCCTATCGAGGTAAGAGTTGATGAAGTACATGCCTCCATCGACCTCTTTTTCCAATCATATAAAACCTTATAATTTTCTTAATAAAATTAAACTTATTAAAAAAATCCATGTTTTATTAAAAAAACATTAAAAAAATCATCAACAACTTATTTTATTAAAGTTGTATTCAGATCCTTTTGGGGACTTTTGATGATAAAATGAATGTAATTCATCATTAAATATAACTCCACGTCAATCCAAATAAATTAATTTTAGAAACATACACTCTTCAGCTAAAATTAAAATTTAGTAACCGAAGACCCTCGGGCTGCGCGACACTGCAGTTTCGTATTTTGATTCTTTAGTCTCCACTCTCTCCATTTCTTTTTCTCCCTTCACTCTATTGTTTCACTAGTTTTTTAAATCTTTTCTATAGAAGGAGTTGGTGGGAATTGAGGAATCAGGTTAATAACTAGTTTCAACAGTGTAATTATAAAAAATAGGAGGAATTTCCCCTATTAGAGAACACAATGAAGTACAAATTTTATCCTCATCAGATCATCTCCTGAACATTTATCATTGCATTTTTTTGTCTGACACACATTATCCATCTCTTGTGGACATGAACCTATGTTGCTTGAAATACTCTAAGTAGTGGTAATCCATGGTATGAATAATTCTCAAATTATTATAAGTAACATAAAAGAGTTTGGTGATGAGTCTCAAGGATTCAAAATGCATTAATAACTATTTGGGAGATGAAACTGATGAGGAAAAAAATTGTACTTCATTGTGTTCTCTAAAAAGAGAAATGCCCCCCATTTGTGAGAATTAGACCACTGACACAAGTTATTAATGTGAAACCTCCATTTCCACCAACTCATTCCAGGTAAAATATCTACACAACCAATGAAATGATAGATTGAAGGGTGGGAAAGAAATGGATAGGGTGGTGACCGAAGAATTAGAATACACAACTACAATTCTATGAAACCTGGGGGTCTTGGGTTACTATAGTGTAATTTTAGCTGATAAGTGTATGTTACTTAAATTGATTATTTTATTTTATCTGGAGGTAGTTTTAAGGATGAATTAATTTAATTTTTATACTCAAAATTATCTACATAGATTTGAATAAAACATTAATAAAATAATTGGTCGAGGATTTTTTAATGTTTTTTTCGATAAAATTTAGTTTTTAAACAGGTTTTATTTTATTAAAAAATGAATAGGTTTTATATTATTGGAAAAAACAGGTCTATGGAGGCGTGTACTTTGTTCACACTTACCTTAATAAGCAATAAACTTCAACGTGGTTTACTCCTTCCAGCATAAAAAAATATAAAATGGAGGTCACTCCTCTTTCAATAAATAGAAAAATAAAGTGAATCTAATTAAATATTATATATATATTTATGTATTATATTTTTAACATTATTTGCATATAATTATATATAATTATATATATTATTTATCATATTTAAATTTATTTAAATATAGAATATATTATTTGATATATATATCTATATATAATACTAGTTTTTCTAATGAAGCTAAAAAATTCAATTAATAATGATTTTTAAAATATATTAATTATAAATAAATCCTATTCTTAGTAATTGTGTATAAAATATAATTATTTATATTTTGAAAATTTTAATTATTTCAAAAAAAGTATATATAGTTACATAATTTTATTATTTTGAAACTTACATGAGCTTAAAAAATTTTATTAGTTATTTAAGTATAAATTATATTACTATTAATTGAATTTATTTATAGACCTAAAATGATGAATACCTATAAATAATTTCTAATATATAGAATTTGATAACTTTTATTCACTGAGGAGATGTCCCCCCAAGACTTGCATTGAATAACCATTGCATTTCATGGGTTTATAGAAATGTCTAATTGAATCTGCCCCATCGACCCTTCACCAACACCTATCTTGAAGCCCTCACCATTATCTCTAGAAACTACAACCTACTATTGTTCACGGTTCTTGGTCCCTCGCCTATAGAATGATTTATAATGACCCAATTTATTATAGAAACCACAAAAATCAACCCATTATTCAAACCACACAACCTGATTCTATCAAAGTTATTCCACCACTGTAATCTAAATATAACTTGTAGGAACTCTAGAGACATCAAATTCTATGAAAATGCGAGGAGAAACAGGGTGAGAAACTGACCATGTTCTACTATCAAAACATAAATATATATCAACGAGATTCCCTAGAAAGCGTATAATTGCTAGATTTTGAAAAGGTAAAGGGAGATTGGAAAAACTATCCCAAATCACTATTGTTGGAATGTCATGCTTCAAATGGAAGTCGTATGACCACTTGAAGAGATAGAATCGAGAGTCATTGCAGCTACGGGGGCCCCCAACAAAGCCTTCACCATATCTTCCTCTGATTAAAACTGAATAATGATGTTCCTTTCTCGAGCAGACCTTCCATTGCTCAATATTAAAACCCCAAAGACTCAAATATTAACTTATAGAAGGTGACCTTCGAAGGGGAATGCTACATAAACCACTCAATCAAGGTGAGATTATGAAGTGTCAAACCCCTAGTGTACTCTGAGGTCCAGAACGAATGATTCAAAACACCATTGAACAGATCTTGGTCATTAGGGTGATGTGATTAAGGTAAAGGTGGGGGAAAATCTAGATTAGAGAAAGGGGAGAATGAACAAGAAGTTCCCTCAAAGGGTTCATAATAGGTTAGGTTATTAATTAAACCAGGACACTTTTATTAGAACATTTTAAAAAAAACATTGAAAATGAGTCCTTTTATCAGTGCCTTTTTAGCACTGATAAAGGTAGGTTTTTATTAGCACAAAAGGGTTGATAAAATCCATATTTCTCAGCGATTTTTTAGCACTTATAAAGCCTCATCATTATCAGCAATAAAAAAAGCACTGATAAAGATTTATTTTATCAGCGCTAATTACTTAAGTGCTGAAAAATGATTTATAATTATAATTATAAGTAAAAAATTTGTCTATATATATAGAAACACTTAATCAATATTTATAAATATAAATTTATTAAATATATTCCTTATTTAAATATATTTATTATAATTTTATAATTATTTAAATATATTATTATTTATTTATAATTATAAATATATTTTTGATAAAGAATATTTATATCATTTTATATATTTATATAATTATAATATATATATAGTAAAACTGTTCATTATTTAATTAAATTTATTATAAATTTAATAATTGTCTATATATATAATTATTTATTTATAATTATAAATATATAATTTTATAATTATAGTATATAAATTTTTAAATATATTTATTTATAATATTTATTTATAAATATTTTTTACAGATAATTTTTTTACATTATTAATGAATATCTAATTTTAAGTGCATGCATGTTAAAAATTAATGAAATTGAATAAATTTCAAATAAGAACACTTTAATATTATTGAAAAATGGATAGGTTTTGTGTGTGTAAATTGTTTATAAAAATGCATTAATTACATATATATATAAAATCAATATAACACACATTGATCTATGATAAATTGAAAAATAAAACAACATTCAATTATAAGTCTATTAATATATGTAATTAGTCATTATTTTTAATTTATAATAATTTTTAATTATTAACCATTATTAACTAAATATAGTTCATAAATAATTTTTAATATAAAAATAATATTTATATACATTAATATATTTCTATATATTTAATATATACTATTTTCTATCATTATCAACAATCATATAATCAATAAAATGTTTAATAAGTTTCTCAGTTTTCTTATTTTTAATTTTTTTTAATTTTCATTTTGAATAACTACATATTTAATATGTACTATTTATTAGTATTTATAACTTATATATAATATAATCAATTTATTCATTTTTATCAATAACTATTTAATTAATAATATTGTAATATTTTTTTTAAAATAAATCATTTTTTAGTTTTATTTATTAAATTTTTTCAATTTATTTATTTGGACCTTTACCAATGCTAAAAAATAACTGATAAAGGACTTTTTTATGAGTGTTAAAAATATATCACTACTAAATTTTATCCATTATCACCATAAAAAAGCACTGAAAAGGTTAGCCTTTATCAACTCTAAAAAAAGCGATGATAAAGAATAACCTTTATTAGTGCAAAAAATAAAGCACTGATAAAGGGTAGCCTTTATCAGTGCTAAAAATAATGTGCTGATAAATTAGAACTTTATCAGTGCTAAACAAATCTTGGATAAAGTGTGAAATTTATAAGCGCTTTCTTTAGTGCTGATAAAGATAACATATATCAGTACGTTTTTCTAGAACAGATAAATACAAGCATTGTTAAATTACAGTTTTGTAATAGTGGCTCGGACCATAGGCTCTTAGTTTAAAGGTCATATAGTGTGGACCATAGGGTTGGGCCGTTTAGCGTTGCATGCATGGGATATATCTATACAGTTTAGTGTCCTACTGTAAAGACGAAGAGTTGTATAGTTTAGATTCATATAGATTAGACTATTGAGTTCTTAGTTTAGGGTCATAGAATTTGGACTGATGAAGTGAAGGTATCTCTAGTAGGCAAATGCAGTGTGGTGGAATGACAAATCCTACGTGAATGAGCCAAAGAGGCCCAATTCCACACAATATATTCCTAAGTGAACCATGAAAAGGATCTTAGTTTAAGGTCATAGTTTTTGGACCATTGGGTTGTGTAGTTTCTTCATATGGGTAAAAACCCTACCAAGACTCCTAATCCCACATGAACCATGCTCGGTTTGGGAAACAAGGAGTAATGTTAGGATTTCTCCATCATATGGGAGCCCAAAAAGTGGAAATGAAATTCTGAGTTGGAAATTACCAACCACACTAACATTCCCACACAACATGTGCGATTGCACAGAAGAAAAAAACTAGGGGTATCAAGGATCCACCATAACATAAGAAGGTGGAAAGTGTGAATCACTATGTCTGATATCTAGAACACAATGAGGGTGGCATGATGATAGGGGATAATTGCTGACTATGTTCGAAACATAGCATCCATATCATGTTACCAAGGATGGGGACAAACAAATAAGGGTTGAACACTGACTATGTTCAAAACACAGAACCTATCTCAAAATTTCTTCCAAAGTCTTCTAGGGAATTGGCCCAGAACATTAGTTGAGTCGATATGGCATAGCCAGGCTGTTAGGGGATCCCTTCTTACATGAAAGGGGATGGGGATTTAGGTAAAGGGATGCATAAAACATGGAGATGGATTGGTGGAATGTACCATATGATCCAACACTCTAGATCTCATATCACTACACATTTATACATTCCAGTACAGAACATCTGTAAGTTGGATCAGATATGTCCTTAATGATAGAGTTCTTGAGGGGGATGAAGGCCTAGATGAAATTCAGGGTAAAGGTCTCGGTTGTTGCAAATAGTTTAAGGTAGTGTTGCTTAGAACAGAAGCACTGCACAATTTATAGTCATATATCTTAAACTATAGGTTCCTAGTTTAACATTCCATTAATGGAACGTATCCATGTAGTTTAACATCATGTGATAAAGATGAAAATGTCAAATAGTTTATCATCATGCGACTGGGGAATTATGAGAGAGAGACACACACATCCCCAATGAGAAGTGTGTGGTGTGGAAAATAATCCGATGAGAATGAGGGCCATAGAGACCAACACCGTGCCACACACTCTCAAAGGGGAACTCAGGCCAAAGGGAAAAAGGTGAATTTGTGATTCTGCGACTGGGCATGGGGAAAAATGTACAAGCATTGCTACATACACCATACGGATATGAATCAAGACATATTTAGTTCTAGAGATCTGTGAACTTTAACATAATGTTTTGATGATGAATATGAGAGGGTTTATCAGAAAGAAACATTCATGAAATGGATACCATAACCTCATGCGAACAAGGTCCAAAGAGATCCACACCACACCACACATTTTTGAGGAGGAAACTCAGGACAAAGGGACAAAAATGTTTGGGATTTTGGGAAAAGTCTTGGTGAAAAAATTTCTATGCATCGGTACATATCCCATAAGGATGGGAATCAAGCCACATATAGTTCTTGAAGATGGCATGGAAAATTGACAGTTCCAAAAGGGGCGATATACTATCAAATGCAAATATCATGGTTGTTACGCAGTTTATTTTCATGAAAACTAGGACAATGAAAATCTTAGTTTATGTTCATATAGTTCAGACTGATTAAAGCTAGGATGTGATGGGTGAATCCTTGATGAGAACTGATGGGAATGAGGGCCAAGGAGGCCCACAAGCCATGCCACATCCTCGTAAATGATACAAAATCCAATGGCAAAAGGATTTGATTTTGTGTCTAGACCTAGAGATGGAGTTTCTAGGTGTTACTAAATCTTCAATAAATATAGGAATCAAGTTATAAATAGTTCTTTAAGGTGGCATGGTAGGGGACCAGTTCTAAGGGAAATGTATTCTTAGGTGAAGACATTGTAGCGCTATGTAGTTTATCTTCATACATCTAGGTTGAAAAATATTTAGTTCAACATCATATGATAATAATGAGAAATGTTGTTCTATTAATCATCATGACACAAGGATGAACGAGGTCTTAGTTTAAGGTTGTAGATATCTGACCATTGAATGAAGCTTCTAAAGCAGAAATATGCAGTGTGGCGCCATGAAGAAACCCGATATGAATGAGGGCCATGGAGATTTGACACCACATGAAACAATCCTGAGAATAAATCACACACGGTTTAATGTCATGGGGTATGGGGAAAATGTTTTTGGAGTGTTTGTGGCTGGGCCCAAAGATGATGTGTTTGGGCATCTCAACATATCTCATAAGGATGCAAAATCAAGCCATACATAGTTCTAAAATCTATGCAGTTTAACATCATAATGTAAGGATGTGGGGAATATTTTAATGTTATGGAATATTGATCAGTTTAGAATCATGCAGGACAAGAGGAACTTTCCTTTTCAGTTCATATAGAAAGAGCCATCAATGTTGTGTAGTTTATCATCTTGCAGCTAGGAAATTGTAGTTAAACATCATGTATGATGCTACTTCATGTTGTTTAAGGTCATTTTTCCTAGACCCTATAGTATTTTAACATCATACTGGACAATAGGGAAAGAACATGGGGGCATTGTGCAGTTTATCATCATGAAATAGGGATGTATATTTATTGTGTTGTTTAATGTCACTCAACGAGGATACAATAGTGTTTTAACATCATACAAGATGAGGCAACATAGTTTGATATCATGATTCTTGAACAAAGTGGAGTGATTTCTGCAGGAGGTATGTGTATGGTAAAACCACTATAACCCGATGCGAATGAAGACCTTAAAGTCCCCCATGCCACACCATACATTCCAAAGGGAACTGTTATGCAGTTTAAATTCACGATGATTAGACTTGGGTGGTAGGTTTAACATCATGTGTCTGGGATATGAACTCCAAGTTTAAGTCCATAGAGATTGGACTCTGTGGAAGTTTAATGTCATGCAGGATGAGAAAGACACTCATGCGAAGTACTATTAGAGTAAATTATCATTGGTTGGGGGAGTTATTCTCTCACCATCTATGGTGACTGAATAGTATTAACCATTGGCATTTACCTTGTGGATGATGTAGGGTCCCTCCCATTTGGTCTCCAAATGTGGATGTTTCCAACTCGGTATCATTGGCATGATTATAGAGAATATCATGTCACCTTGACGGAAGGAGTAGAGAAGAACTATCTTATTGAAAGATTTGGCTATCTTATTTTGGTGCCTCTCTAGATTACGAAAGGCCTGCAACCTATTCTCGTCGAGAGCTTCTAGATTTCTCAGATACACTTATGCTACTCTGTCTAATATATATTGATCATATAAAACTGTATGGAGTGTTGGAAGATGAATCTCTATAGGGGAGGACTGCCTCTATTCCAAATACAAGGGAATATGGAGTCACATGGGTTGAATTACGAGTTATCATATTATAATCCCAAAGAGCATTGGGGAGTTTTTTCAGCCAACTTCTCATGTTTTGGCCCACCATCTGCTACAAAATGATGGAGAGGGTCTTATTGAATTCCTTGATCTTCCCATTTTCTCATGCATGTTAGTAGGAATTTTGGTTATACCGAATGTTGTACTTGGAATAAAATTTCTTCAACTCATGTTCCTGGAAGGTATTACCATTGTTCGTGAGAATATCATGAGGGACCCCAAATTAATGGATGATGTTGGAGATCATGAGTTCGAAAATAGAATAGGCCTTGACTTCATTGAACGAAATTACTTCATACTACATAGAAAAAATATATATCACGGTTAGGATGAACCGACACTGATAATTTACTACTAGTGGATATGGTCCCACAACATTGAGTCCCTAGACTGTAAGGCGCTATACATACCTTATAGTGTGGATGGGATCTGGTGGTCGATGCACAATGTTATCATTGATCTGACACATGTGGAACCTCTTGGAAAACCCGATATAGTCATGGACCATGGTGGGATAGAAGTATCCCAAAAGATGAATTTGGTGATCGAGCTTTATCCATGACTAATGAGTACCATAGGACCCAACATGGGATTCCTACATAACATGGGGAATCTTGTCTCCTTGAATTAAATAGAGGATGATTTCATCAAAACCATGTCTATAGAGAGTTTTCTCTAGGCTTAGATTTCTCTTGAGGGTGAACTGAACTTCACAGTTACAGATTCGATCATGTCCAAATATGTATGATGGAAGATTACCGGGATGGAGATACTTGATGAAAGGGGATGTCCAATAAAATCATTATTCATTTAAAGGGGGATCCAGAGGTGTCACACCCCAACCGATTCTTAGTTTTAATTTAGTTATTTTGGGTCTCTCTTTTGAGTGATGGTTTGAATCAGTTATTCTTTTAATTTTTTTTGGTTTTATAGGGGTGCGCGACTGTGCCCGTGAATGTGTTCATCTCACATCCTTCATAAGAGAATATTTTAGTATTATTAAATTTATTATTAAATGGGCATGCAACTAGGTGTGCGACCGTGCACACAACCGAGTGCGTGCCACTCACGTGACCGGTCGTGTGACCGCGCACATGACCGGGTGCACAACTGTGCACACAACCATGCACAGTGTCCAGACTCAATTAAGAATGATGTTATTATTTTGGTTGGTTTTATTATTATAATTTTATTATTGGTATTAATATTAATTATGTTAATATTGTAATTACATCATAATTTTTTTATGTTATTATTATAGAATTTCTAGCATTCTATCCCCACTAATTTTTCAATTATTATTATTAAAAATATTATTCTTATTTTAAGTTGATTTGGAGTTTTTTTAGGTTTTAATTAATCTATATTTATATTTAATTTTTATTTATTTTTATTTTCTCTGATTCCCCCCCCACTATTCTTCCTCCCCTCTCTCTCATCTGTTTTTCCCCTTGGTTTTTGCGTATCGGCCCCTCCTTGCAACCCTAGCAGCCACACTCCAAAATTTTCCCCTACTCCTATGCTAGTTGCCCCTCCAGCCTCCTAACTACACGAACAAATCACGCTGCCTCCCCTTACCCATTTCTCCCATCGAACGGTGCCCTACCTTCCTCCTGATCGACCGCGCGCTACCACCTTCCCTCCCCATCTTCACTGGAACACCTCCGCCCTCCTGCTCCATCGCACCATCTTACTCTCGGGAAGACCACTGTGAAATCCAGCACACGCCACCCCGACCATATGTCGCGCCACCCCTACCCTTTACTCCTCCTTGCTGGACCAGCTACCACCGGACCACGCCGCTGCCCAACCAGCCTACTTTGATGCACCAAAACCCCCACATGCAGCACCTCTCCCCTTCCGGTTTGGAACCACCACACAGCCCCCCAAGCTTGGAACCCTCCTTGCCAATGTCCAGCAGGTTCGGTGTACCCCCTCCTTGGCTTGAACAAAGACCCAACATCCCATCTTTTAGCTGCACACCTCTTGTTTTTCCGGCCTGAGTTCTAGTGAAAACCTTTTTCCGGAGTAGCTAAATTCCAATACCCCCTATCTAACTCTGTTGGCCACCAACAACCCCTTCCGCAGGTGCGTCTTACTTCGGATGTCTGTTTATTCTCTTTGGTAAAATTTTATATTAGTTATCCATGTTGTTTAAGGTCCATTTGTAATGATTTTGGGTTCGATGAATGGTTTTTGTCATCTAATATATGTTTTTGTGGTGCGAATGACAGGTGATTGGAGTTTGCGCATCATGTTGTGATGTTTTTCTACATTCCAGGTAGGTGATTCCGCAGATGATTATTAATTTCCAAGTTCAATTTTTTAATTAATTAATTTAGCATGTTTACTAATCCGTTTTTTGGGGAACATTGGATTTTTAATTGATATTTAGTATGTTTTAATGTGTTTATTAGCATGTTAATATGAAATGAGTATGTTGCTGTGAAAACCCATGTCGAACTGCTTGCTAGTGTTTCATAAGTTGTGCATTTTTTTAATGTGAAAATGGTGCGAATGGTGTTTTTGTTGTAGCATATATTTGCATTTTGTCATAAATGAATATTTAATGAGTTTGTGGTGGTTAATGTCATGTGGCATATTAAGAAATTGTTTGAATTGTTTTTTGGTAGTTCGTTTAATTATAGCAATGACCTTTTTATCTGTGTGGGTGATTTTATTTAATTGCGTTTGTAATGAAGATTGTGTTCTTACGATGGTGAGGTATGAGTATGGTCATGTAGGAGTGTTTGGGTTGGTCTAGTGTGTGAAGCAGTGTTTTGCCTTTAAAATTTATTTGGGAAAACATGAATTGTTTTATTAAATAATTATTAACGGTGAAGAATTTTTTAGGTTAAAATATGTATGGGTTTTTTATGCTTAAGGTAATGCGACGTGTGTGAATTTTTTTTAATAAATCCTTTTAATGGTGTTTTCAGTAGTGAATGTGTTTTCATTGATTGTGCAGTCATTTTAATTGGTTGTATAAGTAATGCGGGTTTAGTTTTGGGGTTTTTCTGCAATGTATGTGATGTTTCAAATGAGTTTTGTGTGTGAAAATGGTGGTCTTGGCATGTGTAGGGTCTTTTCTGGTTTTATTATATTGTTATGACATGTTACACGAACTTTGAACTACCTGAGCACAAATGGGAAGCTGGGTAGCTAGGAGGGTGGACTAGACTAGTGGGCTGGTGTTCCGGAGGTGACTCGACCCGGTTTTACTGGCAGGACTGACGATTGAAACACTAACTAAAAATATGCTTTTCTGAGGGTTGTGGCCTTCTAATCCACATTTTATGAGGGTGGTGGCCTTCTAATCTACGTTTTTTGAGGGTCATGGACTTCTATGCCACGTTTCACTAAGACACAAAGATCCAGGGGCCCAAGTTATCTAAGACCCATGAGGCCTCTCCCATATTAGTGCTCATTTGTTGGTTTACGCTCTCAGTGAGACACATTGATTTTTTTAAAAAAGTGAGTGTGTGTACTTTAATTTAAATTGTTCCATTAGAAACTGTTTTCATTAATTTTGTTTTCTTTTAAACTGTTAAAGCATTTATTTATTTTCTTTTGTTAATATTTCAAATGTATTGGTCATTTAATAGTTATGCATGGAACCTTTTATTGGTGGAATCCAACTGGGATTTTAGGTCACACACTACAAACACCTTTGGGTGTATGTAGGTTCTGTTTCTTTTTCTTTCCAGGTTGAGTCATTGATCATAGCATGGTTAGTTCGGGTTGTCAGTGGCACTATTGTGTCAGTTTGGTGGACGTGGCTTGGGGATGTGATTCCTCATGTCGCACGGAGGTTTTAGTTAGTGCCTTTTAGTTTTTCCATTATTTCACACCTTTTGTTTTTTTGGGATATGTTGTAAACATTAAATTGGACCTTAGTTTAAGGGCTTGTTTGGTTGTTAAACATAGTTTTAAATTTATTCATCTTTTTGATTGTTTCATGTTTTTTTATTCGGGTAAACTGTTCCCATGTTTTATTTGTGATACCCAGGATCTTGTGCCAGCCCATGGGGATTAGGAACACCCTTCGGGCCTTTCCGAGGACCAGGTCAGGTGCCGAGATAGATGGAGACCCGACCTGGTTTGTTAAAAAATAGCATCAAAGGTTGTTTTGTTCTTTTTATTTGGGGTGTCAGGTACATTAGAGATAAGACTATTGGTACTCAAGGGGAAGGTGTGGGAAAAGCTTCGCGAACTCTTACTCATTTCGATCCTCAAGTAACCAAGGTTATTTCAGGATTTATGTTTTTCGATTTGGTCCTTGTGGATAGGGGAAGACAATAGGAGTGAATTGGTACTGCACCCGGTCTGCCGTGGTGTAGCGACCCATGTGATGACCGAGAGTATGGTTCAACACTCCCAGTGGTTGGTGCTTCCCTAGGGAATGGTATGCTAAACCATGTAGCCAGGTTAGAAATGACCACTAGTACTCCTCCCATGTGCTTTAATGTTTGTGATGTCTTGCTTTAGTTTTGGGATTGGTGCGAAATTGTTTTCCTTTAAAAAGGGATTCAGACTTTGGTGTTGTTCTTATTTTATTTTGGTGTCTAGTTGGCATCCTTTTTGGGGTACGTTTATTTTGAACCTTGTTTCTGGAAGATTTAATTTGGTTATTCGATGAATAATTTCTTAAATAATGTCTTGGGTTATTTTAAATGGAAGTGAGTTATTTTGAAAATGGAAATCATCTTGAAAATTTGTCTTGAGTTTTTGAAATAGTTCTGGAAAAAAAGTGTATTTTCAGAATATTGAGAATGTTTTATTTTTGTAAGAGGAAGAACCTTGATTTGCCTAGTGGTATTCTTATGGATGATCATGTGTGCATGTGGAAGTGATTAATGGATAGTTGGTGGATTGGGGGGATGGGTGCTTGGGTGGCACAAATATGCAAATCTGCGAGGCATCCAGGAATATCAGTGTTGAGTGATTGATTTTAAAAGCTGCATCTTGTTTCCTGAAAAGTGGGGTTTTCTCTCAAATGGTTTTTTCTGCTTAAATGGTTTTGGAATTGGAAATTGGTTTTGAGTCCAGAGTGAAAGCGATGAATTTAAAAGATGTTTTGGGTTTTATTGTACTGTGTTTGGTTTTTAAAGTGGGTGTTTTTATTTACAGATGAATTGATGATTTAAATTAAAATTGTTTGATTTGTGTCTGATATATGGTTGATTGATTGGCTATGTGTTTGGATTTGTGGAAGGCTGTTTTCTGGTTCTCATTTCGGATATGCCCCTAGAAATTTCCCATGGGTTCCAGCAGGTCTCTATCAGTTCTTGGACCGACCCAATCTCTCAATGGAGTGACAAGGTTTGGTTCTACTCTGTTGTGTCAGCTATCTGTAGATGTTGAGGTCGAGTGAGTATTGTTGAAGGATTTGGGGAAGTTATAAGTGTCTCCAATTATTGTGGAACTCCAAAAGTTGTGTGGGTGTAAGTTTCCTCGAGTGTGTATGGAGGAGTGAGACTACATCAGCAAATGATAATCATTCCATTTTCATTGCAAATGGGAATGTTTTGAGTGATCCTCAAGAATAACCACATTCCATGGTTGTACCTAAGGATGTGAAGGCGGGATAAATTGGTGGATCTCATAAGGGATCAATCAATCAGCAGGCAAAGATTTATGGTGCGTTGACCTTTCTGATGAGATGGTTTCATGTTCTCTAGAGGTTGTGTGGAACAATCAGCTTAATGCTCGTAATAGTTGTTGGTCTTGTCCATATTGTGGTATGTGCAGTATCCTCAACCGATGAAGAGTGTAAATGCAAGGGACTTGTTCTTGGAGTGCCCCTCTCATCAGTTTGTGTCGTGAATTTGATAGACCGCTCAATATCCTACCTCAATTGTGGTCAGTCAGACACCCTAAGTCATTCACTGCAATCATTAGTTGGTATGTTGATGGAGTCTATGCTTGGGGGATGAGGAGTAGTATGCATGTTGCTTTTCCAGTGGACGATGTTCTAGTCAGAGGTGGTCAGCTTATGACAGCAAGGTTGTAGATGCTTCAGACATCAGTTCCGCAGCCATAGGTCTCGGGGTGAAGCTTGCGTGCAGTAAAAACTCATCAGACGTGGGATGGGATTGATCCAAATTATGTTCACAGTGACGGGATGGGGGAAAGATTAAATTTCCTTATTGTGGTACCCTCTCTGAAGGCGTCATTCTTATTGTGTGGGGGGGGGGGGGTATGGAGCCCTTGTCTACTTGTCTTGGACTAATTTTATGAGATTTCCTTTTGAGAATTAAAGAGGTTTGGAAAATCTATATTCTTTTAAAGATGGCAGGCGTGCTCTGTGAACGTTCTTTTGATAATTTATGGATCGAAATCGTACTCGTTTCAGAGATGCTCATGTCTTGTGGGATTAACGCACGCTTGCCTAGTTTTCCACTAGGTTAGGAGTTTCTGCTATCAAAACCATCTCATGTGACAGAATATTGGGCAGTGTAGAAATCATCCCTGTAGGTCGGACTGTGTTAGTGGGTTCATGATGAAGAGTTCCGTGTGTATCATTCAATGTAAACTGGGAATGTCGTGGGGGTTCCGTGGTGTCCGAAAATTTTAAAATGGTGGGGAGACCTAGTGCGGGTTTCGCCGATGTCCCCTCTTGTGTTGGTTGGTTAAACATAGGGATCTTCGATATTCAATCTAGTGATAAAGGTTTTTTTGGGTTTGTGATTCGTCTTGGTTTGGAGAACCATTGTTTGACAAGAATCCTAATATGGTGGGGAGACCACCATAGGACTAACATGGGGGAAGATCTGTTTGGAATGTGCCCATGGCGGGGATACCCCTTGCTTATGCTCCACCCGACCTCGACAATGCTAATTGGTTAGATCGGATAGTGGGTTGTTGGGTGAGTGTTTTTGGTAGTCTCAAGCAGCCCTAGTGATCCCTAAGTTGGGGGTCGGGGTGTTCCATGTTGTATTTGTGTTTGAAGGTGAATTCCTTATTGTTGGATTTTCTTCTTGGTGATTCTGGTTTGGATATTTTTGAAGTTTCATGTCAAGGTATTTTTATTGCTCGGTCATCGAGTGATTGAGTTTTTATTTTAGGTATCTTCACGGTCTTTCTTGGAATCTTTGGGTTGGTCAAGTCTTTTGGGACTTTCTAGGGGCAGAAATTTTCATGGTGGGAAGAATTGTCACACCCCGACCGATTCATAGTTTAAATTTAATTTTTTTTGGTCTCGTTTTTGAGCAGCGGTTTGAATCACTTATTTTAAAAAAAATTGGGTTTTATAGGGGTGCACGACTGTGCTCGTCTCCCTTCATTAATAAGAGACTGTTTTAGTGATATTAAATTTATTATTACATGTGCGCGCAACCAGGCATGTGGCCGCACACGCAACCGAGCACGCACCACTCTTGTGATCGGGCACGTAACCTTGCACGCGACCATGCTCAATGTCCAACATCAATAAAGAATGGTGTTATTATTTTGGTTTGTTTTATTATTTTAGTTTTATTATTTGTATTAATATTAATTAAGTTAACATTTTAATTAGGATATTTTTTTAGTTATCATTATAGATGTTCTAGCATTATTTTACCACTAATATTACAAATATTATTATTATAAATATTATTATTATTTTATTTTGATTTGGAGTTTTTTAGGTTTTAATTAATATTTATTGTTATTTCATTGTTATTTCTTCTTATTTTCTCTTATCCCCCCCTTCTATTCTTCCTCCTCTCTCTCCCATCCGTTTACCCCTCTGGTTATTGAATATCGGCCCTTCCTTGCAACCCTAGAAGCCGCACTCCAAATTTCATTCCCCTACTCTCGTGCAGGTTGCCCCTTCGGCCTCCTCACTGCTCCCAGTCCTCGCACTGCCTCCCCTTACCCGTTTCTCACTTCGGCCGGCACCCTTCCTTCCTTCTGATTGACCGCACGCTACCGCCATCCCTCCACATCGTCACAGGACCACCTCCACCCTCCTGCTCCCTTGCACCTTCGTCCTCTCGGTCTGACCACCTAGAAAACCAGCGCGCACTTCTCTGGCCGTATGCCACACTGCCCATCCCCTTTACTCCTCCTCACCTGACTAGCTACCACCGAACCACGCCGCTGCCCGACCGCCCTACTCCGATGCACCGAAACACCCACACGTAGTACCTCTCCTCTTCCAGTTTGGCACCACCGCACAACCCCCCCAAGCTTGGAACCCTCCTTTCCAGCATCCAGCAGGATCAGCATACCCCCTCCTTTGCTCAAATGAAGACCCAACAACCCCTCCTTTAGCCGCGCACCCCTTGTTTGTCCAGACGAAGTTCCAATGACATACTTTTTCTGGAGCAACTCAATTCCAGCACCCCCCCATCTAACTCGGTTGGCCACCCGCAACCCCTTCCGCAGGTGCGTCTTACTTCGGATAGCTGTTTGTTCCCTTTGGTAAAATTACAGATTAGTTCTCCATGTTGTTTAGGGTCCATTTGTGATGATTTTGGGTTTGATATCTGGTTTTTAGTGTCTAATCTAAGTTATTGCAGTGAAACTGGCAGGCTATTGGAGTTTTCACATCATGGTGCGATGTTTTTCTACATTCTAGGTTGGTGGATCCACATATGATTGTTAATTTCCATGTTCATTTACTTAATTAATTAATTTATCATGTTTACTAATCAGTTTTTTTTGTGCGCATTGGATTTTTACTTGAGATTTAGTATGTTTTAATGCGTTTATTATAATGTTAATATGAAATTATTATGTTGCGGTGAAAACCCATGTCGAACTGCTTGCTAGTGTTTCATAAGTTGTGCAGTTTTTTTTGAATGTGCAAAGGGTTTGAATGGTGTTTTGGGAATATCATTTATTTTCATTTTTTTATAAATGAATATTTAATGATTTTGTGGCATTTAATGTCATGAGGCGTATTTCGAAATTGTTTAACAAATTTTTCTAGTAGTTCGTCTAATTATAGAAATGATCTTTTTAACTGTGCGGGTGATGAGGTTCTTTCTAATGCTTTTTTTCTGTCTGCTTACTTTTTTTCTTCCAATAATTATATAAGCCTTCAGGCACTACTTTATAGGAATCTGTGCTCTTGTCATGTAATGTTTTTCCTCTTCTCCCAGTCTGTTTAAGAGGTTGTTTCTTTCTGGTTCCATAAAGAGGGCTTACCCCTCAACCTTTTATAAAAAAAACTGTGCGGGCGGTTTTCTATAATTGCGTGTGTAATGAAGATTGTGTTATTACGAGGACGAGGTATGCATATGGTCATGTAGGAGTGTTTGAGTTGGTCTAGTGTGTGATGCAATGTTTTTTCTTTAAAATTAATTTGTGAAAACTTGAATTATTTTATTAAATAGTAATTATGGGTGAAGGATTGTTTTGGTTAAATTGTGTAAAGGTTTTGATGCTTATGGTCATGCGATGTGCGTGAAAATTGTTCAATAAATCATTTTAATGGTGTGTCTAGAAGTGAATGTGTTTTCTTTGATAGTGCAGTCATTTTAATTGGTTGTATAAGTAACGATGGTTTAGTTTTGGTGTTTGTTTCAGTGTGTGTATTGTTTTAAATGGATTTTGTGTGTGCAAACAGTGGTCTTGGTGTGCGTAGGGTCTTGTCTAGTTTGAGTATATTATTATGACATGTGACATGAACTCTGAACTACTTGAGCACAAACAGGAAGCCTAGGTATCTAGGAGGGTGGTCTAGACTAGTGGGCTAGTGTTCCGGAGGTGACTTGACCTGGTTTCACTAGCAGGACTGACAACTGCAACACTAACTAAACATATGAATTTCTGGGGGTTGTGGCCTTCTAAGCCACGTTTTCTAAGGGTCATGGCCTTCTAAACTACATTTCACCGAGACATGAGGATCTAGGGGCCCATGTTATCTAACACCCATGAGGCCTCTCCCATATTAGTGCTCATTTGTTACTTTACGCTCATAAGTGTGACACATTGGTTATTTTAAAAAGTGAGTGTTTCTACTTTAATTTAAATTGTTTCATTTGAAACTGTTTTTTTAAATTCCATTTTCTTTTAAACTATTAAAGCATTTATTTCTATTCTTTAGTTAATATTGCAAATTTATCTATCATTTAATAGTTATGTGAGGAACTTTTTCTCAGTGGTATCCTACTGTGATTTTAGCTCACAGCCTACATACACCTTTGGTTGTATGTAGGTTCTTTTTCTTTTTCTTTCCAGGTTGAGGCATTGAGCATAACATGGATGGTTCGGGTTGTTAGTGGAACTCTTGTATCAGTTTGGTGGATGTGTCTTGGGTATGTGACTCCTCATGTCACACGGAGGTTTGAGTTAGTGCCTTTTAGTTTTTCCTTTACTTTCACCCCATTTGGTTTTTTTGTCATGTTGTAAACTTTAATTTTGACCTTAGTTTAAGGTCATGTTTGGTTGTTAACCGTAGTTTTAAATTTATTAATCTTTATGATTTTTTCATGTTTTTTATTCAGGTAAACCATTCCCATGTTTTATTTGTGATACTCTAGAACTTGTGCCAGCATGTGGGGATCGAGAACTCCCTTTGGGTCTTGCTACCGACCGAGTCGGGTGCCAGGTTGGATGGAGACCTGGCATGGTTTATGGCAAGAGGTCCTGATGTGGTAGCACCAGTGATGAGATGATTCATTTTATGGTTTTATTCATCATCTGAACTAACAGAGGAAATGACTCCTCAATGTGCCACATGAATGAAAATATCTTCCTAGTTAGGATCTGTGAGAGAAGCAGCTAGAACAGCCGTGGAATCAACTCAACCATTCTGTGATCAGGGAACATAAGTCACTTCTGGTTGAGAAGAGAACTGGTTCATCAGATGGAGTGCATGATTAAGCAAGGGAAAAGGCTATGGCTTATTGATAATGTAGAAACATTTGATCTACTTGACGTGTAGCTCAGAGTATCCCTTCACATGAAAGTGTGGAACATCAATATTGAGATCCAACATAAGACCAGTGATGAGATCCTGATACTCTTCCTCATTGTTATTGAATCCATATAGTAGTAATAATGAATAAGGAAGAATTACATATGTAGGAATGATGAAAATAATTCCCAGGACAACTCTACTAAGTCTGGGATCATTGAGAATTCTACCAGTAAGACTTTGGGAGGAAATGTTGAACTGCATCTGCCAACACAACATGACCTAATCCACCAAAAGGATAACGTCATCTAGAAAATAAAGATCCAACAACTTCCCTATGGGGCTTGGATGAGTGACCAGAAAATCTATTAGCACCTGAACCTTGACACCCTTTTGCAGAATGAATCTTATGTTTAACTATTGATGAATCACCACCCAACGTGCTAGGTGGCCTATAAACAATGGATGGTTTAAAAAGTACTTTAAAAGACCCACAATGGAAACCATATATATCTCATGTTGCTGCAAGTAGTGACAAAACTTTTTTATCATGACGATTAGCATGCGGTAACTCTTATTGATTGGATAATATATGGACACTACATCGAGGAACATGAGACTGAGATAGTAAAAAACTATTCTCTATACCCTCATTGTACTTCTAGGTGGGAAAGGCATTGAGGGATCATTCTAGAGCAGTCACATAATGTACCAATCACTTTTTGGAGATGGATGGTAAGAGAACTAGAGGTTGTAATAGATACTGGATGATCTCTTTGAACATGGCCTATCACTCTTCATCCCATTGGTATATGAATGCTTTCTTCATGATCCTATAAAAGGGCATACACTTTTCATCTAAATTCATGATGAATCGATATATGTTGGATAAGTGGATTTAAAAACCTTGGATCTCCCAAACATTTCTTAGAGGAGGTATATGTATGAAATCTTTGAACTTATCTAGATTGATATCGATTCATTTGTATTTGAAAATGAAACTAAGGAACTTCATAGAGGTCACCCCAATAGCACATTTTAAGGGGTTCATCTTCAACTTCTGAGTGCAATGGAAGTCAAAAAATTTACCATGGTCATCATGATAGTCATAACATTGGGGGGATTTTAACCCCAAATAATCCACATTGCATTCCACTAGCATCCCAAGGATTGGTTTGAAGATACTGCACATAGAGTGATGATAGGTGGATCCTGTAAAATTCATACCAAAAGGCATTAACTGGTAACATGAGGTACCCTATGGTGATATGAAGGAGGTATATTCATTATCAATGGGGGCCATATGGATCTGGTTATATCTAGAATACCCATCAATAAAATATAGAGCCTAGAAACCATCAATGACATTGATTTGAAAATTCATCACCAGAAGGAGAAAATCATCCTTTGAGAAGTGGTGGTTGAGGTCCTGGATGTCGACACAAACTCTGGTTTATCAGTTCTTATTACTAACTAGAATTATGTTGCCTAACCATTTAGGGGTATTTTACTTCCTTGATGGTGTTTAAATTAATGATCTTATCAACTTCATCCTTGACTATGACATCATGAGATGGGTTCATCTTCCTGGGAGGTTTCTTGAACCCATGATGACTCACCCGGAGACCAAGATAGTGGAATGTGACCTAAGGGTTTGGCCCTATAATTTCATCATAACTCTAGGAAAACACATCATGATGTTGCTTCATGAAGTCCACATAATGTCATTACTCCTCTATAGGCATGGTTACACTAATCAGCATTGGACTCAAATTTGTTTCAGTACCAAGATTTACCTGTACCAACTCATCAACGGTGATGGAGAATCCTTATTTGAATGTGTGAAGAGAGTCTTCTAAATCCTTCTCATTATTCGAGGTAGAAGGATCATTAGTTAGAGGAATTTCATTTATTTTTAATGACCCTAGAGGAATGTCGGTGCCTGCTTGAGCTATGTTTGAATATTCATACGGAGACTCCTATATTGTTGAAACCTATGAAAGAAAATATGTTGACCCTATTCCATCAGGACTTCAATTGAGGGGTCCATTATAAAAAATGTCAAAGTAGTGGTGGCTGTCCAGTCTATGTCGACTCCACCCGGCTTGGCAGAATAAGCATGTACGACGTATTTTTGTAGCTATGGGGTGGACATATAGATACATAATAGGGTTAAGAGGTTCTATTATCACTCTAACCTATCTTGTATTTGATTACAGGGTAATATTAAAACATTCCTTATACATAGGAACACATATTCCCCTCATATCACAAATGATGAAGCAGTGTCCCATGTATTACATTGTGGCCTCCAATTGATGAATCAAAAGAATAAAATCATCATCCAATTCTGTCCATGGTCCAGCCATAGTTATACTGTTCTCAACCACATTGGTCCAAGTATACTTTTCCTTTCTCAGGTAGTAATCCATGTCTATATAGCGATCTTCACAATTCGTGAAGGGAGAAGCATAACCTTGGAGAATACCTACTCAACCATTGAGGGAGTACTTAAGGAACTGGTAATATAAGGAGGGAACCATAGTGTAAACATAGAGCTAGGGTCTACCCATCAGTTCATTATAGATGGGTTCCTAAGAGACATCCATAAAACCAGTGTTAGTCATAATACCACAAAATTGGGTTTTCTAGAGGACTTTTACACATGAACTCTATTTGATCCTTTCATAACATTGGATTTTTAGGTTATAGGGACTTAGACTTTCTTCAATCATTCTTATCTTGTAGAGGATCCGGGTTGGGATAATATTGATCTCAAAACTTTTGTCGATGAGATAGTGGTGAAATTTAGGCCATTGAACTGTCCTATGATGTACAATGGCCAGATATTACCATACATGTGTAAAATCTCATCTTATCTAAAGAAAGAGATGACAACATGGAATTATGACTACTCGACAGGCTCTAGGTGGAAAGTATCATCTTCCCAAACCTCTATCATGAACTAGAGGGGGATCTACAAGACTTCTATAAGGGATTATTGAATATATTATAACAGAAGGATAGCCCTAAGAATTGATAAATTTTTAGGAATGATGAAAGGTAATTAAGCACATCATACTTTCATGCTAGGCGTACATTTGTTTCGGCATGAGGTTGCTCTATAGTAGGAGGTATGATGGTAAATTCTAGTTGAATTTATGGATTCTAGATGGTTTTGGGGATGTCTCATTTATCATTATCCAAAATATCAAAAATCATTACCCGATGATTTCCATATGACTAAGGGCTTACTATAGTTGGGTGTGGCTAATCATAATGCGGCCATGGCGTCTCTTCCTGGTTGAGTAACAAAAATAGTGGTGTAATTGAATCCTTCCAGATGGGTTAAGAGGATGATGCTAGCTGTGCTTTGAGCTGAACCTACTATTTTTTCTTGGTAGCATGCACGCCCTGGCTTAAAGTACCGGCCTAATAATTCTTATGATTTACATATCCACAACCCCAGTTATGATTTCCCCGATTGATAACATTTAAAGGACCTACCTGGAACTCTATATCATCAAGAATAATGTAGATATCTACCAAGATGATAGTATTTACAGAAGTGTACTGTTAATCATTGTTAGGGGAATCTTCCAATACTAGTCAGATTCTGGGGGCGATCCTCATCTTTGGGGGTAAGAAGTTACTAAGAGTGCAAGATGACTTCGGTACTGGTGAGGAACTTTATTTTCCCTTCTGTCTTCATTGCCTACACTTATGAGAAATAGAAGGTTGAGACAAAGACTATGAGGGGACAAATGAAGGAGGTACGAAAGTTTCAGGAAGCTTGGTCTAATTCAAGTAGTCATAGATGACACCATGGGCACGAGAAACTACCCTATGATCCAACTAATCATCATACCTCTATGACCTGTATCTAAAGACATTCTTCTACTCACTTACAACTTCTCTATCAATATTGGACAAAATAAAAGCTACATACACTAGGGAAAGGCCCAATCTATCTAAATTTTTATCAACCTGGTACTAGAGCTAGTCTATAAACACATATCATTACTTAATGGTATGTCCAAAGACAATTTAATAAGGGAATTAGTTGGGGAGATCAATGAGATAAACCGCCTAGGGTTTCCTAAATTCTGGAATCAATAGGATCCCTTGATCTAATGCACATCAGAAATAACCAGGGTTCTGATCCTCATTGAATGAATAGTTATAGCTTCTCTTGTCCGGAAAGGTATCTCTAGGATCCTGGACTTGATGAGGGGATAGAGCCTGATCATTAGCTAGAACCTAATTTTATAACCTAGGTTGTAGTGGTTCATTATGTGGTAGCACCTTACAATTCTGTGCAGGGCGATACTGAACTTGAGGTTGCACCTGAGGCTATTTCCCTTGGCGAGGCTATTGGTGAGCCTCTACTGGAAATAAATCTAGTGGCATGGGGGCCTCTATTTGTGTGATGACATCAATCTCATCCCTGGAGGATCTTCTTGCAAGAGCTGGAGGAGGAAATAGGTTTTCCTTCATAGCCAATTGTAAGGATACCTCAAGTCGCTGAGCTTTTTTATAAAAATATTGAAAGAGACTAGGGAAATTTTGAGTGATAAGGGAGGGGAATAATTCAGTGTTAACATTCCCCACACACATCATTCACAAATACTATTGAGTCAGCGTCATGTTGAGTGAATATGTAATGACTTTCCACTCGGTGAAAATGTTTGTGACCTAATCATTTGGTCATTTATTTCCCTTGAAGAGGTCTGCAATACTTGCCTTTTGGGTGGTGGAGCTGAATTGATAAAGAAACTGCCTGTGAATATCTTCCCAACCAGTGATAGACCCAACGAGTAGCTGACTATAATATATGAATGAAAACCCTTCAATTTTTTGTACAAAACATTGGATATTGGAAGCCTCTTGATATTCTGGGGTTCCCAACATTGGTCCACACCTTGATAGGAAGTGGGACATATGTTATAGTGGGTCTCCCATCCTATTTAAGTATTAGAAGGTAGGGTTCCCAAAATCTGGGGGGGGGGTTTGCATGTAGTCCATCCATGCCAAACATGGATTTCCATCAGATGGTATTTCCACTTATCATGCTTCTAAGGATTCGAGATGAAAAGTGAGAGAAGATATCAGGTCTTCCATGAAGGGGTTCTTATCTTGGTGAGGATCACTGACCACCAGTGCATTGACAAGATCATTGGAATGACATGCATGCTCAACGACTCATAGAGAGACTATTGGGATATCCTATGGAGTTACCTATTGAACAGCTCATTCCAGATCCTGAGGAGGGTTATCACAATGCTCAGGAATGTTCAACGATAGATACCATGACCATTTACCATAGACCCTACCATCTACCCTGTCGGGATGCATGAGATTATCTAGATTGATTAGGAGAAGCTGGCCAAGAAGGATTTATGGCTACCCCTGCGGTCCTAGAGGAGAAGGGACATCATTGTGTCAGGATCACCATAGTTCAGATGCTATTCTACAAGGTTCTTTGAAAGGATCTCATCAATTAACTTCCCTTGATCTACTAACGAGCAGAGGAAGGCAGGTTTTGAGAGTTCAACCTCTATCTCTTGAAAAATATCATTCAGGTCTGATGATTTGGAGGTCCATATATGTTCCTTACATTCATTTTCATTATTATCGATAGTAAATGAGACGAACGATTCCCTAAGACCACGTAACTACCTCAGAAAGAGAGTTACAATACCTGTATGAGTGTCCACCTAATGATTCCCTACCCCAAGTGATAGGTCATCTTCCGTGGAACCTACATTGGTCTCCCACTCCTTGAGTGTGCTGAGATCAGCTATATTCACTTTATCATCACCCATAAGCATATCCTCAATGTCAGTAGATAAAATCGGATGTCACAGTATGGGACTAAAGTGAAGAACAACACACTATCCCCAACCATGGATCTTCACATGTGGGGTCACTTAATTAATAATTCTAGAAAGTATGGTAAAGCTCTTAATAAATCATTGATTAAAGGTATGGTGGTAGCCAAGTGACGTAGGGTGCTGCTCCATTGGGGGTTCTACCAAATAAATCATGAGACACTGTTGTCCAGTGCCGTTGAAATACTATTATCTCATTGGATAGACCAACCAGTGGTTCCAGAGATAGAAATGTGTTACCCAAAAGATTTTGTGGAAGCAAAAAACCCCATCTTAAGTAAGGGACTCTGGAATATCAAAGTTGGGAGTATTAATCCGCTAGAACATCTCTGACAACTGATCGAAAATGAGTGTATCCTGCAATCTTCTCTATTAGAAAGCTGTATTCAACCATTTGATGACCCATACTTCGATTGGGGCTGGCTGAGGAACTAGAAACAATACTAATGTAGATCATTGTGGTGTTAGACTAGCTAGTGGAGAAAACAATGCGTGTACTAACTGACGAAAACTTACTAGGTTGTCCCTCGGAGTTTGTACCAACTGCATCATCATGTCCTCATAGGAAGGGGTACTAAACACTGCTTCATGTGAAAAGGTGGTGGCAGTTAGTATCCGATCCGGTTGGTGGTCATCATATATCATGCCTCAAAATAACACTTTTTGATCTCATGCTGAGTTAGAGAATGAAACTAGATATGATAGGGAGTACTGGATGACAAGACCCTAAAATAGAGACAAATATTTTTCCTCCTTCATATACCTACAAAGGGACTTGGAGATCTGGTGCATCTCACCTTTTAGGATGAATAAAATCACATAAAGGGCTCCTACCCTAGACTCTAATATAGAATAATGGTGGGGAAGAATCTATCATTGGGTCCCATTCGGCTTCTGAATCAGAGAATCAAACTGAATCCACCATGGATTGGCACTTCCCTGATTTATTCCTTTAGTGGTGACTATTCTCCCTTTTTTCAAGGGATGGTTAATCAGGGAACAAAAATTTTCCTTCATGAGGAGGACCTTCATCCTGTTGGATGAACGCATGGGGAGGACCTTCACTTTGATTTTTTGGGATACAGGGAGGACCTCCATTCCAATTGCCGTTGAAGAAGGGAGGAACTTCCCTTGGAATGTTTTTAGAATAGAAAGAAACTCTACTATGATGTGATGTGGTGGAAGGAGAACCTGTCAAACTAGATATAGGGAGGAACTGTATATTGGCTACCAGACGTGTGGGGATAACCTCTAATGTGATGGATTCTGGTGTGGGGAGGACCTCTACTGAAGTTGGTGAGGACAAGTGGGGGACGTCTACGATGGATACCTGTTTCATGGGGAGTACCTCCATACTTGCTAGAAATGATCGCATGAGGATGGACTTCATACTAATTATGAGTTAAGGGGGGAGGGCCTCCACTTGATCCAAAAATTAAGTGAGGATGAATTTCATATTAGTAGTCCTTGACATGGGGAGTACCTATGTATTGGAAACCATAAACATAGGGAGGACCTCCAGGTTGAATGTTGACAAGGTGGGTAGGACCTCCACTCATACAGATATTGGAAGCATTGGGAGGGTCTCCATGATAAGCATGATATTTTGGAGGACATCCACTCTGACTAGAAATAGTATAGTGAGGGCCTCTATATTGGATCTCATCATCATGGGTCAGACCATGATGGACACTGGTGGTTCTAGTGACCAAAAGGATCATCCCAACGTTCCCATGGGGCGATCGAGGCCCTGATTTGGATAAGAAACTCATGAATCCCTACATTTCAGTGGAAAGAATCTGGTAGAATGCACTGACAGTCGCATAGACCATGGAATTTGTTGAAGATGATACCCCTAATGGGAAGAATTATGATCTTGGGATCAATGTTGTCATCGAGTTATCTAGATTGGGGTTAGTGGATTATATATATATAGACCACCTATTTTTTGGATAGAAGAACTGGTTGGTAGTGCTAACAGGGCCTTGTGGGATCCCTCCTTGGTGGCTCCCAGGTGTTTTTCATGGCTAGTATGACTTAGATATCCCTTAACACATCGATATAAGGAAGTGAGTCACAATATCTCTCTAGGGAGAGGATCCCAATGTAGTTCATTAAGGGAATGGGGAGTAGTGGATCCTAGCATGACCCTTGGGGGCAATAGTGATAATGAGGCACAAACACCTCTAGGTCCTAGAAATCCATTTCCTTCTCAAGAATTACAACATCCTGCTCATATCATCATACAAGGGTGTCTTTCACCCTCATATGCATGATTTATGAGGGTGAGATGGGGTGTTGGTGCCCAGTAGCCATGGTCGTGGATGAATTCATGGTATTGGTGGAGTCATGTGGGATTTACACATTGAAATCCCATCTACCCTTGTGTTTGTATGTGGGGGTTGATTGGTTTCATATAGTTGGGGTCTTGAAAACCTGGAAGATTCAGCTGTCAATATGGATACAAGTAAATTAATTCCCAATGCCCTAGTTCCATCCAATATTTAATTACAAGAGATATATCTATGATGAAGATGTCATAGATCAGAATTCCCAATGATTAACCACCCCAAATTCTGATGAGTTTCATGTTAGGCCCACTATTTTCATAGTAGAACCTAGTTCCAGATAGCTGGATCTAATGACATGCTTATCTTCATATGCATCTAATGCTACTAATCCTCTACTGAGGAGAAAAATTTACATTGGGTTCACCATTTATTTTTTTGATGCTTTGGTTAGTGAATGTCTACTCATCGCATGTCATTTATGTTTACCAAAGGACTGAATTGTACCCCAAATTCATGATTTCCAAAGGTAGGAAACATTCATCACTTGTTTAGAGATGTATTATCCTAAATCAAAATGGGATGATGGGATATCTATTCCTGCTTCCATGGATTACTCCTTGAAATTTCTTTTGTAGTCCAGGTATCCCTTATAGATTATGATATTTTTTGTGAAACTCATTCCCAATGAATTATCTTTATGGATTCCACTTAATTATGCTACTTCTTTTTGGATATTCCAAGGTGTCTAGTTAGGGAAGAAAACTTTGGTCAGGAGAGTAGTCATGTTGGGAAAGAGTGGCATGTATGGACACTGGAACAGTGGAGCACATGTATTCTTCCACATTGAAGGGCTTCTCAAGGGCATGGAACCTGAGGCATCCTAGGGTGATCACATGATATCTTGTGCTCTAGGCATGTATTATGAGGTTTTCCTTAGGTATCTCTTGTTTATCATGGGGTAGGCCACATGTTTAAAATCTTATAGAGATGAAGAGGGTTTGATTAGAACACCCGATGGATACGTATCAGAGTGGTACATCCCTAAAAGGAAGCACCTAGAAGGTTTACTGGATGGATGGATCAAAAAAACCAATGAGGGATGACCTGGGATGTTTTGTCCCATAAATTGAACTATTTCACACTGTGAAGGTTGATCTGGACATGACCAATGGTTGATCATGGAGGTAGAACCCAATGAGGAGGACACCAAGGCTTACCATTGGATGGGATTGAACCTTGTGGAGGTTTCCTACGTACCCAATTTAAAAGATAGGGATCAAAACCCAGATATTTTGAAGGGGTGGTTTGAGGATTACACATGGATAGATGCCCATTTCAAGAGAATTTATCATGGTTGGATAAAGCTAGATTTTGTTGATCTTACACACATGGACTGTCTGAGTGACTCTAGAAGCAATGATAATGTGGTTGGGTCTTTCTTGATGAGTCGACCCATATTTATGGAATGATCCCACCAAGATGATGTGTCCTCGGTAAGAATCAGGATGGAAATATAGAAAGTATTGAGGTGGAATATATGGAATGGATAGAATGTGAGGGGCTGTTGGGATTGAACCTCAACGAGGATTTCTACATATCTTAGTGGATTGGAATCAATGTACCCATAGTTTGGGATAGGGAGATGACACACCTAAGGATGTGAATCATGAGAATAGAGTGCATGGATTGGGACCTGAAGGAAGTGCAACCTCTAGGTTGAGGAATGATCTTATCGAGAAACATTGACTTGAGGTAAAGACTGGGATGCGAATGGATGATGTACTTGAAACACAGAGAGGCTTCCAAAATACCATATATAGAATACATGTATAAAATTACACATATTTAATGATTGTATATAGGCTTACACACAAAGGATACCTAGGTGGATATGGGGCATGTGGTCGGGGCATACATGTTGAGGCTACTTAAGTATATGGAGGTAGATAAAGTGATATCCGCAGGATATGGGTGAGGTGATGGGTGAAGTGATGGTGAATGGACTATAACACCTAATGAAGGTGAATTTGGGGGATTTTTTCCATAAAGGGAAGATGTCACATCAAGAGGGTACATCCATAGGAGGGAGCACTAACATTCACCATTGATTGAGATTGATCCTTAAAGAGGATTTATATATACCCTGTTTAAAATACAGGGATCAAAACCTATGTAGTTCGTAAATGAGGGGGCCATAAGTCACTATTAACCCCAATGCCCATGCGATTCATGCTATGTGTGGGAAATAAGACGTTGAAATAGACCTGATGATCATGTCACAAAAGGTGCATCCATGGGAGGCAATGCAGGGCTTATGCACTAAGGCGGCCCAAGTGGATAAGGATTGGGGCTTACTCTAGGAGGGCTGCCTGAAGAGGATCTCATTCCACATGGGGAGGATATCATTCCCTATGAGGAGGGAAATAGAGATCTCACTCCCATAGAGATGAGTGGGCATAGAGAATTCTCGAGGTGTGATACCCCATGTGCATTTAATGGGGCCGAGACTATAGTTTAACCTCATGTGTTGAGGACGATGGAGCTTGGAAGGTTAATGTCCTACATATCGAATGGGGTAGACTCGATCCTCACCTTCTGCACTTACAGAACTGAAACCCACCAGCAATTGGGGAAGGGAAAGTGTCAACAATTCCTGAAGGGAGTGGGGTGGAGGAGTGGTCATTCTTGGGGTCCATATTAGTGTGGCTAAGCCAAAACATTAAGATACATTATTAAAACTAATCCAAAAAGCAATAGGTAGATCATCATAATAAGGTATACTACATGAGGGACCATAAAATCAATATATAAAATCCTGAAGGTCTGTATGGAAGAAAAACTCATGAATCAAGGATCCTTTCTAAGAGGAGCCTCATGAAGCTCAGGTTCTTCACAATGGAAAGGTTATTCACGAATGAAAGGGGCTCACAAAGAGTGGGACCCTCTCCTTAGCATATATTCATGGCTTAATAGAAGAGTTCTTCATGAAACCTTAATTATTTTCAAATCCTTGAGCAACTTGAAGGGGATCCTTACTTTGTGAGGGGAAGATGCCCTCATGAAAGGAAACCCTACTATAGGTAGAGGCTATGAGAAAAAAATAAATCATGGCTCATGATTCTCAATTACCTTGGGCACTCCATTTTTGGTTTTGGTTCATGGTGCTCGGGATATTAGACAAATGGGGCATTGGATGTTGAAAGGTCAGGGTAACTATTCCTTTGAGGTGGGGGAGAGCCACATATTTGTAGGCAACGAGGGTCCCGATGCTTAAAAAGAGTGCCACGAAAAAAAGGCACTGAAAATGGGTGCGGCTCCATTGGACACACAAATCCATCCATTAAAGTTGCTCAAGTGGCAATTATGATTGTTGGAATCATATAATTACCATCATTCACCTTTGCAACTGTAGTAGCGTGGGGTCTCTCTGAAGGAGCTTCACGAGGTAGACTCCTCTAATGAATTTTGGGGCCATTTGAGCTCAAATAGGCTTTGAACCAGTCATAAATTTCTCTTTTTTTTAGTTTTATGTATTTTAGAACCAACACTAACTATAAGATTAAACATATATCTATTTTACAAATTATCTACATTATTCGAATAAACTACATAGAAAATTGGCTACGTGAAACATTTGGATACATGGATCCCCAAATTGGCTATTTTGATCATTTATATATGTGACACATTTGGATACAAGGGTAAATTGGCAATATGATTTGGATGTGCAGATGAATTGGGTATGTGAATTATCTACATGAGTTTCCCTACACTAATTTTTCTATGTGCATCACCCCTTTACAAAAATAGATATGTGGATCCATTATGAACTCAAACTAAAACATAATCATTTCAAATGACCTCCATAAATTATAAATAACAATTGATTGAATAATAAAACTTCCTTACATGATATATAACTCTATATAAACTAGATAAATTATATTTATACTTATTATTTTCTCATATAAGTTTTTCAACAAATACATAAACCAAAACTCACCAAGTACCATGGGATATTTAAATTATCTTAAACTTAGCCACAAATCCATGGGATTATTTAATTGGTTAGGTACAAAACCATTAAATCACACCATGTGTTATGTTGAAACTTTGGTGTGTATGTCTAAATGATCAGATATACCATTGGAGTTAGGGGAATATGAATGAGTTCATAATAAGGCATCAAATATTAAGCTGGATGTCCTTTAAACAGGTCAAATTAAAGTGGTTTGACTCACTTTTTAGTAAATTAATGTGTACAATGACAAAATACCACCTTTTTATGATTTATTAAGTATAATGAATGTGTTTTAGGCTATGAACCTTAATTAAAACTATTGGCATCTGATGAATTATAATGGT
This sequence comes from Viscum album, assembly GCA_963277665.1. Lineage (NCBI taxonomy): Eukaryota > Viridiplantae > Streptophyta > Magnoliopsida > Santalales > Viscaceae > Viscum > Viscum album. Next base: position 1,957,929,838 of record OY728153.1, read on the forward strand.
TATGCTATAAATGGAGGTAGTGGGTTGTATGAGGCACCATTATATAAAGAGGTTTCGATCAATCTCGACTGATATATCTTATAAATAAATAAAGTAGATCTCAAACATACCAATGTTTTAAAATCATTGATGTATAATAAAGTAGTGCACACATTTTTGTTTCAAGGAAATCCCTATGGTGGGGAGCCATGATGGACTAATAAATCATGTGACACTTACTTTAAGTAGTTCCAAATTTATGGTGTATGAATTTGTATGATGTCTCTTGGTTTTCATGTCTAAATTAAATTTAGATAATGAAGGAACACTGAGATGGGTTATGTGGGGAAAATGTTGATGGGATCACCTTATCACATCAAATAACTACTAAACATAGGTTTTCAGTCAGATGTTGAGATCAACATTTCATGTTGTCTTTGGATCAAGACTATGGATCCTTATATGTATATTTGAGAAGAATTGGTCTGATATAGACCCATACCATCAAACTATATGGTTTTATATCGATAGAAGGAAAATTTTGAGAATGAATTCAAGAGTGAAGTTCTTTAACTGAATGGATATTAATGCATCGATGGTTAAAATCAAGCTTTTAAGGTGGAAATGAAATAGGGATAGGCCAACAGGTAATATTAGGTCTAAAAAACATTATTAAAGTGGAATTGCATCTGGAATCTATTATAGTTATACAATAACGGTTCATTAGTTTAACTAGTTATGGTTGGAAATGAGATGGTGTTACCATTTAGTGTTGGGATTCTATTGTCAAATTAAATTTAGTAATTCGAGATGGATGTCATGGGTAGATATTGTGGTGATGACTAAGATATGTTTGGTAGTGTGACCGATATGACTCATACTCTCTAGGTGTTCAATTTTAATGAGAATTCATGAAATGTATGATTCTAAATCAAGAGAGGGGGTCTAGTTTTTTTACCAAGCCTTGGGATATAATTTTAAGATTGAGTGTTTTCTTAAATTATGTTATCTGGTATGGTTTAATGTTTCTTTATTCTTATGGTTGTAGCTCAGGGATGATCTATCCTATGGTGGGGATGATATAAAAATGTTTATTTTTGGACCATTTTTAATTTTTATCAAAATAGTCAAATCTTGAACAATATTGGTGAGTCTTATCTTAAAATTATAGAAACCTCATGATCATGCCTTGAAAAAAGATGTTTCAAAGTTTCTGTGTGGTTTTAGCTACCTATTTTAACTCTAGATCATGGATGGGTCAAATGATTAGTGTGTAATAAAAAGATAATTTTTAGGGTGAGGACACCATAAGGTGGTTCTTAAATAAGTGTAACCAGGGTTTTAGATGTATTAAAAGATAATCGGAGGGTTCGGGGTTAGTGTTGGGATAATAGTATGCTACTATAATCCCACCAGAAAATCTATGGAAACCACTAGCTTGATAGTGGAGGATCTAGTAAGTAGATGAGGTTACTGGATCCATAATATAATTTTTAGAGACATAGATTCCTGCTATTGATAAACTAGGTAGTTTTTTTAAAGGGGGTCAAAATGGTCATTTGACCCCCCTCAACACCCTAAAACCTCTTCCAATTCATTTTGGGGCTCAATTTCATCCTGTCGTAGTATTGAGTAGAACCCCTATCCTCTTAAACTCTTCTTTGTTGATATTCATAGATATTAGGGTGAATTTTATTCCATTTGAAATTTATGAAGGCTAGAGTTAAGGATTCCGCTCCTCTTCCATCCTTCATCAATTTTATCAACTTCCCCAAATGTTATCATTGTGTAGTATCATATACCCTATTGTCAAAAGATTTTGTTGATTATCAATTCTCTTCTATTCTAGTTCAAAACGAGTGATATTACCAAATGGGGGAAGCATACTAAGCCTGAGGTAGGTAGTCTAATTTATTTTATCTTAAAATCTTGATGTTTTATAAAATATGTCAGTTATCCCTTATGTAGAAAACTTGTAATCGACCTAGTTTTGAACATAAAATTAATTTTCCTTAAATTAAATCCCATAATTGAAATTATTCTTCTTTGATAGAGTCCTTGGTTTATCAAACCAACCCAAGGATTAGGTATGGTATACGGTTAGTTCTTGGTCTAACTTATTTTGGGGAATTTCTTTTCTTTTCTTGGACTTCTTCTCTAAATTTAGGTGCTGACCCTAGGAGTTCCTCAACCTAGGTAAATAGTTAAATATACCTAGGCGAGATCCTAGTAGGGTTTTAGAGGTTTTGAGACTATAATGAATAATACTTCCTTAACTCATGTTATCTCTTTAAAATTGATGATAATATAGTAAAATTTAATGGTTTCCTAAAGGGAATGAGTTAAATCTATATGTTAAGTAAGAGTATGAACTTTGGTTTCTTGTCTATATTAGGACCCACTGAACCCATTATTATCAACCCAACCTTAGATTAATTAATTAACTTTCTTTCATGTTTTCATCATAATGAAATAATAATCCTTGTAATAATAAATATTACTATTTTTTTTAAAATGGTCTTTCTTTAACTTACAACTCAAAATATGTCTTAATGAATTATTAATATCCATTAAGATAAATTATTATCATATGCAAGGGTGGGTAGACAAAAAATCTGTTTTTTGTTTAATAAATAAATTGTAATTTACTATGCCATAATCCTAAGGTAATATCCTTGGGCCAAATTATTTTATTTCTCTAACTTGAATCACTTTACCACTATTATTCCATATATTTTATATGATATTATTGTTTTTAATGTTTTGGGACATGATCCCAAACACTTAAAAGTCCTTAAATATTCTTCTATTATTTATTCTTCTAAATTTAATGCTTTGTGCCTTGGTTTTAATACTTAGTATGTATTATGGTCTAAAAGTGATACATTCCATGGGAATGCTTGGGTTGAGAACTAAGATTTGGTTTGATTTACTCAAAAATAAAAATAAAAATATCACCTCTTTGGTTCCCAATAAATAACCTTCTGTAAATAACTAATGCATTATTCCTTGGGTTTAGTTAGAGCCCCTACAAAAAGTGGAATGTTGAGTGTTTATCCATTAGAATTTACTCTATATCTAGATACCTTGGATTTATCACCATGGTTTGGCTCTCTAATTACACACCCAGAATGAAATGGATATTTCCTTGGATTCATATGTTTATTTTTGATGGAATTCCAGAACCCATTGCATGGATTCACCTTTTTTGTTTTCTCTTGGAAATTTTGGATATAATCCATGGGTCCTCCGACCACTTATCAGGCCACATTATTATAGAAAAAATAGGCTGAATTACATGGTACTACTTGATTGACCTCAATTTTACTAAATTGTTATCCATATAATGTATACCATATGTTTTATAATCACTTAATGGAAATGAATAAGACACTATGAGTGGTGTCCTACTGAGTTTTACTCACACCCTATTAAGGATACCGCTGGGCACATGCGAATATTTCTTGGATATAGGTTAGGTCTTTGGCTGGTTCTACTTTTTTATTAGTCATCTTTGTTTAAGACCTGGTATGGGTGTAGTGGACCATGCATGTACTCAGATTGCCTATAGTATTTGGATAATTTTTTTATTATTTTCTCATATCTCTACTATATGTGTATCAAATACTATATGTTTTGAATATTAATATATATAGAATCATACTCCTTTAATGGTTTGTTTTATTGATACTATTAATGTTTTTATTTTATTATTATTTAAATTTAGTTCATTTTATTTATTACTATATTGTATTTATTACTGATCTATAGGGTATAATGTCCCCACTGTACCACCATTAGACCCTAGCTGCTAGTCAGTAGAATCCAACATATTGGTAGGCACACTTAAGGCAATGTGGTCCTCTTGTTTAGTTACTTATTAGTGAACTAGGTCGATAATGTAAAACCATATTCATCCATGATATAAATTTATAGCATTTTGAAGTATGTAGTTAAAACAACCCAAACAAGAACATATTTTAAATAATGTATGTTTTTGAAGTGATTTGGTTTTAATATAATTATAACAGAAGTATAATTACCATAATTAGTATATATTATATTGTTATATTATAATTATAAAAATTTAGAATAATAATATAACCAATATAAATCTATTTAATATTATGAAGAAACCATTCTTCCTCTTAGAATTTACTTTTGAACAGTTGGATTTACCATGATTGTTTATTGCTCAGATTTTTAATAGGTTGTCCAATTTTTATTTATAGAACCCTAATAATTTTATATTCATAATATTCATCTGTTAAACCATTTTACATTGCCATCCATGTAAGACAATGATAAAAATAAAAACTAAAATCATTCATTCCATGACGGTAGTAGTCCACATGTATGTATGGATGATGATACTATTTTCTACAGAACAAGGAAAAGGATTAATATGGTTTTTTATTTTAATAATATAAAATATGTAATAAATCCTACACTTATATGTTAAATTCCTTATTATTTCCATCTTTGAAAGGCGACGAATGAAAATGAAACACGATGTGTCGTGGAGGCGGTAGTCTGCACAACACAAGAATGACAAATTGTTTTTTTCTTAATACAATAAAGAAAATTGGTTAATGATTATAAACTAATTATAAAAACATAAAATTATAATCATTATAATTATTTTATAATTTTCATATAGTTTAATGTAATTTTATGTAAAATAAGTGCACATAAGGAAATAAAAATGAGAAACGAGAGGTTTGAAATTTATACCTCACTTCTTGGATTATCTCCTTTACAATGAGTTTTAAGTATAAGGAAAATATTTTGAAAATACTATAATCTAATTGAGATTATAGTAATTTTTATTATAGTTTTTGAAAAATTAGGGGCTGACCTAAGTGGGTTGTGATAAGGTGGATTGTGAGGAGAGGAGTTCTCCTTTTATAACTAAAAAGAGATGACATTTTTATAAATACAAATTTTTTTAATAATGGGAATTAAATCTCAAGGAAAGTAGCTCAAAAAATTGGAAATAATCGATAGGGTAATGGATAAGGTTCATATAGGACTCAACCACTGATTCACACACACTTTTCAATATGTTTTTTGTCATTCCCTCTTGGTAAAACCCTTTTTACCCATTTTTATTTTTACCGAGGTAACTAGTTTATACCAAAGTAATTTTTCATTTATGATTAAAAATAAGTTGTCCGTTATTAAAAAAATTGGAAATAATGATTCTCAATTTTAAAACCATTTTATTATATTATTTTTATTAAATTGATAAAAATAAATTTTAAAATACTAAATGTATAAGGTATTACAAACAATTTTTTGAAAAATGTAAAGTAAGTTATTAAATGTAAAATATTAATTTCTAAATTGAAAATAAAAACCTTAAAATTATAAATTAACACATAAAATACATATTCAATCATAGAAAAAAGTTTCATGAATTTTAATTAATACTTATATAATAATAATTTCATAAACTTTCTGTTATTTGTAAAAATTTTATTTTTTATTATTCAACTATAAATCAATTTTTTATAAAAATATAAAAATTAATATTATTTTAATATTGTTATTGTGAGTTTAAAAATGTCCTTAAAATTTTTAAATTCAAATTTTAAAATTTTAAAAATAAACTTAAAAATAAAATCATAACATATTTTGAAAAACTATTTTTATAGGAATCTTTTTGGTATATTAACTATTATTCTAAAACGAGTTCCAATAATAAATATATAAAAATTAAAAAATGTCAATTTTATAAAATAAATTTTAAACATAATAAAATATTTTATTAGTTTCTTTAGCTCACTTATTGAAATATTATTAAAAGGGATTTTTTCATAAATTGGTTATAAATTTTTGTACCTACGTATTCAATAGATATCAAGCATTGGTCAATATCAATTTTTTAAAAAATGGATGTATTCTATTATGGTTTGTTGTTTCATGTGAAATATGTTATTAAGAGAATATTTACATAAGAAAAATACATAATGAAATATCAGGTTGTTTCATTCTCCACTTTAAATAACTTTCATCCTTACAATTTTAATCATTTCTATCTTCATTGTTAATGGTTTCCATGTATCTAAATTTAATTTCAAATGAGGTTTCATCCATACTATCCTAGGTTTGACAAGTGAACTCCTATTTTATCTCATAATACAAATATAACTAATGTTTTATAACCATTTGTGCTAAATACCCTAATATAATGGGAGTGATTATTTTTCAAAGAGAGTTGATAGTCATCCTTGTAATAATAAGTGATCATGGGAAGAATTTTAGATGTGATTTTCCTTAATTGGATATTATCATTATCAAGAGATCCAATCTATTCCAAATATCACAAATAATTTGATTTATGAATAATAAGATTTTATAGGAAACACATTACTATAAAAATATATTAGAGATGTGTTATATACTTTCGAAATATTTGTTTTTATTAATAATGAAAAACCAATCCATTATGGTGGTGATTTTTTTCCTTATAAAATAATCTAGTTACAAAGAAGTGGATTGAATAAGATACAAATTTAAAAATTTTATTTCTGGAGTGGATGGTCAGTGTTCCTTACACCATATCACCTTCAAAACTCAATTCCATGGTTGTGATTTAATTATAATTACCTTGTATTAGAAGTTTGTAGTTCTTATATTCTTTGTTTTCCATTGTATTAAGAAATTTATGTAGATAATTTTCATTTCCCAAACATTTAGGATAGTGAACTGTCAGTGACACATTAGGATGATCTATTTTTTCCTTTCATCGTGTCCACTATGCTCTTCCCTTTTACTCAATAATTAGTTTCTCTATTCCCTCCTTTTCAACATATATAATAAATTAATGTTCATTAAGATACCGCTTGATCACTCTTAACACATCTTTGACATAAACTAATTTGAACATTCCTTCAACATATTCATCACCCTAACTTTAATGTGGCCCTATCTTTCTCTTACTAAGAATGTTTGGAAGGTATACTATGTTTACACTATTAATAATAATTCAAGGTAGCTGGTTTTGAATAATATAAAAATTTCACATTCCAAAACTTACTATAATCCCTAGAATATTACCTTAACAAACCTAAAGGGTTATCTATAACTATGAAATTATAATCAACCTTAACTTATCAACATTTGATGATAATTCTAACTCAAAATTTATCCCTAAATAATATCATCCCAATATACTTAGTTATCTAAACCTCCTAATGATACAAACTATAGAATCCTACAGAAGTGACCATTTCATCTACACAACTTAAAGAAAATATCCCACTATTAATGCATTCCCAATACCATTAAGGTTTATAGTTTTAGAGAATTAGTACAAAAAATTAACTAACAAAACCCATTTTCCTTGTATCAATTGGACAATTTTCCATTATATATGATACTAATTAATCTATATCGAGTCTTTAACATATCCCAAACATTCTCTACATAATAAACTCTTCTTTACACATTATACTTTTTCGACTTTTAAACCTAGGTAAATGGAAACATAATAAAAGGGTGATCTCATATACTCAATAATGGTAAATTTAAGCATTAACAATCAAACACCATAAGTGCGTGTAAGCTGATAATATGGTTATAATCATTATACATGATAAAATTATACACAAAAATTAATAGATCATAAATCATGGTATATGGATTGGCATAACATAAGACATGAATCAAAAGAGTGTTAAAACATGGGTCAATAAACATGATCCATGTTAGCATAACATAGTCAGGATAAAAAGTATAAAACCATAGAAGACATTAAAATATGGTACAAAAGTTTAATATAGGGACAGACCACATTCATGAGTCACACACTTGTACCCATGGTTGTGAGGAAAATTAATTGTATTTGCTTATGAATCACCTTCATGAGTCACATTGAACCCATGATTGATAAAAACTAAATTATCCTTGAGTGTACATATTTCATGATATTTAAACATTTAACCGATGCTTTGGAGGGATATATAGGAACTTACACACCATTTTCCATAATTATGAGTGAAAAACATTAACTTATCATATCATAAATAACCCATGGAAATAAAATGGGTTTCAAGAAGAATTTAAATTAAAATCACTCACTGTTAATAAAGAAACCATGAAAATAAAAATGAGTTTCATTGAAATTTTAACTAAACATAATTCATCGCCATAGTATAAATAACCTAAGTTAATAATTTTGGGTTTTATAACTTTTCTAAATAGTATAATAATATATATAAAATAAGTTGACATAAAAAATATGATCAACCAAAAAATATAATAATAATTAATGAATGGAGTGTGAAACTTGAAACATAAAGCCATTGGAGATAGATATTTTGGAATATAGGAAGGAAAATGAAAACCAAATTACATAAGATCTTTCTAGAATTTGTTTTGAAACCATCGATGTAAAATTCAAATGTATGATTCTATTTTCCAAAAGGCTCATTCATTTTATTAAGAAAAGTAAAAATAAAACACTTAATAGATGTGTATTTGTATTATAAACTCTTTTTACAACAATATATAATAGATAAAAACATTTAATATGGATAATTTAGTGAATATAGGGAAATAAAAATTTAAAAGAAAACATATAACTCAAATTAATAAGTTTGAGTTACCAAAAAACTTACAACTTTGGTATCTTTTGAATCAAAATCCATTTAAAATAGAAAATAACATAGATATTTAAACCAATTGAGTATGGGGAAAAACTTAATTAGGTAGTAATCACACCATAGTAAATATATATAGGTGAAAAATAAGAAATTTGACTCAAGAAATTAAATATGAGACAAAGAACCCCTTACCTTAAGTCCTACTTGGTCAAAACGTGTTCTAACCTTATGCATAAAAAAATCAACTATATTAATTGCTCATTTAATGATTTTTTACATATCTACAACCTTTTATAAATTTCATTTACAATTATTTCATAATTTTATATTAGTACGTTATTATATACATTCGATATCTGGTGTGAGTAATCCTGATGGTTTTGATCTTATTTCATAATATCAGTGTTTTTATTAATTCTTCTCCCAATGTTAATCATTAAAATATTATACAAGGTATTGGAATAAATGTTTTATAATTATTTATAATGTTATAATTTCATTTTATGAGAGTTTTGGTTACAATCTTTAATGATGAATTTGGCGAGGAACATGTTTCGATGATTCTTAGAGAACAAAGGGTTTTTATTAAATAATGAGTTAAATTTTTATAGTAGCATTACATAAATAAATAAATAATTACTTAATTATTTATTTCATATATTACCATAAATTAAATTCATATATTCAACTATGATATGAATTTATTACATTGTTCAAGTAGGTGGTTAAACCAAACCAAACAAGAACATACCATAATTAATGGATGATTATGAAGTGGTTTAGTTGTAATATAATTATAATATAATAATAATAAAATTATTTATTATTTATTAGTATTTTAGATTACAATTTTAAATAATTATAATAATAATATTATCCGTTTAAAGTTAATTCATTGTATGAAGAAATCAATTTTTTCTTCTAGAACGCTGTTTTGGATGATTGAGTTTACCATAATTATTTATCTGCTAATATTATTAATAGGTTGTTGAAAGTGTGGCCGATTTTCCCCTATTGACCATTCTAGGTTCCTATGCTCTGTTAATGTTTTTTTAAAGAATGATACAGAGTCCCCAATATATAAAAAATCAAATCAACTTTTCAAGAAAGGGAAAAGAGGAAACACATTACAGACACAATGACAAAAAACCCAAAGGAAACAACCCAAAGGGATGAAAGTGAACCAAAATTATCAAATTGAAGAAAACGTAAAAGGGAAGGAAGAGAGTTTCATCCCCCCCTGAGAGGAACTTCAATGGTGAGATTAGTCAAAGAGAAAGTGTTGCCTCAACTACAAAGAAGTTTCACAGTGCTAGCAGAACAATGAGGTAGAGAATTCCTCTAGCACACATAAATATGTCGAGAGAGGACATGATGATAAATGCATGGAAATATATCACTCAAATGAGAGATGCTCTGCTAATGTGTATAGTAGCACTCGAGTCGAATTCTCAGCAATAATACTTTTTAATATTCAATTGTTTTCAACTGATTATATTTTGATTGGGAGGGGGTTTTTTACAAAGATTAATTGAAATGATTGATTGATTCAACAATTTAATAAATATTTGGTGGAGTTCAATATTAGGGAGTTAAGCTTGTGATATCCTTGAACATTTTTTTATATTGCATTAAATTAACACCCACATCACAAGATGACGTTGATTGGAATTTCCAAGTGTTAAGTATTTAATATTTGCCTTAAATTAACAAGGATTCTAATCTCAATTAGTAATTGATAGTGGTAGGGGATTTAGGGTTTCAATAATCCATGGAATCTATACGTTAAATAAAATATTTTATTAATCCATGAGATGTTAAGTCCAATATACACAATGTTAAATTAAAGAATAGTCATCGAGAAGAAGCTCTCAATCTCTTAACATCTCTAAATTTTGAATCACCCCAAGAAATCTCTACTCAAACATTTAAATCAGTAGTAATATAGTTTATTAAGTTTATGATGATGAATTAATAAGAGAATGTAAAGGGATAATAAATGAGTGGTGCGTTGAACACACACATGAGCGACGAAGAAAATTAAACACAGATTTTGATTGAATGAGAATGAAAAAGAAGAGATTTATTGTTAACATGATTTACAAAATTTAAAGAAAATTAATATTTAAAAACAAAGGGTATACGATAATAATATTTAATGGAAAAGGTTCTTAAATTAAAATATAATTTTAAAACAAATACTTACAAGATTACAACAAGGAAGAACAAAAAAGTAAATGAGAACAAAGAGGGGAGGAAGGATCTCTCAAGTGAAAACATGAGTATGTAAGGTCATACCAATCCTTTGGAAAATATTTGATCATGCCAATGTATATTATTCTATTATGAAATTCTAACCCCTATGAAGGAGAGGAGGGGGATGTATTTATAGCCCAAAGAGTTGCACCGTTTTCATTCCAAATCTGTTTCATTAATTGTCTCTCCTGTTTGGCGATTCAGACAGCTGAATATCAAGATATTTTTTTCTTCAATGTTTTAGATAGTAATGTTTTCAATATACTATCAAAAGTTGTAGGCTTTTAGACTTACAGAGTCAACGTTATTTAGGTTTGAGTAAATAATTTTAATCTATCCATTTCAATCTTGACTTTTCAGAAGGTTGAAATGTGAATGGGATTATGAACAAGAATATTACCTCAAATAAAAATAATTTATTATAATAATTTGGCCAATCATATATTAAATTTCACACTGAAAAATACCAGATTTATTGGATGAGTATATCAGAATACAATTTATGAAAATTCCACTGATTTTCATTCCTAGACAGAATGGTGGGATGGACTTCAAATCATCATTTGGGCCCCTATTTATTGTATTTGGACCTTGAAATTTTTATACAAGATTATTTTTTATAATAAAAAAATATGGGGTAATTTCATAAAATTTGGTCTTAGCGATTTAGACCAGTAAATCTATCATCATGGCTGGTCCAGTTTCGTCACAGATTCATTGGGTCTTCTTGTTTGGAACATATGACCCTCCAAATGGACGATTTGGCCATAGGTACCATCTAATGAAATGTTTTAATTTGAGAAATGAACCTTAAAAAAGAATAATCGTGAAATTTAGATAATTAGGGTGAGATTTATAAAGAAAATAGAAAACTGAATCGATTTGATTAATTCAAATAATGCTCAAAAATTACATTTAATATTAAAACACGATTATTTCATATCAATTTTTCAATTTTCATTGCAAATCAGTATAGAAAGTAAAGAAAATGTTCTTAATAAGTTAATAACATAAAATCCCCCACACAAAGGTTTTACATTTCTTCATTTGCAACAAATATAAAAAACATTACAAAATCATTTTCACTCACAAGAAAATATTAAATTTTTCCCCACTCACGGGAGGTTTAGACTATTTCACTCATCCATTTTGAATTGCACCTAAAAGTTTTACAGAAATTTTTTTCCAAAAAGACACTTTTTTAATGCTCAAATTTAGAAATGGAAAACGTGGGCACTCGAAACATACTCCTCTCAAGATGATTAAAATGTACTTCTCGAGGTTCACTCATTCCCCAACCATAAGTGAAAATCATAGAGTTCGAAAGAGTTCTCAGATTTCATTCCCAATAACAAAGTGCCCATGAATAAAGAGGTCTTTTAAGGGGTTCTTATTTGGATAAGGGATTTTATGAATTCATTATTCAAAAGAGTAGAAAGAGGGGTAAAACACCAACATAGAAAAAGGAATGCACAATATTTTTGAAATAAAACATAGAAGAAAATGAAAAAAAATATTTACAAGGGCATGATTGTGTGAATAAATACACAGAGGTGGAATAAAATTTTAATGGAATGAGAAGATGTAATATTTACAAAACACAAAACTTCTCCCAATGACAGAAGTGTTTTTTTTATTTTTAGAAGGTTAAACTTGAAACAGATCTTACACTCATCACCATTCCAATGTTTGATCTCGTCAAGACTCTATTTATAACTATTATAAGAAGATAAAATGTTGAGGAAGAGTGATTTTGACCCCCTGTAGACACAACCCATTCTTTTTTTCCTTTTGTTTATTTTTTATTTTTTTCGTCATTTTTTTCAACACATTTCAATAAAAATTGAACAAGATAAACATATATACATCCCCAAACCCCACGAAATGAGAAACTCTCTGCACATTTAAATGGATGATTTCCCTCAAGCATATGATAACATGGTGAAATCAACAAAGGGTACCCAAAACGAAATCCATTCCCCACACACTTAAATTTCAAAAAATAATGCAATGAAAATTCATGCAGGTATTGGGTGGGATAAGTTATTGGTCTTGTAATGTGGATATCAAATAAAAGGTTTTCATAGGCTCATATGGCCTTCCAAAAGAAGAATTAATGTAAGGGTAATGGGAGACTATTTGGCCATTGTTACTCTTAGGAGGATCAGAAAATGCCTCTATCATATTAATGCACACCAAAGTAGGAAATTCAACTCGAAGGTATACAAACTCAAGACTCAAAATTAGGGGTGAAAAACTCAAATTTTGAAAATATGGTGATAGGTGACCTTGTCATGAATGGTAATTTTATTCCTCATGTTAGAGAAAATCATTTTCTAAATAAAAAATTGATAATTCAAATTTTTTTGGTTTTGACACAATATTCTTTATCCAAATATATGATGAAAAAACACTTTTTTTGAGATGAAACTATGTTTTTTGAATTCCCAAAATGGTTGGAAAAAATTTCAAAAATGAATGGTGAGTTAGTATGACTCTTTTTCTTCTCTTTTTAGTTTATGTTGTTTTTTAGTTTGTTTAAAAAACACTCCCACAAAAAATATAAAGAGAGAGAGAAATTAAAAAAAATTATGATGAGAGTGGTATAAACTTAAAAATAGAGGGAGAAAAAGAAATAGGGTGAGAGATAGAAGAAGGAAGAAGAGGGAAAGAAGGCGTTAAATGGAAATAAGTGCCCCCTGGTTTGGATTTGGTGGGTCACCATCTCTATCCAATGATGTGTTTACTGTAGAAGTTTTGGATTCAGTGGAAGTTGTTGTTGTTCTAGGATTGTGCATCCTCTCATGGTGATGCTTTAACTGATGTCCATTAACTATGAATATCATTTTTGAAGTGGTCTCTTGTACTTGCATTTCACAAAATGGTTAAACATTAGTAATAACAAAAGAACCTTCGTAATGAGAAATAAGCTTACCTAGGTGAAGACGAATTCATGAATTGAAGAGAATTACCTTTTCACCTTCATGAAATACCTATCATAAGATGTATTTTTCATGGAGTACCTTGTCCATTTCTTTATAGAGAATAGAATTCTCGTAGGAATCCAGTTGAATATCCTCCAATTCATCCAATTTCAACAATCTTTCTTCACCAGATTCTTCAAGATCAAAATTACAAGTTTTCATAGCCCAAAATGACATATGTTTGATTTCATCTTATAAGTGACACGTTATACCAAAAAACTATCCTAAAAGGAGACATCCCAATGGGTGTTTTATAAGTCATTTGATAAGCTGAAAGTGCTTTACCAAGTATATCGGTACAGTCTTTTCTATTGGGATTTAAAATTATCTCAAGCAATCATTTTACTTCCCTATTAGAAATTTCAGCCATGCCTTTTTTGGGGGGTTGATATACAGTTGATGTTTTTTGTACTAAACCAATATTTTTCAAAATAGATTCCATGGTTCTACTAAAACAATGGGTCCCTAAGTCACTGGTCAAGGCACAGGGATTTCCAAATCTATAAAAGATGTGGGTTATTAGGAACTCTCTAACATTATGTGAATCATCCTTTCTAGTGTGTTTGGAATCTACCCACCTAAAAACATAATCCACTATAAGAAGAATGTATGAGAATACTTTGGAATGGGGAATGGTCCCATTAAATCGATGCCCTAAACATCGAATATATCATAGAAAACTAAAGTATTTTGGGGAATTTTATTTCTTTTTGAAATAGTGAAAATCTTTTGGCATGTGGAACATGATTGAAAGAACTTATGTGAGTCCTTGAAGAGTGAAGACCAGAAGAATCTAGAGTCAAATACCTTTTGAGAGGTCCTTTGTGGTCAAATGTGGAGACCTTTGGGAAGTGAGTGACAAAATTATAAGATGGAGGAATGTTTATCTACATAAACACATCTCAAAATTAACATTTCAGCACCATTTTAAAAAAGTTTATTATCTTACCAAAAAAGTATTTTGAATCAATTTCCAACATCATTTTTGGTTCTTTTGAAAAAATATTAGGAAAAATACTAGAAACCATGTAATTTAAAATTGGGGCATACCATGGTTTTTTTGGAGTGAGAGATGAACAGTGCTCAGTTGAAAATTCTGACTCAATTATTTTAGAATTAGAAGAATTAGAATTTTTTTCAAGTGATCAGCCACAAGGTTTTCTTTTCATGGACTATCTTTGATTTCAAGGTCAAAATCTTGGAGCATTAGGATCCATCTTATTAGCCTCTGTTTGGAATCACTTTTCTTTATTAGGAACTTTATAGAAGAATGGTCTGTGAAGATAATTATTTTGGAACCTAAGAGATAGGGACAAAATTTATATAAAGGAAAAACCACTTATAAAAGTTATTTTTCAGTCACAGTGTTGTAAGATTGATCTTCATCCAATTTTTTTGAGGAAAAATAGAATACATGATGAATTTTTCTCGTATTTGACCAAGAATAGACCCAATAGATCTATAAAAAGCATCACACATCAACTCAAAGGGAAAGGACGAATATTTTGGTTTCACTATTTGGGAATATGTAAAAGAAGTTTTGAGTTCAACGAAGGTTCTCTTGAAAACCTCATCAAAATGGAATGTGACATAATGTTTGAGCAACTGAGCGAGTGGGAAGGAAATAATAATAGATTTATGGATGAATCAACAATATAAACCTACACGACCAAGGAATTAATTGATATCTTGAACACAAGTGGCTTCAGGGAGTGATTGGATCACTTCAATTTTGGCAGGATCGACTTCAATATCTGTTTTTGACACTATTAGCCCTAAAACAATCCCATTTGCAACCATGAAGAGATAATTTTAAAAATTTAACAGAAGGTTAAACTTGACACACTTTTTAAGAACTCGGGAGAGTGAATTCATGAAATATTTAAATGAATCACCATAAATTGTAATGTCATCCATGAAGAATTCCATGGAGTGTTCAAGGAATTCAGAAAAGATACTCATCATACACCTCTGGAATGTTTTCGGAGCATTACAAGGGCCAAAATTCATACTTTTATACACATATATTCTAAATGGCAAGTGAATTTAGTCTTCTCTTGGTCAAGAAGTGCTATTGGGATTTGTAAGTAGCCGGTGTATCCATCAAGAAAGCAATAATGTGACTTTACAACTGATCGTTCTAGCATATGGTCAAGGAATGGACTGGGTGATGATATTTTCTTATTTCAACATTCAATTTCTTATAGTCGATGCACACATGCCATTTGTTCTTCAACCAATTTGTGACTACCTCACCATGATCATTTGTGACAACAGTTATCCCACCCTTTTTAGGTATAACTTGAATTGGACTAACCCATTCACTATAAAAAATTGGGTATATAATACCAGCTTAAAGAAGCTTGGTGATCTCTTCCATAACTACCTCAAGTATAATTGTATTGAGTCTTATTAGTGGTTGTATAGTTGTTTTGGATGATTACTCAAGATGGATGTGATGTATAAAAAGAGTAGCGTTGATTCCTGGTTTCTCATCTGGGGTCCAACATAAGGCCTTTTTGTTTTAATCTAACACGTGAACAAGTTTGGACTCCTATGTTTTAGTATGTAAAGTAGTGATAATGAAAGGATAAGAGTGATCATGGAAAAGGAAAGCATATTTCCGGTATTTAGGAAGAGGTTTTAGATCAGTCTCATCTTTCATTTGTGGGTTAGACAACTCAATAATGGATGAAGGGATTTTAGTTTTTTTTTCATTTTACTTAATATTGTCCACGATGGAGTAGTAGAGATCATATTTGATTTGAGATTTAAGAGAGTTTTCAGGTCTCTCTATATTGATGGAGTCTATGGATGAAAGGTCCACATCAACTTCACCATTTATGAATTGTTTAATCATTGTGCATATTTCACAAGATATTTTCTCATTAGAACATGGTGAACATGATGGAATGTGGTTCAATTGACTCTCAAAATTTTCCTCATAGGAATAGATTTATAGTTCAAAGTGATCCTCATATGAGTATCTCATGGCTTAGAAAACGTTGAACATGACAAGTTGGTCACCAAATTCCATGGACAAGATGCCTGAATGGACATCAATTTTGGTTATCTCTATCACTAGAAATGGTATTCCTAGAATTAAGGGCGATCAAAAAGATTTCATCTCAACTTCCATGTCAAGAACATAGAAATCGGCAGGGAAGATAAGATCATTCAAATGAACAAGGACATCATTGATTATACCCTAAAGACTAGCAATGCTTCGATTGTCCAATTGAATAACAACATGCATCGGGTTCTAGGGACCTAGACCAAGGTTGGAGAAGATGGATTTGGGCATTAAATTAATTTTGGCTCATAGGTATATGAGTGCATCATAGAAGTAGGAACTTCCAATTTTGAATGGAACTGTAATTGTCCTTGGATCATTGAATTTTATGGGAATAGACTACTGGGTGGAACATTTTTTAATTTCCCAAGTTTCCTCTTCTGGGTTCATAATTCCATAAGAATCTTGGCATACTTAGGGATTTGTTTTATGGAATCTAGGAGGGTTATGTTGACTTCAACACATCTAAACATGTTGTGTATTTCAGTATCGGGTTCAAAGGACTTTCTTAGATTAGAAATAGCTTTAGAAAAAGGAATTGGATTCCTATGTGGAATAGAAGCAGTTGAGGGAATGGATTTAGATTACTTTTCATGTTTATTTTTTGTTTTATTTTCTAGGTCAACATTTAAAGGGGAGTTAGAGGACTCATCATGAGTCATAGAAATTTTCTTTCCCAATCTTATTACAATTGCACTTACATTACCCTTGGGGTTGGGTAATGGTTGTGCTGGGAGTTGGGAAGAATTTGATTGTCGTTGTTGGATTAGGTGACCAATTTGAGTTTAAATATTTTTAAGGATGAACGGGTGAAGGAGGAAAGATCGTCCAATACACTTTCACATGGTTTCTAAGAAGGAGAGTCTTATCCCAGATTTGGATTTCCTTGATTTTGGTTCTTGGGAATATGACTGTATTGGTTTTGGAATTTGGAAGGCTCGTTGGGATAGTGGATTCCAGGAGGAGGAAGAGGAGGATTGATTATTTGAGGTTGAGTAAAAAAAGGTAATGTTGATGGAAGTTACCAACACCTTGAAAATATTAGAATTGGTTTGGGTTTTTAAGAGGGAATTGAGGGGGGTGAGAA
Organism: Viscum album; assembly: GCA_963277665.1. Lineage (NCBI taxonomy): Eukaryota > Viridiplantae > Streptophyta > Magnoliopsida > Santalales > Viscaceae > Viscum > Viscum album. The sequence continues at coordinate 1,957,947,826 of OY728153.1, forward strand.
ATGGGATTACCATACCTTAGGCCTCGGTTTAAGGTAGAAGATAAGGGATTAGAGTGGGGATGGTTGAAGTTTCTAATTAAATAATTTGATTGTTGAGGGTTGGGGTTCTGCTGAGTATATGATGCATTGAGTTCCATTGGTCCAGATGAATCAAAGGATCCACTTAATTTTTGGACATGTGTCAGTTGGATGAGATATGGAGATACATATTCCATAGTTATTGATAGGTCTAGGGAATAGTGATTGTAAAGAATATGTGGTTTGGGATTTGGATGCTACAACTAGTTGTCGCAAAATTCCTGTAAGTTCACTCATCCACTCTGTCATCTTGTTCAGCTCTATCGATTGACTCTCTTTGGCTTGTTAGACCTGAGAATGTGCTTATGTATGTAATTGATGTGTGTTTGCAGCCATGTTTCTTATGAGATCTCTGGTTGCTTCCAGAGTTTTATCAACAAGAGTACCACTAATTATAGCATCAATAAGAGTTCTATCTATATCTAATAACCCCTCATAGAAGCATTGGATCAAGAGTTGGTCATTTATTTGGTGTTGTGGACAGGTATCTACAAGATTTTTAAACCTCTCCCAGTAATCAAGGAGTGAATCATTTGGGAATTAACGAATACCACTTATTTCCTTTTGGATTGATGAAATACAGGAAACAAGAAACAATTTCACTAAGAAAATTATATTGATGTCATTCCGTGTGGTTATGGAACCAGGAAGGAGGTAGCAGAGCCATGAATTAGTAGTTTCATGTTGGGAGAAAGGGAATGCTTGAAGTTTTATTTGTTCCTCAGAAACCCCTTGAGGTTTCATGGTAGACCACAACTCTTGGAAGTCTTCAAGATGAAGATGTGGATCCTCTCCAGCTAGCCCATGGAAATGAGGAAGAATATGAATCAAACCCTATTGGAGTTCGAATTCAGTCACTATGTTTGGATATTGACTAAAAAAGGGATGGTAATTCATATCATGGGAAGCAATTTCTTTAAGTGTTTGTTACCTATGATCGGCCACTTCTAATTCAAATGGTTGGACAAGGACTTTTTCTTGAATTATTTGATTATCCCTAATGTTCCTCCTATGTTGGAGAAGATTTCATTCAATTTTAGGATCAAAAAATTATGATGGAATTTTTAGGAGGATATGGGGAATCTAGAGATATTTTAGAAGAAATAGAAAGAAAAGTTTTTCTTAGTGTTTTTTCTATTTATATTTTTTATGAGAAGTCAGGTTTTTCTTTGTTGTTTTTTTTTCATTTTTTAAATTTCTCTCTTTTTTTTTGAAAATAAACAGGACTAATGACTACTTAATTTCACCATCCCCATAAACGTTACCATTTAACGTGAAACCAATTGTCTCCTATCAGTTTTCACAGTTCCAATGCTCTGCTAATGTGTATAGCAGCACTCGATTTGAATCCTCGACGATGAAATTTTTTAATAGTTGATTGTTTTTAGTTGATTGAATTTTGATTCGGGAGTTTTTTGCAGAGCATAATTAATACGATTGATTGATTTAAAAACTTAATAAAGATTGGGGAGATTTAATTATTAGGGATTTAAGCTTTTGATAACATCAAGCTTTGCTTTATATTTAATTAAATTAACACCCACTTCACAAGATGACGTTGATCAGAATTCCCAAGTGTTACAGCTTTAATACAAGCCTTAACATAACTAGGATTATAATATCAATTAGTACTTAATGGTGGTATTGTATTTATGGTGCCAATAATCCATATAATCCATACGTTAAACAAAATATTTCATTAATCCATGACATTTTAAGTCTAATATACACAATATTGTTGAGTCAATAAGGTTTTCCTTATGACTTTTTCATTCCTTCTTGTTTTGAAAATCACAAACACCTTATACTTAATGAAATCTGTATTTTACTTCTCTAAGGAAAATTTCCTTAAGAAAATTTACCCTAACCTAGATTTCCTTACATATATAAATATTTTTATAAGTATAAAAATTGAATTCAAAGCTAAAACCTCAGAATCATATAATACCTAGATATGAAGAATTCTGTTTTAGGATCCGAATTCAAGATATAAACTGTAATGAAGTTCCACTCCGAATTCTGGATATGAACTATAATGAAGTTCCACTCAAAATTCTGGATATGAACTATAATGAAGATCCACTATGAATTCTGGATATGAACTAAAATAACGTTCCATTCCGAATTCTGGATACGAACTCTAATGAATCTCAATTTCAAATTCTGGATACGAACTCTCATATAGTTCGACTCCGAATTCTTGATATGAACTCTCATATAGTTCAACTCTAAATTCTGAATACAAACACTCATATAGTCTCACTCCGAATTATGGACTCTGAACTTTTATAAGTTCGACTCCAAACTTCTATGAGTTTGACTCCAAACTTTTGTGAGTTCGACTCCGAACTTTGACTAGTTCTAATTTGAACGTAAATGAGTTTGACTCCGAACATTTATGAGTTCGACTCTGAACTTTTATGAGTTCAACTCCGAACATTTATTCGTTCGACTCTGAACTTTTATAAGTAAGACTATGAACTTTTACAAGTTCGAATATGAACTCTATAAGTTCAGATTCGGAACTCTGGTGAAACCAGACTCTGAATTTCCTTAGAAATTCAGACTCAGGATTTCTACAGAATTCAGGTACTGAATTCCTATAAAACAGAATCCGAATATCCTTTTATTATAGACTCCAAATTTCATTTTGGTTAGACTCTGAACTTTTATTTTCTTACATTCAAAATTACAATTTTTCTTTTTCTTACACTCATTTCATTATAAAACGATGTTGTGCTTTCAGTTACAGAAGTTTTGTTAAAAAATGATGTCGTCCATTCTGTTTCTAACTAATCGTTGGTTGAGTTTCACATGTACAGGTACCTTCGAAATTTAAGGAAAATATGACCGTTGGAGGAGGGAGCCGATCGTTCTAACCAAGCCTATAAATAGGAGCTCATTTGAAAGAGCTCAGAATAACAATAACTGAAGTTGATCACTCTAGAGACCACACTCTATTAAGGTGATTTCTAGAGAGAGAAGCTTTTCATTCCTTGTGCGTACTGAACCGCTTGTTCATATTGCCTTATGCGACTCCAAATGTTGGTGATTACATTCGAGGGATTCCAGGGATAGGATGATGGAGGTGCCGACTTATTTGAAGTTCGAGGGATTCCAGGGATAGGAAGACTGAGGTTCCAACACCTTGAAGTTTAGGACTTCCTTGCCGAAGAAGACAGAGGTTCCAACTACCTTTAAGTTGAGGGCTTGTGGGGATAGCAAGACAGAGACTCCGATCTTTATATCGAGGGATTATCTGGTGTGGGTATTATAGAATTTCTTGAACGTATAAATCAAGGGACATTTATCCAAGGTTGTTGGATACCCTTCTCTTTGGGTTAAAAGATTTATATCTTGTTACATGTAGTTTTACTACTTGTTTTTCCACTGCTTTTCATATTGTAAGGAAAATATAATTTTCTTATATTTCCTTACACTTGTACTATGATTAATTTAGATTATATATGCTTTAATGTAGAATCTCATATTGTAATCTTTGGTTAAGTTTCAATTTCCAGATCCATATTTCTTGAACCTGTTTTTTGGAATAAATTTCTAGATATAATCAAGTGAATATAACTAGAAGTTTGTAGCTTCATACTTTGTCCCAATCTTTCATTAGTGTTAGAGGTGTTGTGAATTTTCTTAGTTTAACTTTTTTAAACATAAATCATTCCTTTTTTAAGGAATTTTTTAAATTGTACAATTCACCCCCCTCTTGTATATTTAGCATCTAAATCGCTATTTTGATCCTACAATTGGTATCAATTGTTGGAAACCTCATACTCTATACCAATCTCACATTTGGCATCAGGGCAGGGTTCTGAAATACTTATACTCACATATAATTTTTTCCTTGCTCAGTTTTTCTTTGTTCTATATTTTCCTTGCTTAGGAATATTTTCCTTGAATCTGAACTTTTTTAATTAACATGTTTTTGTGTAGAAATACATTCTTAATGATGGAAGGTTTGATTGTTGGTTCCATAGACAACCTAAATCCTACAAGAGCACCAATTTTTGATGGTAATGATTATGAATATTGGAGAGATCGAATGAAGACTTTCGTTATCAAAACTGGAGTAGATAACTTTTTTATGTTTACCGGAGGTTATAAAATTCTTGATAAGGAATTTAGTGATTTCACCAACCAAGAGAAGCATGATTATAAAATAAACTCTAAGGAACACAATAATCTACTATGTTCAATGACTAGGAACATATATAACCAAAATTCTTCATGTGAAACAACTAATTGTATATGGAAGAAACTCAAAGTTACACATTTTGGTACATCCAAAGACATAGAGACTAGAAGAGCTATGTTGAGAGCAGAGTATAATGGTTTTAATTTTCCTTATGGAGAACCTATAAGCAATGCAAAGTAAAGATTTATGACTATCGTGAATATCATACAATATATGGGAGAGAAAGGTCTGGATGCTAAATCTCTTGTGGATAAGATCATTGATAATATGTCCAATGAGTGGGAATCAAAGAGAACAGTTATTTATGAGAATAAGAAGGTTACTCAAATTTCCTTAGATGAGCTGTTTGGAACTCTTCTCCAATATGAAATAAGAATGAAAAGAGATGCTGACAACAACAAAAAAATGGAAATGTTACTGTTGATTTTACGACAACATCAAATCACATGAAAGCAAAGACTCTTGAGAGAGTAACTAGATCAAAGTCTATGAAGGTTAATATCCAATCCGAATCTAGTGAGAGTGAAGTCTCAGAAAATGAGTTAATAAATCTTGCTCAAAGAATGAACAAGATAGCTGTTCAAAGAAATATCCAATCCAAGTATAATAAGAAGGAAAGGAAAGATAAGAAACATTCAGATGTCACATGCTATGAATTCAAGAGAAGTGGACACATACGACCTGATTTCCCAATGCTTAAAAATAAAGAAAGGAATGAGAGGAATTCTGAAAGGAATATGAAGAAGTTTTACAAAGCTAAAGCTAAGAAAAGTCTGAAAGCTAATACTACGTGGAGTGCTAGCTGTGGAGACTCTTCAAAAAGTGAATCCTCAGAATATGATTCATCAGCTTAGAAGAATATGGGATTAATTGTTAATGCTTCTTTTACACATACATGTCTTATGTCCATGGTACACTATGTTGGGGATTTAACTAATTTATCTCTTGATAAGAATTACTATTTCCAAAATAGTACATATAATTAAGATACTTCATCCTCAGAAAATGAAGAACCTTTATATGAATAAGTATCTAGATTTGCCAAGTTTCTTGAAGAAGAAAATTGAAAAATTTCTAAAAAATTAGACAAGGCAGATACTAGGGAAGAAATTCTTACCAAATAGATTTCAGACAATTGTTCAGATATTAAAGATAAAGAAGAGAATTTAGAAAAACATTCTAAAGACATTGAGAAGAAAATTATGATAAGGAAGAACTTTCTAAAGATCTTAAGAATGCTATTTTTAAGATTAATGTTTTTGAGGAAAAATCTAACTCTAAGGAAATGAATCTCGAGGATAGGAATTTAGTCATTAGACTAAAATCTGAAATTTTTTCTCTTAAGAAACATCTTGAAAAATTTAACTCTGGGAAGGAAAATTTTGACAAGATGTATTCTCAAATTAAACCTCATGGAAACAATACTGGAGTAGGTTATACTCACCAAATACCAGTTTTAAAAAACAACTATTTTGATCCTTCTAGAGACCCTTTTTTCAATAAGTGTCAAAATAGTGGACATTGGAAGAAAAACTGTTCTTTGAATAGAGTTCAATATCTTGGGTTTCATAAAGCATATTTTTCAAAACAAATGTGGATACACAAAATTTTATTATCTGAAAATCACGGATTCAATCACGTTTGGATTCCGAAAACCTAACTTGTTTTTATTTTCAAGAAGATAAAGGAAGTACCAATAATAATACATGGTACATGGACAGTGGATGTTCTCAGCATATGACTGGTAACAAAAACTATTTTGAAAATATTATCATGAAGAAAGGAGGAAAAGTAACTTTCAGATATAATTCTTAGGGAGAAATTTTTGGTATAGGTAATATTGTTCTTCATGGTAAAACCTTGATTTCAAATTTTTTGTTTGTTAAGGGTCTTAAGCATAACCCTTTTAGCATAAGTCAATTATGTGATGAAGGATACCTTGTGAATTTTAGGAATTATAAGTGCTTATTACACAATTCCAAGGAAGAGTTTATTCTTTCTACCCATAGGCTAGAGAATGTTTACACCTTAAACATAGAAGACCTTAGGATCCAAGTCTTACCTTGCCTAAGGGAAATAGAAGATCATTCTTGGTTATGGAATAGAAGACTAGGTCACTGTAACCGTATAAAATTATGTAAAATCTCTAAGAAAAAGATAGTTAAGGATCTAACTAAGCTTAGATTCGATTCTTCTAAAATTTGTGATCCTTGTCAATATCGTAAGCAACATAAATCCACTTTTAAATCAATCATTGAAGTCTCAAAAACTGATGAATTACAGCTGGTGCACATGGATCTTTTTGTTCCATCACAAACTAGAACCACTGGAGGTAAATACTATGTGTTTGTCTTAGTTGATGATTACACTAGATTTACATGGGTCTATTTTCTATCAAATTAGTCTGAAGATTTTTCTTATTTCAAAAGTTTTAGATCCCAAGTTAAAAATGAGAAAAAATTTCCATTGAAAACTATTCATAGTGATCATGGATGAGAATTTCAAAATTTTGTTTTTGAAACTTTTTGTAGTAGAAAAGCCATTAATCACAACTTCTCAGCACCTAGAACTCCTCAACCGAATGGTATAGTTGAAAGAAGAAATATATTTCTTCAAGAGATAACCAGAACCATGTTGAGTGAAAATTCTATAGCTAGACATTTCTGGGCTGAAGCTGTAAGTACTGCTTGTTATACTATAAATCGTGTTTTGATTAGACCTTTTCATAATAAAACTCCTTATGAGTTATGGAATGGTATAAAACCAAGACTTTCCTACTTCAATTATTTTTGTTGCAAGGTATTCATCTTAAATACTAAAGATAACGTACAAAAATTTGCAAAAAAATATGATGAATGAATTTTCTTAGGCTACTCCATAACTTCTAAGGCTTATAGAGTTTTTAAAAAAAACACTTGTACTTTTGAGGAAATAGTACATGTCAAATTTGATGAGTCTGATCCTTTTGTTTTTAAACAATCCCAACCTACATCCTAGGATGTATTTTCAAAAAATAATTATCAAACTTTTATAAAAGATCCTTCTGATAATGAAAATGTTCAAGAAGATGATTCTGAAACATTTACCCCGAAAGACATTCTACCCTATGTTGATGAACAAGTTTTGCAAAACCCATGTCTGGTGTTTCTTAAGAATAATCCCATTGATAGTATCATTGGTGATGTAAATCAACCAGTAAGGACTAGAAGTTTCTTAACAAATGAATTAGAACATCTATCATTCCATTCCCAATTGGAAACAAAAAGCACTGATGAAGCTTTAGGTAATGATGATTTGATTAAATCAATGCAAAATGAACAAAATTAATTTGAAAGGAATAAAGCCTAGACCTTGGATGAAAGACATAAGGAGTAAAGTGGGTCTTCAGAAATAAGTGTGATGAAAATGGAGTCATAGTTTGAAATAAATCCAGACTTGTTGCTAAATGCTATAATCAGCAAGAGGGAATAGACTATGAAGAAACCTATGCTCCAGTAGCTAGATATGAATCTATTCGTATCTTACTTGCCTTTACAGTATTCTTCAATTTTAAACTTTTAAAAATGGATGTGATATGTGCTTTTCTTAACGGTTATGTTCATGAGGAAGTTTTTGTTGAACAACCTCCTGGCTTTGAAGATACAAAACATCTTGATCAAGTTTTTAGACTTACCAATGATTTGTATGGCCTTAAACAAGACCCACGAGCTTGGTATGATGGACATACAAGATTTTTTCTTCAAAATAACTATGATAAGAGATATGAAAATCCAACCCTTTTTATAAATAAAGATAAAAAAATGTTTTTATTGTTCAAATTTATGTTGATGACATTATATATGGTTCAACATATCAATCTTTTCTTTTGAGGATCTAATGAAATCTGAGTTTGAAATGAGTATGATAGATGAGTTAACATTTTTTCTTAGTCTTCCAATTTCTAAAAAACCAGAAGGAATCTACATACCCCCAGATAAATATATTAAATACCTTTCTTAAAAAGTATGGTTATGACAACACTAAGAGTATAAGTACACTTATTGGTACCTCAAACTCCCTTGATATTGATGAAGCTGGGAAACCAGTAGATCAAACATCATTTAGAGGTATGATAGTAAGTCTACTTTACTAAACAAGTATTTGACCAAGCGTGATGTTTTCAATATGCTTATGTGCATGATATCAATCAAATACTATGGAATCTCATTTAAAGGCAGTGAAAATAATTTTTCACTCCTTAAAGTGAACCATGGATCTATGATTATTTTATACATCTGGAAATGATTTTATCTTAAAAAGATTTTCGGATGCTGAATTTGGTGGACGTAGAATGGATAGAATAAGTACATCTAGAAATTGTCATTTCTTAGCAGATTCGTTAGTTTCTTGGTCATGATAAAATCAACACTCAGTAGCACTCTCCACTACTGAAGCTGAATATGTAGTAGCTAGAAGTTATTGTGATCAAGTGTTGTGGATGCAACAGACACTCACATATTATGGATTGAGTTTTACTAAGAATCAAATTTTGTGTGATAACACAAGTGCCATTTCCCTTAGTAATAACCCTACACATCACCCTTGTGAAAAACACATAGATATTAGGCATCACTTCTTTAGGGATCTCACACTTAAAAGGGATATCATTCTTCAATTTATCGGTACAAAAGATCAAATTGATGACATTTTCACAAAATCTTTACCCTCCGATAGATTTGAATACATTAAATAGAAGTTAGGAATGATAACCATAAGGTAATCTTCCTTCATTAACTTCTTGTTAAACAATTCTCCTTTTAGTAATAAACTCATTTTTATAGGGGGAGTACATTTGATTGTGAGTTTTTCAAAAAATTTCGAAATTAGTTTTTCAAAAATTTTCGTAATGAGTTTTTCAAAATTTTTCGTAATGAGAATTTTTATACTGAAACTATCGTAATGAAACATTCATACTGAAACTTTCATAATGAACTTTTTGTAATGAAACATTCCTAATGAAATTTTCATACTGAGAATTCTCATAATGAAACTTTATTACTAAAACTTTCTTAATGAAATTTTCATACTTAAACTTTCATAATAAAATTATAGTACTGGAGCTTTCGTAATGAAATTTTCATACTGAAAATTTTCGTAAAAAAATTTTCAGAACTGAAATTTTTATAATGGAAATTTTCGGAACTGAACTTTTCATAATGGAAATTGTTGGAACTGAACTTTTCATAATGAAATTTTTTCGTACTCCTAATATTCTTAATGAAAGTTTTCATACTCATAATTTTTGGAATGAAATTTTCCGAACTCATAATTTTCGTAATGAAATTTTTTGTTCTCATAATTTTCGTAATGAAATTTTCCGAACTCATACTTTTCATACTGAAATTCTTCTTACTCATACTTTTCCTACTAGAATTTTGGTACTCAATGTCTTTTCAACATTATGTATTTCATAGTTAGTTTTTCATAGCCAAATGATTCATTCAAGAAGAATATCACCTATTACAAATAAACTTGTTAGCCAATCCGAAAGAAATAATTTAATTCCTTAAGTTTTCATAGTCATATTTTTCTTACTGGTATTTTCTTATGAGTTTTAAAAATTCTCGAATTCTAGTTTTATTATATCCAATTGTTTTTCTTAAAACCTCAAAAGATCGGATTCAAGATTTCCTTGCTGGTATGTTTTCAACCGTCAGATCAGATAAAGGGGTTTTCAACCATTAGATAGTTTTTGGAAGTTCAAAGGTCAACTCCATCGCCTATATAAAGGGGACCCCGTGGGTCGTCCCACATTGGTTTTTCAAAGATCTCGCGTTTCGAAGCTCTACCTCTCTTCTTAAGGCTGTTCTGATCTTTGTTAAAGCCCATTCTGAATCTTCCAGAACTCTCCATTCCAAATGTCTACTGAAGCAACTTATCATGATATGTCAACTACGAATCCAATATCAAAGTGGTTAGTTTACAGGGATAGGTTAGTGCATCTGAGTTTCTAAAAGTATAATTCTCTTATATCTATGAGTATCAGATTGAATGGCTGGGAGGATTTTCTCTTATCGAAGCCAGAGAAATAGGATCCAGTTTATATAGATCTGCTTGTTGAGTTCTATGTGTCTATTTCCTTCCTTGAGGAAGATGGAAGAGAGTTATTTTCTTTAATTTATTATGGGAAGACTTAAAAATTATCTTACACCAAGGCGGAAAGCTTGGTGAGGATAGAATACAAAGGAGAAGCTGAGTTTTGTTCACATAAGCCTCTGGATGAGTAAGGAAGTTTCAAAAAAGTGAAGGCATTGAAATGCCTTTGACTTAAAGATGCCAAGACTACTAAGATTTCTCATCTTTCTTCAAATAATAGGATTCTACATCTATGGGAACAAGGATATCTAGTACCAAGAATGGGTGATAAGGATAATCTCAAGAAAAGTGATATATACATCATAGATTTTTTGGTAAATCTAAGGAAGTTTAATTTCATGAGGCATGTTTTGATTACAATTAAGAATATTAAAGAAGGAAATCTAAAAGCTTAGATCATAATGTATCCAGCCTTACTTTATAATCTTATTATCATATGTCTTGATTCGTTTAAAGATTCTTTCACGTCCAAGAAAAGAAATTGCAAGGTAATGCTAGTAAGTGATGATACATTAAAGTGGATGAAGATAGGTTTTTCTGTTGAATCCGGAGAATTATACCCTTTAGCAGAATAAGAGGCTGAGGTAGCTCAGAAAGATCAACAAACTCTAGAACCATATAAAAAGGCAGAAAAGAAGATAAATTTCATAGAAGTGGTGGATGAAGACAAGACCCAGAAAGCTAAGGAAACTCAATCTGCACCACCCAAGCCAACGAAAAAAAATACTACCCAGATGAAGTGGCTGCTAAGTGGAGGGAAGACAAGGAGAAGAGAAAAGAATGGGACCCTAAATTCAGATTAGATCTAACTGGAGCTAAGGACTTAAAAAATACAGCATATGATGAGTTAGAAAGACAAAAAAAAGAAAAGAAATTGAAGAAGAAGATGTCAGAAGAAGAGATTGTTCAATATGTTTTGAAATCAACAAAGATGGCTTCAAAGCAGATTCTGATTCCAGAAACATTCCTTACCGAACCATCACCAGAGATCCCAGGGAAGAGTACTCCACTCCAGAAACGTCCAAAGGGAATGAAGTTGTTGAAAGAACACAAGAAGAAGTTATTGAGAGAGTAGAGGAAGAAGAAGAAGAAGGAAGTGATGATCTTGATGACCTAATCAAACAATTAGAAGATTATCAAGAAAAGGATGAATCTGTATAATTAGTCACTCCGGGAAAGGGAGTTGAGAAAGAAGGTAAGAGAGATGAAGTTGAGGAAGAATAAAATGAGTTATATGATGATGATGTAAGTTATGAGAAGCATTATCTTGAATAAGGAACAGAGAATGAGAAATTGAGGAAGAAAAAATTGTTTAACTATCAGAGAGTGAGGAAGAATCTTTAGATCATCAACCCATTCCGAAAGCTGATAAAGGAAAGAAAGTGATCATGGATACACCAACAAAAGAAATTATCTAGAAGAAAGAAATTGGTCGTTCTTCTAAAAGAAAGATGGTACAAATTTAAGCAGAACAATCTCCAAGAAAATTATCGGATTCGGATTCATCAGCACATGGTCATGACTTTGTTGTTGAATCCTTAAAAAAGTTGGTGGACACCATTCCGATTTTCCCCACTATTGACTCCAGATGCCAGATGCTGCAACATAGTTTTAATCAGAAATCGGAATCCTTATCCATGGTGATGTTTATGTGTGTGAAAATTGAATTTGACCATCGAAATTTCCTTATCAACTATGATGTACACAGGAAATCATGCAGCCAAATCACTTTGTGGTCTAAGAAAATTGAAGAAGACATGGAAGATTTTGATTGTTTTTAGAATGATGTTAATGATTTCTTTAACACCGAGGACGCCAAGATTAAGAATCTTCAGTATGAGATGATCATTGAGCAAAGTTCTCGGAGTCAACAAGTGAAGGACATAAACGATAAGGTTAACTCACTTGCTAAAAATTTTAAAAGGGATAGAGATCTTCAGATTGAGATCCAAAAAAAACTTGTAAAGAAAGATGAGTGAGTGAAGATAGAAGAAGAGGCCATGAAGGCCCAGGAAGAAGTTTTGAAATCTCAAGATGAAAGGATAAAAGATTTGTAAAAGCAAGCTGAGGAGGATCAAAAATATTTGAAGAAGATGAAAATCTTTTTTAAAAAGATTATTCCAAAGGAAAGGGAGGAAAAATAGACAAATACGATCTTTTGTTGCATTTTTATTTCCTTGTAAATGTTTTAATCAACTATAATGAAATTTTGGTTGGTTGTATCTTGTGTTACTATGTACTAATGTTTCATGAACCATACTTCTTTTCCATTCGCTTAAATTCTTTTTGAAAATCACAAAGGGGGAGAAGGAAAAAGAATTAATTAAAAGGGGAGAAGGAAAATTTAAAATGGGGAAGGAAAAATTTCTAAGGGAAATATCCTTAATGTAAGGGGGAGTTCCTCATTATGAAGTTTTTCATTCCCATGATAATGAAAACTCCATTTCGGAAATTCAGAATACAATCCTTACATATTCAATGCCTAAGGGGGAGTTGGTTGTATTCATCATTATCCATGATCAAACGGAGATAAGTTTTAATTTCAAAGTCTAATGATACTTTTCAAAGTACTTATATTCTTTTTTGAAAGGTTATTTGTTCTTTCCAAAAGTGGGAGATTGTTGATTCAATAAGGTCTTCCTTATGACTTTTCCATTCCTTCTTGTTTTGAAAATCACAAACAACTTATACTTAATCAAATTTGTATTTTACTTCTCAAAGGAAAATTCACTTCCTTAAGGAAATTTACCCTAAAACCTCAGAATCATATAATACATAGATATTAAGCATTCTGTTTTAGGATCCGAATTCTGGATATGAACTATAATGAAGTTCCACTCCGAATTCTTGATATGAACTATAATGAAGTTCCACTCCAAATTCTGGATATGAACTGTAATGAAGTTCCACTCCGAATTCTGAATATGAACTGAAATAATGTTCTATTCCGAATTCCGGATACGAACTCTAATGAAGTTCCATTCCGAATTCTGGATACGAACTCTTATATAGTTCGACTCTGAATTCTGGATACGAACTCTCATATTGTTCGACTCAAAATTCTGGATACTAACTCTCATATAGTTCTAATCCGAATTATGGACTCCGAACTTTTATGAGTTCGACTCCAAACTTCTATGAGTTTGACTCCGAACTTTTGTGATTACGACGCCAAACTTTTACTAGTTTGACTCTGAAATTCAATGAGTTCGACTCCAAACTTTTATGAGGTCGACTCAGAACTTTTATAAGTTCGACTCTAAACTTTTATAAGTTCAACTCTAAAATTTTATAAGTACAACTCCAAACTTTTACAACTTCTACTCTTAACTGTATAAATTCAGATTCTGAACTCTAGTGTAACCAGACACTGAATTTACTTTGAAATTCAGACTCCGTATTTCTACAGAATTCAGGTTCTGAATTCCTATAAAACAGAATCTGAATATCTTTTTATTATAGACTCCGAATTTCATTTTGTTTAGAGTCCGATCTTTTATTTTATTACATTCCGAACTATAGTTTTTCTTATGCTTACACTAATTTAATTATAATACGATGTCGTGATTTCATTTACACATGTTTTGTTAAAAAATCATGTCGTCCATTATTTTTCTAACTAATAGTTGATTGAGTGACACGTGTATAGGTCCCTCCAAAATTTAAGGAAAATATGACCTTTGGAGGAGGTATCCAACTGTTCAAACTGAGTAAATAAATAAGATCTCATTTGAAAGAGCTCAGAATAACGATAATTGAAGTTGATCACTCTAGAGACCACATGCTGTTAAGGTGATTTATAGAGAGAGAATCTTTTCATACCTTGTGTGTACTGAACTGCTCATTCAGATTGCTTTGTGCGACTCTGAATGTTGGTGATTACATTCGAGGGCTTCCGAGGATAGGAAGACAGAGGTGTCGACTTCCATGAAGATCGAGAGCTTCCGAGGATAGGAATACATAGGTTCCAACACCTTGAAGTTGAATACTTCCTTGCTGAGGAAGACAGAGGTTCCAACTACCTTGAAGTTGAAGGCATGCAGGGATAACAAGATAAATACTATGATCTTCGTATCGAGGGCTTACCTGGTGTGGGTAAGACAAACTTTCTTGAAAGTATAAATCAGGTGACCTTTATCTAAGGTTGTTGGATACCCTTCTTTTTGGGTTAAATGATTTATATCATGTTACATGTAGATTTACTACATGTTTTTTCTGCTGCTTTTTGTATTGAAAGGAAAGAATAATTTTCTTATATTTCCTTATACTTGTACTATAATTCATTTAGATTCTATATGCTTTATGGTAGAATCTCATATTGTAAACTTTGGTTAAGTTTCAATTTCCGGATCCATATTTCCGAAACCGATTTTTTAGAATCACTTTCCAGATATAAGCAAGTGCATAGAACTAAAAGTTTGTAGCTCTATACTTTCTCCCAATCATTCATATATGTTAGAGTTGTTGTAAATTTTCTTAGTTTAACTTTGTTAAACATAGATCTTTCCTTGTTTAAGGAAATTTTTAAAGTGTAAAATTCACCCCCTCTTGTATATTGAGCATATACATCGTTATTTCGATCCAAAAAATGTTAAATTAAAGAATACTCAATGAGAAAAAGATCTCAATCGCTTAACATATCTAAATTTTCATTCACCCCGATAAAATATTTACTCATAAATTAAAATTATTAGTAATAATTTTTATTAAGTTTATGATTATGAGTTAAAAAGGGAATAAAGATAATGGGATAAGAAAATAGTGGTGTGCAGAACACACACCAGAGCGACAAAGAAAATTAAACACAGGCTTTTTATTGAATGAGAAATAAAAAGAAGAGATTTATTTTTAATATCATTTAAGAAATTTAAATAACATTAACATTTAAAAACAGAGGGTAGATGATAATAAGAGTTAATGGGATAGGTAATTTCATTAAAACATAATTACAAAACAAAAAATTACAGGATTACAACAATGAAGAACACAAAAGTAAATGAAAAAAAGGGAGGAGGAGGGGTCTCTCAAGTGAAAACATGAGTATGGAAGGTCCTCCCAAGCCTTTTTAAAAGCATTGGTTGCAACAATGTATACTTATATTATCTAAAATTCCAACCCATCTTAAGGAGAGTAGGGGGATGTATTAATAGCCCAAAGAGTTGGACAATTTTCATTCAAAATATATCCCTCCACATTTATCGCCAGTTTGGACACTCAGATAGCTGCATATCGAGATATCTCCTCCTTCAAAGTTATAGTTAATTAATTTGGATGTATACTCTCAATGGTTTAATGCTTTTAGACTTATGTAGCCAATGTTATGGGAGTTTGAGTAAACAATTTTAATCTATCCATTCCAATCTAGACATTTCAGGAGGTCGAAATGTGAATGAGTTTATAAATAGGAAGATGCCCTCAAATAAAAATTATTTCTTCTAACAAGTTAGGAAACCATATCTTATACTTCACACTGAAACATCCGAGATTTATTTGACAAGTAGATCGGGAGAAAATTCTGAAATTGTTTCCTGAGATTAATTCCCGGCTAGAACGATGGGCTAGACTTCAAACCATCAGTTTGGCCTCTTGGTTTTGTTGCTGGACCTTCACATTTTTATCCACGATTCTTTTCGAAAATCAAAAATATAAGGAAGCATTTCATAAAATTTGGGTTCATTATTTTGACCAATAACTCAATCATCATGACTGGTCCAGTTTCTTCATAAATACATTGGGTATTATTGTGTGGAACATATGACCCTCCAAATGGACGATTTGGCCAACGGTCCTTCCTAATGAAATGTTTTAATTTGAGTAAGGAACCTTACAAAAGAATAATAATTAAATTCGGACATGTAGGGTGATAAGTACAAATAAAATAGTAAACTTACTCGATTTGATTAATTCAAATATTGATAAAAAATTACATTTAATATTAAAACATGAGTATTTCACACCAATTATGCACTTTTCATTGAAAAAAATTATAGGGATTAAATAAAATGTTCTGAATAAGTGAATTAAATCAGTTGTACAAAGTATATTTACATAAAATTAATAATTAAATAAATACAGTATTTATCCATTAAACTTATTCTCATGACCATCCGTGTAAGTAAGTGATGAAAATAATAACGGAAATCAATCGTTCCATGGATGGGGTAGTCCACACATACACATGAATAATTATTATGTTTTCCATAGATTAGAAAAAGAAGTAATATAGTTTATAATTTAAGAATATAAAATATTTTATCAATATTATAATTATATATTAAATTAAATATTAAGAATATCATTTTACGATGGTGAAGGAAAATGAAACATGCTGTATCCTAGAGGCAGTAGTCCACACAACACATGAAAGATTGTTTTATTTTTCTTAATAAAAATGTAAATATATTTAATTCTCATACCATCATTCTTATAATACACTAGCATAAAAATTACCATGATGCAATAATTCTAATATGGCGTTGTATAATTTTAGGAAAAATAAATTCATGTAAGGAAATAGAAATGAGAAATGAGTGGTTAGAAATTTATACATCAATTTTTTGGATTATTACCTTTGAAAAGGGGGTTAAGACTTTGAGATATGGTCTTTTGAGATAGTCAAAACCACTTGAAGATATATAGTAATGTCAAGAATATGTTTGGGTAGATTTTGGTTCAAAATATGTAGTCTATGGTGTGAGGTAAAGTGAGGTGTGGAGTGCCTCTTTAATGATAAAAAAGGGATGAAACTTTTATAAATACCCAAAACTTTTTAATAATGAGAAGTCATTCTCAATAAATTCAGCTCCAATATTGACTAATAATGGAGTGGGTAAGGTATGTGTTTTATAAATACCTCAACAACACATTATCAAACATGTTTTAAACATATTTGTGGTATTTTTCTCTTTATTAAACCCATTTTTCCCCCATTTGATTTCTATCGAGGTAATTAGGATTTAATATAGTAATTTATCATTTATTCATGAAAATAAATTAGTACATATCAAAAAATTTGAACCTAATTTTTAAAAAATTTAAATCCATTTAATTATATAAATTTTATAAAAGTGATAAAAATTAATTTTAAAATACAAAATGTTTAATTTATTAGAATTTTAATAATATAACTTATGTTTTAAAAAGTCAAATATGTGGTTTTAAATGAAGAATGGAAATTTTAAAGGTATAAATTAACTAATAAATATATAATTGGTCTTATAAAAAGGTTCCATGAATTTTAAATTCATACATATATAATAATAATGTCATAAAATCCACGTTATTTGTAAAAAGATTATTTTGTACTATTCACCTAAAAAATAGTTTTTTTTTTCAGAAAATCACAATAAATAATCATAAGTTATTAATATTATGATAATTTAAAAAATGCATTTAATTTTTTAAAATTCACATTCTAAAATCTAAAAATATATCTCTAAAATAAAACCATAAAATATTGAGAAAAACTATTATTTATATGAAATCATTTTTTGGTATCTATATATACACTAATCTGAGCTTTCCAGCTGCCATGTGTCAAATTCACATTCCTCCACATTATTTTTTCCAAATATGGCATTCCAAAGAAACTCCATGTTGCCCCTCTGCACTATTTCACTGTAATTCAACACCTCCCTCTCCCGCTCCCGCTTATGTATCGTGCATCACAACCTTGTGACCTCGCGATCTGGACTCCCCTAAAACCATCGCCTCTATCGTCCGACCTCTACTGGTCAACCTGCACAACATCGACCTCTGTCTACACCATGCTCCTCCTCCAGGTTTCAACTCATCTCTCTGCATTTTTCCTTCTACCAATCGTGGTAGGAAATCAGATCTTTGTAACCTATGGTTCGTGCAAACTCTCGACACCGACGTCATCCTCCTCTTGACTTTAGCGTCATCCTCCTCCCGACTCAGGTATCATCCTAATCCTGGACCAGTTTATTCTCCCCCATCTACTACAGATCTCCAGTTACCGGATAAACTCGATAACCCCTTCATCACCTCCTGATATTGTTTCATCATTGACCACTCCCTCCTACCCCATCTACCCCCACTTTCGGGTTACATTGGAAAACCAATTAATCCATTATTGAATCAGATTGCAAATAAATTTTTGACCACCATGTCTACCTCTTCCCACCACCTGAATTTCTATCTCCAATCCCTAATATTTCAGGTCCTTAGTTCCCTCACCATTCCCTTCCATCTCTCATTCGGAAACCCCTTCCATATTCGTCTTCGCCATCAACCGTCTTGGTCGTTGCTAGCCAATCTATTTGCAAACCTGTTTACCTTTACTGAAACCATCTTCAGGTAGACTACATATCTATATCTCCACAATAGTTATGTTTTTATAAAATTATATAAATAACATTCCTTCTATCTATCAATTTTTATTTCAAGTTAAACACTATTAACCTCTCTGTTGTTTTCGTTTCATATTTTTCTTTTAGAGATTGGATCTAATGATTAATAGAATGTATGTCGTTTGACTATTTTGTGAGAACCTGATTATTGTCAAATTAATATTCAAATTAGACTCATGAATCTATTTGAGATTGTGGATTGTGTAATCAATCTGTGTAATAATCTTCCTTTTTCATGTTTGGAATCTAATCAATTCCACATTTTTTTGTGTTTATGTGAGATCCTATTACTTTCATTGAATTTTTATTATTCCCATGAATGCAGGTTGCATCTAAAATTGTGATAGATTATGTGTATTAGTATAAGTATTCTTTTGACTTTAATAAGAAATTATTTCAAGATAAACTCCATTAATTCTATAATTCACCATGTCTGTAGGTCATGCACTTATTAAAAAAAATCATTTGTTGTGATTTTATTCGATTTTCATCCATAAATGCAGATTTATCCATGGATGTTTGTCATACAAGATGACATTATATCTATGCCTCTAACAATGTGTTTTTTGGTATTATTATCACCATTTTCATAATTTTTTTCTTGATGTTTTTTTAACACAGATCAATATGATTCTATAGTTTTTTTTGTTCAAGTTGATTTTGAATTGATGGATGTAAATTCATATATTGGGTTGTGTTTGTTTTCCCAAAAATTTTCACTTTTTTTTTCAAAAAACACAGGAAAGCAGAAACATAACATGTTATAAATATTTTCTTATCATATTTGATTAAGTTACTATTGCTGGATAAAACCAGTTATAGGTACAAAACATGTATCAACATAATTATTGACCAAATATTTTTAGCGTTATCATATGCATATCCAATAAATATTGGACATTCTAATCTCTTCTGATGCCTTGCTATCCCAAAATCAGGGCATTACATCTTCCATTTCCCTTTTAGTGGAGACCCATGAGGAATTTGAGGTTATTTTTATGTTGTATCTTTTCCTTGAACTTCCCACCTCATGCTATTGTGCGTCAAAATTAGGAATTTTATGCATAAAATGATTTATTAGATTCTTAGATGTTTTTCATCTGTGATAACATATAGGTACAAATCTACGGGTCACTCATTTTACTAGCCTAACATCAGTAAAAGATAGATGTTGGGTTAGAATTTGGAATGCTTTCATGAAATCAAAAGTTCCTTAACGGTAAGTATATAAATTGATATTCAATGAGGTATTAAAAGAATGTATTTCATGGTAACAGTCACTACGTTATTAGTGAATATATCCTATTCCTTTCAACTTTTTCAGTGTTGTTATGTAGATGAGGGATATGTAGATATATCATACTCCTTTAAACTTATTAGGGATGTTATGCAGATGAGGGATATTCTTGGGAATTTTTTGGTATATTTTTTTCAGTATTTGTTCATGGTTGGAATGTTGTGTTCACTGTTAGTATGTAGTGCACCTTTTAATGTATTTTCACCATCTCTATAATGATATTTTTTTCTTTAAATTAATGACCTTATTGATATTTCTTACATATTATTATGTTCTGCTTCCATAACATTAATATTTTGTTTCAATATATCGTTGTTGCAGTATGAAATAAGTATCATTTTTTAGCTATCATTTCAATATATGTACATATACCTAGAATGCCTAACCATGCAACATTACGTGGTTTCCAATTTGACTCTAGGATGTGATACAAGTTTGATTGATCCACGCAGAGTTCATTTGATGGCTGTAAACTAAAGATTCAAAAAAATACCAAGAATGATTCCACGTCCTACCTTGCAGATTTAAGAATTCACCTTTCTGGATCAAATACCTGAAATTTTATCATTCTTTATTTTTTTCTTTGTTTGTTTTTATTATGCTTCCATCATTGATCTAAAGTTTAAAACTGGAATAAACACATTAAATTATATTTAGTCATATGGTAAACCATTAATTATTTACCTAGATTCAAGCATGAAAATTGCAGGATTCTCAATTTCTATTGTGATTACTATGATTTTACTCTTCTCATTCATCTTGAAATATTATATAAGAAGATTTCTAGAGATTAAAAGAGTTATTGCATCCTACCATCTGGTATTCCAATTCGATTTTTATATGCTTTGAAGAAACCCTTTTTCTATTCATATGCTTACTGTTATGGTACATACCGTAGAAAACTGGTGAAAAAACACATTTTTATGTTATTATAGTGATCATGCCAAAAAAGGATCTTCCAGTTTGCTGACCATAAAATGGTGATTTTATGTGTACAAGGATCCTCTATGATGGGTTGTTCAATCCAGGTATGATAAATTTTATGAATTTTTTTACTCTGGTATTCAGAAAATCCATAATTTTTTTAGTTCAGTTGGGAATTATATAAATAGATTTAAATGATACTAATTAATTATTCTTATCATGGGACAATCTTTAAAATTAATATCATTCAACCTCATGACTTATTACAAGGACACATTTTAATTTTCATCAACTACAAGTTCCAATTTTTAATTGATAACATTTCTATATATTCAACTTTTTAATTCTTATTTTATCTAATAAATTTAGCTGATTCATGGTTTTCAGGCTCACAAATTATTGCAAGAATAGTTTCTTTTGACCATCACAGGAACAATTTTGATTCTATTAAATACTTCTATTTTATTTTATGAAATAACAGAATCCAGTGTTTTGTATAATATGTTTTACTACTGGATTATAGAAACATTAAAGAGAATGATGTTTATGAGTCAGTTGCAACACTGATAGACAATTTGTTACAACAACTATAAATTTGACATCCACTCAGGTATAATGATTTATATCATCATTGTCTTTTAGTTTCATTACTAAATTTGAGTAGACATTACTGATTTTTTGCAGTTTCATGTAAATTGAATGTATCATTAATTAATAGTGCACTAATTTATCTCAGTTAAAATTGGTAAACATCATATTCCTGCTAATTGTTTTGCATGTTCTTAGAGCTAATACCTACTCTTTTTTTACTACTATTTCAGTACATTGAAGGTATTGTGTAGTCTTTATCTCCTGAATTTTTTTCTATTTCTATTTATTATCAAATTCTGAAATTCTCACTTTTTTTCTGTTCGGGTAACCATTGGATCACTTTAGGGACTGACATTGACAGTATGGAATTAACCAATCTAAGGGTTAATTCACATGTCATTATTAGGAAGAATGATGTGGATCCTTCCCAGATTTTTAGGTTACTATACCAGTGGCCACTAGCATTTTCATTCAAGCTCAACTTCATACACAAAATATGATAACATGGAATCCTTCTCAAAGATTTTCCTTCAACATCATTATATTTGTGATCGAAATAAGGAAAGAGGAATAAAAATTCATTTTAAATTGAACATTCCTTCTTATTCAGTTTTTATGGCCATCTAATTACATATAAATGTCAATATCATGACTGTCTCAGCATCACCTTGTGGTAAATTGGCTACTGAACACAATAGGGAACATGCCAATTGGGTTGTGCTGGAAAAGTAATGCTCCATTTGTATTTTAGTAGGATCAAATAAATCAATTATTGTTTCTTATAAAACTTTTTACTAATTTATTTGAAGAGAACTGATGCCTAAATAGAAGTGTTTTACGGGGTAAATTAACTGAAATACTATGGTCATGAAACATTCATAGACTAAAGTTCTAAATTTATATTTAATAGGATTAACTATAAAATAATCTTAAGTATTTTATAACTATCATGTACTAGATGAAGGCATTGAAGATAATTCTAAACATGGTAATGAATATGTATAGTCTATTTGAGGAATAGCCCAAACTACAGCTAGTACTCCAGAGATGGGAGAATCACTTACTAAAAATGATATAGGAACTCGATTTGTATCAATGGTGAATCATTCACTAATTTCTTGATTTCTAATGATGCATAATCATCAAGTTATGTTTTTCAGTTGTTTAAAGGTATGTTCAATCAATGTGATTTTTTTATCAAGGATTCATTTTTGGAATAATAAGAAATAACAACGATTTGTGTTATACACAATAATATACATTCGAGCATACCTTTATTTTATTTCAACTTTTTGTTTGAAAGTTAATTAGTTTGGTATTTGTATATCATATCCATCTTTTTATATGTTTCACAGTACATAACTCCATTGTATGCATATTTGTAGCAGCCTTTTAGAGTTATATTCTTTATCAGAATTTCATAATTTTGTTATATTCTATGTAATAAATAAAAATTCAGGGTTTAATTCTGTGAAGTTCTTAGGGATTTTGATCCTTTAACAGTACTCTTAGTGCTAGATTCCTTTACAACTTCCTTTAAAGCAGTACTAGAAGTACCAACATCATGTATAATAGGAACTATATACAAGGTCTCATTGGAGTTCCCTTTATCCTGTATAAATTCCACCTAGACAGCTTGTAGATTTTTTGAGTTAGGATCCTCAACAGATATCATAGAGATTGAATGAAAGTTCGGGATTAAACACACTATCCTAGAAGACTTTTCAACGCTGAAATTTCGAGCATTTGGTAAAAATGTTTTATTTCAATACATACTACCTCATGTATTTAATGTGAGTCATCATTCAGTTTTCTTGGACTTCTTTTCTGGTATCCTAATTCCTCTTATGAAATTTTCTATCTGGTTGTAGTACCATACCAGGATCGGGTCTGCAACAGAATAACTGAAGAGCATGAAAAAAATGCATGCATGTATTGAAGGACCTTAGCATTGGCAGTTACAAAGATTACAGAATTGGAAGTTAGGATACTAAAACAGTTGACAAAGCTGCAGATTTAATACTACTATACACATACTCTAAAACCAGTACCCATTATTACTATTATCAAAAATGTTATTGCAAAGAAACCATTATCTATAGATATTTTCTTATTTGTCATTGGTTTCAAAAAAATCTGTAATATGTTACTATCACAATTTCAATTTTAATTATTCAATGTTGATTTTTAGTGTTTCTTATTTCAAATGTTTGATACATCATGTTTTCTAATTTCTCTATGGTGAAAATAATGTCTCATTCTTTTTTATATATACTTAATGATATGTCATGTTTTTTCTATATCTTTTTACATCATTTTATTTCGTTTTCATTCCTTTTCATATATATTTTCTGATAAATGTTCTTATTTTTCATTTTTTTCATTATTATATATCCTTAAAGCTATAATTTTAACATATTTTTACTAATTATCATTATTAATTACTCAAACTATTAATACACTATAGAAAAATAGATTTTAATTATAGCATTGTGCGTATTCATGGGCGAGGTACTAATATTAACTATTATTTAAAAATTATTTATAATCCTAAATATATAAATCTTGAAAAATATAAATTTTTGGCATAAAAAATATTGTATTAATTTCTTAGCTGCACTTTTTGAAACATTTTTTGATGGGATCTTTATTTCTTTAGTTAGTTAAAACTATTTGTACCATCTTATTCAATGGATACCATACATGGTTAAATATAAATTTTAAAAAATGATTTTTAATTTTTTAGGGTTTTTTGTTTCATGTGAAACATGATATTTACATAATATTTATTAATGTTAAATATATAGTGAGATCTCAGGTCATTACATTTTCCTCCCTTAAATAAATTTCATCCTCACAATTTGAATCATTAAATGCTTAAAAGATAAGACTTACATGACTCTAAAGTTAATTTCCAATTATTTTTAATTGTCACTATATTAGGTATGACTTTATATCTCTTATTTCCCCTCATAATTGGAATATAACTAACATACAATATTTATTTAACCGTTTGGGCTAAATACCCCAATATAATGGAAGTAATTTTTTTCTAAGGGATTTTTTAGTTATCCACCTATTAATAAGTGATCATGGGTGGAATTTAAGATGTTATTTTCGAGTATTGGTATTTATAATTGTTTATAGAAAAAATCCATTCCTAATATCGCATCAAATTTTATTAAAGGATAATAAGACTTTATAGAAATTCTTTTTTTTATAAACATCGACTATAGAGGCATTATATACTTGGGACCTGATTTTTTATTAATAATTTAACATCTAAACACTAGGGTGGAAATTTTACATCTTTATGAAACAATCTAGGTAAAAATAAGTGGGTTGAATAACATATAAATGAAACACTCATATTTCTTGAGTAGATAGCCAGTGTTCCCCAATCCACATTTCCTTATAAACTCACTCCCATGGTTGTGGTTGCGTATGATTTTCATTATATTATAATTTTCTAGTTCCTATCATCATTGTTAGAAATTGGATTAGGGAATTGAATTAGATAATTTCTAGATTCACCACATTTAGTATAGTGAACCATTAGTGGTAAATTAGGATGTACACTTATTCCATTCCCCATGCCCACTAAGCTCAACACTTTTCCTCGAAAAGTAGTTTTTCTATGCACTCATTTTCCACACATAAAACATCTCCTAGTTCCTTTATAAAATTTTTATTTGATATTATTAACAAATTTGTGAAATTAAGCACTTTTAATATTCTTTCCTTCAACATCTTCATCCCATGAACTTCTATGAATCTATATATTTCTCTTCTTTGGTGTGTTTGGAAGCTCTACTATATTTACATTATAAATAATAATTTTTGATAGCTAGTTTGGAATAACTACAAGATTTATCACTCCATATCTTATCCTAATCCCTATATTGTTACATTAACTAACCTAAAGGGTTATATATACCTTTTAAATTATAATCAACCATAACTAATCAAACTTTGATAAAATTTATAACTCCTAATTTATTTATCTAATCATAATCTTCAAAGTTTTCTAAACATCATTCTAATACCAACTATAACATATGAAAAATGTGACTATATCATATACATAACTTAAAAAAATATTCCATAATAATTAAATTCCCATGAAATTTTAGGTTTATAGATTTAGATAATTAAGACAAAACATTTACTAAAAAACCCCATGTTCTGTGTACCAACATCCCACATAAACTCTTAAAATAATAAACTCTTCTATACAATTCATACTTTTACTACCTTCATAAGCTTAGAAAATGGAAACATAAGAAAGAGGTCATCTGAAATGATCATTAAGGATAAACATAAGCATTAAAAATAATATATCATACGCGAGTATTAAATAAACATATGGGTATCATTAGTATACATGGAAAAATTATGCCTAACAAATCATGGATCATAAAACACATATTACTAATTTTATAAATATAATAAATGGATCAAAAGATTTTGGAAACAAGATTCCACAATCATGACGCATGAGATCATATCATAGTCATGAAAATAAGAATAAAACAATAGAACATATTTTAAATATGTAAAAATAAATTTCTCTAGAGAAATATTACTTTAATAACTCACGTACATGTGCCCATGGTTATGAGACAACATAATTGTACTTGCATGTACATCACCCTCATGAGTCACACACTTTCAACCACACATGTGAAAAACTAATTTTTTTCTATTAATACATATATCACAGGATTACAAATTTTGACTATGAAAATAGAGGGAGATATAATACCCCACACATTATAGTATATTCTCATGAGTTTCACATTAAAATCATTCAATTATCACATCATAAAGAACTCATGGAAATAAAATGGGTTTCATAAAACATTTGAAAGAAAATAATTTATTTTCTATAAAGAAAAAAAACTTAAAATAAATTTCATAAAACATTTAAATAAAATTCATTCACTTTTCATAGTATAAAGAACCTATGGAGATAAAAGTGGGTTTCATAACATTTACATATATTATATAAAAATGAACTAAATATATTAACAAAAAAAACATAATCACCCAAAAATAATGACATAATAATAGAATAATTGAGGATGAAAATTGAAACAGAAATCCAGTGGTGATAAATATATTTCAATATAGAGAGAAAAATAAAATCCAAATCCCGAAATATATTTATTAAAAACATTTTGAAATTGTTGATGTAAAATACCTTATTATGAATCACTTTTCAAAAATCCTTTTTTTTTTTAAAAGTTAAATGAAAAAAATTCATGGAATAGAATTTTAATTAAAAATTATTTTGAACAATATATATAAGTGATAAAAGTATTTAAAATTTAAAATTTAGTTAATATATGGGAACGAAAATCAAGAATAAAATGTATAACTCAATGGTTGAAGTTTGAGTTACGAAAACCCTAAAAAACATAGTATCTTTTGAATTTAAATACATTTAAATAGAACACGATATGGTTATTAAAAATTAATGAATATGGTAAAAAAATAAACAGGTAGTAATCACACCATAGTAACTATATCAATGTGCATAATAAGAAATATGTCTCAAGAAATTAAATTTTTGAAAAAGAACCCCTTAACTCAATTCCTATTTAGTCAAAATGTGATCTAGCCTCATGTATAATAAAATAACTATATTAATCAACCATTTAATAAAATTTTTCAAATCTATAAAATTTTAAAAATTTAATTTATAATTATTATCTACCTCTATATTAGTTAGTTATTATATAAATTCAATATCTGGTGTGATTAATCCTGATCTCTTGAATTAGTTTCGTAATAACAATGTTTTTCTTCATTATTATCCCAAATTTAGTTATTTCCATATTATATAAGGTATTATTATTTATTTTTTATAATTATTTATATTTCTATAATTTTATTCTATGGGTGTTTTTATTATAATTCTTAAAGATTAATTTCACGATGAGCATGTTTCGATGATTCTTTGCGAACAAAGAGTGTTTTCTTAAATAATAAATAAAATTTATAAATTAACATTACAAAAAAAACTCATTAATTAATTATTTAAATCATATATTACATGAAATTAAATTTCTATAGTCATCCATGATATAAATTTATATCAATTTTCAAGTAGGCTGTTAAACCATACCATGCAAGAAAATACCATAATTAATAAATAATTATGAAGTGATTAAGTTATAATATCATTATAAAAACCATAATGACATTATTTAGTGCTAATTAGTGTATTGTATCACAATTAAGTATAATTATAAGAATAATATAATCTACAAAAATTTATTTCATAGTATGAAGAAATCATTTCTTAACTTAGAATTCTCTTTTGGGCTGTTGAATTTACCACAGTTGTTTGTTGATCAAATTTAAATAGGTTGTTCGGTTTTCCTTTATATAAAATAAATAATTTCATGAAAAAAATATTTATATATTAAATCCATTCTCAAAACTAACCATATATGTTGTTAATGAAAAGAAATAAGAAAATTAATCATTTTATGGAGGCAGTAGTCCATACGTACACAAGGATAATGATTCTATTTTCTAAAGAATGAGGAAAATATGTAATATGGTTTATTAAATAAGAATAAAAAATGTGTCATAGGTATCAAAATTATATATTAAATTTTACTTTAGGAAATTCCTTATAAGGCTATGAAGGAAAATAAACCATTTTTTATCATAGAAGTAGTAGTCTACACAACACATGAATAACATTTTTGTTTTTATTAATAGAAAAGGGTAAGGTGGTTAATGCTTATACGATAATAATTAAAACATAATAGTATACTAATTAAACTGAGTTTATAATTTTAATATTTTGTATTGTAATTTGATAAAAAATAAGTGCACATAATGAAATATAAATAATAAAGGAGATGTTATGAATTTATACCTCACTTCTTGGATGAATTACTTTACAAAGGGTGTTATGAATTTTATGTATGGTAAATTCAGAATTTAAAAACATTTTAATGTTTTATAAAAATGTTTCAGATAGGTTTGGATATATTTTGTTCTGAACTAATTGATTTTTTGTGTTTATAGAAGTGAGGATAGGAGTGCCCATTTTACAAGTGATAAGTGGGGGAATTTTTTTAAATATTGAAAAAAAATTAATAATGGGAAGTCACTCTAATGGAAAGTAGCTCAAAAAATTTTAAATAATTGATTGATGAAGTTATAAGGTCTATAGTTTCCCCAAACACTGATTTCTATGCATTGTTTTATGATGTTTTTGGTCTTTACCTCTTAGTTAAACCCTTTTTATTCTTTTTTATTTTTACTGAGGAATCTAGTTTTTACAAAAGTTATTTTTCATTTATGATTAAAAATTAATTGGTACATATTACATAATTTAAAAATAAGGATTCCAAATTTTATGTCCATTTTATTATATTACTATTGTAAAAGTAATATAAATTAATTCTAAAATATGAAATGTAAAATGTTTGAAAAATATATTTTTAAAAAAATATAACATAAGATCTAAAATGTAAAATATGGATTAGAAAATTGTAACAAACATTTTTAAAATTATATATTCAATTATAAAATAAATATTTGTTCTTATAGAAAGGTTTAATGAATTTAAAATTCATACTTATAAAATAATAATTTAATAGAATTATTGTTATTTGTAAAAATAGTATTTTGCATTATTCACCTAAAAATAAATATTTTTAGAAAAATATCAAAAATTAAACTTAAGTTAATATTATTATTATTATTATTTCTAAAATGAACTTAATTTTTTCAAATTAACATTCTAAAATATAAAAAATCTACTTTAAAATAAAATCATTAAATATTGTATGAAACCGTTTTTATAGAAAATCATTTTTTTGTATGTTAATTGTTCTGTTAAATTCAGAAATAATAATAAATATATCAATCTTGAAAAATATAAATTTTATAAAATAAATAATAATAATAATAATAATATTTTATTTTTTGTTTAGCTGCACTTGCTGAAACATTATTCAAAATTAAATTTATTTTATAAGTTGGTTATAACTGTTTGTACTCACTTATTCAATGACTATCATACATTGTTCAATATATATTTTAATAAAAACTGTGATTGTATGTTATGGTTTTGTGTTGCATATGAAACATTCTATTAACATAATATTTATTAATGTAAAATAAATTGTGAAATCTCATATCATTATAGGAAACCTTCTGTATAATGAAATAATATTTGTTATAAAGTTTCTTGGATATAGATTGTGTCACTGAATTTGTAAATAGATCAATTTCACTTTGGATATCATAGAAAATTCTCAATTCTTTCTCAACTCTCACCTACAAATCTTATAATTTTTCTGATATCCAAATAATCTATGTCCATGCAGTTGTATCAGCCAAATACCTAGCTTCTACAAAGTTTAAAGTCACTATTTTTTTAAAATTTCATCTCACACAAATTTATCCCAAAAAGAATTTACAACTTGAAGTTAATTCATTATCATCAAGTCTTTGACCCAGTGAATATTTTTGTACCCATATAAATTCAAATTTTTACTACATTTTTATATCAGAAAATAACTCAATGTTTCTTTAATATATCTAATAACTCTATTGGAAACCATAATGTGATATTATTTTTCTTCACTTTGGTACCTTAAACACAATATTACTATATAAAAATATAAATTCTTAATGCAGTGAGGTAAATTAGGCTTCTGATTAGCTTACAAAATTATCATTGATTCACTTTTTTCACAAGATTATCGATGCCCATATCTATACCAACTCCCATGAAAAATTTATTCAATAATTACTTAGTATATTTCTCATGAGATAATAAAATATAATTTTATTTCTGAAAATTTTATAATCCTTGAAATAATCTCATTTCTCTAAGAATTAAAATTTAACAATGTAACATTACTTTTTTTTGAAAATTATTCACAAGCATACTCCCTACCACATAAAAAGATCATATCATAAACATAAATAATGAAAATAAAAGTACTTATTCTCATATATTCTCATATAGGATGTTTTCCACCTCCAATTGTGTGAAAATAATTTCTTTCAAATATTTATCCAGCTTGAGACACTATGTTCTAGGGGTCTATTTCAACCCATAAAAATATTTATTCAACATACTATTATTCCATTATTATCAAGGAAAAATCATTTATACTGCTTAATAAATATATTTTATTTAAAATCATAATTCAATAAAGTACACTTCACATCCATTTTATAAATCTTATATTTCTCGAGATCTACAAAAATAATAAACATTCTAATTTTTTCAAGTTATGAAACAATAGAAAACAAATCTTTAATAAATGCAATGAAATAAAGATCACATCTAGTGGATTGATGTCTTATTGTTTCACATAAATATGAATGTAATAATTTAATTGGTTATTGGACTGAATTTCCACCCTCTTATGACTTCCTTGCACTATTTACCCCTTTTGACATGTTCCATAAATTACATCCGTTTGTATTTTTAGTAGGGGTAAGTCTCTCACCACTAATAACATAAATATCTTACTCATAATTAATTGACCATGATAACCAAGTCTCCTATGCCAAATATTTCAATTATCCATTGAACCCAAATAACAAGAGTCACTTGAATTACTAATTTTGAATAGGTTACCACTAGTTCTTGCTTTTTTTTGATAAAAATTCAATAATTTAATCATTTTATGATATTAGAATACCTTATAAAAAATAATTCATTTCCATCACATCACAATTGGTTATCACCCAATAGATTTTATTTGATCCAATTAATAACTCTAACACCCTAATATTTTTTAAATTATTTTTTTAAAATTAATTTAATATTTTAGATATTTTTCATTTCATGCAACACTGAAAATAGTATATTTAATATTAAATCACTATGTTTGGATTGCGTTATATGAAATTCCAATATAATCATGCACTACACAAAACATAAATTTTATCTTTTTCTATATGTAAAACCAAGTTCATCTTATGTTACATGCAATAATTACTTTCCTCTGTTGATTTTGTAACATGAATGGTCGTTTTTACCGAACAATATAATATCATTAAAATGTTATTATTTTAATAAAACAAACTTGTTGTTTAATTAGAAGTTTTGAATATTATGAACTAATTTAATAAAATGAATGGTTTACAAGAATATAATATGAATTTATAGGCTACCAATTAATTATAAATTTATATGAAAACCGATTAAATATAAAGGAATATATTATTATTTTTAAAGCCACAAAATTGTTTTAAACTAATAAATTAAATTAATTAAAATTAGTGAGTTATAATAATTTAATATATTTGTTATATAACCAGTAAAATATTTTTCATATTAATCCAATAGATTAAATATACATAAGATTAGAACAAATCCAATTTTATGCTTAAAAACCTATATTTTTTATAACGGTATTTTTTCGCCTTTTCATGGAGAACCCATTTTAAATCCAATTTTTGGAAACTTTATATATTTAATTTGTCAAAAAAAATTAATATTTAGAATAGAGACATAAAAATTATGTTATAATAATTTTAAGATATTTTTCTTAATGTTTCATTTTTTAATGAATAGTTAAAAATACTGGATTTTAAATTAAAACCAATTTTTCATCTATTTTATTTATAAGGTAAAATTATATTTTAATTTTGTTTAAAAGTTTAATTAGAACATATTTATATCAATTAACCAAATTTTGGTAATTATAATGAATTTCAGTTTGAAATTGTGTATAAAGAAACTTAGCAAATGTTTGGTCTTTTTTACATTAAAAACATGTTCTGTCATCCCATCAGTGGGATTAATTTTAAATTAATTTATTCTACTTATATGATAATAATTTTAAAAATTATATTCCATATTTAGAATAATTATATTATATAATATATTATAAGTTCAAATTTGTTATTCCCCACAAATATTAGTGAAAGTGATTAAAATTAAATACAACGATTAAGAGAAAAATAAGGTTAATACAATAGCAAACCTTAGATTTAAGACCCAAAACAACCTATAAACATGTAAAAA
Organism: Viscum album; assembly: GCA_963277665.1. Classification (NCBI taxonomy): domain Eukaryota; kingdom Viridiplantae; phylum Streptophyta; class Magnoliopsida; order Santalales; family Viscaceae; genus Viscum; species Viscum album. Next base: position 1,957,980,453 of record OY728153.1, read on the forward strand.
ACAAATGTTATGGAAATTATTCATCAATTAACCTTCCATGCGATATTTGGGTTTTTTTGAATTTTTTAAGGTAAAAACATGGTTACACCAAACTTGTTTTCTATAATGCCAAGTGTGTCCATTCCCTTCCCTATAAAAGGCCACCACCGCTCCTTATTCTTCATACCTATAAAAACACTTAGGTTCAAAAAAGATATTCTAAATACACATAAAACATACCCATTCATCATAAAATATTCCCCTTGTGAATAAATCAATCCAAATAAGCCTTTTGGCACAAATAAGAAGGAGTTACCCGATTAATAGGTAACATCTTCTCCCAAACTCTTTTATTTTATTTTCTTTATCCACTCCTGCACTCTCTTTATTAAATGATTGTATAAAGAAGTATCTTAAATATAATAGGATTCTCCTATGCTAACTATTATACATAAAATTACCCACAACTCCATTTAATGGGCAATGAACATACTGTTTACATGTACGGCGAACTACCACCTCACTGAACGGAAATTGTTTATTTTTACTCTACCACATATCATGATGAACATTATGATATAATATAGGATTATATATTTTATATATTTTATATATTTTATATATTATATTTTTATTATTTTTTATTCCCTTTACTTCACATATATTTCTATATTACATTTGGTGTAAATATAATAAGTTCGTTTGAGGATGTATGGACTACTGCCCCCTCAAAGTAATGTGATTCGTTCACACGCTACATGGAATGTATTAAGGACGAGTTTTATAAAATTATGTCATATATATAAAATTATAATTATAATTTAATTATATTATATATATATATATATAAATAAATGTCATTTTATTTCATTCATTCAATATGATAATAAAAACAGAAGTATCGTTCATGCGTATGTACAGCTTACCATCTCCATGAACGGTGTATTATATTTCATAATTATATATTTTGTAGATTTTTTATAATATAAATATAATAAATATAAATAATATTTATATCATTCTTTACATTCTGGAATCATTATATAAGTATAAGGGCCAAATATATAAGAAATTAAGACACATGCAAAGAACAAGGTAGATATTAACTTAAGTGAAACCTTAACATAGGATTGTTAACAATAGCGTAATATAATGTCATGATAAATTCATATATGGTATTATATATAATAATATGTGTTTTTAAACTATTCATAATAAATTTATATTCTTTAAATAAGTGTTTTGAATGAGCACGATGAGAGTTAAGACACAAGGTATGGGGATTTCATCTCACTTTTTGTTTCCATGGGATAAATGCTTTATTCACCACCCATTCCTTTTATTTGGTGTGTATAATTCCAATAGATGTATTCAATTATTGTTAAACTAAAATATTTTGGTATTTAATTATCCATTATATGATATTTATTTCATGGGGTTACTATTTCAAAATCTACCAAATCGGTAAGATAGTTTTGTCTCAAATTTCCTTTTTTAAGGCACGTGTTTTATTATACACCAATATTTTTACATTAGGTGTATAAAATTATTTCGAAATGTTATATCATGAATCATATTATTTTAATGATATTTTAGGTTTCATGTAATTTCATTTTCTTAAAAATGTAGTATGGACCAATGTTTCCAAGTGGTTAGAGATTATTGAAATAATCTCATAACTTTTCGAGATTGTTTATGTTTATGTTCACTTTGATGAAATATTATGGCCCATATCTAATGAAAACTCATGAAGTTTTTATAATTATGTTTATTCATGATAAATTCATGTATTGATACCACTTTTCAAATATTTTTCACATAAGATAGTTAAGAAATTGTTTTTAAGAAATCCCAACATTACTCTCTCTTTGGTTAGAAGAAATATTTTTATTCAAATCAATATTTTCTAAAAAGGGTTTCAATAAATATTCTAATATTCTCAAAAAAAATTAAAATAAATATTTACCCTTTTTTGATGTTACCAATTTAATCAAATAAATATTCGTGTCACTTTGTGAATAAGACATTTTTTAAGGTTTTTACCATGAAAAAGGAATATTATTTTTTACCTCGTAGAACATGTATGGATTTACCCACCATTAATTGTTTAAATATTTATTTTCATGTTTAAAAGGTTAATTTTATAGGAATGGTTTTATGATATATTTTCAAGGAAATTTGTTTAAAAAGGGTTTATGCTTTAAAGATAATTTTTCAATGAATAAATGATATTTACCTTAATATTGTTTGAAAGATATTTCAAATTTATTTCCCACCTAAGATAAAATCAGTTGGTGTTTGTCATGACTTTCTGGAGAAATGATTCAAGTCTTCCATTAATATAATTTCTACGAATGGTTAATTTTTTTATGGAATTATTTTTTTGAAACCCATTATCATTCATGTGTAATATGCTTTGGAAGCGAACTTCTTTTCATGGGTGGTGATTATGAGACCTACCTTGTTTACATTGGTAATGATATGATTAAATGTTCATGATGCCTATCTCATATCATGGGTTACGATATGATTATTGATTATAATCTTGTGTCACTTATATGTATGATTTTTTTATGTCTTGGTTTGGATATATATTTCCCTCCAATTCATTGGGTAATTATATGGTGTATATGAGCTCAAAGGATACACGAGTTGTTTCCCAAGCCTGAAAACATGAAGGTACATGGGTTGTATACCAATCTTAAAAAAATGATAGTACATGGGTTTTACCTTATGCACAAAAGTAATAGGGTACATAGATTGTTTCCCAATCATGAAGATATAAAGGTACATGGATTTTAGACCAATATTAAAATTAAGAGGATAAACATGCTGTTAGCCCAAGCCCAAAAAAGATACACAGGTTTTAGCACAAACCTAATATGTTATAAAGGTATTAGTATGAATCCTTGACATAAAATTTAATATTCTTATATATATTCCAAAACTTTCATGTATTATACATATGTTATACTTTCATTATATATTATCTTAAGTATATTATGATCTATGTATTATGAAATACCAATCTTTATTATGATCTCTAATATACAGGGAGTGATCTTCAAATGTTATTTTCAAGTTCCATACCCTTTTGTTCATGTTATGCATACACATTTATTTTATTTACCATTACTGAGAATATGAGATCGACCATTTCTTACGTTTCATTTACCTAGGTTATGAAGAAAGTTTTTAGGTAGAAGTACAAAATGTGGAGATATTTAAAGGAGATGTTGAATGTATTTTACTAGGATAGAAAATTTCATTTGATTATTTCCAATGAAGCTTAACTATTATGGTTCTAAGAAATTTATTTTTGTAATGTACTGAATATTTATCTTAAATTATGTATTATCCATGTATGTTATGCCTAGGAAATTATATTTTCTATTAGAGTAAAGGTTTATTCACCCTTTGGAAGCTAGTAAGAGAAAATGTTAGTGAGATATGTAGGTATATTTATAAAGATATGTCTAGGGATGTCTTTATGGATATAAAGATATGTCTAGGGATGTCTTTATGGATATCTATAAGGAAAAGACAATGTTTGGGAAATTTTAATAGATTTTTGGAAAAGGATATAGTGATTGGTTTCCTAGAAATATATCCCTCCTTGGATACTACATGTGGATATAGCTCTGGAATAGTTGTACCTAGGGGTAATAACTCCAACAAGATGTCTCAGGACTAACACGAGGTAATCTGGTTCACAAAAACAGGCCTTGCTATACACCTGGTTTGACACATCCATGGGATATTCTTTGGAAATTCAGAAACTATTCATGAAACATTTTTAAGGTTTTAAATTTAATATCACTATGAATAATCTAGGATAAACCTAAAGTGTATTTTATTAAAAGTTAGGTGTCATAATTTAGAAACCCCATAAGTAATGTTTCACGAATATGTGGATTTATTATATAATATGTGTTTCTCACCCCCAAGATTTATGGTATTAGTAAATGGATAGAAATATAAGGAACACAGTTCACATTTAATGTTTAATATGTGTAAGGTGTGGGAATTATGAAAATTGATTTCCCAAGTGGAAATCTCATAAAGAGTATCAAGAAGGTGGTATGAGTATTGGTTATACTTCTTAAGATAAAGAGACAAAAAACGACATGTTAAAGGTATGTGATGTTTTTATAGTACTTTTTTACATTTATCAAAAGAATCATGATTATATTTAGGTTAAGGAACCTTAATACATGATTCATATTTTATATTCTTGGAAATAGTTATTAAGGAATAAGATGATGAAGCCTGAGACATGTTTTTTGAAAAAAGTTGGATTAATGAAGTTTATTGGTTTTAGAATTAATATATTATGTTATATGAATCATGAAATTTATAATTATTTTTAGTATAATTTTTTATTATGTTTTGAAAATTACATGGTTAATAGTGATGAAGAGATAGAAAAGTGATTTCATGGAAATGTGATATTTTTATTAAGGGAAGGTAACCCTTAATTAATGTATGAAATTGAGATAATAATCTTTGGATAATGATATTAACACTTACAAATCACTTTTAATAACATATTATTTTTATTAATTTTAAATCACATAATAAAAAACCATTTATTGTAAAATAATAATAATGTCAATTTTGACATTATAGGATTAATTTTAATTTTAAAATATCAAACAAAATTTGGAATTAAAATATATTAAGTTTAAAACTATGTAACATGAAATGTTCATATACAATAATAATAAATGAAAATAATTCAATCCATATACTTTAGTTTTAATATTTATAGTATTATTTATTTTAGTTAATTAGTAATTAAGTAATCACTACATTGGTATTTCTTAAGAATTTTAACAAACTATATCATATCTAAAATTATTGATTAATTATTATGATAATAATATCTCATTTATATTTAAAAAATATATTTATAACCAAAGAAATGATGTTTTTTGCATATATCAATGTGTTATAAATGAGAAAGGTATGGAAAGTTACCTTTTTACCTTTTCTCTTATTTAATATTTTATATCGGAATTTTCCATTTAATAATATCCAATAAACAAGTAAAACTAGAAAATGAGTGGGGGATATAGTTGAAGTATAGGAATCCCATTGATTTTGGACAAGTTTCAATGTCATTTTGGTCCCAAATATTTAGGTTTAATCCCTTATTAAGCTTAATTTTTACGTTTATCACTGTAATTAATTTTAATCACATTCACTAATATTTTTGGTCAAGAATTATGTTGACCTTATTAGCCCGAAAATATTATACTTATTACAGCCACGTATATATACTTTTAAAAATTCAAATAAAAAAGTGGGAAAATTAAGATTAATTCTAATCCCAAAGACGTAGTGAGAATGTGGGGTTTTAAATTAAAAATGTTAAAAAGATCAAAATGTTTTTATTTTCAATTTAAATATAAAAATGATTCTAATGAACTAAATTGTATTAATATATTCATAATTGATATATTTGACTTTAAAAAACAATTTAAAATATAATTTAGTGATAATAATTTTTTAAAATGAAAAGGATGTTTTTAACTAAATTATAGTAATTTCTACTATTCATAAAAAATTATGTTTCTCCAAAAAACCCCAATAATTCACCCTAATATAATTTCGACAATATGAATTCAAAAGAGATGTTTATGTTTAAAATTAAAATTCATAAATCTATTAATTTTTTTTTAAAATAGGTTCACCATAAAAAGGTGTTAAAACTCGATCTTTCGTGTAATGTAAGCTAATTCAGTGTTTTTTGTAGCTTAAACTAAACTTTGTGTATAAATAATACTATAAAAAATTATTTTTCTAAAAGGAAAAACATTTAATGTATTTGGGTGTTACATTATTCCCACCTCATTAAATCACATCTTTAAAATTTAAACATAATATTGGTAATAAAGGGATTAATATTTGAACACACTAATGTTGAAAGACCCACATCCTAAATAGGCTCAATAAAATATAATGTCAATTTGAGGGAAAATAAAATGTGAAGTTCCCCAAAAAACTAGGCTTTATAATAGTATAAAATTAGTGAAAATATAGACATAAAAGAGAAATATAACCATCATGTTATAATATAGAGTGATAGAGAACATGTTCAGCTGAAAGTTGTTGTCCACAAAACCATAAACCATAGGTGTGATTAAAGATCATTGATATCATAAAAAATTATTATAATAGGAATTTTTTTTTCAAAACCCTTTTTATAGTGTTGTGGAATTTATTAATTCTTTAATAATATATGTTAATATAAATTCTATAAACATAATCGTTTCCTTATATTACACCTTGAACCATTTCTACTTCATCTCATATCACAAGATGCATCGTATAGTGAAGAAATAAATTTCTCACTAAAATATCAATCAATGATCAACTTAAAACATTTTATAAATCATTATGAGGTGTCTCTTTACTCATCACATACCAAATATGTAAACACCTTCATTATTTATTCTCTTGAAATATGGAAATTACATGAATTACCATGAATTATTCCATATTCCTTAAATACTAAACATGTTTTTTGATATATTTCTTAATCCAAAAGTGCTGTAAACTCCATAAATAATATAATAAAAAACATTTCTATAACCCATTAATCAGTTCCAAGGTAGTTATCACTTAACTAAAAAATGATTTATTCGCCATTATCTTAACATTAGGAACATAATAATGATTTTCCTTCCCTCAATCATGTGTTTTCTGAAAATATTTAACTTTCTACTAAATTACATTTCATGGTACTATTAAGCATATGATCTAAAATCCTTAAAAAAAGTACTGCAGTATAATCCTTACATATTTCAAAAATCATATGATGAGAACATCAGAAATAAAATACTCTGACAACATATTTCTTAGATCCAAATACATAATTACTTTAATCCTTCCACTATGGTTGTTTCAATAACACGTGTTTTACCTTGACCCCTTATCTTATTCATAGGTATATTCCCTTGTCTCTTGGGACATTTGTTTTCATAGTTACCCATATCTTTGCCATTATGACACTAAATATCAGTTTTTTTCCTTCTAAATGTTTCATGTTTTTTTTCTGGTGATCCTTTTCTCCACACTTATAATAAAACCTCAATCCTTTCAGGAATTTACCTGGGTTATTCTTTCCATAGTTGTCATAACTTGAAAACTCATTATTTCCCTTTATCTTCTTTGACTAATTACCTTTTTCATGTTGTTAAAAATACCTCTTATTCTCTTGGTTTCCCTTGAATACAAAGGATCTCATGAATTCATGTTCTTTTTTGATGGCATATAAAACTATATCTTTATTGGTTGAAACATTACGAGGAACTAGTTCCCTTTGGATATTTGGATTATTAACATCAAAGAAGTGGTCAATATTGCACTCTGTGTTATGTATGTAATCCATAACATACCTATATAACCTTGTAAAGGTTTCTTCATAATTCTTAACACTATCTTATTCATTTTTCATTAATCTAAGGAACTTTTTATTCATCTTAATTTATTGATCTTGAGGGAATTATTTATCAAATAATTTCCCCTTAAAAGTATATCATTCTATCAGTTCAATTTATTATTCCTCTCTTGTATTCTAAATAATAGACTACCACTTATCATCATCACCTTATAAAAAATAGACCAAAAGTGTAACCTTTTTCATTTTCACTTAATTATAAGTCCCAAAATATATTCTCTAGAGACATAATCCATTTCTCAGATACAATTGGATTATTAGTCCCAATAATCGATGGGGGATGCTACCACATAAATAGATACATTATAGAAGATTATCTCCTTATAATAGGTTTCTCCATTCTTTAAAAAATATTTATCATATACTAGTTAAATTTCCCCAATATTTCCATGATTTTACCTATTCCAATATCAGCTAAATTGGTTTCTACAATAGGGAAATATCTACACTTTCCATGAGTATTATTTGAGGTGAAATTTATAAATAATTTTATACAATAGATTTTCTCATAAAATTATGAAATTTGTATAACACTAAATATGATATTAAACATGACATGAATTTATACATCGTAAATACTATAATCATAAAAATTAGTTACATTGGGGAAATATTTACATTCAAATCAATCGTAATGGTTGGTAAAGAAAATGTGAAGTATCATACACATATCCCCCAGGAGTGTTAAACTAGGTGCGTAGTATAAGGCCCGTTTTCATGTACCATGTTACCCCGAGTTAGGCCTGAGAAACCTCTTCGGAGTTGTTACCCCTGGGTATATTTGTTTCCCGAACCACATACACTTGTAGTATCCATACATGGATGTATTGTTATAAATACCAACATAATCACTACCTTACCAAAATTATAGAATATTCTTGTATACTTATCCTGAGGGACTATCTTAGGTTTTTTCCTTAGTATATGTTTTTTAAATCTACTTTCCAGGGTTATTCCTAAACCTCATTTGGTGCCAACAATAACGCCCTAACCCTAGAAGCCTGGAGCTGGTGTATTATGTTATTACATTGGAATGATTTAAAGGAATCCAATATCAAAGGACCAATAATTTTGGGAGTCTTGGAAATCCATATAACATATATTATACCCATATATATTGGGAGATATAAAATAAAAACATGATATATAATAAAATGAAATAAACAGCATCCTTGAAAGCTTATTTAAATGATTCCTCTTCATAACCATGGGAAAATAAACACAATAAGGGTGAGTTTAAATGCTCTATAAGAGAAAGTAAAGTGGAAATAATAATTAATCATGAGAATAAATCAAAATTTATAGGTAAATTAATGATAACAAATTCTATTAAAATAACTAGATAAGGGAAATTTAATATGTATAGGTAAGAAATTAGAACACAATCCATTTAATTAATGAGATGATAATTAAATATATCCATAGATATATTGACACAAAATCTCATGGATGAATAATAACTGAATATAAATTAGTTAAATGATAAATTATTGGATTCCATGTTTCCTAGGTACATGGAACCAGTACTATCAAGGCATTTCACAAGACAATTTAGCAATCAGGTAAAAACCCTTCTAATGTGGCTAACATACTATTTCATCTCATGAGACTACTAATGCCTTGATGGGATATTTATAATAGGGCCCAAAAAATGTTATCCCTATTAAAAACATTACTCATTTATAAAAAATTATTTAATCATTAAAAAAATTCCTTATAATATATCCATATTAAATAGAAGATATGAATTTATTAATAAGTTCTCAGTTAATCAAATAACTGTCTAAGTGAACACAAAATGTAAAAATAGTATACATCTTTATAAATAATAATATCCATAACCAAATAATTTTCATATTTAAATAATTTGATTGTATCATGAGAAAATTAACAATCAAGATAAGGAGATATTTCAAATTTTACCATTAAACACATTCTTGAGGAAAATAATCTTTAAACATTCCAAATTGTACCATACCACATTGAAACATTAAAATCCTAATATCCATGAAGTAATAATCATTAAATTAAACTTATAATATCATGAGAATTAATAGGTTCATGATATTACATTTAAAATGGTATTATATACTCCATATAAAATAAACTAGTTGCATAACAACAAATAAGTCTCAATGATAAGTAAATTGAGACGAAATCCATTGCCTTAACCTTAATTTTTGTTGTGTGGTCATTATCTTCCTATATAGTGGTTTATAAGATGTTAATAATATATTATATAACCATAATAATATTCATAATATTATATATTAACTTATTATAATATATTATTAACCATTTGTTAACAAACTTTCATTATTTTAACTACTTCAGGTGTTAATTGCATTGTTTTCTCAAGTATGTTTTGACATGTTACTTGTTGTTCATATTAAATTTATTATGATTTAATCATATCAATAATGTAAAACATGAAATAATTATCATATATAATCATTATATATGTATTTATAATAGATTATAATAATTGGATATGGGAAATGGAATGCACTGAACATGGTGACGGTAAGCCTTACACAAGCATGAACGCTACTTTCATCTCATTGTCATATTTTAAAAGAATTAAAATTAAATGATATGAATAATCATGTATATTATAATTAAATCATCATATATATGTAATATATTGCATATATTCTAATTAATATCACCTTTAATGAGTTCCATGTATAACGTGAATGAATCACATCGCATTGAGCGTGCGGTAGTCCACACTTCCACAAGTGATATTATCGTATTTACAAAAAAATGGAATGTATAGAGTTATTTTTTATTAAATAATTAAATAATAATAAATACATATAAATATAATATATAATATATATATATAACAGATTTTCCTTCATAATGGCCACCATGAGAGGTGGTAAAAAAATAAATAATCATCATTTTGTGAAGCTGTAGTTCTCCATACACAGAAACAATATGTTCATTACCCTTTAGATGAAAGTGTCATATTATTATGGTATAGAACATATCATAAAACAAATCCTAGTATATTGATGATACTATTTATTTATACAATAATAGAATAATAAGAGTTGAGTGGTTGAATAATTGAAATAAAACTCAAGAACTTAAGGATGTTTGTTACCTCTTAATTAGGTAACTAATTTTGGTTTGTACCAAAAGGATTCCCTGGAATGATTCATTCCAAATTTTAGGATTCTATGACGAGGGGAGGGATTTATAGATACTATTTTGGTAGATTATGGATGATCCATAGTGTCTGGAGATGTTTGATAATAGGGTAGAGTGCTTTTGTTTTTATAGTGGAGGGGGAGTGACACTCTTGTAAATACCAAAAGGTATTCATTAATGGGATGTCTAACATACGTAATGTATCTTAAAAATGGAAAATTAATGTGAAAATGGATAGTAATGTTCGATCAAAACCTCCAACACACAAAAAAAATTTAAATTTTAATAATTTTGTTCCTTAACTTATATGATTCCCCAAATTTATAATTTTGTTTTTTAAAGAGTATAGTTTTAGACCCTAAGTAATTTATCTAATAAGACTAAAATAACCTGGGAATTATTAGAAAAAATATATCAAATTAATTATTAATATAATAACTAAATTATAAAATAAATATCCCATGTTCTTTGGAAATAAATTTAAAACAAGCGCATGTGACACACTAAAGAACCAGTTAAACTCGTACTGCGTGAACAACATTTTTACAATATATGGGTCAATATGATAATTATAAAATATCAATTGGTTCATTAATAGAACATATTTAATATTTTTAAACACTTAAAAATCACTTGGAAAAATATATGATTTTATTAAATTTAAATCATTTAATATAATATCATTTATTTTAAAATATCAATAATGTCAATTTTATCATTATTTGTTTAATTTTTATTTTTAAATACCAGAACAATATTTTAATTAAAATATATTTAGTTTAAAAATACATAACGTTATTTATTCATCTACAAAAATAATTAATTACAAAAATTCAATCAATTTACCTCAATTTTAATATTTATAGTATCATTTATTTTAATTAATTATTAATTAAATAATCAATATATTGTGATTTCTTAGGTATTTTAAGTAACAAAAGTCATATTTAAAATTATTTATAAATTACTATGATAACTATAACCCACTTATATTTTAAAATGATATGTATAACCTAATAAATGATATTTTTTACATATCTTAAATTCTAATAAATGTTAGAGGTAAGGAAAGTTCCCTTTTTGTCTTTTTTCCTTACTTAACCTTCTATATAGGGAACATACATTTAATAATATCACATCAACCCACACAAGATAATCCAACAGTGTGTATGGTTGAATTACATCCATCCAATTTCTTTTTGACAAGTTTCTAGGTCATTTTGGTCCCTAAAATTAATGTTTAGTCCCTAATTAAGCTTAATTTTACCTTAATCAATGTAATTAATTTCAATAACTTTCACTAATAGCTTTGGTCAAAAATTATGTTTATCTTATTAGACCGTAAATATTATACTGATTATGAACCTTTATTTCCATTTTTGAAAATTTAAATCATATAATTGGGAAAATTGAGATTAATGCTAATCCTAAAAACATGGTGAAAATGTGGGTTTTTAAAGTAAAAACATTCAAATGATCAATAAGTTTTTATATCTAACTAAAATATAAAAATGATTCAAATAAATAAATTGGATTAATATATTAATAATTGATATATTGTGACTTTGAAATCTAATTTAAAATATAACTTAACACTAATCAATATTTAAATGAAAATGTTGTTTTTACCTAAATTGCAGTTTTTTTACTATTCATCAAAAAATGAAGTTTATTAGAAAAATACAAAAAAATCACTATAAGATAATTTCAACATTATGATTTCCAAAATGATACTTATTTTTCAAAATAAAATTCATAAATGTTTCAAAATTTAGTATTAAAATATGTTTTTTATTAAAAGGTGGTAAAACTCGATATTGCATGTAACATAAGATAATTTAGTGTTGCATGTTTCATAAACATAACTTTTTTTATAAATTATGATAATAAAAAATATATATTTATACTAAAACGAAAAAATTGTAAAGTACTGGTGTGTTTCACAAAATTTTAAATCTAATCTTGATGTTTGTCTTAATGAATACACCAAACTTAAGAAATAAATTAAATTATTAAGTAATGAGGTTAAAATAAAAAATGAGAGTAAAAGTGCTTTACTAAACAAGGAATCTAATTACATTGAATAATTATGTTTCGGAAGGATTTAATTTCAAAACATAATCATATGTTAAAAGTTTTTGAAAAAAATCTGATATGAAGGAAGAGGAGTTAATAAAGGCTCAATCAAGGTTTCCTGAGGATGAAAACACCTTAAATAATATAATATAATACTATAAAAATGTTTTGAAAGTAAAGGTTGGATAATCTCAAGATAATATCCTAAATGTTCAATTGAAAATTTTTATTATAAAATCTACGAAAACGATAAATATATTTTTACTAATTCAAAAGGATTTAAATCCAAAAAATGGAAATTTTGGGCTAGAAAATTCTCGAGAAAACGACACCTTTATAAAAAAAGAGTTAATAATTACGTGAGAAGGAATATTTATCTATGTAAAAGGGAAAATACGACCAGTACACTCACATAAATTATCCATATTTTTACATAGAATACTTTAAATATTTTTGAAAAACAATGTTTTAAAGGTTATTGTTGGTGTTGTGGTGTTTATGAGTATAAATACTATTTTTATGGTAAAATATTTAAATTATGTAGAGTTAAATAAGGTATGAATTGAGATGGAGAAATTAAGTGATGATGAGGTAAACCCTAATATTTATTTAAGGAATAAAACAATTTTAATGTTTCTATAACGCATGTATTTTAACCATTATTGAGGGTTTACAGGGGCAGGAGTGCTCTAGAATGACTTCAGGGACAACGAGGAAGGTATGTATATGATAGCATTAGGCTAAATCTCATTCATGACATAAATCATTACTTCATGTTTTGAAAGGGGATGACAAAGGGACTTAAGTCCTACCTCAAAAATTCATGGAGTGAACCATGGTTCACATCGTGAGATACTCATATTCATTTTTTAAGTTTTAAATTAATTATTCTTGTTTGGGGGTTTTATTAAATAAGATTGATTCCTCCTTTGATATCCATGAAAAAAACCACATCCCCCTTTAATTTTTATTACCTTACAAGGAGTCATGCCCCATTTTTCAACAGTTTCATCCATTATTGATTGTGATTAGAATATCGAGGTAAATATAAGTTTCTTTTTACTATTTATCTATGTTTCTTCTATAATCATGTGAGATCAAACTATTTATGTGTGTTTTCTCTTTCTTTAGGTAATTTTATAACTTTTTAAATTTATAATAGTTTTACTTGAATCAATGGATAATAAATGATGAGTGTTCATCTATGAGTATAAGGTACATGTTTTATAAGCTATCCATCAAGGTTTATCTACTTTATTGATGCATGTGATGTGTCGCCACACTAACATGCTATGTACTTGACCCAAAACAAATAAGAAAAAAATTCATTCCTTTAAATCCTAAAATGAAACCTTTCCACAAGACATGAATATCCTATTGGTGAGTTTAGAAAAATTCTTTAGAAACTAATGGGGTGTGGTTATCCTTGGGAAGTGAGTTTGAAAATTAAATAGGTATCCAAAAGGGTTCTTTAGACTTTAGAGTTGACAGTGTGTGAGTTTTTTCAATACCTTATCCACCCATGGGCAGTTCGTGACTAAGAATATTAATGTTATAATATAAGGGGAGGAACTTGGGGTTCCTAAAATTATTAATTTGACAATTATTGAATGGTTTAGGATGTCTAGAGCATGCTCTAGGATCTATGTTGAATGGTTATTATGAAATATTTGATCAAAAAGGATTAAATAATATGGATAATGAATTTACCTTATTCTTTAATTAGTAATAACTATATAAATTCCTTGCAGTGATACCCATTGGATTATGTGATGATTCTTTCTACCTTATATTTCTTTAGATATTCCCCCTTGGGTTCATAATGATTCTGGTTTCGAATTCAAGTGGAAACCCCCGTATATTAATTATTAAACTAATTAGTAATACCAAGGGGTAATCTTTTTTGGATCCATATTGATGACTATGTTTTCGAATCCAATGGTAATTCCACCTAGATTCATTTTGATACTGATTTGGAATTCCTTGGGGTAAACTCCCATGGATTCATTATGATGCTAATTTCGAATGCCTTGGGGTAATCTCATTTTTATTCATTATGATGCTAATTTTGGGTGACATGGTGAAATATGACATAGATTTTTTGTGATACTAATGTGGAATGAATTAGTTAAATACCACTTGGTTTCATGATGATATTGATTTAGAATACCCTTGGGTATTCCCCTTTGGATTTATAATGATTTTTGGTTTTGAAATATCATCAACACACGCCATGGAGTTATTTGAGAATACTTATGATACTAATTTGCTATACATTAGATATAATCCATGGATATGGGGTAAAAATAGGTTTGGGATGCCTAAGACATTTCCCAGGGATCTAGTTGTTTACTTATGAGTTACAATAGAAAATTACATTCAACTAATACTGAAGCCGATAGACTAATATTTGGTGTCACTTTTGTAACTAGAGGTTTGGTAACAGTTTATTTATTTATGTCACGATATTATATATTTATTTAATTTGTACATAAATATAAACCATAATGATCAAATGAGATATGATTATAAATTTCATTAGTGGTGGACTAATGAGCAATAGTCACACCCTGCTCAAGTCATCATTGGGTATGAGAGTAGATCTCAAGTTTCCAGATAGGATAAGTTCAATCACCATATGGTTGATTCTAGTATAGCCATAAGAATATAATATAGAGTTTTAGTAATGGGATAAGACTTGAAATAATTCTTGTATGGTGATTTGTATTAGTTTTTTTTTTTGATTATTGACATATGTGGTATATTGATGTAAGACTAGTTGATTTTGAACATGGATTATTTTGATAGAATGGGTTATGTTGAATATTTATATGCAGTTTTATGTATTTATTTTTTACTTCGTATTCTGATGTATTTTATTTCCATTATTTTTGTAGTTTTTTTTACTTTGATATGCTGGTATTGTCTCCCCACCATACCACAATAGGACAACACTACAAGTTGACAGGCTCTGACATATGGGGAGGCATGCCTAAGGTTCCCAATGGAACATCAATCTATGTACTATAGAGTATTTATTTCTTATAATTATTTGGGTAAGGGTGAAATGAGTTAGGGTGTTTTTAGAACATGTTATGGGACTTCCGTCTCAGAGTGTCCACTGCACGTATGAAGGGAGTCCATGTTTCTAGTGATGGGATTAATGTTTAATCCTTTCGATTTTACTATTTACTTATTTCTCCTTGAGTGATACACATGATTATGATATTATTAATTTATATAATTTTATATCTTTTTCGGTATGTAAAGAGAATGAATGTTCATTAATCAAATCTTAAATATAGTATTTACACATTATTTACATGATTTCTTTTAATTATCACACTAACTATGACATGGTTCAGTTATTTAAAGTGTTTACAACCATTTACATGATGTTCTCCCACATAAGTGTACAATTTCATAATAATGGACAAGTCCTATAAGTGGATAAAATCATTTTAAGTGATCAGATTCCATAATTTTTATGAGGATCTCTCTAAATAAAATTCCAATTACAACTTATAAACAATTTTCCTCAAGAACTTTTAATTAAAATTTCATTTAACTAATCCCAAATTATGAAAATTTATATTTAAATTAATTGATTTAAAGGTTATTGACTGATTATTCATCTTGATAATTTTTTTTCTTTAGTTAAATTAAATTCTAATTACAACTTATAATGTGTCTTTATTTATTAAATTGAATTGACATTTTAGTTAATTGAGACGTGTTTATGAAAATTCTTGTTTCACTAAAATGGAAACATGTGATATTGATAATATTATCTATATGATTTAGACTTTTTTTATATGATGTTAACCATATTTAAGGATAGTTTTGGATATTGAGATCACCCTAGTTATATTATCCTTATGATATAAGATGTAGGTAATAATGTTGAATTGTTCTTATTATTGATTTCCTTAGACTGTGATATTAAGAAATTTCTTTTTAGAAATGTATTCTGATGAAGGTAATAATGTACCTGACCTAATCATGAGAATAAGTAAATGGGATAGAGAGAGATCTGAGGTTTTGTGCCCTAAAGGTTGTGGTGTGTATATGATAGTTGGAATTTATTCCTGATGTGATTTTTTTGAATGGTGACTTTGAAAATATGGTATGGCATGACTATATGTAACCCTTATGGATTTATTCCTAACACAAGAGTGGGTAGAGTAGACTACACTTGAACTGGTATGTGAGACCCTTATGTGGTTGGTCTTGAGAGGAGTGAGGAGACATGTTGTTGGCCACTACTTTTCCTCAGTTGTACATGATATGATTTGAGGATAACCCTTGAGTGGTTTCTTGGTAAAATTGTGGGATCTTGATATGCGTGTGTGTGTGTGTTTGTGTCTTAGTACCATAGAAAGGGTGTTGTTTTGTGAGTTTCTTGGTTATTTTGGAATGCGGATCAGGATACTGCTAAGCTGAGAAATGTGATTGAGTAATAGGTCATTTTACTAATATAGTTGGAGATAATATCTGATATATGGGAGTAATTAAATATAAGGGTTAGCCCATGATTTTGGATTACTAATATGTAATAATAATGATAGATTCTTTATGGGGATATTTCTTCATGATAAGTGAAAAAAATACCTTTAATATGTGTGTATATGAGATTTATGTTATGGATGCAGATTCCCAACCTTGAAGTGGTGAGTTATATCTTGGTTTTTATGGGTAAGATTATATGGATATCTGACCCTGTTTATAAAGTGATACTAGATTGTTGAATCTCGAATTAGTAGAGAATGAGTATATGCTTTTTGTTTTGATTCAATGTCGAGGTGATTGGCACCCAAATCCTTTTTTTCATTTTCAAAAGACCACTTTTTGGCTGAGTGGTAACCTCACAAAACTGGAAATCAGTGTCAAACATCTCCCTCATAAACCATTACACCACAAAACACATCCCAAAAGCCATATTCAAATTTCAAAATTCAAATTCAAACCTTAAAAAAGAATCATCCCGAATAAGTGAGTAGCCCGAGAAACCAACCATCGTGGAGACACCTCACCTCCATCATCACCATGTCATCCTATACTCACAACACTGTCACCAAATTCAAATCGTCACATCACCTTAGAACGCAACCTCATCGGCTCGTCACTATCGACCTCTTCTCTGACCACCACTGATTCCACACTGTCACTGCCATCATGTAGAGCCTCCCTCACAATGACTGTTGTAAACTCTAGTCCACCATCAACATGGTCATCACCAATCAACCCCACAACAGAACATCAAAGCACCTCAACGGTATCAAGTTGTCACCCCCATCACCAGACCACATACCAGCTATAAAAGGAATCAACCAAATAATGATTTTTCCTCCTAGAACACTAATAACAACTCGAACTATAACTCCAAAATCTTATGTCACAACCACCTCGCCAGAATTACTGGGAGGAGAGAGGTGATACCTGAAGATAGAGTAGTGTAGGAGAAGTATGAATTCTTCCCAGGGAGTCAGGATCTTCACCGAAAGAACCCATCCAAACTAAAACCTCTTCATCGCCTAAACCTAGGTTGGGCCACCTAGAACCCCCAACCACAATGCACCACACAACCCAAATCCACATGGAATTCATCACACCCTACCGACCTAGAAGGGAGCAGTGGATCTAAATTCTAGAGAGGAGTACAAGTATAAATGACTTCCCTAGCAAGCCATGTCCAAGGAAACACCATAATCACCATAAAAATCAACGAAGAACCTTCATGAGAAAACCAAAGACCATAGATCCATCGAAACTCCTCAACAGACAAAAATCGATACCCTTGACCACTATTGAATGAGGAAGGGGAAAACAGGATTGAAACCCTAAAACAAAAATGGGAATGTTAACCAAAGAAGAAGAAAAGAAAGGGAAAGTGGAATATGAGATGGGGATGAAACCTTAAACAAAAAGGAATCAGAGGATAAAACCATGAGAATAAAGAAATAGATTTCTCAAGGGAGCTTATCGAAAGAAATCAGAGGTCGGGAGGACTCACGAGTGTTAGTAAAAGGAAACCAAGAATGGAGTTAAGAAGTGAGCTCAGGAGAGCATTCCAGGAGAGAACGAGACTATTTCCTCAATCAGTTATCAATGTGATTGGTAATGTCTTGGTTAGCCTTAGAATGAGTGAGACATTCTAGGATTATTGGATGTAACCACATAGTGAGATTATTTTTACTGGATGGTTTGACATGTAGTGATAATGGTTAGCTGATGTATTAGTGTTATACCTTTCTCTATTAATCTTTTAATGATAAAAACCATTTAGTATTCTAAATATTTAACTTCATTTAATTTCAATATTTATGATTAGAAATCATCCTAGAAATTTTATCATCCAATCTATGTACTTAAGAAGCTTATAGATGACACTTTTGAAGACTCAAACTTCTTATAAATAGTGGGTACCTCTTGTTAATCCATTAGTAATCTAGTGGGGTATATAGTAGTTAGTGTTACTTCCTGGATCCTTCTCACTATCTAGTGAGACTCACCATCGAGCTGTTGTGGTATGTAAAACAGAACATACCATTGGACACACTACCATATGGTTAGTGGATCCTAGCATCTAGACAATTAATTCTTGGAATAATGTCAAACTAGTTATTTCTGGATATTCTCCTCTATCTATCTCACCTCCTTATGGATTCTGTTGACTATAAATACCTCTATGATAATCAAGAGGTCTTTGGATCCTAAATATACACTCCCTTGAAATATTGGCCACAAAAGTTTCCCAAGTTTCTATTATTTGAAATTTTATTGACCTCACTTTGTCCACTTCATTTTTATATTCAATTACCCCATCCTTATTTCTCTCAATTCTCTTATTTTATGATCTCTTTCTTGTGGAGAATTGATGGTGCATATTATAAAGTGTTTTTAATTTAAAAAATATACTCATATATCTCCTTCTTGTCAGGTTCTAAATACCTCTAAAATGAGGGTCTTGGTTTCTCCCTACCATTAAAGTGAGAGTGTGGATTTCATGCTACAACCACAAAAAAAGGATTTTGGGGTTTCTTGATATAACCACTAAAAATAATGTTTTTTAGGTTTATTTTTTTCTTCATTGAAATGTAATTTTATTATTTATTTTTGGGTATATAAGATATCGTCAAAACCAAGTGGTTAATCTAAAACCCTTAAATCCTTGAGGGGAAGAGATGTAGAGACTCATTTTAGGTTTTAACTAAACTAAATTATCAAAATATTTTTCATTGTAATTTATTTTGTATTTTATTTATGTTTAATTGTTTAATTTCATTCTATAACTTAATTACATAATTTTATTGAATTATTAAGCTTTAATGTCTAAAAGAAATTTAACTCCCCT
The DNA here is from genome assembly GCA_963277665.1 of Viscum album. Classification (NCBI taxonomy): domain Eukaryota; kingdom Viridiplantae; phylum Streptophyta; class Magnoliopsida; order Santalales; family Viscaceae; genus Viscum; species Viscum album. The sequence goes on from OY728153.1 coordinate 1,958,000,486, forward strand.
TCATCCTACCTAGACCAACAATTTTGTACGTTATCCTCAGTTTAATGGGACATGAATCAAGATAGTTGAGTTAGATATTGAAAGATTGGATCTAAGGTATAAAAAGTGTAATTTATTTTCGGAAGTGGATACATCAGGGTAAAATTAATGAAAGAGATGATATATCTATATGATATTATGAACTTATTATAGGATCATAATGACTTTGTGCTTTCAAGGAAATCAACTCATATGGTAAATGAGTTTTGACCTTCTATCAAGATTATGAATCATAGTGTGATCATTATTGGATGTCTTGAAATGTTGTGTGGTTGAGTGGGTCTGTGTGATGGATACTTGATCATAGTGTGCCTAATCTATAGTGGGTTGGGCACCGATGGGGCTATGAGTTCCTAGTGGGTCTAGGTAGGATCCATAATGTGATGAACACTAGTTTCACATAATGTTGAGAAGGTGATGGACCTTGATTTAGATCCTTTAGGACCATATGTATAGTTGAAGTTTCTAGATTGATTCAAAATTTGGTTTTGTAGTGAACCAGGATGTTAATAAATTCTCAAGAAATAATCAATATGAGGACTTATTAAAGTAACCCGAGTGAGGATCAAGGATTCTTGTTTTTACCTAGAGGTGAATATTAGGAAGTATCATGCTCATAGACAAAAAATAAGTGATTCTTATATTTGGGAGCACAACATGAATAGTTTGATTTTGTTGATCATTTTTTAGTAGTATCTAGTAAAACATTTAAGGTGCCATGTTGATTAACCCAACCACCTGGATTTTGTAGTTTTATGACATCACTTGGGGTGAAAGAAGCTGAGTTAGGGGTAGAAAATGGAACATACCCTAGTACGGGTGTTGGTTAACAAAATTTTGATGGACTTGGTTTGATAAATAGTTTACAACCTATAGATATGGGTTTTTAATGAGGTTATTTCCCCAAGTGTGATTACCGAGTTGCATGTTAGATATGATATCGGGTTCGTAGGAATTCGGTGTTCAAGAATAACATGTCAATGTAAATGATGAGTTTTTTCATTATTTTATAAGTATTCTCAAGAGGGAGACTCTGGGTTCTGATATGATGGTACAGTTAGAAATTGACTGGTTCAGACTCGTGGTATCAACCAGTGAGGTGGGAAGTTTTTATTTTGGGAATCCGTGAATGCTACTTGATGTGGGGAATCATAGAGGAGTTAGTTTGAATAATCATAGTCTTGATACATGGTATAGTGAGTTTTTGAGTACTAGAGCCAGTTTTGGTACATTTTTAGAATGGTCGTGACTAGAGGGAATCATGTAGTTAGATTTATGCATCGTGGTATGGTTGTTGTGATGGTTTGTGAATGATGCATGGGGAAGCTTTTAGTGAAATTTGAAAAAGAAACTTTGTACACAAGTTAGATTCAAAACTGAAAATTATCCATAGACCAAAAATCAGTCTGAGTGGACTTTATAGATCTTACAGGATATACTATGTGAATACATACTTGGTTTTGATGGTTTTCTATAGAACCACATTGATTTAGTTTTTTTCTCCACCATTTTTATTAGAGGTTGGTGAATTATAAAAGATTAGAATGATCCTTAAAAAGATGACTTAAGAGTTATTTTAATCTTTAAATGAGTGCTGACTACCTATAGTATTTTTTTACGTGATTCAGGGTGTAAACATGTGTCATCACATGGTTCAATGGGTGAAACCTAGTTTTTTCTCTGGATTTAGAAGGTGAAACCCCATTTCATCTCATGATTCAGTGGCTGAATCATGTTATGAAACCTAGTAAAGGTTTCACTTTACAAAATCAACATTCTGGAAGAAAATATAGTTAATTACATTAATTGTGGGTATAATTGGGACCCTGCATGTAGGTTCATTATTATAATACTAAGATTGTGGAAAATGCCTCATTTGAGGAGCATCCAATTATTATAATTGATCAAATTGAAATTGGATCTCTATTGAGAGATATCTCCTCTAGAGAATGTGAAATAGTAGCATGAATGTATCCAAGTGAAGGCATAAGAGCGGGGGTCAGATATATGGGCCTTGTGGCTGGTGTTGGTTTCCATCAAGGATTGGTGTTGTTTGAGGGACTAGTTTGAGGATGAACTCCTTTATAATAATGGTACTTTAAAACCTTGACCATTATTTGAGGTACATATACATTTATTTTTTCCAAAAAACATGTATTTCTCCCATTATTGAGTATTTTGGGGTTTGATAATGTCTTGGGATGACATCGAGGACAGAGATGTATGTTTTTAGCTAAGTGTTGTTGACTGAAACTCGTTTACAATGTAATGAATTTCTTCCTACTGTGAAAGGGATGGATATGGGGTAGAATCTCCCTAACCTAAAAATTTATGGTGTGAATTTATGGTTCATGTTTTGAAACACCCTTTGAACTTTTTTAATGTTTTAAATTAATTATTTTGTGTGGGGGTGGGGTTATAAAATAGGAGGGCTTCCTCCTAGGATAGTCACATGATGAAGTTGTAATACCAGGAGATTTTTAATATAGTAATATCATGTTTGATTGCATGTATGACACAAAAGACTAATATTATAAGACAATATATCATCTTGATAATTTATGATCCATTTAGTTTTAGATAAATTCAATATCTTTAATATCTTGATATGCACCAAACATTGGGTTTAACCGAAACATGATAGTATATTAAAATATTTTTATTTAAACATGACCATTATATCATATCTCATAAAGTGGTAGGTATGAGTAGTACAAACTAAATTAAAAAATTATATGGTTTACACATGTATAAAAAAAATTAAATGAATATCAATTAATTATAAATAAATAAGAATTATTCGAAAGCAAATTTTGTTCTCTGAAAAACTGTATTTTTCAAAGAAAATAGTTTATTAACTTCTTGGACAATTATAATAAAAATAATTTCCATCTATTTTAGAGAATTAATTTGAAAAAATAAACTTCATTTTTAAGTTAAAATATTAAAAAAAAAATTGGGTAAATTTTTCTAATTTTTCTGAAATGTTTCATTTTTTGATAAATAGTGAAAAATACTGATTTTTACTAAAAATTTTCTTTTTCGTTTAAAAAGTTAAATTACATTTTAAATTATTTTTAAATTAATATTAGTTAAATTATATTAAAATTTAACTAATTAATATCATTTTAATCAATTTTATATTTAATTGTTATATTAAAACCTTCTATACATAAGAGAAATGTCTCTTTGAAAACCCTTTTTTTCAACACGTGTTCAGGTGAAATTTTAAACTGAATTATTCCACTTACACAAATTAATTTTTAAAAATAGATTACATATTTGGAATAAAAATAATTTAAATTATACAATAAGTTCATCTTTATTTTTAACCAAAATTAATAGTGAAAATAGTAGAAATTAATTATCGTTGTTAAGGTAAAAATGGGTTTACTGTGAGGTTAAACTAAGAATATAATGGTTAAAATGACCTAAAATCTTGTCAAACTATTATTTTATATCCATATAATCAACATATAATATCAAAAATTATTTCCTAAATTTATTTGGAAGCTTTTGATGCTGAATTACATTATCATTTTGAATTCTTTTGGGAAATTTCCATGTCATTTCCAAGAGGGTTCCCTTTCCCCACTTACAAAAGAGAACTACCTCCCCTCACTTATTCACACCAATAAAGAACTTTTTCTTAACAAAAAACTAAATAAATCTTTACAAAAATACTTATACATGTTCTATAGCTTCAATTCCTCCAAAAATACCATCTATAGGTCCCTTAAGAGGATATCTAAAGGAGGTTTCTCTTAGCTAATTTAATTATCTTATCAAAGTTATTTCATTTTCTTTCTTATTTTTCCACGTTCAACTATGTATTACAACATATAATATAATAAAACCATATCTAAAATATAATAAGATTTTATTATGTTTATGTAATAATATTTATCCACTTCCACTTCCATTGAATGATAAACGATATCATTGGTTGTGTGTACGGCGGACTACCGCCTTAGGAAATGGTTTAGTTTGTTTTCCATCACCACATTTTAAGGATATATATAATTATGGATTAAGAACATATATATTATATTTATGATATTATTATACTTATTTAATGTTCCTTTTTTTACTCTCCATTCCCTTCCAAATACGCTAATGTTACTCGTGTATATGACGAACTACCGCCTTGTGAAGCGATATGATTCATTTTTCACTTATGCTTTACCTATAATTTAATTAGTATAAAATTAATGAATATATATGATATATATGTGATTATTTTTATTATAGAAAATTAATACATGACTCACTTACTTACTCGTTCACTCATTAAGGGAATAATATCATCGCTCGTGCATACGTATGGCCTACCGCCTTCATGAAGCAATTTGATTCATTTTGAATGCCAAAATTTCATAAATGGTTCTTAACATGTATGTAATGAGAATTTTATAAGATTATTATAACTATTTATATGATATATATATATATGAATATATATATCTTATGAACATGAACTGGAACATCCATAAAAAACACGCCTGAGAAAACAAGGCAATTAACACCTGAAACAATGCAAATAATGAAATGTTATCAAAACATATGTGGTAAAATGTTATTAGAGGATAATATATGATATTATTCATATGTGTATTCTTCGATTATAAATAAATTACATTCTTCAAACCATTATACAAGAGCTATGGACACATAATAAGGAAATCATATCTGAGGCAAGGGTTTCTCTCTCACTTTTACTTCTCTGAGACATATTCCATATTAACCACTTATTTAATTTATGTGGTGTATATAATGACCATTTGATATGTTATTTAGTTAATATATTTGTATTTATGCTATTTAATGTTTAATTTTATGTCATTAATTTTACATGGCTTATGATTCAGAAGTTACCAAAGTATCAAGAGCCTACTTCACAATCTCATCATTTTATGGTATTATTTTAGTTTATGTCTTCTTTAGGTGAATTATTTGATATTTATATCTTAAAATAAATATATTTTATTCACCTATAGCTAATAATCAAAGTTTTAATGTAATGGTACCATTTATTCACTATTTTGTTCTTAAAATGATAAAGAAAATGTTTTTAAAACAATTCTACTCTATTTCTCTCTTCGACCAGAATTTTTTTTCCATCAAAATCCATGTTTTCTAAAAAAATTCAAAATTTTTTTATCCTTTTAAAAATGATTTAATAAATAATTTTTTACCCATTTCCACTTTTACGACATTTTTAAAGGAATATTCTTGACATTTTCAAAATAATGACTGTTTGCATTTTAAAAAAAAAATGAAAGGACTCTTTATTTTAATATATAAAACATTAATGAAATTGTCCACTATAATAATCAATAATTTTTTTAATTATTATTTTAAAATTTCTAAATGGTTATTTTCAATAAAAATTATTTTCAAAATGTTTTTTAAACTTTTGTTATTAAAAGGATATTTCCAAAATGCAATGGTTATTTTTTGCAAAAAATGTTTTAAATGATATTTCATGGTATTTATATTCAACAATGACATGAAACTTGTATTTTACTTATGATCCACTAAGGAAATGTTGTATTCATACCATATATACTATTTATATAATAACCCATTCTTTATATACATAGAAATTACATCAGATTTGTGGATTACATAAAACATTAGAAAAATAGACACCCAAAGACCATATTAGTTTAGTGCCTTTGGAAACATGGAACAAAAATATTTTTAACTCATTGAAATATCATTAATGTTTCCCAAAAATATATTACCATTTAGTAATTATACATAAAAAAATTCTTCATAACATAGGGAAGGGATACATAATAAATGGTTGATCTCAAATACTTTGTAAGGGTAAATAAAAGAAATACTTAAACATATCATGAACATAAGGGCATGAGAACGTGATCATGATCATTAAAAGATCATACCTTGCATATCAAATATCATAAACATGAACCATGTCATAATAATTATCAGTTCATAATTCACGAATAATAATGAAATAAAGAGAATAAGACATGAAATCATAACATATGAATAGGGCATGGAATTTTGGCGTACATATAAGTATTTAAAAACCCTATGTCAAGGTTGCATTCCAAGATCTTTGTAACATTTTAAGATTGTGATAAAAACCCATGTACATACTTCATGATTCAGATTCCATCTCATATAAACTCTTTTTTTAGGATTGGGATTCCCTCCAACATACCATTTATATTCATAAAACATATATAATTACCCAATAAATTGTATGGATATATAGGACTCACCCATCAAAAAAATTAAAACCATATATTTTTATGCCACAAGAACATAAATGATTCATCATATCAGAACCCACAAAAATTAATGGGTTTTATAAATTTCATTGAATCACAAACATAAAATAACCATAGTAATAATATAGAAATAATAATTGAAAAATATCCCCATTAAAACATAAGTAACACTTGTGATATGACTATTAAATAATTCTTGGGGAAAATATCATTTTTTGGAAAATGTTTCCTTTTATTAAAATGTCACACAATTTTAAAAGAAAATATTTTATTTGAAAATAACCATGTATGATTTTAATTGAAACTTTAAGAAATTAAGGTGTCATGAAATCATAAAAAAACATTAATTCCATACAACGTAAAAGAACATCCTTCTCATAATTTTGTTGAATATGTAAAAAAATACCTCATATGGAAAATGAAAAAAATATTTCTTTCAAACAATTAGTAAAACATGGTTAAAAATAAATTTTAATATTAATAGTAGAAGGGAAAACCGTTTTTAAATTTATATTAGAAAATAGGGATGTGGAAGATAAATATTCCCCAATGGATATTTAAAACAAAATAAATCCCAAATATTGATGAAATTGTGAAATTAATACTCATCACCTTAAAATTAGTAGAATCATATGCCCCATATAAGAAATAAAATTATATGAATGTAAAAGTACTATAATATTCTATATAAGGCTCATATAATACATTCATAGAAATTATATACACCACTTGGACGAAAAAAGTAGTGTATAAGGCATGTTCCCCAAATAAATAAAAGCGAGACATAAATCATTTATTACTTGAGTAACCTTAGAATTATGAAACCTATGAAAAAATAACATAAATTAAACATTATAATCTCACTAAATAAAATAAATAAATTATATAAAATTCCATAGGTCAGTATATACACCACATAAATGAAGAGAGTTGTAAATATGGCATGTATTTAATAAAAATAAAATGTGAGATGAAATTTCATTACATTAAGTCTTGATTTCCTTCACATATGTCAAAATATCACGTGTAATAAATCTAATTTTATTATAAATATATCACAAATTCAATTTAATAAATTTAATACCATATATTATTTAGTTATGATTTTATATTACTCACTTTATTAACAATTAAATGTTAATGTTAATGTTATGTCACGCGTAATAACAACATTGTTTTTCATTTATTTTTTAACTTGTTATCGTTGGTCCTATTACATAGACCTGCATTTAATCATATAAAGAATGATAATATTGATAGAAATAGAATTTAAATATTCATTATATATTTATTCTTGGTGATTCATAATAGTTCGAGATATAAAATAATATACATCATTCATGGAGACAGTAGGCCATACATACACATGAACACTATTTTCATTTTGTTTTTTTGAGTTAAAAGAATAAAAGGTGTAAGATATATTATTAATAAAAAATAATTTTTATATCATATATAACATATATATATTCATAAAATTCATCCTTATTACCATCCATGTAAAATATAGTTGAATAAAAAAACACATTTCATTGTGGAGATGGTAAGTCATACAAACACATGAGAGACATTATCATTTCCCAACGTAATAGATTGTTAAAATTTACAGATGATATTATCAGGAAACAAGTATAATTATATATTAAATATCATATTTAAATAATAAACTCATCATAATTATCACTAATAAAATATGGTGAATGAAAATGAATTGTATCGCTGTGTGGAGACGGTAAGTCACAGTTACGCACGAGTGATACTTTCATTTTTTGTTTGATGGGAAAGTGCTTGTATAATGGTATATTAATAAAAATAATTTAATCATATTTATTATGATTAAGTTACTATTTTATGATATATATCATATATTTATAGAAGGTATACAATATTAGTAAAAGAGAATGATCGGTTAGAGAAGTTAACTCTTCTTTAGAATGACTCCTTTATATCACCTCTAAAAACTCTAGAGTAGATCCTTTATAAAGACCAAAATCTATATAATGTGGATAGGGAAGTTTATAAGGTATATTTCCATGGTATGGTAATTACATAAAGAAAAAAAGTTATTTAAATAATCAAGGGAGGAGGTTCCCTTTTATAATTGAGGTGAGCGGAACTTTAGGAAAATCTTAAGATATTAAATTAATATAAATTAATTTTTAATTAAAAAAGATAAAACTTCATTTATTTATAATCTTAGATGAATAAGGGTTTAAATTACCTCAAACAATAAAAATTATACAAGTTTTTATTATTTTTTAAATCCTATATTTTTATTTTAACAATTATTTTACCCTTTAAACTCTTACCAAAATATCATGTAATTTAAACATTGAGGTTTATTACAATTAGTATAACATGAAAAACGAAAAATAAATGGGACATTTATGACATTTTAAGACTTTTAATAGTTATATTTCTAAATATTATATTTTTATAAATATTATATCATTTAATAAAATATTATTTATTTTAAAATAACAACAATGTCAATATTAACATTATTCACTACTCGACTTTTTAAAAATATCATAACTATAAAATATATTTGAAAAAAAAATTTACTTATCACAAAAATATATAATTAATCCATAAAATTCGTGGATCAAATTTATAATATCAAATTATATATATTTTAATTTTTTTAAAAACTTTTAATTGATTCTTTTATTAATTAGTCAATTAATCCAACATCATTGTGCAATAATTTAATTTAATTATTTCTTCCGTAAAAATTAAAAAAAAAATATTATTATTAATATTAACATTTTATATTTAAAATGAATACTTATAGTTGAAGATACCCTCTAAATACCCATATATAAAAATTTAATACTTATTAAAACAAGTGTTTGACATATTGGACTTCCCTATAAATAAAATACTATAAATCTCTTGAAGTCATAAAATTGGACCCAAGAGGACATAAAATAGGTGAAAGGATGATTTTGGTCTACATTTTCTAATCCAATAAAATTAGAACAAGTATTAGGGTAATTTAATATTTATTTTACCCTTAATTACCCAATTTACCCTTAACTCTATTAATTAGAATATAAAAAAATTAAAATTCATATGCACCAAAATAAAAGAAATATATTTAAATTATTTAGACTCACTAATTCCAAATTTGTAATCCATTTATAAAAAATCAAAACAGAGAAGTTTTAGTAATTAATTTAAAATTAATCCTATTGATGGTGTGAGAAAATGGGTTATTGAAGTTTCAAACATACAAAAGACTGAATTGTTTTTATATAAAACTGCAATGTGAAATTGATTTTAATGACATAAATTGGATTAAATGATAAAAACATTATAATTATAATTAAAATAATTAAAACTAAAATTAAAAATTATAAATTATTTCGATGAAAAAAAGTTGTTTTCAATTAAAATTTAGTATATTTAACATTTCATCAAAACATAAAAATTATCCTAAAATTTAAATAAATTAATTCAAAGTAAATTTTTATAATCCAAATTAAAATAAAGAGTTTATTCTTTCAAATATAATGTATAGAAGTTTCAACATTTATATTTAATATTGTTTCATCATTAAAAAGAAGTAAAATTTCCCTTTTAAAAAATATAGGGTTTTATGCATAAAATTGGGTTTGTTCTTATCATATCTATATAAAATATATTTTATGAATATAAAAAATATTTTATTAAAAATATAAAATATATATTTCATTTGTATCATTCATTAGTTGTAATTAATTTAATTTATTAAGATAAAATGACTTTGGGAGCATAACAATGAAACTATTTCATTTATAATCATTTGGAATATATTATCATTCTAATTATTTTTTATCCAATTAATTCATATTATAAACCTTATATTATTAAATATTAGTTAGTACTATTCAAAACATACAATTTAATAGCTATGTTATATCTTTATATATTGAATAATAATATTTTAATAACGTTCTATTGTTTGGTAAAACTCAATCATGTGTGTAGCGCAAACTATCGATAGAACTAGAGTTACCCAAAGTAACTCATAATTATGTTTCCACACTGGATAATATAGGTGGAAATTGAAACAATAGGGATGAAAGAGAAATCTTATCATCATGTTCTGATTGAGAGGTATATAAAACACAGTTTGGAGATGCTCACCAACCATAAAGCCATAAACCATTGATGATCAAAGGGTCAATTTGATTTATCAAAAAATAATATACTTGGATTAAATTTTTTTATTAAAGATATCATCCCTAGGGATGACGAATTTTCATGAGAATATATACTTAGTTGATACAGTACAATCTCACCCTTTATAGTGCCTCGCCTCTTTCTTTAAAAAGGTGATTTTTTCATTCCTGAATCACTAACAAATCATGAGATCCATGATAAGACATTCTATATATCATCAATAAAAAATTGATAACATAGGTTATCCAATATTCATAAATCTTCATGTGGTGAGATAATACATTAATATCACAAACTTAATCCGATGATTAACATAAAATTTCTCTAAATGGTTAACATTATAATCCTTATAAATGTTTAAAAACCAAAACATTATAAAGAAGGTCATGAAATAATCTTAACATTGATCTCCCATATAACACAAAGTATATCCTGGTTGTCACATTTCGAAAATGTGAATACATTTATCATATACTCTTTTAAAACATGGTAATAACATGAATTACCTACATCCTTATTGAAAACATGCATGTTTCCAAATTCCAATGATTATTGGATGTATTCCTTGAATCCAAAAATTCTACAAAATACATCCATGATAGAAAAAAAAATTATTTGTCAAAAAGTCCTTTATCAATTCCAAGGTAATAAGTACTGTCCAATTCATTTACTGATATCCAATCTGTACTATATCCAAACATCAATATCTAAGCATTAGTAGCACATTAAGAGTTATATTTACCTAAATATTATGTTTCTAAAAAATATAACCATTCCATTAAATCAAATTTCTTGTCCATTATAACTATTCAAAATATTCTTGAAAATCCTTAACAAAGAACATAAATTGACAAATCCTTATATAATTCACCATTCATGATTTTGGAATCCAAAAACATAAATACTTGAATCCTTATAATTTAATGACTGGAATGGAATATTCTATTTCTTTGGTTTAGAATTAAATTATTAGTTTGGGTAATTGCGGTGGGTAACTCCCACATTCTCCATAGATGAGACACTGAACTCAATGAAAATTTGTCACTCTATGACACTTTTCCCATAGAGATAATATATTCCCCTCCATTTTAGGTATTCCATAAGGTTCTTATTATTTTCTTCATAACATAAAGGAAACCTGATCTTTATTAATCTATGTTCCTTAATAAGTGAACATTAATAAAATTCTATCTTCCTCTTATTCGATGTGTTTGAAATATCACCAAATATAACATTGTTAATTATATATAATGGTAGCTGATTCGGCATAAACAAAATATTTCTCTCTCCAGAGATCATCCCATTTGATTTACCATCAGAAAATTGTTCATCATATTCCGTGTTAACCCGGTTCCTTCTGGTTACATCTATTGGGTAAAACCATAAGATATAATGTGAGAAACACATATCATGGTAAAAACCCATATAATATTGAACAATTACATACATAATGACTAAATTATGATAAATTAATTATTATATGACACCTTTAGTTTATTCTATGTTATTTATAGACAAATTATTGTTAAATATTTTAGGATGGTTTATAAAGTGTTTATTAATTCTCAAAGAATATCCCCCAGGAGTGTCAAACTAGGTGTGTAGAAAGGCTCGTTGTTGTGTACCAGGTTACACTCAATTAATGCCCGACACACCTTTGAAATTTTTTTACCCTCTAGGTTCATCTATTCTAGAGCCACATACACTTTTATTATCCAGATATGGATGTAATGTTAGGAAAACACTTGGTCTATCTTTAACCAAAATCCCAGGACTTTTCCTCATCCTTAAAATTATCCTTAGAGACATCCACATACATATCCTTATAAATATTCCTAAGGATATCACTAAAGTTATCTCATACTAGTTTCCATAGGTTGACTAAAACTTTGCTCTAATACCAACTATAAAAACCCTAGATTGATGTGCATAGACATTGAAACACTTTTTCATAATACATAAAACATTACAAAAATAGATTCCCAAATACCGTATTAGTTCATTACATTTGGAAACATGGAATAATAATCTTCTAACATAGTAAAATGTCTTCAATGTTTCCCACAATGATCTTCCTCCATAGTACTTATACTTTAAAAAATGTCCTTCTTAAACATGGGAAGGTAAACATAATAAATAAGTGATCTTAGATTCTCTGTAAGGGTAAATAAATGAGATTCATAAGCATATAATTCATATAAGGGTATGAGAATGTGATCATTATCGTTATAATATCATACCTTGCAGATAAACGATCATAAACATTAGTCGTGGAATAATGATTTCATGTTCATATGACATGAATCATAAGAAAATCAAGAGCATAATCCATGAAATCATAGAATAGTAATAATACATTTAATTGTGGCATAATCATAAGAATATAAAAACCATATATCATGGTCACCTTCCAATACCTTCATAACATGCTAGGCTTGGGCTAACCACCCATATACATGCTTTAAGCTTGGGATTTCCTCTTAAGTGACCTATTGTTTCATGCTTCAGATGGCCTTCTATGTACCCTTTGATCTTATAAAACTTTTATCATTACCCAATGTATTGGAGGGAGAAATATGTCTAAGCCATCACATAATGAAAACCATACATTTGTGTGCCACAAAAACATAAACGGTTAATAAAATTAGAACCCATGAAAAGAAATGGGTTTTATAATTATCATTCTATCATAAACATAAAATAAATATAGGAATAATAGAGATATCATATGTTAAAAATTTCCACATTATAACATAAATAAAATTTATGATTTGACTGGTAAATAATTATTGAGGAAAATATACTTTGAAAAAAAATTATTTTCTTAAAATCCCGCATAATTTTAAAATAAAATATTTTCCTTAATAAAAACATTTTAATATTTTATGGAAAGTTACAATAAATTATGTAATCATGAAATCATACTAATAAAATAATTTTGTATTAGTTAAAAAAACATTTTTCTTGTACTTTTGTGGAAATATTTAGAAAGAACCTCACATGGAAGATGACAAAATGAGTCATTTCAAACCATTTAATAAAACATGGATAAAAATAACATTAAATATTTATCATATATAGTTAAAAATAAATGTGAAATAATTTTTAAAAAACATTAACGTGGAAGATAAATATTCTATAATAGAGATTTGAAATGAAACAAATCCCTACTATTGATGAAATTGTGAAAAAATAACCATCACTTTAAAATTAGATGAATCGTATTCCCCATGAAAGAAATAAAATCATATTGAAATGAAAGTACTATAATATTATGGATAAGTCTCATAAAATATATTCAAGGGAAGTATATACAACACTTAGAAGAAACATGTAATTTAGAGGGCATGTGTCCCAAAGAAATAAAAGTGATACAAAACTCCCTTACTACTTGAGTAACATTAAAATTATGAATCCTATGAATGAATAACATCAATTAAACAATTTAATATAATAAAATAAATTAAATGAGTTATATAACATTTCATAGGTCAGTACATACACCATAATAAAGAAGCGAGTGGTGAATATGACATGTATCACACGAAAACAAAAAGTGAGATGAAATTCTCTTACCATAAATCTTGATTTAATTCAAATATGTTAAAACCTCCTGTATAATAAATATAATATTATTATACATATAACATATAACCATATTCATATATTTAATAGAATATATGATTTACTTATGAATTTATATTACTCACTTTATTAACAATACAATGTTAATGTTACATCTTGGGTAATAACCACTTTGTTTTTCATTCATGTTTTAACTTTTTTATCCTTGGTCTCTTACATAGATCATGATTTCATCATCTATAGATTGATAAAAATGATATATATAGAATATAAATATTCATTATATATTTATTCTTGGTGATTCATAATAGTTGGAGATAGAAAATAAAATATACTTTTCATGGAGATGGTAGACCATAGGTACACCTGAACGTTGTTTTCATTTTATTATCATGTAAAAATAAATGAAATTAAATGATTTGTTGTTATTAGCATATAACATTATTTATGCCATATATAATATATATAAACAAATAAAATTCATCCTAATTTTCATCCAGGTAAAATATTGGTGAATGACGAATCACATCACATTGTGTAGATGGTAAGCCATACATACGCATGAGTGTCATTATCAATTTCCCAAAATATTATATCACTAAAAAAAGTGACCTTTACAAATAAAAAATTACTATTAGATAATATATCAGTTGGTAAACATGATTAATTTAAATAGATATTAAATTAAGTTGATATTAAATATAGACACCAATAATAATTTTTACCAATATATATATCTCTTTATATTAGTAGTTCATTACCAAGAAATATTTTACTAACATTTTAATTTTTAGTATTATAATAATATTACCAAAAATTGATTTACTGATAAATGAATAAATTTTAATTAGTTATTTTTACCAACACATTTTTATGATTAAAATAATCTGTTACCAATGAATTATTCAATAATATCAAATATTTTACCATAAATTGAATATATATATATATATTACCCATTAAAATCAAAATAATTTATAATAAAAATATATAATTAATTATAATATTCACAATTTAATAATATTTATTGACTATATATTTATAAAGCTACATACAAACATTATCCTTATATAATGTAAGTTTTTCATATAAATTCATAACTTTTTCATTATATATATATGTTTGTGTGTGTGTGTGAAAAAAACCCCAATGTGAACAACTCTCCAACTACCATTACCCTCAACCCCCTCCCATAATCCTAACAGATTCCCCATGTATGAAATTCTTCAAGACCCTCTTAGTAGTAACCCCTTCACCGGTTCAACCATACAGCTGGTTGGGTAACCAATTTTGGTCCAAGTTGTTGTATGCTACAATTGCAGATAAGGTGTTCACTTCTCTTTGATTTCCATTGTTTGTTATATTTATGGTGGTCTACTTCATGTGATATACAAGATAGGGGGGTTTGCATCCTATGATAAGGACTCTTCTTTTTTCCCATGCTCACTACTTCAATAGAGGGCTCAAAAGTGGTCAAATTATGGTTATGATGTGTTGTTCTCAAAGTTTCTCAAATATGATTTTGGCCGAGGACTCTATAGCTGATTCAAGAGGTATTCATCAAAGGATGATACCACTGATTCAAGTAGTGTTTTTTAGAGGATGTTACCACTGATTTGAGGTGTGTTCGTCAAAGGAGGCTGGGTCAGCAGATCTAATGGGTCCAAGTCTATATACCCAAGTTTAATAAATGCAACATTCTTGCTCACATTTATGAGTTTTTCATGATGGACATGATTATACATCCTAGAGTTCATACTACTCAGGATCATGATGGTAATTCCTAAAAGAAGGATCTTATTCTTTTCGTGGTTTTTCAAGGGGGTTTTACATTACTGCAATTCATGGAAAGTGTTAGTTGTAGGATAAAACCTCTTAGTGCCTCACTTCCATGGTGGATAAATTGAAATTGTGGGCTTGTATGTTAGTTCAAAATTAACTAATGTCTAGGGCTTGGATATGTATCCTTAGGTGGTTTCAAACAATTTATGTCGCATGATTACATGTATATGAGGGATATTACTGAAGGAAATCCCCTACAGTCATCGCAGATGGTTTGGTACCCTAAAAGGGGAGCATCATTCAATTATTACTAAGAGAGTCATAGAGTTATATATTGAATTCCACAACCATGATTCAACGTATCCCCTACCAACTTCAAGCACAAATTTCAGCGCCACATAAACTAACACATTTATCAACTAGATTAGGCTCATATCACTTTCCATACCACCTTAACTAAATCATTCCCTCCGACTACCAAACCCAATAACCAACCTCTACACAGGTCTTCACACTTGAGAATCTCCTATAATTTTTTTAATGATCTATTACAAATATTACTTGGTCATTGGGAGTGGAGGAAGGGTATTTCTCAATCTCTACCAAGTGGTAAATGATTTTCTCTACTCTATAAATTATTTATGGACATCACTGTAAAAAATTAATCCCCTTCAGGGAAGACTTTGGATATATCCTCTATTTTTTCTTCATCACTGAATTATGTTCCTATTTTTTGGGATTATTCTTGTTTTGTTTTCACTTTTTTTTTCTATTTCCATAAATTTAATTCATTGACATTATAATTAACTACTCTAGTGTTGTGATCTTCTTTTCCTACATTGTTATCTTCTTCTATTAAATATATTTTTTATGATTCTTCCTCTCAGTTTTAATCTTCTTACCCTTATGATGTGTAGTTTATTTTATTGAGTGTTATTCTATACATTTATCACATGATTATCTTTATTGTGTTTTTTTGTCAAAATTATATTCCATACCAGTGTTCTTATTCTCCTTTATTCCCCCTATTTTGTTTTTTTGTTGTCCCCGTTATATTAGTGTGTTTTTAATAACTTTTTATTTAGTTTCTTCCTCTATTTTTTGTTAGTTTATGTCCTCTATGTTTTAACCTCTTAACTTCTTCCATGGTGATATATCTAACTTTTCTTGGAAAAGGTAGTGATTTTAAAATTGGTATGTGTTTTTAAAATAATTTTTATTGGTTTTCTTTTTTATTTTCATTGGGATTTTTGTAGATATTTCAAGGAATAATTTTGTAGGAATATGGGGAACACCAATAAATGGGGGGTGCGCTCATATATGAGGCATGGACACCAATTTCCTTAACTACTTCCTGAATAATGTTGTGAAACATCTCTAGAGAAACTTTTCTATGAATAATCATGGGGTTTCTACAAAATTAACTATTTGAGTACCGATCTGTAGAACTTATATCATTTTATCAAATCCTTGATATGTCAACATGGATGATGAAAAATGTTCACTATGAAAATGATTTTTTATAATTAAATTTAATAAATGTTTGGTTTCAGTTTATGAATATATTTTTCAGTGATTTGTGGGTATGCGTTTTGGTTGTTTTTGATTTAGATATTGGAGCTGAATGTTTTGGAATAGGAGAAACTTGGGGTTTCTACCTAGTTTTTGATTTTTCTCATTTTTTTTCATAGTACTGAATCTGGATAGTTTTTGGTATTCTATTTGGTTGTTTGTGGTAGAGATCCTAAAGGTGAAGTTTGTAATATAACAACAACTTGAGGTTTCCCACTGATAGGGAAGCTAGCTCGCTTGTCCAAGGGCATGGATGGGTAGCTTGTGTTGGTGCGCCGAATGTTGTGGTATAACTAGAGTTGGATCATTGGTCTTGGGAAATAGATGGGTCCCCAGTTTTGGAGTTGGATCACTATTACTGGGGCATGAATGGGTCTCTAGGGGGTGATGGATCTGATTGGAGGATGGATTCCCTATTTTGTATTTTTTGGAATTAAATTTCATTATTAATATAATTATGTTATTTTCAAAGTTTGAACATTTGGGTAAATTTTCATCAATTTAATAAATAAAATATTTGAATTATATATGAAAAATTAATAAATATAATATGAAATTTTACTCATAATTTTTTAAATCAATGTTTAATTAAGAAACATATATTATATGATGGTAATATTATTACCAACATAAATATTTGTCATAAGAATCTGTTTCTAAAATCATTAAACAACATATATATTATATATTGGTATTATTATAATTTTAATAGAACTATTTTATTGTTAAAAAAAATTTAGTTATATATATTTTACAAAAAATTTAGTTATTGGGAAAAATGTGTTGGTAAAACATTTTACAAATAGAAAATATACTTTTAGCAACAGATATGTCTTTGTTGAAAAAAGTTAAATATTTTGTAATGGATGATAAAAAGGTAGACATGATATTACCATTAAATAATTATAATTATATCGTAAATATCATAAATAAATATTAAACCCACAATAATTGTCACTCATAAAATATGGTGATGGAAAATTAATTGTATTGCTATGTAGAGATGATAAGTCGTACGTATACAAGAGTGATACATTTAATTTTTTTAGGAAAAAGGGGAAGTATAATGGTTTTTTCTTAATCATAATAACATTTTATCATATTTAAAATTCTAAAGTTATTATTTTATGATATATAATATATATTTAGAGGAAGTATATAAGATTATAAATAGAGAATGACCAGTTAGAGCAGTGCTCCTTTAGATCTCCATTAAAGGAATTTAGCATTGGTCCTTTGGGAAAAAAAATAAAATATTGTGGATTAAGAATTTTAGAAGGTAAATTGGTAGGGTATGAATGATATTGAAATCTTAATTTGATGTAAAGAAGTGGGGGAAGAGGTACCCTTTTATAATTTTGGTGAGGGGAAATATAGGAAACTCATAAAATAATAAATTAATTTCTAATTTCAAAAGGCTCCAAAGTTAGCTACTTCGAATATAAGATTAATATGTGTATAAATTCACTCAACCAATAAAAAATTAATCATGTTTTGATTATTTTTTAATTCAGATGTTTTTGTTTTAAACCTTATTTAACCCTTTTAATTTTTATCGTAACATCAAGTAATTTACACTTTGAGGGTTAATAAAATTACTATATCAGGAAAAAAGACAAATAGATTGGTAATTTATGAACTTTTAGGACTTATACAAATTATTTGGACGAATATTAGATTTGAATAAATTTTATATCATTTAATAAAATATTATTTATTTTAAAATGCCAATAATGTCAATTTTGACACTATTTATTACTTAACCTTTTAAAAACACCACTATAAGATATCATAAAAAAGTTAAATTATCAATAACAGGTCAAATACATCCAAATTTTTTTTCATGACATTATTAATTTCAAATTATATTTATTTTTATATTTTCAATAACATTTATTAGATTCTTATATTAATGAAAAACTTATTACATCATTATTGTGCAAGCCTTTTATTTAATTATTTATTCCCTAAAAATTAAAAATAAATTATCATGATGAAAAATAAAATTTTAGATTAAAAATAAAAATTTTTAGTCTACGATATACTTTAAATAACCATTTATAAAAAAAATTAATACTTATTAAAACAAGAGTGTAACATATTGGACATCCCTTAAAGTAAAACACTATAGAATCCTTAAAGTCATCGAAGTGGTTCCAAGAGGACATAAAATATTCCTAAGGATGATTCTGGTAAATAATATCTCATCCAAAACAATTAGGACAAGTTTTAGGGTAATTTTATAATTTTATTTTTACCCTTAATTACCCAATTTACCTTTAATCATGGTAATTAAAATATTACTAAATTTACTAGTCATATGCCCAAAAATAAATGAAAAATATTTAAATAATTCCAACTAATTGATTAAAAATATGTAATCCAATTTTGTAAATACAAAAAACATATAAATTATAATAATTAATTTGATATTAATCATGTTGACAGAGTGAGAAAATAGGTTATTAAAGTTTAGAACACGTAGAATATTAAAACATTTTTATATCAAAATTCAATGTGAAATTGATTTAAATGAAATTAATTTGATTAATGGATAAAAAATACTCTAATTATAATTCTACAAAAAATAAGATTAAAATTTAACAATAAAAATAATTTCAATGAAAATTTTTTTCAATTAAAATTATGTATTTTCACTATTCATATAAACATGAAAATTGTTTGAAAAATAAACATAATTCAACCAAAGTAAATGTTATATTACTATTTATAAGTTAGAGTTTCTTTCTTAAAATAAAATATATTAATGTGTCAAAAATTGGATTGAAAAAAAGTTCTTTACTAAAAGGATATAAAATTACCATTTTGAAAAAGATAAGATTTGATGCGTAAAATTTGGTTTGTTCTTATTTTATGCCTATAAAATATATTGGATAAATATGGAAAAATATTTTATTAAATATATAAAATATATTTCATTTATATGATTCACTAATTGTAATTAATTAAATTTATTGTTAAAAAATGACTTTGGGAGAACAAAAAAAAAACTATTTCTTCTATAATTAGTTGGTATATGTATTTATATTTAATTACCTGGTAACCAATAAATTATTTGTATAAACCATATATTTTCATAATTTAGTTAATTTTATTCATAACTAATATTTTAATTTCTAGTTTATAACTTACTATATTAAATAATAATATTTTAATAATATAATATTGTTCAATAAAACTCGGTATAGCGTGTATGGTAAGTTATTTAAGGAACTCAATATTGGGTGGAACACAATCCAATAATTATGTCGTATATAATAGAATATAAGCGAGTGTTTCTTGTAGTCACCGTTATCTTTGTGTTGCGTATAACGCAAGACAAAGATAGAGTTTTTTGTATTAAAAAAGTTATATTCAGTATTTTTTTGAAATGAAAACAATCTAAAAGATTTATTTCATTTGAAAAATCAAATAAAAAAATATCAGGTTGTTAAAATTTCTCTATAAGGGTTATGATCTGTTCTATTGGTGATGTATAATTTTATTAATATTACCCATTTTTCTCTGGATGGTTTATGATTATGTTTATTGATTTTGGTTAGTATTAAAATTTCACATGTCAGTTTTTCAATATAAATTTTTGTGTTGATTATGTATCAACAATTTTATATGAATAATTCATTAGATTTAGAAAGATATGGGTGGGGCATTATATATCCTCTAGATGAATTAGTATGTTTCCTAAGACAAACTAGATTGGGTTTTGGCCGATTCTTTACATATTTATTTAGATTTCTTGGAACATGTCCTCAAGAGTATGTTTCAGATGTCCAGCATTATGCATTCTATCATTATGAAATTTAGTTATTGATATTCCATGTGATTATTTGATTAGTTAGATTCTCGATGGTTATTTCTTCATTCTAATGTGATTATTTGTATGGAATTATTTTATCAACATTTATTACTACCATATTATGCTAAAGTTATTGATTAAATGGCATGTGTTTAAGTTATTAACATTTCTATATTGGTTATAACTTATTTATTTATATATTCCATTGTAAACATAGCCATAAAGAACATTTAAATTCACTAATTTCTTATGTTTTTTTCTATAAGTGTTTTGTGATTGAGATGTAGGGATACTTTATGAGTAATAATGGTGTTCTCAAAAGAAATCAATTTTTGTATTTTATAATTTCAATTTGTAATGAGAAATGAAATTATGTATCTAGTTTCAAAAAATAATTTATTATTCAGTACTTTGGGATGATATTCCTTGTATCTTATACCAATGTTATAAAGTAAACACTGACGTTGGGCTATTGGGGCTGAGGTCACTATATTTGGCATTAGAAGAAGTTTAGTAGAAACTTCGGGAACTAGATTTTGGAATACATATATTAGAGAACATAACCTTATGATAGACATTGATGATATGTATTGAATAACATACTAATTTATTGTTAAGAAAGACATTATGTGGTTTTTCTAAGTAGTACATCTCTGTTTAGATATTAAAAGTGGATGTGGTTCTCTAAAATATGAACCTAGGGGTAATAATTCTGAAAAGGAATCATTGGGTTTGACATGATCATTACCAAGTGTAAGATAATGGGCATTACTATGAACCTATTTTGACATTCCCAAGGTATATTCATGGGATAAATCACATTTTATTTACAAACCATTATGGTGGAGTTGAAAATTAAGATATCTCCAATGAAACCATATTTATGATTAGGAGATTATTTATGAATAAAATTTTCAATTTATGTTAATTTTTTCACTAGTTTTTGGGATTACACAATATATTTCATATTTTTTTGATCTAATCTAGTGTATTGTATTTTTAGAAAATAGACCCCAGTGGAAGGAATGGAAATAGATAAACTCACATAATACAAGCAGTGAGAATTATCATTTCTTTGATGGGATTAATCCAATATTTCAAAGGGAACTAGTCTCCCAAAAATTTATCATTATGAAATGACATATAATCATGTGTTATCAATATGGATAAATAATTATCCAAGGATTATGGATTTGAAGTGAAGGAAGAGAAGTATAGGAAGAAAGATAAAATAACGAATAAGGTAAAGAAGATAAATAAAGATTTTCCAACATGTGATAATTGTGGAATGAAATACTCTAGTACTGGGTTGAAGGGAATGGGAGTGTGCTACAAGTTTAGAGTGAAAAGACAATATTATTATGATTTTAAGGATTGGAAATAAATTTTTGATGTTCAATTATTCAACTATAAGGATATGGGGCATTATAGAAATGAATTCCCCATGTGTCATTATAATATACCTCAAAATAAACTAAGGGATCAAGGTCAATATTATACTATTGCTATAAATAATGTTGAATGATTAATGTGCTTGTGTTTGGATTCAATAATTATGTTATATTAGTATTTGAATCAATGATATTTTGTTTATAAGAATTATGAAATGTATAAGGATTGTACTATGGTATAATTTCATTAAGAATTTGAAATCATGTGTTGAGTTGTATTAATAAAATTTATTCAGTTTCAAGTTGAACTTCCTGGAAAACACATGATTGAGGGAGGATAACACTTAATATGTTCCCAATTTTGATATAATAATGATAAATAATTTTTTATGAATTTGTTGATAACCATTATGGTTTATATAATCTTTTAGGATAAGGTAATTTTGGGTTGTTACAATTTGTTAACATTATATGAATTATATTAATATGGTTTCATAAAAAAGGATAACCAGAATGATGGGTGACAACCCATCACATCTAACAAGGTTTTAGGGATCAAACCTGCAATGGAAGGATCATAAGTGTTTATCACTTGCCAGTAACTTACATGATGTTGTGGTTAATATATTATTGTTTTTAGTTAAATGATTTGATAGATAAATATAAATGATGAACCAACGGTGTTATTATTGAGGTTTAGAGAGTAATGTATTATATTTGATAATATGTGATATGTGATAACTATATTGGTTTTAGAAAATATTTATAAATATATGAAATGACTTGTCAATATTTAATAGATATTATGATTTATTGAAAGTTAATTTTAGTTCTTTAGGCATAAAACGTTCATCTTGGATATTTATTTCTTATTGTAATAAATGAAGTAGAAATTTATGGAAGCAAAACAAAAATAATAAATTATTCCTATGAAATATAGAGATATAAAGTATGTATATTTCCATATATTATTAGTCTATATGGTAAAGGAAATCATAAACTCTAGGAAAAAGATATTGAATTTTTTTTATCCCAATACATTCATTTATGTTGAACCGATAGTCTTTTAAATAATTATAGATTATTGGTTTTTAGGTCCCTAACTTTACATTGATCATCCTCTTTCTTTTGATCAATGACCTTTCTTAGTCTCTATAATTTTTTTATGATTTTCATATATTCCCATATCATTAAATTCCACTGTTGTTCTCATACTTAGAATCCTAGTTATGTGTTATTCCATATAACCTTGTTACTTCCAATTCTCTCTTATTAAGAGGATTTTTTATTTCCCTTTTAACGATGTGGGTTTTAAATGAAGGTGTTTTCAAATTATAAACCCTTTATTAACAAGATAATAATTTAATTTTTAGGATTTGATTTATTTAAAGGGGATAATGTAACACTCTAGGATTTTTAAAATAAGAGCATCATGCTCCATAGCATGTATAAAAAAACACCAAGATTAGAAGAAAATATAACATCATAGAGGTTTATGATAAATTTATTTTTTTAAAAAAATTAATCTATTGGATAGATTGTGATGTAAGAAACAAAGGGTTTAAATAAAACATAACACTCTATTAAAGTATTATTATTAAAACCTAACCATTATAACCTAGCTATTAAAATAGAGGGTTTGAATAATACTAAATAAACTTTGAAATTATATGTTTTACATAGGTTTATAATAAATTAAATTATTATATATTTATTATAAAAAATGTAAGAATAATTTGATGCTTTAGGGGGATTACCCAAGTAGTAAAGGATTCCTATAATCCTGTATCAAACCGAGGCTCAAATCCGGGTGGTATAGAATTTCTGTAGGTTATGTAACAACACTGTAGCGCTATAGCGGTGCAGGTATTGTAACATGTACTGCTGCAAGGTACTGTAGTAGTTCTATTCTTCATGGATGTGACTTCAGACCCTCAAGTGGGTGGCGACAGAAGCATGACTTGGGCCAGTGGTGATGAAGGAAGAGTCAAGCAAGGGATTTTGGGCCATCTAATGGTGGGCCTATGAGCCATGTATTGAATAAGTAAGGCTTTATGGGTGGGCTATCCCTTGTGGGGTTATGGACTTCATTTATAGCTTATGTGTGTAATTCTGTGTGTTTAATTTAATATTAACCGTAATAACATAATATATATAAGTATAATTTGAAAGTAAAAGAAATGTTATTTCAAAAAAAAATAATTTTTCAAAGAAAATGGTTTTATCACTTCTTGCATACTTAAGATAAAATTAATTTTAGTGTCTTTTATAAAAAGTATTTGAAAAATTTGACTTAATTTTTTAAATAATCATATCAAAATTATCTTAGGGTGGGTTTTTTAGATTTTCCTGAAATATTTCAATTTTTGATGAATAGTGAAAGATACAGATTTTTACAAAAAAAATATCATTTAGTTTATATTATTTATAAAGAGAAATTATATTTTAAATTTATTTTAAAGTTATATTTTCAAAATAATATTAAAATTTAACTATTTTAGTCAATGGGAATCAATCTTATATTTAATTTTTAAATTAAAACCATATATACTTATGAGAATGTTCTCTTTCAAAACCCTCTTTTTCATCAGGTCTACGAGTATAATTTTAAATTGAATTATGTAAATTATTTGAATTTAATTTGAAAACATGGATAATATATTTTTAATCTGAATAATTTATATTATATAATAATATAAATTTAATTTTTAACTTAAATGAATAGTGAAAACACTAAAAATTATTTACTGCGGTTAAGGTAAAAATGGGCTTACCATGGGATTAAACTACGCAGGAAAGGGTCAAAATGTCCTAACTACACATGAAAACATTATTTTATAGAAATATTTAAAGATTATAATATCTCTAAATATAACATACAGTTATATTGAATCTTTTTTATTTTGGATTACTTTATCATTTTGGATTCTTTTCTGAAATTTCCACATAATTTCTAAGAGGGTTCCCTTTCCACACTTATAAAAGGGTACTACCTCTACTAAGTTATACACACTTATAAAGCCATTTTGATAAAACAACCCAAAACTATATCCCCAATAACATTATAAATATTTTACATCTTTTATTCTTTTAAAAATCCATCCCTTGGTCCCTTAAGAGGAGATCCAAAGGAGGTTTCTCTAAGAGATGGTAATTATCGTAAAAAACCTATTACATTTTATTTCTTATTTTTATAATTTAAATTATGTATTAAAACTTAAAATATAATAAAACCACTATATATCATATAATATAATGTTATTATGTTGAAAAAATAATATTTATCCATCTCCACTTCCATCAAATGGGAAACAAAATCCTCAATCATGTACATCTGACTACCACCTTGTTAATTGATATAGTTAGTTTTCCATAACCAAATTTAAAGGGTTGATATAATTATATATTTACCAAATTTAAATCATTTATATGATATTATTATCCTTATATAATTTTAATATCGCATATACATATTTGAGTTTTATTCTATTTTAAATTTAGTAACGTCACTCTGTGTATGGCGGACAACCGCCTCGCGAAACGATGTGATTCATTTTTCACTTATAATTTAAATGGAATTCAATAAGGATAAAATTATTGAATATATGTGATATATTTGAGATAATAATAATTATTTGAAATTAATATATCACCCACTTCATTACAATTTCACTCATTAAAGGGAATGATATCATCGCTCATGTGTACGTACGACCTATATTCTTCATGAAGCGATGCAATTTATTTACTATAAAAAAATTCATAAATGGTTATACAAATTTATATACTAAGTAAATATTATATTCATAAATGGTTATAAAATATTCATAAATGGTTATATTTTGGATATTTATTGAAATCCTGAGTTTTTTTCATATTTTAGGATATGAGTATGTTGTGTAACATATACAGTATAAAATACTATAATTCCCCCGGAATAATATTTTTTAATCCAATTGTTCTGAGAAATTTATAATCAATTTTTTAGAAATGATGAAATATTTATATTTCTCACCAAAACCCCAAAAATATTATTACAATATCATATACCCTTGTCATGTAGTCATCAATATTTCCATCATAACCGAAATTAATATCATCAAATTGGATCCTTGACACTTATAATTTGGATTATTTGACTTTTATTTTATCATCATAGCTACTTCTCAATTTTTCACAAATTTATTTAGTTTTTGGAAGTCCCATCACCATTGTATATAATTTTTTATAAAAATCCATTGAGATATAATTTTTTTTCCATTAATCTACATATTCTTCGTATTAGTAGGATTTATAAAATATCCTTATATTATTAGTTGAAACCCAATTATTAGAGCATATCTATCTTTCATGATAAGAGATAAGAGGTACGGAATATTCTTATTTCTCTAACTGTGATAATTCCCAAAATTAGAAATATGAAGTTCTATTATATTTATAGAATTTATATTCACTATTTTTCAACAAACATTCATTTTTTGATCTAAATAGTGAACTTTTTCTCTCATACCAATTTAAGTAACCATGTTTATCAAGATCATTGAGAGGGGAGTAGGTAAATCATTGATCTCTTTTATTTTTACATGTTTTTTTCTAATTAAGAACATAAATATTTATTTTGGGTTAAATCCATGATCCTACCTTATTTGAAATCTTATCCATACCTATTATATATGAAAATGAAATCACAAAACAGGAACATAAGTATTCTCAAGGTTCAGTATAAAAGCTAACTCCTTTCCTTTTAGGTTACACACCCTAATATGGATTCCCCACAGACATCAATAGTAATTTATTATACACCCAAACTACAATATCACCTCACTCGGTTATACATCCCAACCAAAATACTCTAGTATCTAGGTATACACCCCAACTACAAGCTCCTTTTCAATGATGATATAGTGTAAAAAGATATTATTCTTTAAATGGTCTTCCTCAACAAGCATGATGGATAACCTTTTGTTATATATGATTCTTTAATATCTTCAATAGCTTCCATGAAAGATTTATCTAGTCTTGAAACATCTCCTAGATATTGGATGATATATATCAAATAAATATTTTTCCATACAAAACTTCCTCTTATAGAATATTTTATTTCTAGTTATTATTCTTATATACGTTTATGATTTCAATTATTCATAATTCATTCATCCCAAATATACTTCTAATAAAAATTGGTCAGAGACTCCCTTTAGTGAACGCTTATTATCAGTAATTATCAATATCTTATTGTCAATTTTCTCTTATTATATACCCTAAAATCATGTGATGTTCCCCATTTATATTTGAAATATTCCTTTGATATATATGAGTAATGTGTGGGATTATATTTAAAATTACTGATATATCATCTCTTGAATTGACCTCCTTAAATATCTTATGATGATATAAATATTTAACTTTATTATAGATTCCACAAAACATGGAATCAAAAATATTAATCAGATCCATATATCTTTGATTAAATCATGAACATTCCATTTTGTGAATATTTCACTTTGAACACCCCAATCAACATTATCATAATTTTTAACTTAAAAAAGAATAATTCTTTTAGGAATACTTTGGATTATTATATTTTAATAAAGAGGATCATTATAGTTATGTATTCCACTTAAATCAAACTTATAAAACCTTTAATGTTTCAAACATTATTTAGTATAATACATGTTCTTCCAATGTCCTCTATATGATGCTCTTTTATTTAGTTGAAACATGAGATTACAACTTCTCATTATTATTATCTCAACTTATTATCATCATTCTAATTGATTCATTCTTCAACTTATAATTCCTTATAATAAATATCCATCTTTTGGAGATTATTTATTTGGTTATTACCCAATATTTATCTTTTTTTATCACCCCAAGCTAAGTACTCTTCTTAAGAACCGTAATATTATATTGGTTTATTCTTCCTTCACTTCTCTATATTCTATTATATTGAAAACTCCATGATGCATTATGTGCATCATCAATATTTGGTGAGTGAGATTTTGTAAATTCAACTAATCATTCATCATTGTTAGTATTTTTGAAATTGATATGAATGAAGAGTTTAACATCTTTTAACTTAGTTTTTATGAATCCTTCAGCGGTTCATGTTCCTTATCACGTGATTTTGAAAATTATAAAGATTATGATACACATAGTAAAAATCCAATAATTGGAAAACCATCATTCTATTTTTTCAATAACCTTTTAGGAAATCCATCAACAACCATTTCTAGTTTCTTTCTTCTTCAGATCATCTATTGTGATCCTTCTGGACTTCCATCTATTGAAGTATCTTCTGAAAAATTCTGTTCTACCTTATTCTAGAAATTCATTTTTCATCATCTTCTAGAAACTCATATTTTACCTTGGTTGTTTATAAAATATTTCCTTTTATTAAGATCATCTATAATCTTTAATATCCTTGAGTGATCACAATGTTTGGTACCTTGAAGATCAAAAAATCATCATCATAATGAGAAATTATTATTTATTAAAATGAAAAACATTAACCTTAACTTATATAGGAAATATTTTCTTCAAACCTATACTAATATATTAAAAAAACTAAAATACTTTGGGGAAACAATATTAATAAAAATGGATTAGAATTTTAAGGGTAACTCCCCATGGAATCATTTTGATATTGATTCAGAATTCCATAGGGTAATACACCTTGGATTCATTATGATACCTATTTTGAATTCCTTGGGGTAATTCCACTAGGATTATTTATGATAATAATTTGGAATTCCTTTGGGAAATCCTGATTCTCTATGATATTAATTTTGAATGACTTAGGGAAATCCTACTTGGATTTGTGATGATATTTATTTGGAATTCCTTGGAGATGTACCACATTTATTTTCAACGATTACTGGTTTGGAATTCCATGGAAACACTCCATGGTTTTTTTGGGCCTACTTATTATACTGATTTGTGATACCTTCGATATTATCATTAGAGTAGGGATAACAATGAGTTTTGGATTCATATGACTTCTATCATGGATCTGATTTATCCCTTACGAGTTATTATGAAAGAAGACATCCAACATAGACTGAAGCCGGTATGGTCAGCCTTGATTGTCACTTTGGAGCCTAAAAATCAACAACGGTTTATTTATTTAGGTCATTCCTTTATTTATTTATTATACATATCATGATTCACCTTATTTATCATACATGATAGGCTCATAGACATCATTGATGGTGTCTAACCGTGTCATACTCACACCCCGCTTTGGATTTACTTGGGTACCATAGTATAACACATGTCTTGAATAAGTGATATTGTAATGTTCCCGATGGATGATGCTAGTTTGGTATACTAGGATAGAGCATGGGTTTTTGGGGCCAACAAATTACTCAAACTATTCTTGGGTGGATTTGTTTTCTAGTTCTTGCCTTTTTCCTATTTTGGTGATATAGACATATATTTTCTACCAATTAATGAATTCTTGAATATTTACCTTTATTATTTAGATATAGCATTGGTTATATTGTTTATTTATCAGCACTTGTCTGGATATACGTTTATTAGTAATTCCGATGTATCTAATATCAATTATTTATGATGTTACTTTTACTTGGATATGGTGGTATAGTCTCCCAACCATACCTCCATATAATTGTGATACCGATAGGTCGACTTTGGTGTATGGAGAATCAAACTTGAGGTCCCCAGTAGAGCTTTAGTTCAGGATCTATTGAGTAGAACAAAACTGAGGTGTTACATATGATAAGATGTTTTGGGCACAATAAAAATATAGAACAAAATTCACCAATTATGTACACATAAAAAATATTGTTTTAGCTAAAATAAACCATTGGATATGTGAAAAAATAGATCATTACGGTGAGGAATATACAACTACACTTCTAGGACAATCGTAACAAGATATTGGTGTTGTGAGTTTTCAGAGAATAGGAAATGGAGAGGTGACATTTCATATGGAGGTGGCTCATAAAGTCAAAAAATGTAACATGACATGTATTTTGAATTTTGTATGTTCGTAACATGATACTATAAACACTATGATCTTGAATAACATAGAAGATAATGATACAATATTATTTAGTTTTCGAAATGATAGTTCCTTAAAGATCATAGGATTTTGTATATCTAATATTAAAACATAGAAACCGAAATCCTAGTAGGTTATTATAATGAAACTAACATAACATACATGGATATTACATAATTTTAGATAAATATTTGGTACATTACAAGAATACATGCCTGAGGACTATAATAGTTTAGTGTATTTGGAAACCTGGAAACAAAAGATTCTATCTTGGTGAAAAATCTTTAACATATCCCATTTAGTTCTCCACCTTTAGTACATCTACCTAAAACCATTCTTCATAACCTGGGGAAAGGAAAAATAAGAAAGGGGTGAGATTAGATGCTCATTAAGGGTAAATAAAGGAAATGTTTATACATAAAATTATCAAAAGTGTATGGAACATGAGCATAACATTTGATGATTGTTGTAAAGTCCCCAAAATCCCATGGAAATTGTTTTTCAATACCTAGGAATTTTACGAGTCTGCAGTTTCTGAAGGTGCATGATTCTGAGGACCGGTGTGCCCGAAATCAATTTATGATGTTTAGTTCGAGTACGTTCAGTAAACGTTCGAGTGGGTTTTTTATAACATTTGAACGGGTGCTCAAAATTGAAATCCGAGGGAAACGTAGAACATGCATCACTGGTTTTTGCTTAAGAAGACATTCACCTCGACGGTGGATGATCGAGTATGAGAGTTGGTTTTTGGGTTTCACATGGATTAATAAAATAAAACAAGTGACAACTTATTTTATTTTTGTTGAACCTACGCCGTGTGGTAATGTTGGTTAAAAGCTCCACATGGGAGTTGTTGGTGGGACCTCCACACCCTAACCTCCCATGGGAGGATAATTGCGGTGGGGAACAACTGAGCAACATAACCTCCCGCGAGAGGTTATGAAGTGGGGTCCCCAAGGGGATTAACCCCCCATTTAATGGGCGGGAAGAAAACCTCTCAACTCTTCCTCATTATTGAGGGAGAGCCCCTTGGTCTCTTACTCCCCTCTTAATGGAGGAGGATAAAACAACCCCAAAGCCCCTAGTTAATTGAAGGAATCCTCCTTGACCCTCTTCAAGTTTAATTAGGTGGGGACCACCCGGGCCTCTAACCCCCCAAAACTCCCCAAATTTTATATGCCAACCTCTCGTGCAATTAATTTGGTGGAGCCTCTCCTCTTGTTTTTTAATTTAGAATATTTGTGATAACGACATGAACTTAATTATGTGGGGCCCACATAATTAATTCACACCAACATGCATAATAGATTGAAATGTATTACTTTGTCACATTTATTCTCTATTTAGTGGAGATCTTGGGAGAATAGAATTCTACAAAAAATAATGCGAAGACACCAAAAATGACGCTTCATCCCCAGCTTCTACCTCAGAACCCCCTTCTGATGTGGGATCTCTTCGATGACCCTTTTTCCTTCCTCTTCGTCATCAACAGACCGATGCACGAGCTCGGAAGTGGAAGTGTACGGTGAACGACGAAAACATCATCTTCCCCCATGACGAATGAATGCCTGAAAATTAAAAAGGTAGGGGTGTGTTTTAAGTTGTTTAAAGCATTATCCTCTCACATTTAATAAACTTCATGAGCCACTTGTTATCATTCTAACATGGAGGGTTCAGGAAAAACGAACACTGCCCGACCCCACCGCAACCTTTATGGTTTTGGAACCTTGAGTTGACAGTTAAGTAACGACGGCATGGCAATGAGGCGACGGTGACGGAGATGGAGAATAAAGTTCGTGCTACCCACGACCTCTGTGAACCACACCGCCGGCCAAGCAGTGCCCGACAATCCTACTCGTGTGCTTCTCGGTGCATGCCCTAGCCAAAACCATGGACATCATGGCCCGATGGCACCCTGCCAGCATGCCCTGCGCCCTACCCGGTTCTAAGCCTGCCTGCCCGGCGTGCCCCGTGCCTGCCCGGTGCCTTTCCCGATGCCCCCGCGCCCCAGCCGCCATGCCCGCGTGCCCAGGCCCCCCGCCCGTGCACCCCGGCGCCCAACCAGCATGCCTCTGCGCCCTGACCAATGCCCACCATGACCTACCGCGCCATTACCGGGGCACCCGCGGCCTGCCCGCGCCCCTAGCGGCATGTCGTTGGCCACTTGGACTGAGCAGCCCGAGCCACACCTGTCATGGCTCCGGTCGACCTTGCTACACGACCTTCAGACCGAGTCACCCATGTGGCGACTATCGGCCCCAATTGGCCATGCAGTCCGTTGGGATGGGCCCAGCGGACTAGGCCGGAATGAGCAGACTGACCCGCCCAATGGGTCGGGTCAGACATAGCAAGTCAGTCTGGGTCGAACCAGACCAGGTTGACCTAGACTGGGTTGGTCCAAGTCGGTCCGACTGGGTCAGACTGGACCCGGGACCCATACCACTCCCTTTACATTCTTGGGCCATATCATTGGCACTAGACATCCATTTGACGAACAGTTAAAAGCGCTATTATTCTTGGAGCATAGCTAACCCTTTGAGTATACCCCACTGGAGTTTAGTGTATAGTTGAGTCATGGTTCGGTTGGTTCGTACATGAATCCAACTAGGCCCCCGAGACTAAATTGCTAATAACTAACAGACTGGGCATCTGATTGATGCGTCATCTGTTGCATTGATACCCTTATGACACAGTGGATCATTGAGATACTTCTTCATGAAACTTGGAGTATCATCTTGTAGCTCGTGGGGAAGACCCTCCTGGAGACGAGTGAGTATAGTACGAAGACCTTGTAGCTGGATGAGACCTGATGACTGCTTGACCGATTCATTTTGGAGTGACTCGACTAGCCTAGTGGGGAGTGCTACTGTGTGAGGTGGTAGACCCATGGCGGAGGAGCGCCACTGTGTGAGGTGGAAAACCCGTGGTACTCGACAGGAGGAGTACCTATGTAGGCTATTAGGGGGAGCGCTACTTTGTGAGGTGGAAGATCCCAGGTGGGAAGCATCTCGGTGTGACGTAGCTGTCCCATGGTATTCAACAGGAGGAGTACTTCAACTATCTAAGGTTAGTGAGTATCACCTCAGAGTCGAGACAAGGCCACTATACTCGATAGAGGAGGAGTACTCTAGCAGCCGTGGTTTCATTAATGAAAATATTGGGTTGAGCTGAGTCAATGACCGTTGTGTTTTTCTCATGATTGATATGGGTTACACGATAACATAGGTATATGTATTGGAATATACCTAAGTAATGGTTATTCATTGAAATCATGTTTTGTGGTTTATCCTTTTTGGATTTAATGATACCTTGAGGGTCTCGAGGTCCCTACTGAGTATCATTATACTGACCCCTGCACGGGCTATGCCCGTACCTCATTGTGTTAGATGCAGACGACGGACAACGCTGACCGAGGAAGAGTGTACGAGGACTGGATGGTACCTGGAGGTGGACCTCATGATGAGCCAGTACCCGGAGGAGTTGAATAAACGTGGAGCACTGAGGAAGCTATCTGTACCTACCCTTCTAGTAGGATCCATGGTGAATGATCCTGGAGCTTCTAGACACCTTTCAGCTGTTTGTCTTTTTAGTTTTACCTATTTGTCATTTCCTTGTACTTTAACATTGGGATTTTATTTTTTCCACCTTTACTATCATAACACCTGTTATACAACTTTTACTTAGTTTTTTGCTTCCTTTTGTACTCTGGTTGTGGGTGTTTACGATTTATAAAGGTAATGCCTTCCCAGTTTTAGGGAATTACTCTTTTGGTGCTAGTTTCCAACCCTTGGACTATATAAGATGGGCTTGGGGTAGTCACGATTTGGGCCCCGAGGGATGGGTCGTGACAAATTGGTATCAGAGGAGTTGTTTCTACCACATAACTTATGACTCTGATATATATTTTTTTCTTCTTTTTTGTGAAGCAATAGTATTAAGTGTACTATGTGTGGTTTTCAGTTCAGGGAGTCCAGTACTAGTGCAGGTGGCTGATTTATCCAAACTCTAGGAACCTAACTTCTAATTTCTGACTCAGTGCATGAAAACACTTATTGAGTGTGTGTTATCAAAAGTTCTCTTTATGTTAGCTCAAACTAGGTAAGCTCACCAGGTATAGTTTTTTGACCGTGTCGCATCTATTTCATTCAAGATGCCTCCCCATGGACAACATGCTAAAGCCACAAGAGTTGTACATACTGAAATCCCGCTGAGCGACAATGCCTCAGTACAGGGCCCTCTTCCAGTTGAGGCACCAGTGGTACTACTCCCCATTGGGCCACTGATTCCACTAGCCCCAGCAGTAGACAATGCACACCGCTTGAGTGCATTTCATGAGTTCCAATGCTAGTGGCCACCCAGGTTCTGGGGAGAGATGGACCCACAAGCAGTTGAGGATTGGATGGAGGCTGTGGTGAGAGACTTCAGGCTATTAGGGGCACCAGCAGACTTTATGGTGATCCTTACTACCAGCCTCCTTCAGGAAGTAGAAGGTAGATGGTGGATTCTGATGCTTCAGGTCCACAACAAGGTGGCGCTACTCTAGGAAGACTTCAAGAGCCTATTTTGGGTGGATTTTGTTCCATCCACCCTTCGAGCATTGTCGATACGTGAGCTACTGCATCTACAGTAGGGTAGCATGACGGTGGTGCAGTACTCAGTGAGGTTTACCAACCTCTTGCTCTACTCCACTGATATGGTATGAGACCTTTTCTTCAGTGCCCAGTTATTTGAGTAGGGACTCATGCGAGAGATCAGAGCTTCAGTTATCTCTCACAGTATCCCAATGCAGACGACGGTGTTGGAGCGAGCCCTACTTGTGGAGAGTTTCCTTACTGAGTAGTCTCCAGTAGCGAGACCCACCACTAGCTGACATGCAACAGAGTATTTTAAAACTGGAAGTAGAGAGATGACGTAGAGGTCCAAGAAGACCAGACCTACAGGTGGTCGACCACACAACTCAGGATCGGTAGTGCGGGGCACCCAGAGTGGAGATAGAGCCAAAACTGTTAGGCAGTGTTACTCATGCGGCGGACAGTGTCACATTGCTCGTTACTATCTGACCCGCCGCACAGACGATCAGCAGTCAGTTGAGGAACCTCCCAGGCAGAGGAAAAGGTTCGATCGAGGTGGTCCACTGGGCGGAGGAGGATGTGGCAGAGGAGCTGGTCATACAGTTGGTGGCAGACGACGTTACGAGGTGTTTCCACCACCACAACCAAGAGGTCCACCCCGACCACAGGGATTGGGTGGACAAAGCATAGCACAGCTTCAGGAAACTGAGGCCTATGATCATGGCACTCTGGAGATGATTCTAGGTATTATCTGTGTCTACTCCACCTTATCTTCAGTTCTTAAAGACACAAGTTCCATTCACTCTTTCATTTCCACTTCCCTTATTCAGTTCTCGATGATTCCTAAGGAGTCGTTAGTTTAATCCTTACAGCTTGTGACTCCTACGAAAGCTGATTTGAAGATCACGCACTGGTGCCGGTAGTGCGAGCTTACTCTATGAGACAAGAGATTCAGTTGGGATCTCCTAGTAGTGGCATTGAGGTCTTACGATGTCATCTTGGGTATGGACTGGTTATCTATAGTACATGCTTAGATCAATTGTATTAGGTGAAAAGTGTGGTATGTCAAAACGGATGGGACAAGGTTTACCTTCATCGGCAAGAAGGGAACCTTTGCAGTGCAAGAAAGACTTACTAAGAGGAGGGTGCAGCTGATAACTCACCAGTTGGTGTGACTTACCCTCTGAGCAGTTGATGTGGAGTGTCCGACATATCCTGCAGTGGTGGACCAGTACTCTGTTTTTTTCCCTGACAATGTTCCAGGACTACCTCCTTGCAGATAGGTGGACTTCTACATTGACTCGTACCCCAAGGAGGCACCGATATCTACTCCAGCATATCGGATGGCTCCCACTGAGCTTCGTGTGCTGTGGGTACAGCTGGAGGACTTGTGGGATAAGGGATTCATCCAGCCCAGTGTTTCTCCCTAGGTAGCCCCGATTCTGTTCGACAAGAAGGAAGATGGGAGCTTGAGGATCTGTGTCGACTACTATCACCTGAATTAGGTGACTATGAAGAAAAAGTACCTACTCCCGAGGGTTGATGACCTCATTGATCAACTGAAGGGAGCACGACGGATCATGAAAATATACCTCAAATCAGGCTATCACCAACTCAAAGTTCAAGATGAGGATGTGCAGAAGACGGCCTTTAGGTGTCGATATGGCCACTACGAGTTCATGGTTATTACCTTTGGTGTAACTAACTCTCCAGCAGTGTTCATGACTCTCATGAATAGGATATTCCAGCCATACCTCGATCGCTTTATCATATTTGCCATCGACAACATACTGATCTACTCAACTACTAAGGAAGAGCATGCCTACCATTTGTAGGTGGTACTGGACACACTCCAAGGGCACTATCTTTATGGTAAGATATCGACAAGCCATTTTTAGATTTGACAGGTTCACTTTTTGGGACACGTAATCTCAGAGGAGGGAGTTGTAGTGGATCCAGTAAAGATCGAGGAGGTACTTGCGTGGGAGCCACCCAAGAGTGTGACAAAGGTATGGATTTCCCTGGGTTTGGCTGGCTACTTCTAGAGATTTGTTCCAGACTTCTCCAGAGTTGCAGCACAACTTTCATCCTTGAAGAAGAAGGGGAAACCCTTCATGTGGTTGGAGATATGCCAGCAGAGCTTCCAGGAGTTGATGTAGAGGCTGACTAGTGCCCCAATCTTGAGACATCTAGAGAAAGGCATAGGGTATGTAGTCTACTACGATGCATCAGGGACCAGACTCGAGTGTGTCCTGATGCAGGAGTGATCAATGATAGCATATGGTTCTCAGCAGCTGAGACAACATGAACAAAACTACACTACCCATGAACTGGAGTTAGCAACAGTGGTCTTTGCCTTGAATATGTGGTGACACTGTCTTATGAGAAAATGTTTTACCGTGTACTCTGATCACAAGAGTCTCGGGTATATCTTCTCTCAGAAGGACCTGAACCTGAAACAATAGTGGTAGCTTGAGTTCCTCCAAGACTATGACTTCATGATAGTCTATACCCCTGGTAAAGGGAACATATTAGAAGATGCGCTCAACAGGAGATCAGGCATTCGGCTGCTAGGAGAGGCGACAGAGAAGCTGTCCGCGTTGCAGATATCCATTGTGGATAAGGATGGAGCAGCCTATCTATAGTCTCTTACAATCACTCCCCAAATTCTTCAACGAGGTAGGTAGGTGAATCTTGGGGACTCTGACTGCGATATGTGACGTGCTCAAATATCCATAGGGCAGGCACCTGATGGATTTTTTGAAGGTGGGGAGACCATCATCCTCTTTAGAGAACGTACCATGGTACTTCTTTCATTTCAGGAGGAGGTGTTGAGGGAGTTACATGCTTCCCCTATAGCGGTACATCCAAGAGTGGAGAAGATGTACTTGGAACTTCGACAACAGCATTGGTGGCCAGGTATGAAGAAGGATGTAGAAGAGATTTTCTCACAGTGCCTCACTTGTCAGAAAGTGAAGGCAGAGCACCAGGTACCAGCAGGCTTGGTTCAGCCCTTAGAGGTCCCAGAGGGGAAGTGGGATGGGATATCCATGGACATTGTGATGGGTCTCCCACGTACATCCAAGGGTCATGACTCGATATGGGTGATCGTTGACCAAATCAACAAGTTGTCCAACATCTTATCGATCAGAGAGTAGGGCTCAGTTGAGGGCTTGGGATGCCTCTATGTGCAGGAGATAGTGCGTTTGAATGGAATACATTCTTCTATTGTCTCCTACCATAACACATGCTTTACTTCCTGGCTATGGAAGGGGTTGCTAGAATATTTCGGGACATAGATTTGCTTGAGCACCACCTTCCATCCTCACACTGATGGTCAGACTGAGAGG
This sequence comes from Viscum album, assembly GCA_963277665.1. NCBI lineage: Eukaryota > Viridiplantae > Streptophyta > Magnoliopsida > Santalales > Viscaceae > Viscum > Viscum album. The sequence goes on from OY728153.1 coordinate 1,958,039,049, forward strand.
ACCATCCAGACCATAGAGGACATGCTTCGTGCTTGTGTCGTTGACTTTGGTCATAGCTGGGAGGACCAGTTTCCTTTGATGGAGTTTTCCTACAATCAAAGCTATCACTCCACCATAGGAATGGAACATTTTGAAGCCTTTTATGGCCATCCTTGCAGATCGCCACTGTGCTGGACAGACCCAGGGGAGTCATCACTAATGGGACCAGAGATGGTATGCGCTACCACAGAGAAGGTGCAGATCATCCAAGAGTGGATGAAGATTGCACAGAGCAGGCATAAGTCTTATGCTGACAACAGACAAGGACCTCAAGAGTTCGAGGATAGTGACCACGTCTTCCTACGGGTCTCACCTCAACGAGGCCTACATAGATTTGGCTGAGGAGACAAATTATCTCCAAGTTTCATCGAACCTTTACAGGTTCTCAACAGAGTAGGCGAGGTGGCTTACTACCCATCTCTTCCACCTCAGTTTCACCGGCTGCCTGAAGTCTTCCACATATCCTAGGTGAGGAGATACGTGCATGACCCTTCCCCTATCATCGACCACAGGGAGCCGGAAATCGATGAAGGGGCAAATTTAATAGAGGATCCAGTAGAGATTAAGGACCAACAGGATTGGGTCCTGTATGGATGGTCAATTCCTCTGGTGCACATTCACTGGCAGCACGGGAACCTCCAGGAGAGCACATGGGAGTGGGAGGCTCAGATGCGTTCTCAGCACCCCCTTTTTTTTCCTTAGTTTAAGTTATAGCATATGGGGATGTAAAACCCTGAGGTGGGGAGAGTGTAAAGACCCATAATTCCCATGGATATTTTTTTTGAATACATGGGAATTTTATGAGTCCGTAGCTTTTGACGGTTCTTGATTCTAATTCCCAATGTGCTCGGAATCAATTTCTGATGTTTTGTTCGAGTACGCTCAGTAAACTTACAAGCGGGATTTTTATAACTTTTGAACGGGTGCTCAGAATTGAAATATGAGGGCATCGTTGAACTCGTAGTGTCGGTTTTTTCTTATTAATACTTTCACCTCGACAGAAGATGATCAGGTATGAGAGTTGGTTTTTGGGTTTCCTGAGGATTAATAAAATAAAATAAGTGACAACTTATTTTATTTTTGTTGAACCAACGCCACGTGGTAAATTTGGTTAATATCTCCACATGGGAGTTGGTGGTGGGACTGCTACACCCTATCCTCCCATGGGAGGATAATTGGGGTGGGGACCACCCAAGCAGCATAACCTCCCGCGAGAGGTTATGACGTGGGTTCCATACAAGGCTTAACCCCCCATTTAACGGGAGGGTAGGAAACCATTCAACTCTCCCACCTTAATATGGGAGAGCCTCTTGGTATCTAACTCAACTCTTAAATGAGGAGGACAAAGCCTCCCCAAAACCCCCAATTAATTAAAGGAAACCCCCTTGAACCACTTCATGTTTAATTAGGTGGGATCACCTGGGCCTCTAACCCCCCTAAAACTCCCCAAATTTAATATGCCAACTTCTCGTGCAATTTATTTGGTGGAGCCTCTCCTCTTTTTTTTTGAATTTCAAATATTTGTGCCGACGACATGAACTTAATTAAGAGGGGACCACATAATTAATTCACGCCAATATGCATAATATATTAAAATATATTATTTTGTCATGTTTAGTGGAGATCTTGGGAGAATATAATTCTCCAATGAAGAATGAAAAGATGCTAGCAACGATGCTTCTTCCTCGACTTCTTCCTCGAAACCCCCCTTCAGACGTGTGATCTCTTCTACCACCCTTCTTCCTTCCTCTTTGTCGTCAATGGACCGAAGCACGAGCTTAGAAATGGAAGCGTACGGAGAATGACGAAAACATCATCTTTACCCATGACGAATGAATGCCCAACAATTAAAAAGGAAGGGGTTTGTTTTAAGATGTTTAATGCTTTATCCTCTCACATTGAATAAACATAATCAGCCTCTTGTTATCGTTCTAATATAGAGGGTTCATGCCAAATGAACACAACCCAACCCCTCCAAAAACATTATGGTTTTGGAACCCTGAGTCAATGACAAAGTAAAGATGGCATGGAAATGAGGCGAAGGCGATGAAGACGGTGAATAAAGGTCGTGCTTCCCGTGGCCTCTGTGAACCGTGCCGCCGGCTGAGCGGCGCCCGACCAGCCTACCCACACGCTGCCCGGCATGCGCCCCGGCCGAAACCACAACCTGCCCCGCCTACCGGCACCCTGCCCGCACGCCCCACACGCTGCTGATGCGCCCTGCACCCTTCCCGGCGCCCTAGCCGCCTACCCGGTGCCCAGGCCCCCTGCCCCACACTCAGGCCGCCCTGCCTGCATGCCCCTAGGCCTTGCCCACGCCCTACCACTCCCTTCCCAATGTGCCCCGCACCTTTCCCGGTGCCCAGGCCGCCTTGACCGCGCACCCCTACACCCTTCCAGTGCCCTACCACGCCCTTCACAGAGCACCCACGACCTTCCCGCCCCCCGTGCGGCCTTTAGTTGGCCTCTCAGGCCAAGCCACCCAAGTTGCGCCCCTCACGGCGTCAACCAAACATACCACTGGCCTACAGACTGAGTCACCCACGTGGTGACTTTCGGCTCGAATTGTCCACGCAGTCCACTGGGCTGGGCCAAGTGGACTAGGCTGAACTGATCAGACTGACCCACCGAATGGGTCGGGTTAGACACAACATGTCAGTCCAGGTCGACCCAGACTAGGATGACCTAGACTGGGTTGGGCCGAGTCTGTCCGACTGGGTCGAATCGGACCCGGGCCCATACCGCTCCCTTTACTTTCATGGGTAATATCTTTTGCACCGGACGTCCGTTTGACGAACCATAAACAGTGTCTGTATTCTTGGTGCATAGTCGTCCCTTTGAGTATACCCCACTGGAGTTCATGGTATAGTTGAGTCACGATCAGGTTGGTTTGTACAAGAATCAAACTGGTCCCCCGGGACTAAAATGATAAAAACTAACAGACTGGGCCTCCGATTGATGCACTGTCTATTGCTTTGAGACCCTTATGACATGGAAGATATTTGAGATACTTCTTTGTGAAACTTGGAGTATAGATTTATATCTCATGGAGTAGACCCTCCAAGAGATGAGCGAGCAGAGTATGAAGACCTAGTAGCTGGCTGAGACCTGACGACTGCTTGACCGATTCGATTTGGAGTGACTCGACTAGCCTAGTGGGGAGACCTATTGTGTGAGGCGGAAGACCCATGGTGGAGTAGCGCCACTATGTGATGTGGTAGACACACAGTACTCGACAAGAGGAGTACCTCTGTAGGATATTAGGGTGAGAACTACTATGTGAGGCAGCTGACCCCAGGTGGGAAGCATCACTGTGTGACGTAGATGTCCCACGGTACTCGACAGGTGAAGTACTTCTGCAGTCTAAGGTTAGTGAGTAGCGCCTCAGAGTCGTGACATGGCCACTATACTTGATAGAGGAGGAGTTCTCCAGCAGCCATGGTTTCATTAATGAAAATCCTGGATTGATCTAAGTCAATGACCCTTGTGTTTTCCTCATTATTGAGATGAGTTACTCGATAACTTAGGTATATGTATGGGCATATACCTAAGTAATTGTTATCCATTGAAATCAAACTTTTTGGCTTATCCTTGTTGGATTTTGTGAGACCTTGAGGTTCTCAGTTCCCCTAATGAGTATCATTATACTCACCCCTGCACGAGCTATTCCGACACCTCGTTTTGTTGGATATATACAACAGACATCGCTGACCGAGGTAGAGTTTACAAGGATTGGACGGTACGTGGAGGTGGACCTCACGACGAGTCGGTACCCAGAGGAGTCAGATGAACGTGGAGCGCTAAGGAGGCTATTTGCACCTACCCTTCAGGTAGTATCTATGGTGGATGATCTAGGAGCTTCTAGAAACCATTTAGTTGTTTGTATTTTTAGTTGTACCTATTTTTCCTTTCCTTGTACTTTACTTTTGGGATTGTATTCTGGCCCCCTTTACTTTCAGTAGACTTTTTATACAGCTTTTACTTAGTGTTGGATTCCTCTTGTACTCTTCTAGTGTGTGTTTATGATTTATAAAGGAAATTACTTCTCAGTTTTAGGGAATTACGCCTTTGGTGCTAGTCGCCAGCCCTTGGCCTATGGAAGATGAGCTTTGGGTAGTCACGATTCGGGCCCCAAGGTATTGGTCGTGACAATCGTACCCTTCATATTAGAGATCATAATAAAGACTCTAATTTCATAAGACATTGATCATAAGAGAATTAATATAATAAGTCGTGAAAGAATAAAATAGAAACAGGACGTAAAATTTGTGGCATATATATAAGAATAAAGAATCTTATGTCAAGGATACCTACCAAGACCATTATAACATGTTAGGATTGGGCTACAACCTGTGTACCTACATCGAGTTTGGGATAACAACCCATGTACCCTCTTACTTTTAGGACTAGGCTATAACCCATGTACCTTCTTGTTTTCGGTATTAGGCTTCAACCCATGTACCCTCTTACTTTTATTCTTCAGCTACACCCCATGTACCTTATTATTTTTAGTCATGGGTAACTTCTTGTTTTTGGTTTTGTTCTACAACTTATGTAAACTTTTAGCTCACATAAAACTTAACATTTCCCATTATGCGTAAGAGTTGTGTGAGATATAATTGTTATTACCAACACTATGATTTAGAACACTATGATAATAACACTAGATATGTTCCATCTGGTTACATTTTTGACATATTTAGGTGGTTCCATAAAACCACACTCAATATGCTACAGGGAGCCACATTATAAAAAATACAAAAAATCTTTTGGGTCGATGAGAGAATTTGAATTATCCCATGGTCTGATTATGAGAAAAAACACCACTTTGGATGTATGTGTCCCTATTTTTCTTATTCTCAATATTGAGGTTCTCACGTATTCCTATGGGGAAAACATTCTCTTTCTAACTATATTTACAGATATACACCTTCATACTATAATTATTCTATTTACCATCTCTATATAGTCAATTATATAAAGGATAATAATATTTTATAGAATTTATGATCATATAATTGACTCAAAAATGCATGCCTTAAAGGGCGTACTTGTGGATAAGTTTGGAGAAAAGTGAACTATGTTCATAAACATGGACACATAAATTATCACTGAGATATTCTCTTAATTCAAACTAAATTAATATGTTTCTCTAGTGATCTAAATGGTTTAAGGATATAATTTATTATCAAAATATTACTCAAAATACTCCCATGTAATTCCTTGGTCAACTTTATCATGAATGGATAAGTCCCACAATCAGTATTCCAGATCCTTGACCTTGTACATCACAGACATGACATTCAACTTGACGAGAGTTCCAAATTAATTAATTATTCTATTCATCCCATTCAACCAAACCAATTCTTGTTTAGGCATTGAATCCCCTTGAATGACATGTAGATTCTACATTTGAAACAAAACTGAGTGGTCCACCTATCATGGTTCATCATTCATATTTCCTTTAAATATGGCTTGAAAAAACTAAATGATTCTTTGGAACAACTTCGGGTTCACCTACATCTCAGGTGAAACCTCATTTTCTACAACCTCTTCTGGTTTATTACTATGATGTATACCCAGTTCCATTTTCTATATCGAGAACAAAAAAACAATGTGTCTCACTAACTAGAAACTAAAGTATTAGAAATTTTAAATTACCGTATAAAAAATTTCTATAACAGTTCATTTCAAAATACCACTATTCTAATAATTTTTGATATTTTTTATAAATCATAAAATTGATGATGATCTATTTAGTCCAAATGGGAAGTCTCACTACAAATTCTTGATATAAAATCCTTATCCTCTAACCCTTGATAATGATATCATAACTCACATAATAATATCTTAAAATAGTCATGTACCCAAACCATTCTAGTAAATTGGAGTTCAATAAAAAATGGATAGATACATCATTTTAAACATTAAATTTCACGTTTTGACATTCCAATATCCTTTTTATTATCCAAAAAAGGTATACATATTGACCAAGACCAATAAAAGTTTTAACATCTCACCCATCCTCCTTAGGTTGTGAATTGATAGAGGTGATACTAGCCTTAGGTGACATCCCTTTGACATGGAAGGCTATAAATAAATGAAAAGGACTTAAGAACACATTGTGGTGAAAATTTTCCCTTTTAAGAGAAAAAAACCTATCAATATAGAACAATAGTAATCTAATCCTCCTATACAATACACGAGTAAAAGAGATAAAGACCAATAAAAACATCAAATATCAGTGTGACAATGGAAACAAATACAAACATAAAAAAATATAGAAATACAGTAAAATCAAAAACACCATTGTTGTATTTTCATGAGTAAACACCGAACCAACTTCATGCTCCAGTATTAGTTTCCCAAACCACAATATCATGGTGCATCCCTAGAGAAGTGTGATCCATTTCCCTTTACTCTGTAGTGATAGGTGAAATCTATAAATGCACAAAAGATTCCAAGAATGGGGTGAGTATAAACACTATAATATTTCCCCAAATATCTCTAAAACCACACCACTAGTATAAGAACTAGTTATCACTACTTCAAAAAAACCATTTAAAATTAGTTAAACTAGTTTACATAAAAAACATAATAATCTTCCATAGAAAGAAATAAAAAATTTATTTAAACCATTTCAATTTAATTTGGTAGACGCATTCCAATGTTTCCACACCGACACCCACAAAAACACACTAATTCATTCCAAGTGAAAATTATATACTCATGAATGGTCTATTATTAGTCTACAAATTCTTCATAAGGGGACCATTATCATGGTGACGTAATGACACACACCTTTTCCACAAGGTTTCACCCACAAATAAACTCTCACCAACAATGTATGCCATATTCTATGAAAAATTACATTTCACATAAAAAATTATTTCTTGAAAACATTTCATCAAAAAATATACATGCATCAAAACAATAAAATATCTTTAAAACTACCATTTTAAAATTATAAAAAAAGAGGGTTTTCAAAAGGCCAAATTATTTTCCAAAATTCTAAATACATAACAAAAAGGGGTTTCCTTCAAGAATAATAAAAGGTATCATAACAAATTCAAGAAAAATTTAATCAAAACTATGCCTTCAAGTTATAGAATAGTAGAGGTGAGAAAGAATCCACCTACCTATCAATGAATGAAAAAATAAAGAACATCACTAAGAAATTCTAGGTACAGGTTCACAAAATCCTTTCTTTAATATATTCGATAATATCTCATCAATATTCCCATCATAGAACATAGATATATCCATAATGGAAAATATTTTCGGTTTCAGTAGGGAGAAGAAGAGTAGATATAATATTAACGAGGAAGAAAAATGACTTACCAATGATTCCATATCAATAAAACGTTTTGTTTAAAAAAATCATCTTTAGATTAAAAGTAATCACCTTAGAAGCCAGGGAGGAATATGAATTAGAAAACCATAAATAATAAGGGAAAATGATGGTTTTGGGGACTAAATCTAGGTTAAATTAAAATTTTCAGTTTAATTAATGCATAGAGCTAGGTTTATAAAACCATGCAAAATCTATGCACATTTTATAGGGCATGTCCTATGCAGCTTCATGGTTTCTCCATATGGTTTGGAAAATAGTACACTAACATTATAATGATAATTTCTCAATGGTACACATCTTACTTTTATACAAAACTTGTGCTTACCCATTGAATTAAAAACCCATGTTGCACGATTTCTTGGAGATGGTTCATGGTTTCTTCTAACTATGCAAAAATCATCCACCCATAAAAATAGTTCTAAAACACTCGAAAAACTCCTATAACCTCATCAAACATAACCCAAGAATTATATAATATAAAAAATACATAATATATGGAAAAGAACCTAAAACCGAGACTGATAAAGCCCATTTTAGGGATTCATATGATTTGGTCATAATGTGAATCATATAATAGGTCAAAATATGTCACAATCATCCTTAGAGACTCTTACATGAGTGAAAATTTACCCAGATACCCCAATTAGGGAGATATGTCACCCATGCACCCTAATCAAGGACACATATCACCCACGTTCCCCTATTTGGGACACCATTCACCCAGGTACCCCAACTAGGGTGACATTTCACATAGGTACCGCCTTTAGGGTAACACGTTTGTGGTTCCTGAGACCCGCACTCTTGGATATGGTTCTAAAAACACATACTTTACACATTCACTTTGATATTAGCTATAAAATCATAGATATAATCATCCTTAATTAGAAAATCAAAAACATTTTTTCACCTATTATGTCTCAAGGATCTTTTTAGGTTTAGAGCATTATATAATTAGGGATAAAAAACAACAACATATCCCATGTTCTGTGTATCATACATACAATTTTTATACATGAAACTACTTAATCAATAACAGGTCTCCTAAATCTCCCATAAATTATACCAAAAGTGATATGTTTCTAAAAATGTTACCTGTACTAATTTTATTCATAACATGGGGAAATTGAAACATAATAAGGGGTTAAATAAAATACTCTGTAAGAGAAAACATATAACTAATTAAATCCTTATATAAACATGAAATAAATATTAAGGTAGGAATATGTAAACAACATGAACCCATGATCAAATTCTAACTAAGAGAATTATATATTCATGATAATAAATAAAAAACAAGGATATAAATCATACTAATCTGATACTAATGGAATTCATTACTCAATACATCAATAACCTATTTTGATGTCCTTGTCATAATACACTTTACTAGTCATCGAGACCATAATCAATACATCCTGCTAAATTTGGAGGACATAAACCAAATACCCAAACCTATTTTTTTCCATGAGACACCATGATACATAATGTTTCTATATAATTCTGATCCCTAAACGTCACTATATTATGTCCAATGCATTCAACATAATATTCATTAAGACCATTCATACCATACCATGAAGAACCTCTTACTCAATAAAACATAGAAATGTATATTATAAGAAATAAAAAAATAGTTAAATAATCAACCTATATTAGTAGAAAATAAACATCAAGAATGATGATAATTTTAACTTTTTAATAAAAGGGATAACATGATCATAACCCATCCAAAGAAATAATTTGTATTGTCAAATATTACAGTCAAATTTACAATAATCTTCTATATTGGTATAATAATATAAATAATTAAAATACTTTTCCCCATAATAATAAAAGGGATAACATGATCATAACCCATCCAGATGAAGAAGGCAGATAGTTAATGAATATATATGCATATAGTAATAAAAACACATGTAATTATAATACCTTTCCCCATATCAATATAATAACATTGTCTCTAAGTGAACATCATGCAATAAGAAATATTTAAAATATGAAATTCAAACCATCTAGGGAAATGAGTATATGGCTATGTTAATAATATAATAATAATTATAATAATCCATCCATAAAAAAAGGTTGAATTATTTCAAAAGAATATATCCCAAGTCTAAAAAAGGAATCCTAGAATGATGTTGACATAAATGAAAAACATCTTTAAAAAACATTTCCTGAGCGATACCACCCAAGAAGAGATTATGAATTTCATTATTCAGTTCATTTACCCAAAATGATAACATATCTATAATATAGGATAAATTATTCATCATAAACAATAATAGTTTAAATACTTTAGAATCTTTTAAGGTAAATGGAGGAAAAACTTAAAAGAGCTTTTAGAAATTTTTTTAACAATGATGTAATATAAAAGATTACATGTGGTTTTGAAAGGTAAATTATGAAAGGGAGACTTGAATTTTTTAACATTTAATTTTAAAATAAATATTCAATAATAGGGTCTTTAAAATATATAATGTTTTTCTTGGAGAAATGTAGAGAAGAAGACAAATATAATATAATTGAAAGGAAAACCCCTTTTTAATATTTTGAAAAATAACTTTGTTCACAATTCAAATTGTAAAAAGAGTAATAAAAATATATTTGTATTAAAACATTATTTTAAAAAAATATGATTAAAAAATACCATAAAATATTAGTGTTGGAAAACCCATGCATGGAAGAAAATTGTTCAAGATTAAACATTATAATTCAAAGAAGGGGATATTAATTACCAATAATATTTACTTCTAGGATAAAAAATGCATAAAAATATAATTGAATAAGGAAACATGATTTTGATATTAAATAAAATAAGATATAAAGAGTATGATAAAAAATATCCATGGTTTTAAAATACTCCATACGAAGGAATCATGGTGATTAAAAATTAAAATTTCTCAAATAATTATAATTAAAACTATGAAAAATATTATGGATTGAGTAAAACATTAAAAAATGATCCTGAAAGAGAGGGATTTAATTAAAAATAAAATTCAATTATTAAAATATAATTCATAATATGATATCTCAAATAGGTATTATATACACCAAATATATGAATTTAGGTTCATAATATCAAATGTTCCTCAATGCTAGGAATTTGAGATGAAAACCCTTAACTTGTTTCCTTTCATAGTTGATTATACACTAACCTACTGTAAAAATAAAATAAAAAATCCAATATCCTTTTTTAAAACATTAATCTTAAAAATTTCCATTTTATAATCCTCATCCTAATTTTTTATTATGATTACATTAATTAGTTTTAGCATATTATAACCATATGGTGTTATGAACTTTAATCATTTTATGCATGCTTAATAATTTTGTTATCATTAACCATCATTTTATACCATGTTATTTATATAAATACCATTTAATATTATTTAATATATATCTTATATTAATTTAAATTGATCTTATTTTATTCCATATGTTTTTTGGTTACATTGCATGAGAATCGAATTTAATACTTAGTTTGGTAAGTTTAGTGGCTGAAGATGATTTATTAATAATATTATATATAACTTATATAAATTATCCAAAACTATAATGTAATACTCACTTTTTTAATAACATATAATAATATCATTTTTTTTCATAGTCATCAACGGTTGATTTATATATCATTGTTCACATAGGTGGTTAACCGACCCAAACTCGAATGCACATTAACTCAATGCGTGAGCATGGTTAAGAAAATAGTTATTTGGAAATAAAATAAATATTACAAAATATTAATGTTATTATTTTGATTTTATATTATTTCAAACTTTATTTTATGTTTTTTGATAAATAATTAAAAATTATAAGAATAAACCGAAATGATTCTTCGTCGAAGTAGTAGTCCACGCACCGACAAGATTGGTGTTCCATTTTTTCGAAAGTGGATAGAAATGAATAAATAAGGATTTAACATTAATATAAAAAATATATATTTATATTAATGAAAATGAATTAAATATATTATAATGGTTATAACATATTTGGGGGAGTATGATTAATAATAAAAACTTAAGAAGGGGATAATTCTTAGGTTGGAGACTTGATCTTTCCTTGGAAGTCACCTTGAAATTTATGGGATTAGAATAAATATGATTGAACAAGGGATTATGTTTCTGGTAGAGGGTTATAAGGAGGTCAAAATTTTGGTGTTTCAAGGAGTAATTTGATGGTGAAGTGTTTATTTGAAGGGTGTAAATGGTTTGTTTTTATAAGTGAAAGTAGACAAACTTTTCAAAACAACATGACAATTTTCAATAATGCATTGTCCTTTTCAAGTTAACATGGATAAAAAATGGAAAACAATGTATGGGAAAAGTTATTGGTTTGTATAAATCTAAAAAAATTAATTCAAGGCATGTCTCGAAAATGTTTTAGGACTTTTCCACTTGTTCAAACTCAATTTATGCCTTTTATTTTTATGAAGATAATTATTTTTTTAACCTCACTAATTATTTATGAATAAAAAAAATTAAAATTGACATAATTAACTAATTTGAATACACTATTTTCAAATTTGAAAACCATTTAATGAATGAAAATTTCTATTGTTATGAAAATATGTATTTAAAATGAAAACACTTAAACACTTAAAAATATTTTTTTGAAAAATATCATGATTATGGTTTTAAATATATATATATGATAAAATTATTTTGTTTAATGATTTTAAATAAATACATTATTTATTATGAATTTATTAAATTTTATTTGGCTTAAAATTAAATCATATGTCAAACCTAAATGTGAAAATATCTAATTTAATGAGAATTCTAAAAACAATTTTCTATATCAATGTAACAGTTAACTTTAGTTCTAAAAATGTATGAAATTGTTTTTATATGCACAAAGAATATTAAAAAATGAATACTTTTAATTCTTATCATCATATTTTATTACATTAATGGTATTTAAATTTGCTTATATATTCTTAAATAGTGATTAAATCATGGAAATTTCCAATTTATTAAATCCTACATTTTTTTAACTAAAAACATACATTTTTTGAAAATTATAAAAAATGTAAATTATATCAATTTTTATGTGAGGAATTAAAAAATAATTTTTCTTTTATTAATTAAAAATTTCAAAATATATAAATTCAATTTAAAAAAATCATAAAATATAATTAAAACCAATTTTTATTATAAAATTATTTTTCAAATATTAACTATTACTATTATTATTTCATATCATTTAAAAACTAAATTGGTGTTAACAAATTATTAATATCAAAATAAGGTATTATTAATCATGAGTTTCTTGAAATACAAATGCAAATCTCATAAAAGGAGACTTTTATAAATACACTTTTTTAAATAATAAATGATTTTATTAGCCATTTTAGGAATACTAGCTGAATTTAATTAATGTTTAAAGTAACCATTTTTTTATTTCCATAAATATTTTATAATGTGGTTACTCCTTTTATTTCCTTCCTATTAAACAGATAGGTTTTAATGGCTATACTTAATATTACAATTATTTAAAAAATATTTTGAGGTTTTGATTTTAGTTCATTGTTTCATGTAGGGAATGAAATAAACCACATTGACTTGTTTAAAGGTTTTCACAAGTTATAATTTTGAGTTTTAAATTTCCCCTTAAATAAATTGTGTCCTCGTAATTTTACTCATAATATTAGACTAATTTCAATCACGAACACATAATTAACCATACACTACTAAATAATCATGTGTTTATTTAATATTTGGAATTAGATTTATCTATATTAAAAATTATGATATGAAATTTTTAAAGAGATATATTAGATTCCTATTTTCACACAGAGAAATAATAAGGTAATATGATCTATATCAATAAAAATAAGTTGCCACAAAACCTAAAAATGATTTATATGAAAATCATAAAACATGGGTTTTTATTTATAACTAAATATCTTGTAGCTGGTGAAAACATACAAGGCACTAGAAAATATAGAGTAAAAACTCACTATCAGATTAATTAATAGTATTTAAATAGAATTTTACCTGTTCACAAGGTTTTTGGTAACTATTGACCTTATTTTTTATTTTTTTGGTACATTGAGTCACATTATTCACAATGCTCTTGTAATTGAAGTAAAATATTTTTGACGCTTCTATATTTACCTTAAACTTGAGAGTCTAATGAAATTTATCTCCATACATACATAATTTACCTATCCCTTTTAAAAAAATTCTAAATGATTCTTCCCACATTTTTTTATATAGGAAATTGGATCTTCTTCCCTCCATCATCTTTGTCACTTGATCTTTCATGAGACTCCGTCTTTGTATTCCGTAGTGTGTCTGAGACTTCAAAATTATTCAAATTGTTAATCAAATTTCATGATAGCTAGTTTTTAATAATCACAAGATTTATCACTCTAGATCCCATTACCTCTGGTTTTTGATAAAGGTAATCTCCACATTATTCCTCACATATATGGTTACTTCTAGTTCTATATATTACTAAAAAAAAGAGTAATAATGAGTGATGATATTTATAAGAGGATAATTACAAATAACCATAAGAACATTTAACATCAGGATGTATCACTTTATAACACTATCATGTTATCCTATAGTTCTTACAACACTACTTGAATTATACTAGGTTCAACCTAGGTTACCTTGAGTTGGGTTTTCTCATTCTTCTTAACCTAACCCATAAAATTGATATCCAAAATTAATATGAAATTTCTTAAAATATTATCAACCCAATAGTCATTAAAATATACACTCCAACCATAAAAATTATCCTTACTCAAACAATATTTTTCATTCCTATAATCATATACCCATATATGTTTATACCCTAATCATATACTCTTAATAACATAATTTTCCTAAAACATATTTAAATCTAGAAGAAATTAAATTAAAATGAGATTATATATTATTTCAAAAATTAAATATATCTTTAACACTCAACTTATATAAACCCCTCGTTCATAAAGTAACACACTAATAACTATATATCATGATCTAAAAAATGAGATGAACTTCTACAAAAATATCATGAATAAATTATCAATCCCAAGGTAAAAAATTATTATATAACTTACTTCGTCAAAATCATACTACCCTTTATTATGTCAACATCATGTGTATATTAAACATTAGAGTTATCTATACCTCAATAAAGCGTTCTCCAATAGTTATCCTAAATAATTAAACCTTTTCATAAAAAAAACATTTTATGTTTATTAATTCAATTTAATATATATTTCTATACCTTTAAAGTGGAAATAACGAAGATAAATCCTTAAAATGTTTCACATAATACACATAAAATTTAAAATATACCAAGACATCATTGATAAATATTAATCGGTAATGAAAATATATAAGAGTATGAAGATTTAATTTCTATAATTATATCAATAGAACTACCATATGTAAGACTAGGAAACTCACCTTTTCCAATATAATGAGAATACAATAAAATTATAAACCATTTAACTATGATCTTATATTAGGTTATAAGATACAATGGTTTATAAGAGAATATGTTTTTGAGCTTCATTTTAATGTTTCAGTTTCAACCAAATATTAATACCAAAATGGTTTTGATAATTTATAAAATGGTTTGGGGGGTATTACCTACCTATCCATCCTGTATGTTGTGTGTGTGTGTGTGTTTAAATGTAATTTCACCCTGAAGAACCTAATATATAATACAACAATCATTTATAATTCCTTGTTTATCCATGGTTTTTTCTATTAGTTCATTTAAACCAGACATATTCAATCCCTCATAATGGTCATAAGAATAATTTTAATTAACTAAATCATATCCTTGGAGAGCATCTATCCATGTGTGTGGTAAGATATCTTTTTAATGCACTAGGTCATGGTTGAGTTAATACCCAAAATTCCATCTTAGGGATTACTACCCATAGGTACATCGATTCCATAACCACATACACATTCTAGTGTCCAGATAGGGATTTAATTTATAGTAAATTGACACACTCATGACTTTACTAAAAATTCAGGTTGTCATCATATACATAGACTTATTCTTAGTATTTTCACTAAAGTTGTCTCATCATAATCCCCAAATAAAATGGGCATTATTTTTATAGTGTTATATCATATAATATCAAAATGGGTAATATATTATGATCCGAATTAACTTATTTACCCTCAAATTATCCTCAATGAAGATCTAAATATTTAGAGTTATCTAAACCTTTCATTTAATACCAACTATGATGCCCAAGACCTGAAATCCCAAATCTGGGGCTATAATCACATACTTTACATATTCAATCTGATGCTAGCTATAAAATCCTATATATAACAATCCTTAATAATAAAATAAAACATTATTCTTGTATCTCTTACATTCCTTGAAAACATATTAGTTAATAAATTTATCTATCCATACAATGAGAGATATAGAAGTCAAGTAATTAATCAACCAGACTTATTGTCCCATAACCATAAGGAATTCTAATAATTTTCCTCTATAAATAAATGGGGTAACATGATCATAACACATATAGGGAAATAAACTGGATGGTAAAACATTACATAGTCAATATTTCAATGATATTCTATATTGTAATAACAATATATGGAATGCCAATAGTTTTCCAGTGAACAATAACTAGGATAACATGATTATAACCCATATGAAGTAATATGGATGATAGTTAAACAATACATAGTCAAATTTCTCTTTAGTATACATATTGAAATAAAAATTTACATAATGCCAATAATTTTCCCCATGTAAATTGAATAACATTTTTTAGGTGAACATAATCCAATATGAATTACTTAAAATTTGATGTTAACATCATATAAAAAAGTTGAGAGTATATATAAGTAAATACTAGAATAATCGTGATCATAATCCATCCATTAAAATAATGTGGATATTTTTAAATGAACACATCACCGATTTAACAAAGGAAACCTAGAAAGATCTTGACATAGGTGAAAATATCCTTGTAAAATAATTCTTTAACGAGACCACCCAAGAAGGGATCATGGATTATCTTTTCTGGTATTTTGAGTTTATTTCCCTCAAATGATAATATATATATATATATATTAGCATACAAATCATGTAATATAAACCTTATTAGGGTAAATCCTTTCAAAAATGATAATTTAAATGGAATAAAAAACATAAAACAGATTTTATAAAATATTTTAACATTGACAGAAATTTCAAATTTATATAATACATTAAAAGGTAACTTTTAAAAATGAGACTTGAAATATTATGAAAAATATTAATTTTAAAAATTAACTTTAATAATTGGTCCTTGAAAATTTTTAAGGTTTCTCTGTAGTAAATATGGATATGAAGACAAATCATATGGAAGTGGAAGGAAAAACCATTTTTATAATTTTGAAAAATACCATTTTTCAAAACATACATTGTAAAATGAGTAATAAAAAATTATATATATTGAAAATTAATATTCAAAAATAATATTATAATATAGAATAAAATATTATGATGGTAGAACCCAATAATATAAGAATAACATTCAAGATAAAAAATTATAACTGAATGAAGGGGATTTGATTTTCCAAAAATAGTTAAAACTGGGGATACAACAATATCAATAACTACTTGAATAAGGGAATATTATTTTCCAAGTAAATCCAACGAAATAAAAAATTGTGTGATAAAAACATATCAATGTTAATTAAGTATAGCACACAAAAAAACATGGTGATTAACATGTAACATGTCTCAAAGAATTAGAATTGAGAATAAGATAAATATTGATTCTTGAGTAATAATTTAATCAAAACTATTGATGGAGATGGATTTAATTGAACATAAAATACCCTGATTAAAATATAATTCATGATATTATATCTCACTTATTTAGTACATATATAACATAAATGAAATTAAATTCATGATATGAAATGTGTCTTAAAGAGAGTAATTTTAGATAAAAGAATTACCTTACTTGCAAAGTTGATCACACTATAAACTAAATTAATAGAATAAATAAGTTTGTTTTTCTCCTATTTCATAAACATACCCATAAATATTATGCATTTAAAATCCATATTATCATTTTTTATCATAATCACATTAATTATTTGTTGCGTATTATAACCATTGGGTGTTAATAACATTATTATTTTTTAAAATGTTTAATAATTTTTATATCATTTCCCATAATTTTTTAATAGGGTAATTATTGATATATAATTTAATATTCTATAATAAATGACTTATATTTATTTAAAATTTTCTTATTTCATTCCATATGTGTTTTGGTTACGTTATGTGAAAATTGAATTGACAATAACTTATTTTGTAGATTTTGGTAACCGAATATGGTTTATTAATAATAAATTATATACCATGTATGACATTAAAAAAACTATCAAATGAGAATTATTTTATAATTAACCTATAATAACACTATTATTTAGTTTCTCAGTATACCATGATTGATTTATATAGTATCGTACATATAGGTGGTTAAACTGACACAAACTTGAATTCACTTTAACATGATTGATGAGTATGAATAAAGAGGTGTTTTTTTGTAATAATATCATTATAAAAAATCTTAATGATATTATTTTTATGTTTTTATTATGTTGAATAATATTTATAGATGTTTTTATAAATAATATAGAACTATAATAAAAATTATAAAACAATTCTTCATCGAGGCGGTAGTCTGCACACATGCATGATTGATGTTCCTTAATTTTTATAAGTGGATGGAAATGAATAAATAATTATGGTACCATTAATGTAAAAAATATAATTATAATAATGACACTAAATGTATCATATAATTATGGTTATATGATATTTTTTAGAGTAATATTGTAACACCCCATGCTTCCACGGTACACCTCTCTTTGAATAATACAGTAGGGTGTGTTGTACGCAACTTCGAGTTCTAACACACCACAACCAATCAAAGTAGCCGTTATGAATAGAAATACCTTATTTTTGTAATTTTATAAATTATATCTTTCAGAATGGACTTCATTTTTGGATTTGGAATATCGAAATTATCCTATGTTGAGTTTTTTGTATTTTTCTGAGAACATCCAATTTTTATGAATAGTGAGATATAATTAAAATAACATTTTTAATCAAAATAATTTATAGTGATAAATTATAAAATTGAGTGGTTTTAGGGTATAATTATATTATATTTCTACCATTTTATCCAATGGTGTTCATTATAATTAATTTCACTATGAAATTGGACATAAAAAATGTCAATCTTTTGATATATATTATTTCTTAAAAACACGTTATTTGTTATGATAGTGGGAATTAATTATAAAATTAGTTAATTCAACTTATATGTTTGGAATTTTTTAAATAGACATCATTTTTTAATTCGTAATATCATTTATATCTTAGGGTGAAATTTTGGCATTGTTCTGAAAAACATCAATTTTTGATGAATAGTGAAACCACTAAGTGGTAGTTAAAAAACTAATTTTTCGTTTGAATGAAACATTACCACTTCTGTGATTTGATTTTAAAAAATCATAAATACATGGTTTTCATTAGGATGTTAAATGTGTTTCAATGGGATTAAAATAATTTTTTGGTGAATATTAACTTTTACGTTTAATTAATCGTGATTAACGTTAATTAGTGAAATTTAAGGTAAAAATGATATTATAAAAATATGAAAATACCTTTAAACTTGTCCTAAACTTATTTGATGAGTCATGGCCGACCAAGAAAATCCATTGGTCATCTTGGCGACTCCATGGAGCCACTTGGGTAAGAAAATGATATTAATAAGTTTTTAATTAAAGTAAAAATAAAATTGTCACAAACATGTATTATTTTAATAAAATAATTATTATATGGGGTTATATAAGTTAACATTTTTACTATAAATATAAATTGGAAAGATAAAACGATTTCCAACATCATGGTAATTTTTTTATAATTTTTAGACATTATATAAATTAAATGTTTTATGACACAATGATAATGCAGCGATTAACTCATTAATTAACGATTTAAATAAAATGAAACGATAATGTAAAATATAAGGATTACACTTGTCAAAAACCGATTTGATGAGAATATATCGAACCCTTATCACCTTAGCCTTGAAATATATCATTTTGGGACCTTTATAATCCAAAAACCATTTCATAATAATCTAACATTTCAATCTTTCCAAGAGTGCCCTCCTCTCCTCTTATAAAAGGACCCCACCACTACCACCTTATTCACACCTTCAAAGCCATTTGGCTCAGCCAAACTCAGCCCCAATACTCTCCCAACTTCCATCTCTTACTCCTAGAAGCCTCACTTTGGGTATAAGTCTTCCCAAGGAAGCCTTTGGCTCAAATCAAAAAGAGTTACCCGATTTTAAGGTAATGTATTCTCTTATGCTATTTTGTTTTATTTTGATTCTCCAACCCCTTAAACTATTTTTATTCCATTATTTTGTAATAACAATAGTATCTTCAATATACTAGGATGTTTTTATGAGAAGTATTTTATTTACACTTACACACACCTTCGTCAAATGGTTAAAGAACATACTGTTTCTGTGGTTGGCGAATTTCTGTCTCCCGAAATGATGATTGTTCAATATTCTTTTAACACCTCTCATAGTGGCCATTAATATGTGACTATATTTACATATGATATATATTATGTTTAGTTTTTCCTTATTCTTCTGTATTTCTCATTTATGGCATACCTTTATTATTTCCATTATGGGTAAATGCGATAATTTCATTTTAGGAAGTGCGGACTACCGCCCCCTCAATGTGATTTGAATCGTTAATGCCATATGTGAGATGCAAAAGGGATTGAGTAAATGATATTATATATTATATTATACTGTAATTATAATATACCTTTATATAATTATTATTTCATTCCATTAAAAACAAAATAGAAATGAAGGTAGCGTTCATGCGTACGTACGGCTTACCGTCTCCATGAACGGTGCATTTCATTTCTTACCTATAGATGTTTTGTAATATTATAAATGCATGTATATACTAGATATATATGATATATATGATATCTACATCATAAATATAATTCTGTATATTATGGATATTTCACCACATGAACAACTTGTAATTATAAGAAGGTTATTTTTGACTCAAGTACCAAAGATCGACAAAATGACCATTATTAACTTAAATAATTACATAATGTTAATAACATGGTAATAAGTGATATAAAAGGAATAATTAACTTGAAAAAGGTTTTTAAGAAAGTAGAAATTATCTCTAGTTTATAATTCAGGGGATTAAATAACGATCGAGTCAAGTCAGACACGAGGTAAAGGAACTTCTTAACCCAATTTCCATTCATTGGGTTAATCTCATACTTTCCAATTATGTCATGATATTATTATGTTATATCTTGTATTTATACATTATTTATGTGTAAATATAGTTAATACACATAATAGATCTATTTTATTTAAAAAATTATGTTTATAAGGGACTTCTTATTAATCTCCTCTCGTTGAGGAATATTTTGTTTTATACACAACTTTCTTTTATACGATGTATAAACCCCATTGACTTTTTTTTCAAAAGGAATCTTTTTATACGAAGCATTTTACTAAACGACAAAATGGAATGTTTTTTTCGTACGTATGTGGCGACAACGACTTCTCCGCCTCCGTGACCATTATTTGAGTTTCGACTTCCTGTACAAGCCATATCTTTTTTTTTAAATGAAACATATATACAAAGTTTTAATTTTCCTTTATTTTGGTATTGAAAATGGTTTTGAAAGTGTTTTTATTATATCAATGTGTTTTATTGATATCTTGTGATTGAAATGTGGAAATGTTATGTTTCCTTTATGCATGTTTTTTGTGATACGATTATGTTATTGTTTCTGATATGTTTAAACCTATTCATATGAGGAATGCATTGGACTTAATAAGTGACTGGTGGAGCCTTCTATAGCTCCTCGATACATCGGTAGGTCTCATGAGACAAACTGGTGTCTTGGCAGGAGGCCTTGACAAAATCTTATTTGTAGTCTTGGCATGAGTCCTTGGCTACGTGGTTATGATAGTCTGGCATTATGAATTCCATCATTATGAAAGTGGTTATTGATATTGCATGTGATTATTCGACCAGTAGAATATCCATGTGAAGAAGTAAATGGAATTATCTCATTATACTTATTCCATATTATGTTGAAGTTCATGTTCAAAAGTCTTTTGTTTTAGTTATACATTTCCTTAAATGTTTATGTTTATTTATGAAAGCTTCTGCTAAATTTTTATCCTTACTGAGCATCTAAGCTCACCCCTTTCAATGTTATAATTTTCTCAGGATGTGAAGAAATATTTTATGACTGACCTGCAGGGATAGTATGAAGGGGATATGGGTGTGGAATATGGGGACTATGTTTTTTTAGTTTTTCACATTATGATTTAATGTAACATTTATGAATGTATCTAGTGTTTCCAAGGCTACTAAACTATTCGGTCTTTCGAGACTTGATCTTTTGTGATCAAGCCAATGTTACGAAATAATGCACCGACTCTAGGTAACTCGGGACGAGGCGTTATAGTTGGTATCAGAGGTAGTTCAATACTAACCTTGGAAGATAGATTTAGATAAACTCTGATTAGAGAACATATCCCAAAGATAGACTTGAGGATTAGTATAGAAAAACTTCCTAGAATTTGGGTATTATAGTGATTTTGTGAGTTTTTCGAGCAATACATCCTTGTCTGGATACGAGCAGGTTGAGGCGGCTCTAGCACAGACGTACCTAGGGGTAAAACCCCAAAATACCACTTTGAGCTAGACTGGAATGGGAACTGCTGCACGACAACGGGCCTTGCTGCACTCTTGGTTACGACACTCCTGGGGGATATGCTTCAGATAATTATCATTTTCTTTAGAACCCATTATGAATGGTTTATGAGTATATACTTCCTTAATGAAAACATTTTTTTATGATTATGGATAATATCCATAAATCGTTCAAATTATGTTAAGTGTTTTACAAGTATGGAATTATATATTTTGATTCATAAACTAATCTAGTTTATGACATTGTTTAGAAATGGCGCCTAGTAGGAGGAATGGATATCGTATCAATGAATTCACTCTATGTAGGGATTGTCCTCCTTCTCAAGATAATTATTGTGGAGCTAGAGATAAAACTGGTGCTGATCAACAAATCACAATACTGGGACAAGTCACTCAGGTTATGAAAAATAACCTTACTCGTATGGAGCACCCTGATCTGCAACATGGAGGATCAATGTTAGACTGCTTCATGAGGCAACAACCACCAAAATTTAATGGGGGTAAAAACACATTAGTAGATGAACAATGGATAAACTCCTTAGTGAAAGTATTCCATGCCTTGGGGAGTAGAGAAAGGGAGAAGGTTGTCATGGCAGTTTACCGGCTCACTGGAGATACCGATTAATGGTGGTCGCTGATTCAAAACACAAAAGAAGATGAAGAAGTATCTAACATGGAGTGGAAAGAGTTCAAAAAAAATTTCGTAGAAAAATACTTCCCTCGAGACCCTAGAGCAGATATGGAAAGGTAATTTCTAAGTCTGAGGCAGAAGGAGGATGAGAATGTCGCAATGTATGAGTCTAACTTTACACGGTTAGCGAGTCATGCTGCTGATTATATACGTAACCCAAGAAGTAAGATCGATCATTTCTTTTATGGGTTAAAACTATTTCTCCATCGAGCAATAGTCTCATAAACCTTCTCATCGTAAAAAGATATTATCTCATGTGCTATCAAGACGGAAAAGGAATTCTTTAAGTCTTATGACTATAAAGCAAAGAAAGAGAAGAGAAGATCATCTGATCAATCTAGAAATGGAAATAATGGGAAGAAGGGAAATGTTGAATATCAGTCCTACAGAAAATGTGGGAAGAAACACCCTGGTACTTGCTTGAAGGGAATGAGAGTCTATTACAAGTGTGGTGAAAAAGGCCACCAAGCTCATGATTGCAAGGGAAATAAAGTTGCTATTAATGTAAAATGCTATAATTGTAGAGAGACGGGACATTATGAAAATTAATGTCCTGAGTGTCAGGGTAACGTACCTCAGAAGAGGCCAAGGGATCAAGTCCAAGCTTATGATATCACTACTGCTGAAGTTAAAGCTCCGAATGACATGGTGGTAGGTAATTTATTGGTTTCCTCAAATTTAGAAAATGCATTATTTGATTCTGGATCATCGCATTGTTTCATATCTTCCCAGTTTTCTAAGAGAATTAGATATTTACAATTTGATTTAACAAGAGAATTGTTAGTCAAAAATATTAAAGTAAGTATCATTGCAACAATGTTTTGTGAATCAGTCCCCATTAGAGCACATAAATGTTCGTTATCTGCTGATCTCATTTTCATACCTATGATTGAGTTTGATATAATCCTCGGTATGGATTGGCTTTCTGACTATGATGCAAAGATAAATTGTAAGAAGAAGGAGGTTATGATTTTTAATGATGATGACAAGGAACACCTTATTTTAGAGAAGAATTGTCACCACTTAATTCTTATTTATATCCACCCCCAGTAACTCAACTAAATTCAGTTATTGGGGAGGAAGAGAATGACATGACTGAGGGCGAGGAAAGTAATGTTCAAATAGAGGATGTATCTATTGTGAATGATTATGTAGATGTGTTTCTGGAAGATTTACCTGGACATCCTCCAGAACGAGAAGTTGAGTTTTCTATTGATTTAATTCCTGGAGCAAGGCCTATATCGAAGACCCCTTATAGAATGTCCACCGTGGAATTAATTGAACAAAAGAAACAACTAGAGGAATTGAGTAATAAGGGATTTATTCTCCCTAGTGTTTCTCCATGGAGATCCCCTGTCTTTTTTGTTAAGAAGAAAGATGGATCTATGTGGTTGTGCATTGACTACATGGAGATCAATGCTATAACAATAAATAACAAGTATCCCATACCTCGCATTGATGATTTATTTGACCAACTGCATGGAGCTCAATACTTTTCAAAGATTGACCTTTGACATTGATACCATCAGTTGTGTGTGAAGAAGGAAGACATTTTGAAGACAGCATTTCGAACAAGGTACGTGCATTATGAGTTTACAGTAATGCCTCTGGATATAATGAATAGTATTTTCAAAGAAAATATTGATGATTTTTTGGTGGTATTTATTGATGATATCTTGGTATACTCCAAAAGCTATGAAGATCATGAAAATCACTTGAGCATTATCTTGAAGACTCTTAGAAGGCATGAATTATATGGGAAGTTTAGCAAGTGTGAATTCTGGCTTCAGGATATTTCTTTTCTTGGCCATATTGTCTCTAAGGATGGAATTTCCATTGATCCTTCTAATAACAAGGCAATCCATGAATGGCCACCACCGACAAGTATAACTGAGGTACACAGTTTTATTGGTTTGGCAGGTTATTATCGACATTTTGTCCCGAATTTTTCCCGATTGGCTAACCCATTAACAAAGCTCACACGTAAAGGGGTTAAATTTTGTCTGGACAAAAGAGTGTGAAGAATGTTTTGAAGAACTGAAGAGAATATTAGTCAATGATCCTATATTGACTCTACCATCGGGGAATGATGGGTTCGTTATTTATAGTGATGCATCAATGAAAGGACTTGGTTATGTCCTTATGAAAAATGATGGAGTTATTGCATATTCATCACGACAGCTAAAAATTCATGAGGAGAACTATCCTACTCATGATATTGAGTTAGCTGCTGTAATCGTTGCCTTAAAGATATGGAGACACTATCTCTATGGTGAAAAATGTGAGATATATACCGATCACAAGAGTTTGAAATATATTTTCTCACAAAAATAACTCAACATGAGGCAAAGGCGATGACTTGAACTACAAAAGGATTATGATTGCATGATACACTACCACCCAGGGAAGGCAAATAAGGTTTCTGATGCTTTGAGAAGAAATGATCATGGAGTTTTGAATATGTTGAGAGTGGAAAGGGATCATACTTTCATAGATCTAGTAAAGATGGATATGGGAATCTCCATGGAGGGTGAAACATCAAAACCTTTTCAAATGTTTTCCAAACCATCTTTACTATAAAGGATAAAGGGTTCTCAGGCCGATGATGAAGAGTTGAAAAAGAATATTAAAGCTGTGAATGATGGATTATTGAGTGACTTTGTGTATGAAGATGGAATTTTGAAATTTGGGAGGAGACATTGTGTTCCCGATATACTTGATTTAAAGAGGGAATTGTTGGATGATTATCATAGTTCCAATTTCTCTATACACCCTGGGAGCACCAAAATGTATAGAGATTTAAAGGGACATTTTTGGTGGGACAACATAAATAGGGAGATTGTTGATTTTGTGTCAAGATGTATGGTTTGACAACAAGTTAAAGCTAGAAGGCAACTTCCTGGTAGAGTATTACAACCTATTCCCATACCTGAGTGGAAATGGGATAATATTACAATGGGATTTGTAATGGGACTACCAAAGACTCCTAGAAGGAATGACGCAATATGGTTCATTGTTGATCATCTCACAATGTCGGCACATTTTCTTTCTATAAGAGAAGATCTACCACTTGAACATCTAGCAATATTATATATTAATGAAGTTGCAAGACTTTATGGAGTACCCCTGTTGATTGTCTCGGATCGTGATCCCCATTTTACATCAAGATTCTGGAAAAGTCTTCAGAAGGCATTGGATACTGAACTTCGTTTGAGCACTGCTTACCACCCTCAATCAGATGGAGAATCAGAACGAATTATTCAAACCATAGAAGACATGTTGAGATCATGCTCACTTGACTTTTAGGGTATGTGGGATCAATATTTACCTCTGGTAGAATTTTCCTATAACAATAGCTTCCATTCAAGTATTCGGATGGTACCATATGAATCGTTATATGGAAAGAGATGTCGCACACCAACCTGTTGGGATGATGTTGGTGAAAGAAAACTTGTTGGTCCAGAACTGGTGGAGGAAACAATGGAAAAGGTGAAATTAATCCAAAACCATATCAAAGCAGCTCAATGTAGGCAGAAGAGCTATGCCGACAACCGAAGGAAGGATTTGTAATTTCAGGTAGGAGATCATGTTTTCTTGAAGGTATCTTCATGGAAGGGAGTTATACGTTTTGGTAAGAAGGGTAAATTAAGTCCCAGGTACATCGGACCCTTCGAAATTCTAGAACGAATTAGGGTTGTAGCTTACCATTTGGCAATGCCGCCAAGTCTCTCCAAAGTTCATAATGTATTCCACATATCACTGTTGTGAAAATACATGCCTGACCCAACACATGTACTCACCTATGAATAATTTGAACAGGATCCCGATCTGTCTTATTGCAAAGATCCTGTCCGGATTCTTGATACAAGAGAACAAGTGCTGAGAAACCGGACGACCCGTCTGGTAAAAGTTCTATGGAGAAACCATATGTTGGAGGAGGCAACGTGGGATTCCGATGAACTTATGATGAAGAATCACCCGAGTATTTTTATATAGTGATATTATATGAAATTTCAAGGAGAAATTATTTAAATGAGGGGAGAAAGTAAGACCCCAAGCTTCCATGGTACACCTCTCTTTGAATAATACAGTAGCATGTGTTGTACGCAACTTCGAGTTCTAACACACACCACAACCAATATAAGTAGCCATTATGAATAGTAATACCTACATTGTGTAATTTTATAAATTTTATCTTTCAAAATGGACTTCATTTTTGGATTCGGAATATCGAAATTAGCCAATGTTGAATTTTTGGTATTTTTCTGAGAACTTCCAATTTTTATGAACAGTGAGAAATACTTAAAAACAAATTTTTACATCAAAATAATTTATAGTGATAAATTATACTATTGAGTGGTTTTAAGGTATAATTAGAATATATTTTTACCATTTTATCAAATTGTGTTCATTATAATTAATTTCACTTTGAAATTGGACATAAAAAATTGTCAATCTTTTGATATATATTATTTCTTAAAAACACGCTATTTGTTGTGACCGCGGGAATTAATTATAAAAGTAATTTATGCAACTTATATGTTTGGAATTTTTTAAATAGAAATCATTTTAGAATTCGGAAAATCAATTATAGCTTAGGGTGAAATTTTGGCATTTTTCTGAAAAACTTCAATTTTTGATGAATAGTCAAACAACTAAGTGGTAGTCAAAAAACTAATTTTTTGATTAAATGAAACATTACCACTTCATTGATTTTATTTTCAAAAATCCGACATACATGGTTGTCATTAGGAAGTAAAATTTGGTTCAATGGGATTAAAATAATTTTTTGGTGAATAGTAACTTTTAAGTTTAATTAATCACGATTAAAGGTAATTAGTGAAATTTAAGGTAAAAATGATATTATAAAAATATGAAAATACCTTTACACTTGTCCTACCCTTATTGGATGAGTTATGGCCGACCAAGACAATCCACGGGTCAACTTGGGGACCCCATGGAGCAACTTGGGTAAGAAAATGGCATTAATAACTTTTTATTTAAAGTAAAAAAAAAATTGTCACAAACTTGTGTTGTTTTGATAAAAAAAATTATTATATGGGGTCATATAAGTTAACATTTTTACTATAAATATTCATTGAAAATCTAAAACGATTTCCTACATCATGGTAATTTTTTTATAATTTTTAGACATTAAATAAATTAATTTTTTTATGACCCAATGATGATGCAGTGATTACCTCATTAATTAACGATTTAAATAAAAAGAAAAGATAATGTAAAATCTAAGGCATACACTTTTCAAAATCCAATTTAATGATAATATATCGAACCCTTATCACCTTATCCTCAAAATATATCATTGTGGGACCTTTATTATCCGAAAATCATTTCATAATAAGGTAACATTTCAATCTTTCCAAGAGTGCCCCTCCTCTCCTCTTATAAAAGGCCCTCACCACTACCACCTTATTCACACCTTCAAACCCATTTGTATCTGCGAAACTCGACCAAAATACTCTCCCAACTTCCCTCTCTTACTCCTATAAGCCTCACTTTGGGAAAAAGGCTTTCCAAGGAAGCATTTGGCTCAAATCAAAAAAGAGTTACATGATTTTAAGGTAATGTCGTCTCTTATGTTATTTTGTTTTATTTTGCTTCTCCAACCCCTTAAACTCTTTTTATTCCTTTATTTTGTAACAAAACCAGTATCTTAAATATAATAGGATGTTTTTATGAGAAGTATTTTATTTACACTTACACACACCTTCGTCTAATGGTTAAAGAACATACTGTTTCTGTGGTTGGCGAATTTCTGCCTCACGAAATAATGATTGTTCAATCTTCTTTTAACACCTCTCATGTTGGACATTAAGATGTAACTATATTTATATATGATATATATTATTTTTATTTTTTCCTTATTCTTCTGTATTTCTCAATTATTTCATACCTTTATTATTTCTATTATGGGTAAACGCGATAATTTCATTTTAGGAAGTGCGGACTACCGCCCCCTCAAAGTTATTTGAATCGTTAATGCCATATGTGGGATGCATAAGGGATAGAGTAAATGATATTATATATGATATTATACTTGAATTATAATATACCATTATATCATTATGATTTAATTCCATTAAATATGAAATAGAAATGAAAGTAGCGTTCATGCGTACGTACGGCTTACCGTCTCCATGAATGGTGCATTTCATTTCTTACCTCTAAATGTTATGTAATATTATAAATGCATTTATATACTAGATATATATGATATATATGATATCTAAATCATGAATATAATTTTGGATATAATGGATATTTCACCACATGAAAAACTTGTAATTATAAGAAGTTTATTTTTTACTCAAGTACCAAAGATCGACAAAACAACCATTATTAACTTAAATAATTACATAACGTTCATAACATGATCAAAAGTGATATAAAAAGAATAATGAACTTTAAAAAGGTTCTTTATCAAGTAGAAATTAACTATAGTTTATTATTGAGGAGATTAAAGAACGATCGAGTCAAGTTGGACATGAGGTAAGGGAACTTCTTAACCCAATTTCCATTATTTGAGTTAATCTCCTACTTTCAAATTATGTCATGATATTATTATGTATTATGTGGTATTTATAATTTTCATTATGTGTAAATATAGTGAATACACATAATAGATCTATTTTATTTACAAAATGATTTTTATAAGGGACTTCGTCTCAATCTCCTTTCATTGAGGAATATTTTGTTTTATACAAAACTTTCTTTTATAAGGTCTATAAACCCATTGACTTTTATAGTTTTTTTTCAAAATGAGTCTTTTTATATGAAACATTTCACTAAACGAAAAAATGGAATGTTTTTTTTGTCGTACGTATTCGGCGACAATGACTTCTCCACCGCCGTGACCATTATTTGATTTTCGGCTTCCTCTACAAGCCATAACTTTTTTTAAAATGAAAAATAAATACAAAGGTTTAATTTTCCTTTAATATGGTATTGAAAATGGTTTTGAATGTGTTTTTATTATATCAATGTGTTGTATTGATATCTTTTGATTCAAATGTGGAAATATTATGTTTCCTTTATGCATGTTTTATGTGATACAATTATGTTATGGTTTATGATATGTTTAAACCTATTCATATGAGGAATGAATTGGACTTAATAAGTCATGGGTGGAGCCCGCTATAGCTCCTCGATGCATCAGAAAGTCTCATGAGACAAACTAGTGTCTTGGTACGAGGCCTTGACAAAATCTTATTTGTAGTCTTGGCACAAGGCCTTGGCTACGTGGTTATGATATTCTGGCATTATGTATTCCATCATTATGAAGGTGGTTATTGATATTGCATGTGGTTATTTAACCAGTAGAATATCCATGTGAAGAAGTAAATGACATTATCACATTATACTTTTTCCATATTATGTCGATGTTCAAGTTTAAAAGGCTTTTGTTTTAGTTATACATTACCTTAAATGTTTATGTTTATTTATGAAATCTTCTGCTAAATTGTTATCCTTACTGAGCATCTGAGCTCACCCCTTTCAATGTTTTAATTTTTTCACGATGTGAAGAAATATTTTATGACTGACCTGTAGGGATAGTCTGAAGGGGATATCGGTGTGGACTATGGAGACTATGTTATGTAGTTTTTTACTTTATGATGTAATGTAACATTTATTAATGTATCTAGTGTTTACAAGGCTAGTAAACTATTCGGTCTGTCGAAACATGATCTTTTGTGATCATGATAATGTTACGCAATAATGCACCGACTCTGGGTAACTGGGGTCAGGGTGTTACAAATATTAAGAAGAAAAATTTAATAAGGAGATAATACTTGTGTTGGAGACTTGATATTTCCTTGGAAGTATCATTGATATTGAAGGGATTAGGCTACTTATGAGTGATAATGAATTATTTTCCTAGGATAGGGTTCTAGGGAGATTAATATTAAACAAATTCATGTGGTAATTATAAATTTATGTGTATCTTTTAGGGGTGTCAGTGAAATATTTTTATAAGTTAATAGAAGAGAACTTTTCAATATAAATTTATATTTTTTAATAATGTAACAAAATTATCAAAGTCCAAATGATTAAAAATAAGAAAAGGATTGTGGGAAATATATCTTGTTAGAAAAAAATATTAAAAATTAAATTCAATGTACGTTTTTTAAAAATGTTTTAGTGCTTTTACACTAGGTAAAACCAAATTAACACATTTTATGTTTTCTACAATAATTAATTTTTTTATCTTTAGTAATTAATTTAAAAGAAAAAACATATAAGTGCCCTTTATTACCTATTTTTAAAATTATTAATTCAATTTTTAAATATATTTTATCGTATAAAATTTCTATAGTTATAACAAGTTAATTTTAAAATAAAAACACTTAAATGCGTAAAACATTTTTTTTTGAAAAATATCATTATTAAGCGTTTCAATTTAAATATATGATAACATTATCCCAGTTACATATTTTAAAGACATTAATTAATTTATTATTAATTTAATATAATGTATGAGGTTTATATGAGAATCCAATACTGAAACTCACCTTGAAAATACATGATTTAAAGAGAATAAAAAAATTGATTTTTTATATTAAAGTTACATTTTTCTTTAATTCGAAATTTTTTTAATAGGTTATATATATAAAAATAATATTAAAAATTGATTAATATTATTCTTTAATTTCGTGTTTCATTACTTTAATGGTTTTAAAGTCTTTTAGTTTATGTTTACAGAGTTATAAACTCATGGAAATTATAATTTCCGTAAACCATATATTTTTTGACTAAAAATATAACTTTTTAGAAGATGATAAAAAATTAATATTATGTTAATTTTTATAGAATGAATTAAAAAATAAATATCGTTGCATTAATTTGAAATTAAAAAATTTGTAAATTCAATTTTTGAATAATGACATGAAATACAATGAAAAACCATTTTGAATTGGAAAATAATATATTAAAATATTAACTATTATTATAATTCTTATTTAATATCATTTACCAAAAAAATTATTTATAACCAATTATTAATATGGAGCATAATTTGTCATTAATAATGTTTTTTTTTGAAATATAAATTCCTATATCATAAATGGACATTTTTCAAAAAATTCTTTTTTTTGTAAAAAATGATCTTATTATCCATTTTAGGTAAACTAATTGAATTTAATTCATGTTAAAATTAAAAATTATTTTATTTCTATAAATTTTTTATAAAGTGGTTACTACTATTCGTTGCAAATAAATCAATAATTATGTTTTAATGGTCATGATTATTATTTATATTTTTATCAAAATATATAATGGTTTTATTTTAGTTCAGTTTTTTTGTAGAGAAATCCATCAAACACATCGACTTGTTTAACGGTAATCATATGATAGAATTTTAGGGTGTTTAAAATTATCCCTACCTAAGCACTAGGCTGAAATTTCATTCTAGTTCCTAGTTTATGCGTGATATTATCTATATCCTTGTACATATATTCACATTCGTCCGAATTTCTAATAGGGTGCCACCTCACCCCAGTTCCTTAAGTTAGGCGACACTCTATTTTACCATGACCTAATATTTGGGGTAGAATTCACCTAAGTTCCTATACAAGGGTGAGACCTTTCCTAGGCCCTTTAACCTTGGGATGCCTTCACCTAGGCCCCTTCACAAGGGATACCCTTCACTCAAGCCTCAATACTTGGGTGGCCAATCATCCCAAGCCATTCTAATAGAGTGTTTCTTATCCAAGGCATCCCTACTAGGGTGAACCTTCTCCTCAGTGTTTATACTAGAGACATACTTCAACCCTAGGTCTCCCATATAGGTTCCAATTTATCAAGGACCTATATTTGGGTGACCATCATTGCAATATATTACTTCATCTGAGGCCCTCCTATTTGATTCCTTATACACATTGAGTTGAGATACTCCTCTTGGATCCTGAAATTCATTCACCTGGATCACATTTGACAGTGAACTAGTATGCGCCTCATACATGGTGTATTAAACTACGTTTTCTAGTCTTTACACCTTGTCTGGTTACCAATAGTCATGAAATGGGCATACGTATGTAGGATTTTTTCTAAGTGTAATCCTTGTCCCTTCCCACCTTCCCCAGAGCCACTTACTAGGTCGAGAATCTTGGGATAACATATGCATAATCCACACACATATCCTTTTCATTCCTAGGAAAGGACCAAGGATTTTTAATAAGAGTAATAAATAATCATGACTTCTTCTATTTATTTACCCATAGATTGGATAAAAATGATAGATAAACCTAATTCATAATCCCACTAAATATTATTGTTTCCCCTTTCACAATAAAAACATCCTTGTTGCATAAAGTAAGAATTCATGGAATAATCCCATAAAAAAATTTAAATTATTCAATTTGAACTATGTGTTATTTGATTCAGGTTAATCAGGATTATTTGGACCCATTTATAAGGTTGAATACCAACAACCCGTTGGTCAGGGTTTCATGACCTTAAAAGGATCTTAATTTTTACATTGATGCACAACCTTAAAATCCACCACATTGGTTTTTTTCACATTTCACCAAAATGATGGATGTCTACCGTTAAATATTAATGAAATACAGGGGTTCTGATTCCATTCTTATGGATACAAAATAATCCTGTTTAATGGGTTTCATCACAGCTCCACCTCACCCACCACCTCCCTGAATAGAGATAAAATCTAGAGTTCTTTCTATAAAGATTTAAACTATAACATATCTTACTAATTAGAGGAAGATATAGAAACATTTATTTACATATGTTCTTACATATACACGTGATTGAGATCTATATATTAAATGATTTAACTAATCCCACAGTGGTATTTAGTAAGGATACATAAATATATCTTAAATCTACAATAAAGTCTCAAGGTAGGAAATCATTCACCCTAAAACGGTGAGATGAACATGACCTCCTATCCTATTGACGAATACACATTCAAAATCATCAATGGTAAAGAATTAATTACCATAATAATTTCACACCTCAATGAAAGGAATAATGTTTGGAGCCTTCTTTGTCCTTTATTTTTTATTAATCATGTTTTTATATGTTTGGGAAGTGTTTTGGATAGTTGGTGGCAATATGAGGCCATCAGCTAGCTAGAAGAGGTAACCAACTATCTAGTATATAATCCCATAACATATATATGGATTCAGTTTCCAATGGATAATTGGTGGAATGACTGAAGATATGTGCATAATAATAATGCCTAATAGCTAAATGGTGGGCCTCCATCATCCAACTAATGAAATTTCTATAGGTGGAGGACATCAACGTGTACCCACATACTAGCTAGCGAGGCCCAACAGCTAGCCAGTGATGTTAATGGGGATGAATTTTTTGTAAGGATGAAACATTCATTTTCACCTAAAATATGTTTTAATCTCCTTGATCTGACCCTTACATTCCTATTTTTTATTTTCATTTTTTAGGGGACACTTGGTGAAATTATTGGCTCTCTTCCTCTCTTTAATGGTGAATATTTGTCCCAATTGGAAGCTTCGATCTATGTTGGATGCAATCTAATAAAAAAATCCACTATAATTAGTTTTCTTCATTTATTCACCATGATTTTGATGTATATGACAATATATTATTGTATATATCAGGGAAATATATAATTGATGTTGTTTTAATTGGATTAAAGTTCTTGAGAATTAGATCTCTTCATCTCCCTTCACCATTCAAAAAGGGAATAACATTTTTACCATACTTGAGGGAGTTGTATCTGTCATACGATCTATATCTTTGTGATCCTTGTGCTATAATGATGACTTAATTTGGTTTTTAATGTTGAAATTTTATTTTATATTTGGTGTAAATGGAAAGTGTTTCCAAAATGAAACTAATTTTAAAACTTTATTTATACACCTAATTTATTTGAAAAAAATGTATCAAAGATGTTTTTGAAATGAAAGTAGTTTTTGAAGACTAAAAGTGGCGCGATATTGCTAATGAAGTTTTTTAAGAAAATGTGGTCATGGATTTGGAATGTTTTTTCCTTGGAAATTTTTGTGAAACATGATTTTTTCCTTCAATTTAATGAGGATGCAATAACACATTGGGATACCTAGGGATACTGGGGAAAACTAGACATAAATAGGCCCTAATTGATTGAGATATCACTAAGAGATGTTCAGATGATTTTATGTCTTCTAAGGGGTATCCGTTTTGAGGATCCGATGTTCCAAAACATTAGGATTCAATTATCGTGGCTTTTATCTTAGTTTATTATTAGTTTTGTATACCCTCATTTTATAGATTACCCTATTTGGAATCATTATGGATAGATTACATGCATATATATTAATATGATTATTTTACCACTTGATCTTGATAAGGATATTGATTCTTTAAAATTATAGTATTTATCTATTTATGCTATTTAATATTTGACATGTCATATTTCTCTTCTTATTTTAATATGGAATGACTTTTAAAAATATATAATGTTTTTGAAAATAAGACCAAATAATATTTTTATGTGGAAAATGATATATTTTAAAAGTGTTTTAGAAATATGTCTTAAAATAGAACTAATGGTTTCATGTGGATAGAAATTGTATAGATTCTGTCATTTTAACCTAATGACCATAAGTGCTCATAACCTATTCTTTTTAATTTGGGCATTTATATATTTTTTATTATAAGATACAAGTAATGGGAAGAGTATAATGTAGAGGAAAACTCACCCGTACAATGATTCCATTCTAGTGGGTTAGGATGGTATTGACTTATGGTCATGTGAAGATAGACCCATGTCTGTATTTGGGTAACATATTTATGATATTTAGGTTTATCATTCAGAACTTGTTATCCCATTATTTGGTTTTACCTTTTGGTTTGGTTTTTCTATCTTATAATGTACTATAAATATCTAATTTTGTTAATGAGATTATTTTTATCTTATCATATATTACATGGAGGGTTAAATCATTCCCATGTTTCTTTGTATAATTCTTTGATTATTGTCACCAACCCATGGATATTGGGAATGCACATTAGGCCTTGTGGAAGGCTAATTCAGGTTACTTTATAGGTTAACCTGGGATGGTCTATTCAAAACTAGTTTCAAATGGATATGTTATCATTAAATACATACTCATTCTTATGTATCACCCTATTGTGTTTTGTTGTTATTGATAGACTAGAGTTAGGACTATCAAAACTGTAGAGGTAGTGTTGGACTGTTCATGACTAGCTTCATTTCATGACAATACTTGAGTTATTATGGGACATTCAAGGTTTTCCAATGTTATTATTTTTATCTTTTCCATATTAGCCTCAATTATTTTAATTCATTTTGGGATTATGTAATTGAATTATTTTATAAATGGCTTCCATACTCTTATTTTATATATTATAGATCCTCTAAGATGAACAATCTGGAATACTAGAGGGGAAGATATGAAGGATTCTCTATAAGATAATCCTCATGTTAAATTGGTTTTGGTGGAAAATATCAACCAAAAAATATATTATATGGGAGAAGTCTCCAATATTGAACCATAACTAAAGGTAGACCATACTTCAAAATTCACTAATCAACATCGACTAATATTTCATGGCGATAAGGATCCATATGATAAAGAAAAATGGATTGAGTGGATTGAGAGTATTTTTTACTTTATGAAAACTCTAGGAAGTCTCCAAATTCTATTTCAGAACATACATTCATAATGGTCAAGGAAATAAGTTATGGTAATCCATTGTACTAGAAATGTTTGAAAAATATCTAACATGCAATACCTTCAAGAAACCCTTCAATCGACAGTCCTATCATGAGATGCTGAGAGAGGTGAAGGAAAAAGAGTTTGTCACTTTGAAGTAGGGAGAAATTTCTGTTATAGATTATGCTTCTCAATTTTATTAGTTGGTGAAAATGCCTCTATATCATGATTCCAATCTCTCTCTAGGAGTGGAGGATTGAAATGGGTTTTAGGGAATAAATTAAATCTATACTGATTCTTATATGCTTACCCTCCTAATCAAAGGTTCTGGGCATATAAGATATGGATGAAGAGGTCATTGATAGAAAGGGATGAATATTATAATCATTTGGGATGGTAGGAGGTTTCTAGAGTTAAAATTGTGGACAAAAAATAAAGTGGTATGACCAACACTGATGTGGTGGAAGGAGTGCGTGATATCCATTAGGGAAGAGTCAAGTGCTATGTTACCGGTGTAGGAATAAGGTAAACCTCCAACATGATTGTAAGGCATCGCCCAGGGTGTGTCCTAGATATGGTAAATATTGTTATCTTCATTTTTTATATGATGGGGAATCCTATTGAGGTAGATTTGGATCCTCTTATACCAAGTTATATCATATTAAAATTGGCATAGAATAATGGTTAGATCATAATCTTATACTAGGGGAGATTCTCATATAGAGAAGAAGGAGAAGGATGAGGTGGGACCTCTATCTATAGTGGAGTGTGTGCTAGAGGATTCATAAGAAGGACCATATACCATGGGACGTATAATGTTTATTACATATTCTATGGTTATGGTTTTTTTATAATAGTGAAACTTATTCCTTTATCGCATCTAAGTTGATCGATACATTGGGATTGCATTCAAATCCTATGCCTTTCATGACGAATCATTCCAATCATTTTGTGAAGAAGTCGAAGTAGGGATTTATATGTTTTGGGCAATAGGTGATGATAACTGATAATGAAATTGTTTGGGACTTTTTTAGTTATTGATCATGACATCTTTTATCTTATTATCAAAATAGATTAGATAATTATCTATAATGACCAAATTTATTTCTATATTCATCGGGTTGAATTTATTTATTTCGATGGAGTCACACAAGTTTTTGATGGTGAGTGGGATCCTAAGTTTATAAGATAAGGTTCCATTTCTCCTTATAATGAAATTATCTCTTAATAGGTATAAATGTTTCTTCTTGATGTTTTTGATCCATTTCTTAGTTGTTCTCTTCGAGACATGGTGAGAGAATATCCCAATATCATTCCAGATGACTTCAATGAGTTACCACATCATATGGATATTTAGTTCTCAATATATTTTATTCTAGGGATAAAACCCATATATTTAACCTTACACTAATTGACACCAAATGAATTAAGAGAATTATAGGTTTACCTTGGGGATCTTGAGGAAAAGCGATTTATTTATCCAAGAGTTTCACCTGGAGAATCAATAGTTCTCTTTTTAAACAGGGCATACATGAGTCTCTGACATTGTGCTGATTACAGAAGAATCTACAAAGGGAAGTAAAGAATAAATATAAATTTTCTAGGATTGATTACCTATTTTATCATCTCAATGGTTCTCTATGGATTTCAAAAATTGATCTCAGATCAGGGTAACATTAGATGAGGGTTTGAGAAGAAGATATTCCTAGGGAGACATTCATGAAAATTTATGGTCTATATGAGTAGTTTGTTATGTCATTTGGACTTAATAAAACTCCTACAATGTTTATGGATTTAATGAATCAGATATTTAATGGGTTCTTGGGTTATTTTATAGATGTCTTAATGGATGATATTCATTTTTATATCATATTAGAGTAGGATCATGTCGATAATATGAATACCATTCTTCTAATATTTAGGGGGCATAATTTTTATTGAAATAAATCCAAATGTTAGTTCTGGATTCAATATGTGAAATTTTGGGGCCATGTTATTTTTGAGAAATCAATATTAGTGGATCCAAAATAGATTAAGGTAGTTATGTTTTTGGAGTATCCCATTATTATATTTGAGATCTGGAGTTTCATGGGAAAGTTTTTCGTCATGATTTTTTAGGATCTCTCCAAGCTCACAACCTCTTTGAAAAATGTTTCCTATAATGGTGTAAATTTTGTTTGGAGTGATTAATGATAGGGTTGTTTTTAGGAGTTGAAATTGAGATTGACTTCAACTCCAATATTGATTCTTCTTAAGCTGTGTGTTGGTTATGTTGTTTATTATGATTCATTAGGTATGTGTTTGGGTTATATGATGATGCATAAGAGATAGGTAGTAGCTTATGGATATCATCGATTACACCATCATGATAAGATCAATTACATCAAGATAATGATTTAGTGGAAGTGATTCTTTCCCTTAAGACTTGACACCACTACCTCTTTGAGGACTGGTTTATAGTGTATCCCGACCATATGATTTTGAAGTATACTTTCACCCACAGGGTTAAAATCCTAAGACAGAGATGATGGGAATAGTATATTTAGAATTTTATTTTTATATTTACAACACCCCGAAAAAGGAAATGTTTTCATAGATTACTTGAGCATAAAATTTATAACTCATGCAGTGATGGAATCAATGAAAGAGTAGTGATTTATGAGATTGTTTGTTGTGGGACACTTAGTTTAAGGGAGAGATAATGAGAATGTATTACTAGCTTGTAATTATGCTAGATCACATATGGATAATTATATTCAACTTAGGGAGACATTGGATATAGAGTATTAGTGAATTAGTAGGAAACTTTATTACCGAGAGGCCTCATGAGAGCAGTCTCAATCATCCAAAGGAGTGGTGCACTAATGAGGAAGGATGTTTATTCTGATGAACTTTAGATAGGGATTAATAGATGATAAAAACTCGTCTAATTATTCCATACACCATGGAGCAACAAATATGTATCATGAATTGAGGTTTCTTTGCTGGTTGATGTAAATAATGCAATCGATTGTGGATTTTGTGTCTTAGTGCCTTGCTTGTATGATTATTTTGGTGGAACATCACAGTCCGAAAAGTTTTCTATAACCATCACCCATTAAAATATAAAAATGGGATGAAATAGAAAAGTAAATCATGATTGGTCCAACATGGACTCCTAGTGCTAAGGATGTGATATGGGTGATTATTGATCTAATCATTAAATTTGTGCATTTCATAACCATTGAGGTGTTGATAACGGTAGATACCTTGGGAACATGTATGTGAAGAAAATTTTTAGGCTATATAGTTTGATATAGACTATCATATTTAATAGTGACCCAGGCATTACATCACGGTTATTGAGTGGATTATATACAATAATGGGTTTTTAGTTTAATTTGAGAATAAATTATTTTCATTAAATGGATTGATAGATAGGTTAATCCATTTAAGTTTTTGAATGGATGATCTGGGAATTTTTACTTGAATTTAGTGGATCATAGAAAAAAATCATTCTACAGTGTAATTTTCCTATGATAAAAGTTCATAGGTGTCAATATGGATGAATCCATTTGAGGTGTTTTATAGGTGGCCTTATAGGACCCCTATTTACTGGGAATAGGTTGGAGAATAGTCCTCGGTTAGACCAAGTATCATTCAAGAGATAAAAGATACTGTATTATTAATCAGAAAGTGGTTTACGACAAATTAGATTCACCAAAAATCTTTTTTCGATCACAGTCATCACCCCTTGGACTTTGAGGTAGGTAATTAGGCTTTTCATAAAGTTTTACCTTGGGTGGGGCATAGAAATTTGGGGAAGCACGTTAATTTAACACCTCATTATATTATCTCATTTGAGATCTTGGAGTGACTATAGAAGGTGGATTATTAGTTAGACATACTTTATAGTTTTAATTCTATCAATAATATCTTCTATGTTTCCTAACTTAAAATGTATTAGGTGCATAAATCCCACAAGATTGAGTGAGAGGATTTTGAGACTGAACACAACACCTCAGTGGTTGAAAGGAATGTTCTAATAGTTTCATGAATGGATAAGGTGCTACATGGAAAGATGTTCCCACTAGTTTGAGGGAGTTGGAAGTATGTTATGTCCAACCATGAGACATGGTATTGTAGGGACTTGATGATGCAACTATGACCTTATCTCTTCTTAGTTTTATGGTCATGTGTATTTTTGGGGATATAATGATTATATGATGGGGATAAATATCACAAATAATGTATATACTAAAGTATTGATCTTATATTCTTTTTAATTTTAATTTTCCATGTCATTTTTATGTTTGAGAATTGTTTTAGATGATTAGTGGTAGATGGGGGACACTGGATAGCTAGTGTAGATCAGATGAACACCTGGATGGATACAGGCACCACTAGTAATTCAATGGAATTCTTGGAGTTATATGTTTTTTCTTATACCCACCAGCTCGATGGTGTAAGTCCTATAGGTGTAGGCCTTATTCCTACACCCATGGTCAATCCAGTGGACTTCCGTCTAGCCAGTGAGGATAATGGCACAACAATAATGTTACTAGGCATGCAGTTTTGTAAGAGTGGAAAGTTTATTTTCTCCAAAATTTTGTTTTAATCTCCCATAATTTGATCTTTACATCCATAATTTATTTTTTCTAGATTTAGAGTATCCTTGGTGTCATTCTTGGATATTTTCCTCTCTTTAGTGGTGAATCTTTGTAACGATTGGAATGTTGGATCTCTCTCGGGTGAAATTCAATAAGTGGTTGATTTATAACTATTTTTCTTCTCCTGATATGTATTCATTTTATTTTTCATAGTACCACATCACAAGATCTATCATGGACATAGATAAATAATTTTTTTTCATTAGATTTAGGTTCTTTAGAATCCAATTTCTTCCTCTCCCATCACCAATCAAGAAAGAAAATCAGTTATTCTCATTCATTTGGTAGGTGTCTTTATCTTATGACTTATCGCTAAGTGATCCTTGTATTTTTAGGATGATATAATTTTTTTGAATATTGAAATTGCCTTTGATATTTGCTGGGAATGAAAGGTGTATCAAAATTAAGAGTTTTTTGAAAGCATAATTTTTGAACATGGTGTGTTTGAAAAAATTCCTCAAAGATAAATTTTAAATATTTTTTTTTAAATCATGGGATTAGTGTGTAATTTATATAAAAAATGTTTTATGAAAATTTTGGCATAGATTTGAAATGTATTTTTCCTTGAAAAATTTTTGTGAAACATGATTTTTTTCATTAAACATAATGATGATATAATATAACATTGGGAGACCGTGGGTTACAAGTGAGAACTGTGCATAAACCATCACAAGTAGAATTAACTATCACTAGGGAGGGTTCTCTTAAGGCCATGGTTTCTAATGGATAAACATTTTAATGAGCTCTGGTTCTAGAGCATTAGGATAAAATGATGCCATCTAGTGTCTTAGATTTTTCCTTAGTTGTGTATACCATCATGTTAGGTATTTCCCTCTTTAAATTATTTGGGGATACATTCCATGATTGTATGTTGATATTATTATTTCACCACTTGATTATGATATGGATATTGATGCTTGATTTTTTTATTTAACTTTTTTTTCCATTGGATATGTGATATGTCACATTTCTCAATTTATTTTAATATCAAATGATTATGAAAGGAATGGTTTTTTTAAAAGAAAACAAAATCTTATTTTTATTTGGAAAATGATTTATATTAAAAAAAATTATAAATTTTTAATTAAGATAAACTAATTGATGGATATGGATATACATTGTATCGATTCATTAGTGCTATCCAAATGATCTTTACTAATGAAAAGCTACCATTTTATTTGTGTGTTTATAGAAAATATCTTCCATTATACCGGTAAGTAGAAGAGTATCATGTAGAGGGTGACTCTCCCAGATTATGTTTCCTTTATGATGGGTTAGGATAGTGTTAACTTATGGTCATAAAGATATAGACCCATGAGTTACTTCATATTTTATGTTTCTATTCTTTTAATTACTCATTTAGAAATTGTTATCCCATTATTGTGTTTTAGGTTTTGGTTCAATTGTTTGATATATGGTGTATTATGGACACTTATTATGAAACTCATATTGTTTTTATCTTCTAAAGTGTCTATTAGCGGTTAAATCATTCATATTTTTATTTTGATGATCCCCTAGTATATGTCTCCAACTTATGGAAATTGGGAATGAATTTTAGGCATTATGGGATGTATTTTAGGTGAATTTATAGATTAAACTAGGTTGGTTTGTTACGATGATTTTTAAATTAAGTCCACATCAAATGAAAAAATTGTGTTCATTGAAATACATTAGAATAAATATTACATTTTGATCCATATTTTTAAAACTAGCCTAAGATTATATCAAAAAATATCCCAGTTTTTATCATCAAAAATGAATTCCAAATATTCATATTTGAATCTTTAGAATTATTACTCAAAGGTATTATAAAAAAACAAACATTTTAATTATTCTATATTTAATTACTAAAATTCTTTATTTGTTTCTTCTTATAAAAACTCAACAAAATGAAATAATTTATCTTCCACATGTTTATTATCATATGCCTATATCCATTAGTGTAATTCTGTAATTAATGACATATCCTCCGTCAATACAACTCAAATACATCTCAGCTTAAATCAAAATTAACAAAAATTATATATATGTTATAATATTGAAGAAGAGATTAGAATCATCTTAAATTTGATCTCATTTAAAAGATATTAATAAATTCATCCTAATATTTCTCTTTTAAATATTTAATAATATATTCATTTTAATTCCTACCATATCAACCTTTTAATTCACTTAAAATATCCCATGAACATAAATAATAACCCTTCTGAAATAACAATATAAATCTTTCATGATAGTAAATCAATCTTATAAACCCTTTGTACACTTTATCTGTTAAGACTCGTAAAATACATGGGAAATTTTTTTGCTTAAGTTTCTTTGGTAGTATACAAGAACGTAGTTTCTGACGACACCTGATTCCGAGGCCCGGTGTGCCCGGAATCATTTTCCGAAGTTTGGCTCGGGTACATTCAGTGAACGAACGATCGGGTTTTTCTAACTCTTGAACCGGTGCTCGGAATCAAATTCCGAGGGCACCGATGGACTCGCATCACCAATAATTTCTTAGGAACACCTTTTATGGAGTTGCGTTTTCTCAAGAGAAGTTGATAAATTTTGTGGAGGTTAAAATAAAAATTTAACTACAATTTTTATTTTACTCTAAGTGGTTTAAAGATTGGGGTGGAAGTTGGGGGAAACCACCCAACATCCATTTGGAGGTTATGAGGGTAGTGGGGCCCACACGAACACTACCCCTTCACCTTCTCTAACCTTCCATAACCTTTCATTAAATTTGACTACTTGTGATAATTAATTATGTGGTTTAAATCAAACTTTTGAATTTCAAACCTTAAGTTGGGTTAATAAAATAAGTAAGGGACTTATTTTATTTTGGGTTGGAGGCTTGTTGCTAGAGAGATTTGGGAGAAAAGCTGAGGGAGACTTGAGTTTCTTCATCCTCTTCATCGAAGAACACGTAGAATGCGAAGAACGCGAAGAAAACCGGATTCCTCGGAGGTCGACGTCACTTTCCGCGACGTCTCCTTCCGCGTTGCCTCTTCCCCCAATGGTTATCTCCACGACAAATCCTCACCCAACTTGTTCGATGAGGTAGGGGTTATTTTGTTTTTGTTCATGATTTCTACCTTGACGTTCTTGGTTAATTATGAACGTTTTTTTTCTATCAATTAACGAGAGGGGGCCAGACCACACAAACACGGCCAACCCTCCTCCCTTATCTATGTTGTTATTCATATTGTGGATTGAAACGGGAATGGCGTGGTGTCATCGCACCGCGCAGGATCGTTCGGTAAGGAATGCGCGGCGCTGTCGTGCCCCAACGTGAAATCGAAGAAGGACGCGACACCGTCGCGCCGCGTTGGAGAAACCCAAATACACCGCGGCCGGACGAACCAAGGCCGTGGCCGTTTCCGGGCCGCGGCGGAGCAGGGAGACCAGTGGCCGGGTCCGGGTCGCCAGCGTC
Source organism: Viscum album (assembly GCA_963277665.1). Taxonomy (NCBI): domain Eukaryota; kingdom Viridiplantae; phylum Streptophyta; class Magnoliopsida; order Santalales; family Viscaceae; genus Viscum; species Viscum album. The sequence goes on from OY728153.1 coordinate 1,958,083,665, forward strand.
GGAACAAGGGGGGACCGGCCGTCGCCGGTTCGTGGCGGCAGAAGAAGACTGGCCAGAGCGGGCGGACCAGACAAGGGATGGTCGGGGGTTACAAACCCCCGGCGGCAAGCTCAAGCGGCCTCCCATAATGGGGGCCGCGGTTACAAAAGCCAGGGGGCATGCGCCCCCCCTTCAAATGGCTCGGCCGTTCGGCCGAGCTTCTGGCCAGCGCGCCGTGCCTAGGCCGGGTCAGGCCGCACCCAGACCGGGCCGGGCCGCGCCAACCGGGCCGGGCCGTGCCCAAGTGGGCCGGACCCGGACCCGGTTCTGGCCGACCCTGGGGGTATCGGGTCGGGTCAGATCGGGCCCGAACCCCTTAATACCGAATATCTTCTGGTCGGACGCCCATAACATGTGCTACATGCCTTAGATCGATGCACCGTCAGTTGCGATGCGATCCTTGGATTGAGATGGTCATTTTGGTATATGGCACTCAAGGTTTCGGAACACTTTGGGTTCGTCCGAGTTGTTTCGGACACGAAACCAACCGGTCCCTCGGAGCGGAAACACTCATATCTTGAGCTCCAGAAGTCCGATTGACATGTCGTTGACTTTGATGGTTTCCTCTTAGTGAGATGGATCCTTTGGATTAATCCGCCCGTGGTTTGGATGCAGGTGGAGTACGGTCAGGTTTGTTTTGATTTAAAAACCAACCGGTTCCCTGGGACGAAAAAATCAATAACTTCCAGACCAAGCGTCCGATTGACATGCCTTCTATGACGCTGAGTTCTTGTTGATGATGCGGAACTTTTGGATACATCAACTCCGAACTTTGTGTCAGTTGATATATCAGCCTCTCGGCTCGTGGAGCAGACCCTCCCGAATGAGTTTTTTTGTGTGCGGGAACCCTAGAGCTGGCTGTGTTTGTGACTGTGAAGACGATGACGACGACTGTACAGAAATCATCAGGGGATTCAACGATGATGACTACATCACTCAGTAATCCTACGTGGATCAGTGATACCAATCCTATGTGGGTCTGATCCTGTGTGGGTCAGCGCTCAGCGGTTCTGTGTGAGCCAACGTCTACAGATCCTATGTGGGTCTGATCCTGTGCGGGTCTTTGCGGGGGTTAGTTACCTATCGATCCTTTGTAGGTCATTGCGGGGGTTAGTACCTGTCGATCCTTTCTGGGTCCGATGTCTTAGATGAATCAGTGGCTACATCTGATCATCTCTATCGTCATACGAAGAAGCATACCTATGTGAGTTGAATCCTGTTTTTCTTTCCTATGTGGATTGTATTGTACTATCCTGTGTGGATTTACGTTTTGCTTACCTGTGTGGACTGGGTTGTACTGGGCTCGAATATTAGAGCCGAACTAGAATTGATGACTTAGGTATATGTATGGGCATATACCTAAGTAGTGTCGGATGTTACTTCGTGATTGTATCTTTCCTTAGTAGATTATCCTTTGTGGATTATGGGAGACCTTCGGGGGTCTTGGGGTCCCTACTGAGTAGCTTATACTCACCCCTTCATGGGATCTGCCCACACTACGTTGTGTTGGTTGCAGATGACAGACATCGCTGATCGTGGTTGAGGCTTACAGAGCAGGATGGTACATGAAGGTAGACCATTGGGCGGGATGTTCTCAGAGCGGGCGGCTAGACCTATGGAGCTATGGAGGCTATCTGTACTCACCCTTCAGGTGGGATTTCCAGTGGACAACTCAATGTTGCGGCTTTACTTTTCAGTTGTTGTTTTCCCTTCCAGTTGTTCTTTACTTTCAGTTTGGGTTTGTATACTGGCCCACTTACTTTTCTACACTTACTGTTGTACCCAGTTTTTACTTAATCTTTACTTCTACTGCTAGCTTGCTCTATGGTGTTTGTTTACTTTACAAAGGCAATTCCTTCCCTTTTTATCGGGATTTACAACTTGGTGCTAGTCTCCAGCCCCTGGCCTATGGAAGGCAGGCTTGGGGTAGTCACGGCATGGGCCTTGAAGACGGGTCGTGACATTATCTTTCTCTTACACAAGATTTCATAGCATAGATTTACTCTTACTTGACCAAACATTACTCTTACATGTGTATTAATTATTTTTATTACACTTATGAAAAATCATGTTTCTTATATATAGCCTTCTCTACATTTTTCATACATTTACATATATTATATATAATCCTAAAAATCTATTGATAATCCTGATTTACACTTATAAAACAATGGTATTTTCTTAAATATATTTAGTTTATTATATAATAAGATTAATTTTATCTTTTATTCATTTTAAAACTTCAGTGTTACTCATATTTAATTTTCAAAATATTGATGTTTTACATCCAAATTTTTAAATTATTTTGAGTCATATACTTTTTAACTCTAGTCACTCGATGTCTTTCTCCTACAACATATTATTTCATTATTCAATATATGGTCAATAAATTTTAACTGATAAATGTTCTGTTTCTAGATCATATAAAACATTTTGGTGTGATTCCCTTCTCCATTCAGATGACGACATCAAATTTAAGTTATTTTTTTTAAAATTCAAATATTGTTCGCCAAGTGGAGTTTCCATAAGTAAATTTCACAACATTATGTTTTTTGAAACAATTAATAATCATGTTTTTCTCATATTGCTAGTGAAAATTTTAGATTAATCTTATATATCTACAAGTAAATATTATATACATAATACTTATTAATTTCTTTAAACTAAACAACCCAGAATTTTTAGAATTATTTCTAGTTTTTTCAACTCATCCCCAATATTCCTTAGTCTCTTTAATTCATCTAGAAAACATACCCAATTAATTTCTAATGAATCTTAATATCTTTTGATAAAAAATATAATAACTATAAATCAATTCAAGTTTTCTTCAATAGTGAGGCATTGTGGAGCCATTAATGCCCCAAATATATTTATGGAAAATATAAACTCAGTATTCTATGAGTTACTGGACCAATTTTTAGTGGTGTTAATCAATGATATTATGGTGTATTTCAGACAAGAGGATATGAATGATAATGAATAGAGGTATGTATTTGACATTCCTTGATGGAAAATCAATATATAAAGTATAATAATTTTTAGTTATGGATATATGAAGTTCATATACATTGAAAAAATGTTTTTAAATGTTATCTATTCATCCTTTAAATGATGAGGTAGTTGTTTGTTGGGTAGAACCCAAGAACATTGTGAAGGTGAATATTCTTCTTGGTTTGGATTGATATTAATGTGTTTTTATATATTATTTCAGTTGGATTGTGTAAATTTTGAAAGGTTTTACAAAAAAGGATCGGGTTATGATGTGGATAAATTTGTATGTGGATAAATTTTAGTACATGAAGGATAAACTAATTAACGATTCTATTCATTGATTTCTTAAAGTGGGAGATATATATTAAGTGTAATATGATTATTAATAACCTCATATCATTTATTTTTTTATGTAATAAGTTACAAAGATTTCTAATGGTCCTAAAAGGTTACTTCCTCATGAGAATAATTATTCAACCCTTGATCATGAGATTGTGGTGGGAGTGGATTCTTTGATGTTTTCGTTGAATTACCTTATTGAATATTTCATTTTGGTACTGTTAGATCATAATATTCTATACTATATCTTTAATCATTGGTATTAGAATTTACCTTAAAATTTATTTTTTGAATTATTTTAAAATTATGATTTAAATATATTATATACTCATGGGAAATGAAATATGGTTATTGATACATTGAGAAATATGAAACTTGGTGATGTTATCCATGAGGCTATATATGTATGGAGGATGATAGGGGAGCTTTTGGATTTGTGTTTTTTATATGGAGGAAGTCAATAACAGAATTTCTATATTCCATATGATTGTTCATTATTCCTTGTGTTAGTATCTAGAGGAGTTAAATGATGGATATATTGATGTGAATGTGTAAAGATATTGTATTATTCAAGTACATTATCATAATGGATAGATCAGGGATGTCCATCTTTAAGAATTATTTCATTTTAAAATATTTCTTTTATAGAATATATGAGAGTAAGTTCTCTGTTAATTTCATAAAACACCACTTATTGTATATATTTTTACAATAAATATATATCATATGTTGAAGTACAATTTGTGGTGTTTTTTTAAGAAGAATTTAATAGTATATTTTTTTTATCTTGGTTCCTAATCATTAAGTGGGTGATAGTCAATTATTTAGTTTTTGTCATTCTATTTTAGACATTAGATGTACCTTAATTGAAATTAGAGGGCATGTAAATGGATTTACTAACTAGTTCATTATAAATATTTAAGTATATGTGATGCCATTTGGGTTGTTTTGGATTAAATTATAATGTGGAATAATATTTTAGTAATAAAGCAGTGCAGTGAAGTAGGTAGTTTAGAAATGATTTATGAAGAGGAGACAAAGACAACCCATAGAGTTCTAATGAGGATCATCCTTGATTGAGATCCTCATATTACCTTGAAAGTGTGGAAGATAATTTATCATGCCATTTTCTCTTAGTAATTACTCAACAAAACTTTTCATGATATAAAAGGTAGGAAGATATAGTGAAAAATTAAAAAATTGAAGTAGATGTTCCATGCATATATTCTTAATTTTTGAGGTACATGGGTGAAGCATGTACCCTTAGTTGAGTTTTATTATAATAATATATATAATTAATCTATTAATATATCTCTATTCAAGGTGTTTTATGGGTAACCATGAAAATAACCATTGTACTAGACCAAGATTGGGGAGTTAATAATTATGGGACCTAATTTGGTGTAAATTATGATAGAGAAAGTGTAGGTGATTCCTAAGTGGAAGAATATTAATCAGGACCATTGGAAGTCTTACACATATCAAAGGAGGAGACCTTTATATTTTGAGGTTATTTGTCATGTGTTTCTAAAGGTTTCACTTTATCTTGGTTAGTATCCTTTTGAAAGATATGGTAAGATTTATTCATTGTTTGTTAGAAATTTCAGGGTGTTATAGTGAATTGGAAAGGTGGAATATTGATTGGTGCCTCCACATTATATGGATTGAGTTCAGAATGACTTATATGTGTAACAAATTTGAATATATCTTACTGATTAATTACATATCATTGATTATAGTTAGTAAGATATTTAATAGGATATTATATTTTTAGAGTGGCCTATATAGATTTAGGATTTCAAAATCAGGGTTTCGTGTGTGTCTCTCTTTCCTTTGGTGTGAGTCTTTTAAAGGAATGGTTGATTATATAATGTACATTGGATTGATAGTTATTGATATAAGATTGATAATAATTTTTTGAACATTTTTTTATATTGATGTTTATATTTAACTTATATTGAATTCATTGGTTTACTAGTCTTCTTGCTATTCTATTGGTTACATTTGATGGTGATAATTTTATTTGAGAAGTAAATCATATGGTAATTGAGTTTTTATATTGTTTTATTATTCCATAGTTTTTCTTTGATTATTAAGGATGATAATTATTTGATTTGTATCTAATATATATTCATGGATTTCATCATCCAATACAATGGTTATTTTTGGTGTTAGATGAAAAAAAGTTAGTTTAGAGGAGAAATATAAAAGAAGGGAGGTGTTTTGAACTTCTAAGTAAAAACACATCATATTCTGGTCCTCACCACGTCATAGTTTGTTTGAGTTCATCATTATTTTGGTACTGACCATGGTGGTATGTGTATCTCTCTTGGAGAGATAAATTAATCTGAATGTAACAATTTTTTGTGTTTTCTATGTTATGGTTTTAAAACCACATTGTAGTTTATGTGTACTCATTTTTTTATTCCTTGGCTAGAAGATAAATCCCTATTTGAAACAGTGAAGAGAAAAATTATTATATGGAAAATGGAATGTTTTGGGGAATATGGTTGGATTGTTTTTGAAGGAAATAATTACTAGTGAGGGGGTGAATAGTCATTTAAAACATTTATTAAAAATAAATCCTATATTATAAAATAATGATATATAGTGAGTGATATACTCTTGAAATTAAGTGAAAAAATAATAAAATAATAGAACAAAAATATTTATAGTGGTTCAGATCACAAATATCATAGTCCACTCCCAAACCTTATCTTCCCCTGGAGAATATTGGTACCAACTAAGAACCTCACTTTTAATGGTGCGAAAAGCTATGAGGGGATAGAATGTGAGAACTTCCTCTGAGAGTCTTATCAAATACCTATGATAGAACCAGAGGGGTTGGGTTGTGTGTACTACCCAGGCAGTTGTCTGTACATCATAGATAGGACCATAGGGGATGGCTGTGAGTACTTCCCGGAGGGTTACCTGTTTGAGATTTAGCTGTTGTTTCACTACTTCTTGATATCGAACTGTGGATGTATACTGCTGAGCACTTTCCTATTTACTGCTTTCTGTACCTTTACCTGCCATATATTCACTAACTATTAGGCACAGATCTTTAGGTGGTTGCCTACTGGGATTTAGTCTCACACCCTATTTGGTCATGATTTTGGGCCCAAAAATATATTATTTTGGCAGGTATAGATAAGGGCAAGTTCCCTTTTACTTCAGGTACTTGACTTTCTATGGAGAGGGAGATCATGGGACCAAGAATATGCTTGCGATGATGAGGAGTTATTTATCTTTTATTTTGTACTTTGGTTTGGTACTATTTGTATTATAGAATTATGACTTGTTTGGTTGCTTTCCTAGACATATGTATCATGGATCATTTATTATGCATTGCTCTAGTTGTTTATTATCTCAGTCATCTGCTATTTACTTTTTTTGGATATTTATGGCTTCTGTTATTGCCTGATTGTTTACTTCTGTTGTGTACTCTGCCAATGACGGCATAGATTTCCCACTATCACACCCAAGGTCCTCACTGCTAGTCAGAAGCCTCTTGAGTTTGGGGAAATGTTCTTGAGGCCATATGACCAACCAGATACGGGGAGCCTTTGGGTGGATTCTAGAACCAGTACATTACAAAGTGGTATCAGAGGAATTATTTTCTCTTAAATTACTATTTGGAGCCTTTATCTAGGTATAGGAAGGAATAGGTACTTGGTAATAAGTTGTGCCCGGGAGTAGCAAACCCCTGTAAAGGGAAAATCCAATCTACCTTGTTATTGAAATTTTTTTGGTTTTGCAATTTTACGGTTGATTTTATTTTCACCGTTGGGTGAATCACATGTATTGTGCTATTATTGTTGACGTTATTTAGTTTCTATTTCTATTGCAACCCGATGAGATGATATTATACCATGTCATGCATCATATAGACACTTGCTAGAAATCACATGTCTTGCATTTCTGTCATGCCATCTAGGATGCATTAGAGATTGTATATTATTGTGATAGATGATGTGTAAAATATAATTTCTATTACGATAGTTTCCTTGATAGGAATACCTGCTGTTTGATAAGGTATTGTTTGTGTAGAGGTTTTCTTGAATGAATGCCAAACATTGGTTCTTGAGGTGTTATGGGCCCTCATGGACCATAATTTGGTGGATCATTGAACTATTCTCTTGATTATAACTTTTATAAGATGCCAAAAATTTATTTTTGGGGAGTATGGGCACTCATGGATAGGAATTTGGCACCTTCAATGTTCGTTTCAGTGTTTTCTGGGCTCCAGAGTAGTTTTTTAGTCTTACAATCCAGAAAAACCTAGAATACACATCGTGTATTTTTGAGTACACGCCATGTGTTCTTCTGTTCGGGAAGAAATAGTTTTTCTTATGTACATGTTGTGTACTAATGTACATGCCTGGTAGTCTCTAACTGTGTCTTAGGCCGTGTGGGTAGGGACACATGATGGTGAAATCCTTGTGTGAACACACCGTGTACCAGTTTAGCACACCGTGTATCCTGACCGTGGTACCTAGGCGTGTCATGCACAACATGGGTCGATTTTATCATTTCACATACACACCGTGTCAGGATTATACCCGCCGTGTAGTATGACTTCAGTACCCAACAACATGGGTCGGTTTAATCCTTTCTTAGTACAGGCCGTGATTTTTTAGAACACGTAGTGTAGTGTAACCTGGGTACACATGCCATTTAACTTAAAACACGGGCTGGTGAATCTTGTCCAGTACATGTTCTGTGTACCTTGAAAAAGCTGTGTAGTCTTGTATATGGAGATCCATGTGGCTTAACCATGTATAAGGACCTTGGCAGGTGAAGAGGATTCAGGTACACGATGTGTGTTTTGGTGTGTTACACGACCAGTTGTGGTGGGAGTACACACCCATGTGAATGACTTAAGGGGACACGCCGTGTAGTGATTGTACACACCATGTTGTCATATTTTTTAAAACATTAATTCGTTATTTCTCATGTTCCCTTCTTAAACCTCTTGTTTTCAGTCCTTGAAAATCTTGAATCTAAGTGGGCATTTGACCTTGCAAAGTCATGCCACATAGATGTCCTCCAGTTGACCACCAATTGAAGGGCAGTGATCATACGCCTGATATGGCTGATCAGGGACTTCCTGTAGATCCTCCTATTATGCCTGCCTTGTCACCAGCCTTATACTAGTTGCGGGTGCCGATGCATAGCTTAGGGAGGGTTTTCGGAGGATGGTGCAGACCATGTAGAGAGTGCCACCTCTTTCCCCATAGATGGCAGATTTGACGCGGGTTTTCCATCAGTAGCCTCCTCCCACCTTCTCAGGGGAAGAAGGACTATAGGCTGAAGAGTTGTGTCTTGAAGCCAAACTGACGATCTTCAAGAATATCGAGGTACCACTAGAGAGGAGGGTGAAGCTCGCAAACTACGTGCTCCGAGACTCCACCAAGATGTGGTGGGATGTCATCTCTCAGGAAGGATTCCACCAGAACATGGCTTTGGAGGAGTTCGAGCATATATTTTATGATTACTTCTACCTGGATACCTTAAGGGTCGATCGAGCCCAGTAGTCCATAAGTCTAGAGAAGTTTACTCATTCTGTGATGGAGTATTTCTCTCACTTCATGGTGCTAAATCATTTTACACCTTTTCCAGAAGGTGATGAGTTTTTCTTGGCTAGGATGTTTGAGGACAGTCTCAGGAAGGAGATCTGTTCCTTGGTGAACATCTCTAGGTTTACATCGATATTATCTATCATTAACCATGATCTAATTACGTAGCACAATCTGGGGGATTTTGGAGCTGTGAGCCAGGGTAGATCGACATCCAGAGTAAGTTCTCCACCAGATGATAGCAGGAAGCACCGTAAAAAGGATTCAAGAGGGTATCAAAGCAGGCGGTATTCACCTTATGGTATCCACGTGGTCTGCTACCGATGCGGGAGGAGCGAGCATACGAGGCCACATTCCACAAGAGACCTGATGGAGTGCCGATCTTGCAACAATATGGGACATCTCCAGCGTTTATGTTAGTTTTTCTCTCTAGAAGCCAGAGAAATGGGTTCTTCTATGACCCCACATTCAATATCATCACTACTAGTTTCTCATATGTCATGGAACTGGAGTTCTTCCAACCATTCAGGCCGAGGTGGAGGTCATGGCTGGGGTAGTCAGTCGCCGGTACTTTAGTGAGACTAGGGTGGATCAGCTTAGAGTGGTCAGGTAGGGTCACAAGGTCGTAGAGCAGGCCAGAGCTTTGTAGTGGGGCATAGCCAGCAGAAGCAGGATCCCAGACCTTCTACAATTTGAGGTACGATCCTAGTTGCCTCAGTTTTGTCTTCTGCTCTTTTCAATATAGGGGGTTCCCATAGCATTATCTCTATTGCTGTTTTGGAGATCCATGGGCTCTACATCTTTTCATATGCCGATATCTTGACATTAGACACACCGTGGGGGACTAGGATGGCTAGTGTATGTCAGTGTATGGAGTGCCCTCTAGAGGTTACTGGGGGTTACTTTCTATGGGACCTCTATGTCCTAGAGATGACAGGCTACGATTTCATTCTTGGGATGGACTGGTTGGTTCCCTTCCAAGAATTTGTTGACTGTTTTTGCCGCAGGGTGATCTTCAATCACCATAGGGTGGATATTTTCTTCATAGAGGTGAGTGGGATGTCCAGGTGGGTATAGTAGGAACCGAGCATCATGGGATAGGAGGAGTTACATCCCCGATTTCTAGTCTTTATCGGGATGACCAGGGGACTTCACAGTTATAATTTCCTCTAATCTTGGATCATTTTAGAGATGTCTTTCAAGAGGAATTTTCAGGTTTTCCTCCGGAATGCGAGGTAGACTTTTCGATTGAGCTTGTGCCTAGAGCGGCATTGGTGTCCATTCGTACTTATAGGATGACTACACCTGAGTTACATGACTTCAAGAAGCAGCTCGAGGAGTTGTAGGAAAAGGGTTTCATCTGACCCAGTACTTCTCCTTGGGGTTCGCCTATCCTACTTGATAAGAAGGTAGATGATACCCTCAAGATTTGTATGGACTATCAAAACTTCAACGAGTTGATAGTTAAGAACTGATATCCCTTGCCAAGGATTGGTGATCACTTTGATCAGCTTCGAGGAGCCTGCGTATTCTCGAAGACCAACTTGAGGTTTGGTTATCATCGGTCTCACGTTAGACCATCTGATATACCTCTTACAGCCTTCTAGAGCAGTTATGTCCTTTATGATTATATAGTTATGTCATTTGGTCTCACGAACGGGCCTGCAGTTTTCATGGCACTGATGAACCGAGTGTTCCATCCATACTCGGATTCATTCGTGGTGGTATTTGTGGAAGAGATCTTGGTGTAATCTCACACTAGACATGACCACACTACCCATCGTGAGATTGTTTTGAGTACACTGAGAGAGCATCAGTTATATGCTATGCTATCGAAGTGCCACTTTTGGATGGACCAGATTTACTTCTTGGGTCAAGTTATTTCATTGATAGGAGTATCATTAGACCCAAAAAAGTGAGATCTATAGCTTCTTAGGATTAGCCGAAGAACATCATTGAGGTGTGATGTTTTCTAGGGATGTCTGCATAATACAGATGTTTTATACAGAACATTTCATTCTTAGAAGCACCACTGACATGTCTGACCAAGAAGGGTGGGAAGTTCTTATGGTCAGATTCATGTGCGTCGGCCTTTTAGGAGCTGAAAGTGAGGTTGACTTCAACACCGATAGTAGTCTTTCCAGAGCCGAGAAAGATCTATACTATTTATTGTGATGATTTAGGTATCGGGCTGGGAGATATTCTTATACAGGGTGATAGAGTCATTGCATATCAGTCTCGGCAGTTGAGCCCACATGAGAGGAATTACCCAATGCATGATCTGGATTTGGCAGCTGTTGTTCATGTCTTACGTTGTAGGAGACATTATCTTCTGGGATAGAATTTTGTGGTTTTCACTGACCACAAAATTATTAAGTAAATTTTCACTCAGCGTGATTTGAATTTGAGACATTGGAGGTGGGTTGAGTACCTACAGTCCTTCGACATTGAGCTTGCCTATATGCTTGGGAGGGGCAATGCAGTTGATGATGCATTGAGCAGGAGGACTCAGATACAGGCAGTTCGGAAGGCCAACAATGAGTGGCAGCATATGGATCTGTTCTCTAAGATGCATTTGGAGGTTCACAACAGATAGGGGAAAATTTTTCTATTTTCTATAGTTGTTACCTCTACCCTTCTTGATCGAGTAAGAAGGAGGTAGTTATAAGATTCTGAAGGCCTAGTCATATGGAAAAGTGTGTCACGAGAGAACCCTATTCATGGGTTGACCATGGGTGAGGATGAAATATTACGTTTCCAGGGATGCGTATGGGTGACAACAGATGTACGCGAGGAGCTGATGCATGACTTTTATTCCTAAGTCTAGGCAATTCATCCGGGTGTCACCTAGACGTATCGTGATCTACCCCATCAGAATTGGTGACCAGGTACAAAGAGGGGCGTTGCTGGTTTCTTCATGAGGTGTTCCACTTGTCTACAGGTAAAGGTGGATCCTCAGTGACCAGAAGGTCTTTTAACATATTTATCCATTCCCGAGTGGATGTGGAATGATGTTTCAATGTACTTCATGACCGTTTTACTGAGGCCGCCTCTAGGAAATGACAAAGTTTGGGTTGTCATTGACAAACTCACAAAGGTTTCTCACTTCTTGAAAATCGAGGAGACATTTAGTGTTGATGAGCTGTGGTAGCTGTACATCTGAGAGATTGTACGTCTGCATGGAGTTCCACACTCCATTGTTTCAGATAGGGATGCCGGTTTTACTTCTCGGGTCTAGCATGGGATTCATATGGCTTTGGGTACACATGTACATTTGAGTACAGCATACCACCCCCAGACAGATGGCCTATCTGAGCGTAGGATTTAGGTTCTTGAGGACATGTTCTGATCCTGCATTCTGGATTTAGGAGGCTCTTGGGAGTAGCATATACCTCTTGTGGAGTTTTCCTACAACAATAGTTTTCAAAAACTAATCAGATGGCACCTTATGAGGCTTTTTATGGTAGGCTATTCCCATCACCCTTATGTTGGCTAGAGGCAGGAGAGGTAGCTTTGCTGGGACCTTGTCTTGTTCAGGAGACTACATAGCATATAGAGTTGATTCAGAAGAAGATGGATACTGCATATACTCGACATAAGTCTTATGCTGATCAGCGGAGACGACCTCTGGAGTTCAAGGTCGTGGATCATGTTTTCCTACCTGTCACACTGAGGTTGGGACAAAAGAGGATTATGAGATAAGGTATGCTTTGGACGAGGTATGTCGGGCCATTTGAAGAGTTGGAGAGAGATGTGATGGTTGCTTATCATTTGTAGTTACCTCAGAGGTACCGATCTATGGACGATGTTTTTCACGTCTCTCAACTCTTACGTTACTTTTCAGACCCGTCTCAGGATTTTCTACCTGAGGAGGTTGATCTCGAGGTGGATGTGTCATTTGGGGAGAATTCTATATGGATTTTTGATCAAAGTATGAAGGTTCTCCGTTGTTGTTGTTTCCTCTGGTATGAGTGCTATGGCAGCACGAGTGGGTGTAGGACGAGACTTGGGAGAGGGAGGCTGATGTACAATCATAGTGGTCAGAGCTGTTCGAGGTTTCTTCTTCTACGCCGCGCTAGGGAAATTCATGGAAGAATTTCTTTAAGGGGGTTTGTTTTTAAGAACATGGGTCTTTTTTTAGGTATGTTTCTCCTTTTTTCTGGAGTTTTTGAGAAAATATGAGTTTCTGGAAATTTTTCAAGTACACGCCATGTACTTTATGAGTCCACGCTGTGTACTTTGTTTCCATAAGAGTTCGTGTGCTGGACGTTTCATGGACACACACACGGTCATGTGGGGTGATGTGGTGGCCGCCTAAAGTGGAGTATAGAAATAGTAAGTACATGAAATATACTCCAAAAGTACATGGAGTGAATTTTTTTCCATTTAACTCAGCAGGGTCGCGTATGACGGATAGAACCATCTTTTTTTTTGGTTACGTTCATTCGAGAGAACCCTTACAGCCGTGGATCTTCGACAAACCCCCAAGCCCTTTTTTTTCCTCCAAATTGAACACATTTGATTGCATTATAATCTCATCGGTGAGTTCTCTCTTTTTCTGGGACCTCGTTTCATGTTTTCTCTACATTTCCACGTTATCATGGGTTGAATGTTTTGGAAAATTTCTTAGATCTACAGAATTCTAAGGATATTCAAGCCTCGTGGTTCAAGTATATTAATATCTTAACCCTGAGGTTGTTTGATTGCGCCTTTCTGTTAGAATTATTTGAGTATTATGTGAAAATTTCACCAATACCCATGAACGGGGTATTGAATATTTTTCTTTTTACCCCTATTGTTTTCATTCCATGATAGTATTCATGTGTATATGTAATTTCGATATGAATTGGGTTTATTTCTACACTTTGGATGTGTTTTTTCCATGCATTGTTCTGTTTATGACCCTTTGGTCCTGTTTAGCCATTGGATTCCTGGCCTGCTATCCAGGCCTATTGTTGTAGGGTGGAGAGTTGTATTCGGACATTCTTTTTTTGATGTATACTATTTAGTGAAGTAGTTATGTAGATTTAATTTGGATGCATTACACTACTATGCTCATTGGCCTACACAGGGCCGTGAGAACTTGGTGTAGTAGGCAATAAGGGGGGATTGACCATGTGAGCATCCTCAGAGAGTCTAGAAATACCTGGGTCAATAAGGGGAATCGACTGAGTGTGATTCCTGAGAGAGTCCTTGATAACTTTAGACTATAAGGGGATTTACTATGTGAGCATCATTAGATAGTCTTTGTTTGAATTTAACGACCTGGTCTATAAGGAGAATTGACCGAGTGAGCTTCCTCAGAGAGTCCTTGACCTTGGGTCTATAAAGGGAATTAACATGTGATCTTCTTCAGAGAGTCCTTGACTACCATAGACAATGCAGGGAATGGACTGTGAGAGAATTCTCATAGAGTATTTCTTTACCTTTGAATATGAGGGGATAGACTGTGAGCGCTTCCTCTGAGTGTCTTATTAAATTACTACGATAAAACTAGGGGGTTGGGATGTGTGTACGACCTAGAGGGTTGTCTGTACTTCTTAGATAGGACAAGAGGGGATGGATGTGAGTACATCCTAGAGGGTTACCTGTTTGAGATTTAGTTGTTGTTTCACTACTGCTTGAAATTGAATAGTGGATTGTTTACTACTGATCACTTTTCTGTATACTATATTCTTTATTTTTACCTTCCATATATTCAACGACTGTTAGGAAGAGATCTTCGGGTGGTTTCTTACTAGGATTTAGTCTCACACCCTGTTTGGGTCATTTTTTAGGCCCAAACAGACAATATTGTTGTAGGTATAGATAAGGGAAAGCACCCTTCAACATCAGGTACATGAATTTCTATGGAGCTGGAGAGCATGGGACCAATCATATGCTTACGATGATGAGGAGCGTTTTATCTTTTATTTTGACCTTTGGTATGGTACTATTTGTATTCCAGTATTGTGACTTGTTTGGCTGCTTTCCTAGACATATGTATCATGCATCATTTATTATGAATTGCTCCAGTTGTTTATTATTTCAGTATTCTGTTGTTTACTATTGTTGGATATTTACTTCTTCCACTATTTCATGTTTGTTTACTTCCACTGTGTACTCTGACAATGAGGTCATAGTTTCCCCATTATCACACCCAAGGCCCTCGCTACTAGTCGATAGCCTCTGGTGATTGGGGAAATGGGCTTGAGGCCATGTGACCAACTGGGTATGGGGCACCTCTAGTTTTCTTCTAGAACTGGGACGTTACATAATGAATTTATAATCTACTACCATCCCAGTAAGGCAAGTAAGGATGCAAATTATCTAGGTAGAAATGATCATGCATCTTTATCAATGATTATAATTGAAAAGGATCCAATCTTCTTAGATATTCTGTTGATGGAAATGGGAATCATTAATGGAGGGACATCATCAATCCTTTCTCAAACGATTGCTCAACCATCCCTCATGGAGAAAATAAAGGATGCTCAAATAAATGATGTGGATATTCTGAAAAGGGTGAAAGCTATTAGAAATTGGAAATCCTTAGAGTTCATTATTTATAAGGAGTTGTAAGATTTGTGAAATGATTTTGTGTACAATCCAATCCAGAGATAAAGAAGGATCTTTTGAATGATCCACATAGCTCAACATTTTCTATTCACCTAGGGAACACAATGATGTATTGAGATATCTTTGGAAAATTTTGGTGGGACAATATGAAAATGGGATTGCTAATTATACATAAAATTTTCTAGTATGTCAGTAAGTGAAGGATGAGAGTAAAAAGTCTAAGATGATGATGAAACCACTAACCATACCATCATGGACGTGGGAGAGCATCACCATGGATTTTTTCATGAGGCGTCCAAAAAAATCCAAAGTAAACAATGCTATATGGGTTATTATGGATCGTCATACAAATCCAACCAACATTATCTGAATTCTAGAGGACATAAAATTAGATCAAATTTCATGGATATATATCAAAGAGGTGGTAATGTTGCATCGAGTACCACTATCTTTTGTATCCAATCAAGATCTGAGATTAACCTCAAAGTTCTGGAAATGTCTCTAACATGCTCTATGCACTGAACCTCAGTATGGCTTATCATCCTCAAATTGATGGCCGATCTGAGAGAACTATTCAGATGCTGGAAGAAATGTTGAGATCATATTCCATGGACTTCAAAGGAGGATGGGACCAAAATCTTCCAATAGTTGAATTATCCTACAAAAACATTTTCCACCCGGGCATCTGAATGGAACCATACAAATCCCATTACAGGAAAAGGTATATAATACTATAGTGTTGGGATGATGTCAGTGAGCGTATGCTGTTAGGACAAGAAATAGTTGAATAAATATTGGAGAAGGTGAAAAACACTTATAATCACATCGATGCAGCCCAAATTCGAAAAAAAGAGTAATGCATACAATCTTCAATGAGACCCTGTGTTCAAAGTGGGAGACATGGTATTTCTCCTCTTATCACCATGGAAGAAGGTCATTAGAGTTTGGAAGAATGGGAAGATAAGTCCCACATACATAGGCCTCTTTGAGATTCTTGATCATATCGGGGATGTGGCCTATTGACTAGTACTTCCACCTACCATGTCCAAATTACACGATGCCTTACATGTATCCCTCTTTAATAAGTACATACCAAAACCTTCACATATACTCTCTTCCGAGGTGGTATAGTTGGAGAATGATCTTTCTTATGAGGAGCATCATGTGAAGATCATGGATCATAGAGATAAAGTTCTACATAACAAGACTACTTAACTAGTCAAATTATTATGGCGGAACCAAAAGTACTAAGAGGCAACATGGGAACTAGAGGAGGCAATGAAGGAAAAGTAATTTCACTTATTTATTGATTAGAATGTAAAATGAAATTTTGAGGGACAAATTTTATAGGTGGGGTGGGGGGGATAATGTAATGACCTAAAGTTTTCAATGGAAATTTCCAATTATAATTAAGTCATATAATCACATGAAATCACAACATAATGAACTACTATGTTCTATGTGACCATTAAACATAATTGTTCCACTTCTATGATTTGAATTACAAAAAGACATACATGGTTCTGATCAGTAAGTTGTGTGATGTCAAACAAGACCAACATAATTTTTGGTGAATAGCAAGATACCCTTATAAATAGTAATGTTACCCTTATTAATAGTGATATACCCGAATGAATATAAACCTTGTTTAGGATAGTAAATTAATAAGATTCAAGTTAAAGTATGATGTACCTATATTTTGGAATAAGTAAATAAATGTTTTAAAATGGTTTTCTAATAAATTATGATTTTAATTAAATATTAGATTAATCATATTTAGAATATTATTTTTGAAAAATTGATTTATTTTTTGGACTCTACACATGTAAAAATGGGTAGGTCGAATTTTAGTGATTTTTCTGAAATACTTGAAATTTGGGTGAATAGTAAAATACATTTATTTACATTATATATACATTATAATTTCAATCCACTATGCCTGACATCATAAGTGATTTAAGTACCAAACTATCAAACTCAAATGAACTTATTACTATTTTTTACATGGAATAATCACTATTTATTGTATTATTAGAAAATAATAAACTAATGATTATAATATTATGAAAACCCTCCTCTCCTCCACTATAAATACTACCCCTCCATACCTCTTCTCTTCACTACATTCAAGCCTTGTGCCTTTCCTATATTCTACCTGAATAGATTCTCAAGATCCTCCCCCATCTTTAAAATACCTTTGTCTCATCAAAATACCAAATCCTCTCCCCTTAAGAGGCTCTCAAGTAAGATTTATTCAAGAGGTAAATTCCTCATTTATTTTAATTCTTTTTCTTTTCATGTTTATTTGTTTTTTTATATCCTTACCTCTCCTCATCCAAATGTTATGAGAAATACAGTACCTTACATGTACAAAAATGTTTTTATGATAATGGAATATGTTATTATTTTATATCCTTTACTCTTATTTTATTTTAGTAGTAAAGACACTATCCAATATGTGTTTGTTTACAACATTCAAGGGTGATGAGTTTTCAATTTCCATTACTATCTTCAATTATGGTCATGAAACAGTTTTAATGGTTGAACCAGAAAATTATATATGTAATATGTTTCATATATGGTTCTGGAATCCTTTTTTTACTCATGGTTTTGGTTTATAAAATAAAACATTTTCTTTGTGGTAAAAAAACTCCAATTAACCCAAAATGTTGTCACTAAAGTTTTATATAAAGATTCAAAATCACTCCAAGTAACCAAATTAAAATTTCAACCTTGTAACCTTCTAGATGTTCAATAATAAAATATAAATTCAATTCAGGACAACCACATTCATCATACATGTTTATCCAAACATTAACTGATCATTAAAACCATGCAAGAAAACATACCCGTACAATGAATTTAAACATCATAACCAATAAAAATGGTTATAAATAAACATTAAAAGATTATAATAAATATTTCATATATAGAAGAGGTTATAAACATATTAATTAATAATCCTAATTTTTTTTATTCAGGTCATTAGTAACAAGAGTATTTCACCATCGTATTTAATGTAAGGGATCCTCTCTATTTTACTTTTATTCATGATTGTCCTCTATCTTATTCACTTTTACGTGTAATTACTAGTTATGGGGTATGATTATGCACCTATATCATACTATCCTCATTATTTATAGAAGATGATAAATCCCTTTATCTCTCATTAATCCATCTTAAGTACACCTGATACCATGCTGATATTCCGTAAGAGATTCCACCCGAACCACCATTCTTCTTTCATATTTCTCTATCATTCATTTTACCCAAATAAATTTGTCTTTTGTTTTTATATTAAACTTCTAAATAATGTTTATTTTTTCTAAACACATGTTTAAGGATTCACCCCCATAGTATCTTTCTTGTTTATACATTATTTTATGTGATTCCCTCCTCAATACTACCAGATAAGCTATCCTGTTTTATAGAAATTTCTAGAATTATTACCCAATTTCATGTTCTCTATATCTTATATTTTAATCCAAAATTTTATTTATAAAATTATCCTTTTTATTTTTAAAACCTTCCTAGTTTACTTCTGTTTTATTATAAAGGATTTTCCCTTTTCTATTTTAATGGGTCTATAGTATTTTCCCTAAAACTACTCAAAAGTGTTTTTATGCTAAAATTTCTTGAATAATTTTCTTACATGTGGTCACTAATACTTGAACTCAATTAATATTATACATGACAATTTTCTTTTATTAATATCAATGTATATTTTAGATCCTTTCTTTCATGAACACTTTTATGATACAACAATTCTTTATTCTTTATAACATAATTTTGGTACCCAATTATTTTTATGGGTAACCCTTATGTTTATGAAATATTGATTATGTGTAACTCTTTATATGGAAATCCAATCCATGAAAAGTTAAGATGGGTGGGACCAAATAGTACTCCAATTCATTAGCTAAAGTTATGTCTCGTGATATGTTATGTGCGACGGTCTTGGCGGTTGGCCTTTCCTTGTGCTACTATGTGAAACGATCGTGGTGGATAGCCTTGGATCATAATAAATTCATGTTTATATTGCTTCCAAATTTCTATGATTCCATGTTTAAATGATACAATTTTTATATGTTCTAATTCTTTATGTTACATGCCTTTTAATATCCTTATGTCATGTCTTCTAACCCGTGTACTAAGGACTTATTCTTATTCTTATTACCTTACATGGATTTTAGCTTTTCTATTCATTCATGTGATCCACAAGGAACCCTATGATGATTTAAGGGCTAAAGAAATGTTATAAGATCTTTATGGAAATTTAATAAAATAAATTATCCCTATGCTCTATGTCTTATGTTTTATGTACCCAGTCTTCAAAGACACTAGACATCACAATCCAAGGATTGTACTATGAGGTATAATTACTCATAAAATAATGTAATGATATGTGTAATAGGTTAGGGTAGCTATATATTTTTCATCTCTCTTTATAGGTTCGATGCGCCATTAGATGTTGGAACATATATGGGTTCACTAGGGGCATGTATGGAGGTTCCCTCAAATGAATGATTGTGCTTTGATTTGGTCTTTTTTCGAAACCTTGGATTTCTAAGTGGATCAGGTTTTCTAAATGTTTTTGGTAACTTCGGGCAGTTATTTAAATTAGTATTAAAATAAATCCATGAGTATATTCTCATATGGATTTTTTTGTATATTTTTTTGTGTGTGTGGTGTAAGTGGTTATTTGTTTTTTTAGAAAATTATACATAGTATTACTAAAGATGTTATAGTAATGATTTGATATTGGAACCTAGAGGCCCATTTTTCTTTTTAAATACAAAATTGGTTTTTAGAGTTGTGTTAAAAAATCTTTTACAATATTTTCATAATGTAATTTGATTATGTAAAACTGAATGTTCGGTTGACAAATCCAAGTGTTTTATGAAGTGGTTTTGATAATCAAATGATGTGGAAGCCCAGTTGGAACTTTTATGTTTGAAATATATATATATATATATATATATATATATATGTTTGTATATTGGGAACTTCTATCTAGGGTAACCTTTTTTTGGTGATTTCATAGGAAGCATCAGTGTTTGGGGTAGGAAAGTGCGACGATGACTTGTGAGTTGAGTCATACGTGCAAGGGCATCCTAATTACAAAGGGATATAACCACTATGGGTTCTTGGGAATCTTTTAGATGATCGAGTGATGGTTCTTGATCAACCCTGATTAGAGGGGTTGATACCCTTGGATTTGTTGTTAGGCCAGGTGGGATTTTCCATTGTATTTGGTCAGTTTTGAGCGGCTAGTAGGTTATAGACATAGGAGCTTCACCATACACCGGTACGTCGTTCCGAACTGAGTACATTAATGGGACTTCTAGGGATGTTTAGAATCACCCATGGTTACTTAATTATTTATATTTCTTGTTTACTTTCAGCTATACATATCAGTTTATTTCAGTTTGTATTGTTTAATTATTTCTTTTAGCACAGCCTTCGTCTTCCTGTCTTGGTTTTTTTTATCAAATGGAAAATGGTTTTTAAATAGTATGTTGTGTTTGTTGTATACTAATTTTAATAAGAGAAAAACATTTATTATATTAAAATTTCAAAACCCTATTTTATAGCTGTATTTCAAATTGGTGTTTATGGACAGCTTCAGAAAAGAGAACTTTTGGATTCAGTGGTTTATTCATGGCATACCTACTGATCATATCGGTGCCCATTCCCATTTTATCATTCCAGTTTTAGGTTTAGTATTCTTGTTCATATTCTTGGATCATCTTCTCAATCTTGGAGGAGGCTTGGTTCTGAGTTAGGTTGTGACATAGAAGGTCACGGGGAGGTATGTGCAGTTTATTTCTTTTCCAATGTTAGTTTTAGTTTTATCAACAGTTTTTATTTATCTGTATATCTATTTTTTATTGTCCAAATCATTCCTAATGGTTAAAAATTGATATAAGAAACTTTTTTCCATTCAAGAGTGATTGGGAACGCCCTTTGGGACATGCTACAGACCAGCTTGGGTGATCGGTTCTGGGTCAACCCGATTGGTTCATGAAACCACGGTATTAGAGTAGGCCCTTTCAATTTGAAGTGTTTGGTAGAAAGAGATTAATACTATTGGAACTCAAGTGGTAGGTGTGAGAATAGCGTCACGAACTATTCCACACACTGATCTTTGAGTCTCCAAGGGTAGTCTAATATTTGAGTCTTCTATCATGGATTGTTTTAGATTGAGGGATGAAAATGGAGGTGAATTGTGTCATATTGGGGGCTCATATGGGATGGTGAACCATGCAGAGTCCAAGTCTTCGGTTCAATGTCCTCTTAGTGTTATGCCTTAGATCAGGCATAACACACCATCATGTCGCGGGGTTAGGCATAGAAACTAGTTCCTCATTCGGATAGTTTGTTGTTGGTTGTGTTTTGGTTTGATTTAAGTTGATGTGAGTGTGTGTTAATAATGAAATTGGTTTAAAAAAATGGTTTCTTCCATTTTTTTGAAATTGGTAAAGTGAGGTTTTAAAGAGACAGCATATCAAATTGAAAGTTTTTTTTATATGTTTGGATTTGATAAGGAAAAGAGATGTTTGAACCATGAAAATATCGATGGAGGATCACATCTGCATGGGTATGAATATAGATTGTGCGGGTGGGTCTTTTATATAGATAATGTAAGTGTGACTGGATGAACAAACTTGTGACGGTTCCTAAGGTTCCATATGTGAGTTTTAACCTTTTAAAAAAATTGTAGTTTTTGGAAAAGTAATTATTGCCTATGTTTTTATATGTTTGGATTGTGAACTCCTTTCCCTTGCCTTGGTCTATTGATTTGATTGAGTTCTGGATAGATGCCAATTTTAGTTATGTTTTAAATTTTTTTATGAGTACACTACCAAGAAAGGTTTCTAATGTTACCAGTGATTAATGCCCAATTTCTAGATCTTCTTGGGTGATTCTTGTCCTTAAAAGTGTGTGAGGTCTGTTAGAAGTAGCGAGGTTGTTTGACATGAGAAGAGAAGGTATTCGAGTTGTTGGGAACTCCATAGTTTGTTAGAGTCTTTATTGTTTCATATTTAATAGAGGGTCTAGTTTTTGACTAGTGGAGGTTGGGTACCTCATCTTAATTAGGATTTGGGATGTGGTTAAAAGGGTAGTCGTTTTCCGTAAGGATTCCCCAATTGGTTAGCGAGGTGTGCCATGGGAACCTGTTTTTGAAGAATCTTCACCATTGCTGTCGACTCCCAGTTTGTCGTAAAATTATATTTTTTTGCTAATAGATGGCTAGTACAGGAATTCTATGACTTAAATATATCATATCATTGAAAATTCACAACAATTATGGTCATTTGAATCATTTTGATGAAGAAGGAGTTGGGGACTGAAGGATAAAAATGCCTAATTTTGAGGCAGGAGAAACTTCAGAAATTAGGGTCCCAGCCACAGGTCTTGAGGTAACACTATTGGAAATCATGCTTTTCCCAAAACTTTTATACCAACGGTTCTTTTGAACCATTGGTATAAGTGTTCTTTACCAACGGTTTATGAAAACCGTTTGTAAAGATTGGTGAAAAATGGATTTTCCCAACGGTTTGATGAAACCGTTGGGAAAGATGGGTAATAATGTGTTTTCCCAATGGTTTTTAACAACCGTTGGGAAACGTTTCCCCCAAATTCGACAAGGAAGGTGCCCCCCACCCCGATTCCAGAAGAAAACTCTGATTCCAGAAGCCGCAACTCCAGAAGCACTGCCCGACTCCCAGAAGCCCTTTAGACGCCCCATCATAGGTTCACCACTTCCATCCGATCAGCTTCCTGGTTAGACTCCTTCATCCTCTTCTCAATGATATCCTTTCACTTATTCTCAAGGATATCCTTCTATTCTCAAGGATATCGTTATTCCCTTTTTCTAAGGATTTTGAAAAAAATTTAAGATTCACTTCTCCACGAATTGTGTACTCAATCACCTCATCGGTGTACACATTGTCCAATTAATGTTTTCAATACACATATACATATATAAGGGAATGATGTCTCTTTCTTGTGTTCTAATTTTAAAGATTCATAGTTTTTTTTATCTCAATGCTTCAAATATTACAGCTTCAGGTATGTGAACTCATAAGAAATTGTTTGTAATATTTATTCATAGTATTTCAGGAAAATCACTCCTTTCATTAAGATCATGTCAAACATGAAGATCTTATTCATCTTAATTTTTGTACACTGTGTATTACATAAATAGTTTGTATAATTTTTCTATCAATATATATATATATATATAATGACACATTCTTCACTTATCCATTGCACAATAGAACATATAGATTATCATCTTGAACTTTGCGAAAATAGTATGTGGTCCTTAATTATTCTTCACATAAGAAATATGAAATACTTAACTCTACAATCCAATGTTCGTTATGAATAAGAAATACTTAACTGGGGATGAGAAAGGGGACGATGATGTGGATGATGATGCAGACATAGATGGTGGAAAGGATGAGGCTGATGATGACAGTGGTGATGGTGATGGTGAACAGGGGCAGATTGATCCATTACATTTTTCAATTCTGTATAACTCTTTATTTTTTAACCTGGTTTTTCACTCTGGTATGTATATTTTTAAATTCAGTATAACTCTTTTTTTTACCAAATATGGAAGACTAATGATGTTATAATGGTTTGGAGTTGAGTGATACTATATGAGATTTTATGGGTTATTGTGAGGAGTTTCTTTCCCTTAAATTGATTGGTTCAAAATACATAAGTTGGTGCTGCATATATTAAGTAATTGGAATCGGTAAAGTAAAATGTTGATCTCTGTTGTCTCAGTTGGTTATTTGGATTGTATTCTCTATCAAAAGTGGGTATATCTCTATTGAATATGGTTGTATTTTCTAATTTTCATGACAAGGTCATGCCGCAGTCACGACACGTCATTCAAACCAGCGGTTTTCCTGGTACGACTGAATATGTGTTTTTTAGGTGTTTGGCATGCTTGAAAAACATGCGTGGGGTGGTAGAAATCGGTCTAACGACCTCAGAATACCATGAAATCGGATGAAAACAAAGGGTGGGTGAATTGTGAAATGGTCAGCCAGTTGATACGTCAATCGAACATGTCGTGTGATCCCGATGGTTGAAACACACTGTAACTATCATAAATGGCCAAAGCATGAATTTTGAGGTCAAATTCAGCCCAAATGACATAGGAATGACATAAAACCCCGCGAAAACACCATAATTATTATTCGTGAGGTGTAGGAGGAGACGACACATCATTCAGACCCATGGTTTGCGCAGCACGGCTGAATATGTGTTTTTTAGGTGTTTGGCGTGCTTGAAAAATATGCATGGGGTGTTCAAAACTATTAAAATGATGTCATAATGCCATGAAATATAATGACAACAAAGGGTTGGTGAATTGTGAAATGGTCAGCCAGATGACACGTCAATTGGAGGTGTCGTGTGAACACGGTGGCCGAAAACACACTCTGCATGTCGTAAATAGACAAAACATGCGTTTAATGCTCGAAATGAATGATGAACGACATCACAATGACTTGAAATCACACAAAACACCCTAATTATTATTTGTGAGGTGTACGAGGAGACAACACGTCACTCGGATGTGCGGTTTGCGTGGCACGACTGAATATGTGTTTTTTAGGTGTTTGGCGCGCTTGAAAAACGTGCGTGGGGTGGTCAATACCAGCCGAACAACCTCAGAATTCAATAAAATAGGAAGACAACAAGGGGTGGCTGAATTTTGAAATGGTCGGCTGGACGGCACATCAATTGGAGGTGTCGTATAACTACGGTGGTCGAAAACGCACTACGTGTGTTGTAAATGGCCAAAACATGCATTTAACGATCAAATGCATGCCGAACGACATCATAATGACATGAAATCACACCAAAACACCCTAATTATTATTCATGGAGTGTACAAGGATATGACACGTCATTCAGACGTGCGGTTTGCATGAGACAGCTGAATATGTGTTTTTTAGGTGTTTGGCACGCTTGAAAAACATGTGTGGGGTGGTTGAAACAGGCAGAACGACCTCGTAATACCATGAAATCATATGAAAAAAATAGTGGGTGAATTTTGAAATGGTCGGCCAGACAACACGTCAATCAGAGGTGTCGTGTGACTATGGTGGCTAAAAACGCACTCCGCATGTCGTAAATGGACAACACATGTGTTTAATAGTCAAATGCATCCCGAACAATATTGGATTGACTAATAATCACACAAAAACACCCTAATTATAATTCGTGAGGTGTAGGAGGAGACGACACATCATTCGGACTGGCGTCTTGCGCGACATGGCTGAATTTGTGTTTTTAGGTGTTTGGTGCGCTTGAAAAACGTGTGTGGGGTGGTCCAAACTGGCCGAACAACATCAGAATACCATGAAATCAGAGGACAACAAAGAGTGGGTGAATTTTGAAATGGTCAGCCAGACAGAACATTAATCGGAGGTGTCATGTTACCGCGGTGGCCTAAAATGCAATCTGTGTGTCGTAAATGGCCAAAACATACGTTTAACGGTCAAATGCATGCCGAACGACATCAGAAAGACTTGAAATCACATGAAAACACCCTAATTATTATTCGCGAGGTTTACGAGGAGATGACACATCATTCGAACACGCGGTTTTCGCTGCACGGTTGAATATGTGTATTTAGATGTTTGGCATGCTTGAAAAACATGTGTGGGGTGGTTGATACCAGTTGAATGACCACAGAAAGCCATGAAATCAGACGAGAACAAACAATGGGTGAATTGTGAAATCGTCGGCCAGACGACATGTCAATCACAGGAGTCGTGTGACCGCGATGGCCAAAAATTCCCTCCGCGTGTCGTAAATGGCCCAAACATGCATTTAACGGTCAATTTCTTGCCGAACGACATAGGAATGATTTGAAATCACACGAAAACACCATAATTATTATTCGTGAGGAGTACGAGGAGACGACACGTCATTCAGATGCACGGTTTGCGCGGCACAACTGAATATGTGTCTTTTAGGTGTTGGAACACTTGAAAAACATGTGTGGGGTGGTCGATACCATCCGAACCACCTCAGAATACCATGAAATTAGATGAGACCAATGTGTGGGTGAATTGGGAAATGGTCAGCCAAACGACACATCAATCGGAGGTTTCATGTGACCGTGGTGCCTGAAAACGCACTATGCATGTCATTCATGGAAAAAACATGCGTTTAACGGTCAAATGCATTCCAAACCACACTGGAATGACTTGAAATCCCAATAAAACACCTTATTTTTTATTTGTGATGTGTACGAGGAGACATAATGTCATTTGAATGCATGATTCACACGACACAACTGAATATGTGTTTTTTAGGTGTTTGGAACACATGAAAAACATGCACGGGGAGGTCAATATCGGCCAAATGACATCGTAATTCCAATAAATCAGACGAAAACAAAGGGTCAGTGAATTTTGAAATGGTCGGCCAAACAGAACGTCAATTGGAGGTGTCGTGTGTCCGTAGTGGCTGAAAACGCACTCTGCATGTCATAGATGGCCAAACATCCATTTAACAGTCAAATTAATGCCGAACGACATTAGAATTACTTCAAATCACACGAAAAAACTCAAATTATTATTTATAAGGTGTACGAGGAGACGAAACATCATTCAGACACACGATTTGCACAGGACGACTGAATATGTGGTTTTTAGGTGTTTGGTGTGCTTGAAAAACATGAGTGGGGTGGTTGATACCAATAGAAAAACCTCAGAATGCCATGAAATCAGACGCATACAAAGGGTGGGTGAATTGTGAAATGTTCGGCTAGACGGAACATCAATCAGAGGTGTTGTGTGACCGCGATGGCCGAAAATGCACTCCACGCATCGTAAATGGCCAAAACGTGCGTTTAACTGTCAAATGCATGCCGAACGATATCATAATGACTTTAAATCACACAAAAAAACCTTGATTATTATTCGTGAGGTGTACTAGGAGACGACGTGTCATTTGGACGGGTGGTTTATGTGGCACAGCTGAATATGTGTTTTTTTGGTGTTTGGCGCAATTGAAAAACGTGTGTGGGGTGGTCGAAACTGGCCGAATGACCTCATAATATCATGAAATCAGATGACAACAAATAGTTGGTGAATTGTGAAATGGTTAATCATAAGGCACGTCAATCCGAGGTGTTGTGTGACCGTGTTGTCCAAAAACGCACTCTGCATGTCATAAATGGCCAAAACATGCATTTAACAGTCAAATGAATCGCGAACAATATCAGAATCACTTGAAATCACACAAAAACGCCCAAATTATTATTCTTGAGGTGTAGGAGGAGACTGGACATCATTCAGACCCATGGTTTACGCGGCACGGTTGAATATGTGTTTTTTAGGTGTTTAGCACTCTAGAAAAACATGTGTGGGGTTGTTGAAACCAGCAAAATGACCTCGGAATACCATGAAATCAGACGAAAATTAAGAGTGGGTGAATTGTGAAATGGTCAGCTAGATGGAACATCAATCTGAGGTGTCATGTGACCGCGGTGGTCAAAAATGCACTTCGCTTGTTGTAAATGGCCAAAACATGCGTTTAATGGTCAAATGCATGCCGAATGACATCTAAACGACTTGAAATCACACGAAAACACCCAAATTATTATTCTTGAGGTGTAAGAGGAGACGTCAAATCATTCGGATGCACGGTTTGATCGGCACAGCTTAATATGTGTTTTTTAGGAGTTTGGCGCGCTTGAAAAATGTGTGTAGGGTGGTCAAGACTGGCCGAACTACCTCAAAATAACATGAAATCAAATGAAAACAAAGAGTGGTTGAATTTAAAAATTTTCAGCTAGACAGAACATGAATCAAAGGTGTCATGTGACCACGGTGGCCAATAACGCACTCCATGTGTCGTAAATGGCCAAAACATTCGTTTAGCGGTCAAATGCATGCTGAATGACATCAGAACAACTTGAAATCACGCTAAAACACCCTAATTATTATTTGTAAGGTGTATGAGGAGACGAAACGTCATTCGGATGAGCGGTTTTCACGGCACGACTGGATATGTGTTTTTAGGTGTTTGACACACTTGAAAAACGTGCGTGGCGTGGTCAAAACTGGCCGAACGACCTCAGAATATCATGAAATCAGATGACAACAAATAGTGGGTGAATTTTTAAATGTTCAGCTAAACGGCATGTCAATCGAAGGTGTCGTGTGACCATAGTGGCTGAAAATGCACTCCGCGTGCCGTAAATGGCCAAAACTTGTGTTTAACGGTCAAATGCATCCTGAACGACATCAGAATGACTTGAAATCACACTAAAACACCCTAATTATTATTTTTGAGGTGTAGGAGGAGACAACTCGTCATTCGGACCCTCGTTTTGCGCGACACGACTGAATATGTGTTTTTAGGTGTTTGGTGCTCTTGAAAAACGTGTGGTGGGTGGTCGAAACGTGCCAAATGACCTTAGAATTCCCTGAAATTAGATGACAACAATGAGTGGATGAATGGTAAAATGGTCAGCAGAAGGCACATCAATCGGAGGTGTCGTGTGACCGCGATTTCCGAAAACACACTTCGCGTGTCGTAAATGGCCAAAACAAGCATTTAACCGTCAAATTCATGCCTAATGACACTGAAATGACGTGAAATCACACGAAAACACCCTAATTATTATTCTCGATGTGTACGAGGAGATGTCAGATCATTCAGACGCGCGGTTTGCATGGCATGGCTGAAAATGTGTTTTTTCTGTGTTTGGCAGGCTTGAAAAATGTGCGTGGGGTGGTTTAAACCAGCCGAATGACCCTGGAATAACATGAAATCAGACGACAACAAAGAGTGGGTGAATTGAAAAATGTTCAGCCAGACGGCACGTCAATCGGTGGTGTTGTGTGACCGCGGTGGCCAATAACACACTCTATGTGTCGTAAATTTTCAAAACATGCATCTAAAAGTCAAATTCATGCTAAACGACATCGGAATGACTTGAGATCACATCAAAACACCTTAATTATTATTCTTGAGGTGTTCGAGGAGACGACACATCATTTGGACGCGCGGTTTGCGTGGCATGGATGAATATGTGTTTTTTTGGTGTTTGGCATGCTTGAAAAACGTGTGTGGGGTGGTCGATACCAGACGAACGACCTCGTAATGCCATGAAATCAGATGAAAACAATGGGTTGGGGAATTTTGAAATGGTCGGCCAAACAGTATATAAATCGGAGGTGTCTTGTGACTGTAGTGGCCGAAAACGCACTCCGTGTGTCATAAATGGCCAAAACATGCATTTAATGGTCAAATGCATGCCAAACGACATTGGAATGAATTGGAATCACACGCAAACACCCTAATTCTTATTATTTAGGTGTACGAGGAGACGTCACGTCATTCAAATGCACAGTTTGCATGGAATGGATGAATATAGGTTTTTTTGGTGTTTGGAGGGCTTGAAAAATGTGCGTGGGGTGGTTTAAACTGGCCGAATGACCCTGAAAAAACATGAAATCAGACGACAACAAAGAGTGGGTGAATTGTGAAATGGTCGGCTAGACGGCACGTCAATCGGTGGTGTCGTGTGACCACGGTGGCCGATAACACACTCTGCATGTCGTAAATTGGCAAAACATGCATCTAACAGTCAAATTCATGATGAACGACATCGGAATGACTTGAGATCACATGAAAACTCCTTAATTAATATTATTGGAGTGTTCTAGGAGACGACACATCATTTGGACGTGCAGTTTGTGTGGCATGGCTGAATATGTTTTTTTGGTGTTTGGCATGCTTGAAAAACATGTGTGGGGTGGTCGAAAGTAGACGAACGACCTTGGAATGCCATTAAATTAGATGAAAATGAAGGGTTGGTGAATTTTGAAATGTTCAGCCAGAAGACATATCAATCGGAGGTGTCTTGTGACCGTGGTGGCCGAAAACACACTCCGCGTGTCATAAATGGCCAAAACAAGTGTTTAACCGTCAATTGCATGCCGAACGACATTGGAATGACTTTAAATCACATGAAAACACCCTAATTATTATTCATGAGGTGTATGAGGAGATGACACATCATTCAGAGGCACAGTTTCCATGGGATGGGTGAATATGTGTTTTTTAGGTGTTTGGCACGCTTGAAAAACATGTGTGGGGAGGTCAATACCAGACGAACAACCTCAGAATTCCATGAAATTGGACGACAATAATGGGTGGGTGAATTGTGAAATGGTTGTCCGGACGACACATCAATCGGAGGTATTTTGTGACCGCGGTGGCTGAAAATGAACTCCGCGTTTCGTAAATAGCCAAAACATGCGCTTAACAGTCAAATGAATGCTGAATGACATCGGAATGACTTGAAATCACATGAAAACACCCAAATTGTTCTTTTTGAGGTGTAAAAGGAGAAGACACATAATTTGGACGCGCATTTTGCACGTAACTACTGAATATGTGTTTTTTATGTGTTTGGCGCGCTTGAAAAATGTGTGTGGGATGGTCGAAACCTGTTGAACGACGTCAGAAAGCCATGAAATCGGACCAAAACTAAGGGTGAGTGAAGTGTGAAATGTTCAGTTAGACGGAACGTCAATTAGTGGTGTCGTGTGACCGAGGTGGCTGAAAAAGCACTCTGTGTGTCGTAAATAGCCAAAACATGCCTTTAACAGTCAAATTCATCCCGAACGAAATCAGAATGACTTGAAATCACCTGAAAACACCCTAATTATTATTCGTGAGGTGTAGGGGGAGATAGAACATCATTTGGACCCGCGGTTTGCACGATACAGCTGAATATGTGTATTTTAGGTGTTTGGAGCGCTTGAAAAACGTGCGTGGGGAGGTCGATACTGGCGAACGACCTCAGAATGACATGAAATCAAATGAAAACCAAGGGTGGGTTAATTGTGAAATGGTCGGCTGGAAGACACGTCAATCGGAGGTGTCGTGTGATCGCGGTGGCCAAAAATGCACTCCGCGTGTCGTAAATGGCCAAAACATGTGTTCAACGGTAAAATACATGCCGAATGACATTAGAATGACATTAAATCACACAAAAAAACCTTAATTATTATTCGTGAGTTGTACGAGGAGACGAAACGTCATTCAGACTAACGGTTTGCACGACACAACGAAATATGTGTTTTTTAGGTGTTCGTCGTGCTTGAAAAACATGCGTGGAGAGGTCGATACTGGTCGAACGACCTCGAAATGCCATAAAATCAGACGACAAAAAAGGTGTGTGAATTGTGAAATGGTCGGCCAGATGGCACATCAATCAGAGGTGTCGTGTGACCGCGGTGGCCGAAAATGCACTTGGTGTGTCGTCAATGGCCAAAACATGCGTTTAACAGTCAAATGCATGGAGAACGACATCAAAATGACTTTAAATCCCACAAAAACACCCTAATTATTATTTTTTTGGTGTACGAGGAGATGTCACATCATTTGGATGCACGGTTTGCATGGCACAATTGAAGATGTGTTTTTTAGGTATTTAGCGTGCTTGAAAAACGTGTGTGGGGTGGTCAAAACCGGCCGAATGACCTCAGAATACCATAAAATCATACGAAAACAAAGAGTGGGTGAATTGTGAAATGGTCGGCAAGACGACATGTCAATTGGTGGTGTCGTGTGACCGCGATGGCCGATAAGGCACTCTGCAGGTCGTAAATGGCCAAAACATGCGTTTAATGGTCAAATTCATTCCAAATGACATCGGAATGACTTGAAATCACATGAAAACACCCTAATTATTATTTTTGAGGTGTATAAGGAGACTGAACATCATTCGGGCGTGCGTTGTTCTTGGCACGGCTGAATATGTGTTTTTTTGGTGTTTGGCAC
Source organism: Viscum album (assembly GCA_963277665.1). Lineage (NCBI taxonomy): Eukaryota > Viridiplantae > Streptophyta > Magnoliopsida > Santalales > Viscaceae > Viscum > Viscum album. Next base: position 1,958,116,013 of record OY728153.1, read on the forward strand.
GCTTGAAAACGTGCATGGGGTGGTCGATACCGCCTGAACGACCTTGTAATTCCATGAAATCGGACGAAAACAGAGGGTTGGTGAATTGTGAAATGGTCGGCCAGGCGGTACGTCAATCAGAGGTGTCGTGTGACCGTATTGGCTGAAAACGCAGTCCGCTTGACGTAAATGGGAAAAACATTCGTTTAACGATCAAATGCATGCCGAACGACATTGGAATGTCTTGAAATCACACAAAAACACAATAAATATTATTCTTGATGTGTAATAGGAGACAGAATGTCATTCGGATGCGCGTTTTGCACGACACAGATGAATATGTGCTTTTTAGGTGTTTGGAGCTCTTGAAAAACGTGTGTGAGGTGGTCGGAACTGGCCGAACAACCTCGGAATACCTTGAAATCAGACGACAACAAAGAGTGGGTAAATTTTGAAATGTTTTTCTAGATGACATGTCAATCGGAGGTGTCGTGTTACCGCAGTGGTATAAAACGCACTCCGCGTGTCGTAAATGGCCAAAACATGCGTTTAACAGACAAATGCATGAAGAACGACCACAGAATGACTTTAAATCACACAAAAACACCCTAATTATTTTTCGTGTGGTGTACGAGGAGACGACACATCATTCAGTTTTGTGGTTTGCGCGGCACAGTTGAATATATGTTTTTAGGTGTTTGGCATGCTTGAAAAACATGTGTGGGGTGGTCGATACTGGCCGAATGACCTCGGAATACCATGAAATTGGATGAAACCAAATGGTGGTTGAATTGTTAAATGGTCTGATAGACGACACATTAATCGGTGGTGTCAGTGTGGCTAGCACCACTCAAACTGTCTCACTTTTATTTGAAATGGACAAGATTTTAAGTGAAAACAACAACTGGCATACAGAAAACCCACCAAACGTATTAGGATTGTGTTGATACTTTAGAAAAACTATCCATGGGTCATATGTGATGTGTACAAGTCAAACCCACCTCAATCTGAGGTGTGGTGTGGCCGACACCACTCAATGTGTCTCACCATTATTTGAAATAGAAAACATTTAAAGTGAAAACAACAACTGACAAACGAAAAACCAACCAAACACATTCAGATTTTATTGATACTTTATGACAACAATCAATGAGTCATCTATGATGTGTACGAGTAAAACCTACGACAATCTTAGGCACAGTGTGGCCAATATCACTCTAAGTGTATGTCTTTTGTTTAAAACGGACATCATTTTAAGTAAAAACAACTGGTATACAGAAACCCAACCAAACGTATTTGGATTCTATTGATACACTATTTTGGGGTTATTAGATTCTAATTTCTGAATTCAATCATCTAAGTGTTATAAAAAATGAAATATTTATGTATTCTTAATTCTGTATAACCCACCCCCTAGACACCCCCACCCCCGTGGACAGCCCCTCACCGCTGGACACCCCCACCTCGCGGGACACACTGAACCCCTTGTATGTCATATTATATAAGTGTTATATATAATTCAGAATTATATATGAAAAATAATTAATTTTTATGCGTTATTGATTCATAATTCATAATTCATTAAATAATTCATTCTACATGTATTCAATTGAGAATTCAATTATGAATTCTGTATTGCATAGGGTAATTGGTTTCACATACATGATTATAATTGTGGTACATTCCATGGTTATCATAGTATCCTATTTTTATGTGCTTTTGTGTGCTATAGTAGGTGTTTTTGTTGCTGTTAAGAGTGTATGAAGGTGTGTAGGTGAGTGTGCACTGGAGGAGATTTTAGGTGGCTGGGCTATGAAATTTTGGTAATACACTATAGAAACGGTTTACTAAAACCATTGGTATAGTGCTATAGAAATATTTAACAATAGTTTTAGTAAACCGTTGGTAAAACATGGAAATACTCTTGTATACCAACTATTATTTAAACTGTTTGTAAAATAGGATTACACATCCATTATTGCCAACGGTTTGTAAAACCGTTGGCAATACTCCAATTACACCGCCCTTCCCAATAGTTATACAAAAACAGTTGGTAATGGGCTACTGCCACATCATACATGCCAGCATTTTTGCAAACCGTTGGTATACTATATACCAACGGTTTGGCATCCTTTACCAATGGTTTGAAACTGTTTGTAAAGGCTTAATTTCCAGTAGTGTAAAGCTCGCACACAGTCAGGAGTTGCTGATGGTGTTTGGAACCTCAATTCAGATCATGTTTTCTACATTAGGATGGAAATGTCCAAAGTTTACTTATTCTATTATTGTCATCGTTATAAGATCATCCTTGTTGTGGTGGTGTAATGAGATCATTCTACCACAATCCAAGCAGCCTTATCTTCTCCAAGTGTGGCTTTCAAATCATTCTTTATTCTTTAAGGGTGTTTGGCTCGTGGGAATAAACAAAACCGTTCTAATTTTGAGTTTGGTATTAGCTATATTTGTTAGGGGGATTTTCAGTTTCTCAGAATTGAGAGGAAGTTTTGTTTTAATTTATCATCCCCTTGTAGCTGGGTTGTATCATATCAATATTTCCATCTATGTATCCAGAGAATTGTTTGTTTTATGTGGGGAATGTGAATCATTTCAGTTTAGTAGTTCACAGTTTACCTCCTAAGGGGTGGTTTGTTTCGGTATCATGGTTTCTATGTTAGTTAATTTTTGTGGTGGGGAAAACCCTCCCATGTTCTCCCCTCATTCTTATGATGTGGTCACTTCTTGAATTGGTCTGGTGTGGCATGTGTTGGGAATGGCCACCCCAAGGCTCTCAGTTCCCTTTGGTTTTTTCAGGATATGGACTCAAGTTTCATTAACTATTGGATTGGTGACTTTATGAGGGTAGAACTTTTTGTGGTGGGGAGAATTGTCACACCCTAACCCCTTTGAAATTAAATTATTTTATGGTTTTAAGGTTTTGGTTAGCCTCGTCAAGGTGTGGGTTGAGTGCAAGATTAATTTTTTTGATGTTTGATGAGTTTGGTGAGTTTCAGACTGGTGCACGAGCACCACATAGTTAATGGTAACTGAATGATTGAATGTGGTGCCCATCTAGTTTCCTAATGTTAAAAATAAATAAATCTTGATAAAAATAAATTATGGTAAATGGTTGTGATGTAATAATAACAGTATTATTGTGTAGATATTTTTATTATTATTGAATGCGTTATTATTATAACTTTTTTATTCTTAAAAATGTTGTTAATAATTTTGTTATTAAATTATTATTAATATTATTGTTTTTAAACAGTTACTACTACTATAATTAATTTTAAAAATATGATTATTATTGAAATTATTATTATTCTACTTTTGGTATTATAATTATTATTATTATTATTATTATTTTGACAAGGAAGAGGAACCCCAATCTACCGCACCCCCTCCCTTGCAACTCCATGCACGTCGCACCCCCCTTTCACCCATGTTATCCCGAGCAGTGAATCCTTGCTTCCCCTTGGTGCGATGCTAACCGCTACTTCCCTTGCCACCTTCTAGCAATGGTGGCCTCCCTCTTTTTTCCCCTTGGTGTTGCGCGACACCGTCCAACCTCCTACACCCACTCAACCTACAACAATCTGGCGACCCAGCGCCCTCCTCCTCCTCGCATGACTACTAACCACCAAACCATGCTCTGAACTTCTCCCTCTCACCGGTATAGGATGACCCCCACCCCCCTCGCCACTACACCCATCTCATGCCTCGACCTATTCAACTACCTTCCACATGGCTCAAAACCCTCTGCACGGTGTCTCCACCCTCCTCTGGTGTGGTTTTGTTTCTCCTTGCAGACATATATCTTCTCATCTGGTATATTTCTTTATTTTTGGTGTTTTTCTGAAAGCAGTCGAAACTATAAGTATGTGGGTCGTGTTGAGGTAGGTGAACTTCCATGTTTTTTTTCAAATCATTACTTTGATGCTTTCTTTATTTCAATTATTTTTTAATATGTTTCGTACCTTAATTATTTTGACGACAAGTTTTTGGTAGTACAATATTATTGGTGAAATTTGTTAGAATCAGTTTTCAAATCACACTCATCTGAAATGGGTTGTTTTTTGGATATAATTCATTTTGGTAACGTTTGGTTGTGTTTTATGAATTGTGAATTTGGTTTATGTGAGTCCCTAGTAATTTTTTGATCATGTGTTGGTCTTTTCCAACTTAATTTTTTGTACCTTTTGATTTTATAGTGAATTTTTGGTCAACAACAGAGGGTGCACATACATATTATTAATGTTTATATATATATATATATGTCCTCCTTGTACGTATTCCCTCATGGCATGGGAAATACATGCATTAGATTATGGATATATGTATATATATATTGGTAAGTGCCTGCAAGTGTGGGCTGATTACAAGTGGTTGCCGCCAATTTCGTCAAGCACCAAAGTGTTTGGAATGACCCAATTCCTCATTGAGGTAGGTGTTTCCTTCATTTCTTTCCTTCTATAGCATTCCATAGGCACTTCCATAATTTCATTTAATTAATAAATGTTAATCGCACCTTTATATGCATGATATATTATTCATTGTTGTGTTTTTATGATGGTTATAATTGGTAAAAACAACTTTGAAATACTTCATTAATTATGTGTATGTGTTTCCATAACCTTGCTACCATTTTTAATCCACATAATTTTTGTGTTTTCTTAATTAAATCTTAGATTATGTTTTGAACCTCTATAATGTTTATAGTTAACTAATTGTAGTGTTTTCTTGTTGAATGATTTGATTAAAAAAGAAATTTTTGATGCTACTCTATTTATGCTCTTGTTTATGCCTTTCCAACATGGTTAAAACTAAATGAATTTAACTTCAGATGGTATTATTTGATGCCTTGAGTGGTGTTTTCTTGTAGAATATTTTATATAACTTGTTTTCCCAACATTGGTTCAATTTATGGATCTTGGTGCTTTTTTGGAAATGATTTTGCGTGTCTCTTTGGAGGTTTGATGCGCCATTAGATGTTAGAACATCCATGGTTTCAATAAATGCACACATAGACATTACCTCAAATGAATATGGTGCTTTTATGTGGTATTTGTTTCTCAAAACATTGGTTTTCAAAGTGTTTCTTGTTTTCTAAATGTTGTTGGTCTCTTTGTGCAACTCTTTAAATAAGTTTGAAAGGAAATCCATGAGTATATGCTCGTTTGGATTTTGGTGTATGTTTTGTTGTGTGTGTGGTGTAAGGGATCATATGGTTTATTTTTATCAAATTATACATAATATTACTAAACAAATTTATTGTAATTCTTTGAAACTTGGAACCTAGAGGCCCATTTGGATTTTAAAATATAGTAGTGGTGTTTAGAGTAGTTTTAAAAGAGCTTGTGCAATATTTTTATAAAGGAATTTGATTATGTAAAACTAAAGGCCCAGTAGACCACACAAAGTGTTTTATAAAGTGGTTTTGATAATCAAATTATGTAACAGCCTAATTGGAGCATTTTATGTTTGATATCTATGTATATATATACAGATAAGTATATGTGGTGCTCCTATCTTGGGTAACCATTAATGGGTGAATTCATTGGAAGCATTCGTGTTTGGGGTAGGCAAGTGCGGTGACGACTTGTGAGTTTAGTCACACATGCGAGGGCCTCCTACTTACATAGTTATATAACCACCTTGGGTTCCCAGGTGGCTTCTAGATGATCTAGTGATGAATTATGATCATCCTCAATTAGACGGGTTGGAACCCCTGGATTTGTTATTAGGCAAGGTGGGCATTTCCACTGGATTTGGTCAGTTTTGGGTGGTCAGTTTCTTATATACATAGAAGCTTCACCATATAATAATATGTTGTTCCAAATTGAGTATGTACATGGGTTTTATAGAGATGTTTAGAATCACCCATGGTTAGTTAATTATTTACATTTCCTGTTTACTTTCCTCTATACGTGTCAGTCTATTTCCAATTTGTATTGTTTATTTATTTATTTTAGCATAACCATTGTCTTCTTGTCTTGGTTTGGTATATAAATTGGAAAATGGTTTTGGAAATGTTATGTAGTGTGTGTCAGAGTTTTATTTTAATAAGAAAAACATGTTGAGGATATTAAAATGTGAAAAATGCTATTCCATAGTTATATTTCAAAATGGTGTTTATAGACTCCTTCAGAAAGGAGAACTTTTTGATTCAGTGGTTTATTATTGTCATCCCTAATGAGCATATTGGTGCCCATGCTTATTATATCATTTCAGTTGAAGGTTTATATTTATTGTTTATATTCTTGGTTCATCTGCTCAATTTTGGAGCAATCTTGGTTCTAGGATGGGTAGTGACCTATTAGGTCACAAGAAGGTATGTGCAGTTTATTTTTGTTCTGTTTCTAGTTTTATTTTTATCATTTGTTTTTATTTATTTGTATATATTTTTTCCATGTTCGAAATCATTATCTATGGTTAAATTTTGATACCCATCACCAATTTCCATCCCAGAGGGATCGGGAATGCCCTTCAGGACAGACCACATATCGACTCAGTTGATCAGTTCAGGGTCGACCCGGGCTGGTTCGTGAAATATATTATGATAACATATTACATATTTTATTAAATAATTTTTGATTAGTTTAATTGGGTATCTAATATTTTGATACCATTCACCATATTACTATGGATGGTTTTTGATTTTGGTTACTAAATAGGGAAAGTTATCAACATTTTATATGCTTCAATACAAATGTATAGGTTGATTATGTTTCACCCGATCAAATGAGAAAATATTTGGACCATAAATAGTCTGCATGGGACCAATTATATATAGATCCTCAATGCATTAGTAAGTCTCGTGAGACAAATCATTTGGCCAAACCTAATCAGTTTTTTACAAAGAAGATTTTAAACTATATTGTGAAGAGTCTGGAAAATAGAGATAATGTTGTAAAATACAAATCAGTTTGTACCTAGTATTTTTAAGATTCATTTTGAAATTTATTTATGGTAGAGGTACTAGGATTCATATGAAGACCCAGACCCCAGTTTCCCAGAGCTGGTTCCTTTATTTATTACATTGGCATAGATAAAAGATTGAAAATATGAAATGAACCATTTAGTTTAGTACTCTTTAAGAACAAGAAACTTTCTTGGTACTCTTATTATATTGGTAATCAAATAAAAAACATAAATAAATAATGTAATTTAATCATTGAACCCATTCAGTCATTTCATCTTCATAACCTAGGGAAAAGAGAACAAATAAAAGAGTGATCTCAGATTCTTAGTAAAGGTAAAATACAACAGAAAATTTCACATATCAATAAAAAATGAAATAGAATCATTATAGAAATTTATATATAATTTAAATAATTCCATTTAATAAAAAAATTTCAATCATGAGAGTATAAGTCATAATCATTATGGAAATGTAAATGATTAGAAACAAATATAATTTTATCAGTATCTTGAGAAAAAATTGAATCTATGAATAATGTCATATGGAAATATCATGGATAGTAATAAATGAAATATAAATGAATTAAATGATTAGTAATTTGTACACAATGATCTTAGGCATCATGGTACCACTACTACCAATACCTTTTAATAGATGATTTAATAATTATGGGTAAAAACCTATTTAATTTAGCACACATTGCCATCTTATGATACTAATAATGCATCTAAGAGATATATATAAGTAGGCCCCACCCGTGTCTCCATATCTAAATAATTCATCAAATTTATTAATGATCTATTTAATTCATGAATCAAAGTTCCTTAAAAAAATACCCATATTGTGTAAAAGATACAGATTTAATATTATTTCCCCAGTTAATCAATTATCATTAAAAGTAAATATGTATGTAAAAATGGTAAAATTCTTAGGGAATAATCATATCCCTGATTTAATAAATATATATTTTTAATTTAATATTCAATGAATGGTGACCATGTAACATACTGAGTTTTTAAAAGGAGGCCATATATTTGAACGCGTACGTAATATGCCACATCGAACATAAGAATTATTATGTTTCCTTATAACATATTTGATAAAATGGATGTAATGAATTATATAAATTGATTTAGGAAAATAATTTATGCACATGCACTTAATTAATTCTTTTGTTAACAATAATTTATAAATGAAAATAAAACCCATCTAAATTAAAAGGAAATGTTTTTTCTAAAAAACTACTTAAATGAAAATATGTGAGTTTATAAATTTATAAAATCACTCTTTATGGATTTTATTAACGAAATATATATTTAAAATAATCAATTTAATGTTTATAATTCATATTATTTTATTTATAGATACAAAATAAGAACAAATTAAATTTTATTGATAAAAGAGTAATTTTCTAAAAATATATTTTTACCTCCTTTTGTTGGAGAACCCATTTTAAATATATTTTTTTAACAATTTTATAAGTTCACTATGAAATTATACACTTCCTATTTGGAATCAGGAAATCAAAATTTACTTTGGTTGAATTGTTTATATTTTGCTATTAACCTTCAATTTTTAAGGAGTATTAAAAAATACCCCATTTAAATTTAAACTACTTTTTCATCTAATTAATTTATACAAAAGGTTATAATTTTTAATGGTTTTAAAGTATAATTAGATTAATAATTTATAATTTAATATAATTTTGTTCCATGTAATTTATTTCACATTGAAATTAGATATAAACAAACATCAATCTTTTGATGGTTTTTAAATTATTTTTTTTGTTTAGTCACTTCGACAATGAGAATTAATTTTAATTTAATAAATACAACATATGTGTATTGAATTTTAAAAATGGGTTCCATATTTGGAATCATTGTGTTGAAATTATGTTAATATTTTACTTTTTATTTTTTAATATTATGAATAGTAACTATGGTATTTTTATTTACCACAGTTAATGGTAAATATGGTAAATTAGGGTAACAAACAATATTATAAGGATAATAAAATTACCCCAACACCTACATGGATTGTATTTGATGAATTCAAATCAACCACTATAACTTAATGATCAGAATATATTCGTTTAATGGACTTTGTTTCCATGAATGTGATGTATTTATTATTAAAACAAATGAAAGTGACAACATGTCCCTCTCTTATGTCTTATAAGTATTATAATTTTAATGTAGTGATAAACTTGATTTTAGTTCGAAAATGAATAGTATCCAGAACTATAATGAAATTATATACATCATGTGATTTTATTTTGAATATTTATACCTTAAATAATTACCATAAATATTCACACACAAGTAATATGGTCATTATTTTATTAATAGAAATATCATATAAATGATATTATAAATATTAAAAAAAATTATATGAAATAATTTATGACATAAACGATTTTCATAGTTTAATATGTCATGTTATAAGACTATTAAATTATTTGGATTGATGTTATCTCTTTGTTTTGATTTTATTTAAATTCAATGAAATGTATAGTGTAAAAATTGACACTATTAATATTCTATACAAATAATATTTTATCAAATTATTTAACAATCATAAAAATATTTAAAAATTATAACGTAGCTATGTTAAGGTAAAAAGATATTTATGTTTCCAATTATGGAAAATTTACCCCATATAAGCGAAATTAATATCCTTTTAATAATTAAAATGTTGTTACCTCAATTAAAATTAAAAGAGTGTAATTAAAGTTAAACTGAAAAGATAAGGTTAAAAATAAAATAAATACATGAATAAAAATTATTGTACGATATTATTTCGAACTATCCTCACACCTATAAAACTTCCAAAACCATTTGGCTAGGACAAAATCAGACCAAAAAACGTCTTAGAATACGTAACCTCATACTGCAATCCTTAGTTTGGGAACAAATCCTACCAAGGAAGCCTTTTGAATTAAACCAAAAGTAGTTACCTGATTAGGACGTAACACCATCTCCCATGTTTTTTAGTTTCTTTTCCATTCTCCACTCTCTAATATATTTTTATATTATAATTATATAACAAAAAAATTATCCTAGACATAACATGATGTTTTTATGACATGTTTTTAACCTACAATTACACACAAATACATTTAATGGGTAAGGAACAAACTGTTTCTCTGTACGGCAAACTACTGCCTCACAAAATGACGATAGTACAATTTTCCCCAAACACCTCTAATGGTGGCCATTATGATGGAAAATATATTTATATATGATAAATATTATATTAAATTATGTAAATTCTTTTTCAATTTCTATTTATAACATATCTTTATGCTTTCCATGTTTTGTAGATATGACAATTTCTTTTGAGGAGGTGTTGACAACCGTCCCCTCAAAGCGATATGACTCGTTAATACTATACATGGAACATATACAGGATGGATTTATTAAAACTAAGAGATATATATGAAATTAATATAATACATTTATTTTAATATATATTTATATAATTTATTTAGTATTCTTATAATTTTACAAATAAATGAATGTAATGTTCATGCGTACGTACGAAACACCATCTCTATGAACAGTGAATTTAATTTATTATATCAGAATTTTATGGATTATTATAAATACATATATAATTGATATGTATGATATCTAAATCATTAATACTACTCTGTAGATGAATGAAATTTGACTAGAAGGACAATTTACATCAGAAACAAGTCCATTTTCGACTCAAGTATCGAATATCAACAAAATGGATGATATCAACTTAAATAACTATATGATTATTATAACAAGGTAATAAGTGATACAAAATAAATAATAAAATTTATTTATTTTTAAATAATGTATAAATTTACCTATGTTTATTATTCAGGAACATAAGGATTGTACATGACGAGTCAGACTCAAGGTTAAAGAACTTTTAAACCTAATTTCCACTCGTTGAGTTTTATGCATATTTTATTGAATATATTATGAAAAGATTATGTGTGGAATAAATATATATTTATTTGTGTTATAATTTATGCGTCCCTTCATGTGGATATACTATCTCTACACATAATCACCCCATTGATTAATTCTTACGTCATTGATACAAATTTTGGAATTGAAATCATAACTTAATTTCCATTCATTGAGTTAAATATCTATATAATAGGTTTTGTTATTTCAATAATATTTGTGAATGAAATTTTATTTCTTTACACTAAAAATCCACTTATATTGGGTGTATTTATATTTTTCACCCATAATTATTTCATCGATGTATCCATAATCTAATGATACAATCTTTGTAAGGGTCATCATCTCAATATCCTTTCATTGAGGTATATTTTAATTTATACATGAACATATTTATATAGTTTATAATAAACCCCTTTGAATTTTAATTTCATTGTAAAGGAATATTTTTTATTTGAATCATATTACTAAAAGACAAAAAGGAATGTTTTTAATGTATGCGATGACAACGACTCCTCTATTGCCATAACCCTTATTTGATATTTGTATTCCTCAATAAGACTTAATGTTTTTAAAAGGAAAATAAATACCTTATTACCTTCCTGTGTGTTTTGGTATTGAAAATGGTTTTGAAAGTGGATTTACTATTTAAATATCATGAAATTTTTCTTATGATTTGAAATGAATTTTAATGAGTGAAATGTTGATAATTTCAATATTTTAGGTGTTATGATTATATAATGGTATTTAGAAATTGAAGGTTTGTTACGTGATAAACCAAATTTGGGATGTTATGTGATAAACCAATGATTGGTGGTTTTTGTGATTATCCAAGGATGGATGGTTATTTTATAACCTCCAATTCATTGGTTATAAAATTTGGCCATATGGTTATTCCATTTGTAAGAATGATATCTGTGGAAGTCGACCGTATAATTATTCCATTTAAGTATGATTATGTCCCAAGTTACCTTTTATATTTTATGTGTGATTTATATGGTGTTTATGGTAATATTTTGGTTTGAAAAGTGTAATAATTGTGCTTATATTTAGAGAAGAGTATTTACTAATTCATTAAGGTGAATAATATTACATTATGATAATGTATTCATGGTTTACATGTTTTTGAAAAGCTAACAGGTTTCCTTATTTGTGTATCCCTTAATGGGATTTTTATGCTCATCCCATGTTTTGAAATATTTTTTAGATAATTTAAAGAAGATTGGATCCAAGGATGGGATTATGGAAATGTTATGATGTTTAAACGTGAAATGAAACCATGTTTTGTTTAAATGTTTTTTATTAAAAAATAGATAGTGAGTATACGTGTTTTATTTTTAATAATCATGTCGATATGTATATTTTATGGATTAATTATCTAAATCTATAAACCTGAAATGATCCTAAATGTTATTGAATGTTAAATTATTGATTTTACTTAAGATTATGTAATGTTTAAGGTTAAGACCTTATAGTTGGTATCAAAGGATGGTCTAGAAAACTTTGGAGATTATGATGTTTTCTTAAGAGTTAGGGATATTTTCATGGGTTTATAATTTTATGGTTAATCATAAGTTCATTATCATATAAACCGATTTTTAGGCTTTATGATCTAAAATATTAAGTTAACCAATAGTATTTTTGGAGACATTAACCTTTGAAGAAATTATGGGTTATTATTTTTTAGGATGAAAAATGTGAGGTATGAAATAACCATGGATGTCAAAATATGTTACGGTAATTTTGAGGTCTTTATAATATTATTGGAATATTATAAGTACTATATATTTAAAAAAAGGACAATACACAGACCATGTGACACCCCATCACGTTAGATAAGGCTGCGGGAATCAAACCCACAACCGGAGTGCGACATACAATTATCACCTAACACTATTCTATGTGATGTCTCTAGATAGTATGAATTTAACTTTTTAGTTAAACAAGTTTATGAAATTATAATAATTGGATTTTGGAAACATAATTTTTATCAAATGGATTTGCTTTGTATTTGAAAATTATTTGGGGTTTGATTGATAAATGTTATTATGGAAGATGTTCACTATTTTGGGAACAATATATATCTATGTAAAATAGAATACTATGAAATTTTATATGATGAGTAATGGTTTAAATATATTTTGTTAGAATCTATGTTTTTATTTTAGACTTATAGAAAATTGGGATAATCTGTAATTAGAAATTACTTTTTTAGTATGAGACATTAAGAGTTGTTGATGTAATTTGGAGATAAATTTAAAAAATTATCATGGAAGACTATTTGATTAAATGATTCAAAATTTTGGGTTTCAATTTTAGTTTGTATTATTAGAGTAATTTTAAAGAATGTAATTTGTTGAATGGTCCATTTTGGACTTTGGGTATTACTGTTGAATTTTCGAGATTAAAATTAGTCTTTTTTCTTATAAAAGATTATTAATTTTGGGGAGTTATCATATATTAACAAAAAAAATTAGTTCTGGTTAATGTTAAAATATAGGATGAATATATAGTTAAACTTTTGTGGATTAAGTGATTCTATTGAATTTAATCCTGATGCTTCAGGTTTGACCAAGTCACATTGAATAGTCATAGTTTGCAGAAAAGATGAGTTTTCAGTAGAAATTTATTAAAGGATGAAAGAATAATTGAAAAGTAAGTATGATTCCTTATTTAATTATTCTATGTAGTAAAATAATTCCTCAACATTATGAAAAGGATATTTAAAAAAATTCCATTTTCTTTTCCTACTGTGAAATCAAAGACTATTTAACCAATCACAAGCTTCTGGTTTTCTGACTGTTAAAATTCTCCTAAATATGTTTTCTATCACTCTCCATCAGAACAATATGGTTATTTTTTCTTCTATATCCATGTTTAACAACTTGGATTCCTAATATGTGTTATATTGGGTGACTATTGTAATTCTCTTTCGTTCTTTTAAAGTTGTAGTTTTATTAATCATTTTTCTATTGTGGGACTGGAATAAATATATTTTGAAGAGTCATACATTAGTTATCAAACCCAAGTTCAAATTGAGAGTATGTAATTTCCAAAATTGGGGAATAATGTTATATCCCATGTTTCTAAAAGGAGACAATATGTTCGATAGCGTATGTAATACGCCACATCGAACATAAGTATTATGATGTTACCTTATAACCTATTTGTTAAAATGTCTATAATGAAAAGTATTAATTGATTTATAAAAATATTATTGACACATTCATTTAAATAATTATTTTGTTAAAAAGTATATATAAATGAAATAAATCCCTTTTTAATAAAAGGGATATGTTTTCGAGAAAAACTATTTAAATGAAAATAAGTGAGTTTATAAAATAATAATATCACTCTTAATGGAATTTATTGATGAAATATATATGTTATATATAATATTTAATGGTTAAAATTCTTCTTATGTGTTTTATAGACATGAAATAGAAACAATTCAGTTTTATAGATAAAAGAAGTATTTTTCTAAAAATGGAGTTTTACCACCTTTTGATGGAGAACCAATTTTAAATATTATTTTTACACATTTATATGTTGTTTTTGAAAAAAAACTTATTATCTTGAAAAGGGACAACAAAATATACTTTGGTTTATTTTTATGTATTTTTTTTATAATATTCATTTTTTACTAAATGGTTAAAAATACTTCATTTTAATTTTAAACTGCTTTTCCATCAAATTTACTTATACAAAAATGTTTTACATTTAATTGGTTTTAAATTATATTTATATTATTTTTATCATTTAATATAATGTTGGTAAATGGATTTAATTTCACATTGATATTAGATTTAAATGTACATCAATCTTTGGATGATTTTTACTTTTAAAAAAACCTATTTTGTTTCTTTGAAAATGATAATTAATTTTAAATTAATTACTAAAACTTATGTATTTTTAATTTTGAATAATGGATTCAATATTTTTAATCAGTGGTTCCAAATTATTTTAATAGGTTAATGTTATTTGTTTTGGAAATTATGAGGAGTGACTACAATAATTTTTATTTACCCGAGTTGAATGTAAATTAGATAAATTAAGATAAAAAACAATATGAAAAGGATAATAAAATTATATTAACACCATAAAAAATCCTTTTTTATGAATTAATGTTGACCAATATCACAGAAGGGTTTGAATTTATTCATGTAATGGACTTCTTTCCATGAAGGTGATGTAATTACTATTAAAACAAAAGAAAGTGGCAACATGTCACTCTCTTATCTCTTGTCAGTATAATAATTTTAATATTGTGATAAAATTGATGAACCTTAGAAAGTAAATAATATTTAAAAACCTAATGAAATTATATATATCACGTGATTTTAGTTTTTATTTTTTAGAGATTAAATAATTACCATAAATATTGAAACAACAATGATATAGTAATTATTTTATAAAGAGAAAAAACAAATAAATGATATTATAAATAATAAAAAAATAATATCTTAAATAATTTATGACATACTAGATTTTTATAGGTGAATATTACATGTTATAAAACAATTAATTTTTTTTTCTATTTTTTCTCCCTTTTTGGATTTTATTTAAATTTAATGAAATGAATTGTGTAAAATTGACACTATTGATATTTTATAAATATCATATTTTATTAAATTATTCAAAAATTATAAATATATTTTCAAATTATAAATTATATATTTTAAGGTCTATAAGTTATTTAAGTATCTAATTATTGGAAATTTACCCCATATAAGTGAAATTAATAGCCTCATAATAATTAAAATGTTACTACCTGAATTAAAATTAAATGAGAGTAATTAAGGGTAAACTGAAAAGTTACGGCTTAAAATAAAATAAATACATTTCTGAAATGTTTTTTATGAGATTGTTTCATAATAACATCATCTTATCTTTTAAATAAATTATTTTTGGACCATTTTTAATCAACATTGATTTTATATTAATTTAATAATTTTAATAATTCCAAGGGTGACCCTCCCCTCTCCTATAAAAAGACACACATTCCTCTATATTACTCAAACTTCCAAATCCAATTAAGCCTGATTAATGGATTGATGCATGTGACATTTTTTATACATTTTTATGTATATAGAGTGGTTGGATAATGTATGGGAGAGTTTGGAATTGTTTTTGGAAAGTTTTTTAGGCCTTTTTATGGCTACATGGTTTGAGCATGGTTAGTGGAAACTGTGCAAGAATCCTAGGTAACCATGTGATATGACACTTTTCGTAAATTAGAATCTATAGGGTTTTTCAAACCATGCGAGCTAACCATGAAGCTCTTTAAAAATGGTTTTTTAAATGGGGTTAGTTGAGATTTTCCCTAACTCGCCCATTTCTTAACCTATTTTAATCCTACATGGTATTTATTCTTCTAAATGTATAGGGGTTCTCTATCATTAATTTCGAAAGGTACATGAAGGTATTTCAAGGTGGTTTGAAGGTGGTTCATCACAGGTAAGTCATATTTTTGGTTTATTTGTTGTTTCCTCTAGATCTTATCTCTACCATATCTTAGTTTTCTAGATATACATCTAATACATGTAGATATAGTGTTGTTGTTTCCTTATGTGATGATTTTTGGGATTGTTGATAATTGGTAATGAGATCTAGAGTGGTTTTGGTGGATAATTGATTTTGTATTAGTGGTGTGGTTTCTTGCGGGTCGATTTCTCCAAAACCCTAAAGGTAGGTGGATTTTCTCTAAATTCAACATTGTTAGAGCTTGAGGCCTTGTTTTCAATTAATTAGTTTTTCTTGAAATAAGTTGTGAATATGATGTAAAAATCTTTTTGTAATAACATTGGGTGATGATTTTGGGTGAAATGGGATATTGTTTCAAAAAGGGACTTGTTGTGTGATTTTAAAATGAAAATTTTAAAATTTATTTCTTGGGTTGGATTATGAAAATGGTTTAAGAAAATGGGTTTCAATAAGAACATGGTTTAGTGATGTTTATTATGGCATAAAAATGGTTATAGGGTGTTTTCAATAAATGGGTGATTTATTGAAGTGATTGGAATGTGTTGGAAATGGTTGTGTGCATAATATGTGGCCTTGGTGTTTTATTATTTGGGATGGTTTAGTATTATGGCTTGTGTTTATTATGTTGAAGTGGGTGAGAAGTCTCCCTGTAAATGGTTATGGATAGTGTGTGGAAGGGTAACCATTATTGATAAGTGGTTCAGTAGTACCACATGTTTACAAAAGTTATAAATGGGTTTGGACCAGAAGTTCCATCATGGTTTATTTCCTTGATGTGTGTAGCTAAGAAAGATGTTAATTTGTCATGCTAATTTTTGATGGTGATATGTATTATGGAATAACTGTGGATTTCACTTGTTTTTCATGGCTTGGAAAGGGTGTTTTTGTATTATTGGTAATTGTTGTACAATTTTTTTTATATAAATTCTTTTATATAATTATACTAATGGTTTTATCCTAGTGGAGTGTGTAGGGAAGTAATTTAGGGAAATACCACTGAGTATAATTACTCATCCTTGATTTGGAACATTATTTTTTTAGAAATTATTCTATTATAAGACACAACTATGTGTAAGGCGTCTCATTTTGCTTTCTCTTCTTCATTATGCTTGGCTGGTTTAGTGGTTCTTGGATCATAGAGCTTGTTGTGGAGTATTGGAGGGTGCCTTGGTTTACTTTGGGTCTCTTGTCTAGTCTTTCTCATAGCACTCTGATTTTGGATTCATATGATTTATTTGTATTTGGTTTCGGGAATTGTTATGTACTAGTTTGGTTGTCTTTTGGTACTATATGGTTCAGGTTTCTATGTTAACATGCATCAGGTAGCTTTGTTGGTAATTTCCTATTTGGTTGGTTGGTTTATCTCAAGGGAAAATTGTTCCCCAATTTATTCTTGAAGCCCTCAACATTTATTTCTATCCTTTAGTGTCTTAGTAATTTCGTATAAGTCCTATTTGCACCTCACCACCTTCTCAATCCAATGAGGAAGGGGTGGTTCATTACAGGGGGTATCAAATTGATCGGTCCTTTGGCGTGAATTGTTGGTCTTGGTGTTGACATTTTTATTGGTCTGTTCAATGAGATGAGATAGTAGAAGGGATATTATTGTTAGAACTTGGAATGTGTAGCATAAATGATGTAGATAACCCTTTTATTATGAAATTCATGTTATTATGGAGATTGGTATATAAGTGTTTTGGAGACACTTATATGCAATGGATATCTCATTATCGTGGGTGTATCCAATGAGATGAGCATGAAATTCATGGTAGAAATTACTTCCCTCTAAGATGTATATTTCATTTAATATTATTACTTATGTTATTTTATAAATATATGGATGTGTGGAAAATCTATAATTTAATTAAAATGTGTGGGTTTTAAATTTTAAAGGGTGTGGTATTTTAAAAATGGGTTGATTTTCAAAACATGCTGGATTTTTCAAAATAGTGAAACATGGAAAATGTAAACTTGTGGAAATCATAGATTTTATAGTTGTTAGGTCATTGAATTTTAATCTTAAGCCTTTTATTTCTATGGTTGTGGGACTTATGGTTGTTTTTGTGTTGATAGAAATGGAACCCGGTAGGCGTTGTAGAGACCAAAAAAAGGAGGTTGCTAAAAATATGGTTGTACATCAGCCTTTGTTGAACCAACAACTAATGTAGAGTATATTGAAAGCTTTCCAACCTATGTAAAGTGGGAATAAAGTAGATGAACCCATGACCATTGATTATACTATTCAGTTTTAGTGGAAGAATCCACCCATTTGTAGGAGTTATTCGAAACCGAAAATGGTTGAATGTTTTAGAACATAATGAATAAGATATTTGAATTATTGGGAACACTAGGAGATATGAATGTGAAGTTATCAATTAACATGTTTGTAGATCGTTACCTTCACTGGTGGGAGATGGGACGGACCAAAGTGTGACTTTGGAGGGTTTTTAGGAATTGTTTAACAAACAATTCTACCCTCATACATTGATAATTCAATGAAAAAAAAACATTTCTTCTGTTTGAAGACGGATAACCTTTCAGAAAAAAATATGCGTCTATGTTTATAAACATAGTGTGGTTTTCACCCAAGGTAGTCAGTATCACATCCTTGAATTTTCACCTTTTTTGAAGCTGGTTTGAGGTTGGAAATGTTTTCCAAGATTGTGATGTTGTGTATAAATGATGACACAGAAATGGTGAATAGAGTTACAGTGGATAAGTGAGAACTTTTGGGGGCTATAAGTGGGAGAAGTATGTTGGTACCCATGGGGAATAGTGGGAACTCGAATTCTGGGTTTAATAGGAAGAGGGAAACTTATTTCTTGGGTGGGATTATGACTCAAAATCTAATAGAAGGATTGGTTAATTTTCCATAAAAGTCTCAGATTATGCTGGGATGTTTTCAGTGTGGACTATGGGACACATCAATCAGTATTGTACAAAAAACCTTAAGCATGTCGTAACTGTAAGAATATATGGAATCTTCAATAGTGGTGTCATAATGCTCTGAGGCCGGGTGTTTGTGACACTCCTTAGGGGTCCCAGTCATCCTATGCCTCGATGGGACGAGGCCAACAAAATAATCCTAATAAAAAAATGAGATAGTCACGGTGATTCTGAAAATACCATGAATCCTTAGTTGGATAATAATGAGCAGAGTGTGGAAAGAAAGCAGTTGTCTGGTGCTGAAAAGGTTGAGGTGGATGATCAGTTAGAACCATCAATGATGTGAGGTATTGTTCTTTTGAATTCCATATTGATACAATCATTGTTTTATACAAGTGATTCCCAATCTTTTATTACTTCTCATGTTATTATTCTGTTGGGTCTAACTATGGAAATGATGCCTTATGTTTTAAAACATTAATATCCTTTGGGTCAAAGAGATTGTCGCGCCTTCCTATGTAGATCCTTTATCTTAGTTATGGATTAAATTGAATTGATGTGGGATTTATCAGTGCTTGAGATGGATTCTTATGACATAATCCTAGTAATGGAGTAGTTGACAATGTTTAAGGCCCAAATCAATTACTACGCATGAACAATTAGTTTTATGATGGAGTGTGGTGTTGAAAATCTCATTAGAGGGGAGAAGAATTAAAATATTGGTGAAATAGATTTGTTGGCACCAGCTATTGGCACAGTCTGTATTAGGTAGAAGCTCTATCATTGGAATTAGTGGAAGGTGTTGAGAACAATGATCTCCTAGAAGTTGTAGATTTGTTTACAGATGTCTTTCCCGAATAATTCTCTAGGATTACACCCATGATAGAATTGGAGTTTATGATTGATCTCATTTTAGAGACTAGTCCTATCTCATGTCCATCTTACCAGATAGAACTTGTAGAATTCTAGGAATTTAAGGTGATATTGGAGGTTATAGAGAACAAAGGGTTCATATGGCCTAACACGTCGCCATGGGCAGCATATATTTTGTTTGTTAAAAAGATGGATAGAACTCTATGGCTCTGTGTTGATTAATGTAGACTTAATCATGTTACAATAAATCACTAATATCCACTTCCACAGATTGATGATTTTTTGACTTGTTTATTAGAGATTAGTGGTTCTTCAATATTGACTTTAGGTAAGGATATAATCAATTATAGGTGAGTAATGAGGATATTCCCAAAAATATTGCAGAATATGATATGGCAATTATGATTATATAGTAATTTCCTTTGGTCTAATGAATGCATCAGCGGTGTTCATGAAATTGATGAATCATATATTTCAGAAATATATGAATTTTTTTGTGGTATTTATTAATGATATACCGGTGTATTCATGAAAAAGGATGGATCATGAGTAGCACATGGTGATAGTGTTGGGGGTCTTAAGGGATCTTCAGTTGTATGCCAAATTATCAAAGTGTGACTTTTTGATAAAGGAGGTTCATTACCATGGCCATATTATTCATGATAAGTGTATATTAGTTGATCTGGAAATTATAGAGGCTGTTATCTCATAGCAATTACTAAATAATGTTTTCGAGATACAAAGCATCCTTTTCCTAGCTAGGTATTATCGATTTTTTGTTTGTGATTTCTCACAATTTGACTCACCAATGAAAATTTTGATAAGGAAAAATGTTCCATTTATATGGGATGAGTAGTGTCAAAATTGTTTTAAAGAGATAACGGGTCGACTTAAATCCGCACCAATATTGGTTTTTCTAGAACCAGGCAAAGGGTAAATGGTATATTGGGTTTCATCAAGAATAGGGTTGGTTTGCGTTCTCATATATAGGGTTCATGTGGTTGAATATGGATCACAACAGTTGAGGTTTCAGGATAAGAACTACCCAACACATGATTTGGATTTGGTGGCAGTGGTTCATACTTTGAAAATGTGGAATAATAATCTATTCGGAGATAAATTCATAGTGTTTACCAATCACAAGAGTTCAGAGCTTATTTTCTCACAAAGATATTTAAAATTGAGGAAAAAGAGATGGAAAAAATATCTCCTGATGTTTTATTTTGGCTTAATGTACACACCAGGGGATGGAAATTCGGTGTTCGATGCATTAAGTAGAAAATAATATGTTGAGGTGGTGGAACCTGCATCAGATCTGTTGTAGTTGATGTCAATCATAGCTGACATACAGTTGGAATGTGAGGACCGGGGTGACAAAACAATATTCTTTCTAGTTTTTTTGTTCATAACATGGATGGGTTTGTTAAAGAGGCACATGAATCTAATTCTAGGTGTATTTAGATGAGGTCAAAACTCAATGGTGGGGAGACCATTGAGGGTTGGTAATTGAATGAGAATGCAGTTTTGTGTTTTTGGAATCAGATGGCGGTAACTGTGGCTTGTCAAGAGGAACATATCATGGATTATCAATATTCTAGGTGGGCTATCCATCCTATAATTAAGAAGATATATAAGGTGATGAATGTGCAGTTTTGGTGGGCTGGTATGAACAGGGATGTGGTTGAGTTTGTTCCGAGGTGCTTGAATTGTCAGCAAGTAAAGGAAGAGCATTAGTGACCAGTAGGAATGTTTCAATATTTTCATATTCCTTCTTGGAAGTGGAAAATAATAGTGATGGATTTTGTGATAGGTCTCCCATGAATAGTCAAGAAACACGATTTTATATGGCTGATTGTGAATCAGATTCCAAAGTCAGCCTATTTCATCCCAATTAATGAATCTCATGCAGTGATGGATCTATCAAAAATAAATATTTTGGTAATGGTAAAGATGTATGGCGCTCCAGTTTCTATTGTATCAGATTGAGATACAATGTTCACATCTCGTTTTTGGAAATCCTTGTAGCAAGACCTTTGGACATAGTTAACGATGAGAACAGTTATAATCCTTAGATGGATGGCCAATCTGAGAGGATGATACAAACATTGGAGGATATTCTAAGGGATTGTGTGATGTATTTTGGTTGTTTATGGTAGGATCACTTATTATTGGTAGAGTTATCCTATAATAACACATATAAATATTCAATACATATGGATCTATTTGAGGCATTGTATGCACATCCATGTCATTCTCCACTTTGTTGGGTGGAAATTGGTGAGACTTCGATGATTTGACTGAGAATTTTCCAAGAGACTACAGAGAAGATAAATTTGATCAAAAAAGGATAGAGATATTTTAAATTCATTTGAAATTGTATTTAAACCATCAACAACAACTATTGTTGTTCTTGGTGGGTGATCATGTGTTTTTGAGAATATCTCCTAGGTTGGGACATCATCAGTTTGGAAATAAGGGTATGTTATCTCTGTGGTATATTGGGAATTTTGAGATACTTGAGTGGATTGAAGAGGTGGATTATCAGTTTTATTTTCCACCATGGTTTATTTAAGAGAACAATGTGTTTATTGTCTAGTATTTGAAACAGTATCAGCCAAATTGTGACCATGTGATTCGATGGGATCAAGTTGAGCTAGATCTGGATGCTTCTTTAGTGCTTGTTCTAGTGTGGATTTTGTATAAGGAAGATAAAATATTATGTGGGAAGAGCATCTGTTTAGTTCAGGTTTCGTGGAACCATGTTTAGATTCTTGAGAAGAATTGGAAGTGAGAAAAATAGATGGTCAAGTAATAGCCTGATATCATTCAGCAAATAAATGGTTCTATATAGTTTGAGAATGGAAATTCCAATGTTTGGGAGATTGTAGAACCCATGGTTTGAAGTATGTGACCATTTTTTTATACCTTTTTATGTATATGGAGTGGTTGTGTAATGTTTAAGAGAGTTTGTAATGGTTATGTAATGTTTTGGAGGCCTTTTTAAGGATTCATGGTTTGAGCACCATTAGGAGAAACCTTACGATAATCCCCAGTAACCGTGCGATATGCCACTATTTGAAAAGTAGAATCCACACAGTTAGTGCACTATTTATTAAAATATATGATCTAACCATGTGGCCCATTGTAAATGTTTTTGTTTAAAATGGGGATAGTTGAGATTTTCCATAACTCACCTATTTTTTCTCCCATATGAACCCTATGTGGGATTTCATCTTCTGAAGGGATAGGGGTGCTCTCCCACTCATTGTGGAAGGGATTTCATGTGATTTCAAGGGGGTTTGAAGGTGTTTCATCTCAGATATGTATTCTTTTTTGGTTTATTTGTGGTTTCATCTATATCCTCTTTCTTCACTCTCTTGGTTTTCTAGAACTACATCTCTTCCATGTAGATATTGGATTTTTGTTTTGTTAGGTGATGATTTTAGGTATTGTTGATGATAGGGAAGGATACCTAGAGTTGTTTTTGTGGATATTTTTTTGGATTGGTGGTGTGGTTTCTTGTGCGTGAATTTCACTAAAACCCTAAAGGTAGTTGGCTTCCCTCCCAATTCTACTTTGTTAGATATTGATTCCCTTTTTGCAATTAATATGTTTTTCTTGAAATTAATTGTGAATATGATGTGAAAATCTTTGTGGAAACCCATTTAGTGATGATTTTGGAATTTTGGGTGAAATGGGTTATTTTTGCCAAAATGGGATTGTCTTGTGATTTTAAGTTGTAGATTTTAAAATTAGTTGCTTTTTTTGGTTTATTAAAATGGTTTTGGACAATGGTTTTCAATAAGAATGTGATTTATTAAAATGTAGTATGGCATGGAAAATAGATAAAAGGTGATTTCAATAAATGGATGATTTATTGAAGTGGTTACCATGTGTTGGAAATGGTTGTGTGCATAATGTGTGGCCTTAGTGTTTTATGCTTTTGGTTAGTTAAGTATTATAAATTGTGTTGATTTTCATGAAGTTGGTGAGAAGTCTCACTATAAAAGGTGATGGATAGTGGATGATAGGGCCACCATTATGGATAAGTGGTCAGGAAGTACCACTAGTTTGGAAAATAAGTAAATGGATTTATATGGGAAGTTACGTTGTGGTTTCTTTCCTTACTATGTGTTTCTTTGAAATATGGAAATTTGTCATGCCAATGTGTGATGGTGATATGTCTTGTGGCATTATTGTATCCTTCCCTTGTTTGACATGGCTTTGTATGGGAGTGTTTTTATTATCGATATTTGTTGAACTAATTTTTGTTTTATATAAATTGTATTATATAATTATTCAAATGTTTTTATCCTCAAGGAATGTGTATGAATGTAATTTGGGGAGATAGTATTGAGTATTCTTACTCACCCCTACTTTGGAACTTCGGTGCTTTTACAGATGTTGTATTCCAGGACACAAGTAAGAGTAAGGAATGTCATTTTACTAGTGGTTCTTCAGGATGATTTGGTGGTTTTGTAGTGCTTGGAGCATGATGTTTGTTGTGGAATAGTGTAGGGTGCCTTGGTTTACATTAGGTCTATTGTATAGTCTTCCTCTTAGCACACTGATTTTTTGTTTGGAATGGTTTTCTTGTATTGGTTTTTGAGAAATTTTATGCATTATTTTGGTTGTCTTTTGGTACTATATGGTTTGAGTTTATATGTTAATTTACATCAGGTAGTTTTATTGTCAATTGATTCAATTTTTGGTTGGTTTTCCTCAAGGGAAAATCACTACCCATTTTATTCTTGAAGTCCTTGAAATTTATTTCCAAAGGCGCCTTGGGAACGTCGTTTATGTCCAAGTAGCACCTCACTGACTTCTCAAGACAATGAGGAAGGGGCAGGGCGTTACATTTTGGTTTAACCAAAATCTTCCCAAACCTCTTTATATAATCCCTCCCCTAAAATTAGAAGCCCTTTTTAGGGTTGAAATCCTCCCATGGAAGCCTTTTGATATAAACCAAAAGAAGTTACCTGATTAAGAGGTAAGGATTTCTCTCATGCTTTTTAGTTTCTTTTCCATTAAATACTCACTATACTCTTCTTATATTATGACTACATAACAACACCAGTATCCTCAATATACTAGGATTTTGTTATGATAAGTTTTTAACCTACACTAACACACACCTCCATTTAACATGTAACAGACACACTATTTCTATGTACGATGTACTACTGCCTCACGAAATGATGATTGTTCAATTTTCCCCTACCACCTCTAATGGTGTCCATTATGATGGAAAATATATTTATATAAGATATATATTGTATTTATTTTTTCCCTATACTTCTGTAAGTTTTATTTAGAATATACATTTATGCTTTCCATGTTTTATAAATATGATAATTTCATTTGAGGAAGCATGGGCTACCGCCCCATAAAAGCAATACGAATCGTTCCCTCTATACATGGGACATATAAAGGATGGTTTTACTAAACCTATCAGACATATATGACATTAATATAATACTATTATTGTAATATAAATTTATATAATTTAAATATTATTCTTCTAATATGAAAAAGAAATGAAATTAGCATTCATGCGTACGTACGTCCTACCGTCTCCATGAATGGTTCATATCATTTCTTATATCCAAATGTTATGTATTATTATAAATATATATATTATGTATATATATGATATTTAAATCATGACTACTATTCCGAAGATCATGTAGTTTTGACCACATGTACAATTACATCAAAACAAGTTCCTTTTGGACTCAAGTACCCAATATCTACAAAACATCTGATATGAACATAAATAGTTATTCAATTTTAAAACAAGTTAATAAGTGAGAAAAAGAAATAATAAACATAAAAAAGGTTCTAAAAAATTATAAATTAAACTATTTTTATTATTCCGGAACATAACGATTGTGCGTGACGATTCAGACTCAAGGAAAGGGAACTTCTTATCCTAATTTCCACTCATTGGGTTTTCTGCATACCTAGTAATAAATGAATTTATTTCTTATATGTGTAAACCATAGATTTTGATAATTTATATAACCATTTCCATAAATACTAATTTTACATCTAGATTATATTAAATAATATTTTAATAATATATCATTATTTGGTAAAAACTCGATCTTGCATGTAAGAGAATTAATTTTAAGAAAGCTACTCTTGTGAGTAACACATGAAAACTCGGTGTTTCCAAAATTAAAATATACAAAATATTTAGAATATATTTAAAATAGTAAATATATATTAATGTATCATGGTATTGTTTCCCTTACGTGCTTTGTGTCACTTGTCATGCATGCTATCAAATATAAGGTTCTTATATTAGAATTCCGGGGTATTAAATTCTCCACACCTTTAATAAATTGTGTCCTTGCAATTTGAAATTAATCTTATTATTAGTGGGATTAAAAATATACTATTTTTAAAAGACCCAATTTTTAAAAGGGCTAATATCATATATTATTAATAAGATATAAATAAAAGTATAATGATCACATAACTAGGTTTCTTATTAGGAGAATATAGGTGGGAAATGGAAACCCGGATAAAAAAGAAAAATCCAAAAATAATGTTCATATTGATAGTGCTAAAGAAACAGTTTTGATGAAATTTGTTGATCACAAAACCGTAAACTAGGGGTGTGAAAAAATTTCATTGATATCATAAAAAATAATATTAATAGGAGAATATTTCTTTTTCAAAACCCCTTTTTTCGATAGTTAAATATTTATTTAACTCTATAAGAAAATATTTGTTTCTATTTAAAAATTTCTTCAATTGATTATTCCTTGAACTCTTTTTAACTCATATATTATATCAAAAAGATTTATATAGTGAAATAATATATTAATCTCAAAAACTAGATGAAAATTTAAACATAAACAATTTCATAAATCGTTATCTTTTTAAAAAGTTTTTTTCCAAAAAATTGTAAAGAAGGTTGCTGAATTTCCAAGTGAACTTATCATTAGCCTCAAATCAATATGAATTATCTATTTAATCCTCTCATACTGAATATGTGAGCACCATCATCATGAGTCCTCTTGAAATATGGTAATAAATTGAATTACCATAAAAATGTATTGGAAACAATCATTCTTTCTTATTCCTTAAGTAGGATACATGCTATTGGATAAAATAATTAAATCAAAAAGTGTTCTAAACTCTATCAATGATAGAATAGACCACTTGTAGATAAGTAATTAATTAATTCCAAGGTATTCTGACATTGTAAAAATAAATCTTTTCTTCATCATTATATGAACATCAAAAAAATATTAAGGGTTATCTTTTTATCAATAATGTGTTTTCTGAAAAGTTTAACTTTCCACTGAATAAATTTTCTTGGTACTATTAAGTGCATGATCTCACATTCATAACGAAAAAGTATTACAAAACATCATTACATATTTCATTAATCATACAATGATAAAATCATAAAAAATATAAATTAACAACATATTTCTCATTTCCAAATGCAAAAGTACATTAATCATTCAACATTAGTTTTGTCAAAAACATATTATTAAACTTGACACCTTATATTCTTAGGAGTTATATTCCCTTGATGCATCGGGTATTTGTTTTCATAGTGCTCCATCTTCATGCAGTTGTAATACTGAATAATAAATTTTTCATTCTTCCCTTTTCATTTCATTTCCTCATGAAAAATTTATCTGCACTTATAAAAAACTCTCAATCCTTTCAAGTATTAACCAGGGTTATTCTTTCCACAATTATCACATGTTAGAAAATCCATCTTTCCCAACATATTATTTAAATCATTCTTATTTTCATGCTATTTAGAAGACCTCTACTTCCGGTTTCCCCCTTGAATACATAGGTTCTCTAGAATTACCTCTCTATTTTGATGGAACATAAAACTATATTTTCATATAATGAGAAATTATGTGAAACCAGCACCCTTCGAAGATTTGGATTATGACATTCAAATAAGTTGTCAATATTTCACTCTGTATTACATGTGTAATCAGCATTATACATGGATAACCTTGTGAGGGTAGCTTCATAATCCACAATAGTATCTTCTTCCTTTTTCTTTAATATAAGGAACTTACTACTTATCTCAATTTTCTAATCATTATTGAAGTATTTATCAAAGAATTTATACTTAAATTCTCTACATTGAATGATATCTATTTCTTCATCCTCACTAGTATTCTAGATTAAGGACCACCAGTGATCAACATCACCTTAGAGATAATAGACTGGAAGTGTAACCATTTCCTTTCTGCTGCATTCTGAGGCCATAAATATCTTCTCTAAGGAATTAATCCATTTTTCAACTGCAATTGGATTTGTAGTCCAACTAAATGATTGGAGATTCTACAACATAAAGTGATCTAACATTGTATATTATATCCAAGTAATATGTTTCCCCATTCAAGAAATTTTATTTGTCATAACCTAACTAAGATGCCCTAATATATCCATAACTAGCTCAGTTCTCAAACCATCTACATTGACTTTCTCAACACGACATCCTCTATATTGGATATGATTATTGATAGAATTCTTACTTATAGGATCTATTTCTAAATAATGGAATATAATGAATTATCTCTTAAAACTGTGACATTTTTTTAACTCTAAATATTGTAAAACACATAACATAAATTTATGTAGCGCAAATCCTAGAATCATAAGCCTTGGTTACATTGGGGAAATTATTACTTTCAAATCCCTTATAATGATAGCTAAGGAAAAAGTGAATTTTACCTAGTGTATACCCTATTAGTGTCAAAATAGGTTCAAGGTAAGGAATATTTTCATGTACTAGGTTACACTAAGTCAGGCCTGGCACACCTTATTGGAGTTGTTAATCCTATGTACACCTATTCTAGAACCACATCAACTTATAGTATCCAGAAAAGGATATATTGCTAGGAATACCAAAATAATATCTACTTTATCAAAATTGTAGTATTTTATTATATAATTATCCTCAATTTAGATCTTGGGGTTATGTTCCCTAAATGGATTTTCCTAAATCTAGTTTCTAAGGTTGCTTCTTAACTTCCTTTGATACCAACTATGACAACCCAACCCTAGAAGCCCAAAGATGGTACATTATTTTATTAAACTGGTATGATTACAGCAAATAAAATTACAAAGTACCTATCAATTTTGCATAATTTGAATGACATATTATATAAATGATTCCCATAATACATTAGGAAATAGAAAATAAAAACATGATAAATTATATAAAAAATTAAACTGAATACTTGAATGCTTATTCAAATATCTTATCTCCATAACATGGGGAAAGGAAATATAGTACGGGTGAGACTAAATTATTAGTAAGAGTAAGTTAATCATATATGATATATATGATATTTTTATATCCTTTCTCTCCCCACTTCATATTCAATTTTATATCTTCGATGAAGTTTGAGTTCATGATTTCCAAAATAATTTCCTTTTGTACTTAGGAGGTTAGTTTCTAGAATTAGTTACCCATGTTAGTTCCAACTCCAAAACAACATCCAATTTTTTGGTGATTTATTCATTTAGGAAGTTCTTATACTGACATTGATCTTTCTAAACTCACATATCAGTCATACATGAATTATTTATTCACTAAATACTTTAACAACTTACCATGTTGAATAATAAAAACCGTTTTCAAACTATTCTAACTATAAATGAATTAATTAGGACATTTGGAATTGATTACATTCTCAATTTGTTTTATTTTAGTGTTTTCCAGTTGACTCACTTATAATATTGTTATAATTCAATTTTTCATAATTAAAATCCGCGTGTCAACAACAAAGCCCTCATGAAAATTGATTTCCAAAATAAGATTCATCTTAGTATAATATTTTATCTTGTTCCTGATATTTATTTCTCATAATTCATATCAAATTTAACACCATATTGATCTACATTCCTTACTTTTTCTGAAGAACACACAAGCCTGGTCATCACAAACTTGATACAAAAAACCAAGTGTATTCAGCCTCAAATAGGGACACCATTTGTCTTAAAAAAACCAAACCAAGATAGAAATATTTATAAGAAATGGATAAAATAGTTTCAGAAATTTTCAAATGGCATGAAATCTTAAAATATAAATTGACACTGGGATAGCACTTCTATTAAGGGGATGTTCATTAAGGGATATGCATTGAGCACCTTAGATTCATACAAGCCTATTATTATAGCTATACAATTGGTGAGGAACAAGGCCCACATGACCATCTTCATCTCAACCTAGAATAGGGAACAAACTCCAAAAACATAGGAATCATGACTGACTATAAGAAAAATATTTCATTGAACTTAGATCATGAAAATCTGTGAAAGCTCAATCCTCTACAAATCTAGACCAGTGAACAAAACCCACTATCATAATGTATATTCTTCATTGTGATCTCTTTGTACTAACTTATTGCTAGTTCAATATCAACATCGTTAACTAATTTCATCTCCATCTAACTCATCTTCAATTTCTGATCACATTCATCAATTAAAACTCCAATTAGGGTTTGACTCAATCTTCTTTTTTTCTCAAATGAGGTTCCCACTTAATCCCCAACCATTAAATTATATTATATGATCTTCAATATCACTTAACTAATTCTTTTATACTTGATTATTTTATTATATTGACATCCATCTAGTATGAAGTGTTTACTTTCATGATGATTTAATATCAAGGGAGCCTCTATATTTTGATACATGGACATCTGGATACATCAGAAAACTCTTGTAACTTCTCTTATATAGATGGATGAATTTCCTTAGGTAGTTTTTTCCTATATGGTTCATCTTGTATAAAGTTGTAAAATATGAAAATGTTGTAATCTATTATGTATCCTCCTAATATACATAAAATAATTTTTTTTTGTGATATTTAATTATTCAAATAAAACAGTATGAATTCAACCCAAAAAAGCATAAAAATAAAATTATTAAAAATTATTTAGGTTTTTATAATATATATTACAAATAGAAACATGTAATTTGAAAAAATTTATTCCAAAAAATCTATTTTAAAGCTACTTCATCAACTATATTTCAATAAACTTTTCAATATAAAAAACCAAAAAATGGTTCCAAACTAAGAATATTACAACATTTATAAGAATTAAAATCATTATTTTTATAATAATATTCAATTAATTTCATTTTGAATAATAAAAAAAATAATAATTATTTTTTTACTATAAGTACATTTATTGTTGAAAACATGATTAATTCTAAAAATAGATATTGTATAAATGAAACAAATAAATGGAACATAAAATTAGCATACACTTAATATATATTTTTACTCACCAATAGAATTTTTATAATTTATGGGAAGAAAATTAGTCTCATGAAATAATAATAAAAACAAAAAAAAATGGGTTTCAAAAGGATTCTTCCTCATGGACATGTTCAAGAAGAAAAATTGACTACTATCTTAGAAATGGAAAATTTGGTCAAAAGTAAAATTTTCTTTTACAAAAATTATTGAGATTGATGATTTTGAAATGTCTAAACACATATCCATCTGTATTTATCTAATACTTCCAAGGGTATCTTTACTTACAGGATATCAAACTCACATAAATAATAAGACCAACATGAATACGTAAAACCAAATGAATGGGAAAAAATAATAATTAAAAATATTGAATACTTAACCCATACATAAGTGAAATAATTTATAAATAAAATAATTAAATGTGATAAATTTATTATATATTGTGTAATAGTTTTAGTATATATCTATAATAACCCATCCTCTGGGGCTTGTGACATGACTAACCGAAGACCGCCTTCCATAGGCCAGGGGCTGGCGACTAGCATTGAAAGGCGTTATTCCCTAAAACTGGAAAGACATTGCCTTTATAACCTGTAATCACACGCAACCAAGAATATAGCAAGATACGAACACAAGTAAATTGAATAGTAATCCATGGCATGTTATCAAGAGATTTAGAAATTATTTTTATCATTCTTTACTCTTCTGTTATTTTATTAGTAAAGACACTATCCAATATGTGTTTGTTTACAACATTCAAGGATGATGAGTTTTAAATTTCCATTACAATATTCAATTATGGTCATGAAATAGTTTTAATGGTTGAACTAGTACATTATATATGTAATATGTTTCATATATGGTTCTGGAATCCTTTTTTTACTCATGGTTTTGGATTATAAAATAAATCATTTTATTTGTGGTAAAAAAACTCCAATTAACCCAAAATGTTGTCACTAAAGTTTTATATAAAGATTAAAATTTACTCCAAGTAAAAAAATTAAAATTTCAACCTTGTAACCTTCTAGATGTTCAATAATAAAATATAAATTCAATTCAGGACAACCACATTCATCATACATGTTTATCCAAACATTAACAGATCATTAAAACCAAGCAAGAAAACATACCCGTACAATGAAATTAAACATCATAACCAATAAAAATGGTTATAAATAAACATTAAAAGATTATAATAAATATTTCACATATAGAAGAGGTTCTCAACATATTAATTAATAATCCTAATTTTTTTATTCAGGTCATTAATAACAAGAGTAGTTCACCATCATATTTAATGTAAGGGATCCTCTCTATTTTACTTTTATTCATGATTGTCCTCTATCTTATTCACTTTTATGTGTAATTACTAGTTATGGGGTATGATTATGCACCTCTATCATACTATCCTCATTATTTATAGAAGATGATAAATCCCTTTATCTCTCATTAATCCATCTTAAGTACACCTGATACCATGCTGATACTCCGTAAGAGATTCCACCCGAACCACCATTCTTCTTTCAGATATCTCTATAATTCATTTTACCAAAATAAATTTGTCTTTTGTTTTTATATTAAACTTCTACATAATGTTTATTTTTTTTAAATGCATGTTTAAGGATTCACCCCATAGTATCTTTCTTGTTTATACATTATTTTATGTGATTCCCTCATCAATACTACCGGATAAGCTATCATGTTTTGTAGAAATTTCTAGAATTATTACCCAATTTCATGTTCTCTATATCTTCTATTTTAATCCAAAATTTTATTTATAAAATAATCCTTTATATTTTTAAATCCTTCCTAGTTTACTTCTGGTTTTTTATAAAGGATTTTCCCTTTTCTATTTTAATGGGTCTATAGTATTTTCCCTAAAACTACTCAAAAGTGTTTTTATGCTAAAATTTCTTGAATAATTTTCTTACATGTGGTCACTAATACATGAAATCACTTACTATTATACATGACTATTTTCCTTTATGAATATCCATGTATATTGTAGTTCCTTTCTTTCATGAACACTTTTATGATACAAAAATTCTTTATTCTTTATAACATAATTTTGGTACCCAATTATTTTTATGCGTAACCCTTATGTTTATGAAATATTGATTATGTGTAACTCTTTATATAGAAAACCTATCCATGAAAAGTTAATATGGGTGGGACCAAATCGTACTCCAATTCATTTTCTAAAGTTATGTCTCATGATATGTTATGTGCGACAGTCTTGGCGGTTGGCCTTGCCTTGTGCTACTATGTGAAACGATCTTGGTGGATAGACTTGGATCATAATAAATTCATGTTTATGTTGCTTCAAAATTTCTATGATTCCATGTTTAAATGATACCATTTTTATATTTTGTAATTCTTTATGTTACATGCCTTTTAATATCCTTATGTCATGTCTTCTAACCCGTGTACTAAGGACTTATTCTTATTCTTATTCCCTTACATGGATTTTAGCTTTTCTATTCATTCATGTGATCCCCAGGGAACCCTATGATGATTTAAGGGCTAAAGAAATTTTATAAGTGCTTTATGGATATTAAATAAAATAAATTATCCCTATGCTCTATGTCTTATGTTTTATGTACCCAGTCTTCAAAGACACTAGACATCACAATCCAAGGTTTGTACTGTGAGGTATAATTATTCATAAAATAATGTAATGCTATGTGTAATAGGTTAGGGTAGCTATATATTTTTCATCTCTCTTTAGAGGTTCGATGCGCCATTAGATGTTGGAACATCTATGGGTTCACTAGGGGCATGTATGGAGGTTCCCTCAAATGAATGATTGTGCTTTGAATCGGTATTTTTTCGAAACCTCGGATTTCTAAGTGGTTCTAGTTTTCTAAATGTTTTTGGTATCTTTGGGCAGTTATTTAAATTAGTATTAAAAGAAATCCATGAGTATATGCTCGTTTGGATTTTTTTGTATATTTTCTTGTGTGTGTGGTGTAAGTGGCTATTTGTTTTTTTAGAAAATTATACATAGTATTAATAAATATGTTATGGTAATGATTTGATATTGGAACCTAGAGGACCATTTTTCTTTTTAAATACAAAATTGGTGTTTAGAGTTGTGTTAAAAAATATTTTACAATATTTTCATAATGTAATTTGATTATGTAAAACTGAATGTTCGGTTGACAAATCCAAGTGTTTTATGAAGTGGTTTTGATAATCAAATGATGTGGAAGCCCAGTTGGAACTTTTATGTTTGAAATATATATATATATATATATATATATGTATATTGGGAACTTCTATCTAGGGTAACCCTTTTTTGGTGATTTCGTAGGAAGCATCAGTGTTTGGGGTAGGAAAGTGCGGCGATGACTTGTGAGTTGAGTCATACGTGCAAGGGCCTCCTAATTACAAAGGGATATAACCACTATGGGTTCTTGGGAATATTTTAGATGATCGAGTGATGGTTCTTGATCAACCCTGATTAGAGGGGTTGATACCCTTGGATTTGTTGTTAGGCCAGGTGGGATTTTCCATTATATTTGGTCAGTTTTGAGCGGCTAGTATGTTATAGACATATGAGCTTTACCATACACCAGTACGTAGTTCCGAACTGAGTACATTAATGGGACTTCTAGGGATGTTTAGAATCACCCATGGTTACTTAATTATTTACATTTCTTGTTTACTTTCATCTATACATATCAGTTTATTTCAGTTTATACTGTTTATTTATTTCTTTTAGCACAACCTTGGTCTTCATGTCTTGGTTTTTTTATCAAATGGAAAATGGTTTTTAAATAGTATGTTGTGTTTTTTGTATACTAATTTTAATAAGAGAAAAACATTTATTATATTAAAATTTAAAAACCCTATTTTATAGTAGTATTTCAAATTGGTGTTTATGGACAACTTCAGAAAAGAGAACTTTTGGATTCAGTGGTTTATTCATGGCATCCCTACTGATCATATCAGTGCCCATTCCCATTTTATCATTCTAGTTGTAGGTTTAGTATTCTTGTTCATATTCTTGGATCATCTGCTCAATCTTGGAGGAGGCTTGGTTCTGAGCTAGGTTGTGACATAGAAGGTCACAGGGAGGTATGTGCAGTTTATTTCTTTTCCAATGTCAGTTTTAGTTTTATCAACAGTTTTTATTTACCTGTATATCTATTTTTCATTTTCCAAATCATTCCTAATGGTTATAATTTGATATAAGAAACCTGTTTCCATCCAAGAGGGATTGGGAACGCCCTTTGGGACATGCTACAGACCAGCTTGGGTGATCGGTTCTGGGTCAACCCCGACTGGTTCCTGACAAAATGGTATTAGAGTATGCCCCTTCAATTTGAAGTGTTTGGTAGACAGAGATTAATACTATTGGAACTCAAGTGGTAGGTGTGAGAATAGCGTCACAAACTATTCCACACACTGATCTTTGAGTCTCCAAGGGTAGTCTAATATTTGAGTCATCTATCATCGATTGTTTTAGATTGAGGGATGAAAATGGAGGTGAATTGGGTCATATTGAGGGCTCTGATGGGATGGTGAACCATGTGGAGTCCAAGTGTTCGGTTCAAGGTCCTCTTAGTGTTATGCCTTAGATCAGGCATAACTCACCATCATGTTGCGGGGTTAGGCATAGAAACTAGTTCCTCATTCGGATGGTTTGTTGTTGGTTATGTTTTTTTTATTTAAGTTAATGTGAGTGTGTGTTAATAATGAAATTGGTTTAAAAAAATGGTTTCGTCCATTTTTTTGAAATTGGTAAAGTGGGTTTTTAAAGAGACAGAGTATCAAATTGAATGTTTTTTTATATGTTTGGATTTGATAAGGAAAAGAGATGTTTGAACCATGAAACTATCGATGGAGGATCACATCTGCATGGGTATGAATATAGATTGTGCGGGTGGAACTTTTATATAGATGATGTAAGTGTGACTGAATGAAAAAACTTGTGACGGTTCCTAAGGTTCCATATGTGAGTATTAAAATTTTAAGAAAATTGTAGTTTTTGGAAAAGTAATTATTGCCTATGTTTTTATATATTTGGATTGTGAACTCGTTTCCCTTGCCTTGGTCTATTGATTTGATTGAGTTCTGGATAGATGCAAATTTTAGTTATGTTTTAAATTTTGTTTGGAGTACACTTCCAAGAAAGGTCGCTAATGTTACCAGTGATTCATTCCGAGTTTCTAGATCCTCTTGGGTGATTCTTGTCCTTAAAAGTGTGTGAGGTCTATTAGAAGTAGCGAGGTGGTTTGACATGAGAATAGAAGGTCTTCGAGTTGTTGGGAACTCCATAGTTTGTTAGAGTCTTTATTGTTTCTTATTTAATAGAGGGTCTGGTTTTGGACTAGTGGAGGTTGGGTACCTCATCATCATTAGGATTTGGGATGTGGTTAAAAGGGTAGTCATTTTCTGTAAGGGTTCCCCAATTGGTTAGCGAGGTGTGCCATGGGAACCTGTTTTTGATGCAACTTCTTCATTGCTGTCGACTCCCAGTTTGTCGTAAAATTATATTTTTTTGCCAATAGATGGCTAGTACAGGAATTCTATGTCTTAAATATAACATATCATTGAAAATGCCCAACAATTATGGTAATTTGAATCATTTTGATGAAGAAGGAGTTGGGGAATGAAGGATAAAAATGCCAAATTTTGAGGCATGAGAAACTTCAGCATTTAGGGTCCCAGCCACAGGTCTTGAGGTAACACTATTGGAAATCATGCTTTTCCCATCACTTTTATACCAACGGTTCTTTTGAACCATTGGTATAAGTGTTCTTTACCAACGGTTTATGAAAACCATTGGTAAAGATTGGTAAAAAATGGATTTTCCCAACGGTTTGATGAAACCGTTGGGAAAGATGGGTAAAAAATGGGTTTTCCCAATGGTTTGATGAAACCGTTGGGAAAGATGAGTAAAAATGCGTTTTCCCAATGGTTTTTAACAACCGTTGGGAAACGTTTCCCCCATATTCGACAAAGAAGGTGCCCCTCACCCCGATTCCAGAAGCAAACTCTGATTCCAGAAGCCGCCACTCCAGAAGCACTGCCAGACTCCCAGAAGCCCTTGAGAAGCCCCAGCACAGGTTCACCTCTTCCATCCGATCAGCTTCTAGGTTAGACTCATTCCTCCTCTTCTCAATGATATCCTTCCACCTATTCTCAAGGATATCCTTATATTCTCAAGGATATCGTTATTCCCTATTTCTAAGGATTTTAAAAAAATTTCAGATTCACTACTCCACGAATTGTGTACTCAAATCACTTAATCGGTGTACACATTGTCCAATTAATGTTTTCAATACACATATACATATATAAGGGCATGATGTCTCTTTCTTGTGTTCTAATTTTAAAGATTCATAGTTTTTTATCTCAATGCTTCAAATATTACAGCTTCATGTATATGAACTCATAAGAAATTGTTTGTAATATTTATTCATAGTGTTTCAGGAAAATCACTCCTTTCATTAAGATCATGTCAAACATGAAGATCTTATTCATCTTAATTTCTGTACACTGTGTATTACATAAATATATCATTTTTCTATCAAAATATATATATATATATATATAATGACACATTGTTCACTTATCCTTTGCACAATAGAACATATGGATTATCATCTTGAACTTTGCAAAATAGTATGTGGTCCTTAATTATTCTTCACATAAGAAATATGAAATATTTAACTCTACAATCCAATGTTCGTTATGAATAAGAAATACTTAACTGGGGATGAGAAAGGGGACTATGATGTGGACGATGACGCAGACAGAGATGGTAGAAAGGATGAGGCTGATGATGATAGTGGTGATGGTGATGGAGAACAGGGGAAGATTGATCCATTACATTTTTCAATTCTGTATAACTATTTATTTTTTAACCTGGTTTTTCACTCTGGTATGGATATTTTTGAATTCAGTATAACTCTATATTTTTGACCAAATATGGAAGACTAATGATGTTATAATGGTTCGGAGGTGAGTGATACTATAGGAGAATTTATGGGTTATTGCGAGGAGTTTCTTTCCCTTAAATTGATTAGTTCATAATACATAAGTTGGTGCTGCATATATTAAGTAATTGGAATCGGTAAAGTAAAATGTTGATCTCTGTTGTCTGAGTTGGTTTTTTGGATTGTATTCTCTATCAAAAGTTGGTATATCTCTATTGAATATGGGTGTATTTTCAAATTTTCATAACAAGGTCATGCCGCAGTCACGACACGTCATTCAACCCAGCTGGTTTCCTGGTACGGCTGAATATGTGTTTTTTAGGTGTTTGGCATGCATGAAAAACATGCGTGGGGTGGTCGAAATCGGTCGAACGACCTCAGAATACCATCAAATCAGACGAAAACAAAGGGTGGGTGAATTGTGAAATGGTCAGCCACTTGATACGTCAATAGGACGTGTCGTGTGATCCCGATGGTTGAAACACACTCTAACTATCATAAATGTCCAAATCATGCATTTAGCGGTAAAATTCATCCCAAATTACATATTAATGACATAAAATCACGCGAAAACACCGTAATTATTATTCGTGAGGTGTAGGAGGAGACGACACATCAATCGGACCCACGGTTTGCACAGCACGACTGAATATGTTTTTTTTAGGTGTTTGGCGTGTTTGAAAAATGTGCATGGGGTGTTCAAAACCAGTCAAATGATGTCATAATGCCATGAAATAGGATGAAAACAAAGGGTTGGTGAATTGTGAAATGGTCAGCCAGACAGCACATCAATTGGAGGTGTTGTGTCACCACGATGGCCGAAAACACACTCCGCATGTCGTAAATGGCCAAAACATGCGTTTAACGCTCAAATGAATGCTGAACGACATCACAATGACTTTGAATCACACAAAAACACCCTAATTATTATTTGTGAGGTGTACGAGGTGACAACACGTCACTCGGATGCACGATTTGCGTGGAACGACTGAATATGTGTTTTTTAGGTGTTTGGCGCGCTTGAAAAATGTGCGTGGGGTGGTCAATACTAGCCGAACAACCTCAGAATTCAATAAAATACGACGACAAGAAAGGGTTGCTGAATTTTGAAATGGTCGGCTGGACGGCACATCAATTGGAGGTGTCGTATAACTGCGGTGGTTGAAAACGCACTACGTGTGTCGTAAATGGCCAAAACATGTGTTTAACGATAAAATGCATGTCGAACGACATCGGAATGACATGAAATCACACCAAAACACCCTAATTATTATTCATGGAGTGTAGAAGGAGACGACATGTCATTCAGACGCACGGTTTGCACGAAACGGCTGAATATGTGTTTTTTAGGTGTTTGGCACGCATGAAAAACATGTGTGGGGTGGTTGAAACCGGCAGAACGACCTCGAAATACCATGAATTCATATGACAAAAAATAGTGGGTGAATTTTGAAATGGTCGGCCAGACAGCACATCAATCAGAGGAGTCGTGTGACCGTGGTGGCCGAAAACGCACTCCGCATGTCGTAAAGGGACAACACATGTGTTTAATAGTCAAACGCATCCCGAACGATATTGGATTGACTTATAATCACACAAAACACCATAATTATTATTCGTGAGGTGTAGGAGGAGACAACACATCATTCGGACTGGCATCTTGCACGACACAACTGAATTTGTGTTTTTAGGTGTTTGGTGCGCTTGAAAAATGTGCGTGGGGTGGCCCAAACTGGCCGAACGACCTCAAAATACCATGAAATCAGAGGAAAACAAAGCGTGGGTGAATTTTGAAATGGTCGGCTAGACAGAACATTAATCGGAGGTGTCATGTAACCGTGGTGTCCTAAAATGAAATCTGTGTGTCGTAAATGGCCAAAAAATACGTTTAACCGTCAAATGCATGACGAACGACATCAGAATGACTTGAAATCACATGAAAACACCCTAATTATTATTCAAGAGGTGTACGAGGAGATGGCACATCATTCGAACATTCGGTTTTCGCTGCACGGTTGAATATGTGTATTTAGATGTTTGGCACTCTTGAAAAACATGTGTGGGGTGGTTGATACCAGTTGAATGTCCTCAGAAAGCCATGAAATCAGACGAGAACAAACAGTGGGTGAATTGTGAAATCGTCGGCCAGACGACATGTCAATCACAGGAGTCGTGTGACCGCGATGGCCGAAAATGCCCTCCGCGTGTCGTAAATGGCCAAAACATGCATTTAACGGTCAATTGCTTGCCGAACGACATAGGAATGATTTTAAATCACACGAAAACACCATAATTATTATTTGTGAGGTGTACGAGGAGACGACACGTCATTCAGATGCGCGGTTTGCGCGAAAAAACTGAATATGTGTCTTTTAGGTGTTTAGAACACTTGAAAAACATGTGTGGGGTGGTCGATACCAGCCGAACCACCTCAGAATACCATGAAATTAGATGAGAACAAAGTGTGGGTGAATTGGGAAATGGTCAGCCAAACGACACATCAATCGGAGGTGTCATGTGACCGCGGTGCCTGAAAACACACTCTGCGTGTTGTTCATGGAAAAAACATGCATTTAACCATCAAATGCATGCCAAACCACACTGGAATGACTTGAAATCACCATAAAACACCATATTTATTATTCGTGAGGTGTATGAGGAGACGGAATGTCATTTGAATGCTTGATTGGCACGACACAACTGAATATGTGTTTTGTTGGTGTTTGGAACACTTGAAAAACATGCACGGGGAGGTCAATATCGGCCAAATGACCTCGAAATTCCATTAAATCGGACGACAACAAAGGGTCGGTGAATTATGAAATGGTCGGCCAAACATAATGTCAATTGGAGGTGTCGTGTGTCCGCAGTGTCTGAAAACGCACTCTGCATGTCATAGATGGCCAAACATGCGTTTAACAGTCAAATTAATGCCGAACGACATTATAATGACTTGAAATCACACGCAAAAACTAAAATTATTATTTATGAGGTGTACGAGGAGATGAAACATCATTCAAACACGCGATTTGCATGGGACGACTGAATATGTTGTTTTTAGGTGTTTGGCGTGCTTGAAAAACGTGTGTGGGGTGGTTGATACCAGTAGAACGACCTCAGAATGCCATGAAATCAGACACAAACAAAGGGTGGGTGAATTGTGAAATGGTCGGCTAGACGGAACATCAATCGGAGGTGTTGTGTGACCGCGGTGGCCAAAAACGCACTCCACGCGTCATAAATGGCCAGAACATGCGTTTAACGATCAAATGCATGCCGAACAATATCGTAATGACTTTAAATCACACAAAAACACCTTTATTATTATTCGTGATGTGTACTAGGGGACGACACGTCATTTGGACGGGTGGTTTGCGTGGCACGACTGAATATGTGTTTTTTTGGTGTTTGGCGCAATTGAAAAACGTGCGTGGGGTGGTCGAAACCGGCCGAACGACCTCTTAATATCATGAAATCAGACGACAACAAATAGTTGGTGTATTGTGAAATGGTTAATCATAAGGCACGTGAATCAGAGGTGTTGTGTGACCGTGTTGGCCAAAAACGCACTATGCATGTCATAAATGGCCAAAACATGCGTTTAACAGTCAAATGAATCGTGAACAATATCGGAATGACTTGAAATCACACAAAAACGCCCTAATTATTATTCTTGACATCTAGGAGGAGACTGAACATCATTCGGACCCACGGTTTCCACGGCACGACTGAATATGTGTTTTTTAGGTGTTTAGCACGCTAGAAAAACATGTGTGGGGTGGTTGAAACCAGCCAAATGACCTCGGAATACCATGAAATCATACAAAAATAAAGAGTGGGTGAATTGTGAAATCGTCGGCTAGATGGCACATCAATCTGAGGTGTCGTGTGACTGCGGTGGTCGAAAACGCACTTTGCTTGTCGTAAAGGGCCAAAACATGCGTTTAATGGTCAAATGCATGCTGAATGACATCTAAACGACTTTAAATCACACAAAACACCCTAATTATGATTCTTGAGGTGTAAGAGGAGACATCAAATCATTCGGACGCACGGTTTGATCGGCATGGCTTAATATGTGTTTTTTAGGTGTTTGACGCGCTTGAAAAATGTGTGTAGGGTGGTCGAAATTGGCCGAACTACCTCGGAATAACATGAAATCAAATGAAAACTAAGAGTGGTTGAATTTAAAAATGTTCGGCTAGACAGAACATGAATCGAAGGTGTCATGTGACCACGGTGGCCAATAACGCACTCCACGTGTCGTAAATGGACAAAACATTCGTTTAGCGGTCAAATGCATGCTGAATGACATCAGAACGACTTGAAATAACGCTAAAACACCCTAATTATTATTTTTGAGGTGTATGAGGAGACGACACGTCATTCGGATGAGCGGTTTGCACGACACGACTGGATATGTGTTTTTAGGTGTTTGACACACTTGAAAAACGTGCGTGGCGTGGTCGAAACTAGCCGAACGACCTCAGAATATCATGAAATTAGACGATAACAAATAGTGGGTGAATTTTGAAATGGTCAGCTAAACGGCATGTCAACCAGAGGTGTCGTGTGACAATAGTGGCTGAAAATGCACTCTGCATGCCGTAAATGGACAAAACATGTGTTTAACGGTCAAATGCATCCTGAACGACATCAGAATGACTTGAAATCACACTAAAACACCCTAATTATTATTTTTGAGGTGTAGGAGGAGACAACTCATCATTCAGACCCTCGTTTTGCGCGACACGACTGAATATGTGTTTTTAGGTGTTTGGTGATCTTGAAAAATGTGTGGTGGGTGGTCGAAACGTGCCAAATGACCTCGGAATTCCCGGAAATCAGACGACAACAATGAGTGGATGAATGGTAAAATGGTCAGCAGAAGGCACATCA
Organism: Viscum album; assembly: GCA_963277665.1. Taxonomy (NCBI): domain Eukaryota; kingdom Viridiplantae; phylum Streptophyta; class Magnoliopsida; order Santalales; family Viscaceae; genus Viscum; species Viscum album. The sequence continues at coordinate 1,958,159,213 of OY728153.1, forward strand.
ATCGGAGGTGTCGTGTGACCGCAGTTGCCGAAAACGCACTTCGTGTGTCGTAAATGGACAAAACAAGAATTTAACAGTCAAATTCATTCCTAACGACATTGAAATGACGTGAAATCACAAGAAAACACCCTAATTATTATTCTTGAGGTGTAAGAGGAGACGTCACGTCATTCAGACGCACGGTTTTCATGGCATGGCTGAATATGTGTTTTTTCAGTGATTGGTGGGCTTGAAAAATGAGCGTGGGGTGGTTTAAACCAGCCGAATGACCCTGGAATAACATGAAATCAGACGACAACAAAGAGTGGGTGAATTGAAAAATGTTCGGCCAGACGACACGTCAATCGGTGGTGTCCTGTGACCGCGTTGGCCGATAACACACTCTATGTGTCGTAAATTGTCAAAACATGCATCTAACAGTCAAATTCATGCTGAACGACATCGTAATGACTTGAGATCACATCAAAACACCTTAATTATTATTCTTGAGGTGTTCGAAGAGACTACACATCATTTGGACGCGCGGTTTGCATGGCATGGATGAATATGTGTTTTTTTGGTGTTTGGCATGCTTGAAAAACGTGTGTGGGGTGGTCGATACCAGACGAACAACCTCGGAATGCCATGAAATTAGATGAAAACAATGGGTTGGTGAATTTTGAAATGGTCGGCCAGACAGTATATCAATCGGAGGTGTCTTGTGACCGCAGTGGCCGAAAACGCACTACGTGTGTCATAAATGGCCAAAACATGCATTTAATGGTCAAATGCATTCCGAAAGACATTGGAATGAATCGAAATCACACGAAAACACCCTAATTATTATTCTTGAGGTGTACGAGGAGACGTCACATCATTCAAATGCGCGGTTTGCACGACATGGATGAATATGTGTTTTTTTGGTGTTTAGAGGGCCTGAAAAATGTGCATGGGGTGGTTTGAACCGGACGAATGACCCCAGAATAACATGAAATCAGACGACAACAAAGAGTGGGTGAATTGTGAAATGGTCGGCCAGACGACACATCAATCGGTGGTGTCGTGTGACCGCGGTGGCCGATAACACACTCTACGTGTCGTAAATTGGCAAAACATGCATCTAACAGTCAAATGCATGCTGAACGACATCGAAATGACTTGAGATCACATGAAAACGCCTTAATTAATATTATTGAGGTGTTCGAGGAGATGACACATCATTTGGACATGCGGTTTGCGTGGCATGGCTGAATATGTTTTTTTGGTGTTTGGCATGCTTGAAAAACGTGTGTGGGGTGGTCGATACCAGACGAACAACCTCAGAATGCCATTAAATCAGATGAAAACAAAGGGTTGGTGAATTTTGAAATGGTCGGCCAGAAGACATATCAATCGGAGGTGTCTTGTGACCGCGGTGGCCGAAAACGCACTTTGCGTGTCATAAATGGCCAAAACATGTGTTTAACGGTCAAATTCATGCTGAACGACATTGGAATGAATTGAAATCACACAAAAACACCCTAATTATTATTCATGAGGTGTATGAGGTGACGAAACGTCATTCGGAGGCACAGTTTCCATTGGACGGCTGAATATGTGTTTTTTAGGTGTTTGGCACGCTTGAAAAACATGTGTGGGGAGGTCAATACCAGACAAACGAACTCAGAATGCCATGAAATCGGAAGACAGTAATGGGTGGGTGAATTGTGAAATGGTTGTCGAGACGACACATCAATCGGAGGTGTTGTGTGACCACGGTGGCTTAAAACGCACTCTGCGTTTCGTAAATAGCCAAAACATGCGTTTAACACTCAAATGCATGCTGAATGACATCGGAATGACTTGAAATCACATGAAAAAACCCAAATTATTATTTTTCCGGTGTACAAGGAGAAGACACATCATTCTGACGTGCAGTTTGTGCGGAACTACTGAATATGTGTTTTTATGTGTTTGGCGCGCTTGAAAAATGTGCGTGGGATGGTCGAAACCTGTTGAATGATGTCAGAATGCCATGAAATCGGACAAAAACAAAGGGTGAGTGAATTGTGAAATGTTCGGTTAAAAGGAACGTCAATTAGAGGTGTCGTGTGACCGAGATGGCTAAAAAAGCACTCTGCGTGTCGTAAATAGCCAAAGCATGCCTTTAACAGTCAAATGCATCCCGAACGACATCAGAATGACTTGAAATCACCCGAAAAAACCCTAATTATTATTTGTGAGGTGTAGGGGGAGATAGAACATCATTTGGACCCGCGGTTTGCGTGACACAGGTGAATATGTGTATTTTAGGTGTTTGGAGCGCTTGAAAAACGTGTGTGGGGAGGTCGATACTGGCTGAATGACCTCAGAATGACAAGAAATCGAATGACAACAAAGGGTGGGTTAATTGTGAAATGGTCAGTTAGACGACACGTCAATCGGAGGTGTCGTGTGATCGCGGTGGCCGAAAATGGACTCCGCGTGTCGTAAATTGCCAAAACATGTGTTCAATGGTCAAATACATGCCGAACGACATTATAATGACTTGAAATCACACAAAAACACCTTAATTATTATCCGTGAGTTGTACGAGGAGACGAAACATCATTCCGACTTACGGTTTGCACGACACGACTGAATATGTGTTTTTTAGGTGTTTGTCGTGCTTGAAAAACATGCGTGGAGAGGTCGATACTGGTCGAACGACCTCGAAATGCCATAAAATTGGACGACAATAAAAGGTGTGTGAATTGTGAAATGGTCGGCCATATGGCATGTCAATCAGAGGTGTCGTGTGACCGCGGTGGCCGAAAATTCACTTCGTGTGTCGTCAATGGCCAAAACATGCGTTTAATGGTCAAATGAATGGAGAACGGCGTCAAAATGACATGAAATCACAAAAAAACACCCTAATAATTATTTTTGTGGTGTATGAGGAGATGTCACATCATTCAGATGCACGGTTTGCATGGCACAATTGAAGATGTGTTTTTTAGGTATTTGGCGCGCTTGAAAAACGTGCGTGGGGTGGTCAAAACCGGCCGAATGACCTCGGAATACCATAAAATCATATAAAAACAAAGTGTGGGTGAATTGTGAAATGGTCGGCAAGACGACACGTCAATTGGAGGTGTTGTGTGACCGCGGTGGCCTATAAGGCACTCCGCATGTCGTAAATAGCCAAAACATGCGTTTAATGGTCAAATGCATGCCGAATGACAACGGAATGACTTGAAATCACATGAAAACACCTTAATTATTATTTTTGAGGTGTATGAGGAGACTAAACGTCATTCAGACATGCGTTGTTCTTGGCACGGCTGAATATGTGTTTTTTTGGTGTTTGGAACGCTTGAAAAACGTGCATGGGGTGGTCGATACTGGCTGAACGACCTTGTAATTCCATGAAATCGGAAGAAAACAAAGGGTTGGTGAATTGTGAAATGGTCAGCCATACAGTACGTCAATTAGAGGTGTCGTGTGACCGCATTGGCTGAAAACGCAGTCCGCTTGACGTAAATGGCCAAAACATTCGTTTAACGGTCAACTGCATACCGAACGACATTGGAATGAATTGAAATCACACAAAAACACAATAAATATTATTCTTGATGTTTAATAGGAGACATAACGTCATTCAAATGCGCGGTTTGAACGACACAGATGAATATGTGCTTTTTAGGTGTTTGGAGCTCTTGAAAAACGTGTGTGGGGTGGTCGGAACTGGCCGAACAACCTCGAATACCTTGAAATCAGACGACAACAAAGTGTGGGTAAATTTTGATATGTTTGTCTAGACAACATGTCAATTGGAGGTGTCATGTGACCGTATTGGTAGAAAACGCACTCCGCGTGTCGTAAATGGACAAAACATGCGTTTAACAGACAAATGCATGAAGAACGACCACAGAATGACTTTAAATCACACAAAAACACCCTAATTATTTTTCGTTAGGTGTACGAGGAGATGACACATCATTCAGATGCGTGGTTTGCGCGACACAGTTGAATATATGTTTTTAGGTGTTTGGCATGCTTGAAAAACGTGGGTGGGGTGGTCGTTACTGGCCGAATGACCTCGGAATGCCATGAAATTGGATGAAACCAAATGGTGGTTGGATTGTTAAATGTTCTGCTAGACGGTACATTAATCGGAGGTGTCAGTGTGGCTGGCACCACTCAAACTGTCTTACTTTTATTTGAAATGGACAAGATTTTAAGTGAAAACAACAACTGGCATACAGAAAACCCACCAAACGTATTAGGATTGTGTTGATAATTTTGAAAAAACTATCCATGTGTCGTATGTGATGTGTACAAGTCAAACCCACCTCAATCCGAGGTGTGGTGTGCCCGACACCACTCAATGTGTCTCACCTTATTTGAAATAGAAAACATTTAAAGTGAAAACAACAACTGACAAATGAAAAACCAACCAAACACATTCAGATTCTATTGATACTTTATGACAACAATCAATGAGTCATCTATGATGTGTATGAGTCAACCCTACCACAATCCTAGGCACAGTGTGGCTGATATCACTCTAAGTGTATGTCTTTTGTTTAAAATAGACATCATTTTAAGTAAAAACAACTGGTATACAGAAACCCAACCAAACGTATTTCGATTCTCTTGGTACACTATTTTGGGGTTATTAGATTATAATTTCTGAATTCAATCATCTATGTGTTATAAAAAATGAAATATTTATATATTCTTAATTCTGTATAACCCACCCCCTAGACACCCCCACCCCCGTGGACATCCCCTCACCACTGGACCCCCCACCTCCCGGGACACACCAAACCCCTTGTATGTCATATTATATAAGTGTTATTTATAATTCAGAATTCTATATGCATAATAATTAATTTTTTATGCATTATTGATTCATAATTCAGAATTCATTAAATAATTCATTCTACATGTATTCAATTGAGAATTAAATTATGAATTCTATATTGCATAGGGTAATTGGGTTCACATACATGATTATAATTGTGGTACATTCCATGGTTATCATTGTATCCTGTTTTTATGTCCTTTTGTGTGCTATAGTAGGTGTTTTTGTTGCTGTTAAGAGTGTATGAAGGTGTGTAGGTGAGTGTGCACTGGAGGAGATTTTAGGTGGCTGGGCTGTGAAATTCTGGTAATACACTATTGAAACGGTTTACTAAAACCGTTGGTATAGTGCTATAGATATATTTACCAGTGGTTTTAGTAAACCGTTGGTAAAACATGGAAATACTCCTGTATACCAACTATTATTTAAACTATTTGTAAAATAGGATTACACTGCCATTATTGCCAATGGTTTTTAAAACCATTGGAAATACTCCAATTCCACCGCATTTCCCAATGGTTATACAAAAACAGTTGGTAATGGGATACTGCCACATCATACTTGCCAACATTTTTTGAAACCATTGGTATACTATATACCAATGGTTTGGCATCCTTTACTAATGGTTTGAAACTGTTGGTAAAAGCTTAATTTCCAGTAGTGTAAAGCTCGCACACATTCAGGATTTGCTGATGGTGTTTGGAACCTCAATTCAGACCATGTTTTCTACTTTAGGATGGAAATGTCCGAAGTTTACTTAATCTATTATTTTCACCGTTTTAAGATCATCCTTGTTGTGGTGGTGTAATGAGATCGTTCTACCAGAATCCAAGCAGCCTTATCTTCTCCAAGTGTGGCTTTCAAATCATTTTTTATCCTTTATGGGTGTTTGGCTCGTGGGAATAAACAAAACCATTCTAATTTTGTGTTTGGTATTAGCTATATTTGTTAGGGGGATTTTCAGTTTCCCTGAATTGAGAGGAAGTTTGGTGTTAATTTATCATCCCCTTATAGCTGGGTTGTATCATAGCAATATTTCCATCTATGTATCTGGGGCATTGTTTGGTTTATGTGGGGAAAGCGAATGATATCAGTTTGGGAGTTCACATGTTTACCTCCCAAGGGGTGGTTTGTTTGGGTATCGTAGTTTCTATGTTAGTTAACTTCTGTGGTGGGGAAAACCCTCCCATGTTCTCCCCTCATTCTTATGATGTGGTCACTTCTTGAATTGGTCTGGTGTGGCATCTGTTGGGAATGTCCACCCCAAGGCTCTCAGTTCCCTTTGGTTTTTTTAGGATATGTACTCAAGTTGCATTAACTATTGGATTGGTGACTTTATGAGGGTAGAAAGTTTTGTGGTGGGGAGAATTGTCACACCCCAACCCCTTTGAAATTAAATTATTTTATGGTTTTAAGGTTTTGGTTAGCCTCGTCAAGGTGTGGGTTGAGTGCAGGATTAATTTTTTTGATGTTTGATGAGTTTGGTGAGTTTCAGACTGGTGCACGAGCACCACACAGTTAATGGTAACTGAACGGTTGAATGAGGTGCCCATCTAGTTGCCTAATGTTAAAAATAAATAAATCTTGATAAAAATAAATTAGGTTAAATGGTTGTGATGTAATAATAATAGTATTATTGTGTAGATATTTTTATTATTATTGAAAGCATTATTATTATAACTTTTTTATTCTTAAAAATGTTGTTAATAATTTTTTTATTAAATGATTATTAATATTATTGTTTTTAAACAGTTACTACTACTATAATTATTTAAAAAAAATATGATTATTATTGAAATTATTATTATTCTATTTTTGGTATTATAATTATTATTATTAATATTATTATTTTGACAAGGAAGAGGAACCCCAATCTACCGCGCCCCCTCCCTTGCAACTCCATGCACGTCGCACCCCCCTTTCCCCCATGTTATCTCGAGCAGCGACCCCTTTCTTTCGATTGGTGCGATGCTAACCGCTACTTCCCTTTCCACCTTCCAGCGATGGTGGCCTCCCTGTTTCTTCCACTTGGTGTGGCGCGCCACCGTCTAACCTCCTACACCCACTCAACCCACAACAATCTGGCAACCCAGCACCGTCCTCCTCCTCGCATGACTACTAACCACTGAACCATGCTCTGAACTTCTCCCTCTCACTGGTATAGGATGACCCCCACCCCCCTTGCCACTACACCCATCTCATGCCTCGACCTGTTCAACTACCTTCCACATGGCTCAAAACCCTCTGCACGGTGTCTCCACCCTCCTCCAGTGAGGGTCTGTTTCCCCTTGTAGACATAAATCTTCTCATCTGGTATATTTCTTTATTTTTGGTGTTTTTCTGAAAGCAGTCAAAACTATAAGGATGTGGGTTGTGTTTGTGCATTTTTCTTGGTGTATAGGGTATATGATTGGTCCACGGAGTGAATTTTTTTCCTCCTGTTGATATCCCTTCGCATTCTCAAGTGTTGATGTAGGTGAATTTCCATGTTTTTTTCAAAGCATTCCTTTGATGCTTTCTTTATTTCAATTATTTTTCAATATGTTTCGCACCTTAATTATTTTGACGACTAGTTTTTGGTAGTACAATATTATTGGTGAAATTTTTTAGAATCATTTTTTAAATCACACTCATCTGAAATGGGGTGTGTTTTGAATATAATTCATTTTGGTAACGTTTGGTTGTGTTTTATGAATTGTGCATTTGGTTTATGTGAGTCCCTAGTAATTTTTTGATCATGTGTTGGTCTTTACCAACTTAATATTTTGTACCTTTTGATGTTATAGTGATTTTTTGGTCAACAACAGAGGGTGCACATACATATTATTAAGGTTTATATATATAAATATATATATGTCCTCCTTGTACGTATTCCCTCACGGCATGGGAAATACATGCATTAGATTATGGATATATGTATATATACATTAGTAAGTGCGTGCAAGTGTGGGCTGATTACAAGTGGTTGCCGCCAATTTTGTCAAGTACCAAAGTGTTTGGAATGACCCAATTCCTCATTGAGGTAGGTGTTTCCTTCATTTCCTTCCTTCTCGAGCATTCCATAGTCACCTCCATAATTTCATTTAATTTATAATCGTTAATCTCACCTTTATATGCATGATATATTATTCATTGTTGTGTTTTTATGATGGTTAGAATTGATAAAAACAACTTTGAAATACTTCATTAATTATGTGTATGTGTTTCAATAACCTTGCTCCCATTTTTAATCCACATAATTTTTGTGTTTTATTAATTAAATCTTAGATTATTTTTTGAACCTCTATAATGATTATAGTTAACTAATTTTAGTGTTTTGTTGTTGAATGATTTTATTAAAAATGAATTTTTTCATGCTACTCAATTTATGCTCATGTTTATGCCTTTCCAACATGGTTAAAACTAAATGAATTTATCTTCAAATGGTATTATTTGATGCCTTGAGTGGTGTTTTCTTGTAGAATATTTTATATAACTTGTTTGCCCGACATTGGTTCAATTTATGGAACTTGGTGATTTTTTGGAAATGATTTCGCGTGTCTCTTTGGAGGTTTGATGCACCATTAGATGTTAGTACATCCATGGGTTCAATAAATGCACACATAGACATTCCCTCAATTGAATATGGTGCTTTTAAGTGGTATTTGTTTCTAAAAAACTTGGTTTTAAAAGTGGTTCTTGTTTTCTAAATGTTGTGGGTCTCTTTGTGCAACTCTTTAAATAAGTTTGAAAGGAAATCCATGAGTATATTCTCGTTTGGATTTTGGTGTATGTTTTGTTGTGTGCGTGGTGTAAGGGATCATATGGTTTATTTTTATCAAATTATACATAATATTACTAAACAATTTTATTCTAATTCTTTGAAACTTGGATCCTAGAGGCCCATTTAGATTTCAAAATACAGTAGTGGTGTTTAGAGTAGTTTTAAAAGAGCTTGTGCAATATTTTTCTAAAGGAATTTGATTATGTAAAACTAAAGGCCTATTAGACCACTCAAAGTGTTTTATAAAGTGGTTTTGATAATAAAATTATGTGAAAACCTAATTGGAGCATTGTATGTTTGACATCTATGTATATATATATGTAAAAATAAGTATATGTGGTGCTCCTATATTGGGAAACCATTAATGGGTGAATTCATTGGAAGCATTCGTGTTTGGGGTATTCAAGTGCGGTGACGACTTGTGAGTTTAGTCACACATGTGAGGGCCTCCTACTTACATAGTTATATAACCACCTTGGGTTCCCAGGTGGCTTCTAGATGATCTAGAGATGAATTATGATCAGCCTAAATTAGACGGGTTGGAACCCCTGGATTTGTTATTAGGCCAGGTGGGCATTGCCACTCGATTTGGTCAGTTTTGGGTGGTCAGTTTCTTATATACTTAGAAGCTTCACCATATAATAATAGGTTTTTCCAAATTGATTATGTCCATGGGTATTATAGAGATGTTTAGAATCACCCATGTTTACTTAATTATTTTCATTTCTTGTTTACTTTCCTCTATACGTGTCAGTGTATTTCCAATTTATACTGTTTATTTATTTATTTTATCATAACCATTGTATTCTTGTCTTGGTTTGGTATATAAATTGGAAAATGGTTTTGGAAATGTTATGCAGTGTGTGTCAGAGTTTTATTTTAATAAGAAAAACATGTTGCGGATATTAAAATGTGAAAAATCATATTCCATAGTTGTATTTCAAAATGGTGTTTATAGACTCTTTCAGAAAAGAGAACTTTTTGATTCAGTGGTTTATTCTTGTCATCCCTAATGAGCATATTGGTGACCATGCTTATTATATAATTTCAGTTGAAGGTTTATATTTATTTTTTAGATTCATGGTTCATCTGCTCAATTTTGGAGCAATCTTGGTTCTCGGATGGGTAGTGACCTATTAGGTCACAAGAAGGTATGTGCAGTTTATTTTCGTTCTGTTTCTAGTTTTATTTTTATCATTTGTTTTTATTTATTTGTATATATTTTTCCCGTGTTCCAAATCATTATCTATGGTTAAATTTTTATGCCCATCACCAGTTTCCATGCCAGAGGGATCGGGAATGCCCTTCAGGACAGACCACATATCGACTCGGTTGATCAGTTCAGGGTCGACCCGGGCTAGTTTGTGAAATATATTATGATAACATATTACATATTTTATTAAATAATTTTTGATTAGTTTAATTGGGTATCTACTATTTTGATACCATTCACCATATTACTATGGATGGTTTTTGATTTTGGTTACTGAATAGGGAAAGTTATCAACATTTTATATGCTTCAATACAAATGTATAGGTTGATTATGTTTCATCCTATCAAATGAGAAATTATTTTGACCATAAATAGTCAGCATGGGACCAATTATATATAGATACTCAATGCATTAGTAAGTCTCCAGAGACAAATCATTTGGCCAAACCTAATCAGTTTTTTACAAAGAAGATATTAAACTATATTGTGAAGAGTCTTGAAAATAGAGATAATGTTGTAAAATACTAATCATTTTTTACCTAGTATTTTTAAGCTTCATTTTGAAATTTATTTATGGTAGAGGTACTAGGATTCATATGAAGACCCAGACCCCAGTTTCTCAGAGTTGGTGTCTTTCTTTATTACATTTGCATAGATAAAAGATTGAAAATATGAAATGAACCATTCAGTTTAGTAGTCTTTAAGAACTAGAAACTTTCTTGGTACTCTTATTATATTGGTAATCAAATAAAAAACATAAATAAATAATGTAATTTAATCATTGATCCCATTCAGTCATTTAATCTTCATAACCTAGGGAAAAGAGAACAAATAAAAGAGTGAGCTCAGATTCTTAGTAAAGGTAAAATACAACAGAAAATTTCACATATCAATAAAAAATGAAACAGAACTATTATAGAAATTTATATATAATTTAAATAATTCCATTTAATAAAAAAATTTCAATCACGAGAGTATAAGTCATAATCATTATGGAAATATAAATGATTAGAAACAAATATAATTTTATCAGTAGCTTGAGAAAAATTTGAATCCATGAATAATGTCATATGGAAATATCATGGGTAGTAATAAATGAAATATAAATGAATTAAATGATTAGTAATTTGTACACAATGATCTTAGGCATCATGGTACCACTACTACCAATACCTTTTTATATACGATTTAATCATTATGGGTAAAAACCTATTTAATTTAACCCACATTGCCATCTTATGAGACTACTAATGCATCTAAGAGATATATATAAGTAGGCCACACCCGTGTCTCCATATCTAAATAATTCATCAAATTTATTAATGATCAATTTAATTCACGAATCAAAGTTCCTTAAAAAAAATACCCACATTGTGTAAAAGATACAGATTTAATATTATTTCCCCAGTTAATCAAATATCATTCAAAGTAAATACGTATGTAAAAATGGTAAAATTCTTAGGGAATAATCATATCCCTGATTTAATAAATATATATTTTTAATTTAATATTCAATGAATGGTGATCATGTAACATACTGAGTTTTTAAAAGGAGACCATATATTTTAACGTGTACATAATATGCCACATCGAACATAAGAATTATTATGTTTCCTTATAACATATTTGATAAAATGGATGTAATGAATAATATAAATTGATTTAGGAAAATAATTTCTTCACATGCACTTAATTAATTCTTTTGTTAACAATAATTTATAAATGAAAATAAAACCCATCTAAATTAAAAGGAAATGTTTTTTCTAAAAAACTATTTAAATGAAAATATGTGAGTTTATAAAATTATAAAATCACTCTTTATGGATTTTATTAACGAAATATATATTTAAAATAATCAATTTAATGTTTATAATTCATATTATTTGATTTATAGATACAAAATAAGAACAAATTAAATTTTATTGATAAAAAGAGTATTTTTCTAAAAATATATTTTTACCACCTTTTGATGGAGAACCCATTTTAAATATATTTTATTAACAATATTATAAGTTCACTATGAAATTATATACTTCCTATTTGGAATTAGGAAATCAAAATTTACTTTGGTTGAATTGTTTATATTTTTCTATTAATATACAATTTTTAATGAGTATTAAAAAATACCCCATTTAAATTTAAACTACTTTTTCATCTAATTCATTTATACAAAAAGGTAATAATTTTTAATGTTTTTAAAGTATAATTAGATTAATCATTTATAATTTAATATAATTTTGTTCCATGTAATTAATTTCACATTGAAATTAGATATAAACGAACATCAATCTTTTGATGGTTTTTAAATTAAATTTTTTTGTTTTGTCACTTTGACAATGAGAATTAATTTTAATTTAAAAAATACAACATATGTGTATTTAATTTTAAAAATGGGTTCCATATTTGGAATCATTGGGTTGAAATTATGTTAATATTTTACTTTTTATTTTTTAATATTATGAATAGTAACTATGGTAATTTTTATTTACCACAGTTAATGGTAAATATGGTAAATTAGGGTAACAAACAATATTATAAGGATAATAAAATTATCCCAACACCTACATGGATTATATTTGATGAATTCACGTCAACCACTATCACTTATTGATCAGCATGTATTCATTTAATGGACTTTGTTTCCATGAAAGTGATGTATTTATTATTAAAACAAATGAAAGTGACAACATGTCCCTCTCTTATGTCTTATAAGTATTATAATTTTAATGTAGTGTTAAACTTGATTTTAGTTTGAAAATGAATAGTATCCAGAATTATAATGAAATTATATACATCATGTGATTTTATTTTGAATATTTATACCTTAAATAATTACCATAAATATTCACACACAAGTAATATGTTAATTATTTTTTTAATAGAAATATCAAATAAATGATATTATAAATATTAAACAAATATTATATGAAATAATTTATGAAATAAAATATTTTCATAGTTTAACATGTCATGTTATAAGACTATTAAATTATTTGGTTTGAGGTTATCTCTTTGTTTTGATTTTATTTAAATTCAATGAAATGAATAGTGTAAAAATTGACACTATTAATATTCTATACAAATAATATTTTATCAAATTATTTAAAAATCAAAAAAATATTTAAAAATTATAACGTATCTATGTTTAGGTAAAAAGATAATTATGTTTCCAATTATGGAAAATTTACCCCATATAAGTGAAATTAATATCCTTTTAATAATTAAAATGTTGTTACCTCAATTAAAATTAAAAGAGAGTAATTAAAGTTAAACTGAAAAGATAAGGTTAAAAATAAAATAAATACATGAATAAAAATTATTGTATGATATTATTTCGAACTATCCTCATGTTATATTTGAAATTAATTAGTTTTTGATCTTTTGGAATTGAAAGTTATTTTATATAAATTTAATACTTTTAATAATTCCATGGTTGCACCTCCCCACACCTATAAAAAAGAACCAATTACTATCAATTAATAAAACTTCCAAAACCATTTGGTTAGGACAAAATCAGACCAAAAAACATCGTAGAATACGTAACCTCATACTGGAAGCCTTAGTTTGGGAACAAATCCTACAAAGGAAGCCTTTTGATTTAAACCAAAAGAAGTTACCCGATTAAGAGGTAACACCATCTCCCATGTTTTTTAGTTTCTTTTCCATTATCCACTCTCTAAAATATTCTTATATTATAATTATATAACAAAACAATTATCCTAGATATAATATGGTGTTTTTATGACATGTTTTTAACCTACAATTACACACAAATACATTTAATGGGTAAGGAACAAACTGCTTCTCTGTACGGAAAACTACTGCCTCACAAAATGACGATAGTTCAATTTTCCCCAAACACCTCTAATGGTGGCCATTATGATGGAAAATATATTTATATATGATATATATTATATTTATATTATGTAAATTCTTTTTCAATTTCTATTTATAACATAACTTTATGTTTTCCATGTTTTGTAGACATGGCAATTGCGTTTGAGGAGGTGTTGACAACCGTCCCCTCAAAGCGATATGACTCGTTCCTACTATACATGGAACATATACAGGATGGATTTATTAAAACTAAGAGATATATATGAAATTAATATAATACTTTTAATTTAATATATATTTATATAATTTAATTAGTATTCTTATAATTTTACAAATAAATGAATGTAATGTTCATGCGTACGTACGACACACCATCTCTATGAACGGTGCATTTAATTTATTATATCATAATTTTATGGATTATTATAAATACATATATAATGGATATGTATGATATATAAATCATGAATACTATTCTGTAGATGAATGAAATTTGACTAGAAGGACAATTTACATCAGAAACAAGTCCATTTTCGACTCAAGTATCGAATATCAACAAAATGGATGATATCAACATAAATAACTATATGATTATTATACCAAGGTAATAAGTGATAAAAAAGAAATAATAAAATTTATTTATTTTTAAATAATGTATAAATTTACCTATGTTTATTATTCAGGAACATAAGGATTGTACATGACGAGTCAAACTCAAGGTTAAATAACTTCTAAACCTAATTTCCACTCGTTGGGTTTTATGCATATTTTATTGATTATATTAGAAAAGATTTTGTGTGGAATATATATATATATTTTATGTTATAATTTATGCTTCCCGTCATTTGGATATACTATCTCTACACATAATCACCCCATTGATAAATTCTTACGTCATTGATACAAATTTTGGACTTGAAATCATAACTTAATTTCCATTCATTGAGTTAAATATCTATATAATAGGTTTTGTTATTTAAATAATATTTTTGAATGAACCTTTATTGTTTTACACTAAAAATACACTTATATTGGGTTTATTTACATTTTTCACTCATAATTATTTCATCGATGTATCCATAATCTAATGATACAATCTTTGTAAGGGACTTCATCTCAATATCCTTTCATTGAGGTATATTTTAATTTATACATGAACATATTTATATAGTTTATAATAAACCCCTTTGAAATTTAATTTCATTGTAAAGGAATATTTTTTATATGAATCATTTTACTAAAAGACAAAAAAGAATGTTTTTAATGTATGCGACGACAACGACTCCTCTGTTGCCGTAACCATTATTTTATATTTGTATTCCTCAATAAGACTTAATGTTTTTAAAAGGAAAATAAATACCTTATTACCTTCCTGTGTGTTTTGGTATTGAAAATGGTTTTGAAAGTGGATTTACTATTTAAATATCATGAAATTGTTCTTATGATTTGAAATGAAATTTAATGAGTGAAATGTTGATAATTTCAATATTTTAGGTGTTATGATTATATAATGGTATTTAGAAATTGAAGGATTGTTACGTGATAAACCAAATTTGGGATGTTATGTGATAAACCAATGATTGGTGGTTTTTGTGATTAACCAAGGATGGTTGGTTATTTTATGACCTCCAATTCATTGGTTATAAAATTTGGCCATATTGTTATTCCATTTGTAAGAATGATATCTGTGGAAGTCGACCGTATAATTATTCCATTTAAGTATGATTATGTCCCAAGTTACCTTTTATATTTTATGTGTGATTTATATGGTGTTTATGGTAATATTTTGGTTTTAAAAGTGTAATAATTGAGCTTATATTCAGAGAAGAGTATTTACTACTTCATTAAGGTGAATAATATTACATTATGATAATGTATTCATGGTTTACATATTTTTGAAAAGCTAACAGTTTTCCTTATTTGTGTATCCCTTAATGGGATTTTTATGCTAATCCCATGTTTTGAAATATTGTTTAGAGAATTTAAAGAAGATTGGATCCAAGGATGGGATCATGGAAATGTTATGATGTTTATGCGTGAAACGATACCATGTTTTGTTTAAATGTTTTTTATAAAAAAATAGATAGTGAGTATAAGTGTCTTATTTTTAATAATCATGTATATATGTATATTTTATGGATTAATTATCTAAATCTATAAACCTGAAATGATCCTAAATTTTATTGAATGTTAAATTATTTATTTTACTTAAGATTATGTAATGTTTAAGGTTAAGACCTTATAGTTGGTATCAAAGGATGGTCTAGAAAACTTTGGAGATCATGATGCTTTCTTAAGAGTTAGGGATATTTTAATGGGTTTATAATTTTATGGTTAATCATAAGTTCATTATCATATAAACCTATTTTTAGGCTTTATGATCTAAAATATTAAGGTAACCAATAGAATTTTTGGAGACATTATCCTCTGAAGAAATTATGGGTTATTATTTTTTAGGATGAAAAATGTGAGGTATGAAATAACCATGGATGTTAAAATATGTTATGGTAATTTTGTGGTCTTTATAGTATTATTTGAATATTATAAGTACAATATATTTAAAAAAAGGACAATACACAGACCATGTGACACCCCATCACGTTAGATAAGGCTGCGGGAATCAAACCCACAACCGGAGTGCAACATACAATTATCACCTAACACTATTCAATGTGATGTCTCTAGATAGTATGAATTTAACTTTTTAGTTAAACAAGTTTAGGAAATTATAATAATTTGATTTTGGAAACATAATTTTTATCAAATGGATATCCTTTGTATTTGAAAATTATTTGTGGTTTGATTGATAAATGTTATTGTGGAAGATGTTCACTATTTTGGTAACAATATATATCTATGTAAAATAGAATTATATCAAATTTTATTCGATGAGTAATGGTTTTAATATATTTTGTTAGAATCTATGATTTTATTGTAGACTTATAGAAAATTGGGATAATCTGTAATTAGAAATTATTTTTTTGGTATGAGACATTAAGAGTTGTTGATGTAATTTGGAGATAAATTTAAAAAATTATCATGGAAGACTATGTGATCAAATGATTCAAAATTTTTGGTTTCAATTTTAGTTTGTATTATTAGAGTAATTTTAAATAATGTCATTTGTTGAATGGTCCATTTTGGACTTTGGGTATTACTGTTGAATTTTCGAGATTAAAATTAGTCTTTTTTCTTATAAAAGATTATTATTTTTGGGGAGTTATCATATATTAACAAAAAAAATTATTTTTGGTTAATGTTAAAAGATAGGATGAATATATAGTTAAACTTTTGTGTATTAAGTGATTCTATTGAAGTTAATCCCGATGCTTCAGGTTTGACCAAGTCACATTGAATAGTCATAGTTTGCAGAAAAGATGAGTTTTTAGTAGAAATTTATTAAAGGATTAAAGAATAATTGAAAAGTAAGTATTATTACTTATGTAATTATTCTATGTAGTAAAATAATTCCTCAACATTATGAAAAGGATCTTAAAAAAAATTCTGTTTTCTTTTCCTACTGTGAAATCAAAGACTATTTAACCACTCACAAGCTTCTGGTTTTTTGACTGTTAACATTCTCCTGATCATTTTTTCTATCACTCTCCATCAGAACAATATGGTTAGTTTTTCTTCTATATCCATGTTTAACAACATGGATTCTTAATATGTGTTATATTGGGTGACTATTGTAATTCTCTTTTGTTCTTTTAAAGTTGTAGTTTTATTAATCATTTTTCTATTGTGGGACTGGAATAAATGTATTTTGATGAGTCATACCTTAGTTATCAAACCCAAGTTCAAATTGAGAGGATGTAATTTCAAAAATTGGGGAACAATTTAACATCACATGTTTTTAAAAGGAGACAATATATTCGATAGCGTATGTAATACGCCACATCGAACATAAGTATTATGATGTTACCTTATAACCTAGTTGTTAAAATGTCTATAATGAAAATAATTAATTGATTTATAAAAATATTATTTACACATTCATTTAAATAATTCTTTTGTTAAAAAGTATATATAAATGAAAATAAATCCCTTTTTAATTAAAGGGAAATGTTTTCCAGAAAAACTATTTAAATGAAAATAAGTGAGTTTATAAAATAATAAAATCACTCATAATGGAATTTATTGATGAAATATTTATGTAATATATAATATTTAATTGTTAAAATTCTTCTTATGTGTTTTATAGACATGACATAGGAACAATTCGGTTTTATAGATAAAAGAAGTAATTTTCTAAAAATGCAGTTTTACCACCTTTTGATGGAGAACCAATTTTAAATATTATTTTTACACATTTATATGTTGTTTTTGAAAAAAACTTATTATCTTGAAAAGGGAAAACAAAATATACTTTGGTTTATTTTTATGTATTTTTTTTATAATATTCATTTTTTACTAAATGGTTAAAAATACTTCATTTTAATTTTAAACTGCTTTTCCATCAAATTTACTTTTACAAAATTGTTTTTCATTTAATTGGTTTTAAATTATATTTATATTATTTTTATCATTTAATATAATGTTGGTAAATGGATTTAATTTCACATTGATATTAGATTTAGATGCACATCAATCTTTGGATGATTTTTACTTTAAAAAAACCTGTTTTGTTTCTTTGAAAATGATAATTAATTTTAAATTAATTACTGAAACTTATGTATTTTTAATTTTGAATAATGGATTAAATATTTGGAATTAGTGGTTCCAAATTATTTTAATAGGTAACTGTTATTTGTTTTGGATATTATGAGCAGTGACTACAATAATTTTTATTTACTCGAGTTGAATGTAAATTAGATAAATTAAGATAAAAAACAATATAAAAAGGATAATAAAATTATATTAACACCATAAAAAATCCTATTGTATGAATTAATGTGGAACAATATCACAGAAGGGTTTGAATTTATTCATTTAATGGACTTCTTTCCATAAAGGTGATGTAATTACTATTAAAACAAAAGAAAGTGGCAACATGTCACTCTCTTATCTCTTGTCAGTATAATAATTTTAATATTGTGATAAAATTGATAAACCTTAAAAAGTAAATAATATTTAAAAACCTAATGAAATTATATAAATCACGTGATTTTAGTTTTTAATTTTTAGAGATTAAATAATTACCATAAATATTGAAACAACAATGATATAATAATTATTTTATAAAGAGAAAAAACAAATAAATGATATTATAAATAATAAAAAAATAATATCTTAAATAATTTATGACATACTAGATTTTTATAGGTGAATATTACATGTTATAAAACAATTAAATTCTTTTTTTTTCAATTTTTTCTCCTGTTTTGGATTTTATTTAAATTTAATGAAATGAATTGTGTAAAATTGACACTATTGATATTTTATAAATGTCATATTTTATTAAATTATTCAAAAATTAGAAAAATATTTTCGAATTATAAATTAGATATTTTAAGGTCTATATGTTAATTAAGTATCTAACTATTGGAAATTTACCCCATATAAGTGAAATTAATAGCCTCCTAATAATTAAAATGTTACTACCTGAATTAAAATTAAATGAGAGTAATTAAGGGTAAACTGAAAAGTTACGGCTTAAAATAAAATAAATACATTTCTAAAAATTATTTTATGAGCTTTTTTCATAATATCATCATCTTATCTTTTAAATAAATTATTTTTGGACCATTTTTAATCAACATTGATTTTATATTAATTTAATAATTTTAATAACTCCAAGGGTGACCCTCCCATATCCTATAAAAAGACACTCATTCCTCTTTATTAATCACACTTCCAAATCCAATTAAGTATGATTAATGGATTGATGCATGTGACCTTTTTTATACATTTTTATGTATATATACCGGTTGGATAATGTGTGGGAGAGTTTGGAATTGTTTTTGGAAAGTTTTTTAGGCCTTTTTCTGGCTACATGGTCTGAGCATGGTTAGTGGAAACTGTGCAAGAATCCTAGGTAACCATGTGATATTCCACTTTTCGTAAATTAGAATCTATATGGTTTTTCAAACCATGCGAGCTAAACATGAAGCTCTTTAAAAATGGTTTTTTAAATGGGGTTAGTAGAGATTTTCCATAACTCGCCCATTTCATCACCTATTTGAATCCTACATGGTATTTATTCTTCTAAATGTACAGGGGTGCTCTATCATTAATTTTGGAAGGTATTTGAAGGTATTTCAAGGTGGATTTAAGGTTTTTCATCACATGTAAGTCATATTTTTTGTTTATTTGTTGTTTCCTCTAGATCTTATCTCTACCACCTCTTAGTTTTCTAGATATACATCTATTACATGTAGATATAGTGTTGTTGTTTCCTTAGGTGATGATTTTTGGGATTGTTGATCATTGGTAATGAGATCTAGAGTGGTTTTGGTGGATAGTTTTTTTGTATTAGTGGTGCGGTTGCTTGTGGGTCGATTTCTCCAAAACCCTAAAGGTAGGTGGATTTTCTCTAAATTCCACATTGTTAGAGATTGAGGCCTTGTTTTCAATTAATTAGTTTTTCTTGAAATAAATTGTGAATATGATGCGAAAATCTTGTTGTAATAACATTGGGTGATGATTTTGGGTGAAATGAGATGTTGCTTCAAAAAGGGACTTGTTGTGTGATTTTAAAATGCAAATTTTAAAATTTATTGCTTGGGTTGGATTATGAAAATGGTTTAGGAAAATGGGTTTTAATAAGAACATGGTTTAGTGATGTTTATTATGACATAAAAATGTTTATAGGGTGTTTTCAATAAATGGGTGATTTATTGAAGTGATTGGAATGTGTTTGAAATAGTTGTGTGCATAATATGTGGCCTTGGTGTTTTATTATTTTGGATGGTTTAGTATTATGGATTGTGTTTATTATGTTGAAGTGGGTGAGAAGTCTCCCTGTAAATGGTTATGGATAGTGGATGGAAGGGTAACCATTATAGATAAGTGGATCATAAGTACCACAAGTTTACAAAAGTTATAAATGGGTTTGGACCAGAAGTTCCATCATGGTTTATTTCCTTGATGTGTGTAGCTAAGAAAGATGTAAATTTGTCATGATAATTTTTTATAGTGATATGTATTATGTAATAACTGTGGATTTCACTTGTTTTACATGGCTTGGTAAGGGTGTTTTTGTTTTATTGGTAATTGTTGTACAATTATTTTTATATAAATTCTTTTATATAATTATACTAATTGTTTTATCCTAGTGGAGTGTGTAGGGAAGTCATTTAGGGAAATACCACTGAATATAATTACTCACCCTTGATTTGGAACATTAATTTTTTTAGAAATTGTTGTATTATAAGACACAACTATGTGTAAGGCATCTCATTTTGCTTTCTCTTCTTCATTATGCTTCGCTGGTTTGGTGGTTCTTGGATCATAGATCTTGTTGTGGAGTATTGGAGGGTGCCTTTGTTTACTTTGGGTCTCTTTTCTAGTCTTTCTCTTAGCACACTGATTTTGGTTTCATATGATTTAGTTGTATTGGGTTTCGGGAATTGTTATGGTCTAGTTTGGTTGTCTTTTGGTATTATATGGTTCAAGTTTATATGTTAACATGCATCAGGTAGCTTTGTTGGTAATTTCCTATTTGGTTGCTTGGTTTATCTCAAGGGAAAATTGTTTCCCAATTTATTCTTGAATCCCTCAGCATTTATTTCTATCCTTTAGTGTCCTAAGAATTTCGTATAAGTCCTATTAGCACCTCACCACCTTCTCAATCCAATGAGGAATGGGTGGTTCATTACAGGTGGTATCAAATTGTTCGGTCCTTTGGCATTAACTGTTGGTCTTGGTGTTGACATTTTTTATTGGTCCGTTCAATGAGATGAGATAGTAGAAGGGATAGGATTGTTAGAACTTGAAATGTATAGCATAAATGATGTAGATAACCCTTTTATTATGAAATTCATGTTATTATGGAGTTTGGTATATAAGTGTTTTGGAGACACTTATATGCAATGGATATCTCATTATAGTGGGTGTAGCCAATGAGATGAGCATGAAATTCATGGTAGAAATGACTTCCCTCTAAGATGTATATTTCATTTAATATTATTACTTATGTTATTGTATGAATATATGGATGTGTGGAAAATCTAGAATTTAATTCAAATTTGTGGGTTTTAAATTTTAAGGGATGTGGTATTTTAAAAATGGGTTGATTTTAAAAACATGCTGTATTTTTCAAAATAGTGAAACATGGAAAATGTGAACTTGTGGAAATCTTAGATTTTATAGTTTTTATGTCATTGAATTTGAATCTTAATCCTTTTATTGCTATGGTTGTGGGAGTTATGGTTGTTTTTGTGTTGGTAGAAATGGAACCCGGTAGGCGTTGTAGAGACCAAACGAAGGAGGTTGCTAAAAATATGGTTTTACATCAGGCTCTGTTGAACCAACAACTAATGTAGAGTACATTGCAAGCTTTCCAACCAATGTAAAGTGGGAATAAAGTAGATGAACCCAAGCCTGTTGATTATACTATTCCGTTTCAGTGGAAGAATCCTCCCATTTTTAGTAGTTATTCAAAACCGAAAAGGGTTGAAGGTTTTAGAACATAATGAATAAGATATTTGAATTATTGGGAACACTAGGAGATATGAATGTGAAGTTATCAATTACCATGTCTGTAGATCGTTACCTTCACTGGTGGGAGATGGGATGGACCAAGGTGTGACTTTGGAGGGTTTTTAGGAATTGTTTAACAAACAATTCTACCCTCATACATTCATAATTCAATGAAAAAAAACATTTCTTCTGTTTCAAGCCGGATAACCTTTCAGAAAAAAATATGCGCCTATGTTTATAAACATAGTGTGGTTTTCACCCAAGGTAGTCAGTATCACATCCTTGAATTTTCACCTTTTTTGAAGCTGGTTTGAGGTAGGAAATGTTTTCCTAGAATGCGATGTTGTGTATAAATGATGACACAGAAATGGTGAATAGATCTACAGTGGCTAAGTGAGAACTTTTGGGGGCTATAAGTGGGGGAAGTATGTTGGTACTCATGGGGAATAGTGGGAACTCGAATTCTGGGTTCAATAGGAAGAGGGAAACTTATTTCTAGGGTGGGATTATGACTCAAAATCTAATAGAAGGATTGGTTAATTTTTATAAAAGCCTCAGATTAAGCTGGGATATTTTCAGTGTGGACTATGGGACACATCAATCGGTATTGTACAAAAAACCTTAAGCATGTCGTAACTGTAAGAATATAGGGAATCTTCCATAGTGTTGTCATAATGCTCCAAGGTCGGGTGTTTGTGACACTCCTTAGGGGTCCCAGGCATCCTATGCCTCGATGGGACGAGGACAACAAAATAATCCTAATAAAAAAAACAAGATAGTCACGGTGATTCTAAAAATACCATGACACCTTAGTTGGGTAATAATGAGCAGAGTGTGGAAAGAAAGCAGTTTTCTGGTGCTGAAAAGGTTGCGGTGGATGATCAGTTAGAACCATCTATGATGTGAGGTATTGTTCTTTTGAATTCCATATTGATACAATCATTGTATGATACAAGTGATTCCCTATCTTTTATTGCTTCTCATGTTATTATTCTGCTGTGTCTAACTATGGAAATGATGCCTTCTGTTTTAAAACATTAATCTCCTCTGGGTCAAAGAGATTGTCGCGCCTTCCTATGTAGATCCTTTTTCGTAGTTACGGATTAAATTGAATTGATGTGGGATTTATCAGTGCTTGAGATGGATTCTTATGACATAATCCTAGGAATGGAGTAGTTGACAATGTTTAAGGCCCAAATCGATTACTATGCACGAACAATTAGTTTTATGATGGAGTGTGGTGTTGAAAATCTCTTTAGAGGGGAGAAGAATAAAAGTATTGGTGAAAAAGATTTGTTGGCACCAGCTGTTGGCACAGTCTTGTATTAGGTAGAAGCTCTGTCTTTGGAATTAGTGGAAGGTGTTGAGAGCAATGATCTCCTAGAAGTTGTAGATTAGTTTACAGATGTCTTTCCCGAATAATTCTCTAGGTTTACACCTATGATAGAATTGGAGTTTATGATTGATCTCATTTTAGGGACTAGTCCTATCTCATGTCCATCTTACCAGATATAACCAGCAGAATTCAAGGAATTTATGGTGATATTGGAGGTGATAGAGAACAAAGGGTTCATCCGGCCTAACACGTCGCCATGGGCAGCATAGATTTTGTTTGTTAAAAATATGTATAGAACTCTGTGGCTCTGTGTTGATTATTGTAGACTTAATCATGTTACAATAAATCACTAATATCCACTTCCACAGATTGATGATTTGTTTGACTAGTTTATTAGAGATTAGTGGTTCTTCAATATTGACTTTAGGTAAGGATATCATCAATTACAGGTGAGGAATGAGGATATTCCCAAAAATATTTCAGAATATGATATGGAAATTATGATTATGTAGTTATTTCCTTTGGCCTAATGAATGCACCCGCGGTGTTCATGAAATTGATGAATCATATATTTTCAGAAATATATGAATTTTTTTGTGGTGTTTTTTAATGATATACCGGTGTATTCAAGAAAAAAGATGGTTCATGAGTAGCACTTGGAGATAGTGGTGGGGATCTTAAGGGATCTTCAGTTGTATGCAAAATTATCAAAGTGTGACTTTTGGATAAAGGAGGTTCATTACCATGGCCATATTATTCATGCTAAGTGTATATTAGTTGAACTGGAAATTATAGAGGCTATTATCTCATAGCAATTACTAAATAATGTTTTCGAGATACAAAGCATCCTTGGCCTAGCTAGTAGGTATTATCAATTTTTTGTTTGTGATTTCTCACAATTTGACTCACCAATGAAAATTTTGATAAGGAAGAATCCTCCATTTATATGGGATGAGTAGTGTCAAAATTGTTTTAAAGAGATAAAGGGTCGACTTAAATCCGAACCAATATTGGTTTTTCTAGAGCCAGGCAAATGGTAAATAGTATATTGGGTTTCATCAAGAGTAGGGTTGGTGTGCGTTCTGATATATAGGGTTCATGTGGTTGAATATGGATCACAACAGTTGAGGTTTCATGATAAGAACTACCCAACACGTGATTTGTATTTGGCGTCAGTGGTTCATACTTTGAAAATGTGGCATCATTATCTATTCGGAGAGAAATTCACAGTTTTTACCAATCACAAGAGTTCAGAGCTTATTTTCTCACAAAGAGATTTAAAATTGAGGAAAAAGAGATGGATAAAATATCTCCCGATGTTTTATTTTGGCTTAATGTACACACCAGGAGATGGAAATTCGGTGGTCAATGCATCAAGTAGAAAATAATATGTTGACGTGGTGGAACCTGCATCAGATCTGTTGTAGTTGATGTCAATCATAGCTGACATACGGTTGGAATGTGAGGACCGGGGTGACAAAAAAATATTCTTTCTAGTTTTTTTGTTCATAACTTGGATGGTTTGGTTAAAGAGGCACATGAATCTGATTCTAGGTGTATTTAGATGAGGTCAAAACTCAATGGTGGGGAGACCATTGAGGGCTGGTAATTGAATGAGAATGCAGTTTTGTGTTTTTGGAATCAGATGGCGGTAACTGTGGCTTGTCAAGAAGAACATCTCATGGATTATCATTATTTTAGGTGGGCTATCCATCCTAGAATTAAGAAGATATATAAGGTGATGAAAGTGCAGTTTTGGTGGGCTGGTATGAACAGGGAAGTGGCTGAGTTTGTTCCGAGGTGCTTGAATTTTCAGCAAGTAAAGGAAGTGCATTGGTGACAAGTAGGAATGTTTCAATATTTTCATATTCCTTCTTGGAAGTGGAAAAAAATAGTGATGGATTTTGTGATAGGTCTCCCATGAATAGTCAAGAAACACGATTCTCTATGGCTGATTGTGGATCAGTTCCCAAATTCAGTCTATTTCATCCATATTCATGAATCTCTTACAGTGAATGATCTATCCAAAATCAATATTTTGGTAATGGTAAAGATGTATGGTGTTCCAGTTTCTATTTTATCATATTGAGATACAAATTTCAAATATCGTTTTTGGAAATCCTTGTAGCAAGACCTTGGGACATAGTTGATGATGAGAACAGTTATAATCCTTAGATGGATGGCAAATCTGAGAGGATGATACAAACATTGGAGGATATTCTGAGGGATTGTGTGATGTATTTTGGTTGTTTATGGGAGGATCACTTATTATTGGTGGAGTTATCCTATAATAACACATATCAAGATTCAATACATATGGATCTATTTGAGGCATTGTATTCACATCCATGTCATTCTCCACTTTGTTGGGTGGAAATTGGTGAGACTTTGATGATTTGACTGAGAATTTTCCAAGAGACTATAGAGAAGATAAATTTGATCAAAAAAAGGATAGAGATAGTTTAAATTCATTTGAAATTGTATTTAAACCATCAACAACAACTATTGTTGTTCTTGGTGGGTGATCATGTGTTTTTGAGAATATCTCCTAGGTTGGGACATCATCAGTTTGGAAAGAAGGGTAAGTTATCTCTGAGGTATATTGGGAATTTTGAGATACTTGAGTGGATTGAAGAGGTGGATTATCAGTTGTCTTTTCCACCATGGTTTATTTAAGAGAACAATGTGTTTCTTGTCTAGTATTTGAAAAAGTATCAGCCAAATTGTGACCATGTGATTCGATGGGATCATGTTGAGCAAGATCTGGATGCTTCTTTAGTGCATGTTATAGTGTGGATTTTGTATAAGGAAGATAAAATATTATGTGGGAAGAGAATCAGTTTAGTTCAGGTTTCGTGGAACCATGTTAATATTCTTGAGAAGAATTAGAAGTGAGAAAAAGAGATGGTCAAGCAATGACCTGAAATCATTCAGCAAATAAATGGTTCTATATAGTTTGAGAATGGAAATTCCAATGGTTGGGAGATTGTAGAACCCCTTCTTTGAGGTATGTGACCATTTGTTATACCTTTTCATGTATATGGAGTGGTTGTGTAATGTTTAAGATAGTTTGTAATGGTTATGTAATGTTTTGGAGGCCTTTTTATGGATTCATGGTTTGAGCACCATTAGGGGAAACCTTACGATAATCCCCAGTAACCGTGTAATATGCCACTATTTGAAAAGTAGAATCCACACAGTTAGTGCACTGTTTATTAATCTATGTGATCTAACCATGTGACCCATTGTAAATGGTTTTGTTTAAAATTGGGATAGTTGAGATTTTCCATAACTCACCTATTTTTTCTCCCATATGAACCCTATGTGGGATTTCATCTTCAAAAGGGCTAGGGGTGCTCTCCAACTCATTGTGGAAGTGATTTCAAGGGATTTGAAGGGGGTTTGAAGGTGTTTCATCTCAGATATGTATTCTTTTTTGGTTTATTTGTGGCTTCATCTATATCTTCTTTATTCATACTCTTGGTTTTCTAGAACTACATCTGTTCCATGTAGATATTGGATTTTTGTTTCCTTAGGTGATGATTTTAGGTATTGTTGATGATAGGGAAGGATACCTATAGTTGTTTTTGTGGATATTTTTTTTGGATTGGTGGTGTGGTTCCTTGTGGGTGAATTTCACTAAAACCCTAAAGGTAGTTGGCTTCCCTCCCAAATCTACTTTGTTAGATATTGAGTCCCTTTTTGCAATTAATATGTTTTTCTTGAAATTAATTGTGAATATGATGTGAAAATCTTGGTGGAAACCCATTGTGTGATGATTTTGGGATTTTGGGTGAAATGGGTTATTTTTTCCAAAAGGGGATTGTCGTGTGATTTTAAATTGTAGATTTTAAAATTAGTTGCTTTTTTTTGTTTATGAAAATGGTTTTGGACAATGGTTTTCAATAAGAATGTGATTTATTAAAATGTAGTATGGCATGGAAAATGGATAAAAGGTGATTTCAATAAATGGATGATTTATTGAAGTGGTTACCATGTGTTGGAAATGGTTGTGTGCATAATGTGTGGCCTAAGTGTTTTATGCTTTTGGTTGGTTAAGTATTATAAATTGTGTTGATTTTCATGAAGTTGGTGAGAAGTCTCACTATAAAAGGTGATGGATAGTGGATGATAGGGCCACCATTATGGATAAGTGGTCAGGAAGTACCACTAGTTTGTAAAAGTAGTAACCGAGTTTATATGGGAAGTTACGTTGTGGTTGCTTTCCTTATTGTGTGTTTCTTTGAAATATGGAAATTGGTCATGCCAATGTGTGATGGTGATATGTCTTGTGGCATTATTGTATCCTTCCCTTGTTTGACATGGCTTTGTATGGGTGTGTTTTGATTATCGATATTTGTTGAACAAAGTTTTGTTTTATATATATTGTATTATATAATTATTCAAAGGTTTTTATCCTCATGGAATGTGTATGAATGTAATTTGGGGAGATACTATTGAGTATTCTTACTCACCCCTACTTTGGAACTTTGGTGCTTTTACTGATGTTGTATTCTAGGACACAAGTAATACTAAGGAATATCATTTTACTAGTGGTTCTTCAGGATGCTTTGGTGGTTTGGTAGTGCTTGGAGAATGATGTTTGTTGTGGAATAGTGTAGGGTGCCTTGGTTTACATTAGGTCTATTGTATAGTCTTCCTCTTAGCACACTGATTTTTTGTTTGGAATGGTTTTCTTGTATTGGTTTTTGAGAAATTTTATACATTATTTTGGTTGTCTTTTGGTACTATATGGTTTGAGTTTATATGTTAATTTACATCAGGTAGTTTTATTGTTAATTGATTCATTTTTTGGTTGGTTTTCCTCAAGGGAAAATCACTACCCATTTTATTCTTGAAGTCCTTGACATTTATTTCCAAATGCGCCTTGGGAACGTCGTTTATGTCCTAGTAGCACCTCACTGACTTCTCAAGACAATGAGGAAGGGGCAGGGCGTTACATTTTTGTTTAACCAAAATCTGCCCAAAACTCTTCGTATAATCCCTCCTCTAAAATAAAAGCCCTTTTAGGGTTGAAATCCTCCCATGGAAGCCTTTTGATATAAACCAAAAGAAGTTACCTAATTAAGAGTTAATGATTTCTCTCATGGTTTTTAGTTTCTTTTCCATTCAATACTCACTATACTCTTCTTATATTATTACTACATAACAACACCAGTATCCTCAATATACTAGGATTTTGTTATGATATGTTTTTAACCTACACTTACACACACCTCCATTTAACGGGTAACGGACACACTATTTCTGTGTACGATGTACTACTGCCTCATGAAATGATGATTGTTCAATTTTCCCCTACCACCTCTAATGGTGGCCATTATGATGGAAAATATATTTATATAAGATATATATTTTATTTATATTTTTCCTATGCTTCTGTAAGTTTTATTTAGAATATACCTTTATGCTTTCCATGTTTTATAAATATGATAATTTCATTTGAGGAAGCATGGGCTACCGCCCCATCAAAGCAATACGAATCGTTCCCTCTATACATGGGACGTATAAAGGATGGTTTTACTAAACCTGTCAAACATATATGACATTAATATAATACTATTATTGTAATATAAATTTATATAATTTAAATATTATTCTTCTAATATGAAAAAGAAATGAAATTAGCATTCATGCGTACGTACGTCCTACCATCTCTATGAATGGTTCATTTCATTTCTTATATCCCAATGTTATGGATTATTATAAATATATATATTATGGATATATATGATATTTAAATCATGACTACTATTCCGAATATCATGTCGTTTTGACCACATGTACAATTACATCAAAACAAGTTCCTTTTGGACTCAAGTCCCAATATCTACAAAACATCTGATATGAACATAAATAGTTATTCAATTTTAATAACATGGTTATAAGTGAGAAAAACGAATAATAAACATAAAAAATGTTCTAAAAAAGAATAAATTAAACTATTTTTATTATTCCGGAACATAACGATTGTGCGTGACGATTCAGACTCAAGGAAAGGGAACTTCTTATCCTAATTTCCACTGATTGGGTTTTCTGCATACTTAGTAATAAATGAATTTATTTCATATATGTGTAAACCATAGATTTTGATAATTTATATAACTATTTCCATAAATACTAATTTTACATCTAGATTATATTAAATAATATTTTAATAATATATCATTATTTGGTAAAAACTCGATCTTGCATGTAAGAGAATTAATTTTAAGAAAGCCACTCTTGTGAGTAACACATGCAAACTCAGTGTTTCCAAAATTAAAATATACAAAATATTTAGAATATATTTAAAATAGTAAATATATATTAATGTATTAGGGTATTGTTTCCCTTATGTGCTTTGTGTCACTTGTCATGCATGCTATCGAATATAAGGTTCTTATATTAGAATTTCGGGGTATTAAATTCTCCACACCTTAAATAAATTGTGTCCTTGCAATTTAAAATTAATCTTAGTATTAGTGGGATTGAAAATATACTATTTTTAAAAGACCCAAATTTTAAAAGGGCTAATATCATATATTATTATTAAGATAGAAATAAAAGTATAATGATCACATAACTAGGTTTCCTATTAGGAGAATATCGGTGGGAAATGGAAACCCGGATAAAAAAGAAAAATCCCACAATAATGTTCATATTGATAGTGCTAAAGAAACAGTTTTGATGAAATTTTTTGATCACAAAATCGTAAACTAGGGGTGTGAAAAAATTTCATTGATATCATAAAAAATAATATTAATAGTAGATTTTTTTTTCAAAACCCCTTTTTTCGATAGTTAAATAATTATTTAACTCTATAAGAAAATATTTGTTTCTATTTCAAAATTGCTTCAATTGATTATTACTTGATCTATTTTTAACTCATATATTATATCAAGAAGATTTATATAGTGAAATAATATATTAATCTCAAAAACTAGATGAAAATTTAAACATAAACCATTTCATAAATTGTTAACTTTTTAAAAAGTTTTTTTCCAAAAAATTGTTAAGAAGGTTGCTGAATTTCCAAGTGAACTTATCATTAGCCTCAAATAAATATTAATTATCTATTTAATCTTTACCTACTGAAAATGTGAGCACCTTCATCATGAGTCCTCTTGAAATATGGTAATAAATTGAATTACCATAAAAATGTATTGGAAAAAAGCATTCTTTCTTATTCCTTAAGTAGGATACATGCTATTGGATAAATTAATTAAATCAAAAAGTGTTGTAAACTCTATAAATGATATAATAGACCACTTGTAGACAAGTAATTAATTAATTCCAAGGTATTCTGACATTGTAAAAATAAATATTTTCTTCATCATTATATGAACATCAAAAACATATTAAGGGTTGTCTTTTTATCAATAATGTGTTTTCTGGAAATTTTAACTATCCACTGAATAAAGTTTCTTGGTACCATTAAGTGCATGATCTCAAATTCTTAACGAAAAAGTATTACAAAACATCATTAAATATTTTATTAATCATACAATGATAAAATCATAAAAAATATAAATTAACAACATATTTCTCATATCCAAATGCAAAAGTACATTAATCATTCAATATTAGTTTTGTCAAAAACGTATTATTGACCATGACACCTTATATTCATAGGAGTTATATTCCCTTGATGCATTGGGTATTCGTTTTCATAGTGCTCCATCTTCATGAAGTTGTAATACTAAATAATAAATTTTTCATTCTTCCCTTTTCATTTCATTTCTTCATTAAAAATTTATCTGCACTTATAAAAAACTCTCAATCCTTTCAAGTATTAACTAGGGTTATTCTTTCCACAATTATCACATGTTAGAAAATCCATATTTCCCAACATCTTCATTAAATCATTCATATTTTCATTCTATTTAGAAGACCTCTACTTCTTGTTTTTTCCCTTGAATACATAGGTTCTCGAGAATTACCTCTCTATTTTGATGGAACATAAAACTATATCTTCATATAATGAGAAATTATGTGAAACCAGCACCCTTCGAAGATTTAGATTATGACATTCAAATAAGTGGTCAATATTTCACTCTGTATTACATGTGTAATCAGTATTATACATGGATAACCGTGTGAGGGTAGTTTCATAATCCATAATAGTATCTTCTTCCTTTTTCTATAATATAAGGAACTTACTACTTATCTCAATTTTCTAATCATTATTGAAGTATTTATCAAAGAATTTATACTTAAATTATCTACTTTCAATGATATCTATTTCTTCATCCTCACTTGTATTCTAGATTAAGGACCACCATTGATCAACATCACCTTAGAGACAATAGACTGGAAGTGTAACCAATTCCTTTCTGCTGCATTCCGAGGCTATAAATATCTTCTCTAATGACTTAATCTATTTTTCAGCTGCAATTGGATTTGTAGTCCAACTAAATGACTGGAGATTCTACAACTTAAAGTGATCCAACATTCGATATTGTATCCATGTAATAGGTTTCCCCATTCAAGAAAATTTATTTGTCATAACCTAACTAAGATGCCCTAATATATCCATAACTAGATCAGTTCGCATACCATCTACATTGACTTTCTCAACACGACATTCTCTACATTGGCTATGATTATTGATAGAATTCTTACTTATAATATCTATTTCTAAATAATGGAATGTAATGAATTATCTCTTAAAACTGTGACATTTTTTAACTCTAAATATTGTAAAACACATAACATAAATTTATGTAGCGCAAATCCTAGAATCATAAACTTTGGTTTCTTTGGGGAAATTATTACTTTCAAATACCTTATAATGATAGCTAAGGAAAAAGTGAATTTTTCCTAGTGTATACCCTATTAGTGTCAAAATAGGTGCTAAGTAAGGAATATTGTCATGTACTAGGTTACACTAAGTCAGGCCTGACACACCTTATTGGAGTTGTTAATCCTAAGTACACCTATTCCAAAACCACATCAACTTATACTATCCAGAAAAGGATATATTGCTAGGAATACCAACATAATATCTACTTTATCAAAATTTTAGGATTTTATTATATAATTATACTCAATTTAGATCTTGGGGTTATGTTCCCTAAATGGATTTCCCTAAATCTAATTTCTAAGGTTGCTTATTAACTTCCTTTGATACCAACTGTGACAACCCAACCGTAGTTGCCCAAAACTGGTACATTATATTATTAAACTGATATGATTATAGGGAATAAAATTACAAAGTACCTATCAATTTTTCATAATTTGAATGATGTATTATATAAATGATTCCCATAATACATTAGGAAATAGAAAATAATAACATGATAAATGATATAATAAATTAAACTGAATACTTGAATGCTTATTCAAATATATCATCTCCATAACATGGGGAAAGGAAATATAGTACAGGTGAGACCAAATTCTTAGTAAGAGTAAGTTAACCATATATGATATATATGATATTTCATATCCTTTCTCTCCCCACTTCATATTCAATTTTATATCTTCGATGAAGTCTGAGTTCATGATTTCCAAAATAATCTCCTTTTGTCCTTAGGAGGTTGGTTTATAGAATTAGTTACCCATGTTAGTTCCAACTCCAAAACAACACCCAATTTTTAGGTGATTTATTCATTTAGGAAGTTCTTATACTGACATTGATCTTTCTAAACTCACATATTAGTAATACATGAAGTATTTATTCACTAAATACTTTAACAACTTACCATGTCGAATAAGAAAAACCCTTTTCAAACTATTCTAACTATAAATGAATTAATTAGGACATTTGGAATCAATTACATTCTCAATTTGTTTTATTTTAGTGTTTTCTAGTTGACTCACTTATAATATTGTTATAATTCAATTTTTCATAATTAAAATCCATGTGTCAACAACAAAGACCCCATGAAAATTGATTTCCAAAATAAGATTCATCTTAGTGTAATATTTTATCTTATGCCAGATATTTATTTCTCATAATTAATATCAAATTTAACACCATATTGATCTACATTCCTAACTTTTTCTGAAGAACACACAAGCCTGGTCATCACAAACTTGATACAAAAAACCAAGTGTATTCAGCCTCACCTAGGGACACCATTTGTATTAAAAAAAACCAAACCAAGATAGTAAAATTTATAAGAAATGGATAAAATAGTTTCAGAAATTTTCAAATGGCATGAAATCTTAAACTATTAATTGACACTGGGATAACACCTCTATTAAGGGGATGTTCATTAAGGGATATGAATTGAGCGCCTAAGATTCATACATGCCTATTATTATAGCTATACAGTTGGTGAGGAACAAGGCCCACATGACCATCTTAATCTCAACCTAGAATAGGGAACAAACTCTAAAAACATAGGAATCATGATTGAATATAAGAAAAATATTTCATTGAACATAGATCATGAAAATATGCAAAAGCTCAATCCTATACAAATCTAGGCCAGTGAACAAAACCCACTATCATAATGTATATTCTTCATTGTGATCTCTTTGTACTAACTTATTGTTAGTTCAATATCAACATCGTTAACTAATTTCATCTCCATCTAACTCATCTTCAATTTCTGATCACATTCATCAATTAAAACTCCAATTAGGGTTTGACTCAATCTTCTTTTTTTTATCAAATGAGGTTCCCACTTAATCTCCAACCATGAAATTATATTATATGATCTTCAATATCACTTAACTAATTCTTTTATACTTGATTATTTTGTTTTATTGACATCCATTAATTATGCAGTGTTTACTTTCATGATGATTTAATATCAAGGGAGCCTCTATATTTTGATACATGGACATCTGGATACATCAGAAAACTCTTGTAAATTCTCTTATATAGTTGGATGAATTTCCTTAGGTAGTTTTTTTCCTACATGGTTCATCTTGTATAAAGTTGTAAAATATAAAAATGTTGTAATCTATTATGTATCCTCCTAATATACATAAAATAATTTTTTTTGTGATGTTTAATTATTCAAACAAAACAGTATGAATTCAACCCAAAAAATCATAAAAATAAAATTATTAAAAATTATTTATGTTTTTATAATATATATTACAAATAGAAACATGTAATTTGAAAAAATGTATTCCAAAAAATCTATTTTAAAGCTACTTCATCAACTATATTTCAATAAACTTTTCAATATAAAAAACCAAAAAATGGTTCCAAACTAAGAATATTACAACATTTATAAGAATTAAAATTTTTATTTTATAATAATATTCAATTAATTTCATTTTCAATAATAAAAAAAATAATATTTATTTTTTTACTATAATACATTTATTGTTGAAAACATGATTAATTCTCAAAATGGATATTGTATAATTGTAACAAATCAATGGAATATAAAATTAGCATACACTTAATATATATTTTTCCTCAAGAATAGAATTTTTAAAATTTATGGGAAGGAAATTAGTCTCATGAAATAATAACAAAAAAAGGGTTTCAAAAGGATTCTTCCTCAAGGACATGTTCAAAAAGAAAAAGTGACTACTATCTTAGAAATGGAAAATTTGGTCAAAAGTAAAATTTTCTTTTACAAAAATTATTGAGATTGATGATTTTGAAATGTCTAAACACATATCCATCTATATTTATCAAATACTTCCAAGGGTATCTTTACTTACAGGTTATCAAACTCACATAAATAAGAAGACCAACATGAATATGTAAAACCAAATGAATGGGAAAAATAATAATTAAAAATATTGAATACTTAACCCATACATAAGTGAAATAATTTATAAATAAAATAATTAAATGTTATTAATTTATTATATATTGTGTAATAGTTTTAGTATATATCTATCATAACCCGTCCCCTGGGGCCTGTGACATGACTACCCGAAGACCGCCTTCCATAGGCCAGGGGCTGGCGACTAGCATTGAAAGGCGTAATTCCCTAAAACTAGGAAGGCATTGCCTTTATAACCTGTAATCACACACAACCAAGAATATAGCAAGATACGAACACAAGTAAATTGAATAGTAATCCATGGCATGTTATCAAGAGATTTAGAAATTATTTTTATCATTCTTTGTTAGTATTAATTTTGTATATAATATTGGAAACCTAGAATATAATAATTTTTTAGTGATCTTTAATATGGTTAATATCTTTATATGGAATGTGAATATGTTATTTTTGTAGTAATGTTCTATTTACTTTTAATGATATTATCCTTTCATTATGTTTAAAAATATATTAATACCTTCTGATATGATTTGTGTCTCCTTATTATATTTAACTTATTTTGGAAGGTTTCATATATTTAATTAATATTCTACTCAAAATGCATATATTTTAGATTTTTAATAGAAATCATTTTTTTGGGAGAGTTACTCATTTTTTTAATTATATTTTTAAATTTAAATATTTTTACATTAAATGTATATTCACTATTTTATCTAAGATGGAATTGATGTGGATATTCTCATATAAAACTTAAATTGATTTAATGAATTAAATTAATTCATCTGTTACGTTGAAGAAAACTCATTTAAATCCATTAATTTTCCCAAGAAAATTATTTTATTTTATGATTTTCAAAATTTAATGTGTACTTTTTGTCATGATGAAATATTTTGTTTTTTAAAATTAAATCCATTATTAATGACTAACATGTGATGATTTCAATTTAGATAATATATTTTTTTAAATATGTTTAATCTTTAACTATCATGGTTTCAAAACAATGTGGAAATGTTTATAATTACTTTTTTATGTTTGAACATAATTAAAATTAATATATAAAAACATTTTGATTCAGTTACCCTCAGGTATAATCATGTTTGATTATAATATTTAGGGAGAGATTTAACATGAATATATATATGAAAAAAATTTAGATTTACATAAATTCTGTTAAAATATTGAATATGTATTTTCAAATTACAAATTGTTATATTTGTACATATTTGGTAATTAATTTATATTTTATGACTCTCATACATTAATGATGAGGGTAACATAATGTTTATACATTTATTTTTCATAAAATGATATTTTAGTAAGATTTTAATATTTTTTTCATAAAAACATGTAACATTATTCTTATCTATAGCATTGGAATGTTCAGAAATATATATTTTTAAGAATGTTGTAAAATACAGAGTGTTTTATTGGTATGTTCATATTTATTATGAATTAATTTTAGTGGATTAATTTCAAAGAGAAAATCTTATATTGAAACATTACATTTTTGAAAATTTCATAATAGGGGATAATTTTTAAAATTATACATGGTTTCAATATTAAAAAATATGGTATAGTGTTGAGTGGATCTCAGTCAACATCACCATTAAATAATTTCACAATATCATACCATCATTAATTATAATTTTTATGTATTTACTGAGTATTAAATTCAATTATTTATTATGTATATTTTTTTATAAATCATAATATATTGATAAATTTCTAGTTGTTACTTGAGGTTTTTATCATAACTATTGATTAAGTATGACATTACTTATATAATTATATAACGTAGTTTTTTCATTAGTTTTTTATCAAATTATTCCTATCATTATTTAGATCATAATGTTTTTTTGCATAAAATATCCTGTAATTTTATGCTTTTATTGGTCATAACATGATCTAGAAGATTCATGCTGAGTTTATAGGATAAATAAGTCATTAGTTACTTTAAAATATCAATTTTTCATGTATTTATATAGTTCACAACATATAAAATCCATAATTCACAGAGAAAAATGTTAAACAATGTAGCAGATTTCCAGTAATTGGTTACCTTATATTTTCCCGCTGTAACATGGGATGACCAATTCCAAATTAATTTTCTACTTATTTTTTTGGAAAAATAAAAAATTATAGACATTTTTTATAATACAATTAACAATTTATGAATATCAATCATGTTCTATATTAGTTTGTAAATAAATTTATCTTCTTGATTTGAAATAAAGTGTTTTTTAGAATTATCTAATTAGAATATTTTTATGATAACATGAGGTATATATGTTTGTTTTAGGTGATTCATGATTATATGGAAAGATAATTAAATTTTTTAAATAAAATTAAAATGGGGATAAATATGATTACGCTATATTGAAAGAATTTTCCATTTGGATATTTATTGAGACAAGCAATTTTTATTTTCCTAGAACTGCCTACATGAATTCGACTACATGATCCTTTCTCTTAAATGAGAAACAGATATGTAGAAATTATATTATGTACAATTTGAAATGGGTATATGAATTTTCATATAATAATTGAATAAGTGAAATTAATAAACGGATATTCTTATGTGGTTCTATAATTTTCTACGCGGTTTTTTATAATTAGAATTATGCTCTATTTTATATAGTGTTTGACATTAAAATTTTATGAATGTTTTTATGAATATTTTTAATGTAGCATATTGTTTTCTATAATTACATATTAATTATTTAGAGTTAATTAAAATATTTTTTAATGTTTCTTGATGAATTATTAAATAATACTTACATGGAATTAAAGGTGTAATAATATGCACACAGAAATTTCGGAGCTTGACATATTCAAAATAAAATCAGCTGTAAGATGAAGAGTTTTTTTTATATGATCAATGATCATATAAATGATATTTATATTTAATATTAACTAATTTATAAATTGTTCTTGAACAAGATATCAATAAAATGATAATTTGGATAATATTAATATCCATTTATCTAAGAAGAAGTTGTATACGTCCATTTAAATGTAAAGTGTGAATTAGATTTGCATTGGGAAATGGAAATATGATAACTTATAATGTATTAGAGTATTCCATTTAATTTGTTATCAACATTTATATACATATTTATTATTTTATTAATTTATTATTGTTCTAATTCTTATTTTCTTACATCATACTTTTCTATTTCATGATATAATCAAAACATTCCTCTATGTGATGTTTCTATCATTGGAATTTATGAAAGAGATTCATTGAATTTAAAGGTGTGAAAATAGTCATTTATATTTTGGTATATAAATAATACCAAATAATTAATTGAAGAAATAATTATTGTCACTTATATTTATATCCTACATGTTGTAGAGTTCTCAAATAAGTCTTTGATATTTATCATTCATCATCTTGATAAAAGAACTAACAAGATGCCAAATCATCACTATTTTAACTTCTAGAAGTTCTAGGAAATTTCCATATCCAAATGATAAAATCTCCATAGTTAATTATTCAATGGAATATAAAATTTTATTCAGTTATTTTATTATAACTATTTATTTTTCATTTACATACTAAGTGAATCCTGTATGGGATTAAACTACCAACAAATGAATATTTAGGTTTGGTTCATCCCCTTTGAGCACTTGGATTACCATATCCCCTTAGAATAATTGGTTCCCCAAAACCAATAACATAGAAGATAAAATGAGTTTTCTTATAGAGTCTAGGTTTAGCCAATCCCCAAAGAAGACTAGGTTTTTCATAACCCGTGACATAGAAGATGTTATGACTGATCTTGGGAATGTCTAGGTCTGTTCTGCACTTGTAAAATACTAGATTAGGTATTCTCCCATAAATAACTAGGATATTTTTAAACATTTAAAAAGCATAGAGGTATGTATTGTGCCTATAAATCTATAGGATGGGTCCTCTTCTATAAAAGTGCAATTTTTTTCTAAACATGTAAACGATAATTAAATTGTTTTGATCATATAGGTGTGAAAATGATGGATATAAAGTGTTATCAATCGCTATAATAAGTGATATACCATAGTGGGATCCATACACTAGTTATTTATTTGATTATTGGACTAGGATAATTGGTATTAGAACCAAAATAAAAATATATTTTATTCATTATTTACTTTCTAAACTATATTCTATCTATCTATTCTTATATGAGTTTGGTGTTGTTAGTTAATAATTGGTCTGATCACTTTCCACTCATAAATTTTAGACTATGATTACTTTTTTAAAATATTTAAAATATCATCCTCTTACAGATTCCAATCACATATCTGATTCCTAAAAATATGAAATTAATTTACTATGTAAAGAAATAATTTCCATATTATCATTTATTTGAATAACATATATTTTTACACTCAATTGTAATAGAAATAATAGATTAAATCGATCATTATGGTAGTTCATTGATGGGTTTATTTCTATGTGTTTAATAATAGTAGATCGAGTGTATTTGGTGACAACAATGGAATGTATCTCATTTACTATGGTAGAAATAGATAATAAGAATTCATTACAATAAATTGTACATTGGAAGGTTGTTGTCATTATAATATTAACTTCTTTTTTACGTATGTTCATTGATATGTTCTTATAGAGTTGTATTATATATTATTTATTTTCACCTAATTCCATTGAGAAGAAGGTATAGAGGGTTGAAAAATAATTGTATCTACATACTTATTAAATTATAATACATTTAATATAATGAATAAAATATTTTTACTATATTTATAAATAATATATATTCAAGGAAATATGATTTTAATTACTAAATAATGAGAAATTTGAGTTTAGAATATGTGACTCAATTGTTATAACTTATTTAAAATATAATAGTTTATAAGTAAAAATTTATTAATTCATAAATTTAGTGAACTGGTTATTATAAATAATTTATTACTTTAGTGAATTTGAAAATAAATATATGGTCATAATTTTATTGCGTATATATATATATATATAATATTCATGTTTTGGTAAATCACATTGCAGGAAAAATTGGATGAGTTAATAAGCTTATAGAATTGATATATTTTACAAAATAACATTTAAATAAATGATAATTTATTTTTTTAAAAAATATATTAAAATAACTACATAGAATATTATATAAGAATATTAACAATTACAATAATTAGAATTGGGTATTACTATGATTAAATATATTTTTCAGTATTAGTGTGTTATTATCAATTATTATTACCCTTAGAATGAAATCCATGTTGTACTATTTTTTAGAGTAAAAAGGAGACTACTTTTCCAGAGTTTAAATTGATATTTAACTCTCACAATCCAAATATATAAAAATTATTCCATACACATAATATAGAATGAATAAACATCCAGCTAACTCTCTATATTGATAAGTAACAAATGGAGTGAAACACCCAATTTCAATGATGGTGTTTCTCCCTAAAATTTGTGTATTTTAGTGATTTGTTCCCATAATGGTTCTGATGATTATATGTCTCCTTGATTTATTTTTTATTTTTTTGAGGTTATTCATTGGTCTTCATCATTTTTTATTTTTATTAGTGTTTACTATATATTTTAGTTTATGTATGTTTTCTTGTATATTTCATTGTTGGTTTTCTAGTTGGGTTTAGTTTCCGTTTATAGTAATGTCGATGATGATTCAATAGAGAAGATGTGGTGTTTTTTCTAGTTATTTAATGGCATTACATTGATACTATTTCACTATTATGTTCCGGATTATGTATAAATCTAATCAAGGTCTCCCATGAAGTTTCTATAATGGTGTATCTGATTTTTTCATTGTTTTGTACTTCAGCGGAGATGTGTTCAAAGAGACAATGACTTGAGATTTGTGTTGTGGTGATATATTGTAGTCTGGAAGGTTGGAATCTCAGTGATGGGGTGATGAAACTGATTGAAAGTGGTGGAAACATTAGTTAATCTAATACTTTACTATTCATTGAATTTTATGGGTTCCAATTAACCCTTTCAATGTTGGTTTTCAAAAAATTCTAAAAAAACCAGTTCTGAGGTACTCACTCACCACTTACGGGACACCCAAAAATCATCCAAATTATTCCCACCTTCCCTATTTTCTCGTAGAGATGTATCTACCTACTAATAACCAATATCTATTTTTTCAATTATTCTTTATATCAACTACTTGGATAAATTTTCTTAAATTAAATTTTTTATGTTAAATTGAATTTCATCAGATTTCATATGGAAGGATTTTTTAAATTTACTCAGTATGGCGTCACCAATGGAATCCTGACTCAAATAGGGAATATATGGGATTATATGTTAACATGTATAAAAAATTATATATATATATATATATATGTATATATAATAACTCATATTCTCATAAAATTTTAAAATAATAAAATAATAAGATAACAAGTAACTAAAAAATAATTACTGACTATAACTTATAACCCCTTATAATTATAGTGTCTATACATGCACAGTCCTACTTCAATCCTAAGGTTGGAATATATGATAAAAACATATATTAATGATGTGATATAATACCCATCCCAAGGTAAATTTAACAGCGAACCCTAAATAATTGAAACATTTCCACCCATCTATTCAGGAAGGATGAATATTTAAAACAAATATGTTCAATCTTTTATTAGATCCAATTTTTACAACCATATTTTTAGTAGGTGGAATTATCACTTATGAAATATATAATATCAATATATCTACTGCTATTTTATTGATAAATAATAGAAATATCATATCTCCTCTATATATTTATATTTATAAAAACCACGTGTTGAATAAAAAATGTGATATGAATTCCCATATATACAATTATGGTCATAATATCAACCTGAATCCAATAACTTCTCTATGTTAGAAAAAAAAATATTACATATGTTACTTGACGTATAAGTTATAACATAGAAAAAAATAAACATACTAACAATAATCCAAAAGAGGAATATTTTATTTAATAATCATTAATTTAAATTACTCTAATGTATAACCATACATGGCATAATTTTTGAAATATGTGATAATATATAGTATGTTTTTATTCAAAGCAATCAATATAGAAAATTAATATAGAAAAACTATCACATACTATTTATAAATCATGTAAATAAATATAAACCAAATTATCCATACCCAATGCCTAATCATAAAAATAATAAAGGCATAAGATGTAACATAAACAATAATTTCTGAAAATTAAAATTAAAATAATGGTTCCTTATATGTTTTTCATTGAGGGAAATTTTTAAAATTATTATTGAGTAGAATTTTGATAAATTATGGTGTGATAAAAATTTGGATGTAAATATGATTAATGTGATGGATTGTAGTGTAAATTTCATTATTGGAAGCGTGTATTGTTCAATGATTGATTTGTTTTTCAATTTTGTTTGTATTGCCTTAAAAATGAATAACAATAAAGTAGAATATTAGGGAAATGTAGATGATGTATAAAAATATTTCTAAACACTCATGCATGGTTTTTCCACTTTTAAATAAATCCCCTAATATTTGAAATCGACTATAGAGAGGTTATATATATATATGAATTCAAATAATATAATTAAATATGTATATATATATATATATATATGAAATGTACCAGTTTAATGAAATTTAGATGCACAAGGAGTGAAATATGAAAATTTGGCTATATAAGGACTACATTTGAAAGAATTTGTTATATGATGGAATCCATATATATGAAGGTTTATATATGTGATTTTAAATAATTAAAGGGGTTTACATATGTAAATTAGATTCATATATTTGACCATGTGAGCCACTATATATTGGTTTTACCATATAATATTTCATCTACCCTCATCTATAGTCATTCGGCATCATTATATATGGGTTTTTCAAATATATTTAAATCATATATTCTGGTTATTTGAAGGGGTTGTAATTACCAGGGCTCCTAGTGGTTTTTTATATTTTTTTGAGTGATTCTCAAAATAAAAACTCAATAAGATTTGATACAGGACGTTTTGAATTAGAAATCGATGATGTTGAAAATAGTTGTATTGATTGAGATTCATGGAGGTATTATTTATTATTTGAATGATGTAACACCAGCCAATGATCAAGGGGAATAATATGAAGGATGAAAAATATTCATCATTGTCATATTATTATGGGAAATAGAATATAAAAATATTCGAGAAGTTATGTTAATGGGAAATTAATAGAGGAAATGATTTATTATTCTGAATATCGTGTTTTCAAAACAATAAGATGAAGAATAATGAGGAGTTTTTAAATAACACAGATGATGTTAAAGTTTTATTTCTTAAAATTCTAGTATGATATCTACATGATTCATTTTGTTTGTATAATTCTATAGATTTAATAGTGAGGGAGAAAAAAAGAATATTAATTATTCATAATATTAGTATTTTTTGATTCTTGAATCCCCTTAACAACCATTTTAATGAATTCTACAACCCTATAACGTTAATAGAACTCAGATG
Source organism: Viscum album (assembly GCA_963277665.1). NCBI lineage: Eukaryota > Viridiplantae > Streptophyta > Magnoliopsida > Santalales > Viscaceae > Viscum > Viscum album. Next base: position 1,958,202,929 of record OY728153.1, read on the forward strand.
TATTCTCCCTGTAATAACCCTTTGTGATGAACAAAGAAAAATATTATCATCATTAATATAAATTCCCTGCATCAATCTTTATAGGTATTTTTGAATTAATGATAGGTCTAGTATTATCCTAAAAAACTATGAGTATGCGACAAATAAATAAAAAATAAAGTCACACCATGGTTCACACACCCCCTCTTAGTGTCTGTTCAGTTATTTTTGAAATATGTGGTTTAAAAGTGCACATGTTTTGTGGATGAATCTATTTCAAAGGATAATCTACAATTAAGAATACTATAAATGTCATATTAATTTATTATTTTATTTAATGTTTTATATATGGAGGAAAACATAGGATATTATCATCAATATCATAGATTATAATCGTTTACTATAATAAAAGATATTGTGTGGTGTCATGATTCATCTGGATTATCTATAACTAAATGATACAAAAATCTACATGATATATATGTAAAGGAAAATTATGTATTTCGAAATTCTTTATTAGATCATAACTATATTAATTTAATTTTTTTGTTCTACTATAAATTTTTTCTTCTATAAATTGGATACTATCTATGAAGGGGAAAAGTAATGTATCTAAAACATAATTTGATGTATAATAGGTTTGATGACAAGAAAATGTGATCTAATTAAATTGGGGAAAATAACGTTAATTTTATTAAATATGTTGATTGATCTATTAGGGGTATTGGTGGTTTTATCAATGGTGTAAAAATTTATAATAAAATATTTATAACACTATCACCAAAATTCAATTTTATGTGACTTCCCTGGACGAATGGGATCTATCTAAACATAGTCTTAATTAATTTCTATGATAGTATTGTGGACTGTTGGATGAGAATGAATCCCAATATATCTAGTTAAAATGTCAATAAATATATTTCAATACTTGATATGTAAAAAATTAATATCAATATTTAATGAGACATAGGAGAAGATATTTATAATGAATTTATCATCCCTGTTTTAATAAAATTCCAAATATGTAATAATAGATTCTATGGAATACTTCCCCATTCTCGATTTTTAGGATGTAATTTTGGACACAATACAGTTTAAATTCCTATATGATTTAAAACTGGGTATAAAAAACTAAATATTTATAAAAGATAATAATGAGATTCACTCATTGATGTGATCTTAAAAAAGTAATATATTCCTCAAAGAAGATCCAATGATGATGTTTTGAAAGAAAAAAGGATGAGAATCGAATGAAAATAGTTTTTATATCCTATGATAAATATACATTTATATAAATTATTTAAGAACTAAAATATATAGGGAATAATGATGATGAACCAATGGGATTCGTATAATTAAAGATAGAGTTATAAGGATCTCTTGGAGATCATGATATTAAAATGAAGAAAAATAGAATAATGGGTTCCTTTTAAAAGATTATTCTAAACATATGGATTATATTTACACTAAATATGATTTATGATTATAAGAGTTTGAAAATAAAAAAAATCCATATAAATTTTATGGCATTTATCGACCAATAAATAAAAATAGAGGATCATGCATTTCAAATTGATGATCAGACCATATTCTTTATGGAAATGGGAAAAATAATATAATACTTGAATAATAAGTTATTAAATTAAATATAAATCATGAAAATAATTCAACTCATTTCATCCAATGAATAAATTAAATTTTACATGATTCTTTGATATAGAATTCATAAGAAATAGTACGAAAGGATCGATTAGAATTGATAAAATTATGGAACCCCAACTACTCGTTTCAACAAGTATAAATAGTATAATCCATAAATATAAATACTCATAATCTAAAGACAAAAGTATGTTAAAAAAATAAAATAAATCATGAGACTATATTTAAACATTAATTAATTAAAACATTACTCCATGTAGGTGGTATTTTGGGTTATGGAAGAGTAAAATACTTAAACTAGTGAAGTTCTAGTTTTGTGTAGTTATTTATTAGATAATGAATTTCCACATAAAATAATGATGATATTGAGAATTTGAAGATACCAATAACCAAAAGAGAATAATATCACTATATTCCAATCCATAAATTTAAAATTCCTTTTTGATTATAATTTAAATTATGCTAATATTAGACACATTAATAGTGTTTTAATAAAAAACAACCATGGGTTTGGATTATAAAATACCACAGAGAATCAATGAAGAAAAAAATTACTTGTTAAAAGTTTTGTTTTGGTACTTATTATTATAAGATGACCAAGAATCTGATCGGTTATTACATTAATATGTTAAATAAGAAAGAAATTTATGGAACTAAATTAACCCGCATGGAATAAAAAAATGATGATCGCAAATGAAAATCATGCAGAGGCTTCTTCCAAGGATTATAGTAATGATTAAACATGGGTATGTGTTTTTGGTTTCTCATACCATATGACTATAAATTAAAATATATAGGATAATGTGAAATAAAAATTTGATTGGGTTGTTATGAGGGGTAATGATATTCCCATCAAAATAAAAGGGAAATTTATAACCAATATAGATGGAGAAGAACTCTATAATGAAGAAGTCATTCTTTTAAAATGTATAAAGCATTATATATTGAGGGTGAGTCAACTATGTGCCTTTGTATTAGAAGATACATTATTAATAAATGTTTTAAACAAAACTTTTATATATTACCATTTCTAAGGGGTTTGAGTATTAGAGGAAATATCAGTCATGTTGATATAAAGGAAAAAATGGCTTCTCAGAGTGGACACATAACATTATTTGTAGAATTATTGGACAAGAAATATATGTAAAAATGAATGAAATATTTCTCCATGATAAAGGTAGTAAAATATATTTCAGTCCAATTTTTTGATATGGAACACATGTGTGTTGAATTTTTCAGAGGGAAAATGGAACATAATCCCTATAAACTGAAAAAATATGAGAATATAATCTTCATGAAATAGTTCAAATTGAGGTTTGTGGTCTAAAAATCAATTCAAAGACAACTGTATAAATATATTTTATACATTATATTGGTAATTATAAGCATATTGTATTTCTTATGTTTATACATATCAATCAGGATATTCTTGATTTCATGATGAGGTATAACCATCAACTATGAAATTTCACAAGAAACACCATCAAGAATTTGTTTTTTTGATTATGTAACAGAGAATACCTCAATTTTGAGTGAAAAATATATTCAAAAACATGTAATCGTGCATGTGGTATCATTGTTTAGAACATTTTCAAAAAATATTATTGTTGAATTTAAAAAAATGATAGGGAATAATATTAAAGGTATATTACTTATTGACGATAATGTTCCATTTAGTGCTGGAACGATGTGTTAAAGGTTTACATTTAAACATTGAATGAATCTCTTTTCATCCATGGATAATAGATAAATTCCCATGAGATACGTTTGGGGTAGATTTTTAATTGATACATATTTTTATCTATGAAATATCTATAATGGAATGAAAACAATGAACAAAAGAGAAATATAACTATTCTATTGATGAAGGATTCTTTTTTTCATATTCAATAATGATCAAATCCTTTATGTTTTTTATTATAAGTATGAAAAATATTTATGAGAGTAATTACATCAAAATCATTAAATATGATGCATATAAAAATGTGGGGGGGATATTTCTCAAAGAGATATATGAAAAAATGACATAATATATGTAAATATTGAATTTGTGAACTACCTTATAGAAGAAAAAAATCTTGAATCACAATCTAAGTATGGGGATATAGTTGAACAACTTATTCCAAATAAGAATCAAGGAAATGAATTTTTATTTATAATATATTATTATTGAAAATAATGTCCCAACATATATACATGAGATGAAGAATTTGGAGTACGAATCATTATTATCCAATATAGATCTAATAATGATTAAATAAGCAACTAATGAGTGGATTATGTGATTTATATTAACAGGTATATAAAAAGGTTTATTAAAAATAAAACATGGGTGTTTAATAAAAGACATAAATATCACATTTTTATTGGAAAAGGGATACACATTTTAAATAAATTGAATAAATAAGGTTTTGTTATTCTAAAAATTGAATGATTTTTTAAGGGGTTTGACCTTTTCTAACATGTTAATATAGATCAGGCCATAATTAAATTTGAAAAACATGATTCTATTTTATTATTAATATAAGTTTCAATCAAAATATAATACAGAATATTTTATAAGTATTTAAAAATAGATTCCAAGAATGAGATCCTAACGGGGGAAGTGTATATCTAAATTTATATTGGTTTCATTAATGGTGAATATGAACAGAGATTCATTAGGTTTAATGAGTCACTATATATATTTTTAACAAGAACCTTGTTCTTGGTATTTATGTATTAACTCTAATATAATTATATTGGTGTTTTGATGATATAGGGAAATAATAACTTGTATGTGAAAATTTATAATGAAGGAAATAAAATGGAATTAATATATTTGGATGACGAAAAAATGTATTGAAACAATCAATAATCAGTAGAGGATTTTTATAAAATAATGAAATCAGGTTTTTTGATGTCATTAATAGGTGAGATAAATTCAATTCAATGATTGCATTTGGATTAGAATGACGATTATAAATTTATTTTCAGGTACAATAATATAAGTAATCTTCTTTTTTTGGCTTGTAATTTGTGATTCCAATCATACATAAAAACTGATAAATTTTGGTACAAAGATTGAAACATGTGATGATGGGAAATTAGTTGACACTACTTTGTACATAAGAAATATTTGGATCCTATTGTGTTATAAATCTACTTAACCTAATATAGAATATGCCAAAAATTTATCATCTCAATTTTAATGTTGTTATGAAGAAGGACATATTGAGCTTTTAAAGAGGATCATGATATAAATCTATGGTAAATATTTTCCATTTTTATTTAAAGTATAAAATATGAACAATATTTCACCTTTCTCATGTGTTGATTGGAAATTGATATACTAGATAAAATTTCTACTAGTATATGTGGTTTATATATTAACGAATATTATCTATAATGGGTATTAATTAATATAAAATTTGTCTCTCAAAAAATAGTGGAATTAGAATATATAGTAGTCACGAATTAATGTACTTAGAAAATATGGATAAGACAACTATTGGAAAATCATGGAGAAATAGACATGTAAGTGATATTTATCTATTGTGATAAAAAAGTAACACTGCGAATGTGATGATCCATTCCACAACTCTCATAATAAAAATAAGGATCTTTGTTTTCACTTTATCAATGAAAAGGTTGAAAAAAGAGTTAGTAAAATTTAATATTTTGGAGATGATCGCCTGATTGATAACATTATGACAAAACCATTTCTTATATTGACATTTTAGAAAATTTATTTAGAACCTAATGTTCAACCACCACCTTCTAATTAAATAAGATCAGTTATACATCCCTACACCCATATATCTATAATATTTGTAATGGAATTGTTTAATTTAATAAAAAATAAAAATATATTCTCTAACCATGAGAGGAATCAAAAATGGTGAGGATATAAAATGGAATATCTATTTTATCGAACTATTATATAGATTAATATGATCATTGATCTATTCTCCTTTATCCTATAAAAATATATAGCCTCCATCGGCATAAATGACATAAAAACTTTGGTATTTCATAGGTTGTTTTTCTTCATATCTATGTCTGATATAGAAATTATTTTTCAATCATGTTATTTAATTTTAATGAAAAATGTAGAGTATTGAGCAACAATAAGAACACATGGAACATTATAACAAAGAACAGTTCTATCCTCATCACAATCATGATATTTTTATATTTAAAATAAAAAAGAAAGGGATATAATGTTAGAAATATGGATTATAAAAAGTTTTATTTATTGTTGATTTTGTTTGATTTGTCCTTTTTTCGACCCACAATGGAGAGGATTAGGGCTTTCTTATGAAGGGGAATTTTTTGGATGGAAAATATTTGTGTTAGGTTACAACCCCATTCTTAGATGGTTTCTAATTGGTATATTATTTCGCCTAGAAACAAAATATATCTCCCACATTTCTGAAAATATCATACCTACATTCTAAAGGAATACACATTTTGTTGTTTCTTAATGGCGGCCCTTAATAACTCACATTTTTCATAAAAAGGGTGTTCGGGTGCATCACATCGTGTGGGGTTGAATTATTACTTATCAATGGAGTCTCATTCAAATTTAATATATTTTCATGAATTTTTTTAAAATCTTATTATTGGATTGGTTAAACTAATTCTAGAAATCAATAATCATAATTTAATGATTTGAATGTTTATATATATCAAAGTCATCCCATTGATTTGTATATTTTAATGTGTTAGAAGTTACCCATTGAGGACACCATCATTGTATATCAATGGTTATTAGTCATTACCATATTATTACTTATAGATATTGGTTTATAAGATACTGTGTTTTAAAGAAACAAAGTAGGGTATTGTAGATATTACTTATATCCAAGAATGTGGTAGTCGTTTATGGTGTTAGGAAGGGTTTATTGATTTTTATTCCAATATACCCATATGTATGGAATATATACACACATATTTGTTTTCAACATAAAAGTTATCTTTATATATCATAAGGTTATGTGACAAGGATTAACCCATATAGTTTAATTTCATGTTTTATGGAATACTAAGGGAAATTGTTTTAGTGATGGTGGGTGTATAAAGTACTCTTGAATGAACCTTTATTATAGAAATTACATGGAATATAGTCCTAGATTCATAGTATGATCACATAGGGGTTATGGATTTATGAAATATAGGTTATTTCATTAATATATCACAATCCTAATGATGTGATGAGATAGAGATAACATGAACCTCCAAGTGGATGTATGGTTCTAGTAGGAATATTTTCTGATAGACGGATGGTCCATATGGAATATGGTTCCAATAAATGATAATTCTATATTATTTGGAATACATCTAAGATAGATATGTACATAAATGGTCTCATAATAAATATTTCCTTAGGATAATTGAAATATATGATTCATGATGTTGGGTTTGATCTATCAAGAGGCATCCTATGTATCCCATAAAAACTGGGAATAAAGTCCCACATAGTTTAAATGAAATAGTATATGGTCATGTGATGAGGGCCAATTGATCATGTTTTATATAATGTGGTATATAATTTATTTTTTAGTTTAACATCGTGTGTTTTGGACATAGTTACCAAGAACCAACATCTATGTACATTATGATAAACTGTGTGCATTTTTTTAATATTAATATTTTCTTTATCACAACATGTTTTTTCTTATTCATGAAATTGTATATGATAATGTCCTTAGAGTAGATTTCACACTTTTAGGATATTGTAGTTTCCCACAATTATGAGAACCTCGATGTTCGACAAAAATATTATTAAATATATATTCTATATCTATATAAACTCATTTTAGGGACACAAATGACATAATCTATTAGTGGTGGAGACTAATTGGGATTTGATGAAATTTTTCATGGTTCATAGGTTTTGTAATATCATATGTAGAATATTATAAGAATGAGGCCCGCTAGTAAGAAATCCATAGTTAATTATTTCATTTTATTTTTCCAATCCATTGTTATATGTATTGATAATTAGGCATTAATATTATTATTAATAAGTGTAATCAGTCATATTTTTTCATGTATTGATGAAAACTATAATGCCATATATTTTTAGTGATGTGTGATATATTGGTTGTATCATGAGTAATATTTCATTAATGAATAATGTGAGATATTATTTTTCACTTCTTTTATTTAATTGATGTTAATATTTTATGATATTCAATAAAAATGATATACCCAAAAAATAAATCAACTACATTATTGTACTATTGTAATGTTTCATGATTTGGAATTAAAAGAAAGTTACATTGAGCACATATGTTTATAACACCAGCATGTAACCTGGTTGGTTTGAGATATCTGTATAAAGGGATTATATTACATAATAGATGTTTGAAGGAGGTATTATTCCATTGCGGAATTAAATTATATATCTATGGTTTCTTTATGAATTTTGATATACTATATCCCCAGACAGTAGAATACTTCATCTAATGAAAATGACAAATATGATTAGAGGGCTATGTGCTGAGTGCATCCAAAATCTCAGTTAAATTATATATTATTTTATATTATTTAACAATTTTAATAAATATTATTCCCATCTATGGTTTAATTATATTTATAATTTTCTTAATCACATACACAAATATTTTCACATTATTTTCTGAATATAAAATTTATTTATTTATAAGAGAATAATGTTCTAATATTTTTTTTAAAATAAATTGAAATTATTCAAGGAATAATAAATATTATGGAAGAATAGTGGAAAGAGTTTAATGGTCACATCAGAAATAGTATATATTGAACATAATTTGAATAAATAATAAATAATGTTTATGTTTATGTTTCTCTAATCTGAAGAAACAATATTATTAATATTATAGTCATTAGGTTTTTTGGGGATTAAATAAAAAATAAAGGGCAGTTATTAAATTATTTATTTCTAACCAAAGTGGTATATAAACAAATTTATATTATTTTCTAAGATATCCAATTCATTTTTTTGGGCAAAAAAATATCTAAAGAGAATCCTCTCAATCCCTATAGATCTCACCCTCCATGAATTCTCCTAATAACAGAGATAGATCTTCAACCACCTTTCACTCTCTTGTAGAGGTAGATCAAGAAAATTTTATTTTAAGTGATTTTCTGGGGGATCTAAGTCAAACAGTGACCACGATAATATCTACCATGCTAGCACTAAAATATCCCTATGATGAGGTATTGAGATATTTGGACCACGTTTGGATCACCGTTAGAGGGAATTTAAATCTTGATACCTACAATGGATTGATGGTATGCCATAGATCTATTTTCATATTTATCAAAAAAGAAATAATTTCATTTTAAGTAATTAGTTTCTTACATAAATTAATTATCAATAATATGTTATGATCACCTACATTAATTATAGAGTTTACCAATAGTCAATATTCTTTGATTATATTATTTTGATCACAAAATTTATTTTCATGTGAATCTGAGATTAATCATTGATCCTGAAAAAATGAAATGTTAGGAATGAATGGTCAAAAATCATCTGGGGCACCCAAAACCATTAAGTGGTACCAGAGAGCCGTATAATATTTTATAATTATTTAAATATCATAGATTTAATTACAAATTTATTATTGGAATTAAATTAGAGCATATGAGTTTTTGAATTTAAAGTACAGGACCTTGTTTCTTCCATTTTGTTTCTCTTAAATATAATCAACTAGGATTAATTTTACGAGTGAAATAAATTCGAATATCTCATCTGGATGTGAAAATGAATTTGATTGAGTGACACAATTTTAAACACCATATAACCAAGAAGTACAAATAATGTATTGGTTTTTAACACACCACAAATAAATTCAATATTAATTTTACTCATGTGAATTTATTAACCATGGTGAAATTAATTAAACTGCCATTATTTACCAGGACATCCTGGAACGTGGTTATCCAGAGTACATGATTTGTAACATCAATACATGATGTGTAGTCCCTTAGTTATAGTATGTCTATGTATTCTCTAACATAACCAACATGACTAGTGACCATGTAAATTCAAGACTACACAATATTTTTCCCATGTACACACTAGGTAATCCAACATATTCAATGGAATGGTTACATGTCATGACCCTATAAGTGTGACACTGATAGATAATGAGAAAAATATATGTTTTTTATCTCTAATTTAAATTCCATGTACTTATAAAAAATTAGGAAGAGTTAAAAATTAATTTATTAAAATATGTAGACCGTATCAATATATTCTTTTGTTTAGTTATTATGTCTATTTGAGAATCCATGTGATATGTTTTTTGATATTAATTTATACATAATTTCTACATAATGTTCATATCAATGTATGATGTATATGTGGTATTATATTTTTTACTCTACACATATCAAAGACAAATATGAAATATTAATATCATTTAATCCATGTTATCATTATGTTCATAGTACACCTCATGAAATTTCATGATTAATTAATGTATTCCATATATTGAAAGAGAAAACCGTATAAGAGTATAATACACATTGGGTCGTTTTGGTGGACACTCATCGTATTACCTCCTTGGTATATTTTTTTTACATATTTAACATTAAATAAATTTTATAAATATTTTTAAAATTATATTTCATGATAATATCAATGAAAATTCATATAATAATAAGTATAAAATAATTGGATAATTAAAGAAGACAATTTGTTCACTCGTGCATGATTTTTCTTAAAAAAGAATGATTACAATTAAATGCTAATTTTGTTAAATGGGTAATTTTTTTCATGCTTGTGGTTGATCATGTTCATATACTGGACCTTTTTGTGTGATTGGATTTATATATTTTATTATTAAATTAAATAATTGGTCTGCATTTTAACTCTCCCCTCATTATGTAAGGGAATGTGTGACCATAGATTATTTTATGTAAAATTAATTCCCAATAATTTGGTTCCAATCACATGTGTGTAGGTACAATAATATTTAATGGATATTTCATATAATATAGTGGACATGGTTTATGTTTTTTTTCATGAGAAACAAATCAATGAGAGATACCTAGGTGTATAGGTTTAATTCTAAAACAAAACCCTTAAATGGTTCAAACCCTCCTAAGGTTAAAAGTTAGTTTATTATCCTCTAGATAAACTCATAATTAGTAAAATATCAAGATCATACCACTTTATTTTTTTTAGTCATGTTCCATGGTTATTTCATTATGGATGTTTTTTGGAGATCACATGAATTAATGAATAAACAAACATGAAATAATAAACTAATATAAATTTCTTTATACATTAATAATATTTCAGATATGGTTAAGCACATAAATAACTCCACATAATTTTAAAAATCATGTAAAAATGAAAATACATATAATTTTATTCATAAATATAAAAATTTCTCAATTATATATGAATAGTCAGTGTAAGATTCTACTAAATTAGTTCAAATAAAACCATAGTTCAATGTGAATAACCATAAAAAGATGAGATGATTTCAATAATAAAGGAATTATAACATGGTGTATTGGGTTGTTGTGAATTTTTTCACATCAAGGGATGAATTCTATTGAAGGAATTTGTCTAACTAAGAGGAAAGATTTAGGAAATCAAATTTTAAGAAGTTAAGATTGGGCATTCCACTCAATATATCATTGAAATTTGAGTTAACGTACTTGGAATTTATATTTCCTATCTAAAACCGTTAAAATTTCTTGACAACTAAATGATGGGTTTATGATTAGTGTAATATGGACCATTTCCAATATAATTTCCAAGTAATAGGATATTCTGAAGATAATGATGAGGTCTATTATGTTTCAATATAATACTGGGAGATTAATAACCAAACATATATTTATCTATATAATTTTTTTAGATAATGTAATAAAAATATTCACATTTTATATATGTAAATAAAATAACTTCTAATACATTAGTGTGATCCATACATGAGAAGGATAACCTTCTCACAATCAAATAGTTTTATGAATGGAAATGGCTCACACATTTTATCCTACTCAATAAAAAAATTGTAGTTGTTGGAATAACATATTCTTAATTGTAAAAGTTAATAAGGATAGTGAGGGATAATTATCTCTCTATAAGAAACATTTGAATGATGCTACATGTTTTAAATTTTTCATATTAACCACTATTTTTAATGAATAATTCAGGCAACATGAGGAAATAGATAAATATATAATGATGTTTCACCTTTGGTATCTTTATCAAGAGAAATGTGAAAATAGTGATATGAGATATCTAATTCTATATTTATGACTAATATCAGTGAGTCCATATCAGTTGACCCTCATATAGTCAAACATATTAGCTACATTGAATGCATAGATATCTTATATATTGAAATGTAGAATGAGTTTTGCATATATCTCATACATTAATCAATACCCCAGACCATCTCTCATTTTATTTTTAATTATAACAAGATATATAATGAGAATATATTTTTGGGAACTACTTGATTGAGTTCTCTAAGTGGAAAAGGACATGGGGTGTGATGAACTAGTAGTTATTATGGTAAATTTTAAATGGAATGCCAAGGTTAAGGGTCCCAAGGCATGTACAGTTTTTGAAGATAACGAGCACCATCCCTCTATGAAGTGAAATATTTATAGGAAGGTAGAGGAATATGAGGTAGTATCTTTTTCGTGTGCTGTGCAAGGCCACTAAAAGAGGAAACCAACCCAGAAGAAAGTATATGTTAATAGCGTGGTATTTATCGATAGTAATCATTCAATATCTACAAATTGGTTATTAGATATATCATTTTGTGCTGACATCTATATCCTAATGTAGGAACTATATAGATTGTGAAATATTTCTAAATTAGTTGTGAATTTTTTAGCATCAAATGGTGCTACATTTTTTAATCAATTAATTTTTGATTACCACCTTTTATTGCCAACTGCAATGATATTGATTTAAAGGGATTATTATTATGTACCAATTGATACCAATAAAATAATTTCTAAATTCTTCATAGATAATTTTTTTTTATTTTAACGTTTTGAAATAAAATTTATTCCTTAAATAATGAATAAATATCATATGGTATTTCACATTTAAATAATGGGTTTTTTATTATATTATGAATAGTATGTACATGAAATTGATAATTAATCATGTTCAACTGACTCAAATAACACCCAATTATAGAATAACTATATTTTTTCATGTAAATGAGATGAGGTTAAAAAATATTTGATAAGATGGCTGTTTATAATATTTTGATCCAATGCCACTTAAAATATTTCATGTTTTTTTATAATAGAGAAAATCAAACTAATTTTTTTTGGTTAGGGTAAAAGGGCCATAGAGAATTTATTTCTATACACACAGATTCCTGTGGACCATTTCTAGTAGAAGAAAGAGGATGGTATTATTACTTTTTAAATATTTTCTAATAGATTGAGTTCATATGGCTATATCTACATGATGTGGTATATGAATAAGTCCTATGAGGAATTGAATGAATTAATGAATGAATGACAATATATAATTGGATTTAAAATAAAGAATTCTTAATCATATTGAGGTGTTTAATATCTTAACTGATATTTTATTGACTTTCTAACAGAGTACAGATTTCTATATCAAATCAATCCACCTTGTATTAGTTAAAATTTGAACCATACCTTGATAGGTGTGGGAAGGTCTTTGATATTTCATACTGATATTCTATAATACATTGGGGATATGCATTACGAATTTACCTTATACATTAAACTTAGTTCCAAATGATGTGGAAAACAGAATTACCTTTATGTTTTAGAGTGCAAAAAACCATTTTTTTCACACATATATGTGATTGATATGTGTTTTCAAAGTCTTTCTTAGGAAACAAACTATCACCCTGGGGCACAAAGTGTGTCCTTATAGAGAATGCATTGTAAAAAATGGATAATACCATTTAAATACCTCAAACATGAAAGTAACTTCTTCTAGAAAGGTTTTATTTCACGATATGGAGAACATCCTCAAAATCTATAGTGGGAGAAAGATTGACATTGATGATATTTATGATCTTGATACCAAATAGTTTTTATATGAAATGATTCCACCGTTCTCCATAGAAAAATAAGATCCTGAAACATAGGTACTGATTAGGATCACCATAGAGGTAAGAGAACTAGAGGGATATGTGTTTCTAGTCAGGGAATTTTTTGACTAATTATTGGATGAATAATATAAATTTATCTCTTATAAAAAGTAGTATAATTCGTTAAGCTCCAATGTATAAGGAATCTTTAAATTCTGAAATAGATTCAATGTATTAAAAAAGTTGTTTTTGGTCAATGAACTAGTTTTTGTAAATCCTATTGTGTGAAAATTGGTATTCAAGAGAAAAATGGGCATGGATGGTAAAGAAATTACCAATAAAGATATGCTAGTGGCTAAAGGGTTTCAAATAATAAATGAATTTACTATGATGAAACCTTTTATAAATTTCATCTGATTGAATATACAAAAATTATAATCCCTATACTATCTCATAATGATAATGAAATTTTCAAGACTGATGTTAAAAATATTATTACCTAATGAGAACCTTCAGGAATATTTCTACCAAACACAACCATAGGGCCCAGTGTCTCCGAGAGATACCGAAATTATTTTCCTGTTGCAAAGATCAATTTATGGATTAAAGAAAGAATACACATCAAGGAAAATGTGATTCAAAAAATCTATAATATAATTTGGGTAAATTATAAACAAAGGTGATCCATATGTTTACAAGAGTTTAACGGTAATTTGGTCATTAACCTAGTAGTTTATTTTGACAAAATATTTCTCATTGGAAATAACATACAAGTCTTATAGTCTATAAAGGATTAGTTGAATAGGTATTTCTCAATAAAGGATGTTGGTGAAGAATCCAATATTCAAGGGATCGATATCAATCATGATATATCCCAGAGGATTATTAAACTACTTTAAAGATCATATATTGGATATATACTAGATATTTAGTGTGAAAAAAATCTATGATGAGATTAGTTCCTATGTTACATGGTATATATATTTCAATGACAATGTTTCCAATGGCACAATAGAAAAATGAAATAATGAGTAAGATCTCATACACTTTAGTGATAAAACCAATCATGTATGTCATGTTATGTACTATAAATGATGTTGTCTATGGATTGAGCATGATAGGATGATATCAAACATATCTAGAAGAATAACGTTGGTCTTTATTGAAGGATATCATCACGTAACTGAGAATAACTATGGATATGTTCCTGATGTATGGAAGAGATGAGGATTTCATCCTCATGGGTTATAATAATACTAGTTTTCAAATATATTATAATAATCTTAAGTCATAGTTATGGTATGTTTTATCCCTCTAAGAATGATATATGAGACGGAATAATTACAAGAAACCAATTTTCATTGATCATAATGTGCATTTCAAGTATATAGTGAATTATAATGTAGTGTAGAAATAATTTTGTATAAAAAACGTTTCACATGAGAATGATGTGGTACCTATAATTAAAGACCTTATCATTTTTTACTTTGATATTACTGCAAAAGTGGATCTTGAAAAAGAGAAAAGGTCACACCAACAGACAATACACATACTATTTAATTATAACATATTTAATAATTTCTATGAAATGGGTAATGTTTCATTAATAAGAGTTCCAAAAAAATAAAACATGGTGTGGCCAATGAATAAATGAAGGTCTCAATATAATCATGAGTATCATGTCTGATCCTGGGGAAAGATGTTCGTTAGCAAATTAATTTAGTGAAAGGGGAAGTATGACATATTATATTCTTCAGAAACATCTCTTTTTTACTTTATGATAATTATATTCATTATTTTTAATATTAATAAACACAATATCACTTCATCATTGTTCATATCATGACATATAATGTAATAATGTCCTAATATTTGTTGTCTCACTAAGAGACCATAATAGTTCCTCAATAAGATGAGAAACCATAAGTAACAGTATATTAATCATAAAAATATGTTCTCTAGAAGGATAAATTAAATTGAGGGACACCAAATATATAGTCTATCAGGTTTCTATACTCATTTTAATTTTTGGGGAATCTTATTATGGTGTACACCCTTCATAATATATATTTTAGGATATTATCAAAATGAGGCAAGCCAGTATGAAATAAAATTTTATAAGTGACTTTTTGATGTTCCTTTCCATGGATGTGGGTGTTTATCCTTATAAGTTAATATTATTTTTAATAAGTGGTATCAATTTCATTCATTTATGTATTAATGAAAAATATAAAGACATATGTTCTTAGTGTTGAAGGAATCATTAGTTTAATTACGAGAAATATTTCATTAATGAATAATGTGAGAAAAGATTTAACCCATCTATTCATTAATTAAATTTGATATCTTAGGCCCATTGATGAAAATTATATAGCCTAAATAAATCAATGGCCATGTTTTTATTTTATAAATTTTAATTTCTATAAATTCAATGAAATTGACTTCAATCACATAGGTTGACATCACAAAATGAAAACTTATTGATTAGAAATTTCATGACGAAGGGAATATATTACAAAGTAGGCATCCATATAATCTATTATGTGATTTAAGAATTAACTTATTTCACTATTGTTTCAATTTCTTGTTAGTATTTTCTAACAATGGAATTTTTATTTCTTCAAATAATTCTTCTTATAAATATGTCTACAGGGAATCACACTAATTGCATCTAAAATCATTGTTAAATAATATATTATTATTTATTATTTCTAATGTTGAAAAAAATTATTCCTGCACATGGTATAATATTTATTCATGTTATATTTATCACATATATAAATATTTATTAGTTATTTAATGAATATAATATTTTTTATTGGAGGAAAATGAAGTGATATTTATTTATTAAATAAATTTTCATTATTCCAGTCCCAATAAATAATTTGGTTGAATATAAGACGAAGATTAATGGTTTGGTGATGAAAAAAATATATTGAATATTATAAGGACCTGGCCTTGAACCTTACATAATATTGAATTAAATGAATACTTCACATTAAGGATCTTTTCAGGTTTAGAGTTTTAGAAAATTAGATCATAAATCATTAATTACATTCCACATTTAAACAAAGTGTTTACATAAAAGATAGTATTAGTTTTTTCCCATCAACGGAATCATATTTAAAATAAAACATGGATTATTTCTTGACACTTCCTTTACAATATCATCATATCATGAACCTTTCCCTTGACCTATGAAAAACATTTCAAAAACATGGGATGAGCATAAAAATCTCAGTAAGGGATATAAAAGTACGAAAAGAAAACATTATTCCAAGTATGAAATCATACTTTACTAATAAAACATAAGCATTTTAACATACCTAATCAAATCATGAATTAATCATAGAAATCATAAGTCATAAATCTAACTTGAGGTATTCATAACATTCTTATGTAGGGAGTAACCCTCTTGGTTACGTTTCGAATACCCATCATAATATATTCCCTAAATCTATTTGGATAAACCTTAACGTTTAACTCCTTCGTGTTAACCAATGCATTGGAGAGATATATCGGTCTCACCCACCCATAGTTTATCACGGAACCACCCGTCTTCATAATAATTCCCAAGAACCATAACATAATCGTATCACATAAAACATGCATAAAGGAAACATAAAATTTCCACTTTTCAATCACAAGATATCAATACAACACATTGATATAAAAAAATTATGAAAACCATTTTCAATACCAATATAAAAGAAAAGTAAAACATGGTATTTATTTTTTCATTTAAAAAATGGTATGGCTTGTAGAGGAACCCAAAACTCAAATAATGGCCACGGCGGCAGAGAAGTTGTTGTCACCGCATAAGTATGCCAAAAACATTCCCTTTTGTAGTTTAGTAAAACACATCGTATAAAAATATTCTGTTTGGATAAAATTAAAATTCAAAGTGGTTTATACACCATTTAAAATAAGGTTGGGTATAAAACAAAATATTCCTCAATGAAAGGTGATTTAGACGAAGTCCCATACAAAGACAGTATCCTAAGATTAAGGATAAATCAATTACATAATTATGTCTGACAAATGAATAAACCAAATATAAGTGGATATTAAGTGTAAAACAATCAGAGGTTATTCACACATATTCATAGAACGACATATTCATGGAGTGAAAGTTTATCTCAAAGAATCAAAATTGGGTTAAGAAGTTCCCTTGAAAAAATTCGACAGCCTAACGGCATCACTTCAAAATTCAGAAAATGAGTTGATGAGAGATAGAAAGGGTAAATCATTACTTGGACATAAAATTTACATCAATAATTATATAGAATAACATGTCCCAAAAATACAATATCTAAATTAAAAGACCCAAAAAAAGAAGTCATTTAAAAAGAGTAGGGTGAAAGGTTCCCTTACCGACTTGGGTATCTTTCGAAACATACACCCCATGAAAGAAGGAAAATAAAACATTGATGTAAATACTCATAAACAAAATTATATTACTCAAAAAGTAAAATAATTGGCAGTACATATACCAATCAAAGGAAATGGTGGAAAATGTAGCATAAATCTCACAGGAATAAAAGTGAGATGAAAACCCCCTTACGAAAACTCGGCAGCCTAACGACACCACTTAAAAATTCAAAAACAAATTTATTGATGAAATAAAATAGTTTCTATAATCATATGAACATAGGAATTACATTAATAGGAATATAAAACAACATCCCCCAAATAAGAAAGAGGAGATTAAAAGAAACGACATAAAAGAGAGTACTTAAAAAGAAAGAGAGATGTTGGATCCCTTACCTTGTGTCTGACATGACTCGATCATTCATTAATCTCCTGAATAATAAAATTAGGTCAATTTATATTTTCTTAAGGATCTCCTTTAAATATTATTATTCAGTTCATATCACATATTATAATTTTAAAATAATTGGTTAATAAAGTGAGTTCATATCAGACATTTTTGTCGATGTTCTGTACATGAGTAAAAATTGAACTTGTTGGAAATGAATTTTCCATGTAGTTATAGGTACATCATATCCAGAATAGTATTTATGTTTTAAATATAATATATATCCAGTATATATTCATTTTAAACTATTCCATATAATTTGGAGAAAAAAAATTAAAAGCACCATTCATGGAGATGGTAGGTCGTACGTACGCATGAACACTACTTTCATTTCTTGTCATATTAATGGAATTAAAACAAAATGAGAGATATATATATTATCATTTCAGAACGATATCCATAATTTAGATGTAATATATTACATATATATCCATTATATATATGTACTTATAATAGTACATAACATTTGGAGATAAGAAATGAAATGTACCGTTCATGGAGACGGTAAGCCGTACTTACGCATGAACGCTACTTTCATTTGATTTTTTTTGTATTCAATGGAATGAAATAATAATTATATAATGGAATATTATAATTCTAGTAGGATGTCATATGTAATACCATTAATTATTTTCTTTATACGTCCCACATATGGCATTAACGAATCAAATCACTTTGAGGGGGTGGTAGTCCGCACTTCCTAAAATGATGATATCGCGTTTACCCATAATGGAAACCATAAAGGTATGACATAAATTAAAAATACAGAAGATTAAGAAAAAAATAAAAATATTATATATCATATATAAATATAGTGACATCTTAATGGCCACCTTTGAAGGTGTTAAAAGAATATTGAACAATCATCGTTTCGTGAGGCAGTAATTTGCCATCCACAGAAATAGTGTGTTCTTTAACCATTAGACAGATGTGTTTGAAAGTGTATCTTGAATAATTTTATAACAACATCCTTGTATATTTATGATACTGGTGTTGTTACAAAAAAAGTAATAAAAATAGTTTAGGGGTTTGGAGAAGCAAAATAAAACAAAAGAACACAAGGGAAGACATTACCTTTAAAATGGGTAACTATCTTTGATTTGAGCTCAAAACCTTCCTTGGAAACGATTCTGCCCAAAGTGAGGCTTCAATGATGAATATAGGGATGTGGAGAGATTAAATGGTCAGGGGTTGGCTGAGCCAAAGGCTTGATATGTGTGTGTAAGGTGGTAGAGGTGGGGGCCTTTTAGAATAGGAGAGGAGGGGAACTCGTGGAATGTTATAAAATATTACTTTATTATAAAATGATTTTCGGATTAAAGGTCCAAAAAGGATATATTTAGAGGATATGGTGAAACGGATTCGAAATGCACCCATCCAATAGGTTTCTGACAAGTTTATGACTTATATTTCACCCTATCTTCTCATTTTATTTAAATCTTTCATTTATGAGGTAATCACTGTATCATCACGGTGTCATAAATAAATTAATTTATTTAATGTATAAAAATTATAAACAAACTATCATGATGTAGGAAATCGTTTTATCTTTATAATAAATATTTTTAGTCAAAAATATGACTTATATAACCCCATGTAAAAATTGTTTTAGTAAACCAACATATGTTTGTGACATTTTAATTTTAACTTTAAATAAAAAGGTATTAATGTAATCTTCCAACCGAAGTGGCTCCATGGGGTCTCCATGTTGACCCATGGATTGTCTTGGTCGGCCATGACTCATCTAATAAGGTAAGAAAAAGTGTAAATGTCATTTCATTTTATTATAACATTATCTTTACCTTACATTACACTAATTACCTGTAATCACGATTAAAAACTTAAGAGTTACTATTCACCAAAAAATTATTTTAATCCCATTGAACCAAATTTTACATCCTAATAAAAACCATGTATATCGGATTTTTTAAATTCAAACCATATAAGTGGTAAAGTTTCATTTAAATGAAAAAACAGTTTTTAAACTACCACTTAGTGGTTTCACTATTCATAAAAAATGGATGTTTTTTAGAAAAAATACCAAAAAATCACCCTATGATATATTTGATATTCCAAATTCACAAATTTTGTCTATTTTACAAAATTAAAAACATATAAGTTGCATTAATTAATTTAATAAATAATTCCCGCTGTAAAAAACTAATAGCGTGGTTTTAAGAAACAATATCTATTGAAAGATTGACACTAGTTTAAGTGCAATTTCAATGTGAAATTAATTCCAATGACCACTATTGGATTCAATTGTAAAAATATATTCTAATTTCACTTAAAAAAAATTAAAAATATAATCAAATTATATAAATAAATTAGATTAAAAAGTGTTTTTGAATCAAAATACAACATTCTTCACTATTCATTAAAAAATGAACTTTATCAAGAAAATTACCAAATATTTACACAAAGTAAATTTTGATTTCCCGATTCTAAAGAAGAATTTTATTTTGTCAAATATAACACATAAAATTGTAAAAAAGTGGATTTAAAAGAGGTTCGCCATCAAAAGGCGGTTAATCAACCTTTTAAAGAATATTAGAATGTTTAAGCTTAAAATTGGATTCATTCACATTTTTAATCCTCTAACATTTATTTTATAAAGTAAAAATATATGACAAACATATATAATAAATTTGTAGTTATTTCGGTTCATTCCCACCATTACAATGGCTAGGTGTTAACTACCATTTAAAATAATATTATTTTATTATTAGAGTGCAACGTAAGATTCCCAAGAAACTCGTTGTTGCGTATTGGGTATGCCATCGAGCATAGAGTCCCCTTTAATGTAATATTAATATTTTATTCCCAAATATGGATAAATGTGAAAATGTCATATTATTTATTTTCCTGTGGTGTTACATCCTTTCCCCCTTTTGGGAATTTCATCCTCACAATTTTAAATAGTGCTTTGAATCTTCATTGAAAATCCCTCATCGGAACAAGAGTCAGTAAAACAATCACATTAAAATAAAGAAAGAGAAGTACAAAGGTCACCAGAGTTAACCCATACTAGGATTCCAAGTAGGAAAACATGGATATGGAGGAAAAAACAAAGGGTCATGTTCTTAGGGAGAGTGATAGTAAACATGTCTAGGAGAATGTTAACCATAAAAATATCACAAACTTGTGATGGGTTAAACAGTATTCGATTCCCCAGTAGGAAAAGATAACAGAAAACATTTCTGTTTTATGTTACACGTCATTGAGGAATTTATTTTTGAGCTTAACTAAATCAAAATGAAACATACTTACTTGTCTCGTAGACTTTCAACTTTTACTAGATTCATTAATCAAACTCATATTTTCTCCAAAAGACGAGTATTTAGGAAGACTTGTTCGCATTAAGAGTACTATAATCAACTTCTTGAGAATCACCTAATCCAAAAAAGAGAACTATATATTTCCCATGTATTTAGACAAAAACCAAAACCAAAACTGTTAAAATGAGATTAGATAATCCAAAAAAGTATAATCCTTTATAAAAAGAAAATCTATTCTTAATCTCCAAAATTTGTCCAAAAAAACCCAAAGTTCAACAAAGGCCATTCGATAAACAATTGTCCATAAAATTCTTCATGGTAATCCAAACTAAAATTGAAACCCAAATATTTTAAGGTTTTAATCACATAGTATTCCATGGTATAAATTAACTTTTATCTCCAAATAACATTAGTTGCTCTTAAATTCTCATATTGAAAAGTAATTAACATAATCACATATCCTCCATTATATGTTAATCATTTCCATAGATAACCAAAAATAAAATTACTCTGGATTCTTAAAATCATCTAACTAAAAATAAATAGTTAAACTAACCAGGGACTTCATGTAGTCCAGCGGTAGGTGATAAATACCAGTCGCACTTTAGATGTGGCTTCGATTCCCGCAGCTTTGTCTGACGCAAGGGGTTGTCACACGGTCTGTGTGTTGTCCTTTTTCCAAAACTATATAATTCTTAAAAAATTATTCAAAACGAGATAAAATCTTCAAAAATAATAATAACAAATTTTAACCTCATGTTTATCTCATGCCTTTCATTTTCCATCATAACATATAATAACCCATAATTACCTCAAAAGTAAGGATCATATAAATTGTAATGGTTACCATTATAATTATTACCGGAACATCCACATCGATTGGTCATCTCGTACATGATGCATTATAGAACATACCAAGGTTCATGTGGTTGATCATGACTCCTTGATAGTTGGTTTAGAACAACCATGAGTTTCCTTATTGATTCCCCCATTTCATCCTATCTCTTAATCAGTGAACCACCATAGATTCCTTCAATCTTATTGTCACTTTGGTGCCTTCTAGATCCATCCATTCACTGAAAATAGATATGTCAGTGTGAGTATATCAAAAAAACCATCATTTACTAATGAGGAAGATAAACACTAAGATATACTTATTCATTCACTTTATCTAAAACTAGGACTCTTTCTGAAATCTTAACCATTATGGTAATGTCACTTATGCTTAAGGAATACCCTATCCTCTAAAGTTATCTAAACTGAACTTTGATACCAACTATAATGCCCCGACCATAAACCTTACTTAATATTTAATTAAATGAATAATTCACATTGAGGAAATTTTCAGGTTTAGAGTTTTAGAGAATTAGATCATAAATCATGAATTACATTCCACATTTAAACAAAGTGGTTACATAAAAGATAGTATTAGTTTTTCCAATCAACGGAAACATATTTAAAATAAAACATGGATTCATTCTTGACACTTCCTTGACACTATCATCATATCATGCACATTTCCCTTGACTTGTGAAAAACATTTCAAAAACTTGGGATGAGCATACAAATCTCAGTAAGGGATATAAAAGTACGAAAAGAAAACATTAGTCCATGTATGAAATCATACATTACTCATAAAACATAAGAATTTTAACATACCTCCTCAATTCATGAATAAATCAATGAAATCATAAGGCATAAAGGTATCTTTAGGCATTCATAACATTCTTACGTAGGGAGTAACCCTCTAGGTTATGTTTGGAATACCTATCCCAGTATATTCCCTAAATCTCTTTGAAAAAACCTTAATTATTAACTCCTTCATGTTACCCAATGCATTGGAGAGCTATATCGGGCTCACCCACCCTTATTTTATCACAGAACCACCCATCTTCATAATAATGCCCAAGAACCATAACATAATCTTACCACATAAAACATGCATAAAGGAAACATAACATTTCTACTTTTCAATCACAAGATATCAATAAAACACATTGATATAAAAACATTATGAAAACCATTTTCAATACCAAAATAAAAGAAAAGTAAAACATGGTATTTATTTTTCATTTAATAAAATGTATGGCTTGTAGAGGAAGCTGAAACTCAAATAATGGTCACAGCGGCGGAGAAGTTGTTATTGCCGTATACGTACGACAAAAACATTGCCTTTTATCGTTCAGTAAAACGATTCGTATAAAAAGATTCCTTTTGGATAAAATTAAAAGTCAAAGGGTTTTATACACCATATAAAATAAGGTTGTGTATAAAACAAAATATTCCGCAATGAAAGGAGATTGAGATGAAGTCCCATACAAAGACGGTATCCATGGATTTAGGATAAATCAATTACATAATTATGTGTGACAAACAAATACAGAAAATATAAGTGGATATAAAGTGTAAAACAATAATAGGTTATTCACACATATTCATAGAACCACATATTAATGGAGTGCATGTTTATCCCAAAGAATCAAAATGGGGTTAAGAAGTTCCCATGCAAAAATTCGAGAGCCTAACGACATCACTTCAAAATTCAGAAAATGATTTGATGAGAGATAATAAGGGTAAATCATCACCTGGAAATAAAAATTACATCAATAAGGATATAGAATAACATATCCCAAGATTACAATATGTAAATTAAAAGACCCATCAAAAGATGTCTTTTAAAAAGAGGAGGGGGAATGGTTCCCTTACCGACTTGGGTATCTTTCGAATCATACACCCCATGAAAGAAGGAAAATACAAAATTGATGTAAATACTCATAAATGAAAGTATATTACACAAAAAGTAAAATAATGGGCAGTACATATACCACTCAAAGGAAATGGTGGAAAATGTAACATAAATCTCATGGGAATAAAAATGAGATGAAAAACCCCTTACGAAAACTCGGCAGCCTAAGAGCACCACTTAAAACATCCAAAAAAATGGATTGATGATATAAAATAGGGTCTATAATCATATGAACATAGAAATTAATGTAATAGGAATATAAAATAACATCCCCCAACTAAGAAAGAGGATCTTAAAAGAAACGACATAAAAGAGAGTATGTTAAAAGAAAGAGAGAGGTAGGATCCCTTACCTCGTGTCCGACATGACTCGATCGTTCTTTAATCTCCTGAATAATAAAATTTGTTCAATTTTTAATTTCTTAAGGACTTCTTTTAATGATTATTATTCAGTACATATCACATATTATAATGTTATAATAATTTGTTAATAAAGAGAGTTCATATCAGACGTTTTTGTCAATGTTCGGTACATGAGTAAAAATTGAACTTGTTGGAAAATAATTTTCCATGTAGTTATAGGTACATCATATCCAGAATAGTCTGTATTTTTTAAATATCATATATATCCAGTATATATTAATTTTATACTATTATATAGCATTTGTAGATAAAAAATTAAAATCATCGTTCATGGAGACGGTAGGCCGTACGTACGCATGAATGCTACTTTCATTTTTTTGTCATATTAATGGAATTAAAACAAAATGAGAGATATATATATTATAATTCCTGAATGATATCCATCTTTTAGATGTAATATATTACATATATATCCATTATATATATATACTTATAATAGTACATAACATTTGAATATAAGAAATGAAATGTACTATTCATGGAGACGGTAAGTCGTACGTACGCATGAACGCTACGTTCATTTCTTTTTTTTGTATTCAATGGAATGATATAATAATTACATAAAGGTATATTATAATTAAAGTTGGATATCATATGTAATACCATTAATTCCATCCTTTATACGTCCCATATATGGCATTAATGAATCAAATCACTTTGAGGGGGCAGTATTCCGCACTTCCTAAAATGATGATATCACGTTTACCCATAATGGAAACCATAAAGGTATGCCATAAATGAAAAATAAAGAAGCATAAAGAAAACATAAACATATTATATATCATATATAAATATAGTGACATCTTAATGGCCACCTTTGATGGTGTTAAAAGAATATTGAACAATCATCATTTCGTGAGGCAGTAATTCGCCATCCACAGAAACAGTATGCTCTTTAACCATTAGACGGAGGTGTGTGAAAGTGTAGCTCTAATACTTTTATAACAAAATACTATAATATTTATGATACTGGTGATGTTACAATAAAAATTAATAAAAAAAGTTTAGGGGTTCGGAGAATCAAAAGAAAACAAAAGAACACAAAGGAAGACATTACCTTTAAATCGGGTAACTCTCTTTGATTTGAGCTCAAAGGATTTCATGGAAAGGATTATGCCCAAAGTGAGGCTTCAATGATGAAGAGAGAGATGTGGAAAGATGAAATTGGCAGGGGTTCGCTGAGCCAAAGGCTTTAGAGGTGTGCATAATGTGGTAGAGGTTGGGGCCTTTTATAAGAGGAGAGGAGGGGCACTCTTGGAAAGTTATAAAATATAATTTTATTATAAAATGCTTTTCGGATTTTAAAGGTCCCAAAAGGATAAATTTAGAGGATAAGGTGATATGGTTTCAAAATAAACCAATACAATAGGTTTGTGACAAGTTTAAGACTTATATTTCACCCTATCTTCTCATTTTATTTAAATCGTTCATTTATGAGGTAATCACAGCATCATCATGGTGTCATAAATAAATTAATTCATTTAATATATAGAAATTATAAAAAAATATCATGATGTAGGAAATCTTTTTAGATTTCTAATAAATATGTATAGTAAAAAATATGACTTATATAACCCCATGTAAAATTTTTTTTAGTAAAACAAAACATGTTTGTGATATTTTAATTTTAACTTTAAATAAAAAGGTATTAATGTCATTTTGAAACCAAAGTGGCTCCATTGGGTCCCCAAGTTGACCGCTGGATTTTCATGGTTGGACATGAATCATAAAATAAGGTTATAACATGTGTCAAGGTCATTTAATATTATTATAACATTATCTTTACCTTAAATTACACTAATTACCTCTAATCACGATTGAAAACATAAGAGTTACTATTCACCAAAAAATTATTTTAATCACATTGAACCACATTTTACATCCTAATGACAACCATGTATGTCGGATTTTTGAAATTCAAACCACAGATGTGGTAAAGATTCATTTAAATGAAAAAACAGTTTCTAAACAACCACTTAGTGGTTTCAGTATTCATAAACAATTGTAGTTTTTCAGAAAAAATACCAAAAATTCACCATAAGCTATATTTGATATTCCGAATTCAAAAATGAGGTGTATTTTACAAAATTAAAAACATATAATTTTCATTAATGAATTTAATAATTAATTCCCACTGTTAAAACAAATAGCGTGTTTTTAAGAAACAATATCTATTAAAATATTGACACTAGTTTAAGTCCAATTTCAAAGTGAAATTAATTCCAATGACTGCTATTGTATTAAATGGAAAAAATATATTCTAATTTTAATTTAAAAACAATTCAAAAGATAATATAATAATGTAAATAAATTAGATTAAACAGAGGTTTTGAATTAAAATACAACATTTGTCACTATTCATTAAAAAATGAACTTTATCGGAAAAAATACCAAAAATTTACACAAAGTAAATTTTGATGTCCCGATTCTAGATAAGAATTTTATTTTGTCAAATATAACACATCAAATTGTCAAAAAGTGGATTTAAAATAGGTTCTCCATCAAAAGGCAGTTAATCAACCTTCTAAAGAATATTAGAATGTTTACGCTTAAAAATGGATTCATTCGCATTTTTAATCCTCTAAAATTTATTGTAAAAAGTAAAAATATTTGAAAAACATATATAATAATTTTGTAGTTAGTTCTGTTCATTCCTGCCATTACAACGGCTAGGCGTTAACTACCATTTAAAATAATATTATTTTATTATTAGAGTGCAACGTAAGATTCCCAAGAAATTCATTGTTGCGTATTGGGTACACCCTCGAGCACAATGTCCCATTTAAAGTAATATTAATATTTTATTCTCAAATTTGGATAAATGTGAAAATGTAAAATTCTTTATTTACCTGTTGTGTTACAAATATAATTTGAATAAATCAATTTTTTTTAATTTCATTTTTAGTGCATTTAATGAAATAAAAATATTATTATTATAGACATGGGGTTCCTTAAGGATTAAATAAATAATAAAGGGAACCTATGAAATTATTTATTTCATACCATATAGGTATAATAAAATTAAACTATTTTTCAAGATATTGAATTCATTTTGTTGTACAAAATTACTACTGAAGAGAATCCTCTCAATCCCAAAAAAGATCCCAATCTAAGAATGAACCATTTAACAAGGTTCAATATTCCTTAATCTTCTACTATCCAGGTAAGAGAGATCAAGAATAATCATTTGGAAGTGGTTCTCAGAGAAATAAAAAGTGAATTATGAAAAAATAGGATTTACATTGGTAGCACCCGTATATTCCCATGACAACATTTCAGGATTTTTGGACCACATGTTGATCACAATTAGAGGGAATCTAATCTTGATTCCTATAACGAAACAACTGCAAAAAATAGATCTATTATCATATACATCAATAATGAAATAATTTCATATAATAGTATTCATTAATATCCTATATTAGTTATAGATAATATGTGATGATGCTACACTTTGGTTCCTATGTTTATCCATTTTAAATATTCCTTTATTCTATTTCATTGATCATGACATTTATGATTGTGTAAATATCATATAAATCATCGATCTTGATAAAATGAAATGTAGGACATGTCCAATCTGATGCTTCCACTACACCTAGAAACAATAGTTTGACTATAATTTTGGCCACATTATTGAATTTCCTACTACAGGGACCTATGCCTCAATAATAAAATGAAAATAAGATAACTACTTGTGGCATACACATACAATAATTCTAAATAACGTTTCATCGGTATTATAATCCATTGAAAATAGAATTTATTTTTTGGGGATTACACCTAAGAAGGGTTTCACATGATTTATTTTGGTGGCACTAATGGCTTTACAAAACCATATATTTATTCCCACGTGAGACATGCATGGTGTCAGAAACAAGAGATAATGTAGGATCATGTTAATTTCATGGGAGAATCATTCTATAATTAAAGGGGGATTAGAAAATAAGGATGAATAAGGATATTTATCTCTTCATGGGTTAGTTTTTATTTATGATTGATGAGATCATCAGCCTGAAACTTTGGTGTCTCATTCCTAAAGAAAAACCCAAACCTTTCATTGTTAATATTTCTTTTAATCAAGGATAGGGTACTGACTATAGATGGTGTAAAGGTGTTGCCATCCAACAAGAAAAACTAGAAGATTATTCTAGAATGGGTTCCATATCCAACCCATATTTTGAGATAGATATGAAATCCACCATCGATTTGAGAGATATGACTATGGTTTCTTACCAATAGGGGTCCTCATTATCAAGGGAATATTGGATTTTGTGTCCCATAAAGATTCAACCAATCCTAAATGAAGCCTTAATGTCTCCTTTGGTGAAAGGAATATATGATTTAATGGGTTAATGTTTGTGATAAATTTGTTTATGTATGGGACACATAGATTCAATGGAGGAATAATTATTTAAATATTTTTAGTTTTACATTGGATAAAAGGTTCCATGAATGGATTTATTGTTTTCTTCATTAAGATTATATATAATTACTGGAAACAAATTCATGAATCTAGGTGGTTGTGTTATTTAAATGGGGATAAGTGATCTCATAAATGAAGGTGAGTCCTATGATCAGATAACCATGATAGAGGGATCATAAAACTAGGATAAAATAAATTGATTATTTAAGATGTAAAAAATTAGGTGATCGTGTGATTTAGTTTCTCAATTTTCACTCAAACACCCTAATACATAGTCGTTCAATTTTCCCATTTGAGAATTATCATCAATTCATCAAAAACTACTAGTCAATTATTAGAGTTGAAGTATTTTTTTATTTCAATCTTCAGAAGTGATATTGCATCTTCTTCCCATATCACATCTCTATTTTATTTGTGACTTTTTTCAATAGAACTATTAATTGTTAATTTCTGGGAGTTTTATATGAAAAAATATATAATATTAAGGAAACAATGAATTGAAAAGGAGAAATGTAAAGGGATGAAAGGTGGTGGAGATCATCCACATAATCTAAGATAATAACATTACATCAGTCAGTTTTTCGAATAAGTCACAAATCATTGGTTCTTTATTAAAAATGAATGGTCGCACATCTTAGGAATGTCACATGACCAAAATCACTCACTGACTAACTAAAATATCAATGAACTACCTAAGGAATATTGTGTCCTCAACATCATGTGTAGAAGCTTCCATCACTAATAAAACATTCCATCATAATAACATTTCATTTAGTTATTATGGGTTGATCCATCATTGAAAAAATGTTTGTGTGTATCACCAGATTAGTTTTTCATCCAGAAACCATGTGACTAGAATGGGGTCAAATAGTTGCATGACTGAGTCAATGTGTTGTTTTATTATTTTAGGGTAATGTATTTTCATAACACAACCATGTATCCCTTTTTAAATCACTTGATATTTATTAAATAATTATGTGTAACAATAAATTTATAGAATTCTCAACATCATCCAATTATAAGTTTTGATTTTTAACCGCAGTTTGGATCCATGAACAATAATATTGATGCTTTTGAAGTAGAATACACCTTAAGAGAAGTTTTATTATCCCTATTAGGATATTATATGAGACAAAAACGTTCTTCAAATACTCTTAAATATTATTTTTTATATGTTGACACCTTTTTGTCTCCAATAAGTGAAATCCATCAGCTACATTTAAAAAGATGTTCTAAAAAAAATATCACTGGACTGAGAATTTTTTTTAGAAACTCTATAGCTTAGTCATTATACAGTCTTACAATATTTTTAAATACCTGTGAATCACCATTAGTGATGGAATTATACTTCCATTCCAACACAACAGGTTTTTTAGAGTGAAGATCAAATTAGGTGTTCTTTAGAAAAGTGTGTGGCATGAATTTTTTTCCATTCGAAGATTCCCAAATAGAAAAAAACCATGGATATATATTGGAAAAAATCATATTTCCATAGAAATTTATAATTACCCACATAAATGTCTTCCCATATAAGGTAATTTGACACATTTATTAAATCAGATGTATGAATGTCCTATATAAGAGAATTCTGTCAATGCATGAAAATATGGTTATGAAATGTAATCCTTGTATGAAAAGGATAAAAATATGAAAATTCATCTATAAAAAACAAAAAATATGATCATTATTGTATTCAAGTGTCTCCAAATAAGAAATATGTTAGAGGAAGGTATTCAGCTATGTGAAGGGTCACATATGCACTTTGGTCTATGTAAGGTAGCTCATGTATATGGATTCAAACCATATGGGACTTCATCCATGTGAGCCAAAATGTGTGGGTTTATCAAATATGTACTTATTGGAATTTATGATATATTCCATTTTAAGGTATATTTCCCAAATAATATTTTTAGTCCAATGAGTAATAATAATAAGCTATTCATGTGATATTTCTTGTTACATGAATGATAATTTATTACTGTATTTGATATATATGTTATCCATAAATAATTTCTAATATCAGTTTGATATTATGATCATATAAATATTTCATTTTCATCTCTCATTAAATAATTATCCCATAAGATATTTCAGTTCTGTAGAAATATACAATTTAAGAATTAAGTTATTATGATGATTAAATATATGTATTTTATAGTTAACGTTTGATCTCAATATTAAAAAAAATTTCATTTCCAAATAAAGATAGTTATACCACTAATAGGGGTTGGAGTGAATCAATAAAATTTTTTATTTCTTGTTACATTACATATGAAACAACCTTCACCTCCTATTATTGAATTATTTCTCAGCTAAAACAAATTCAATCACACATCTATAGTAACACAATAATCTATAATTTTCACTACTCAATAAGGGTAGTTGCATCCTTTGAATGGTTTGGAAACAATCTAATTCCTAAAAATACACTAAAAAACAATCCTTTTGTGTCGAATAAAAGGACTAGGATATTCCCTTACACTCATGTAACATTATGATCTATACAATAGTGCATGTTGTTCAAGTAGCAGGAAATGATATATGGATGTTTTTGTAACAAACATTTCATAGTAATTCTTGATTAAATTTCATAAATATAATATATCAAAATAAGTCTTCACATTTTTACCCAAAATATAGTAAGATCTTTTGGGACTTATAAATTATACCCATTCCAAATTCCCCAATCTGATTGCTCAATAAGGAAAATGTATAGATCTATAAGGATTTCACTAAAACAATTTTGGACTACTTTTTCATTATTCTAGATATCTCAATATGATTCTCCCGGTCCAATGATTTATCTCATTATGATGAAAAGTTGAATACTATCCTATCTCTTCTATTATGTTTTCTTATATCTAGAAAAATTCTTCAATGAAACATAATTCAAAAACTTATTCTCCTGAAATATTTGTAGCCTCACTATATACAGTACATTTTTTAGGAAATAAAAAAGTACATAACCTTTTAAAGAAACCTAAAAATTAGTTTGGGTGGGATTTTGAAAATTTTCTCCACTCAACCAAATTTCTGGAATCTCTATTTCCCATGAATTTTGAATGAATTTATGACTTCATCAACTCTTCACATTACATATAGAATATTTTTGGATATTCAAATAAATTAATCTCTCTTATGACTATATTGAAAATATCCAGTATTATTCTAATTTTAAAAATATGATTTCTTCAATTAAATTATCTGTACCAACCAATGAAATGAAAAGAAAAAATGATCCTCGAACATCAAGATCCCCTATGACAATAATTTTTGTATCTTTTTCAAACTCTTGATATAAAAATAATTCTCTTTTTTATTATGATTTTCATAACCATCCATGTCATTATTATGAAGAAATATTTAAAACAATAGACTCCTCATATTATTTTCACATGACCCTATTGGAATACAATTCATAACATGATTTTTCAATTAACCTAATCAAAAATTCATCTTGATGAGAAATGGTTAACATCACTATTCATCCGTCTATAATTTTTTTGATTCAAATCTAAAACCATTAACTTATATTATTTATCATAATTCCCTGTATATGTAGAAGAAAAAAATACACCTTCTAATGATTAAAATGGTATAATAAATCTGATGGATTAGTATCACCATCATCCACTTCAGAAACTCATTTCTTTTATACATATAATTCCAACGAAATTTCAACAATTAACTTTTTTTTTTATTATTATGAAAATCATCAATAAATTTCTTTAAATATTTAAATCTTTTTTCTTTAGGTATTATTTTAAATCAACACCT
Organism: Viscum album; assembly: GCA_963277665.1. Lineage (NCBI taxonomy): Eukaryota > Viridiplantae > Streptophyta > Magnoliopsida > Santalales > Viscaceae > Viscum > Viscum album. The sequence goes on from OY728153.1 coordinate 1,958,236,067, forward strand.
TCATTTTCTATCATATTAACAAGAACACATTCCAATCCATCCCACATATCTGAATATGATGATCTAAAAATGAAAAGTGTTTATTTCATTATATTATTTCTTATAAAAATATTTCATTTAAAAATGACTTCTTTCAAGACTGCGATTACATTTATATTTAAATTTATCATCCTATGAATTTCTACGAAAAATATTGTAACTTCCATATCTTCCAGTAATATATTTATTTCCAATTTTACATGAAAATGAATGCCTTGAATATGATTGGAATCATATTTTCTCCCACATTCCTTCAATAAGTATTGCATCATAATTTATCTAAACATATTATGATATATTTCAAATTAAATTCATCAAATCATCATCATAATTTTATCGAATCTGGGATATATCTAAAGAAACACCTTGTTTTGATATTTTAAATCATTCTGGACTTGAGGTTTGTCTGAGTAACCATTTCATCAAGAAAACATATTCCCAATATTATGGACTTTATTAGTCATTGGGAGTCTAATTATTTTCAATACTATGGTTAGTCTAATTTTCACTGAAAATAAAGTGATTTTATATCTCTTTCTTTGATTTTTTTCTGGACAAATAATGAAAATACCTAAATACTATAATATTCATTATCATCCTTGTTGTAAAAATTCCCTCCATTATATTTTCATGTCAAAAAATGATTCATATATCACTAAAAATTGTAACTAAATTCTATGGTTTATTTATCAACAATTATGACCCTATGTGAGACAACTCATTAATGGAAAAAGTACTTATCGAAAGAAATTCCATGTTTTCCAAAGATAGTGATCATGAAAACATATTCATCCTTTATTTATATCTTTCAAATTTTATGGTAACAAAAATTTCATTTTCCTCCACTTCATCATTACTATTAACAAAAGTTTTCATTTCCTACAACCACTCTAAGAAATAGTTGGAATAGTTCACATAATTAAATTTTGGGATTCACAACTTACCCACAACTCACCCTAAATATTTTATTCCATAAAATGTTTATCACCTAAAATGGATATATTTATGAAACAATTACCCCATTAACAACACAATCCAAATAAAATATGAGAGAGGGGACAAAAAAAAGATGCATAATCCTTGATGAGAAATCGGTTGGATTCCCATATACATCCTCAATTTAAAAAAGGTTCCTTTGGTAAAGGTTTTTTGAAGATTCTAACAACTTGTTCTGATGTAGTTTCATATTAAAAAATAAATTAAATATTATTTCCATAACCATTGATGAAATTATATTTGATATAAATATGTTTTGATTAAGAACATTTTACTAGACAAATGGTGAGATTAATTGAACTCTAATTTAGCTAACTAAATTACCTGGGTAACATCAATTAAATCTGTAAATATTCTAATTTATTAATTATCCACCTATGATAGGAAGAATCTTGAGTAGTTGAAACATACATAGCTTCATCCATGATAAGAGTTACATAATTATATTAATTTTTTCCAAATAATAATACTCTTACACTAAATAAAAATCTACCAGATAAGAATATTATATCGTCATCATTTCCAACCCAATTAGTATTTAAAGACCCAAACAAGTCAATAACATCTAAGATATCATAACTCATTAGGAAATTTATCATTCATTTTATATAACAAAGAATTATATTTCTAGAAGGTAAATGCTATTTATCAATGGAACTCTGAAATAATGTATTTAAGGTAACACCATAAAAAATGCCAGGTCTTGAGGTACTAAAATAAAAGAAGTATACTATCTTATTTCCAAACTAACTCTGATCAAAATCCTTGGATTATCCTTATTTAGTCAACTTTTTCCCACTAATGTTTTTTAGAAATTGTATTCGAATATAGTATGTCGAACGACGTGCTACTGCCCAAGAAAGGATGGTGCCTTATTAACCGTCCATCATATCTATGTGTGTGAGTTCTACGAGCTATGTATATTCCCCACATGAACATTCATGATTCCTCTCTTGGTCCCCATCCTAGCTTCCTCTGGAGAAGTATTTGTGGGGTTAAAAATATCCTGGATAAAGGACTGGACTGGAGGATTGGGACTGGCTCATCTATCAAAATCTGGATGGATCCCTGTCTTATTGATAAAGAAGGTCTACGGGCTACATCCCCCACACAACTAGGTCTTGAAGACGCCAGTGTTAGTTGTATCCTTTCCAACCAGGGATATGGGTCATGTTCGGAAATGATCCTTGAATGGTTTAATGAAAGAGATCAAAGAATTACCCTTAGCATTCCCTGGGTACCTGATGCAGGCCCTAGCCATCTCTTCTGGATCAATGACATCTCAAGTGACTACACGGTGAGATCATGCTACCAAATTTCTCTTCGAATCCACTTAGTTGACCTGGATTAGGGACCATGGAAATCGATTTGGACGCTCAAACCCCCCCCCCCCAAAATTCGTCAATTTTGGTAGCATGTTTGTATGGGAACCCACCCAAAAATGATCCTTCTCATTTAACGACATATGGTTAGTACTATTTTTTGACCTTTCTGCCTGAACAATTGAGAAACTCCTCAGAACGCTATCATTAACTACCTGGGAGCTAAGGAAATTTGGAATAAATGGGGCCCAACTTCAGTTGCTTCACTGGCATTGGCCTCTAACCTTCCCAATATTCTGATGCATTGGTGCTCCTCTCTCTCTTCATCAAATGTAGGTTCACTTTTCACTTTGGCTTGGATTATTTGGGTCTAGCGTAACGATGTTGTTTTTCATCAAGCTCACAGAACCCCCAAATTCTATATTGATCAGGCCACTTATTGGATTGAGGGTTGGAAAGTCCACAAAAGGCATTATATACCAGGTGATACCCCCTCCCATCCCACTCATTGGAATCCCCCAATTGAAGGGATTCTTAAAATTAACATGGACCCATCTTTTCCAAAGGATGGGCTTGTTTCCCTTCGACTCCTTGACCAAAATCATCAGGGAAAAATTGTTGCTGCTAAATATGAACCAAATTAGGCATTCTGGGAACTGACAGTTGCTGAAGCCATGGCCATCCTTGCTGGTATGATGCTCACTATATAATGTTGATGGGTTGATATCATCATTGAGTCTGATTATCTTACCGTAATCGATGTTATTAATCATGACGATGGAGGACTCCAGTCATTTGGCACTATCATCAGGAAAATTATCTCACTTTTCCAATTCTTCTCATTATGTACCATCTCTTTCACCAAAAGGGAATGAAACAATGTGGGCCATCAGCTAGTGGCCTATGGCCCATTCGATACTAACTAGTTCAAGTTGGACAGTTTCCCTTCATGGATTTGCACTTGTACTTATGATGATCATCATCTTTAATGATATATTCTTTTAATAATAAAAAAGTTCCTTGGAATACATGTCTTGGGAATTATAAATGTCTTTCTTATTTTGTAAAATGTTTAACCCAAGAAAGTATTTCATTTCATTAATCATGGACATATCAATTTTGTTTTATTTTTCTAGAAAATCATTCACAAGATCTTTCATCCTTCCCAAAAAGCATAATGTCATCAATATAAACAATTAGAATAAGGGAAAACTCTAAAATTTCCTTGATTTGGATATTGTTTTCAACTATTCCTTTCATGAAACTCATCTCCCTTAAGAAAGTATCCAATTTTGAATACCATTCCCTCAAATATTGTTTAAGCCCATTCAAAGATTTTATCAATCAAAGAACATAAACTTAATATTTTTGGAGAATAAAGTCACAACAATTTCCAATGTAAACATCCTCATCATGATCCTTTTTTATAAATGAATCCTTCAAATCCTTTTGAAAAAAAAATTACATCATTGTGAACTAGTAGCAAGAATGAATCTGATTGTTTCTAACCATTCGAACATAGAAAAATTATTATCAAAATCCACAATATCAATTTGTGAGTAACATTTTTATACTAATATTTATTTTTATCACTTCACCTTTTTCATTTAGCTTGTTTCCAAAAACCAGCATTTTACCAATATCATTTTTTTATTCAGATTTGGTACGAGTTCCAATGTATTATTCATTTCTATATAATCATGATCTTCATTAATATCTTTAACTCATTCCATGTTCTAAAATATTCTTTGATATCATTCATCTCAACTTATGAATATAAATACGTTTGTAAAATTTTAATTATTTTTTGAACCTTTGATGTTGGTTTCTAATAATGTTCTGAGCCTCCACTTTCATCCTCATCATGGAATATGATTCTCCTGAAACATCATCATCATTATAAAAAGCTATTTATGATTCTTATTATTTATTATGGTTATAATTTTATGTATTATTTTCAGAAATGTTAACAAAACATTCGATGTACTCCTCAACTTCTTTATATTCTTAAGTCTGTTTATCTTCCTCGACCTTTTCAAAAAAATTACATAATTTGAAGAAACAATTCATTAGTATTATTTGTCAAAGAATTTGTATACAGTTCCATTTAGAGTGTAACCAACTAAATTTTCATCTTCACCTCCATACTCAAACTTTCTATGGTTTCCACCTTTCTTCTTTAAGATGTATGGACTCCAAAAAACAATTAATTATTTCAAAAATAGACTTTTTATATAAAACATTTCATATGGTGTCATATATAAATGTTTCATGTAGGGACATATGTTTTGGAAACACACAATAGTATACATGTCTTACCTCTAATAGTAATTAGAATGACCATCATTGAGGAACGTAGTTATACCAACTTACACCAAACTTATATTCTTCCTTTTAAAAAGAAAATTTTGGTGTGGTGTATATGGTGAACTAAACTCATGTCAAGTTACTATCCTCTCATGATAACATTCAATTTCATTATTATTATACTAACCACCATTATCAATTATTAACTTCTTCATGAAATACTCACATTCCTTCTCATAATTCCACCGAAAATTTTTAAACATTTTCAAAGAATCATACTTACATTTCATATACAAAACACAAGTAATGTGATTAAGTTAATCAATTAAAGTAATAAAGTACTTGCCTCCATTACATAATTTATTTCTAATCATCCCACAGATATTGGAATGAAAAAATTCAATGGGATGTTTTCAACAAATCTAAAAATTCATATACATTGAGATTGAAAATTTTCATTTCTGATTAATAGAGGAACACCAATTTCTTCATCTTGACATATCAATAATGTCACATACACTTTCTATATATGATAAAATACTCTGGATTCTATAAAACATTTTTCTATCACATTTATGCCATAATTTATTCTGCTCCACCATATCATAGTTAAAAGTGTTTTGTATTAACAAACATGAAATACGTTTTCTTTTGAATGTTGGCCTCTTATAACAGTCATTACATATTTCTATATATTTAAAAAATACCCATCATTTCAAAATATATCTTTTTTTCATTAATCATAGTGTTGTTATATAGTTATAATTTTGTGTTTCATCCCATCAACATATAAAGCATTCTGGGATTTTAACTTTTAATTCCCAATGGTGGATGATCCGAAAATATTGATTCTCTGGAATTCACCGTTGCCAAATGTAACTGTTCCTTATTTAATGTAATTAACATTAATCAAAAATATTAAATATTATATCTAATTAAAAGAACTCATACTATACAAAATTCAATGTTATTCTCCGAATAAAGCTTTCAATGCGGTTTCTATAACAATATCATTTTCTACCCTTTATATCTCTTCAACAGTGGCCTCTGAAAAGTAAGAAACTTTTATTGTACCCATAATAAAACTAAAAAACCTCATTTACGGTGTATATGTTCTTCAAATATTCAAAATAATTTCTTACTGGTTGGAATTTATCTTTATATTTTACTACAATATTCTAAGGATTCTTTAATACAACCTTCCTTGAATTATTCAGAATAGCCTTCTTCTTCATATAAGTTGATTGACTCCCCCTGAAAACATTCCTTCTATATCTTGTCAAATAATTGTAATGATTTTTGTTGAAAAGACACCTATTTAATATGTTTTTGAATCCACCAAAATTACAGTAATACCCATACAAATTTTATTTTCCTTTGATCCTTTTGGATTGATTTTTGTTGTGAGAATGTTTCTAAGAAACTGTTTTAATAGAACTCTGTTGACCACCAATATTTATATTTTAATCAAGAATCTTATTTCTATACTATGTTTTGCTTTTAGCCTTACCAGACCTAGAATTTGAGATAACTTTTTCATATTCATAGTTTTTATAAACATTTTCAGACTCATGAGGTTTAGTAACATCTAATTTCCCAACTTGGCTAGTCATGGACACATATATAACATTCAAATATTTCTTTTATCTGAAACATTTCCAACATTCTTCTTAAACTTTCAAGTTAATATTTGTTGATCCTTGTCATGTTCATCACTTGTATAACTTTCAAAAACTTATGAGATAGAGTTTTTGAAACTCCTATTCATGTGTTCAATTTTAGAATTTTTTTTATTAGAAACTTTATAGCTCTTATTTTTTGGTTCCTTCATATTTACATCAAGATGTTAATTTCAATTATTTTCATCCTAAATATATTTCGTCAAATCATCAATTTCATTCAAAAAATGACTTTTTCATCATGAAATATTTCCTGATTTTCTATTTATGAACTTTCAATTTTCATCTTTTTGATTTATTTCTCTCAATTTTCAAACATTTATTATAATTACATTAATTTATTCTTAAGAATACATTTTAATCGTGTTTATTCTTTTTCAGGATTGTTTATTCTATACTGTACTTTATTCAAAATAGTAATAAAATTACTCAAAAAAATTATTAGAATTTTACAATTCATATTAAATATCTTCTTCTTCATCATCATTAGATAATAAACTTATTCCTTTAGATTTGAAGACCTTTTTATCTTTTCCTTTTGAAAAAGGATTCACTTATCACCAGGTTAAATCTACGATTTTCTATTTCATATACCATCTTCTTCATCATGCTATTCTATATTCCTTTAGGTATAATTTTATTAAAATATTCCAAAAATACCACATTTATAGAATTTCATGGGATGTTTCTATTTATATTTAAGTATACACATTTAATATTTTTTTTAAATAAGGATACAACATTATCATTATATTTACATACCAGATTTTTAGAAATATATTATCAAAATTTCAATTTAATAAGAATTTTATTTGACATGATTTTTTTCAAATACATGATAGAAATTTCCCTATCAATTTTTTCTCTTTTCATAACATTCTACTATCTAATTTTATATATGATGAGAGGGATATTGAAACCATCGAGAGATAAATTTTTTGGATCTCTATCTTCCAATGGAAATAATTTACAATCAATATTTTTTGGAAGTATTACGAAGATAAATTCAACAACTATAGAATCACCAAATTTTTAAATAAAAATATGATAGTACTGATAATGATATTTTCAATATTAATGAAGTCACTAACATATTTATATTCACAAATATTGAGATATTCATACATTATCCTCAAAATGTTTCACTTATCCTTCTTCAATTTTGTATTTCCTTCAAATATGATTTAAACATTACACCATATATATTTGGTTGTGTTGAAACCATTCCCCTTTACGAAATCATATTCAGAAAGTGATGTGATTTAATCATTATTAACCCTTCCATCATTCTCAATATTCTCTTTATCATTAGATATAAGAGGAAATTTATCATCAATTGGAGAAAATACATATATTGCAACTTCAACATCGTCTTACCCAAGATATATAATATAAGGAAACAATATATATTTTTATATATAATAATTCATACCATTGAAACTGGAATAATATTATTGTTGACATATTTCATATTCTCCCTTAATTTCTCTCCAAAACATCAGTAAGGAATAAACAAAGGGAACATATCTTGGATACTAATTCAAATTCCCTTGCCAATAAATTTTTAACACTGAGAAGGGAAGGGGTGAATTGGTGATGTATTTTTATTTATGTTTCCTTACTTAGGAAACAAAATTTACCATTGGTTAGGATTTATTTACCTTCTAAAAACAATTCAAACACACATTGAAATGAACACAAGAATTTAAAATGATGAATACTCAAAACGAGTTTCTATGTCCTTGGTATTTTTTTGATATAATTAAATATGGAACAGTACAATAGAAATTGTTTTTTTATATTAAATACAATGAGTTGGAAATTTCCTTAATATCTTATAGAACTACGATCAACTCAACCGTGCATGTGATTCATGTACCATGAAATGATATAAGATTGTTTTTTAACAAATTTATTATGGTGATTCTTAATAAAAATTCAAAAATATAATCTTTTAAAATAGTTATATACTTTCATACCTAGAAGATTGTATGAACATTATGAACTCTGTAATTATACTATGTCTAATTTCCAAATCTGATTTTCCAATCTAAATGATTAATACAGAAAATGTATAGCACTACTAGAATATTATTGAAACAATTATTAAATAATTATTCTTCTTTCTAAAATCCCCATACGATTTTCCCAATCTGACGATTCAACTCAATAATATTTCGTGCTGAATACTATCTTGTCTCCTATCCTTTTTTTCTTTGGTCCAGAAAATTTCTTTAACAAAACACTATATGGAAACTTCTACTCCTTAAAAATTTTGAACAACTCTTTCTATTATATATCTATTAGGAATGTAAAATGTTTTTTCTTTTTATAGTCACACTAAATGTGGTTCAATTAGGTTGGAAAAGCTTCCCTCTCAAAAAAATTTCATAAAATGGTATTTTCCATGTATTTCAGATGAATTACGGACTTCGTTAATTCTTATCAATTATTCTAAAATATTCTCAAATCGTATGATAACATCATCCATATTCATTATTCTTTGATAATATCCATAATGATCTTTACTTTCCATTCAAATTATACCAATATGATTTCTTAATTACAATTATTCCTTCCAATTTATAAGAACAAAATAAAGCATATTCTTCAAACATTAAGATCTCCCTTTAGAATAATTTTCATATCTCCTTCAACCTCTTCAATAAAAATTTCACTCTGATTCTTATTCTGATTTTCATTATTATATCTATTATTATGATAAAGAAAAATTTAAAACAAATTATTCTTATTCTCATTTTCACATTACCTTCATAGAATAAAATTAAAAACATTCTTTTTACATAACTCTGCTAGCAAATCATATTGATGGGAAATATTTAACTAAATATTTGATCAGTCTGTTGTTTTTATTTTTATATAAACTCCAAAAATAGTATCTTATTTTATTTGTCATTGGTCCCAAAATCTAAAAATGAAAATAATTCTTCCTCTGATGATTATAATGGTATACTGAATATTATGGATTAGTATCATCAAATTCGAATTCAGTAAATAATTTCCTTTATTAATACAAGACAGATGATCTTTTAACACTTAATATCATTCTATTTATTAATTAAAAAACTCATCTACTTCATTCTATGATGATTTAAATATTTTGGATTTTGTTTTGACTCAAATACAACACCATTGTGTTTTTAATTATGATCATAAAAACCTCCCTATACTTAAAAAATCAGAATCCAATGATCTGAGACTAAAATTCATTTATTTTAGAAACTTCTTTATTCCACAAACAATTTCTTTTATGCCGCAATTCCATCAAGGGATTCATTATGTTGAATATTATTTTTAGTATTGTCTAACAAACCATGTACATTTTCTAACTTCCCTTTCTTCCATAAAATTCTTTCATTCCTATTCAGCATAAATACAATTGTCTTGAATATGATTAGTTTCACATTTCCCCCTTACTATATACGGCTTTCATCACATGTTATCTAAAAAAATATATTTGTGATAAAAATCAATAAACAATAAATAACATTCTATTTATTTCTCGAAGACTTCGAAGCATCGATTAATTATGATATTTTCTATAATTTTTGTCTTTTGGTGAGTCTGATGAACGTTTTTACCTAGAAAAAATATAATCAATCTGATGGAATTTATTAGGAACTTAGAGTCTGATTTTTTTCAATAATATGATCAAATATGATTTTCATTAAAAACAAAGTGAGTTGCTTTATCCTTCATTGAAATTTTTTTGAAAACACAATAGCCAAATATTATAGTTTTCCTTATCATCTTTGTCCAGAAAAATATTTGCATTTTTAAAATTCTTGTTTTAGGAATTGAGAAAAAAAATCAATAAAGAACAATGGGTAATGTGTTGAAAAAACAAATGACCAATAATGAAACTAAATCACTACAAATTTCATTCACCTGGGGATTTAATTTTAATATGTCTTAAAAGTAATGTATTTACTAGAGTATTGAAACAAATATTTTTATAATTATTAATAAGAGAATATCATTCACAATAATGGTAAGAATATTAATGTAAATATATTCTATTCAAATGTATCAAAAAATATAGAGCTGTTTTATGGAATGATTTTCCAAAATTATAAGAACCCATTATTAATACGATTTTCAATAATTAAATATGGGGAAAACATTTACATAATATAGAAAATTTAATATAAGAAAAAATAGTGATATTGTTTTTGTTATTTTTTCAGAAGATCTAACATGATGCATCTCTGAACAAATTTTCTCTCAACATGAGTAAGAAGAGAGATTATAGGAAGAAGAAATAGTTTTTATCAATTTCTATGTATGAAATTAAAGAAAAAACTATACATACAAGAACCTTTTCATGTTATTAAGTATCTAATTAGTATAATTATATCATGTTGAAGATTTTTTATGATATTATGTTACACTGTTACAAAGAATTTTATATTTTTATATACATGAGGAATTAACAATACTTTTTAAAGAATAAAATGAATTCAATTTGATGAATATATATCTATGGATATAAATAACATGATTTTATTATTACAGATTGTGTAATTGTTGTTTTTTATTTTTCATTCTAATGATTAACTACTCTTGTTGAGTAGAGAACCATGTAAATGTACTATATTACTCTGGGTGTTCTTATCTAGTAGATGTTATAATGAATTAGATTCTCTAAAATAAGAGAACTATATTGTAATTTTTTTTAAAATATAGATCATATATTCACCACCCCTATAAATGATACGACCTATACAGTGAGTTTTTTTGGTATCAGATACAAACCCTTCATTGAATAAGGTGTTACATATGGTTTAAGAGAGTTATTTTTTATTCATTGATTCCAATTATCTGTAGATGATATTATAGATTGCATGGATAGTACGTGGATTTCAATATTTTATAGAAATTCTAACTAAATGTTAAATTATGGGATGCATCTATATTTTCTAGATATTTTCTTTGATGTCCTAAAAATAAAATTTTAATGGTTTAATCAACTTTGAAAAAAGTTAATTAAATTATTGAAACATTTATTTAAAATCTATATAATGTTGGATGATACGGAAATTAAAAATTATCCTCCATTTTAGAGGGTGACTTTCAATTATTTAATTGTATAAAAATATTTAATGTTCTTTGGGACATGACTGAGAATATTTATAAAGGGAACACTTATGTAATGAAAATAAATATATAGAATTTGAGACTAGTATATATAGTTTTGAAAACATATAATAATTGGTCAATAAATTTACTGTTCATATGTATGACTGATATAATGATTACTATAATGAGTAGTTCTGAAAATTTAGTCAACACTTCCGTGATGAACAATATTTTATGAAGTTTGTTATGAAAATTTTGGTGATAAAGTATACATATTAGAATATATAGAACAATAAATATTAACTGTAAATGGATTTCATAGTATTCATGTTAAATGTGATATGATAATAGACAACAATATGATGCCCTATAGAAGATATTATCTCAATTTCCTAACATAAAAAAAATTGTATTAAAATATAACCCCATTATCTTTTATGGTTAGAGTTATATTGAATTTGGAAAAGAATTATTTAAAAGAACTCATTTTCCTTAAAATTAATATACCTTTTACGAAATTTATATAGATTATTAATCCAAAAAGAATTTAATATTGCTCATAAACACTCCATACATGATAATATTTTTGACACATCATTTTTAGAATATTTCATTATGACTTGGGGAAATGGAAGCATAATAAATGTGTGATATCAGATTTTTATTATGTCTAAACATAAGCATAAATTATCAATTTTCATAAGTGAGGATTAGATGAAAAAAATAAGTTTTATTTAAGAACATAAGAATATCATTCCAAAAAAGCATTGATCATAGATCATTGATTAAGGAATTGAAAAATCGCGATAAAAAACTAGGTGATTTGAGGGGTAATTTTTTATTTTTCATGGGGTTATAACCCCCTCTAAAGATGTTAGCAGTGGTTACCCAAAATCACTACTAAAGTTCCCACCCTATGTTTTTCGGGGAATTTTTTAAAAGCACTAGTATAACATGATGATATTTAGAGGTCGTTTGAACCCCCTCTTAGTATGACCAATTTTTTGAGAAATAGGTCCCTTATATGGTGTTTAAACCCCGCTTAAGTGACATATAAACATTAGGGTTCGTTTAAACCACCCCTAATTCAATCCGGGATGAATTATTATGGGAGAATTTTTAATTTATACCCCTAATTTATCCTAACATTATGGGTGGCATAAACTGCCCATAATGTTATTTAAATAGTTTTTTTTCTATTCACCCCAACCTGCACCCCACCCCCACCAGTTCTGTCCACTCCCATCACTGTGCCCTCTACCGTCCCGCCCTATATACCACCCCCTGTAGTGTCTCTCATCCATCCCGCTATTCACCCCCACGACCCCCTCCAAATATATAATTAATATTTTATCAAATACTAATTATACAAATATTTATATATATATTTAATATTATAAGAAATGTGATTAACACAAATATTTATATAATGTAATATGAAATAAAATTTTATATTATATATAATTAAAAAGTGTATTATATATAATTAATATTATATGAAATAAAATTTATAGAAATATTTATATAATTATTTCCCTACATAAATTTATTCTTAGGCACATTAATATATATGTAATTAAATAAATATAATTTAATAATATTTTTTATAATAATATATATTTATTTGTATAAATTATATTTCATATAATATTAATTATATATAATACGAAATCATGAACACATTATTTTAATAAAATATTTGTTATTATTATAATATAAATTATAAAAACCACAAGCATGTGTATCAGTATGATATATTTTTTAGAATAAATTATATTTTTTTATATATTTATATAATATGTTTATGCTTTTAAAATATAAATAACTAATATTACATGAAATAAAATGTTTACAATTAACTATATATATTTACATAATGTTATTCAATTATATATATGTATACATATAAATATAATTAAATACAATAATATAAATATTTTATATAATATGTTCATATAATTTATTTAAATACACATATATATTATGCTTTTATTATATATATATATATAATTAATTAATTTTTTAAAAAAAATAGTGGGTTTCACAACCACCTTTAATGTTTTAATTAGAGGGGGTTTCTAACCCCACATAATTTGAGGACATTAGAGGGGGTTTTGAACTAAATCTAATTTGAGGTCATTATAGGTGGTTTAGAACCCCCACTAATTTAATAAATTATCGTGATGGTTTTGAACTGCCTCTAATTTCAATCATTAAGGGGGGGTTTCAACCCCCTCTAAAATTTAGCTGGGTAATAAAAATTAATAATAAAAAAATTAGTGGGGCTTCACAACCCATTATAATTTAAGAAATTTAATTGGGTTCTAAACCCTTAATAATTTAAGAAAATAGAGGTGGTTCATAACCCCCTCTAGATTTGATGATGAGTGAGGGTTGTACATAAACCCCCTATAATTTTTATTGAAAATTAATTTAGCGGGGTTTGTTATAAAATGAATTTATAGGGGGTTGTTCATAAACCCCTCTAAATTACCCCTCTAATGAACAATTTTTTTTGTAGAGATATGTTGGTAGAATATTATAATAAGAGCAAAAGAATTAATGTAACCAATCAAGAAAATAAAAAAATATATGGTGGGAGAACATTAAAAAAATTACTAATATTTAACAACCAAAAACATATGAAAATATTATGATAAAACACATTATGCCCAATCTATTGTAAAGAAACACATTAGGTTGACACTGAGAAATGTGATCAAAATAATTATTCCCATTCCTATATCAATAATCATACAAATTACATTACTAAAAACATTGTGATATATAAACTAAATAAAATGAATTTTAGGGTGAAATAGGACCGACACCCCCAATAATAATACTTAAATATTTAATCCATACGAAGTCAATAAATCATCATAAATAAATAATGGAATGAAAATGTGATTCATATACATATCATATGAAATAATATAATGAAAAAATTTCTAATTCCATCAATAATTTTAACGTGATATAACCAATTAAAATAATTTTGTATCCAAATATATTAAATAACATTTTGGTTAAATACCTGTCGATCATTATAATAATCTATATATTATTTACACCTTATTGATAAAGGGAATATAGTTATGTATGAAATTTCCGAATTCAAAAAATGTATGTAATCTTGCTGAACTCACATAAATCAGTTAAATATTTGTATAGGTATTTACAATTGAAATTCATTGGGAAAAATATTAATTTATAAACCATTGATGACTAGGTATGGATAATGTAGTTCTCAATTATTTCTATTGTAAAAAATAAACATCCATAATCTTTCTAGAAATAGAAGGTGGATGGACCCATTGGTATAATATCATTGATCATTAAAAACAATATCAAAGTTTAATGACTTGGATGAAATAAACATTTAATTTTTTAAAAAAATAACATTCTTAGTAAAATGTTATGGAGGTCATTTTAACTAATTGTAAAATAAATAGTTTGCTAAACATGGATAAAATTAAATTTCATTTAGAAAACATAAAATATAAATATAATATTACATATAAAATGAGAGTTATTGGGGAATGATGTGTTTACAAATAAAATGTTAAAAATGTATTTTATGATAAAATTTTTAAACAAATGTAAAAAGAAAAGGATTCAGCTTATATTCAAATGATATTCCTAAAATGTGAAGTGAAAAATCGAAAAACATTACTTTCTAAAAGAAAAAAAACCAATAATTGATCTATGGAAAAAATACATTAATTGTATCAAAATAAATATGGCAGGTAAGATAAAACATTTTATTATAAAATGGCGATTTTTCATAATTTACAATATCATTTGTTAAAAATACACAATAAAATAACTACAAAAACTGAATTTGTAAAAAAGAGAGAAGGGAACAGTAGAGGTCATGTGGGAAAACACATAAATAGGATTCAAATTATAAAGTAAAACATTGGAGAGAAAGGAAAATTTTGATTAGGAGGGGAAACCATCATAAATGAGAATAGGAATTTTTTATAACAACGAAATATGGTTTGGGGATAAGATACATCACGATAAAATATTTGGATAAAAATTTAATTATCTAATGAGAAGAAGGAAATTTAAAAATAAATTAATTCTTAGTATATAATTAGGAAATAACAGAAGAAGGGAGATCATCAAGAATCATTTTATTTTAGTAAATAGAGTTGTGTTTAAATAGGCCAAACAAATTTTTATCTTTTAAAACAATGTCCATATAAAAAAATGATATAGATCTTCTACCCTAAGAATTAAAAAAATATGGTTTGATACAACAATTGTGTACTAATTACCATATAGAAAATATTTTATGGTACACAATAAGAACCATTTAATAAGAAATTATATTTGATATCAATAAGTATTATTTCAAATTACAATACTCATTCCATGTATAATTGTTATATCATGTTGAAATAAATAATGAAAAATTATATAAACTATTTCAAATAAAACCTGGTGTGTGATAAGAAATTTGTAACAATGGGTGGAAATATGAGTCATGAAATTGTTACCTTGTTCCCCACCTTAGTTGAATACACTATGAGATCCTTTATAAAAATATCTTATTCACAGATTTTAGATCCTATTTAGTATATATTACCCTTTATAAACACCAATTATAACTATTATCTAAAAAGTATTAATAATTGTTTTATATTTTCTATATCGGATGTGATTTATCTTGATTGTTAAGAACTTGTTTCAAATTAGACGTGTTATTCTTCATTCATATCATGAATTTTATCATTATTAGATAAAAATGGTACTATAATTGATGTTTTATATTTATATATAATATTATGATTTCATTCATTGGTATTTTTGGTTGTTATCCTTAAAGATAAAATTGATGATGGGCGTGTTTCATTGATTTTTAGCATATATCCATTATATGATTATTTATGTGTTTAATATTAATTAAACTATTATATATACAAAATAAAAGCTTTTTATCATATATTATTCACATTAATGTTCTCATTAGTATCCATTTTATAATTTTATAGAATTTATTTAGAAAGTGGTCAGAAAAACCAAAGCACTAATATAATATAATTAATGGATGAGTTTGTAATAAATGTTGATTATTTTTAAAAAATATCCTTATTATATAATAATAATGATATTATTAATATATTTTTTATAGTTAACAATTTAAAATGGTATTTTAATAAATAATTTTCAAACTACATGAAAAAAGGGACACACTGCTCTATGGAGGTGGTAGTCTGCACATCCCAAGGTTAAAATTCGTTTTATGAATGAGAGGGAAAGAAGTTGTGTAATATACTAAAATAATTAATTATTAATAAAACACCCTCATTTTTATATATCATAAGTTTTTTATGTGGAAAATTACAATCATCCAATTATATTACTACCCTTACTAAATATATGTGCTTCACATAAGGTAATATTTTTCTTTATAATTTCTCTATAATGTCAGGATAGGTTTTCTGTTAGTTACGTAAGGGTATCCACACTTATAAAAAAAATATGTAAAGGTATTTTGGAGTAATATGAACTACATAAGGGCCTACCCAGCCTCACATTAGGGTTTCTACGTTATTTGAAATATTGGGAAAAGGTAGAGACCTTCATTAATTGATTGTGTAATGGTATCACTGAAATATTAAATCATGTCCAAGGTTTAAAAATGAATTATGTAAGGGTACATTGGATTTTTTTATATGTAGTGTAATGATATTATAGACAATGAATAAAAATAATAAATCAATTTTAATGTCTAAAAAGTGTTAATGATGATCTTGAATAAGGTAATATCAATTTTTTAAATGACACATTAGGATAAAGATGAGTTTTGTAAGGGTATTTCATACGCCACTTAAGGGTACAAAAAACATTAAAACTATCATATAAGTGTATCAAAGAGTTTACATACAGTGATTAATGTTAAATTATTACACTATAGAGATATCTTGGATATGTGTGAGGGTAAAAATATGATTACATTATGAAGGTCATTTTTGTGAAAAATACATTAATACATTTTGTCACATTTTCTTTATATTAGATCGATCTTGTAACATTTTTGTTGAAATTAAAATCCTAGGGAATAAATTTCATATAATTAGTAAAAATTATAACACCTATTTTAACATATTTAATTCCTTAACTTTCAATAATCCTTCAAATTCTAAATAAAATGAGGCATATAGTTTTTGAATATCAGTATCATTAATAAACTTTGACTTATTCTAAAAAAATACCTAAACCTTATATTCCATTTCTTTTTATGTACCTTTGAGTTCAAGTAGTCTAGAAATTATATTACAATATATTTATGAATTATTCATTGACAAAATTATGTTATCACCTAGTTTCTAGGTGTATAAGAACCCATTATTTAACTCTTATGTTGGATACAGTGTATATAAATAGGGAATGTTACCAATGTTGTAATTTTTATTCCACTTCCTTATTTTAATGATAAAAAATATTAACTTAGTTATTCATTTAATCATAGTGACATTATATAATGATATCTCAAATGAAAAAAATATTTAAATTATTAAGGTGTCATAATGAATTATTCTCTCGAGTTTATGTAGGATTATTCTAATGAGATAAAGTTTTATCATAAAGAATAATGATTTTCAATAAAGAATAATGGTAACCTCATGAAATAAAATTAAATGATATTTTGGAATCAACAACAAGGATAAAAAGGAATTATATTATTATTATATATTATCTAAGATAGTGATATTATTATTTTGATGGGGGTTTTTTTTATTAGATATAAAATATATGTAATCGTCCATATGAATCATTGGCGAGTATTTTGAGCATGTGAAAATGTAGATGATATTCAGGTGGTGATTCCTAGATGAACCTCAATGTTATTCAACAATGATTTTGAGGTAGGAAGTTCCTTGGAAAATAGGGCTCACTTTTTCCCATGTTTTTATGGTATAATTATTCTAATATGTTTTTTATAATACATGATTGAGTAAAATCTCATGCGGGTTTATGTGTGTAGACTACTTCCATGTCTAATTATTATCATATGTAATTATCTATGTTTCTACTATATTTTCCATGATGTAATGATATTTTTGTTTATCGTGATTTACATTGTAATATATTATCATTACTTTGCAGTTTTAGTTATTGGTACACAGGACTAGTGACTATTCTTGGATGATTTCCACTCAGTCGAGAAGTTCATGTGATGAGCGATGATGATGATGGGGGGTAATTATATCCATGTAATCTATCTATTACATGATAAAACAAGTGGATACAATATATCATGATACCTAGTGGACCACCCATTACTTGATATACCTTTTGGATTATGGGAAACATGTCATTAGATGTTGAACCTTTTTGATACTAAGTAACATTTTCATCGTGATGAACCATATTTTTACTATGTAAAATTTTACGAGTATTTCCATTTATAAACATTTCCACCATCTTTGATCATTATTCTAGTATAGTGCTAAATAATGAATGGTCATTGGTTTGTGGTGGCTTGGATAGTGAAAAACTACTTTTTTGGTATTTTCTGTTCGATATGATTTCTTACCTATTTATTATAATCATTTAATATAAATGTTTTATGTTTTGACACTTTTGACGGACACATCAGTGGTTTCATACTGGGTTTTATTACTCACACTGTGCACAATAATCCTAATATACATGATGAATTCATGTATAGGGATATGTGTAATAGAAGTCTTCCCATGGATTATGGATAAGTATTGTATAATTGAACTAATTGAAGGACTAATACAGAATCCATGTCTAAACGAATTTTACTTATTTTTTTATTCTCTCCTTTTATGCTCTATTTTGGCTTACAATTAAAGAGCTCATTTACTTGTTATATGGATGGTACACCATTTTTTATTTCTACATGTTTTGTAACACCCCGACCCCACAATCCCAGAGTCTGTGCATTATTACGTATCATTGGCACGATCACTAAAGATCTAGTCTCGAAAGACTGATATTTTAGTAGCCTTGGAATTACTCGATAAATTCATAAGGTTTGAATCACATTATAAAATGGAAAACTAAAACAACATTATTTCCATCGAAAACACTGAGATCCCATAGACTATCCCTATTGGTTAGTCATAATATACTTCTTCGCATTCTAGGAAAAATAAAACATAGAAAGGGGTGAGCTCAGGCACCCAGTAAGGATAACAATATAGCAGAAACTTTCATAAATAAGCATAATCATTTAAGGAAATGTATAGAACTAAAACCAAAGGCTTTTCAACATAAAAATCATCATAATATTGAAAATACAAATCATAATAATGTCTTCTACTTACTCACATGAATATTATACCAGTTGAAAAAACAAATGTAATATCAATAGCCACTTTCATTATGATTGAAGGCATAATGCCAGAATTCCATAACAATATAGTCAAGACCTTGTGCGAAGACTACAAATAAGATTTTTTCAAGGCCTTTTTCCAAGACACTAGTTTGTCTTATGAGACCTACTGATGCATCTAGGAATTATAGAAGGCTCCACCCATCACTTACTAAGTCCAATGCATTCCCCATAAGAAAAGGATTAAAAATAACATAAACATTCATATTAAACCTGGAATACAAAATGTCAATAATTTATCCATAAACCATGAATGGTATAAAATAACACATCCACAGTAAAACTTATCAAAAACCTTCAATACAATATGGATGTTTTTTATCATAATAAATCAACTTCAAACAAACTTAAAATACATCAATAGATGTTGACATAGATAAAATAAAATCATTTTTAGGGAAATATCTCTTTCTTTTTTGAAATCATTTAAATGTCATGAAATTATAAAAGAATAAATTAATATTTTAAAATATTATTATATGTTTTTAAGGGAAGCTTCGATGATGTTATAATGGCATAAAATATCCGCACCCACAGTATATGTTAAAAAAACATTCATACCTTAATTTTGATGAAAAGGTCATAAAGTACCTAGTTTGGAAAATGATGGAAATATTCCTTTATAAACATCTTCTAAAAGTCAAAAAAGGTATAAAATACATTGACCCATTTCATATAAAATAGTAATAATGTTTTGAAATACATTTTTAAGAAACATCGATGTAGATGATAAAGAGGTCCCAGTAGATAATTACATATAAACAACCTCGGATAATGAATAGATTGTGAAATTAACCATTACCTTGTATTTTCATTGGTTGAGGGTAATTTAAACTCATGTATGATGGTGAAATAATTTCTATTAAACTATACAACAATCATATACATTAATATAATATCTTATATGATCTTTTAACATTACTTTGTTAATAATATCTTAGTATTATCATCATTTCAGGTGTTAATTGATTCATTTTCCATTATATGATTTGTTACATAAGTTATGTTTTTTATTTATAGGATTAATCATATTCATATTTATAATGATATTAAGTCTTTAAAAATTATTTTTAATCATCTAATTAAAATTAGTCTTGAATGGATACGATGGGGAATGAATCACAACGCGTTCATGGAGACGGTAATCTTTACATACGCACGAGTGACAATATCATTATTTTGATATTAAAATAATATATAATTGGATGGAATATCATATATACAGTATGATTATCATGTTATATTTATTATTTAAATAAATTACACATCATTATTATACTCATCCAAATAATAATGTTTTGAATAATAATTACACCACGACGTGGAGACGGTAAGCCGTAAAGACCCGTGTATGGTGAAATGTCATTCAAAGGATGGATAAAATAATGAATATGGTTGTACCATATTTATAATCACATCATAGTATATATAAGATATGAGATTTATTATTTTAGAAAGTAAACAACAAAGAAAGAGGATGTGGAATAAGAATGTAACTTGAAAGAGGTGATGAAATATCTACCTCTTCTTCGGGTTATTCCTCTTGATTTGATCAAAAGGGCCCCTTAAGTTGGCTTTATGACTAAAGTAAGGCCTATAGGATGAATTTAGGACTGTTTAGAGAGTATTTTGGTAGGGGTTGTCTGATCCAAATGGCATTGAATGTGTGAATTAGAGAGAAGGGTGAGTTCGCTTTTATAAGAGGGGTGGTGGGAACCTTAGGAAAAGATAGAAATATTATTTTATAATAAAATCATGTTTGGTTTATAATGGCTCCAAAATTAATAATTTAAAGGATATGGTGGGGATGGGTCTAAAACCACTCAACCAATAGGTTTTAGTCTGGTTGGTTAACTATATTAACTTTATCTTTTAGATTTAACTCTTAGTTAAATAGTTTGACATTCACCATGTCTCTTTGTATTTTTATATTATATGGTTAATAAAATTAGTATAAACTTCTAGGAGAATTCCAAGAGGTTCATTAATGATAAAACTGTCATTATTTAATTCTTTTGGCTGAACCTTATATTTTTAGGAATAGAATATCAATTAATAATATAATATTTGTTTTAAAAACAATTCTATGTCAATTTAGACACTATTTGGTATTTTTTTGTTAAATATATAACAGCATTATTACATAAAAAAATTCATCTATCCAACTCTAACATGTCATATTAACCTCAAAACTTATTGGAATTAATATAATGCCTCAAATTACATTTATTTTGATATTTATGATATTAATTATTTTAATATTTCAATAATTAGGTAATTATTTCATCTTCATTGTGTCATAAATAAAATAAATTATTTAATGTCTAAATAATATATATAAAATAATTTTATATAGGAAATAATTTTATATTTCTAATAAATATTTTTTTATATGTTTTTTATTTATAACCCTGTAATAAAAATGGTTTAGTTATTAAACCTTGATTTTAACACTTTTAACTCTTTTTTGAATTAAACAATAATAAATGTCAAAATTTAATCCATGTGGATATAAAGGATCATATTTTATTCCTAAATTTTTTTTTGTCGAATAATACTTACCCAATATAATTAGTACATGTGTTAGGGTAATAATAATATCATTTTTAGGCTTAATTACCCTATTTACTTTTAACCGTGGTAAATAAAAGTAAAAAGTTATTATTCACCAAAAATTATTTTTATCTTATTGAACCACATTTTACACACTGATATGAACCGTGTATCTAGGATTTTTGAAATTCCACTCACAGAAGTGGTAAAATTCGGTTCTAAGTAAATTTTTAAATGCTCGTAGGAGGTGCGCAGAAGACGGTACAATGTTTAATAAAGTATTAATATATCTAAAATTATTACAAAATTACTCCAATGAATTACCTTGAAATTATATAGGTATTATGTATATATTTTGACCTAAAATAAATTTAAATAAAATAAATAATTATTTAAATAAAAATTCGTTTTTAAACAATAAATGAGTGTTTTTAACTATTCATCAAAAATTGAAGGATTTCATAAAAATACAAAAAATTCACAGTAAGCTTATTTTGATATTCCAAATCCAAAAATGAAGTTCATTTTAAACGATAATGTTTATAAATTTTTCAAAAGTGGGTATTACTATTCATAATGGCTAATTTGATAAGATGTGGTGTGTCAGTACTCGATGTTGCATACAACACACGCTATTGTATTATTCAAAGAGAATCATACCGTGGAATCTTGGGGGGTAACATTCTCCCCTATTTCAAATAATTTCATCTTTGAAATTTTTATAATATTACTGCATAAAAAGACTCGTGTGGTTCTTCATCATATGTTCCTCAAGTTCCCACGTTGCCTCTTCCATCTTATGATTTCTCCATAGAATTTTTACCAGACGAGTCATCCGGTTTCTCAGCACTTGTTCTCTTGTATCATGAACCTTGATAGGCTCTTCGCAGTAAGATAGATCAGGTTCTATTTCTAATTCCTCATAGGTGAGTACATGCGTTGGGTCAGGCATGCATTTTCTCAACATTGATATGTGGAACACATCGTAATCTTTGGAAAGACTTTGCGGCATTGCCAAATAGTAAGCTACAACCCCAATTCGTTCAAGAACATTTAAAGGTCCGATGTACCTGGAAATAATTTTCCCTTCTTACTGAAATGTATAACACCCTTCCATGGAGATACCTTTAGGAAAACTTGATATCCTACCTAAAGTTTCAAATCCTTCCTTCGGTTATCGAAATAGATCTTCTGCCTACTTTGAGCTACTTTGATGAGGGTTTCAGTTACCTTCACCTTTTCCAGCATTTCGTCCACAAGTTCTGAGCCTATGGGTTGTCTTTCACTATCATCATTCCAACAGGTTGGTGTGCGACATATATTTCTTTATAATTCTTCATATGGTTCCATCTGAATACTTGAATGGAAGCTATTGTTATAGAAAAATTCTATCATAGGTAAATAATGATCCCATATACCTTGAAAGTCATGTGATCATGATCTCAACATGTCTCTAAGGATTAAATAGTAATTTATAATTGTCCATCATTTTGGGGGTGGTAGGTTGTGCTCAAACAATGTTCAATATCAATGGATTTCTTAAGACTTTTCCAGAATCTTGATGTAAAATGTGGATCACAATCAGAAACAATCGATAGTGGTACTCCATGAAGTCTCACAATTTCATTAACATATAGTCTTTGTAATCTTTCCAGTGGTAAATCCTCTCTTATAGAATTAAAATGTGCTGACATGGTAAGACAATCAACAATGACCCATATTGCATCCTTCCTTCTAGGAGTCTTTGGTAGTCCCATGACAAAGTCCATCGTAATATTATACCATTTCCACTCAGGTATGGGAAGAGGTTTCATGAATCCTCAAGGTTGTTACCTTCCAGCTTTCACTTGTTAACAAACCATACATCTTGACACAAAATCAGAAATCCCCCTCTTCATGTTGTCCCACCAAAAATCTTGCTTCAAATATCTGTACATCTTAGTACAACCATGTTTTATAGAGAAATTAGAACTATGAGAATCATACAACAATTCTATTTTTAGATCAGGTATATCAGGAACACAATGTCTCCTCTAAAATATTAAAAATTTCTTCCTCATATACGAAGTCACTCAATCTCTTATTTTTCATAGCCTTAATCATCTTTTGAAACTCCTCATTATCAGCTTGAAAACTTTTTTTCTTTTTAATAAAGATGGTTTGGAAACCATTTGAAAAAGTATTGATGATCCACCTTCCATGGTTATTCCCATATCCATCATTACTAGATCCATGAGAATAGGATCCCTTTAAACTCGAATCTTGTTCAAAATTCCATGATATTTTCTGATCAAAACATCTTCCACCTTATTTGCCTTCAATGGGTGGTAGTGTATCGTGCAATCATAATCCTTGCGTAGTTCAATCCATCATCTTTTACCCATGTTGGGTTCTTTTTGTGAGAAAATATACTTCAAACTCTTGAGATTGGTATATATCTCAAATTATTCACCATAGAGATAGTGTCTCCAAATCCCCAAAGTAATGATTACAGCTACTAACTCAAGATCATGAGTAGTATAGTTTTTATTATGAATTTTTAGCTTTCGTGAAGGATAGGAAAGAACCATATCATTCTACATAAAGACAAAACCAAGTCCTTTCTTTGAAGCATCACTATAAATAACAAACCAATCATTCCCTAGAGTCAAGATAAGAGCATTGTCCAATATTCTCTTAAACTCTTCAAAAAAATCTTCACACTCTTTTGTCTATACAAATTTAACCCCTTTTTTGTGTCATCTTTGTTAATGGGTTAGAAAACTGGGAAATATTCTGGATGAAGCATTGATAATAACCTATTAAACCAATAAAATTACGTACCATTGTTATACTCGTCCGTGCTGGCCATTCTTGGATTGCCTTGGTCTTAGAAGGATCAATAGAAATTACATACACAGAGACAATATGGATAAGAAAATAAATCTCCTGAAGACAAAATTCACACTGGCTAAATTTCACATAGATTTCGTGTCTTTTAAGAGTCTTTAGAATAATACGCAAATGATTTTTAGGATCTTCATTGATTTTTGAGTATACCAAGATATCATCAATAAATACCATTAAAAAGTCATCAAGATATTCCTTGAAAACTCTATTCATTAGATCTATTATGATAGAGGGTGAATTAGTAAATAAAAAATGCATTACTATAAACTCGTAATGCACGTACCTAGCTCGAAATGCTATTTTCAGAATGTATTCCATCTTCACACACAACTGATGATATCCAGATCAAACGTCAATCATTGAAAATTATTGAGCATCATGAAGTTGGTCAAATAAATCATCAATGCGAGGTTGGGGATACTTGTTCAATATAGTTATAGCATTGATCTCCCTGTAGTCAATACAAAACTCATAGATCTATCTTTCTTCAAAACAAAAAGGACAGTGGCTCCCCATAGAGAAACACTAGGGAAAACAAATCCCTTATTACTCAATTCATCTAGTTGTTTATTTAGTTCCACTAATTCTACATTGTCCATTCTATAAGGGGTCTTCGATATGGGCCTTGATCCAGGAATTAAATCAATGGAAAACTCAATTTATCATTCTGGAGGATGTTCAGGTAAATCTTCTGAAAAAACATCAACATATTATTTCACGATAGGTACATCCTCTATTTGAATATTCCTTTCGTCAAACATAGTTATTTCATTCTCTTCCTCCCTAATAATTGAATTTAGTTGAACTATTAGGGGTGGATCTAGATAATAATTAGGTGGTGATGATTCTGCTCTAAAGATAAGGTGTTCTTTATCAATATCATCCAAAATAGTAACCTCCTTCTTCTTATAATAAATGTTTTCATCATGGTCCGAATTCCAATACATACCGAGTATTAAAAAAAATTCATTCATATGGGTGATGATGAGATCAACAGATAATGAACATTTATATGCCCTAATGGAGACTAATTCAGAAAGCATTGTTTTAATGATAATTCCCTTAAGAGTTTTGACTAACAATTTCCTTGTTAAATAAAATTGGAAATATATAACTTTCTTAGAAAAATGGGAAGATATGAAACAATGTGATGATCCAGAATCATATAAAGAATTGTATAAACTTGAGTAAACCATTAAATTACTTGCCACTACATCATTCAGAGCTTCAACCTCAGTAGTAGTGATATCATAATCTTATCCTTGATCCCTTGGTATTTTCTGAGGTAATTTCCCCTAACTCTTAGGAAATTAATTTTCATAATGTCCACTTTCTATCCAATTGTATCATTTAACATTAACATCCTCTTTCTTACCATTGCAATCACGATCTTGGTGGACTTTTTCACCAAACTTATAATAGAATCCCAATCCCTTCAGGCAATTACCATGGTGTTTTCTCCATAATTACTACATGATGGATATTAAACTTTTCCATTCTTCCCCTTTTTTCCATTTCCAAAGTGTTCAGCAGATCTCTTCATCTCTTGCTCTGATTTAAAGTCATAAGACTTAAAGAATTATTTTTCTGTCTTGATAGCACATGAGACAATATATTCATACGACGAGAAGGATGGTGAGAATAATGCTCGGTGGAGAAATGGTTTTAATCCATAAAAGAAATGATCAAACATACTTCTTTGGTTATGAATATAATTTGTATCATGCCTCGATATCCTTGTAATGTCAGCTTCATACATGGCGACATTCTCATCCTCCTTTTTCCTTAGAATCAGAAATTATCTTTCCATACCTGCTTGATGGTCATGAGGAAAGTATTTTTCTAAGAAAATTTCATTAAACTCTCTCCATTACATATTTTATACTTCATCATCTTACTTTTTGTTTTAAATAAATGACCACCATTGATCAATATCTCCAGTGAGGCAGTAAACTGCCTTGACAAAATTTTCCCTTTCGCTACTCCCCAAGGTGTGGAATATTTTCTTGAAGGAATTTATCCATTGCTCATCTACTAGTGGATTTGTTCCCTCATTTAATGTTGGTGGTTGTTTATTCATGACGCAATCTAACATTGATCCTCCATGCTGTGGATCAAGGTGATCCATATGGGTATGGTTATTATTTGTAACCTTAGTTAGTTGTCCCAGTATGGTGATTAGATAATCATCACAAGTTGTATTACCAGCTCCACTAAAATTATCTTGAGCATGAGGAAAATCCCTACATGGAGTGTGTGCATAGATACAGTTTCCAATCCTTCCACTTGGCACCATTTCTAAATAATGACATAATCTAGAATAGTTTATAAATCGAAATACATAATTCCAAACATGTAAAATACTTAACATAAATTGAAAAGTTTATAAATATAATCTATAATCATAAAAAACATGTTTTCCTTGAGGAGGTATATACTCATAAACCCTTTATAATTGTTTGTAATGAAAATGAGAATTATCCTATGTATATCCCCTAAGAGTCTCATGACCAATATTGAAGTAAGGCCTGTTGTCGTGTACCAGTTCCCGTTCGAGTCTAGCTCAAATCCTTGTTTTCAGGTTTTACCCTAGGTACATCTACGCCAAAGCTGCCTCAACCTACTTGTATCTAGAATGGGATGTATTTCTTGTAAAAACTCACAAAATCTCTACAATACAAAATTTCTAGGAAGTTCTTCTATAATAATCCTCAAAGTCTATCTTAGGGCTATGTTCTCTAAACAGAGTTTATCTAAATATAGTTTCCAATGTTTGTACTAAACGTCCACTGATACCAACTGTAATGACCCGACCCTAGAGGCCTAGAGTCGGTGCATTATTACGTATCATTGGCATGATCACAAAAGATCATGTCTCTAAATACTGATTAGATTATTTGCGTTGGAAGTACTAGATGTATTCATAAGGTTTACATTACATAATAAAATGGAAAACTACAAGAACATTATTTCCCTAGAAAACACTGAGATCCCATACACTATCCCTATTGGTCAGTAATAATATACTTCTTCGCATCCTAGGAAAAACAAAACATAGAAAGGGGTGAGCTCAGATGTTCAGTAAGGATATCAATATAGCAGAAACATTAATAAATAAGCATAATCATTTAAGGCAATGTATAAAATAAAAAAAATCCTTTTCAACATAAAATTCATCGTAAGATGGAAAATAAAAAACAAAATTATTCCATTTACATACTCACATAGATATTCTACTAGTCAAACAATTAAATGAAATATCATTATCCACTTTCATAATGATGGAATGAATAATGCCAGACTATCATAACCACATAGTCAAGGCCTTATTCCAAGACTATAAATAAGATTTTTTCAAGGCATTGTTTCAAGATAGTAGTTTGTCTCATGATACCTACCGATGAATCGTGGTGCTATAGCAGGCTCTAGCCGTCACTTAATTAGTACAATGCATTCCCCATATGAAAATGTTTAAACATAACATAAACATTCATATCAAAACTGGCATATGAAATGTCAATACATTATCCATAAACCATGACTAGTATGAAATAAAACATCAATAGTCAAACATATCACAAAACCTTCAATACAATATGGAAGTTTTGTATCATTATAAATCAACTTCAAACAAACATAAAATCCATCAAAGGTTGTTGACATAAATGAAATCAAATGCTTTTTAGATAAAAATCTATTTTTATTTAAAAATCATTTAAAGGTCATGTAATTATAATAGAAAACATTTATATTTGAAAATATTTATCTCATATTGTAAGGGAAGCTTCTACAATTTTATAACGGCGGAAAATAGCAGCACCTTCCGTATAAGTTAAAAACATTCTTAACTTAATTTCTTCAAAAAAGGTCATAATGTACCTTGCTTTGAAATGATACGGAACGATTACTTTATAAACATCTTATAAAAGTCAGGAAATTGTATAAATGACTTCAACCTATAGTTTATAAAATAGTATCAATGTTTTGTAATTGATTTTTAAGAAACATGGATATGGATGATAAAGAGGTCCCAATAGAAAATTACAAATAAACATCCTCTGATAATGAAGAGATTGTGAAATTAACCCTTACCCTATACTTTTCCTTGGTCGAGGGTAGGTTAACCTCTTGTATAATGGTAAAATAATTGTTATAAAATTATACAAGAATCATATACATTAATATGATATCATATATGATCTTATATCATTTCATTGTTAATAATATCTTAGTATTATTGTCATTTCAAGTGTTAACTAATTCATTTTCCTTTATATGATTTGTTACTTAAGTAATGTTTGTTATAGATAGGATGTATCTTATTCATATTCATAATTATATTATGTCTATAAACATTATTTTTAATCATCTAATAAAAATTAGTCTTGAATGGATACAATGGGAAATGAATCTCACCGCGTTCGTGGAGACGACAATCCGTACGTACACACATGTGAGAATATTATCATTTTGATGTTAAAATAAAATATAATTGGATGTTATATCATATATACAATATCATTATCATGTATTATTTATTATTTAAATCAATTAACCATCATTATTATACCCATCCAACGAATAATTTATTGAATAACAATTACACCACGATGTGGAGACGGTAAGACGTACGTACGCACGTATGGTGACATGTCATTCAATTGATTTATAGAATAATGAATATGGTTGTACCATATTTATAATCACATGATATTATATAAAATATACTTGATTTATTATTTTATAATGGAAGTAACATAGAAATTGGTAGTTGATGAAGATAGGAACTTGAAAGAGGTGATGAAATTGTTACCTCTTCTTCAGGTTCTTCCTTTTGATTTGATCAAAAGGGGTCCATAGATTGGATTTCTGACTAAAGGAAGGCATCTTGGATGAATGGAGGACAGTTTAAGGGGTATTTTATCAGGTTTTGTCCAAGAAAAATGGCTTTTAATGTGTGAATTAGAGAGAATCAGGAGTTTGCTTTTATAAGAGGGGTGAGGGGCACCTTTGGAAAGGCTAGAAATATTATTTTATAATAAAATCATGTTTGGTTTCTAATAGCTCTAAAATGAATTATTTAATGGATAAGGTGGGGATGGGTGTAGTTCCACTAAACCAAAAGGTTTTATATAGGTTTGGGTTACTATATTAACTTTATCTTTTATATTTAACTCTTAGTACAATAGTTTGACATTTTCAATGTCTCTTGGTATTGTTATATTTTATGGTTAATAAACTTACTATAAACATCCAAGAAAATCCCAAGTGGTTCATTAATGATACACATATCATTATATATGTTTTTTGTCCAAACCATAGATTTTTAGGAATAGAATATAAATTAATAATATAATATTTGTTTTAAAAACTATTTTATGTTAATTTTGACCATATTTGGTATTTTGTTTTTTATTAAATTTATTACAGCATTATTAGTTTTAAAAAAACAATATAACTAACAGTAACATGTCATAGTCACCTGGAAAATTAGTTAAATTCATATTAAGTCACAAATTATAGTTATTTGGATAATTATAATATCAATTATTTTAATATTTCATTAATTAGGTAATTACTTAATCATCATTGTGTCACAAATAAAATAAATTATTTAATGTCTAAAAAATATAAAAAAATACCATTATATAGGAAATATTTTTTATTTTTATAATTAATATTTATAGTCAAGTTTATCTTATGCACAACCCTATATTAAAAATGGTTTAGTTATTAAACTTTTATTTTTACACTTTTAACTCTTCTTTGAATTAAATAATAATAAATGTCATAATATTATCCAAGTGGACCTAGAGGAACATATTTTATTAATAAGGTTATTTTTGGTCAAATTATACTTATCCAATAGAATTAGGATATGTTTTAGGGTAATAATATTATCATTTTTACCCTTAATTACCATATTTACTTTTAGCTGTGGTAAATAAGAGTAAAAGGTTACTATTCCCCAAAATTATTTTCATCATATTGAACCACATTTTACTTACTGATATTGACTCTGTCTCTGGGATTTTTGAAATTCCAGTCACAGAAGTGGTAAAATTCTGGTTTATGTAAATTTGCAAATGCTCCTAGGAGGTGGGTAAAAGTCGGCAAAAAGTTCAATAAAATTTTTATATATCTAAAATTATTATAAACATACTCCAATAAATTACATTAAAAATATATCGGTATTATGTATCTATTTTGACCTGAAATAAATTTTAATAAAATAAATAATTATTGAAATAAAAAGTCGGTTTTAACAATAACTTAGTGTTTTTCATTATTCATTAAAAATAGAAAGTTTTCATAAAAATACCAAAAATTCACCCAAAGCTAATTTTGATATTCCAAATCCAAAAATGAAGTCCATTTTGAAAGTTAAAATTAATAAAATTTCAAAAAGTGGGTATGACTATTCATAACAGCTGGTTTGATTGGTTGTGGTCTGTTAGAACTCGAAGTTGCATACAACACACACAATTATATTATTCAAAGAGGAGCATACCGTGGAAGCTTGGGGTGTTACATGTTTAATCTAATTTATATTTATTTATGTTATTTTATACTAAAATTTTTTATATGACATTATATTGAGGGTATCGTTTCTTGATTGATGTACTTAAACCCCATGCTCACCGGCAGCCTCTTGTGTGCAGGAAGACGTGCATGTGGTCATGTGGCACTCTGTTTCAATACTATTGATTAGGGTTGGGGTGATAAAAAATTATATTAGAGCTAGGAATTATAATTTTCTTGATGTACTATTCTAAAACATGGTAGAAATTATAGGTTTTATTGGACTCAAATAGGGTAGTTTCCATGTGACTGGCATGATCATGTGTTACTGTCTTTTGAGTTTCCATTGACATGGTTGATGTTATAGTTCTATGAGATTTTCCAGTGTGTTTTTGAAACATGAATAAAAATGTAGGATAATGTGGAATATATATATATATATATATGTATACTTGTATATATATTTATACTAAACACTATATATTTAATTTTAGTATTTGAATTGTGTTGTTTTTTTGAGATAGACTGGTATTCATTATTAAGTGATATTAATGTTTTCAAGATATTATTAAATATTGTTTCTTACATAAATTTTTATAACCTTATAATACATATATGACTATATATATGTGATTTTTTCTAACATAATTGGAATGGAAACATTAGTTATTTCTAGTAGGTTTACACTTTGAGTTATGGGTAGTATGTTAGTGAACCCTTTATCTGTGTCCATTATACTTCTTAAGATATAAAAACATATGTATTAATTCATACCTTTGTGTTACATTGGATATATAAATATAGGTGAATGGTGGGATCAACTAATTTCCCAAAGGTTGATTTATATTATCATCTAACATCTTCTCAAGTAGTTTTGGTAGAAGGATTCATTCATCCCAGCATTTTCTTCTTATTTTCCTTCTAGGGTAGGGGAGACACCAAGACTATGGTCAAATATGATTCAATATTTTCACACTAGAATCTTACATTATTATATGGAATTGGATCCCCTAAATATATTGATGAATACTTTTAGATTATCAAGAATATTTTCAACATGGTAGAAACCCCATAGTATAGGAAGGTGATGTTTGTGGTGTTCAGGCTACAAGTACCCTTAAAGTGTTGATGATATATATAGAAAATTTCTAGATTTTATAAAGTTATAGAATCGAAAAATATCAAAAAAAATAAAATATCTTTTTATGGGTACATTGGACATTGACAGTTCTCAGGAATTCACAAATCTTTGATAGATCATGATGATAATGTCTTCTTACACAACATGAATCACAATGTTATTCAAATGGACCCAATGAACATGAAGTTTCTATAAGAGGATATGGTCATGGTTCTTTTTATAGTTGCCAATGGACATTACCATGATACCTATATAGTAAGGATAATTATGTTTTAGGTTATCACAAGAGCATTGTGACATAGCCATAGTGGAGAAAGGTCTAATCATATCCTTTTTCGAATAATGGGGATCTTTAGTGAATCAATTATGATGAGGTTTTGAATTATCAAAAGTTTTTACTAGTACATAAAAAAATTATTTGAAAAAAAAAATTGATCTTCTCTAGTATTTTGACAATATATCATTGTTTTTTTAAAATAGTTCATGATATACACAAATTATGACCCCATGATCAGGATGCGGGCCTCAGTTGAAAACTCAGACTGGTCATATATCATAAGCACATATTGGAAAAGTTGTGGGAGTTCATTTCTATATAGTGAATTGCAATGTGGAAGATTATGGTGATTGAAAATATACAATTCAAGCTAATTTTTTTTATCACCTCTACTTTATGTACTAATTTGTTCGATATAAGTGTTTCTCATTAATTCATATCTGTAGAAGTTGTCACTAGAGGTAACATACTGATCAAAATTTTCTATAAAATAATTTTTCATCACACACCATTGGGTATGAAATTGGACCATATTCAGTGACTCTTAGAGTGTCTAATATCAAAAATTCATTTTTGGAAATATATGGAATTCAATGATACTAGATATGGAAGTAATTGAAAGAAAGGGGTTTTCATGTTGGTTTATATCAGGTTGTAATGTTTTTTCTGCCCTAACATTATAGTATGAGACATTGAAAATATGTTTTTCACGTTATTAAATAATAAAAAACATTTTGAGTATATATATAGATGAGGTTTTACATGTCTATTATGAATGAATGATGTCAAAATGTGTTTATTATGTAAGTGTTTTAAAAAATACAATGTTATAAATACTATATCAGTTAGTTTATTATAATATTGATGTGGGGAAGTCTATAATATATTTTTTTAATGTTCTTTTTGGAAAACATTTCATAGAAATAAAATGAAAAATTCTTATTCAATAGGTAGTTTTCCATATTGTTCAATTTGAAAAGATGACTTCATAAACAGATTGTCATAATGGTTTTTTATAACCATATTTGAAAACATTATAAAAAAACATATTAATAAGTGGTTTTCCTCATAAATTTCCATGTAAAGGATGTGGAAAACCATTTATCAAGTTGATTTATAGAAAGACCCAACATGATACAACTTTATTTTAATTTTTTCACATCAGTTAAAAAATTAAAGACATTGAAAATAGTTTTTTAATAAAAATATATAAATTCATCCATCACAACTACAGAAAAGAATACCAAAAATAAAAAAACAATATTATCACAAACATTACCAATTTTAACTTCAAACATTAAAATATATATTAAAAATAATCTAAAAGCCAATAAGATGTGAGAAATAATTTATGATTCACATTCTATGTTTCTTTTCCCTTTTCAAGTATATGTAAAATGGTAAAAAAAGATAAAACATAAAAATAATTAATTTAACATGTATTCTTTATAAATTGAATAAAAAATTAAATGGAATGTTTTTGTAAAAATATATCCATCATTAGTCTTTTATGTTTTCTGATATTAATTATTTCATACATAAATCTTATAACATGGTTTCCACTTTACTTTAAAAATTCTCTTTGATGAAATGTTTTTAAAAATTTAATTCTTAAATTAAAAATAACATTTTAAGTGCTTACATCTAAAATTTATTAATTATAAAATAATATTCACCTTCTTGTTTACATATTTTATCTTTTCAGTTTAATTTTTTATTTTCTCTGTAAATTAGTCACCTTCCCAATATAAAAGTAAAATGATTAAAATTAATATAAATTTCATTCTAATAAATACAATTTTTGAAATATTTAAACTTATATTTTCAATAAATCATTAAATTTATCTCCCACTTCACCATAGATAATGTTTATCAAATAAGGTGTCTACTAAAATGGAAAAACGACCCCCAAGATATAATAGTGGGTAATATAAAAAATTATAATATTATGGGTTATTATTTTAAGACATATAAATTTTTATGCATTATATGATTCAAACTATTTTAAATAAGGAAGTATACACCACTGAATAATTGAATTATTTTGATGTTCTTCATTAATATGAACTATTATTTCTACATGAGTCATTATCATAAAATAATTGAAATAAATTTTGGATCCCTAAATCTATATATATATTTCATATCATGGTAAATAAAATTTTATAAAACAGCTAATAAGAAAATAATTTTAAGGTTTTAATAAATAAAAATGTAATGCCCCAACCCCAGTTACCCAGAGTCGGGTAGTTATTACGTAACATTGGCATGATCACAAAAGATCATGTCTCGAAAGACCGATTAGTTTAGTAGCCTTGGAAACACTACATACATTCATAAATGTTACATTAAATCATGAAATGAAAAATCACAATAACATAGTCTCCATAGTCCACACTTCTATCCCCTTCAGACTATCCCTATAGGTCAGTCATAAAATATTTCTTCACATCCTGGGAAAAATAAAACATTGAAAGGGGTGAGCTCAGATGCTCAGTAAGGATAAAAATATAGTGGCAGCTTTCATAAATTAACAAAAACATTTAAGGCAATTTATAACTAAAACAAAAGCCTTTTGAACTTGAACTTCAACATAATATGGAAAATCTAAAATGAGATAATTCCATTTAATTATTCACATGGATATTCTACTAGTCGAATAATCACATGATATATCAAAAACCACTTTCATAATGATGGAATGCATAATGCTAGACTATCATAACCTCGTATCCAAGGCCTCGTGCCAAGACTAAAAATAATATTTTTTCAAGGCATCGTACCAAGACACTAGTTTGTCTCATGAGACCTGCCAATGCATCGAGGAGCTATAGCGGGCTCCACCTGTCACTTATTATGTCCAATGCATTCCTCATATGAACATGTTTATACATATCATAAATCATTACATAATCGTATCACATAAAACATGCATAATGGAAACATCACATTTCCACATTTCAATCACAAGATATCAATACAAAACATTGATATAAAACAAACTTTCAAAACAATTTTCAATACCACAATAAAAGAAAATTAAATCATTGTATTTATTTTTCATTTTAAAAATGTTGTGGCTTGTAGAGGAATCCGAAACTCAAATAATGGTCATGACGGCAGAGAAGTCGTTGTCACCGCATACGTACAAAAAAAAAACTTTCCTTTTGGTCATTTAGTAAAACTCTCTGTATAAAAATATTCCTTTCGTATAAATGTAAAACTCCAAGGGGTTTATACACCGTATATAATAAATTTGTGTATAAAACAAAATATTCTGCAATGAATGGATATTGAGATGAAGTCCCTTAAAAAGATCATTTTTTAAATAAAATAGATCTATTATGCGTATTCACTATAAGTACACATAATGAAAGTAAAAATACAATATAGGAAATAATAATATCATGACATAATTTGAAAGTAGGAGATTAACCCAAAGAACAAAAATTGGGTTAAGAAGTTCCCTTACCTCATGTCTGACTTGACTCAATATTTCATTAATCTCTTGAATAATAAACTAGAGTAAATTTCTGTTTTTTAAGAACCTTTTTCATGTTAATTATTCCTTATATATCACTTATTACCATGTTATGAACATTATGTAATTATTTAAGTTAATAACGATCATTTTGTCGATCTTTGGTACTTGAGTAAGAAATAAACTTTTTATAATTACAAGTTGTGCATGTGTTGAAATATCCATTATATCCAGAATTATATTCATGATTTAGATATAATATATATCATATATATCCAGTATATACACTCATTTATAATATTACAAAACATTTAGAGGTAATAAATGAAATGCACCATTTATGGAGACGGTAAGCCATACGTACGCATGAACGCTACTTTAATTTCTATTTCATATTTAATGGAATAAAATTATAATTATATATAGGCATATAATAATTCCAGTATAATATAATCTACAATACCATTTACTCCATCCTTTATACATCCCACATATGGCATTAACGATTCAAATCACTTTGAGGGGGCGGTAGTCCGCACTTCCTAAAATTAAATTATCACGTTTACCCATAATGGAAATCAAAAAGGTATTCCATAAATGAAAAATACAGAATCATAAGGGAACAAATCATAATATATATCAAATATAAAAATCTTGTCATCATAATGGCCACCATGAGAGGTGTTAAAATAAGATTGAACAATCAACGTTTTGTGAGGCAGTAATTCGCCACCCACAGAAACAGTATGTTCTATAACCATTAGATGAAGGTGTGTGTAAGTGTAGCTCGAATAATTATCATAAAAACATCCTAGTATATTTTATATACTGGTGTTTTAACTAAATAAAAGAATAAAAAGTGTTTAGGGGGTTGGAGAAGCAAAATAAAACAAAACAACATTAGAGAAGACATTACCTTAAAATAAGGTAACTCTTTTTGATTTGAGAAAAGGATTCCTTGGGAAGACTTATGCCTAAAGTGAGGCTTCTAGGAGTAATAGAGGGAAGTTTGGAGAGTATTTGGGACTATTTTGTCCAATCCAAATGGCATGGAAGGTGTGAATAATGTGGTGGTGGTGGGGGCCTTTTATAAGAGGAGAGGAGGGCACTCTTGGAAAGTCATGAAATATTACATTATTATGAAGTGGTTTTCGGATTTAAAAGGTCCCAAAATTATATATTTAGATGATAAGGTTATAATGGTTCTAAATCTACCCATACAATAGGTTTTTGACAAGTTTATGTTTTATATTTTACATTATCTTTTCATTTTATTAAAATCGTTAATTAATGAGGTAATCGCTGCATCATCATGGTGTCATAAATATTTTAATTTATTTAATGTATAAATTTTTTTTAAAAAAATATAATGATGTAGGAAATATTTTTAGTTTTCCAATGAATATTTATAGTCGAAATTTTAACTTATATAACCCCATGTAATAATTATTTTTGTAAAATTACACATTTTTGTGACAATTTTATTTTTACTTTAAATAAAAAGTTATTAATGTCATTTTCTTATCCAAGTGCCTCCATGGGGTCCCCAAGTTGACTCATGGATTGTATTGGTCGTCCATGACTCTTCCAATAAGGTTAGGACAAGTGTAATGGTATTTTCATATTTTTATAATATCATTTTTACATTAAATTTCACTAATTACCTTTAATCGTGATTAATTAAACTTAAAAGTTACTATTCAACAAAAAATAATTTTAATCCCATTGAACCACATTTTACATCTTAATGAAAACCATGTGTGTTGGATTTTTGGAAATCAAATCACAGAAGTGGTAATGTTTCATTTAAATGAAAAATTAGTTTTTTAACTGTCACTTAGTAGTTTCACTATTCATCAAAAATTGAAGTTTTTCACAACAATGCCAAAATTTCACCCTAAGCTATAATTGATATTCATAATTAAAAAATGGTGTATATTTTACAAAATTATAAACATATACGTTTCATAAATTAATTTTATAATTAATTCCCGCTGTCAAAACAAATTGCGTGTTTTTAAGAAACAATATCAATCAATATATTGACAATTGTTTATGTCAAATTTCAAAGTAAAATTAATTCTAATGAACACCATTGGATAAAATGTTAAAAATATATTCTAATTATACTTTAAAACCACTCAATAGTATAATTTATCACTATAAATTATTTTTATTAAAAATATGTTTTTAAGTATTTTTCACTATTCATTAAAAATTGGATGTTCTCAGAAAAATACCAAAAATTCAACATAGTCTAATTTCAATATTCAAAATCCAAAAATGAAGTCCATTTTGAAATATAAAATATATATAATTTCAAAAGGTGGGTATTACTATTCATAATGTCAATTTTTTGGTCGCGGTGTGTTAGAATCTCGAACTTGCGTACAATGCAAGCTATTGCATTATTGAAAGAGAAGCGTATCGTGGAAGCTTGGGGTGTTACATTATCCCCTCCTTCAATAAATTTCATCCTAAAAATTATAAATTTTTCTTTGAAAATAAAAGTTTGAAAATAGAAAATACTTTTATGGAAAACCCTCATCGAAAATAGGGTTAATAAAAATATAACATTAAAAGAAAGAAAGAGAAGTACTAATGTCACCCGAGATAGCCCATACTATGATTCTATGAAAA
The DNA here is from genome assembly GCA_963277665.1 of Viscum album. Taxonomy (NCBI): domain Eukaryota; kingdom Viridiplantae; phylum Streptophyta; class Magnoliopsida; order Santalales; family Viscaceae; genus Viscum; species Viscum album. The sequence goes on from OY728153.1 coordinate 1,958,275,393, forward strand.
TACGGATATGGAGGGAAAAAACCATCAATGTCTTATGGAGAGTAGTAGAAAAAAAGATTAAGAGAATGTTAACCACAAGAAAATCATAAACATAAGATTGGTTAAACGGTCATTGAATCCCCAGTTGGAAAAGTTAACCGACAAAGTTTTTGTTTTAAGTAACCTTTCATTTTGTTGTGGAATTTATTTAAGAGATTTAATAAGAACGTAAGGAAATATAGTTACTTGTCATGTAGACATTCATTCTTTAATAAATTTTACCACAACCCATCTTTCACTATAAATGGTAACATAACTCAAAAATATTCTATTTATCATAATTGTTTAAGGTGCCAAATATTAACACGTACCATTTAGATTAGGAAAACTATTTTTTAATAACCAGAGACTTCATGTAGGCTAGTGGTAGGTGATAAAGTCATGTCGCACTATGGTTGTGGGTTCGATTCCTACAACTTTTTCCGACGCGACGGGTTATCCCCGAACCTACAGGTTATCCTTTTCCTAAAAATATAGTATTATAATATTCCAAAAATAATCTTCAGAAATGTCTTAACCTTAAACAATACTATCAAAGGTTAAACATAATCCATTCCAACCTTTATAGTTACTCAAAATACCTCTGTCCAGACTTTCTCTAAAAGGTCTCTAAATTCAAAAATAAATTGTAACATCAGATTCCCCAAACAAGGTAAATATTCTCTTATTGTCACATACTAAAAATATGATTACCTTCATCATATGAAAACCTTAATGAAAAAAACATGTACTACAGTACAATCCTTATATAGCAAATTATTCTTATAACCAGAATATAATCCTTGATTCCAAATATATTAATTATTCAACATCATCTGTATCAACAACATAAGCATGGCCTTGATCCCTTGGCCTTTTCTGATGTATGATTCCTTGGCGCTTAGGAAATTCATTTGTATAATGCCCCATTTCTATACAATTGTGGAATTCAACATTGATAGACTCTTTCTTTCCCTTGCAATCACGAGCCTGATGACCTTTTTCTCCACATTTTTAACAAACTCCCATTCCTTTTAGGCAAGTACCAGGATGATTCTTTCCACAATTATCACATAATGGAAAATCCTTCTTTCCCTTTTTCCTTTTATCTGTCTCTTGTTCCACCGTTCTCTTCTTCTATTCCTTGACTTTATTGTCATAAGATTTAGATAATTCCTTTTCTCTCTTGATAGCATATGAGAAAATATCTTACTACGACGAGAAGGTTTATGAGACTAATGCTTGACAGAGAAATGGTTTTAACCCATCAAAGAAATAGTCAATCTTACTTCCTGGGTTACGTATATAATCTGCAACATGCCTTGCTATCCTTGTAATGTTATCTTCCTACTTTGTGACATTACCATCCTCCTTTTGTCTCAGACTCAGAAATTGCCTTTCCATAGCTGCTCTATGGTCAAGAGGGAAGTATTTTTATAAGAAAAGCTCTTTTAACTCCCTCTATTCTATATTTGATAATTCATCATCTTCCTTTGTGTTTTGAATCAGTGACCACCATTGATCGGAATCTCCAGTGAGGCAGTAAACTGCCATGAGAACCTTCTCCCTTTTTCTACTCCCCAAGGTGTGGAATATTTCCTCTAAAGAGGTTATCCATTGCTCAGCTACTAATTGATTTGTAACCCCATTAAATGTTGGTGGTTGTTGCCTCATGAAGCGGTCTAACATTGATCCTCCACGTTGCGGATCAGGGTGCTCCATACGAGTAAGGTTATTATTCAAAACCTGAGTGAGTTGTCCTAGTATGGTGATAATTTGATCAGCACCAGTTGTATCTCCAGCTCCACAATAATAATCTTGAGTAGTAGGACAATCCCTACACGGAGTGCATGCATTGATACGGTTTCCATTCCTCCCAATATGTGACATTTCTAAACAATGTCATAATCTAGATTAGTTTATGAATCAAAATATATAATTACACACTTGTAAAACACATAACATAAATTGAAAAATTTATTTATATAATCCATAATCATGAAATGAAATGTTTTCTTTGAGGAAGTATATACTCATAAACCCTTCATAATGGTTTGTAAAGAAAATGAGAATTATCCTATGCATATCCCCAGGGAGTGTCGTAACCCAGAGTGCAGCAAGGCCCGTTGTCGTGCACCAGTTCCCATTCGAGTCTAGATCAAAGTGGTGTTTTTGGGTTTTACCCCTAGGTACAACTGTGCCAGAGCTGTCTCTACCTTCTCGTATCCAGACAGGGATGTATTGCTCTGAAAACTCACAAAATCTCTACAATACCAAAATTCTAGGAAGTTCTTCTATACTAACCCTCAAAGTATATCTTTGGTCTATGTGCTCTAATCAGAGTTTTTCTAAATCTAGCATCCAAGGTTAGTACTAATCTACCTCTGATACCAACTGTAATTCCCTGACCCCAGTTACCCAGAGTCGGTGCGTTATTACGTAACATCGGCATGATCACAAAAGATCACGTCTCAAAAGACCGATTAGTTTAGTATCCTTGGAAACACTAGATACATTCATAAATGTTACATTACATCATGAAGTGAAAAATCAAAATAACATAGTCTCCATAGTCCACACTTCTATCCCCTTCAGACTATCCCTGTAGGTCAGTCATAAAATATTTCTTCACATGCAGGGAAAAATAAAACATTCAAAGGGGTGAGCTTAGATGCTCAATAAGGATAACAATATAGAGGATGCTTTCATAAATAATCATAAACATTTAAGGCAATGTATAATTAAAACAAAAGACTTTTAAACATGAATTTCAACATAATATGACAAATGTAAAATGAGATAATGCCATTTACTTATTCACATGGATATTCTACGGGCCGAATAATCACATGCAATATAAAAAACCACTTTCATAATGATGGAATAAACAATGTCAGACTATCATAACCACGTAGCCAAGGCCTCGTGCCTAGACTACAAATAAGACTTTGTTAAGGCCTCGTACCAAGACAATAGTTTGTCTCAGGAGACCTGCCGATGCATCGAGGAGCTATAGAGGGCTCCACCTGTCACTTATTAAGTCCAATGTATTCCTCATATGAGCAGGTTTAAACATATCATAAATCATAACATAATTATATTACATAAAACATGCATAAAAAACATAACATTTCCACATTTAAATCACAAGATATAAATACAACACATTGATATAAAAAAACACTTTCAAAACCATTTTCAATACCAGAAAAATGAAATTAAAACATTGTCTTTATTTTTCAATTAATAAAAGTTGTGGCATGTAGAGGAAGTTGAAACTCAAATAATGGTCACGGTGGCGGAGAAGTCGTTGTCGCAGCATACATCCGACAAAAAAACATTCCTTTTTTTCATTTAGTAAAATGCTTCATATAAAATGATTCCTTTCGAATAAACGTAAATGTCAAAGGTGTTTATACACCGTATAAAATAAATTTTTATATAAAACAAAATATGCCTCAATGAATAAAGATTGAGACAAAGTCCCTTACAAAGATAATTTTTAAATAAAATAGATATATTATGTGTATTCTCTATAAGTACAAATAAAGAATGTACAAATACAAGATAGGACATAATAATATCATGACATAATTTGAAAGTAGGAGATTAACCCAAAGAACGGAAATTGGGTTAAGAAGTTCCCTTACCTCGTGTCCGACTTGACTCGATAGTTCTTTAATCTCCTGAATAATAAACTAGAGTTAATTAATATTTTCTTAAGAACCTTTTTCATGTTCATTATTCCTTTTATATTACTTATTACCATGTTATGAATATTATTTAATTATTTAAGTTAATAACGATCATTTTGTCGATCTTTGGTACTTCAGTCAAAAATAAACTTTTTATAATTACAACTTGTTCATGTGGTGAAATATCCATTATATCAAGAATTATATTCATTATTTAGATATCATATATATCATATAATTCCCGTATATACGTGCATTAACAATATTACATAACATTTAGAGGTATGATATTAAATGCACCGTTCATGGAGAGGGTAATCCGTACGTACGCATGAATGCTTCTTTCATTTCTTTTTCATATTTAATGGAATGAAATTATAATTATATAAAGGTATAATATAATTCCAGTATAATATAATTTATAATACCATTTAAGCCATCCTTTATACATCCCACATATGGCATTAACGATTCAAATCACTTTGAGGGGGTGGTAGTCCGGACTTCCTTAAATGAAATTATCACGTTTACCCATAATAGAAATCAGAAAGGTATTCCATAAATAAAAAATACAGAATCATAAGGGAAAAAAATAATATATATAATATATAAAAATATTTTCATCATAATGGCCACCATGAGAGGTGTTAAAAGAATATTGAACAATCATCGTTTCGTGAGGCAGCAATTCGCCACCCATAGAAACAGTATGTTCTTTAACCATTAGGCAAAGGTGTGTGTAAGTTTAGCTCGAATACTTATCATAAAAAAATTCTAGTATATTTAAGATAATTGTTTTTTTACAAAATAAAAGAATAAAAATAGTTTAGGGGGTTGGAGAAGCAAAATAAAACACAACAACATTAGAGAAGACATTACCTTAAAATCGTGTAACTCTTTTTGATTTGAGCCAAAGGATTCCTTGGGTAGACTTCTTCCCAACGTGAGGCTTCTAGGAGTAAAAGAGGGATGTTGGTAGAGTATTTTGGCAGAGTTTTGTTGAGCCAAATGGCTTGGAAAGTGTGAATAAGGTGGTAGTGGTGGGGGCCTTTTATAAGAGGAGAGGAGAGCACTCTTGGAAACTCATGGAATATTACATTATTATGAAGTTATTTTCAGATTTCAAATGTCCCACAATTATATATTTCGAGGATAAGGTGATAAGGGTTCGAAATATACCCATACAATAGGTTTTTGACAAGTGTATGTCTTAGATTTTACAATATCATTTCATTTTATTTAAATCGTTAATTAATGAGGTAATCATTGCATCATCATGGTGTCATAAATATTTTAATTTATTTAATGTATAAATATTAAAAAAAATATAATGATGTAATAAATATTTTTAGCTTTCTAATGAATATTTATAGTCGAAATGTTAACTTATATAATTCCATGAAATAATTGGTTTAGTAAAATAACACATTTTTGTGACAATTTTATTTTTAATTTAAATAAAAAGTTATTGATGTCATTTACCTACCAAAGTGGCTCCATGGGGTCCCCAAGTTGACCCATAGATTTTCATGGTCGTCCATGACTCATAAAATAAGGGTAGGACAAGTGTAAAGGTATTTTCATATTTTTATAATACCATTTTTACCTTAAATTTCACTAATTACCTTTAATCGTGATTAATTAAACTTAAAAGTGACTATTAACAAAAAAATTATTTTAATCCCATTGAACAAAATTTTACATCTTAATGACAACCATATATGTTAGATTTTTGAAAATAAAATCACAGAAGTGGTAATGTTTCATTTAAACGAAAAATTAGTTTTTTAACTACCACTTAGTGGTTTCACTATTAATAAAAAATTGATGGTTTTCAGAACAATGCCAAAATTTCACCCTAAGCTATAATTGATATTACGAATTCAAAAATGATTTCAACTTTAAAAAATTTCAAATATATAAGTTTCATTAATTAATTTTATTAATTAATTTTCACTGTCAAAACAAATAGCGTGTTTTTACGAGACAATATCAATCAAAAGATTGACAATTGTTTATGTCAAATTTCAAAGTGAAATTAATTCTAATGAATGCCATTGGATAAAATGGTAAAAATATATTCTAATTATACTTTAAAACCACTCAATAGTATAATTTATCACTATAAATTATTTTTAATAAAAAAGTTGTTTTTAAATATTTTTCACTATTCATAAACAATTGGAAGTTCTCAGAAAAATAGAAAATAATCAACAGAGGCTAATTTCGATATTCCAAATCCAAAAATGAAGTCCATTTTAAAATATAAAATATATATAATTTCCAAATGTTGGTATTACTATTCATAATGTCTATTTTTATTGGTCGTGGTGTGTTAAAATCTTGAACTTGCATATAATGCAAGCAATTACATTATTGAAAGGGAAGCATATCCTGGATGCTCGGGGTGTTACATAAAATCACTGAATGATATATGAAAATATAATTATATAAAAAATATCTACATCATTTTTATTTCTAACGCAGATCTTTTCACATTCTATGTGATATCATATCTTAAAATCGTAGTTATCATACACAAATAAATTTCAAATTCCATTAGAATCTCATAAACATCCAAAATCCAATTTGGATATACTGATAAACTAACAAGATTATGGTAAGGTTTATCTAATGTGACAATATCTTGTATTTTTTGTTTTAAATATTTTAGGTGTTTACCTTAATATTATTAACTTGATATAGATAAATATATATAAATTAAAATGTAAAAAAAATTAACACCAATATGAAATAATGGTTATAATATCTTCATACCTCATTTGTTATTAGTTTAATAGATCCCAAACTCCAAAGTAAAATATGGTTATACTATTTACAACTATAATGACCCTATATATATTAATTGGTATTCATGATAATGTATCTTTAATATATTATAATGTGACCCTAATATTCCATATCTAAATCAATTGATGAGGAATGGTATCACCAATATAATTTTTAATCCCACATGGAACAATATGATCTTGGTGATCCTCAACATATAACTCATAATAAATGTGATGATTTAGAGGATGTGTATGAATTGGTAAGGTATGATGAGTTGGAGGAGTGAGATCTACATATAGTGTTGGGGGAGGGAGAAATATATATGGATGGGGGGTAGTGGGACCAACAGCATGAACCTATCTTCAAATGTTTGGAAACATCGACTATACCAAATATCTAATCATGTCTTTATCATCTAACCTATGTCTTTATTTTTATCATATAAAGAGTCTATTTTTATTTTTAGAAAAATACCACCATAGATTATTTTTCAGAATGACCAAAAAAATTTAATGATGCAACTATTGGGTATCGACGTACACGACCCGAGTGTTTGGGCATTCCAAGTGTCATATCTTAAACAACCATATGACCCTCATCCTGTAATGTCCTATGTCTCTGCTACTCCCTAAGGGAGTATAGAAAATATTTTTTGAAACCATAAGTATTGTATCAAAATATATGAATTTTATTTAATCAAAATATAATTAATAAATTAAATAACCCCATATAGTATTTTCACCCACAACCCCTGCCTCTTATGAAATATATTTTCCCTTTTCCCTCATCTGGTCCCTCTTTTATTTTTCATTTCTAGATAGGGGGATGGAGGGCCATCCTCTGTGGAACATGAACACTGTGATCTTTGTTTTTGAAATTTCTAGTTATCATTTCTTCTCGAAATATTATACACCATCCCTACTATAATGTATGTGGGTATACATTTTTTAGTACATTTCCTGATGAGATATACTCATTTACTTAAAATTAAGAATAGAGAAATCATTAATATGATCAAAAATAAAAAAAATCAAAATAACATTTCACTAACCAAAACATTTAATTCATCAAAATTGAACAATAATATCACATTTCTTTATTAATATGTAAATATATATCAAATGTATTTTGAGTTTTTCAACCACAAAAAAATGAATTTTGATTTTATGGTTTATTTAAAAAACCTCTATCTCATAGAAGGAAAATCCAAACATTTAATCATAACTCCTATAATATTACGTATTTCATATTTCATCTGATAATAAAGGGAAATCTATATTACTAAAAAATCCATGATATGTAAATTAATAACAAGTTATATTACTAAATTATTATCCAAATATTGAGATATAGTCACTTTCTCAAATCTTCTCTAATAAAAAATTAAAATACTAACTTCACTATGATATTTCAATATAATAAAAGTAATAAATTTTAATTTATTTGAACCCTTGAAAATATCATAACCATTAAAATAATTTGGTATCCTTTGGTCCTTGATATGGTAAACAATTAATTTTTTAAATGTTTGAATCCATGTTTACCAAACAGCAAACATTTTTCCATTGTAGAAGTATATAGTTCTTGTGATGAACCATAACAGGGTACCTCAATAGTATTATGTATACGGTCATCCCTATATGCATGTGTATGATCCTCTCTAGAAGAATGTAGTAGATCATATTTTTTAAACTATCGTAGAAAAAAGTTGAATAAAAAATCAGTACCCACATATTCAAATACAACTAGTACTGTTAAAATTAAATAAAAAATGAAGAATGATCAAAATAATGTAAACTAGGAAAAAACATTTCAATTAATATTTTTAAAATAGTAAATTAACATTATAACAACATCAATGAGATATTAAATAACATAAATCAATGAAATATAATCCAAATATGGTGTGTGAATAACATAGAATTAGTATGCAATTATAAAAATATAACAATTATAGAGAAAAGAAATTAAAAAAATGAAAACAATGATTTCATAAAAATTTAACTAACCTAAAAAGAGTTTATCATTTTTTAAGGTACCTGAAAAAAATTATAATAATATTTATGAGTGATGAAATGAAATGAATGAATGGAAAGAAATACCAAAATGGTGTCTGAATAGTAAAAATACTCCAATGTATTACACTAATTTTTACACCAAAAATAATATTCTTTGAAAATAATATATTTCATTTATTGTTTTAATTTAACGTATTAGATTAAAATAAATTTTTTTCAGAAAATTAAAAAATACATAATTTAAGTAAGGATAAACTTGGTAATATAATAAAAGTAAATAAAACACCAATTTGAATTATTAGATATACTATTTTTTTAAAAAAATATCATAAAAAATATTCTAACATTTTATGACACCCAAGAAATAAAACAGGAAATAAATATATGTCACTAGTAATATTTTCAAATTACTAAAGGATACTATTTTCCAAAATGACCTCCTTATGATCATTTCGTATGGCACAAGCCATGTATAGAACGTGCTGATTAATATTATATATTGATAATTCTATGAATGCCTGGATATTCTATAAATTAGAATCTTCATCATGTTTTTAACCACAAATATAAATTTTTTAACTCTAAAATGATAAAAACCTCATATTAGATTGACTAAGAACATTAAAAATATGTTTTTTATGTTTTTTCATGATAAAAGGAACATTTTTGTATTATATTCTAGTTATATTAACAATTGACATTATGAATTCATCCTTTATAAAAATATTAATATTCAAATCCCCTTTGTAGTTAAACACTAAAACTTGATATTTAGTGTAATTAAATTCCCATATTTAATTAATTACTTTATAAAATTACATTATTTGTAAATACTGGGTTTTTATATTAGGAAATATAGAATTGAATTACTTCTACTGACCCTAAAACACTTCTATTCTATACTAAATTATGTTTTTCTGGTCTATTATATCCAACATAGACATTAATGTCATTCTCGGACCATGTTATCAAATTTAAACATTTCCCACCCACTACCCATATAATTTTATTGATACATCTAACCAAAGAGAAAAAATTGTTTTTATTCCCATTCAAAATACATATATATTTCTTCATTAGATAAAATTTCTTTAACAAATTTATATTCAATGTTATATATGTATAACCATCATGTATGTTATTCATGATTTAAAAATGTACCTTCTTTAACTGTTCACATGTCATTGATTTTACTTTAAATCCACAGATCCCTTTATCCCCATAATTGAATCATCCATGTTCAAATGTTTGAAAAACTATTTGCTCCAATACAAAAAAGTATCTATATAAAACTCTAAAACCACTTCGAAAAAAACTTATCAATAATGGAGGGTCCTGGTCGATATAGATTCTTAACATTCCACTTAAATACCATCCTATAAATTTCAGAAGGATACATATAACATAGATATATGTGTTCACAATAATTATATCTTTCACCAAGGTAACATTTAATTACACCATTATATCAAAATAATGTTGGAGGAAAATATATTTACGTTTATAAAAGTATATAAATATCATAGTTCTCTAAATTAATAAATGTATTAAGTTCAATCACCTTACATAAAATTTAATTAAAATATTAAGACACCTTCAAAATTGGTATTATTATAGATATATTAAATATTCTATATAATATAAATGGTAGGATCTAATGCATAATGAAATTAGAATCATGAGATTTCATAACTATGAAATTTAAATCTTCTAGTGAGAAATTGTTTTATATTTATTGAATAACACCACAGAGGTTTTCTACCATTAGGACAAATTCAAAATCTAATTTTTACCCTCATATATATTGTATAACAAGAAAAAGGTAGGTATTCTCTTCTTCAATCTGGATTTTTAGATAAATTTAAATGTATTCCCATTGTTAATATGTCCAATACTTCACTCAACCCATCCTTATCATTTCTATTAATATCTATCAAATTTCATGTTAAGATGTCACTGTTATTATTCTCAATGTACATGAAATTATTGATCTATTAGATCTCATGTTATCTCCACTATGTAAATTCAAAAAATAATGACATTTTATTTTAAATATTACTATCATTAGGAGATTTTAACATAAATTGTTATGTGATATTAATTTTTTTCACCCTCCCAAAATACTGATCAATAGATAAAGGTTTTGGGAAAATATAAATTATTATGATCCACTGAATTCAAATTTTAATCTTTTATAAGAGTGATCCATAGGAAAAAATGAGAAATAAAAAATCAATAATGTTTTTATCCCATGTTTTAGAATATAATATAAAGTCTTTTGTTTGAAAACTGGATAATCTTTATTCCCCTTAACAATGTATCCAAAATAATTTCTATATGTTGTGAAATCATTTATGGTGAACATAATTAATGTAAGTAAAAAACATTATTCATTTATATAAGAATGATACATCCTATTACCATCCTCCCATAAAATATTCAAATCATTAGCTAATTTTTCCAAGAAAACCTAAATTTCATTTCTGGGATATTTTGGTGTAGAGATCATTAAACTGAATATGAAATATTCTTTTTGTATATAATATAGAAATTATAATTTGTATGTTTTTAATAAAAGAAACCATGAAATATGGTTTCTACAAATTCATTGATATGGATTCATTATATCAATGCACATTCCATGTTTGGGATATATGACTTCATTTCTAAATTTAGAAAATGGTAGATCAATTATCTTCCACTATGGGTAATTAGTAGAATGGTCTAATTTTCAAACACAAATTCAATCACCTTCCTTTCTTCTAATACTATTTTAAATTATTTCAATTAAAATTTAAGTGTCTCAAATATAGAATTATAATAAGATACCAATTTTTTTTGTAAGAGTTTGAGTTTTTGTGAAATCAGCCTATTATTTTTATTTAAACCTATACTATCACACCACAGATTTAGAAGACACTAGCTTAAATTTTACTCCTTTATAAATAGAACATAGTTATTCTTGGAGGAATGTATTTTCTTATACCCCAAACCGATCGATAATAATTGTTTCTTCTCTTTGTAAAATGAATATGGAATATGGTTTACCAAAAGAAGTATACATTTTAATATTTATAGAAACACAATAGAACTCTTATTAGTCCATCTATTTTTTATTCAAGTATATCATGCATAAAACTATTTATACAATTGAAAATTTATTAAAACCCAAATACAATGGTTTTCCATCATCGCCATATAGAATCTCAATTTTCACTCCTTTTATATTTACCTCTAATTCAATATCATTAATCATTAAATCAATTTGATCATACATATCATCTTGCAAATCATGTTCATCAATTAATCTAGAATTCTTACTAGTTTACCCAGAAAATTCTAAAGGTTATTATATGGGTAAAAACCATAAAAAAATTAATTATATTTTATCTCTAGTCTTTCCAACTTCTTTATATTTTTAACATTTCATGTATTAAATTAAAAACATTTCATCATTAGGAACATTTCATTTAAAAAATTCCATAAAATTAATTGAACCCTTCCTCATAATCACCACTTTTTGTACTGTAGTAATCCAAAAACAACTCATTATTATCTTGAAAAAATATCCAAAATTTAAAATAAGTTATTATATTTTTAAATAATATTTTTAATTTATTTTTATAAATAATAATAATTAATAAAATGAATTATTTAAAAAATATACAACATATTTTAAAAAAAATAAACATTTGAGCATATGTAATTATCAATATTTTTAGAAAACAAAAACATTAATCTAAAAACATTCATTCATCAATTAAAAATAACAAATATGAGATATTAATTAGAATTCTATAAAGAGAATATTAAGAAATATAAAAAAAGAAATTTGAATCACAAATAAAATTATAATCACCTAGGATACCAATAAAATATAAAAAATAAACCTAAACTGAATATTGATATCATAGTTGCAATGATTGAGAAGGTAACATTAACGTGAATATGGTTTAAGTGGCGGCTGGCGATGGGTGATAGTGGATGGCAATGGTGGATGATGAATAAAATATAACGTGACATAAATGGAAAATTGGAATGAAAAATACAAATCCAAATAACTTGGAATCATATAAAATAGAAATTACAAATAGAAATAATAAATTGATATCGAAATTGAGAAGATTGGGAAGCTGACACCATTAGGAAGATGGAAGAATCCACGACCAGTGACAGGTGATACTAGATGCCTGTGTTTTTTTCCATTTAAAATATAATGTGACATAAATTAAAAATTGAGTCCTCAAATAATAATTAAAATACATTGTATTCTTGGATAATCATAATAATAAATACAACCAATAAAATGAAATTATATGTACGGAAACTGATATTACAACACTAATGAGATGAATGCTCATGTTCCAGTCAATCATGGGTGATGGTTGATGGAGGTGGTTGATAAAAATAATATAGGTTGAGGGAAACAGATAAAATATCAATGAGATATAAGGTGATGGATCAGATAATAAAAATAACCATGTCCATGTAACAAATATGGAAGGGGTAGGGTTCACCGCCTGATAAAAAACATAAGGTTTTCATGTGAGTGAATGAATCCAAAAATGGATTCTATTGACACTTGATTAAAATTATTAAACTTTACATTTATATTATTTAATAAATGACAATAATTATAATAATATTCCTCTTAGTTATTGATAAAACAATGTGAAAAATTCTAGTGATTTATTTTCCACATCATTTATTTAGTAACCAACATATTAAATCACTATATTCACATCTTCTATTCAATAAATAATGTGAAAAATATTCATGATTTAATCACCATAGATGTTATTAAATAACATATTTGGTAAATCATTTTTCCATTTTATTTATAGATAACAGATTTGGAAACCATCTTAGGATATATAAATTGTTTTACTATGGTGATAAACCTATTTGTCATTATTTATATAGAATAGTTGACCAGCTTCTCATCCCAAATTGATTTCATTCCAATACAGGCTTCATTTACTTACTAGAAGGTAGATATGTATAGGATGATATGATAATTGTAACTATGACTATGTAGAGTTATACTAAAAAAGTTTTACCAGGGGATGATCATGACACATATGGTAGTCCTGGCTCATTCAACATGATGATTGGTAACCCGTAGACTTTTCCTATTATTTTATATTTCTATAATGAGATATTTTCAGACATATTTAGGTAAATTCCCCTTATAAAAGAGTTAAATTTCATAAATATATTATACTAGGTGCATAAACCATTTCAAAAACTCTTTATCCTATGGAACTGACTGAACTGAAGGAGCTAAAGGTGAAGTATGATGACTTATATCATAAAGGATTTATCAATATGAGTACCTCATTATTTTTTGAACCTATTTTGTTTTCAAATAAGTAATATGTAATTTTTACACTACACATTCATTATTAGAATTTTGACTAGGTGATAATGAATAAAAGATATCATTTTCTTTTGATTGAAGATCTTTTTTATCAGTTTTGGGGACATTTGAGGTTCTCCATGAGTGATCTTAGATTAGGATATCTTTGGTTATGTTTAAGAGATGATTTCATCATGAACCAAATTTTTTGGAGTATGAATTGGATATATGAGTATATGGTCAATAATTTTGGATTGGTGAATGTATAAGAAGTGTCCACAGATCTTTTAAAAAAGATCTTCTACCACTAACTTGATTCATATTTTTTGTGTTCATTGATATCATCCACATCTAATAATATATTCTATATTATTATGATATACACATCGAGATGGGCTTGAACACACTTCGAGAACATTGGATTTATGCCAAGATCTTAATTGTAACCTATTGATTCATAATCTTATATTCATGGGGATTTGGTTTCTAAAATAAGTATATCCCTGGACCTAGATAAATTAAAGGTATAGAGTACCCAGACACATAATTAAAATGTGTTTTATGTTAGATGATTCTTCAGTTTATCAATATACTACTAATGTATTATCAAGGAATCCTACAATCTATAAGCACCAAAGAATTACTTGAAAATGAAGGGAGTAAAATTACAGTTGTCAAAAATGAATGAAGAAGTGTTTATATAGATAAATAGGAGGTTTAATATTGATATAGTATTTATGCTTCCAGATACTAGTATAAAATATATAGTATGATGTGTTTCATTAGGCATTGGTTTCAGAGAATTATTGATGGATATATAGATGGTAATTTCTTATGGGTCATGATATTTTTTACATAATGATAAAAACTACCCACTCATGAAATGGAGTCATAATCCATGCTCTATTCATTGATGTGTTATATAAGATCCCTCTTTAGTGATATTTTTTTAGTCTACATAGAATACAAGAGCCTTTATTACATCTTCACTCAATGACACGTGAATATGAGGTAGAAGAACTGGTTAAGGTATCTTCAAATTCATTACATTTAGATGGATTCTATAAAATGAAAATTCAACATCATAGAAAATTCCTTAATCCTTAAGATAGAGGTTGAGTGGGATCATAGTGAGTTACCTTTCTAACATTAGTGGTACTTGATAATCTTGTTGGTTGAATGGAGGCTGGGTTTTTATTACCACCAGGGTTCACTAGAATGTTATCCCGTAGTGGTCACATATTCACTAATACAACATGTAAAGGATATATAGACACTGACCTAGAGTGTGTTGTGATATGGGAATTGCAAGATAGAGGTGTCATGATACCGAGGTGGTTGTTGGGTGAAGAAAATTTGATCCTTGTGCATGGGAGAGTGGTATTCCATGATTCAGTTATAGGAGGTGATGAGGAACATTGATACTTCTATATTGGTGTTCAATTATAGTTTGAAACATATGTACCCTAACATCAAGAAACTATTTTTTGGGCATAGGATAATGAGTATATCACTGGTTCAGTTTTCTAATGCCTTTCATTCCATAGTATAAAGGCCAAGATCCCCCATATTGGTTTTCTTCTCTAGCCACGTCTTGTCCCATTGTTGATGTGGAAATACATCACGATTGGCATTTTGGTATGGTTACCTAGAACCCTAAGGACTCATGATGTTGTTTGGGAGATTTTATATTGGTTTCTAATTGTTTTTAACATATTAAAAATCATATAGACTCACTCAGTGGATGGTAAATGAATGTTGTATATCTATGATATTTTATGATTATACCAAATTCCCTTGAAAATTTTCTAACAAGTATTCACATTTATTTTCATTAATATTGAAGGACTTGAATAATGATCACAGGACTCATCTAAAATTGAGTATAGTGTACCACCTTCAGATTGAGGGACATTCAAAAAAAAAATTCATATACTATAGGATATTCCTAATGATTCAGTTCAAGAAAGTAGTGGATATTAATATAATGACCATTAATTGTTTCTGTTAAAATAAAACAATAGTTTTTATGCTTTGATTCAGAAGTAACCTTAACAAGGTCATTAAGAGAGACCATGATTATCAAAGATCTATTGGAATGATGTTTGTGAGAAGTAGGTATGGGATCCAATTTAGTTCAAGTGACATTTTATGGAGTGAAACTAATTCAGAATAGGTTGATCACCACTCCTAATTGGAAGATGTCATATAGAGACTATATGAGTATACCTTTAGATATCTCAATGGCTGATAATGTTTTATAGTTATTACGTCCTCATTTAGGTCACTGACATATAGGGAAGTATGAAAATATATCCCTATATTATTTTGAAACATTATTTATCACTAACTCTATTGGAAAATTATAACATATTTTGTATCATCCATTAAATTTACAAGGTGTGAACATTATGTTTCATGTGTCTCATCTTCGGTGGAACATACCTGATCTAGAAAAAGCTATAGCATATGATGAGATTAATTTATATTCAGATAGTTCTTCTGAGGAGAACCAGGTGCAGATCATTGAACATAAAAAGAATTCCATTTAATGATATATTGAATAATATTTTTGGATCCTATGGTATAATTGATGAATATAGTGTGAGATGTAGGAGTTGGAGTATGAAGTTAAATATTAGTGGTTTGAGTTATTCTAGCTAGACTATTAGAGAATATTTATTAGGATAATAATATAATAGAGGGGAATAATTGTAACAATACCATTCATTAAATATTCTTAAAACACTATTTTATTTATATTTTTTATGCATTTTTTTGTGTAAAATTAAAATTTTCCATTTAAACTCATGCAATTTTTTGGAAAATATTATTTTAATCGGGGTAACTCATATATTAAAATTGATTCATAATGGTAAGATTGGTTTTCTATTAGATACATATATGTCAATCCACATTTATATGGGATGTTAAGTTAAGGTGGAGTTCCATGCACAATATAAGGGACAAACCACCCTCAATAAGGGAAACACCTAGTTTCCAATGGATATATAAGTGTATATATTATTTAGAAACGGTTTTGTATGTGTATCCCTAAGATTATAAATGTTACGTAAGAGTAAAACATGTTCTATGTAAGTCTGTATTTGATATCTATACACTATATATTGTTATAATATCATATGTATAAGAGTAGTACAGTGTTTATAGTGGTTATGTTAGTGTAAATGATGTGTTATGTAAGTGTAAATTCAATTTCAATAGTGATGCGTATGGAAAAATATGAGTTCTGTATGGGTAATTCTTATATCAAGTATTGTTTACACCAAAATTATAATAGTTATGTAAGGGTAACTCAGATTTTTAGTGTTGTGTGTAAGGGTAATTCAGTACCTTTATACAATTGATAAAAGGTACATAAGGGTAAAAAATTACCATTATAAAGTAAACTTTTAACTAAAAATTTATTAATAACCATTTTCATTTTCTTCTTGGCGGCTCATGACTGTAACACATATGAAAAATCTAAAACAAATATTCATGGAAATTAATTAATTTAACTCATTAAAGTAATAACCACTATTTTTAAATATTTATTTCCATCACATTCAAGAGTCTTTAAAATAACATATTAAATGATTAATTTATTTTCAAGAATATCTTCACTATGATCCCCCTATAGCCTTTTAATAAAAAAAATCTTTCACTTATCGTACCATATTTTTGGATATTTTTTGAGTTCATGCCATTAAAAAACTACTTTACATTAGATTTATGTACTCTTCTTTGACCAAACCTAGTTCTCATATCGGTTCTAGTATTTTTTGAATAAATTGATTCCCTCTTCCATTGGATGTGGTGTCTTTAAGATGAAAATAAATCCATTTAAGAATTATTACTCCTTTTTCATCATTTCATGAGGTACATTGAATATAGATATTATTTTTCTCCTAGAGAAATTGAATTATGATATATATAATAATAATAATCTTGCAACTAAAGAAGTGATATAATGAATTATCATCTTCACTTTATACAGGATAATTATAGAGATAGATAATTATTATCGTATGTAAATTATATTTTCTCTAAGGAAGAAAGTTCATCTCATTTCATAATATAAATTAATAATTTTTACTTAACAATAATAGTAGTATTGAATTATAGAATTTTTTCTATATATCTAGGAGAGGGAAATTATTTTTTCATGTGGTTGTTGGTGCCAAAATTATGAAGGAAGAAAAGTCCCAAAGAAGGCCCCACAGACAGCCTCGCGAAGCCCCTTCGTGGAGTTCCCCAGCACCACGGCCACCGCGATGAAAAGAAGGTAGGAGGCTCCGCAAATTCATTTGACGTTCGTGAGCCCGCCGCAAATCAAAGAAGGAGGGAGGCTCTGTGAACACATTAGACGTTCGCGAGACCTCCATGAAGCACAGGAGGTGGGATGATCTGCGAACGAATTTGACGTTTGCAAACCTATTGCAAAGAGAAGGAGGAAGGACGCTCCATGAAGCCATTTGACGTTCGTGAGCATGCTGCGATGCCACCCGACCCCTTTTCGCACTGCTTGAGCCCCGCTCCGCGGCGCCCCATGCCTATACATACTAGGCTCCCCCTTAGCTCTGGAGGACGGACAATCCGACATTTCGTCTTCTCATCTCTTGAATCGTGAAGCACACTTCCACTCGGAGAAACATGAGCTGGGAAAGGTATTTATGCTTCGTGATGTGCCTCCCCATTGTCTCGTTTTGATCCACTCTTCCTAGAGGGATGCCTTTCACGATGCCTAAGAACTTTCGTGAAGGAAGGGGATACCCAAGCGAACCCAGGTCATCACAGAGTGTTTATGCTTTGCAAAGTACCCTTCATGTACACTTGATCCATTTTCTAAAGCAGGATCACTATACTTCGTGAAGCACATTACTTCCCGACACCGTGCTTCATGAGGAACCTTTTCTACGCGAGGCTGTGCTCCTCGAACGCACATACACTTCGCGAAGAACCTCCCATTTTCACATATTCCCAATGTTATGGATACGAAACCCCACTTCATGAACCACACCTCTTCATAAGTTCCCTACATCACGCAGAGAAACAGAGCTCCATAAGGTCCTTGCCTGTGGACTCCTCTACTTGGAAAATCCATTTCCCGTGCGACCATCCAGGTTGGAACGATGTGACTTCAAAGTACCTTGGATGATACCACCCGTAGCATTACTGCTCCTAATGATTCTGCGCATAGGCACACTAATGGATATTGCTTCTTCACATAGCCACGCTAACATGGACCCCTTGATGGTTCACTCCGCGACACCCCATCACCACGACATTGCTGGTAACTTCCCTCCCACAAAGACCAGAGGGTACCTGTAACGTATGTCCTAGGGTTATGGTGTAAACCAACATCCTCTGACCAACAGGACGTTAAACTGGAAAGCACTATCATCCTCAACACATGACGTTAAACTGTAAAATCGCCCTGTGCCTCTCCCGTGGGGTCCCCTCACCTTGGACATTCTCCACGCCCCCTGGTCTCTAAAGGGGATGATATCCTCCCTCTAGGAGTGGCGTTTGTCTGTGGGGGAAGGGCATCCATCTTGGTGTAATCCCCTACTCCTCCTAATTTTCTCGGTGCAATCCCAGTGGAGGGAATTATAGGGAATGAGGCTCCCCCTTTCTTCAGTCCCATGTCCCTCTCCTTCTTTACTTTGTCACACATGAGCCTCCATCCTGGAGTAAATCCCAGCACCATGGGTAGCCTCAGAGTGTAATCCCCACTCCTCTTCACCTCCCACTGACGCACCATTTGCGATGTGGTCGTCAGGCCCCTTCTGCCTCTTGTTTCTCACACCTAGCATGACTCGCGTGGGAATAGAGTAAGCATCGACCATGACAATAACCCAATCCTACATGATGTTAAACTGTTTTCCCGAACTATGTGGACATTGATCCATGTCAATCCATGGTACGTAGGAAGCCTCCATGAGGTTAAATCCCACCACCCGGTCTTTCTGACCATGTCAGTTCACCAAACACCTTGTCCTGCTTAGAGAATAAGAGCCAAATTCAGCCGTCAAGCGTGACGTTAAACTTTATATCTGAAATACGTGGTCTTTGATCCATGTTAAGGCATGGTACATAGGAATAATTCTCGAGGTTGAAGACCACCATCTAGTTGTTCTGACACCCCTTCATGTCAGTTCAACAACACCTTTTTACCCAAACTACGAGGACTTTGATCCATGTCAAGGCATGGTACGTAGGAGGCCTCTCCGAGGTTCAAGACCACCACCCGGTCATTCCAACCATGTCGGTTCACCACATACCTTGTGAAGCCTACAGTGTAAGCCCCACAAATTCCGGAACTATGTTGTCTTTGATCCATGTCAAGGCATGGTACGTAGGAAGCCTCCCTGAGGTTCAATCACACCATCCACCTGGACCCCTGATCCATCTTCATGTCGGTTTTCCGACACACCCCATTCTAAACTACGTGGCCTTTGATCTATGTTAAGGAATGGTATGTAGGAAGCCTCTACGAGGTTCATGCCCACCACTCCGTCATTCGGACCTCATTCACATCGGCTCACCCATATCCTGCATGACGTTGAACTGCATTCTAATACAGCGGTAAGCCATTGTGATCCACCACCCAAAATAAGGGGAATTTGATCCATGTCAAGGCATGGTACGTAGGAAGACTTCATGGGGTTAAAGCATATTACCCATCAGACCCCCAGTCCATATTCACGTCGTTTCACCAAAACAAACCATCCTGAACTACACAGACTTTGATTCCCTACCACAGGGATATGTAGTAAGTCTATTCGAGACTCAAGATCAAAACAATCATCTATCCTAATTCTTCACTGGGCCACCACATCACAGTGAGGTCATGCCACCCCATTCCCGTCCACAGTATTTGGGAAGCCTCCCACATGTTACCCCCAATATCGTTGTTCCCTCAAGGGGGTTCTTTAATCTAATCTACTCTAGCTAGTGTTCCGATCTGTCCGATCTTTCCCCACTAGACGTTAAACTCATGACATACCCTGTGTCAAACATGGGAAGATGAGGAAAACCTCAGATACATGCCTATGGCATATGATTCCCCGCATTTGATGTGGGATGAATCGAGATTACACGCCCTCGGGAAGCCCTATAATAAGGGAAAGAATAAAGACACACCAATCCCCAGCGTCCAGACATGCCAGTGATGCCCAACGTAACTACTCCCCAAACCGAAGGTTGCTTCCCTGACCAGACCCCTAGGAATGTCTTGACAGATGCAACAAAATTAACTTGTGTCCATGAAAATATGGAACCGAGAAGAGTTTCATGAACAATGTATTATATCTATGAGGGAGACCCAGACTAGGTGACGAGTATCTAAGAGGAATCTATGGAAGGAAGAACCAGCATCCCATCAACCTGTTTCAATCATGGATTTGGCATCCCTGAACATTGGGTGAATGTCACCCGCCTTTGGAATGCGGGAATGCGGGGTAAAAAAAAGTCGTGCATGTCGCTCCCAAGCGGACAGATGCATGTGCCCCGGTGAAAGAGTTAACAATTGTGGTATTTTATTTATTTATGTAAATAACATTATTGGTATTAGTTATAAATATTTGTGGCAAGGGTATATAGAAAATAAATACATAGATGATATTTGGGTGATGATTCCTAGCTAAAATATGAATTTCTTCATCAACAAATCTAAGGTTGGAAGTTCTATATCATTTAAGGCTCTTATATACACATGTTTATAATGAATAAATCCTGTTATAGAGTTTATTTCTTCACTTATTGAGTATGATCGCATGTCCTTGTGTGTGTGTTTCCCATTTCCACATTTTATGATTATTAAATGTACATGTCTATATTTTTAATATATTTCTTTTTATTTCAGGCTATATTCGTTTATCATACTTTCCCTTTTGTGTATTACCTTCCCATTCGAGGTTAAGATATTTTTACATGTGATAGGTGACCACTTTGGTGTTATTACACCTTAGAGTGGGAGTGCACATGATGAGCGACGACAATTATAGTAGAGCATGATATGCTTGTTTCGTATTCCTTACTCGGTTCACCTTGTTGATTCCTGGTATCATGTCATCCTTGTGTGTCGACCCATACATGATTCACATTATTGATATATAGTAACATGACTATACTTTTTGTACCATGTTGATACTGAGGAGAATGGTCATCTCAATGAACCTTGTGGATATCAAGTGACATTTGGCCAGTATTATTGAATATGTTGATAATGTATAACAGATTTCATAATCATTCTATTATAAACCCGATGAAATTATGGTCGAAGATTTTGTAGTCCTATTTACTGCACAACCACTTAATCCATGATTATGTTTTTTATGCATTCATATAAATTAATTATTATTCTATAAAACACTAATTATAAATGTTTTCACTTTTTAAGTACATATGGCTGTACCAAAATAGGTTTTATTACTCACACCTGATATGGGCATCCTTATGAGAATGTAGAATACATGTATAACTATTTGACTAATAGAAAGGGGTCTTAGGATGATGATCAAGAAGTGCAGTATAAATATAAATGGTGGGATTGAGGTAGAATTTAGGAGACAATATAGTTTTCTTATTTATATTTTATTTGTAAATATACTATGGGTTTTCTTTCCACTTTAGAAGGTTGTTCACTTTGTTTTTTGACTGGTATGATATCATAAGAGTTTTTACATGTTTTCTATAATTATTAATTTATTTATATTCTATAATTTTATTATCTATCATATGACATAATACTATTGTTATAGTCTCCTGACTAACAGTTATAAACAATGACTGTTTGTAGGAAACCTCTTGTGTTTTTGGAGGTGTACAATAGGTCATATGGCACACTGGTTAAATCTTGATGGTTTGGGTCAATGGGATTAAAGGTGGATTAAAATTTTTAAACTCATAATCTAGATTATATTATATATGTCATATTTATTTTTTAATTTCATCCTTATAAAAAGTGAAAATATGTTTGTTGAAAAAATGATGTCCTCTCTTACTAGAGGTTCCAGTAAACACAATTCATAAATTATGATTTCATTTTTCAATAGAAAAGTTAAAAAAATTAATACCTATTCCATTATAATAATACATATTATTATACAGAAATTAATTATTACATTTTATATAAAATAAAAAATAGATTAAAAATGTACGAATGTAATGACATGATGTTTGAAAAAATTACTCATTTTGAGGACAACGGATTTTCATTTGAATAATCCTTTGAAATTAAGGTATTTGGATAATTTGGTGTTACTAGAAGATTATATAAAATTAATAATATTGTATGGGAAGAAAAACAATATTTCTAAGAGGAAATTAAATATTTGTGGTGGTCTTTAGAGGCGGGGGACATGCCCCTTAAATAAGTTGTGAGAATGTAGTTTTTTGTAAATATTTCAACTGAATTTAGAGATATAACATGTTCCACATGTCAAGAAGTGTGAAAAATATATGATAATGTTTTTTTTATAATATAGGGTTGATAATACCTTGTTAATTAATTTTCACAGTGTTTTTGAACATGATTATATGTCCTTTAGTATTTGAATTATGAATTTTACTATTTCAGTTTTATCATGGTAACAAATTTTCACCTATGAAATTTAATTTTATTTACTAAAATTAAAATTAAACTTATTAAATATTTTAAACATAATTACTCTAAATTATAAATCCATATTATTTGAAAATATATATATATGTATGGATAATTAACATGGGAATATGCAATGTGTGAAAACACTTTTATGAAAATTCTATTTTAAATATTGGAATTTATGTCGAGGAAAATATTATAAATGAATTTTATTTTCATGATAAATTTTTTTTATAAAAACTTGTTATTTTTCTTTCAAAGAAATGAAAAAAAGTTGTTACAAAAAAATTATTAAATAAAATGACAAAAAATAGCTTATTTTATTCAAAATATTACTTCAACTAATAGAATAGTAAACCATCATTTTATAAATTCATAATAGAATTTAATTTAAATTTATAAATTTAAAAAATTTATACTTATATTATCGTATAATTTTTTTTTCAATTTTTAAAATTTATACATATGCCTTAGTATGGTCAAGAACAATATAATTTTAGTAAATACTGTATTTTTTATTATTCACCTAATTGTCATTTATTTCATTAAAATCTAAAAAATAAGACTTATTTTGTTATTGAAATTATTAATTTAAAATGAAGATAATTTCATCACGTTAAAAATCTAAAATTTATAAATTTACATTTTTAATAAGTATTATATTGAAAAAGTGTTTTTATATAAATTATTTAAATTTCTTTAAATTTGTAAATTAAAAATGTGTAAAATGCACCTAAATTTAATTATTAAATTAATAATTACCTTTTTAGATTATCATAATTTCTAGTTATGTTCTTGGGATAATATCTATTAATAAGGTAGACTCTAGCTCCAGTCAAGAGTGATTATTCAGCTGGCATAGATCTAGTGGTAATTGCCATGATCTTGAGTTTCTACCATATAAGATTTAACTCACATGATAATTGTTCATATTTAGATTTGGGATTCAAATAAGTAAAAACCTAGGGAAGCTATATACAATGCAATCTATGAAAAATGAACTAAAAAGGGCGACTCAATCTACCTGATGGTATTTGTTTTCATTTTCTTCCAGGATTTCATAATACGATTTCTTCCTTTTATATCAATTAAATTATTGATTTTTATAAAAATATAATATTAATTTAGCCTAAAACAGTATCATTTTAGTTCATTCCTTCGTATAGAATGATTTTTTCATGTAATATATGATTAAGGAATATAAATAGTAAAGTAAATGTCATTGCATTCTACCTCTATAAATAAATTCATTCTTCGTAATATTAATTATCACAAACTAATAACACTACTGAAGGGTACCCAAACATAATATTGACATGATATATAAAATAAAAGAGATGAAAACTCCTGAATATTATAGACTAATAGATCATATATCTTTTGAATAATAATAAGAATTATATATTATGATTCTCACCCATTTATTCTAAATATATCTCTATTGCTAATTATTAAGTGTTTCTAGAGACTTAACTTGTATAAGATTAATTTCAAGATCATATTTCCTATCAAATAGTAATTCCATGATGATTGTTATATTATCATATATAATTGGATAATATTAACAATAAATCATAATCCCATGATGTTTTCTCATATATCACCATTATATCAACCTATAATACCTTTTCAAAACATGGTTCATCTTATAACACTCTTTATTCTACCTATGATAAACAAGGTTGCATTCTGATAAAAATATCAACTTAATCCCTAAAATTAATTTTGAAATAAATCCTTAGTAATTGTTTATTATGATAATATTATCAACCCAATCATATCCCCAAGGATTTTATTTCTTGGGGAATTGTCCTAGGCCCACACATGGGGCACAAAATTAATGAATTGGTGGATATTCACGATACCATTTTTAGGGTGACTATAGCTATATTTATTTTTTTGATAATCACATCCAATCACATTGATCCATATAGGGATACAATTTCTAAGAGAACTAAAAATATTCCCTTTACAAATACACAAGGATGTTATCCTATACATAAAATATTTCCTTAGACTAATACTGAGGGTTTTCACTAAAATTATCCTATCCTAGTCCCTAAAATATTAAATATTACCTCAACTACCCTAAAGGGTAATCAATACCAATGAAATTATGATAGAACCTCATAATAAATTAATGTTATTACTAACTCTTAAATGATCAACAACTGAAAAATCATAATATATAATGTTATATAAACTATTATTTAATATAGAATATTACAAACCATTGATGAAACCATCATAATTTCACAACATAAGTAAAATATTTCCTTTCAATACATTCATACAAGCGTTTTGGTTTATGTTTTTTATATCATTATGAAAAAGCATTATTTAACAAGACATATTTCTTTTTCCACTAATCGAACTTTCATCCAATATAATTAGTTTCACAATCCATAACATTTCTTCAAGATTTCATATAAATTATCTATACATGATACATTTATAATGATTTCATATATATTACTTTTATCATAACTGAATGAAATATAAACATAAGAAAGGGATGAGCTCAGATGTTCTATGAGTATAAAAAAGTGATAATTGTTAGTGATCATAGAATATTATATGATAAAAAATGTGTATAATATAATAAAATAATAATTTCATAACCAATAAATAATATAATATAAATCAGGGAATAAGTCAATGGATACATAATAGTGTGGAATGTCATTGTAAATAGAAATAGCCATGGAATATTACAAATCCTAAAATAGAAAGAAACATAGGTTGGTGGAATAAAATTAAAAACAACTTAGTGATATATAATTTTGATAATAATATTAAAATATTTTGAACAAACTCATTATTCCCACACTTATATGAACAGTATCATTAAATCAATTCCCGCAATTGTATGAAAAATCATTATACCCAAACCATTGTGAACGACTTTATTATTTACAAGACTTTCTATATCATGAGATATATACATAAATAAATTCATTTTAGAGAAATAAAACATCATAAAAATAATAATCCGTACTTATTTGATCCATAAGACATCATTCATTCATTATAAAAACCAATCAAATGAAAATGAGTTTTCTATATTTTTTAAAATAGAACCATATGAGAAAAACATTCATAATTCATTCATTATTCAAAAAAATTATATAAACATGGAAAAATACATATCTATAGATATTTATAACCATTCAAGTTAATTACCATTAAATAATGATAACATAGAATATAATATTTACACTATAGAAATAAAGGGTATATGGGTAATTCACTAAACTTCATAATTAATAGATATATGGAGTCTATGTGAACACCATTTATTTAAATAAATGATATAAATATATTCATAATGGAAAGGAATTGGAATAGTAAATAGGATAAAAACCCTTTTATGAATAGGAATGTCAATGGTTACGATCATTGCAATGATAGAAAAGAAAATTTCATTGGCCATCCTAGAAAATAATGTGTGTTTATGCATTTAAAGAATATACTTTATCAAAAACTTGATATATCAAATTAATATGACTTAAATAATAACACTTTTTTATAATTTTTGAAAAATGTTTTTTTAAATAAGAAATATGAATGATATTTTGAATATATTTTAAAAAAAAATATCTTTTATAAAAATCAAGAAATAATAATGCCCTCAAGAAGCCATGAAAATGTAAATTGAAATTTTCATATAAATTTAAAAATCTGGTAAAATAATTTTTCACATAGAAAACATTAAATTTATTTTTTACTATAAATTCATAATATATTCTTAAAATGACGTTTTTTGGGTAACATAAAAAATTTATTTTCAAAATATTTAGTGAGAATGTTATAAAAACTTTTTTTGGAAAACTAAAATTAATAATAGATATTTGACCATATATAAAGGTTCTAAAATTTAATATGGGGTGGAAGGTTAAATATTCAATTTTGAAATGTTTTAAATCCTTTTTAATATTGTTAAATATATTTATTGAAATCCCACTTTGTAAAAAATAAGAAAATATCCATTTTAATATAGGGTAAAGAAAATATATAGGTCAAATGACATAACACCTAAATTTTTTTCTAGTTATAAAGGATAATGTTGGTGGCGTATAAAAATATGGGCAAGTAGTGGAAACCATCCTTATAAATGATGGTAATTATTCTTAGCAGTGACATAACTATTTTGGAAGAGATCTATAAAGGTAAACTATTTAGATTGATAATTACTTCTCCCATGAGAGTAAGATAATGTTCCAGGAAATAAAATATTACTCTAGAAGAAACCATTATTTGAAGAATTATATTATATAATAAGCATTATAATACATTAAAATAAGTTGAGTAAAAATAAAATATTTCAACGTTAATATCTTTTGAAAAAATAAATCCAAATAAAAAACAAGGTATGGATATTTAAACAAAATTAAATCATTTAATATAGGTTGAGTCATTAATTATTTATAAATCAAAACATAGTAAATATATCATGGTTTATAATATTAAACGTGTCTCATGGAATTATTTTTCAGAAAAATAAACCCTTATAAAATTAGAAAATTTTGACTCCAAACCCATGAAAGATATGAATTTGAATAAAAATATTAAATAACATTTATAATTAGAGTATCATGTTAAAAAATACTAAAATTGTATACGGATGAAAATTATAAATAAAATATGGTTAAATAATAAATATATCCCCATGTGTAAATTTTAAAAAAAATACCCCTTATCTTGTTTCCCCATATAGTTTAATGCAGACTATAAAACTATATAAAAAACAAATATCTTAATCAAATATTTTAGAATATTTTTATTATACATAACATATTATTGAAATCATTTTTAATTATTATATACATTTGAATTACAAATATTTTATCTATTTTCAATATAAAATGTGGGTAATTTTTATTGAATAGACTACTTTCAAATTTTTGGCATTGTTCTTCGTTCTTATAAAAAATTAAACAATTCTTGGTTAATTTAAATTACAGGAAGTTAAGATGAAAATTAATTTGTAATCATTGAATTTCATTCTAGGTTTTTATCATTATTGTCCAAAAAGAAAAAATCCATGATAACCATATTCCATTGACAGTAATCAAACTATCATTGGTATATTAATTAATGTGTTTAATATTATTAAATCCATTAAATAACAAAAATAAAAACATTAAATAATTTTATATTTCCTGTATTATAAATTTTTAATTTCTAACAATCAACCACGATATTATTATATATTTTTCATGTTGGTAGTTAGACATACCAAAATAAGAAAATAATATTATTATTGGATGAGTAATGTTTTTGAGTTAGTTTATTTTGGAATAATATCACTATTATATAATAATAATTATATTATTTATATATTTAAATTATTTGAAACAAATTTTAATAATTTATAATAAATAATAAATAAAAAATATGAAAAATAAGATATATAACTTTTTTGAGGAAATAGTCCGCACAACTCATGGTTAGCATTTTTATTCCCCAATGAATGATTAGGAAAGAATGTGGATCAAAATTTTCCTCTTCATAGTATTAATTATATATAATATATGAGAAATTTATTCATCATTTTAATCATAATAACAGGTGAAGAATGGTTTTGGTCAAAAGTTGAAATTATTTATTCATATAGGCATTACACTGAAGAATTCATGAATAACTAGTACTCGCCCCTGTATTCTCATAGTGTTATAAAACAGTTTTTAGATTATGTGTTCACACAGTACTATGGTTCAATTATTTTTTAAGAATACGATACTGCATTATAATTTTAATAACGAAAATGAATAATCAATATTTTTAAATCAAAAAATAATTATACTTATTAATAAAATATAGTTGGACAATTTATAAGGACATCATTATGATAATAGATTTAATTTCGGATCAATATATTCAAAATTATGTACAATAATTTTTAGGAAATAAATGATTATTTTGAGTATAGAGATTAGAAATAAATGAATGAAAATAAAATTGAAATTTGACATTTGAAATTATGAGAATTATGAGAATTAATTGTCATAATACAAACTTATAGTTATACGTAGATATATTGAAACAGTACATTACAAAGAATATCTGTTTTTGTAAAAAAAAGAAGAAGATATATGTACTGCGTTTTTCATCCATGCATGCCCTTAGAATCAATGACTTTCCATCCTATATTTATGACATGGAATACTAACCTTCCCTTTAGGCCATTTGTTAAGAACAATTCTCCAATAATATCCAAATAATTTAGACATTATTCAATTATTTTGAGTCTATGGTAATCAAAGTGCATGCCCTTGCATATATATCTACATAAACCCCTAGAACGCACAAAATTATTCCAGAAATCTTTTGTTGGACAATAAGTGGGCATTTAGACACTATGATTTTGGTTATGATCAAATTCAAGAGATGGATTTGATGAAAGTATCATGGAATGTGAAGACCATCGGTCCATGATCCCATAGATATTCCTAGAAGAGATGGTGGAGGGAAACCGGGAGTATGGTTTGAACCTGTTTGATTCCAGGGAGTGGGGAAGTTCTGGGACGTTACATATTTACCTCTTCCATAAAACAAATAGTGTGTTTGAAGGAAATTGGAATGCCTACACTAGTTGAAGAGATATGTGTTTCATCTACCCAACTCCAGAAACTAAAATCCTAGAAGGGATGAGAAATCTATAATTGTGGATCCTTCGACTATCAATACTGATAGAGGATCCTTCTGCATCTAAGAATGATGTTATATTATGAACCAGTAGATCCTTATTAATTAGTTGGGGTTCGTATGTAATTCCCTACACGTGTAATATTTATGGAGTCAACACTCAAGCAGCCACTGTATCCTACTGGAGGGTACACTATAGTTAATTTTATCATAACTACTGAGGAAAAGAAATAATTCATTATTCTAAACTCAAACACCATAGAGGTTTTTTCAATCAGGTTGAAATATGGATCCAATCCAAACCAAATCAATGATGAACTAGTGTAATGGTTCACTAATTTCATTTTCATGAGTTTATTTACAATATATTCATGTTTGGCATATAGATTTAAAAAGATTTAAGACCAATGTAAAAACATTTCAATAAAATACATCTATTTTTTAACCTATAATTATTTTTTTGATGAGTTTTGGTGGTGTAATTAAAGGTAATAATCCATGAGCTAACGACCTAAATAATCATCTAACATGACTATCTTCATAAACAAAATATGTTTAAAATTAAAAATACATACTATTAGATAAAGAAATACTTGAATGGAATGTTCAAATGATAGATGCCAATAGAGAGAGAAATGGATGTCTTCCTTCAACATGATACCATGAAATAATGAAAATTGGACAACACTAAATTATGAATTCTCATGGTGATATGACCAAATTCTTAAATTATGCTTTCACACAGTTATATGGTTCAATGTTTTTTAAATAATAAAATACTACATTTCAATGTCACTAATGAACATGAATATTCAAAAGTATGAAATCACAAAATAATGATACTTATTATTAGAATATAATTGGAAAAAATAATGATTCATCATTATAAAAGTACAATAACTTTTGGATAAACACATTTCTAAACATGATTAAGAATATAAAAGAAATACGGAATTATTTTTAAGAAATTAGAGTTATTTATTAAACTGAAATAAAATTTTTATGGAGTTCTCGCGGTGGAATAAGAGGTAAAATTCCAGCAGCTCATGGCCTAAAAAATCAGTGAACATGTTTATCTGTAGATACAAAAAAAGTTTTAAATTAACAGTGCATACTAATAAATGATGAAATTATTGAGTGAAATGTTTAAATGATAGATGACGATAGATATAGAAAGGGGTAGCTTACTAGAAAATGAGACCATGAACCAATCCAATTTTGAACTTGGACTTCACTACCATGTCAGGATTTTCCAATGTGATCTCCCCTTCATTAATTGACAATGAAACATGCACCTGCCATGGGAAGACATTATTATAGACTTTTGTTCCAACAAAAAAAATTCAGTTCAATGTAGACACCCCATGAGTTAATGCAATAAAACAACAGGCTTTGTAATAAGAATTACACATAACAGGAAGACCAAATCAAAATATATAATGCTGAAAATATTCCATAATTATTTCATGAAGAAATAATGTCAAAGAAATACAGTAAACATGAAGCAACATCACATAGCAATGCTCAAAAGATATTCCAAATGAGAATAAATAAACCAATTAATGACTACAAACTATAGTAAACATCACACCATTGCTTCTAATGGAAACAAAGTATCAAGTAATCGTTTCATAAACTTTTAACATCATCCAGTTTTTAGGAAAATGTATCACAATAGTATATTGTAACTACCATTGAAGCTTGTTGTTTGGTGTTAAAACAGATATATTATTTATGTAAGAACTACTATTTGGATTATAATATATGATGATTTACATCAAATATTTATAAATTGTAGTATATATATAATCATCCTAGAACTATAACAACCTTGAGATCAGGATTTGAAATATTTCCATGTTTTTTACAATGTAGTGGGCCAATTCAAGGGATATATATCCAAGGAAGGATTTTAAATAATAAGAGATTATTAAAAGGAAATCATTAAATATCACATAATTCATATATTAAGTCAGATATAACTTCCTAACATAGTAGGGAAACTCATAATTTATACCCTGGTATAATTAAAATTCATTAAAGTTATGATGAAAAGTGAAAATTTATGGTACATAATGTAATGATATTCTTCCCTATATGTTATACATTAGTTGTTGGAGGGAATATGTGTGGACATCATAGACTCTAGGTAGTCACTATTGTGTTCTAGGGGAGAATACTATGAATTTGAGAGTAATGGATATATAAAATTACTGTTTGTTGGGCATAAGTAGTAGTATTTACCCATGCTCAAAGAAGGATGTGAATTAGAATCCAAATTTACAATGGAGAGTCCCCACATGAGTAGTACACCTTAGGATGCAGATTCTTGGAAGCCAATACATGCATCCCAGCTAGTCGTGAGTGTTGAAGCCTTATGTAATTAAGAGTTCTCAGTCTTTTTGGTGATATGGGGAGGGGGAAATTTTACATTTGAAAAGAATGACAATAAATAACCAAGGTATATGGAATAAACATGAATAAATCTGTGTTTGATGAATAATTTACCTTGTTACAGTTCAGGTAATTTGAAAATTTTTGTCCATATGGTGTGATATAATCGAGACTGCTGCATTCATTGAAGCTTGATAATATACAACGGATAATCTAATTAATCAATTTGGAGATTATTATGCATATGACTAAATGAAATAGAATAAATCCAACTCTGTTGAGTTGGGAAGATCTGGAAGAGGAGAAAACTAATACAGTATAAATAAATTGACCTGAGTGACACATTAATCAAATGCCCTAATATAAATCATTTACCAATGATCTTAAAAATATATCCAATTGACAAATTAAAAACTCTGTCAACTGCTAAAATAGAGTACATGATTGAATTTTTAGAACCATATATCAGAAGTGATATACAGTTAAACTAAAATTCTAATCATAGTTATATAATATGAATAAGCTACATTAAATAGCCTCCCAATACTATCATCATCTACTGCTGCAAAGCAGTAGTTGATCATCATGTTTGTGGACAGTTATATTGATCCTTAAAATATATAATTATATGTTAGTGTGAGTAAATGACACATATTAGTAAGAAAAAACAACAGGTGCCATGCATAAATGTCACATTATGCTAATTTGTAGCCCCAAACCTAAATGTTGACATCACATTATAATATTCTTTTATATGAGGAAGAAAGAATGACCATAATTTTATATTGTTATTTAATTAAGAAAGAAAGGAATCCCAAGACCGTAAACAATCTTCTACATCACAGAACAAGGATTTTGGAAGTAGAAAAACTAAACATATGTAAATTAATTAAACAATATAGACTTTAATAAAAATAATTTTTTTACATCAAACAAAATTAAACTAACAATTCAAGGTCCTTAATTCACACCTCCTTCCAAGATGCAACCTTTACACAATAAAGAGAGGTCACCCAATATGTATATATTTGAAAATATGAAAAATGAAAGTTTAAAATTTCTGATTTTTTGACAGGGCACTAATTCCTTGGAAATGCATGGAAAATAGTCAATCTAGTTTTGTAGCCTTTTGTTTCTTTTATCAATTATATGCTGATGAAGTTCATTCACTACTATAACCTATTGTTTTCCAATGGTACTATAGAAACAATTTGAGTAAATCATTGCTATAGTGTAAATGAATCATCATTTTACAACGATTTTTTCAAATCATTGGAAATTTATATATATTTCTATGAATTCCGAACTGTTTTCCCAAACTATTGGGAAGTAAATACTTTCTCTAAGGTATACCAATTATTTTGATAAACCATTGGTAAAGAAAAGCTTTTTTAACGGTTTTTAAAAACCGTTCGGAATGTTTTCCCAAAAATTACCCAATGCCCCAGCTCCTTGTCGGCCCGATTACAGACCTAATCCAGACCTCCTCCCGATGTCTTCTCAGCTGTGAAACACCTTCAAGCCGAAGATCCTCTTCAATCAAACAAATTTTTATTTCTACACTTCAAATTATTAAGTGTTACCTTAGTATTAATATTATTTTTTTTATGTTTGATGTCTTGATTTTGGCTAAATTAGAGTTATTGCTGTTGGAGTACCGAAACCTTTGGTTTGTTTTATGTTTTTTTGTTCTACACTTCATACATGGTAACAGCTCTGTTTAGTGGGGTTTGTTTAGTGTGGTGGGTAGATGGTTTGTTTTATGTTTTTTGTTAAGTAAGGTAAAAAATTTGTTTTTTATTTTTTTATTTTTTTGTTTAGTGGGGTTTTATGTTTTCTGTTTAGTGGAGTTTTATGTTTTTTGTTTAGTGAAATGGATAATGCAAGATATTTTTGATTTCGTAATGTATAAAATCATTTTAAATAAAAATACCCATAGGGGGGATGCAGGAGGGGTATGGGGGTTGTCTAGGTGTGTGGGGATATCCACGTGGTGGGGGGGGTGTCTTGTCCATGGGGTAGGGGCTGCATGGGAGTAGGTGGCTATAGGGGTGTGGGGGAGGGGGTATGGGCTACCCCAAGGAGGGTTGTGGGCTATCTAGGGGGTTAGGTTGGGGTGTCCTGGTGGGGGAGGGGGTGTGGGGTGTCCAGGTGGGGGGGGGGGCAATCCAAGTTGGGGGGGGGGGGGTGTCGTGGTGGTGTTGGGGTGGATGTCCAGGTGGTGCGGGTTGGGATGGCTATGGGCAGTTAGGGGGGGGGGGGGGGCTGCAGGGGAGGGGGTGTGGGCTATCCAGGGAGGGTGTGGGTTGTCCAGGGGTGGTGGTCGGTGGGTTATCTAGGTGTGGGACGTGGGGGTGTGCTGTCAAGGGGGTGGGCTATCCAAGGGGGGTAGGGGTGGGCTGTCCTGGCGGGGGAGGGGGTGTTGGTTGTCTAGGGAGGTGGGGGGGGGGGGGGGGTGGGGGCGTGGGCTCTCAAGGGGGAGGGGGTTGTCTTAGGGGGTGGGGGTGGGCTGTCTAGGTGGGGGAGGGGGTGTTGGTTGTCCAAGGTCGTAGGGGTGTGATGTACAGGTGGGGGCGGG
This sequence comes from Viscum album, assembly GCA_963277665.1. Taxonomy (NCBI): domain Eukaryota; kingdom Viridiplantae; phylum Streptophyta; class Magnoliopsida; order Santalales; family Viscaceae; genus Viscum; species Viscum album. The sequence goes on from OY728153.1 coordinate 1,958,310,509, forward strand.
GGTGGGCTGTCCAAGGGGGTGGGGGTGGGCTGTCCTAGACACCTCATTACCACTGGACAGCTGCCACCCTTGAAAAGTCCCCCCACCCCCTGGACCCCCAACACCCCTGAACAGCCCGCCACCTTGTGGACAACCTGCCCACCCCCTGGACACCCTGTACCCCCGGGACACCCCAACCACCCCCATAGATAGCCTTCCTGCCCACCCCATACCCCCTAGACTTCCCACCAACCCTCCGGACACCCCCTCCCCCATGGGGAGTCCCCACCCCCGTGGACAGCTGTCCCACCGCCTAGACACCCCGTACCCACCTGGACATCCCTGCCACCCCACCACCACCTGGACAGCCCGCATGCCCCTGGACACCTCATAACCCCTGGACAACCCCCCCCCCCCCCCCAAACACCTGGAAAGCCCTTTGGATAGCCCTGCCACCCCCATGGACAGTCCACCCACCCCGAAGACATCCCTTACCCCCTGGACAGCCCCCACCCCACCCCTGTGGACAGACCGCCTAACCCTCGGACACCCGCCCACCACCCCCGGACACACCCCATCCCCCTAGACGCCCACCCTTAGAAATCCCCCCCAACCCTTGATACCCCGACCCCACTACACAACCCTGCCACCCCTGGGGACAGCCCGAAAACCCCCCATGGACAACCCGACCACCCCCCCCCCCCCCCGTGGACAGCCCGCCTACCCCATGGACAACCCGACCATCCCCTGGACACCGCTTACCTGCCAGGACTGCACTGCCACCCCCATGGACAGCCCACCCACCCCCTAGACACCTTGTACCGCTGGATAGCCATGCCCACCTCCCTGAACACCCATCTCACCCCCTGGATAGCTCTCCCAACCCTAGACACCCCTACCCCCAGGAAAGCCCGACCACCCCCCCTGGACAGCCAGCCCACCAGGACACCCCAACCCCCCTAGATAGCCCCCACCCCCCGGACTCCTCTGACCCCCCCTGGACAGCCTCGCCACCCCCTAGACACCCTGCACCCCCTGGACACCTCTTCCCCCTCGGGAAATGTATGTGATCACTCAAATTATATAATAAATATAAAATTATTTCGATCTAAAAATTAGTCAACTCATGAATAATTCTTCTCTACAAGTGTACATGATCTTTTACACCCATGTATAGTTATTCAAAGATATATTTTATAAATATAGTAATTTTTTGTCTTTTATATTATGATTCTCATATAGAGTAGTGTGTCAATTATAATTTCATATAAAGTGAACAATTCTAATTTACGTAAATAAATTTTCAATGAGACTTCATTTTTATTGAATTGTTTTTGACTAAATGACTTATAATTTTTTTTTACAAAATGGATAGATGTTGGATGTATGAAACCGATCGGATCACAAGCGATTTTCAAAAACATTTGGAGAGATTTTTAGATTTTTCAATTCACAATGCTCCAGATAGAGGTCTCATACACTTCCCATGTTCCAATTTTATTAGTAGACCTTGGTTGAGCTGTGAAGAAGTTAGCTACCACATAACCAAATATGGTTTTCATGCAAACTACTATGTGTGGTATCAAAATGGGGAAAAATGAAATATCAAATTGCTGATGATCCATATGAGAGTACTAGAGTGGAGAATTTGTTATATGACTGGTTTTCATTGATTCATCATCATAAAAATTCAAGTTTTCCGAACCAAGAAGACTTTTATATGAGCACACATGATGTGTATAATGAAAATGATGATGTTTTCAGGGTGAAAAAATTGAATGATACTACCACGACTCCAATATATCGACAATGCGATAAAATGAAAAATATTTAATTTTTAATCTAATTGTTTCATGGGAAAACTATATATGGTATTTCTAATACAGCAATCGATTAAATTCTTACATTCTTGAAGGATTTACTTCCAGATGATATAGATACTCCCTCAAACCAATATATGGCATAGAAGTTAGTTGAGGAACATGGATTTTCAAGAAAAAAAATTCATGCATTCACGAAAGATTTCAGTTTATTCAAAGAGGAAACCGCTGAACAAAATGAATATATAAAATGTGACATATCCAACTGGAATTCAAAATCTGATAGAACACCATCCTGCATGCCACAGAATGTAATGTGGCAGTTTCCATTGATTACCAGACTCTAAAATAATTTTATTTCTGATGAAATATCATTAAAAATGAGATGGCATGGTACCAACATAAATAAGTCTAATGATGAGTTGGTTCACCCTACAGATGGATTTGCATGGTAGAGATTTGATGCTTGATATCCTAATTTTGTAGTTGACGTGCATAATGTGAGGTTGGGGCTTCAATGTGACGATTTTAATCTATTTGGGATGACTTTTACTTCACACAACACATGGCCTGTTTTTATACACATTTATAGTCTTCCCCCATGGTTGTGTAAGAAAAAACCATTCACTTTCATGAGTATACTAATATCTGGCCCTTTTGATCCTGTAATTGATATTGATGTATAGATGAAAACTTTAATAGAAGAGTTGAAACATCATTGGGATGTGGGTGTGCGTACATACGATTCATAATAAAAAGAAGTATTTTAGATGTGTGTTGCACTTATGTGGGCGATCAATGATTTTCCATCATATGCAATGATTTCTGGATAGAGCATGAAGGGAAAACTGTCATGTCCTGTTTGTATTAAGAATACACGATCCAGACGACTAAAACATTGTTGTAGTTTCAATTTTATGGTAAATCAATGATTCATTCTAATAGACCATCTATATAGAAATAATCATTGAATATTTTATAATAAAATAGAGACTGATGATCCACCTCAGCATATGTCTAGAAATGATGTTATTTATTAATTGAAAGATTTCAGTTTTTCATTTTGTAAGGGTCAAATGATATCTAGAATGAGAAAAAATGTTTCCACTGAAACCTGTTACAATTGGAGGAAGAGGAGTATCTTTTTTTTGATTTGCCTTCATTTTCAACCAATTTGTTGCATCATTGCATAGACATAATTTACATTGAAAAGAATATATGTGGAATGTTTCTTTTGATTTAACTAAATGTTAAGGGAATGAAAAAATATTATTTACGGTCTCAGCATGACATGGTGGATTGGGGGATCAGAGCAGAATTGCATCCTATGCTTATCTGTGAATATAAATAGAAAGTTCCATGTGATTATTATGTGATGAAACCAACAAAAATAATAATATCTATATGTATTTGAGACTATTAGGCTTCCTGATGGCTATTCAAGAAACATATCTAAACGGGTCAATAGAAGAGTGTTGAAGATAAAATCTTTGAAGTCTCGTGATTATCATGTTCTTCTGCATGATTTGATGCCAATAGAAATACATCATCTTTTGTCCAATAATGTAAGGGTTACTGTTATTTGTTTGTGCCATTTTTTATAGATCTTTGTTCTATGAAGATGTCCATGTCTTTCTTGGAACAATGCCCCATTAATTTGGTGATATTTTGAAAAAATATTTCCTCCATCATTTTTCACATGCATGGTGCATCTGATTGTCCATATTCCAACAGAAATACATTTAAGAGGACCTATTTTGTTCATTTGTGTATCCAACTGAAATATATATGTACACATTAAAGTCTTATGTCTGAAAAAATAATCATCCTGAAGGTTCTATCATGAACGGTTACATGGCTCAAGAATGTATGGATTTCTTATCAATGTATTTGTATGATCTTACTACAAGAATGAATAGACTAATGAGAAATGAAAATTAAAAATATGAGAAAATTGTACCCAGTTTTCCATCACTTCCTGAAATTGGAGGAATTCATGGATCATATACATTGAAGACATTAAGCCCTGAAGAGCGGGAGAGGGCACATCACACAGTTTTCTTCAACAGTGATTTTTTCGATGACTACATCAGGTAACAAAATTGAATATGTATGTCATACATATATATATGTTAAACTATTCAAAAAAATTTATCAACAAGGAACATAAAACAATGATAAATAGAAATCATCGTTCTTTAACTTTTGAGAAGGAGATATGCTTTTCATAGCAATGTGTTTTATGTTTGGTTGAAATTGAAGGTAAAAATATTACTGTTTAAAATAATTATATTATATATATTTATGTTTAATATTCATTTGTATTGTAGGTATTGAGTTTCACTGCAGACTCTATCTCTGAGAAAATAAGAGCTTTGGCTTTTGGTCCTATCACTGTGGTTTGTGACAGTAAATCAATTGTTATCAATGGGTGCAAATTTATTGTCACTGAACGAGCAAACAACATGAGAACACAACATTATGGTGTTATGGTTAATGCCAAAATATATTTTTATTCCAGTGAATCATATAGTAGGCTGAAATTTTAAAATGGGGGTTATTATGGAGTCATTATGAAAATATTTCATTATTACACTCATGGACGAGTCACGATGATGAAATTCCATTGTTTTGATTCGATGATGAGACATGGCGCATTTATTGATGATTTTGGATTTCCAGTAATTAATATGACTCACACTCTTGGTACTGAAGAACCATATGTATTGGAATAAATGGATAAACATGTTTTTATGTCAAAGATCAACTTCAACGTGAATTTGGTGCCATAATTGAAGTAATTCCAAGTCATATTTTCAATTATTATGATGATGGAATTGACAGTTTCCCTACTACCATTGGAACCAATCCTTTTATATCGTTTGATGATTCTAATAGTTCAATAGTCATAATTGATTGTAAACCTGATGTTGTGGTGGAAAATATATAGAATCATCCATCCATGGTCTCAATTCATTTGGTTTACCTAGAGTTTGGTTGTTAATGTTGGTACTATTCAAATTGATTTAATATTAATTACCAATATGTTGTATCTGACTTGACCATTATGTGAATTTTCAATGTTTTTTGGTTGGAATTTTTATTTGAATTTCATTTCCTAATTTATTGACTTCATTATATATTTTTTCATGCTCACCTAAAATAATGTTTAGTTAAATTATCCATGAATCCACCTATTCCTTATCATTTATTTTGTTTTTTGGGTTAATCATTACTTATTTTTTCTATTTACTTCCATATTTGTTTTCAAATGCAGGAAATGAATCCAAATGAAGAGAGAAGAAGAAAATAGATTATGGAAAACAATCATCACATGACTGAGTTGGGCATTCCACCACTAGTGCATGCACTGAGTATTTTATTTCAAATATATTTATTTAAATAATATATAATGTCATGTGATTAATTCTTTTTAATCATTTATCCCAGATCCATCTATTAGGAAATGATTATTTGATGAAATGTCTAGTAGTGTTCCTAGTACTTGGGGTGTTCGTATGATGGGGGGGGGGGTACGGGAGCTAGATGATCTCGTCGGCATACCTGATTAGACCGTGCCCCTCCCACTGACATACCATGCGTCCCACATTCTGATCCCGATGTGTCGTTAGGGACACATGGGATATTTAGGCCTCCTATGTTTTCACCACCATTTAAATCTGAGGCTCCTCACCCATCTTTACCATATCTGATGATGATTCCCACTCCCCATCCAATATTTGGCCTGCCATCCTTGTTATCTTCTTTTACTTATGGTTCCTTCTCTTGGGGCTTTTATATTCCATCTTCTTCAACTCATACTCCTCTAGAGTCTATACTTGCAGAGGATACATTGCGACCTACTCCATCTGTACATGGTGTTTTATTAGTTTCCTTGGATCCAGCGACGCCCATTGATCAGAATACCACATGAATACTTATAAAACCCTAAAAAATTGATACAACATTATTTATTATAATTATAACATGTATTGATAAAATATTTTTTTTTCATTCATGACAGATACATCTACTGATAGGAGGTAGGGGTGGGGACGTACACGCTTGCGTGTGGTGTGGAACTGCTGCACACAGTTGATGGTGGATTACAATGAAGATAGTCAGATGATTGAAAAATCAGGGGAGCAATATCGGAGTTTTTTTGTGACAGTTTCCAAATACTCCGACATCATTCCTGTCAGCGGTTCTCATGGAGATAGCTGCCAAATGAAGTTAAGGATAAATCTTGGGCAGAGATATCGGTAAAACAATCACTTGAATTTAATGAAATATATTATTATTATTTATTTATATTAAATAATATTTTGGTGTTAACTGCGGTTTAATTTCCCCAATAGTGAGGGTGCAGAGCCTGTACGTCTAAAGGATTTAGGAGAGATTTAGAGAGCTTATAAGCATGAGTTGTACATTGGCCGACATGATAGAGTGGGAATAGAGTTAGTGGCAGTTCATATCGTAGATGATTTTCTATTAGAACAAGACAGACAAATGATTACTCATTGGACGACTAGCCAATTTACAGTATTAATAAAACTAGAGGTATTGAAATGAAAATTTTTATGTTTTTAGTTAATACTAATTATTGAATTTTATTTAGGATGAATCTGGAAGAAATTAAAAAACATTGATGCTATGAAATATGTCCACACATTAGGACATACTACGATGCCAGATCCTGAGAGGCAGCAGGTATGACAGTTTATAATCATTCTTTACGACATGGAGTTTCTATTTCTTCCTCCATAATTTATTTGATTACTAAAGATTCCATATAATTTTAGTTATGAAATTACTGATTTTTTGGTATATTATTTTTAATTATGTTTTCCTACATTCAATGTCATTATAGAGGTAGAAATTTAATATATAAGGACATGTGCGTCAAGCAAATTTTTTTTGATCGAGTATAAAGAAGAGAGAAGGAAGTGTGGTTAATGAACCAACTCAACACCAGATTTTATGATTTAAATTATATATTTAAAAATTTTAATCACTATTTTGTAACATAATAATCTATTTATATTTATAACAAGATGATTTAGAGGCCCTTGATTGCCATGATCCTGAAAATTCTGGGCCAAACGATCACCTACATTAGGTGTTGGGTGATGAGTACCCTGGTAGAGTACGCTACCGACCTGGGAAGAGTATAGCTCTAACGAGATATTTTCCCTCCTCAGGTACGGGTTTTAGTGCCACTGATTTGCAGTAGGTTAAGGAACAGGCAGAAAAGGCTGAAAAATGGGCCACAAAGACGGCATAATAGTCTATTAAGGCAAACACTACAATTATTAAAGTGATGAAAGTTTTACGTCCAACACATCCACCGGAGGCCAGTAATGCTTGGGATGAATATATGTCATCGATGCGTTCTATATTTGGTGCACCAGGTGGTAGTTCTAGTTGTGGTTGATACGATGGCGAGGAGGAGGCCGAGGTGGAGGAGGAGGGTGATGAGGAGGACAAGACTGAGTACAAGGGCGAGGAGGAGGTTAGGGACAATGATGTGGACGACGATGAGGATGAGATTGAGGGTGATGATGATGGTGATGATAGTGATGGTGATGAGGAACAGATTGATCTGTTACATTTTTGAATGATATTACTAACCTTTGATGTTTATTGATTTGTTGTGACTGGATTAATGTGTGATTAAGTAGGTCACAATATCATTATTTTTATATATATAAATAATAATACTTGACTTGATGATTTGTTAGGAAATCCCCCTATTTTAATGAAATTGTATTTTTTTGTGGAATTTAGATAATTTGTGGTCTGATTAGATTTCGATATAATGAAATTATTTTTTAACCTTAAAATAATTTTTCTTAGAAAATATGTAAATTCCATCCCAGGAACCTAGGATAGGCCCCCAAATAGCCCCAGAGACTTCCCTCGGACATCCTCCCATCCTCCATAGACCCCAATAAAGCCCCCTGGGCAGCCCCCAGATAGCCCCCCTGGACAGCCTCCTTACCCTCCATCGTGGACCACAGACACCCCCCATACAGCCCCCACACTTCTCCTGGGAACCCAGATAGCCCCCTGGATAGCCTCCCCACCCTCCTTCCATGAACCCCGACACCCCCCAGATATCCCCCAGATAGCCTCCCCACCATCCTCCCTGGACACCGGATAGCCCCCCACACCCTCCTCCCTCGACCCCAGACAACCGCCCCACCCTCCTTCAAAGACCCCAGACATCCCCCTAGATAGCCACTCCGACAACCCCCTAGACATCCCCCCCCCCCCCCCGACAGCCCCCCCGACAGCACACCAAACACCCCCCAGACAGCCCCCAAACTCCTCCTTGGTCCCGAACAACCCCCCTGACAGCCCCCCAGACAGCCCCCAACCCTCCTCCATGGACCTGAGACAGCCCCCCAGACATCCCCCCGTATAGCCCCCACCCTCCTCCTTGGACCCGGGTTATCCCCCACCCTCATCCATAGACCCGAGATAGCCCCCCGGACATCCATCCGACCCACATTCATGTACCCCAGATAGCCCTTGTCCCAACACCCAAACATTGGGAAAGCGAGGATTCAGTATATATAAAACATTATGATAATTCAAGAAATTATAAGTACCACCTACCTTGATTCTGGAGTCAATTTCACTCTTAACTCGACATCTCGTATCCCAATCTAATCTCTCTCTGAGATTCAACCTAAATCCCAATGGAAAAGAGGGTTATAGAGTTTCATAAAACTGACCTAATGCATTCAGATTATTTTTATACTTTATAAAAATGATCCATGGGTCATATGTGACATTTACGATTCAAAATTTACCTAATATGCGGCATGGTGTGGCTGGTATCAGACAAAGTTTCATTCATTTGTTTAAAATGGACACCCTTTTAAGTAAAAAAATCTCGCATAACAAAAACTGACCAAACATAATCAGATTGTGTTGATAATTTTTCACAAGGATCCATGGTTCATTTTTGATGTGTAAGAGTCAACCCACCTCAATATGACGCACAGTGTGGCCGGTACCACTCAAATTGTCTCACTTTTATTTGAAATGGACAGAATTGTAAGTGAAAACAACAACTGGAAAATGGAAAACTAACCAAACGCATTCGGATTATATTTATTATTTAGGAAAACAATCCATGGGTCATATGTCATGTGTACAAGTCAACCCCGCCTCAATCAGAGTCACGGTTTCACCGGTATCACATTATGTGTCATTATTTTTTTGAAATGGATAATATTTTAAGTCGAAACAACAACTGGCATATGAAAAAGTGACCTAACACATTATGATTGTGTTGATACATTAGGAAAATTATCCATGGGTCATATGTGACGTGTATGAGTCCACCCTGCCTCAATCTGGGGAATGGTGTGGCCAGTATTACTCGAAGTGTCTTTCTTTTGTTTAAAATGGATAACATTTTAAGTGAAAACAACAACTAACATATGGAAAACTGTCCAAACACATTTGGATTCTGTTGATAGATTAGTAAAATGATCCATGTGTCATATATGACATGTAAAAGTAATCGTTTCCTCAATCCGAGGCATGGTGTGTCTTGTATCACATGAAGTGTCTTTCATTTGTTTGAAATGTATACCATTTTATGTCAAAACAATTACTGGAATATGTAGATCCGAACTAACACATTCAGAATGTGTTAATAATTTAGAAAAACAATCCATCGGTCATATGTGACTTTTACATGTCAACCTCACCTCAATCTGAGTCACGGTATGGCTGGTGTCACTCGAAGTGTCTTTCTTTTGTTTAAAATGGACACTCTTTTAAGTAAAAACAAATGGCATACGGAAAAATGAACAAAAATATTCAGATTATTTTGATAATTTATCACAGTGTTCCATGGGTCATTTGTGATGTACGAGTCAACCCCGCCTCTATCTAAGGCATGGTGTGGCTGGTACCACTCAAAGTGTCTAACTTTTATTTGAAATGGACATCATTTTAAGTGAAAACAACAACTGACATACAGAAAACCGACCAAACGCAGTCAGATTGTATTGGTACTTTAGGACAATGATCCATGGGTCATTTTTGACGTGTATGATTCAACCCCGCTTCAATATGAGCCACGGTATGGCTGATACCACTCAAAGTGTCTCACACTTATTTGAAATTGACAACATTTTAAGTCAAAACAACAATTGACATATGGAAAACCAACCGAACTCATTTGGATTGTTTTGATACATTAAAAAAATTATCCATGGGTCATATGTGATGTTTATGAGTCAACCCTACCTCAATCCAAGGTATGGTGTGGCCAGTATCACTTGAAGTTCCTTTCTTTTGTTTAAAATGGACACCCTTTTTAAGTAAAAAAACTAGCATACGGAAAACCGACCAAACATATTCAGATTGTGTCGACATAGTATCCATGTTACATTTTTGACGTGTATGAGTAAACCATGCCTCAATCCGAGGCACGGTGTGGCTGGTACCACTCAATGTATCTCACACTTATTTGAAAAGGACAACATTTTAAGTGAAAACAAAAACCGACATACGAAAAACTGGCGAAACACATTCAGATTTTGTTGATACTTTAGGAAAATGATCCATGGGTCATATGTGATGTGTAAGAGTCATCCCCGCCTAAATCCAATGCATTGTGCGACCAGTGTCACTTGAAGTTAATTTCATTTGTTTGAAATGGACAACATTTTAAGTCAAAACAACAACTGGGATACGGAAAAATGACCTAATGCAATCGGATTGTATTGATACTTTAGGAAAATGATCCATGAGTCATATGTGATGTGTATGTGTCAATGCTGCCTAAATAAGAGGCATGATGTGGCCAGTATCACTCGAAGTTTCTTTCATTTTTTTAAAATGGACAACCATTAAAGTAAAAAACAACAACTTGCATATAGAAAACTGAACAAACTTATTTGGATTGTGTTGATACTTTAAAACAAGTATCATTTGTTCATTTATGATGCATACGAGTCAACCCAGCTTAAATTAGAGGCATGGTGTGGCCGATATAACTCAAATTGTCTCACTTTTATTTGAAATGCACAACATTTTAAGTGAAAACAACAATAGGCATACAGAAAACCGACCAAACATATTCCAATTATGTTGATACATTAGGACAACTATCCATGGGTAATATATGTCATGTACGAGTCAAACCCACCCCATTATGAGGCACGGTGTGGCCGTAATCACTTGTAGTGTCATTCTATTGTTTAAAATGGACACCCTATTATGTAAAAAAACTGGCATACAGAAAACCAACCAAATGTATTAGGATTGTGTTGATACTTTAGAACAAGGATCAATGGGTAATTTTAGATGTGTATGTGTCAATGCCACCTCAATCTAAGTCATGGTGTGGCTATTACCACTCAAAGTGGATCACTTTTATTTGAAATGTTCATCATTTTAAGTTAAAAAAACAACTGGCATACAGAAAACTGACCTAACACATTCAGATTCTATTGATACTTTAGGAAAATGATCCATGAGTCATTTATGACATATACGAGTCAACCCCGCCTCTATCTAATACATGGTGTGGCCGATATCACTTGAAGTGTCATTCTATTGTTTAAAATGGACACACTTTTATGTAAAAACAATTGGCATATATATGGAAAACCAACAAAACGTATTTGGATTGTTTTTATACTTTAGAATTACTATCCATGGATCATTTGTGATGTGTACGAGTAAACCCCGTGTCAATATAAGGCACGGTGTGGCCAGCACCACTCAATGTGACTCTATTTTATTTGAAATGGACAATATTTTTAGTGAAAACAACAACTGGCATATGGAAAACTGACAAACTGAATTCATATTGTTTTGATAATTTAGAACAATGATCCATGGGATATATGTGACGTGAACGAGTCAACCCCACCTCAATCCGAGTCACTGTGTGACTGGAATCACTCGAACTATCTGTCCTTTGTTTAAAATGTACATCATTTTAAGTAAAAACAACTAGAATACAGAAAACTGACCAAATATATTCGGATTATGTTGATACATTAGCATAAGGATCCATAGTCGAGCCTCACAAAATCCACTTCTCATTTGAGGAACTCCTTCCCCTATTCTAAAACACATGACATTTAATACTCCAGGGTCAATTACATTCCTTATTTCACAAAAGTACATTGATAAACACATGTTATCATCATCACTAAGTTAAAAGAAACACGCCCCAAACCATGGGACATTATATTTTTGTTTGGTTTAATTCATTTATCCATTTCCTTATTTTGGGGTGATTAGCTTCTAGTTTTTGAATTCAATCGTGTATTTTTTATACAAAATACAATTTTGCCTATATTCTTAATTCTGTATAACACATATAATTATGTACTCAGTTTTTTTATGTAATGTATCCCTAATTGATAATTTAATTATGTATGTATTCAATTCATTATTCAATTATGAATTGAATTCCAGATTGCACATTTCATTTTCATCTCAATTATGAATTTAATTCTAAATCCATTATTTATATTTATAATCACATTATGAATTATGTTTTAATTTTGTATGTGTATAGTTTTAGGTTGCATTATGTTTTAAATCTATATGAATTAATTGTTTATATGTATGTGTTATAGGTGGTTATTGTAGGTAATTCGAGTTGGGAAGCTGAAAATGGAGAAAGGGCAGTCTACTACAAGCTACTGTCAGAATTTCACAACAAAGCCTATGCCAATAGTTGTAAACTATTGGAATTGGGAGGTGAATGGGGTTTTACCAACAGTTCTAAGCAATCCATTGGAAAAAAACACTTTCCCAATGGTTTACAAACTATTGGGAAATAGTGAAATGTACAGACTTTACTAAAGGTTTACACAAACCATTGGTAAAAATCTATACAAATGTATATTCCAACGGTTTGAAACCGAAGGAATAGTATGTTTACCAAAATTTTCATACAGTTGGTGAAATTTTACACCAACGGTTTGACATAACCATTAGTCTAATGTATATTTTCTAACATATACCATTGGTTTTTCTAAAAACATTGGCATATGTATTTCCCTACAGCTTACTTCCCAACGGGTTGGATAACCATTGGTAAAGTGTAAATTTCTAGTAGTGATTGGCATCAGTTTGCTTGGATTCTATAGACATTGAGTCCTTGTGTTCAAGCGCACCTTCAGCATCGAGGACAGTTAGTAGCCTTTTCTACATGAAGATATCATTGAAACAAATTAGTATCAGTCGTCACTTATAAGACACACCAATGAAGCAACAATATAATATTTAATAGTTGTCATATCAGAAAACTTGATGTAGTGAATTTGTAATAAAATGAAAAATAAAACAATATTAAGGATAAACTAGTACTATTTAAAATATGTACACATTGACAATAACATAAAATGAAGATAGTGAAATTATACCAGAGTTGAAGATACAATTGTGCTAGTTGTATTGAATCCAACAACACTTTTCAGCTGACTACTGATAATCCCGAACGGTGATGTTCCCAAAACAGATGGGTGAAATCAATATTACTTGTATGTGGTGACTGGTTTTTAAATAAAAGAAATGCTAAATAAGGAAGAATAAAATAAAATGTTGTAATAATGGTACTGAGAATGTTATAATTTGAAATTTGGATGTCTTGGAATTAAATTTTTGGGGCGGAATTACTATATTTACATAACTATCCGTAAAAATATGATGATAGGTGCTGATATAATTTTCATTATCACTAACGAAGAGGATTGTGTGAGTGTTCAGTTCAGATGATCTTTTTTGATTCTTAATGTTGTAATTTGAGATATCTAGGGCCAACATTTTTTTTTGTGTTTTGAAATTGTTTAGCTCTGGGTGAAAACCAAACTCATCATGGTCCTATTATGTAATTAAATAGAATTGTGAGTGAAAATATAACATCAAATACATGAATAGGATAAAATAGTTCAAGAATATTAATTGTATCAGAGAATCTCTCAAGTTATAAGATATTTTTTTATGAATTTCATGATGTGATTCCCGAAGAGAATGATAGAAATCAAGTATTTCTCATCTGTCACAAGAAGTTGAACACTAAACATAATGTATTTATAGTTGTTAGCAGACACGAGGTTGTATCGGTACTATTAAATTCATATAGTAGGCCTATAACCAAGTAATATTTACTAATTAAGGAACACATTAAATTAATACCATGGAGTAGTGCAGCGTGGTTGTTTTCTACAATTCTGGCACCAAATATTCACATCTGTTGTTTGAGCATTTTTCATGCAAGAGTTTGATTATTCAAAATACCTATTATGAGTGCTTTGAAGAATAACTATTGTAGAATAAATCAAACACCATGTCAGATTCGATAAAATTGTTAATATTAATATATTAATGAATGTAGATCTTACATATAATAGTGTTTTAGACGACATCGTCAAATAAAAAATTCAGAATATTGTACATACCTACAAAATCTTTTCTACATCAAAAAAAATTATTTTGTTATTCCATTAAAGAAATTTTGTAATAAAAAATATTTTATTTTGTTAATGAAGGAGATTCAAATTGTGAATGACTGATGATCCCAGATCTATTAAATGAAAAAAATTCAACATTGAAGGCAACGTTTTATGTAGTTTTCAATCATGTTGTTGGTTTTTATAGACAAAATAGCTGGAAAAAGATAAATTATAATTTTACCTACTTCTGAAGTTGTGGACTACTGGAATGTCCACATTTAGTATTATTTTTGAATCATTTATTGAAGAGGTGATAATAACAGATGCTATAATATGTTAAAAAATAATCAGAATTAGAAGTGTATAGTTTTAAAAAAAATAGTCAAACTCTGGAACATTGTGTCGAGAAAAACTATAATTTATAAACATTACAGTTTGCAATAAGGCATAACTGATGTTAGAAAATTATATTTTTCAATAAAGAAGAATAGAATAATGGAATAGAAAATCATGTGGAACATTACAGTTTTTAGTTTCCATTAATGAATGTTAGCTGTTGGAAAAAATAGCTGCTGGATATCTATGGTTTGATAATATTTATTCTTTTAATTAGATATTAAATATTAAAGTGTTTTTAAAGAATTATGATAGAACATGTTGAACATCATAATAATATTATTAATTTACTTACTGAACATTATAGTTTGTAGTATAGAATATTTTTTAATATGTAGCTAGATTTCTTACAGCTCAATCTCTTTTCCCTGACCAGCTCTAAGATCAATTTTATAGAGGAGTTGTTGTTGTTTTCCAAGAACTCAGACAACATGTTGGAAAACATCCCCCACAAGCTACAGTTTATTTTCAAGCATCTGCAAGAAATCATAATAGTTGTGTTTGTAATTTCAATATCCTATGTTAATTATTTTGATAAGTCAAAGATGCATACATGTCATCCTCTAAAAAAATTGAATCTTTTTGTTGGAAGTACCAATTGACATTATAGGATATGATTGTCGCAGATGTCCAATAAATACAATAATAGGTAAAACTGATGTAAAAGTAATAGTTATTTATGAGAAGAGTATCCCCTTGAACAGTTTTTGAATAACACAATAATTGAGCAAATTAAATTATATACTATGTCAGATCTATTTTTATGGGCAATATTTATTAAAAACATATAGTAATGATGCATTTTAAAATAGTAGTTTTCCCCAGATAGAGATTTGTAATGAAATGTACCTATTAAATGTTGTTTGGGAATGATTTTGTTTATAATGTCAACAAAATAAGATAACTCAAAGGTGAACAGTGGCAATTGGACATCAGTTGGACGAACATATGTAGTTTTTGAGATAAATAGTTGGAAATCATGTCATACCCCCATCTAGATCACATGATTAGGAGAAATTTAGATGTTTTGTATGATATAGCATCGGCCTTCACAAAGTAGTTGTTTGTACTTGGTGATTAGCTGGCGGTTAGTAATTGTATGCTGAATTTTGGTCTCCTACATCATTAATATACAATGTAAACCTTTAAACTCATATGAAACATATTAGTTACCTAAATTAATATCCATAAATATATGTACATAGTATTAGGGTTATGAAAAAATACATAAATGCTATCTTCTATAGAGGATAAACTCACTTCAGCATCACAATGAATCGGATCGATAGAAGAATCATCAGTGTTGGGAGATGAATTAAACCACAGATTCTATACACGGACTTCAATCTTTAATGTTTAATCAGTATCAATAGTAATCTCATTAAAAAGAGATGTTCTTCATGAAATTTTTTGGTTTCCTTATGATTTAAATTAGTGTAAAAATATAAAATAGTAAGAAGTAATATAAGTAATCTGTTTATATATATTTTCAATTGATAAAAGCAATGAAATTAATATATATTTAATGAAAAGATACCAAATAAAGGTTATAAAAAATTTCATTGTACACAATGTTTTCTATACAGTTAGAGGTTGGATTATCTCAATCATCATAAATAATTTTCAAACCCCTTGGTGACATCACTCTAGATACGAAAACATAATGTTGTCCATGACAGAACACAAGCTTGCAACGATATAAACAAACAGAAGACCGATGTTGACCTTGAATCTTAATTATTTTCATTTCATAAGAAATATTCAAATTATATTGTCTTCATTGTATTTTGAATGGCCATATGTCATTATTGTGTGTCATATTAATTCTTGGGTTGAATGCGAGATACCCTAAATGACTACCAGTTAAAATTTCAGCTTCGATGACATGGTCCCCCAAGTGTGTTATAATAAGATGAGTACAATTCCATAACCCTGTGATTGTTCTATATTTCTTAGAAACATAATTGGTACTCCGATCATCAAATTAATTTTGTGTGTAGGATGTCTAGAGACATTGAAACTATTTAAAATTCCAGTTTTATATATGTTCTCAGGCCAATCAGTGTCAAAACTGGCAGTGCAAATAGAATCAGAACTGAAGTAATCTTTTCCTTCTAATGTACCATTAGTTAACATGTATTCATTGACATCCGGAACAATTTCATGGGTTGGTGCTACTATAGCATGACTATTCATATATGATACATCTCCATAGTTATTGTTGATATCTTGGTAATAAAATTCAACAGATGCTTACAATGGTGGTTTATTTGTTCTCAGAAGGTATGTTGATGGGATTTGAATACACTCATCCCCATCATTGAACTCACCCACACATCCCACACCAATATAAAAAATCCACTTAAAAATCATTGCACCTCATCAGAACCATCATTTGAATATGTAGATTGCAACCTCATGTTTTTGTTCAATGTTAAAACCTAAGAGTGTTTCCATAGATATGAGGAACTTATACTTTCCAAAATAGTGTCACTTCTGTCACCACTAGGGATTAATGGATGCATTATTCTGAAATCTCCACCTAGGACTACCTTTAAAATACCAAATGTTATATTAACCTCATTATCATTATTTACTGAATATATATCCCATAATGTAAGTGTATGATATTCGAAATAGTTTTTATGAAGCATTAGAGCCTCATTCCAGATAATCAATTTTGTTGACTGTAGCAGTTTTGCAACATCACGCCCTTAACGAATATTATAGATTTAGTGATCATTTGTAGATATCAGAATACAAAATT
Organism: Viscum album; assembly: GCA_963277665.1. Lineage (NCBI taxonomy): Eukaryota > Viridiplantae > Streptophyta > Magnoliopsida > Santalales > Viscaceae > Viscum > Viscum album. Next base: position 1,958,327,914 of record OY728153.1, read on the forward strand.
TGAATGGGTTTTCATCCCACCTAATAGTAGTAATGATTCTATTCCACTAGAAGTGACTGTAAGAATTTTTTTTCTTCTTACCTTAGTAAACATGTTATGACTCTCCAGATGAAAGTCTTACTCATCCCTCTAAATCCATGCAGGAAAAAAAATCCCCCAGTAGCTAAACATAATGGAGACATAATTCCCCTGATAAATTTCTTTTGTTCTCCAGTAAACATTTTGTGAAATTATGAGTACTCATTAAGAATTTTTTCCCTATTGTAATTGAGCTCTTCCTCAATCAACTTATTTGGTTGAGTAGCTAATGAGTAATCTGGAATGGGCATTAGAAGATAACATTGCAATGATTTACCATTGCTGTAGAGAATGTTGTCTATTTCAATCAAACCTAACATTTGTCTTTGATGATCCATCATTTTCAAGTCTATAGGGGTCGGAAACAGTATTAGAAAGAAATATAATAACATAGATATGTATTGAAAAATATGGAAATTTGGTTATACCATGAATTTTCAAGAATTGTTTTTTATATTTTTTTAACTTACGTTAGAATCATACAGGTTTCTGGAAAAACAATGTCAGGCCAGAAAATGGTATTTTAGAACAAAACTATGACAAATAGTCTTCCCAAAGAGTGTCTCATTCCATAAGCAGAGACATCTTTTATTGCTTGAATGAACGCATTTTCATTAGCTATCAGTCCCATTGCTAAACAGGTTTCTCTGAATGTACTATGAGTAATGATGTGCACCGTTCTAATAGAATCATATGATGTCACACCTCTGACATTTCTAAGTAGAATATGCAAGTAATATAGTTGTCCAGAAGACGGTGAAACGTAGTAATGTCTTCCAATATTTAATCCCTATTTGTGTGGGTACCATTTTTTCATGATAGAGGTACATAAATCATGTTAGTAATTCTACATATGTTAGACTTATTCCCTTTTGGGTACATCATATTTGCTTCAAACCAAGACGTTAACATGGTATTACATGTTTTTCTATTATTTAATATGTCTTCAATATTGTCACAGTATTCATACATCACACTATCTTTTCTAGGTAAATGAAATGGTAGTCTATCAACTAAAGGATATCTAAAATGGATACCATAAGAGATAATCCTACATGAAGCTTCCCAAGGTGAGATGTACATGTAGTCATTGTACATTTTAATCTCATCGAAACTATTCTCATATAGATTCTTGTTGATGTCATAGAGTGTTGTGGTGACATGATCACGACCCTTTGTTATATATTTAAAAAGTTATTTGATAGAGGATGACTGATTGAAATTTTCAATATACAGATGAGACTTATATTTTAAAAGTAGAACTAGATTGTAAGGCACAACAATCTGATTTTATAATGGTATACCATTTTTAACATTTGTACATCCATAATTCCGTCTTTGATATACAACATAACAATTGTCATCGATTATTGTATGTTCCACCAATTTCATTGGATAATATTTTGAGCATTTGGAATTCCAAATGCAAGGAGAGTTATGATTCACATCACCACAAGACCCAGGAATCGTAAAATTGGAAAATTATTCATGAAATTTTGGGATGGTACCTTTATTTGGAATTTTGGCCGTTGCAATTCTGTTAATTTCTGTTGGAGTGACAACTTTGTCGTCATGAATAAGAAATAATAGAATGTGCACATGAGGTAGTAATCTTTTCCGAAACTCCATTGTATGAAAAATGACATTGGAATATAAAGGATAGATGAGAGAACATGTGGAAGAAATGTGTAATTTTACTGGTAAAAGCTATCATTAAAATAGTAGATTTCATTAGTGAAGAAGTTTTTTACATGCTCGAGAATTTCCGAAAAAACATCCTTCTTGAAAATAATTCATAATTTTTTCCACATTGAAATTGAATATTGATGAAAGAATATAAGGATAGTCCAATGGGAAAAGATTTTTCATCTTAAAAAATATCGAAATATCAGGCCACGTCATATTACATGTAAATGTTAAAAAACAATCTAGATACCCCGCCCAATTACCGATTTATATAGAATCTTGCTAATTTTTAATAATATATCTTAGACCACCCAAAAATGTGGAAGGTAAAATGATTTTCTTCCCACATAAAGGCCCATCTTGGTCACCTATAAGGAAATCATCGTGAAAACCACTGTATTGTTCTTCCCTCAAGATCTTTTTATTAATATGAATAAAAGATAGTATTTTAGGATCAATCATCGTATATTCATATACAATAAACTATTGTAGAATCCTCCTAGAATAAAGTAGACATGATGAATCATTTTAATAGAATCGAAGGATAAAGGGGAAATATTCTCTCATCGTAACTTTTGGTATTCTCTAACTTTGTTTGAATGGTGTCTCACAATGGAATATGTTATCGAAATATCCATCCTCTACTCCTATGAAAACCAATGGATATTGTAGAGGGAGGTAAAGTGGGTGAAGCTCATATAAGTGCTGAAATTCACCACTTTTTCATTGAATGGTTATATCTCTCTCATGATTTAGATATTCAATGTCACCAATAATACGCATTGAAATGTCAAATGTAGTTGGTATGTTGTATGTTTCTGCATTGCTTCCTCGTCTTCTAAGAAGTCACAACATTAAATTTGTAGTTCCAATACTCTTAATAAAATCTTTAGATGTTCTGAATTGATGTGATAAATAATATATTTACTGGAGCATTTCTTGTATATTATAAACAACACTTAATTGTATAACAGATTTTTTAATTGTTTTGTGAAAGATGCATAAGAAAGTGTTAAGAAGTTATAATCAGAAGACAAAAAATTGAGATTTTACCACTTAATATAGTAGTCATGTAATGGCTCGTACTCTATTGTGAGCTTCATTTGTAGTGATATATACATATAACTGAGAAAACATTGGTGGTTGTCCACTAGGAGGACATAAACTTCCAAGATGAAAGTAGTTTTTTCCATTTAATCTAAAAACAATTTTATCCCCTCCACAGTTCACAGATTTGTCCACATTGTCACCCAATGATTTGAATGAAACATTAAATTTTAAATGTGAATGTGGTCATTGATTGTTTTGGAATAGGTTGAGGTTGTATTGAAAACAAATGTACTAAGCTATTCCGGACATGCAGGCAGCTGCTGTAAAGAAATTTTTCATAGCGAGCAACATAAATAAAATCGCGGGATTTTTCTATGGCTATATTATTTACTCATCTCATCATACTAGAAGGTGGAACTGTAGTAGTCATAAATGTAATATGGGTCTCCATAATAAGAATATTCCGTAGGATAAAATTGGATGTATAGTTGATATTAATGGGGATAGAAATAGTATTCTAATTATAATGTCTACACATAAAAGGTAGAAATTTGAGTACTACCTAAATGTAAATAACCTACTTGTTCTGAACATTGATTTTGTAGTGATATATCGACAACATTATAATTGATGTTAGTTGTTATTAAAGTAATATTTATACTATAAAAAATACAATGAAATAATATTTTGTTGAAAATACTATCTAAACTATGAAATACCTCTGATGTTTATAGCAGAAGCTCTGTGAGAGTTTGTTGAATGAGTAGTTTATGTGGTTGTATAATTCATTTATTGATGTTCCTCAGAAAGATGTATAGATCCTTCATGCCTAAAGTTTTAGAATAACCCAATCGGTTACATTGTTATTAAATATTATAATTTTATAATTACTTAAATTTAAATATCATTTTTGTTCCGGACTTAGTTGTTTATGTGATTTATCTACAACATTCGAATTATAGTTATTTGTTATTAATGTCAAATTAATAATTGAAAACATACAATGAAATAGTTTTTTGTTAAAAATATACAGTAAACATTGACAAACAACTTTATTTTGTATTATGAGCTATTTCATAGTTAGTTGAAGTAGTAGTTTCTGCGGTTGCCTGATTCATTCCTTATTTTTCATCATTCGTATGTGTAATACCTATGCGCTTGCATCATTATAATGACACCATTTGTTACATTGTTATTAAATAATATAAATTTCCAAAATATAAATACATGGAGATGAGAAACCTAAAATGATAGTTGGACTGTAGTATATGCCCATGGATGAGAAAGTGATGTAGTTTCTGATTGTAGTATAAGTAGTATTATTCATTATTGAAGGAACATGTATATAAATCATTATTGCACTGACATAGAATAAATCTTGTATTCACCTAATTTGTTCTTATAGTGACGAGGAGGCATGATATCGCTCCGTAAAATTAAGTCCATTTATATTTGTACGTCGTAAGAGTAATTTTGGGTCTTGAATTTTCTTAACAAAAATGAACCAAATTGTATATTGATTGAAACAAAGTTCATTGAAAACATGCTTAAAAAATGAAATATTGTGTTGTATCATGGTATTCAGTCATTTTTTTGATCAACCGTATACTGTTGACATATCCAAACAGTCTAGAGGGTCTGTGGAAAAAGAAGATGAAATATTTTAGCAAGATATGATGACATATTTTGCAGTATGAAATCAATGAATTAAACTGGAGATAGTAAACTGAAATTATCATTGTTGCATATAGGTGAGAGTGTAATTCATTGATGTAATAATGTTTTATTAGCTGCGGTGACAAAATCAATTGTAAAAATTTTCCCCCATTTAATTTTACCGTAATATTCAAACTAACATTGGAATATATATTTTCAAGAAGAAAGATACTGTAGTAAAGTGGTATGATATTTTTATTTGAAATATGTTAACTACAAAAAAAATAATTGACATAGTAAATTGAACTAGAAATTACTGTGTATTGTTGAAAAAGAAAAATAGACTCTTATTTTCTTGCTTACTATTCGTATTAGAGGTTAACTTGCATTAATGATTTCAGTAGACAATCTTCCCATGGAATTGAAATTATCATAAACATAGAAGCTGTTGTTTGATAAATAACTAAATAGTATCGGGACTACTGGAAAAAAATAAGACAAACTGATTGTCATTGTTTTCATCGTAGTATTATTTGTAGTCGTGCGTCTCTGTATCTCGATGGGGAGTTCATGTTTATATCGTCTATCTATTGATTTGATTATAAAGGAATAGAATAGAACCATAAAAATAGGAAATGAAACATTGAGATCAGATTATAGAAAATATATATTCTAAATAGAATTATTCCTTAGAACGAGCATCTAGTCACATTCAAAGGTTTGTATGTCCAAATGGTACATATGGAAGTTATTTACTGCATGAAGTATAATACAAATCTTGATATATCTCATCAGTCGATGATAAATGGCATATCAGATATAACACGTCTACATGGATGTAGTATTATGAACATCTTATTGAGAATGTAAATGCTGAAGAAAAATAATAATTATAATCTTCATGAAGATACAACTATGTTTGGCTATCTAGTTATATGTCTACCTACAGGTTAAGATAAAATATGAAGACATATAATACTGAAACAATTTAATTAGGATAATGTATAAAGAAATTGAATAATTGTTTGTGAACCCGAAAAAAATTCGATCATGAACTAAATTTATAGGTATCATAGTCGAGTATGCAGACATAAAAGTTTCGGAAGCTTACACATTCTTCCTGGTAACTGAGAAAGAAATAATTGAAACCCAATAGTTCTAGCACCGAGTGTAGCATGTTCTGAAACCCTAGTTTGCATATTTCCATAGATATAGAGGTGCTATTTTGAAAATAAGTATTGGACGTTAATTTCAGAGAAGTATCTTGGTGTTGACTCCGATCAATGATGAAGAGAAAGTAGAAGAGAATTTTGATCCTGTGAATCAGAATATTTCAGTCATGACAATGAGAGTATCTTCAGGGGAGAAGATGATGTAAAAAAGGAGAGACAATGTTGAATTTTGAAGAGTGTTAGATATAATTATGAGATGTGGAGAATGTTTTATTTAGATGAGATGTAGAGTCTGGAGTAATCTTCAGATAAAGATTGATGATACTAAGGGGATTCTGCAGGTTCAACAGTATAGTTAATTCATGATTCGAGTGGATAGAAATGTGGTGGTATGAATGAGGTTGGGTATGCAGGTTGTGAGGAATGTGTTGTGGGAGTGACAGATGTTGAAAAAATACTTCATTAGTAAATATATAGATATATAGATATATAGATGTTTACTAAATTTTTTTAAAGGAAATAGGAAAGGATATAAATATTCATTACCACACAATAATAAGATTCAGTATAAACACAATAATAATGTAATAATATTGTAATTATAAAGTCATGTTAGGAAAAATAAGAAATATTAAAAAAGATGTTATGAATAAAGTACTCACATTTTGGACTAGGTATTTATATTGGAAGACTCATTGGAAATAGTGTCCATTGGATAATTTATTATGGCTATAGGTTCAGTAAAATGTACGAGTATCGTAGGATAAGAAAATATTTTCTTATTTCAAGGGGAAACTGAATATTTATGGGGGTCTTTAATGGGTGATGTGAGGATCCTTAAGTGGGGAGAATAATTTTTTTTTAATATTCCAACTTAATAATAATATATAACAGGTTAAAAATGCTTATAAGGATAAATATTTGTTAAACATTGATTGGGGAATTAGATAATGTTTAATTTTCCTCCAAAATTCATTTTCAAAATTTTTAAAACATATTTTTATGTACTTTACTGTTATTATTTTAATGTTTTTTTTATTTGGTCTTACTAAGGTCATAATGTTTTCCCTATATAATTTACATCAAATTAAAAAACATTAAATGGACCATAATAAAATATTTTTCTCTTGATTCATCAAAATATCAAATAAATTGTATTACATAAAATTTTAATTTTGTCGAAATATCATCGTAAACATTAGAACATGTAATTTGTAAAAACCAAATTTTTTAAAACATTAACTTTTAGTCCTAATATAAATATATAATATATGATTATAAATTCACTCTAATTTTTTAATATAAATTGTTTTATTATAACTAAAATTAAATGTTATGGGGATTTAACATTATTCTAAACAGAAAGTTTTCCCCAAATGACAAAAACATTTCTAAAACCCAAAAGAATTTTTAAAAAACCATTCATAAGTTTAAAAAGGGAAAAAATTATTATTCTAAGCACATAAATAAAATATATATATATATATATATATTAAATTTTAATTGTTGATACATAAATTCATATTTCCCCGGGAAATTCTTTTATATGTTGTTATTTTTACATACTTGTTGGTATAGTAATAAATTATATGAATTTAGTAAAACCTATATTTCTAAAAATTCTCTTTAAAATCAATTATTTAGGAAACAAACCAAAATTCCTCTTATGGTAATATTGATTTAGTTAATTTTAAAATGAATTTCATTTAAAAAATTAAAATTCTAAATCTATAATTTTATCTTTTAAATATAAAATATAAATAAAACTAATATTTATAGAAACAGTAATTTTTATTTTCATTAAAATTGGTCATAAAAAATGTAAAAAATATATATGATTAATAAAATTATAAATTAATAATTACATTATTATATCATCTTAAATTGTAGTTAAATTTCCCTTAAAGATCTATTTTTATGTCCAAATCACAATCTCCCCTCTAACTCTTGACTTCACCCTCTCCAAGGGTTTCATCATGCTTCTTCATCAGGAGGTTCTCTCTATAGGCCTCTTGCTCTCTTATTTCATATATTCTCTCTTGGAGTTTCCTCTATTTTATCATTCATTTCTTGAGTAGGGTCTCCTACTTCAGCTGTTATGACCACATTTCATGACTGCACTTCCGACCAGTCCTGAATACCATATCCCAATTTTGATCCTATTTGGAATTATTCCCTATGGTTTGAGAAGTTCTCATGGTTGTGATAGGATCACTGGGGTTCCTGGATCCATTCCCCTCTTAAGATCTTCTTTTTTCGTAGGGTTTTCTTTTTCCCTATTTCTTCGTGCTTGATTTGGTGGTTTTTTTATTTCATACCCATCATCAGAGCTGTCGACTCTTTCGGTGTTGGTTTATCTTCTTGTTGTCTTTTTCAATTTTGGTTTTTGCAATTATTTTCATGATTGATAGATTCGTAGTCGACTTGGTGCTGTATTCAGCCTCATTCTTATTCACGGATCTGGTGAATTTGATGTTTATGTATGTGTTCTCATCGGTTTTGGGGTGTACCCATTAATGGGAGGATGTTCCTACGTAGGGTTTGCTACTTGTCGAGTCCATAGCCCACTCAAACTCTTCCCTGACACCTAGGTGATTTTCCCACTTCCATGTCAGTCTAGGGTGATGGCAGGAAATTGGGTTTTGGAAGGTGTTGTTTGAGTGTCTTATGGATTTCCAAGAAGTTAAACAGGCAAGGGCTTCCTCTCCTTAGGTGATGCAGTAGGTTTCATTTGGTTTGAGTGTTTTTCTAACATGGCCAGGTTTGACTAAGATTATTGAAAACACCATGTTGTGCCACCTGCATACTGACGTCAGGGATGAAGGATTTTTTGTGATTTGAACAATTTTGGGATGATCCCGGGTGGTGTATATCTGGTAGAGATAGAAAATGACGACGATGAAGTTGTTGACCTATGATGATGGCTAATGGATGACGATGTGACTGACTAATGTGGGTGCCATGTGCTTCAAGGCTGCCTCAGAGTTGGCATTTTTTTCGGATTTCAAATTTTGTTTTCGGTTTTTGGTCATGTATCCCACATAATATATGTGGATAGGCTTATCCTTGAAATAGACATTTGGAAAATCAAAAAAAAAATTAGTTAGTCCAAATCAAAATTTACACTCTAGTGGCTATCAATGGTGGTGATTGTGTTGGAATTGATGTTGTGGAAACATCCTAGGGCACAAATTTCTCTCCCATACTATTTTGATCATAATTTCACTTTTTTAGTTTAGAATCATCTTTTTTTAGCAAACCCCTTAGAGAAGCTAATTCTTTCCTATGATTTTAAAAATGAGACTTATAGTGTGGAAATTCAATTCACAATACCACATCATTCATTTTTATTTATAGATTTGTTAATATGGTAACATTATTTTACATCCCCTAATTTAACAACTATATTATAATGGAAAAATTATATATGAACTTATCATGATTTCATTTTAGTTTTGAATTATTCTATAGAAAACTTTATTAGCAATATATTTATTTAAGTAAAATATATTGTGAAATCCAAGATCCTTAAAAATAGTACATAAAATATGAAAAAGTATGAAAATTAAAATTAATTTTATGCCTCTAAGAATGAATAGTTAAAGATAGTTGTTTTTTATATTAAGCTAGTGGATCTGATTTAAATAGAAATGTGAAAATATTTTTAATGAACTTACATACCCTTATCTTGAAATCATGTAAGATTATTTTCATGGAAAAAATGAAATATTCCATCAAAATTTTTTAAATTCTGTTTTTTTATGAAAAAATTCTGCAAACTATGAATTATTAAATAAAAATGAAGCCATAGATGATGAATGTACAAACCCTGTAATATTTTTCAAGAAGAATGTTTAAAATTCCAATTTTTTATTTAAATGGAAGCATACTATAATATCTAAATATAAAAAGAAAAAAATAATCTTTAAATGGGAAAGAAGTGATGATAATAAAGGGTAAATGAAATCAAAAATAGCTAATTATGAAGTTGGTGATAACGTACTCATTCATATAGTATGTGAATAATTTTTTTCTAGGGAAGGATGTATAAATTATATATGTGAATAATAATAAACACATGGGTAATTTATTTAAAATTTTTATTTTAAATAATTTTTTTAAAAATTCCCAATGAATGAGAAGAAGATTAGGAATATGAACAAGAATGATAAAAAACTGTAAAAATATATAATAAATATTGTAAATAAATATCTCAAAAAGAAAATAGTATGGGATATATTAAACATTTTTTATGGTGATAATTATATGATTATATTTATTGAATAAAAAAATATAAAGAGAATAATGTTGAACTAATTCAAAACAAATTGGTTAATTTTTGGAAAAGCATTGATAACTATGATTAAGATTCCACAAATTTACCAAATAAATTTATAAATTTTTAATGAATTAAAAGGCTCGTCAAGAAGAAAAAACAAGCATAAAAGTGGATAAAAACCCTGTAAATTTTTAAAAACAATATAGGGGAGATTAATAATGTTATTAAGAATCACTATATAGGTGAAAAGGTGACACATAAAAATTTAGAAAATTTTAAGAGAACCAACATGAAACAAAAATAGTAACTCATATTGAAGTAAAAAATTCAAATAAAAAATCCAATGTGAAGAAGAAATAATAATAGATTCACCTAAAATAATTCCACAAATATTTTATTCATAAAAGGGGACATGATTGATAATAATTAAAAGGTTTAAAATTGGTATATCATTCCAAATAAAATAGATCATACATGTTAAAATATAACTTTTTAAATAATTGGGGGTATTTTAGGAAATTTGGGTGTATTAGTAAATGTTTTTTGTTCAGTTACAATTTTTTTAATGAATTCAAATACTCTATAGGAAAAATATTTGGGGGATTTATCCCACAGAAATTAGAATAATCAATAAGATATTAGAAAATTCATAACCGAAGAATAAATATTTCTTTAGAATTTTGGCTTTTTTCTCTAAATGGTGTGAACACACTTGTGACATTAAAAAATGTTACCTCACCATTCTTTTTACCCAACAAATTATTGATATACTTATATAAAATCATCATGAAAATTAGGAAACATGGAAGTGGGAACCATTAGTTGTCAAAAAACACTCAAAATGTTAAAAAAATATGAACATCTATATATATTGGAGAGTGGATGTTCTTCACATTTTCATGGAGATTCATTTTTTGTAATGGATGTGAAGGATTGAAAAAAAGGATCATTAAATTTTGAGTATGATTTTCCACTCAAAATGAATGTTGCAGGATCACTTGTGAATAGAAATGGGAATCACAAGTCAGATAGTACCATATTTTTTATGGGATGAAACACCGCAGGATGAGTGATTCATAGCAATGTTTTCTGGAGTAAAATATATAGAATCTGATCAGTTACTTAATCCCATGGTATTAATAGAGGACATAAATATTTCAAAATGTATTACAAATTTGATATTATTATCCGTAGAAAAAACATTCCAATCACATTTTTTGATGGATGTGTCCAGATAGTCCAAAATATTAGTTCTAAGCACTTGGACTTCTGGTCGAAATACAACATCTGTCACGACCTAACCCATACCAGGGCTCGAGCAACAACTACCCCAAGCCCGCCATCGTAGACCAGGGGCCAGCGACTAGTGCCAAAGGTATAACAAACTCAGGGAGGCCTTTTCCTAAGAACCTGTACACTCACACAGCCAACTTCGTGCAAAAGTGAAGAAGAAAAAGAAAGCAAGGTACCACATTGCTATAAAAAGGGAACCAAACAAAAACACCTTAACCTCTAATAGTAAAAGTACAAGAAAAGTAAAGCTAAAATGGGAAGGGGAAAAATACACACCCAAGTAGAATAGTACCACAACCTGGAAACAATTGAAAAAAAGGTAAAACAACTGGAAGAGCCCCACTCTTAAATCCCAAGCTATGACCACTACACACAGTCCAAATATATTATATCCTTAAGATCCTCTGATGTCACGATCAACCTGTTCGTCATCTGCAAGGGAACCTCAAATGAAAGAAAAGGCCAAGCAGGGGTGAGTATAAGAATACTCAGTAGGATGCACCAAAGGATCGAGGGAGCAGAAAGAGAGGTACTAAAGAGGAGAGCTGTAAGAGAGAACATGGTACAACAAGAGTGAAAAAAAAGAGTATAGCTCCACCCAATAAGTGATATGATCACTCAATGAAACCCAAATGAGAAGGTAAGGGGATCCCCATCTCATAGGTCACACTAGGTATATGCCCAGTCATATACACAAGGCATCCATATATACATGTAACTCAGACCCGTAGTCTAGAGAAAAGTCACACAACCGTGTACCCACACTAGGGATATAGTTTGAAGATTCCACGAATCACTCGCCTGGGAGAACTCACTCTACGAGTCTGATAGCATTTATAATGACCCTCTAGAATGTATCTTTCATTGGAAAGGTCCTGAGATATAGATGCACTCATTACGGGAGAACACACTCCTAAGTGGGGAAATACCATTATAGATAGATTCACTCATTACGGGAGAACACACTTCTGAGTGGGGAAGGATCACAATACAAAGACAAGGATCACTTCCAGGGCCTTAGCAGATACCACGACTAATTCTTATTCCCCTACTAGGTAGGGGATCAACACCCAGTAGAGTGAGTCACGTCTATGCATGCCTCTACCTAGGTTCAATAATGGATAGAGGATCTTGCTCTGGGCCTCTCTGAGGGATGCCTGACTGTATCATAGAAATTCTTACTAATGGGATCATACTCCAGTAGTAGGAAAAAATACCTGAACTTCAGGGGAATGAAAAAAGGGGCACTAACCCAAACGAAACATTTCCATGATATAGTTGGAAAAAGATCAAGTCATGTACTGAAAAGTACCATACGTGTAGAAAGGTTACACTATGTGTCCTCTGACCCCAGGTACTAATCGTGTAAATGACCCGTGTCGAAAGGTTGGTCATGAAAAATGAAACTAAACGGCGTGTAAAATGACAACACGCCATGTCTATGAATCTGGGGTTTGCCTTGTGTATACTGGACATGTGCCCATACACGGTCTCAAACCATGTATGTCAACACATGTAATCAGAACACAGGGTGACCCATGCAACCAGACTAGTCTGTCCATGTGGTGGAGTACCGACTCCGAAGATAGGAAAACCATCTCAGAGGAAACTGGACCCGCACTCATGAGTTGGGGAGTCCTGCCTCTTCCAGAGTAGAGTAAGGAATACTCGCGCTCTGAGTCGTGATGGGAGTAGCCATCCGAACTCTCACTAAATGAAATTCCTCGATTCTGCCCCTCAGGTTATCGGTCTTACCTCAACCACCACTACATTTCAGAAAGGAGTAACCCAATGGACCGCAATGTCAAAATGGTTCCAACATGAGAGACGGTGCATTAATCAGACGCCCAATTTGTATGTTATAGGCATTTCAGTGCCAAGGGCCTAGCTGGATTCTTGTTCGATCCAATTTGGTCATACTTCAAACAACACCAGAAAACCAAACGGGTCACACAGTTGTGAAACATATGGATAAAACACACGATATGGACTTCCCATTTGTCCAAAATGAATACCCGGTGAAAAGGATGCATTTCACCGCAACACGTGTGAACCGGGCCTCGTGGGGCCTGTACCTCGACCTCGAATTAGATATCCAAAATTGGAATGGAATCATCCGTCCTAATTTCAGGGTTATAACGTCACAAACAGTTCGTCATTCTGACATTTTATGAGGGAGATGTGTCGGATACAAGATCCCATAATAATAATAAAATTATTATTATTGGGTGTATTGTGGACATGAGACATAATCCAAAATTTAATATTCAACATTAGATTGGAATCGACGATATTAATGATAAGATCACATCACCACTTATGGAAAGTAAATTGGACATCGCACGGAAGAGTTATGGAAGGTTGAAAATTTAGTAATAATATTAACTGTATTAATTCACAAGAATTTTGGGTACTCGATCCAAAAACCCGAAAAAGACATACAATCTTGGACTCAGAATGTCCGCCTTGAAGTCTGGGTTGTACTGCCACTAACATTTTGTGATACTGAGATCGCATGAAGAAGTTTCGGACAAAAAAGTGTTTTATCATCAAATTAATAATAAAATTTTCTGTTATTATTTTTAATTACTTATTTATATATTTTTATAACTCCAAAATCAATCAATATTTGGATTCGTGTCCATGCTGAAATTCATACACAAAATCCCCCATGTATCATTTATATCTCTTTTAATTTTATTCCCACTATTATATAATAATTCCTCCCTCTCTCCAATCTCATTTCTTCTTCCATAATTTCTCACGCTCCAACAAAAGTGGCGTCTTCTCTTGCCTGTACTACATGGCCAACACACCCCATATTTTCTATGATTTTATTAATTTTATTCAATATTTTTATTTTTTATCATTATAAATTATTTCTCTATCCAATATAATCATCCAAGATTTTATTAATGTAACCCTAATCGCATGGTGTCCCGCACAGCCAGACCACCACCACCACCCATGGCTACCCGCATGGGCACGCCTTAAGCAAGTCGTAACACCTAGCCCTCGTCAGCTCACCGCACCGAAATTGCACCCTGAGGAAATGCTGAAATCATACCATTACGTTTCCCCTTCTACGGTCCACTTCATCTTCATTTTTACCACGAAAATTGTGACAATTGCAGATTCATGATCCTCAGGTCAAGATCTCCACGTTTGTATGTTGAGCTCAACAAAACATCAATATATGTGCTTAATTATTTTGCATGAAATAATGCATGGAGAACATGCAAAGAATGAAATAAAAAAGGGTCGTGGACTATGTCTGGATTGATGGCCATGTTTGTTTGTCCATAATATTTGAGAATCAAGAACACAAGTAATTGGTAAATGAATATTTATCACACTTCAAGATTTTCAATCTTAGGATAAACCAGAAAAAATCATTTATTCAACCAATTGTTTTTTGATTAGCGAATTAATTCATTTAATTCACTTTTGTCATGAAAATTATACCGTGTAAAGAATTCACAAAGATAAATCCTACCACAAGTTTGGATCGATCTTTGCAGAAGATCGCATTCATCAAGATCTATTCAGTGTTGACCAGGGTTTCACTTGCACAACAATGAGAAGAAGATATTGCGTTCATCACTCTTCGATTAGCTTGGGTCTGAGGCTTCATTGCTCTTCATTTGTCGTTCATCAACGAGAAAGAGAGGACATGAGAGGAGAATTCGACATTGGAAAATAGGGTTGTGAGGCCAAGACCTCATAACAACTAATTTTTAACCCCTGATATTGTTAAAGAAAATTAATTAAATAATTTAATTAACAATTCATTAATTATTAAATTATTTCCTCATGATGGCGTATAAGCTGAACACCCGATGCAGACAAACAATATACCTTATGTAGGGTAAAACCAAAATTCTGAATTCATTGGTGGTCTTAGACATTTTATTTGAGTCCCTATTCAAGAGATATCCTGGTTTGATCTATTAAATGAATAAATGAAAAATTTATTTTATCCATTTAAAACACTATAAATGAGCGAGGGGTTCGAACATCCCGCGCCGACATATATTATGTTGCGCCTAGGGGAAACACTACATTTTAGACCCAACCATTGTATCATCTTTTTTATCTGATCGACCTTTTAAGAGATATCATATTTTCATTAGTTAACTACGCGTGCGTAATATAAACATACTTAACATTTTTATAAAATTAATTCTGGGCACACCGAGCCTCTGAATTGCAAGCCGTCGCAGCACCCAGATCTAGAAATATTATTAGAAACATTTCAATGTCTTATTATGCAAAAAACCGAGTCTCTACATTATTAACTCTTTAAAGCTTTACGTCCTCGAAAAGCAAAACCTGGGAAACCACTCGGGATTCCGAGCACACTCTTAGCTCTCTTGCTCCTAGTGAATCATTTATGTTTTTGGGATACTAAATAATTTGGACCAAAGGGGTGGTCCACCCTAATAAGACATTCTTTAGCTGATGACATGTGTAGAAACACATGAATTTATTATCTGTTCTGACACGTGTAAGATGTTTTTTACCCAGTCGAACTATTTGGGGTAAGGCAATGTGATATGCAACCTTGTCATCTCCTTGCACAATCTCGAATGGCCTGATAGAACTCGAGGGATAGTTTTCCTCCCCATTCGAACCACTACAACACATGTCCCAACTAGAATCATTGTTTGTCACTAGGTCAGTGTATCGTGATTCCCTGCTTCAGAATATTCATATGGTGAAACACCTAAGGATATCTAGTCACACAGGATTTTACAGTTGAAGAATCACAACTGATACTCTCTTACTCACTCGAGAGGTGAAGGATTCAACACTGTCAATTGAAAAAAATTTGTACCCTCCTCTTCCACTAGTTTCAGCTGCAGGGATTCCAACTGCTCTAAAACTTCCCACTTAGGTGAGTCTGGGACTTCCCACACTTCCGGGTAAGGGAATCTGTTACACAACCACACCATGAGTGAACAGGTCCAAGAGATTCTTCAACCATTCTTCCACTGCACGGTTTGGGCCTCATATGATCATGTGCCTATGACTAATCACGATAAGATCTCTTATGTTGAGATCTCATCGTCTGGATTCTACTAACTATAGTATACCTCTTAGCTCTATTGTGCTCACTATCACAACCAGATGTATAGAGTCATTGGAAGCTCTCTACCAATAGTGCCTTCTCTGGCACCATGGATTAGGTTGGAATGAAAAAGGGCACTATGATAGCACATATCTCTCTACAGAGTCCCCACTCGAACATATATTTTTAGAAACTACCGTTATAGACCTATGGACCTCCGACTCTAACCAAACCTCTACTATCTGAGGGCCTGGCTTACTATGGAACCTCAAGGGTCTCTGGTGATGGAATTGATGAAGTTCGCTCAACCTGCACACATCCTTAGCCTGCTTAGATGGGGTTGTATTGTTCTCAACAGGTAGGGGTGCTGATACCTACCAACATAGAGAAAGGGGCTCACATGATGGGTCCTAAACTGAGTTCTTGTTGCTCGTGGAAGCGTCACCACGAACCGTAGCTAGTATCATGGATGGCTGTCATCATGGAGACATCCTGAATGTTATCTAGGATTACTCTAGTTAGATGAGCATATATATATATATATATATATCAACAATGATGGGGAGTTGTCTCGAGAAGGATTGTCAAAGACTCAATCCTATATGATTCATGCACCATTGTTCACTACAACAGGTGTCTCAGGGTGCTGAGTCGACAGGGGGGGCCATCAGAGACATGGTGAATGGATACGTCGGGCATCCGTACCATCATTGTACTCCCTGGCCTGAGAGACTCTCTCAAGACACATCGAAACTATTTCCCTAAACCCAAGCAAGACCACTTTATGGAATCTTCCGAACAATGTCACAAGGTTTGAACCTCCCTCTGATACCACTTGGTCATGACCCGACTCGTACCAGGGCTCGAGAAAAAACCACCCCAACCCTGCCTCCGTAGGCCAGGGGCTGCCGAATAGCACCGAAGTCACACAAATCTCAAGGAGGCCTTTCCTTAAGACCCTGTACACACACATGCAGCCAACTCAAAGCAAAAGTGCATAGGAAAAAAGAAATCAATGTAACACACAACTATAAAAATGGAACCAAACAAAAATTTATTGACCTCTAAAAATACTAGTATAAGAAAAGTAAAGCTAAAAGGGTAAGGGGAAAAATACAAACCCAACAATAAAAGTGCCACAACCCAGTAATATGTGAAAAATAGGTAATATAGTATGAAGATTCCTACTCCTGAATCCCAAGCTAGGACCACCCCATGCGGTCAAAACATCTCGTATACCTAAGCTCATCTAATTTCACGATCAACCTGTATGTCATCTGTAAGGGCACACCAAATTCGGGCAATGCCCAAGTAGGGGTGAGTATAAGAATAATCAGTTGGTTTCCCCGAAGACCTGAAGGGGTAGAAATACAGGTACTAAATAGGAGAGGAGTAAGAGAGAACATGGTACAAAAAATAGTGAACAAAAAGAGTACAGATCCACCCAATAGTCGATATGATCACTCAAAGAAACCCAAACAAGAGAGTAAGGGGATCTTCATTTCAAAGCTCACACCATGTATATTAGCATACATATACCCAGTGCATGCAGATATACCTGTAATTCAAACCCGTAGTCTAGAGACAAGTCACACAACTGCGTACCCACGCTAGGGATTTAGTTCAAAGATTCTATGAAGCAGTCGTTCGGGAAAACTCACTCCATGAGTCTGGTAGCTCTGATAACGTCCATCGAGAACGTATTGTTTTTTTAGAAAGGTCACAAGTGATAGATGCAATAATTATGGGAGAAATACTCTTGATAGGGGAAAGATAACAATAGATAGATAAACTCATTACAGGAGAACACACTTTTGAGTGGGGAAAGATCACGAAACACAGATGAGGATCACTTCTTGGGCCTTGGAGGATTCCTTGACTCATCCAGATTCACCTACTAGGTAGAGGATCAATGCATGGGTGAGTTGGTCACGTCGATTCCTAACTCTACTAAGGGTCAAGAATGGATTGTGGATCTCGCTCCTAGCCTCTTAGAGGGATGCGTAACTCTATCACAGAAAGTCTTGCTGAAGTGATCATACTCTTGTAGTAGGAAAGGATACATGACCTTTAGAGGAACAAGAAAGGGGGCAGTAACCCAAAAAAACTGTCCAAGATATTGTGGGAAATAAGATCAAGACCTTTACTGAAAAGTACATGGTGTGTAGAAAAGATACACGTTGTGTCCTCAAACCCCAGGTACTACCCATGTACAACAACCCATGTCATAAGGCTGGTCGTGAAAAATTAAACTGCATGGCGTGTAAAAAGATAACACATCCTGTCTAACTATCTGGGGTCTGCCCCATGTACACTGGCAATGTGCCCGTACATGATCTCAACCCATGTATGTCAACCCGTGTAATCGAAACACAGGGTGACCCATGCAACCAGACTGGTCTGGCCGTGTGGTGGACTACCAACTCCGATGATAGGAAAACCATCTCAGAGGAAAATGAACCCGCACTCATGAGGTGGGGAGTATAATCTCTACCGGAGTAGAGTAATGAATACCAACCCCTTGACTCATCAAGGGTGTAGCCATCCTAACTCTCACTAAAATAATTGAACTGGTTTGGCTCCTCGGGTTATCAGTCATAACTCAACCACCACTAAGATTCATAAGAGAGTATCCCGAAGGACCGCCATGTCATAATGGTTCCAATATGATAGACCATGCATCTATCAGATGCCCAGTCTGTAAGTTATAGGCATTTTAGTGCTGAGGGCCTGGATGGATTCTTGTTCAATCCAATCCGGTCGTACTTCAAACAAAACCAGATAAACAAATGGGTCAGATCATTGAGATCCATATGCAAAAAAACACACGATATGGACCACACATTTTTTCAAAACGAATACCCAGTGAAAAAGTTACATTTCACTACAACACCTGCGAATCAGGCCTCGCAGGGCCCACACCTCGACCACAACATAAATATACAAAATTGGTCTTGAAGTATACATATTAATTTTTGGGTCGCAACATCATAGACGGTTCATCATTCAGACCTTGGATGAGGGAGATATGTCAGATACAAGATCCCGTAATAATATTAACATTATTCCTATTAGGTGTTTCACGGACCTGAGCCATGAACTAGAATTTAATATTAAACATTAGACTTGAATCGACCGTATTAATCAAAAGATCACATCGCCACTAATGGAATGTCAATTTGATGTCACACGCAAGAGTTATGTAAGGTCAAAGATTTAATAATATTACTAAATCAATTAATTCACGAGCGTTTCGGGTACCCGATCCAAAAATCTAAAATAGTCATGCAATCTTGGACTCGAAATGGCCGTCTCGAAGCCAGGGTCGTACTGCTAATGACAGTTTGTAAAACAGAGAATGCATGAAGATGTTGGGGACAAAAAAGTGGGTTACCATCAAATTAATAATAACAATATTTTATTATTATTATTAATTACTTATTTATTTATTTTTCTAACTTCAAAATCAGTCAATATTTGGACTCACTTCCACGCTAAAATTCATCACAAAATCACCCATTTATCATTTATTTCTATTTTAATTTTATTCCAACTATTATCTTATAATTCCTCCCTCTCTCCAATATCATTTATTCCTCCATGATTTCCTCACTCTCCAACAAAAGTTGCGCCTCACCTTGCCTATACTCCATTCCCAACACGCCCCATCTCTTCATTGATTTTATTAATTTTTTTCAATATTTTTAATTTTTATCCTTTCATATTATTTCTCTATCTAATATTCTCATCCATAATTTTTATTACAGGAACCATAATTGAATGGTGTCCCAAACGACCTGACCACTGTTTCCACCCCTGGCTACCCATGCCGGCATGCCTCAATCCAGCCGCAACTTCTTGCCCGTGTCCACTTGATGCATCGAAACCACACCCTGAAGACAAACTGAAATCACACCGTTGCGTGGAACCTTCCTCTGTCCGCTACATATTCATTTTAGCCTTGAAAATTGCGATGAGCGTAGATTCACGATCCTCAGGTCGAGATCTCCACGTTCGTATATTTCGATCAACAAAACATCGATGTTTTGAAGCACTTAATTATTTGGAACGAATGAACACATGGAGAATGTGCGAATAATGAAATAAAAACAGGGTCTTGGACTATGTTCGGATTGACTGACAGGTTTGTTTGGACATCATATTTGGGAATCAAGAGCACAAGTAATTGGTAAATAAATATTTATCACACTTCAAGATTTTCAATCAGAAGATAAACGAGAAGATATAATTTATTCAACCCATTGTTTTTCGATCCGCGAATTAATCCATTTAATTCATGTTCGTTATGAAAATTCAACCGGGTAAGGAATTCACAATGATGAAACCAACCTCAGGTTTGGATTGATCATTTAAGAGGACCGCATTCAACAAGAACTATTTGGTGTTGATGTGGATCGTATGTGCACAACGATGAGAAGAAGATGTTGCGTTTGTCGCTCTTCGATTCACATGGATATGCGGATTCATTTCTCTTCCTTTGTTGTTCATCAATGGGAAAGAGAGGATATGAGGGGAGAAGTCATCATTGGAAAGAAGGGTTGTGAGTCCATGATCTCATAACCATTAATTTATAACCTCCCATCAGGTTAAAGGAAATTAATTAAATAATTAAACAAACAATTCTTTAATTCTTTAATTATTACCTCATGATGGCGCATAAGCCGAAAACCCAACGCAGACAATGTTTATACATTTCATAGGATAAACCCTACGTTCTGAATTCATCGGTGGTATCATATGTTTCATTTGAGTCCCTGTTCGAGAGATATTTGGGTTTCAGATATTAAATTAATGAATTAATAATTTAGTTTAACCATTTAATACACTTCCAATGAGCGAGGGGTACGAACATCCTTCTCCAACTTATATTATGTCGCACCTAGGGGAAACACTACGTTCCAGACCCAACCGGGGTATCCGATTTCTGATCTGATCAATAGTTTAAGAGATACCATGTTTTCTTTAGTTAACTCTGTGTGAGAAATATAAAAACACTTTACATTTTTATAAAATTAATTACGGGCACACCGGGCCTTGGAATTGAAAGCCCTCTCAGTGCCCAGATCTGGAAACATTATTAAAAAATTTTAAAGTCTTATTATTCCAAAAACCGAGTCTCTCAAACATCATTTATGATTTCTGGTTCTATTATTACATGGGGGAGATTATAATGAAGGTAATTATATGATCTTTAGGAATGTTGGATTTTTTTTGATATTTTACGAATATAGTATAATTTTTATTAGAGGTAAGAAAATTAAGGGTAAATTATTTTAGTTTAGAGATTCTCAAAATTTCTTCTGTTTGAGAATAAAAGATAAAATCAGCTATGGAATTGAATTACTTCAAATATTTTTTGGAATTATATATGAAACCAAGAAAAACATAGAACCCGTTCAGGATATTACTAATAATAAGATTTTGGATATGGGTCACATACAAGAAGGATATGTTTATAAATTACCTTTAAAAAAACTAGGATATTCATGAATCTCGTGTAATATCCCATGTTTTTTAAAAGAAACAATATCTTTGATAGAATATATGATACACCACATTTATCTCAAATGAAAAAAGTAATATTATTATTTTATATGATAGTTATAACATATCTATTAAAATTGTGGGCATGAAAAGGATTAACTAAATTATTAAAATAATTTCTACACATGTTTAAATAATGATTCATTAGTTACCAAATTAAATAGGAAATTAAATTATAACCAATTGAATATAATTGCTGTGTTTTTATTAAAATCTATTTAAATGAAAAAAAGATAGTTTATAAAATTATAAAATCATTATTTTTGGATTTTATTAATATGTGGAATATTCAATTTAATGTTTGAAATTCATATTATATGTTTTAAAGGAATTATATATGAACAAATACAAATTTACGGATAGAAGGAGTATTTTTCTAAAAATATAGTTTTACAACCTTATGATGGAGAACCCTTTTTCAATCTAGTTTTTCTAAATTTAATATGTTATACATGAAAAAGTAAATATTTTATTTACAATTAGGGAATCAAAAATCACAATTTAATTTTTGTATTTTTATGATAAAATTTATTTTTTGTTGAATAGTGAAAAAATACTACATTTTGATTTCATACTACCTTTTCAACTAAAATAATTATGGATCTAATTTATCAATTCAACTTGTTTTAAAGTATAATTAAATAATTTTTTATCTATTAATATTAATTTGGTCATTTTAAGTAATTTTATATTGAAATTAGATAGAAATATATATCAATATTTCAATGGTATTTTCTTTTTTAAAAAACCCATTTTCTCATTTTGAAATCGAGGATTAACTTTTAAGTAATTGATTCCAATTCTATGTTTTTAATTTAGAAAATTCGATTAAATATTTTAAATCAAAAGTTTAAAATTATGAAGGAAGGTCCCTTTCAGGTTTACACATTATGAATAGTATATTTAGTAATTATTTTCAATTCCACGGATAATGGAAAATAAGGTAATTATTTGTGAAAATAATATTATAATATTATAATACTACCCTAACAAATATTATAGTTTAATTTAATGAGTTTTTTCTCAACAATTATCATGCTTAGGTCAATTTTAGAACCACATGGGGCCACATTGATGACATTAAAGCTTTTATAATACTATATTCAATGAATAGTGAATTTTTGACATTTGTGTTTTTTCAAATTATAGTATTATTATAAGGAGTTATACAGTGTATATCTTGGACTATAAATTATATTTGGTATAATAAATAGATTAATTAAATATTGATAATTTTTTTTATAATTTTTAGAAATTAAATGTTTAAATTAA
This sequence comes from Viscum album, assembly GCA_963277665.1. Lineage (NCBI taxonomy): Eukaryota > Viridiplantae > Streptophyta > Magnoliopsida > Santalales > Viscaceae > Viscum > Viscum album. The sequence goes on from OY728153.1 coordinate 1,958,351,036, forward strand.
ATTATTTCATAAAGATGATGCAGTAATTTATTAATTACTGAATGAATCAAATAAATGGATTTATAAATATTAAACAAAGTTTATATAAATTGATTTATGCAATACACGAATTTAATGGATAATGTTTACATATTTTTGATGATTTAAAGAAGATTTTCGAACTTATCTCCCTATTTTGATATTTTTAAAAAACAAATGAATAGTGTCAAAGTTTACACTATTTGTATTTTTAAAATATAAAATATTTTTTAAATGATATTAAATTAATAAAAAAACATGATTTAAAAAAATGGTTCGGATATGTAAAAATATGTCATTAATGGTCCTTTTTTTGGGTCATTTGACATGTTTTGATAATTAAATTAACCCAAAAAGTGTAAAATATCACGGCAAGATTAAAATGGATAAAATAAGGATTAAACAAAAAATATAAGGATTAAAAAAATATAAAAACCTAATCTAAATTTATTTTGATGATGAAAATTAGACCATATATCATATTATCTTATAAATTAATGATTTCAAGACCATTTGGAACTGAAAATGAATTTATATTAATTTTATTTTATAAAAGTTTCAAAGGGTTCCCCTCCCATCTCCTATAATATGGTACCCACTATTTTACAATACTCACAATTACAAGACAACATTTTTATGGACAATTTAATTCCAAACCAATTTATAGTATCCCTCCCGACATTTTTTGATTCCTTATATTTGACAGAACACTCTTATTTTAGGCGTTATGGTGTTCTTCTATAGTGGTCAACCGAAGAAGAGGTATCATCTACATTAAGTATTTCAATTTTATTTCTTCCTCTAATTGCAATAAATATCCAACAACCATGATGAAATAATAAATCTAGTATCCTAATTATACTATGATGTTATTAGATTAATATCACCACCTTAATCCTTCTCCAATATCATCAAATAGGAAATGAACTTTTTATTCGTGTGTACGGAGGACTACCACCTCATGAACAGATATAGTTTGTTTCCCATTATCATTTATCAAGGCTAGTCATAATTATAGAAGAAATGATTATTTATTATATTCCAAAAATATTTATCATTTTCAGATAATTATATTTCAGTTGTTTTGTTACCTTGAATGTAAATAAACATGATAACACTGTTCGTGCATACATGTGAACTATCACCTCCAGGAAGAATTGTGAATTTTGATTTATTCACCACATCACTTGTATAATATTTAAGAATATTTAAATTATTATTATAATGTAAACTATATTTTTATCCTTCAAGAAATAATAGTTAAACATTACATTATTTCCATAATTATCAATGAAACATTGAAAATGTTACTCATGCATACATATGGAATACCATTTCCATGTGTTACGACCCGTCCCCCGGGGCCCGTTCTGTGACTACCCCGAGCCCCCCTTTTATAGTCCAGGGGCTGGTGACTAGAAAAAAAGGTGTAATTATTTAAAACTGGGAAGGCATTGCCTTTATAACCAGTAAACACATAGAGAAGAAAGCACACAGATGAAATCAAAATACCAAGTAAACTGTATTACAAAAGATCGTTGAAAGTAAAAGGGGCCAGAATACAAGCCCAATAGTAAAGGAAGATAAACAACTGAAAAAAAAATAAAAATAGCTATTGGGTCATCCTATGAATTTCCGACCTGATGGGTATGTACAGATTTCCTCCTCAGCACTCCATATCTGTTCGTCTCCTCCAAGTAACGATACGCCATATGGTCCACCTCTAGGTAACATCTAGTCCTAGTACTATCTGCCTCCGTCATCACTGTCTGTCGTCTGCATCCAACACAACATTGCAGGAATATCCCATGCATGTGTGAGTATAACAATACTTACTAGGGACCCCGAGACCCTCAATGTCTCCCAAAATCCACCAAGGATAAACCATAAAGAAATAAATAAACAGATAACCCTGCTTAGGTATATGCCATACATATACCTATTTTATCAAGTGATCCATCTCAATCATGAGGAAATCACAAAAAAACCGACTCACCTCAACTAGGATTTTATTCAATGGGTAGTATCAAGTGACATCCCCAATCATATTGTCGAAACCTCGGCTACTAGAGAACTCCTCCTCTATCGAGTACAGTGGGCATGTCGTGGTACCATGCATGCTTCCCACTAACCTTGGACTACTGAGGTACTCAACCTGTCAAGTACCGTGGATCTGCCATGTCACCAAGCGATCTCCCCACCAAAGGTCTACCACGTCACCAAGTGAACTCCCCCTCAGATCCTATTGTGGTACTCCTCCTATCGAGTATTGTGGCTCTACTGTGACCCAAAGGTGCTCCCCACAGTGGGTTTTCCGTGACACCAAGGTGCTCCCCAATGGAATAGTAGAGTCACTCCAAGTAAAAATGGTCAGCAGTCAATAGGTCTCAGCCAGCTACTAGGCCTCCACACTACTCTTGCTCATCTCAGAAAGGATCCACTCCACAACCTAATGGTCGATACTACAACTGTCACGAACTCTCACAAAGAAGTATCTCAATGTTCTGCCATGTTATAGGGGTCTCAACGCAATAGATAATGCAAAAAATCGGACGCCTTGTCTATGAGTTATTAGCCTTTTAGTCCCGGGGACCCAGTTGGATTTGTGCACAATCCAACCTAATCATATCTCAACTATAACCCGAACTCCAGTGATGTACACTCAAAGGGACCATCGAACTCCATGTATTCCAGCACTGTTGACGGTTCTTCAAATGGACTTCTGGTGCCAAAGATATGCATGAAGGAGCGTAAATGGGTTGTAGTGAGCTCGGTTCTAGTCCATCTCGGCCAAACCCATTGGGTATGGCCCGGACCATTGGGAGGACTAGCCGGTTGGGTTTGGCCCGGCCTGCAGGGCCCTACCCAGTAGGCCACGAGGTGATGCGTAGAGCCATGAGGTTGCTGACCGTCCGCGGGTCGGTGCGATAGTGGTTAGGCCCTGAGGGCACTATGTGGGCAGCTCAACCTGAAGGGTGCCGTGAGGGATTTTTGGCCTGGGGCATGAGGCTGGTTCAGCTTGGAGGGTCACAGGGGCACGACTCAGTGCAGCTTGGCCCGAGGTCCGGGGTGGTGTTTCCAAGGCTGGTTCGGCCAGCAGGGTGTGCGATCGAGGCCAGTTCGGCCTACGGGGGGTGCAACCGGGGCTGGTTGGGTTGGAAGGCTGGAGCGGTAGGGGTGCCTCGGCCGGGGCACAGCACTGGTCGGGATCGGTTTGGCTGACGGCGACGCGGGTCGCGGAGGCCACATGTGGCGACGTCATTGCCTTCATCGCCTTCATCGCTTTCATCGCTTTCCTCCGTTTCGAAGAACACCACAAATCAACACAAGGGTTACAGAGTGGGTGGGACATGTTAGTTTGGCCCTCAATCTCCTCATTAGAGTGGTAGAAAGTGGTTCACATGAACATATCCTATCAACCCTCCCACAATGATTTTTCCCAACCTGCAAAAGAAACGAAGGGGTGTACTTGTGAAGTGATAATCAAACAACATTAAACCCCTACCTTGAGTTGATACATCGACAAATTTATGGGAAAGAAGAAAAAAATTTCGTCGTTCATTGCATCAGCCACACACCTCTAATCCCGAGCTCACTCATTGGTTCGTCATAGATGAGGACGTCCCAGGTCTGATGAAGTCCTGAGAAGGAGGTTAGCATTTTTTATTAGGGGGGCGTTCTTCATTGGAGAACACGTTCTTTGTTTGAGATCATAATCCTCCATGTGTTGGGTGTCACGTCACTTTAACAACACTTTGTAGCTTGGTGAAGCCAACCCAAATCCTCCTCCCAAGCTACATATATATAGGAGAGGAGTGTAGGTAGGTAACGATCATAGAATTTATGACGGTTCATTTATTAGGAACCTTCCTAAATTTCAACGATGATGTTACATAATTTAAAATGGGGGCATGCCAATTAACTAAGCTGGCACAATTAAAGGTATTTGTGTGGGCACAATTAATGTAGAGGACGTCATGAGGCTCCTCCACATTAATGAGGGTGGTTGAGGGTTTCTCTCAATTAAATGGGGGTTTAGTCCCGGGTGGTCCCCACCACCATAACCTCTCATGAGAGGTTAAGATCTTGTAGTCCCCACACCTCAAATTTCACATGGTGGTTTAGTTTCGATGGACCCCACCTCCTAACACCCACGTGGGTGTTGCAAATAAAAATAAAAATTTTAAACACTTTTATTTTTATTTTATTCTTACACGAAAAACCCAATTACTAGATTTTACCCTCGACCAACTACCGTCAAGGTGAAAGTCTTCTCAAGCTAATACTGGCTCTGCAAGTTCAACAGTGCCCTCAGATTTCAATGCTGAGCTCCAGTTTAAAAGATAGAAAAACACACTCACACGTTTACAGAACGTACAAGAAAAGAAGTTCAGAAATTCAATCTGGGCACTCCACGCCTTGAAATCATGCGATGTCAATTTTCACAGACTCGTAAAATTCCTATATAATTAAAAAAATTAAATCGAAATTCGGGGTCTTTAAATTCTCCTCAACTCAAGATTTACATCCTAGTAGGACAAATCTCAAACTAAGGGAACAAGTGAGGGTACTGAGAACACATATGAGCCTCCTGCTCCCATGTGATCTCCGGGAGGTTCCCATGCTTCCAGTGAACGTGCACCAAAGGAATCGACCATCCATGAAGACCCACTCCTGTCGATCCTCAATCTCTACTGGAACCTCCGTAAATGTCGCCCCATCGTCGATATCCATCTCAACAGGGTCAATGATATGAGAAGGGATGTGCAAGTATCTCCTCAGCTGGGATACATGGAATATGTCATGCACCCGGTGCAATTGAGTTAGAAGAGCTAAGCGGTATTTCTCCTTGCCAAATATACCGAGGACTTGAAAATGTCCAATGAACCTTAGAGATAACTTGATACCTTAGCCAAATATCTGAAAACATCATCTAGGTGAGACCCGTAGAAAGATGTGGTTTCCATCATCAAACTCTAGAGGTCTCTGTCTATTGTCACCATACGACATCTGCATTCTTTGTACAGTCTTCATCTGCTCTTGGATGACCTGTACCTTCTCTATGGTAGGTCGTACCATCTCTGGTCCCAATAGTTTTGACTACCCTGGGTCATTCCAGCAAAAGGGTGATCTTCAAGGTCACTCATATAACGCCTTAAAAGTTGTCATCCCAATGGTGGAGTGATAGATATTGTCATACAAAACCTCCACAAAAGGCATGGGATCCTCCCAGCTGTGACCGAAGTCGAGGACACAAGAAAAGTGCATGTACTCAAGGGTCTGAATGGTCTACTCAGTCTGTCCATCCATTTGAGGATGGAAGGCGGTGCTCAAATGAAGCTACATCACGAAATCCTCATGTAACCCCTTATATATCTGAGAAATAAAACGTTCATCACAATCGGAGACAATCGTCGAAGGTAATCCATGTCACTGCACAATATCCTACACATAATGGTATTCTATGCTCTCTACTGAAACCTGCTCTCTAATCGATATAATGTTGGCCAACTAGGTGAGTCAGTTGACGTTCACCTAGATAGAGTCATGTCCCCTAGAAGTATGTGGAAGTCCCTTCACGAAGTCCATGGATATCCCATTCCACTTCCACTCTGGGACCTCTAAAGGTCGAACCAAGCCTACTGGTACCTTATTCTCCACCTCCACTTACTGAGAAGTGAGGCAGCGAGAAAAAAAATCTACAATTGATTTCTTTGTTTCTGGCCACCAATGCTGTCGTTAGAGGCCCCGGTACATCTTCGTAACTCATAGATGTACCGCTTAAGGGGATGTGTGGAACTCCCTAAACAATTTCCTTTAAAGTAACACTGGTACCATGGTATGTCCTCTGAAGTGGATGACGTGCTCCCCACCTTCTGAAAATCCTTTAGGTGCCTGTCTTGTGGATATCTGAGAACATCATGCCTCGTAGTCATCATCCCCACGTTGCACCTCCCTGACTCACTGGAGAAGTGGGGGAGTGACTATAAGAGACTGAAGAAAAGATGCTCCACCTCTATCCAAAAAGGATATTTGTAAAGTGTCCAGCTACTCCGTCACATCGCCTAGAAGCTGTATACCAGATCTCATGCTGCGTGCATCTACTACAATGTTCTCCTTCCCATGAGTATAGACTATCTAAAAGTCATAGTCCTGGAGGAACTCAATACAACATCATTGTCTCAGGTTTATGTCCTTATGGAAGAAGATATACCTAATACTCTTGTGATCAGAGTACATAGTAAAATTCTTGCCCATCAGATACTGTTTCCAAATCTTCAAGGAGAATACCACTGCTTCTAACTCTAGGTCATGGGTAGCATAGTTCTACTAGTTCTGTCTCAACTGTCGAGAGCCATATGGGATCACTGCTCGCTCATGCATGAGGACACATTCATGTCTGGTCCTTAATGTGTCACAGTAGACTACGCACCCTACGCATTTCTCAAGAATCCTCAAGATGGGGGCACTAGTCAGCCTCTGCCTCAGCTCCTGAAAGCTCTATTAGCATCTCTCTAACCACAAAAAATGTTTCCCCATCTTCCTGAAGGCTGATATTGGTGCATCAACTCTGCATAAATCTAGCACAAATATCCAGTAGTATTAATCCGAACCCAAGAAACTTCGTACTTCTGTCACACTTCTGGATGGCTCCAAAACAAGTACCACATCAATCTTTGCTGAATCCAATGTAACCAGAGCCTCCGAGCCGACATATCCCAGGAACTGAACCTCTGTGATCCAAAACTAGCACTTTTAGTGATTACCATAAAGGAGGTTCTCTGAGAGTGTGTCTAGTACTACCTCAAATGAAAGGCATGGTCCTCATCAGTAGCTGAGTAGATCCGAATGTCGTCGATGAATACTACTACGAAGAGATCAAGGTATGGATAAAAGATCCTTTTCATGAGTCCCACGAGCACAACTGGGGAGTTCGTTACATTGAATGTCCTAACCAAGAACTCATAGTGGTCATACCAACATCTGAAGGATGTCTTCTACACATCCCCATCTCAAACTTTCAGCTGGTGATAGCCTGATATGAGGTCCATCTTCAAGAACCATCGTGCTCCCTTCAGTTGATCAAAGAGGTCTTCAATCCTTAGGAGTGGATACATATTCTTCACAGTCACGTGGTTTAGGCATCGATAGTCAACACAAAGCCTCAAGCTCCCATCTGTATTCTTGTCGAAGAGAATCGGGGCTACCCAAGGTGAAACACTGGTCCAGATGAACCCCTTCCTTTGCAAGTCCTATAGTTGTGCTAGTAGCTCACGAATCTCCACAGGTGCCATCCGATATGATGGTGTAGATATCCGAGTTGTACCAGGGTACAACACAATGTTAAAATCCACCTCTCTACAAGGAGGTATACCTGGGAAGTCATCCGGGAAAACATCCACGTATTGTTCCACCACTACAGGATAGTTCAGTCTCTCTACATAAATAGCTCTGAGGGTACGTCTATCCAACTGATGAGTGATCGGTTTCACAATCCTCCAGTTAATTCCATACTGCGATGAAAATTCTCACTTATCGCTGGTGAAGGTAAACCTAGTCCCATCCATGCGGACACACCACACATTGTGACTAATACAGTCATTCTGAGCATGGACCATAAATAATCATTCCATACCCATGATGACGTCATAAGGCCTCGACGCCACTACTATGAGATCCCAACTAAAGCTCTCACCTTCTAGAGTAAGTTCACACTACCGCACCATTGTGTAATCATCGTATATGCTCTCGTAGGTGTCTCTAGCTGTAATTATTGAGCCAACGACTCCGTAGAAATTTCCAAAATCTGATTGAGGGAAGTGGAAATGAATGAATTATTGGAACCTGTGTCTATAAGTACTACAACTATGGGGGAGTAGACACATATTGTACCTCATATCATCTCCAGAGCACTATGGTCGAAGGCCTCAGCTACCAGGAACTGGGCACTCCCCTGTCCACCTACTCTCTACGGTTGGGGGGGACCTCCTAGTAGTGGTGGCAGTAATATCTCAAATTATCACCCACCACCATCTGCACGACAAGATCCTCTTCCACATCCGCCTACTCCCTACAGACCACCTCGATCGAATTTCTATCTCTGCCTGGGTGGTCCATCGACAATTTTCTGATCATCCGAATAGCGGGTCAGACAGTCACGAGCCATGTGACCCTGCCTACTACATGTGAAATAATGTCCACTCCTAGCATGTTTGTATCTACTTTGGGTGCCCCGAAAAACCAATCCAGAGTCATGTGGTCATCTACATGTTTTTCTGGTCCTCTTAGAACAATGAGACATCTATCTGCTGCCAATTGTAGAAGACTTCTCTATGTGTCGAGTAGCGGTGGATCTCGCTACTAGCGACTGCTTGACAAGAAAACTCTCCACTAGGAGGGTAATCTATAAAACCCCCCGCCTGTGTCGGGATGGTGAGTTGGATCAATGCCGCCCTGATCTCCCACCTAAGTCCCTGATCGAAGGCTCGGGCCCTGAAGAATGGGTCCCAAACCATATTGTTGGAGTAGCGTGTCAGGTTTATAAACATCACTGAGTACTGAGCTACAGTCATGCTACCCTGCTGTAGATGACGTAGCTCCTATATTCTCACTACATGAAGAGTCTCTGGAACAAACTCTTTCTGAAACAGGCTCTCGAATTCTATCAAGAGAAGTATCACCTCCTCATGAACCTATAGCATCAAGATGCACCATCTACCTGCTGCTTCCTGAAGAAGGCTGGCAGCAAGAATCACCCAGAGGTCTAGTGGTGTCCCTACCAGTCAAAAAATTCTCACCACATCCTCCAGCCAATCCTCAACCATCTGTGGGTCCATCTCTCCCTTAAACCTGGGGGGCCTCTGGCATTGGAACTCATGCAACGCACTAAAGCGACATGCACTCTCTGCTACTAAGGATGATGGAATTAGTGGCCCAACGGGGAGTGGTACCACTGGTGCCTCCACTAGAAATGGGCCCTACACTGAGTCTTCATCCCTCGGTGAGCTATTAGTGCATACAACTCTTGGAACTCTAGATGGATATCCGTGTGGAGGAATCCTGAAAAGAAACAGGTTCACTACGGTAAAAGGTTTCACAAGGTGAGCTGACCTGGTGAGCTGACTTAAATAAATCTTATGAAAACACACAAAAAATCAGTGTTTTCACACAATGAGTTGAAAATTAGAAGTCAGGGTCCTGGTGTATTGATATGTCGTCCACCGCACCAACACTAGACTCCTGGAACTGAAAACCACACTCAAAACACTTTACACTATTTATTCATGGAAAAGATCAGAGTCCTATGTTTTATGGTAGAACTGACTCCTCTGATACCAATTTGTCATGACCCGTCCCACAGGGCCCATGCCATGACTACACCAAGCCTGACTTCCATAGTTCAAGGGCTAGATACTGTCACCAATTGTGGAATTCAAAATAACTAGGGAGGCATTGCCTTTATAAACTGTAAAGACAAACACAAGGAATCACACAGCTGGATACAAAACACCAAGTAAACTGTATAAAAAAATAGTGTTGAAAGTAAAAGGGGCCAGAATATAAGCCCAAATGTAAAGGTACAAGTACAACAGAAAAAACTTTCTGTGGCGTCCTCTTCCGAAGATCCTACATGAAGGGTAGGTACAGATCACCTCTTCAGCACTCAACATCCATTCATCTCATCTGGGTAGAGATATGCCATATTGTCCACCTCTAAGTATCGTCTAGTCCTCTTACTCTTAGCCTTCGTCAATGTTGTCCATCATCTGCATCCAACACAACAAGGTGCGGGCATAGCCCGTGTAGGGGTGAGTATAACGATACTCAGTAGGGACCCTAAGAACCTCAAGGTCACACAAAATCCACCAAGGTTAAACAAAAAAGAATGAAGTCACAAGATAAACCTACTTAGGTTTAATCACATACCTATACCTAACTTATCATGTTTTCCATCTCAATCATGGAGAAAATACAAGAAAACCAACTCAAATCAACCAGGATTTTATTCAACGGTTAGTATCAAGTAACATCCCCAGTCACATTGTCGAAACCTCGGCTTCTAGAGAACCCATCCTCTATCGAGTACAGTGAGATTTCCATGACACCAAGTGCGTTTCCCACTAACCTTAGACTGCTGAGGAACTCCTCCTGTCGAGTACAGTGGATCTTCCACGTCAACAAGCGCACTCCCCACCATGGGTTTTTCGCGTCACCAAGGTCACTCCCCCTCGTAATCTACTAAGGTACTACTCTTGTCGAGTATGGTGGGTCTGCCGTGATTCCAAGGATCTCCCTACTGTGAGTCTACCGTGAGACCAAGGAACTCCCCACTAGGCTAGTAGAGTCATTCAGAGTCAAAACGGTTAGCAGTCGTCAGGACTTCGGCAGCTACTAGGTATCCTCTCTATACTCGCTCGTCTTTGGTAGGATCTGCTCTATGATCTACTGGTCGATACTCCAACTATGACAAATTCCCACGACGAAGTATTTAAAAAGTCTGCAAAGTCATAGGGGTATTAACACAATAGATGGAACGTCAATCGGATGCCCGGTCTTGAGTTATTAGCCTTTTAGTCCCGAGGGCCCCATTGGATTCATGCAAGATCCAAACTGGCCTTATCTCAACTATACCCCAAACATCAATGGGGTGTACTCAAAGGGATCATCATGCTCCAAGATTTATAGCATTGTAGACGGTTCATAAAATGGATGTTCAATGCCAAAGATATGGCAGAAAGAGCGTAAATGAGTCGTAGTGGGCCCGGGTCAAGTCTGATCCGGTCCGACCCAGCCCGGTCTGACCTGGTTCAGGTCGATCTGGGATGACCCATTAGGTCTAGCCCATCCCATTGGGTAGGCCAGCCCGTGGGGTTCGACTCGGCCCACTAGGCCTAGCCCAGTCGACCGCGAGGGGATGCCGAGAGCCGTGAGGGTGCGGACCGGTCACAAGGGCCCTGACCGGCTGCGGGTCAGTGTGAGGGCGGTTCGGCCCTGAGGTTGTCTCGTGGGCAGCTCAGCCTGGAGGGCTCCACAAGGGCATCTTGGCTTGGGGCGTGGGGCTGGATCGGCTCAGAGGGCCACGGGGGGCGCGGCTCGGAGGGCCACGGGGCGCAGCTCGGAGGGCTTTGAGGGAGCGGTTCGTGGTGGCTCGACCCAGGGGTTGGGGTGGCACGACCGAGGCTGGTTCGACCAGCGGGTGGCACGACCAAGGCCAGTACACCCAGAAGGTTGGAGCGGCCTGTGGGGCTCGACCAGCGGATGGTGAGGCTTGGGCGGCTCGGTCGGGAGGCCGGGGTGCGGCGCGGCTGGGGTGCGACGCGGCTCGGGGTCGGTTCGGCTGACGACGGTGTGGGGCCAGTTCAGTCAGGAGGCTAGGGCACCATAAGGGCAGCTTGGGTCACAGAGACCATTGGTGGTGGTGTTGTTGCATTTTCCACCTTCGCCTCCTTTGTCGCCTTCCTCCGTTTCAAAGAACACCACAAATCAACACAAGGGTTAAATAGAGGGCGGGCCATGTTAGTTTGGACCCCACTCTCCACATTAGAGTGGTAGCAAGAGGTTCACAAGAATAAAGAACATCAAACCCTCCCACAAAGATTCATTTCAACCCACAGAAGAAAATAATTGGAGTACTTGTGAATTGATAATCAAACAACATTAAACCCCTACTTTGGGTTGTTACGTCGATGGATTCATGGGATAGAAGACGAAGTTGTCGTCGTTCGTCGCATCTCCCACAGACCTCCAATCCTAAGCTCAGACGTCGGTTCGTCATAGATGAGGACGTCCCACATCAGAAGAAGTCCCAAGGAAGAATGTCAAATAAGGTAGACGTTCTTCGTTGGGGAGTGCATTCTTTATTGGAGAATGTGTTCTTCATTGGAGAGTGTAATCCTCCAAAAGTTGGGTGTCGCGTCACTTTACCAGTGTTTTGTCTCTTGATGAAGTCATCCCAAATCCTCTTCTAATGCTCCACATATATAAGAGAGGGGGTAGGAAGGTATCGATCATGGAATTTTTGATGGTTCAGGTAATAGGAACCTTACTAAATTCCAATGACACTATTACTTAATTTAAAAAGGGGAAATCCAATTAAGTAAGTTGGAAAAATTAAAGGTATGTTCATTGTAAAAATTAATATGGGGGAATCCAAGAGGCTGTCCAAATTAATGAGGGGGCTTGAGATTTTTTCTGAATTAAAGGGGGGATTAGTCCCTGGTGTTCACCACCACCATAACCTCTCCTGGGAGGTTATGGTTATGGTGGTCGCCACCACCATAACCTCTCATGAGAGGTTAAGGTCTGGTGATCTCCATACATCAACTTCCACATAGAGGATTACTTCCATTGGACCCCACATCCCAACACCAACATTGGTGTAGAAAATAAAAATAAAAATGTCATATGCTTTTATTTTTATTTTATTCTTACATGAAAATCCCAAAAAAACATTCACACTCGGACAACTACCGTCGAGGTGTAAGTCTTCGTAAGAGAATACCAGCACAAAGAGTTCAATGGCGCCCTCAGATTTCAATTCCGAGCACTGGTTCAAAATTAAGAAAAATATCTTGAACATTTAATGAACGTACCTAAAAAAAGTTCAAAAATTCTTTCTGGGCACTCCGAGCCTCGGAATCACGCATTGTCATTTTTTGCGGACCCGTAAAATTCACATAGAATTAAAAATCATTTACTTGGAAATTCCAGGTCATTACACCATGAATATATCATTGTTCATTTTTCAACACCATAATTAATAATTTTATTTAAAAAATAATTATTAATTTATAAAGGTGATGATTATGTCTTGAATACCATTATTGATATGATGGAATTATGACCACATGGAATAGTGACATCCAAACCATGTTCATTTTCAACTGTAGTACTGAATGACAAAAAAATCCAATATGAACTTAAATAAATATGTAATTGTTATAACATGGTAATGAGTCAAATAAATGGAATAATAAACATGAAAAGTTTCTAATGAAAGTATAAATTATGCAATTTTTTTTATTCTGGATTATAATGATTGTACGTGCTGATTCAGATTCAATGTAAGGTACTTCATTTCGATCACCTTTCATTGAATCATATTTTGACTTTATACACCACCTTATTTTATACTATGTATAATAAGACCATTTTACATGTAATCTCATTCAATGGTTTTTTTAATAAATGATTTTTTTCAAATTGTTTTACTAAACAAAAAAATCGATGTTTTTAACATACAGAGTGACAATGAAATTTATTTCTTCCTGACTATTATTTGATATTTGGAGTAATTTACAAGTTATAATGTTTTTAAAGAAAAATAAATATCATATTCCAATTTCATGTATTTTGGTGTTGAAAATGGGTTTGATAATGTATTGATTATGTGAATATATTTAAATAACATATTTTGATTGCAATGCAGATATGTTAATTTTTTATTATTCTTATTTTATGTGATAATATTATGTTATGGTTATTAGGAATTACTTATGTATACTGGTGGTTCTGTGATAAAATGGGGTGGCTGAGCCATTGATAGATCATCAATGCATTGGGTAATGAGAATGAGTTAAATAATAAGGTTTCTTCTGGGAGATTTAGGTAATATACTATGATGGGGTATTCCTAATGTAACCATTAAAGTTACTCCCAATACAGTTTTCGAATCTAAAATGTATGTATGATATGTATTCCACTAGATACCTTTTTGATTTATGATTTCTATGATGTTTTTTATTATCCATATGATTTTATGGGATTATAAATAGGCATGTACTAACATTTTCATTCATTTTTTATATCCCTTATTAAGAATTTGGTGCTCATACCGTGTTTCTAAAAAACTAATAGGGTATAAGGATTGGTAAGAGAAAGGAATAAGTGAGAAATATATTTATCATGAAAAAAATCATGTTTACATTTAAAAATGTATTATATTATGGATGAAATGGATTTTGTTTTAGTTGTATCTAATTTTTATGTAAAAATTCTGGTCTAATTCTATAAAATTCATAATTTGAAATGATCCTCAATGAGAAATCATGGAATAAATCAAGATTATGAAATTTTTATTGTTGGGGCCATACAGTCAATATCAGAGGTCGACTTAGATTATTTTAGAGGTTTGGGTATTATTAATGAATAAGTTACAAGTGGTATATAACCACAATGGTTATCATGTAAAAGAGAGTAATATATATTTTAGATAAATTTAATGAGTTTGAGATAACGTTAAAAATTATATCTTAGTGGTTATCCACCTCTTAGGATAGTATATGATGATTTAGATAATATGGTCCCAATAAGCTTACTGGTTTTAGTAAATGGATTGCAGACTCCATAGTAATAGTGTATGTGAAGAAAAATGTGGTAGTGATATGAATTAGAAACCAAATGTAAGGATAACTACAATGATATATCTTGTGGAAATTCGAAACCAATGATTAGGGGTCATACATAACCACTTGAACATTTGTAATTTTTTTATGCATCATATATGAGTGAAATGAATCCTTATGGAATTTAAGGTAATAATGATTATAAATTTATGTATATTAAACAAAATATTTTTCAACGATGTGGATTGAAACACATCAAAAAATGTTTTTTGGGTATGGTAAGATTTTATAGATTTAGTAATGAAGGTCATAAAGTAATAACCCTCTAATAAAAAACGAAGAATTCAATGGACTATATGAGTGGGAAATAAGTTATTTTTTATTTATCAATTGAGTGTTTAAAAAGTAGGGGATATGGTCATTATGAATATAGGTTTCCTATGAATAAGTTATGATAATGGGATTATCGGTACCATACAAATATATGTTTAGAAACACCTAATGCCATTACAATTTATGATGGCGAAACATAAAATGGCCTATGAATGGTATGGATTTTTTCTTGTCTCATGTTTTGACATTATTGAATGTTATGAAATGATTCATTTTTTTGATTTTAGGAAATAAGAATAATTTAATAATATGGAAAAACATGGTTAGAGTATCATCAAGAAATAAGAATAAATATTATGTCTTCAAATAAGGGATTCAAGTGTTATGGTATATTGTAGGATGATGAAAAGTTTAAATGCATTAATTTTATTTTGATGTGGCTATTACATTGGTTGAATTTTTCTTGTATGTGAAACACTAATGTTTTATATATGAAAATTTTATTCGTTGAAAAATTATCTTTTCTTGTGTGGCCATAATAATAAAAGTAATGGATAACCATTAGGGTTCACATGAAAATTATTAGGTGATTAAGGGTTATTAAATTTTGGGTTGCAAAATGAAAGGTATGAGATAACCTTTTAGGTGAAAACCCATAGTGTCTAGAAAGGTTGTGGGAATTGAACCCACCACCGAAGGGAGATAAGTGCATGTCACCTACCACTGGCCTACGTGAAGTGCTATGATAGTATGAAATTTTATTTTTTACTAAATGATTTTTTGTATTAAGAATAAGTTAATTTGGGAGAAATATATTTTATAGAATAGAAAACCATGGGATTGTAATATGATTTGGTGATTAAGTGATTAATCATATTCTGGAAGACATTCACGATTTTGGGAACCCAATATGATGAAGTTAAATAGAATATAATGGTATCCTAACAAAGGAGTAATGGCTGAATTATATTTTGGAATAATATATGTTTTTATTATGGACATATAGGGATTTGGTTTATTTATGGAAATGATTATCCTATTAGTGAAATTATGTGATTAGAAAATAACTTTTTATTATGATACATTAAGAGAGATTTATGAGGATAAATATTAAAACTTGTTCGAGAAGATTATGTTATCATATACCTCTGAATTTTGGGTTTCAATCAATGTTTGGATTAGTTTTAAAAATTTTTACGTATGTTTTTTGAATGGTAAATGACAAACATGGGTATTTCTGCAAAATTTTAGTGATTAAAAGTATTATGTTTCATTATAAATGTTTTTTTATTTTTGGGGGAATTATCTGATCTTTTACTAATGAGTTTGGTTTGGGTTGCTTTCTCAATATAGTGAAAATATATAGATCATCATTTGTAGTTTATATAATTCTCTAGAAGTTGATAATAGTGCGTCAGGTGTGACCAAGTCATCTTAAATACACATAAATTGGATAAAAAAGATGATTTGTGGTGGAATTGTATTAATGGATGAAAATATTGTAGTTAGGTATGTATATTTCATTATATTTATAATCTTAGCAGTAAAATGTTAACCCAAATTTATGAAAATTAACTTAAAACAAAAATGTTTTCCATTTACTTTTCCTACAATGAAATCAATGACCATTTAAACAATCACAAATTTATGGTTTTGAGATTTTTAACTTTATACTGATCATGTATTCTATCACTCACCATCTGAAAATTATATTTATTTTTTCTTATATATCTAGGTATTTCTACCTGGATCATAGTATGTTTTATCTTAGATGAACTTTGTACCATCTATTAACATTTTTAAAGTGGGATTTTTGTTAATATTGTTTCTAATATGGGATTGCAATAAGGGAATTTTGAAAATTCATACATTGGTTTCCAACACAAAATTAAAATTTGGAGGATTCAATTTTCAAAATGGGTGAGTATAATGTAACATTCAATTTTTTTAAAAGGAAACACTATGTTTTAGAGCATACATGATATGCCACAATTAAATTAAATGGACAACAAAGATTTATTATTTAATATTATAGTTATCACATAGCCATTAGAATTTTGCGAATGAAAAAGATTAACTAAATTATATGTTTTACATATGTTTATATAATGATTCATTGGTTACCAAATTAATTATGAAATTATATAAAACCATTTGAATATAAACGATGTTTTTTTCTAAAAACTATTTAAATTATAAATAAGTGAGTTTATAAAAACATAAAAGCACACTCATTGTATTTTATTAATATGTAACATATTATATTTAATGCTTAAAATTAATATGATATGTTTTATAGTCATTATGTAACAATAAATTTGATTTTACAGATTTAATGATTATTTTTCAAAAAATGTAGTTTTACAACCTTTTTATTGTGATCCTTTTTAAAATAAAGTTTCTATAACATTTATATATTATATTTGAGAAAATAAGGTTCTCCTTTAAAAGAGGGACATAATTTTTTTTTGAATTTATGGTATTTTTATGATAAAATTCATTTTTTATGAGTACATAAAAATGATGCATTTTAATTAAAATCTACTTTTTAGTTTAATTTAATTATATAGTTAGATTATCCTTTTAATAGGATTTAAATTATAATTAAATAATGTTTTTATAATTAAATCTGTTTTTTTATTATATGTAATTTACCATTTAAATTTGATATAAATTCTTGTCGATATTTTGATTGTTTTTACTTTAAAAAACTTACTTTCTTATTGTGACAACTTAGATTGATTTTTGATTAATTTAATCCAAATGTGGGATTCAAAATTGGGAAAATGGATTCTATATTTTGAATCATGATGTGTAAATTATGTAATTTTTTTCTTTTTTTTATTATATTTTATGAATATTATCTTTATTAATTATTTTAATTACCACGGTAAAATCTAAATCAGATTATTGAATCTAAAAATAATTTTATAATAATATTAAACTACCATAAAATCTGTAAAATTTAAATTTGATGATTTTATCCCTATATTTAAGATTATTAGTTCGCTATTAGGCCCACTTGGAACCACTTTGATGACATTAATGATTTTATAATATTATATTCTCGGAATAGAAATTTTTGTCACACTTTTGATATTTAAAAGTAACATATTTTTAATATGGAGTTATACAGGGGATCACTTTGACTATAATGAGTCATTATGAATATAAAAAGATTACCTATATCATTATAATTGATTTATAATTTTAGGAAAATATATAACTAAATTAAATTATATCACAAATATATTTTAGTAATTTATTAATTAATGAATGAATCAAATAAATGATTTTCTGAATAATAAAATAAATATCATTTGAAATAATTAATTTCATCCACCAATTTTATGGACAATTAATACATGTATTTGATTATTTTACTTAGTTATTTGATATTTTAATCTGGTTAGGACATTTTTAAAAATCAATATATGAATTAAGTCAAAATTAACACTATTGGTATTTTTAAAATATAAAATATTTTATAAAATGATATTAAATTCATGAAATTTTATGATTCATCCAAATGGTCAGTAAAACTCCAAATATGTCATAAATGGAACTTTTTTTTGGGTCCTTTAAATTTTTATGGTAATTACAATATCCCACAGTGTGTAAATAACATAACATCATAGTAAGATAAAAAGGGTAAAATAAGGGTTAAACCAATAAGATGAGGATTAAATGATATTAAAACCATGTATAATTTTAATTTTTTTTATTTCTAATCAACCCAGAATCATGTTAACTTATATATAAATTTTTGTGACTATTTGTAACTGAAATTAAATTTATATTAATTTAATATTTTAAGAGTTCCCAAGGGTACCCCAACCCTCTCCTATAAAAATGGCCCCCGATCATATCTAATATTAACACTTACCAATACATTTGGTTCATCCAAACTCTACAAAAACCCATTTCTAGGATCCCTCCCCAAATTCTTGACTTTATTTTTGGTAGAATACCATTTTTAGTGGTGTTAAGGTGTTCTTCAAGAGTGAATAACCAGAGAAGATGTTTCATTTACATAAAGTATTTCTATTTTATTTCTTCTTCCCATTCCATTAAATATCCTACAACCATGATGTAATAATGATTCATGTATCCTCAACATAATTATATTTTATTATGTAAATATCATCAACAAAATATATCTTAAATTTCATCAAATGGGAAATGTTTTTTTGTTGCGTACAGTGGACTACTGCCACACAAACCAATATAGTTCATTTTTCATTACTGTCTATCAAAACATGTTATAATGATGGAATAAATTTTTATATATGATATTAATGACACATTTATCATTTTTAAAAATAAATTTTAAATAATGTTCTTACCTTCCATTTAAATAAACATGACAACGTCGTTCATGCGTACATGTGAAATATCACATCCACAAAGCGATGTAGATCATTTTTATTCACCGTATCAGTTGATTGATATATATAATCATATTAAAATGATTATAATTATGTTAATAATATAATGATAATTCTGGAAAGATAAAATAATTATTACTTTATTTACATAATGATCAATGAAGAATGAAATCGTTACTCATGCATACATATATCCCACAATATCCATGAATATAATGTTCTTCATTTTTTATTACCATAATTAATGGTCTGATTTAAAATAATTCTTTATTAATGTATAAATGATATGATTATTTCATGATTATTATTATGAATATGATGGACTTATGATCACATGTACTAGTCACATCAAAACAATGTCCATTTTTATTCAAGTATCTAATATCGACAAAATGTATGATAAGAACTTAAATAAATATATAATTATTATGGAAAGGTAATAAGTGAAATAAAATAAATAATAATCATTATATGGTTCTATAGAATGTATAAATTAATCTATTTTTATTATTCAGTTTTATAAATTTTCGACATGACAAGTCAGACTCATTGTAGGGGACTTCATCTCAATCTACATTCATTGAGGTATATTTCTTCATTATACAACACATTATTTGATATGATTTATATTAAAACTCTTTGACTTGTAATATCATTATATGGGTTTCAAAATGAATATTTTTTATGGAGTTCATTACTAAATGAGAAATGAAATTTTTTTAATGTTGAGACAACAATATTTAAACTACCGTGACCATAATATGATATTTTTCTTCCTATACTAGCCAGAATATTTTTAATGAAGATAAATACCATATTCAATTTTCATGAATTTTGTATTGAAAACGGTTTTGATAATTGATTTATTATTTCAATATATTGAAATTATATCTTTAGATTTCAATATGAAAATGTTTTTCCCTTATGTTAGTTTTATTTGTTATTATTATGTAGTAGTTATTGGGAATTATTTATGTATATGGGTGGTTCGGTGAGAAAATAAGGGCGGGTGAAACCGTGATAGCTCTCCAATGCATTGTGTAATGAGATATAGTTAAATGATAATGTTTATTCTAATATATTTAGGGAATATATTGTTATGGGTATTGTAAATACATCCTCTCGGGTTACTCCCCATACAACACTTTAAGATATAATATATGTATTATATAGGGGCCACATGTTACCTTAATGATTTATGATTGATATGATGTTTTTCAGGATTCTTATGATTTCATGGGTTTATAAAAATTCATGGACTGTCATTTTTTTCCTTTTTTTTATATCCCTTACTGAACTTTTTATGCTCATCCTGAGTTATTAAAGTGTTTTCAAAGGGTATAATGATGGCTAAGAGAAAGGATCAAGTGAATAATATTTTTATCTAGAAAATTAACTCACGTTTATTTTAAATTATTTATTTAATAGAAGAAATGAATATTGTTTTAGTTGTATCCACTTTGAATGTAATAGTTATGGATTAATTCTATAAAACAAAAAACCTTAAAAGATATTCAATGGGAATTATTGACGTAAATCAAGATTATGTAATGATTATGGTTGAGGAATTATATCTCATCCTATAGAGCATAATCATTCTATCATATGTCGGCCAATGAGAAAAATTTCAATAAAAGTATATATGTTTTTTGTTCCTTTTTTGATTATATCACTCATGTCACCTGAATTATTTTTATGAACCACAAATCATAAGCCCTTATATGTTGGAGAGTTTTAGGAAATTCATGTAAAATGGATACGGTTACTCTTTGAAATAGATCAGGAAAAATAATACCATTGAATAAAAATTGATATATTTAAATAATAAATTAAAAAATAATGTATTATCCATGAACATATAACATTATTAACACCTCAATAAAATCATGTCACTTAAAGTAATAATTTAATTTTATTGAAGATGGAAAAGGCCACGTTGATTGAACATGATACTTCTATGTTCTTTTGGGGACATGAAAATGAAGATGTAATACATATAAAAATCAGTAATTATATAGAAAAAACATTGTTATTCCACCATATTAGACATATTACAAGAATGCCACAAATTTTTTATACTAAAGGGTATAATAATTCCATTTATTATCAATTACAAAGAAAAAAATCATAGGATTTTGAAGAAATAGTAGTGGAAGGTATATTTCATTAATAATAACGTAATAAAATATGATATCGATGTTGCAACAAAAAAATATAAAAGATTATTGATTATTTAAATATAAAAGTGATGGAATTTTCAAATAATTATGATACACATGATGTAAGATGTTACAAAAGTGAAAAATATTATTTTATTTATTTAACAGAATGATGAAATTTCAAATAGTGGCAAAATTTATAAAGTTATATAGGTTGGAGATGATGATTCAATTCACTGTTGTGATAAATAACTACCCATCTCATCCAATACATGTATAATAAGAATATTGGTGGTATAAATCCTTATTATAGATTAAGGATATATTTTTAAAACTAGGATAATGTTGTGCATATCATCACAAAACTCATTATTTTAAAATGTTTATCCAAGAAGTGTTAAAAATTATTTAGAGTATCAAGAGCTGGTTTATGCTACGATTAATGAATTGTAAAATATCGGGAGTAAATATACATTGATGTTGGTACCCAAAAATAAAGTCAATAATATTATAGAAAAAATGGTGTTTTCAAAGAATGTTTAATGAAAAAATATAATTTCATAGAAATAAATAATTTATTTCTACTAAAATAAATTCTTAGGTTGAAGGGATATACATTGTCATGTCTTTTTCAGTATTTTCTAGTATTGAGAATAGAATAATATGTTTCCTTTTAAAATAATGAAATATAATATTTTTGAAATATATTTCAAGTGATCCTTTAATATTGATTTGGAATATAAGGTTTATAATGAGGGAAAGCTATATAATATATGGTTTGAATAGTATCCCTTGGGAAAATAGTATTCAATGGATAACATAAAAGTACCAATATAACCCTTTAATAGTGAAAAATTTACTACCATAGTAAAGGATAAATTTTGTTAACTCAAGGGTTAAATCAAAAGTTAATTTTTAAAGCACCACATAAACATGTAAAAAATCATTTATTTGATGGTATTAAAATTTCATAAAATATTAAATTTTAATAAATAAACATTGGAAAAATATTGGATAGAAAATACTTTTATTAAATTCTAATCATTTAAGAAATCAATGTAGTACACCTCCCTTAAATTATAAAATGGAACCCCTCTTTATCTTTTTCTCCCCAAATTGAAAAATATATATATACCATCCCAGAAAAATATTATCTAAACATATTAATAAACATTCTATGGGTTTTTATCTTCATTAAATTTTATCACTTTTCCCCTTAAGGGAATATATAATGGGTTAGTTTCAAAGAATAGGTAATAACCATAACTACTCAGCATGTTTTTATTTCTTATTTTACCTCCTATAAATATGTTATATTATTTATAAATTAATAAATAATATATCATTAATATAATTGAATTTATTAATATTTCTAAACCACATATTTTCAAAATTACTCCATCAAATGAGAACTGAAAGAATCTCTCATGCGTACATCCAAAATAATTTCTTTATATAGTGATAAAATTAATTTTCCATCAATAAAATTCCTAGATTTTTATTAAGTTGGATTGAAAATTTATATTTTATATTCATTAAAATAATATTATTCACTAATTATAATATCAAATCTACCATATATCATTCTAATTCATTTAAAAAATAATAATGTTTCTCATGCGTACATGTGAACTACCTCCTCTATAACGTGATGTGATTAAATTTTAGATTTTTTATATAGATGGGAATATTGATATATTTAATGAATATTTATGTTATATATGTTATACTAATTATTTTTAATGTTTAATTACTATCCAACATTCTTTCTTTCCATCCATCTAATAGTGAAAGCATTGTTCACACATATGTATGGTCTACCATCTCCTAGGACAACATAATTACTTATTATAACTCTATATTTTATGGATTAATTTATAATCATATTTATAATGACTATAAATTATTTTTATATCATTTATAACATTATAGAGATTATGGAATCATGATTAATGTACATTGACAAGAACTACTAAACCAAAACATACATGAAAATCAATGCAGATATCAACTGGAAGAGTGGTTTGAATATATTATTATTAATAATAGGGTGATAAAAGGAAATAAGTAAACAATATATTTTATAAAATATATTATTATTGTTATTTAATAGATGTATCATAATTTTATATTTATTATACATTATTTTCAAACATGTATGAAGCTACTCGAACCTAATGAAAGGGAATATTTTCTCACTTTTATTCTTATGAGACACATTCCAAATTCAATAATTATGTATTTTTTATAGAGTATATAATTCCCATGAATTTATATTATGATTATTATTAGGGATTTTTTTTTCAAATTTTCATATCTATCTAAGGTTCTATTTTCTATGGGTTTTTTAATCAAAAATTACAAATGTGTTAAGGTTTTTAAGTTACAATCTCATTGTTTATCAAGATTATTTATTGTTAAGATAATATGATAAAATTTTATCATTTATATGTCAAGAAACTCATAAATTATTTTTGTTTTTGTTTATTTATTTAAAATAAATTTGTTCATTTAATTATCATCACCTTCAGTACTTAATATACAGAAAATTTGTTTTTATGTGAAATAAACATTATTTTTCTCTTTGTTCGGGAAACATTTTTTTTCAATATATATGTTTTTTAAATACATTTTTTACATTTTTTTAATTTTTATCATGAGAATGATTAAAATAATTTTACCCATGATTCACATTTTGATAAATATTTTAAATTTAATATTCTTAACATTTTCAAAAGGAGGTACTTTGTTCGTCTTTCTATTGAAATTTGAAAAGATTGTTTTATTTTAACATATATTGTAGGAATATAATTTTTTATCATCATGAATGATAAAAAATTTAAGAATAATTAAATATTTCAAAGGCTATTTTTAAAGAAAATATTTTCCATAAAATTTCAAAATTTTATTTTTTTATAATGGATTTTTCAATTTAAAAATGATAGTTTCCAAAATAAATTCTAATGATACATTAAATATATTTTTCATCGATGATAAAATTCTTTAATGTTACCTTTGATTTATTATCCAAGTATATCATAATTATTCTTTATATAGATGGTTTATCTTTATTTTTAATTGATGTTTTCGAAACTCATTACTTTTATATGAGTCCTTATATAATGGAATAATGAAATATTTCAGAATCTTGTATCATTAACAAGGTTTATGCTATGATTAAATGTTTATAAATCCCAATTATTTTCATGGTTTATTAATTCATGAATTATTTATGATCTTGTTGAACACATATTTATTATTTTCAATATTTTATATGTTGTACTATAATATAAATCCATTAAATTCATTTTGTAAATATACATATCATATGAGATAAACAAGACTAGAATGTGGAGTCCACTTAAATTGATAAAGGACATTTTCCACTATGGTAGTATTGGAATTGAACATTAACTACTACCATTGTTTGGAGATTAACACAATTTACATATGATAGACATATGAGTAAACCCTAAACACTATTATGGTTTTGGGGGTGAACCCAATTCACTATGATAGTCTTGGTGGTAATCCATTAATACTAAGAAATTTTTTTTTGGTTTATGTGTATACAACAATTACATGTCATGTTTTAATGTTATTCTATAACGATTCTTGATCTTTGATTATATAATGTTTAATTAATTATAAAGTATCAATATTTATTCAATGAATCAAGAAGAAGATATTATATATTAATGACATGGTTTTCAAAGGTTAAGCTCTTATTTTCATACTATGATGCTTATGTTATTCTTATGTAATCATTAATATCTCTATTATATTCTCTAATTTAGCATATAATCTCACCCTTTATTTTTTTCCATTCAACATGTTATGAATAATGTTATTATATATTAAAAATAAAATAAGTATTTTTTTTATGAATACCTTAGTGGCTGATGATGTATATTTTTTATGCATGAATAGTTTATGTTCCCATGTTTCAGAAGACATTAGACATATACTATTCTATCACATGTGCTTATTATATGTAATGAGGATTCATATAATAATAAGAAAAATCAATTAATGAAATGTATGGGTATCTAATACTAAAAAAATAAAAAAAACATTTATTTAAATATCGTATCACTCATACATGGTTTAGAACTAATATTCGAGACCCACTATCCTCAAGGAAGAAAAAACCCACCAAAAACACTCAATGGTTACTTATATTTGGAATCTTATAAGGATACCCACATGATTTCCGGTCATTACCAATAAAATTCTATAATCATCAGAAATTATCTTCCCAATATCAAGGCCATGAAATCATCTCTTTAGAATTAAAATCCATTCAGCGCTGAATTTACCATCAGGCCGCCTGTGCCCATTTTATGGTAAACTACAGGAACCATTCGACTCAATAATACATCATAGTAATACAAAGGAATTGATGAAAAAGTTCCTAGGTGTGTTCAAAATATTTGAATTCGTAATAAAACTCTTTTCATGCCCATTGTGATTTCATAGAGGTATCTTCTACCCTAGCCACTCAAAATGGTCAAGTAAGGTTCATGCAAGTGGTTCCTTCTGGGCATAAGAATGTCAATAGAGTGAAAGGCCCTTATGCACCCAATACGACATCAAATATATATTTGTGTTCTTGTTCACCATAGATCAAATAACGAATTCGTGGAAGACCCTCTTAAATAGATCAAATATTTCTCATCATCTCCAAATGCATCATTTATATATTGAAAAGCTGTACCCCCTTCTTCATGATAATTTTCTGGAATTTGATGCATAACACAACCACATGTAAGAATAGACTTCCATGAAATCTCACAATAATGGAAACCTAAAGGTATAAAATATTTCATGACTGGTTACCTGTGGTCCTCCAGTGAGTGGTACCACAATAACATAACCCTTTACAAACTTTTTCAAACTAACATAGGTGCACAAAAATACCCCTTTGTATTCACCCATATTCTTGGCATTATCATAATCTTCTACTCAATCCTTCATTTTCCCCAAGGCTCTCCAATATTATGCGGAACCCCTATTTAATTCTCCATGTCATTCCACTTCATCAAATCATCATGATTGGCCCTCTAATGTGTGAAAACCTTGTACGTAGTGTGCACCTATTGCGCACTACCATTCATGTTTGCACACAAAAACTTCTTGGTCCCTCATCCACCATACCATATACCCTGAGTTCATGTGTTTCCATATATTTTTATATTCAATTTAGGTACACTAATCCCCCTTTATCATCATCATATTAGTTCTAATGTGGACCTCACCAGTGAACACTGTTCCACACTATTCTAAATTGTGATTGCAGAACCCAAACCTATTCCAAGGGTTTATGAGAGATGGTTATGTAAGCCCAAGGGGAGGGGAGTGAGTCCACCATTTCTGAGATACATGATGTAAAACATCCTAGAACCAATTTCATTAACACATTAATTTATACTATGATCTCACACTGTGTTGAAAATATAGGATGTCCTCAAGTATGAGTGACATGGAATGAGATCCTTATCACATGTAATGAAATCCTACACCAAGGAATAAAATTATCCTAATAATCCCTCTTCCAGTAAGCTCATATCCATTCTTATAGGATGAGACACTTTTATACTCAATTACTTTAATAGATAAGAGGCTTGGGAAGTGGCCTATTACACTCACAACTCAATCCCACTCCCTTTGTGCTTTGTTCCTATAGGATGCTTTGACATGTAAGCCCCACTCACATGAAATGAGGCCCTCTTCATAGAGAATGAGATCACCCTAGGTCATCATCCACGCATAATACCCACACAATCTCTCAATGGTGCATCTTTTGTGTTATGAAATCTAGGTCTACCACTTCTTGTTTCTCACACCAAGCATGAATCATGTGGTTTTAGAGGTTAATAGTGACGAATAAACTTGTTAAACCTGAATGAGACCTTTCCATGAATATGACCCAACCATATGATCCATTTCCCTAGGCCTCCTCCTTATTTGTAAAATCCAACTCCCCTTATCAATCTATATTGGATATGATTCACAATCAACTTGGATACGTAGGAAGCCTCTTTGAGGTCCAAACACAGCTACCCAACACTTCATCCGCTCCATCCATTCCATCCACATCACCCATAATACATACTTATTTTACATAGGACACAAAATTCTTATGGAATCATTCCATTATTCTAGGGAATTTCTACAATTTATCCCCATCCATATGATTATTGATTGTAAAAACACCTAGAAAACTCCCATAAATAATCCCCAAACAATCAAAATCAATCCAACCAAGATAAATCTTCGTGTAAATGGTTTCACTAATATGTAATCCCCACACACAAGTGCAGAAATCATTTTTTATGTCACCATTTTTTACGTCGGTTATATATAACTGATGTAACAATGCGGCGAGTAGATTTTTCACGTTGGTTATTTTAATAACCGACGTTACAAATCGCGCCTGTAGGGTTTTTACGTCGGATTTCAAATAACCGACGTAAAAAACCAATGCGCGGGGGGTTTGTTACGTCGGTTATTTTGTAACCGAAATAAAAAACCCGATATCGACGCGTTTTTTACGTCGGTTATCAAATAACCGACGTAAAAAACCAAAGCGCGGTGTGTTTTACTTCGGTTATTTTATAACCGACATAAAAAACCAAAGCGCGGGAGCATTTTTACGTCGGTTTTAAGATAACCGACATAAAAAAGCTAAAAAATAGTTTATAACGTCGGTTATATAATAACCGACGTTACAAAGCATTTAAAAAATTAATGCCCGTGTTCTGTCATTTACAATTTTTTCGATTGACAGTCGCCAGCTCGTCTCTCTCTCGCGCTGTAAACCCTAATCGGCTTGTCGATCGCCTGCATTACACTAATTTTGGGTTCATTGTTTATCTTCTTCACTGCTCTTAGATCTATCATCTCGACTCGCGACATTCAAGTAAGCCTTCCACGAATTTATTTCGTTCGTTTTTGTTTCGATTCTTGATGTGCTTTTCATTCGTTTTTGAATCTCGTGGAATTTTTTTATTGCAAATGGTTATTATGTTCATTCAACTCGCAACATTCAACTCGCAAATGGTTATTAAAACATTGTGGAATAGCTTCAGCAAAATCTGAAAAATAATGGGTGGTACTGTAACGTTCCATTCTTCCAGCAACATTATTATTTCCTACTTAGTTGGAATGTGTCTTTCTGGATGAAGATTGGTAGTACTTATTTTCTTAAAATCATATTTTCAATATGATTGTCCAGAAAATTATTTTCATGAATGAAATTGGACCAGGTACAATCGGTAATACCTATCCTTAAAATTTCATTCAACATTCTTACATCATAATATTTTTTCAAAAAATTATGTTTTTTAGAACTCCTAGATCAGAAAACCATCATTAGTTTTCATCTGCATTCATAAAAATATCAATTCATACCTATTACAATCAAATATTTCATTCTGGACTCATGGTGAGTCTGATAATACATTTCTTCTTTCAGTCATCTCCTAAAAATGATGGACCTTTTCATGCAATGTGTATCTGATTTCTTGAATACGATGGTATGTCTGATTTTCAACAAAACCAAGTGAGGTAATTTCTTTTATTATTAATAATTCATAAAAAAATTATAATACCTAATTATTATTATCATCCTTTTCAGATTTTTCATTATAAAAAAGGTAAAGGGTACTTTCATTTCATTCTCAAGTTAAATTATATTTTTTATAAAGGTCTTTTCTATCTAGGTAGAAATAATTTAATGATAATTAGATTGAATTAGGTATATTATCTTATCTTACTATCCAAACACATTTTTATGTATTAAAAATTATTATGTTTTGTAAAAACAATTATGACCCCCATTTCATTTTAGTTATTTAATTGATCTACGAAAGTGTTATAAATGATTTGATGATCACGATTCACCCATATATATGGTTAGTCATTATGTGACATTTGGGTCCATAATATCCTTCTAATGCATTCGAAAATGCATTATATATCATAGATCATTATGGGATACAGATGGTTATACCATGTCCAATGTGTTATGTGATGTGCCTGGTAAGAAATATTATAATAAATTATAGGAAAGCTGATTAACATATCCAAATATGAGGTGAATGAAACTATGTTTTCCCTTGACATATGTTATGACTTATATGATTATGTTTGTGCCACACTCTTATGTTATTCCACATACCAATGTTGTGATCTTGTGAATAAGGTTTTTTAAATCATGTTCCCACTATCATATAAATCATGTCTTATGTTATGCTAAAATTGTTATACTTGGACTCAGGTTTTATGATCTATGATTATATAGAACTGTTTCACTTATCTTTTTGATCATGTGCTTTGTGTATTCTCTTATACCCCCATGGATATCTTTTTATGAGATTAGATATTATATTTATATATACCATGTTTACCCATAATGAGTATCATAAATCAAAACTTTTATTATTTTCATTCCCTAAGTTATAAAAATAAGTATTATGTAGGATGATTCAAAAATTTATTCTGTGAGATGAGTTGTTTTATGTGTGAAACCCAGGCCAACCACATATGTATTTTTTTATTGGTATTACATATATATAGTTCGACATATACTTTTTTTTACATTACCATGATATTAACATTACTTTTTCTAAAGAAATATTAATGTACTTAGATTATATATCGGATCAAAAGGATATAGTAATTATAATATATAATTAGAATGATCAGATAATATGAAAATATTATTAAACATAAAACAAATGGTCTATATTCATATTTTTAACATGACTGTTACGATGTATAGCTATTTGGTGTTGGGTACTTATGAAAACTACTACTACTTTCAATATTTGTTTTATATTTTAAATTTTTTTAAATTCAAATTACGATTTTTTTCATATAAACATGTTTTGTCTTATCTTAAAAATATATATTTTTTGTTGATATTTGTTATAGGTAATAATGAGTCGAAGTTGGATTACGGCACATCGAATGAGCAATGAATTTGAGGAAGGTGTTGATGCCTTTTTGTAATTTGAAAAACGAAATGTTCCAAGTAGTGACATTTTTTTCTGTCCATGCCTGAAATGTTTGAATATGAAGAAGTTGAAATGTAGAGAGATAAAAGATCATCTGATATGTCATGGTTTTAATCCGAGTTACAACCCTTGGATTTGGCATGGTGAAACTGGATGGAATGTCAATGATGATGATGATTCGCAAGATGGTAACTCCGATGGAATTGAAGAAATGATTCGCGATATTGTAGCAGAACAAATTGAGATAGAACAGACAGTTTCACGTCTATATGGTGATGTTGAAAAACCATTATATCCCGGTTGTACAGATTTTACGGTTCTGTTGGCGGTGTTAAGATTGATTAACCTAAAGGCGAAGCATGGATGGAGTGACAGAAGTTTTACAGAGCTGCTACAATTGATAAAGACATTCTTCCAAAATATAACGATCTTCCAGATTCACATTACAAAGCCAAGAAAATATTATGCCCGATGGGATTGGGATATAAGAAAATACATTCCTGTCCGAATGACTACATTATATATAGGAAGGAATATGAATTTCTGTCAGAGTGTCCAAAATGTGGGACATCACGGTATAAGGTGAAAGAAAAATCACAGGGTGATGTAGAAATTACAAAGCTCCCTTCAAAGGTATTTTGGTATCTTCCTATAATTAATCGTTTCAAACATTTATTTTCTAATTCACATGATGCAAAAAGGTTAAGATGGCATGCTGAAGAGCGGGTATGTGATGGAAAAATACGTCATCCAGCTGATTGTCCACAATGGAAGAAAATTGATGTGCAGTATTCTACATTTGGAAATGAAATAAGAAAACTCAGACTAGGGTTGTGCACAGATGGAATGAATCCATACCGAACACTCAGTAGAACACATAGTTCATGGCCTGTTTTATTGGTAATTGACAACCTCTCTCTTGAAGTTTGTATGAAGCGCAAATATGTAATGTTGAGTTTAATGATCTCTGGTCCAAAGCAACCCGGTAATGATATTGATGTTTACTTGTCACCGTTGATTGATGATTTGAAACTGTTATGGGATGATGGTATTAGGGTGTATGATTCTTATAAAATGGAATATTTTCAACTGCATGCAGTGCTTCTGTTCACTATAAATGACTTCCCAGCATATGGAAAGTTTTCTGGATACAGTGTTAAAGGGCATAAAGCATGTCCAATTTGCGAACAACAGAAGTCCTATTGTCAATTGCATCATGGGAGGAAAACAGTGTACATGGGTCATCGAAAGTTTTTGCCTATGGAACACCCTTATATAAGACTAAAAAAGGCATTTAATGGCTCACAAGAATTTGATACTGCTCCAAAACCTTTATCCCATGATCTGTATTTTGAGAGGGTGAAAAACCTTGACGTGACATTGGGAAAGACACAGAAATCTGGTAATGATAGACATATTTGGATGAAAAGGTCAATATTTTTTGAGCTACCATATTGGAGGTATCATGAAGTTAAACATAATATTGATTTCATGCACGTGGAGAAGAATATCTGTGATTCTTTGATTGGAACATTGTTAGATATTAAAGGAAAGACTAAATATGGGTTGAATGCAATATTAGACTTACTATCAACGGGAATACGTTTGGAGTTATCTCCCACTCCTAAAGGAAGACGAACATTTCTTCCCCCGGCTTGTCATACATTATCGAAGAGGGAGAAAATTAGCTTCTGTCAGTGTCTTCATGATACCAAAGTGCCTCAAGGTTATTCTTCTAATGTAAAAAATTTTGTCTCATTGAAGGACTTGAATTTGATTGGTATGAAATCACATGATTGTCACGTCATGATGCAACAAATTCTACCAGTTGCATTGCGTGGAATATTGCCCATTCGCGTCATAAAGACTATAATGAAGTTGGGTTGTTTTTTCAATTCAATTTGTCACAAGGAGATTGATGTGAATGCTTTGAACATTTTGGAAAAGGATGAAATTTTAATACTTTGTCAATTGGAAATGTATTTTCCTCCAACTTTTTTTGATATAATGGTTCATTTAATGATTCATCTGGTTCAAGAAATAAAGCTTTGTGGACCTATATATCTTCGTTGGATGTATCCTTTTGAAAGGTATATGAAAATATTAAAGGGGTATGTTAAAAATCTATATCGACCTGAAGCCTCCATTATTGAAAAGTATATTTCTGAGGAGGTAGTAGAGTTTTGTACGAGCAACTTGGATGCGGCGCAACACATAGGTTTGCCCCCATCTCGCCATGAACGAGTTAATAATGAGGGAAAGGGGATTCGTGGCTTGAAAGTAAATCATTGTCAGCTGAACAGATGAAGAAGTTAGAATCATACATCTTGAAGAACATAGCTGATGCTCAACCATATATCACATTGCATATTAATGAGTTGAAACAATGTCATCCAAAGAAGAAAGAAATGTGGATTTTGAATGAGCACAACAAAACTTTTTTGTCATGGATTAAAAAGACTTTGCTTGGTAGATCAGATGTATCGGAGACATTAAAATGGATAGTGGGTGGTCCATTTTTAAATGTGATAACATGGTCTAGTTATGACATTAATGGTTATACATTTCATACAAAAGCTCAGGACAACAGAAGTGCAGTTCAGAATAGTGGTGTATTGGTGTTTGCAGAAGCAATGCATTTTTCGAGTGCTAAGGACAAAAACCCAATTTCTGCATCAAATGCATATTATGGAGTGATTGAAGACATATGAGAGGTTGATTACTTTAAAATTAAAGTTCACGTTTTTAACTGTAAATGGTTTAACGGTAACAACAGTGTCAGACATGATGAATTTGGAATGACACTTGTTAATCTGAATAGATTCGAAGACACAACTGATTCTTTTATAATGGAAACACATGAAAAACAAATTTTTTATGTAGTAGATCAATCAGATATGTAGTGGGATGTTGTTTTACAAGGGAAAAACAATATGTTGGTGAGGATGAACTTGATGAATATGCTGATTTATGTGAGATCCCTACTTCAATGGAAATATTAACAGAACATAATGACGATCATGTTGAAGACATAGTTTGTGCCATAAGGAACGATCACGACGATGGAATTTGGGAAAACAATCCATCTGTACATTCCTAAAATTACAGGTAACATATGTTTATTTCTTGTTTACATTTATTTTTCCATAAATGTTAGATATTGTAAGTTTTTATTTATTAAAACATGTTTTAAAATAAAATAAGTATATGTTATTGTTTGTTTTAAGTTTGTTTAGTTTACTTTATCATGTTTATTGTTGTACCCCTCTCTCTTGGATTTTAATGATCACAATCACTCTCATCGTGTTCTAACTTGTTTTCAAGTGTTTTGATGCTAGGAAAAAGGTTTCCCAGGAGTTGGCCCAAGATGGCTGATAATGGAATCTCTGAGTCCACCGGCCAACTGGTGGATTCCCACCGGCTCGCCTGTGGTCTCTGGCAGAAGAATTGATTTTTGCCAGAGCCACCGGTCAGCCGGTGTTAGCGCACCGGCCAACCGGTATGGGCACCGGCCAACCGGTTCTTACCCACCGGCCAGCCGGTGGTCTCTGGCAGAAGCATTGCTTTCTGCCAGAGCCACCGGTCAGCCGGTGTTAGCGCACCGGCCAGCGGGTATGGGCACCGGCGAACTGGTTCTTGCCCACCGGCCAGCCGGAGGACCCAGGCAGTGGGCTTGCCCACTGCCTGGTGACACCGGCCAACCAGTGGATGACCACCGGCCAGCCGGTGGAACCCAGACAGAAATCCTACTCTGTCTGGACAACCGGCCAGCCGGGAGCTCAGCACCGGCCCACCGGTGGACCACCAGCCAGCTGGTGAGACACCACCGGCCCGCCGGTGTGCCCAGTCAAACTAGCCGTTGGGCTTTGATAATTGTTTTAAATTGTTAATTATTTTTTGAAAAGGCAATTCACTCCCCCCCCCCCTCTTGCCATCCTCTACGACCCAACAGTTTATAACCATTACATGAATTTTAAAATGCTTATTTTTGTTCACTGACAATTACTTTACCATGTTTACAATGTTTACCATGTTTACCATTTTTACCATTTTTACCATCTTGACCATCTTGACCATCTTTTCCATCTTTACCATTGTTTAACATGCTTACCATATTACCAATGTTTACTATTATGTAACATAGTACACTTTTCTATTTTCTGATTACAGTAGTATTAAAATATTTGAATTTGTATATTTGTTCACTAACAATTACTTTACCATGTTTACAATGTTTACCAGGTTTACTATTTTTTCCATTTTTTACCATCTTGACCATCTTGACCATCTTGACCATCTTTTCCATCTTTACCATTGTTTAACATGCTTACCATATTACCAATGTTTACTATTATGTAACCTAGTACACTTTTATATTTTCTGATTATAGTAGTATTAAAATATTTGATTTTGTATATTTGTTCACTAACATTTGTTTTTTTGATTTGAAGTATAATGACAGATCATTCAGATGATCAACCACATGATTCTGGGGAGGAGCATATTGCTGGTCATACCTCTGGGGATGAACATTCACATGCTCCTATTACGACAAAGAGTTCAAAGGTTGGTAAATGTGGTTGCACACGTTTACCAAAATTATCACTTGCCCGTACGCAGGATCAGAGGATAGAAGTTGAGTTTGATGATGATGATATTCCTAGAGGTTCGAATGCCGAAGATTTTAAGAGTTTTGTTTCAACTCAGGATAATACCAATGTAAGCATTCTGTATGATGATTGGAGAGGTGTGGATAAAGCGATTATCTCTCAGTTGTGGGAGACGATTTTGGTATGATCTTTTTTCATTGTTTGACCATTCATTTAATGTTTCTGGTACATATAATATGTTTAACCTCTTCTTTATCAGATGAAATTTGATATTCCTGACACTGGAGGAGTCAAGAAGAAATGTGTATCGTTGGCTGCCAGGAGATGGAGGGATTTCAAATCAACCCTCACATCTGATTTCATTTATGGTCATAGGATTCATGAAAATCCATGTCGTATATATCCTTTTATAGATGAAGACACATGGAGAATGTTTTTTGAAATTAGAAAAAAAAAGAGTCATTTCTGGTAAGGGCAATGTAAACTTTTATATACTTTATTATATAAATTATTTTATTAATGTTTTGTTAATGATTTCGTATTCTTAAATTACAGCAAACAAGGAAAGCTCATCAGGAGTTCCAATCTAAAAATGTGTACCCTCATAGTTTATCTCGGGGAGGGTATACATTATTGGAAGAAAAAATGATAGCGGAAAAATTTCAACATCTAAGATGTGAGTCTTCAAGCTCTGGAGAGGAGGCCCCTCCATCCCCTCCATCTAGACATGAAAAATTGAAGAGAGCTCGGAAGGGAAAAAAAGGGCAATATCTTTCAGAAGAATCGAGAATCTTAGCTGAGTGGATTGTAAGATATCTATTTAATTTATTTAAGTTAACTTTTTTCTTCATATAAGTTTCAATCATTACAGAAATGTTCAATTAATTAATACAGGACTCTCTTTAGGATCAACGTTCATAGGGGACATTTATAGCTACTGGGAGGGAAGATATTTTATTTGCAACATTGGGAAGGCCCGAACATCCTGGTCGTGTAAGAGGATATCCGACAGGTGTATCGGTAAGAAAAGTGTTTCCACGTTCTTCAACTTCTAACATTGAGGGGGTTTATAAAAAAAATAGAATCCTTGGAGGCTGAAGTTCAAAATATTAATGCGACGATGGAAGACAAGATTAGAGATTCGTTGCAGTCTATGTTTGCAGAAATGCAAAGACAATTTCAGACTGCAGCTCCCACTCCTCCACCTCCCCCTGCAGACCCCATTATTTATCCTCCACCTCCGCCAGTAGCTCCCACTCCCCCACCTCAGCCTGCGGACCCCATTTTTTATCCTACGCCTCCGCCGCAGCTTCCTATATATTGCCAGTTGTATGTTGATGATTCTCAACATCATATAGTATCATACGGGTTGGTATATTTTATAGGAGATACAGTTCATCATCAACAATTAGAGGTAGAGAATCAGAGGGTTACTGTACAAGATATTATAGATAGACCAGCTAGGGTACCAATACCTACAGATGAGGTGGCGACAGTTGGACGGTGTATCAGCCATTTTTTAGTTTGGCCATCCAGACTTCTTCGACTCATTACCATAGAGGTATGAATGTTATATCTTTTATTTTATTTTTTTATTAAAGTTGTTTTATCATTTGAAAACTACTATAATTCTCAATTTGTTTTTCACATGAATACTTCAAAGGTAAAGAAATACTGTATAGACAACAACAAAGACAACAAGATATGACATCAGATACAGATTCTAGTGGTCTTGACAGATTGTCAAGATATTCACTTTTGTTGTTGGGTTTTTATGAGTTTCCAATGGGATCTCATGTTTGTGGATGTGAAATAAGTGTGGGGATTACAAAATCTGATATCATGGAGCTTGTTACTGGAGATAAGTTGGGCATCAACGTGGTGCAAATATTTTCCATGTAAGTCTTAACACCTTTTCCCTGCGTTATATTTATTAAAAATGTATACTTATATTTGTTTTGTATTATGTATCTTTATAAAATTTGTGAGAGGAATGAACTGACAGATGTATATGGATTCATGGACCGGCAATTTATTTCCCCTGAAGCATGTGCGTTGACTGAGGAACAAAGAATGGTTTATATTGCTGAAAGATTTGAAAAGAATATAATCCAACAATGTTGGATGATGGATTTTTTTGAGAGGTATGAAACACATTTCTCACAAATAGTTAATTATCTTTTTACATAAAAACCCACTAACATTAAATTTCCTTTTATCAGTGATCATTGGATGTTAGGGATTTTTTTTCCAAGGGAGAAATCTCTTTATTTGATATGCTCTGTTCATGGTGATGTGCGGGAAGGTTTTAAGAATATATTGGAAAAGTAAGTTTCAATTTCTCAATAGTTTTATATATTATAATGAATTTTAAATTAACCCCATTCGTATTATTTTCTAACAGTTCATGGGTCTACTTTCGAAAAAACACAAAGAATAGAAATTAAAAGATCAAATATGTAAATGCGAAGGTAAATTTCCATTTATAATTTGTACTTTTTGATTTATTACATAAAAATAATATATTGAATTTACACTCATTCAAAAAAGAATTGTCCTGAACAACAAGGCCTCATCGAATGCGGATATTATATGTTAAGATTTATGTATGAAATAATAACAACTGGGATAGTTGTGAATTTTGACCTGGTACGATTTCCTCTTAAACTTTGCCATCATATTTAAATTTGATTTATTCATTATACACGTTAACTATCTTCTTTTTCATTTGTAGCTTTTTGATGACCCTCAACCCTATACTGGTGAAGACATCAAACACGTACAATTTGAGTGGTCAAATTATTTTACAGGTTTGATTGAATTTTAGTTGTTTGTAATGTAAAATGTAATTTTGAATATTTTCGTTTAAATTGTGTATTTGGTAGTTGTTTAGGTTTGATTTAGTTTTTTTTTTGAAGTTGACAATGTATGTTTTGAATGTTATATAAGTGAATGTTTAATTTTGCTCGACTTCCTGTTTTGGTCTACTTTTGATGGTTCTTCTGGTATGGATTTGGGTCTGTGGGGGAGGGGTTCCAATGGTGTGGGGGTGTGTTCAGTGGGGTTGGGGGTGTCCAGCGGTCTGGGAGGGTTGTCTAATGGGGTGGGGGGACAGTCCTGGGGGGTGGCAGGGATGTCAAGGGGTGTGGGAAGCCGGTCCAGGGGTGTGGGAGTGTTGTCCAGGGGTGGGGGGTTGTCCAGGGGTGTTTGGGGTTGTCCAGGGGTGTGGTGGGGGCTGTCATGTGGGGTGAGGGGGTGAGGAGGTGCTGTTCAGGCGGGTGGGGGGTTGTCGAGGGGTGTTTGTGGATGTCCGGGGGTCGGGGGCAGTTCAGGAGTGTGGTGGGGGCTCCAATGGGGTGGGGCAGTGTTGTCCAAGGGGTATACATGAGGGTGGGAGCTCCAACGGGGTGGGGGAGGGCTGTCCAGGGGTTATACATGAGGGTGAGGGCTCCAACGGGGTGGGGGAGGGCTGTCCATGGGGTATAAATGAGGGTGGATGCTGTCTAGTGGGTATGTTTTATATGTTATCTATGTACATGATTAATTTTGATGTACTTCTGTTTATGTGGTACGATTTCTTGATTTGTTTTCTGGTTGATTCTGGTGGAGAGAAGATCACTGCATTCTGTTTAAAAAAAATTGGGTTTATCACGTCAGTTATTTAATAACCGACGTGATAAAGGGTCTACAGAATGGTTTATCACGTCGGTTATTAAATAACCGACGTGATAAAATGCCTGGAGAATGGTTTATCACGTCGGTTTTTGAATAACCGACGTGCTAAATGGCCTGGACAATGGTTTATCACGTCGGTTATTGAATAACCGACGTGATAAACAGCCTCCCTCAGGTTTATCACGGTGGTTATATAATAATCGACGTGATAAACCCCCCTCCCCCGGTTTTTCACGTCGGTTTTATATGAACTGACATGATAAACCACGCTCAGCCCGGTTTATCACGTCGGTTCTTATAGAACGGATGTGATAAACCACCGCACCCCAGTTTATCACGTCGGTTCTATATGAACCAATGTGATAAACCCCCTCACCCCCTGTTTATCATGTAGGTTGTTTAAGAACGGACGTGATAAACCATTGTCCAGGCCGTTTATCACGTCGGTTCTTAGATAACCGACGTGATAAACCATTCTCCAGGCCCTTTATCATGTTAGTTCTAAAATAACCGACGTGATAAACATCGCGATTTTATGCTTTTTGACGTCGGTTTTTAAATAACCGACGTCAAAAACCTTACTTATAACGTCGCACATATTAACGTAGGCTAGAAACCGACGTAAAAAATTAAAAATAACTGACGTAAAAAACGTTTTCTGCACTAGTGACACCATTTATCTAACAACATATTTTTTATCCCATTCTCCTAAACAAGGATCATATGATTATTTCCTGAGGTTCGATCATGACCAATGGTGACCCTTGGGGCCCCCTCACCCTCCAAGGGATGCACCTATATGATCCACCTCCACCAGTGTACAGATCAACCTTCCCAGTGTGACACGTTTCCTTCATCAGACATGACCCCTAGTCCACCTCCACAAGTGTTCTTAGCCATCCATTGGAAAACTGTCTATGTTCTAACTCCTAAGGATTCACCTCTCTAATCTTCCACCATGAGGTATTCTGATCAATTTCTCTATGTATCATTAATATTTTAAACTCCCTAATTTTCGCATTATACTACATTATATTAATCCTTGGTTGACTAAGGTGAAAAACATTAAGGTATTCCTTTGGAATCAGATACCCTACGATCAACTTGGGTTGCCTCAGTTTCTGCACCTTAGATGCCTCTATGAGATTCTCTATAATGATGAATAATATACATGAACAAGGATCCAACATTCATATGTGCTAGTGGTTTCCAACATGACTACTCCTTTGACTAAAGGTTTCTCCCTTATCAATACCCCATGGAATTTCCATATAAAAGTAACATAATTAAATGGTGTTGAAAAATAGACTTCACCGAAAACGTGATTCACAATCACGTCTCAATCTCTGAGGAATACACCAACTAGGTGATTAAATCCAAGGAGTAATCCATGGAATGAGGTACTAATATCCCATCATGTCATTTAGATAAATGAGTAGACATCTTCAATAATGTGATGAACGATGCCCGCCTTTGGAAAGTAGAAATGTGTGGTAACAATGCAATTCTTGTGTCTCAACGACTCCTACTGCAGTGGTCATTGGTGAACTCATCAGAAAAAATAAATAGTGAACCTGTTGTGAAACTTGAGTCCTAAATATGTGGATTTGTTGATTTTGGAACATCCGTATTTCAACATGTCACCAGATCCATCTTACTGGAACCTACACACACTAAAAAAATAGTGGACATGGTGTGGGAATCACTAGGAATTGGGGTAGTTAGTCATTGGAAATTATGATATGCAATATCGTCAGCCTGGATCTATCTCTCCAAATATGGATGGTTGTACGACGTTAGGTCATTTGGCCTCTCTTTCCTTGTATCTGTACTTATAGCTAAATATTACTTCTTTATTGGATCCATGCTATAAGAAACCAACTACCCCTTTCTATAGACATAGGGGTAGGAAAACATTCAATGAGACAATACCGCATAACTCCATATCTACCACATATCCCACAGTTATCATAGTTATTAGGCACCCATTCACCTTCTCATAATCAGAAATTATCAAAGGGGTTTATGGATGACCTTGTATGATGATATATGTAGGAGGGGATCATTCCTACAGTGATATGGCCCTCATGGACAAGGAAGATTCTATGCCTCCCCAAAACGGCCACCCACAAGGGCTATTTAGTGAGACACTACTCCCCACTCCAATGAGAAACCACTTCTGGATCCTCTCCAAAAAGTGATCATAAGACTCACACCCCTATGATGAAGAGGTGGGGATGTGAGTTTAATACATGATATGAATAATACCTAAGAGATTCTATGATGGGATCCCAAAAGACCCCATAAATTCCACCAATGGATTTCCCTTCCATCCGATGAATTGGTGGTCTATGCCCCTACGTCACAAGGACTAGTCCAAATGGATTGACACCAATTTTGGTCACAAGCTGTAGAGGATATTAGCCATGGGGAGTCATCTTCCATGGATCAAGTGCGTCCTTCCACCCCTAATTCACTCTAAAAGATCCCTTCCACTATAAATTAGGGACACATCATTTCCCAGTCGGAATCAAGATATCATGTTCCCTAGAGGTGGTATGGGCTAACTATTTCCATTGCTAGTACCATCATCATCCATCACAGGCCAACCCAAGATGATGGTATTTAGTAAATATGATGTCCCCATAACATCTCCAATATGAGTGGAGTTCCTCCTCACTCCCATAGGCAACATGGAGGTTCTCTCTAGGTTCCCAATACCTATCAATGTTTATTTACTCCCATCCTTCTCGACATCTAGTGTGATGGACCTATATGTGCCTATAGTTACCACCATGGAGGTCCTTCCATTATCAAGGATCGTCAATGTAATGGTCCTCCAATTTCCATTCTAATATCTAGTTGAAGCCCTACCAATCCATCACTATATTTCATTGAGGTACTCCCTATTTAACAACAAACTATAGTGGAGGTAACACTCAATCCCTCTCCCACCAACATTGAGGTCCTCCCTATGTTTCCATGAGATCAAAGGAATGTCCTCCCCACTCCAGAACTAATCAATGTGTAGGTCCTCAACACTGAATTTATTTTCAACATGGTCTCCCTCCACTTTGATAGTTAAATCAGTGTAATGGTCCTCCTCACGCATCATCCCACCTGTACGGAGGCCCTTTCCATGTTATTTTAATTATTCCTCTTAGAGGTCTTACCCCTGTTCTCACCAACCAATGAATAAGTCGTCTCTACAACATCATCATCCAGAGTGGATCCCCTCCCCACTCTTAAAATATCCCATGTGGAGGTCCTCCCCACTCGAATAGAAACATATATAGAGGTATACTCCATATCCCAGTCATCCAAAGTAGAGGTCCTCCCCACTCCAATGCTAACAAGCATGGAGTTCCACCTCATTGGGAATATCCTCCTTGCTCAGAGAACCATCTCAGGGTAGAAGGGTGAACCACTCCCAGAAAAGGAAAAACACTAGAAATTTCCATGTTTTTTCACTCTCGTTTTCTTCTCTAATTATTATGCTAGACGCGATTCAATGCTGGATCATTCACCCCTGACATTTGCACAAGTCTCTGGGGAATGTTTCCAAGGAGTTATGTTCAACATTCTGGAAGGTGAAATGGACAATATCCCCATATCCCTTCACAGGTAAATAAAGGTGGAGGATGATTTGTCTCCCTTCTTGTCTCTCATGGTGCAATAGTCTCTATTATATCTAGTATAATTCTCTGCCACTACCTAATATCACAGAAACATAATATTATATTTTGAAAATCAAAGTGAACTCAGTGGACATGAAGATGACATTTTCTACCCTCTAACATGATACAATGTTTTATACCCCATCTTATATAGATATGAACTTGCAGACATCACTGAAAAGGAGAAATGACCATGCATTTAGCGATAAGTCAGATCATGTAGTGGCCTCCCAATCAGCAATTCCACCACCAAAATAGTCCACATCTATGCCACGCTAGTTTCTCATCTAGCACAAATCAGGGCCTAGGTAAACCAAATATAAAATCCCACTTATGAGAAAAGAATCTTGTGGGACTCTCTAACTGTGGATAAGTTGTTGTTTTTCTTTTGGGAAAATTAAAATACCAACTTTTACATGTTGGAGTCACCCATAAAAAACGAGGTCACTTATTTCCATTGAACCATATCAGTGAAGTGTTTTTGACTTTGTAACCATCAATTGGTATACCTAAATAGCAATAGCCATTTTGAAAATCTAGATAAGTTATGCCACATGGATGAGTTGGAAGGACTCCCAATGGCATGGCCCCCTATGTCACCTAGCTACCATCTGACCCTATGAAAAAGAGGTGTTTAGAGATTCAAAGTCCTCTATAGAATTGTTTTCGAGGTGTCCCCACTTGAGGAGATCAAGGGATTATAGTTTTATGCTTCTCTAAACTTCAATCCCAACCTAAATTAACCTCAATTACCAATTGTTATTGACGATACACATCCTTGTAGACACACAATGAATAAGGTGGTCTTTTATTGCTGAAGGAGGACACCAACATATGTTATAAAGAAGAGGAACCACCATATAAGGAAGATAAATATATTGTGCAACCACATATGGGTGTGATCATCTACCTAAAAAGGAATGAAGTTGGCCTTGGAGAGCCCTTAGAATCATTTCCCACTTATTGAGACACCAACAGGTGAAAAGATTGGATTAGGGACTCTAATCCCTTTGAACCATCTGATATTGAACATAGGACAGGGGTTGATCCATCAATGTCTTCCTTTCTCTAGTTGATCAAAAATTATAGGATCCTCATTGATGAGCGCACAATTGATATTCTTAAATATTGGCACTAAAAATTTATTAATCCATCATAGGATCATGTTCCTCCTCTATTGGAAAAGTATAGGTAGCCACAATTCCTTCCCCACCAGCCAACATCGATCAATAGTTGAAACCCCACACCTCTAGGTAGGGAACATACAATATTTTATTGAAAACTATCATGGTATTAATAGATGAATCCTCTTAATCAACGTTCTAAACATCCTTATAACTTGAATAAAACCACTCCTCAATCTGCATATAAAGCCCCACCACTAGTCATCTGCAAAGTCACTACACATTCCTAACATGTTGATATGTCTTTCTACGCATTTATGGTCAGGAATCTTTAATAAGATAAGAATACATACCAGGAAGATGTTCACTCTGATTTCTCACTTAAAATATCTTGAAACATGATAGGGGGAATTCCCTTAGATGTAAATTTGTAACTAAAATTGGTGTATAATAATTGGGAATTCCCAAATTTGAGGAATCGTACCATTATCCACTTCAAAAGGATAGTAAATCCACTGTATCTCTAGTCCACATTATCTCTAGGCGAGGAGCCATGTTGGGAACTCCAAAGTAGTAAGAGGTCTCTGAGATTTGATGTTTTTATCGAAAATGGAAGGACCCAAATTTTTATGATTTAACCAGCTACCTAATGGGTTTATCACTGATTTGGATGACCTATACATGAAGTTTAATTACCAATTTATCTCCACCACATGTAATAAATGTATTGATGACCTCTTCAGGTGTAAAAA
This sequence comes from Viscum album, assembly GCA_963277665.1. Taxonomy (NCBI): domain Eukaryota; kingdom Viridiplantae; phylum Streptophyta; class Magnoliopsida; order Santalales; family Viscaceae; genus Viscum; species Viscum album. Next base: position 1,958,395,137 of record OY728153.1, read on the forward strand.
AATCTAGATGATTGTATCATATATTTTCTACATGGTAGATATTCCTCATGTATTTACTTCATATTGCACTTACTCAAGAGAACTTGATAAAAATGAGTGTGAGGAATGTCAAGACTAAGCTGTTACCATTCCACATAACAAAGAATTTACTATGTGGATTTCCGGATTTATCCAACACGGACTACATTCTTAATGAATCCTTACAATAGGCTAAGTTGGGACATCCATTTCCTCTTCCATCACCGAAAAGAAGATCCTACAAGGAAGATACTATCGCTACAGAAAATATAGAGTTCCTAGAGATGCTAAATCTATTACTGGTATAACTTCACCTATCACAACCTCAATAATAGTAGCCTCACTATGTGGAATAGCCATAGTAGTATTTGAGTCACTGTGTTGAGAATCAGCGACAACATCCTCAGTAAGAACCGACTCCTAGAGAATAGAATTTGGTTCCATGAACTCTTTATGATCTATCCCTTCATCAGGGTCAAGCTTTATGATATCACTTAGAGTACAAGGGAAACCAGGCCTACGTTTTCAAGGATACACATGTCACTGATTAATTTTTTAGTACCAAGAAATAGTGGGTCCTGAAACTAATACAGTGTTGGAAACCCCATGAGGCTGATCTCAATGATCATCCTGACCATTTCCCTTACTACAGAATTATTGAAATAAATATCAAGCAATTCAATGTTTTCCTGGATTGGCTAAAGGACCAAATAGAAAATTATGTAGTCAGATTAGGACATCTATCGACGCATGTTCCATGAGTCTCCGTTATGCTCGACAATGTTTCAAGGAATGACTATAGGTTCCAATCCTAGGAACTCATATTTATTATGACTAGTTGGCCAGCAGAGCAGTTTCTCACACACATGGTGTTATTTGTGCCTGATTGGACCAGCCTAATAAAAGTACAGTTAAAGTTTATTCATTGATAGATGATTCTGAATCTATTCCGTGGATATCCATTTCTTAGAAGCATAAGAACCAACCGTGAAATGGAAAATATTACCCCACCATCACCAAATCTATTTTTTAGTATTGCTGATTACATGACTCCAGATATGGGAATCACCCCTAGATTCTTCCAAACATTGGATGACTCTTTCAAAAATGGTCTAGTGTATGAGTTGGTGAATACCATCGAATTGATATTACACTACATGGTACCTACTAATGAAGACTATCAAGAATGATTCATGATTGCCACTAGTTGATATCATTGAAGTAGAAGCCATGGACATGATTTTTTTTGAAAGTTCAAAATAGTTCCTCGGTCCAAGCCTTGAATGATACTAAGACTAAATAATAAGTTTTTTACAAAGCACAATAGTCCTATTCCTCTTATACTATTTTTTAAAATATTCATCTACCACATATTTTTCTACTCGAATAGGCATAACATCCACAACCACATCATGATTGGACTCCTACAGCTATATAGATGACAGAACTAACTAATAATTATCCATTACTGATTCATGGAAATTTATCAAATGAAGAGCATGATATTTCAAACACTATAAAGAACTTATTAGTTCTTAAAATAGTGATCATAATGAATTATTCTAAATAAAACCCTCTTATAGATACGAATTTTCATTTGGAGTGTAATCACAATGTGATGAGGCACCTCACTATAATTCTTATGAAAATCATAATACCTGAGGCCATATTTGTATCTCAAGAAATGCATGAGGCCCACCCCAAAGACTTGAAAGGCCCCTCCAGTTAAAAATTGATGTAGAATCCACTTACATATTCAATTCCGAGGATGTTGAATTAGAATAATTTCAATCCATAATCTCATTCTAGAGATAAGATGAGGTATCCTTCTTGCTGGGGAATGTATGCCCGATGTACATCACTGTCTAGTTCATGTTGAATATTTTTGTTGTTGTTTGGTCATCACATGTTCTATGATCAATTTCATATCGCATGGATGATCCAAAATTTGTGACTGACTGAATAATATATGACTCCCTATGACCTAGGGATTTGAGGTTATACAATGACTAAGAAGTGGAAATGTGGAAGAATTAATTTGCAGACCCACATTAGTGGATTAGTAGGAAACATTTTATTTATGGTTGTATTAAATGATACTTTCTACAATTCCCTGATTGGTAGGCCCTGAATCCATATGCTTGTAGTAGTTCCCTTCTATTATGACCAATTTATCATGTACTACCTCAACAGTCGAGTAGGTGTGATCCATGGTATACATATCCCTTCAACTCCTATGATGCCCCATATATGGATACTAGTTATTACCAGAGCATGGAAAATAAATTTATGACCAATGTGTTCTACCACACAACCAATGTGGCGGATCTAATGAGAGATCTGGAAAACACATTCATCCTCTGGATTCACCGGTTAGTGTCCATGACACCAAAATTGGAACATTGCATCAATGTTTCTAAAAAAGTGGGGAGTCTCCCAAGTTACAAGGAAGATCATAAGATTACCTCATAATCATACAAAGTATAGGATTAGGTGAACCTAGAAACCCAAAACCTTGTGAAGTATTTATATGTTATCTCAATGGACACAATTTCATGGAACATTCATCAGTTCCATGGGGCTTGGTTTAGTTTGAATATACTACCTTCCACCACTTCTTTAAAATCAGTCATGGACCCCATGGATGAAGGCCTAATGGAATCAGGTTAAAAACTACCATCACCATGGTTTTTACAGAGTATGAAATCCCTAGTAAGGATTTTTTGTTCTTATGTATAAAATAATATGACTTGTAAGGCAATCCATCCACAATGGAAGAGGGATTTCCCACAATTTTCAACGAGTTGGCCCAAGTGAATCCTAGTACAATGATAGATATAATGACAATAATTATTATTGAAACCATTCATGTAGTGTAAAAAAAAGTACATTAGGTTTTCTATAGCAATATCATGATGTGTTTTTCAAGAGCTATGATGATATTCAAAGATCATATCCTTAGTTTGATGTTTGTATTCTTGGTCTCCTAGTGAATCATTTCATGTTCAAATATCCTCCTAGTAAAATGAACCCATCTCATGGAGCCATAGTCTAGTTCGAATTTGATAATCTGATCAAATAAAAATTTGTCAAGGATTTTTATTAAGACAGATGGTTGGACAATATCATTCTATACAAGAAGAATATTGGACATATCAGAGTTCTTATCATTAATAGGGACCTTAACTTCCACTGTCAGAAAGATTCTTTCCCCCTTCCTATATTAGTGTTGTTGTCTAGTTCCACAACCAGGTTCTAGGCTCTCTCTTTTGTGGATCGATAATCCAGATACAATCAAAACTTGTTGGGCCCCGAAGATGAGGATTGTACACCCTTAAGAGTTATTTATGGAAACTCCTACTATATATCAATTACATTCGGTTTGAATAACACATGATCAACATATTACTGTTCTATGGACCAAATCATCAAACAGGTCCTTTATCCAGAGAACATCATGGCCATCATCCAGATGCCTCCTCCATGCAAGCTCCGAGATCTTTGAGTCTTTCAAGGCCACTTAACCTATATATGTAGATTAAATGAAAATAAAGATGAGAAAAGTTAGTTGTTTTATAGGTCCATGAATAATGAAACTGTACACCAGTGGGATGAAGAGTGTCATGTTGCATTCAGGGAAATCAATCAGTATCTGCTACTATATTAGGATCTGATTCCACCCATCATAATGAACACTGTGGTCCCATATGTTCTTGACATAGAATGATACCTCAATTCAAAACTTTACCAAAATAAAAGTAAAGGTACAGAGAGAATTTTATATAATATATATCGCACACTACTCAACAAATATTCCAGATACTCTTCTATCGAGGAGTGATTTCTCAGGCAGGTTTTCACATTATAGATGTTTTGGAACTACATCTATCCCAATTAGAAATAGTTTTTATTATTTTTGGATATAGAAATTTGTATCATTATCTACCTCAGGTTGAAAGGAGATCTAGAACATTTGGAATTGATCATTCAATAGTTTTATATCAGGTTTGTTCCACCATAATCCGTTTAGGGACAAGCATTGGTAGATTTCCTAGCCACCAATACTACCCAAATAAAATTGTCCCTATATATTTGACATCACAGACTATGAAATCCTCTCAATTTATCAAGATATTACATTATATAATATTCATTTTGATATGGCCTCCTAGAGTCCAACTGTAATAAGGGTCAATGATTCTTGGCTCAACAGAGTTGGATTGGGGATTTTCCTCATCAGACAGAGACATGTTTTCCTTCAATATTAATTTTTATTAACCGTGGGTTGTACCAAAAATGTGGGAGAGTATCATTCTATCATTACTAGTCTCAATATGGCTCTCTATATTGATGTTCCCCACCAGCACATGAAGGGATACTTCAAGTTAGACATAAAGTTGATAAATGATGACTACATCATCAGGAATATAGAAATCATACCCCTTTTGAAGTGCCCTAGCTTGGTGAGGGCCTAGTTCCCTTCAGTGCTGTATGTAAATAATGTCCCCAAATTATAGAATGGGTGATTTTATTCTCTTAATATATTAGCAGCATCTCTTGAAGAACTTAACTAATATGATATCTTCATTCATGTGGTTCATGAAAGGGTTATTTCTCCCGTCCTTCCAGATGATGACGACATCCATCAGATAAACCACATGACTATCGGTACTTCCACATAAAGAACATGGAATCCACATGTAGTTAAAGGATCCTCTAACTTTAAAACTCCATTAATTGAGTATCTATATCAACACACTCTACTTCAAGACAGAGCTGATCCTGAAAAAATCGGTTGTCATACAGTACAGTTCACCCTTCAGAGTAGGCCCAAACTTGACAAAACTCTTTACAGATGTGTATTTCATTGAATTATACACATTTTCACTCTTGGATTGGACAATTATTTAGTTATGAAGGAAGTCAATATCTGGTCATGTGTTTCTCATCAGGTAGGGTTAAAAAATTTCAACCATATTCGATGGTTGGGATACTTCTACCCCACTATAGTCCTTGATTATATCATGTTCACTAAGAGGTGTCACATAAGTCTGATCCTTGCCAACGTCATGAATTAATATCAAATCCACAATCCCAGTATTATTTTTGATTTGAATTATGGGGACTCGACTTCATGAGACCATGGCCACTAGTAAGATCTCCCTATTTTAGGCTCATTATGACCACAATAAATTTATTCTCCATCTGTGTAAAATTTATTCAACTCAATTAATTCATGTCTAGATAGGTTATTGAATTTCCAAACTCCAATATCATCCATTGGTTTAGAGTCCCTCATGCTATTGTCACTGACTATGGAACCAACATTGGAAAAGTTCAGTTTAAAAAGTTGTATGCTATGTATAACATCTGGTCCAACCATACTTCCAGCTATCATGCATTTGAAAATGGACATATAGAGACATTAAACAAGACCATCTAGAAATTTTTTTACAATATGGTTGGTCAATATAGTTAGATTTATATATTAATGTCCCTCAATTCCCTTCAAGATTATCATATAGTGAATCAGAATTCCACCAAGGTGACTCCATATTCACTTGTGTATGGATAGAGTTCATCATTCCAATTGATATTTTGTTACCATTACTCAGAATATCTATCTACGATTAGAACACATTAGACAAGATATCTTAGATTATTCTAGATTAACTAGTTTCCCTCAACAAAAATTAGCTCTGTGCCTTTCAAAATTTATAAATGCAAAAGAAAAAAGATAGAAAATGTATTCAATAAGAAGGTTTACCTCTACACAATCCTCAATGGTGAGAAAATACTCTCTCTCTGAACTCCAATGTTACTGGGTAGGAAGCCACAATAGTTAGAAAAAGAGGGTGAAGGACCATATATCATTCACAAGTTCTATCCCGATAGTGTGTCTTCTTTAGTCACCATGGATGAGGAGCATGTCACTCCTCTATCCAATTCCAAGTTCATCATGTATTACTTCACATAAAGAGTATTATGTCCCTAGAACATGATGTTAAACTGGACGGATTGTCCAATATCTAAAACTCTAATCTATTTGTTCATGTCCATGAATCATGTCTTTAAACTATGTACATGTTTTCTTTAGGGTCTCATTTCATTGTTTGGGCCTTCTTGGTCCCTATTCACAACGAGTTATGGATGTTTTTTCATAAAAATTCCACTTGAACACCTCTAACCCAATTTCCTGGTTGTGTGATGATAAAATTCATAGAATCTATGTTCTATATTCAATATAGTAATATACATACAAAATATCATCATATCCAAAATGAAAAAAACAGCATTGCACCATGATGTTATCACCTGAGTGTACATCAAACTCAGCTACAGTCATCTACTATGTCATGTTTAAAACATTGTATGGATTTATTACCATCCTCATGTGATATGTATATATGTCATGGTTTTACAAACTAGTACATCCAATAAAAAAAAGAAATAGTAAAAACAATAATAAAAGAATAAAGAATATACCCCATCCCTACGCACGGGTCAGACCAAAAAATAGGGATCACCTTCTAGAACTACACGCGGATTGAATCCCATTCACATGGGATACATGGCGATGCACATACACTTCTTCCACGGACCAAGGTTCAAATTCATCTTTTTTCACCCTCATGCCTAATTTATGGTACACGAGCCTCCTTGGATTGTTTATGTCGTGTATTCCTTCCAGTTATTCCATATAGTTGTATACAGGGACAATTGAAGAATCCTCCTTACAACATTTTTGTGTTTCATCAGACCTCTTAGTCCTTCATTAACATTAGAGTTATTAATCTACCACACCACATAATCCTGTATCAGGGAGATTATTCCCCTAGGACCGAACTCCTTACCCTTAATATGTGTTCCTATAATCCATGCATCATAAGTTTAAACTCTCTTCATGTCTTCTCACTAATGATTTGTATACTATTTATCCTCCTTGGTCCTTATAGACATCATGTTTTCCATAACACCACACAACACATACCCATTTAAGAATTCTTTACTCACTGTCTGAACTCCTTGAGTTTATACTATGACCTTACATCCTCAACTCATGATGATAAAATGTGAATATGACCTAAATAGTTTCACGATGCCTCATGATAGTCATGGGATTTCATAATTCAATCAAAAGTGATAATTTTCAACATATTTTGGTCTATTTTATTTCTATGTTCACGAAAAACATGTGGCTTGACTCATTCCTAAGAAAGATACATAGTGACACCCTGAACTTCAATATCTTATCTAGCAATGACATTTCTTTCTTTCATGTTGATTCACCTTCTTCTTTTCCACATGGAATTAAATATCATGGGATTTTAATAACTATGCAGGGATTGATTCCCATAAATATGGGATACATAGTGACACCTATACCTTTTTTCTATTGGTCCTGTTGTAAATCTGTAAAACTTTTAGCACTGCAATAGTGGTTTTAGTAAGAGAAAAATACCTCAAAATTGTATGCATTTCATCTTATGGTATATATGTAGTATGTGGGATCTCTTGGACTATATTCACATAATGTTATGTATATTATTTTCCACATATATACCATTTTAATGAGTTGTTATATTATATTTTAGGAATCAAAACTTAATACTTTATGTTATCATGGTCATATAATCTTGACTGTAACATGATAAATTTCATTCCATTCAATACGAATGTAAAATTTTCACAAAACATGGTTTCATATATCACTCCATGATATGACCATTTATCACATTCAGTTTTTCTCATATTGGATTAACATCATCTTTCTAATCTAGATGGACGCCCTTACAGTGATGGTATCATGTCAATTTTGGATGGCCTCTAGTGCTGGGCCAATTACATGGTAGATCTATGAAAGAAAATTGATAATCATGTATTTAGAACTTGTAAAATGGTTAATCATGAATTTTCCCACACCTTTCATGAATTTTTTGGAGGTGGTTCTTTTGTTTGGAAAATGGATAACACCCAATCCCTACTCACTAGTCACCAATTCATCTAGACCAAACATTTAAAATTTACTCCATTCCACCCTTCTATTTCTTGGTCAATTTACACCCTTGGTATCACAACAAATTTGATGTTCCACTTGTTAGGTAGACCCACAATATCATTCCATATTTCCCACACATAGAATGGATCAAGTGGGCATAGGAATGTTGGTGGGGTGGGAACTAATGTGGTTGATCCATGTAAAGTATTCTTGGTCTAAAACTCTATAACCATAAACTAAAAGATGCACTGGGAATGTTTGGTGTGACATTGACCCCTTGGATCATATTCGTGTTGAGATTCATCTATTTCTTTGTGATGGTGTGGTATAAAATACACTATGGATTCATTCACATCATGATTATTTCTTTCACACAACACAAATATATTTGGAATAATCAACTTTATATTCCATGAAACATGAATTTAAACTATTTTTCTTTGTCCAAGAAATCAGGACCTTAAAATTCATGCAAATACCATGGGATATATGGTGTGGTGATGGGCCTCCTCAGTTCTCATTCACGTCTGATTTTTCATTTGGTCATACCATTTCTATCCCTCATGGGAATTCCGTAGGTCCAAATTTTATATCCACGAATTAATAACATATATTCCATTGGACACAAGTATAAATGATTTGCATGGTCCATGTCGCATGACCTTAAACTGTGTAAAACATCCCAGTCACACAATGTTAAACTGGGGGACATATTTGATCACATGATTTTGAAGTATATCATACATCACCCTCACTGCATGATGTAAAATTTTGTGTCTATCATTTTCAGTTTCATTATATAAAACTGAAAAACATCATACGATCTTATTTGATAGGTCCTTTTTAGATAATGGTAATATACTGCATTGCTCATACTTTCTTGTGTCACTAAAAATTCGAGATGATTCTCTGATGGAAGGTAGGATTGATTTCTATTCAGACAAATACACCTACACTAGTGTGTTATAATCCATTGTGAAATAATTCTAGGAGTGATGGAATCCATTCAAACATTCCATCCTCTACTCCCACGCTTTACAAGCCCCAATTTCAGATCCCCATCCTCTTTTATGTCTGAGGGAACCCCATAAATATCTAGTATCAGGCCAGTGTGGATCACCTACCATTCTGGGTTAATGTCCTTGAAATACTTGATAAGAAATTCTTAGAGAGGTTCCATGTTTTGAAAATGGGCAATAGTTGACTGTCATTTTTTATCCACATTCCAGGCTAACAGTTTGTATACATTGATTCAAACAAGGTCAATAGTCATCCGGTATCCCAATTACATTTTAATTATATTCCAAATGTATGAAATTGTGATTTAAAATTACCATTACCCTTTGTTCAGATAGCATCGATATCCCCTAGAGTTATCCCATTCATTCACTATATCACATTAAAAAAACAATGATAGTTATTTTTAGGGATCTGTTCTCCAGTAAACTCATCTATCATACATACAATTCTCGGTGTTCAATCAACAACAACAAACCCTAAGTGTTCGATGGTTATATGACCATCTCATACAAAGTCAACAAGTTTGTGATCTTCCCTAATCCCTCACACCAGGAATGACACAAATGAGCTTAATTATTGATCATTATTTTTCTTACCAATACGATTGACGTGTGATAATTAACTAAAGAAAAGAAATGTGTTCATCCATGTGGAATGTTTATAATGAAATAGATCACTCAATTCATGGAATGGAAAGGTTATCAACATATTAGATCCTATCATGAGTTTTAGAATAATTTTCCTTATATAACTACTCTAAATATTGAGTTCATTTTCTCAACAAAACTCTAGAATATAGCTTCTATAATTCGATACATCTTCCCAAGATCTTACTCCTAATCGCAAGCTGTTAGATAACTCTCATCAGTGTAGGACCCCAAGACACCCTGAGAGGGGAGGGGTGAATCAGGGTGTCAACTTTTTCTTTTAAACTGACGGATCTTGATCCCATGTTTCTAGAAACCTGTTTAACCTATATGATGGATATGAGAATAAATAAAACATTCACATGCAAAGAGATGACACAAAACATTTTGAATGGTTCACCAATAAGGGATACTTCCAAGGAGCATATGCCGATAGTTTTTCGGTCATACCAAAATCAACTATTCTTAACTAGTTGTGGATTACAATGGTTTGGGCACAATCACACTGTTCCAGGCTCACTGCCTTTACAATTATTCAGGAATAGCCTATAGTGTCCCCCAGGTCACTCCCATTGACTCCCCCTGGCTCACTACATTTGGTGAAGTCCCACTCAGTTTATAGACGTGAAGGTCTCTTCATCATTGCAAATGCATACATCCTCTATTATATATAGATTCTATATTGAAGTCCAACTTCCACCCGTAGAATAATCTCACCTGGCACCAAAGGTATCAGGAAATCTTCCTGCTTTTGTGAAGCTTCAAAAAGACTGTCGTGCTTCAACTATACTAGGCGGACTTCTCCAAGCCTGACGCGCAAGTTTCAAGATGGCGCACAAGTCTCGGCCCTCAAGTCTAAACTGAAACGCATGTAAACCTAAACCACATGTGTGTTACTCACTTCTTCAACACCAAACTTGTGCGACTAACTTCCTTTTAATACCAAACTGATTTTAGCATGCAACTAACAACTCGCACGCAACTTCAAAATCAGGTGCACAAGTATCACCAATCCACTTGCACGACATGGAATTATTCAACTCAAATATTTGGAGGGTTCCGTCTTTTCTCACCCAAACTGCCTTGGGTGTGCAACAAATGATTGGTGTGCAACTTATTCATCCACGAACACACAACAATTGCGCGACCACCACACCAGCGTGACAGGAGCTCTGATTTTATCTATGTGTTGAGCTCATTACAAATGAGGAGGGGTGGTCCCATATTTATAGGCAAACTGGACACCCTACGCGATGGCGCACAAGCATCCTCTCGGCGCGCAAGTTCGGGCGCGCAACTCCAATCACCCTGGCCACTGTCGCGCTACTCACTTGCATGACCAAACCAATAATTGTGGGACCCTCTTTCCTTTCCATATTATGAAGATTTGATCTTGAAAAAAATGGAGCGCAACTTTAAAATCTTCCTATGAATAGGAACAAAATTCCTTTCTCAGAGTGCAAGTTACTTGGGCGACACATGTCCGGCGTGCAAGTCCCTTTCCCAAAAAAACCGTTTTCCCCTTTTGTCAATTTTGAGGTCCAGAAATTTTGCAAACACTGGAAAATGGTGCCACCTTGAATATATGCTTCCACCATAACCTTCATTATTATTTTCTATGATTAGGCTTTTTCAACCACTCTTCTTATTTCATTACAAACTCAACTATCTTGATATATATGCTTTAATAGATTGGCTTCAGCATCATCGTATTTTGAGACAATGTAAAGTGCATGGCCATCTCAAAATTCCAATCCCTTCCACACTGTCTTCTTCTTCAGCCGTCATTCTCTACTTCATGAAAATCATATGAATCTATTCTTCAAGAAGTCTCTTGAATGGTTCTCATGCAATCATGAAGAAAAATTACATGGTCTTCATCAAATACCCATTCTTCTTTAATCAACCTCAGATTGATTATACCTCACCATTATTCACTGTTGTAAACAATGTGTCACCTTTGACACATGTTATTTGAAGGTATGATTATTACAACAATCATCTAAATTTCCATTCCTCCATTTCATTGGATTACATTGTTGATCTCCTTCATTTTTGGGTTTATTTAAAACTCTTGACAACAAATACAACCTTGTACACAATGTGGTCCCAACAATCTCCCCATTTGTATTATGTTTGTCAATACGTCAAAAATCTCTTGAAATGAATACGTCACTGTCAAATGAGAATCATCTCTTTTATCTTTACCTTTGAAACTTTAATTTTACATTATATCCCCCTCATTAACAAGAAATACAAAGCTCATTGTAAAGAGGGTATCAATCAATAGTTAAGCAATGTTTCATCAATAATTTCACTCTAAGTCTACTTGAGAAATTCTCGATATAGAAAACAAGGGGATTTGATTAAGACAAAAAGCATGTCGATTATTCACTGATTATGATACCACATGAGATGAGAACTAATATACTTGTCTTTAAGAGATTTCTACTTGCATTCTAGGATGAGAATAATAAATGTGATATGAGATTATCCACCTAAAACTCCTGCACTCACTTCACCAAACATATCAAAAACATTCAAGTGAAATGGGCAGGATAAGTAACCTTGGGGAACTTTCATTCTTCTTATGTCACTGAATAACATTGTTACCCCCCTTTGTAAAATATTTTTTATTTTGATTAACCTGGGTTGAGAGATGACATACCATTTCTGATGACATTATCTTCAAGCAATTTTTTGAGTAATTGGAATTAATTCCATGTGATGTGGATACTTAATGTTATAATAATTCTAGAGACTTCTTCATTATTCTACCCCTCAAAGGAGACACTCCCCATCATCTTCATCAGGGGTGATCCTTTATCATCTTATGGATGGAAACATCTTAAACTTAGCTATCAAGAGTTGAAAAAATTCCCTACTTCATAGGTTCTCCCCCTAAGATCATGCTTCACCTTCAATTCCATATATTATTAGCACAAATAAAGTACACAAAAGATTAAGGGAATAAGGTGGTTCCTCCTTGCTTCATCAATATGAGATACATGGTTGAGGTGTTTTTCTCAACCATGTTCCTCCATTTACTCCAGTCTTCAAGCTTGCACATTTGATCATATGTTATAGTCTATGTTGATTTGGCATGGATCTTTTCACATTATCTTCTACTTTGTGTGGAGAATTTTTATTCTTAATAGCCATCCTTAATGTTACATTTTTAATCCTTTTAAGGACTGCTTCTTGTTTTGGTATTAAGTTTAGAAAACCTTTTGCAATGTGACCATATCTCATATATCTCTCACACAAAACATCATTAAAACATGTTTTTATTTTGGTTTTCACTCTCTCATGATTTTTATCTTTATCACTTGAATTTTTTCCTTTTCCTTTGACACCATCCTTGTCCTTTTCATCTTCAAGATTCCTCATTCTTTTCAAAAATTCTAGACAGATGACCAATATGTCATTTGGAACTATTGGCGCTATCTTGGAACTCCACATAGGTTTATCTGAGTTTCATCCCTCTTCGTTTTTCTTTTGGATGGATGACCCTTCAATTCCATGGATCTATAATCATGGGTTTTCTCAGCTTCCCTACTTGAGATCTTCTTGGGTAAATGTGTGTTCACAATATTCTTTTGATTTCTTCCCAAGGTACTTTCATCATACTTAGATGGCATCAGAGGACTTCTTTTCTTATCAATAGTGAAACCATATTGAGATGGGCATGTGACAACCTTGTGACCTCTATCATTTCACCTATCACAGATGTCATTAAGCATTCCAAATCTGTTTGTGGTAAACAGATGCTTCTGGACCTGCAGATGTAGCTTCTTATTCTATGGATTTATTCAATTTGATACAAGATTTCATTGTGATTTTTAATTTAGGGGATTATACCCACAATCCAGGAAGCAATGCCCAAATATTTTGCAACACCAACATTGACCCACAATTCTTTTCTTCTTTATATATTTCGTAAGAGGTTGTTGGGCCATCTTCTTAATTTTTTGTGCTCTATTTGAGGAACCATCTTCCTCTCTTTCCATTACATACAACCTAGCCCCAGTTTTAGGATTATTATCCACATCTTTCTTCATCCATACTTGATTCAAATTTTTCTACCAACTTGCACATTTTAATAAATATTTTTAGAAAGAATTGTACAGGTTTGTATGGATGGTACCTTCACTTTGATAGCTTCTTGTGATAGATCATTGAGTGAAGTTATGATCTTCTTATCACATGTGGGAGGTCTTTTTATAGTAGAATTCTCCAGTAATTATTGAATACAAGCGTCACCAGTTTCATTCTTTTGTGAAGTATCAATATGTGTCTTCTCAAGATTTGTCAATTGGGCTCCCAGTTTTTGACCTTCAATATTGAGGATGATCTTCTTATATTAAATCATGATAATATTCTCTTCACAAGTTTTCTTCAATATTTCAACCTCATCTTCATGCATCTTAATTTTTTTTTATAACAAAGAGTCATGTTCCATGAATCTTATGGATGTTTCATCCAAATAAAAACTCTCGACATCAGTGCTCTTTTTCATCTCAACTTCAAGTGCATCGATCTTTTCATTTAGAGTCTTATTTACACTATGTTTTTCTTAAAAGACATTAATCTATTTGGTGAGCTTTAATAATTGTATAACTTTTACTTCCATGCCCTTTCCCACATTATCATCTTCCCTTTCCTATCAATTGATCTCAACCTGCATGTATTGAAATATTCTAAAAACAGGAGAAAATCTTTCTTCAGTAATATCATGCAGATAGCTTATTAATTTCTCCTGATCACATGAGGTATATGTGTCTTCAATTCCTATGGTATAATCATGAGCCATCTACTCGATACATTACAAGACTGAAATTTCTTCATTATTAGAAGGGCATCAAGAACAACCTAGTATATCTTCTTTTGGCATGAGGGACTTCTTCAATGACTTATTCTCTTTATTTTTCCAGTTTGTAATGGTCTTACTGGATGTTGGCTTCTGATCAAAAATGACTGAATCATTGTCAAGACTACACTTCATTTTTGACTTTAGGAAATAAAATAAAATCATCTTCTGAATTGAATTATTGTATAGTATCTAACATATGTGAACCTCTCTCTGATACCACTTATAGGACCCTAGGACACCCTCAGAGGCGAGGGGTGAATCAGGGTGTCAAAATTTTCTTTTAAACTGAGATATCATGTTCCCACGTTGGTAGAAAATAGTTTAACCTGTATGATGGATATGGGAATAAATAAAACATTCACCTAGAAATAGATGACATAACTCTTTTTACTTGGTTCACCGCTAAGGGCTACATCCAAGGAGAATACGCCAATAGGTTTTCAATCATACCAAATTCCACTATTCTTCACTAATTTTGGATTACAATGGTTTGGGCACAGTCACACTATCCCAGGCTCACTACATTTAAAATTGTTCAGGGATAGCCTACAACATCCCTTGGGTCACTCCCTTTGACTCCCCTAGCTCACTGCATTTGGTGAAGTCCCACTCAGTTTATAAACATGAATGTCTCATCATCATTGTAAATTAATACATACTCTATTATATTTAGATGCTCTGTTGAAGTCCAACTTCCACTCGCATACTCATATCACATGGCACTGAAGGTATCAGGAAATCTTCCAGCTTTTGTGCAGCTCCAAAAAGTCTGGCGTGCTTCTACTATACTAGGTGCGCTTATCCAAGCCGGGCGCGCAAGTTTCAAGATGGCGCGCAAGTCTCAGCGCAAAAGTCCAAATTGGTGTGCAAGTACACTTTAACAACTTGTGTGATACTCACTTCTTCAACAACAAACTTACACGACTCACAACCTTATAAGACCATCCTGATTATAGGGCGCAACTAAAAACTGGCACACAACTTCAAAAAGTAGCACGAATGTATCCCCAAACAACTTGGGTGACACGGCCTTCATCAACTCAAATCTTGGGAGACTTCCTTCTTTTCTCACCCAAACCACCTTGGGTGTGAAACAGATGATAGGAACACAACTTATTCTTCTGTGACTACACACCACTTGCACAACCACCACACCTGCGTGACAGGAGATCTGATTTTTACTATGTTTTGAGGACATTGAAAATGAGGTGGGTTGGTCCACTATTTATAGGCAAAATTGACACCCTGAGCGACGGCGCGCAAGCCTCCTCTTGGTGCGCAAGTTCTGGCACACAACTTTAACCGCCCTAAACTCTGTCGCGCTACTGACTTCCATGACCAAACCAATACTTGCGTGACCCTTTTTTCATTGACATATTTTGAAGATATAATCTTGAAAAAAATATGGCACGCAACTTTCCAATCCACCTAGGCACAAACGCAGAAGTTCTTTCTCGGCGCCCAAGTCACTTGCACGACACATGTCCGACACGCAAGTCCCATTCCCAAAAAAACTGTTTTCCCATTTTGTCAATTGTGAGGTCCAGAAATTTGGAAAACACTAGAAAACGGTGTCACCTTCAATATATACTTCTGCCATAATCTTCATGCTTCTTTTCTTTGATTTTTCTTCTTTAGACACTCTTCTTTTTTCATTTCAAACTCCACTATCGTGATATAAATCCTTTCTTAGATCATATTTAGCATCATCATATTTTGAGACAATGTGAATTGCAAGGCCATCTCAGAATTCAAATCCCTTCCACATTGTCTACTTCTTCAAACATCATTCTCTACTTCATGAAAATCATATTATTTTATTCGTCATGAAGTCTATTTCACGGTTCTCATGCAATCAGGAAGAAGAAGTTCATGGTCTTTATTAAATCCCCATACTTATTTAATCATCCTCAGATGGATTATACCTCACCATTCTTAATTTTTGTAAATAATGTGTAAATTTTGACACATGTTCTTTGATCTTATGATCAGTACATCAATCATCTGAATTTCCATTCCTCCATTTCATTGTTTTACTTTCTCAATCTCTTTAATTTTTATCTTCATTGACAACTATTGTCAAAAAATACAACCTTATACACAATGTTTCCCCAATAATGTCCCTCTTTGTATTTTGTTGTAATACCTCTAAAATATCTTGAAATGAATAGGTCGTTGTCCAAATGAGAATCACCTCTCTCATCTTTACATTTGAAAAATTCATTTCACTTTCTCTCCCCCTTATTGACAAGAATTACGAAGATCATGGTAGAGAGGGTATCAATCAATACTTATGCAATTTTTTACTAATAATTTCAATATTTTTCTACTTGAGCATTGCTCGATGTTGAAAACAAGAGGATTTTATTTAGACAACAAGGTTGTCCATTATTCACTGACCACGATACCACATGAGATGAGAACTCATATTCTTGTATTTAAAGGATTTCCTCTTTCATTCTAGTGTGATAATAGTAAATGTGAAATGATATTATCTACCTGGAACTCCTTCACTCACTTCACAAAACATATCAAAAACATTCAAGTGAAATGGGAAGGATAAGTGACCTTGGGGCACAAGCATTTTTCTTATGTCCCTGATTAACTTTGTTACTCCCCCTTTGTAAAATAATTTTTATTTTGAGTAACCAGGGTTGAGAGATGACAGACCATTTCTGATGACACTATCTTCAAGAAATTTTCAGAGTAATTGGATTTAATTCCAACTGATTTTGATACTGAATGAAATAAAAATTCTGGATACTTCTTCATTATTCTCCCCCTCAAGGGAAACACCCCTCATCATCTTCATATGGAGTGATCCTTCAACATATTAATGATGGAAAAATCTTCATCTCATCTATCAAGAGTTGAAAAAATTCACTACATCTCAGGTTCTCCCACTGAGATCATGCTTCACCTTCAATTCCCAGTATTATTAGAAAAAATACAATACACCAATGATTACTGGAACAAGGTGGTTCCTCCTTGATTCATCAATATGAGCTACATGGTTGAGGTGTTTTTCTCAACCACGTTCCTCCATTTACTCCAGTTTTTATTCTTTAACATTGGAACATATGTTCTGATCTATGTTTATTAGGAATGGTACTTTTCACATTCTATTCTGCTTTGTGTGGAGAATTTTTCTTCTTAACAGCCATCCTTAATGATATATTTTTAATCCTTTTAAGGACTGATTCTTGTTCAGGTATTAATGTTAGACAACCATTTGCAATGTGATCATATCATATACACCTATCACACATACCATCATTAACACATGTTTTTTTGTTTTCACTCTTTCATGATTTTTATCTTCATCACTTGAAATTTTTCATTTTCCTTTGTCACCATCCTTGGACTTTTCATCTTCATGTTTCCTCATTCTTTTCAAATCATCTGGCCAGATGACCAATATGTCATTTGGAACTATTTCAGCTGTCATGGATATTCCACATAGGTTAATTTGAGTTTTATCCCTCTTAGTTTTTCTTTTGGATGGATGACCCTTCAATTACATGGATCTAAAATCATGGGTCCTCTCAGCTTCCCTACTTGAGATCTTCCTAGGGAAATATGTGTTCACAATATTCATCTGATTTCATCCCAATGTAATTTCTTCATTCTTAGATGGAATTAGAGGTCTTCTTTTCTTAACAACAGTGAATGTATATTGAGATGGGCATGTTCCTACATTGTGACCTCTGCCATTGCACCTATCACAGATGTCATCAAGAATTCCAAATATGTTTGCTGTAAACAGATTCTTTTGGACATGTAGATGTTGTGTCTTCTTCTATGGATTTCTTCACTTTGATACATGCGTTCTTTGTGCTTTTTCATTTAAGGGATTTTACCAAAAATCTAGTAAGAAATTCCCTTATCTATTGTAGCACCAACATTGACCCACAAGTCATTTATTCTTTATATATTCTGTAAGATGTTGTTGTGCCTTATTCTTAATTTTTTGTCCTCTATTTGAGGAACCATCTTCCTCCTTTTACTTCCTACCCAACCTATCCACAGTGGTAGGATTATTATCCACATTGTTCCGCATCCATACATAATTATAATTTTTATTCCAACCTTCACTTTTTAAAGGAATATATTTAGAAACAATAGTACATGTTTGTATGGATGGTACCTTCACATTGATAGCCTCTTGTGATAGATCAATGAGTGATGTCATGATATTTTTATCACATGTTGGAGGTATTTTGATAGTATAATCCTCCAGTAAGAATTGAATACAAGCGTCACATATTTCACTTTTTTGTGACGTCTCAATATGTGTCTTCTCATGATTTGTCAATTAGGCTTCCAATTTTTGACCATCAATATTGAGGATGATCTTCTGATCTTCAGACATGATAATCTTCTCTTCACAAGTTTTCTTCTATAATTAAACCTCATCTTCATGCATCTTAAATTTTTTTGAAACAAAGAGTCAAGTTCCTTGAATCTACTGGATGTTTCATCCAAATAAAAACTAACAACATCCGTGCTCTTTTTCAGCTTAGCTTCAAGTGCATGGATCTTTTCATTTAGAGTCTTATTTACATTCGATTTTTCTTCAAACACATTAATATGTTTGGTGAGCTTTAAGAATTCCATAACATTTACATCCAATCCCTTTTCTACATTATCATCTTCCCTTTCCAATCGGTTGATCTCAACCTGCCTGCATTGAAATATTCTAAAAACATGAGCTAATCCTTCTTCAGGAATATCATGCAAATAGAATATTAATTTCTTTTTATCACTTGAGATAGATGTGTATTCAATTAATAAGGTAGAATAATGAGCCACCTTTTCGATACATTCCAAGCCTAATATTTCTTCATTATTGGATGGGCATAGAGAAAAAGAAATTGTATCTTCTTTGGGAATGAGGGACTTCTTGATATGCTTCTTTTCTTTATTTTTCCAGTTTGTCATGGTCTTGCTGGATATAGGATTCTGCTCAGAAATGAATGAATCATTATCAAGACTGCACTTCATTGTTGACTTTAGGAAAGAAAATCAAATCCTATTCTGAATTGGATTACTGTATAGTATCCATCATATGTGAACCTCCCTCTGATACCACTTCTCAGACCTCGAGACACCCTGAGTGGGGAGGGGTGAATCAGGGTGTCAATTTTTTCTTTTAAACTGACGGATCTAGTTCCCACGTTGGTAGAAAATAGTTTAACATGTGCGATGGATATGATAATAAAAAAACATTCACATGCAAAGAGAGGAAATAACACTTTTTACTTGGTTCACCACTAAGGTCTACGTCCAAGGAGCATACACCGATAGGTTTTAGGTCATACCAAATTACACTATTCTTCACAAGTTTTGGTTTACAATGGTTTGGGAGCATTCACATTGTCCTAGGATCACTACCTTTACAATTATTCAGGGATAGCCTACAGCATCCCTCGGGTCACTCCTAATGGCTCCCCCTGGCTCACTGCCTTTGGTGATGTCCCACTCAGTTTATAGACATGAAGGTCTCTTAATCATTTAAAATAAATATATCATCAATTATATGTAGATGCTATGTTGAATTCCAACTTCCACCAGTAGACTAATAACAATTGGCACCGAAGGTATTGGACAATCTTCTAGCTTTTTTAAAGCTCCAAAAAGACAGGTGTGCTTCAACTATACCAGGCTTACTTCTCCGAGACTAGTGCACATGTTTCAAGGTGGCCTGCAAGTCTCGGTGCACAAGTCCAAACCGGCGCGCAAGTACACCTCAACCACTTGCATGATACTCACTTCTTCAACACCAAACTTGAACGACTCACTTCCTTTTTACACCAAAACAGATTTTAGCATGCAACTAACAACTGGGGTACAACTTCAAAATATGGCATGAAAGTATCACTAAACCACTTGCATGACACGACCATCTTCAACTAAAATCTTTGGCGACTTCCTTCCTTTCTCACCCAAACCGCCTTGGAAGCACAACAAATGACTGATCCGCAACTTATAATTTCCTGACCACACACCACATGCACAACCACTACACCTGCGTGACGAGAGGTCTGATTTTCTCTAAGTGTTGAGTTCATTAAAAATGAGGCACGGTGGTCCACTATTTATAAGAAAACTGGACACCATGCTTGACAATGCGCAAGCCTCCTCTCAGCGTGCAAGTTCTGGTGTGCAACTCCAACCGCCCAAGCCTCTGTCGAGGCTACTCACTTGCGTGACCAAACCAATACTTGCGCGACGCTCTTTCCTTTGTCATATTTTGAATATCTGGTCTAGAGAAACATAGGGTGAAAAACATTCCAATCCTCCTTGGCCGAGGCGCGCAAGTACTTTCTCGGCGAGCAAGTCACTTGCGAGACACTTGTCCGGCAGACTAGTCCGTTTCCCAAAAAAACTATTTTCCCCTTTTGTCAATTTTGAGGCCCAGAAATTTGGCAAACACTGGGAAATGGGGCCACCTTTAATATATGCTTCAGGCATAACATTCATGCTTCTTTTCTGTGATTTGGATTCTTCAACCACTCTTCTTCTTTCATTACAAACTCCACTATCGTGATATATATCCTATCATAGATAAGATTTAGAATCATCATATTTTGAGACAATGTGAAGTGTATTGACATCTCAAAATTCCAATCCCTTCAACATTGTCTTCTTCTTCAACCATCATTCTCTACTTTAGGCAAATCATATTCTTCTATTCTTCAAGAAGTCTCTTGGATGGTTCTCATGAAATCTTGAAGAAATTTTGCATGGTCTTCATCAAATCCCCATTCTTCTTTAATCATCATCAGATGGATTATACCTCACCATTCTTCACTGTTGTAAATAATGGGTCACCTTTGACACAAGTTATTTGAACATATGATCTGTACAACAATCATCTGAATTTCCATTCCTCCATTTCATTGGAGTAATTTCTTGATCTCCTTCATTTTGATCATCATTGACAACTATTGACAACAAATACAACCTTATACACAATGTGGTACAAAAAATCAGTATTTTTCTATTCCAGGTCCCACTAAACTTTTATATTAGTGATTTTAGTATTTTCCAAATTCATTTTGTTCTTAGTCACTTCTAATTGTGCTCTCAGATTGATGAGTACTTACCTTTGGGTCTGGAGGAAGGAAGCTGGTTCACATTCATTCTCATCCATCTAATTGGTATCATGGTTGAATTATGAAAGCTAGGTCAAGCTTTTATAACTCTACTACCACCAAGATACTTCCAAAATATGTCTACCCTCCTATATCATATCATCATGATAATCACAAAATAATTCAAGTAGTCGTCAAGCATTCATCCCTCCAACATAGAGATTGTGCATCCAACTATGAAGGGACCCCATAAATCTCACTACTTGTGACTCCAGAGTCTCTTAAATGTAGAATTTAATTCACCACCTTTCCCTAATCTAGATGATTTGGTTCTCTTCATCCACCTCAGTTTTAGAGTCTTTTAATTTCTTAGGATCTGCAGTTTCATACTCTGAAAAAGTATCCAAGAGTTCAGTGACAAGATCCTCCTCTATAATCCTTCCATATGGTCTAAGTAAAAGCTCATAGGGATTCCCAAAATCAATTTTTTCTTCACTATTATTATTTACCCATCATCATCTAGTTCTTCCCCACTAGTGGAATATCTCAAAACTACAGACACTTATTTTTCAAGAACCACTAAAGTCGAATCAACTTTGATGAACATATCATCTTTAATAGGAAATTCCATCAAAAGGGAACCCATGTATTCCTCAAACTAATCTAGTCACCACTATTGTTGTATTCTAAGAACTAGTTAGAAAAAATATCCTCATTTAGTCTGATATGAAAATAATAGGTCCAACTATGCTAAAGTAAGGTATCATAGGAGTTTAGTGCCATAAGTTCATGGTCTTGTGTCCCTATGGGGACTTAAACCATAGTAGAACCTTTAGTATGGGGTATTTAAATCATCAATATAGTTTATCACTGCATTTATTGGGTATAATCTATTTGGAACCGGAGAAAAACGTTGAAATTAATGTTCCACGAAAACATTATCATAATTGTGTAGTTCAAAATATCCTTTGTCTATTCCCCATCATTGTTATCTAGATGTGGTATTTACTCCAAATTTGAATCTCATATGAGAATTAACATTACATGGGGGACCCTCGCATTGTGCCTATTGGCATGAATAAATTTCCACGACCATCAGGTATGCATGCCACTAATAAAATTTCACCTTGTCTGCCACGTAATTTAAACTGCCATCTAGTAGCACAATCCTATCCCGCTTTAGCTTCCACGATTAATATTATATCATCATGGATGTTGAAATCAATCTATAGGGGGGACAAATGGAAAGGAAAATAGAGTTAGTAGATAGTTGTGATAAGTACCTTGACTTCTTTCTAGGATCAACTTTTTCTAGAACTCAAGGTCACTATTGGGACCATTGTCCTTCAATAGGAGTGGGTGCAATCAGGACTTGTGATATCACCACTTTTGTGGTTCTATATTGTGCCACCCAAGGTGCCTAGTTTTTCTCTTGTGTATTAGTAAAACCATCATCTTTCTAGTTTACCTCCACACTCAATGGTTGAATCATACGAATATATTTTTTAATTTTCCATTCGGATATGCAGCCACCCGATATTGGGTGTAATATATTGATACAACGATGTTGACGTCCATACGAAGAATAATTATATATTCACAAAAACCAATAGTAATTAATGTGTACCATGGTTGGAAGAGTATACAGGGGTTCAAGTCTTCACGGACCTCTATGTATACCTTCTTCACTACCTTTTGAAGGAATCTTAACTACCCTGGGGAAACGGCATGGAAAGTACAACTCATAGATGTCCTTTCCTTTGATCTAGGATACTAAACCATCTCTAATGACTGTCTATATGTATACTCACTACTCCGATAAACCTCACAAGTTATTCACCTTCATGAAAACTAGGGTGTGGAAGGGGTGATTTGTGAATTTTTTGTGGTTTTCAATACGAAGTAGAACCCCTACTAAGAGAAGAGTCAGTGGTGGAACCCCATAAATTCTCAATATGGATGGTCGTAGGCTTGTGTATGGGGTTGGATGGAATTTATAAATTCTTACCCAACGAGATGTGTTATAATATAACCATTTATGAAGAAGAATTTCCTATAGATTCTCCTAGGTGTTTCTACACTTCGAACATTTCCCAAAATTTTATAGAGCTTAGGAAACACAAGAACTCCCTGGTTAACCCTACAACAAGCGTCCAATATCACAGCCATCACCAATGTTCCTAATCCTATCCTCATCCATTTGTCTCTGATTGGAAATATCCACCCACTCATAATAGTGGAAAAAAAGTCATCCTAGCAAAATAGTGGGTCCCTGCCACAATCCATTTTGTACCCTTTACATATTTCTAGTATAACCCAATATGATCCCGAATTTCCCAACTGTGACATGATCAAAAACTACATCCTTTGATCCAAAATTAATATCTTATCATCCTTCCCGATGAACAATTCAATCCATTATTGAAATGAGATGTAATTTTTGATGAATTTGATCTTAATATTCTCCGCCACCTCAACCACGGGATGATGTTCTAGGATAGGGGTTTATTCCCTGTCCATCCAATTATTCTATGGAGGAAAGAAATCATCATACTAGAATACCTCTATATTAATGCATATGATGTAGTGAATTTCTCGCAAAATAATTCAAACATCCCCATGGCAGTTATGGAAAACATTCATGGCTGGAGACCATCGATTAACAATATCTAAAACTAACTCCTATTAGTGGTAGATATGGAACAACAACGTTCATATGAATTATTTCAACATTATGTTGTACATCTCTTCTCCAAACTACTAGCATGTGTATAATACATGGTAAAACTATACCCATTTACTTGTGATGTTTCCCCTAGACCTCATGTCTTTATCTTTCTTCCAACCCATGATGTTATTTCTCATGCTTCTTTGGAAGGTAAAGGTGCAGGGGGAAGGGAACTAAACCTCCTCCGGCTCATGTCCTATGATTTTATTATTTCATAAATTCAAAACATATGTTTCCTTATCCAAATGACCCTAGCGATATTTCCATGCACATTGATGTTTCATCACTAGAAGCTTTCTTCACGTGTGATCAATGACTATGGTGAATTTTCCCTGAAGGCTATGATGGCCACTTCATCTAGATACTCGAATTTCCACAATAGGATGTTGTCACTCAAATGACAATCTGTCCATAACTGGTTCATCATGACTATAAGAATATCATTATTTAATATCAAACTCCTAGAATTAAGTGTCTAAGGGTTCATGATTATCTCCGATATTCATGAAGAATTAGGGCCTTTGATCTCAGCAGAGTTCTTTTGATCATCCATGTTTATTTTTCATGGAAATAAAAATGTATGTTACATGAAAGATTAAGGTTTTCACACCGAAATGGTGTTTTTTTCTCAAACATATTTATCGGACACAAGAATTTATAGAATTCATGTAATGTGAGAATTATTGAAGAATCATCAGTTGCAAAAAAGAGAGGTTGAAGCTCGGTGTTTCGCAAAAAAATTCAAACTTATGCGCATGAGATCAATTTCCCTACTGCACAGAAAGTCAATGTTTCATACATAAGGACCCTTATGAATAATTATATGTTTTACCTGGGATTACATGTTCACAGAAGGCACCTTGTTCTCCCCCAACCATTTTTTCGGGAAACTCATGGAATCAACTCTTCTATTCTGTATTTCCCTAATAACTCAACCTTCCAATCCCATTTCAGCTTAGATTCCAAAGGTGGGAAATTAAAAAAAATACCTTCCATTATAGGCATATTCCACCCCATCCACTCAATACTACTAAGTAGGGTGAGTGAATGTGGTTCCTTCTATGTGAATGAAATTCAATTTCTCAAAAGGCCCTTGGCATCCCAATGTGATGTAAAAAGTTCCATTGTTGGCTCTATCACCACCACATATGTAATTGATTTATAGAAGTCCCTATTTTGTACCCATAATGTTGTGATCCTTCCAAAAAATGCTTTATCCATTTATTAATTTTCACCACCCCACCACCGCCCTTATTTAGGGTGATTTAATGAATGTCAAAGCATCGATATGCATGCATAAGACTACACTTCCACAACTTCACAAAATAATGGAAACCTCAAGGAATAATATCTTAATCCAAAGGTTCATTGGTGGGTCCTCAATTGAGTTCTCCAATAATTACATAACTATCACAATACTTATTTTATCCTAAATAATTTATACAAAAAATCCCACCATTTTGTGCACCACTTTTCATGGTCACAACTCAATCTTGTGCTCAACCCTTCCTTTTTCATGCAACTCTCCAATCTTGTGTGAACCCTCTCACTGATTCTCTATGGATTGACTTTGTCTTAAATCACCATGTCTGATCCCCTATTACTTAGAACCCTCATGCATTCCATGCACTTCTTATGTGCATCCCACCATTATTACGGAAAAAACATACTTTTCCCTTATGAGTCATACCTTATTCCCCTTGTCCATGCATTTTCCTTAATTTTTATTTTTATTATATGTATGATAATCCCCCTTAGTTTTGAGCATAGGCACACTAATGCATACCTCTTGAGTGTTGAATCCTACACAACATTCCAGTATTTAATTTTTGAATCCACCCCCTCCCAAGGGTTGATGAGCGATGTTCGTGTAATCTGAATGGGTCAGGATTGATTCCGCAATGTTTGGGCTGCATCATGTAAATCGTTTTAGCACCAACATCCCAAACACAAAACAATAAAATGTGATATCATATTTTGTGGAAAATTTAGGATTTTTCCATGTACGATTGACATGGAATTAGATCCTCCTCACATGGAATTACATCCTCAAAACAATGAATGAAATCCTCCTTATGAATCCTCTGAGAATAAGGTTAAAGCCTTTCTTATATGAGGCATCTCTTTTGATCCTATTCACCTTCCCCAAATACGAGGCTCAGGGAGGGGACTTTCACTCTCAATACCATTTACCTCTCCATTAGTTATTCATCACCATGGTCCACATAAAAATGTAATCCACACAAACATAAAATGTTATCCTCCATAGATTAATGAGATACTCCTTGGAAAAAATTCATGTGTAAGCCATACACCATCTCTTGTTGGTGTATCTTTCACAACACAAAAGTAAGGTCTACCTCTTCCTCCTATTTCTCAAACTAATCCTAAACTATACGGGATTATTGGTTAGTAGAGACCATAAAACATATACATATACAATTGCATAGTTCCAAGATAAATTCCTAACAATAAGACCCATTTCCATTTTCTAAAATCTTAAGTGTAAGCCCAAAATTCCATTGTCGATCTATGTGGGAATTGATTCCCAAACACTTGATATACATAGAAAGAATCATTGAGGTCCAAAACCCAAATTCCAACACATAATTAACTCCATCCATTCCATCAACATCACCCATAAATCATCTTTATTTTACCCATGCTTCCACATCCCAATGGAATAATGCCATACATTTTGGGATGGTTCTACACATAAGCTCCATCGATATCAACACAGCTCCTATCAGCACTCAAGAATCTCCCATGAATAATATCCGTATAATACAACTCAATAAATTGAACACCAATCATCTTGATAAGGGAATCACTCAGGCATTAACCCCAAATCATTCGTCAAACTATATGGGATTTAGTACCGGTGTCCAATAATTGGAACATATGAAACCTCTTTGAGTTTCAATCCTAAAAAATGGTAAGCATTGGTACCACCCCTATGGGATTCACCTTCTAGATAAACCTCCAATGATTTTACATATCTACCTTCATGGTGTGACATCTTTCCATTAAGGGTCATACCTCTTGGGTCTGCCTCCTCTGGCATTCTGATCCATCCATCAGTAAACCTTCTTGGTGCTCCCTCCTAGGGATACCTCTCAAATCTGTATCCGTGAGGCATTTTAATTAGTCTCACTCCATCTATCCAATATATTAGACTAGAAAAATGGATCATCATGATATATCATATTAAAATTGGGATGCCTGAGGTGAAATCCTTAGATGATATTCCTTTTGTATCAGATACAACATGTTAGACACTTAACGCCTCAGGTTCTGTGAATGTGATTCCTTAATGAAAATACCTATTATGATAAAGAATATAGGTGACCAATTTTTCTTCATCTAAACATGCTAACAATTCCAAACATGACTACTTCACTGAATGAAAGTTGTTATGCTTTCAAGAACCCTTGTAATATCCATACAAATGAAATGTAGTTAACTAGAGTCCACAAAGATATGGATTAGTAAATGAGTCTATGAGCATGTATTAATCTATGAGGGAGACCCAGAATAGGAAATGAATTCAATGATGGAATCCATATATGGAGGGACATGAAACCTTTCATCCAACTTTCATCAAGGTGGATACATCACAGATAAAGTATTGAAAGTCACCTATCATTGGAATGTGATAATGGATCGTAACAATTAAACCCCTACTTTTTTAATGTAATTAAATTGTTTTTTTTAGTTAAGAAAAAATTATTTTAATTTAATGAAAATTACAACCTAAATAAACAATATGGATAAATTATCAAAATATATGAACCAAAATACTATTTATTTCCATAAAAACATTATATATATTTCTAAAATGGAAATCACATATTTCTATGTTCATATTATTATTTTTAAATATATTTTATTACATTTTAAAATTGTATTTTCTTAAATAAAATGCTTCAGATTATTTTATTTCATTATTGTCTCATGATAGCATTATAAAAGTTATAGTACTGGTAAAATTGATTTTTTTAATTATTCTCCAAAATATAAATTATTTTTGAAATCCCCAAAATTTTAACGAAGTTAATTATGATATGATAAATTAAAATATTAATATTATTCAATAAATTTAATATGTTTAACTTGTAAATAAAAATAAAAAATAAAAATATTAAAACATTTTCTATAGAACAAATGACCTTCTTTAATTTCATGTTCTCAAAATTATATTTCATAAAATTTTATAATTAATTGAGTTTTTATTTACTTATTAAGAAATTTAAATCCATTAAAATAGATTATTTTATATAAATAAAAAATAAATGGAAGATAATTATTTACAAATTAAAACTTTTTATCATTTACTGATTCTAATCATATAACATTAATTATTAATTTTTTAATCAATAAATTTCATCAGTTGAACAAAATAACGTAATTATAAATCATAATTAATTGATGTATTTTTATTTGATAATGTTTTATTTGAAGAATGTGTTTATGTTGTTTTATATGAAATATGCTATCAAATAGAGTATTATTTAAAATATTAATAAATATTAAAATCTCATGGTTTTACAATTATAACTAAAGGTTCTCATATTTGAATATTTTTATTCTGATCTTGGTTGGTGATGATATATATATAATGCCCCAGCCTTAAACCTTACTTAATCTTGAGTTATTACAAGATTACACATTGAGGATCTTTTCGGGTTTAGAGTTTTAGAGAATTAAATCATAAAACTTTCATTACATTCCACTTATAATCAAAGTGGTTACATAAAGATAGTATTCTTCATTCCCATCAATGGAAACATATTTAAAATAAAACATGGATTCTTCCTTGACACTATCATCATATCATGTACCTTTTCCTTGACCCGTGAAAAACATTTCAAAAAACTTGGGATGAGCATAAAAAGCTCAGTAAGGGATATAAAAATATGGAAAGGAAACATGGGTACATATATACATAAGAATGAGATCATACTTTACCCGTAAAACATAAGAACTTTATCATACCTCATCAAATCATGAATAAATCATAGAAATCATAAGACATAAAGGTAAATTGAGGCATTCATAACATTCTTACGTAGGGAGTAACCCTCTTGGTTACATTTGTAATACCCATCACAGTATATTCCCTAAATCTCTTCGGAGAAACCTTAACGTTTCACTCCTTCGCGTTACCCAATGCATTGGAGAGCTATATCGGGCTCACCTGCCCATAGTTTATCACAGAACCACCCGTTTCATAAAAATTCCCAAGAACCTCAACATAATCATATCACATAAAACATGCATAAAGGAAACATAACATTCCCACCTTTCAATCACAAGATATCAACACAACAAATTGATATAAAAACATTATGAAAACCATTTTCGATACCAAAATAAAAGAAAAGTAAAACATGGTATTTATTTTTCTTTTAAAAAGAATGTATTGATTATAGAGGATCTGAAACTCAAATAATGGTCAAGGCGGCAGAGAAGTCATTTTCACCGCATACGTACGACAAAAACATTCCATTTTGTCGTTTTGTAAAACGTTTCGTATAAAAAATATTCCTTTTGGATAAATGTAAAAGTCAAAGGGTTTTATACACCATATAAAAGAAAGTTGTGTATAAAATAAAATATGCCTCAATGAAAGGAGATTGAGACGAAGTCCCATACCTCGGGTCCGACATGACTCGGTCGTTCTTTAATGCCCTGAATAATAAACTTGAGTTAATTTATACTTTCTTAAGAACCTTTTTTATGTTCATTATTCCTTTTATATCACTTATTGCCATGTCATGAACACTACGTATTTATTTAAGTTAATAACGGTCGTTTTAACGATCATTGGTACTTGAGTCAAAATAAGCCCTTTATAATTACAAGTTGTTCATGTATCCATTATATCCAGAATGGTATTCATGATGTAGATATTATATATGTCATATATATCTAGTACATTCATGCATTTATAATATTACATAATCATTTAGAGGTAAGAAATGAAATGCACCGTTCATGGAGACGGTAAGCCGTACGTACGCATGAACGCTACTTTCATTTCTATTTCGTATTTTATAGAATGGAATAAAAATGATATAAAGGTATATTATAATTACAGTATAATATCATATATAATATCATAGTTTGATCCTTTATACATCCCACATATGGTATTTAACGAATCAAATAATTTTGAGGGGGCGGTAGTCCGCACTTCCTTAAATGAAGATATCGCGTTTACCCATAATGGAAACCATAAAGGTATGCCCAAAATGAAAAATACAGAATCTTAAGGAAAACACAAAAATGTTATATATCATATATAAATATAGTTACATCTTAATGGCCACCTTTTAAGGTGTTAAAGTAATGTTGAACAATCATCGTTTCGGGAGGCATAAATTCCCCATCCACGGAAACCGTATGTTCTTTAACCATTAGATGTAGGTGTGTGTAAGTTCAGCTTTAATCCTTATTATAACAACATCCTAGTATATTTATGATACTGTATTTTTTACAAAATAAATTAATAAAAAGTGTTTAGGGGGTTGGAGAAGCAAAATAATACAAACGGGCTCAAGTGAAGACTCTACCTTAAAATCGGGTAACTCCCTTTGGTTTGAACTCAAAGTCTTCCTTGGGAAGACTTCTGCCCAAAGTGAGGCTTCAAGGAGTAAGAGAAGGATGTGGAGAGATAAAATGGGTAGGTTTTGGCCGAACCAAAGGCTTTGGGAGTGTGGGTAAGGAGGTAGAGGTTGGGGCCTTTTATAAGAGGAGAGGAGGGGCACTCTTGGAAAGTAAATAAATATTACTTTATTTGAATATGATTTTCGGATTTAAATGGTCCCACATTGATATAATTCGAGGATAAGGTGATAATGGTTTTAAATCCACCCATCCAATAGGTTTTGGATATGTGTAGGTCATATATTTTACATTATCTTTTCATTTTATTTAAATCCTTTATTAATGAGGTAATCGCTAAATCATTATGATGTCATACATACATTTATTTATATAATGTCAAATAAATATTAAAAAAATACTATGATGTAGGAAATATTCTTATATTTCAAATGAATGTTTATAGTCAAAATTATGACTTGTATAACCCCATTTAATTTTTTTTTTCGTAAAACATATTATGTTTGTGTCATTTTTACTTTTACATTAAATAAAAAGTTATTTATGTCATTTCCCAACCAAAGTGGCTCCATGGGGTCCCCAAGTTGACCCATGGCTTTTCTGGGTCGGCCATGACATATACAATAAGGTTAGGACATGTGTCTATGTCATTTCATATTATTAAAGCATTATTTTTAACTTAAACGACCCAAATTACCACTAATCGCGATTAAAAACTTAATAAGTTACTATTCACCAAAAAATTATTTTAATCTCATTGAACCACATTTTACTTCTTAATTACAACCATGTATGTCAGATTTTTGAAATTAAAAACACAAAACTGGCAAAGTCTCATTTAAATGAAAAATCAGTTTCTTTGACTACCACTTAGTGGTTTCACTATTCGTCAAAAATTGAAGTTTTTCAAAAAAATTACCAAAAATTCACCCTAATCTATATTTGATATTATGAATTCAAAAATGAATTCTATTTTACAAAATTCAAAACATATAAGTCACATTAATTATTTTAATAGTTAATTCCCGCTGTTATGACAAATAGCGTGTTTTTATGAAACAATAAGTATCAAAAGATTGTCACCAGTTTAGGTCCAATTTCAAAGTGAAATTGATTCCAATGACCACCATTGGATTAAATGGTAAACATATATTCTAATTTCACTCCAAAACCAAATAAAAAGATAATCTAATCATATAAATAAATTAGATTAAAAAGTAGTTTTGATGTAAAATGCAGTATTTTTCACTATTCATAAAAAAATGAACATTGTCAGAAAAATACCAAAAATTCACACAAAGTAAATTTTTATGTCCTAATAATAAAGAATAAGTTTATTTTGACAAACATAGCTTATAAAATTGTCAAAAGATATATTTAAAAATGGTTTTCCATCAAATGGCAGTAAAACAATCTTTTAAAAATATTGGTGTATTCCATGCTTAAGATTGGATTTATTTTTATTTTAAGCCTTTAAAACACCATCTAATTAATTAATAGACATAGATAAAAATATCTATTATTCATTACTTACTTGGAATGTTACATCCTTCCCCCCTTTAGAAAATTGCGTCCCCGCAATTTATTTACTTATCGAATAAATGGGGGTACTTATCTCTCATTGCATTTTCAGATTCTCATGTTGCCTCTTCAATCATGTGGTTTTTCCACAAAAACATTACCTGGTGAATCACTTTATTCCGTAACACTTTCTCCCTGTGGTCAAGAGTCTGGACCGGTTGTTCCTCATAAGATAGGTTCTATTCCAGCTGAACTACCTCTGGACTCAAAACATGAGATGGATCTGGCATGTACTTCCTTAACATTGAAACGTGAAAAACATTGTGTACCTGAGATAAACTCGGAGGTAAAGCCACTCGGTAAGCAACTGATCCAACTCTCTCCAGAATTTATAATGGTCCAATGATCCTTGGACTCAACTTTCCTTTCTTACTAAATCTCATCACACATTTCCAAGGAGAAACCTTGAGAAAAACATGATCACCTACCTCTAAAGATAGATCCTTCCTCCGGTTATCCGCATGACTCTTCTGCCTGCTCTGAGCTGTTCTCATGTGCTTCTGAATCAGATTAACGTTTTCTGCCATCTCTTCTACCAATTCTGGTCCCATCAACTTCCTTTCACCCACTTTATCCCAGAAATATGGAGTTCGACACCGCTTCCCATATAATGCCTGAAATG
Organism: Viscum album; assembly: GCA_963277665.1. Taxonomy (NCBI): domain Eukaryota; kingdom Viridiplantae; phylum Streptophyta; class Magnoliopsida; order Santalales; family Viscaceae; genus Viscum; species Viscum album. The sequence goes on from OY728153.1 coordinate 1,958,428,349, forward strand.
GTGCCATCTGTATACTGGAATGAAAACAGTTATTATTCAAAAATTCAACCAAAGAAAGATGTTGGTCCCAACTTCCCTGATAATCTATAGATCAAGAACGTAGAATATCCTCCAAGGTCTGAATTGTTCGTTCTGACTGCCCATCTGATTGAGGATGAAAAGCTGTATTAAAATTTAATTCAGTACCCAACGACTTCTGAAGGCCTTTCCAAAAGGTAGAAGTGAACCTGGGATCACGGTCAGATACAATGGAGAGAGGAACTCAATGTAACCTGACTATCTCTTTAAGATACAAACGGGAAAGTTGATCTAGGGAAAAAGTATATCGTATATCAAGGAAATGAGTAGACTTGGTCAAGCGATCAGCAATAACCCAGATTGCATTATTACCTCAAGATGTCTTCGGTAATCCCACAACAAAGTCCATGGATATATTCTCCCATTTCCACTCTGGCACTGGTAAAGGCTGAAGCATCCCTTTCGGTAACTGCCGCTCTGCTTTAACCTATTGACATGTCAAACACTTCACAGTAAAATCAGCAATATCTCTTTTCATTCCATCCCACTAGTAATACTCCTGCAGATCTCTATACATCTTAGTACTGCCAGGATGAACTGAAAACGGGGAACTATGAGCTTCACATAACAACTCTCTCTTCAACTGTAAATCACAAGGCACACACAATCTCTTCCCAAATCTCAAAACGCAATCATTATCAATGTTGAATTCAGGAAACATACCTTTCTGAACCAGATCTACCTTTTTCTGCAACTCACTGTCTTGCTTCTGTGCTTGATTGATTCTACCTGATAGAGAAGATATCACTGATACCTAAAACAAAACAGAAGGACTTCCTGCTCCAACAACTTCTATGCCAAAGTTCATCAAATCCTTAACCAAAGGATCACGTTCCAAATGCAACATTGTTAATGAAGAATTACTTTTTCGACTCAAAGCATCAGCCACATTATTTGCTTTTCCCGGATGGTAATGAATTGTACAGTCATAATCCTTGATTAATTCTAGCCATCTCCTTTGTCTCATGTTCAATTCTTTCTGAGTGAATATATACTTTAAACTTTTTTGATCGGTAAATATTTCACACTTTACTCCATACAAATGATGCATCCAAATTTTTAAAGCAAAAACAAAAGCAGCTAATTCCAAATCATGTGTAGGGTAATTTACATCATTAGTTTTAAACTGTCATAAAGCATTAGCAATTACCTGATCATTCTGCATTAGGATGCAACCAAGTCATTTTAATGAAGCATCACTGTATATAACAAACTCACCATTCCTGGAAGGTAGTGCCAAAAATGGAGCATTCACCAATATTCTTTTCAATTCCTGAAAACAATCATCACATTCTTTTGTCCAGATAAACTTAACACCCTTCCGAGTTAGCTTAGTCATTGGAATAGATAACCGTGAAAAATTTCTAACAAACCTTCGGTAATAGCCTCCCAAACCAAGGAAGCTACGAATATCAGTTACATTTCTGGGTCTTGGCCATTCTTCCACAACTTTTGTTTTTGCAGGATCAACAATTATTCCATCTTTAGAAACAATATGAAAAAGGAAAGAAATTTTTTGCAACCAAAACTCACACTTGCTGAATTTTCCATACAGTTTCTTTTCTTTTAATGTTTTCAAGATAACCCTTAAATGTCTTTCATGCTCCTATTTACTTATAGAAAACACCAAAATATAATCAATAAACACAACCACCATTTATCACCTGATTCAACTGAGCCATCTCTACAACAAATTGTTTTGTTCTGATTCTGACCATCTCTAGATACTGATTTGAAAGGTCATTTCCCTCTGTATGCCTTCCCAGAAAATCTGTTCTATTTCCTCTATGAAAAACCATTCTTAAGAAATAAATATCTTAGGAGAAGCAGCATGGTAATCTTCAAATGCTACATCATTTCAAAAAAAAATATTTTTGGATAATCATTTAATCGAATTCTAACTCCTAAAGTTATCTAAACCGACCATTGATACCAACTATAGGGCCACAGCCTTAAACCATACTTAATCTTGAGTTATTACAAGATTACACATTGAGGATCTTTTCAGGTTTACAGTTTTAGAGAATTAGATCATAAAACTTTCATTACATTCCACATATAAACAAAGTGGTTACATAAAGATAGTATTTTTCATTCCCATCAATGGAATCATATTTAAAATAAAACATGGATTCTTCCTTGACACTATCATCATATCATGTACCTTTCCCATGACCTGTGAAAAAACATTTCAAAAAACTTGGTATGAGCATAAAAAGCTCAGTAAGGGATATAAAAATATGGAAAGGAAACATGGATACATATATACATAAGAATGAGATCATTCTTTACCCATAAAACATAAGCACTTTATCATACCTCATCAAATCATGAATAAATCATAGAAATCATAAGACATAAAGGAAACTTGAGGCATTCATAACATTTTTATGTAGGGAGTAACCCTCTTGGTTATGTTTGTAATACTCATCACAGTATATTCCCTAAATCTCTTTGGAGAAACCTTAACATTTCACTCCTTCACGTTACCCAATGCATTGGAGAGATATATCGGGGTCACCCGCCCTTAGTTTATCATGGAACCACCCGTTTCATAATAATGCCCAAGAACCTCAACATAATCATATCACATAAAACATGCATAAAGGAAACATAATATTCCCACCTTTCAATCACAAGATATCAATACAAAACATTGATATAAAAACATTATGAAATCCATTTTCGATACCAAAATAAAAGAAAAGTAAAACATGGTATTTGTTTTTCTTTTAAAAAGAAGGTATGGCTTGTAGAGGAAGCCGAAACTCAAATAATTTTCAAGGCAGCGGAGAAGTCGTTGTCGCCGCATACGTACAACAAAAACATTCCCTTTTGTCGTTTTGTAAAACGCTTCGCATAAAAAAGATTCCTTTTGGATAAATGTAAAATTCAAAGGGTTTTATACACCGTATAAAAGAAAGTTGTGTATAAAATAAAATATGCCTCAATGAAAGGAGATTGAGACGAAGTCCCATACCTCGGGTCCGAATTGACTCGGTCATTCTTTAATGTCCTGAATAATAAACATGAGTTAATTTATACTTTCTTAAGAACCTTTTTCATGTTCATTATTCCTTTTATATCACTTATTGTCATTTCATGAACACTATGTAATTATTTAAGATAATAACAGTCATTTTAACGATCATTGGTATTTGAGTGAAAATAATCCCTTTATAATTACAAGTTGTTCATGTATCCATTATATCCAGAATTATATTCATGATGTATATATTATATATTTCATATAAATCTAGTATATTCATGCATTTATAATATTACATAATCATTTAGAGGTAAGAAATGAAATGCACCGTTCATGGAGACGGTAAGCCGTACGTACGCATGAATGCTACTTTCATTTCTATTTAGTATTTTATAGAATGGAATCATAATGATATAATGGTATATTATAATTCCTGTATAATATCATATATAATATCATAGTTCCATCCTTTATACGTCCCACATATGGTATTTAACGAATCAAATCACTTTGAGGGGGTGGTAGTCCGCACTTCCTTAAATGAAGATATCGCGTTTACCCATAATGGAAACCATAAAGGTATTCCGAAAATGATAAATACAGAAGCTTAAGGAAAAAACAAACATATTATATATCATATATAAATATATTGACATCTTAATGGCCAACTTTTATGGTGTTAAAGGAATGTTGAACAATCATCGTTTCGGGAGGCATAAATTCGCCATCCACAGAAACCATATGTTCATTAACCATTAGATGTAGGTGTGTGTAAGTGAAGCTTTAATCCTTCTTATAAAAACATCCTAGTATATTGATTATAATGGATTTGTTACAAAATAAATGAATAAAAAGGGTTTAGGGGGTTGGAGAAACAATATAAGACAAACAGACTCAAGTGAAGACTCTACCTTAAAATCGGGTAACTCCCTTTGGTTTGAGCTCAAAGTATTCGATGGGAAGACTTATGACCAAAGTGAGGATTGAAGGAGTAATATAGAGATGTGGAGAGGCACAATGGGCAGGGGTGGGCTGAGCCAAAGGCTTTGGGAGTGTGGGTAAGGAGGTAGAGGTGGGGGCCTTTTATAAGAGGAGAGGAGGGGCACTTTTGGAAAGTAAAGAAATATTACTTTATTTGAAAATGAGTTTCGGATTTAAATGGTCCCACATTGATATTATTCGAGTATAAGGTGATAAGGGTTATAAATCCACCCATCCTATAGGTTTTGGACATGTGTAGGTCATATAGTTTACATTATCTTTTCATTTAATTTAAATCCTTTATTAATGAGGTAATCGCTACATCATTATGATGTCATAAATAAAATTTTTTATATAATGTCAAAAATATATAAAAAACAACTATGATGTAGGAAATCGTGTTAGATTTCCAATGAATATTTATAGTCAAAATTATGACTTGTATAACCCCATTTAAAAATTGTTTTCGTAAAACATATTATGTTTCTGTCATTTTTACTTTTACATTAAATAAAAAGTTATTTATGTCATTTCCCAACCGAAGTGGCTCCATGGGGTCCCCAAGTTGACCCATGGCTTGTCTTGGTCGGAAATGACACATCCAATAAGGTTAAGAAATGTGTCTAGGTCATTTCATATTATTTAAGCATTATTTTTACCTTAAACTACCCTAATTACCACTAATCGTGATTAAAAACTTAATAAGTTACTATTCACCAAAAAATTGTTTTAATCTCATTTAACCACATTTTAAATCTTAATGACAACCATGTATGTAGGATTTTTGAAATTAAAAACACAAAAGTGGCAAAGTTTCATTTAAACGAAAAATCAGTTTCTTAACTACCACTTAGTGGTTTCACTATTCATCAAAAATTTAAGTTTTTCAGAAAATTACCAAAAATTCACCCTAAGCTATATTTGATATTCCAAATTCAAAAATGATGTATATTTTACAAAATTAAAAACATATAAGTCACATTAATTAATTTAATAATTAATTCCCGCTGTTATGACAAATAGCGTGTTTTTATGAAACAATAAGTATCAAAAGATTGACACCAGTTTAAGTCCAATTTCAAAGTGAAATTGATTCCAATGACCACCATTGGATTAAATGGTAAAAATATATTCTAATTTCACTCCAAAACCAAATAAAAATATAATCTAATCATATAAATAAATTAGATTATAAAGCAGTTTTGATGTAAAATGCAGTATTTTTCACTATTCATAAAAAAATGAACATTTTCAGAAAAATACCAAAAATTCACACAAAGTAAATTTTGATGTCCCAATAATAAAGAATAAGTTTATTTTGACAAACATATCTTATAAAATTGTCAAAAGATAGATTTAAAAATGGTTTTCCATCAAATGGCAGAAAAAAAATCTTTTAAAAATATTGGTGTATTCCATGATTAAGATTGGATTTATTTTTATTTTAAGCCTCCAAAACACTATCTAATTCATTAATAGACATAGATGAAAATATATATTATTCATTACTTACTTGGGATGTTACAATATATATATAATTTCACTTAGAGTTTGGATGGAAAATTAAAATATTTAAAAGTATCATCACCACCCATGGTCAGAATAAAAAGGATTCAATGTGTAAACTTATTGTCATAATTTTAACACTCTAAGATTTCAATATGTAATTTAATATTAAACAATACAATGTTTGATAGATTATGTTACACACAACTCTATACTGAAGAGATTAATAACATATAATAATAATATTGTAATAAATTGAACAATATTAATGAAATTATGATACATAAAAAATATTTTTTGATAGATGGAATTTAAGGAATAGAAATTAAATGACTAGGGTGATGTGATAAATATCACTCCATGTTAAAAATGATAGTTTTCACAAAACTACTTGTCATGTATTTTGCGATTTAATAAATTAATCAATTTAATAATATTTATATGTATGAAAAAATTAATTAATTCACAGTTAATTATAAATTTTTATTAAATAATATTACCACAACATGATTTTTACAAATTTCATTTTTCTATAAAAGTGGATTTTCATTAAATTTTTAGTTATTTATTTATATAATAAATTTTTAAATTTTACAAATATAATTTTATTAAAATAAATTCACCTTTAGATTCATCAAATTAATAGTTTATTGGTTTTAAATTTTCTAGTTCTTACAAAATAGATTATTCTTGTGAAAAAATATAAAAAATAGATTTTATAAATAATGAATATTTGAAAAAAAAATTATGAAATAATAATTTTTCATATATTTAAAAAAATTAAAGGCCATTTTATTAATATTTAATATAATTCAATGAAAAATATATATTGGGTCTTATAGATCTAGGTTTGACATTTTGGAAATCAATGTACGGTTTTTATGAAAATAATGTCGTTATAGTTCTTCTATTTTAATCAGGTATTAAAAATGAACCATTCTATTTTGGATTATTTTGAATTTAAATTATGTTTCATATTATTTAACATAATCCCATCAATTCCATGAAAATCCATAATGCACATGATTTTGATATAAAATCGTTTTCTATCTTAAAGTGGCATTTATTTCGAAATAGTTTTAATTGTGTTTTGTGAAATTTTATGTTATGTAATTTTTACAACTTATAGATATTGAATAATAGAAAATATATTGCATATTTTTTAAAATGTTTTAATTTTTTAATTAGGTTAATTTAATTTTTGGTCATAATGAATAATTTACATGGTTAAATTTTATCTGAACTATGAAGACTAAAATATTTAACAAAGGGTGTAACCTATGAGATAAGATGTGAAATATATATATATATATATAACATATTTATATTTTATTTTTTGAATGGATATAAACCTAATATTATACTATCCTATGAAACTGACTAATTTGAAGCCATTTTCCCAAAGATATACATTTCCTATAATTTAATGTTCTTAATATTTAAAAATTTTCCACTCCCCTCACAAGAAGAAGGATACCACAAATACTTATTTATAAATGCAGACAAATATATATTAAATAAACCTAAAATTGTCTAAATACCCTATCAACATCCTTCGAAACACCCAAGAGTTCATGGACACACTAAATCAAGAATAATAAATATCTTAAGGTGTACACCATTGGATGATATACAAGGAGGAGGTATATATATCAACTGAATTCTTTAATGTTTTTTACTTATAATTAATAATTATAATAAATTATAATTGAGCAAATATATTGAAATATATATTACCTATACAAAACTGTTATTAAATTTATTTATCAACTATTTTTAACTATATTTTATATTTGAAAAATTTTATAATAGTTTAAAAAATCTACACCAATTTTTAATGTTGTACTAGTAGTGGAAACCCCTAGTTGAATGATGATTGCATCTCCTGTCTATAATTTTATCCATATTTTATTTTAAAATTTTATTCATAAAAATATTATTACTCTCACACTAGTTGAATTCGATGTAATTTTTGGAATGCATTCGATTTTTGTACATGGTAACTATTCTAATTGGATGATAAATGTTAATTTATGATATAAATTTCATCTATATTTTTGTTCGCGGTAACTATTCTAATTGGATGTTAGTCTCAGATAGTTATATATAATTTCATCATTAAATAAATTCTTATTATATCAGTATTTATTTATATTTCTATGAATTTTTTTCATGGTTTTCCTCAAATTAATGAAGTTGGGGTTTTAATAAAACACATACCAATTGTTATACCTATTATGATGACTCTATATTTAATGGACCAAGCTGAGTTAACAAAATTAATAAAACTCTATTAGAATCATGAAAAGGGATTCATTCATCCAAATATTCTTCCATGTGGTGAGAAGACTATTTTTTTAATAGATATGGATAAATGGAACTATGCATTGACTATTGAGCGATTAAAATATCACTATCAATAAAAAGTATCATCCACCATTTACTGATTAAACATTTGTTAAACTTAATGGGTCTCAAAAATTTTCTAAGATTGTCCCTCATTCTGGATATCCTCAATTGAGGGTTAAGAAGAAGAATATACCCAATGATGTGTTCCATACAAGGTATAAAAAAAATAAATTTTATGTTATTCCATTTGGTCATTATAATTCCCCCATTATCCTCATGGATTTAATGAATATAGTGTTTATAAATTTCCTTGATTTGTTTTTAAAATAATTTTTAGATAATATTATTATTTATTCAATGATTAAGGGAAATCATGAAGATAATATTAGGATTGTTCTAAATATCCTGAGGAAGGATAATTTCTATAAAAAATTAACAAGCTTCAATTTTTTATAATTAATTTTTTATTCATGGATCATATAATCTCATGATATTGTATATAGGTGGATCCATCAAATAAAGATTTTATTCAATATGGGACTAGACCATCCACTGTAACTATGATCCATGATATTCTTTTTCTTGTTAGGAATTATCAACAATTTCTGGATAAATTTTCATGACTTTCTAACCCACTCGCCATTGATTCCTCTGGAAATGGACGTGACATTGTTTATTTAAGGTTAAAACATTCCAATCGGTTTCTAACGGGTTTATTCGTAGAACCAAAAACATCCAATGAATCTATATCAATTTGGACATACATTCCAAAGGTAGTTTCTCATTAGTTGTGGACGGATGAGGCTTAAGAATTTACATTGGTCGAGAGGTTGGGAGGTCGGACTCATTACACTTTTTTAGGGGAATTATTGTCTACTTCGGGTCCCTCCTTATAGATTTAAGTTAAGTTCGTGAATCCTTATTACACTACCATGTATGAAAATGACCTTTCCTTAAGATCTAACAATCAATGATTAATATTTATGAGATTTAGATAATCTTTTATAGGTTTTTGAGGTTCTTCATCGATAAAGAATCATCTGTATTTTTTAGATATTCTTAGTCAATGGTATCCTTAAACACATTATATAACTATCTCATGGTCATTATGATAACCATATGGGTTTTAAATCCACTCAGTGGGGCACTTGATGTTTATTGTCGTTGAGAAGGACGTGGGGTATTTCAGAGATGGGATCGCACCCACAGATGGGCTACCTACATATCCTTGTTAGAAAAGGAATCTGAATCCACTTAGTTCGAGAATTAAGATATAGTTTAACGTCATATGGGATGGATGATAATTATTGGGTGATGGTCATGAACCTTAGAAAGGCTTCCTACGTACTCCACTTTTAAGGTAGAGATCAAAGTCCACGTAGTTCGGTTTGGAATTGTGGGGCTTACGTATGATTAATTGCCCAAAGAGATGTGTTGTGGTTTCTTTTACACTCTAAGCTCATGTGATTCATGATTAGTTTGATAAACAAGAGGTATTAGTAACCCTGACAATTTGTGCCACAAAAGATGTGGTCAGAAGGAATGATATGGGGCTTATATATGTATGTTTTCCCAAATAGTTAAAGATCAAGACTTACTTTAGAGAAGAAGTATGGGAACAGGGTCCATAAAGGTATATGTACTTTATGGAGATTTGGATACTCTAACTTGGAACTTACTCTTGAAGAGGATGCCCAAATTCGGAGGGGACTTGTGATTGGGTTTTATTCCTAAGAAAGAAGACAAAACCAAAAGAAGTTAAGACTGGTTAAGAGAAATTATGACTGGGGATTATTCCCGAGAAGGAGGCCCAAGATAAGGGACTTGAGAACTAGGGCTTACTCCTAAGGAGGATTCCCATATTTGGGAACTCGGACTGAGGCATACTCCTGAAAAGGATTCCCAAGAATAGGGGACTTGGGGCTTACTCATAAAGAGGATGCCCAAATTAAATATCTTAGTATCTTAAAGGATGTGGTTGAATGAATGAAATATTTAACCTTAATGACATAAAGATATGCAAATCACTAGGTTTTGAGAGATATTCCACAGAATTCCATTCAGATAAGGATTGCAACCAAGGAATCATGCCATAAATGTCATTGAAGAGGATTCTGAAGGCTAAATTTTGAATAGGAGAGGTGGATTTTAAGAAAAGAGATGAATGGACGGGAGGGGCACCCAAAAGAAGGCAGGCACCCAGGTCCTGTTTGGAGGTGCAGGTCATGGTAGCACAGGTATACGTGCGCGACACAGGTACACTTGCTCAATGGTCAACACATAGGGTAAAACTTGGGTGAAGCTTGGCTCAATCCCTTAGTTTTATCCCTGAAGACTTTTAAATGAGTGGAGCGCAATTTCTATTGAAGGAATAAGATGTCGCACAAGTGTGGATGTTTTCCTTAAGGGCATGCCACTTAGGCGTGCATGTGTTGATGAATTTCCACACTTATTCCTTGTTCCCCTCATTAGACCTTTCATTCTAGGTAAGAAATTACCTTAGAAGTTTTAGGAAGGCTTTGAGAAGAGACTAGGGTGATGGGAGATCAAATCTAAGTTTCTGGATTTTTTCGTCCTCGAAATGGGGGGCCCACTAGGGGTTTTTATAGGCCTTTGAAGTCCTTGGGAAAAAATAACATAGGGCATGCAAGTCACCTATGCGACCAATATGATGTGTGCAAGTATACATTCACGGCCATGATAAAACTTGCGCGACCCAAGTGTAAACATATCCCTATTCATGCCTTTGTAAATTCTTTGATGTTTCTTAAAAGGGTGAATTATTTTGTGTTATGGTATTTCCCTTTCACAGTCATTATATTCTGTGATAGGAAGAAGCGTCAACAAAAATCCCCCCTGAGAGTTGGATTCGAAAGGAATGAGGATGTGACTCTGAGTTAAATAAGAAGACCAAGGAAGGTCGGCACGCATGTTTTGAGAGCGCAGATATCGGCACACAGGTGAGAGGCGCGCATATGGAATCTCGCATGTGTGAGCCGCATAGGCTTCAGCGCGTAGGGGTGCAGCCTGACCTATAAATATGCACTTCATTCTCATGCAAAGCACACAGATTTCAAACATTAGAGCTCTAGCCGCGCAAGTTGCCTTCATCGTGCATGTTACTTGTTTTCCGCATTTTCATTACTTTTGTTCATACCGTGCTGCTGCAGAGGTATTTTGACCTGTGCAGTGCTACCTACGCACCAAAAACCTGTGCGACAAAATTACACTTCTGCGCCAAAATTGGACTTGCGTGCCTTAGTTCCTTATCATTTTTTTCACTTTTATTGAAAAACGTTTGTGAAAAATCATCTTAATTAAGAGTTAATTCTTCAACCTTTGTGTATATTCAATGGCTCCCAGATAAATTGGAACGACTGATGAACTGGCTAGCAGGGGTATTGATGACTTGATGAATATCATTGGCCACAATTAGTATGATATATCTGACATCACTCTCCCAGATTTGGCCAATTACTTGAAGAAGTATCATGTTAATTTCCCACGGATCATCTACTTGCTTCTATATGGGCATGGTCATCTGCAAGGATTCAACATTCCAGATGAAAATAAATATATGTCCAAGATGCAGCCGCACTGCTACGCCTTCATTATGGTTTTGCTGTGCATTATGAGCAACAACAATGATGAGAACTTTCAGATTTTTCATCCATGCCATTTCTATGCAGATATGAAAATGGAAAACAATGGGATGATAGGTTTTCTACTACTGGTTGATGGAGAGAATACTATCATGTGATTAGAAACAATATCTGAAAAGATTACTCTCTCTAAATGGCTCTTTACTTCCAATGCTCCAATCTCCAATCCATGTATCCATCTTCCAAGTCTCTTGGATGGAAATAGAGTCACTGTTTAAACAACATAAAATTTTATCAAACCACACTCAATAACATTCTTTTACAACTTTTCCAATAAGAGCTGGTATCACTCCATCTCTTATTGTATCTAGTTGAATGAATGAATTCCAGGTGGCAGCTGATGATTCTTGGGATGCCATAAATAAAATGATGAGTTATATTGAAAGCCTTTTGTAATTTCTGAGAAAGATAAGAGTCTCCAGTCTGTGGATGTCCTTCTAATTCTTTTACATCAATGAAAAACACTTTCATCTTCAATTATTTGTGCATGCCTTATTTTGCTACCTTCTTTAAATTTTTATCTAAGACAATGGGCCTAGTAAGCATAGTTTGATTTTTATCTAGGATTTAAAATAACCCTACAAACTTTGAATCTTTTAAATTTCTCAATATTACCTAAATCATATAAAATATCTGTTCGGTGAGCTAGTACATTACTTTTATTTAGATTTCCCTTGTCTTTTGTTGGCAGTTTAAAGTCATGCACATCGGACATGAAAAGGATAATGTTTAAGGTCTAAATAGCTTTGACCGAATGGATCAAAATTTACTCAATTCCTTGATAATTTTTCTGAAAACATATTACCACAATCATGTATAGGGGAAAACAAGTAAACTATGACTTAAGAAATTTTGAATCTGATGAATTATATGAAAAAGGGATAAAAGGCATTAGAAGTAGTTTTTTCCAAGAATGAAGTTACCACTATTTAACAAACCTGTTAGGGGGTTTAATTATACAGGGCCACCATAGGGCATTGGATGCATAGTAAAATAATAACATCTTTTGGCTGACAGGTCCGTTATGTAAAATACTTATGCAAGGATGCCTAAGGGCACGTACTGCATAGTCAAGAAAAAGAACTCTCAGAAATATACTTTTCTAATGCTAAAAAGCAAGTGGAATTTTATAGAGATTCAAATTTTCCAAAGCATAGAGTCTGCTGTATGGAAAGAGGTACTTGAATATGGAGATGATATTTCCAATTAATATTATCAATTAATTGAATAAATTTCACTGCTATGAAGGTCTGGCCCAAATGTAGTTAAGGAAAATATAAACCATAGACTTGAATACATTCAGATCATGAAAAGGAGTATGAGAAATATATCTTAAGGATGACTCTTTTAGTAGATCCCTACATATTTTCATTAAGAGAAATATGAACAAAAGAAGTTTTCCTCCCATGAATGAAGTTACCACTATTTGGAAAACCCATTAGGGGGTTGAATTATGTAGGGATACCTAATGGAATTGGCTGCATGGTCAAATAATAGCATCTTTTGGCTGATAGGTCCGTTATGTAGACTACTTAGGCAAGGCCGCCTAAGGGCACATGCTGCATAGTCAGGCAAAAGAACTCTCATGTATCAGACATTTTGTGACAAGAAGTCAAGAAAAGGGTTTTGGAGATCTGGATGTATTTAAGAATAGGATTATGACACATAAAAATGGGCATTGTTCAATGCATTTAGAGATACACCGACCAATGCTAAACATAATCAAGTTATGGATGGGTCCTAGATTAAGGTGTTGGACTTCACTACGTATCACATAAGGATGGGATTCAAGCCAAACATAGTTCTTGAAATACAGTTTAACGTCATGTGGGACAAGAGTGTAGGAAATTTTAGTTTAGGGTCATAGAGCTCGGACCATAATAAGGAACACACATTTTGTGTTTTATAAACATGATTAGAATGAAGACTAGGGTTTTTATACCACATTCGTGTTTTCACAGGGGGACTTTTCAGCCAAGGGACTGAATATTGAATTTGGGGTTAGGCCCAAAGTCATGGGGGCGAGATTCGAGGGATGATCGAATGTTTCTATTTATCCCATAAGGATGGGAATTAAGCCGCACGTAGTTGTTGAAATTCCCTTTGTACAGATTTGGTTCATACAAGTGAATGGTGAAAGGGGGACTTTAGTGCAATGATGGATTGATCCAAGATAAAAGTTTCAGTCATTTCCATGTATTCATGTATTCTTTATAATATATCATGAATAAAGATCGATGTAAATAATGTTTCACTCTCATGTGAGGGTGTCAAAGAATGTTTTTGTTTATTTCCATATAGGACAAAAGTGTTGTACAGTTTAACGTCATATAGCAAGGATGATGGTGAACCAATGTAAAAAGTATTGGTTCTAGGGCTGCTTCATAGATCATCATCATATGAGATAGAGGTTATCCGATGAAAAGAGATTTGTTTTGGGCTTGATCCACAAAAGGATGCCTACATTCCCAGCCTAGAAGGCAAGGATCAATGTCCACGTAGTTCAATTAATGAATGAATTGGAGATCAAGTTGTTATTGAAGACAACAACCTAAAAAAATAGTGTCGGGACTTTCAACTGGTTAACAGCTCAGAGAGGGTGTTATGGTTGAAGTTTACTCTAAGATCACATGAGTCATACTCGATGTGAGAAAGAAGAGGCAACAATAACCTTAACGATGCTCATTTTAATGTCATGTAGGACATATGAAGGGACTATGTAGTTTAAAGTCTTCTAGTGAGGACTATTGGTGCTGCACAGTTTAGTGTCATGTAGTAGGGAAAAAATATAGTATAACGTCATGTAGGACGTATTAAGGGTAATTTTTCAGTTTTACATCATGTTGGACGAATGAGCAGTACAGTTTAACATCATGTAAAAAAATATAGGGACACATTTTAACATCATATTGGATGTGAACACAGTTTTGCGACATGTTGGACAATAAGGGTGTTGTACAGTTTAGCATCCTGTAGCTAAGACAATGAGGATAATATAGTTTAACATCATGTTGGATGAAGAAGGATTGTGCATTTTAATGTCATGTAGTAAGGAATTAAGAAGGGCTGCATAATTTATCATCATATAGTAAGGACAACACAGTTTAACATTGTGTTGGACGTAAGTGCAAATATTTTAAGGTCATACGCATGGACTGTGAGATGTATTTTTATTATACAAAATACTTCTTCAGAAATCTTTCATTGGTCGGAGTAGTTATGAGTTCTCCATCCATTTAGATTAAAGAATATGCTCATTTGGAGTGGACCTTATGTTTTGAATAAGGTCCTTCCTATTTTGGTTATAGCTTGGGAGGATTCTTTCCTGGTATCATTGGTGTTCTCAGAACCAATACCAATTCTCCTTGAATGAATGAACACAGATGAAATTTTTTGTTAAAAATTCGTGCTATTCGATTCTGATATACTTCCAAGTGATGCAGGGTGCACAATCATTTATCATCTAATCATTCTAATTTATCCAATCTCATTTGAGATTGTTCATCTTTAGATGATTGATCACAAATGGCTACCCTGAGTGAGGGTAATTGAACCTCAATGGGAAAGACTGCTTCCGTTCCATATACCAATGAATATGGAGTTGACTGCATTGTATTGTGGGTGGTGGTCTGATAAGCCCATAAAGCATGAAAGAGTTTATCATGCCATGTTTTCTTATCTTTATCCACCATATTTTCAGTATGTTTGAAAGAGTCTTGTTGAAAGATTCTATTTAGCCATTGGATGCTACATGATACCGAAAGGAATGGTTGGATTTGATGTTGTATTCTTGATAACACTTCCTTACCTCAGATGAACAGAAGTTGGTGCCATTGTCTGTCAATATGGTATGAGGGACACCAAATAGGGTAATGATGTTATACATGATGATGATAACAATGCTTTTAGAACTAACTTATTTGAGAGGTATTGCCTCTGAACATTTGGAGAAGAAGACAGTAGTAGTAAGACTGTACTTAAACATCTTGGATGTAGCTAAAGGATAAGGTCCTACTACATCCATTCCCCATGTGGAAAATGGCCACAAGTATTTAGCTATATGAAGCAACTCTGGGGGTTTATGAATGAAGTTGGTATGTACTTGTAAATAATTACACTTCTATGTCAAGACTGGTGGGAACCACAGACTCCTACATGCACTTCTTTCATGATAGCCATTTTCTCTTCACCGTCAATTCATCTGAAGAGAATCCATCACAACCTGTTTTGTAGAGAATTTTCTCTAGGTGATCTGGGCTATCATAAATATTAAAATTTACCACACATCACCAGATTTGTTTTTTCCCAGCTCTATCAGGTGGAAGTGTTCCATTTTGAAGGTATTCCCTAATAGGTGTCATCCATCCTGTAGTATGACCGTATGGTTCAGGAATGGTACTAATTTCATTGATTTCCTCTATTCTGATTTGAACATAAGGTGAAATTGTACGGAGTGGGAAATAATGATGATTGTCTCATCCCGATTTGGATCTGCCAAAGCTGTGGCTATATTAGCCAGTGCATCAGCCTGGGCATTATGTGATTTCGGGACATAAGAAAATGTCACTTCCGAAAGAAATTCCTCCATTAAATCTCTAACGTAATCATACAAAGGGATTAGTTCTTCTTTTTTGATTGCATAAACCCCATTGAATTGTTTGATTACCAGGTTTGAATCACCTTTCACCTTTAAGTGATTCACTTGTGCTTGAAGGGCTAACTCTAATCCTACGATGAAAGCTTGATATTTTGATTCATTTTTTGTACCACCTCCCAACAATGAGAAGGAATAAGGTAGCACTGACTTTTCTGGGGAAATTAGTACAATTCCTAATCCAACTTTTTTGAATTTAGGATCTTCTATTTTCTTCCCTATTGGTCTTCTGGAATCACCATCAAAGTACAATTCCCATGTTTGAAGATTTTCTTGAATAGAAAAGACTTTCTCATCACGAAGTTTAGCACATCAAGATGTATCTTCCGCTGAAGGGTATTTAGTAAGGAAATCAACCATATAATGACCCATTATTGCCTTTTGAGACGCATAGTGTTTATCAAATTGCTACAAAATAACTGCCCACATTGCTAGACATCCTATAAGAATTGTACGACAAAGGATGAATTTGAGCAGGTTATTGTGAGATACCAATTGTACCTCATGATGTTGCAGGTAGTGTCTCAATTTTTGAACCGCAAAGATTAATTCTAGGAAACACTTCTCAATATTGGAATACCAGGTTTCTACTCCAAGCATAGTCCGACTGAGATAGTAGATGCTATTTTCATTTCCAGCATCGTTCTTCTGGGAAAGGAAGGCACCCAATGATCACTCTAAAGCTATCACATAGAGGATAAGTTGTCTTCCATTAATAGGTGGCATTAATACCAGTGGACTAAAGAGATATTTCTTGAGAATATCAAATGTCTCTTGACATTCTGCAGTCCACTGGTAAGTGACTCCATTCCTTATCAATTTGGTGAAGGGAAAACTTTTGCATACCAGATTGGCGATGAAACACCAAATATAGGCTAAGTGTCCTTGAAGTCCTCTCAATTAATTAAAATTCCAAGGAGGTGACATACCATGTATTGACTTTGTCTTCTGAGGATTGACTTCAATACCACAATGGCGTACAACAAAGCCGAGAAATTTTCTTGAGGTTACCCCAAAAACACATTTCAAGGGGTTCATCTTCAAATTATGTTGTCAACATTTGTGGAATATGACTTCCAAATCATCCAAGTTATTAGAATGTTGTTTGGATTTAACCACCAAATCGTCCAGATAACATTCAACAAATTTCCCTAAAAAGGGTTTGAAGATACGATGCATGGCACACTGATAAGTTGCACCAGCATTCTTTAGGCCAAAGGGAATTACCCGATAGAAACACACACCCTGAGGGGCTCTGAAAGATATATATTCGTCATCTTATGGAGCCATTCATATTTGACTATATCCATAATATCCATCAATTAATGAATGTGCGTCATAGCCAGCTGTTGTATCAATCAATAGTTCTGTAATTGGAAATGGAAAATCATCCATAAGACAATTCCGATTAAGATATATGAAATCAAAGAAAATTTTAATTTTTCCATTCTTTTTTTTCACAGGGACAGTATTATCCAAACACATGGGATGTTAAACTTCTCTAATGATGTTATCTTTGATAATCTTATCCACTTCAGCTTCAATTTTGGAAGCGTAATTTTGGTGTGTTCTTCTTAAGGCTTACTTAAATCCTTGATGTTCTTATGTAAAACCCAAATGATGAGTGGAAACATCAGGATCAATCCTAGGTATTTCTTTATAATTCCATGAAAATATATCTCGATTTTGATTTAAAAATTAAGTAGAAATTTCATGCTCCTAAAGATTCTTGGGCGCTCTAATTAAAGTGGGGTGTGGATCTTCTTTTTTACCCATATTTATTTTTCTGAGTTCATCCACAATGGTAGAGATACCCTCTTCAAAAGATAGAGGAGAAACCCTGAGATCTCACTCTACTTCTTCAACACATGTTATCTCTTCTGCTTCAAATTTCATAGTAGATGATTATGTAAAATTTCCATGATCAGGAGATATGTTAAAATCTGAACATCTTGAAGAACATGCTTCCATTTCTGACCATATTGATGATGAAGGGTCCTCCTGGGCTAATAAAGTGGAGATGATGGATTAAGAATCAACATCATCATTCAACACTGATATTTCTATAACTTCTTCTGGCCTGGCTGGCAATGTATAGACATACCGGATTTCAGCAGATGAAATGAATACATCTCCATTTGAGATTTCATCGTTTCTTGGTGAATCACCAATTTCTCCCATGATGTCTAGCATGATTGTCGTAATTTACATTATGGAAGTTTCCATAAGAGTACTTAGATTTGGGTCTATCCTGTCAATTTGGCTGATAGGAAACACATAATATGTACTCATATGTGTGAATGGGTTTACTGGAATCTTTTCCAAACCATATGGAGCATTAAATTTGGTAACCTCCCTTATTGTGGATTTCTCCTTTCCCTTCATGAGATACAATTCTGCCTCAATGTATTGATATTCACGTGTTTTGAAGGGGGTTTTATCACCATAAAATGTCCCAATTTGACCATCGAAACAATACTTGAGTCATTGATGGTATGATGAAAGGATAACCACATTTTGATGTAGCCAAGGTCTTCCAAGAAAAACCTTGAATGTTGTACCGTGATCAACAACCATGAAATCTAAATTAGACACAAGGTCTCCAAACTAAGTTCTGAGTGTAATCTCTCCCAGTGGTTCTTATTCATTTTTATCATATCCTTGAAGCATCAGAGTAGAATGAGATAAATTAGATTCTATGAGGCCAAATCGATGTAGTGTTCCAATGGGGATAAGGTTGACTCCAGAACCATTATCAATGAAAGCTCTTCGGATGTCCACACCAATGACCTTGCCAGATAAATACAAAGGTTTGATATGTACATACATGACATCATATTCATCTTCATCTATATAAGATATCACTTCATGGAATTCTGCATGATTATTCTCTACATGATAGACTTCATCTGTGGCAATTTTATTTTTGAACTCTTGAGGACTTGACAAAGCCTCAATGAGTGCCTCCTAAAGATCCTTGGATAGATTCAAGGCATCTAGAATTGATAACATGGTCTATACATGGGACAAACGTTTCAAAAAATCATATTATCGATCCAAAGGTCGGTGTTTTCCAACAGGAACATGTGGTTTCACACGTGCCTTAGAGGATGATGCATTATAAGTAGATGCTTTTGTATCGGGGTAGGAGTTGAAAATACTCCTGAATTTGGAAGACTAGACCGAATAGGTTTATTTACTTGCAGAGAGGAAGAATGTGGAACATCTAACCAATCCTCCAGAATAACTGTACGGGGACTAAATTTGTTATTGGTGGAAGAATTTTCTTGTTCTTGTTGAGCCCGCTGAAGGGCTCTGCCACGAGTTTCTGCTGCATACACAGTTCTAGTAGGGGTCGAATTGGAATAGTGGTTTCTGGGATATCCATGTCTTCCTCGGTATCCCAAACCTCTATAACTCACTCTATTTCCTCTATTTAATACAGGGAACTCAGGCTCATCATGATTGAAGTTGTGACTGGCATAAGGATCTATTAAATGAATCATATTAACAGAACCAAAGATTAACTATTCATCTGATGAAGATTCTTCCTTATTAGCCTGTTTAGGCTGTGCCGTTTGGTGGGGCGGTGCCCATGGCTTTGAAGAAGATGGAATAAAATCTGAAAGAGTTAAAGACAACTTGTTCTTTGACATGATCTAATATTCTTTGGATGGTTTCTATTTATTTGAATTATGTCTTTTCATTGAGGATTTTCCCTCTATTGAAGAGGGTTTTGCTGTGACATTCATAGTAGAAGCCACAATTGGTTTCTTCAATTGCATTCTCAAAATGGCATGAGTTCAGTTGATAATTTTTATGACCATCCAATCATCATATTTCTGAGCATTTCTATTTCTGACTTCTTTCCACTCGACTTCTTCCTCTGGATTTGTAGCGGTAACACATGCTACCTGAGATGAGGAACCATTCAGTTTGACTTTTCCCGAGTCCACCATCATTTGCATGAGGTCTTTGAAGACAAAACACTCTCGAATGGGATGCCCCAACATCTGATTAAATGTGAAATAATTGGGATGGTCTTCATCTCCTTCCTTTTTCGGTCTTTTGGGCCTTGGAAATTGAACCAAATTATTTTCCAGAGACGAAATGAAGTAACCAGTAACTTGTTCATTTCAGAAATAGTAAATTTTGCTCTTTAAATCCACAAATTGTTTTCTTCTTTGATATCTTAGAACATCTTGATGAAACGAAATCTTTTTTTGATGCTTAGGATGTGGAGCCCTTAGAGAAGATGAAGGCCTTGAAGTAGATGCAGGTACAGGTACCTGTTAAAGCATAATTGTAGCAGTATTTACTTTACCCATTCTCCATCTTAGAGCTGATGGAATTACATGAGAATTATCTTTATTAATTATAAAATAGTTTTCAATATATTGAGTGATTTAAGTAAGGTCTCGAAACTCCCATGTGTATTTCACAGGGATAAACGGCATGCACAATTCATCACGCAGATTTTCCACATCAATTGGAAACAAACCTTCTTGAGGGAGTGCTAAACTCAGGGAATATGTTAATCCCTTCCAGTGAGAAATGAAATCTGAAAACCATTCATTATCCCATTGCATACAATTTGTAAGGTCAAAAACTGTTGTCTTGGTAAAAGATGATCTGAACTGAAGAAGCAATTGTTGATGAAGATCCACCAAACCGGTTATTGACTGGGATTGCAAGCTTGTATACCAAACAAAAGCAGGCCCTTATAAAGACTGTACAAAAAACCTGAACATAACTGCTTTTTATTACTGAGGGGTTCCCATCATAGGAATGCAACGAGAAACAAAATGTTTTAAGTGTTTCTCTGGGTCAACCGAACCATTAATGATTGGGAATGTGGTACTGGAAAAATTCGATGGGGGAGGAATTGCATCTACCCATTCCAGGTAAGCTCTCTTCTCTGGTTGGACAGGTGAACACTTTCCTTCCATAGCTTCCAACCGAGTAGTTAATAACTCAATGATAATCATTAACCATTGAGAAACATCCGGTCGAGCTTGGACCTGTGCAGGTGAAATAACTAGAGCTTGGATAGATGTGGCGATCGGGACTGCCACTGATGGTAGTATTGCCGGTTGTTATTGCGTAGAACCCATAGGATTAGACATGTGAGGGTATACTGGGAAACGAGGTTATTCTTGATCCATCTTAGTAACTGCAACAAATTCCCTTTATTGATTGATTCCAGCACGCTTAGGAGGAAGAATACTTTGATGTAGTTCTACATTCAACCTCTTTAATTCCTTCATTTTCCCCTCCTGTTGTGCAAATATTTGCTCCAGTGAGAGCGATTGGCCTTCTCTAGAGGAATGGTGGAATGCAGCCTGATTCTTTCATTTCCCCTTTTAGGATGCCTTTCGGAGAGGGGGAAGTTGATTACTGGAATTAATACTTATATTCTAGGTAAACCATTGATTCTGGGTATGTACACCTTCTTCATTTTCCACTATGTGCACAACCTCTTGAGTAGGAATTTCCTCATCTGATCCTTCTGAATGAGCCTCATGTTCTAAGGGGTCAGAAAAAACGGCATTGATGACATTTATTGATGCGTAACACATTGCATCTCATCTATTAGCATTTCTACGATATTTTCTTCTTCCATGTCCCAAATGAGACACTGCCTTCGGTTGAGTTGATCCCTCTGGAACTTCTTGACGAACCGTAATTTGGATGGAATCTCCTAATAATTCATCTCTTTGTTCCTCTTGGGAATTCCCCCCTAATCGAGAGAAGACTGACTTTCTCTGAGGAAGAGATTGAGGATTTGAAAAAGTCCCAAGTCCGGTGGACTGGGGCTGTTCCTGCAGTTTTTGATCAACTCATAGAATCCTATTTGTTGAATCCAAGGGTTGAGTTAAAGAGTCCCCAGTTTGGGAATCTAGGGTGGCTCTTGAGTTGTTATATCCGAGACTTTCTTAAAATCTCTCCAGATCTTGCGGACATTAGTCTAGAAATTGGCTGGATGCATCAACCTACATCCACTCAAATCACCTGGTTCAAATGACCATTTGATGATTTCTAACACTTCTGTCACATGATGATGTGCACACTCTAAACAAGAAGCATGTTCAATATTCTCATTTGCCCGATGCATGAGTAATTCAACAACTTTTTCTCTGTATTCATGATTTTGAGAAGAACTAGTTATGGACTATTCTTGAGCAAGCCATTGATTACAAACAAAACCAATTGGCTGTGGTCGGCCGTGGGAAATAACATTGCATGATACCTCCTTCGGCGGGCTTTGTTGACTGGAGAGTACAGTGAAATTCAGTGTTCCATGAACACCCCATCCCCTGATATGATTACCTAATGGTGCATAGGAAATTAACTGGTAAAACCTTCTTAGTGTGCCAAGGCATGTATGTTGAAGGGCTCTCTGCTGCTTTTCAGCCTTCGAATATAGAGAAACTGATAGAGAGGCCAAATCAATTTACAGTTGTAACCCTTCTATTATCTTTACATGATTTTTCTATTCATCATAAGATAATATTTTAATTTTCAATTGGAAATGAGTTTTCCACATGTTAAGATGAATATATTGAATACAATCTTTCGTCAACATTTCCTGAATGTCATACTGAGAGTCATCCAAAGGGAAAAACATGCTTGGTATTTCACCTTTCATTAGTTG